>OX459044.1:11295658-16095658 GCA_949775005.1 Orthosia gothica
GAATAATTTGTTTGATTTCATTTGCACGATTGTACCAACCGACCTGCCCACACACGATGTCTTAACCCAAGGGAATTCATCTTGACTTCCCGATGGTTTACATCTATCGGCCAGCCTTGATGTGACAAATAAATAATAATAAATTCTTTATTTATATCGACATCAAGATACAATGACTATTTAACATAATACACAACCTTGTATGGAGAAGGGTCTCTGAGATAGGTAAGACCCTGTGTTACAGATCACCCTTTTTAGGGTTCCGAAATCGAAAGGTTCAAACGGAGCCCTGTTGCTTTCACTCACGAATCTGTCTGTCTGTTCGTCGTCTGTCACCCAGGTTTTGCAGCCACACGGTTGGAGCTACAATCCTCAAATTTTCACACTATAAGGATATTGTTGACCCAGAGCCATAAAAATTGTAAAATACTATTTTTAAATGTTTTTCGGGGAGCTCCCACACAGCTAAAGCGGTCGTGAAACAAATATTTAACCTGCCCCATCGTTTGGGGTATCGTTGTTTAGAGCTCGTTAAGTAGATAAATACTGTATTTCTGTTTTAAAAAATATTGGCAAACAAAGGAATGAGAAGTCACCAAATTCAGGTTTTATACAAAATTTTGTTCCAAAGTATTTTCTAACTTTTCATTGACCTATGAACTTCAAATTTGGATAAAATATTTATTATTACGTATATTTTACTAACGAATACCAATATATTGATAAATCAGATTTTCTTTCAAATTCTCACATTTTTCCTATTACAACCAACTTGATTTTTATGGAACCCTAAAATGTACGAAGTGCGACACGCATTTGGCCGGTTTTAACATTAAGGAATATTTAGCGTAAAATTATAAAAATAGTTTGTGTGTAACTGTTACTTACTAAAAAATACATCCAGATAGAGTAAAACTGGCCCAATACTAGTGACAGACACAGTTGACCTTATAAAGGGATTTCCTATATAATAGAGTATCTAGAATCTTGCGACCTATATAATGTGTATTTTGTTTCTTACTACTGTGAGACTAGAGATGTAAATTGAAAAAAAAACTAAATTTTTTTTTTTACAATCTTGAAAAAAAAACATGAAAAACGTTTAGTTAAAGTCAAATTATGTTTAAATCAATGGGTACCTATTATTATGAACTTATAAAATACTTAATTTGTTACAATCAGAATCATCTTTTCGTTGTAATTAGGAAAATCCCCGTCCGTAAATGGTAAACTTCAGTGGGTGTTGCCAATTAATTTAACACTATTATTTACTATTTTACAAAATAGAGGAGCTCGTGGCTAAATAATAACAGCCGCACAGGTCGATCATCAAGGTTAAGCAACGCTTGCCAAGGTCAGCCCGTGGATGGGTGACCATTTCAACATACCGAGTTTCCTCCGTGCCTCGGAAAGCACGTTAAGCCGTTGGTCCCGGCTGTCATTTGAGGATCTTTGACAGTCGTTACGAGTAGTCAGAAGCTTGAGATCTGACACCATTCTAGCCAAGGGGTACCGGTGTTACCCAGTTACTGGGTTGTGGAGGTCAGATAGGCAGTCGCTCCATCTAAAACACTGGTACTCAGCTGAATCCGGTTAGACTGGAAGCCGACCCCAACATAGTTGGGAAAAGGCTAGGCAGATTGATTTACTATTTTACAAAATACAAATGGTATTTTCTTATTAAACAAACAAAATGTAATATCAATTCATAAATGATAACCGTCTTACCATATTTTTAATTTCATACTCTTGAAAAAAAACTTATCCAGAAAAATCATATTTTTCATGTTTTTTTAAACGGTTTTTTTGATCTCAGAAAAAAATAAGGTTTTTACAACTGACTGAGACACATAACCATTTTCTAAAAGACATTAGGAATCTAATCTTACTTTCACTATAACAAGGATTGAGTGAAGTTTATTGTATAGTTCATCAACTTCTGGCAGCAGCTTCGCCCGTGTGAAAGTTGAAAATTATCCCGAGGGAACATATTCTCGGTATCAAAAGTATCGTATGTGCTATTACTGACTATAATCTATCTCTGTGCCAAATTTCATCCTGATCCGTCTAGCCGTTTGAGCTTGAAGAAGTAACAAACACACACACTTACAAACTTTCGCCTCTAATATATTAGGGTTTTGCATGACCCGCGCTAACTAGCGATCTACGCTAATTTTGTAGACCTCGAGCTGCCTTTATTGGTTAATTTCAGACCACACAAAGCTCCAAAATACCTAAAATAATATAAAATACCAAAATTCTGATTCTGGATTTACAGAAATAACTGTTGATCATAAATGCATCAACAGAGAAGTTATCAGCAAATATTTAGCAACGGCGCGCACCGAATTCCGGCTATTTATCGTCCGAACAAAAATACATACATATTTCGGACGAAGTTAATGCACTTTGTGCAGCAAACAGTGGGTGGAATTTGTTGCGAAATTATTTTAATGGAACTTAACTAAAACAAAAATTATCTAAAATTTTCATAGACTTCATCCATTCTTGTTTCTCCGGTATTTTTTTCGAATGGGTAACACTTAATAGCATTTTCCCTTTCCACGACAGAACGCCTGTTACTCATAAGTGGAACAGTTGCAGGCTGATCATGTTGCTTTTAAAGTGCAGGACTTTCCACTGTTTTTTATAGGTCCAACTATCGGTGACCTTTATAATTACGTATATCAAGAGGCCTCAACGTTCACAAGTGAAAATACTTATTATGTCCTGACGTTTATTTTTTTTCTATAAAATAAGACATTCTGGAACACACATGTAGTCAGAAGGGGAAAAGAAAAGCCTGCAAAAAAAAACACCGTGGAAAAAATCAGAATTCGCTTTGGCCACTCTTAAATAGTCTCCACCAATAAGTTGTCAAAAATATATAATCTGAAAATATTCCCAAAAGGGGCAACATCTATTTCTTCAGAAATCAATAAACTTCCAATTACCCCATCCTGTATACAGTTGCAGTGCAGTCGCGGTCACCTGGCCGGGTGCCAACAAAAAACGGCGCGTACGCAAATATCCAGTGTTTGTCCGTCTGACCGGCCCGCGGCCGCCGGTCAATGCGGACAACAAACCCGACAGTGCGAGGATTACTCATTGCTACTGTAATGTTTCAGAACTGGGTAACGAGCATGTCTACTTGGAATTATTAACGTCTGAATTTATGTCTGAAAGCGGCTGGAAAATAAGGAAAGTCACTGAAAAGATTAGCATCGAAATATGAAAAACTCACGATTGGAAAAATTTATTACTTCTAGCCTAGAATGTTGTGGTCACAAAACTTTACCAGACACTGGTCTAAAACTTATAATAAAAACAGTTCCCTTCTGGTCTAGTCAATTACTCGTGTCTCTCTATCCTTTCCAAAATGTTTATAGCCCACAACAAAATTGAGACGGTATTTGTATGTTTCTCAAACTAAACTACTACATCGATTTCGTTTAAATCTACAACAATTCCTACGTTCCATCTACTTCTATTAGGAGAACGTTTTCGAGATTCTCCTCTAGTAAGAGAAGAAGACATAACCCTGATGATACGGTCCATATAATACGGACTATTGGTGTGCACAGTGTCTTCATAGTCTTACAATTCTATGCTAGACTCTAAATTGCAGTTACCGTGTGTTAAGCACGAGTGTCCGATTGCATTGCACTCTTTGTGTTCCTTTCGCGTTTGTAAAACAAAACGTCTTGCGATGGCTCCGTCCTTTTATCGTGCTTTATTAGTTCTTGTTCTGTCTGAAACTTCTAAATTAAGGATTTAGGTTTCTTCAGTTTGTGTTTTCAACATATTAGTAACTAACTCATATTTCTGGTTTCATTCCTTCTATTTCTTTCATTTTAAATCATGAACAATTTTACTGTCATATTAATAGATACCTAAAACAGAAATTTAGATCAAATAATTATGTTATTAAACCATTTTTAGGTATTAGAATTGTCAAGGTCGGTCAGTCAAAAAGTTGAAGCTAGTTGCACGTTGCAAAGTGTAGACCCCTATGTAGAAGAAAGTGCAAGAAAGTCCACGGACAACAAAAAATTGGCAAACCTGACCTTGCCCGTTTTGTGCGATTTCTTTGATAACGCAGCATTTAATAGATTGTTTCTCACTAACCCCACCGATTTACACGTAAGACTATCTAAAATACAACATCAAACTCGACTCCTGACGATATTTAACACAAAAATAAACCGTTACAACAATGACGAAGCATTGCCCAATGCTGCCCGCAAATGTCATGGCCACGAAGATTACGTATTTACGTTCATAATACGCAATATTTTCTATAACAAAGTAAAACGGTCAACATGGGAATCAATGGCGCGATGATCTTGCATAATTTTATTGATCCAAATCAGCGTAGATCATTGATCATTCGGTCAATAATGCGTATTAAAGGTTGTCAATTTTTGGTAATGATGTGTGTTGTGTTGGAGAGTTATCGATGTCGATACAAGCAAGTATCGGATTACCTTGCAATATTATGATCTAAGCTGAGAACTAAAAGTTATTAAAAATCTAAGCTAATCAATTTCTTCTGCTATAATTCGTTTCCAATCCGCGCGTTGACCTGTCGACAAAATTATTTGCACGTTATGCCGTCGATCAAGTTCTTAGTATCCCGTTTTTTTAATTAAGTACAAAAATAAACAATGGAAAAAGTTCAAACAGTACATACCAATCAAAACTGTCATTAGGATTCCGTATGTTCATGCAATTTATTCCCCAGCCTATACAATCAGGATCAAAACTAAGAGACGATGTAGTCGATACGGACCAGCAACGCATATTCAATGAACTCCTGTTGAAATACCATAAAATCTACAAACCTACAACGCCTAAGTATCGACAACTCCACCCACGCCCCTCACTAGTGTAGTGTTGTGCAAATCTCAGTGTTGACCGATGGTGCGTGCCAAATGACTCGATCGATCATTGCCTCCGTGCCATTGTGGTGTACCTACCAGGTGCGAATCCTTGTTGTGTACCTACTGACATGGTTATTACGTATTTTTGTGAAGGCACGTGATGTTAGAATGAAAAAGATGGTAACAATACTAGTAAAAAAATTTGGAGAACAGATAAATATCTAGTTTTTTTATCCAAATTGTCTAAACACGGAAGATAATTTGATAGAGGACTTTAGCCCAGGTACTTCTAGGTAGATTGTTTTAAAAGATATAAAGCAAGTTTCTGATTTAAGAATTTGGAGTTAAGAACGAGTCAAATGTCAAACCTTACTTTAATGCACCTGCTATGTTTTCTCTTCACCACCCTTGGTCGACCCGTAGAGAATGACTAAGGCATTAAGTCCGCTATTGTACCTTTGTGCATCACATCACATCATCAGCCTATTAATGTTCCCACTGTTGGGACGGGTACAGTAAAGTTTAATAACGTCAAATTACCGTCAAAATCAAATTAAAGGCAAAGTAGCTCCAGCGGCTGAACCTGGATGAAGATGGCGCAGCGGTGTGGGGATTGGCACAAGAAAAGAGAAGACTATGCTTAGTGGTTAGTGAATTCTGGCTGCGGAAGATGATGATGATAATGAGCGTAAACTAAACATGTTCCCGAAGCATCGCGTTTTCATGTCCAAGGGAGAAAATGAATTAGCGCTCGCACCAGTGAGTTTATACCAATAGAGATGTCATACTCATTATAAAGAAATAATATATAGCGATATTTTACTTTAGCTACCTACATAGGACCTATAGCACTTTATTTCTACCACTGAGTAGTAAAAGGAACAATAAATAGGCGCTTCTTTCTCATAGTCAAACTTTTTATTCCAACTGGTTTGACCACGAGGAATCCAATTTCCTCGTGGTCAAACTGCCAGTGTTCCTCCCAATATCAACTTCAAGTTATAAATGTATACAGTCAATCATAATTTAAAAAACACTGATATTTTCGATAAAATATGATGGGTTCGAAGTTATAATTTAAATATTAACCCTATCTCACTTTATTTAAAAAACTAGCTGACCCCCACGGCTTCGCTCCCGTCAAAATTATAGTTAGCTATGTAACTCAGGAATAATGTAGCTTTCCATAGGTGAAAGAATGTTTAAAATCGGTCCAGTAGTTTCGGAGCCTATTCGGTACAAACAAACAAAAAAATCTTTCCTCTTTATAATATTGGTATAGATAAACATCTATTTCGTTGTTTAATAACTCCATTTGACATTTTGTAATGAAATCATCTCTATATATATATGTTCACTCCGACGAGAAGTTGGTTCTTCACGAAAATTTGTTTAATTTTTGCTTTGATTTTGAGCAAGCGAGCAACTGTTATTGGATGAAGTCTCTTCATCGTTTTATTAAGTTGTGCATTCCAGCGCTCTACTAAATTTTTTGTGCTATGTCTTTGTCCGTATATGGACCACTGCTGTTGTCAGAAAGAGAAACATACTCTCTATACGTACGCGTTCATGTCGCGGCAAGACGCAGGACGGACTGACTTTACTCAAGCTGGCCAGCTTGTATTTGTATTGCCACGCATACGTATCTATCTCAGTATAATATATACCAGGCCCCTCAGAAAGTATTGCGAAAAAAAGTTTTTATATATGGGAGACTGGCCAGTTATAATGTTTTTCGAAAATATGATTATTTATAAGTAAAAATAAGTAAGTTCCAATTTCAAAATTTCCCTCCACATTTTTTGCGAGTTAATTCAAAGTATTGTGTCTCACTGAAATATGGATCTGCGCCGGGAACATTTTAGAGCTATGATTTTATACGATTTCAAGTGTCGCCTGAAACCGGATGAATCGTACGATAGACTTCAAATGGCATTCATGGATGAAGGCCCTTCCAAGGCAACCGTGTATCGTTGGTATAACGAATTCAAGCGCGGTCGACCAACTTTGGGGGATGACGAAAGAAGCGGTCGCCCTTTGACGGCTGTTACCGAAGAAAACGTGCTAGCAGTGAAAAATTTAATCCAAGACAATAGGCGAATTACATATCAGGAGATTCAACACATATTGAAGATTGGATCGGGAAGCGTTCACGAGATTCTACACAGCCATCTTCGCGTGAGGAGGATAGTATCACGCTGGGTGCCGCACAACCTCACCGATGCTCAGAAGCAGGCCCGGGTGGAATGGTGCCGTGATATGCTTAACAAATTTGAAGCAGGCTCGTCTCGGCGTGTTTACGACATCGTTACAGGTGATGAGTCCTGGATTTATCAATACGACCCAGAAACCAAGCGCCAGTCGACTGTTTGGGTTTTTCAAAATGAGCCAACGCCTACCAAAGTGAAGCGATCTAGAAGCGGGGGTAAGATTTTGATCGCTAGCTTTTTTAATTTGACTGGCCACTTGGTATCAATTCCCTTACGGGATCAAAGAAGCATTAATGCCGAATGGTATACTACCAAATGTTTGCCAGAAGTTTTCTCTGTTATAAGCAACAAGCGACCAAACACAGGGCTCCGCGGGCTACTGCTCCACCACGACAATGCACCTGCGCACACCGCACTCAAAACGAGGGACTTCCTGGACAGCACGCCAGTCAAACTCCTGGGTCACCCTCCTTACAGCCCTGATCTAGCACCGTGTGACTTCTTTTTATTCCCAAAAATAAAAAATCAGCTCAAAGGGATACAATTTTCGTCGCCGGAAGATGCGCTGGCTGCGTTCGAGCAGGCTGTAAACGAGGTGTCTGCGGCGGACTGGAAAAAGTGTTTTGAAAACTGGTTTAGGCGCATGAATCTTTGTATAGAGGCTGGTGGAAAGTACTTTGAAAAGATTTAATAAAAATATATGTACGTATAGAACAATTTTTTTTAGTTTCGCAAAACTTTCTGAGTGTCCCACGTATAACACCATTGGCTCACACCGCAAATATTACTTGTACCACAGCACAAGTGCATAGGCACTGTGAAATTACGTATGCTAATTCTTAACCACATACAAACCAGCAAGCATGTTGAATATACGCTCATTAGTAGGTTATTTGTTAGCTCACAAAGCTTAAAATATACAGTATAAACATACTTAAAATTCAAACACCTTTCTACCCTCTACACCTAAAAGTTAAACAACCCAAAAACAATAGTTACGATGTCCAAAAACTAAAAGAAACAAGCTTCTTAACTTTCAAATCAAACACGTTCTACCCTCGCATTGTTTGACCGAACTTCGGCCGACCCAAATCACGGCTAACATGCGTTCCCCTGTTTATAACCAATAAAAATCACCCACAAGTCCGGCCGGATATCGAGTTTTCTCACCCTAAAAATTTAACTTGCACCAACTTTTCTTTGAACCCCAAAACAAGCAAAAATAACACCTATAACTTCACTGCTAAAGTTTTCATCAACTGCGTGCTTTTATGGTTTTATTCATCTCGATTTCAAGTGATTTGCTCCATATGTTGAGAACAAGTGAACTGGCTTCTTAACACGCTGGACACCCCAAATTGAGGGTATTTCGAGGGGAAATCGTCGGGTTTATTGGAATTTCCTATGGGTTTTCACACGTGGTAAGTGCCTTAGGGGTTTAAAATTATGATAGCCAAAATATGTTTGGTGCCGACACCTCGGTAAGTGATGCGGAAGTGGAAAGAATTGAAGATAGAATAAGAACTGGCAACTTTAAAACTTATACTATATCTACAAGTGTGATTATTGATTAATGATGTGTAGGAGTTTAAGAGCACGGGTATGAAGCACATAGGTTTAGCACGTTGGCATTCCTAGACATTATAAGAATTAATATACTTGATTCCGGCAGCAGATACTGTCTTAACACATACACTAAGGTATAAAAATATGTCGATACCTCAGTGTATAGTTACGAGTACTCGAGTAAATACTCGTGCCAACCAGACCAAAAGTATCGAGAACTTCCTCAAAACTAAAAAGCTAATTTACCACACAAACATTATTCTTCAAACAAAAAATATTTGGCGTAACATATAGCCGTCAATAAGTCATTCCTTTCTCACATCGGCGCCCCCTAGCGAGCGGAAGCGGTTCAATTGGGCGGAAAGGCGGCTTGACCGCAGAGGTCGAGTGACCCTTCCCTTGCGCCTTTCAATCATAAGGCCTTTCATAAGGGCGGCCTTTGAGCACCTCCTTTGAGGAATTTGGAGAACTTTTGTACAATTATGTGCCTCTCAGAATTGGCTCGTATAGGTTACAGTGGATCTTTGAATTCTAATTAATCCACTTCGGTGAAGTTACAATTAACTCCGAAAATCAAGGTAATTAAAACCGTTTCCTTTGAATTACCTATGTAATTTAACTTTGATGAAGAAGTACAATACAACATTTACGATATAATTTCAAAAAATATATTACACTTTACAAAACAGCATAATAATAAATTCACCACAAATTTTCACCAATACCTCACACACTAACATCCTTGTACTTTGTTAATTTCCCAACTACATGATTTTAATCCTGAGTTTGTGATGGGAAGTTAATCTTATACATTAAGCTGAAGGTAAACTGGATCCTACCATGAGATATCCTAGAGATAGAAAGGGAAGTGCCACTTAGTGGCCTAATTGAACTAAAGAATATTGTCTTTTCAAATTCCTATCCAGCCTATAAGCGAAAATAAAAAACTAGCAGAAGAATAAGTTAAACATTTTAAAACCGATATCGTTTCTGTTAATTTTAAAATAGAACCAAATTCTAAAGAAATGGCAAGATAGTGTAAACCGGCTGGATCAATCATTTTTGGCAATATATTTTACAAATTTAAGAGAGGTCAGTATTCACAGTATAGTTGTAAGTTATCCTCATGAGGGTTCCTCATGGTAGGTCCCAGTTTACACGAAAGCCACTTTGACCACGGTCTGCAGTACAAGCAACACGGTGACGAAGAAAAGTATCGTGGGTGTCATGGATTTGGTTGATGACTTGCTCTCCGCACCGGTCAGCTTGTGGGGCGACATCACCGGCATCGCGAATGCCTGATTGTTGCAGCGGTTCAACTGGAAATAGAAGATTAATTAATGGCAGTTGGCACACCTCTATCTAAACGGAGAAAGCATACGTGATATTATGTTATTATAACAAAACTCGATCCTATCGAGTGTGTTTAATTTTTAAATCTCCCGAAAAAAACGGCAGTGTCAGGGGCTAATATTTTGCCCTAAAAAGCAAACACTTACAAATTATTTGTGATTACAACCCTGATTGACATAACAAGAACAAAAACTTGAAGAAACCAAACAAAAAAAGATTTAGAATAATATCCATAAACTTGTGGCATCTTAAAAGCAATATTTCTTATGATACACACCCATTCAGTGATTGATGCACATGACCCTCAGGTCTCAGGTACTGTATTGTATATAGCACTCATGCTATATACAATACAGTAGAAACTGAGAGTAGAGCTTCTTTCGAACTGAACTATCCTAGGACTATTGATGAATGTTAGTTAGCAAAGGAACAGTAAAGGTTACATAAAAAAGAAGGTACCAACCTCGCAACACGTAGTCTCCGGTGACCCAACACAGCCGGAGCGGCAACCTCGCACCACTGCCTCATAGGAGCTGCCCTTCGATATCACCGATGTGAAGCATTTGTCCTCCGTACTGTGACATGTGATCGTGTGTACTCTGGAAATAATAACAACGATAATTTAACCGATAAAGACAGCAACAGGAACTTTCCCAACTATATACAGTACACAGACGTTAATATAGCTCATCGAGGTCTAGAAAAAGTTTGACTTGCGTTTGAAACTAGTATACAAAATACAAATCATTTATACAAGGATATCTCAGCCACTAGCAACAATCACAAGCGTAAAATAAAATCACATTACAGGCGAGAATAAAATTACACACAACAAAAACTATATAATAATATATATGTAAATATTATATTGTGCTAGCACCGGAATATTTAATGTATGAGGTTACAATTGTATGCATTTGCACACCATTAGGTTACAGTGTATCTACTATTATTTAGAAACATATTTTTTTAAACCTGTATTATGCAATAATAAAATGATTAGATTTGACAAATTATATTGCGTTGAGCATATATACATATACTAAAAAAGCATGGTATCCGATGGTCTGTCTGTCTTTCTAAACCTCGATGTGCATATTAACGCCCAAGTACTGTACCTTATTAACGGTGTGATGTAATGGCTCGGGTGTAAATGCTTAACTTGTCTCTTGAAAGCCCTGGGAAATGTTTATTCAGTTGGAATATTTAAAAAACATACACAACTAAGAAAATAAGAAGGCTCTGAAAATTTTGCGATTGAAGTTATAGAATAAGTAGGTGTTACTTCCAATTCTAAACACGATAAAGTTTAAAATTAAGCACCAAGTATCTCAGCAGCATATATACGAATGTTTTCCTTTTACGGCCTTCCAACGACTTAAATAATATAAGTTTCTAGAATGATATCTTCTTATAAACAAAAACACAATCGGCCGCTATAGAGCTCGGGCATTCAATCAAACACGAATTGAGTGACCTACGCGAAATTTACTAACACTATTAACAAATTAAAATTTAATGTGGAATCATTTCGATATTTTTTTTGACAATACCTGTATTTAGTGGGATCCAAACACGCTCTTAACGGCGTCTCAGCTTTGTAAGCGCACACATAGCATTCAAGGGGCCGTCTTTTCATCGTCCTCGTGAGTGTCATCGCTTTGGGCGTCGGCTGCACGATTGGCGGCGGTCGTCGCACCACTGTTACTCTCTCCCCTTTATCCGCTGCCGCAACCCCAGGATCCTCTTCCTCCTCCTCTTCGTCATCATCGTCATCTTCTTCATTTTCGTCACCCCTTCTACTTGAAAGTTGAAGGTTGTATCTATTACTTGAAAGACGAGATTTGAAACTATTACTTGACTGATATATGACACGGCTTACATGGAGAAGAGAAGAAATATTAAAATAAGAAGAATAAATAATAACTTACTAACATGATAGAAAATTATTACAAATTCAAAACGTACTAGTCGACCCCACATTAGTGGTTACATCGACTTTGAACTTGCCTAGCTAAATTTGAGCTTAAATAAAATGTGAGGCTAGCTTATATCTATTGAAATTGTTACCGCTGACGTGCAGTCGACTGTACATGCGTGAAATATTACAACATTGATAAAAGCACAGTAAGCTATTTATGATTTTATTTCAAGGCTGGCAGAAACTGGTATTTATCAAACTGTATACATGCCATGCCATGCATCTATCAGACGCTAAAAATTCACCACTGTCAATTCGGTTCTTGCTGATGACTTGAAGCCACTTTCTATAATCGACTGTTAATGTCAACATGACATGACAACATTATGATTAAAGAAGTGAATAAACTCTGTTGCAGCAAGTTGCAGCTCCCAGTGTTTTAGGAGTTTCTTTGCCGCATTTCTTGTAAAATTTAAGTCTTAAATTTGACACTTACTCCTCATCTTCTTCGTCCTCTAATTTTGAGCCAGATTTCGCCGGCATAAGGAACAGCATTGCCAGCACGAGGCAACACCTCCACCGAACCATTTCCCCACTCGAATCACCTGGCCAAAACTTTACATCTACTACGCACACCCATACAATGGATTTGTCATCTTCCCTTTTTTAATTACCAAAAATATATAATGATGTCAGATGTGTTAAATAATCAGGAATTTTGTATTTGACAGCTCATTGCATCAGATTTTCGTGTTTGGAATTTCTCTTTGTTTTTTTTCTGGCATTGTTTGATGCTTCTTGATTTAGCCTCTTTTTGGTACCATAGATAAATCTTCTCGCAGAGGTGAGTACTAAAGAGTAATAAAGTTGGATCCAAAAAAAAGTTCTTAATCCCAACTGGCTTAATGACGTTTCTAAAAGAGCTGCATTAGTTTAAACTAACTACTCACTAAAATATTGCAATTATATGATGATAGCTTAATAACAATTTACCCGTTAACTAAAATGTATATTTTCCCTATTCTTATTATTTTATAGCTCGTAGCTAAACATAACTGTTTTGTTTTCCACGGTAACGTTGAGATTCCTGGCAGACTACAAAACGAACTCGATCAAGACATCTGTTGGTGAAAGGCGAAACTAGCTATTCGCGAATAGGTGGCGCTGTTATCAACTTTTGATTCTTGTTGGACTCAGAATAATAATTATTAAAATTTAATGAAACGATATTCTGAGTTGGATTCGAGTTAGATTTAAAAAAAAATGTCTCCTTAGTGTAGGTATATTTTTAGTCTTGTTTGAGTGTTTCTTATTTCTAACAAGAATTCATGATTCTAATTAACAAGGATAAGAACTTCTAGGATAAAAGAAAAGGAACTCGTTTTTTTTCGAGTTACCTTTACAAAAGTAAATCTTTCTTCGATAGGGATACTCATCTAAATATGTCCAGCGTATCCTGGACAGTCAGGCATGTTGCCTAAGTTACCGGTAACAATATATATTTTTTTATTACCGAAACTCATGAAAGTATGTGTGGCCGGCACCTCGTAGTTAGATAATGCACTTCCTGCCATCTGATGAATCTGATACTTGGTGAACTTAGGTAACTTTGGAAACATTGAAATAATATGGTTTAATATGGTGTATTGACAAGTAATATTAGGTAAGTACATTTAGAAAGTTTTTTTTATTTAAGTAATTCTTATTATGTACCTACATTTCATGTAGAGTAGCTGGTGGCGACGATTAAAAAAATATTGGTTGGTTGGTTGTACGTTTCATCAGTTGGCCATTGCATTTAGAAACTAACATTATACTAACGAGAGATTTTTCCTCAAACGAGATTTGCATACTATAATTTGTTAATACTCGTAGTAAATTCTTCGCTTGCGTAGAGCGACAACCGACGGAACCCTTAAAAAACTAGAAGGAATTTGAAATACCTATCTGCCTCTCCCACATCATATCCTTAGGTAAGGCTCAAGTTGACCTACTCGGGGCTAAAGCTATTGAGCTTGAGCCCTAGTTTCTAGTACTTTTAATATTCTCTAAATTGCTTTTGCAAATTTATTAGAACTGTCGATACAAAAAAATTAAATCGTAATAAAATGCAAATACACTATAACCAGTCAATATTTAATTTTCCAATAAGAACCAATGTGACTTTTTCAAATTCATATAATATGTACTTTCTAAGTTTATCTTGGACATCACAGGCAACGGTGAAGGAAAACATCGTGAGGAAACCTGGACTTAATAGTCAATGTAAGTCTGAAATAGCCAAGTCAGAGGCCTGTGGGGTTGCCAGAGGCGGCTTAATTAACTCGGACACCAGAGGTAGCCATATCCTCACACGAAAAGGCCAATAGTACCTATATAAATATGTAACCCTAAGAGAAACCTGCCGGGCGAGCACGGCCTCTGAGAAACGCTTGAGTCACGCATTTTATCACGGGTTTTGCTCCCAAACTGTGATAAAATTATGTGACTCAAGCCTGTCACAGACTCACAGTAGGCCGTGCTAGCCCACCTGGATTAACTATAAATGTACCCGCTTATTTTGTGAAATAAATACCTACATAAATCTGTAACTAATTTTATGTTTTTTTTAGGTGTCATCGCTCCTTTTGTTACTGGACTAACAGTATTTCTTTGTCACCAACCATCAATAGTTGATCATGACTTTTCACTTTATATTGCAAGGACCTAGGTAGTATTATAAAGAGCTCGTGGCTTATACAGGGTAGTGGAGGTCAAACGTAGGTAGCCACTTCATGAAAAAAATCATAGGGCTCAGCTGTTGGAAACCCGGCCCCTCTCCGTTTCAGGGGACTACTCGCACGAAGTCCGTAGTTTCGGCCTTCTTTACAGGCGTTTCATACTCCGTATCACATAAGGACGGATGATTCGTTCGAGGCCCGAACTAAGAATGAATGACCACACAATTTGACAGTTGTTCCTACTCCCGATGTGTTTTTAGCTGTCCGAAAAATTGTGTTAACGAATCTACGAATAAGGATAACTTTCTAACAGAACTGTTACATCGTCGACGGAGTTAGAGAGTAGGCCCCTGCTTGGGCAAAAATTCTTTCGTATGTCCGGATATTCTCCTCTACAGGTTGCATTTCTCAACCGGTTCTCGTGAAATTTTTGAGCAGGTTCAATATTATTTTTTGTAATTTTCTCTCAAATCGACATAAAAGGGACTGCAGCTCACAGAGCTACTAGATTTATTTGGTCATAACTCAGTAGTTATGACTGTAACTCCAGTCTTCGCCATGCGATAGAGAGGACCTTTGATGGATGCAGTGTTTTAGTCATTCTGCATTTAACAATGCAGGTTGCTGTACAACCGCTTCTATTACCTATACTTCCGCCACCTATTGCTAAGAACTGCAACATCTCACAGCTTAGAACTGTTGCAATCTGTTCTAATAATCGATGTACCACCAAAGAAATGTAGTATCTGCCACCGCAAGCGTCCCGTCCTAATAACCTTTCCAACTGCGGTGCACCATAAATAAGTGAACAGCGAGCTTTAATGTAACTCTTTCATGAACGCACACACGTGTGTTCCCTTTGCGTGGCGCATGTTCCTCTCAGCTTATCGGCAGCACAAAGCCCCGCGCCGGGCAACCGCAATCCCCCACCAAGCCCCGAATACACGACCTCATTAAAAAATGAAACCTCACAAACATGCCATAAGCCCACAAAAAGCCCCCAAGACTCGTCAAAGCGAAAAGCTCCACCTACCGGAGAGTAGCGGAACTACACCACTCGCGAAACCAACCTCTGTACTTTTTTAATTAGCCTCATACACTGAGTGAATGCGTGAAATACGTTAGATTTTTTTTCTCATACGCGGTTAGTTTGGTAGCTTTGAGTAAAGTATGTTAATTCACAAGTAGCCTGCTCTCGGCTGCTTTTTGAACTGTTTAAAAAAAGGGTTCCGTGGATAAGGCTTATTTGATAGCTTTGAGCTTTGAAAAGTTAATTAGCGAGAGAGAGAGAGAATGTGGTGTGTAAAACTATAAGTTATTTGTTAGGTAAGTTATACAAGGTATTGGATAGTTGTCTAAGGTGGCGAGGTAGGCCGTGGTGTCGCATTGAAGCGGTAGAGCAAGCGCCTCGGATCTCGGCAAGTCTCAAACTTCTTTTATCTCAGTCTAGGTTCGCTCAAAAAGTGCAAACTCTGTACAAAGTTCACTTTCGCCTTGTGAACTAATTTTTCGCTCGGTGTCAAGTTCATGGCTGGGAGGCGGGGCGCCGGCGGGGGCGCACGGGGCGCGGGTTGCGGGCGCGCTATGATAAAATAAAATATTCATTATGATTGCTCAACGCGGCAATGTTCGCGAGAGCACGGGTAGTCGCGATGGCGCGTCTTGGCCGCTGAAGAAGTTTTTGTTTTTTTTAAGAATTGAAGAGGATAGTTCTATGTTCAAATTCATGATCAATTAGGCGTAATATATAGATATTAAAATTCGAGTTTGTAATAAATAAATAGTAATTCAATTATCTTAATTTTCAAAAATATTTATATC
This sequence comes from Orthosia gothica, assembly GCA_949775005.1. Lineage (NCBI taxonomy): Eukaryota > Metazoa > Arthropoda > Insecta > Lepidoptera > Noctuidae > Orthosia > Orthosia gothica. The sequence continues at coordinate 11,312,133 of OX459044.1, forward strand.
ACACCAAATTATTTCTTATACATAAGGCTGGACTAATATTTTTAAGAAAAACCAAAGACTTTTTTTCTACTAATACAAATGGTTTAGCTATTTATGATAAATTTCATTATGAATTCATATAAGCTTGAATAATTATATGTATTTAGACGTAACATAATTCTTAACCTATATCAGTGGTGTCTCATCCCATACAAAGAAACCGTGCCGACGTTCTATACTGATTATTTTTTATACATCGATCGCGTTCGGTTCCGTTCCGTTCTGTTCCACGGGTATAGAAGGTGATCTATCTATCGCCGTGGAACGGAAGAGAAAGCGATCGATTTACAAAAAATAATTGGTATGATTTTACCGATATTTTTTAACGTTTTTCACCTGATTAGATGAAAAACGCTAGTTACATCGGCACGGTTTCGTGGTATGGGATGAGGCATCTGTATGCTAGTATTATATGATCTGTGCCTATTTATAAGTAATATATATTTGTTATTACCATTTCAACCACGACATCTGTCTGCTGTAGGCAACAGGCCTGGTCTAAGTGGTCATGTGCGATCCTGTGCTTCTCACATCCAGCGGACGCGCTGTGGCCCTCACCAGGTTATTCCCTTCTGTGAGGTCAGGCCTTCTAATACTGTTTCTTCCAGTTTGCAACATATTATTTATTAATCTTTTTTATTTATAAAACTTTACAGCCACAAAGAAAAAAATCACCAACGGCCAATCCTCACCAACCTCACAATTCTCAAAAGACGACTTGAAAACTGACGTAAAAATCGTCCCGGACCTACCTCAAATGGAAGTAGATCGTCTGGGCGACTGGCCGAGTTTTTCTCCCGTTTTTCCCTTAATTAGTTCGTTAATCCAGGGGGGAGAGTGGGGGCAACTCATTAGCGTTCGACACTCGATTCTTGTTCGAAACACTTGTTGAACGCCGTTTTTTATTTATGATAAATACGAGCGACGGAATTGGAACTTTGAGTGAAGTTCTGTTTTGGGAAATTTTTGTTTTAAGCAGTTTTGTAAGTAATGTTTTTTAACTAATTTAATTGTCATTGGGAATTTTCTTATCAAACTGAAAGCATTTCTATCACTTTTTGCATCCTTAATGATTAGGTTTGCCTCGTTTCCAACCTGCCGGTATGACCAAACATCTTTTACAGGCTTTTGATATAAACCATCTATCTTTTACATACTCCTTACCTTTTAGTCAGCACTAGTTGCGGGCAAGACTTCTACGACAGATGTTATCATCATCATCAGCCTTTTAATGTTCCCACTGCTGGGACACAGGCCTCCACTCTGTGAGAGGGAATGTGCCGTAATCAACGAAAAGGGCCCAGTGCGGGTTGGTGGATGTCACAAGTCTTTGAATTTTTGGTTCTAGGACATGGCAGTTTTCTCACGATGTTTTCCTTCACCGTTTTGAGAGCAGTGGTGATGAAATAATTTACACAAAGTAAAGCGCCTGTCTGGGTTCGAACCCACGACCTACAACTTTTATGTCGCGGCCGTTGCCACCACAACCACTGCTCTCGACAAATGTACATTACCTCTAATGGTCTTTTTATTACATGAAATTTTGTGAAGTGGCTCTGTGTTTTTTGTCATTTTTCGATCCATATGAGTTACTATAGCTTCTGCCAGCGGCGTCACCCGCGCGAAAAGTTGCTTTCTTATCCTAAGGGATTATTATACCGGGATGAAAAGAAACCTATCTGCTATACCAGACTATAATCTATCTCTGTGCTAAACTTCATTCTAATCCGTTTGAGTAACAAACATACATTCATACATCCATCCAAACATTCACATTTAAAATATTAGCTTCTGCCAGCAGCTTCGCCCGCGTGAATACGGAAGTTGTTCCACAGGAATCGTAGTGTCATGCTCTGCCGCAGAGCCACCATGTTAGAAACCGATCTATTATATCTTAAAATGATGTACGCCAAACGTACATAATGTACGTAAACCGTTATAGCTGTACGTGCATCAGGTAATGATAAAATAGACATTGATTGTGGCTCTGCTGCAGAGCATACTCTCTAGCAGAGCCACACATAACATGTACTCAGGCAAGATAAACGATACTGTTTTTTGATGAAAACTGTTGTACGAATAGTGTTTATTGCGTACGTGTTGCTAAATATCATTTTTAGACAGTAGTTTTATTTATTTTAACTTTACTAAAATGTTCATAGAAAGCGCTAGGTTATTTTGTGTACCTATTGTCAACGAGACCTCTAGACGACACCACCTGGGGTGTCTTTTCACCTTAATGAAGTTCTAAACTAATCATATACATTTACCGTAGTCGGCGGTTGTGTAGCTACCAAAAAAAAATTGTGGACGATACCCCAGCGGTGTCGTTGACAATACATAGAAAGGTCAGCAAAATATTTTCTAGACAATCTGCCTTTCTATTAAATTAAAAACATAATAAATTAAGATAGACAATGTTTATTTCACAAAAGAAAACAGTCCATTACTTTGCCTTAAATTCTACATTAATAGCTAGTTTTACATACAAAATAGAAATAAAAACAAAAAAACTTTTGTACAAAAAAAACTACCGACTTACCCGAATATAATGAAAATGAACATAACCGGTGAAATGAGAGTGTACCAAGGTGAAATGTACACATCTGCGTGTCCCTTTAGAGCGTACTGGCGTGATGTTATGTTATGAAATGGTATAAACAATACACAGAAATGCGATTGCGGTAATCCCGAGAAATTTGCCGTTATTTATTGAAGAGTTCTGTTGTATATCTCCGAAGTTCTTCATCAGATCTTCACCAAATTAATATGGGACCAATTTCGAAACATGGTCATTCAAACAAAAAAAAAAAATTTCAAAATCGGCCCACGATTGATGTAGATATCGGGAAACATAGACTAAAAAAAAAAAAACAAAGTCGAACATAGAACCTCCTCCCTTTTTCCAAGACGGTTTAAATAAGACTCAATGGAAGCAAGAACATAAAACATAAAAATAAAGATGCACTTCATTTTGTGTCGTGATTTTAGGGTTCCTTTCGAACACTCACAAATGATGTTACTAAAGAACCGCCCTTTGTACCGAGTCTAATAAAATAGTATTAGTTGCTTTATGGATTATGACATTTATGCCTCCGTATGAAAATGTTGTGCGAGATATTTATTATGAAAACTTTTCACGAACGCACCATACAGCAATAAGCCTTGATGCTAAAGGTTCTATATTTAAGAAAATCTAGCCACTCATACCTTCTTTTTTTATCATCTATAGGCTCGCGTTTGACCCCTATCTCGCCTGATGATAAGCGATGATGTGGTCTACGGTGAAGCACGCTTGCCTAGAAGAAACCTATTCACTCTTGACTTATAGAAGGTTGTAGCTATCAGGAAACAAGGACTCCGGAAGGGAGTTCCTCTCCTTAGCTGGGCGCACAATGAAAGTATTTGCAAAACGTGTGCGTATGGGAGGGATGTCCACCATGTACCGATGGCGCATGACCATACGTCTTGTACTCCGATGATGGAAAGGGCTAGGTGGAATCAAGTTGTGCAGTAAAATACCGACAGGCTGGCAACTCGGCGTCGATGTTAGAGGCTCTGGAGCTTTGAGACGCGACCAGTGCTTCGTTGCCAATAAGACTTTTGGCCCGTCTGTCAATCGACACAAGTACATCAAGCTGGTATTTGGCAGATCCATCACAGAGGTGAGAGCAGTACTCCATGCATGACCGAACTTGCGCTTTATACAAGTTGAGCAGCTGTTCAGGAGTGAAGTACCGTCTCACCTTTGCAAAAAGCCCCAATTTTGCAGCTAACTGAGCTCTCGCCTCAATGAATGTACTGAAGTTGAGGGTCGATGTCAACGTAACACCAAAAAGTTCTAGATGGTTCGTTAACGGCACAGTTACACCACGGAAAGATGGAGCCGGGTGGAATTGGCTCTTTCTAGCGGAAAAAAGACACGTCTGGGTCTTAACAGCATTGAAACTGAGATTGTCATCACCCCATTCGGAGACCGCCTTCAAGGACAGGTTCAAGCGTTCAACCATGGTCTTCCGGAGAGACCGAACCTGAGGCCCAGCAGCCCGAATTATTTTGATAAGTATCAGGAAAATCCTTTGTTTTTATATGTGGCAGTACCTAAGTAAAAAACCACATCAGTTCCAGTAACCCAGATGATTTCGGCAAGTCAAACTATAGAAACTATTTATATGTGGTTAAAAAAAGTTGGATTAATAATATGTTTAAGCCAAAAGAAATAATCACTGATGACTCAAGTGCTTTAATCGGAGCATGCGTGAAGGCTTTTACCACTTTTAAATCAACTAAGGAATATGCTAGTCACAGTTTTTAGGTCCTTGAAGGGAAGAACCGAAATCAAATTAATTAAAAGAAGACCGAAATTATTCCTACATGTTACTTACGCTTAGATTCGTCTCATTTCATAAAATGCTTGTATAGGCTACAGTGTTTCAAGTTGGTAGATGTACGGCAAAATCACGGCAGTAGTATATATAACGAAATTAAAAGGAAAATCAGAGCTAAATAGGTAAGTTTACTAGTAATAGTCGACCAACTTATAAAATGTACTTGGATAAGTAAAAAAAAAGATGTGTGGGGACAACAGTTTTCGAACGGCAAAGTTAATATTGTCCCTTCGTTAGAGCAATGTTCAGTGCTTTCATTGTTTAGTAACGTTACCTATTTATTTAGGTGAATGTAGCTGTTTATACGGAACCCTCTGTGTGCGAGTCAGACTCGCACTCGGCTGGTTTTCATTCAGCTTTGTTGTGCACCTATGCCCAGGATTTGCCATCAAAGAGAATGACCGTCGTCAGAATGAAATATAGTTATGATGCTCTCCAGCGTCTATATATCAGCAAATGGGAATTAACTACAATATCGTACTTAACTGGAACAGCCTTACGGGCCATATCGTCGTAGCACTCCCATTCAGAATTACGCCGTAGACAGTTAGTTTTATAGTGACCAATACCACCGATATTTGGAATAAATTCAACTACAGATGCTAATTCAAATATTTTGTCGCAGAGCAGCAATTCCTTTGGAATGTCGCATAGACGCATAGTCAAATCTAATTCAAAAAAAATTAAATTTTCGGAAATTAAATATTCTGTGCATACTTTTCCAGTACAATTATTGTTTTTGCAATCAGTGACTTCGCTTACCAACATAGATGATGCCGATTCATTTAATGAGGCCACACTACCATCTGATATCATTAATATATTTAAAGGAATAATCGAAACTTTTCTTATTATACGCATTTCACAGTTAGAACAATTTTTGGAAAGAGTTGCACTAAAAATATCACCAATTAAAATTTTTTCAAGCACAAAAGTAACGTTACATTTGCAATCAATTAGTTCAACATGTCCTTGTACCGTAGGTGGATAATGTTTTTGTAAGATTTCTGTTCTTCTTTTTAAAGAATCTATATCAGCATCTTTATGTAACAAAGCAGAAACCAGTCTCGAAAAAGCCGAATTCATAGAAGTAATAAATATGGAAATATTTATGTGATCAGTACAAATAACTAACAAAGCGTTAAGTATGGCATCAAATGCACATGTATTCATTATAACTACATTTTTTATACCTGATGTGCAAATATTTCCATTAGGTAGAATTTCTATTTCGTTTGTTCTGGGTTTTACTTTTTCTATTAACCGTGTGATCTTTCGATTTTCTGTTTTATTGCGCCAATTTTCTTCCAACTTAGGGTTGCTTTTAAACACCGATTCTCGACTAAAGTCAAAATTTTTTGAATTCATTTCTTTATTCTCACTATGTTCTAAATCTTCGTCATAAATTTTAGTTTTTAGAAAATTTGTACAATTAGCTGCTTTCAATTCTCCTGTTAAAAACTGTGTATGTTTCATTACAAAATCATCAACTCTCATCAGTCCACTTCTACTATGCAATAACAAGGTTTTAATATTTTTAAAGTAGCTTTCTACATTACTGCTTGTAGCTACATCTGATGAATCAGAGGATTTTGGAATGTAGGGAAACATAACATTCGACCAGAGAGGTAATCTAAGCACAAGTTTGCGAAAACATGTTACAAAATTTGGCAAATAATATATGTTTTCGTAGTCAGTTTTTTCACTTAAATCAGAGTGAACAGTTTCAGCATCAACAATTGTATTAAACCAGGTAATAAAAGTATTGTTAACACTTTCATTATCTTCGTGGGTACCAGTCACATCTTCATTACTCTGGTCAATATCAATAGAACCTTCACTTGACAATCCAAGAGATTTAAGTAACTCTCGAGCTTTATCGCATTTGCTTTTGCTACCGTCCTTTAAATATCTGTCATATTTCTGCAGCGCAACGACAATTAAATTTTCAATAATAATTTTTGCCACATCAAAATTCATACAGCTTTTCAGTCCTAACAGATGTCTAATAAAGAAAGACTTGACACGTATATCAACAAACTTGAAACATTGTAGACGATACAAAGACTTTAAGAAGTGTGACGTATCCAATCTTAAAAGGCAAGTAATTTGACAACGTTCTCCTTGGCACAAAACATTAAAACAGTGTGATAAATATGCCTGGGTTGTGGTAAATCTTGTGAACGCGTTCACACTAGCTCCTATTATTGCAGCCGAGTCATCGCAAATGACTTCATTCGGCACGTTCATTACACCGATCCATTTCTTTAACCATTGAAATATATTGTCCATAGTTTGTAGAGCTGAAATCATTTGGGAAATAGGTACAGAATTATCTTCAGTCTTTAACATAACAACGTACAAAAACAAGTGTTTACCATCGTAAACATTTGTAGGATTAGGAGGACAAATTTTTTTGAAGATTGAACCCGTTGCATCAATGCTTAGAACGGTATATTTCCTAGAAAACTTTTTATAGAAGTTTAACTGAAGTTCGGTCCAGTAATGTATAAAAAAGGGTTGCAGAGAAACAGTTTTGATGACATTCACCCACGGCTCTGTAAACGACATTATCCATAAGGCTAAAACAACTATTTTATGGAAACGTTTTACGGCATCGTGTCTGTTTCTTATATTTTGCAATGATTTTAAGTTTGGTATAAAAGGTGGTTCACGTTTTTCGTCATCTTGCATACAAGAATTGATCAATTTGTTTCTCATGACAACAGGATACTGGTTTTGCATTTGTAAAGATAGTTGTTTCGTTTTATGAGACGACAACTTATTTTTTGATGTATGAATAATATTTTTATCGACATTTTGAAACAAACATGTTAACATAACGCTATCACTAGATCCTTTTGTTGTGATATTAATTTTACCATTGCACTCTTTACATGTGCCTGTACATTTCATATGGTAATCATCAGTCACAGAGCTATTTTTAAAAGTCCATACACAACGGTTAGTTGTATAGCGCCAAATCCATTTACAAAAAATACTACTCCACTTTGATTTAGGCATCCTCCTCCTTCTTTTAAGTGTAATCACAGGTTTATTGATATCATTTCTTTTGCCAATTACCAGTATAGGCTTCACGTTGTGCCACGAATCGCGGTCTACATTAAAAGACTCCACGTCAACGTCATGAGTAGTGCTATCGTTACTAGAACTTACATCGTCCTCAACTTTTGCAGATTCAGCGCTGTTGGAACCTTCATTATCTTGCAGGTTTTCATCACCAAAAAAATCTATGAAGTGTCTCTTTGCCGATAGATATAGGGCTTTAGGTGTCATACGAAACGACAAATTCTTACTTATTTCCTTAAAAACACTACCCTCACTCGATGGCAACTTTTTCACATTTGTAAATAAGTGTTTATAGTCATTAAATGCTTCCTTTTGTTCTTCTAAGCACACTGACAAACATTTTGCGCGCTTCATTGTAATTTGATAAGTAATTAAAGAAAATAATAATTGAATACAACATAAATTCTCACTGAAAAGTAATGTCACTAGGCCGCTATCCCACTGGCGTTTTACGAGCGTTGCGCCTGCGCGGCGTCGACGCTGCGCAGACGCGACGTTGACGTCGCGAGACTAGTGGCAAGCGTTAGCGCTAAGACTTCGCAACGTTAACGACGCATCAACGCGGCGGTAACGTTGCCTTTTTTAACAACAGGTACAATCACGACGTACGTTGATTATTGTAAAACTTATGCCAGTGTCTTTGAATAAATAAAACAGGTAGTTAAAAATACACAAAAGCGTTTTGTATACATACTTGATACCTCAAAGTTGTAACAAGCCTCTCTTATGGTGATACTGAAATTCTGAGATTAGTGTCTAAATATTGTATGTCATTGTGAATCACTTCTAAAAGTTCGTTAAATGTAGTCTCCATTCGCAAATATTTATAAAATTACGATTCATTATTTTTAATATTATTAGAGTACAGTGCAAAATATTGCTTGCAGGCAGAATACAATGACGTTAAGGCTGTAAGATCTTCCCTTGTAAACTGTGTATTTTCTTGCAAATAAACAATTTGAATTTGAATTTCACTTTCTTGTAATCGATTAGACCATAAAGGATTTACCCAAAATTTACGATGAGACTTTATTTTCTTTTACGTAATTTTCGTCAAAGTAGCAAAGCCAACAAAAGTGATTCCTCGTCGGAATCCATTTTGTTTTTGATTGTACGCCTCAAATTGTAGCATGTGCGCGACGTTAACGTTGCGTTCAGCGGATGTAATGCTTGCCACGCGTCTGCACAGCGTAGACGCTGCGCAGACGTTGGAGGAACGCCAACGCTCATAAAACGCCAGTGGGATAGCGGCCTAATGGTATTGAAACTGCATGGATGTATCGAAAAATTTCACATATTTTGTAATACTACCTTTTCTTTAATCAAATGTAAAAAAAAATGTTATCGAAGCCATTGAAAATAGGTTGAATATAATTTATATGCACATTCGAAAAGTAAATAAATCTATTAATCATTATTAATCTATTATTCTTTATTCTTTATTGTACACAAAACACATTTATACAAATACAAAAGGACAGCTTATGTACAAAGGCGAGCTTAACCCATAATTGGGTTGGGTATTATAAAAGAAAACAATTGGATGGATTTGGTTTTTAAGTTTGTTACTCAATCACGCCAGAAAGGTTCAACGGATCTGGATGAAATTTGGCACAAAGATAGATTATAGTCAGGCATAGCATAAATAATACTTTTTATCCCGGGTTTATGTTCCCTCGGGATAATTTTCAAAATTCACGCGGACGAAGCCGCTGTTTCACCTGCACGTTTTTTTTAAATTTATTAATTGCCAGTGGGCAGAAAGTAGCATAATATTATTAAGTACACTTGTATAGTATATATAGTACACTCTCAGTTCACCGGTTATGTTCAGTTTCGTTTCATGATATTTGGGTAATCTATTCTGGCATTATAGGCACCTTACTAAACTAAATGTCTATTAGGTAGGTACAACTAAAAAGTGAAAAATAAAATAACTTTTATACAAAAAATACTACCGAATTCCAAATAAGAAAACTACAAAGTGTTTTTTTTTTTTTATAACCTATAGGCTCGCGCTTGACCACAATCTCACCTGATGGTAAGCGATGATGTGGTCGACGGTGAAACACGCTTGCCTAGAAATAACCTATTCACTCTTGACTTAAAGACCCCTAGATTGTAGCTATCGGGAAACACAGACTCCGGCAGGGAATTCCACTCCTTAGCTGTACGCATAATAAAAGTGTTCCCAAAACGTTTTGTGCGTATGGGTGGGATGTCTACCATGTATCGATGGCGCATCGCCGGACGTCTGGTAGTCCGATGATGAAACAGGCTAGGTGGAATTATATCGTGCAATTCCATCGCACACTGCCCGAAATGTAACCGATAAAAAACCGACAGGCTGGCAACTCGGCGACGATGATCAAGACTCTGGAGCTTTGACTTGACCAGCGCCTCATCGCCGATGAGCCTCTTGGCTCGCTTTTCGATCGACTCTAGTGCGTCAAGCTGGTATTTGGCTGATCCGTCCCAGAGATGAGAACAGTACTCCATGCATGATCGAACTTGCGCTTGATACAAGTTGAGGAGCTGTTCTGGCGTGAAGTACCTTCTCACCTTTGCAAGGATCCCCAGCTTTTTGGCAGCCAGCTGAGCCTTTGCCTCAATGTAAGGGCCAAAATTGAGAGTAGATGTCAACGTAACGCCAAGAAGCTCAAGATGGTCAGTTATTGGCACGGTCGCATCTCGGAAAGTTGGATCTGGGTAAAATTTACTCTTTTTAGCGGAAAAAGACACGCCTGGGTTTTAGCAGCATTAAACCTGACCATATTGGCATCGCCCCATTCGGAGACTGCCTGCAAGGACAGGCAGGCTTTATTTTTGGAAGTCGGTGTCCATAACGCAAAAAATTGGTACCTACCAAAGACACCTATTTCCAAAAATAAAGTTATTTTTGCTTTGTTAGTTTCCTTTTATGGAAGTCGGTAGTTTTTTTTTTTGTAAATATGTTTTTTATTTTTTATTTATATTTTGAAGAAAACGTGTTGCGCCGACCTCAAGTAACATGGGACAAGGGCAGGAAGATGATGATGATGATGATTTATATTTTGTATGTAAAACTTGTTATTAATGTAGAATTTAAGGCAAAGTAATGGACTCACCCGGGGATAGAGTAGCTTCCCAAAGATGAAAGAATTTTTGAAATCGGTTGTGAAATAAACATTGTCTATCTTATTTTATTATGTTTTAACTTAATAGCAGATTGTCTAGGAAATACACTTCTCATCAGAAAAATCGAAACTCCTTGCAAGTTTATGTTCTGTAAGGATTATCAGAAAAATGTGTATATTTAAGAATATATGTCAAATGTCGTTAAATAGTGAATAATATGAGGTTTTCAATTCCTAATGTTAATGTTAAACATTGTCTATCTTATTTTATTATGTTTTTAATTTAATAGAAAGGCAGATTGTCTAGGAAATATTTTGCTGACCTTTCGATGTATTGTCAACAACACCGCTGGGGTATCGTCCACAATTTTTTTTTTTGGTACCTACACCACCGCCGACTACGGTAAATGTATATAATTAGTTTAGAACTTCATTAAGGTGAAAAGACTCTCTCAAGAGGTCTCGTTGTCAATAGGTACACAAAATAACCTAGAGCTTTCTATGAACATTTTAGTAAAGTTAAAATAAATAAAACTACTGTCTAAAAATTATATTTAACAACACGTACGCAATAAACACTATTCGTACAACAGTTTTCATCAAAAAACAGTATCGTTTATCTTGCCTGAGTACATGTTATGTGTGGCTCTGCTAGAGAGTATGCTCTGCAGCAGAGCCACAATCAATGTCTATTTTATCATTACCTGATGCACGTACAGCTATAACGGTTTACGTACATTATGTACGTTTGGCGTACATCATTTTAAGATATAATAGATCGGTTTCTAACATGGTGGCTCTGCGGCAGAGCATGACACGAATCGTAATATTCCAGACTATACTCCATGTCTGTGCCAAATTTCATCCAGTTCCGTTCAGCCGTTCTGGCGTGATTGAGTAACAAACCTACATCCATTCAAACTTTCGCATTTATAATATTAGTAAGATATTGCAGAAAATGTTTTATGGTTATTTGAATATTGCCTAAAAACTGTGCACCCAGTTGGATTTGAACAAGTCACCCCAGATGGTAGTTTTTGTTACCTTGTGTTCTGTTGACTTATGAATATACAAAAAATTAAGCAATGCAACCCTAGAAAATGCTGGTTTAATAAATTGGAGGCGTTTGCGGAGGATTGACCAAGGAAGACGAAACACCGGCAGGCTTATTACGTATCTTTTGCAAGAGCAAAACGATAGCGATTTTTACGCAATAATTGCTCTTCCATACAGAAGTTTTAGAGTTGATGGCGTTTTTTTTTTTAAATATGTGCATTTGACAAACAGCGAGCGATTAGCACACGATTGTGTAGGACCTACCATACCTATACTGCAGGTAATTCCGACTTTTATGACATAAAGCGTTTGATCGCTATCGTTTAGCTCTTGCAAAAGATACGTAATAAGCCTGCGGGAAGACTGATTGGCCACCTACGCCCAGCGTATGGTGATAGGTGGATATAGGTTGAGAAAAAATACCCATAATAAATGTGTCCTGCCTAAATAATTTATGCTGAGCGTTCCATTCCTTATCATCGCAAGAGTTTCGGAATAAGAACCACAAACGGCAAACATTACTGCCAACGTTATTCATAATAACCGTGTTTTCAAATTAGGTATCTTGCTCATATAAAATTCCAAAACGACACACGTTTTTTCTTCACCATACGAAATATTTCGTAATGAGACTTTCCGGATCTCAAGATTCTCAAGAATTTCTATCTTAAATTACAGCTTTAAATACGAATAAGCAATTATTTCCCGAAATGCAATGTGTGCAAAACTCACCCTTTGGAACGTCTAGCTAAACATTTCCTAATTCTGAATCTTCAACTACGTAGTAACTAGCGTTGGCAAATGAGACTCACACGCTGAAACGGACCACTTTATCAAGACCCATCATTCCCCCCTAACATCCCCCTTAAATCTTGCTGAAATATATAAGCCAAAGGGGGGTGGAAGATCTTGCTTCGGTGGTGTTGTCATGTACATAGTACAGGGTGCTGTCAGCTTAACATCCAACTTATTAGACGTTTCGGAAATTCGGTTTCGCCCCGCAAGCACCACGGGCTACGCTGACAGTAGGGTAGGGGTAGCTTTCTTGTCAAATATCGATAAAACTGTTGCGTGTTTTACATAAAAGTACCTTATTTTCCTTATGGTTCTGACATAAGATTTAGAAGGTTCCCTTTAGAATGACTAACATATTATCTTCCTTTTAGTTCAACATGAAAAAAACATTGTACAGCTTTTTTTCACAAAGTAAAATTTAGACTGAAATTTTAGGAAATTTATAATATAATTAGGAAATTTAATTTATTTAAATTTATTTTATTATTCAAATTTCCTACGTTATAATAAAAATAAAAAGTTGTTCTCGAAAATAAGTAGTTACTTTCACTAAAAAATAAGTAATGCCTTAATCTGGTCTCAAGTCGCCTGTATAGTTTATTTTTTGCGCTCGTAACTCTATTAAAGTTCCAGAAACTTCTCATAATAGATATCGTTTTTATCGTTTACCCCCATCACTAGTTGATATCCAGTTGGTAATGCAAACGTTTGTAACCCGTCGGTCCGCGCTCCGCCCGGGGCAAATACGTTGGGTAAATAACCCTCGAACATGTACTATGTTTTACTATATCTCGCAACATACGATTTTGTACCAATTCTCTATGTGCCTGCAAGTGATTTTTTAAGACAGTTCCATCTCTTGGTTTTGTTGTATTTCTAAATCTTCTCACGTATAAGGTCTTTGATTCAAACATATCAACAGATAACTGTCTCTCGGTTGAAACTTCTCAAAAAATAACTTACATACAGTCACAGGTCAAATAACCACGTGATTTTTGTCAAAGAAAACTAAAAGATTTTTCAGTCTTCATCTTTTCTACTATACTTCGTATTATATGAAACCCTACAAAAAGTAGGAATACCACCTAGAGTATTGATAAATATGGTTATGGTTATGGTTATGTGGTATAGTCAACTAAGAAGCTGAGAACCACTACTGAATGTGCATAATCAGGTGCTTTTACTCGTTTCTGTCATCCAGTTTTTATCAAACTGATTTATCAGGTCCATCTCAACCATATCATGAATCCATATCATGAATCCATAACAACCACGAAGCTTCTTCATACAAGGTTTTGGGGCTTTGTCTTAACAAAAGTCACACGAGCTACCAGTAGACCTAACAGCAAACTGCCACTATACCAGGCATCAATCTAGACCACACACTGTCTCCAAATCTTCTATACATACACATAGATTTACATGCCTATTTACATGTGCTGACTGAGCCCAAATCCAGGGTAGAATTCGGCACGTCACATGAGCTGCCAGTGGACCTTACATCAAACTGCCACTTAACCAAGTACCAATCCAAACCACACATTGTCTCCAAATTTCCTATACATACACATAGATTTACATGCCTATTTACATGTGCTGACTGAGCCCAAATCCAGGGTAGAATTCGGCACGTCACATGAGCTGCCAGTGGACCTTACATCAAACTGCCACTTAACCAAGTACCAATCCATACCACACATTGTCTCCAAACCTACTATACATGCACATAAATACACATGCGTATTTACATGTGCCGACTGAGCCAACATCCAGGGTTGAATTCGGCACGTCACACGAGCCGCAGTGGACGGAATGCGAAACGGCTGGGTGTTTGTTTGTGGGTGGATGGCTCTGGCGAAATTCCGCCTTTGTTGCTTACCCACCCGGGCGGAAGTAGTGTGAAGGATGAGCTGTAGCGGAAACAGCACCATACTTTGCTGAAACTGAAGGAAATTGTGAAGACAAAATGATGAAGTAAACATGGTGAAGGATGTTTTACAGATACCGAATTCGCACATTACTGGGCAAGTCAATCTTAACCTTCTACGATCCATCCAAGTTGTATTTGAGATTTTAAACACTTTTTCATTAATGGATTTTAGCTCTACCGTTATCAAGCGGGAATTATGATCATGATGTCTAATAAGAACGAATTTACATTCTAATAAGACATTAAACTCGTAATTCATAACAATCTACTTTCCGAATGCACGGTAGTTTTTTTTTTTATTACTTGTAAATTAAAATTTTAATTTATGTGACGTTCAAAAGTGCCGTTTATTGGCCTAATTGAATAAATATATTTGACTTTGAATTATTGACTGATTTGACTGACTCTTTCTGTTTATACCAATCTCGAATATCTTGTGCCAGTTTCATCAAGTTTATACTTCAGAATAGGCAGAACTTTTTTGTAGATAGCCTACAAAAAAGTTCTGCCTATTACTGTAAATTCTTATAAGAACAAGTAAAATTTTTAAAAAAAAACCCTTGTCATATTTTACAAGCTTTTATTTAACTTGCAATGTATGTAAGTGTGTTCCTGTCAAATCTTGCAACTAAGAATTTTAAAGCTGTTGTCCTCCACCGTTTAAGATTAAATTTTGCATACACGTTTAATTTGGATGACAATGCATTGTTAGCTAAGTGACGTCATTCTAAATCCAAAATGGCGGACGGCCCAAGACGGCGGACCAGTTATTTTTTTGTGCACTGCCATGATATGGGTGTCAAATGAAAGGGTTTGCTGAGCAGAATACGAAAATGCTTATTTAAAAAAAAGATTTTGTAATGAATAATTTTATTTATCTCATACTATATAATTTATCTGGTAGTAGACACGCTTCGATCGACAATCTATTGAACGCGTAATTAAACATTTATGACCCGATATCTTGCGGGAGTAGCCCGATTCAAACAGTAAAACGCAAATAATTTTTAAACGGCTGAACCGATTTTCATTAAAAATAGTTAAGAACACTCTCGATAAAGTCACTATTCAAACAAAAAGAAACGAAATCAAAAAATGTGTGCCACAAACACACAGGTTCACACATCAAACTTATAACACCCCCCTTTTTCCGTCGGGGGTTAAAAAAGAAGGAGTACATTCACAAAGAGTTGTTCATCCTTTAACCTTTCCTGTATATAACTATTCTTTATTTAAAATGCTTTAAATCAGATTATTCTACTTATTATGTTAAAGTTTCACTTGTTACCGCTTGATCTCATGGCTTAAACCACATCAAGAGTTAGAATTTGGTGGGCAATAGGTACATACAAGGCTTTGTTACCCTTTACATAATGTATTCAGTCGTGGACTTGTCTGCAAGCTGGGTATATAGCTATGTATGTACTATGAGCACGCCGCAGTTCGGCTTATGTAATAATTTATTGCTTTGTTGTATTATAAGCACACTACGTTACATATTAAGCTAGTTCGTTGCGTAATGTGTCTCGAATTACCTTTGATCGTAAGGTTTCGCTTGATTTGGTGAACTTAATGGGGCTTGTGGGGATATTAGTTCAGAATTTTCGACTGAATTCGTGAATATATGCTTCTCTCAAAAGGTTTCATGGCTGTGTAAGTCACTGCGACACATATTAAGTCCTTATCATCACTTTCCTGCCCTAGTCCCAACAAGTCTGTCCTTATAGTCCCTGACAACAGTCATGCTATCACTGACCATCTTTTCAACCGACTTCGCAAAAAAGATTAGGTAATCAATTCGACTGTATATTTTTTTTTATGTGTGTTACCTCAGAACTTTTTATTGGGTGAACCAATTTTGATGATTCTTATTTGAACGCTGGTGCTTGTCATGACGTCAAATCACTCGGGATAGCTGCAATCGCATGTCTGTTTATTGTTTACACCATTTCATAACATAACATCACACTGGTACGCTCTAAAGGGGTACGCAGGTGTGAACAGTTCACCTAGCCTTTAGAACTGGTCCATTATGTACCACAACTAAAAATGAAAAATATTTTTTACAAAAATTACAACCGACTTCCAAACAAAAACACTACAAAGTGAAAAATTACTTAAATTTCGGAAGTCGGTGTCAAAAAACAATAAAAGAAAACAGGAACACCGACTTCTGAAAATGAAGTTATTTTTCACTTTGTAGTGTTTTTGTTTGGAAGTCGGTTGTAATTTTTGTAAAAAAGTTTTCTTTAATATCACTCCTCACATAATCCAGATTTCCTCACTTATCAAGTCCTAAGATACCTGAGTATTAAGCAATTCTGCTTTTTCACTCGTTCTGATCAAATATTTCCGTTCCTATCCAAGTAGATGCAGCAAACTTTTCCAGTGTCATCAAGCTTCGCCCGCCATTTTCATTTCGATCAGTCGAATAAGATACAGTTGGACGTTTCGAGAACTTATCTATACATATAAATAAAATTGAAGTGCCTGTATGTAATATCAAAATAACAACGTTTTATTGAATGCATGTGAATGTATATACGGTTCCAATAATAAATACGCATTTTTAAGATTTTTGTCTGTCTATCTGTATGTCTGTTTATTCTTCCGAAATGGCTGGACCGATTTTGACGGGACTTTGACTGGTAGATAGCTGATGTTATAAGGAGTAACAAAGGCAATTCCTGTGGGAAAATAAAAAAACATAAAAAAAACAAATTTTACGAGTTGGATGTGGACGAAGTCGCAGGCAACAGCTAGTATCTTAATATGTGTTGGTAATTTATCCCTGTAACGCTTTCTATAAGATTGACTACACATTTCTTTTATTAAAAGCTTTTATTAAGTGTTTGTGTATGTGTGTATATGTATAGTCTATGTGTAATAAAAGCTTGTATGTTAAATGTGCTGGTAATTTCGCACACATGTTCGTTTCTCGTGACAATGCAATTTCAAAAACAGTGCAATGCAATTTTTTGCCAATCACGATATGTAAAAGGCAATGCCCCGACTGATATATCAACGCTCAGCCTAATCCACTAATAATAAATGGTGTATTTCTGTGTGGTGTGGTGTATTTCTTGATCTCGCCAAGGCCTTCGACACCGTCAGTATTTCAACCCTTGCAGACAAGCTGGAACGCGCGGGAATCCGAGGTAATGCCCTAAAACTTTTTAAGGACTTTCTGTGTAACCGTACGCAAAGAGTAAAGATAGGTGAAAACTTGAGCTCCGAATCACCTATCAGTTTCGGCGTGCTGCAGGGAAGTGTCCTTGCCCCGAGTCTCTTCCTGATTTATATTAATGACCTGTGTCAGCAAGTTCTAACAAACGGAAAAATCTTCTCCTATGCCGATGCCACAGCATTGATTTTTCATGGCGGGACTTGGGAAGAGGCGCAACAACATGCAGAAATGGGACTCCATAAAATTAAATTTTGGCTAGAAGCAAATCTACTAACCCTCAATCTGTCGAAAACATCTTTCATGCGGTTTGCCTTTTCTAAAACCAAATTACCTGAAATATTGATTAAGGTCCACTCCTGCAACTATCCTAGCAATACTGAACACTGCTCATGCCTGTCCCTAAAAGAGTCTTCTTCTACCAAATACCTGGGAGCACTCTTGGATAGCAAATTTAACTGGCACCTTCACATAGACTTAATTATAACACGCACAAGAAAGTTAATCTGGGCATTCAAAAAGTTACGACACGTTGCTGATCTAGGGCTGCTTCGGACGGTATACTATGCACTAGCACAGTCGGTACTGGGTTACTGTAACACGGTCTGGGGTGGAGCATGTAAGTCCTACATGATTAATTTGGAAAGAGCCCAAAGATCACTCCTCAAAGTCATGACCTTTAAGCCATACCGGTTTCCAACAGTGACTCTGTACCAAAGCTGTCAAGTTCTAACAGTGAGACAATTATATCTACTCAATCTCCTTATACAACAGCATCGTGT
Organism: Orthosia gothica; assembly: GCA_949775005.1. Classification (NCBI taxonomy): domain Eukaryota; kingdom Metazoa; phylum Arthropoda; class Insecta; order Lepidoptera; family Noctuidae; genus Orthosia; species Orthosia gothica. Next base: position 11,330,513 of record OX459044.1, read on the forward strand.
TACTCCTTACAATGAGCTTGCAATAAACAGACGTACGATTCGCGATGTTTGTCAGTCTACTAAATGTAACACTGCATCAGCAAGACGGCAGCACATGTTTTTAGGCACAAAAATCTACTATAAAGTTAACACGCTAATGAACATTAACCCACTACCACATAACAAATTTAAACAGAAAATAAAATCTTGGCTTCAAACACTAGATTACGAGCGGACTGAAAAAGTCCTACAGTAACACGATGAATACTACCTATCTCCAACTTTACACACCAACATCAAAACACACACACACACTAACACACACACTCACAAACTGTATTAAAAAATTTAAATTTAATTTAGGATTTCATTGTAATTTTGATTTATTTTTTTTGTTTTTGCGTTTATTATGATTTGATTTAATATTTTTTTTTTTAATTCTAATTGTTGACATTATTTTATTGTGATTTTAACTTCACTTCATTTAATTGCAATTAGAAATCAATTTGACTCTATTTTATTTTATTGTAATTTTGAATTTATTTTAATTTAGTTTTATTGAAATTTTATTTGAAATTATCTTATTGTGATTTTTATTTTATTATTTTTTTAGAAATTTTGAATTTATTTAGATTTTAGTTTTATTTAATTTTATTGCAATTTGGAATTTACTCTGACTTTTCTTTATTCAGATTTAATTTAATTCTATGTAATTTTAATCTTAGTTTGAGCATGATATTAAAATATTTATTTTGTCGTTACTATTGTAAACAAGCGTCAACTATGGGACTGACTTCTGTAACACAGGTTTTTACCTAGCTCAGAAGTCAGGACTTCAATACTTCTGGTGTAAACAATTTATTTGTCAATAAAAAAAAACTATTGTCAATAAAATTTTGAAATTTTGAGAGGATATTGATTTTATACTGTTAGGTGGCTAAAGGGGTGAAATAGGGGATGAAAGTTTGTATAGTCATTTTAATTTACACTAAGACCGTTTTGGAGCTCAGTTAGTTTTTCTCCAACTGACCAGGAGACCAGAATCCTGAAGTATAAAGAAACCGGGGCTGGAATCATGAGTGGTGACTCTTAAACTACCATGCTAACCGAAACATAAAGAAAATAAGTATATCCGGGGATGGAATCATATGTGGTAAAGACTCTCTAAATACCAGGCAATCAGAAACATGAAGACGTAGATCAAAAAACAAAACCTCAATTAACGCGGGCGAAGCCGGGGCGTGCAGCTAGTTTGGAATATAAAAGTTTGGTTGTTTTACAAACTTTTATTTAACTTGAAAGGTATGTATATATGTATGTAAGTATATTCGGGTCAAATCTTGCAACTGAATTTTAAAGCAGTTATCCTCCACCGACTAAGATGAAATTTTGCATACATGTTTAGTTTGGATGACAATGCATGGTTAGGGTTACGTCATTCTAAATCCAATATGGCGGATTACCCAAGATGGTGGACTAGTTAATGAAAACCGCTTAGAAGAAAATGTCTTTTATGTTTGTTTTTTTATTGAATAATTTTATTATTATTAACGTTAGATTCGCGCATAACCTACCATCTCTCCTGATGGTTAGCGTTTATTAAACGAATTAGTCAACCACCTTTCAATTTTACAACTGATTTCAGTATCACCTAATAACCCTAGTTACCTAGGTCTATGTTACTCCACACATCACCAACCCCTTTGTTCAGGGCTTTCCAACTATAATTTAGCTATTAATTTGCGACAAACAGCGTTCCCCTCCCCCTGCGAACATCAAAGGCACATCAAAATTACTACGGCCTGCCATGTCAATAGTTAAGATGTTATTAGAAATTTGTGACATCTGACAGGCTCAGGGTATGGGATGGGAAATATGTACTTGATATTTTTTGTAGGAAAACTTGGTAGATATGATGCAGAGGCACATAAGTAAATAGATTGTATTATCAGTGTACTTTAAAATTAGACACAAACCTTTTTTGCCTAAAATACGGTGTATTTTATAATCAACAAGTAATTGACAAATATCTTAACTTTACTAAAGTTAACGCTTGCTTAAAAGTACGCCATTTTTCTACGCTCTCAATTTTTGTAAGACCAAACATAACTTCATACATTTTAATATTGCCAGCATAAATAGTAATCGACTATTAGTGCTGGCAATAAATATTGAATACAAAATAAATGAGTAAAACATAACGTATAAGAATCTGATTACATATTATAACTTAGAATGGTTACCATTACGAAGAAATTATATATTAAATACGAAAATCTAATAAATTAGAAGAAATATTACTAGGTTATTCCAACTAGAATCGTATGTCTTGAATGATGTTACCTAAAGTGCTTATTGACTAAGCCCAATTTTGATGAGTGTACCTACCTTTTTTTCATATTACCAAATCTTTTTACGACTCAAAACAACGTCATATTCAAATCAGCTCTATAAATAAAGATTGACCAGATTATGGAACTAAAAATTTTGCAAAATTAATGTGAAGTATTGTCAAACACGTCTTAGTTGCCGTTTGAAATTAACAGCAGTTGACTTGTGATTAATTTGTGAAACGTCGTTTTGTTCTTCCGAGAAACTGAGTGTTAACTTATTAAAAATACCATTTGCTCTAACTTTAGTTGCGTCTAATTTTTCTTGTATCTATCTAAAAATTTTCAAATATCCAAAACACCTCGAAAACTAATCCACTATTCTCACTATTCTATAATCAGTCAACATCTCAAGCGTCAGTTGAAATCTCGAGCGGTTACAATAATAACGCTTGTAGTGTTCAACTATTGCCCACAAAGTGAATTCCAATTGCTCTCAGAACTTCAGCATGCGAGTTACGAACGTGAATGACGAACGAACGGATTACAGACTGAGAGAGTATTATGTATTGAAAGTGTTGGTAGAAGTTTGAAGTCTTTTACTTCATCGTATTATTATTCAGTTGGTTCGGTAAAATATTCTTATTGTTTGTGTAATTTTGAATGAGGTTTATGGTGTTGACAATCAATAAACCGTGAGTTAGTTGCCCTATTTACATGAATCAACAAATAAATATATCCTACCTTCATCATCATCATATCAGTCGAAAGACTTCCGATGCTGGACATAGGCCTCCTCCAAGCGTCACCACATTGACCGGTCCCGCTGTGCGTCTCGCAACCATCACCAGGTCATAGGTCCACCTGGTGGAAGGCATTCCAACGCAACGTCTTCCGGTTGGCAGTCGCCACTCCAGAACCTTTCTGCCCCATCGGCCATCCGTTCTGCAACCAATGTGCCCAGCCCGCTGCCACTTAAAATTGGCAATTCGTCGGGCTATGTCGGTAATCCTGGTTCTCTTGCGGATCTCTACATTTCTGATTCGATGACGCAAGGAAACTCCGAATAGCCCTCTCTCTCTTTCTCTTTTAGTGACTTTTTTTTTTTTTTTTTTTTTTTCTTTTCTCTTCTGTAACTTGGCAATCTGTGTTGACACAATAAGCCAATCTCCTGACATTAGTTGGATTTTATGTCATCATCGGCAGAAAGAAATTTTTGGTAATTTCTTCGTATTATACCTACGTATTTTTTTATTTTTATTTAAATCTCGCAGTCAATGCAGGGACACCGTGCCGCTTCAATCGGCTGAACGAGATACTCCCTGTACCCTGTAGCTTTGAGGCCAGTTGGTTAACGTGTGTTGATATTCTACTTTGGTAGCATTTACTATGTGTAGCGATCTCTTGTTTGACAGTAATGATATTTAGATCCTCGTGTATGTACTTATTGCTCACGTAGTAAGGTTTGTCTAGCATGGCTCTCAATGTCTTGCTCTGAAATCTTTCAAGAATCTCGATGTTGCTGTTACTAGCAGTACCCCACAGTTGAATCCCGTAGGTCCATATTGGCTTCAGTATGGTCTTATATACTGCTAATTTGCTTTCGTGTGAAAGGCTTGACTTACGATCTATCAGCCAGTACATGAACTTTGTGTCCAGCTGTTTGCGCTTGGTCCAGATGTGCTTTCTCCAGGTCAGCCTTCGATCGAGATGCATTCCGAGATATTTGGCGTCCTCAGCTTGGGGAATATCTTTATTATGGAGTTTTATGGGAGGGCAGTTTTGTTTTCTGAGAGTGAAGGTCACGTGGGTAGATTTGCTCTGATTTGCTTTAATGCACCATTTATCAAGCCACTCTTCTACCTTATCAACATGATCCTGAAGTTTGGCTGATGCTACTGCTGGGTCCTGATGGACAGATAGTAGCGCAGTATCGTCTGCGTACATAGCAGTTATGGTATCACTCTGCGTTGGGAGGTCAGCAGTAAATAGCAGGTACAGTACAGGCCCTAATATGCTTCCTTGAGGCACCCCTGAAAGAATTTCTTTTAAGGGAGCGGTCTCATTATTAAATTTCACTTCAAAGCATCTTTTGTGAAGGTATGATCTCAATATTAAGTAGAAGGAATGAGGAAGCAGCTGTTTAATTTTGAACAGAAGTCCGTCTTGCCACACTCTATCAAAAGCCTGGCTTATGTCAAGGAATACGGCGGAGCAATATTGTTTACATTCTAGCGTGCGACTTATAGTGTCCGTTATACGATGGATCTGTTCTATGGTTCCGTGTTTCTCTCGGAAGCCGAATTGGTGCAAAGGAATGATATCCGACAAGTACTTGCGCATCCTGTTCAGTAGTATTTTCTCCAGTAGTTTGCCCAACACTGGGAGAAGGCTTATTGGCCTGTACGAACTAAATTCATTGAGTGGTTTGCCTGGTTTGGGTATCATAATAATCTGCGCGATTTTCCACTGCGCGGGATAGATGTTCAGTCTTAGACAGGCATTAAAGATTGCAGCGATTTGGATTACGCCCTTTTTAGGAAGATGCTTTAGTAGTTGCGCATCAATTAGGTCATAACCCGGCGCTTTACCATCTCGCAATTTTGAGATTTCTCTCTGCACTTCTTTGGGACTAACACTTTCCAACGGCATGCACATTTGCAGAGGTGCGTCCAGGTACTCATTAACTTCTTTGTCTTGGTCAGGGTGCTTACTAGGTAGCGCTTGAAATACAGATTTTAGGTGTTCAGCATATACCTGGGCCTTTTCGAGATCTGTTCTTGCCCATTTACCTTCAGCAGTTTTTATTGGTGGTATGTGTAACCTTGGTCTTTTAAACTCTTTTGTTGTTTTCCACAGTGAGTAACTAGTGTCTGCGTATGGAGTAAGTTTAGCTAGTTGATTTTGGAGTCTCTCGTTGTTTGCTTGGCTAATCATGTGTTTAAGATCCTCGGATGCCTTGTTAAAAGCTTTTTTGTCCTGGGGATACCTTGTAGAGTGCCATATTTTCCGCAGCTGTCTTCTTTCCAGTACTTTGTCTTTTATCATCTTGGAGCAGGGCGAGTTGTGTGTGATTTTCGGCTTCAGTGAGGGGGTTGATACCTTGACCGCTTGGTGGATCAGTTTGTTGAGTGATTCAATAGTCGTTTCGACGCTGTCCACACTATCTAGTAGCGAGTTCAAATTAATGGATTCTGATATTTTGGCTCTGTAGTGGTCCCAGTTTGTTTTATGGTTATGTAGCCTATGGGGATGCTCAATCAGTACGGCTTTGCAGTGTACATTAATTATAACCGGTGTATGATCTGACGACAGGTCAGTGCATTCTTCGATGTTTATTTGGCTGGGAGGGATGTTTTTCATTATAAAGAAATCCAGCAAATCTGGCACCTTGTTTGGGTCAGCAGGCCAATATGTAGGTGCACCGTGCGAAACGCAGTGAAGGTTAAGGTCTTTTATAGCCACGTAAAGTTGACGACCTCGCGGTAGGGTTAATCTAGAGCCCCAAAACACGTGTTTTGCGTTCCAATCACCTCCGCAAATGTATCTGTTACCCAGTGTTCTGAAGTATGTCATGTAATCGTTAGCCGTAATAGTGTGCCTTGGTGGGCAATATATTGCCGAAAGAGTTGTTTCTATTTTATTGTCTTGGATTCTGACTGAAGTGGCTTGTATCTTCTCAGTTTGATATTGTTCGAGAAGATAGTGTTTGATATTTTCCTTCAAGATGATTGCAGTTCCTCCATGAGAGTTACCTGAAGGATGGTCTGTAGTGTATACCTTGTAGTTTTGCAGACTAAAGTTTGTTTTTTGAGTGAATCGCGTTTCTGAAATTAGGGCCACATCAACTCTTTCAGTTTTCCGGAAAAGTTCAAGTTCCTGACGGCGTTCTGTCAGTCCATTGGCATTCCAGGTAATTATCCTTAAATTTAGGGGTGTTTCATAAGACTTGTGACTAATTGAATCATACGATCCATCATGTTGTCCAACATAATATTCATTATGTTTTGAAATTTGTCAAACATCACGTCCATTAGTTCAACAAAGTTGTTTGGATCCTTGATGTCAGATTTTGGTCCTGCTGTGTTATTTTGTTTTGTTGCTTGTGCATATGTCCTATTGTCTCTTGTATGTTTGTAATTTTTGTTTAGGTTACTTTCATGAACGGTCGCATTGAGATTAGGCTTCGATTGCTGTAACATTTTTCCATCGGTGATTTTGTCCTTTTTGGTTGTGTTTTTCAAAAGTAAGTCCTTGTATTGCTTGTATTTTGTGCAGCCTTTATAGCTTGCCGGATGCTTTTCTAGACAATTTGCACAAGTTGCCTCAGTATCAGGCCTTTTTAAACAGCTTGATGTGGGGTGTTCTCCGCCACATTTTACACACCTGAATGGTCTATTACATTGGTTCTTGGCGTGACCGAATCTCTGACATCTTTTGCACTGAAGAACATCAAGCTTTTTATAAGGTGCTTCAAATGAAATTTTGACGTGGTTCAATTTATTAATTTTGAAAATATCTTTGTTATTGTATTTTGGCTCTAGATCCACATAAAATACCGGGATTGGTTGTTTTGTGTTTTTATGTTTTATGTTTGTAATGTGTCTGACTTCATGCCCCAGTTCAAAAAGTTCTTTTTTTATCAGGTCAGTATCTTCTGATGAGTGTAAACCACGTAATACAACTCGATAAGCTCTTTCGCTTTTGAGTTTGTACGTATAGTGACTTATATCTTTCTCTAGAAAATTTGCTCTTATGATTTTATATGTATCTACGTCCCTCGGCATTACTTTTACTATGTGGCCGGATCTCTTTTAGTGACTGTAAGCTTTCTAATGAGGCCCATTGTAAGCGACCACGTCTCAGAGTCATAAGTCATCGCTGGAAACACACACTGGTCATAGACTTTCGTCTTGACACACTGGTAAGTTGTACGAGAAGAGCCCGCGCAACTTTACGAGCGCAGCCCAGCCGAGTCGGATTCGACGGGTGACCGTTTCTTGAAGTTGACCCTACTCAACTTCCTACCTTAGATACTTCATTTAATATTACGCAACAATGTCCTGCGTTCTAGCTGTAGAAAATCGATCATTCGATGCTTTTCTAAAAAAGACTTTATCAGAGCTCACTTCGGTTCTATTAGCATGAAATCCACTCTTCTGAACCATGGATGCGCAAAGAAACTTGATAAGTAACTATTATTTATTTGCCTAATGACCATTTACCAAACAGCAGTTAAATTCCAACACACATACCCTATATACGTTACCTTAAGTACACACACAACATTACGTGAGGCACCAACTAAATTGAGCACACATAACGAAGGGGGTGGCAGGGGGGGAAATAGAAGCGTACCGAACTTGCTTAGATAATGTGCATACATTAAACTAAGACCAAACTAACACGAGGCGTATCTTGATGAAGGAACTTCGGGGTTCGCCGGCGGTCTAATTATAGGGGAGATTGGGCAAAAACTGCCTCTTTGATGTGTAGGATGTGGGGAATTTAATTAAGATGTGTAAGATCGAAGTTTGTTGTTTGGAAAGATTAGTGGATGAGACGGGGCGTCCTAATTGGAAACTATAATTTATGTAGGGGTATATAAGTTAAGTACCTACAGTGTCTAACTACATACACTAGTATGTAATGAGGTTAAATGTAGATGCTTGTCATGCGATATGTAAAATACCTATGCCATAGAATTTGTTTCCTACTTTTTGTTTGAATTATTACAAAGGACAGTTCGATTTCGACATTTTATTTCCTTTTTATCTTGCAATCGGTTATCAACCTTTAAAAGATTTTATGTGCGGACGTTGACTGCTGAGGACCATTCTTCCAGCGAAGAATCTGCCTCTCAAAATTGTTTATACTTCATTTAAAAAAGCAGCATAAGTGGTGGCGTTTGAGCCTTTTCATGGTAATTGGTTCGCTTAGAGGCTGTGGATTTCGACAAATAAAACTATTATTTTTCAAGAAAAGTAAAATGTTGATAAACCTGTAAGCGTAATTTTTCCATTGTGAGTGTAATATTCGTCTACAATATCGCTTTACATTGTAGACGAATGTTATAGGATTTGTAATTAAAAGTGTGTGTGTTACTGTAGATATGCAACTTTATGGTCATGGGAAATCTCTAAACCACATCACTGGAGTTTCATTTTATTACTTACTAGCTGTGCTCGCGGCTTCGCTCCTCCCGTCAACTGCCTACCCTACCCTACCTACCCTAACTTACTTACCTTACCAACTCTACCCTACCTACCCTAACTTACTTACCTTACCAACTCTACCCTACCTACCCTAACTTACTTACCTTACCATACCTTACCTACTGTACCCTACCTACCTACCCTACTTACCTACCTACCTTACCCTACTTACCTACCTACCCTACCCTAACTTACCTACTTTACCCTACCTACCTACCTTTCTTTATCTTTTCTATCCAAAAATCTTCTCCTAACAATAACAAACACAACAAAACAAGAATTAGCAAAATCGGTAAAGCCGTTCTCAAGTTATAGCGTGACCAGGAGAAATAGAGGTTAATGTTTTTTATATAATACTAGCGGATGCCTCGCGTAGGCTATGTCACCCGGGGATAGTGTAGCTTCCCAACGGTAAAAGAATTTTTGAAATCGGTCCAGTAGTTTTTAAGTTTATTCGTTACATACAAATATACAAATCTTTCCTCTTTATAAGTTTAGCATAGAAGTATAGATATAGATTTCCAGACATCGGGTATTAATGTTGTCCAACTACTTAGAAACAACTTTCTTCTCACAACAAAGGAAGATCTAGTAATGATCACCATTCTATTTCATTCCATGTTACGAAAATGAAATTATAAGTTTAAAACTGCTAAATCGAACCCTAAAATCATCCATCTTTACGGGATATCCATCCCGACCGGGTACCCGGCGTATTTACCCGGGCTGATCCAGCTTAGAACCGGTAAGTCTGTTCGCCCATACATTGACGGCAAACCGGGCTACCGATCTTTTACATTTTAAAATTTTCTAAATATTGGTTGGGGAGAAATAACTTACGAAAGGGTTGAGTCCGATTTTTCGTGTTTTATGTAGGAAATTGGATTCTTATAAGATGCTGTTAGGTGAATAAAAATTACGAGCAATAATACTTATTGTTTTTGTTATAACTACCGTAGTAAATAAAATCATTTCATATTAGTTCCGGACATGCAAACCAGCTTTTTAGAATTAAATTTTAAAAAGATTTTGATCAACTTAGCTTGTTATATAGTTAGAATGTATGGGCCTTATCTTGTTACTGAATTTTAACGCAGTTATCCCTAAACAATTGAACTAAAATTTTGCATACTTACACGTTTCGTTTGGATGATATGCACGGTTAGCTAAGAACTTGTTTTTTAGGGTTCCGTACCCAAAGGGTCCAAACGGAATTGAAGAGTTTTCACAGATAAGCATCTTGTTGACCCAAAGCCATACACATCAATAAAAAATATTTTAAAATGTTTTTAAGAGATACATATATCCATACAGATAAAGGGGGGGGGGGGCGTGAAAAAAAAAAACCTAACCATCTAATTGGGTATCGTTATTAAGAACTCGTTGAGAGATAAATAATGTATTTTTGTTTAAAAAAAAATTGGAAAACAAAGGAATGAGAAGCCACCAAAATCAGCTTTTTTACCAAATTTTGTTCCAAAGAGTTTTTAACTTCCCATTGACATATGAACTTGAAATTTGGTGATAATGTTTATTATTACGTATAATTTACTAATAAATACCAATATATTCATAAATCTGAACTATTCTTTGAAATTCCCTCAATTTTCTTAATACAATCAACTTGATTTTGCGGTTTGGTATGGTACCTAAATGTACGAAGTCCGACACGCCCTTGGCCGGTTTTTAAATAAATTATCTTTACTATTCTTTAGTTCTTTACAATGATGCAATTATAAATGACACACCAACATGACATTTACTTTACAAGAGAAACAACACAAAACGCACTTAACATCAAGAACAATATTTATCGATGTTGTACCATTCGACATGATTCCAATATGTTATCTTTTCTCTGTATGTATCAAGTCTCTTAGGCTAACAAACAACAAAAAATCCTAGAGCTTAGAGCAATATACCTAGTGTTTCTTATCAATCAAATTTCGGTACTATTCGTCTTGTAGAAGTGCCATAAGCAGAGATAATGGAACGTCGTTTCTTTCTCAACGCACCGTTTCTCATACTGATAGAACTTTCTGGAAATCGAAGAACTGTGATTTATATTTTTACTGTTGTAGGAAAATATGTGAGGTAGTAAATCCATAGATTTTTAACACGCTTTTATTAGATTGGTATGTATTTCCAAAGTATGTATTTATGTAAGTATGTGTATCCATCCAAAGGTTGTCTTGAAAAGATCACTTTTACCGATAAGGCCGCCCATTGTGTCACCCAGTGTAATGTTTTCTTCATCTATACTTTCTGTAACTCATATGGTGTACATAATAAAGAGTATTCTATTCTATTCTATGTATCTATGTAACGGAATCTTTGAACGTGATTTTCACCCATTTCAAAACGTCGGATTGATTTTAAACTTTGCACACTTATCAAGAACCGATGACAGTGCAATAATTTAAACAGTTTGTCCCATTATCCTTACCAGGATCTTCAGGATTAGCGACTTAATAGTACAATTTACTATTAAAGCGTGTATTTTAGTTTTTAGAACTACAATTTATTTCTACCGTTATTAAATTTTAACATGTTAACTTTGTCATCAGGCAACACATTATAGACTTCCAATGCTACACAATGGTCTTCCCATTTCTTTTGATAAGGCTCTTCAGCAGCTGCATTTGTAATTTACTGTAACAAAAATAAAATGATCAACTAAAACATAACATACTTATATACAAACTATATACAAACGTGTACGAAAAGGGAAGGGTTTATTGGGAGTCAAAAAATTCATCATTGCCACGTTGGATGGCAATGCTGATCCCGTTAAGAGTCGACTAACAGTTTACTTCTATCTCGAAACACTCGATGAGCACTCGGACCCCATGGACCTAATGTTTCAACCCCAAATGTCTCAAACATATAGCTTCCAATAAGGTTTTTGTACTTGCGCCGTTTGAGGTTTTCTGCACCAGCACAGCTAGCCGTGCTATGAAGATGGGATGGCGCAAGGATGTCGACACATGTATTTGGAATCTTAATTTATTACTATAATATTATAAATGTGAAAGGCACAGCCTTTGAAACGTGATTGGACTTGAATGAAACTTTGCACATAGGTAGACCATGATATTTTTTTTACAGCAGACTTAAATAATGACAGAGGAGAGTGGGGAGGGGTGTTAATCCTTGGTATAACTTCGGACTTTCACGCAAACGACCACTGACAAAAGCTAGAATGTTTTGTGCCCGAAATCATACCAAAATGATGGCCACCTTTCCCTCTTCAAACTTTTCATCAGCCATATTCCACTAAAAAACAAAAAACTATCACAACATCAAACAAAACATTCGTATTTCGAACACAGCTTTTAATCATAACCCTCTAATTACTGGATCGTGGCTTACACCGTCGTAAAAGTTGTGCAGTTATCGCTGAAGCAGGTGAGTTACGCCGGGTTACATGGCAAGTACGTAAGTTGGGTACCACGGCGACAGCTTGGATGCATGGCTGTAGTTTTGGCACGTCGGCTTCGGAGGGTTAATATGGGTCTGTTTTGTTGTATGTGTAGTTCTTGTATGTTGGATTTAATTGTGTCTGTGAAGAAAAAAAAATTAAATTCAATGGTTTTGTACTGAATTAAAATTAATCAAAAAATAACTTACGTAAAAATTATATCATACTAACATTACTAACCACTACTTGAGATATTAGATTTGGTCTGACTGGTTTCTTATTAGAAAGAAGCAGTACTTACAATTCAAACGGTATTCTCAACTATCTCACCTAAATGAATCGCATCATAGCGCTTAAACGGATGAACCGATTTTGTTTAAGTTTTTTTTGTTTGAAAGGTGATTTTGTCGAGAGTGTTCTTAGCTATGTTTGAATAAAATCGGTTCAAAAGTTATGGGCGTTTTACTGTTTGAATTAGGGTGTTTTCGCAAGATAAATGTGTCGTGGGTTTTTTAAATTTTGAAATTTTACTTTTTTTATGTATGACCTCATAACTTTTTATAGAGTGGTCCGATTTCAAAAAATATTTTGTATTTGCAAGTCCATTTACCTACTTCTTATTCCTGATTAAACCTTACAAACAAACCCAAAAACAAACAGCATTAGCCATCCGATACAACATCAAACCGACTACACCATACTAAAGACAAATAAACAAACATTCGAGGCAAACGATCACATGTCTCCTACAAGACAAATAGGTACTTCTACCCCATACCACCCGCTTCTCCCCTTAACCCCGTCCATCTTGAAACGCTGACAGTTGGTATTCACCTGCGGGGAAGCCGGGGAACAGCGCCCCGACAGTAAATTCCCCCGGAATGTCGGTGCTGTGTATTTAAGCTCAAATTGAGTAGTACCTAGTTCTGTTGGTAATAAAGTAGACTGTGATTGGATGTAATGTTAACCCCTTTTTCGGGTTTGAAGGGTAGTTTGTCATTTATTAGTCGCTTTAAGATATTTTTCCTAATTAATCTTGCAACGATTTGAAAAAATGGGACTGAAATGCACAGTGGCCTTGCATGCTTATCATTTCTCATCTCTGCCTCTACCCCATTGGCAATGCAATGTAATATTATTTATTCGAATAAGATTGATTTTCTAGTAAGATTTTCTAAACAGCCAGGATTCTTATTAGACAGTAGGACCTGGCCATTCTAATTGGGATTGTGAAGAGTACGTAGTGACATCTGTTATCGAATAGAATCGGTATTGGAAATCGAATTAAGTTTCGTGTTCATGAAGATAGAGGGCACTACAATACCGATACCACTAAGATTTCTGAATTAACTTCAATCTCTGTATTGTACTTTTATATATATTTCTTGTTTTAAACAAAAAATATAAACTGAAATAAAAGAAAAAGTACTAGAGTGACTACGACATCGATTTTAATTTTAAACTTGATGTCTACGAGTGTGTCAATGAAAAGGTCCACGACGCTACGGCGTAGCACATTTTTGCAGTTATTTTACGTAAATATTAAAAAAAAACAAATACAATAATACTTTCGTCTTTCTTTTTGAATACGAAATTACATACTTCACAAGTCTCTAAATATCAACATTTGGCGCGAAACGAATTCAATAATCGTTCTAGTCCTGTCAACCATTTGAAGATGTCAGAGACAAAATCACGTTATTTTTTCATTACCGTTATGCGTTGTGTAGATTTATGGTGCAAGCCGGTTTCAGTATAATTCAAACCATATTCAAACCAAGAACAGCCTAAAAAATAAAGCTAGCAACACACTACCCACTCTCCCATTGCCTAAACCGCTCGATGCGTGCGCCTCTCTAAATCTAAGTCCTCGCGGAGTATACTCCCCACGGTCTAGCGGTTTTCCATCAGCGGTGATTGATAAGCCGCGCCCCGTGAGATTGTCGTTACGTGGTCGTCTCGTGATCCTTAGTAAGGATAAGACGGGAGAATTGTTTGTGGAGCGAAATAAGTTCAGTGTTAGGAGTTTTTGCTATTTGATTCTGGTTTAAAATATCTAGTGATGTACAATGTGTTTGCTAAAGTTTTTGTTGGTCTTTTTTATTTTGATTCTTGGTGCCTAGGTAAGGTACCTACAGTAATAAATACAGAGGTATGAGGAAGTAGATAGGGGGATATAAGCTGAATGGATATCATCTTATACATAATTATTATGAATATGGCCCATTAAAATTGAACTAGTCGACGGCACGAACTATTTTGTGCGTAGAGTTAAAATGCATGCTATCTTATCCGACAACACGTGCGAAAGAAATAGATGCTGTGATGAGCTGTAAGAAGCTAGTTCGAGTACGAATTAGCACTTGTGCAAGTTTGTAGCGAAATGGATGATGATTGAGGACGAAAACGAGCGCGCGATTTTTTATAAACAGACCTTTGGGAGTTTAGATATCATGAAAAAACTACTAAATGTATATTTTCAAAATAAAATTACTTACATTGTTGAATTACTAATCTATCCCTGTATGGAGGCCGTTTTGCAATTTTTCTTCTTCATAAGGTATTATTTATTTTAGCCCAAAGATGCGTTAAAATTAGTGTCAAAATATGGAACTCTCGACGCTCATAACTTTCAAATATATATATTTTTCAGTTTTTGTTACCATACAGGACTAGATAATGATCAGACAAATTGATATCATTTTATTATTTTGAACGTACAACGTCAAACAGTGGAGTAATCTCTAGACTACGTTTGTATGGAAGAATTTTCGACTAGTTTAAACTTAAAAAGACTTTAGATCAGTTTATTTTCAAAATTATTACAATTTTTCTGTTCTATTTTTGCATCCAAGACCTTTTGACGTTCATCTTGTACCAGCGTAGTTTTCAAAACCCATTTTATTCGACGCAAACATTCTTCATGTTGGTAAATGTTGTTCTTGGATTCAGTTGTACCAACTTTAAATAAAACGTTTACAAAGGCGTCCACATAACGAATAGCACACGTATCCACTAAAGCTTACCTCTAACATTATTGATGACTAAAACAACCCTCCCCCGCTGAGGGCCGCGTGGACCCAAATGCGAAGTGGGGTCAAACGTTGGCGTTTACTTGCTGTTCCAAAGTCCAAGATCTTAAAGTTTTCACACAATTGAATTTGAACTTAAAGCTGCAGAAGACAGGGTTGGTTTTCGAATGTGTAGTCCTGTCTTTAAAGTCCCAAGTCGACTCAAAACTAAGAGGGTGTTAGAGGGTTAAGCCCCCCAGGTGGCTGGGCAATTTTACCACGTTAGGCAGTGACGGTCGCCTGTAATTTTGGGCCTAATGCGACTATTCCTATTTCAAGTTACCCCTCCAGCTTAAGTATGGGCCTGACGCGGGAGATAAGGCTCCCTATATACCGTATAAGATGTATACTTGATAGGTGTAGTGAACAGTTAAATGGGAAGTGTGGGTACTTCGGGCGATGTAGCAAGATAAGGGTTGAATGTGTTTGACGGTGGTTTTGGATATCTTGTGTAAGAGGAGCAGTAGAGGAATATTTTTCGATAGTACCTTCAAAGTGAGTTAGAAAAGTTGCAAAAGATGTTTAATTTCATACTAGCTATGCGCGCGGTTTCGCTCACGTAAACAGAAAAGTAAGCCTGTGGCTGAAACTAAAATCCGACGATAAAAAACCGGCCAAGTGCGAGTCGGACTCGCGCACGAAGGGTTCCGTACTTGGTAAATTGCTGTTTACGATTTATGTCATATTAAAAAAAAAACTACTTTCTAGATCTGGTTCAAACCAATTTTGGGTGGAAGTTTACATGGTAATAATGTACATCATATTTTTTTTTTAAGTTTTATCATTCTCTTATTTTAGAAGTTACAAGGGGGGACACGCATTGTAACACTTTGGAAGTGTCTCTCGCGCTAATAAATATTAGAAACGTCAATATCATTTTTGAAGACCTATCCATATATAGATACCCCACACGTATGGGTTTGATGAAAAAATATATTTTTAGTTTCAGTTTCAAGTATGGGAAACCCCAAATTTTTATATTTTTTTTCTATTTTTGTGTGAAAATCTTAATGCGGTTCACAGAATACATCTACTTAGTTTACCAAGTTTCAACAGCATTGTTCTTATAGTTTCGGAAAAAAGTGGCTGTGACATACGGACGGACAGACAGACAGACATGACGAATCTATAAGGGTTCAGTTTTTTGCCATTTGGCAACGGAACCCTAAAAAGAGACATTAAATGCAAAAATACGCTCAACCTTAAAAAATAAATATGTGGGTACTAAACAAAGGTAAAGATTGCAAACACGACTGCTGAAAAATGACAAATTGGATGATTTTTGTTTTTTTTTTTATTAAGAATTTCTTCTTATTAAGGCGGTACCCCGAGCAAAACGCCGCGCAAGCCGTTTTTCGTGCTGTTTTTAGGAGCTATCTACTCGTTATTTAAAAAGAAATATCAATTAATAAAAATACATTAAATTTCTACATATTATTGATTCTAAAATGGTAGATTTAGTATTTTTTTAATGTTGTATATATTTCACAAATCTCCTTCCAAAAAAAACATTGAAATGAGAAATAATTATTGATAGCATGTATCTCCTCGTAAAATGTTCATTAATTATTTTTTGTACTAACACTAATGGATAGACAATTTAATAACGAAAATTTTTTTGGAAAATTTTTTTCAAAAGACCAAAATTCGATTTTTAAAGATTTTATTCTAAAATCTGGGCGTATTCACTACTGTAATTCATGCGCCACCAGTGCCGCTAGACCAACAGGAATGCTCATATCTCATGCCGCTTTTTTGGTCAGGGTACCGTCTTAAGCGCCATAATTATGAAAACATACATCCAATATGCAATTCAATGCGTTAATTAGCCCATACTGTACCGAAATTGTTTGAACGCAAGAATAAATCTTTGTTCACGACTGCTACACCGTATGCGGCGGAGAGCGTGCCTACTGCAGATGTGAGGCTCATCTAGATTTTAACATAATTTGCGTTAGGACGCGGGACGCGGGTACGCTCATTTAATATTCGCATCCAGCCATACATATCTTTTAAATAGTCAGTGACGTAACCGATACTAACCACTTCACTTAGGCGGTACTCGTACCCCGAGCAAAATGGCGCGCAAGCCGTTTTTCGTGCTGTTTTTAGGAGCTATCTACTCGTTATTTAAAAAAAAAAAAAAAAAAAAAAACATTAAATTTCTACATAATATTGATTCTCAAAATAGTAGATTTGTTTTTTTTTTAATGTTGTACATATTTCACTAATCTCCTTCCAAAAAAAAAACATAAAAATGAGAAATAATTATTGATAGCATGCATCTCCTCGTAAAGTGTTCATTAATTATTTTTTTTGTACTAACACTAATGGATAGACAATTCAATAACGAACATTTTTGTAGTAAAACTTTTTTCAAAAGACCAAAATTCGATTTTATACAGATTTTATTCTAAAATCTGGGCGTATTCACTACTGTAATTCATGCGCCACCAGTGCCGCTAGACCAATAGGAATGCTCATATCTCGTGCCGATTTTTTGGTCAGGGCACCGTCTTAATGTAGAAGTCTTGTCCTGAATCATAAAATTTACAGTTATGGCTCTGGTTTTTTTGGTTGTCTGACTGACTGAATCGTCCGTAAAACTGACTTGGAATATGGAGCTTAGATACTTAAAAATGCAGATATTATGGATGACTGTTAAATATGTTGCTGAATGAATTTCATTCAGCATAAAAAGCAATAAAACTTGATAGCCAGCTTTCGATTTTTACGAGTAGGTATCTATTGTAGAAGTTTTTTTTTTCAAGTTGAATAAGAAAGGATACCCCATAAATGGGTCCAATTCAAATTAAAACATATATATCGTTACGTTTTGACATCGTTTGTAAGTGTGAAACCTTGAAAAAATACAGTTTTCAAAAGAAAGTAAAATCTGGTCGAACTTCAACATTAACAACGTCGAACAAAAGTTTTATTTTATAAAAGTACTAACATTTGCTAGCGGCACGACGCGGCGTCGCTCGGGTGAAAGGCGGAAATCATTCCAAGGGAATGAAAATAAACTACTGCAGGGATAGAAATATAATATTATTATCCGATGTTCTAAAGCAGGCCAGTTTACCTACCTGATTTCGTCTAAATCTTTTTAGCGTGATGATTAACAAACATCAAAACATACAGTTCGTAAATTATATGTATTAGTACCTATTTATACCAATATTATAAAGAGGAATGATTTTTTTGTTTGTTTGTTTGTACCGGATAGGCGCCGAAACGACTGTACCGATTATAAAAAATCTTTCACGTATGGAAAGCTACATTATTCCAGAGTAACATAAGCTATCATTTTGACGGGAGCTCTCACATTAGCTGTAGGTAAGTGCAATTGGGCTCAAAGCTGACTTAGTTCATCAAAAGCAATACCATAATTTGATTAGGCACCTACTTTTAAATATTATTTTAGTAGTTAAGTGAAGTTAGTTGGATAGATGTGTTTCAAGTAGGCTGGTAGGTACCTATAAGGTGGCGCAGGAAAATAATTATTATACGTAAGTTTGGGGAGGCCTTAACCCAACAGTGGGAGCGGGACAGTACAGACTAAATAAAAAAAACAGGCTAAGTGCGAGTCAGACTCGCGCACGAAGGGTTCCGTACCATTATCGCAAAAAACGGCAAAAAAATCACGTTTGTTGCATGGGAGCCCAACTTAAATATTTATTTTATTCTGTTTTTAGTATATGTTGTTATAGCATCAACAGAAATACATCATCTGTGAAAATTTCAACTGTCTAGCTATCACAGTTCATCAGATACAGCCTGTTGACGGACGGACCGCGGAGTCTTAGTAATAGGGTCCCGTTTTTACCCTTTGGGTACGGAACCCTAAAAAGTGTTAGTACATTTTCTGTCTCAATCGAAATACGTACATAACATAAACAAACAAATACGCAAAAATCTCTTCAATACAAAACACACACGAACTAAGCCCTTGGTAATTGTGGAGTCCCGCTAGTTCTAAACGGAGATAAAGGTACACACAAATAGACGCGGCACCCGACGCGAATATAAATCGGCGCTGTAAAACTTTGTGCGTCTTAATTAATTGTGTTCGGATTACGTGGGGACGTAGACGCCTTGGTTTGTGTACCCCTTTATACTGTCCTGAATGTCATACATTCAAAGGACAGCGATTTTTTATTTATTTTGGAAAGTATGGCTTTCTGCTCAATAAGGTTGAAGGTTTTACTGTAAAACTTAGTCCAAGTTTGAACTCATCTGAAAAGAGTACTTAAACAATTTTAAGGCTTCAGTCTCGTTGAAAGAAACTTACCCCAATTAGGGGAAACGAACGATAACCAAAAATAAAAGTTGAAACAATAAAAACATTAACATAGCAGTCACCTGTACCTAAGCGAGAGTAAAATTTGTAACAAACAATAAAACCCTGTTAAAAGAAAAAAGGGAAAAAAGTCCGTTTTCCTCACAAAGTTGTATTCCATTGTTATCAATCCACCTGGCCCACACAACAATCACCACACCTCAACGTCTGACAGAAACCAAAAATTAAACAACGGCCTTTGTTGGCGAAAACGCTAAATTGAGGAAATTTCCATCCATTCTCCAGCCAGGCGTCATCCGCGCCTAAACCCCGCTTCAATTTCAATAGCACCCCCTACATACTCCCTACACCCTTTAGGACGCCCCCACACCTATTCTCATCCCCCTTTACCATCCATTTATCTTTTGAGCGAGACAGGGATAGAGCTACCTACAGGGCCGGTCCGAAAGTTAGACATATATTATTGTATTATACGATCGTAGGTGGCGCGGGGGTGAAGATTGATGCCACGGGGCGGCGGGGGGGTAGTTTGGGCAACCCTATGGCTACGTAACGAAATTTGCGTCACGCACGCCTGTGTGCGTCGAGGTATAACATGGCCTCATATTTCACGTGGAGGAAATTAGATGGTGGAATTAATTTTCAAGTTTTCAATATAGAGAGGAAAAAATTGGGTCTGCCCGTATGTATGGTTATTCTTAGGGCTTCGTCGCCAAATTAAAGGCAGGTAGGGCTTCGGTATTCATTTTGAATGGTTTTGATGTCGCATGGAAATTACTTTTGGACTTAGCAGTTTGTGGTCTTGTTGTGTAGGATTTTTTTTATGTTATTCAAATTTTATTTACTGTTCATGTTTTTGGTTGGTGTTGAAGGGGATTGGTAAAGAGTTTTTAGGTCCGAACCCTTCCTCTTCTAGTAAGACCACAGAAATAAATATAACTAGATAATGCAAGTCCCTCCATCTGTATGAAAACCAAGCGTACCACTTTTTACACATAACTTAAAAACAAATTTACTTACCAATGAAAGAAAACATTTCCAATGCCTCGGCCAACTTTTTCTATACAGTCTTTACAGCTCAATATGGCATAAAAAGGCATTTTTCTAGATTTCCGGTGCCGATAATGCTAAATGAAAAGCTCAAATTACGATCATTTGTCGTAACTATACTCAGTTTTTGGCACGCGAAGTACATACAATCGCGTCATCTAGTTAGATCTGTGTCTGTGAGTAAGACTTATAAACCGCACATTTGAATCCATATCTAGAGATTTTCGAGATTCTATATGCCTTATCACTAGGTGAATTTGGCAACCAAACATACACAAAAAATCATATTTCTGAGAGTGATTTTTGCCTGTATTTAGGAAGTTTGTCTAAAAGAAAAAAACTTTTTTACAAAAAAAGACTACCGACTAACAAATAAAAAACTACAAAGTGAAAAATAACTTTCTTTTTGGAAGTCGGTGTCTTTCGCAGGTACCATTTTTTTTGCGTTAAGGACGCCGACTGCCAAAAAGAAAGTTATTTTTCACTTTATAGTTTTTTTATTTGAAAGTCGGTAGTACTTTTTGTATTTTTTTTTTTCACTTTTTTGTACCTACCTAATAGGCAATAATGCCAGAATAGATTACCCGAATATCATGAAACTTGAACATAACTGGTGAAATGAGATTGTACTTGTCCAATGTGAACTGTACACAACTGCATATCCCTTTAGAGCGTACTGGCGTGAGGTTATGCTATGATATGGTATAAACAATAAATAGACAAGCGATTGTAGCAATCCTGAGATATTTTCCATTATTTATTGAACAGTTATGTTGTATATCTTTAAAGTTCTTCATCAGATCTTCACCAAATTAAAATGGGACCAATTTCGGAACATACTCTTTCAAACAACACGGATTCTTTTCAAAATCAGTCCACAATTAACGGAGATATCGGAGTAAAAAAAATTCGAACGTAGAAGCTCCTCCTTTTTTGGGAAGTCGGTTAAAAAAATAACTTTAAAATCTACAAATGAAAATAAGTCTGGTCAATGTCCTCATAATATGACGTTTAAAACTTCTGTTAAAATGTTTGTCGTCCATCTTTTCTGGTCTCTCGTAGCATGATTGATGAATAGAGGGTAACATTTTTAATACTTATCAGATTATACTTAGCTGTTCGGAAGACGTTTTTGTCTTTATGGTCGTGGTAATAAATAAATAATACTAATTTACTGATTTTTAGGGTTCCGTACCCAAAGGGTAAAAACGGGACTCTATTACTAAAACTCCACGGTCCGTCTCTCACCAGGCTGTTTCTCATGAACCGTGATAGCTAGACAGTTGAAATTTTCACAGATGATGTATTTCTGTTGCCGCTATAACAACAAATACTAAGTAATATTTAAGTGGGGCTCCCATGCAACAAACGTGTTTCTTTTTCCGTTTTTTTGCGATACTAGTACGGAACCCCTTCGTGCGTGAGTCCGACTTGCACTTGGCCGGTTGTTTGGGTTTATGACACTCAAGAATAATGTAGCTTTCTACTGGAGAGTGAATTTTCACAATCGTATCAATAGTAGCAGAGATTTCTTACTACAAACATACTTGACCTCTCTTTATAAAATTACTAGCTGACCCCCGCTGCTTTGCTCCCGTCAAAATTATAGCCTATTTTACTCGGGAATAATGTAGCTTTCCATAGGTGAAAGAATTTTTAAAATCGGTCCAGCCATTTCAGAGATAAGCCGGAACAAACAGACAGAAATACAGACACAAATTGTAAAAAATGTTATTTTGGTGTATGTACCGTATATATATTCATATACATGTATCTAGTAAAAAACGGTTATTTCAATATTACAAACAGACACTCCAATTTTATTATATGTATAGATTAAAGATTCATGGTTCGAAAGACAGCTAACAAATTAAAATAGAACATAACAGAAAAACATGTATTCGATAAAAACACATTAGTGTTGCTAGCTTTGCACGAACATAAAAGTACATACTAGTTTTTCAAACATATAAAGAAAAACCAGTATCTATCTTTATGTTTGTGAAAAAGATATTCAAACAAGCGTTAGGTAAGTATAGGTACTGATAGCCGGTCTAGTCTAGACCATTACATTTTCTCCCTATCTTGTGTATTGGGTGCCTTTATGTTTCTCGTGTGGCTAAATAACCTTCTGAATTGAATCGTAATGCTCCGAGCTAATGGAAAACATGTATTCGGAAAATGTGCCATTAGCTTTGTACTGTAGGTATGTGTTTAAATTAGGTATTTACGTATATTTGCCATTTATTATTGTTAAAAATCCGGCCAATTGCTAGTCGAACTCGCGCACGATGGCTTCCGTACCATTATCACAAAATACGGCAAAAAAATCACGCTTGTTGTATGGGAACCCTACTTAAATATTTATTTTGTTCTGTTTTTAGTATTTGTTGTTATAGCGGCAACAGAAATACATCAACTGTGAAACACATTTTGGTGCAAAAAAATACTATAAACCGAACCTTCACTGTATTTAAAGAAAACAATTAACAATTAATTATCTGTGGTATGACATAATATTCGAATATTATGCAATTCAATTCAATGCAACCTACAGATCACAGTTCTGATTCAACATACAGATCGTTATATATATCGATAAATTCCTATAATAAATTAAGCTGGTCAAAAAGGATGTGGTAGAAAAAAAAATGAACATATGTTACCTACTATGTTAGTATGTCCTTAAATCATCACCTACATAGCCTTACCTTACCTTCTTCTTTTTCTAGCATCATCCAATCTATTAACCATACTTCTCGAACCGCAGCACACATTCACTCAAATCAGAACTACCAACACAAAAAGCATTCGTCTTCTAAACGTAACCAACAAACTTACAAACAAAAAAATAGGGCAAACAGTTTACTGAAAGGGCGATAATTTAAAGATGAACAAAAATGATATCGTTGAGTTCAAAGTCAGGAAACTCCATTGTACTAATTACGTGGCAGACGGCGTGCTTTCACTTTCGCCGCCGGCTCGTTTTAATTATTTTTTTTTTCAGCGTCTCGACGTCTGGCGGGAAACTCCGGGAAAAATTGACGATGACATTACGGTGGACGGCCATTTTCTTTTTCTTTTTTTTTTGTTATGCGGACGATTCTTTTTTTGAATTTGCTGTTTGGTAGTTGTACCATGTTCGTAGTAGAATTTGTGAAATAGAAACTGTAATTTTTTCATTGTCCTGTGATGCGTTCTGGAGATTTATTTGAAAATAGTTTCTCTTAAATTTTTAACCTGAAATAAGTAAAAGATATCAATGTGGTTGATAAATTTAATATTATTGCGCATATACCTATAAAGTTGGTACTAATGAGCAAAAAAGCATTGAAAAAAGACCCGCATTTTATAAGTTCTTACTCTTCTTGGCGGTAATAATTTTGTTTTAGTAGTCCTTGCAATCTCCTGTAGCGTATCCTCTTGTTCCTCACGTCCGCTGTTAGCGAAGTTCGCTCGCTCAATCTTTGATACTTTCTTCTTGCATTTTTTAGCTTGCCTTATTAATGAAAAGTAGGTTACTAACTTGGTACGCTTTAAGAATGAAAGTTACGGCCACGTTGCCGTAGGTCGATGAACTTTCGCGAACAGCTGTCTTTTGTTTTTGTCATCCTCGAATTCGATGAATGAATTTTTTTATTAGGACGGATAAGGACCTGTAAGGACGATAGCTTTGATAGTCTCTTGATTATCTTCTCTTGTTAATCTTACAGGGAGTGAAAATGGGTATCTACCTACACATGAATACGATTTTTTTTAGTATTTAGATATTAGTTCCGATATATGAAGAACCAGCTGTTGATGACACATACACAAATATTGTTCACATTAGTAGATAAAATCTAGAAACAGCTGTTGTTTTTAGTTTTATCAGTGTTGGTCCTAATGATAGTAAAGGACCAACCATGAAAACGCGTTTTTTTACCCGACTCCCGAGGCAGGGTAGTGTGTTTATCAGTCTATGTATGTATGTATGTTTGTTCCTATGTGACGTTCTAAATACCAAACGCGTAGGTTGATTTCAATTATTCTTACGCCAATCGATTGGCCTTAACTTTATGAGTGTCTACATTAAAATCAGAAGAAAATAGAAAAATGGCGGATTTTGGGCGCCATATTGTGGGAGCCCAATGTTTTTTTTAATTTAAAGCCCATCGTATGGGGTATAAAAATAAAGGGTTAAAAGGTATTTTCAAAAATATATAACACTATGATTAAATGTATATAATTCGAATAAAAAATGTTAACTAAAAAGTTATAAATTATTATAAAAATATTAAAAATTTTAACTAAAAAGTTATAAACTGATTAAGAAGCGAACTAAAAAGACGTAAACACGAAGAAAATCATGCTGTGCAGTCGAAGGATATGGTTTTGGTCAGCCAGCTCGCGAATATATATCTTTCGACTGCAGAGCATGATTTTACCTTCTTGTTGTCGTCTTTTTAGTTCGCTTCTTAAGCCTTTTCCAAATAATGGCAAAATCCTTTAACTTCGATAAGAGTGTCTCAACTAGCCGTACCTTAAAATGCCTGCTTTTACAATGCAACTGCCTTCACAATGTAGGTAGTTATTGATCTGCATTCTTCAGTAGCCTACAGACGTAGTGCTGAACTGTTGAACTGCTGACCTGTATACGATACTAAATGATTCATTTATGCACTAGAAAGATTCTGGACAGATTTAATTTAGGATGCATGTGGATTTGACAAATGGTGTACTTACTTTACTTTTTTGTCCGTTGTTCCGCAGAATAGAATAGAATATACTTTATTGCGTTGGAAGGCCTCCCTCTAGGAGGAGAGACGAACTGGTCAAGGCTGCGGGAGTCCGGTGGATGCGAAACGCACAGGACCGATCAGTGTGGCGACGCTTGGAGGAGGCCTATGTCTAGCAGTGGACGTCTTTCGGCTGAAATGATGATGATGATAATAATACTCACACGTACACCAAAAAAGTTGCACACATCTTTAAAAAAAAATCTTATTTATACGTGTAAAAAGGCGGTCTTAGACTTTTCTCCATCTGTGGAAATTTAAAGTACATTATAATTAGACAAATTCATTTGGGTAAATTTGAAACTTTACCGCTCTGAAACAGCAGTCATCGGAAAACATGATTACAGAGCGGCAAAGCTATTTGACATGAACAATTACAAACTATCTCTAGATAAATCTGAAAATCAATTGTTGCACGTGTGAAAGATGGGACTTGAGAACTTTTTCATCGTCCGTAATTATCAGGACAAAGTATGTATGAAAGTTGAAAATGCCCAAATCATGAACAACAACAAACAATATTGAGTATGTCTTGAGCAGATATACTCAATATTGTAAATGAAAATTAAGGACTTTATTCATTCAAGTAACATATTATAGTATTGGAGGTCTGGTACTTCTGAGGCGCGTTTTCATAAATGTTAGAGATTGCTTTGAGCAGTGCCAGAACCGCGAAGCACGACATTTCAATAATTTTATTTTCAAAAAGTAATTTTCCCATGTCTTCAGTTTCTGATTTTATAATTTAACCTGTAAATGTAAAGGTATAATTGTAATATATCTTAATTCTGTATGCATCGCCAAACCGGAGCTTCAGAGAGAGATCGAGAGATTCTATAGGCAGTTGTACACGTCAACCAGTAAACTCGTCCCGAATTCAGCAAAAGACCCGAGAGCTTGATTGACCCGACACTATACCGTAGACATTCTGGACGTCAGCCTGTACGAAACTAGGATGGCTCTTAAACAGCTTAAAAACAACAAGGCGTCGGGTAATGATAAAATTACAGCCGAACTCCTGAAGGCGGGTGGAAAACCAATACTTAAGGCCCTTCAGAATCTGTTTGATTCCGTCATACTCATACGCCACAGGTATGGTGCAGGGTTGTGGTGGTACTCTTCGTCAAAAAGGGCGACAATGCCCTACTGAAAATAGGCCCATCTCACTTCTTAGCCATGTCTATAAGCTGTTTTGAAGAGTCATCACGAATCGTCTCGCGCGCAGGTTTTACGATTGCCAGCCTCCCAAACAAGCCGGTTTTCGTAAAGGCTTTAACACCGTGGACCACATACATACACTGCGGCAGGTTATACAGAAGACCGAAGAGTACAACCTGCCTCTCTGCTTAGCGTTTGTGGATTACGAGAAAGCCTTTGATTACAAATACAAATACAAAATACAAAATCGTTTATTGTCACAATTAGCTTAATACATTAAGACGTGTTTGGAGGGTATTAGGAGACTCCGATCTTCCATAGCATTGCCGTGTTTACTTATACTAACTGTGAGTTACTATAAAATAATATACTGTGATGTGACATCTATGATTTTTTAATTTAAATTTAGTTGTTCATTGAGTATTAAAAAATTAATAATTTATTTCTTTAAACATTAAAAAGTAAAATAAGATTAAATTGATAAATGATTTTACTAACATTATATAACACAATTTCTTGTTTTTGTACGTGGAGTGTTATGTGTTATTTGGTGTGTGTGCTGAAGTATAGTGTGTTGTGTGTATTGTAGTGTGTTGTGTGTAGCGTAGTGTGTGTGGTGTAATGTAGTGTGGTGTATTGGATGTGGTGTATTAGATTTAGGTATATTATATGGGATGAGTTTTATCCAGCTTATTATACTTTTTTTACAGTCGCGGTAATTTTTATCGTAAACATACACGTGTTTATTAATTCTGTTGTATAGTTGTGCCGAACGTTTATTAAATTGCCTGCTTGCAAATCTAGTTTTAGTTTGAGGAATTTGGAAAACTAAATCTTTTCTCCTTTTTGATTTTTGGCTATTATTATACGGTGAAGCTTTATGTTTTTTAAGAGCGGTTTGGGTTATATACAGTTTTCTAACAGAGAGTAAATCACTTATTTGGTATAAGCTTTCAGTGGAGAATCTTTTATTTTTAAAATACATAATTTTTATTAGTGTACGTTGTGCTCGTTCCACATTGATAAATCTTGTTTTAGCTGCACCACCCCAAATTGGGATGCAATATAGTAGCACTGACTGGGCCAGTGCTACATATATTTCATTGAGGAGATTTCTGAGACGGTTTTTAGTGCTCACCATTGAACATGGAACAATACGTCTGAGGGTTTTAAAGATCCAACTGAGTTTCCTTATTCTCGCAGAAGTTTGCTCAATATGAGGATACCAGGATAGTGCTTGATCTACCACAACTCCCAAATATTTAGTCTTAGTGACCTTCCCAATACATGGGCAGTTACAACTTGTACTTGTCAAGTCTCCACATGTGTGTATCCTCAAATGTAGGTCATCAATAGGCTGTGTTCTGATAGTGATACTGAAGCATATGTAATTAGTTTTATTAGCGTTAAGTGAAAGTAAGTTGGTATTTAGCCATTCAGCTACCCGAGCCATTCCCGCCTCTGCACTCAGTTTAACCTCGTGCCAGGAAGAACCCGCGAATACAATAGATGTATCATCAGCGTACGAAAATACTTTTGCATTTTTTATTTCCATATTGCAAAGATCGTTTATATATAGGAGAAAGAGGGTAGGCCCTAAGACACTACCCTGTGGGACGCCGTATGATACATCCTCATCATCACTGGTATACTGTCCTATTTTTACTCTTTGCTTCCTGTTGGTAAGATAGTCTTTGAGTAGATTGAGCGCAGCATCTCTTATTCCGGCTTTTTCCAGCTTGGTCACAAGGATTGGGACAGAGACGGTGTCGAATGCTTTTTTGAGGTCTAAGAAAACAGACAGGCATTTGTTTCCCTTGTCCAGGTGCTCGGTTACAAAAGAGCTTAACGCACTTACTGCATCCTCAGTACATACACCTCGTCTAAAGCCAAATTGTGAATTAGATATAATATTATATTTTTTTAGATAATGAGTTAGTCTATTATTTATAATCTTTTCAAGCACTTTAGATATCGACGGTAAGACGGAAATGGGCCTGTAGTTGTTGATATCGTCTCTGTCCCCTCCCTTGTAAACTGGGGTAATAATAGATTGTTTTAGTGGAGCCGGGAATACGCCCTTTTGAAGACATAGATTGGCAAGATGAGCTATAATGGGAACTACTTCCTTTCTTATATGTTTTAAGAATTTTGTCGAGATGTTATCCCAACCAGGGGCACTGTCAGATTTCAGGTTCATTAGTATACTTTCCACTTCAGCATTGTCAGTATCTAGTAGTACGAGAGTATTGAGTTGTGATCGTAATGCATGTAATCGGTTTTTAGAGACATTACTTGATCCCGGTTTAATTTCTTGAGCAAGTTGTTTTCCAATATTAACATAATACTGATTGATGTGGTTTATTGACTCTGTGGGAGTTGTTTTTATGTTTAATAGTTCAATGTTATGACTTTTTACTTTATTTGAGTATGTGATGGTTTTTATATTTTTCCAGAGTAATTTGTTGTTAGACACTGATTGAGCAATTAAATTTCTTTCATATTTTCTTTTCAACTTTTTAATTAAATTATTACAGTAGTTCCTGTATCTAGTATAAGTGATTTTTATGGTTTCGTTATACGGGTCCTTGCGACTTTGTTTTTGCAATTTATTACGGTTATTAATACAGCGTAGGAGGCCCGTAGAAATCCACGGCTTTATGATGCGTTTGTTGTTCGGAATATTTTTTATGCAGGTGTTGTCGTTTACAACGTTAGTTAATATATTAATAAAAGTATCGATTAATAAATTTGGGTCATTACAAAATAATAAGTCTGACAATTGCCTTTCCTGTAGATCTTTTAAAGCTTGTTCAAAATTTAGCGTAGTGGTGATTTTATTTGCGATTTGAATATTTTTTAATTTTGCTAAAGAGATAAATGTTGTATAGTGGTCAGTCACCGTAGTGTGCAAGATAGCGATAGATGCAGAGAACTTTTTTTTTTGTATTTTGAGCATGAAATGGTCAAGGCAGCTTTGTTCCCTAGTGGGCAAAATGTGTCCAGGAAGTATTCCGAAAAATGACAACATATTTAGGTAGTTAACTCTACTCTTGTAATCCTGGGACGACTCGACCTCTTTGGGTTTGATATTAATATTAATGTCTCCTGCAATAATAATGTTTTTCTGTGATGTTAGTGAGTTTAAGTGCGAGCTGAGAGAGTCAATGAAGCTATCGGTGTTTGAATTAGAGGGAGAACGGTAGATACAGAAGACAATATTGCCCAATATGTCTAGTCGTAGACAAGACGCTTGGACTAGCTGTATTTCTTCCACTTTAGGTTTTAAGGAATCTTTAATATACACAACCACACCATCATTCTGGTTCATCTGCCGAGTCGTCATATACGAGTGGTAGTTGTACATATGTGGAATCGCTTTATTGGCATTCAATCTACATTCGGTCAGGATAACAATATCTGGTTCGAATTTAAAAGTAGATAGAGAGATCAAAAAGTTATCAAAATTACAGTAAATACTCCTTATGTTTTGAGATACTATTGTGAGATCGTTCTTGTTTACAGAGATATGTTTATGGAGTTCTGCAGAGTCGCATTCTACTGTACGGGCTGTTTCGATGTTATCAATTTCGGTGACAGTGTGTAGTGTGTTAGACATTTATACTTAGTATTGTTTGAATAACGGTCAGGATTAGGTAAGTAATTATTTCAATGTATTTCGAATGTAGGTAGCCATGCAATAAAATTGGAGTTTGTATTTTTTGGGTGGACTGCATTTTTATTTTACAGGAATTTGAAATGTGTGAGAGGATTATTATATGTGTGGTATGTATGTGTGTGATATAGAATACGTGGTATATAAGTGTGATAAGGATTCGATCGAGACTTGGGCTGTGCTGCAGTCTTTCCAACGGTGCCAAATCGACTACCGGTACATCGAGGTGTTGAAGTGTTTGTACAAAAACGCCACCATGTCAGTTCGACTTCAGGATCTGACCTCGGAACCTGTCCTTCTGCAGCGAGGTGTGAGACAGGGAGATGTCATATCTCCGAAACTGTTCACCGCTGCATTGGAGAATGTCTTCAAGGTTCTGGACTGCAGAGGGTTAGGCATCAACGTCAATGGCGAGTACATCACTCACCTTCAGTTTGCCGACGATATCGTGGTCATGGCTGAGACTATGGAGGACCTCAGTACAATACTCGATGACCTCAGTAGAGCTTCCGAAAGAGTGGGTCTTAGGATGAACATGGAAAAAACCAAGGTGATGTTGAATGCCCATGTTACCCCCACTCCTATCAAGGTCGTAGACTCTACTCTCGAAGTTGTGGATGACTATGTCTACCTGAGACAAACGATCTAGTTGGGTAGGGACAACTTCGAGAAAGAGGTGAACTGTCGAATCCGACTCGGCTGGGCAGCGTTCGGGAAGGTTCGCGGTATCTTCTCGTCCAACTTACCATAGTGTCTCAAGACGAAAGTCTATGACCAGTGTGTGTTGCCAGTGATGACCTATGGCTCTGAGACGTGGTCGCTCACGATGGGCCTCATCAGAAAGCTTACAGTCACCCAAAGGGCAATGGAGAGGGCTATGCTCGGAGTTTCCTTGCGTGATCGAATCAGAAATGAGAAAAGAGAACCAGGGTTACCGAAATAGCCCGAAAAATTGCCAAACTTAAGTGGCAGTGGGCAGGCCACATTGCTCGCAGAACGGATGACCGATGGGACAGAAAGGTTCTGGAGTGGCGACCGCGAACCGGAAGACATTGCGTTGGAAGGCCTCTCACGGGCGGGACGCACGGGACCGGTCAATGTGGCGACGCTTGGGGGAGGCCTAGGCTCAGCAATGGACGTCTTTCAGCTGATATGATGATGTTGATGTATGCATCTACAACAGTGTGTTTTTTCTGTATTAACATGAAAAGTTTCACTTCTACTTGATATTTTATCATCGCGTAACATAATTTATCAACTTTAATTACACTCAAACTCTACATCCTACAGCGATCATCATAAAAACTCATGCAAAAGCAAATACAGACAAACAACTTACCAACCGAACCGTAACATTAACATCATTAATTATCTATTAAAAAATAATCCTTTTATACGTCACAACCCATTCGATATGAGAGGACACGGGATTACCTGGACTAAAACCCATAAAAAATATCACAAACAAACAGTGGCACAAAGGGTTACCCCGAATACAAGGTGGGTACACTTTTTAGGGTTACAAAAAAACATGTGAATGGAGATTTTGGTTCTTCAACGTGTGTATCTCTTGATTTTTATGTTTATGGATTGTGGTGATGTCAAATCCTGGTGTCTTTACTTTCTCTTTCCTGTCTTGTGTTCACTGCTTCTCTGGGTCTTATTTAGGCCGAGTTTAGGTCTGCTGAAGATTTATTCTGCCAATCACAGCAGATAATGCGTGCTTGACAATTTGTCACATTAATTCTGCGATAAATTAGTGGTGGCCTTATACTCGTAAAAATATCTAATAGCTTACGACTCTGTCGTGGTTTTATAAATAAGAATGTATATGTGTAGTTCGTTAATTTTTTAACCCCCGCCGGAAAAAGAGGGGTGTTATAAGTTTCACGTGTGTTGCTGTGTATCTGTGTGTCTGTCTGTGGCATCATAGCGCCTAAACGGATGAACCGATTTTGATTTAGTTTTTTTTGTTTGAAAGGTGATTTTGTCGAAAATGTTCTTAGCTATATTTGAATAAAATCGGTTCTGCCGTTAAAAAGTTATGGGTGTTTTACTGTTTGAATCGGGGTGTTTTCGCAAGATAAATGTGTCGGGGGTTTTTTTAAATTTTGTAATTTTACTTGTATCTGAGGAATTAAATTGTGGGTTTTGACAGCTCTTGTATAGGAATTATGTCAAACTATAGGTATATTATTTACTGTTTAGATAAAAGGAGATTGCCCATACACAGGCCCCTTATTAGGTATCGTGGCTGCGATTTCAATAATATCCAAAAGTAGGATTTATATTTTGTGTTTTTTCCATCCGTGCCCTTTACTTTATACGTAGTAAAAACAACAACAGATCAGGTTGCTTCAGTTGGACATTTGTATGCACCTTATTGCATTGTAATTAAGGTTTATTTCAAGCACAGAAACATCGTTATATATCGTGGAACCCGAAAAATATAATTTAAAAAAAATCTGATTATGAATATAACATGTTTTTTGTACAATATACAACCATTTTTCAAAGAGATCCAAGTTCTCTCACAAAATGGGCATTCTCCTTTATCTGACTGTAAAAAAGTTCAAGACCTGCTCCTTATTTCATTTACAACATCAAGCTCAAATTTTTGCAAGTTTTGCAGTGCTAGCAAAACTTGCAAAAATGTTGAGCTTGTTTTGCAGTGCTAGTTTACTATATTTTATTTTAAGTATTCAATTGAATTAAAATGTGACTCACATTTTTTTATACAATAGATTTTTTAAGAGAAGTGCCAATAAAATATGCGCCCACATTTTTTAAACCCTGTCCACTTTGTGTAATTTTTCCGTTAACCCTCAAACGCTTACCCCACAACTTTAGACCCTAAGGAAGTCCTTCACACATGCCTCAGGCAACGTGTCGGCTAAATCTTCCTGAGAATGCGTGCATAATAATCATCTTATAAAACTCTCCAATACATTTCTACTCACATTACGTTCATAAAAAAACTCTGGGTCACCCTTCCACTACCTGAGGGTGACATTTTTTTATTCACACTTCCGTCAATATGCAAAAAGGACTGTTATTTTCTTTGATAAAGTATCGGAAATAATAATTATATGCATAATAGAACGGATTACAGAGCCCGGATTTTCTGTGTGTGACATTTTTTTACTGTTCCCGTCACCTTGCCAGTGTCAGCTGATGTTTTTTGAACGTTTTACTCTTTGAATTCGTTCAGATTTAATAATATGCATTGGTGCAAGCTGTATGTTGCCGATATTCTACTAATTGATAAGCCGATTCATTGAAATATTCGACAGGGTTACATTTATATTGAAAGGCTTTTGTTAGAGCTTACCTATATTATGCAAATTATATTCTACCATTACAGAAAGCTGAATAATAATTCGCGTTCGAATTTCAAAGCGTGTGGTACTAGACGGTTAACCCTCGAACGCTGTAGGTGTGAATCTGACATGCCGTACATTTTATAAAACACTTGAGCGCAAAACTCGAGCCCCGCCAAGGCGCGGCAACAACAATGCAGCCGGGCCGGTATCTCGGCATGCCACCTCTTGACTCCAATCAAGTAATTACTGCCCTACGGTCGAATACACCCTCGGTCCTTCAAATATTCAAAATGGCGGCTTGCTCTCCTTTCAATTTATGCAAGCGATAAAATCTGCTAGACCCAAAACGGCGTAATATTGAGTAGATGTTATGTTGTAACGTTTTATTACAGTACTAAGATAGGCTTTGCTATATTGCGCTATTATTATTTAAAAATAAATAACGTTACTACGATCCATAAAAACATTACACCCTTGACACACCGCATATCCCGAATAACAATAGGATGCAGATTCTGATTCTCTAAAGATAAATAATACATTTTGATTTATAATAGAAGTAAAAAAATACTCTTCATTTATCGAGAATGCATAAATAGACCCTATTATTCGATATCGGGAAGTGCAAAATATGGGTGTAACTTTTTTATATCCGTTCAATACGTGTCAGTGAACGGGTTGACTTACGAGGGATGATTTTTTTAGTACTATCAAACGCATTCGACATTCAAAATAGTTCAAAAATATTTTACGGATGCATTCAATGGTGATTTGATTTATTCCAATGACATGCAGATGTAAGAGTCCTCGTTAGATTTATTTGACTGCTGTTTTTCCATTGATCTCGCGTTACGCATGATTGGTCATGTCGATTGGCAGTTAGTGTTTATTATTTGACGTTACAATGAGGGTGAAAGACAGGATATTACATTTTAGAATAACCACCCGCATAAGTATTTTTTTTCTGTAGCAAAAGACCGGTGCTCAAAATAAAAAGTAACTGTTAAATGCGCGAATTGTGTATGCGAATCCGAAGCTTAGAAACGCAAATGCAGTATTATCTAAATCCGGGTCTGATAAAGCCCCTAATCTACATAATAAAAAGAAGCGTCCGGAACACAAATGCAGTGATAATGCCACAATGGCCTGAGAGACCGCGCCGCGCACCGGAAGGGTTACTTATTGTCTGTACATACAACTCCAAATTAATGAGCGCCTGCAAAAAATGTTGCACAATCGCGACATACGATCTCTTGTAATGTTTCTCAAAGTTTTGCTGGTAGTCTGGTGAAGAAACGGTTGGAAGTTGTGCAACATGGTTGTTTATTAAACTTATGCTAGCTAGTGAATTTTTTAAACAACTCATTATGGATTTAATATCAGATTTAAAAAAAACTGAAAAATATATTTATATTTATCAGATTCAAATGAATCTGAAAAATAAAAGATATGTAGGAATATTTATCAGTTTCAAATAAAACAGAAAAATAATAGATTCATATACTTGAAATTTTAAAATTGTTTCGAGAATGGTTTTTAATTTATTTGTACGTAATAACTCAAAAATAGATAAATAAAATAAACCCAATTGCATGTCTGATAGGATTTTTTTTCTAATCTTAAGCTTTTTATCAAAAATTGCATTGTTGGGCGAAACAAACGTGCCAAAGGAGATGTTCCAGAAATGTATGGAGCCTGGGCCAGGTCTATGTACACTTTATGTAAATATTGCTATATTTTATAGTAACCGTTTTTTACTGTTAATTTTCTTTAATTTCACTTCATTTCAATGAAAACTTAAATTAACTTTGTCAAGTAGAGCAACACAACATCTCATAAACATGGTGGATCAGATCAGTAGTATGCGAAAAATGTCATTTTGACAATGACATTTGATTGACGTTTCATCGTGAAATCGGCGTTAAAAAAACAACACGATTTCAATTGCAACAGAGAAACAATAAATCAATATCCGTAGTAGCAAAATAAGTTGCAAAACTAAAGCAACCACTAAAAACGCCGAAACATATCCAATTCAAAGCCAAAGCAAAGAATGACTCAAAGACGTCACTTCCTAAAACTGTCAAAGTCGTCGAACGTCATATCAAACACAAATGTCATGGCTGCCCTATAAATAGGGTTATCGTAGTAAAGAAATTGATCAAATGATAATTTTTTACGCATGTACCCTTCTTCAAATTAATTTGTTAGTATTTTTATGGTATTCCTCTATTTTTAGTGATGGCCCAAAATCGAACATCTCCT
Source organism: Orthosia gothica (assembly GCA_949775005.1). NCBI lineage: Eukaryota > Metazoa > Arthropoda > Insecta > Lepidoptera > Noctuidae > Orthosia > Orthosia gothica. The sequence goes on from OX459044.1 coordinate 11,366,082, forward strand.
TTCAGCACAATCGAACACCGGTCAGTGAGTTAATTTGGAAGATTTGATTACAGACACCGGGTAAGGTAAACTAAAAAATATTTTTTCTTTTCTACTTTCAAGAGAAAAAATGAAACAATAAATAAATACGGTAAAGTTAAGACATTTAGTTTTTTAGATTCCCAAAACAATTGCAAAAATAATAAGTAAGTAAAAAAATATAATCGAAACAAAACTTTGACAGCCCTTGTTCAAATGTGCGCTACCTACTGATCTAATTTCCATGCGCACACGCAGAGGTAGCGAAGGGGTTAGATTTATTCACAGTTTCAATAGAGCTCGCATTTATTAACTTTGCGTTCAACCAAGATTAGTTTGATTTTGACGTTTGTTGTGTTAAGTTGGTTTTCGTGATTGTGAGTGATGTGATTTCAGGAATTTCAAAATCAAGTGAAATTACGAGTTATCAGGTGTGAAGTGTTAGACAGCCAGCTGTGTTTTTGTAACGAGAAAATTTAGGAGTGATTGGTCACCTTGGTACATATCAATGCCTTTGGGTAGTATATAAACGTCTAACGTCATCGCGTCAGCTTCATGGAAACATTTTTTTTTTTTGTTCTTTGTCTAAATTATTTTTAATTGGAGCAACATGTTTTCTTATAATTCTATCTTCTCCCTCTAATCTTCTTCTATCTCTATATTATAGTCATCTCAAAATACACACAACCTATCCTTCGATTTTGTAACTGAAATCTTTGGTAGTCGTTGTACAAATCAGCGCTTGCGCTACCTTGTGATCTAATTTCCATGCGCACACGCAGAGCTAGTGATGGGGTGAGATTTATTCACAGTTTCAATAGAGCACGCATTTGTTAACTTTGCGTTCAACCAAGATTAGTTTGATTTTGACATTTGTTGTGTAAAGTTGTTCCTCGTGATAGTAAGTGATGTGATTTAAAGAAATTAAATAAAAGTTGTAATGAAATGAGTTGTCAGGTGACAAGTGTAAGTCGATCAGCTGATCTGGTGTTTTTTATTATTAGTAGTCCCTAAATTTTGGTCAAAAATGCAATTAATTTTTTTCGATTTATCAGTACCGAAGTATATTTTAGCCCTTTTCGTAATTCATAGCCTTCAGACGTCATTCAGTATATCTCTTCTCTTGCTATTTTACACAAAATCTATATCGCCGCCGGCATTATCCACATCCACTGGTCTCATTTCCATGCGCAAGCGCATATATAGCCGATATCACCCAAGGTGTTAGATTTACTCACAGTTCCAATAGAGCTTACATTTCTAAACTTTTGCATTCAATCATGATTAGTTTGATGTCTGCTGTGTTAATTTGTTTGTCGTGATAGTAAAGTGATAATGTAAAATTAAGTTATTAATTAGGATCCGCGTATTGTGAACCTACGGTCTTGTTTTGTTATCGTTTTATGATTTAATATAATTGTGAAAATTTTTGGAGAGATAGTAGTTCCTGTATTTAAAACTGTTAATCAAAGTCAAAGTCAAATGTGTTTATTTCAAGTAGGCCATTATGTGGCACTTTTGAAAGTTAAAATTTACATTAAAAAAATGATTCTACCGTGCATTCGGAAATGTAGATTGTTATGGAGAAGAACGCACAAGAAACTGCATACTTACTCTTTTAAAAAAAGTTTTATACAATATTTATATAAGTACATACATTAATAAATTCATATACGTGAGGACGATGTACCCAGCACTACTATACTACAGGTATCCAATCAGGTATCTAAATATTTAAGGAGCGTTATAATTGTTTGTATAACTGTTTCTTTTTTAAGGTTCCGTACCCAAAGGGTAAAAACGGGAGCCTATTACTAAGACTCCGCGGTCCATCTGTCTGTCTGTCTGTCCGTCTGTCACCGGGCTGTATATCATGAACTGTGATATCTAGGCAGTTGAAATTTTCACAGATGACGTATTTCAGTTGCCGCTATAACAAAAAATACTAAAAACAGAATAAAATACATATTTAAGTTTAAGTGGGGCTCCCATACTACAAACGTGATTTATTGCCGTTTTTTGCGATAATGGTACGGAACCCTTCGTGCGGGAGTCCGACTTGCACTTGGCCGGTTTTTTTTTTAATATTTCTTTCATTTGCTTCTCAGTGAACAACCATAACGATCTTTTTAATCTGGCATGGTGGTCTTTAAACCTACCAAATAAGGTTTAAGAACGACCCAAGAAAACGACTCCCCCTTCCACCAAAAAAATCAATTTCCATATACTGTGAAAACGGAAATTTACGATAAATATCGGCCAAACAGCCTCGGCGACCCCATAACGGGTCTCCATAGCTTTTATAGTCCTTATAGCCTTCGGCATATCAGTTTTTAGCACATCCCTCTAACGACCCTCTTATCCCGAATAGCCGTGAGCTTTCAACGGATCCTGTGACGTCATAAAACTCAGACATCGCCGTTATATTTTACTTGTATGTGTTTGACGTATATGTGGATTGAGGTTGCTTGAGTTTTATGGGGGGAAGGATGCTGGTAAAGGTTATGTAACCTAGACAATTAGGCTTTACTTGCACAAAAACTTAACTCAGGGTTAGTTGGTAACACGAGGTTAAATTGACAATATTGTATGACAAACTGTAAATTTAACTTTGTTTTAGCAACTAACTCTGAGTTAACTTTTTGCGCAACTGTGCCTAACCCTGAGCTCTAAATTATCGCAGAATTAATGTGACGTATTGTCAAGCACGTGTTATCTGCTGTGATTGGCTGTTCAAAATTAATTTAACTAATCACAGCAGATAACGCGTGTTTTGACAATTTGTCACATTCATTCTGCGATAATTCAGAGCTGGGAAACTCGGGGTAAGGCTCACTTGTTGTTGCTAACACGAAGTTAAATTGACAATATGTCATACAATAATATCAATTTAACCTCGTGTTAGCATCTAACTCTGAGTTAAGAGGAAATTCGGTCGCCGACATCCGACTGAATATTCTAAGTAAAAAGTCGTAATTCGAGGTTTGGCTCTCGCCTATTTTCCTCTGCCAATATTGGACCAATTTAAAAGATATTCCATAAACTGAAAATGAGAGTAATATACAATGCCCCTATGTTTTCCATTTTGATGATACATTATCTTTAGAAGCAATAGGACCTTCAAAAAATGCTCAAAATTGCGCTGTCAACAGAGGCCTATTGTACAAATTTGACAACTATAAAAGAAAAAGAAAATAGGGGCTTTAGTATATATCTTTATTTTCCAGTTTATGGAATATCTTTTAAATTAGTCTAATATTGGAAGTGAAAATAGGCGAGAGTCAAACATCCAATTATGTTTTTTTACTAAGGAAATACAGTCGGAGCTCACTGTCCACATTTCCTCTTAAGTTTTTCACGCAAGTCGACCTTAGTTAGATTGATAAATTATATTTTAGTCATCATTATTATCTTGATCTTAGGCGCTAGCAATAGCTATTGTGATAAAGTTCAAAATGGATAACATGCGCTTCTGAAATGTCAGGTGGTCCATCCTTACATCTTGACATTTCAAAAGACGTTATCGCTGACAGAATAACACTTTATCTGGAGCCTCTGATCCCAATTATTGGCATCAAAGAAAAGAAAGAATGTTTTTTTTTTGCTGTCACAAATTGTAACCAATGCAACGCATAATGAGGGCTACCGCAAATGAATTCGCCGCTAGAGGCGCTGGTGTGGCGTGAGGTCTCCGATAAGTCAAATTTGTGTCTAGATAAGACATTCTTCTCATCGCGAAGTATTTTAGTACAAGAAGGTAGGTCTTTTAGACAGCCATAATATTAAAGAGACCAAGTAATATTGTTTTCGTCCTTCTCTATTACTCTGGATCCTTATATCCTGATTTCAGTATGTTAAAGCTGTTTGTAAAGTTACATTTATCTGCCCATAGAAGCAGCAGGCTTTCTCCTACCAAATAAAGTTTGTTAATTGTGCCAGGGAGAACACTTCACATGCCAAGGGTTTACGTGTAATTAGTAGGCACACAAGTGAATATTCCCTTGATCCCTGTTTACAAAGAAGGTAGGAACTTGAAGGTTGTTTAGGAAACGTGTAACGACTTGAAACTCATGTGGAATTATTTGTTACTGCGTCCTTTGGTACTCAAATTAAGAAGAAAACATTGATTTAAAAATAGTTCTTACACTAAATACTTTTCTGATAATCGCTATTTGAAAAAAGAATATGTATACATCCATGTGCCTATTTTTATTTCTTTATACGAAATTTGAAAAAATAATTGCGAATAGCCGCGTTTTGGCTAACCTAAATTATTTTATTTATTTTAATTAGAATTGGAAAAATAATTGCGCGTAGGCAATTATCGTTATTATTTCTATAATCAGTCAGAGCAGTGGTAGCCCAATGGTAACGGCCGCGGCTTACAAGTTGTAGATCGTGGGTTCGAATCCAAGTATTCGCTTAACTTTTTGTAAATTATTTAATTACCATTACTTTTAAAAACGGTAAAGGAAAACATCGTGAGAAAACTGGCATGCGTTAGAACCAAAAAATCGAAGACATGTGACATCCACCAATCCGCACTGGGTGGTGGATTACACGCACAACGAACCAAATGGGAGTCTAAGTGCGGAAAAGGGTCCATCTATCCTATCTATAATCAGTCTTTTGCGATTAATTTAAAAACCTACTTGATTTAAAAGTCTAAATCCAAGAGCGGACTTGGAGCTAAAAATTAATAAGTTAGGTTTACAGAAGTCCTGTAGAAAATGTAGGTCGCACAAATATTAGCCAAACTTATAACCTACAAACTGAAAGGCTCCGCAAACTGATCTCTCGTAAAATTAATAACATGTAGGAGAACAGCACGTATTGTGCCGTACGGTACGGCACGGTACATAAACCGTATCTGAAGGCTTAGGACGCCATTTCGCCGGGGCACTTCCTGTTAACATAAATCCACCCCTATTTTGGAGCGTACGCAAATGCTTTGAGAAAGGTATGAAGATGACTGTGGCGAATAATTTTTGGTAATTTATTTTTTGTTTTTCTTGAAATGAGAGTTGATAGAAAAAGTTTGTAGAAATTACCTTGTGTCAATAGAGAATTAATTAATTGAATAGCACTAGAACACTAATAAATTACGACTTGACACAGAGTAGTACGTGGACCGAGAGAAAATTTAATACAAAGGTGAATACGAAAATATTTAAAGTAAGTGACAAATGCAAATTCAAATGATTTATTTGTAAAAACATAGGTACAATATAATAAGATCTAATTCTAATGACAGGATCGCTATGTTTAACCTAATAGGCATACAAATTTTGGATATATATCATTCTAATTTTAATTATTTATTATGCATTGTATTATTTAAATTATTATTCAAATTAAATTAGATAGTATTAATCTCATTAAATCGAACAGCGCCCGTTATATCTAAATTACCTAGGAGACAATTATTCAAGCTATGATTCTTATTTGCAGAACAATCGTATCGGCGTCTCCACCGCCTCTTCTATTCTGCAAAGCCCAGCGCATAAACCAAACAAGTGCGTCCCAAGATGATGTTCGGCCGAAATATCCAATAACCATAGTTTTACAGGGGTCCCTTTCGTATGGAAAATCGATCATCACCCTCCCCGCTACCTTACCCCTGATGGATTACGCCGTCATCCCGCGTGATGGAATAAAAAGAAAACATTAGACTCACCAGTTTCCTCGGGGGAAAGCCTTCTCTAAGATATTTTTATTTTCCTGAAGGGGCACGTCAGGCCTGATTTTTGTTTAGACATTAATCTTTAATGTGTGTGTTGTGTGTGTTTTTTATGGATATTATATGAGTTGGTTGCTGTTTGTCGTAAGCGTTGTTTTGTTTGTTGAGGCCACAGTACGAGTACTTTTATGAAACTTTACAATCGCGCCTTTGGACCAGAGATTCTTATGTTCCCATATGAAGTCGATGCAGTATAGGACTATAGCAATAGTTCAGATGTTACCATGTGAATTCAAGACAGACGCGCAGTATAACTAATGAAGTAAGAAGCAGTATCCTTTTGCCATTCAAAATACCATAACATATAAACTCTCCGAAGATATAAATAGTTTGACTATCAAATATAGCCGTTACCCAGTCTACAAAAACATAAGCAAAACTCTTTCAACATCCAAAATAACCCAACAAACAGACTTCATCTCACACAAAAATATCCAGCCATTTCAAAATCTAATGTCCAACGTACATAGCACTCCGTATATAGCCAGAGGCGGGGTGTCACCCCAGATACAGGGTGATTTACCTCGGGTCTCCGAGACCCTTATCGGGCCTCGTTATGACCATGTGAGGGTGAAGTTATTGTACGGCTAAAGAGGGAGGGAGGGCAAGGAGGTACGCTTCAAGACGAGCACTTTGAAGGGACATAATATGTTATTATTTTTAGAGTGCACGATGTGATGTTTGTTTTCGATTTTCTTTTATTTTTTGAAGATGTGTGGAGTATTCGTTATCGTGAGCGGTTATAGGATGAACGCGCGTGGTTTGAAATAGGAACGTACTTTTTTTTTTTGGTTTTCGAATTTCGAATTCCGAAATTCATTTCGCATTTAATTTGTCACATTTGCGGAACGTCACGCCATAGAGCGACTAGAGGCGCCATAGAAAATATTCGTGTACGCGCAGCAAAGTTGTGCTGAGCACAAAATTTGGCTCTTATTACGAAATGCCATGACCGTCAATTTCTATGAGTACATGGTGACACTGACTATTATAGAAAGTTTTGACAATGTCGTCTCTAGCAGGGGCCGCCGCTCGTTGTATTTCTGAAATATAATTGTTAAAGCGAAACTAATACATAAGAACTAACCCTTTGTCTACCACATTAAACCTAACAGAAAACTAAAATATTGAAGCCAACACATTTTGTATATTACAAACCTACACACATTATAAATTAGTTTAGTTAGAAACAAACTATGAAGAATCGTATCATTTAGATTATCACTAATATATCAATAGTATGTATGAATAGATAGAATGTAGTCTATTTCAACATTTACATTCAAATTCTAGAGATCTAATATACAGTCTATTTTTAAAAATCTTAATATATTGGTAATTCTGATGAAATTACGAAAATGCATTAACTGGCAAAATGCTACATTATCGCTGAGTATCCTACGGCTACATTTCATTCCGGAAAATGCACTGATACTGCGGTATAGAGTATGACAAGGCGCTACAAAAAAAGTTATCTTCCATAAAATTAGTCTACCTCCAAATTAGGCGACCACTGAAAATCAGCGCCATGCTGTCGGTCCCCTGCGGCACAGCATTATGCTGAGTGGAAACCTTCTTGCCACAACCACGACATGCATCTGCTTTTATTTATAATCGCATTTATTTTTTTGTCTTTTTTTTTCGTATATAATTTAAGAATTACTAGCACTATCGTTAAGGGTTTAGTTTGCAAAATCTATTACCACTGTTCTTGTTCTTGTAATATAATGTTTGCATGTCGTTTTGTGGCAATTAAATACTTTTTAAGGGTTCCGTTCCCAAAAGGGTAAAAACGGGACCCGACTAAGACTAAGACTCCGCGGTCCGTTTGTCTGTCTGTCTGTCTGTCACCAGGCTGTATCTCATTAACCGTGATCGCTAGACAGTTAAAATTTCCACAGATGATGTATTTATGTTGCCGCTATAACAACAAATACTGAATAAAATAAATATCTAAGTGGGGCTCCCATACAACAAACGTGATTTTTTTGCCGTTTTTTCAATAATGGTACGGAACCCTTCGTGCGCGAGTCCGACTCGCACTTGGCCGCTTTTCTTTTAACTATTCTAACATAATTTAAGAACTACTAACACTATCGTTAAAGGTTTAGTTTGGAAAATCTATTAACACTGTTCTTCTGTCGTTTTGTGGCAATTAAATCCTTTTTCTTTCTTCCTCTACCTCTATCCTAAACCTAACTTGTATACGTTTCCACAAAAACTAAGAATAGAACAATACAATATTTTCATACAAAACTTCATCTATCAAATATTAATACATACATACAACACAACTACCTAACCACCCAGACAGAATAAATTTATGACGGAGGGACAGTCGTACACGGAACATAAATTTCTAATATTACCTATATTGAACGGCTCGGATTGTAAAATTAAATTTTGCATGCAGAATGTCGCTGCTACTGCTGGGGGACGCTTTATTTTGAAGGCGTATATAATTTTATTGCTACGACCAATGGTTTGCGAAACATGATGGGCATGCCTTATTATTTATTATTCTCATTACGGATATATATAAAAATGTTTTGAATATTCGCCGCGTATCAGAAATATTTATATGTGGTTTCGAATTTTCATTCACGATTTCTGTTGATAAACTCTAGGGCTTGGAAAACTATTAAATTTAGTAAAAACGGGCGTAGGTATCTAACAGTGACTAGTGGAGTATAAAAAGCAGTAATACAATTTCTACCAATTATTTAAGAAAACCCTTGAAAACCAATTCCGACGGGATTTATCATTGACCGCTCAAAGCATGTAATTATTCATTTTTAAATTCACTATAGATAAAGATGTTTAGGATAGCAGACGATTAACATACATACATACATAAACTCACGCCTTTTTCCCATGAGGGTAGGCAGAAACTACAGAACGCCACCTGCTACGATCCTCACATACTCGTACTTCTTTTGCTTCACTCACATTCATACATCTAAGTAGTCATACACAAACGCCGGTCATGAATAAAGATTAACATAATACCTCAATAATACAGGCAAGGCAAATAATTCATTATTATATGCATGAAACTTTCAGAGCAACGAAGCGGCATCTGGTGCTTACTCTGGTCACTATTGTCAGTGGAATCTAAAGTTAGATTTCCTGCGGGAACCAACTTTGGAATTGTCTAGGTAGTACAAGGCTCTAAGATATTTTAAAAGTAATAAAATAGTATTAAAAAAAAAAGTAATACCATTAACCAATTTAAGATATTACAAGAAAGCATGATTTAATTTTTTCCATAATATGACGCTTACGAATTAAGAATATTTAGTTGAGTATTTGTCAAACTCTACGTTAGAATAAATATGAATTCGTCATTAACAACTCAACTAGGCTTTGTCCCGTTCTTAACTACAAATCTTAATTCAGCAAACGGCCCGTAGATTAGAAAACAGCAATCAGAAAATGCAAATACACATCAAACTATTATCAAATAAACGTTTATTTCTAATGAAATATTCAAATCAATTCGCAATCATCTACCACATTGAATCTTTAAAAGATGAAGATAATATCTTAAGACGCAGAGGAAATAAATTAAAAAGGCATCATTTTCAACAATTAATACAATTACAAATATGGGGGAGCAAAAACACAGCTTTGGTCGTGTTAAAAGGCAACTTGGCAAGTAATACAATTTTACCGCCTTTTTCTCCCCCGCCTAATTACACGTCATTTTATTAATAAAGTAGATCGTTACAATTAGGGAGATTCCATTTAATTTGCACACTGTTGCATTTTTAAAAACTTAATAAACTGTTCGTGTCAATTTTTATTGGTGTTAAAATCGTAATAAATGTTTGATTCAATATTTTTAAGAAATAAATCAGCTCTAAAAAGGTTACATATTTGTTTCAAATTCACAAGTCATAAATTATACCCGGCGGTCAGTGTTGCCCACTGAAAATATTTAACCATCAAATGGTCGCGTGGGCTCGGGTCAACCATTCACCAAAATATATTTGAATAACGAATGATATACGGTTTGTTTATTGGCGGGCCTGTTTCTCTTTTAGAATTTCATTATTCGGAGTTGACCGACGCGCGTTCGGGTCGCCGTCGGTCATTCAAAGGGGACTGATTGGCCGAATGACCCTCGTGTTCGCTACATTATATACAAAACTTGTAATATTTTCGCAGCTTGGTTCTCTCAGACCGGTTTTTACGACCGAGGGTATCGTTTTATTGAAAATTTTACGTTTAATTTATAATTTTAAAAGCACGTGTGTCTTTTAAAAGGTGAAAAGGTTACAAGTTCAAGCGACTGCGATTCTTCAAGATCGTTGAGTAAAGTAATGCAGACGAGTCAAGGTTTAGTGAAAATGCGAGTTTAGTCTTTATTTCTATTGAAATATGAATGGTTTTTGTGAATTTTTGCAAAGAAAACTACTTTTACACTTTGTATGTATCTAAGTGGTTATTTTTCAACCCACACTATTGAAAGTGAGATTGAAATTAAATTCAAACGCTATTATTTTGTCGGAAATTTGAGCTACGTCCCTCCGCGAGGGTCTTGGGGGATGAAAAACGAGGCAACTTTCCCTCTCTGCGTTACTTTGTTTACTTTTGCACTATTTATGTAAAAATGTGGGGTTCGAAACAATTTCTTAGGCGTGACGCGAAGGAACCCTAATGTCGTGATTATTTTGATGTTTTATCGTTACGATGCGGGCTATATAAAATGCAGTCCCTTTGTAGGAATAGATGAAAAAACAAGATTTGTGCTTGTGCAAGTAAATAAAAAATCCTTGTCAATCTTTGATTTATTTTAACTATTTCAATTGCAACGCATAAAATTCCTTTTAAATATGAGATAGCCAACTAAAAACCGTATAATTAGATAAACGCATGTTTTAAACGATGTTTTGCCTTAATAAAATGTTTGATCCTCAAGTTATTTTATGTACATTACTAATAGAGACCACAATATTCGAAATTCAAAAGGTTTGAAAATACAGGATCGATATCTAAACTTTTAAACCCAGACTAGGTTTTTAAGTTTCAATCACACATTCTCTATTCAAAAATCGTATTTGTCCTACACATTCCCACTTTTATTTTTTATTTCCTTCGTCCTGCTCGGGCAGGCTAAGGTCTTAGACCATACCGCCTCGTCTTCAGTGCATTATATCATTCTTGAATTCTTTAGTATGCGTTAGAATGCGGATGTAACAGATTCGAATGTTTTTTTGGAGTGTTTGGCAGCAAATTGTATCGAGTCAGCCTTCCCAGTAAGCTTTGCGGAGGTAGTCAATACTACAATATAATTCTCCGCTTCACTATCCCGAGATCGCTTCTGTCAATGATTTCACATATTGTCCAGTTGCGTAGAGTGTTGAGACACAAAACTACAGCAATTTTATATCACAATACCCACTAGAATTCATCATCATCTGCCTAGCCTTTTTCCCCTAGGCTTCCAGTCTTACCGGATTCAGCTGAGTACCAGTGCTTTACATGGAGCGACTGCCTATCTGACCTCCACAACCCAGTAACTAGGTAACACGATACCTCTTGGTAAGACTGGTGTCAGATCTCAGGCTTCAGACTACCCGTAACGACTATCAAAGATCTTCAAATGACAGACGGGTCCAACGGCTTAACGTGCTTTCCGAGGCACGGAGTAAACTGGGTATGTTGAAATGGTCACCCATCCACGGACCGACCTCGTCAAGCGTTGCTTAACATTGAAGATCGACCCATGCGGCTGTTATTATTTAGCCACGAGCTCATCAATACCCACTAGGAATCAATTTACAAATACATAATATTAACAGCCGCTGAACTACACTCGAAAAATCCCGCCAAAAACTCTCGCCTACTTTTTAATACAAATAGAACACAGTCATACCCCCCACTGCCTATATGCCCCCTGTACATAGTTGTAAGCAATTAAGTATGCCACCTACTTGGTATTCCTGAGACATTCGCTGGCTAGTTAGTATGCGGGTCCTGTGTTCTTGTAATTAGCACATACGCCCTATGGAGCGGTGACGTTTAGTGTGTAGGCAGAATGGGGATAGATATGGCAACGAAATAGGAATTTTGGTTTAAAGAAACAAAATGTATCCTCCGGTAGGGAAAGGGTTAAATACATGATACAGATTTTTACATAGTTCTTTTGCTTCACTCACATTCATACTTCTAGTCACACGCCGGTTATGAGTACTGCTGACCTGGGGGGTGACCACAAGCTCTTAGAGTAAGGTTATTTTGAGATCGAGTAAGGGACAGATGTATCTGACTTGTATACATCTGTCACTTACTCGATCTCAAAATAACCTTACTCTAAGAGCTTGTGGTTACCCCCCTGGCCTTTCTGAAAAACATCACCAATAAGGTCTATATATGTCTTTCTAGAGACCTCCCCTCCCGTCCTCTCCCAATTTTAAGTAATTATTAATTTTAAAAAAGTAAAATATTTATGATCCAGGTAATATTTAGATACATAGCACGTAAATCCGTTGGTAAAATTTGAAGTCAAGAGTGGTTTAAGTATTGCCTAATAATTCGTTATTAGGCAAATTAAACTCAAAATAAGTGCAAAATATTACGAAAATCTTAATCAGCAATTACAAAACTGTGTTTTTTTTTTAAACTTACCTATGTGCATCTTTACCTGAAAATATAACCTAAAAAGCCAACAACCAACACCTTTGCTCCATCCAAATAAAAAAGTAAATCTTACATCGTGAAAAAAATAAAAATAGTCTACAAAGTACAAACTTTTAGACGAAGTTGAACTCTTCTGTTATATATAAGCTCCTACATCACAAGGTTCTTTCAGCTTTCAGTTTTGCCCTTTTTCTGCTCTTACTTGTAATGAAGTACATAAGTGTGACCTGACCTCTGTAAATCTGAAGCACACATGTGTGGACGTCTATACAAAGTTACGTCGTCACGCCCTTTCGTTAAACTCGTGTGTGCGAGTCTTTATTGAATTTGAATTTGGAACTTTCTAGTTTCGATGTTTGTTTTTTTGGTTGTCTATTAAAAATGTTGCTATTCTATTTTTAAAGTTTATGTTGCTGTAATACGTACGATTCTCATTTTCAAGGACAAGGCCATAAGAAACATCTATGCCTCTTTAATATCTGCATCTAGAATACCTATCCACCACCCACGCTAGACTGTGATATTCAAAAAACGCATATTCAATCTATTCCCGCTACGTGGATATCGCATTAAGGCTGATAGGGACTGACGCTTATAAAAAAATAAATCAAATTAATAATAAAATAATCGCAAATGGTACAAATAAAATCGTACCATTTACGATTATGATAACACTGTAAAAGCCAAATGAGAAATTGAAAATAAGCAAAATCAAATTAATTTTCCAAAACTTTTTACTAAAGGCACACGGCCAAAAGAACATCTTCACACAAAATGAAAAACACGGTGTCCGTAACACAGTATAAGGAAAACTCTGTCGAAATTGCGTAGGTACATAATATTCGGACCCCAACGCACACATACGCGCAACATATAGTAATCCTCGCACACATGAAAACGTTCACATACGCGCCGTATGTGCCCACGTGTGCGCGGGAGGGACACGTGTAAGACAGAGAGGAGAGGATACTGATGTAGGTGTGCCAGAAAGGGATGGGTGTTGCAGGACGAGCGATACAACAAATCAATACGAGCGGTGGTGACCGGTAGCCTGTGTCACTACCCCCCGCCTGCCCCCTCCCCCCTCTCTCGCCTCAGACCGCACGCCTCCCTACATTGTCAACTGCCACAGAGTAATTTAGACCTCCCAAAATTGTTATGGCACTGGTATTATGTGCTTTTTGCCACAATATGTTTGTCTTGTATCGTCTTCTCGTGTAACTTATGCATATTGCTTTGCGTGAGCCGTTTGTGTTAACATGGCGTGCTTCCAATGTTGAACATCTAAACTTTGTTCTTGTTGAAGTACTGTTTTGTATTTTCTTCAATTTTTTTGTTTTTGTTTGGTTGTGCTATATTAGTTTCCGAATCATAAGCGTTATCCGATGATTATTTTGTTGTTAGGTAGATAAAAACAGCAACACAAGATATGTCTTTGCGATCCTAAGAATTCCCCTGCTAAATTGATTCCATGTAATAAACTACTATGAAACAGAATTTCATGCTATTTACAAAGTTTCCATTCTCTTTCCTAGAAAAACAGCAACATATTTATCAATACAAACCTCGATCATAAGCAAGGTTGCCAGAATAACTTTAATCAAAAACGTGATAACTTTCCTGCAAACTGTGCCTCTACACAAACCGAGACGCGTTTCTATAATAGACAATGGACTAATTAAATATGTAGGCATCATCTTTGGGCATATGCAACTTTTAACGATCTGCCTAGTCTTAGTCCAACTATTTTGAGTCAGTCCAGTATTTTACATGAAGTAAGTGCCTATCTGACCTCCACAACCCAGTAACGGAACTTCTTACAATAGTAACTATTCATTATTTCTAGCTCTGTCTACCCTTTAGTTGACTGCATTTACATGTTCACGTAGCATGCATGCTTTAGATTGGACCTCAACCTTGTACTATTATTTATTCTGTGCCTCAACAACATCTTCTGAATCCATAATAACCCCCACACACTTCATCCTACTTTTAAAACGCTCTTCTTAAATTGTGAGAAAAGTATTTTTTCGTGCCTTTTCTATACAAATTGTGATTCTGTGACTCGAAATCCGCTTGACCGCGCGTATGGAAGGCAGCGAGACTCCGACCGTACAAACTTGATACTTTTGCAACTTCGCCGATAAATTATTTAGATATTCGTTTAATTATGTATAGCGGAAATTTATCTTTTTGGATGTTCGTAAAAAAGGTGTGTTGTTTGCTTTAATTTTATAACCCTAGTATTTTTTTTAAAGTAGTAGTTGGGTTATTCTCCACAGCCATTTATTGTATAACATTCATTCGATTTTTTTCTTTCCTATTTTTTTGTTTGTTTTATTAATAGTGCCGCTTAACGTGTCCAAAATATTTTAAAACATACAAACAGCTAATAAAATTGCGAAAAAATAGAACAAGCTAAAAACTCAAAACCTCCAAATCTAACACAAAACACCCCACGAAATGGACAGTCTTAAGGTCCCTTTTTTCTCAAACTTTCAGGGGGTACATTCCGCTGAGTAACAGTTCTGTAATTCACTACCCTTCGCCTTACGGAGGGCCCATACAGAGGGACGATAAACTGTAAAACCACGGGAGGGTGCCCCCCTCCCCTCCGGCCCGATAAACAGGGCTGTAATTTATGACACCTAGTGGAACCCTTCCTTGGATGGACCCGGCTTAAGTTTGGGTACTTTTTGTTGTATGTAGGTAGATGGCTGGGCTATTGAATTATGTATAGCGTCTGCCCGTAATGGACATTGAGAGGTTGAAAGTGGATGTCGCGTTCCAAACTTGTTTATGGATTACGAAAGTTCCTGTTTGCCACTCATTTTGTGAAAGGTTTTGAAGCAAATTGATGTCGTACCGTTCAAAATTTTGGTGATGTAGGTTTAATTTGTACATAATCGTGCAATTGTGCAAAAAGCATTAAATTAATAGGACCTACAATAAAAATATCAGCAGAAAACAAATAATTTACAAGACAATTGCATACATTTACATACCCAATACAATATTCTAAAAATACTTCATAGAATAATCTATGCTTCTAAACTAATATTATAAAGAGGAATTATTCGTATTTTTGTATGTAACGAATAAACTTAAAAACTACTGGACCGATTTCAAAAAATCTTTCACCGTTGGGAAGCTACACTATCTCCGGGTGGTATAGGCTACTTTTATACTTGTATTCCCACGGGAACGGCAACAACGCGGTAGAAACCGCGAGGCATCCACTAGTATTTTAAATATTACTTGCATTTCCAATAACGTTAA
Source organism: Orthosia gothica (assembly GCA_949775005.1). Classification (NCBI taxonomy): domain Eukaryota; kingdom Metazoa; phylum Arthropoda; class Insecta; order Lepidoptera; family Noctuidae; genus Orthosia; species Orthosia gothica. The sequence goes on from OX459044.1 coordinate 11,381,764, forward strand.
CATTAAGAAAAGAGCAGAAAAATAACTTATTTGTCTCAAAAACATGAATTTAAAAGATAAACTTAATATATAATTTTTCTTAGCCCTTTAACACACACAAAAACTTACACCACTCAATAAATACGCGAAATGTTATCTTAAAAGTTCACGAAATAAATATTCACGAAGTTTCTCGTAACTTGGCGTGCGTAAAGGGAAAAAAAACTTTTCGCCACTTGATAATGAGATCTCCAAGTTTTTATAGGCATTTTATTTACTTTGAAATGGCTAACCGCAGATCCGATTCTTTAATTTTGTTCATTTTGTTTCCTTATTCTATTGGCTTGAAAACTTATTTATTAGTAAGCACTTTGGCAACGTTTATATTCTCTTCGTTAATTATTGTTAAGTGGCGGTAAAACAAAAGAATCTGGTCGTTTATTCACAATAGGCTTTTGTTTGTTAGGGTTCCATACCCAAAGGGTAAAAACGGAACCCTATTACTAAGGCTCCGCGGTCCGTCTGTCTGTCTGTCCGTCTGTCACCAGGCTGTATCTCATGAACCGTGATAGCTAGACAGTTGAAATTTTACAGATGCTGTATTTCTATTGCCGATATAACAACCAAATACTAAAAACAGAATGTAATAAATATTTAATATTTATGTTTTATTTTTTCCCATACAACAAACGTGATATTTTTGGCGATAATGGTACGGAACCGTACGTGCGCGAGTCCGACTCGCACTTGGCCGGTTTTTTTATGTGAACTGGATTATATGTAGGTAAACTTACAATTACTCTCTTTTAAATGCAATGTTGTAGATACTGCATGTTTATTAATGTAATATATTTTCATGTCCACCTACAATGTCCCACTGATGGGTAAAGATGGACATGGATTTCCACATGTCTCTATTACTTCCCTCACTATTCTTCTTCTCATTGTCAAGCTAATCCAACATTATAATAAATTGACATTGTACCTAAAGAGACTTATATACCATCCCAAGTTACATCAAAACAACTAAAAGCTACAAAGCTTTAATCTACTCCAAGCAACACCACAAAAAATAATTAAACACCACAGCTTTACACAAATGCAATTCCCTCCACAAACGCTTCGCGAAGCCGCAACAGAAGTAAGCAGAAATCGATAACAAATCCAGGCACGGCCGCCTGACCAATACAAGTATAAACTACATATAAATATATAAAGGCTCCTATTTTACCCTTATGGCCGGCACGGTCCGCAGCCATCTTGGAATTCACCCCCTCCCCCGCATCTCACCCACGCTCAATCTTACCCCAAATATGCCCCCTCGATCTAAGGGGCCTTTGAAAGGCCGAAACCCACTAATACTAATGTCCTCTACGTATGAGCGTGTGTGTGTGCTTAATGTAGAACACACAGGTTGTGTGTTTTAAATTGTTTGCGCTCAATTTGTTTTTCGTTTGGTTTTTTGTTTGCTTTGTAATGAGTGGATGAGATTTTGTGATGATTGTTTTGTTAAAGGTCGTGGTTTTGTCTTAACCTAGGCTCAACTTTGAACTTTACTGTTGGTACCTATTAATATTTTGACTAAATTTTATTAGGTTTTGTGAAAATAATTTGGTTCCCAGGTAGTTTAAAACTACGATTAGGAAGAATATATCAAATTCGTAGTTTCAGGAAAAAATATTAAAAAGCATAATTGAAAGTAAAAGGCCTAAAAAGATAAAATTACACAACTTATGTGCTGTGAAAGAACAATGTGGAGACTGATACAAAAACGGTTAAGTGCGAGACGGACTCGCGCACGAACGGTTCCGTACCATTATCGCAAAAAACGGCAAAAAAACACGTTTGTTGTATGGCAGACCCACTTAATTATTTATTTTATTCGGTTTTTAGTATTTGTTGTTATAGCGGCAACAGAAATACATCATTTGTGAAGATTTCAACTGTCTAGCTATCACGGTTCATGAGATACAGAATCAGAGTCATACAGAATCTTAGTAATAGGGTCCCGTTTTTACCCTTTGGATACGGAACCCTAAAACCAAGTCCTGAAATACAAGTAACTGAACTTTGGATTTCAAAGGTTATCTTTTACTTAACGTTTATTTTTAAAAGAAATCTGATTTACGTAATTTATTGAGACTGAAAGGTTTTTCTTTGTTACCTACTATTATATAATTTTTTTAATCCCTACTCTGATATGGGTTCTTTTTGTAGCCATTAAGATCGTTTTAGGTCTTTATGAAAGATAAAGGAACTCTATGGATATTATCTGTACCTATGGATTCTTTACATCTTGCTACTAAATTAAATGCGTGGAAAACTATTTTATTAAAGTTCTTTTTTTGTGATATTTAATAGTTTATATACAATCTTGTAGGTAGACAAGTAACAAGTTTTAATAAGTTAATCAATTCCAATGTTTCCTTTACTAAGATTAATTTCAAAGCAATTTGATGTTGTCGCGAGTAATAAACAAATATAGTAAATATTTATAATTTGGTTGTAACGTATTTTACGAGGAAGTTTATGGCAACGCTTTATGGCATGTTACGTACATAAAAGTCGAGATTTCCCCTTAAAGGATTCGCTTGTGAATAAGTTAGTACGTCATGCAGGGACCGCTCCAGTTTATATTGTAAATATGTGTTTTACACATCCATAAGGAAAGTAAATAAGATACCACTTTTATAAATGTAGTTCTTGACTCGTATCCTATTCATAATAAATGAGTAGAGGACGTTTAGAGAAGGGTAGATTAGGTACTTCAGCTAATGCTATTCGATCCATTAAAATAATAAGCGACCTTTCATGATCCACGCTATAATGATATTCCACACAGAAATCTCAATATTCATAACAGTGAGCAGCGGAGGTCTAAAAGCAACGGTTGCGATCCAATCAGTCACCTCAAAGAGCATTTCAGAGATAATTGGCGTCGAGCTCAAAGAAATACGCGGTTACCGAACACCCCCCTCCCACCCCGCAATGCATTACCGAAATAAAAAATTCACGTCAATTTCCGAAGGAGATTTCCATCAGAGCCGATACGGTGGCTAAACACAAAACCCCGAAGGTGGCACACACACACTTGAAATATTCACTCGCCACTCCAATACATCATTCATTCGTCCGCCGAGAACGGTTCGACACCAATCTTCCATTTGGCAAGAAAATCGATACACGTCGTGGCCATATAAGCATTCCGGGGGTGGTAGACGGGGTGTCTTAAGGGGGAGTTAAGGTTTAGTCCCGAATATTGAATTTCCCTTGGGACAAACCCGTTTCGCTTTGTCCCTTCGGTCGGGGTCGTGTGGGCCGCGATGCCCGGGCTCGCCTACCTACGCACATCTATAGCGCACACAGATATGTATAGGTGCGTGAGTGTATGTTCGTGCGTAAGTGTTGGATAATAACATTGCGAGGCCACCAGGCATACGTGACTTTCAGGGCGTTTGACGGGCCCCCAGGCTATATGCTCTCTATGTACATACGTATAATAATATGTGTGTGTTTGAGTGGGCGTTTTACCCTATATGTGATATAGAGGCCTCCCTACGCTTCAAAGCCTTTAAATTGGGTCTCTTTAAATAAAATGCTGTACGCACGCGTTTTTGTCCAAAGAGAACACTTTACTATACGTTCTAGGTTTTAATAAGTTTTTAATACAACATGTTTTTGGATTAAAAGCGAACGTAAATAAGGTATTCAAATACTTAGTTGGTTCAGCTTCACCCCGTGTAACATTCTAGGTACTTTCTTACACGTGTTTTGAATATAAGTAGTACTGAATAATATTAGAAAGGTAAGTACGTTCTACGAAGTAATTCTATTAGAAGCCTACGTACCTTTTTTTGGGAAAAACCTTTTGTGCAATACGAGATTAAGGACTTACATGTTCGCGTATTTAACTAACAATAGCGGATTTGAAAAGAAGTAAAAACGAGGGAACCCATTACTATAAAATTACACAAGATTTTACTCCACCTCTCTTTTACCAAAATTAAAATCTTTTACTGTTTAAAAAATGCCATAAAAAAAAAAACAAAAAAAATGCCTAATGTAACTGCAATCAAAACACAAGTATCAAAACGATTCAAGTAACCTATAATTACTTTGTGCACTTTAATCGAAATATTCCTACCTATACCAACAAATGCACCATACCAAATTTCAGTAGAAAATTAACTCCAGTTTGCCCAAACACAGTGCAAACAAAACATAAATCTAATACAGGAACTACTTTCCTCCCCCATATATTTGTTTCAACGGTCCCCATAACGTTCGGTCGGTTCATTTACTGGTAACGCGTCGTATGTCTACGGGGTACGAACTACGGGTCGTAAGTTGTACTACCCTTTATTTTATGTTGCGTAAAATTAAGTTAAGCCCTCACTAGTTTTGTAAATGTTGGCAATTATGTAGCTATTTTGTTTAAATGTACGGTTGTTATGTATTTGCCAATAGTACTTTCTATTTGTGATATAAACTGTATTTAATAAATTGTGAAAATTGTTTAATAAATGTTACCAATGTGTTCAGAAATTTTTGTTTTATTGAATACCTTTTTTATTTGTCTACAGGCTCGCGTTTGACCACTATCTCACCTGATGGTAAGCGATAATGTGGTTGACGGTGAATCACGCCTGCCTAGAAGTAACCTATTCACTCTTGACTTAAAGACCCCAAGGTTGTAGCTATCAGGAAACACCGGTAGGACTGTGCGCAAAATGAAAGTATTCGCAAAACGCTTAGTACATATGAGTGGGATGTCCACCATGTACCGGTGGCGCATTGCCGTACGTCTTGTATTCCGATGATGGAAAGGGCTAGACGGAATCAAATTGTGCAGTTCCATCGTACACTCCCCGAAATTTAAACCGATAAAAAACCGACAGACTGGCAACTCGGCGTCGATGTTCGAGGCTCTGGAGCTTTGAGGCGACCAGTGCATCGATGCCGATAAGCTTCTTGGCGCGTTTCTCAATCGACTCAAGTGCATCAATACTCACTCACAATAGACAGAACACTATTATATTTTATATTCTACAGATTAAATAACCATTGTACTCGTATTCCTAATGTATTGTTTCTGATAACACCTTTCGTTCTTGTTAAACTTACGTTTTTCCAATTCCAGTCGGACAATATTCCTGTGAGACTTAGAAAATCCAGAATGATAAATAATTCAACATAAAACTACAACAATATTCAAAATCAAGATTGACGTTGAGGCGTTAGTTTGAGGTGTTTTATAAGCAGGATAGTGAAACTAACAATATTTAGTATAGTATTCTAGGTTTTTTTTTATAACTAATACTAGCATACTATATGTATTGTTAGTAATTTATAAATCCAGTAATATTTCAGTATTTATTTCTGTACAAGTGATTTTTAATCTTTAGAAATAATGTCAAAGTCATATAAGTCAATTATATTTATTTCAAATAGGCCATTAAGCGGCACTTTTGAACTTCAACAATTAAAATTTACAAGTAATAAAAATTGATTCTACCTAAATGAATTCAAACCGTATATTATCTGTGGTAATGTACAATGACCCCCTTTCAAGTTTTGCATTTCTAATGTTAGATATACGTTGTATAATTAAAAACAATCTTCTACATAAAGAATGCTTTCTAACTTCTTCAAGCTCTACAAATACTGAAAAAGAAAACTATTAACTCAACCTCTGCAAGTCAATCCTATGTAATGAATTTACATAAAATACTAGCTGTTGATGAATATATTCATCAACATCATCATCGTTTCAGCCGAAAGACGTCCACTGCTGGACATAGACCTACCCCAGGCGACGCCTCATTGACCGATCCCGTGCGTCTTGCATCCAGCGGATATAATTCTATTGTATTGTTTAAATTTTCTTTGGATTCTAATAAATGATTTTCGTTTTTCTTTGTACATAATAGAGTTCCAGCAACGTTTTTAAATTATAACGTACCTACAATGTATGATCGGTGCCCAGAGCTCCAGACTGTCGGGGGGAGATCGACCGAACACGGCCACTATAAATCTCTGTCAGAATGACTGAGAGACAAATTCTAGCGTTCTTACCTTCGCCACAAATGTTATATACAAAGGTATGTATACTAGCAGTATTACTACGGTATCTTAGTACATAAATGTCGCTATATGGTTGCTACAAATGTAGTAAGTAGGTATACGAAGGTACTACGTAAGGATAATCTATTGTACTAGATGAAGTCTGTGGAATGACGATTGTTGAAGTTTCAGCGAATTTTAATTATAGTGATAATTGTGACAAAAAAAAAAAAAAAGATATTTATTTCAACTGGGCCACCAAGCGGCACTTTTGAATGTCACAATTTAAATTTAAATGGAATACAAGTTGATTCTACCGTGCATTCGGAAAGTAGCTAGTTATGGAGAAGAATGCACAAGAAACTCCTCCGTGGTCTTGGATATCACTATTTTTTTTTCAATAGTAAGGTGAGAGATTCATGTTAAAGTTGAAAAAAGGTTATGAAATAGGTATACATGAAAGTTTCGGTTACATTGCCATTATTTCCAAACAAAACTTAAGTGGCAGTGGGCAGGACACATTGTACGCAGAACGGATGGCGGAAGTTCTGGAATGGCGACCGCGAACCGGGAATACGTTGCGTTGGAAGGCCTCCCACCAGGTGGACCGATGACCAGGGGGGTGACCACAAGCTCTTAGAGTAAGGTTATTTTGAGATCGAGTAAGGGACAGATGTATCTGACTTGTATACATCTGTCACTTACTCGATCTCAAAATAACCTTACTCTAAGAGCTTGTGGTTACCCCCCTGGTGACGGTCGCGGTAATCCGCCGGATTCAAGACGCTCGGGACCCACATATCGGTATTTTTGTTTAAATCGCATGACAAACCAATTCCGTCTTGCCAATTTCCAACTTTCATGACAAAGTGGTAACGTCTCAAAAATATGATTAGAGGATTTTTCTTCAGTAAAATACAGGCAAATTGTTTTGAAAACTGTAAAGACTATAATTATTACCTACTTAATGGTTCTACTAGCGGCTTCGTCTGCGTGAATGTTGAAAATTATCCCGAGTTTTCTATGTGCTATTCCAAACTATAATTTATCTCTGTGCTTTGGCATCTAGAACAGTTCAGTAGTTTTTGCGAGGAAGAGTAACAAACATACAAACACACTTGCACACTTACAAACTTTCTCCTTTATTAGGGTTCCGTACCCAAAGGGTAAAAACAGGACCCTATTACTAAGACTCCGCGGTCCGTCTGTCTGTCTGTCACCAGGCTGTATCTCATGAACCGTGATAGCTAGACAGTTGAAATTTTCGACGAAACCCTTCGTGCGGGAGTCCGACTCGCACTTGGCCGGTTTTGAATATTATAGTGTATAGGATCAGTTTATAATAAACTCTCTAGCATCAACTATTAGACTTTTTGGACAATCTCTGACCTCCTATAAGTAAGTACTCATCTGCCACTCGTTGAGTCTCTGGTCCAGAATATTTAATGAAATAAAGTCACATATCTCACAAGAAAAATAATACACAAACAAAGGCCCCAGCAACACGGCAACATTTCAAACCATTAAGCGTAATACACTGGGTACCGCACACGGCTCGGATTTTCAATCAGTCCCCACCTTTGTAGCGGGGTGAAGTATCGCCAGTATTCGCCAAGCTTGACGTTTGAGACATATGCCCCATGTTATCCGTTCCCGGTTTAATCCCAGCCGGGAAACTATCGAAACTATTGGGATTGCTAAGGGGGGAAGGGGTGAAGGGAATGGGGGCGTGGAGGAGTAACTGGTGTTTTGAATTTGGAACTGATTAAGGCGTTGTGTTTTGTTTTAATGAGTAGGTATAGTAGTAGTCACAACGGATCTTTGTGTCTCTGAAGTTTGCTCTGCGAACCATTGCGCAAGAAACAGTTTGTCATCGAGTATACTGCATAGAGTAAGCGAGATAGGATGATGCGTCAAACGTAAGCGTGTGAAAGAGCCAGTTATATAACGCTATCTTCACCTTCAACATTGACACAAAAATAGCAACTGCGCAGGGTCTTGCAGCCAACTTAAGAGACACAAGGATCCACTGTGACTACTAATATGTAATAGTTATTTTTTAAGGATATTAAAATCTATAGAAAATTTGCCTTTTTTTGAAATTGGCCTTTTTATTTTTGATTTGCTTTTAGAAAGACTAATGGATTTAGTTCCTTATTCTACTTAAATATTTACTAAGAATCGCAATATGCCAGAGTACAAAGTACAACTAGTAACTATTAAGTAATCTTTGTTATAAATCTCGACTAAATAGGTACTTCTACAGATTCTTAGCTGAAAATAGGTTATAAAACATAATTACTACTTCATATAATATGAAACACTCGGAAAAACTAAATAAATTCAGCTATAAAATGGGTCAAACAGCAGCAGCTATTTTCAAGAACTAAATCTTCAACGAAAACGAAAATTAGCATTCTAAATAAAACCCAACGAAACAGCACAATAATCATGCATTACATAAAACACATTGCCCGCACAATCCTTCAAATAAAATTGTAATTCTTAAAAATATATTGCCGAGTTTCCCCGAGTCACCCGGGGCAGGGCAGGGAGGACTTGTTAGAGCATCGGTCGACTCGAGAATCACGTTCTCTTTTTGAAAAACGTCCTTTGATGCGCTCGCCTTGTTACGACCGTAACAACTAGCGTTCTCACAGTCACGTGTATTAAACCTTTAACTCTTTGTCGACGACACACAAATAAAAATCAACCTTATTTTTAAGGCTTAAGGGTTGGAAAAGCGTGCCGACAAATAAAATAATTTCGAGTAGGCTTACGTGCCTGGGAACTGAAAGTTTTTTCCCTTGATGAGAAAATGTGTTTTTCATGACATGTAATACACTTTCTTTTTCCATCAAGAGGTATACATTTTTTTTTCAGCAGATAAAAATATTAAAGTAGGTTTATCTTCAATCAAAGATCTATCTATGTTTTTATTTTTTTCGTGAAAGTAAAATCTTGCGTCCTGTGATATTTGAACCATAACGTATAATGCCTCCCTCTGATTACCATTTGACGAACTGAATATTCCGCTCTGATAGACTTTTTGAAGCCACGCCGTAGTCTGCAATTCAGCGGCAGAGTAAAAAGAAAGAAATTGCCGCCATTTTTTAAATCATGTCTACTTAGTATTTATTTTTTACTCATGTACAGTTCTTTATTGGAATTTTGATTGATTGGTGTCGGTTACTTTTGTGAAATGGTTTTTTTTCTTTGTTGTTTACAATAGCATTATTTTTATGGATATTAGATTGATACTGATTATTTTTTTGTTGGAACTCTATTTCGTTTCCTCAAGCTAATACAAAGAAGAAATAATAGAGGGCAGAATGTTTTTTAACTACAACAGAATCAAATATATTTTAAGAAAAGTACAGTCTTCGCAGGATTTTATGTGGTCCTAATAAATAGACTGGCCAAAATATAAAATTAAAAACTTAAGGTAATAAAATAAATTCAAAACGGATTAAAATAGCCGCGTTCCAAATTCAAAGCTCTTAAAAAAAACAACAATGCATGGAATTAATTTCTCCAGCATTGTTTGCGTTTGACAAACGTTAAAACAATAAGTTTAGAAGTCACATGCAGAGTTATAGACTAAACTCCATTCGTGGCCTTTGTCCTAACCCTTTGTTAGGGCGAGATCCTTCATTGTTTTCACAGGGCGCGAATTAATCTCAGTTTATTTCTTTGATCGTGATGTTTGAATGGGCCGTAGCTGTCAGGTGACGAATATGTAAATGGAACGTTTGTATGTTCTTTATTTGAAATTTTGAATGCGCATTGAGTGTGGGTCAACTGTCGACCGTTTTGTGACGTCACTTTTATTTTGTTTTTAATTATCGTGTGGTGAAGGCCGGGTGATTCAATAGCGTTGATTAATAAAGCTAGGGAGTTATGGTTTAAATACTTGAATGCAGAAAATAAACCCTGGCAGTCGTGAGACAATGACTTTGCTTAAAAAATATATCTAACTTTTAATTAACTGACTTAATTTTCATAACAAAATATAACAGTTTCCTGAAAAATCTACAACTCTACATTGACTATCATCAGAACCATAGAGATAAGAAAGAAGATTGGAACAAACCTGCCTATGTTTTCTTTTTCATACATAAATACCAAACCTACACAGAATAGACAATAGTTTAGATACTAAGTTATTATACCGCATAATAATATCATAAATAATTATGAACATAAACCTACACATTGACCCCCTATAAAGACTAGGTATATAGTAGCTACAGCATTAAATTTCTCGTACAATTATTATTGAACTTCACTAAATGATGCTCGAAGAACGTTTTCTTTCTAGGAAAGGAAACCAATTCTGGGACACAATATTGCTTGAATTGAGCTTTATTAGAAAATATAATAAAATCGCCTTTGCTTCCAAGAATTACCGGTGCTTTTCTTACAGTTAAGGTGTAATATTAAAAAAATATTATCGAGTAGACATTTACACGCTAATCCATACTAATATTATTAATGCGAAAGTTACTTTATCTATCTAGTAAGTTTAATACGTGTTCATATCTAAACCAATTTAATGAACATAGAGATAGCCCGCCCTTCACCGGGTTATAAACTAAGCTGTTTCTAGGATACTTTGTATCAACATTTATAACGCAAGCGATGCCGCGGGCAGAAACAAGTTACACTTTAAAAACAACTTTTAAACAAAAAAATACTACTGACTTACAAATAATAAAGTACAAAGTGTAAAATTACTTTGTTTTTGGCAGTCGGTGTCTTTGGAAGGTACCAATTTTTTTGCGTTATGGATACCGACTTCCAAAAATAAAGTTATTTTCACTTTTCAAAAAAGGTTTTTTTTATTTTTCACTTTTTAGTTGTTACCTACCTAATAGGCAAGTTAGGTAACTATAATGGCAAAATAGATTATCCGACTTGAACATAACCGGTGAAATGAGAGTGTACCAAAGTGAACTGTACACATCTGCGTACCCCTTTAGAGTATATAGTTCTCGATAAACTTCTGGGCCGCGCTGAAGTTGGCTTTCCGAAGCGCAAGGCATGGATCTGTGCTGTTTTTACCCGACTGCCGAAGGAGGGTAATGTGTTTATCAGTCTATGTATGTGTGTATGTATGCCTGTAAGTATGTTTGTTCCTATATGGCGTTCGTCAAAACCCTGCGAGTGGCTACATTAAAATTGGACAATAAAAAAATGGCGGATTTTGGTCGCCATATTGTGGGGGCTCAATATTTTTTCTCTTCCAAACCAATCGTGTGGGGTATCAAAATAAAGGGCTTTAAGAGGCAATTTCAAAAATATATAACACTTATATGTTTAATGTCTCTAATTCGAAAAAAACTTAACTAAAAAGTTATAAATAAAAAAAGTTAAATCAAAAAACCCGACTGTTTCAAAGGCGAACTAAAAAGTCGTAAACAAGGAAAAAATCATGCTGTGCAGTCGGAGGATACATCTGGTTTTGGTCAGCCAGCTCGCGCGTATGTAACCTCCGACTGCACAGCATGATTTTTTCCTTGTTTACGACTTTTTAGTTCACCTTTGAAGCAGTCGGGTTTTTTGATTTTTTGATTTAACTTGTTTTATTGTATAAGATTTACTACTGCGCAGTCATTGAAGCCAACTTCAGGGCGGCCAAGAAGCTTGACGTGAACTATACATTCTATCCTAGTTCCCTATTTTATATAACTGTCAGTCTTTGACATACCGACTACACAATTTTCCACAACACAAGTACACATCCTGTCAAAAATATCTACTCAACCATTCTCCCCAACAACCATGTATATAAAATATAAATCAAAGACATACACAGGAGACGTCCCCGGAAATTAATAAGCTGGTTATCCGGCAATCGCCCGGAGTGACGGCGGTACTTTACGTGTGTATGCCTTTACGTGCACGACAGTGTATGTGTGTGCGTTTGTGAGGCACGCAGGGATGTCGAACGGCCTTTGACGCGAGGATATTGACGTGGATATTTCATTAGATACTGTTAATGTAAAATGTTAGTTAGGTAGGTAGGTGTAACACTGATTTTTTACAGGTCTAGGTAACTAGTTGATTTAAAAGATGGAGTAAGCACCTATAATTATACTTACCAAAAAAAAACGTTCAATTCTATTAGTCTGGTAAATCTGATTTCCTTTTCAACAACTCATAATAATTGTATGGGCCTTCCAAAAGTGCATTGGGTTGACGATATTCTCAAAGTAGGAAATATGTGGGTGAGAGACGCACAAAACCAGGCAATGTGGCAGAAGAAAGGCGAGACCTATAGCAAACAGTGCGATTCAAGGCTGAAAAAAGATACTTCAAAAATTATTTCGATTAATAGAATTTTTATTGAGATGTATACACATTTCTGCACGTGACTGTAATTCGTACCTATGTGTGGGTGTTTACGAAACATAGTTGGAGTTGCCAGAATTTGACGCAGGACGTCTCTTCTAATTTAGTTTCTGCGTTCCATACTAACGTTAATGGAAACCGAAAATCTACTAGTTAACAAACAATGTACAGTTAACTGTTTGTTTAACTCATATAAACGGAATATGAAAAAACATGTTTTTAACCTATAATGTAAAATCAAGCTGAAGTAAAGTTAACTTTAGTATGTACTTAATGGTAGTCTTCTCGGTAATTTTAAAGACTATTCTTTAACCATAGAAGTACTAAATAATTACTGAGTCACGGAGCATTTTCTTTCGAGTAAGATCTTAACAAATATTTATTTATAATTAAAATAATATATATATATATATATTTCTAATGTTATGACTAATAACAAAACAAACTTACATACAAAGGGGAGAAGGAAAAGGGCACATTGCGCATCAAAAAATTCGTCCACAGCGATGTTAATGGGCAACGTGCCCAGAACGCTGGCAGCATTGCCACGTTAAATGGCAATGCTGATACTCTGGCTGAAGAAAAGGCCAGCCCTCTGGTCACGCGAACAGTCAACTAACCGTTTAATTATGTCTCGAAACACTCGGTGAGTCTCAACCCCAAACGGCTCAAACATATAACTGCCAATAAGGTTGTTATATTTGCGCCGTTTGAGGTTTTCTGCACCAGCAGCAGCCGCCCCAGCACAGCCCGCCGTGCTAAGAAAATAAGATAGATCTTAAGATAATTTTATTCAATTAGATTTTCAGACCTAACATGTAATTGTGTATCCACCCAACCCGATAATCTATCGACCCCATTTCACCGAAGACCCACACGAAACTGATTACACCAAACAACAGAATCATCGGGCATACATAACTGTCGAGTTCACATAACAATATCAATTATAATCAAACTCTACCCGCGCCATATACAACGGAACACAATTACTGCTAAGCCCAACCGGTCTCACCACAAAGGCTCACCTAAACGCCGAATTTTCGCGCCCCTACCCCTACTTCCACCCCCTTAGGGAGGCACCTACCCCCCTGAGCTCACACGTCTATCCATTTGCCAGCTAGTTCCGAGCTAAATTAATTTCAAAGCTCCTTATGTTACGTGCCTTGCGGCTTTAGCTTGTGTGTGTGCGTTCTCCTACAGTGGAGCTACTTTCGGAAGGCTTAAATGAGTATGTACGTTGTGTATGTGTGCGTGAAGGTATATACTGTAAGTTTACGGTATCGTCTTGTTAAGGATCGAATTAGATGAAACAAATTAGTTTGGAGTATGGTGGTTTATGTACGGGTTATGTGTGTTGGATTTTTGGAGGTATATAACAGTTATTTACTGAAAGGTCGATTAATTAACAAATAAGTATGTCGTAAGTATGGACGATATTTGAACCATATGATATGGGAGACGGAAACCGGTGAATAAAGCATTGGATATAAACCTATGTTCCCTATACATGAGTATGTTTGTATGTGTGTGAGTCTGTTTCCTTTGTTTCAAAACGTTCCTTAGAATAATATGCCCTTTAACAATATCACAGTACAGAGTACAACGTACCAAAGTTTCGTCTCTCATGGTCAAATTCCATTGCAAACACACTTTGTCATTCCTTTCACATAATGGACCCATGACCCAATTTACTTCAACTTCAACTTCAACGTAAGATTCAGTTGAAAACCAGCGTCAGGCAACTCCCAGTTGTCTGTCATTTTGCTAAACTGATCTATTTGGCGCAGCCGCGGGGCACACTATGTATATAATTGTTTAAAAATTAAGTTCTTTTTTATTTGTACCTAGTTTTCTTTCTTCTTTCTACTTACCGCTAAAAAGCCATTAACTACAAAAAAAAACAAGTTACGTTTCCAGCCATTCTCCATCACAAAATAAACTACATACATAGTAAACTTATCTATACGTACTGTATTCACTCGCTGGATCTCCAACTCCACATGTTTTCACATAAATAAATTGACAGCCGCCGACGATACTGAACGGATATTGCTTCGGCCTACTGCTTACATAACGTGTATGTAAGGGATTTTCTTGAATATTATGTAGGACGTACGTACTTTCATGTAAAACATTTCCTATGGAAACTCGTCTGTATGATCATCACTGCAATGGAGATTTTGTATCAGAAATGTGCTAGGTAGGCGGTGCTAAGATGTGCAGCGGTGCTTTGAATATGTGTGGTTGTTTCCACTAAAGCTTCGCGTGAAGCTTGCGCGGTGCGAGGATGCGTAGCTAATCTGTGAAACGGTGTGTAAATGGTGCGTGAATGCGTAGCGGACTTTTTTCAGCTGTGCGCACACATTCTCGCTGGCGATCCTAGCATACATACCCCGCACACGTTTCTCGCTTATTTGCAAATGCATAGCTCCGCAAGCCCTTTTTAGCTGCGCTAAGCCAGGCTAGGAATATTAAGTGACCCCATAGGTGGGTTTTGTTTTCGCGAACCGCCTAGCTATCTCGAACATCTCTGATGGAAACCCTTAAGACCTTTTGAGTACTTGCTGAAGGAAATCTTACAGCTGGCTTGTAGAAAAGTAATACTGGCTGCATTTGAATACTAATTTAAATTTAGAATCGGTTTCAAATCGTGAAACGTGAAACTTAGTTTGAGGCCAGATCAACGTGCTCTTACGAATTGTGAGAGGCACTTTTTACTCCATGCAAAAGTCCTGTTTGTGCCACACGAGGGCGCAAAATGAGTTAAATTTTTCAGTTAAATTTAAATTACGGGACTCACTACTCGCTA
Source organism: Orthosia gothica (assembly GCA_949775005.1). Classification (NCBI taxonomy): domain Eukaryota; kingdom Metazoa; phylum Arthropoda; class Insecta; order Lepidoptera; family Noctuidae; genus Orthosia; species Orthosia gothica. The sequence goes on from OX459044.1 coordinate 11,396,972, forward strand.
GATCTACTTCGTTTGGATGGCAACATTGTCATCTGCCCATCTCGCCGACTTGAAGTCATGTAGTTGGACGATATAATGAATTGAGGGTTTACTGTCGATTTACGTTTCAAATGCACGAAAGACCTCCACCTGTCTTCCCAGCATAGTACCTGGAATATTTTTATTTCAGCACTGATTTTTTCGATACATCTTTAAGGAGTTCCAGTGGCCATCTGTGGTCTTCTTCATCAGTTCCACTTCACCAAATGATATTTTCTGAGTGCAAATGATTGTATTGTTGATGAAAATACCAAAATCTCTATAAGTATGCCTATAATATTTGAGGAGTTCCCTCGATTGGCATGGGATCCCATCATCAGATTCTGACTTGGTGACAATAGGATTACCTCAGGAATATACCCCTACAAACAAAAAAAAAAAAAAATTTTAATTATCGGCCCACAGATGACGGAGAAATCGGGGAACATACATTAAAACAATAAAACATCCATACAGTCGAACATAGAACCTACTCCTTTTTGGGAAGTCGGTTAAAAATATACCTAATTGCGTACTTTCAAATATTATTATTAGTTTAAATTAATTACTAAATCTTATCAAAAATTCGTTTTTAATGGTTTTTAATTTGGGACGTTCGTTTTAGTTTGGAAAAGGCTAGGCAGATTGATTGATTGAATTTGGGACGTTCTATTTTTTTTCCGGAATCTATTGATACTAGGAAAATCCTGCTTAGAAATATCTATAGAAAATTTATGACTGATTACAGAGAGTTCAAAAAACAAGTTATGATCACAAAAAGAAAACAGATTCTGCGTCCGGCACATGACACCCATACATAACATAAATACGAATATGTATAGTAACTTGTGGAATAGTGTGGATGAAGCTTCAAATATCACATCACACACGTACACACAGCATCAGCCCATTAATGTTGCCACTGCTGGGACACAGGCCTCCTCTCTGTCCCTGAGAGGAAAACAAATAAAAAAAAATAAACAAAATAAAAAGAATATATCTACTTTTTTTTACATTACAAAGGTATTTTCATAACACTATCTGTATTGCAGACCGCCTAGAAAAGCCTTGTACGAACATATCATAGTAAGTATATTATAATCATGTAGCCTCAACTCTCAGTTCTCGGCAGACATGACTAAGATTTACTTTGAACTAGCTATTTCAGAAGCACTGTGCGCATCGCCTGGTTTCAAAATAGACTCCGTATCACCAGGCAAAGAATATTTTTTGTGAAGATATGAAGACAGGTCCAATACCATACCTAAATAACATCTCTTTGTTAATTAATTACCGACTACAAAACAAGGAGGTAATCAATTCGACACGTATTTATGTAATACTGTTGGAAATGCACAAAATTCACATAATGTTACTTACTCTATATGGGCTTCTAAACACGTGTGCCTAATGTCATATAATATGTATAATTGTATGTTTGAATATCTGTATGTTTGTATATTTGTATGTTTGTATGTTGTATGTTTATATGATTGTATGTTTGAATGTTTGTATGTTTCTATGTTTGTATATGCTTCGCATCTCTGATAACAGACACCGCGCCAGAGAGTGGGTATTATTTAACGGCTTGGAAGACTTGAATTATGTTGATGACCCATGACTGCAGAGTCCTACCCACGCCGATATACAAACAAAGCTCTACGATCTAAATCAGGAAACGGCAAAAACAGGGCTTAAATCAAACATCCGGAAGAACCAGAAAATGATAACTGGTGTGAAGAACCACTCACTGTTGCTGATTGGCACAGAGGCAGTGGAACGCGACCAAAAATTTAAATATCATGGGTTCATCGTGTCAGAGACTGGGGGCAGTGAAGAGGATATCGCTTCACGGATCGCCAAAGCCTAGCTTCGCGCAGCTGAGACCAGTTTGACAATTGCGGAGACTGACCCGAAGGATTAAACCCAAATTCTTCGGATCCAATGTCAAATCCGTGCTGCTCTACGGGTGCGAAACGTGAAAGCTCATAAGGGCCATTTCACGCCAAATACAAGTCTTCTTCAACCGATGTCTTCGTCACATTCTCGGAATTTACTGGCCCGAGACCATCTCCAACGTAGAGCTGTTGGAGAAATGCCATGAGAGTTCGATTGACCACCAGATCAAGCGTCGCATGTGCAGATGGATTGGCCACACGCTCCGAAGGGGTCCCGATCATATACCCAAGCAAGCTTTGGACTGGAATCCCAAATCGAAAAGAAACCCTGGTCGTCCCCGTCAAACCTGGCATCGCACCGTGTTGGCAGAAGCGATGAGTATCGGAATGACATGGAGCGAGGTGAAGCTCAAGACAGATCGCGTCGGAGGACATCTGTGGACGCCCGCTAACCCAACTAGGGGTTATAGGACATTAAGTCATATCCTGTGAGAAATTGGGCAACACAGTGATCACCTTCAGCCACATCCTGGCCAGCCACTCACGAACGGTTTGAAAGAATTGGTAGAGGTGTTGTCGTCCCTTGATGGAATTATCCCACCTACATTGTCAAGGAACCGGAAGCACGCCAGCATGTACCGGTAAGGCCTCAGCACTTACCGTCCTGTACGCTTTGCATAAGAATATCAAAGCTAAACGCTGACTTTGAAGTAATTTACGTCGTACTGCCCTGGTAGCTCTATTAGCCCAAACAGGTGCCCCGTAGAATAAACAACCCAAGGAAGTAGCCTCATAATTAGTCTTTAAAGTTAAAAAAGACAGACCCCCACGTATGTTTAGATATTCTCGTTAAGGCATAGAAGTTATTTTTTGATTTTACACCGACTATTTTAATATGATCTATAAATGCAAAATTCCTCACTAACACCAGACCAAGATAGCACACGGACTGCTTCCTCTTTACGGGAACGTTATTAAATTTAATAATAGGGCACGATTTAAGATTACCTTTTAGAATGAGTTGTTAGGTTTTGTGCGGAGCAAAAGTCAAACGGTTTCGATCGCCCCAATGAGATATTAATTGAAGGCAATTGTCAACCAGATTCTCAAGTCCAGCTCGAGTACTTGATTGAATGAGCAGAAGAGCGTTATCCGCGTAACCGGTTAATGAACAGCGGCTTGGAAGTGGAATCGCGAGGAAATCATCATAGCCTAAATTCCATAAATACGGACCAACAACCGAACCCTGAAGATATCTCATGGTGTGAGACTTCAACATGGAATATGGCCGTGTTTGAGTTTTGCGGAACCATTTAAAAAGTAACAGTAAACTCTGGTTATATATAATGATTCTGTTACATATATTTCTATAACAGCCCCGAGTTTTCATTTGAAGTAATAGCATTGGCCACCATGCGTTATCAAATGCCCCAGAAATTTCTAGAAAAAACAGATGTTTTAACTATTTTCCTAACCGTAAGGGCCGTGTCTACGGTAGATTTTGCCATAGTGAAACCGAATTGATTGTTATGAAATATTGTTGCGTCTGGTAGCGAACGTGGCACGATATAGCGCTCCAGGAGTTTCCCAAAGATGGAAGTAATGTTATGGGCCGGTACGACTTTGGGTCGTCCGGAGGTTTGTCACCACTTTTCGGGATGATTCTTCTAAATCCGTTTCGCCATATACGAGGAAATACGCCCTCCGTAATACAATAAGAGTAAACGGTTAATATGAAATCATCCTTTCTTTTGTAGTGTTCTTCAAATCGTTGAGCTCCTTAAATTCTGAGTTGAGCTGCACGATTAATGAGAAATGTGTGCATTGACTGGACAAGTCTACTCAATCTGGCTGGTTCTTCCCTCAAAAGACCATTTCAGACATCATCTACATGATCTTCACATGATCTAACCAAGGTTTTGTCTGGACTTTAAAAGAGACGGTGACCTCTGAGTTTGTTTCGGCCTTTCTTCTCAGAATAGTCAGATAGGAAACGTCGACCTCATCTAGTTTTTAAAAATATGTTCGACATGTGAAAAGTGTTTGTACAAACCAACTTAGAGAAATAAAATGATTTATCATTTACCGGTTGTTTTGCACGCTTCTATAATCATCCGATTAGATATTTTATCTTCACCTGATGATTTTTTGAGTGGTAAATTCTTGACAACGTTAGTAAATTCGTCAGTGGATGGAAGGTCTGACGCTGGTGATTCAGGTGGTACAGCTGCCAACGCTCTGATCTGTTGACGGTAGTCGTTGTCATTCACAAGTAAGCCATCAGGTATATGAGTATTTAGTCAAACCTTAGTTGTTTCTTCAATACCGGTGGTGTTTATCATTTACTTTAATGTTCTGAACAAATGCGAGTTCGAGTTATCGATTGGCTTGAAACTCATGACTCTGTAATCTGTAAGTGCATGAATTCCGATTACGAAAACCTTTCACTGATAAAAAGCGACATTTACCCTTAGTGCCATAGGCTTCTTTTCATCCCAAAAAAATCACGGTGCCTGACGGTTAGGCCACGGGCAAAAGCCAGTTATAAATAAAGACACCAGTATATGTACCAAGAAAAATAAATAACATCCAAGAATTTGTTATATAGACACCTACAGCAGAGCATGTATGCCGTAAAACATATAAAAATCCTGTGCAGGATTCATGACCTAAGCTCTTAAGTCACTTTTACGACTCGGCTATTCATAATAAAAGATTGGAGACGAGGCACTAAAACAAAGACCAAGCAGCACTATATTTCACTTTCTTTGGATTTTTAAATGTAGGTTTTTTTTTGTCTGTGAGATCGTTTTTAACAACTTTCTTTTGCTTTAGGTAGCTTTTCTCATCCTTGATTTGAAGTTTCACAGCCTGTTGAAGAAGCTTCAGCTACTAAATGATTTGGATCTGAAAAGGAAGAAGAAAATTGTTAATAACCTTTTTAAAAGTATGTTTTTTTTTAATCATGATGGGGCAACTGTAAAGTATTTGGAGATCTTTAAATGAATAAGGGAACTCAGAAGATGCCTGATGTGGGAATTCACCTGCCACAAATAAATTGTGAAGTATGTCGCTTTTTCCATGATATTTTTATTTATCGTCCCTCGACAGTTGCTATTTGGACCTTCCATTACAGACAGTATCAGTCTGTCTGTCATATCGCTAAAATTTATCTTTTTAGCTCAGGCGTGAGACACACAATTTTAGCACACCATTTTTATTGTTATTTTTGTGAACTGTGCGTGTTTCATGTACGACTATGAAAAAATAAAGAAATAAATATTCTTTATTTTTTCATCGTCGTACACACAGATAAATATTCTTGCTATATATCCAACAACTGATAGAAATTCAGGGGTGGCGAACCTTGAATTGGTGATCGTGACCTTTAAAAAAAAATACGAATGTGGCCATGGCCATCAAAGAATCTTGGCTAAGCGATTTAATAGACAAAAAAAATATTAATTAAATAATATGTTAGTTCTGCAGTTGCAATTTAGATGCTAAATTTCTTATAGAGATGCAGACTCATAACTTGTTACTTTATACAGTATGCAAGCTGAACTGGACTCATTTATTGTTAATTTTGTGTGCCCAAATTATTTTTTTGCGTGCCGTTGGTTCGCCATCCCTGGAATGGTTGGTAGGATCATTTCAATAAACATAATCCTTTGTCTGTAGCTTTCAGCCAAAAACAAAGCATGTTAGCCGTACTAGTGATTATGTGAATCTCATCATCATCATTTATCATTTCAGCCGAAACACGTCCACTGCTGGACATAGGCCTCCCCCAGGCGTCACCACATTGACCGATCCCGTGCGTCTCGCACCCAGCGCCTTCCCGCAACCTTAACCAGGTCATCGGTCCACCTAGTGGGAGGCCTTCCAACGTATCGTCTTTCGGTTCGCGGTCGCCATTCCAGAACTTTTCGGCCCCATCGGCCATCCGTTCTGCGAGCAATGTGCCCTGCCCACTGCCACTTAAGTTTGGCAATTCTTCGGGCTATGTCGGTAACTTTGGTTCTCCTGCGGATATCATCATTTCTCACGTGATCACGCAAGGAAATTCCGAGCATAGCCCTCTCCATTGCCCTTTGGGTGACTTTAAGCTTTCTGATAAGGCCCATTGTGAGCGACCACGTCTCGGTCCCATAGGTGATCACTGGCAACACACACTGGTCATAGACTTTTGTCTTGAGACACTGCGGTAAATTAGACGAGAAGATACCACGCAACTTCCCGAACGCCGCCCAGCCGAGTCGGATTCGACGGTTGACCTCTTTCTCGAAGTTGGACCTACCCAACTGGACCGTTTGTCCCAAGTAAACATAATCGTCTACAACTTCGAGTGTAGTCTCCGATCTTAATAGGAGTGGGTGTTACATGGACATTCACCATTCACATGGACATTCACCATACCACTGTGAATCTACTATAATGTAATTCAGTACTTAGTGCCAATACAATGTTGATAGGGATATCAAATCTTAGCAAAGCACACTTGCGTTGCCTTGCAAATTGGGACTCATGACTTTTAATAACGACATTGCATACCATTCTGATGAACCGTTTCTTAAGCTTTGGTCTATTGATCGGAACACACAAAGCTACGGTATGCAGTGCTCACCTGACTGTGACCATATCTTCCTCACCACTGAAACATAGGTACTGCGACGGAACAAAAGACAAAACTAGACGTTTTCCATAGTATTATGTGTCTTTAAAGATCAACATAAAATATGTAGGGAATACTGTTTAATAGTCAGGAAAAGCCATTATTGAATTGGTTCTTTTAGGCTAGATGTTAAACAAACCAACTTGTTCGCTTGTATATATATACAAGCGAACAAGTGTCGGTCACAATCACAATGTAACTGATCACGTTATGTATTGGCCAATAACTTAAACGACATTCCACTAAGCACGTAGTTTGATCTACACGAACAATCGGTCACTTTTACTGTATTTCTGCATAAGTTCAGTTTTATCACAAATTAACTACTCAACTCAATCAAAAACGCAATCTCTAGCTTCCATCTACCTCGATCTTCCTTTGTTCGCGCCAAAAACTAGTGCTTGGTGTTATGTCAAATTGACATCTGTCAGTGTCATTCATAACCATAGCTCTCTTTAGAACTAAATCTTCAGAAGTGCCGACAAATACAATATTTCCTGAGTAGGTGTCAATTGTTTAGCTAAGATCTTTTGGAGAGATCTTTTATTTGTAGTGACAATTCAGCAAACGTTGATAATGGGTAAGCCCTTGATTGGTCCATTTTGGCTCAAGATTGAGAGTAGCACTGCGGTGGTGCACAATTCAGGCTGAATGACATTTTGGCTTTAAAATGATTATGAAAACTAGAATGAAAAATTCTTGGAGTTTAGCGAAGTATGGAAGATCATACGGATATTTTCTATCATCCTAGTAATAGAATACATACGGGTAGCAATTTATCACAAACACACCTTGACGCCAAGTTGCCTTGCCCCAAATAACGTCCTCATATTTTTCCCTCTTGTCCGTTCTGAACCTTCGTCCTATATGGGTCGTAAAACTGTTTATGATGCCGACGACAGCGTATGATTTACGAGAGCCATCAAGAAACCATGCAGGTTTTATCATTGTTTTTATATCGTGAAGACTGCTCTTATGATATTGAAATACGGTATGATGTTCTTGGCTTTCTGTAGTTATAAAAACAGGCGCAAATTAAGTGGAGAGAGTGTATTAACGATCATAGATTTTGGAGAGTTGCCACATAGATGAAAAAGTAGTTCGTTTAGAGAATGACAAGGTACCTTTAAAGCTTTTAGTTTTGACCACTTCTCTCTATGGCCTCCATCCATATACCTAGGTAGATTGTAAGTACACAGCATTGGCAACCATCCAAAATCCTAAGATAATATTACAAGAGTAATATTGTCGAAATAATACAGTATTTTCAACAGTGGGCTGTTGAAAATACTGTATTATTTCGACAAAACTCACAGATAGGCGACAATATTACTCTTCAAGAACACTACATTTGTTTCGACTGTGATAAACTTACTAATCTTTGTCAGAGTATCTTCAATACTAGCCTTCAATCACCTGGTCACACAAATCATCATGTATATTACAACCTTTGTCCCAGGTTACTTAGGATCGACGCAACATGTTTTCTTCTTTCACTCTCCCCTTTCAATTCCTACACTATCATTCACTCCCATTTATTAATATTTTTTATTTATTTCCTCATACAATCCAATCTCTTTTCTTATCAACCGACTTCAAAAAAAGGAGGAGGTTCTCAATTCGTCGGAATCTTTTTCTTTTTTTTTTTATGTATGTTCCCCGATTACTCAAAGACGCCTGGACCGATTTCAAAAATTCTTCTTTTGTTTGAAATAGTCATCAGGTCAGCATCTGATGATGGAATCCTAGAGAAATCGAGGGAACTCCTCGAATATTATAGGCAAACGTATAGCGATTTTGGTATTTTCACCAACAATGCAATCATTTTCACTCAAAAAGTATCATTTGCTGAAAAGTTAATCTATTCTGAAGTTATAAGGACCTTCATAAACAACTTGCTATTAGGTAGGTAAAACTAAAAAGGGAAAAATAAAAAAACTTTTTTGCAAAAAAATACTACCGACTTCCAAATGCAAAACTACAAAGTGAAAAATAACTTAACTTTTGGAAGTCGGTGTCGATATCGCAAAAAAATGGTACCTACGAAAGACACCGACTTCCAAAAGTTAAGTTATTTTTCACTTTGTAGTTTTGCATTTGGAAGTCGGTAATATTTTTTTGCAAAAAAGTTTTTTTTTTCACATGCTGCAAAATTATCCCATACAAGCAAGGTACAAGCCTCCCAAGAACATGTAGGTATGACGTCATAATACTAAAATCTCTTCGTTCAGGTGACCTGCGCAGCTTCGTCCTCGAGAGGTGTTTAAGTTGATGAGCATTAGATAGGAGCGCTCGCTACACTTATCTAAGGAACTCTTATTAAATCCTCCTTAACTAATCCTTCAGAAGTACTGGTGGCAGAAAAATTTGTGGAAAAACTGAAATTAAAGCTAAACAATTTGATGGCGTGTGGATTAAGTTTTTGGGCTCTTGATTGGAACGAACAACGCTTCAGTTTGTGGTGCTGGACATATAATTCCTCTCACTGCTGACGTATACTACGACGGAAAAAATACCAGTCTCATCAATGTTTCTCATAAAATTATGTCTCGTTCTCTTCATGATAAATTACGCATTTACTTAATTTCATATATTATCATAAAGGCTTAATTTAATTTTGGTATTTTGCCTGCCTGTTTTCATAAAAATGTACTGAATTTTGTTCTAGTTTTGATTAAACTTAACAACGAATCCTTTGCGCCATTTCCACCACTATTTCATGACTATCCACCACACACTTCACTTACTGTTCTATCGCCATTTCCCTTTCAAAATCTCCTCAACAAACTCCTGCTTAATCCATGTACGACCAACTCTACTGCTAACCGTACTAGTAATTAGTGGGACCGTGGTATATAGCCGGGCGTACATAATGTAATTATGCACGTTCGTACATACGTACGCCGCTCTAAAATACTCCTGGAACAATTTGGAACTAGAGACAAAGTTTGAAACCGCAGCAGACGACGGCCATCTTGCGTAACCATGACAACCGGTCGAGAATTGTCTGCTCGCTACCTGGAATGTAAATAGCTTCACGGTTTGTTGTTCAGTATTGCTTATGAGAATATTGTGGACGTGGATCAGAGAAAATGAAAAATGATAAGATGGACGGTGGGTGCAGTCTGTCGTGGGGATTCGGTGGACGCTGCGACGGTTTTGAATTTTTGTGTTTTTTTTTTTGCTCCAGTCCTTTTATTTTAAGTATGGTTTCCAGCCTACATCTGGGTTGGTATCATAGCTTTTATTAATCAATTTTTTGAAATTCTATTGCAAAGAAATAAAGTATCCTGACTTTAAGTCAAAAAAACTACACCACGCCTCAATATTGGCCAAAATAATTATTATAGCTATCTTGTACTATCCCACTACTAAAAAATTCTTCTTCACTTTTTCTATTGTTTTCAGGTTTGTGGCACTTTTTACCAATTTCTAAGAAAAACACTCAATTTTGTGAAAATACTTACGATTTTTTATCCTTACCCACACATGAACACGCTTATTTCCTTCCACCCTTACTTATAAGCCCCTTGACTTTATTAATTCCTGTCCTCCACAACATAAAGCCTACTCACAGGAATGCACTTCCTTGTCACAAGCCTGTCATAAACCTCGTCCCTATGAGAACAAGGAGTGCATCGTCCTCATCTCGGGATTCCTCGGCAGTGCTACAGAGCAATTCGATGGAGTATTTCAATATAAACGCTGGTCGCCATTAGCAGGCAGAGTTGCGGCCCAAGATATGAGTGGTGAGCTACCCGCGTGGGGGTTGAGTAGTGTGGAGAAGGAGTTTATTAAATATACTCGTCATAGAACTTAGAAATATTTTCTGTTTGGAGTATAAAGATTGTATCACCTGAATAATTGTCGTCGATTCAGGGTGATTAATAGGTATCTTTTTATTTGTTTCAGACACAGATATAGGTAAATCTAACTAGATAACGCATTTGTTTGTATTTCGCGTGACAATAAACGGAGTAAAATTACGATCAATGATCGAACTTTGAGCTTTTCATTTAGCATTATCGGCACCGGCGATCCACCGAAACCTAGAAAAATGCCTAATTATGCCATATTGAGCTGTAAAGACTGTATAGAAAAAGTTTTCCGAGACATTGGAAATGTTTTCTTTCATTGGTAAGTAAATTGTTTGTAATAGTGGTAATTGTTTTTAAATTGTGTGTGAAAAAGTGGCACGCTTGGTTTTCATACAGATGGAGAGACTTGCGTTATCTTGTTAGATTTATGTCTGTGGTTTCAGCCTTCAGATAAACCGTGGTGATCAGTGTTAAATCCCTTGAAGTGTGATCATTTGCCTCGATACTTCTTTTTTAGCACTGACAACAGAATTGTTTCTATTTAATTATGAAGTCTTGATTGGAATCATACTCGGTCCTATGAGGATATTCATTTTCAAGCGAGTTATTATCATTTTTGCATTTTCCAAGCTAGGATGTTCTTTGCTTGATATCCTAAGATCAGAAAGTAGCTTCGTGTAATTCAGGCATAAATACTATTTTCAAAGCAAGTATTTATTTACAAATAGGTATTTTTCTGATTTTTGCCTATTCTTCATTCTTTTTACTCTGAAGAACTGGTTACTAAGAATTGAAATAAATAGTAATAGTACCTGTCTTAACGCTGTTCAAGTCTAACAGCACCGAGAAGTTGTTGTGAGTTACATAATCATAAATATTTAAAAGCGTTAGCGTTTTTTTTTATATAAAGCACATACATAAACATATTGATAGACTCATGATAGCACAATTTTAAAACTTAACAGTCTTATTACAAAAAGCGGTATCTAAAAACCCAGGTTTAAATCTCTATAAACTACGGTTTAAACAAAAATGATATTACAAATAATGGTTTAGCGATAAACCAGAGACTATATCATGGTCTAACGCTAAACCTCGGCGGCCCCTAGTTTAACGATGGTCTAAGTCGTATCTGTCAAAGTTTTTCTTTTAGGTTAAAGTATCTAAATACGAATAATCCTGTACTTTTTGTATAATTGATAAATAAAGGGAAAAAAAACTGCCTTCAAGAAACACTAGTGCAGAATCATTCTCCGCACAACACAACTTCAGAGGCCAGACAGACGTAGTTGTAGAGCACTCTTCATTTCGAATGCCTGTCCACGCGCGCCTCGCGCTACCCCCGTTCCGTGTGTACACGCCCTATTGGGAACGACGAACTTGCCGATATGTTGTGCTTTGGAGGAGACTCACTTGTATTTGTAAGATATCTTGATGCTTTCGTCCAGTAGATAATAATTAATTGAATTTTTTCGTAGGTTTGTGCTATGTGTTTGAAAGGTGTACTTAGAACAAAAGTCTGTATCGATCTTTCCTAGCCTAAAACCAATTACTCATTATCATAATTTCAGCCACACGTGACGACCACAGCTTTAAGTACTATACATAGACCTATTAACCATCTGTTCTGCAAACAATATGTCCTGCCCACTGCAGTTTAAGATTTACAATTATTTGGGCTAATATGAAATAGTTATCTGAAGGGAAATATTATATCAAAAACATAGCAAAGAAGAGCTTTTTGTTAAATAAAAGACTTCAACGAATACTTTGTTCGTAGACCGCTACGAGTGCTACGCGCTACGACGAACTAATGCCTTATTGAAATTAATGTTCTTACAGACAAATTGATCGCTGTATACTTATTTATTTAATATTCCTATTTTTATGTTGTTGTTAATATTCCTACTTTAGATGTAAAACGAGCAAATATTTCTGCCATCAACAATTTATTTTCTTTTCTGTCAAATCCATCTAAAGGCTGTTTGCAACAATAACTTTTAGCAATAACACTGTCTATTGTTACGTCCTATTAACTGTAAAATACTAAATTGAAATGTAATAGTGTGCGTGTGTTTTTTTTGTTTATCATCATCATTTCAGACGTCCACTGCTGGACATAGGCCTCCTCCAAGCGTCAGCAACTGATCGGTCCTGTGTGTTTCGCATCCAACGGACGCCATTGCCGCCACTGGCCAGTCTTCGGGCTATGTCGGTAACCTTGGTTCTCTTGCGGATGTCTTCATTTCTGATTCGATCACGCAAGAAAACTCCAAGCATAGCCGTTAGTGTATAATAATGAGTAGATATCTATTCTATCTATCTAAAATTAATGTGTAGATTTTTTTACAGTCCCAAGTCCTCGAAATATGCCACATCCAAAACCCATAGCTTCTCACCTCCGTTTCCCACATGCCCTTCGCTCCTTAGCAAGTGATGAAAGGATATGTGATGCGTACCCCTCCATTGTGGTTTGTTTCACAGCAACCAACCTGAGGTACCCACCTATAGGGGGAAGAAACCACACGGTCGGCACCCTTACCTTCCAAGCATTGCCTGCCTGATTTTTAATTTAAAAGTACGTAGAATATTGAAGATTGTTTGAAGTACAAAGGTTTGTGTGTACTTAGAAATAGAAAGTAATATTGGGCTAATGAGAGTTGGAATGTGAACTCTAATATGAATTATGGTGCCTAGTGATTCGTTAAGTTAGGGTAGGTATAAGATCCCGCATTGTCGAGGCGGGGGGGCTCAGTAGCCGTGGCTTGGACAACCACGGTGAAGCCAAGAGGAACCCGAGGAGGGGCCGCTCGTCAGGGCTTTTGCCGATAAGCCGACGACGTAGCGGCCAACATGTAGGTTGCGGTGTTGCCTAGGCGACATGTCCTGACCCGTCACAGGGGGACCAAGGGTGCCATACACGGGGTTGTCTGGTACCCAAGTGCTGGTTTGGTCCCCGGGGTGGTCACGGCGTACTGTGTGTTCTGGTGCGCCGGTGATGGGGGTTAACCCCAGAGGAGGGTCCGGAGACGGACAGCCGCGGCGCGTTCGCGGATGTATGCTAACGCGTTCCCGTGTTCCCGCCATAAGCGGCACAGGAGGACACCGTGGAGTTTTAGTGGGTTGAAGTCCCACATAACCGCGCTATCTCCCCGTGGTAGCGCAGTATGCATGAGCATTTCTCCACGGTAAAAAAAAAGGTATAAGATCACACTATAAAAAGGTAGTATGTTTGTTGGCTACAGCTATATGTATTTCATTGCACTACCTTTTTATAATAAGGTTTTCTCTTCACTTTGTAACTCACACATTTTTAACGTTAAAATCCCTAAATAAAACTGACAAAGATCTGTCAGTGTTACAAAAAAAAATAAGTGTTAGTAAAATAAAGCATTCGCCTACCCAAATTCAGAAGATTTCCTGGGATTTTATAAATTAAAAAATTAAATTAAATTTATTGCATCCATAATGTACATACAGGTGGTAAATACAGAAACAATTATGGACCCTGTCGGACACAGCAACATTCTAGATACAGTCAGTGTCTAGGAGAGAGGAATAAAGCTTAAATGTTCCTATATAATTAACATTTCAGTTATCTATTGGATAGTGAGCTAGTTTATTTATTTTATTTTATTTGGGTAACAAATAAAATAAAACAAACAGATTCAATAACAAACATAAGCATGCAATTAGTTCAAAAAAATCCAGGAACAGTTTCCACAGATTAATATACAAGTAAATTAACCTAAGTGTAACAACAATATATAGTGAGTATATAGCTCCAGGATTTTTTTCTCTATCAGGTTTATGACCACCTCTAAGGAGTGGTGAGTGATCTTCAACTCTCCTCACTTTTATTTCGATAATTTTTATAATTTCCACAAATGCTCATGCAATACCCAAATCCTTGGCAAACCACACATAGCCCCCATTAAGTATCCATAAACATCTCTATTCGAATCACGCTCGACGACACGTAATTACAACGAATGTCTTTCAAAAAGCAATCACATCTACCAGAGATCGACTATCCGAGATTGAATTGCGAATCCACGTAATATATCAAAGGTAATCCGTTTAAGTTTAAGGGGCACTATATATCATGCGATGGTGGTACATACCCACCCCGCTGTTTGGTCGCCTAAGCTGGGTGGCCCTGTAACGCATGTTTAGGTGGGTGGTGCAAGTTAGGAGAGTCTGCGAGAATAGTAACAATATATATCATAAATCATTTTGTGAATTATCATCATCACCCTTTGCCCAGCTATGTTAGGGCACGTAATCCCAGCGCTAACAAATAAAATTTGGTTCAAATAAATATCAATAGATGGCGCGATATGCATAGATTTGTAGAATTGAGTGTAAAATTTATATTTTCTAGAATTTATCATAAAAATTGTATGTTCTTGTTTAATCAACACTTCTAAGAACAAAATTATGGAATATTGGGTTCTTAATTCTCATTTCAAAGATTATTTGAACGGATCATTTAAAATTGATGCCACAAGATAGCGTAGTAGTAGGTTTTAAATTTCTGAGGCATTCCACTTGATTGTTTAAAGTTGTATTATAACACATTTTGGTGCAAAGAAACTGTAAAAACGTGCAAAAAATACTATAAAACAAATCGTCACTAGATAAATGGTCAATAAAGAAAAAATATTCACGAACCGAGTACCTAAACCGTTCTACTTGCAAGTCGCTGCTAACACCATCTATCTCTGTCTATCTCCGTGGATCGGAACGGAACGCGATCGATGTTCTTAGAAAAATAATCAGTTTAATCAGACGAAAAACGCTAGTTACGTCGGCACAGTTTCTTCGTATGAGATGAGGCATTTGTATGCTAGTATTATATTATCTATGGTAAGGGTCAACTTCCAATATGACTGGATATGGTTGAATACCCACATGGATCTACCCCAAGTAACGATACTAGTATAATCTCTGATGAATATCAGTACTTTAAATGAAGCGACTACGTGCAGTAAGCTTGTTTCGGATGGAGTTGAAATATCGGATCGTGAACTTTGCATTTCCAGTCTTCTGGTTTTACTTTAATGCTTTAAGATCTGTGTTAATTTTAACAAACAAAAGGTGAAGTAACTTACAGTGCACTTTTAACTATTGAAGTCACAACCTATCTTGTTATTTTTATTTATAGAAAACTGACAAATAGTTAACAATGTTTGAACTTTTGTAAAATACAAATTTCTTATTAGAAGCAAAACTGAATAATTCGATCTTAACACAATTTTTGCGAAAACAATTCCTTTGTCCGTTTAACTCTCCGCTATCGGTTTATGTCTTAACCCTCACTTTATTCGTCAACTAAGCAGGGTGGAGGGTGTTTCAACGGGTGTGTGGAGGGTAACGTTTTCCTGTATGAAGGCACACGTCGCAAAGGGAAATCCTGTACAGGACAGAACGCTAAAATTGCCCGCTGCGATAGTAGGCATGTATCTAGGATTATGTCGAGGAGATAATTTAAAGATGGAGTTTTGTTGCCTAGCAATATGTTGACAGGCTTCTCTTCTTAAAAGTATAATATTTGATATTAGTGATTTAAAAGCCTATGTGCCTTTGTCGTTCTCAAATACTAATATTTATCTTTGTGTAACGAAAGGACTGGCTGAATTAGCACAAAACAGAAATGCTTGAAAAAAGGAAGGAGAATACCTTTTTCCTGCATTAGACCAATATAGGTTAACTAATATTAGAGGCAGGCAATCTAGGTTAGACCACATTGATTTTGGTATTTGGTAGACCACTTATATTCAACATTAGTATTAGGCGAGATCGATGTCAAGATCAGGATCAAATACATTCTGCAACATAAAATACATAGCTCAATCCTTAAAATTCTACTTCTGATCGTGGGTCCTTCAAATGCCCGCTTCCAAAATGGTCCTTGGCCACTCCCATAATCCACTTTTGGCGGATAATAAATCGCAGAATTTGCCATTACCATACGAGAGGACGGCACTGTCTAACCTCTTAACATAATCCCTCTGCTTGATGCTTTTTAAGACAGCCACGTTTTAAGGAGCGGCTTATTCTCCGCCAAGGTTTTAAGCTATATTTGTAGGTGTTCAGATGGACCCTACTTTTCTTTTGTTTTGAGAGATTTGGCGTGTTCGACAGGTTATGAAAGGACCAGAGGGAAAGGACCAATAGTAATAAAAATAATATCAAAGTAATCCCACTTCGCAATTGGTTATTGTAGGCAGTCGTTACGGGTAGCCAGCACCTAGCCAGAAAAACTGTCATTCTTACAAAAGAATCGCGAGCTGAATGACCTTACCATAATTAAGTATGTATTCTCCGACTGCACAGCATGATTTTCTTCATGTTTACGTCATTTTCGTTCGCTTCTTAAGTGGTCGAGTTTTTTGATTTTGTAACTTTATTTATTTATATATTTTTAAGAATCACTTTTTTTTTCGAATTATTTTTAAACGTAGATATAAGTGGTACACATTTTAGTAATCACCTCTCAAAATCCTTTATTTTGATACTACATATGAAAAATGAGCCTGTGCTTGTCTTCATAATTTATGATACGGTATAGTGCGCGGCACGTAAGTTGACACAAAATGTACTAACATTTTATTGAGATTAAACGATTGAAACCTAAATGAATCCCTTTTAAACGACCTAACCGTTGACTAAACAGTATATTGTCAACGGTTTAGTCGTTTATAAGGGATTCATTTAGGTTTAAATCGTTTAATTTCATAAAACGTTGGTACATTTTAGGTCAACTTACGTGCCTCGCAGTATACTATAAATGGTCTTACGCCTCCTCTCAAAATTGAAATCCGTATTGATTGATAGCAAGCAGTAATGGACGTGTTAATAATTTAAGACGCCATGAATACGTAATCCTGTACGAGCGACGAACGTGGTTCGTGGTACATAGATAATTAAGTAAATGGCATCGTAATGTACGGTGTATGTATCAATAATTTAGTTCTATGTAGAATGTATAATTTGCCTTTGAATATTTTAATCAAATCTCCTATTGCAAGTACGCTGAAAAAATATTCGACAATATTCTTTAGAAATCTTCACTTCTGTACGTATTTTTCTGATTCTTTTGTGTTTTATTATGTTGCATCCATAAACGCATCAGGTGAAGCGTAGAAAGGCAGGCGAAAAAGGTGTCTATAGGCGAACACTTTGAAGATCATAAACCAACAGTATTCGTCTTACTTTTCAGTAGGTAAAGTCATTTATGAATGGATAGCCTTTTAGAAGATGAAGCTGTCGAAAGAACCATTCAATTTCATAGTACCTCTGATGTCGGTTGGCCTTAACTCTTGTTTTCACTATAACAAGCAAATGGTGCCACACCGCTGTTAAAAATGTTTACAAACTTTAGTAAACTTTTTCTTAATTATCATTTTATCACAATTTTAAGGTGCTCCGAACACTCCTGAAAAATGTTTTCATCTTACTATGTTAGTAAACATTGTGTAATGTAATAATATGATGTATTAATGTTATAATTAGTAAGCATCAGTGTAGGAGCACTCAAAAAATTTAACAATTCCTAACATTTGTATTTGGGTTAGAAAATGTTTGTAAACATTTATAACAGCGGTGTGGGAGCATCAAAAGCGTAAATGAACACCTAATAATAGCAAGAAGACTACTGAAAAAATACCTTGGATATGTAGATTAATCCCAAATTAATACCCACCAGAGCTCTTTGTAAACCATTTCTAAACAGATCATGAGAAAGCAGGACCCACAGGTCAATATTATTAACGTTCGACACATCAACGTCAAACACCATAACATCTTTTGTCATATCGCGTATGGGAAAAAATTACCGAGAACCAAACTGTACCCCATCGACTTTTTCACTATAGAACTCATTTAAATCTCTCGATGCACCCTACTTTGCCTGCGATGCACCTTGTTGCAAATTAAGGATTCAACCCTTATAAAAAACGTGACCCCAAAGAATCGTGGGTAAAAAGTTTTATCTTTTTTTTTTATTACACTTTATTGAAATGAGACACCGGGTACGCATATAAAATTGGTCTTTTTGTGTGCCGCGAAAGGGTTAGACACATCGGTAGTGCATTGTTTTTTTTTTAAATGTGACGTACAAAGAGTTAACCCTGCGTATGCGGTTCGTGACGGTTCGTTATATCGGTGTTAAAGTTGAATTTGCGTTTGCGAACTACCGGTTTTTTTTTTGTCTCATCTGTGTGTTTTATATGAAGTTAAACGGTAAATACTGTAAATATGACTTGTATTCAAACAGAGATATGATTAAAACAAATATTGATTAATCATTTTAACTGATTTTGAGTCCAACTAAAGAAAACGGAACTTTAAAAATAACTCTTGACTATTTTAGTATAGCTCAAACATGAACCACAAATATTATACGAACGACCTAAAATAAATTCACAGTGCATCAAGAAGCAATGCCAAAATCGAACCTCCAATAAATCCCAACCGTCTTTATTAGAAAGTGTACCACTAACCCTTTAAAAGCTACGATACGGTCTATTGTACCCAACACAAAAACTATCAGACAAAAAGCTCTAACAGATATCATCAACAATTTCACACTTGGCACGAATGCGTCACATATTTTCAATTTGACAGAAGAGTGCTTTATTTAGTTCGATAAGTATCGCTCCTGATTCCATCTGATGTCATTATGTTCAAGTGTCCTGGTCTCATTGACTTTTTACGTGATTTTATAATTAAGATAAAAATAGAGCGAGTTTAAAATTTAGTTCTATTTATTAATTTAAAAAAAAAAATTGCATGTGTATAACAAATTTATTTCTATTCCGCCAAGGCGAAAGCTTTTCTACTTTCTTGTTTTTTTTTTTATTTAAATTAAGTGTACAAAGACACCTTTGCAAGAAGGGTTCGGTATGGGTTTGCTTTGTTTTTACGTTTTGGTTGTTTCTGAAGTCTTATGACGGACACGAGGTTTATATACCTTTATTCCTTTTTGATACAAATGCTTCCTATGTTTCCCAAATGCTTCCATTATTAAAAATGGGTTTATCAAACTATTATTTAATCTCGAAATATAGCGAAGTAAGTCTTATTTACTTTCACGGTACATTAGCAAACTTTGTTTTCTTAGTAACGTTTACAAGACGCTATTAATGATATTTGCATTAAGTACATTTATAAAATTTTATAAGTAGGTATTACAATTATTTTATTTACCCTATTAAAATAATGACAAACTTATAGAAAGCCACTAGATCAAGGCAATATTTAAATTTCAAAATCTGCACACTCAAAGTGCAAACCAAACACGAAAACACATAAATTTTTAACCCGTCAACGGCGACATGTTTTCCAAAACTTGGCCGCCGCGTCACTCCCCTGGCATTCAGGCATACGCTCCTATTTACCAATAACCCTTACTGACCCTTAACCCCTCTACCTAAATATGACCTCTCGGCCTAGCCCCTGGTCATTGTGTAGCGAATTAATCGGCTAGTATGCCCATTGTATGGACACTGCCCACCCGTTATTCGTTCGTCGGTCATTGTGTTTATATTAAAAGTTTTTAAGTGTCCCCTCGCAGTTTAGGGTTTGCGAAACTGGTTTGCGAATTTTTTCGCGTGCAGCGGTCAAAACTGGTTTGTTTTGTATTGGACGATATCAGTTTATCTATTTTTGATATATTCGGCAAATAATGCATCGGGTAGTTTTTTTTTTAATCTCAAACAAGGTGTTGTTAAAAACATTGATTTACTTCTTGACACAGTAAAATTTGTAAATAAACATTTTAGAACTATATGACCAGAGAGTTAATGAATTTGGGATGAATGGGAATGCGAAGATAGTTTGGTCAGTTGGTTGTCACTCAAAGAACAAAAAGCAGCATTAGGTAAGCAATAATTATCTTTTTGTATACCTACCTATATCACTAAGTTAGAACAAATACGAAAAAGCTAAGTCAAAAAGTAAAGATGAAGAAGTACCAATTTTTTTTTGTGTTGTTCATTTTAAAATAGTTTGTTGCTTCGTTCCGATTTCAGTGGACGACCCTGTAATCCAAAAAATAACTAAAAAACTATTTTTATTCTAGCAAAGAAAACCACACACTCTACAAATCCAACCGGTGAACACACACGCACGTTGCAAAAACGAACTTCAACTATTTTGCATACAGAGCACACCCCTTTCTAATAGTTAACAATTTATTGTTATTATTTATGCACCGGAAATGTTCCCCTCGTGTGTAACTAGCGCTCCTACAGATGTGCATCTTGGATGAGCAGCGAGACCGACGAACTTAAACAAGCCAAGGTCCTACTAATATTTTAAGATGTTAGAACTGGCTGTAATTTGGGAGGACGAAACTTTTTATGTGGTTTTGGCAGCTTAATTTTTTTATGTTTTGAAATTGGAATGTACAAAAACTAAGATTTTAAAATTGAATTTGGAATAAACCGAAAACTGGTCTACACTCAGCATTAGAGGGTTAAGACAAACAGAAACGTATTCCTAGATCTGTTTTGAAAATTGGTAATTTGTACGGTAAACCAATAAATCAAGCCATGATTACCACGAAAATTAGAAAGACCAAGTGCAACCCAATATTGTGTCCAGTCTATCTCTTTTCATTCTTGGTTGCCTGGCAGAAATCGCGGCACGCGATAAGGCCGCTGCAGAGCAGTGTTGGCCAAGTGGTATGGGCCGCGACTTACAAGTTGTAGGTCGTGGGTTCGAACCCATTCAGGCGCTTTACTTTGTGTAAATTATCTCATCATCACCACTGCTCTCAAAACAGTGAAGAAAAACATCGTGAGTAAACCGGCATGTCTTAGAACCAAAAATTCGAAGACATGTGAGATGCCAACCCGCACTGGCCCCGCGTGGTGGATTACTGCCCATTCCCTCTCACAGAGAGGAGGCCTGTGTCTAAGCAGTGGGAACAATTAATAGGCTGATGATGTGATAAGGCCGCCTGTTGTATGTTTGTTTTTATTTTATAAGATGTCTTTTTGTATTTTTTTTATCTTGTGTTCTTTTTTTGTTAATGTATAGGTACTATATTGTACAATATAGTACCTATACATTAAATAAATAAAAAAAAAACAGTAATAATAAAGACAGGCTGAAGTATGGCTTTGCCTAAGGCGATAATACCATTGTACACTTGTTTGTGAACGGTTGTCCTGTACGTATTTTGTGGTGTACAATAAATTATATAATAAATAAATAAATAGTATTTAATGTGTCAAAATAAGGAGAAAATGTAATGAAGAAAAGTCGAAAGCTATCGGTGAAACTAAAAACTTAAGTAGACTACTTTTCAGATATCCTACTTCTAGGTTCTTACATAACTAGGTAGAGAAAATAATCGCAATTAGCAACCAAAAACCAAAACAAATTAGAAATAACTTTAAAACTATTGCAAACTAAGGCAATTGAGGTGAAATTCGAACGAAAATTGCACTATGGTAAGTACATAAACCGTATCAAATCGGAAGTACATAAAACCGATACATAAAATTCTAATAATATCTACTATTCAATAAAAACTGTCAGTCAAATTGCATAAAAAGGATCAACGGGAAAGGTGTGCGTCGTTTATGCAAATTTCTTTCCTAATCTTCACTGTGCCAACAGATTTTAGACCTTATTTTAATAACTTGAAAGATGTTTTTTATTGCTTCGATTATTGCTATAAAAATACTACGATAAGCAATTTGATTTAGAAGCTTGTTTCGCGATAATACAGTCCAAATTCGCAAATACATTCAAATGCATTTACGGCCTACCGTATCAGGTTCGTTCCTAATTTGCATGAGGTATTGTGTTGCAAGCTTTATTTTGTAAATGGCCACAAAAGATTTTTTTAATAAACAACACTGCGAATGCATGCAAAGTTAAAAATAGAACATCTGCTGTGTGGGGTTGAAAGAACGCTTGCGCAAAAATTTGAATATCGATAGAATTAGCGTTGCATTCTACCTGCGTGGATTGAATAAATAAATATTATTAAATGTATCACGGATTTGTTATTTGAAATAGCAACATGAAATGAAAAGAGCAGACTTGAACTAAGTATTATTAACTACAAGCTATATAAAAAGCTAACTTGAGTTTGTCGGTTTGGTCAGTTTTTATGAAATAGTAACCCAAACTACCATATAATAATAGTCTGTTATATTTTACTATGGAGTTCTTAACAAATCTTTACCTATATTAAAACACAAAATGTTTCTCATGCCAAAAGGTTGACGAGAAAAGCCAAGGTAGTTATTTTCCACAGCTCTCCTCAGCATAGGAATATTTTATTTACTTCTTGATATAAATTTTATTAAGTAAAAACTTTTTCACAAAATATAAACCGGCTTCAAAAGCAAAACACTAAAAAGTGCAAAATAACTTTTGTTTCGGAAGTCGGTGTCGAAAAACGATAAATACAAGATTTTTATTGTTTTTGCACTTTTTAGTGTTTTGAAGTCGGTTTCATTGTGACAAAGTTTTTATTTCTTTCTTTATAGTTTTAGTATACTATCAATAAAAAGTGAGCAAGTTTTATAGTAAGGTACTTAAGGGATTGACAAAATATTCATAATAACTCAATTTACAATAAAAAGAATGATCACAATCCGATAAGCAGTTTCGGAGAAATGCGTCAACAAACATCCATATACATGATACACCTATGAATTTTGACACACATATTGTTTAGAAGGTTAAGGTTGCGGGAAGGCGCTGGTTGCAAGACGCACGGGATCGGTCAATGTGGCGACGCCTGAGAGCGGCCTATGTCCAGCAGTGGACGTCTTTCTGCTGAAATGATGATGATGATGATGATTGTTTAGAAGCCCACAAAATAACATGTGTGAATATTGGGCATTTCCAACAATACCTACACACATACGTTTCGAATTGATCACCTCCTTTTTTGAAGTCGGTAAAAAGTGCTAAAATTTGTTGAGATAGTCGTAGTAGTTTATTAACTATAACAACAGTAACTAACTAATAAATTGTACATTATCTAGCTAAATAACTGCCCCGTTGGTTCAGTGGTTGAAATGGCTACTGCTGAGTCTGGATTTGTGCTCGGTTGGTGGCATTAAGCTCGCTCCTTCTGGGACACAATATGGCTCTGACAGCTCTCTTTTGCAATATAAATAATTATAGTATTATAGGTATATCCGTATTAAAAATAATATAATAACCGACTTCTTAAATTGTCACGACTTTAAGGAGAAGTAAGTTGTCAATTCCTAGCATCAATTGGAATGATAGCTCACTTCACCTAAGTTTTAGTGGTGGCAGTTTAACAGAATAGACTGGCTGATGGCACTTGAAACTCACTCACCTAAGTTGCCTTAAGAGATGTCTACTGGATAGACCGGCAGGTCCAACAGGAGAATATGAAGCCTACCTATAAGGTTTGGAACGAGGTTAGGTTAAAGAGTGGAAAAAGGGCTAAAGAATTATAAATAATACCAAAAACTGGCCAAGTGCAAGTCGGACTCGCGGACGAAGGGTTCCGTACCATTATCGCAAAAAACTGAGAAAAAGCACGTTTGTTGTACCTAAATATTTTTTGTTTATAATTAGTATTTATTGTTAAAGCGGCAACAGAAATACATCATTTGTGAAAATTTCAACTGTCTAGCTATCACGGTTCATGAGATACAGCCTGGTGACAGACGGACCGCGGAGTCTTAGTAATAGGGTCCCGTTTTTACCCTTTAGGTACGGAACCCTAAATGGATACCTACCTACAATTTAAAAAATCTTCTGCACCTGTAGCCAAGTTGACAACCTACAATCGATAACACTAGTAGAAAACGAATCAATGTGAGTCATTCCCATTGACTCATCTGAACGTTAAGTAACGTGGTCAGACTATACAAATAGAAGGCGTTCACGATTGTACAACGATTGTAGAAAGAGATTCGATACGAAACGTTTGTAACTTGGTTAGGGCTGTTATCTGGTGACATAACTAATAATTGTTTTTTTTTTTTTAATAAATAGGTAGGTAAGTCCCCAACAATGTCCACGTGTGTACATCGCCGTAACCCGTTTTTTTTAATTATTCGATAAAGTTCGCGTGCTCAAAAACAGCTGGCAAACTGCATTCTGTACTAATTCCCTGACAACCATAGGAACACATTTTACAAAACTAACACCTTTTCAATACCATATACTACCAAACTAGTTCAAACTTCATAGAAAATCATTATGTTTGGCAAATCTGCGCAAAATTCTATCACAATAGAGAACGCGAACCGAAAACCCGAATTTCAAGTTCATTTACTTTTTAAAACCAGTTCTACCGCTGACCACGCGCCTTTTTTAATTCGCAATATTTTTTAAACTGGCAACCTTGGGTGCGTGTTTATTGTCCCGTGCCATATTGTCTGGAATGACCTGTACTGTTAACGAATTATTGAATTAGTTAATAATTACACGCGTTTGTCGTAAATTTTGCTGTAAATGGGTGAAACATATAAATCATGTTTCGGTATTGTTGGTGGCCGCAACACTGGTGATGGGCTGTTTGTTACTATTTTAACCGACTTACCAAAAAGGAGGAGGTTCTATGTTCGACTTTGTTTGATTTTTTTATTAATTTTTGTGTGTACCTTTGTTCACCGATATCTCCGTCAATTGTGGACCGATTTTGAAAGAATATGTTCCGAAATTTATCCCATTTTAATGTGGTGAAGATCTGATGAAGAACTTCGGAGATATACAACAGAACTCTTCAATAAATAACGGCAAATCTCTCGGGATTGCTGCAATCGCAAAGTCTGTTTATCGTTTATGCCATTTCATAACATAACATCACGCCAGTACGCTCTAAAGGGGTACGCAGATGTGTACAGTTCACCTTAGTACACTCTCATTTCACCGGTTATGTTCAAGTTTCATGGTATTCGGGTAATCTATTCTGACATTATAAGTACCTTAACTTGACTTGCCTATTAGGTAGGTACAACTAAGAAGTGAAAAATAAAAATAAACGTTTTTACAAAAAAATACTACCGACTTCAAACTAAAAACACTACAAAGTGAAAATAACTTTCTTTTTCGAAATCGCTATAAAAGGTAAGTAGATGCGTATAGTTATTAGGTAAGAAAAACTATTTTCTGCACCCACCTGCGATTTCAGTTTCAAGAAAAGAAATACAAAACATTTCATTATAATTTTATCTTTCCCTATTTAAAAATCTTTGGTTTTCTACCTACTGTTAATCAAGCCTTTTTGAATCAATGTTCCTTTTCTCTGTATGGAACAGATTTCATCCCCTGTACGAAAGATTTAAGAATATTTTTTTTATAGGTACGGTCTATTTTATGTTTCTACGAAACGTGGCTGTGTAAAATGGCCATCAGCATTTAATATTAACAACGCAATAACATAATAAAAAACTTGAAGGTTCAAAGCAAAGTTCTAATAGCTCCCAAACCTCTTATATTCCAAGTCGTACGGGTCGTACCATAGACGATAAAATTCAAAAAATATTACCCTAGTCTACGGCCTTAGCTTATCTTAGTGGCTTACGGCCTAATACTCATTCGCGAAACTTGAAAATGGAATGCCTATTGCCCAATTTGGCGCCAAAACGACGCGTCGTGTGCGAGAGCGCGCGCCGCCTCACACACGCTCGCCCCGCCCCCCATACGCTGGCCAATCGCACGGGGCGAACACCCTCACAGGCCGCGCAACACGCATATTGATCTGCGGACACCGCTCGAACCGTTTACATTTCGACATATCACATGCTAAACACCGACAAACAATAACATATGGTCACTTGCCATGCCAATTTCAACTATATTCCAAAGACATAAGATCCAAAATCAAGCACAGAAATTGATGTCACATAGGTCTTTTCACGTTTACAGAGGGGTGTAATTTATAATGTGTGAAGACCTCAAGCGATAGTGGACCTTGTTACTCAAAACATAAGGTAACTTAGCTAAATAAAATTATTAAGAATTAGTGAGAACTAGAAGTAAACTAAAAAATAACGTTACCAATATTATAAGCAATTAGTTCAAAAATATCAAAACCTTGCTAAAAAGGCACTAGTCAAGGCAATGAACTAAAAAATAATTAACACCGATAACTTTCAGAAAAAAAAACTTGAATGTCATGTGTCTTGCTAGTTTTAAAACATCTAAATACAATAAAACATACAGTTTTCCACAACCCTTTTGTTCTAAGAAGCCTGATTTCAGATTTTCATTTAGATTTGCGATACCACCGCCACCTAGTGGCAAATGTTTAAACGATTAAGATAACAAGGCTGTCAATTTACTGTATGCTACTGCACAATAGATGTCACTGTACTCAAAATTGGTCTGCATCCACAACGACATCTAGCGTCGTAATGAAACTATAATCTTATTAGAATCCTTTATTGCAAGATATAACTAGTAATTTTAAAATAACATTCAGCTTAGTATCAATAAATTGTATATTTATTACTACATAAATAAAATAAACGTTACTTCAACCAACATTTTTAGTCTCGACCTAAGTTCATAGTAAATTTTCTGATCACATTATTTTTCATCTAGAGGTTTTTATAATGGCTTTAAGCCGATAAAATGTTATTCCAAGAAATCATCCTGAACTGTATGATAAACTATGGTTAATATTATATTACAAAATTGCACATTCATACTAAAACATGTAATAAAATAAAGCTTTTTCAATCAGTTCCTTTCACTACATATTATAAGGCCTTCCCATAGTCCTCTCAGGCACTCTTCTCCCGTCATACTATTTTATTATGCAAATTACATAGCACATCATAGTTTTTGACATAATGTTAGAAATGCTTACAAAATGTTAGACTTTTTACAAAAAATACCCATTTTTCCTAAATAGATCAAATCAAAACATTCCCGAATACAATGTTAAAAAGTATAAATTCTATAATTACAATAGTCATTCTTAAGTATACGCACCTAGAAATTTTATAACAAAACAATACAACATTTAAAATAATTAGGTCACTGTTAGATATAAATACTGATCTTCACAATCAGTATATTAATAGACTAGTCACAAAGAGATTAAAAGTAAATTAATAATATTTTAGATTGCCCCAGTTTCAGGCAAAAAAATTTTTTACATACATATGTTAGCTGACGTGCTTATTGAATGACAATTCAACAACAAATCACATCACTTGCGTGTTTTTACTTTAGTGATGTGTAAATAATTTCTGCCCAGAAACCAATAATTAATGTTGCCATTACACTTCTGCCTGTTTATCCACCTCTTTCACAGGCTCGTTTAGAACTAAAGGTATATCCCCACCAGCATTCTTCGGTACCCAACCAGCAGCATCTTCATCTAGTTTGCGCTTTTCTTCTTTCACTCTTTCATATTCGTCAATTTCTATTTGGTACTTGGGTGTGGTTATGCCAAAGAAACCAGCCAATGACTCCCCAGCGTAATCAACTGCATTCAACATTTTGTTGCCTGATTTCCAAGCATAGTGGGAGAACCAAGGTCCCCAGGGTAGAGTTTTCTGAAAATATTTAAACATGAACAAATAAATAATAGAAAATTATGTAGGTATGTACTGTATAGATGTTGTCATTCTAGTAATGCATATTTTCTTTTAGAAATAGACAGTTAAGACAGCCTATTGTACTTTCTAAGAAATTGGATTTATTGTTTTCTTTGTTTACTTTCCTGTTGATGTACATTAAAGAAAACTTAGTACCTTTCACTGTCATTTATTTATGAACCTTTTCAACACAAAGCCAACCTAATAGAATATTTGTTATGTTGAATTAATTAACAAATTTGTTCATGAACATTCTATAAAATTTGTTAAAAAGTTTATTTTTTCTTTGCGATTTTTATAATTTTGTAATGATAATTTCGTATTTGTTTATTATTTCCTACATTATAGACAGTAAATGAACAGTACTCAAACTATTATTTAAGAACATTACTACATAAGGTATGGAAACTATGAAGGATATTCCCAATAAGTAATCAACAAGGTGAAATTAGAATTGCATCGAAAATAAATTAAGCGTAGTAAACAAGCCTTATCGTCATAGATATTATTAGAAACGAGTTCCACCAAGGTCTCAAGGTAGTAAAACACACAAACAAAGAATGCATCGCTTACTCACCGGGTCCACGTTTGTCATTTCCTGAGGTTCAGTAGCCAGTTCTGCAGCTTCCACCTCCTCTATTTCTTCCTCAACACCATCGCAAAAATGCAGTACTCTCCCCGGCTTGTTAATAGTTACTTGAGTTTCAGTGTTATTCTCCATTTTTAAATAAATAAATATTTATTTACTTACAGTGAAATCGATAATGTTTATTTCTAGAAAATGACACAAACAAGACAAATATGAAATAAGAATCTGACAAATACAATTACGTTCTATTCTTCTTTGGATTGGTGCTGACATTGACGTGCAACTGCAAAATTGCCATATTAGTTTAAAAAAAGGTATAATAATGAATTAATTTGACTCTAGCAAATGCACAAGATGTGCGAAGCCAAAAACGAAAAAAGTGAAATAAAGTTCTCACCAAACGTCTTGGCCGCCCTGAAGTTGGCTTTCCAGTACGCAAGGCAGACAAATCGGTACCTAGTTACTGTTTTTGTATGAGATTTACTACTGCTACTGATATTGTGTAGGGGCTCCAGGCCGGCACTGTCTGTGTTAGGGAAAGGTGTAAGAAACTCATTTAAACCAGGATTGCCATTCAACGTGGCAATGCTGCCAGCGTTCTGGGCACGTTTCCCATTGACATCGATGTGGACGAATTAGTTGATGCGCAATGAGCCCTTTTCCTTCTCCCCTTTGTATGTAATTTTGTTTTGTTATTAGTCATAAGATTAGAAATATTCAGTTGTATATATTATTTATCAATAAAGATAATTTCTTTAAATCTGATATTTCTAGATTTGATATTAGTTTCTGTCAAAGACAACGAATATGTAATCTATACTGTGGCACTTAACTATATAGTTTGTATGTGGTTGAAATTCTGTACTTCCGTTCATAGAAAAATAAATGGTGCCTGCTCCAAGTAATCAAGAGGAACTAATCTTTTATTTTTTTCACATAAATCACCCATAGAAATAGTTCAACAGTTTCAACGCTTATGAATAACAAATAATATATTTTTCCTTACATTTGGTGTTTTGTAATGTCCAACCAAACCTTTAGCTTTGGACTCGGCCACCTTTGGTCCAAAATACTTCCTACCACCAAAACTTTATGAATGCGCGAGAGTGCGATGGAAGAGGTAACAGGTGGGGGTCAGAAGTACAAGATTCATACTTCGTTGCGCCAGCCAATCACCAACGCCAGAAAATAGTAACATACAAAAAAAAATATGTTGCTTATCTTGAACTGAATTTCTTAAGGTTATTCAAACTTCGGCTTCGATCCAAGAGTATGTGAGTGTTGTGACTTTAAGAGGAGCCTTGCCGGGCCGTCTATCGCCAACGCGAGCACGGTCCAAAAGCTTGTTGTTTCATCCAGCGCAATGCTTGAAAAAGAGGCAAAGCGAAAAGACAGAGATAGCGCCTGAACGCTCGGTTGTCATTCGGTAACTTCCGCCGCTCAGTCGCGGGCGCTCGCCGCCGGCCGGCCGGCCACTCGTGTGAGTGAGTGAGCGAACCATTCATTCATGAATTCATGATAATAATATCGCATCGCGCGCGCTGCCTGTTTTGTAAATTGTCCTGCATGTAGGTACCTACATTTAGTACGGACGTAGCCCTTTGCCCCGGGGATGCTTGTTTGTATTTTTACCAATCTAGGTACCGTACGTGCGCAATTTTTTGCTGCATGTAAATTATTTAAAATATATTAGTTTTGTCATAATTTATGTAGGATATCTACATACAGTACGAAAAAGCACAAGCAGAACACATTATTATTATTTCATCTAACCAGGCAGTATTGAGGCAGTTATCATTAGTAGGTACAATTACAATGTACGTAGGTACCTACGACGTACAAGCGGTTGATCAAATAAAGTAGTCTGATTACATTTTGGCATTTTTATTTATTATACTTATCGAAAAATTCATAACCAAATCGAGAAGATACCGATTTCCGAAAACAGACATTCAAACATCATTTATTTTTTATCTTTTGAAGTCTTTATGGATGTCCTTCACCCTGGGGCAAACGAAGGGTTTTTTTTTAAATCGATGTCGCACTCTATGTAGTTCTTCCTGTATCGTGGTTGCGTTTACAAACATCTCACATACACAACTACACAAGACACCCAGACCCGGAACATCTCATATTAGTTCCTTGCGGTAATCGAACCCGCGACACACAGCACAGCAGTCGATCTCTCAACCACTACGCCAACCGTGTCGTCAATTCAACACGTATTTATGTAATATTATTGGAACTGCACAATATTCACATAGCATAATTATATATTCTTCTAAAAATGTGTGCCAATTTTCATTTAGGTTGGTTTGCTTATTTGTATGTATGTATGTTTGTCCACGCATTTCTCCGAAACTACTTGTCGGATTGTGATCATTCTTTTTATGCTAAGTATCTCTCAAATTAGGGAAAAGTGAGCATACAACCGTACTCCTTAGCGACAAACAGCACGAATTTGAAAATTGAGTAATAGGTTTTTTATCAATCCTTTAGGTACCTTCTTTTTCTTCTTCGTTCATTAGGTACCTTACTATAGAACTTACTCATTTTAGTGATGGTGTGCTAAAACTATAAAGAGCGAAATAAAAACATTTTCACAAAAAAAATAAATCGACTTCGAAAAAAACAAAAATACTAAAAAGTACAAAAAAACTTTAGTTTCGGAAGTCGTCAGTAATTATACCTATAAATTTTAGCTTCCTCAATACCTGTGTCAATACGGACTGAGATAGATAAATAATAATGTGTTCTGCTTGTGCTACTCCATAAGCAGAATAAAGTATTCAGGTACCTATACTTTTTCGTAATTTATGTAGGTATCACACATAAATAACGACACACATGGTTGTTGTGTTAGTTGGCGTTGTGGTTGAACGATCGGCTGCTACTATGCGTGTCGCGGGTTCTGTTCCCGCACGAAAAAAATATTTGTATGGCCTATAGATAATTGTTCCGGATCTGGGTGTCATTGACAAAATACCTATAATAACTAAATGTAATCCGCCCTGGGGTAAGTGAAGGTGTCTGTCAGAGTCTAACTGAATAAAACCACACGGTGTTTTGCAGGTACTTTCGGCCGGGGCGCTGGAGTGCTTGCGCTTTTAGTCACGCTCCCCCGCTCCCCGGCCAGTTATTGGTTATGGTTACTTTACTGGTTACTTCTGGTTGGCGTAACAAGTTTTCTTCTTCCATACCGCCCCGTCTTCTGTAACTCTATCACTAACTCCCTTTTCTTTCATATCACTCCTCGACATACAGTCCATCCATCTTTTCTGTTGCCATCTCCTCTCTCTCCATATTTGTAATCACACGCACCAGGCTCGGATGGTGTCCTTGGTCGACCATGGGTCAGCAACAGTATAATTGCAGTACATAAGCGAAAAGTGCAAAAATGTAAAGTAATTAACTTCGTCTTAATCGAGTAAAATCGCGTATTTTTTAAATGAAAATGGTTGTGTTTTGTAGATAGGTACTTACAAAACATAACCATTTGTCTGTAACTCGGTGTAGTCAGATATAAATAATAATTCTAATTAGTCCGTCAGTTAGATTATCGAAAAATATTGGACACGTATTTTTTTATTTATTAAATCATTAAAAATTGATGAAGGAAAAGCTCGTCAAAGCTTAGGAGTTGGGATCGAGATGACACTTTACGTGACGTCACGCGGAACTTCAACGCACGTAGCAAGAAACTTGCGAATGCGATGGTTTCTTTTGATTGATCAAATATACGTCGCACACTGTTGCCGTTCCGTCACCCGCCAAAATCGCACGCCGTTCGCCCGCGCCGATGATGTGCGATCTCGCAACGTTGCGTTGCAGCCTGATATACTTACCTAGTAATCAGTACTGAGTAGCGATAAAAATATCAATAATTTTATACCTATACTCAAGGAAGTATTGCGAGCATCTGGCGGGTGTTACGAGGGTCCCTACCTAGGTACATACCTACTCTACCTACCTGCCCTTCTTACCTTACCTACACGACCTACCTACCTACTCACCCTATCTACCGGATAGGTGGAGTGTGTAGGTAGGTAGGACCTACCCACCCTATTTACTTACCTACCCTAACTACCTTACTCGTTACCTAGTTACCCAATCTAGGTACCTAACCTACCTACCTACTTACCTACCCTACCATCAAAACAAATTCGGTGTCTGTATTCACTATTGCCAGGTTTGTTTCTTATAAAACAACTAAATCTTTTTGAAAGCAAAATCGTGAAAGGTAAAGTATAATTCTCTAAATAAATGAAACAGCTACGATGCACACTCACGTACGCGCACAGTACTCAACAAATTCATTCATTACCTATACCTACTAGCCAAACGAGCGAGCGGCTATCTTCATTCAACTCCCCCGTCTCACCCCGCCCGACCCCACACAACTCCCCTCCCCACGCACCTCTTACCGCCTTGTTGACTAACAAGCAAGTGAGAACGCGATAGCATTGAACGAAAAATTGTGTTTGAAAATTTCATAAAACTTGTTCCAGGAAATACGTGTTTTTGAAAAAGCCTTACAAGTTTGTGAAATAATTATTGGTCATTTAGAATCTCTATTACTTGTGGAAGTTTTCCTTTACTTTTACAATTTATGAGTACATTATGAATGGCCAAAGTTGAGGTAAAATTTGTGCAAAAAAGCAGATTTTTGGAGGCTGATACTGAATTGGTTTCTCCAAATTTTTATTTTCTGCTTTGATAGAAACCTAGATATAGTGCACAAGATACCTATTAGTTCAAAAAAATCAAAGATAGATGTGTACAACGGCATAATCACGCACGAGCGTTTGTATGAAAATTATGTCGGGTTGACCGCTCTTAACCGATGAATCAGGTTCGGCCCAAAAAAAAAATAATTTAGGTTTGAATGAGTTGGAAATTACTCGACCGATTTTTATAGATGAAGTCCTAGAAACGGAAGGATTAACCATGAAAGTTGTGAGCTGGGAATAGCAGTTTAATTGTACGAATAATACTGAAATACTACTGTTTTCCTGACGGACCTGGCAACTCTGTCATGCTTGACTGCGTTCCGGTTTATGTAACGCTATAATTTGAGCATAACATGGATGATATTCTCGTTAAGTATTACATAACAACGAATAAAACTTTCTATCATTGTATTCAAACCAAATAATAGATTTTCGTCAACACTAAGGCGATGTTAGCATTTTCTGCAGTCTCCTTGCATGCTCCTTCTTCCATACCTCAGTTTCATTCTTTTCAGGATCATCTTACATAGACTTAGCATTTATTGCGGTTTTAGCCACGCGGATTTTATTCGGACGAATTTTTATCCGCGTACTGAATCACAAGTAACATGCACTGCGCATTAAATACCACGCGATTTTTGTCTCTTTCTACCTGTTCTTATAGATCAAAATGAGTTTAATCCGCGCCGCGGTGCGTTAGGTTCTGTGGCAAAACACAGATTTGTTGCTTTTTTTTGCGCTTTACCGCGCGTTTTTTTTACCGCAATTCCTTGTAACTTTAAAAAAATCCATATGCCTATATAACTGCAACGCGTGCTAAGCCCTACTCTCTTTATGCTTTGTTAAACTTTTTTGGCAACTCTAAAACTAGTCGTAAAATAGACAGAGCATTCTCTGTCTACGTCTCAGATAAAGAATAGTACGTAGTATATTAGTATTCTTTATCTGAGGTCAACTAACTACTACTTTTTTTTTTAGTATTCTTTACATAAAGTTAAATAAAGTAAGAAAGTTAAGTTAAGATAAGTAAGTTAAGTAATATAAAGTTATCTGTGGACTGGTCTAGTGTCAATTAAGTGGCTATAAGGTCCTAGCAACCAGGCCATAAAACTAATATTAAAAAAAAAAAAAAAAAAAAAAATATATTGTCAAATGTCAAGTGTCAGCTACTGAAGCTAAAAAAAGAAGAGAGAAATCAGAAGAAAAATAGAAAATAAACAATGCGGTGAAAATGTTATTTTCAAATAAAAAACTAATTAAACTTAGAAGAAATATATAGATAATAGAAACTGCATAAATTTGAAAAACTAATTGCAGTCATGGAAGGGTTTTGCAGAGGTTGTCTCATAAAATATGACGAACCGATGGAGTTGCTACAATATACTGAGAAAAATAGAAGGCTGTTCGTGTACTCTACCGGGCTACAGGTAAGATTTGCTTAACATATACCTACATTCGTGTTTATAGCTGAATATTGAGTTGTTGGATTTGTATTACTGGGGTCTCCCTTGTTTGACCGAAACGAATTTGACAAATTTTCACTTAGCAAAAAAATTTTCGCATAATTTCATTTCCCAAATTATTACTTAGCAAAAAATCTATTCACGAAAATTTTTAACGCAAACATAATGTTTGGGAAATGAACGTTTAAACTATAACTTGTTTACCAACTAGTACTTTTAACATTTTTTATTTATTCAAATATTTCACTTGGAATAACAGTTTTTACGCAAAATCAAATAAGCCAAATATTTATAGTTTTTTATTTCTCTTTTTTTATATATATTTTTTTTAAATTTAATGCAGGTCACAGTTTTAACCTAACCTAACCATTTTTTTTTAAATAACTAATTATCCTAATCTTAATAGTTCAGTTCCGGGTAACCTACTAAAAACAATCTCTTTTTTCTATTAATGCAAGTCGTTTCTGGCACTCGCCGGCCGCTGCCGCGGCACCGCTCGCTTCGCTCGCTCGGCTCGTGCGTAGGAGGTCACAGTTTTAACCTAACCTAACCATTTTTTTAATAATTAACCTACTCTAACTACTTCCATAAATAAATTAATATCAAGTAACCATAAATTTGACTTGTTTCAGACAAATTGAAAGAATTAATCAAAAAATAAAATTGTATTTTTATTATATAATTCAAAAAATCTTATGTTTGCCTTAATACTTTTTGTCTTAACAAATCATTTCACCAAACGTTTATTGTCTGAAGATTGTTTGCTGTAATAAATCATTTGATTAAAGACCAAATGCCATAATGACATTATACTTGGTAAAATATTGCCATGTAAAAATTTGACCAAATAAAAATATGCGTACTAAAATCATTCGAAATATTGCAATGGTATAAAAAAAGATTGCTGAAATTTGTTTGGGTAATGAACTTTTGTCAAAATCTTTTCGGCAAAACGGCAGGATCCCGTATTACTGCCCTTGGGGTCGATTCCCGTATCAAAACAAATATCTGGAATGCCTGCAGACAGGTCCCGGTTTGGGCCTAAAATAATAAACAAAAATGCTTGGGACAACTTTTTCTAAATAAAATATCCTGTTTTCTAATAAACCAAGACTGACCTCAATAAAAACTTACTTTCAACATCAAACTTTGGTACTCACTCTTAGTGTGAGTTCTCTACAATTCCATTAATAATTATTTATTCATGTTGCTAATACTTATTAAAACATGAGACAAAAAATTTCTATGTTTCAGGTAAAACGAAATGACACATTCACATTCCAGCTATGCAAGGATTGTTTCCTGAATATGAAGCAAGCTTGCAAGTTCAAAAAGAATTGTCGAACATCAGACAAGCGTTTTAGAAACTATATAGCTTTAAAAGATATAGGGGATCCGGTGGACTTCTGTACATTCCTCAAGAATAGTGATGATACTTTAACATTCCGGTAACTATGTACATTTTATTTATAGAATTTGTATCCCGTTATAACAAGACGAACTTGAGGCCTAATTAGGTTTTTTTTAATATTTATATTTTTTTTGCAGTCTTCCAATGGCAAGTGGAAACAGCACTCCAGGAGCCCAAAAATGTCGAGATGATGACAATGGTAATGTATACTCATTTTTCTCACCGGTGTTTAGTTTTCCTCAACTGTGTTGACCTTTCCTCAACTGAGTTGTTCACTCATACTCATTTTCCTCAACTGTGTTGAGGTCTGCCTCCAGTCTAACCAGATACATCAAAATAATAGTATTTTGGAGTAGCTCTGATCTACACATCAAATTACTAGGTACACCGTACACACAAAAAGCTCAAAAAGGTCACAATTACTCTAATCAAAGGTAGATTGTGTCATTTTCAAGCTTTTTAATGCATTTTATGACAACGGGCAGGAAGATGATAATGATAAGGATGATTAAAATAATTATTATGAATCTGATAGTAACTGTTGATCAGGCTGTTTTTTGTTTTATCTAATATAGGCTCGCGTTTGACCACTATATATAGTTTAGTTCCTATTCTTGCCTTAATAGCTGAACAATCTGTTTATACAACCATGGTTGATCCACCTTTGGTTATTTGACCTGTATTGGGACAGTGAATACTTGTGTGCGCAGTACTCATAACCGGCATGCATATATGTCTTTTGCTTCACTCATGTTCATACATCTATGAACATGAATGAAGCAAAAGAACTATGTAAGGATCATAGCAGGTGGCGTTCTGTAGTTTCTACCTGTAATACTTATTATCCTGGTAGTATGTTCTGTTGGTTTAGTTAAATACTTTACGTGGACGAAGCTGTTAGCAGAATCTAGTAACAAATAAGATCCTCTCCCTTTTTCAGAATCAACATGCACAAGTATCCGTAACTTCATGACGGACATCCTCCAAGGTGAGGAGATGCCGGACACAGAAGCACGGATCATCAAAGAGGTTATAGAAGAAGAGGCGGATGTCCTGGATGACTCGCTCGATTCAAATTGGCTGCAGGATGATATGTCTATTGATACGGACTTCAGACTGGATTTTAGGTATGTTGGGAAATAAAAATAAGTAATATATCCTAAAATGCATGATCTAGGTATATTCCATATAACTATATAGATTTCCTCTTCCGAGTGCATTACGCAATCCAAAGCAATTTGAAGAAAATATATAATTTCTGAAATATTGTTTCATAATGTTTGATAAATTTGTCTACTCAATACTACTACGAATGCATAAAATGCAATAAATATTTCTTAATTGGCAAATCGAAAAGCTTTGTCATTGATTGTGATTTATGCAATTACACCACTGATTGTTAAAAGGGACAGTTTATAGAGCAGTGGTGGCCCAGTGGTAACGGCCGCGACTTACAAGTCGTAGATCGTGGGCTATTCCATCACCACTGCTCTCAAACAGTGAAGGAAAACTTTAAGAAGAAACTTAGAAACAAAAAATCTAAGACATTTGAAAACCAGCCTAGGCCCGCATGGTGGATTACGCCTCATTCCTCACAGAGACGAAGCCTGCACACACAACGCGCCAAATGGGAATCTAAGTGCGGAAAAGGAGGTCCATCTATCCTATCCTAAAGTATAGTTTAAGAAGGAATGTATGTGAAGTTTGTATGTCTGTTTGACTAAAAAAAAATAATGCTCATTAAGCGAAAAATAGCTCACAATGCAAAACATATTTATTTACTATATTGTTTAAAAAATTTATGAATATTTTCGATCATTCAAATATGTCGGTTTTGGAGTCTAAACTATATTTATAATTAGTTTGGGTTTATGTGTGCTAATATTTATTGTAACTCTAGTTTCAGCCAATACTCAACGCCTCGTTCTGTAATTAATGATCACTGTTATACACCTAAACAAAAAGACGATCAGATAACCTTCGACACCATAAACACCGAGAAACAAACAAAAATCCTTAACGACTTCACAAATGCTTTCAAAGCTGATGAAAATATTGAAGAAATTAGCTTTTTTGTTGGTGATGTTAGTAATATAGAAAAAACAGAAAGTTTTAAGCATCTTAAAGAATTAAGGCCATTTGGTGTAGATGAAATTGATGGTATGGAAACACCTGAAATTGGCACTCTTAAAAATAAACAAAATCTGAAAGAGTTAATACGTGATCTTAGTATAGATGAAATTGAAGACATGGACACATCAGACAGTAAGACTGTTGAAACTGATCAAAAATTTCAGGAGTTATTTGGTATTGGTATAGAAGATGTTAACAGTATTCATAACACGAAAATCAATAGTCTAGAAAGGAAAGGGATTGGCAGTATAGGAAATTCAAAGAGTATTGCTGTCAAAAGTAATAAGAGCCTGAAAGAGCTCATAAGTAATCTTGATGTAAAAGAATGTGGAGATTCAGAAAATAAAGATGCCAAAACCAATCAGGTTTTAAAAGAGTTAATGAGTAATTTTGGCAAAGGTGCTACTGATGCAGTTGGAAAACCAGATAGTAATGACCCCAAAAGTAATCAAAATCATAAGGAATTGCGTGATTTCAGTTTAGATAGTTTTAGTGGTCCAGAGAAAGTAGAAAGCAAAACCTTGCAAAATGCTAAAAGTCTAAAAGAATTATGTGATTTTAGTATGGAAAGTTTTGAGGATACTGCTAAAACTGGGAGTAGTACTTTTAAAAATAATCAAAACGTACAAGAACTTTGTGAATTGAGTTTAAATAATTTTGATGACATAGCAAACTCAGGAAATAATACCTTAAAAAATGACCGAGACATGAAAGAAGTTTGTGATTCTAGCATAAATGGAATTGAAAACGCAGGAAGTAACTTAGATTTACCGTCCCTTTCGGATGTATTAGAAAAAGACAGAATAGATACACCCGATTTCGAGATACCTAAGGGTGTAATTGGTTCCATACAGTCTAACGATGATGCCAGTAACAGTAGTATCAATATTGAATCCTTGTTAAAAGATAAATTAGAAAAAGCCAGAATATATACACCAGACTTTGACATACCAAAGGGTGTATTTGGATCCATACAGTCTAACAACGATGCTAGTAATAGCAGTTTAAATATTGAAGCCTTGTTGCAAGGTAAACCGAAAAAAGCCAGAATAGATACACCAGACTTTGACATGCCAAAAGATGTTATTGGCTCCATACAGTCTAACAACGATGCCAGTAACAGCAGTATCAATATTGAAGCCTTGTTAAAATATAAACTAGAAAAAGCCAGAATAGATACACCAGACTTTGAGATACCAAAAGGTGTAATTGGGTCCGTACATTCTAACAACGATGCTAGTAATAGCAGTATCAATATTGAAGCCTTATTAAAAGATAAGCCATGTTCAATAGATAAAAAATTAGAAGAGGCTTTGAAGAATACTGATAATAAACAATATTCTTTGGAGGATATACTCATTTCACCACCAGGTAAAACCCAAACATAATATCAGCAATCTTTACATGTTCTATACTGTATGCACTTATATCAAGTGCTTAACATATATTAATGTTATAATTATATTGTGACCTACAGTTTATTTTTTTTAATTTCTAGTGTTTCCAGCCGTATCAGCAGCTTCTACGCCTACCATAACAAACATATTATTTGGTGAAAACCTTGACACATCCACCAATGCTAAAATTGAACAATGTCTAGAATCATATCAAGATGTGCAAGGAGATATCGAAATATTTGAAGAATTCTTTCAAAATGATACAAAGGAATTTTACTTAGATGATATTAAAAGAGAAAATGTAGGATTTAAACCAGGAGATTGTAAAAAACCTTATGCTATTAATGATATTGAAATTGGCAATAAAGAAAAGGAGTTAGAAAATATTAAAATGGAGATATGTATTGATGATAAAGATATGGCTGGTAAAAAGTATGGTAAAGCTGTAAAAAAATCTAAGACTGAACCAATGATATGCATTGCACATGATGATGATACTGACAAATTTAATATAGAAACTTTATACTGCAAGTTGTGTGAAATAAAATATGACACTGGCAAAGCATTCAGCATACATTTCGCGAAAGCTCATCGTATTAAAATTCTAAAACCAAGGATACGAAGCAAAAAAAAACAGGTTAGAACAAAAAGTAAGATTGAAGCAACTATAAATATTTTCGATACACCTGCTGCTGAAAAATTCGATTTAGAAAATTCATATTGTAAATTGTGCAATATAAAGTACAACTCTAGCAGAGCATTATGCATACATTTCGCCAAAACTCATAATATAAAAATCGTAAAACCGAAAAGCGTTAAAATAAATCGAAATCTTGAATTGCTTTGTAATATCTGTGGCAAGAAAAGCAGGGATAACGCAAATTACGCTAGACATGTGCAAAACTGTGGGGTAAGTTGAAAATTGAACTGTGAATTATGTAAACAGAAAGTGTGTAGAAAATTGAATAAACGAAATATTAATTAATATTCGTGTCGCGCAATTTCGTTGGGCACAGGGATTGACGTAAATGATCGTGAATATGTAACCTATCACAGAAGTTACACTCTACAAACTGGGGTTCAGCAAACGGTTTCGTGCAAGTTTTTAACTCTTTAGATAATCGATCGTGTAAACATTCTCCTATGTCAATTTGTATATAAAAATAAGTTTCTCCTGTCACCAGACGGCGCTTATTCAGTTCCAATACAAATTGACTTTAAAAAAAAAAAAACTAAATCTCTAGCGATCTAAAGCGCTGTTTCGTAGATATTTCAACATCCGATATGGTCTAGTGGCTAGGATACCTGGCTCTCACCCAGGAGGCTCGGGTTCGATTCCCGGTATCGGAATTTCTTTTTGCTTCTTCTCCGATTTTATAGTAAATTATTTTAATTTTACAAAGTTATTTTTTTGCAGAAAAAGGAAATGATTTTCAAATGCGATCGTTGTCAGGAAGAATTCACGTCGCAAACGCACTTAGACAAACACATGACCTGTCACACACAGGTGAAGAAACTGCAAACTGGAAAGGTTTGGTTTTCACTCACTTACCGTGAGGCATTGTTGAATAAAATTTCTAAAAATGTAGATAGTATACTGACCTTTTCTCCACTACGTAATGGACACATTTCTTTCAGGATAAAAAAACGCGCGCAGTCCACCTTCAAATAAAATTGTCTTGTCGAATGTGATCTGTCTGAATATGTCTTAACCCGTAATGCTATAGTATCAAGCTTAGCTTAAAATAAATAATATATACCTTTATTAGAGGTGGTCGAGTGAACGAGGCCTGACATGGGGGTCTCAAACCAAACCTCCAAATTTCTAAGTGTGGACAACAGCGTTTCATAGTAGCAACAAAAAGCCTTTTAACACTGACCAACCTAGGAATCGAACCCAAAATGCTCGACAATTCTCTATTTTTATATTATGTTATTTACTTATGTTTTTCAGGAATATGTATGCACGATTTGTGGCGCCATTTTACATATGAAATATAATTTCGATTTGCATATGAGGCGACATATGAAAGACTTCAGCGACTTCTGCGAGTATTGCGACAAGGGATTCTATAGGCAAGCAGATTTGAAAGTTCACTTGAGGCAAGTATTCATCTTTCTTGTATTTTTAATTCGAACTAGATTCTGCGGCGCGAGGTATTTTATCATCTCAAGGAAAGACATTACCTGGAAGGAATAAATATGTACTATGTAAGACTGT
The DNA here is from genome assembly GCA_949775005.1 of Orthosia gothica. Taxonomy (NCBI): domain Eukaryota; kingdom Metazoa; phylum Arthropoda; class Insecta; order Lepidoptera; family Noctuidae; genus Orthosia; species Orthosia gothica. The sequence continues at coordinate 11,438,895 of OX459044.1, forward strand.
TCATTGATCCGTTTAAAAAGGGAAAAAAACTAGACAAACTAACAGACTGAAATAGAGTTACTCTTTATAATATTCGTATGGATGGATTTAAGAATTAAAAAGAAGAAGAATTAAGAAGATTTAAAAATTTTCAAACTTCGATGGCATGTGGGGAATCTGAATTAATAAGAGATACGGGAAAACTGTCTTAGGAACCATATAAAGCTCTTTTTTTCATTGTCCATAGAAATGAGTAAAATTGAATATTTTAATGTCAATCGACTGCTTCTGTTAACAATAAATTTACCTCAAAAAGAAGTTGGTCAAAACAAAAATCATGATCATGCAATTTGTTGGACCGCCATTGGGTCTCGGTCTCATGGTCGTGAGGTTGGCCCACAGATTACCTCCCAATAGATACCGCTTGCCTACTGTTTTGTTTGATTCCGCGTTCACCAAATTTGGCGGAAGGCACGGGTTGCACGGGGAGTGACAAGTGCGCCGTGATTGGCTATTCAAAGTCACGGTATCTGTCGTAGTGATGGGACATACGCATTAAATGTCGATAAAAATATCGATATTTTTCAAACACATGGTATTTTATGTAAAATTTGGTAGGCGGTGATTTTATAATTACTTTAATAATAATAAAGAAAAACATCATTCGAGAAAAGATTTTGATTTTGGCCAAAAGTGATGCAATTTAATTGTAATCCTATGTAAATAGGGTAACACTGAGCTCTTGTTATGAGTAGCGCACTATTAGTTCAAAGTAAAAATAAACTAATTGTTAATTTTTAAATAATCAATTTTAACAAAATTATTTTATTCTCCTATAAACCTAATTAAATATCGATACTTTTCGATAAGCAAAAAACGTATTTGTCTCAACATTTTTACTTCGGTGGGAAAAAGATAGCAATATAATAATTCCGTATGAGTGAAAGGGACTTTCACAAAAGACATCAACGAGCGCTACTGTAAAGTGTTCAATTTTGATTTGTTAACCATTATAACTTGACCTTTTTTAGATTGGTCAATATTTATTACTTTGCCTACCGGTAGAATGTTATCCCATCTTTTTTTGAACCTCAAGGACTGGTTGATTTTCCACACCATGTTACTGCACAATTCGTCTTTTTTTTAAGGCAAACCGTTGATAATTATTTTTTAAACAGAATTAAAACTAGAAATCGCAAGCGTCCCAACAGCTCTAATGTCTGGTCGACACTAAAGAGATCATACCGTGCACTGAGTTACATCAGCCTAAATAAACTGATGTGTGGTGCGCGTAAGTTGTCTTCTATGCGGAATCTATTGGGAGGTAATCTGTGGGTTGGCCCATCATCTGACATGCGGCAGATGTGTTCATTTAAGTTTTCCAAGCCTTTTGATGTTACCACTGCTGGGACACAGGCCTCCTTTCTGAGAGAGTGGGAATGGGCCGTAATACACTACGCGGGCCCAGGGCGGATTGATGGATGTCATATCCCAGAACCAAAAAAATTCGAAGACATGGTGACATCCACCAACCCGCACTGGGCCCGGCTTGTGTCCCAGCAGTTGAAACATTAAAAGGCTGATGATGATGATGAAGTGACCTACGCTATTTTCATGATGGTAGTATTCCAAATCCCGTCTTCAAGTATGATACCGAGGAAACATACAATAGAATCATTAATGTTATTTTATTTTGCAGGAAGCACACTGGCGAGACCCCATATTCGTGTAAATTTTGCCCTAAAGTGTACTCTCGTCGAGATGTTTTATTAAGGCACGTTCTTGTTCATCTTGGTAAGTGTACATGTCGGTATTCATTTTACTATTCGTAGGTATTTGTGTGATACGGGCAAAAGATTGATGATGTCAGCTTATTATTACTAGGGAGTTGTACCAAAATGTCAAGTTTTATTTTATTTGTATCCAACAGAAGTACTATCCTCACATACCCCAGTATGTGAGGATATGCCCCAATTTATGTACGGTCACAATACTCACAACGTGAGTATTGTGACATATACGTATTTGTCGTACGTATTGGATAAATTATATATTTGCATTTTAATATTAATTTGCAAAACATTTTAATTTCAGATGAAAGATTATTCGAATGCGACTATTGTGGTCTAAAGTGTATAAAAAAATACGATTTAATAAAACATATAAAAAATGAATCATGCAGAAAGTTAAAAGAACCTAAGAAGAAGAAAAGGAAAATAGACACGAAAGAAATGTCAGAGAAAGAAGAAGAAAAAATAGAAGTTGAGAAAGAAGATAAAACAAAAATTCCGATAAAAGTTAAAATAGAAGTTAGGAATAAAGAAAAAATTGAAGCTAGGAAAGAAAAAAAAGTAAAAGTTACGAAAGAAGAAATTATGGTAGAAGTTGTAAAAGATGTTACAGTCATATATGCTAAAGGTAGTGATGCTACGCTAATGCAACAATTACCTTTCTTAGAAACTGAAAGAAGTAATTAGAAAACAAGAAATATAAAGCGATGTATATTTAAACCTTTTTGTTTTATATTTTTATACCTCTACCACCAGCACCAAGACTTCAACAATTCATTGATGGTCTGTATTGTAATAAATGTGTGACTGGGTACCATAGATACGTATATCATCTCACTAACCATAATCATTCGAAGGTTTTGGCAACAATAAAACACAAAAATCTCAACAACACCTGATTATATTCAAGTAGGACTGTGCTACATAAAAAAAAATACAAAATACCAACTGATTTATCCTGTAACAAGACCAGCATAAGTTTTGTATGTGATTCATTTGTAAGAGGAATTAAATGCAATCAATTGTTAAATAATGAACAAATCAACTCTTAAAGCTAGCATACCCTAATTTAGAACTATATACTTACACATTTTGTAAGTTTCTATAACTAGTATCATATAAAAATGTATAACTAGAACAACATATATAGTTATTTTTCGAACATTCATACAGGATTTTGGACCCATTAGCACAAAGGAAGCAAACAAATAATAACTTTGTTTATTTGATAATTCAGTGCAAATGGGATCCAGCACTAAATAGACTTTGTTTAGGTTTAACCAGTGCCAGAAATAATCGTAGTGATGTCAACGCGAATGTCAATCTCAAAGACATCAACTTAGCATATACAGACGGACTGCATTCAATACCTGCAAAACTGTTAGTACCCTAGAATAAGCAAGCAAAATCATCACTGTTGGCAAATTATAATTGCTGTATAGTAATAATTAACACAACTAATGTCAATTGTAGGTTTTGACCAAAGACCTTATACGTATTTCTTACTACTAGACTGTGTACCAAAAATTTTTGTATAGCTAAAATGAAATCTATTGTCATATGTCTAGGTTAGCTATTCCCTTATAAGCGGTAGCTAACCAAAAGCGGTCCTGAGCGAGAGGGTGCCCGCTGGTAGTGTGTCCTTGTCTGACATCTTGCCAGCTCAACTAATCATTGGGTTTGGTAGAAATGGTAGAAAATTTTATATTTTCTTTTTTATGTAATACCAAAACGAACGAATAAAAAATATATTTAAATACGTTTCAAAGTCTATGAAACTTTGAAGCGTATTTAAATATTTTTACAGTTCCTTTCATTAATCAATTCATTGTATTTAAAAAAATAATTGATTAATACTTAGTAAGAGTAGTACTTTTAAATGTTTGGGCCTGGTAATACTAAATGTAGGACCACCAGGTTTGTGGAGTTTTTGGCGGGTTTTGTTCGAGTAAAATTCAGCGGCTGTTAATATTATTCGCAAATTGATTCCTAGTGGAATAAAATTGGTGAAGTTAAGTTTCTCAACTGTCTACGCAACTGGACAGTATGTGAAATAATTGAGATCCTTTGGGGTATTTCAAAGCATCGTCTGAAGACTGCAGGATCATCTCACGCCTCTCCTTCATGAGCTTGAGAGTATGATCAGAGAGCTTTTTGTTCCTATCTATACGATGGGTCTTGAAGAACAAGACTTATCCAGACTTGGAATTTGAGGGTTATCGAGTCCCCCCCCTCTCTCCAAACTTCAGATAACCCTATAATACTCCATCGTAAACTGCTCAATTCCTCTTCGAGTTCGGTGATCTTATCGTCGGTCCGGAGTCCGGATTGTGCGCGTGTTGTACGTTGCCAGGTCCTGTCGTCGGTATTTGTTGGAGTAGCCGTATCTCGTCCGGGATTATTTGCACCCCTTGCCATACCTTAACCTAGATCGCTGCCGTAGTCTTATCGGTAGGCAGCCTGCCGGGTACTAGAGGCTATGCTTTATTTGTGCTATTCATGGGGAGTGCTTTGCAGGCGAGTTGGCGATCCCAATATGGTTGTTACAAATGCACAGAGAATGCTGCTGCCCATTCTCTGGTTTGTCCCTTAGTCGCCTCTTATGACACCAATGGAAAAACATGGGATGTTGAAATTCTTTACGCCCGACACCATACGGTAAATGATGTAGATTCCAAAAAATATACACGCGTTTCTTTTTTTTTCCTTGAATTTGGTTTAGGTAGCGTAGTTAGGTAGCATAAATACATATATCGGGATACTTACACTATCGTTTTTACAATCAATTTGTCCCTTGTTATATTTGGTCATGGTCACCTCATTAGAAAGAGACACACTACCAACAGGAGCCCTCTCGCTCGGACCGATTTTTGCGCCATAGTGCACAGTCTAGTAGTAAGAAGTATAAGGTCTTTGGTTTTGACTAACATATATTTGTGTCAAACTAGTGGGTATGGCCCTCTCACAGAGAAAAGGCCTGTGTCCAGCAGTGGAAACATTATATTGTTGATCATAAATAAATTATATATCTTTTAGTCCGTATTCCTTGGTCGTTTGGTCACTGCATATTGTACACTTACTTTATATTATTGCATGTATTACAAGGTTATTATTAGTATAACCTTTGTAGATAGGCCAATAAATAAATAAAACTTAACAATTTTGCAGTTGGCAGCCAGTCCATCAACACCTCTAACATGTCATAACATTAACTTACAATAATTTCTGTATACAATTTCAAATCATACTCTTTTGGATTTAATTTATTACAGCTAAATCATTAGGCGTCTAAAGTTTAGGGCCATAATCACAGACGCGTCTCTTTTAAACTATTGTCGTGATCTGACTACATTCTTTAATGATTTGTTACAATATTAGTTGTGAGAGATGAAAGTGGAGTAAGATAGAGATGGTAAACCTTCATGAAAACATGACAAAACAAAATAAATGACCACATTATTAAAGTCTCAGGGTGTTACCATCTCCTGAAACTAAAAAAAACAAGTCCCATGTGATATAATTTGGCAACATAATCATCTAATGAACTGATGGAAGCATCAGAATTCAAAACATTAACTAATTATATTCATAAAACGAAAATAATAACAACAAACCATTATGGTATCATAATGCACATGAAATAATTAAAATAATAGGACAAAATAAACATTAAATTATTCACATGGACACAATACTGCCTCAGCTGCCTTAAGAATATTCATTATTTGGTTTATCTAGTATTATTTATTAATAAATATGCTATTAAAAACTTAATATGAATATATATTGAAACTGTCTTACATTTTCGTCAGTTTTGGTGCTCTTTCAATTTAGACGTTTCGTGTCGGACTGCTGCGGCGCCGCAGCGGTGCGGGTTTACTACTGCGTGCGACCAGTTGATTTTTTCCATACAATTTATGCACACACATACTCGTCCTGCAGCCGTGCGTGCGCGGCACCGTACCGCACTGCGCTCTTGGTGTATAAATTGTATGAAAAAAACAACTGGTCGTGCGCAGTACGACACCTGCACCGCTGAAACGCAGCAGCAGTCCGACACGGAAACGTACAAATTGAAAGATCCCTTACTCAAGTCACTCAACGATTATTCGGACCACCTGATTTTCTTCATAAATATTTTAAGAATAACCTATCATACTGTATGTTGCCTTAGCCTTCATAACTTAATCGTTTTGAAGGAATATGGCATGTTCAATCTCATGTGGCCTAAACAAAAGTTGAGTGTTACCATCCTACAAAAATAAAACAAAAATTCATTCGGCTCGTTCTAACGACAGTATTGATTCCAATGTGTTCTTAGCTTAATCATTCAGTTGTCACTTCACAAACATAGCTTTCAGCACCTTGGTTTAGTCAGTCATCAAGTTCTACACTTCACTTTAAAACTGAACTACGATTTCTGACCTTTTGGCCTGTGGGATAACACTATGCAGTTGTCGGCAAGCTGGTTGCGCATAGAACTGTTCTCTTTGCGCACCTCCGATAGCTCTTGGTTGAGTCTTAATATTTCTAGGACGAGTTTCTCGTTCTCAACTTCCAGTTTTTCTAATCTGAAATAAGACAAAGTTTTTTTTGAAACTGTTTGCCTAAATGATAAAAACGGGATAGTGCCGAAACTAGACGGTAACGCCAGCAAATGAGCTGAATACAATTTTCTGAATTAAATTAAGTTCCACAGAAGCTGAAAATTTACATGAATGTTAATACCATTATAATGAAATTGTGAAAAAGCCTCATCAAATCTCGTCGCATCGTTCAAAGAGCACAAAACCAGATTTTTGCCTAATTCATGGCAATTTATGATTTTACCACAATTTTTTTTTCTACCTACTCTTTTTGGAAATTGTAGTGAGCGTATTATAAATGACACGGGATAATCTTATCTATATTTTAGTTCCTGTGATATAGATAATGATTGCTTTTATCTGCTATCTCATACGTCAAATAGTATGCACGTTTACAACACAGAAAACAGCAAATTTATGCGATGTCATTGTTATCTTTTCTATCAAATAACATACGATAGATTAGAAAGGAAAATAAATGCACTGAATCACCGTGTTAGATTTTATTATTATAGAAATCATAATAAAATCCAACACGGATAATAGACCCGACATACTCCAAGCAACAGCAACTCTCTGCCAGCCACCTTGCGAAGTTCGTAATTCGACCTAGTAGTCACAGTGGATCTTTGTCTCTGTAGTTTGCTCTGCCAACCATTGAGCAAAAAACAGTATGTAATCGAGTGAACTGCATAGAATAAGCGAGATAGGATGATACGACAAACGTAAGCGAGTGAAAGAGAGTTATACAATTATATGCTTCACCTTCAACATTGACACAAAAATAGCTAGGATGCAGGCTCTTGCAGCTAATTCAGAGACACAAAGATCCGCTGTGAGTATTATACAGAGGACTCCTACCTTGTGTTTCGGTTAACGCAAGGTAAGATGCGCTCGCGGTCTCTACATAAAATCACATCTATCCCAATGGTGATGGGTTCTATGGCTAATATGACTGGCCTATTGCCACTTCAGCTACTTATTTACGTAATTCTTTACGTTTTTAAAAACAAGTTTACTTATTGTTTCTTACACTATGATCTCATTGGTACACAAATAAAGAATAATAATTGTATACTTTACATGAACGTTAGGGATGCCATGTTAATGAAATTGTGAAAAATGCACATTGATTCATGTGTGCAAACAATTTTTTTCAAGGTACAAACTTTGTCCTTGAATATGTTTTTTGCATCATGGAATCAATGAGGATCTTTCACAATTTCATTATAATGGTATCCCTACGCTCATGTAGATTTTCAGCTACTTGGAAATTTATGCAAGGGGTAAGGTCTATTTTGATGAGACTAATAACTATTATGTGGAGAATTAGCAAAGCATGAACATCAAAATAACAAATAATTTAGACTCTACCAACCTCTTATGTTTCTCTGTCAGATCAGTAATATGATCGCAGGCCTTGGCTAATATTCCCCCTTTGCTCGCAGAGTCTGGTAGTCCAGAATTGGGCACAAGATTAGCCAACTTGGAAATCCAACTGTTGATTTTGTCTCGGCGACGTCTCTCTACTTCATTATGGGTCGCTCGTCTTTTGTCATCGCGCTGAAAGAATACATTACAATGATTGAGAGGTTGACCTATAAATTTTAAGTAGAGTTTTTGAACTGTTTATTATGGATGGTGGAATCTGAGTTGTTAGGTTGTTAGGCAGTGGTGTCTCATCCCATATAAAACAAGTAAAATTTAAAAAAACCACGACACATTTATCTTGCGAATACACCCCCATTCAAACAGTAAAACGCCTATAACTTTTGAACGGCTGGATTTATTCAAACATAGCTAAGAACACTCTCGACAAAATCACCTTTCAAACAAAAAAAAAACTAAATCAAAATCGGTTCATCCGTTTAGGCGCTATGATGCCACAGACAGACACACAGATACACGGATACACAGCAACACACTTGAAACTTATAACACCCCTCTTTTTCCGGCGGGGGTTCAACACCGTGCTGACTTACTGTACTGATTATACTGATTATTTTTTGTACATCGATCGTGTTCGGTTCCGTTCCATGGACATAGGTGGTGATCTATCTATCGCCGTGGAACGGAACCGAACGCGATCGATTTACTAAAAATTATCGGTATGATCAGATGAAAAACGCTAGTTACGTCGGCACGGTTTCTTTGTATGGGATGAGGCATCTGTATGCTAGTATTATATTATCTGTGGTTTAGGCATCGTTATTCTCATTGTCGTTAAAGTTATCACGTAGGTATGTTATATACAAAGGATGGACATCCTTTGAGGAAATATATTTAAAAAAAGGCAAGTAACATATTCATGTTCATAAGTTTTATATTAGTTTATTATTTGCTAAAATGAGGTTATAATTGCTTTTAAGTCCACCATATTAGTTTCTGATGTACATTTAATTAAATAATAATTATCTAGATATTTAGGCATGTTGTTAGCTGAATTTATTACTGTTCACTTTTTTCTTTTTGATGCCCATTACATATAACTAAGCAAAATGTCTTTATATATCACTTTCTAATGCTGTACCTATTAGTGACGGTACGCATCAAATATTTTTTAATTTTCATGTACTTTTTAGGTTTCCGCACCCGAAGGATCCAAACGGAGCCCTATAGCTGTCACTAACGCGGTTCCGTCTGTCTGTCCGTCGTCTCTCACACAATTTTGTGTCGAAGAATTTTTTTACTTCCCATCGATTTACGAACTAGAAATTTAGCGATAGTTTTATTACGAATACTTTACTAATAAATAGCAATTATATTGATAATTCAGATTTTCTTTGGTACGGAACCCTGTGTATTTGTAGCATGAAGTTACCAAACATAAACCTATCGAAGCCTCAGTTTTATGTAAACATACCTTCTTTGCAGTGACTGCTTTTGCCGCCATGGGATCTCTGCGAGCATTTTTCTTGGGTGTAGTTGTAGTACCAAACACCTCTACAGGATTGCTGATCACGTAATATTCCGCATCTGTAACGATTTTTATTTTAATAATAAATTATTAATTTAAAAATAGTTTTTATAAACCTTTTAGCTAACCATGCATTGTCATCCAAACTGAACGCATAAGCAAAATTTTAGTTCAATCGGTTGGATATAGGTAAATCATTATTATAAAAGCTTGTATAGTAGTCACAGTGGAATTTTGTGTCTTTGAAGTTGGACGCAAGACCCTGTGCAGTTCCTATTTTTGTGTCAATGCTGAAATAGAATATAGCATTGTATAACTGCCTCCTTCACTCGCTTAAGTTTGTTGCATCGTCCCATCTCGCTTATTCAATGCAGTATACTCGATGACAAACTGTTTCTTGCGCAATGGTTCGCAGAGCCAACTTCGGAGACACAAAGATCCGCTGAGACTTCTATAAAAGGACGCCGGAGCTCTATCCACTGTCACAAACGCGCTCCGTTCTCGCAGACGAGGCCCGTCGCGTGTTCTTTCAATAAATTCCCGCCAGCCCACAAATCGCTAAGCAATAGTTAAATTATTAGATTTCAAAAGAGTTTCTTGTCCGTTCTTCTCCACGTAGGTAATATTCGAACGGATGGTAAACTCAATTAAGATCTAAGCCTAGTTGTCCCCCCAGCGACACCCTGAGCCGAGGTTCGTATCCCATAGGGGATAGCCCTCAGCGTGGTCGCTTAGTTTAAGCTTTTATGCCTCGCTGGAGTCTCTAGTTTAGTCTCCACAGGGAAAGTCCGGTTAAGCAATAGTCATCATTTGTTTGAACTGCGAGACAAATCAATCTACCTAGCCTTTTCCCAATTATGTTGGGGTCGGCTTCCAGTCTAACCGGATTCAGCTGAGTACCAGTGTTATACATAGAGCGACTGCCTATCTGACCTCCACAACCCAGTAACTGGGTAACACGGTACCCCTTGGCTAGAATGGTGTCAGATCTCAAGCTTCTGACTACTCGTAACGACTGTCAAAGATCTTCAAATGACAGCCAGGACCAACAGCTTAACGTGCTTTCCGAGGCACGGAGGAAACTCGATATGTTGAAAATGGTCACCCATCCACGGAACGACCTCGTCAAGCGTTGCTTAAACCTGAAGATCGACCCGTGCGGCTGTTATTATTTAGCCTCGAGCTCCTCCTGTTTGAACTGCGAGAAGCCACTCAGAAAATAAATAAAAAATATCTATCCAATGTCACAAAGACAGTTGATAGGGACGAGTGAAATTACAAAACGCGTCGTGTCCGTACCTATAAGTTTGTCTGTGGCGCCGTCAACTAATGAGACAAGAGCCTTTTGACAAGATGACATTCAGCGATAACGATTATCGAAAGGTCAAAGTGGTCGATCCTAAACATTTTGACATTTCTACAATCGCTTTCGCCGACAAAAAGTCACTTTGTGTGGAGCTAAAGGGCAACAAGATAAATGAATGAATTGATTGTTACAGAAATTAATTTGGTCCTGTAGGGGCTCAAGCTAGAATTTAATCTGATCTATAAGTGTCAGGATTAAATTAGGTAATGCCATTCACTGTAATCTAATTAGGCATTTTACTATTATGACTCATTAGCGGACGCCTCGCGGTTTCACGCGCGTAGTTCCCGTTCCCATGGGAATACAGGTATAAAAAGTAGCCCGGGAATAGCTTCCCAACGGTGAAAGAATTTTTGAAATCGCTCCAGTAGTTTACATACAAAAATAGAAATCTTTCCTCTTTATAATATTAGTAGATAAAAATTATAGATTATTTATCAATGTGTCTTTTGTTTGACATTCCTCTTCTTTTCATAATGATTAAAAATTTATCTCTACTATTAAATTTTTGTCTGCCCAGTATTTGGCATCTGCTCCGAGGTAGGCTGGTATATCCTGTGAAGCGGCCCACACTGTTACAGTTTTTGATGGGTCCAAGGATACTCCATTTGACCATGCTTTTTCTATAGCAACCAACCTAGGCCCGCAATCGATAATTACAATATCATATAAGTTTAGGACTTACCAGGAGATGGTGAATGAGCTATGTTAATCCCTGCTTCCTCTCCCGTCATGGTAATTAATTTATACTTTACTCCACCAGCTGCAAAAATACCAAGATAGTCACATTTAAGAATGCCTTATATATCCTCATTTGCATAGGGACCTCGGATCCGGATCTGGAATTCTATTTAGCAAAAATTTGATATTGCTGAGATTGAATGGTTACTCTTATGATCTTTTCCCAAGTCCATTTACCAAATCATTTTATTTATTAATTCAGTGACATACAGACTGGCGGGCAATGAACTAACTGTTTAATTTTCAGAACATTGACCTGCAACGTAACAAACCACTTATGAAAACTAAACTAGGGTGTCAATCAAACTTCTTGTGAATCTTCTAAAATCATATAATGTTACATTCATTTTGAACAACTACTACAGCACATATGTGAGTACTATGTAACAACTGTAAATCTGCACCTGCAGCAAAGTTGACAATCGGTAATCCTAATAGAAAACGAATCAATGTATGGGAATAACACATCTGAACGTTAAGTCACGTGGTAAGACCAAACAAATAGAAGGCATTTTCTTGTAGAAAGAGATTCAATATGAAACGTTTGCGACTTGGCTGTAGTGCTATTCTGTAAGCATCTAACTTCGAATTCTTAGGTGAAGTGAGCTTGAAGTGAACTGTCATTCCATCATACATATAACATTATATACCCATATTCCCGAAGGTTTGGACAGAGGTGAATAGTACAACTACATGTCACCAGTTATGTATAAGTAAGTCCACAAAGCACAATAGCCAACTTTAGGGCGGCCAAGAAATTTGGCAAGAACTATAATAGAAGGTGAGTATGTTGCCGCCATTAACCCGGCACAAATCCAAACTCTGCTACTGAAAAATTCCAAATGGAAAATCCCAAGCTTCCATTTTGATGACTTTCAAAGTCATAATCATATTTTTATAGACATACAAGCTTTGGCCATCGGCTTTGTTGGTGTTAAAAGTATCTTAGGTACATATCCAGGCCATGGTCTATTTATAATACTTACAGCGGATCTTTGTGTCTCTCAATTGGCTACAAGACCCTGCACAGTAGCTATTTTAGTGTCAATGTTGAAGGTGAAGATAGCATTGTATAACTGTCTTTCACTTGCTTTTATTTGTCGCATCATCCTATCTCTACTAAGTCTATGCAGTATACGATGAAAACTCAACTACTTGCGCAATGGTTGGCAGAACTAACTTTAGAGACACAAAGTTCCGCTGTGACTACTATAAAAGTATCTTATATACAAATCCAGTCCATGGTCTATCTAACCAAGTTCTTACTTTCATTCTTATCTGCTAGGAGGTAAAAAAGGCTACTTTAGTGTAATATTATTAGCTATTATAACTTGAAGAGCTGAAGTATGAAATCAAACACCTATCATCCCAGTGGTTGCTTGATTATGATGTTTAGGAATGATAATATGTTTGAAATTTTATAACATATGCCAAAGATAATTACCTCCCTTTACAACACATCTGTATTCATCATGTGTTTGTAAACATGAAAATATAAATATTTTTTTATGAACAACTTACAGATATCTTTGAAGCTGTATGCAGTCGAATTATTCTCGTTGGTATCCAAGTAAGGTTGAGGCACAATGGATCTTCCTTCGTTACTTCCTGAAAAGTAATCATAATTTAATTTAACCTTAATTGAATAACACTCATGACATTACTTAATGCACACAGATAATTAAATTGAAACTTGTTACATCGAATTAAGGCTAATTCTGTGCTACAGTAAACAAGCTGAGGCTATGATGGCTAAATGAAAATAAAAAGTAAAAATTCATCAATATTACATACCAAACGATCCCTCATCTACCATGCCCAAATATTCACTATCTGCACTGCAAACAAATGCGATAAATTAGAATACAACAATCGAAAATAAAATCTAAATCGAGAGAATACTCAATCGACTGCCAAGTTGCAAAACTATAAGCAATGACCTTCGGTGCCTTAAATCCTCATTATATAATGCACTGTACAAATATCACCAAATTCAACAGCATATTACCTGTTATCAAGTGAATTTTCATGCATGTCATCAACGTCAATTTCCACTTTGGCCATTGCGCGTAATTATTTTTGAATTTCCACAATTTGATCACGGGAACAAAATAAAAGGGTCATGTGATGAGACCATAAACAAGGCAAACTTTAAGAGTTGCCAGTCACTTTTGGCTAGCACAAATAATAAAAATTAAATTATTCTTGTTTGTGGTTTGTAGATTGTTTCATAAATTGTTTTTATCGAAAACATGGTTTGATATGAATGGTTTGATACTGCAATGATAAAACGCTGATTCCATCAAAATGGACTCATTAAAATAGCCCGAATAATGACGGAGTCTTAAAATCACTGCCATCTTTTGGAATTTGATGAAACTTCATTAGGCAAAAACAGCGCCATCTATTTTTTTATGAATGCAACGTAAAGTTAAAAATTACGACTTGCACGTTGCCAGTTTTACCCGACTGCCGAAGGAGGGTAATGTGTTAATCAGTCTATGTATATAATGTTTGATCATAGGTGGCGTTCTAGTCTAGAGACCAAACGCATGGGCCGATTTTGATGATTCTTTCGCCAATCGATTCGTCTTATTCTCTTAACCTTGCGAGTGTCTCTAAAGACATGACAGTAATAAAAGTTCACCACAGCGACCACCAGACGCTAAATTGCCAAAATGAAAAAAAATACATCAGTGAAATATATGTCAAGCGGAGTATCGTTGAATAGGTATGGAGTTTTTGGCGGGATTTTTTCGAGTGAAGTTCAGCGGCTGTTAATGTTATTTGCAAATTGATTCCTAGAGGATATTGTGATATAAAATTGGTGTAGTTTTGTGTCTCAACTGTCTACGCAACTGGACAATATGTGAAATCATTGACAGAAGCGATCTCAGGATAGTGGAGCGGAGAATTTTATTGTAGTTCTTATTGACTACCTCCGCAAAGCTTACTGGCTGACTCGATACAATTTGCTGCCAAATACTCCAAAAACCATTAGAATCTGTTCCACCCGTATTCTAATGCATACTAAAGAATGGTGAAATTGCACTGAAGACGAGGCGGTATGGTCCAAGACCTTAGCCTGCCCGAGAAGGGCGAACAAAAAGAAAAAAAAATGAATAGGTACTTAAAAATCATCTCATTAAAAAAAAAACAAATCAATCATCAAATTTAGTATGCAGGATCTTTCAGGGGCGATAAATCGATCTAGCTAGGTTTAATTTTTAGAAGAGGAGATTAGTAAGAGGAGTAGAAGTTAGCTTGTGGACGGTCAGGAGGAGGAGGAGGCTTTGGGCTGCCAATATCAGGAGTTACCACCCGGCTGGGACCCTAAATTACTCCGTGAGCACCGTGTTGCTCGACTTCAGTTTGCTCGAAACTGTGCTTCATGGACTCTGGAGGACTGGAATAAAGTATTGTTTTCTGATGAAGCTAGAATCTCTTTTAGTGGACAGGACCGACGCCGGCGAGTGCTGCGAAGAACACGGGAACGCTGTGCGGAAGTGTGTTTCGAAGAAATCACTCCTTATGGCGGAGGCTCCGTTATGTTTTGGGCAGCAATTAATTCGACGGAGCGTACGGAGGTAGTTTACATAGAAAATCGAACATTAAATGCACACACAATAGAAGTTCTAATTCCATATGCACAACCCGTATTGACTGTACTTGGGGGAGGTTCTATTTTTATGGACGACAATGCTCGACCGCACCGTTCTGGCGACGTGGAAGCGTTCATGCAAGAAGTTGGGACCCGTCATTTAGAAATTAAAAAAATCTTCTTGTCTTTATTGCCGACCACTTCTTATTGTTTGGCCGTGTACATCGTTTTTAAAGAATAAATAGAAATTAGAAAAAAATGCCAGAATTTACTTCACGCGTAATAATTTACACGATTATAAGTATACAGACTACGTCAAACAATTAAATTTCATTTAATAAACTCAAATCGACCTTAGAATGTAAATTTCCTTAGGTGCCCGTTTTTTTTGCAAAAGAGTGTAGTTTATGTAAATAATCACTAACCTGTATATATATCCATGAAAATGATGTCCAAAATATTAGGGACCTAAAAAGAAAAGTAAATAAAAAAATAGATTGTGGTTTGCCATAAGGAGGTACCTACTTGTCTAATATTTTGTTTCGTGACATTATTACGATCAGTAATCAAATTATAGGTACCTAAATTTAATATTAAAGATGGTCGTTTCAGAGGTCGAAGTGAACAAAGTGGCCTTTGTTCCAAATCGCCTGGAGGTGCGAGTTCAAGCGAAGTCCCGTCTGTCTTTGACAAGCTTTGCGACTCCCCCAGGGCTTTGGAAACACGGAAACCGACAGCTTCTAAAGTCCTAACCAGCCCCCTAGCCAAGTTACAAACGTTTCGTATCGAATCACTTTCTACAATCGTTAACGCCATCTATTATTGATCATCACCATTGTTTTTTACTAGAGTTATCGATTGTAGATTGTCAACTTTTTTTTTTTTTTTTTTTTTTATATATTATAGGCTCGCGCTTGACCACTATCTCACCTGATGGTAAGCGATGATGTGGTCGACGGTGAAGCACGCTTGCCTAGAAGTAACCTATTCACTCTTGACTTAAAGACTCCTAGATTGTAGCTATCGGGAAACACAGACTCCGGCAGGGAATTCCACTCCTTAGCTGTACGCATAATGAAAGTATTTCCAAAACGTTTAGTGCGTATGGGTGCTGTTTTGTTGCATTATTTATTTTCTTATTTAGATACTTAAGGTTCCGCTAGTCGACGGCACGAACTATTTTGTGCGCGAGGTTAAAATGCATGCTATCTCATCCGAAACACGTGCGAAAGAGATAGATGCTGTGATGAGCAATATGAAGCTTGAGTCGGCGTACGAATTAGCACTTTTGCAAAGAACAATGGCAGATGCCCATACATTTTATTAGCCGAGATTAAATTCCTACGTCTATAAATGAAAAATATCTGGTTTAACTCAGGGTGATGTTCTGCATTAGTTTGTGCAATAATTTTTGTTCGAGAAAGTCGAGAATAATAGATATTCAGTCATAAACTTTTGTAGGTTATGTCTGGGTAACTTTTAATAATGTGTTTAATAGGTAATATTATTCAATTTCAGCATGAATTGTATAATATTCTCTTTGAAAAGAGTATTTTATTTAAACTAAGCGACTTTGACGTTTATCAAAAGGTCGTCGTCCTCGTCAATAACCAAGCTATATTTTTTAAACTTGGATACTAGTCTTTTTGCTATCATTAACTAAAAGTAATTCATTTATTTCTACTACACTACAATATTCTTACCTACCTGCGAGGAACATCTATACTTAGACATGAACAGTATTGTTAACTCATTTACTGCAATAAACACATTAATTTTATTATTAAATAATATAGTTACTACTTGTTACTTAGCAGATAAAATATATAATGGCAACACTAATCTAAAGAAATTAACTGTAAAATCAAATAACTTTTTATTTATTATGATTTTTTTTATCCGTTTTGAACCAGCCCAATAATATATTTAAAAAATGTAGAAAATTAATAGAACGTCTTTCGTATATAACTCACTTTCAGACGCTCAAATTTAAGTCAGCTAAAATCTCGCCATTGTTCTTTGTATCGAAATGGATGATGATTTAGTACGAAAACTAGCGCGCGAAATTTTATAAACAGACCTTTGGGAGTCTAGATAACATGAAAAAACTACTAAATGTATACTTTCAAAATAAAAATATTTGCATTGTTGAATTACTAATCTATCTCTGTATGGAGGCCGTTTTGCAATTTTCCTTCTTCTTATGGTATTTAGTTCCGCCCAAATATGCGTTAAAATTAGTGTTGAAATATGGAACTTTCGACACTCATAACTTTCAAATATATATATTTTTATATTTTTTTGTTTTCATACAGGGCTAGATAATGATGAGAGAAATTGATCTATTTTTTTATTTTGAACGTACATCGTCAAACAGTGGAGTAATCGCTAGACTACGTTTGTATGGAAGAATTTTCGACTAGTGTAACCCTAAGATTGATGTTACTAGGTATCTATGTTTCTATAGGCCTATAATTGTTATAGGTCGATTGAAACTTACAACCTTTATATAATATTACCTAATTTGTTTTATTCGTATGTGTTTCCGGCAACTATTAATCCATTTTTCTAGCACTTTCTCGCATTCTATTATGCTTAAACTTGGCGCTGTAACTATGGAAACATTAAATTATTGTATTATCTATTTAGTACCAACGTTTCGAATCCTCGGTTGGTGATTCCAATTAACCAAATATTAAAAACCAAATAGTTACCTACCTTCTAAAATACTTTGTATGAGAAACGTGGACCTAGGGTCTTGTGGACCTCATGCAAATTATAAAAGCGCACGTGTTTTAAAGCCGGGACACAACCATTTTTAACCCCCGCCGGAAAAAGAGGGGTGTTATAAGTTCTTTCTGTGGCATCATAGCGCCTAAACAGATGAAACAATTAAGTTTTTTTTGTTTGAAAGGTGATTTTGTCGAGAGTGTTCTCAGCTATGTTTGAATAAAATCGGTTCATCAGTTCAAAAGTTATGGGCGTTTTACTGTTTGACTCGGTGTTTTCGCAAGATAAATGTGTTGGGTGTTTTTTAAATTTTGAAATTTTACTTGTGTCTATAAATGTTTCACTACTAACCTGAAACTACTGAGCCGCTTCGTTTCTAATTATCAGACAGACAAGGCGGGGCCTCTGAGACCCCACGTCCACAGTAAAAGGTTAAAAGACGTCTGTGAAATTCGCTTTTCGCTATGGTACCCCGCCCCACACCCTCGCTGATATTTGCTACAGAACCGAGGAGTGTTCCGAGCTGCCATTAGATTTGATTCTACCAGTACTTTCTATTTCTAGTATTTCTTCGAGTTTCAATGTTTGTATCGTACCCATGACATAGGCGTAACCTTGTTCCTTGTTGACTTCGGATCCCTAAAAAAGAAAAAAACCCCTTAACAAGAAAAAAAAGGGCGCACGGTTGGCGCAGTGGTTGAGCGATTGACTGCTGTGCTTCGTGTCGCGGGTTCGATTCCCGCACGGAACAAATATATGCATGCATGACCTACAGATAGTTGTTCCGGCTCTGGGTGTTGTGTATGTGAGTTTATATGTTTGTAAACGCACCCACGATACAGGAAGAAATTCCTAGCGTGGGGCAACGTTTATATAGAAAAAACAAATACACCTCAACGGCTGGATGAAACTTGGTTCACGGGTTTAGGACATAGCTACCTGCTTTTATCCCGGTATTAGGTATCTGTGTTGCAATGACCGAAGTTGAAGCCGTTGGCAAGTGGTGTAGTTCTCGCCAAACTTCTTGTCCGCCCTGAAGTTGGCTGCAATGGCTGCGCAGTAGTCAATCTCATACAAAAACAGCACCGTATCGTACCTTGCGCATCAAAAAGCCAACTTCAGGGCAGCCCAGAAGTTTGGCGAGCACTTTACCTAAATAAAATAATAACCTAAGTAAAAGTATTAGTTTTATTTTCAGTGCAGGTTTTGAGATTATTTAATTCTGTAGTTCAAATAGTTAATTACTCTCTCTAAGTACTTAATGCTAATATGTGGTAATAACGCTACCTACGTATCTATTCACGAAACATTGTTCAGTGTAGTAGCACCCTATTTAACGAGGGGCTATTTAGCACTTCCAGTGAAAATGTTAATTGGGTTCGGAGCAGAGTGCTCGCTTAGAGTACCTAAGTACGTTATCAACTTGTGTTTGTGCAGTCAGTTAGTGTTTTTTATGTATTATAACGATGTTAAATTGATTAATTTTAAAATTAAAATGGACTTATCTAGTTCAATTATATTTGGAAAAATATGAATACAATGCAGTGTTGGGGACTTCACAAAAGAAATTATATGCTCGAATACAAAATATTTTATTTCAATAGTTTGGGAGAAAAAAAAAACGAGCCTATGAACGCTAAAATGTAAATGGGGTTACTTTGATATCCCATTGTTTTTCAATTTATAGTAACCCCAATTTAAAATGTATTTTTATTGAATTCACACTGTACAATTCAAAATATTTTTTCTGCAACAATTAGGTTGATGCAAAACATAGCTAACATGTCAGTGTTATCAGTGCTGTATTTCTGAACTATGATGAAAAAGACTGGTCTCCACGACACAGGGAATCCTAGTGTGGAGATCAGTGATTTATTTGATATAAAATGTATTTTTCTTGAACAATAAAGATTATTATTATCTCCTTTATTCATATTCTTTCTTATTGTCTATATTTTTAAATATTTTTATAAAACATACAAAAATAAAAACATTTAAAAATATAAAAAATAGAGACCCACCGGTATAGGGAACAAAGGGGTCCAAGCTACCGGCGGTCAGGGCTCCAGAGAGAGGAACCTCCTAACAATACGAGCCGTGTCCAGCAATACTGCTTTCTGGATCAGGCCCTTGACCCAGCCGCCTAACGAGAGCCTCCTAAGGTATTATTATTATTATGTTTTTTAATCTTCAGTTTCTCAGGTAAGAACCTGGTGTTTTTATAGAATCTCACGGGTGTAAGCCAAGGTGAAATCCTAATTTTCTATTTGACCTGGTAAATTATTTTGTACTGCACTCAAATTGTAATCTAAATCTAACTGTAAAAATTTTCTTACTATTCGGCAAGTGTTTAATATTGCAGCTTTTTGTAGTGTTAGGTATGTGTATTTTGATAGATTGAGAACATTAAAACTATTGTATATTTGTTTCGGAATAACACCTGTTGTTGATATGACTATAAGGACTATTGTAACTCTATTCATTTTCCAAACTCTGGTAATTTCTTCTTGTAACTCTGTGTACTTCCTAATTTTTTCTGTGATAGTTTTTTGTATATTATTAGTGTTTGGGACTGCTATATCTATTATGTATGTGTGTTTGTTTTCTTTATCAACAAGTGTTATATCTGGTCTGTTGTTATAAATAGTGTGATCTGTAATTATTGTGCGGTCATAATATATTTTGTATAATTGATTTTCTAAAACAGCTCTAGGTGAATATTTGTAATATGGTGTGTACGGATCCTGCATGAGTTTAAGATTGATTGCAAGTTTTTGGTGTATAATATTAACAAGTTGGTTATGCCGGTGAGTATAGTCGTTCTGAGTCAATGTCATACAAGCTCCTGTAATATGTTGTATTGTTTCAGGTTTGCTGTGACATTTTCTGCATAAATCGTTTCTAACTGTACTATCTTTTATAATATATTTTCTATAATTTTTGGTATTAATGACTTGGTCTTGAATGGCTAGCATAAATCCTTCTGTTTCTGGAAACAGCCCACTTAATTCAAGCCATTTGTTGGAAGCTTCCCTATCAATGTGTGTTTGGTTTAGTTCGTTAGGATGTCTTCCGTGTAGTTCTTTCTGTCTCCATTTTTTATGTATCTCTTCTAAGTGTCTTGCTTTGTCTATTGTTTCAATATTACCTTCGCTAAGATTCAGTGGTGTATATTTGTTATGTATTTCTACTATTGTTTTATGTAATTTACTAGTATTCTTCTTCCTATTAAAGAATTGTTTTAGGTTTATTATTTGCCTTTTGTGTAAATTTGATATTTCAATTAGCCCTCTGCCCCCCTCCTTTCTGGACATAATTACTCTTTCGATTGCTGATTTAGGGTGGTGATATCTATGTTGTGTAAGAATTGTTCTAGTTTTAGTTTCAAGTGCATTTAATTCTGTTTTAGGCCACTTTATAACGCCAAAAGAATAAGTATAGGTATAAGTATAGCAATATAGTATAGGTATAGCATAAGTATTTATAGATTTGAACAAATTTTTACTAGAGAGGTACATTTTACATAGTGAATGGATTCTTTTATAATATTCCTGTTTCAGTTTATCTTTTATAGATTTGTGCTCTAATAGTCGCGCTTGATTGTATCCTAAGTATTTATAAAATTCCTCATTTTTCATTGCTTCTATCACTTCTGCCGAATCTGTTGTGTAATTCCCGCCGACTATCTTACCCTTTTCTATGTTAAGCTTTCGGCATTTGTCTAGTCCAAAATCCATTCTAATGTCTTTTGAAAACGATGTTGTTTTGTCTAATAAACCATGTAAATCTGTATTTTTATTAGCGTATAGTTTTAAATCATCCATATAAAGTAAATGTGTTATTTGGTGTAATAGTGATCTATTGTTCTTTATGTCAAATCCTAATTTAGATTCGTTTAATGCGCGAGAGAGTGGATTTAGGGCTAAACAAAACCATAGAGGGCTTAGTGAGTCCCCTTGAAATATACCCTTTTTAATTTCTATTTCATCTATAGTTAAGTTTGAGGTTTGTGTTTGTAGCTTAAGAGTAGTTTTCCAGGATCCCATGGTGTTTTTAAGAAAATCTGTTAACAGTGGGTTGATTTTATAGATATTTAGAAGTTGAACTAACCATGAATGCGGTACGCTGTCAAATGCTTTTTTGTAATCTATGTACGCTATGTATAAGTTTTTTCTTGCTCTCTGGACATGTTTTAAGAGAGTGGAATCAATAATTAATTGTTCCTTGCAACCCATATGCCCTCGTCTGCAGCCTTTCTGTTCTTCAGTTAAAATATTATATTTTTCGGTGTGTTTAATAATTTTGTTAGTAATGCAAGACGTTATGATTTTGTACATAGTTGGGAGGCAATTTATAGGTCTTTATTGTGAGGGATCCTGGGTTCTACTAGATTTTGGGATCATATATGTGATGCCTTTTGTGAGAAAATCTGGCAATTTTTCGTTACCTTTTAAAATATCATTAATTTGTTTAGCTAATGTACTATGAAGTGCCTGTAATCTTTTAATCCAAAAATTATGCAAACCATCTATTCCTGCTGCTTTCCAGTTATGTGTTTTATTTATAATCATATTTAATTCAACAGTATCTATATCTTCAAACGGCATTTCTTCTATTTTTTCTGATCTAACTATTTCTTCTTGTATCCATCTAGCTTCTTTATTATGTTCAGCGTTGTCTGACCAGATTCCTTGCCAGAATTCTTTTAAACTCTCTTCCGATGGTGGATTTATTATAGTCGTATCGTTTCCTTTAAGCTTTCTATAAAATTGTTTCTCACTTGTTATTATTATTATATTATTTAAAAAAAGATAAATTGAGGTGCGTTCCGTTTTCACGGAGTTAGCTTTAAAAACGTAAAAAAATAAAGTTATCATCAAAGTTATCCTAGATCTCAATGCAACCTCGTTTAAACGGTACCTAGCGAAATACATCAAAACTATTATTATAAAGATTTGTGTAAATGTTTGATAAGTCTACGTAAGATAACAAAAAAAAAGTTATTGATCCGACTTGTAACAAAAAGTATAATTAGGTAACTTGAAAACATGATGATTTATTTATGGAGATATTTTGATAATTTTGGTGTCAAATTAAAGTTAAATGGATAAAATGGTTCTACGCCTATGTAGAACCATTTTATCCGTAAATCATGTAAAGAAATGAATGCCAAGTGAAAGGGTCAGGACGCCCCTTACTGCGACACGTTTGTTTGATCGTGTTAGCGACACTGCCTTTACATTTTTTTCGTATCGTTTTAAAATATTGGAGTATATTGGTAGATAGGTGTTAACGACATTATTTTTTTGTTATCTGGCGGTGACTTTAACAGGTAATCTCTGGAAGTGGGTTAGTTACTGCGAGTTTTAACTCACGCTGGATCGCGTTAGCATTAATGTCAATTAATATTGAAACTGCGGCTCTTGACAAGTGTCATTCGATTATACTCGAAATACCAAAATGTCAAGGATTGCTCACGTGACATTTCTATAGCGTTTGACATTCGTGACATTCTCTAACCATTATAGTTGTGACACGTCATGATACGGGGGCTGATCCGAATACAACAAGTAAAATTTCAAAAACCCCGACATATTTATCTTGCGAAAACACCCCGATTCAAACAGTAAAACGCCCATAACTTTTGAACGGCTGAACCGATTTTATTCAAACATAGCTAAGAAGACTTTCGACAAAATTACCTTCACCAAACAAAAAAAAACTAAATCAAAATCGGTTCAGCCGTTTAGGCGCTATGATGCCACAGACAGACACACAGACACACAGCAACACACGTGAAACTTATAACACCCCTCTTTTTCGGCGGAGGTTAAAATGCTTTCACATAAAGAAAGTTACTAGCGACGGCGACGGGCGTGAAGCTTCCGATATTCCGATAAAATGAAAATAATTTATCGACGAAAAGCAACAACATTGAACTTTACATGCACAGCGGCGTAGCCCATTGGAGCCTGAAGTGCTACGCGACGCTACGACGTAGCTCTCACTTTGCTACGGCCTACGATTGCGTGATTTCTAAGAAGCTTTGTTTGTGTAAATCATTCAAGCTTATCCATTTTTTTCAGTAAATATTTATTTTTGTTGAAAATCCAAACCGCATGTATCTTCACTGACACGAACGCGCCTATTCTGACTAATTCTCGTTGGTTTTTACAAGATTTTATTTAACTTGCAATGTATGTATGTTCGGGTCAAATCTTGCAACTGAATTTTGAAGCAGTTATCCTCAACCGAATAAGATGAAATTTTGCATACACGTTTAGTTTGGATGACAATGCATGGTTAGCTAAGTGACGTCATTCTAACTCAAAAATGGTGGACAGCCGAATTTGGCGGACTAGTTCTTTTTTGTGCATTGCCATGATATGGGTATCAAATGAAAGGGTTTGCTGAGAAGAATACGAAAAAAAACTTGTTAAAAAAAGATTTTTTCATGATTTTATTGTAAATTTATTTTCTTATTGCACTACATGTTATGCAGTCCACTCTTGCATTTAGTTTGCTACACAAGACAATAATAATATCTACAAAATTTACATACTTGATAAAAGGTTCTTACCTTGAAAGAGCAATATTCGCAAATTCAAACGACATCTCTCTACCCCTAAAATCAAAACCTCTATACTGCATCGCAATATATCGATAAAAACATCCCTCGTAGACAGATTTATCGATGGCTCGACACTCAATACCGTTGATGGGTGGTCGCGAGAGATAGCGTCGTACGAAACGAGCGAGATGAAAGGCAAGGCTTATCGACACCATGCTATGTCACAATGCAGCCTTTTTTATTATGTACTCTGTTTAAATATGTGTGGAGGGTTTTGAATTTGTAGGTTTATATAGTACTAGCTTCTGTCAGCGGCTTCGCCAGCAAATACTGGTTTTCTTATCCCAAGGGGACAATACACCGGGGTGAAAAGTAGCCTATGTGTTATTCCAGACTATAATCTATCTCTGTGCCAAATTTCATCCAGATCTGTTCAGCAGTTATGGAGTGTTTGAGTAACAAAAGTATCATTCATCCATCCAAACTCGCTCATATTAAGTAAGATGAGATCCCACTGCAACAATTTGCAGGTAAATTGTTTTTGAGGAAACTTGATTTTTATTAAGTATCTATTCTTTTTATAGTAGGTAGAATAGATTACGTCAGGGTTGCCTGGCCACATCTTGCCGCAAACAGTTTCTTTAAAACCCTTATAGTTTCGCTATGTCTGTCTGTCCTTGCGAGGTTAGCTCAGGGACTCTTAGTACTAGAAAGGTATAATTTGGCATGGACATACATATTAATAATTCCGTCAAAGTGGTAAAACAAAATCAAGAAAAAAATTTTGTTTCGGTTTCCTCCCAATAGGCGTAAAGTGGGGATGTTTTTTTTCTAGTTTAAACTTTGTCTTATACCAGGAATTTTGCCTGTATCGTGGGTGCCTGTGCATCATCACCTCCTCTTAGTTAACCTCCATTCATGGGTAACCAGATTTAGCAGGTAAACTGGCAACCGGCTAACTGAGAGCTGTCAACCTTATTTTTTGCTATTTTATTTATTTATTATATACTTTATTGTACACCAATTAAATAATTACAGGACAAAACATTTATAACGATAAGTGTACAATGGGCGGTCTTATCGCACAGGGCAATCTCTTACAGACAACCTTTGGATGGACTGGACGAGAGGAGATAGATATAGGGCTGTCAGTGTACAAACAATCCTAAAATAATCATCATCATCATATCAGCCAGACCACCGAAGTTCACTGCTGGACATAGGCCTCCCCCAAGCGTCGCATTCTTCAGGGATAAACCGCACCCTTTGCCACGCCATCGCCTCGACCGCTACCGTAGTCGAGGGCAGACGGGCTGCCGGGCACTCAGGTCGTTTTTAGGGTTCCGTACCCAAAGGGTAAAAACGGGACCCTATTACTGAGACTCCGCGGTCCGTCTGTCTGTCTGTCTGTCTGTCACCAGGCTGTATCTCATGAACCGTGATAGCTAGACAGTTGAAATTTTCACAGATGATGTATTCCTGTTGCCGCTATAACAACAAATACTAAAAACCAAATAAAATAAATATTTAAATGGGGCTCCCATATAACAAACGTGATTTTTTTGCCGTTTTTTGCGATAATGGTACGGAACCCTTCGTGCGCGAGTCCGACTCGCATTTGGCCGGTTTTTTTCTTGTGTTTTTCATTTTGGTTTGGGGGTTTGCCTTAATCGCCACGCTTGGCAGGCGGGTTGGCGATCGCAGTTTATTGTTAAAGTGCACAGAGAACGCTGCTGCCCATTCTCTGGTGTTTCCCTGAGTCGCCTCTTACGACACCCACGGGAAGATATGGGAAGGTGAGATTCTTTAGGTCCGACACCATACGGAACATTACTAAAATATAACTCTTCAACATCTTACACAACCCTTCTTATCCTTCCTACCTGCGTGAGCGATTTTCTTATGCTCGCCCTAGAGATGTATTATGTAGGTCACATCTTAGATCCCTCCTTAAATCCCATCCTCATAAAACTAGCTATTATTCATATTCCTTCTCTGTCCATGCTGTAAGATTGTGGAACTCACTTCCGCCTAGCATTAGAGATCTATATATACTATCTTGCTTTTTAAAAAACGATTAAAAGAGCATTATCTTTCCTCTCAAATCTGATCTTTATAAGCATATATATATATATTCAGTATCTATATATTTTAGAGTTACCTATGTATTTATTTAAGTATATATCACTTATAAATGTGTATGTTTTTATATCTTAGGTTAGTCGTTCACTTTTCTACTCTTCCTGCTCTCACACACAATTTGTCTACATTTCTTCTTCATATCTCCTTTTCGCGGGTCTGCTGGTAGAAATTTCTAAAGAAATAAGCAGTACCCTTGTACTCCTTTGTCATGATGTGTTTTCTATATGTATTTTCTGTGTACATTAATAAAAATAAATAAAATAATATTACTTAGATGTTACATAAAATACATACATAGGTTGGCGCAGTGGTTGAGTGATTGACTGCTGTGCTGCGTGTCGCGGGTTCGATTCCCGCACGGAACAAATATTTGTATGACCTACAAATAGTTGTTCCGGCTCTGGGTGTTGTGTATGTGAGTTTATATGTTTGTAAACGCACCCACAATACAGGAAGAAATTCTTAGTGTGGGGCAAGGTTTTAAAAAAAAAAAAAAAAGTTATTTAGAAGTCGCACAAATGAAGACTTGAAGAGACACATCTATGTAATTTTCTGTAACAAGATTTATCTGTCTATTGAAATCTGCCCTGTTATAAAATTTTCGCCTGCCTTTGCTCATCTATACTATAATAATATATAATTATCTATCTTATATCTTCTATCTATATATAAAAGAGAAAGTATGTATGTTTCTAACAGGCTCCGAAACGGCAGAACCGATTTCAAAAAATCTTTCACCGTTGGGAAGCTACACTATTCCCAGGTGACATAGGCTACTTTTTATCCCTGTATTCTCACTGGAAGGAGAACTACGTGGGTGAAACTGCGAGGCGTCCGTTAGTAATATTAAGTATAAAGAGTTAAAGTTTGTGAGGTTATAGGGGATAATCTCTGGGTCTACAGAACCGATTAGAGCAGTGGTAGCCCAGTGGTATTGGCAGCGACTCACAAGTTGTAGGTCGTGGGTTCAAGCCCAGGCAGGCGCTTTACTTTGTGTAAATTATTTCTTCACCACTGCTCTCAAAACGGTGAAGGAAAACATCGTGAGGAAACCGGCATGTCGTAGAACCAAAAATTCGAAGATATGTGACATCCACCAACCCGCACTGGACCCGCGTGGTGGATTACGTCCCATCCCTTCTCACAGAAAGGAGGCCTGTGTCCCAGCAGTGGGAACATTAATTAGCTGATGATGATGAAGACACAACCGATATAGATGAAATTTGGCATGGAGATAGTTTGACCCTGGGAAGGACATAGGATAGTTTGTATTCCCTTGGGATGATGGAACACTATTTACGCGGGCGCAGGCGCGGGCAGAAGCTAGTGCTACTTTAATGTTTTAACTAACAGATCCTAATCCAATTAGACCCTCTCCAGTACATTCGGAATCAAATGAATGTACTTAAGGACCTAACCTTTGGATTGGGTTAGGTTCAATACCCTCAACTGGTAACAAAGCTTATCTCGGATTGACTCTATTATTAGACTGATTCTCTGGTTATCCTATTGTTATCAGTGTGCTGATGCCAAGTTTTTTAATATACTCATTCGTGATAACGTAAAAGATCTCTTATGTCAA
Organism: Orthosia gothica; assembly: GCA_949775005.1. NCBI lineage: Eukaryota > Metazoa > Arthropoda > Insecta > Lepidoptera > Noctuidae > Orthosia > Orthosia gothica. Next base: position 11,466,900 of record OX459044.1, read on the forward strand.
AATTAATAAAAAAGAGGTTTCTTCTTACCGTCACCAGACCGCGTTTATCCAGTTTCAATACAAATTGACGTTAACGCAATTGAGCATGAGTAAAAACTCGCACTAAAGCCTCTGGTTGTAGATGTTTAATTTGGTTGTGAAAGCATGAGTTTTTTTAAGTTGTTTGAAATTAATTTTGTATGTATATTTGATTAGGTATATAATCAAAACCGGCCCAGTGCGAGTCGTACTCGCGCACCGAGGGTTCAGTACAAACATTCACCAAGTAAAAATACTCAAGTTCATAAACAATGAAAGCACCGAACATGGCTCGAAAGAAAATATTTTTTTTTACTTATCCAAGTACATTTTATAAGTTGGTCGGCTGTGACTCGTAGATTTGTAAAGCCTACTGTGATAGTTTTTCTTTTAATTTCGTTAAATATACTACTGCCGAGATTTTTTTCACATATCCAAAAGCAACCATCTAGCTGGCAGGGGACACACACACACTTGACCATAACGAACGGATCCCTGAATCGCAAAATGGTTTTCACAGAACCGTAATATTTTTGAATGGCCTATCCAACGATACCCCACACCGTGGCACAGACGAGAAATAAAAACATCCCCACTTTACGTGTACAGGAGGTACACTAAAAATATATTTTTCATTATTTAATTTTACCACTTTGTTGGCGTCATTAATATGTATATCCATGCCAAATTATAGCGTAACGTTAAGGGTTCCTTGTTGACTACGGAACCCTAAAAATGGGTAAATAAATGACGAAAAGTAATATTAAAAGATAGAGAAAAATAAGTAATCAACAATGTATGTATAAAAAACACTGAAATTTGGAAAACATACTGATATCGAAGAACCTACCTACGTAAACTCTAAGTTCCTTCCTAACGGAGATTAGACAAAAAAATACAAACACTATATAAACACTAACACTACCTAATTTTTAATTCAGTTAGAAAATTACTAGCATTGGCACATAAGATTATTATTTTTTTAATAACTGAAGTAAAGACGCATGAATAGGTAGCATCACTAATTGGCATATATATTGTATCCCAGAGATCGCAACATCACTCTCAGAACCCCACAACAAAATATTTAGAAAAACAAAAACTGTACACATCTACTTTCACAACACAAAAAACACCAGGTGCGGCGTAGGGGTGCGCCAAAGTTCACCTAAATTTTCAACTCCGATAATTGGAAATCCGAAAATGTTCTTCCTAACATTTTTCATCCTAACAATCACAATTCCTAACTACTCTGTCTCTAATGTCATAATTCAGAAGAATTCAACTTCATAATGTCAGTAGCAATAAACATTTATTATACTTTTATTTGTTTTCCTATATTTTCTCAACATAACTATCTTTTACACTATTATTCAAAGTCATATCTTTTTTGTTTAGATTTGTTTTTATTCATAATAATCAGTATTATATACATTAATTTTGCGTAACTTTATTTTCACTTAACATGTATAACATATAAGAATAACAGGTACCATGGTACAAGTATTCAAATAAATACATGTTTTCATAATCACATTTCAATTAAATTAGTTTAATAATAGCGGCTATAGCTTTCAAATAATCACTTTTATTGGTGTATTTTGCTTTAAAATTAAATATATATTTAATTCTATCATATTTGCCGTTGATTTGGAAGTTCATTTTATTTTTGTAGGTAGTACTCATAAATAGAAAGCTTTATAAAAATTTTCAAGACTCGGCAATGTTATGTTTTTTTGTATGTTTTTCGTGAGGTAAAAAAGTGAGAAAAAGTCCAAGAGCGAGCGAAGCGAGCTCGGGAACTTAGGGCACCCCGACACGGATAGGTTAGGTTCGAAGGAGATGACGGAAGCTGAAGTGAGCGAGCAAAGCGAGCGAACGCAGCTCCCGTCATCTCCTTCATGTTAGGTTACTTTAGACCCTGCAGACAGAAATAGGAGCGCCGCGCAGCGGGGCTCCGTCGACTTAGTTGCTTAAATCTTCCATAACCATCGGGTTCCGTGGGGTTGGGATGGTACATTGAGGTAGCCCCTCTACCCTCCTTTCCCTTTCCCCCTTTCGCGCCCCTTAAATCGATGGAAATTTATGGAATTTTTTATTCTAACCTGAAAACTTTAACCATAGATATCTCCATAACTATAGGGCTCCGAGTGGTTGGTGTGGTACTGAGGGGTAGCCAAACCTCCCCCCATCCCTCCTTTACCCTATCCGCGCCAAAAATCAACGGCATATAATCGAAATTTTAACCTTACACTTATACTTTTTGTTGCTTCTTAATTCACACGCCCAATATTGTTTATCCACTGTTATTCGGTTTTTTTTCATATGTAAATCCATGTACGTCTAATTTTAATCCTCCGCGACTGGTTTTAAATGATTTTAAATAATTTTTCTCTATATTAATAAAGCATTAACACAAACATGCTCGTAATGATAATACACCGACATGAACTTAACAATAGACACAACTCAGTACGCTATGTAAAGCATACCCCAAATAATAATCATCCCTCAAATTAAAACTATAAATATCATCTTCTAACCAAATATATTTTTTATTACACTTGGTAAATGTTTCTTTCTGAGTATGAGTGAAAATATTATGGTAATTATGTTTAGGGATAAAAGCGTTATGATAAAAAACAGTAGGAGTTTAAATATATTTACTTAATGATATTATTAATTACAACTTTCGGAAACACGAGTGTTATGAACATCGCCGGTAGCACTACAAATAGTATGAATGAAAACTTTAGGATGAAAATTTTTAGGAAGAGTGATCATTCGGATTACAAATAGTTAGGAAGAACAATTTCGGGTAAAGAACTTTAGGTGAGCCAATATGGACCCGCGGCGTAGCGGACAATCCTATACATTTTCACTAAGATTTGCCCGCATACCCGCCTGTCGGTGGTCGATGGGGTAACATTTACAACCTCGTAAAAAACCTTAGGGGCTCCGAAAGGTGTTAGGGGGTATTTCCTGGCGTGTTTAATAACCCCAACCCTTGTATTGGGGAAATTCAAACATCCTGTACTGTGTGTACTTATCTTGTTTTCCTTGTATTGAATATTGTTTCGGATTTGTGTTCAATTTTGTTGGGCATTGTTTGATTAATGGGTAAAATTGTGTTAGGACAAACCATTTACATGGAATTGTACCTATAGAGGTAAATATCAACCGGGTACAAAACTCGACTCAGTATTGCTAGTGAAAATATCCTAATAAAAACCGGCCAAGTCCGAGTCGGAATCGCGCACGAAGGGTTTCGTACCATTATCGCAAAAACCGGCCGTTTGTTGTATGGGAGACCCACTTAAATATTTATTTTATTCTCTTTTTTAGTATTTGTTGTTATAGCGGCAACAGAAATACATCTGTGAATTTCAACTGCCTATGCTGTCACGGTTCATGAGATACAGCCTGGTGACAGACAAACAGACAGACGGACCGCGGAGTCTTAGTAATAGGGTCCCGTTTTTACCCTTTGGGTAAAATATTAGATATTTTATTAGATAACTAAGGGTTCCGTCCCTAAAAACTTGCAATAAGACTTTGCTTATGATGAAGAATTAGCCCTGGCAGCCCTTAGCAGTTGCGATTTGTGACCAAGCACAGCTATAGGAATCCCACTGGCATGACTGGAGACTGGAGACAAAAGAAAAATGACCGTTATTCACAAAACTATAAACAGATATGAAATAAATCTTAAAATTCAGCTTATTCAATTGTATATTAATTACGCTTATCATAATGTTAAAAGTAATGCAGGTATTTTTTTTATTTATGCTTATTCTACGTCAAGGGTACTACCATGTTTTGAACGCTTCTCAACTACTTATTCGGTCTCTAACAGTGGCCAATTCCAATTCAAATCAATATAGCTCCTTTCCTAATTATCTCACTCATTAATGCGAGACCAATCGCAATTATTGCATGCTAATTGATATTGTTATTAATCAGAATAATTATTTACGCTCGCTCGAGTGTATCCATTTGACTGATTTGTACCTACCGTTAGGGTATTAGATAACTAAGTGTTTCAACCACTAATGAGTTCAATTAGCTAGTCAAAGTCAAAGTCAAGTCAAAGTCAAATATATTTATTCAATTAGGCCAATAAACGGCACTTTTGAACGTCACATAAATTAAAATTAAAATTTACAAGTACGAAAAAAAAAAAAAAAAGATTCTACCGTGCATTCGGAAAGTAGATTGTTATGGAGAAGAACGCACAAGAAACTCCATACTTACTCTTTTAAAAAAAAAAAATAGGTGTTTAACAATATTTACATTAGTACATACATTAATATATTAATGTTTGCATAATCTGGTTGCATCGTCCTCACATATATATATGTGAGGACATGATGATGCAACCAGAATAGCTCTACACACTATACTACGTACAGGTATAAAGTATTAAAAAGCATTAACAGGAAAATTTATTAATTTGATAAGTAGGAACATGTTTCTCACATACTTACAAATATTACAAACATAGGTAAAATACCTAATTCAACAACAACGGAATAGTGTGTGAGTCAATATCTAAAAAAAAAAAAAAAAACAATGAATACAATAACTATGAATAGGTATATAAATTAACAAATTTGATTTTGTCTACACCAAAGATTGCCCTATGGAGCAGGACCAGCATGTTTCCAAGCATTCTTATCTTGAATATAATCATCTAATTTGTAATATGCTTGTTTACAAAGAGTGCTTTTAACTAAAGTTTTAAATTTACTTTCATTTAGTTTTAATATATCACAAGGTATTTTGTTATAGAATTTAACACAGTACCCCATGAAAGATGATTGTACTTTAGCTAGTCTGTAAGAAGGATGATCTAACTTATCTTTATTTCTGGTATTACAATTGTGTCTATCACTGACTTTACTAAACAGATGTATATTTTTCCTTACATGCATAATATTTTCATAAAATGAATTGGCAAGAAACTGTCATAATATTAATATTTTTAAACAGTTCCCGAAAAGATTCACGGTGACTTAACTTATATATGGCTCTGACAGCTCTCTTTTGCAATATAAATATGGATTCAATGTCAGCCGCTCGACCCCATAGTAAAATACCGTATGACATTATGCTGTGAAAGTAACTAAAATAGACCAAACGCGCGGTTTCTACATCCGATAACTGTCTTATCTTTCTAACAGCATAAGCGGCTGAGCTTAGCCGACCTGCAAGGGATGTTATGTGAGGACCCCATTGCAATTTGTCGTCTAGAGTGATTCCCAGGAAAACTGTTTGATTTACAAAGTCCAGCTTTTCGCCATTCAATATGATATCGCACTCGGTACTTCTATTATTCGGCAATGTGAATCTAATACATTTGGTTTTTTTTTCATTTAGTACTAAATTGTTTGCCGTAAACAAATTTTGGACCTGATAAATGGAGTTATTCACGTCATCAAGATTTCGTGACCGCCGATCTATTTTAAATATCAAAGATGTGTCATCAGCAAACAACACCATCTTCGGTTGATTTTGTAGTAATTGGGGTAAATCGTTAATATAAACTAAAAAGAGGAAATAACCCAATATCGAGCCTTGAAGAACACCCATTGTCATTTCCGACCCTAGTGAGTTTACGCCGTTTACCTGAAATTTCACTTGTCTGGCTTTTAAATATGATCTAAGTAACTCAAGGGCTGTATGTCTAATTCCATAGTAATGAGAAACACTTCGAAAACTATACACAAGCACATGAATTAGGTACATTGTTTTGAAAATGAGTAGATTGGTAGATAATCTATCTGTCACCGAATTATTGCAAACAAAGTTTATAAAATATCTCGAGAGATTTTAACTCTCATTAAATTGTTATTATGATTTCTTCTACAATAATGTGCTTGATGCACATTATTGTAGTAGTAGTTTGTAATCTCTCGAGATATTTATAAACTAACGTTTATAAATACGACAGTTTGTCCGTCTGTCTATAACAGTTGTACACGCCTAAACCGCTGAACAGATTTGACTTGCCTTGTAGGATTTTTAGGGTTCCGTAGCCAAATGGCAAAAACGGAACCCTTATAGATTCGTCATGTCTGTCTGTCTGTCTGTCTGTCTGTCTGTCTGTCTGTCCGTCCGTATGTCACAGCCACTTTATTCCGAAACTATAAGAACTATGCTGTTGAAACTTGGTAAGTAGATGTATTCTGTGAACCGCATTAAGATTTTGACACAAAAATAAAAATATAACAAAAAAATTTGGGGGTTCCCATACTTGAAACTAAAACTAAAAATATTTTTTTTCGTCAGACCCATACGTGTGGGGTATTTATGGATAGGTCTTCAAAAATTATATTGAGGTTTCGAATATAATTTTTTTCTAAACTGAATAGTTTGCGCGAGAGACTCTGCCAAAGTGGTAAAATGTGTGTCCCCCCCCCTGTAACTTCTAAAATAAGAGAATGATAAAACTAAAAAAAATATATGATGTACATTACTATGTAAACTACCAGCGAAAATTGGTTTGAACGAGATCTAGCAATTAGTTTTTTTTTAATACGTCATAAATCGTAAACCGCAATTTACCAAGTACGGAACCCTTCGTGCGCGAGTCCGACTCGCACTTGGCCGGTTTTTTTTTATCGCGATCGGTAGTATGATCCCTTCACCCTTGGTTAACACTTTTCACTTTTGAAGCCAAAGGCATAAGCTTGTTTATACGTAAACATTGTTTAGGTATCTACATTTTCAAAAATACAACATTTCGTTAATATTAATTATCGAAAGTAAACTTCAGATTATTAGAAGGGTTATCTAGGGTTGTCGTAAATTAAAATATTAATTGTTACAAAGCTTTATCATCGTTTCGGTATGGTGATCGTACAGTTAACGGCAAAAGTATACTACATTCTCCCAGAGCTTAAGTGCCTTTTTTAATCTATAATTTAGATTTTATGCGTGTATTTAAGTCTGTCGTGGGTCATTTATTCTCTTGTACACAGAAATTTTATACGCTTTGGTTAAGTTGGTGTGCGACTGAACTTTTGTTTCCTGGCTGTACAAAATGTCTAACTCTATAACAATGCGTTAACAATGCAATGCTATGGCTGTGGACAAAGCCGTAATTTAGGGTCCATGTGATTAGTTGTACCGCGAGGGCCACTTTTTTGTTAATTCTGCCCAACTAAGTATGTAGAATTGGTTCCTAGATTAGAAGGTAGTTGTCTAGGTATTTAACCCGCAAAGTTTAGACATGAGGATGGAATGTGGTTTAAACATTCGGGCAGCCTAATTGCGTAAGTCAATTCGGCTAGGCGAAGGATTTTATCCCATCAATCGACCAATCACGTGCGAGATGAAAGACGCGTTGTGGATTTTCGATTTATTCTTCGTTCGGCCCACTGATTTTCGGCCCAAATGCCAAAATCCTGGTTCGTCCCAAACAATATGCTTCATTCGTCCCAAAATATAATTTTAATTATTTTATGCCTGCTTCGTCCTATTTTATATTCCTTCTACGGCCCATATCTTTTTTGTATGTACCAAACTTACTTGTTTGTACAATCAGCTATTAAAAAGGGTTACGTATTTTGAAATATTTAACATCAATAAACTATTTTAAACCACCGCTCCTCTCTGTCTTCTCCGCGATGGAAAATGTACTCGTATTATTATAATAACACTTTTTAGCCGCTCTTAGTGAGCAAGTTACACGTATAGGTACAGCTGAAGTCGCCGGAATCTGTTTAAAAGAGCGGGTAAAAAAGGTCCACCCCTTTTATATATTGCGTCCTTTGTTTGTTTTGACTCATTTGGCCAATAGCATTACTTTCCGTTATAAGCAAAACAGGCTTCACGCTAGCTCCTGTGATGCAAAGTGGTGCATTCAATATTAGTACTCATTCGTCACCAGTTTAAAGTGTGTATAAAGAAAGATACAGAATTGATCGAGTTTGTCATAGCTAAGGATAAATATTTGGGCGTCATACTGGACTCATCGCTGCACTTCAGTACGCATATAACTTCCGTGTTGTTGGAAAATAAACTAAACATGGTATTATTTGCTGATGACACATCTTTATTTTATTATATAATTAGACTTAACAGTGAGGTTGACGGCGTAAATAACTCCCTACGGCAGGTTCAAGATTGGTTCACTGCCAATCATTTAGTTTTAAATGGTGTTGGATGTCTGTGTCTTTTCTGGCTACTTAAAAAAAACTCAAAACTGGTGATAGATAACAAACTTCTAATATACAAGACCATACTAAGCCAATCTGGGCATATGGCATCCAATTTTGGAGATCAGCCAGCGCCTCCAACATAATGAAAGTGCAACGGGCACAAAATTATATACTAAAACAAATATCCAACGCCACCATGGTTTATCAAAACAACAGAAATTCATGAAATCCTCAATATTCCTATGGTCAATGAGGAGATAAATGCTCATGGCGTCCAGTACAAATCCCGACTGCTAAATTATCCGAACATGCTCGCAGAGCAACTTACAATCCCAGAAAGCATCCGCCGATTAAAAAAGCGGCGGGATATTTTCGACCAGAACAGTGAGCCAGAAGAGTGACTTTGTAAAGATGGGGCAGACCCCACTGAGAGTAGAGCCTAACACGCCATCCGAACCATTTCATCTGCTCATAGTGATAGACAGATCGCAAGATAAAACAAACAAACAAAAAAAATACTTTTTAGTAAAAACGGCGACAGACATAATTACGTTAGTAGAAATAGGAAACAATTAATTCAACCAGGTTTCAGACTGGCTAAAGTAGCCTCTTCTTTCATGGGGTACTGTATAAAATGCTACAATAAAATTCCTCCCCCCATTCTATAACTGAATGAGACGAAATTTAAAACTTGTATAAAACGCACACTATGCAGGCAGGCATATTATGAGTTGGGGCGCTTACATCTATACTAATATTATAAAGAGGAAAGGTTTGATTTTTTGTTTGTTTGTTTGTTTGTATGAATTGAATAGGCTCCGAAACTACTTGGCAGATTTGAAAAATTCTTTCACTGTTGGATAGTCCATTTATCGAGGAAGGTTATAGGCTATATAACATCACGCTACGACCAATAGGAGCGGAGCATAAATGAAAAATGTTACAAAAACGGGAAAAAATATTCCTTTTTGAGAGCTTCCATTGCGTGCGCTGCGTAAATGGTTTAAGTTACGCAAATATCATGTATGATGGAATTGTTTCTCTTTAAAAGTTCTAAAAAAAAGTCCGTGACACCATATGTCTATCTTTTAAGGTGGACTCACAATAGCAAATTTTGTTCTAAATTTTAATTAGATCAACGCTGCCGGTAGAAACAAAAGTTGGTTGCATTCGTATAGTAGTATATATATTATTTCTTATTCAAATAAATAGTTCAACAAGTTGGTAGGTAGATAGGGTAGGGTAGGGTAGGTAGGGTAGGTAGGGTAGGTAGGGTAGGGTAGTGTAGGGTAGGGTAGGGTAGTGTAGGGTAGGGTAGTGTAGGGTAGGGTAGTGTAGGGTAGGGTAGTGTAGGGTTGGGTAGGGTAGGGTAGTGTAGGGTAGGGTAGGGTAGGGTAGGGTAGGGTAGGGTAGTGTAGGGTCGGGTAGGGTAGGGTAGTGTAGTGTAGGGTAGGGTAGTGTAGGGTAGTGTAGGGTAGTGTAGGGTCGGGTAGGGTAGGGTAGGGTAGGGTAGGGTAGTGTAGGTAGTGTAAGGTACGGTAGGTAGGGTAGATAAATGTTTGGTGTTTTTATGGCAAAACAAAGTTTGCCGGGTCAGCTAGTCGCAGATAAAAATGCTTGGCTCAATCATAGCCCTGCTCCACAACCACTAGGGCACAAAAACAAGTGATATGTAGAACATTATTGTTTTGAAGTATTGTTGGACCTGCTGAAGACTGTATGCATATATTTTTATTGTATAAACTCAATTTCGTTTAGTGATAACTGCACAGCATATGTGTGAGTACTATGTACCAACTGTAAATCTAAGATTTACTGTACTTATGTGTCATTCGTTAACTTGTGTGTGCCCTGGCAGTTGAGATTGTGTCATGCTCTCTCAACTGTCTCTCTGATGGTGGCACATGTGTTGGATTATTCAATTCCCTTCATGATGGTTGAGCTGAGTGGTGCCAATTCATGCGTCATGTTCGTAAACGGGCGCCATCAGTTGGGATTGGCTTACTCGCCAACTCAACTTAGCTGCCTCGGCTAGTTTTTAATTACCTATTTTTTGTATTTTTTTATTGTTTGTTTCACTCGTGATGCTTTTACGTGCACGACTTTTGACATCGTTCTCACACATGTATTTTTTCAACAAGAATGATGTAACCAAATAATAAACTGATGGAAAAGAGAGTCCGTGGAGTTTCTTGCACATTCTTCTCCGTAGAGACTTACTGACGCTTGCTAATGTGCAACTAGATTCATATTCTTCTTTGACTATTCTAAAGTACGATGTATTATAAGTCGAAAAAAAATATATATTTTTTTAATTTTACGCTTCAGTGTGCATGTGTGTGTGTCATTTTTATTGACTGTACCTTTAAAGTACTTGTAATATGGGACGAAACAGTACTTCAATGATGATGTGGGACGAACTAAGAATTTTTTGGAATGTGGGACAAAACTTCGGGCCGAACGAAGAATAAATCGGATTTTCGACTATATGATTTATTCATTTATTTATTCATCAAACAATTTACATTGTGTTCGAATTCTACAACATAATTACATTTCAAATTACAACAGAAGCAACAATCAAATACAAAGCAATCAGAACCAGTAAAAAAAAAATACTATGTATAAATCAAAAACCGTTTACATTTCAAACCAAAAAAAGCGCAAAAACAACCATGTCTATTCCAATTAAAATAAATCAGCCAAGAATTAAATGCCAATTAAATTACTGTTCACATGTCCAACCATAAAAAGCTCAAAACCTAAAGTTAATAAAATGAGAATTAGATGTCAAATTGATACAAATTAAATGAAACTTAAATACCATAATATCCATAATTATCCATAAGAGTCAAAATAAGTACATAAGAGTCAAATGCAAACTACAAGTCAATTAAAATTAAACACACATTAAATGAATGGTTTGGATCCACACGTCAAATCAGCTACATTAAAAAAGCTTTCCGCCTTGCCGATGCCGCAGTGTTCATCTTTCGATTTCAGTCCTGTGAGTGAAAATGATGTCAAGAAATCTATCTGTGCTATCTCCTCCTCCGCTGTTGGTAATGACGATCTATGCTCAAGAATGATTACTCCTATCCTCTCCACATTACTTCCCATTTTAACCCATATTTTTAACTACTCCTTGTTATCTTGCTCTGTTCCTGATGCTTGGAAGCTAGGCCATATTATTCCATTACCCAAAATACCTAACCCGGTCACACTCACCGACTTCAGACCCATTTCCATCCTCCCTTATCTTTCCAAAGTTCTTGAGCACATTGTTCATCAGCAACTGTCTCTGTTTCTATCTAGTAATGATCTTCTTATTCCTTTTCAATCTGGTTTCCGTTCTGGTCACAGTACTGTCACAGCTCTTTTAAAGGTGACTGATGACATCCGCTGGGCCATGGACCACAAATCTCTCACGTTACTTGTGCTTCTTGACTTCAGCAGTGCCTTCAACTCTGTTGACTTCGATATCCTTCTTGGGATCCTTAAATCTTTTAATTTCTCCTCTTATATTATTGATTGGTTCAACTCATATCTCAGGGGCCGCTCGCAGCGGGTACGCCTTGACGAGTCTTCCTCGGATTGGTGCTCTTTTACTGCGGGTGTGCCCCAGGGTGGCGTTCTCTCTCCTCTTCTCTTTTCTATTTTTATTAACTCTCTTTCTAGAGTTATTTCTTGTAACTTCCATCTCTATGCTGATGACCTGCAGCTTTACCATCATTTTTTGAGCCCAAACGCGGAAGCCACTGTGGCCGCCGTAAACAGTGACCTGGAGTTGATTGGGGAGTGGTCGCGGTTCTTTGGGCTGCAGATCAACACTAAGAAGTCTCAAGCCATGGTTATCGGCGGCAGGCACATGCGGAACAGGCTTGATGTTGCGTCGCTGTCTCCACTCTGGTTGAATGGAGTTCAGATTGAATACTCGGGGACTGCTAAAAACCTGGGGGTAATCTTGGACTCCTATTTGTCGTGGACTGCCCATGTAGCTGAAGTCAGTCGCAAGGTGCACTACACGTTTCACTCGCTGAAATGCCTCTAGATCTTTTTGCCCTTGAAAACCAAAATTTCCCTAGCTCAAACTCTCATTCAGCCCATCACTACGCCGACGCCTGTTATTTGGATGCCACCGAGGAGCTTATAAATAAACTTGAGCGTTTGAAAAATATATGTATTCGTTTTGTCTTCAATCTTAAAAAGTAAGACCATGTTTCTGGCTTTCGCAAGATACTGAAGTGGCTCCCAATTCGACTTCGCAGGAACTCTCGGATTTTGTGTCTGCTATTTAACATTTCTTTCGCAGGTATGCTGGAAGAGATTGCATTAGAAATAAGCATCACCTCTGTACCTATTTTCTGTTCCTACTTCTTGTCTTTGTATTATGTGTGTGTACAAAAATTGTTAAATAAAAAATATGTCAATACAGTATCAAATATATCACACACAATTCATCTGGAATCTTTCAACGTCAAATCGGATACTGAATATAAACATTTTTGTAATAGGAAGGCTTTCAGTTTTGCCTTAAATAAATTTGTGTTATAGATTAAAGTTTTTAAATCAGTAGGTAGCTTATTATATAACTCTACTGCTTGGTAACGTGAACAAAGCGTTGCTATGTTTAATTTAGGCACCATTATATTTTTAATGACTTTCCTTCGTGTGCTCTCTCTCAGTTCTCTTTCTTTTTGTGATTCATATTGATGTATATACTTTGCGAACTTGCATAACAGAACTAGTATATACAAACTGGGAACTGTAAGAATGCCTAATTTTTTTTAAAGTATTCTTTGCATGAGTCACGCTGTGAAATTTTTACAATGATTCTAATGGCACGCTTCTAAAGGATGAATGCTCTTTGGCAGTTGTAGTTATAGCTATTTCCCCAAAACATGATGCTGTACCTTAACCTAGATTCAACCAAAGCGTGATAACATGCTTTAAGTTGCTTCAAATCTATTTCATCCCCGAGGCTTCTAAGTGCATAACATGCAGAGGATATAGAGGAATCAATAGCAGCAAGTTAATGCAGCAAATGTTAATACCCAAGAATTTTACTACATTTACCAATTCTATCTGGTCTCCTTTCAATGTCACATCTATAGTGTCGGTGTTACGACTTAAATAACTTTATATTTGTTTTATTTTTATTAATTAGTAAATTATTAGCTGTAAACCATTCAGAAAGATTATCTAGACTTCTATTCACTTATGCGGACAATTCTTTTAGATCATGCGCTCCTATTATTACATTTGTGTCATCGGCAAAAACAACACACGAAGCGTCAGGCTGAGCTGTGTTCACGAAATTTAGTAAATCGTTTGTAAAGATAAGATATAATTTAGTTGATTGATAGGGTTTTGGGATTGGGATTAGTTGATTGATCCTTCGCCTTGCCGAATTCACTTACGCAAGTAGGCTGCGGGTATTATTTTCACCTGATATCTAGATTTAAAGCTTCTGCAGACAGGTGCGAAGCAACAATGTTTTAACGATGCAACGATGTTTTTCATAGGAACTGTTCTAAAATTGCTCTGAAGACAGAACAATTTCTATCAAAATAGGATTGTTTCTTGTTTCAATCAAGCTATATCATCTTTTGGCAAGAGTGAACGTACAAAATGTCTACCCCACAATAATGCTTGTCTAGGCTCGACAAAGCCGTAATTTAGGGTCCATGTGACCGGTCATACCGCGAAGACTTTTTTGTTGGTAATTATAGATACCAACTATGTGGAATTGCCTCCTACGTTAGAAGGAATTTAATGTGTGTACGGTTCGTACACTTGCAGAGTTGTTGTTGTTGAGGTTGAAGCACGAAGAGAAAAGATCACTCAGTTTTCGTTAGATTTATTACGTATTTTTGTGTTTACAAGTAATACTGTTGACGATTCCTTTCTCTAATGTTAGTCACCGCGTAGCAGTTATCGTACTCATTGATTTAAAGTGTTTCATGTGTATTTATAATATTATTGGAATGACGCACGTATGGTGCACGGCACCGCGTCAGCAAAATATGTACAGTTTTAGACTGTACATCTTGGCAACCCAAAAAGAAGAAACCAACGAGAAGAGAAAGGAAAAGTCATCACAAAGTTAGTTAAGTAATTAATCAATCAAATAGAAAGGCGATGTTCCTGTTCCCAGGTTGAGGCTCCCGCCGCAAGTCCTTTGTTGTTTGTGCTGCGACGGTTTCATGCTGCTGGCACTCTGTTTTGCGGAAAACTTGAAGTTCAATATCTTCAGGTTGACTCGAAGTTTTGTTCTTAGCGTTGTGTGTGCAATAGTGTGGACAACGATTTCTCCCAACCACGACAAGTACGACTATGATGGCGATCGCCAGCAATGAGTAACTTATGGCATATTGATGAATGTCGTGACTTGTTAGTGTTGGTAGTGAAGCTTCATTTTGCCGTTGAGTTGCAATTTTCTGATCAATTGTTACAATTTCCTGATCCGTAGCCTTTGACTGAAGGATATTTGGAGCATAACGATATGTTAAGTTCACTATCTTGTTAATAGATGTATCAAATGTTGGAGCTGTAAACTCATAATCCATCTTCATATGACTGCTGTATCGGCGTTGAGCGTAGATGGTTAAGTCGTTGGATTGCAGTACGCATCCCTGAGATAATGTCACTATGCTCGATAATGCAATGGTTTGTGATGTGACGTCGTTGCTACATATGATTCGTAATGCACACGTTTCGCAGCAAATCGCCAGCCAGCTGTTTTGAGTTTGTAACTCTATCCAAGTGTCTTTGCATGACGCGCGTTCGACGTCACAAGGTTCATTGTTTTGATGCGATAGCAGTTTTGCCTCACAAGGAGCGTTTTTGCTGTGTAGGTCAAATGATGGCAGGTTTTTCTTGCATAAGAAATTCTGCGATTTTTGTTGCATGCAGTGTTTCAAGTCATCTTTGGACATAGACACGTAAATGTTCTTCTTGAAGTTGACAGCGATGTACTCGTTTGATAACTGCACATATGTAGTTTCCTTAGCATTGTTAACCGGTAAAGGTATCGCTTGGTATATTACGAAATCTTCGTTAGCTACAAGTGGAATATGTGCTTCGAAAAGAAAGTAATTTTCAGTAACTCGTGCTTTCACATTGATCAGCTTGTAGATATCTTTAATGTTTTCTTTGTAGTTCTCAACTGGTAGCGATAAAGATTTCGGAAGGCTTCCGGATATTTCCGTTAATTTTTGAATCAGACGCACCGGACTTATCAGATGGACATCTACATGACCTTGGTAGACGTTAGTTAGAGTATTAAACAGCATCTCCTGGAACGTCCTCAAGCTGTTGATCAATAGGTACGTCGTTAACGAAGCAGAGTTGAGGTAGGTAGTAGCCGAAAGTATTTCCATTTCCGTTTCGATGGATGCTATATTTTTATTGGTCTGATTGATAAAGTTATCAATGGAGTTGAATTGACGCTGAATATTGTCTTCAGTTTGTTTCAATACTTGATTCTCAAGCTCCACAATCGTTGTTTGATTTTTTAATAACTCAAGTAAGTAGTTCTCATTGGTTTGCAGAGATTGAATATCGTTTTGATATTTCTTAGCGAATTGTTGGTCCAATATCCCAAACAGACTGTTAGCTATGTAGCCGACTCCGTCGACTAGACCCCGTTTCTTCCTGTTGCTCAGGTGTTTGTGGGGATTTATAAGTATAGAGTTGTAGTAGTTTAGAAGTTCTAGTTCATGATTTAATTGTTCCATGGTTGATCTGCAGTGTTGTAGATTCGTTTTTTGGCATAAGTTGTGAATATTCTCGAAGTAAGTTTGAGTACGACGAGTCCCATCCCAATAGTTTGTTAGGTTGTAGTACATCATTAGTATCCATTCATCGTGCACTACTTGCATTTTGCCGACGGTGTCATAGTATATGGGCCGCTCGCGTTCCAGACTTGTAATCTGAGTGGTCGCCGCCGGCGCTCCGCGCGTGCCATCGGTGGCGGTATAAGATCCCGTTACAAATGTAAACAATGATAACATTGTTATTAGTAACGTTGAGATAAGATTCTTTGACTTCTTCCGCCGTTCGTTTTTCGATTTCTGTGGAGGCTTATTTTTCATTTCGTTTTCTTTGGTTTCCTCAGTTTCAGAGTTCAATGGTAATGGCGACAGTTTTGTTATTGGGCGCTTTATGATTCCTGCTTGAGTTTTAACAGTAGTTACTCGAACATATCCATCAGATCCTGGATGTGTTTCCAGAATCCGACCTAGGGCCCATTTTCCCGGCGGTAGATTGTTTTCTTTCACCAGTACTACATCGCCTTCTTTAACGTTTCTAGAAGGCTTGTTCCACTTACTACGTGTTTGTAGAGTGGTAAGGTAATCGTTTGACCAGCTTTTCCAATATTGTTGAAACATATGCTCGGTAAGCTGCCATCTACGGCGTAAATCAATGTTTTTTACGTCACTGTAATCCGAGAGTGGCATGGACAATATTGGGCTTCCTGTAAGGAAATGTCCAGGCGTTAGGCAGTTGTAGAACTCTTCTGGATCTTCAGTTAGCGGGCACAGAGGTCTTGAATTCATGCAGGCTTCTATTTTTGCTAAAATCGTTATGAACTCCTCGTACGTTAGTTTTTGGTCCCCCAGTACTCGTCGCAGATGGTGCTTCATAGACTTGACGGCAGCTTCCCACAGACCGCCAGCAGTTGGCCAGGCGGGGGCGTTGAAATGCCACTCCACCTCCAATTTGGCCAGTTCGTTGAAAACATCTGGTTTCAGTAGTTGTTTGAACTCTTCGAATTCCTGACGAAGCACCTTTGCAGCGCCGATAAAGTTTGTACCACAGTCAGAGTACATGTGTTTCGGGGTGCCGCGTCTCGCACATAGTCTTTGGAAGGCCGCCATAAACGTTTCTGTGCTAAGGTCTGATACGAGTTCAATATGAACAGCTTTCGTCGCCATACATATAAATATGGCTATGTATCCCTTTGAAGTTTTTACGCCTCTACCCTTGTTGTGTTTAACATCCACATGACCGGTAAAGTCTACTCCTGTGTGCGTGAAAGGGCGGCACGGAGTGATCCTTTGCGGTGGTAGGTCACCCATCAGTTGATAGCTATCTGTCTTGTTGAAGCGATGGCAGCGTACACATCTTCGAAGTTGGTTCTTGACAGCCCGGTTGCCGCCAACGATCCAGTAACGCTGTCTAATATAAGTCAGCGTTAGCCGAGCTCCTCCATGTAATGTGGCTGAATGTGCTTGTTCTATAAGAAGTTGTGTAAATCTTCCTTTATGTGGTACGATTATTGGATTCTTCATATCCCCAGTTAATCTTGAGTGTTTAAGACGACCTCCGACACAGATGATGCCCGCTTTGTTTACATAAGGATTCAATTTGCAAATTGCGCTTTTCTTTGATACTGTTTCGTTGTTAACGATTTGTTTGTATTCAGAATTGAACTGCAATCGCTGCGCTTGAATTATGATACTAATGCGCGCTGCGCTTAGTTCACTTGTTGTTAGGTACGTAGTTTCCGATTTCGTCCTATTGCGCACATTTGTAATGAAGCGTAATATCCATGCGATGACCCTGTTTGCTTGTGTCAATGAGCTGCATTTGCTCAGTAAATTGATAATTATATTATGATCGATATTTTCTTGCGTGATTTTAGCGTGGTTTAAGCCGCCAAAATTCGTTTGGAAAGTGCAAGGCATATCTGCCGGCGGATCTTGTTTTGTTAAGAACTCTGGGCCTTGCCACCACAGGTTGAAGTTTACTAGTTTGCTTGGCAAAAGACCTCTTGAGGCGCAGTCTGCTGGATTTTGCTCTGATTTGACATAATGCCACTGAGCTGCAGGAATGACGTTTTTGATCTTTGTAACTCTGTTGGCTACGTAAGTTTCCCATCTTGATGTTTCGCCTTGAATCCACGCGAGGACCACTTGAGAATCCGACCAAGCCCGTGTTGATATGTTATATCCACAGAATGTTTCCTTGGTTTTCTCCATCAAGTCAGCTAGTAGCTGAGCACCACACAGTTCCAGTCTTGGTAGTGTTGTTTTCTGAGTCAGTGGAGCCACCCTTGTTCGAGCAGCAAGTAGAGTTACGATGGGTTGGCCATGTTCGTTGAACGCCTTGCTGTAAATAACGCAAGCGTACGCCTTTACACTTGCGTCGCAGAAGCCTAGCAATTCGACACATTGTTGTGTGTCGCCAATCCATCTATTTATCGTTATTTTATTAATGAACGGCAGTTCTGTTTTTAGGTTCAGCCACTCAGATTCAATGTTGCTGGGCACTATGTCATCCCAGCTAAGTTTACTCATCCAGACTTTCTGGAATAGTAGTTTGGCCTTGACCGTTACTGGGGAGAGCCAACCCAATGGGTCGTAAAATCTTGATATGGCTGAGAGTAAAGATCTCTTTGTTAGTTGTTTGGAGTTTTCCACAGGCCAGTTAAAGTGGAAGTTGTCGCTGTTTGGATTCCAACCGAGGCCTAACGTTTTGCTTGATTCTTCCCCTTTAAAATCAAACATGGTTTGAGTTGAAATTTGATCCTTGCGTAAGTCTTCCAGTATAGCGCGGTCATTGGCTGTCCACTTCCGTAAATTCATACCTCCTCCTTTTAACAGTTGGATCAAGGAGTTTTGCAGTTTTTTCGCTTCTGTGAGGTTGTTATGGCCGCTAATGACGTCATCTACGTAGCATTCTTCTATGAGTGTCTTGGCAGCTGCCGGATGTTTGTGACCGTCGTCAATGGCTAGTTGCTTCAATGTTCGCATAGCTAGCCATGGTGCGCATTTGGTCCCGTAGGTTACTGTGCAGAGCTGGTAATCGCGAAGATGTTGATCTCGTGAGTCCCGCCATACAATTCTCTGTAGATGTTGTTGTTCTTTTGAAATCCAAATGCAGCGGTACATCTTTTCAATGTCAGCCGTAAATGCGTATTTATACGTTCGCCATTTCAGTATAAGGGCCTGAATGTCCTTTTGTAAGTTGGCGCCTTTTTCCATGACGTTGTTCAGGCTGACGCCAGTCGTAGTTTTTTGAGAGGCGTTAAATACGACCCTCAACTTTGTTGTTGTCGAGTTTTCTCTCAAGACCCCGTGGTGCGGTAAGAAGTAGACGTCAGTAGGTATCTGAGGTGCTAATTTCATGTGACCCAGATCCGCGTACTCTTCCATGAATTTTTTGTACATGGAGGAAAGCTTTTCGTTCTTCTCTAGCCGTTTTTCCAACTGTAGAAACTGCGAAACCGCAATTGTTCTAGACTTGCCTAGTTTCTCTTTGTAGTCTGGAACTAGAGGCATTTTGACGATGTACTTTCCGTCAAATGATCTTCTTACAGTTTCGTTATAAAATTGTTCACACTGGTCATCTTTGGGGATATCTTTAGTTTTTTGAATTTCTTCATTCTCCCAAAATTTTGTTAAATCCTCTAAGTTGACTACAGTAACGTGGCAGTTAAACGTTTGTTTCATCTTTCCGCATAAAATCCACCCAATTTGCGTTTGTTGTGCAACTGGGGAGCTGTTATTGCCTTTCAATACACCTCCTAGGATAATTTCGGAGTATACGTCGGCTCCTAGTAATAGGTCGATTTGCCGAGATACGTTGAAGTCAGGATCTGCAAGTTTCAAGTTTTTCAAGTGACTCCATGCACCTTTCTCGAACGTTTTCATAGGCAGGTTGTTTGTTAGCTTCGTCATAATAAGTGCTTGAGTTTCAAAGTTATAATCGGAGTGAATCGATTGACAGGTAAGTTTCAGTTTTCCCCTGCATTCTCTGGAAACAGAGCCGATTCCCGATACTGATGCGTTGATCCCGCGCCGAGGAAGACGTAATATTTGTGCAGCGTTTTCTGTTATCAAGTTCACCTGTGAGCCTTGATCGAGCAACGCACGTAGTGTTACATAAATCCCATCTGCAGATTTTATTCTCAGCTGGACCGTAGTCAGTAGAACCTCCATGTTGTCTTTAGACAAATGGTTAGATGTTGGTTGTTGAGATGAAGGGCGTTGTTCAACATTGTTTTTTCTAGTCGCTGACGTTATGGTTTGGTTGTCCGGATTGTGCAATAGTGTGTTGTGTTTCAAGTTACATTCTTTGCACATTTTCGTGGATTTGCACTCGTCATTTCCGTGGCTGAATAAACAGTTTTTGCACAGCTGCAGTTTCGACACGGTGTCATTTCGCTTGCCAAAGTCCATTTGTAGGAATTTGTCACATTGGCGCAGAACGTGACTTCCGTTGCAGAATGGGCATTTACCGTAAATAGCATGATAGTTGTTTGTTTTATTTTGATTGAAGTTATAGTTATGTTTCTTCATCTGGGTTTGCTTGTTGAATGTTTTCCAGTTGGATGATTTTTCTGTGGCTGTAGGGTTCGCCCTTTTAGCTGATTTCATCGTTTCGTATGCCATGAACTGTGTTTCGAGGAAATACAGGAAGTCGTGGAGGTTCTGTAGTTCTCTGTGATCTTGAAGTTCTTTCATGTAGTCACTCAAAGTACTGGAGTCCAGTTTTTGTGACATGATGTGCACAATGATCGGGTCCCAAGTTGAAGTATCAATACCGATGTTAGAGATGCCGTTCAGGCATTCGGTAATGACGTCATGCATCTTCTTCAAATTGTATGAGTCTGCATGTTGTATGATCGGCAAATTTAGCATGTTGTTCATAAATGAAGTAAACTGGAGGCGACGATTGTCGTAGCGCTGAATTAATATATCCCAGCATGAGTTATAGTTTTCAGTGCTAATGGTCAGATGCTGCACTAAGCGTTCAGCTTCTCCTCGCAGCTTGGTCTTTAAGTGTTGCATTTTCTGCGCGTTGTTGATCATAGGGTTTTTGTGAATAGCTTCCAGAAATAGGTCTTTGAAGGAGATCCACTGACTGTAGTTGCCGGAGAACTCAGGGATTTCGATCTTAGGTGTCGATTTCTGGTAGTGGACGGTGGACCAGATTTTGGCATGGATTTTCCTCTTTAGCTCATCATATTGTTGTTCAACGTCCGTGAACATTTTGTAGTAATGTTCGTTGGATCCTTTCAGTTGAAAGTCTATTTCCCAATGAAGTTTATCGATGGGTTCCCATTTCGATTTCAAGGTTGCGAAGTGGTCTTCCAGTTCCCATCTTTCCGATATAGTGATTAAGTCAATCTTGGAGATGACACGGTGAATCGCGTTGAAATTGCATTCTTGCTTGTTAAGCAAGAGTTGTATGTTGCTGTCGTCATCTTCTGAAGTCCCACCTAGGTCGAACTTCACGTTTTGTTTGCTCAAAGTCGTCAGTTTGCTAGTTATGTCTGTTTTAGTTGATAAGAACATTTCTTTAGTTTTTTCGTAGATGTCGTCCTTGAAATATGCTATGTTCTTATCTTCTAGTTCGAGCAACAGTTGGGCATGCCTGCCTTCGAAGTCTTGCCATTGGTTTTCTAGCGACGACAAGCGTTTCTTCAGGTATTCCACAGATTTTCGTGATGATGAATCCTTGCGATAGTTGACACATAATGCTTTGATGTTATCGAAGCACGTTGACTGCAATTCTAGCATATCCATGTTGATGCTTGCTGACACGTCGTTGACTGTGGCAGGAGAGCGTTGCGTTGTATTGCGAAGGCTACTGCGTTGCTTGTAGTCTTCTCCGTTTCAAATCTTGAAATCGTTGACTTACTTGATTTGAAATGGTCAGTGGAACTCAGCACCCTTGCACCTCTGTCACGATATTATGCGACTTCTCAATCTAGCTGGGGCGACCCGCTTCTGGGAGACCAGCTAAACCGATTCGCTACCGTAAAGAGACACAGTGGCACCAATATCCGGCTCGAAGGACCAAAAAATGTACGGTTCGTACACTTGCAGAGTTGTTGTTGTTGAGGTTGAAGCACGAAGAGAAAAGATCACTCAGTTTTCGTTAGATTTATTACGTATTTTTGTGTTTACAAGTAATACTGTTGACGATTCCTTTCTCTAATGTTAGTCACCGCGTAGCAGTTATCGTACTCATTGATTTAAAGTGTTTCATGTGTATTTATAATATTATTGGAATGACGCACGTATGGTGCACGGCACCGCGTCAGCAAAATATGTACAGTTTTAGACTGTACAGTGTAAAGTTTTGAAGATACGGGAATGGATCATGCTTCAAGCATGTTCGCATGGTGTATCAATGGAATTCGAATATCTTGTTTTATTTGAAACGCCTGCAAAAATGCGACGATGCTTTTTCGCAGATACTGTTTTTAAATTGCTACAGATAGAACAATTTCTCTCAAATCTTGACTGTGTCTTGTTACATACAATAATGATCTTTTGGGTAAATTGAAAGTAAAAAATGTCTAACCCTACAACAATATGGGTCTGGGCTGGTAGACAAAGCCGTTATCTAGGGTCCATGTGACCGGTCTTACCGCAACAGGAATTTTCTTGTTAATTACGCGTAAAGTTTTGAAGACGGCTTCAAGCATTCCGCGTATTATTTCCACCTAGTCGGTACTTAGCAACCTAGATTCAAAACTCCTTATACGACAAAGTGACAGACACAATAATGACAAAACCTTTTCATAAAGTATGTAATTTTAAATATAAAAAAAAAATATAAAAATAAATTATGCATAATTATGTATTTGTTGCCCCTTCTGTTAATGCTAACCCCAGAGCTGTTAATTCTAGCCTACACCCTAACATGTGGTAAGAGTTAAGAACTGACTTTTCCCAGAAAATATGGTTTATTTAAGACATTATTATTTTAAGTCTGATTTATGTTATTAATTTCTGGAACTCATATTTCTATGTATGATACATAAATAGTTAAAGCATTATAATTAAATCATTAAAATCAAGTCTAAATGTTTTAACATTTCAAAGCTACAGCTAAAATCCAATTTTTTTGTTGTTTGTATTTATTTATTTCGAGCCCCGGTCTCCCCTAAAATGTGGTGTCGTTTATCTGTGGGAGTCTTATTTATTATTTATTTAATTAGACCTCATGCACAAAAGGTACAAAGGCGGACTTCACGAGTTTAAATATTTTGTTTTTATTGTACTTTAAATAAAAATAACAGTTACCTATAACTTTATTTAAAAATCGTTCACTGTGCGTGAATGAAAGCTAGGCATATTAACCGTTAGTTTGAATTAATTTAATTAAAAGTTGTTGAAGCAATTAACTTTATAATTAGATTTACGATTAGCTGTAATAGTATTTAGGCGTTTTCCACTTAAACTAAGCAATACGATTAGTAAAAGTTTAAATAAAAACTTGTTGCGTTTATAATTTTAAAGTCCTTACATTTCAAGCTTACGTCTATAGATACGCTTATAGATAGATTTATGAATACAAAGGTTGCTCTTTATTCGTTCAGCATTGTAAATGGAATTTTAATTTGATGTGTAAATAGATTTTGTAGATGATATTAAAAGGTCAAGCAGTTTACCTAAAGAGCTATACCAATGGCAAAAATCTCGAACTTTCATATCAGGGATCATTTATAATATTTATCCCATAAATTATTATCAATGTCTACCTATTAAAAATACACTTCTTTAGTGTTAACCTTCGTAATAAATGGAACTAGCATAATTTTAGCATTTTAGGCTATGCTTTGTCTGTCAGTTAATGAATTTAAATTTTCTTTTTAGGTTTAAGACAGCAAAGGAACTTCGATAGTATAGAAATTGATTGGTTTGTTTTCACTTATTAGCGCATTGACTTTTCCAATCATCATAATTTAAGCCGAAAGACGTCCAACGCTGCACATAGGTGGAATTTGATTCTGCCTAACTCTTTTCATCATCGGACTACAAGACGTACGTAAATGCGCCATCGGTACATGGTGGACATCCCTCCCATACGCATAAAGCGTTTTGCTAATACTTTCATTGTTCGCACAGCTAAGGAGTGGTTTTCCCTGCCAGAGTCTTTGTTTCCCGATAGCTAAAACCTTGGTTGGGGTCTTTACATCAAGAGTGAATAGGTAACTTCTAGGCAAGCGTGCTTCACCGTACACTACATCATCGGTTACCATCTCTTTGGATATCATCTACAGATAGTGATCAAACGCGAGGATATCGCAAAAAATAACTAGGCCTCCCTCTAGTAACGCATTCTAATGAAACATTTTATTTTCACCAACAAAACTCATGACAATCCTACAACGCTTGCCGATCGATCAAACTTCACGAGCCAAAGCACTCTGATCAGACCGATACTTGCCAACTGCCACAAACTTGCACCAAGTATTGATGGATTGATTGAGTCCCAATCCACTTATAATCTCCTTGCTAACTTCTGTTCCAGACGTTTATAGAGTAATTATAACAGATAGCTGTAATTAGAAGCTGGAGATTATAATTTTCCCTCTAATGACGAAATTGAGGAGTTCTTTATGAGTAGATTGATGAACACTTTTGGTGAATTGTGTTTGTCGTTAAATAAGCTACGTATTCTTTCGCAGATTAGCGGCCTAGTAAGATTCCTTCTTACTTACCAATGTAATGTTCCAATATTCATTCGTTAATTATTATATTCCACAAAATAATAGTAGAAGAAAGGAAGATTTCATTAACTTAGGTCTACATATAGGTCTTAACAAAAAACAGTTACAGCTACAGACGATTGTTGCTATTGGCGTATATAAGTATTCCCCAATGTTAACGCATTACTGCCCGGCGAGCATGGCCTACTGTGACATTGCTTAAGTCACACTTTTAATCACAGTTTGGGCGATAAACTCATTTTGTCTTAAATGCTAGCACGGCGGCGTGAGATATTTTCTTGACTTGTGGCATAACTTCTTGACGTTTATTTTTTTCTTTTTCGGAAATTTTCCAATTTTATTGCAGTTTCGGTTTAACCTTGGCCATAAAAACCATTTATGTTCTGAGAAGCATAGCCCTACGACGCACTGTTGCCGAATTATGGGCCTCCGTATCTTATTTTATTTTGCATATTTCCAAAATCATATCTCGAAAACGGTATGTCCTAGGCCAAAAATAACCAAAATTTAGCCCCCCCCCCTTTGCTACCCCCATGTTAGCAGCATCCCAACATGAATTATAAGTTTTTTTTTTTTTTTACATTGCTTGGTTTTCGACTAAAAAAAATAAAGTTATGATAAAATATGTCATGTCTAACAATTTGTCTTAAATGCTAGCACGGGACAACCATGTGACAAAATTTACAGGCGCGACTTGCTTTTCTTGTTGTTGACTTCATAGTGCGACATAATTTGAATAGACGACCAAATAAAATAATACGTAAAAAAGTATGCCGTTCATACAGCTAAACAACTTTTAATTTTGTTGGGCATAAATTAATATTTGACCCACGACCATAGACTTATGCACACTTTATTTTTCTTTGTTTGTTTGATAACATATTAAGTGTTTGTTAGAAAGATATATTTATTGTGAAAATTTTAATAATTACTAAAAAAATATAATAGCTTGGACCAATACCGGTGGGCCCCTATTTTTTATATTTTAAATGTTTTTTGGGGGTTTTGTTTAAGAAACATTTAAAAATGTAGAAAGCAAGAAGAATATGGTATAAAAGAAAATAATTATAAAAAAAGAAAATCATAATTAAAATAAGAACAACAATAAAAAAAAAATACAATTATGAAAAAGTAATAATATAAAATTAATTAATAATCCTGTAACATTTAAATTAATTAATAAGCATTGATCACCAATTCACCATACACACAAAATGAATTTATTGCCATTTGGTGCCGTAATTAGTAGGCAAATATATTTTTTTCAACTATAAAATTTTATCACCACCTCCGAACGAAAGTGATACATTTTTCTAAATCATCTGTCAAAATGTGATATTTGTGACAAAATGGGTGCGCCCGTATTAGCAATTAAGACCCGATGAGTCCCAAACAAACGTCAGGAAATTTTCTCACGTCGCCGGTGCTATCATTTAGGACAAAATGGCGTTATCGCCCAAACTGCGATGAAATGTGTGACTCAAGCCATGTCACAGTAGGCCGTGCTCGCCGGGCAGCAACAAGAAAGGCATGTTGCGCCTTTAAAATATGTCACATGTTTGACCCGTGCTAGCATTTAAGACAAATTGTAAGATATGACATAATTTATCATGTCATGTCACAAATGTCTTGGGTACGCCCATGCTCGCTAGGCTGGCCGTGCGCCCGCTCGAAGCCAGAATATCAATATTGAGCCACCTTGTGGACTGTTTTGTTTGTAAAATATTCTTTGATTTCATCATCATCATCATCATCATCATCATATAAGCCGAAAGACGTCCACTGCTGGACATAGGCCTCCCCCAAGTGTCGCCACATTGACCGGTCCCGTGCGTCCCGCATCCAGCGAATCCCCGCAACCTTCACCAGGTCATCGGTCCACCTGGTGGGAGGCCTTCCAACGCATCGTCTTCCAGTTCGCGGTCGCCACTCCAGAACTTTTCTGCCCCATCGGCCATCCGTTCTGCGAGCAATGTGCCCTGCCCACTGCGACTTAAGTTTGGCAATTCTTCGGGCTATGTCGGTAACCCTGGTTCTCTTGCGGATCTCTACATTTCTGATTCGATCACGCAAGGATACTCCGAGCATAGCCCTCTCCATTGTCCTTTGCGTGACTGTAAGCTTTCTGATGAGGCCCATTGTGAGCGACCACGTCTCTGAGCCATAGGTCATCACTGGCAACACACACTGGTCATAGACCTTCGTCTTGAGACACTGTGGTAAGTTGGACGAGAAGACACCGCGCAATTTCTCGAACGCTGCCCAGCCGAGTCGGATTCGACGGTTGACCTCTTTCTCGAAGTTGGCCCTACCCAACTGGATCGTTTGTCCCAGGTAGACATAATCTTCCACAACTTCGAGTGTAGAGTCTCCAACCTTGATAGGAGTGGGTGTTACATGGGCATTCAACATAACCTTGGTTTTGTCCATTTTAAGACCCACTCTTTCGGAAGCTCTACTGAGGTCCTCCATGGTCTCAGCCATGACCACTATATCGTCGGCAAACCGAAGGTGAGTGATGTACTCGCCATTGACGTTGATGCCTAGCCCTCTCCAGTCCAGAACCTTGAAGACATCCTCCAGTGCAGCGGTGAACAGTTTCGGAAATATGACGTCTCCCTGTCTCACACCTCGCTGCAGAAAGATAGGTTCCGAGGCCTGATCCTGAAGTCGGACTGACATGGTGGCGTTTTTGTACAAACACTTCAACACCTCGATGTACCGGTAGTCGATTTGGCACCGTTGGAGAGACTGCAGTACAGCCCTAGTCTCGATTGAATCGAAGGCTTTCTCGTAGTCCACAAACGCTAAACAGAGAGGCAGGTTATACTCTTCGGTCTTCTGTATAACCTGCCGCAGCGTATGTATGTGGTCTACGGTGCTAAAGCCTTTTCGGAATCCGGCTTGTTCGAGAGGCTGGAAATCGTCAAACCTGCGGGCGAGACGATTCGTGATGACTCTTGAAAACAGCTTGTAGACATGGCTAAGAAGTGAGATGGGCCTATAGTTCTTCAATAGGGCATTGTCACCCTCTATCTATATATTGTTCTTTGATTTACATATAGGAAATTCTAGCCATCAATTTTTCTGTCTCAAAATAATTTTAAACATCCAAGTCGTTTTAGAGGAGTATCCGAAAGTAGCGAAAGAATATCGTGTTGTTATTTTTTTAAAATCAAATCTATAAGTTACACGATAAAAACGTATTTCACAAATAATGAACACGAATCAATAAGTGCAGTGATAGATCGTGCGGAAAAGCTATCGGGCGCCTACAGCATCCAGGGCATCGAAGTTGTGGATAGTTTCATTTATCTGGGGTCTATTATTAATACTGAAGGCAGCTGCGTCCCAGAAATAAAATGAAGGATAGCTATGGCTAAGGATGCTATGACACGCTTGCAGAACATCTGGATAAATCGTGGCATAGTTATAAAACCAAAGCCCGTTTAGTCAGACCATTAATTTTCCCTATTTTCCTCTATGGAGCTGAGACGTGGACAATCCGAGCAAGGGAAAGACAGAGGGTAGACGCTTTCGAAATGTCGTTCTGGAGGCGGATGTTCCGAATACCATAGACAGCCAAACACACCAATGTGTCTATCGTTTCCCAACTCGATATCAAGACCAGATTGTCTACAGTATGCGTACAGCGTATTTTGATTTATTTCGGTCACTTAATGCGAAGGGGAGATAGAAATCTAGAAAAACTGGTCATTGTTGGCAATACCGAAGGGAAAAGAGCACGAGGCCGGTCGCCAACACGATGGTCTGACCAAGTGAAAGAAGCTACGTCCTCAAGCAAATTTTAGCAGGTGGTGATGGCAACTTTGGACCAGAATCGATGGAGGCAGATTGTTCGCTTATAGGGGTCCAGTGACCACGATCCTCAGCAATGAGGAATCGATTAGAGAAGAAGAAGAACTGTATAAATAACTTGCAGACAAAGTCAGAGATAAAGCAGAGTCCCGACTTACGTGTCGTAGGTCGTGGATTCGATCCCAGGCAGGGGCTTTACTTTGTGTAAATTATTTCATCACCACTGCTCTAAAAACGGTGAAGGAAAACATCGTGAGGAAACCGGCATGTCCTAGAACCAAAAATTCGAAGACACGTGACATCCACCAAAATGCACTGAACCTACGTGGTGGATTACGGCCCATTCCCTCTCACAAAGAGGAGGCCTGTATCCCAGCCGTGAGAACATTAAAAGGCTGATGATGATGATGATGATGATGAGACAATTTTAGATTCTCAGCCACTCTAGAGGCTTGCAATGAAATAATTACTGGGTATTATGATGTGATTGGTTTTCAGAGTTTTTGATCGACTTAGTTCTCTAACTTCACTACTGCAGAAACAGTCAAAGTTTCTAAATTATACTCAGAATTCACCCAGACTCAACTGAATATGTATTTACTGTTGCTATTGCTTTGAAACTAGATATACGGACCTCTAAGTAATCCGTAAGCATTAATCCATCAATCATCATCATCCTATTAATGTTCCCACTGCTGGGATACAGGCCTCGTCTCTGTGAGGGGGGATGGGCCGTAATCCACCACGCGGGCTCAGTGCGGGTTTGTGGATTTCACATGTCTTCGAATTTTTGGTTCTATGACATGCCGGTTTCCTCACTGCCGGGTTCGTATTCCATCAATAATATCATCAATATTCTATAGACGTACACTGCTGGACATAGGCTTCACGAAAGTGCTGCCAGCGGATATCCAAATGATCAGTTCTCTTTGTGGGAGGGCTCCCAACGACAGTGATTACATTACAGGATTGCACATAATAACAAATATAAATATCGCAAATTCCACAATTTAATATTAACGTTACGCGCTTGGGTAGGTATTAATCATGATTGGAAATAAGATAACGTACAAAAGGAAGCCGCGGTCCATTCTCTTGATATAATCCCCCACGAAATGATCCGATGGTTTATTCATAGCCCGTCACGAAGCTAAGAGAAGAAAATCTTTAAGTTTAACGCACCTATCTTCTAGGTATTTTCTCAAATAACTTTCTAAAATCCTCTGTGAAAGAAAGCTTTAGGTAATACTTAGGTAAACATAGACCCTGAATGGGTAATATTACTTAGTATTGAGGCGTTTGATCTAAACTTAATATCAGTCTTTTCCGAGACAAAGCCTAATGCCAAATGCGAGGGATTCACCCTTCTCAGTTATTTACAAAACAAGATAAAAGGGAACTTTTTTTCGAATTGAAATGACATAGTAATCGAGAAATGTCGAACTGTCCAACTTGTCGATCCCGACATTGGGCCGAGGACGACTGTTATTAACTTCCTTTACAATTCATTGTGAGGAAAAGGAATGCTTTCCACAGTCACCAGATATTACATAGTAGATATATCGATTTAGTAGCTCGGGATTGGGGCATACATTCAAGCTTCGCAAGACTCAGTTGATATTTTAATCTTAGGAAATAACGTTCTTTATTAAAGTGATATGTTTTGCAGCTGTAACAAATTTGGCGGCAACAACCGAGACGTTTTGTTTTTTATTTTTAAATCCTGTTCTAAATTCAAAAGCAGCCAGGAGTATTTTCTGCCAGCCCGTATGATGCATGGTTCGTTAGAGCATGCGACCTTCACAGGTATTACGTACTCTCGATAAAATTCTAAATGATAAAGTTATAACTGAGTTGCTAAATCTTAATCTTATAAGTAGTTATAATAATCTATCATCATCATCAATGGATATGGCCAAGCAAAAGAAGTATGTAAGGATCGTAACTGGTAATAGGCAGTTGGGGTAGGCAGTTACTGCAGATCGTCACCCCACTCGATCCTTAAATACTTCTTTTGGTTCTTGCATGAGAAAAAGGTGTGATTTAATGTATGGTTTAGATATCACGTACTCGGACACTTACCTTTCCTAGTAATGAAATACCGTGTATACTTGTCCTCATGAGATAAAATAGCAAAACTTCAAAGCCTGGCTTTGCTGGTCCTTTACTTTCAAGACATAAAACTCGAACGTGATTCCATTTAAACTCTGGAAAAGTCGGCGAGTCTGACTTCACACAAGTTTTCTAACTTTATAAACCTGGTGTGTGGTGTTAGGTACTGTAATTAGATACTTACACTGCATTATAAAGACTTAACTACTTACCCTCTTACTAATAAACACAGAATAAAGTTATACCAGGTATAACAAAGGTATACCCATATATTTTAATAGGTTTATACCTGGTGTAACTTTATTCTGCGTTTATTAGTAAGAGGGTTAGTATTTTAGCCTCAAAATGAGATCCCATAACATATTGATGTGATGCATCGCGTCAAAACCACACATACACACTACGTGGAATGAATACCGAATGTATTGAGAGCGAAGAATGTAATAGAGGTCGCACACAGGCACAAAAGGCATTTGGCACAAAAATATTATGCGGCGTAAAACGTTTCCATAAACACGTTTGAGACCACTAAGTAACGCAATCAGTAAAAGGACTGTTTTCCATCCCAGACTCGGTTGTCATAAAAAAGGCATAAAAGACCCCACCGGTGTTAATTCAAAGTTGTCTTGTCAAAACAACTTACGTAATCTAGAAGTCGACCCATCAATTATGCCCTTGCCCGACTTCAATTAAGTTGCTATTCGGCACCCATTCGGCGACCTCTCGGCAAACATTCGGCATTTCGTCGTCGATCGTCGGCATCGCTCGTAAATCCCGCTCCGTTTACCAAGTATCGTCACTAGGAGGCTCATTAGGCCGCCCTTAGGTATTTAATGGTATGTCAACTTTGACAATATTGAAGCCAAGGCTTTTTGCTAATTACTCAGGACAAGTTGTGACCGTTCAACATGGACAGGACCCTCATTCATCAAATCAACTTGCAAAATGGTAGGATATTTTTGTTTTTATTGAGTTTTAAAGGCGGCTGTTGTATGAGTAATATCAATTTGACTGTAGGACGTATGCCATTGATATCATTGGCCATTATTTAAAGCCCTTTCAGAAAGTTTAAGTGGATTTATTATTTCTGTAGCGATTGCAAGAGAAAGAACACAAAAGAGAGAGATAAGTTTGAGTCCATAACAATTGGGATCGAGGAGGGTCGTGATATATCTTTGTTTTTATAACTAAGGGGCAAAATGCTTTTGAACATCTGGTTAGATAGGCAGACATATGGGCATGGGCGTAAAATAGGAGCGAGTGTGGAAGAACAAATAGAATTTTTAATGAAAGGAATGTTTCTAAGATTATAAATATTTTTTTCCTGTTTTTACAAGCGATGTTACAACAAATTCTCTAATGACATAAATAAAGGAACACGGAAAAAGTAAATTTTAAAATATTCCCTTGCTTTTTCCAAAAGATTAGGCAAAACGTTTTGTAGGCCGGGTGACTGGCAGATTCATCCCAGTAAATGAATTTGGGTTCCGCAGTGACATAGCTGTTTCGCAAATGAGTTCGGCTAGGACTGGATTGAAGAGGATTTTCGCTGGCTCGACTACAGCTTAATCAAGTTACGTCGTTAAGGCTTTTTATAAAAGAAAATCTTTTAGTGATTAGCTGAGTGTGATTGTTATTTACTGGGTCCAGTGGCAAAAGTTGATTAGATTCGATTGGAAGTATATGCTACTGGCTACGGATGGTTTAAAAACTTAGTCTTGGACCCTTAGTTCTATATAATTTTTGTATCCAACTTTTTTTTGCATAGCTGATTTTCGATTTCCTACCAGTACCTATTTGATATTCTCTACAAATAAGCTGAGGTTCGATCTTGAATAGGACGATGCAGTTGTTCTTCTTGTTTTATTACTGATGAGCCCGATTTTCGATGTGATGCAGGTTTACGATAGAATACGCCCTGAAGATGCCTATTCACTCTTGTTTATTTAGGAAAAAGGGTATCAAAACGAGGACAGACATCATTTAACTACTGAATAGATACCCAAACGACTGTCAATAATACGATTTCGAAGGCCACAACGCTCCAATCGTACACTAGAACTCCATTAAACTACTTACTGACACCTCAATAGTCACTGAATTGTGGTCGGCCCACTATTCACTACTAACTATGTAGACAACTAAACAACCAAACTGTTAATAGGCACTCACTGGCTTTAAACTTGCCCAAAGACGAACATCAAAAACAATAGCAGCTGTTTCTCAAACACCAAACTATAATGGGGTACACTAGGGTACCAGTAATATTCGTACTGGTGTACAAAGTGACCCTTTACTGGGGTACAAAGTGGACCTTTACAGGGGCTTAAAGCCCCTCCTGAAATTATTTCGTAACACAACCACGGGTATGCATAAAAGGGTGATTTGCTGAAACAACTACGGGTTCAGTAATGACCCCATTTTAATTTGTGCGTGTTTTTGCGTTAATGCTAGTATATTTCGGCTATTTGTTCAGTCTTAATGGGTTCAGTTACTTAGTTGCTAATAATTTAATTTAATTTAATTTATTTATTTGACAAAAAAAAAACAGAATTACAGGTGACACTTAACTTAGGATGTATTTGATGAGGTACAAACTACATGATCAATGACCCCCATGCTAGGAAATTCCTGTGTTACAGGGGTCATCTATCTGTCCATTAAATTAGCGATAAAATAGAAACATCAGCAATGCAGAGTATATTACATAAAAATAACTCAATAAAAACCAATAAAACGATTAATTTAGCATAGTACAATTCGGGGCTTTGGAAAGGGGGGAAAGGGAAGGAGAAAGAGAAAGTCTTATATGTGCCGGGTGTGCTGTGTATGTGAGTTGTATGTGTTATGTGTGTATGTATAGTGTAGTGTATGTATGTGTTGTGAGTGTATGTGAGTGTCTGCTTGCCTTATGGTGTAAGTAATTCTTCCGTGTCATCATAGTTTAGGGTGAGAAGATACTCTTTTAACTTGGACTTACAATTAAACCTATTCAATGTATGTATGTTCAGTTTATTGTTAAGTCTGTTGTAAAGCAATGCACTTAAGTAGCGGTTATGACGACGTGCGAAGGTAGTATTAGTACAGACTCTTGGACAAACCGGTCTGGGTCTTCTTCTGATCGTAGGGCTGTTTTCTCCATTGGGGACAGTAATTTTATGAGTTCGTATTGTTGCACGAAACACATACATTTGCCAGTAAGTAATAGTAGGGTCTAATCTGAGTTCTTAAATCTTTTAGTAGCCAGACATGTAATATACAAGTTATAGAAAGTTTTCTGAGAACTGATTATAAATTCGAGCTTATTTAAGAGAGGAGCTCGTGGCTGAATATAGACAGCCGCTCTGGTCGATTTTCAAGATTAAGCGGTGCTTGCTGAGGTTGGTACGTGGATGGGTGTGCCATTACGTACAGGGTCAAAAGTGCAGTCTTACTCTCTAAAAACTCAAATGTTTTTGTAGAAGAAGTTAAATTATCTACAAGTGATTTAATATTTTGTATAGAAATAAAAAGTATTGATTATACCTACTAACCGAGTAAATTTTAAATCAACTGCCTTAAAAAATTGCCGCCGCTGTTTTGGTTGAGTTTGACTGCACTTTTGACCCTTAATTGTATTTATCGAGACTCCACTGTAAAAACGCATCAGAAAAAACGTTAAGCTGTTGGCCCCGGTCGAAAATAATGTAATTATCTTCGACAGTCGTTATGGGTAGTCAGATGTCGACAAATCTGACACCAGTCTTACCCAGGGACTTCGTGTTACCCAGTTACTGGGTTGCGGAGGTCAGATAGGTAGTCATTTCATGTAAAATACTGGTACTCAGCTGAATCCAACATGGTTGGGCAATAGGCAGATTGATTTAACGATCGAGAAACGAGATGGAATCTTCAAACCTTTATAAGCTTGAAATCTCAAAAAATAAATTTCAATATTCTACCAGAAAAAGCTCAAATAGCTTGACATTTAAAATGTAATCAAAATTTTCAATTTATTCCGGCGAAGATACAGCTCCAAAATGAATTGATAGGTAGGATTTTCTGCAAACAAGTTTGATATTTTCTTTAGAGATTGTTTTCCTTGTAGTTTACATAGAATATACCTAAATGAGTAACTTTTGTCAGCTGCTTCACTTGCCCGTAGGACGAAAATTATCCCCAAAAACGTAATATGGGGGTAAAAAGTATAGTTTGTTGCCATATAATATGATAAGTAAAAATCCATTTCACAGTTGAGGTGCGATTGATTAACAGCATCATCATCATCAGTCTTTTAACGTTCCCATTGTTGGGACACAGTCCCATATATGGGCCATAATCCACCACGCGGACCCAGTGCGGGTTGGTGGATGTCACATGTCTGTGAATTTATGGTTCTAGGACTTGCCGATTTCCTCACGATGTTTTCCTTCACCGTTTTTAGAGTAGTGGTAATGAAATAATTTACACAAATTAATGCGCCTGCCTCGGTTCGAACCTACGACACGTAAGTTGGGGCCGGTACCACTGGGCTACCACACTGCTCTTGATTAACTAACATACACAAAAATTTGCAAATTAATTATGAAGTCAAGGATTCAAGGAGTCGCTGTGGTCGAATCGCAATATGAAAATCAAATCATTAGTAGGAAGGAAGTTGGGTTTGTTACGAAACATACAAAAAGTCGTCTACCGTTGATACGATCACCACTATACGAGTAAAATAACTTTCATGAATATGTATGTAAGTTTTATCGTAGTAACTTTTTTTTTTTATAAACTATAGGCTCGCGCTTGACCACAATCTCACCTGATGGTAACTATGTAAGAAGAGCCATCAACACGGGGTAAACAAGAGCAAATTGACTGATGTAAAAGACAGACACACTAGTAATCGCATAAGGGTTCCCTTTTTTCATTTGGATGTAAGGAACCCTTAAAACATGTTAGTATATTGCTGTTTCCACTATTATCAGTTATGGAAAAGTGGCATCTTATTGAAACTTCACTGTAAGTTTAGTCAAAGGGCATTTCAGTTCACATTTATTTGGTTAGCAAGAGTTACTAACGAAGAAATGCAACTAAATACAGGTGATTCACCCAGTGAAAACAGGACACAGAAAATTAAAATAAAATGCGTAGAGGTGCTGCTTCAGCTTTCCAGCTAATTTAATTATGCTTCTCTAAACAAAGGAAGGACTGAAGTGAAACAAGACTTTGTTTTCAGACTTCGCCTGAAGCAAAATGTTATGTAGTATGTAGCAACGAATATCTGCAGGCTTTATGCTTCACTCAGTTAATATGTGAATTTCTGTTTGTTGAAATTGTACTTAAGAGGATTTTATTGCGTTGTCGCCGATGGTTATTTCGGAGAGCCGTTAAACTTAATTTAATAAACTCTCTAAAAACTCAAATGGGTTAGCTTTTGTGGAAGAAGTTAAACTAAAATTGATTTTATTTTTAGTTGTGTAGAAATTAAAGTATTGATTATACTTACTAACCGAGTAAATTTAAAATCAACTGCCTTAAAAAAAATCCGCTACTGTTTTGGAAGAGTGTGACTGCAGTTTTGACCCTTAATTGTATCTACCGAGACTCCTCCGTGCCTCAGAATAACGTTAAGCTGTTGGTCCCGGTCGAAAATAATGGCATTATCTTCGACGGTTGTTATGGGTATTCAGATCGCAGTCAGCAAATCTGACACCACTCAGGGACTTCGTGTGACCCAGTTACTGGGTTGTGGAGATAGGTAGTCACTTCATGTAAAATACCAGTACTCAGCTGAATGCAACGTGGTTGGGAAATAGGCAGATTGATTTAACGATCGAAAAAACGAGACCCCACAGGACCCGTTTTCGGGTATACAAATAGCCTATGTCACTCAGGAATAATGCAGCTTTCTATTGGTGAAAGAATTTTTAAAATCGGTCCAGTAGTTTCGGAGCCTTTTCGGTACAAACAAACAAAAAAATCTTTCCTTTTTATAATATTGGTATAGACTAGGAGAGAGAAAGGTTTAATTAACTTAGGTCTACATGCCTAATGATTTAAAAATAAACAAAAACAGCTATAGGTACAGGCAATTTTTGATTTTGGCGTATATATTCACAAATGTTAACGCTGTACTGGGGGTCTACCTTTTATAGCAGAACTTTTTATGTCATAATATTATTATGCATAACAACGGGTATCATAAACATCATTTCGCAGAAAATCGTTTGGCAAACACTCATTTATCATACACATTCAAACTCATAATTTTGTAAGTCAGAATCATCTTTAGGCAAAAATAAATTTCATATCGATAGTCATTAAAAGACGGAACCATCATATCGCAGAAAGTTCACAGTTAGAATCGTCTTTTGGCATACATTTCATATCTATATTAATTGAAATACTCATCTATCACATTACAGATACTGCATAGTTGGAGTAATTTTGTATTTTTTACCATAAAAGATTGATTGAACACATATTTTTTGTTTTAATTCGCTGTATGTAGCATGCAAACCGGCAAACAAGCATACACCATGCAGGCAGCAAGCGTGCAGCATGCAAACAAGCATACACCTAGCATGCAGCAAGCATGCAGCTTTCAAACAAGCATACACCATGCATGCAGCAAGCATGCGACATCCAAGCAAGCATGCAAGTCAGCATGCAGCAAGCATGCAACATGCAAGCAAGAATGCAAGTGAGCATGCAACATGCAGCAGGCATTGTTTTTGTCACGGCTCCGGCGCTGCGGAGCTCCGGCGGTACCACGCGAGCTTATCGTCGCAGATGGTTTAAACGCTCACCACCGCAGCTTCGGCTTGCTGGCTGTCCCAGGAGTGAGAACATTAAATGGCTGATGAAGATGTTGATGAGACAAATTCCGATGTCAGCCACTCTCAGAGGCTTGCAATGAAATGACTAGATACTGTGTATTATGATGAGATTGTTATCAGAGCTCGTCGATCGACTTAGTTCTCTTACTGCACCATACTGCAGAAACAGTCAACGTTTCACCCAGACTCAACTAAATAACTATTTGCTAGCAAGTGTTGGTTTGAAACTAGATAAACCCATGTGATCCGAAGGCAATAATCCATCAATATTCTGAAGACGTCCACTGCAATTTTTATCAGACAAAAATCTAATGATACACGCTAATGAAATACATGACTGTTAGTGCTTATAAATAATTTTGTATATTAACATTAGTATTGGATATTGACATTTGTAATTTTTACCTAAATTGACATAGCCTTATTATCTGTTTTTTCAGTCTGTGTCTTGACATGTACTGTTTTGACATTTTGTTCTTTTATATTATTGTTCCTATAATTATTTGTTTTTCTTTTTACATAATGATATTAAATGATATTTACATTGACATTGATTTCTATTAATTTGGATTAATGCGATTCTTTATAATTGTTGTGATTTAGCTGGCTTGATTTATTTTTTATTTTTTTAATTACTTGCAAACATTTGTACGCCATCTGGCATAACATAGCGCACTCTTTATTACCTGTATATACCATTATTATTGTACCTATGTTAAACAAATGAATAAATGACTTATGACTGCTGGACATAGGCCTCACGCAAGTGCCACTAGTGGTTTCCCAGAACCCCACCAAATGATCAGTTCACCTTGTGGGAGGGCTCCCAACGACAGTAATTACAATACAAGATTGCCCATAGTAACAAATATAAATATCACAAACTCCACAATTTAATATAAAGACGCTTGGGTAGGTATTAATCATGATTGGAAATAAGATGACGTACAAAAGGAAGCCGTAGTCCATTCTCTTGATCCACGAAATGATCTGATGGTTTATTCATAGCCCGTCACGAAGCTAAGATAAGAAAATCTTTAGATTTGACGCACCTATCTACTAGGTATTTTCTCAAATAACTTTCTTAAATCCTCTGTGATAGAGAGCTTTAGGTAATACTTAGGTAAACATAGACCTTGAATGGGTAATATTACTTTGTACTTCGGCGTTTGATCTAAACTTAAAATTAGTCTTTGCCGAGAAAAAGCCTAATGCCAAATGCGAAGGATTCACCCTTCTCAGTTATTTACAAAACAAGATAAAAGGAAACTTTTTGAAATTGAAATGACATAGTAATCGAGAAATGTCGAACTGTCCAACTTGTCGATCCCGAAATTGGGCTGGGGACGACTGTTATTAATTTCCTTTACAATTCGTTGTGAGGAAAACGAATGCTTTCTACACCGATTAGATATTACATAGTAGATATATCGATTTAGTAGCTCGGGATTGGGGCATACTATTCAAACAACGCAATACCCAGTTGATATATTTATCTTAAGTTACCTATTCTTTATTAAACTGATAATTTTTGCAGCTATAACAAATTTGGCAACAATAACCGAGACGTTTTGTTTTTTATTTTTAAATCCTGTTCTAAATTCAAAAGCATATATGCTGCACGGTTCATCAGAGCATGCGACCTTCACAGGTATTACGTACTTACGATAAAATTCTAAATGATAGTTATAATAGAGTTGCTAAATCTTTATCTTATAAGTAGGTATATTAATGGCTCATCATCTGCATCAACGGATATGACCAAGCAAAAGAAGTATGTAAAGATTGTAGCAGGTATCAACAGTATAGCAACAGAATAAATAGTATATATATGTAGTATAGTACTGGTAATAGGTAGTAGGGGCAGGCAGTTACTGCAGATCGTCACCTCACACGATTCTTACTTTCTTTTGGTTCTTTTGCATGAGAAAAAGGCGTGAGATAATGTATGGTTTAGAATTCAGATATTAGGTACTCGGACACTTACCTTTCCTAGTAATGAAATACCGTGTGTACTTGTCCTCATGAGATAAAATAGCAAAACTTCAAAGCCTGGCTTTGCTGGTCCTTTACTTTCAAAACATAAAACTCGAACGTGATTCCAATTAAACTCTGGAAAAGTCGGCGAGTCTGACTTCACACAAGTTTTCTAACTTTATAAACCTGGTGGGTGGTGTTAGGTACTGTAATTAGGTACTTACACTGCATTATAAAGACTTAACTACTTACTTAACTTAGTATTTTAGCCTCAAAATGAGATCCCATAACATATTGATGTGATGCATCGCGTCAAAACCACGTAGTGTGTATGTACACTACGTGGAATGAATACCGAATGTATTGAGAGCGAAGAATGTAATAGAGGTCGCACACAGGCACAAAAGGCATTTGGCACAAAAGGCATTTGGCACAAAAATATTATGCGGCGTAAAACGATTTAATAAACACGTTTGAGACCACTAAGTAACGCAATCAGTAAAAGGACTGTTTTCCATCCCAAACTCGGTTATCATCAAAAAGGCATAAAAGACCCCACCGAAGTTAACTCAAAGTTGTCTTGTCAAAACAACTTACGTAATCTAGAAGTCGACCCATCAATTATGCCCTTGCCCGACTTCAATTAAGTTGCTATTCGGCACCCATTCGGCGACCTCTCGGCAAACATTCGGCATTTCGTCGTCGATCGTCGGCGTCGCTCGTAAATCCCGCTCCGTTTACCAAGTATCGTCACTAGGAGGCTCATTAGGCCGCCCTTAGGTATTTAATGGTATGTCAACTTTGACAATATTGAAGCCAAGGCTTTTTGCTAATTACTCAGGACAAGTTGTGACCGTTCAACATGGACAGGACCCTCATTCATCAAATCAACTTGCAAAATGGTAGGATATTTTTGTTTTTATTGAGTTTTAAAGGCGGCTGTTGTATGAGTAATATCAATTTGACTGTAGGACGTATGCCATTGATATCATTGGCCATTTTTTAAAGGCTATAAATTCATGGATTCATTATTTATTCGTCCTGCTCTTTAGAATGGTGGAATGAAATGCCCTTTCAGATAGTTTAAGTGGATTCAATATTTCTGTAGCGATTGCAAGAGAAAGAACACAAAAGAGAGAGATAAGTTTGAGTCCATAACAATTGAGATCGAGGAGGGTCGTGATATATCTTTGTTTATCCGGTCATCTGTCCATCAGACCGATCGGATTAGAACAATGGTAATTTCTATTGTGTCTGGAAATGTACAGTTGAAGGTTTACATAACTAAGGGGCAAAATGCTTTTGAACATCTGGTTAGATAGGCAGACATATGGGCATGGGCGTAAAATAGGAGCGAGTGTGGAAGAACAAATAGAATTTTTAATGAAAGGAATGTTTCTAAGATTATAAATATTTTTTTCCTGTTTTACAAGCGATGTTACAACAAATTCTCTAATGACATAAATAAAGGAACACGGAAAAAGTAAATTTTAAAATATTCCCTCGCTTTTTCCAAAAGATTAGGCAAAACGTTTTGTAGGCCGGGTGACTGGCAGATTCATCCCAGTAAATGAATTTGGGTTCCGCAGTGACATAGCTGTTTCGCAAATGAGTTCGGCTAGGACTGGATTGAAGAGGATTTTCGCTGGCTCGACTACAGCTTAATCAAGTTACGTCGTTAAGGCTTTTTATAAAAGAAAATCTTTTAGTGATTAGCTGAGTGTGATTGTTATTTACTGGGTCCAGTGGCAAAAGTTGATTAGATTCGATTGGAACTGCTACTGGGTACGGATGGGTTAAAAACTTAGTCTTGGACCCTTAGTTCTATATAATTTTTGTATCCAACTTTTTTTTGCATAGCTGATTTTCGATTTCCTACCAGTACCTATTTGATATTCTCTACAAATAAGCTGAGGTTCAATCTTGAATTTGGCCATGCAATTGTTCTTCTTGTTTTATTACTGATGAGCCCGATTTACGATGTGATGTAAAAAAAAGAAGATGCCTATTCACTCTTGTTTATTTAGGAAAAAGGGTATCAAAACGAGGAAAGACATCATTTCACTACTGAATAGATACCCAAACGACCGTCAATAATACGATTTCGAAGGTCACAACTCCATTCGGATACTAGAACTCCATTAGACTACTTACTGACACCTCAATAGTCATTGAATTGTGGTCGGCCGATTATTCACTACTATGTAGACAACTATACAATCAAACTGTTAATAGGCACTCACTGGCTTCAAACTTGCCCAAAGACGGACATCAAAAACAATAGTTGCTGTTTCTCAAACACCAAACTATAATAGGGTACACTAGGGTACCAGTAATATTCGTACTGCTGTACAAAGTGACCCTTTACTGGGGTACAAAGTGGACCTTTACAGGGGCTTAACGACTGTCCTGAAATTATTTCGTTACACAACCACAGGTATGTATAAAAGGGTGATTTGCTGAAACAACTACGGGTTCAGTAATGACCCCATTTTAATTTGTGCGTGTTTTTGCGTTAATGTTAGTATATTTCGGCTATTTTTTCAGTTTTAATGGGCTCAGTTACTTAGTTGCTAATAGTAGGGTCTAATCTGAGTTCTTAAATCTTTAAGTAGCCAGACATGTAATATACTAGTTAAATAAAGTTTTCTGAAAACTGATTATAAATTCAAGATTATTTAAGAGAGGAGCTCGAGGCTGAATAAAAACAGCCGCTCTCGTCGATTTTCAAGATTAAGCGGTGCTTGCTGAGGTTGGTACGTGGATGGGTGTACCATTACGTACAGTTTAGGGTCAAAAGTGCAGTCTTACTCTCTAAAAACTCAAATGGGTTAGTTTTTGTAGAAGAAGTTAAATTATCTATAGAAATAAAAAGTATTGATTATACCTACTACCGAGTAAATTTTAAATCAACTGCCTTAAAAAATTGCCGCCGCTGTTTTGGTTGAGTGTGACTGCAGTTTCGACCCTTAACTGTATTTACCGAGACTCCACTGTAAAAACGCCTCAGAAAAAACGTTAAGCTGTTGGTCCCGGTCGAAAATAATGGAATTATCTTCGACAGTCGTAATGGTAGTCAGATGTCGACAAATCTGACACCATTCTTACCCTCGGACTTCGTATTACCCAGTTACTGGGTTGTGGAGGTCATATTGGTAGTCATCTCATGTAAAATACTGGTACTAAGCTGAATGCAACGTGGTTGGGAAATAGGCAGATTGATTTAACGATCAAGAAACGAGATGGAATCTTCAAACCTTTATAAGCTAAAAATCTCAAAAAATAAATTTCAATATTCTATCAGATCGCTTGACCTTTAAAATGTAATCAAAACTTTCAATTTCTTCCGCAGAAGAAACAGCTCAGCACAGCTAGGATTTTCTAAAATTCTTTAGAGATTGTGTTCCTTGTAGTAGTTTACATAGAATATACGTAAATGAGCATCTTTTGTCAGCTGCTTTACTCGCCCGCAGAACGAAAATTATCCCCAGAAACGGTATATGCGAGTAAAAATGTTTCCGTGTTCTATTTATATTTTACTAGCTGTTCCCCGCGGCTTCGCTCCCGTGGGCCACCCCACAGGACCCGTTTTCGGGTATACAAATAGCCTATGTCACTCAGGAATAATGCAGCTTTCTATTGGTGAAAGAATTTTTAAAATCGGTCCAGTAGTTTCGGAGCCTATTCGGTACAAACAAACAAAAAATCTTTCCTCTTTATAATATTGGTATAGACTAGGAGAGAGGAAGGTTTAATTAACTTAGGTCTACATGCCTACTGATTTAAAAATAAACAAAAACAGCTATAGGTACAGGCAATTTTTGATTTTGGCGTATATATTCACAAATGTTAACGCTGTACTGGCCGTGTGCCCTCTCGGAGCCAGAATATCAATATTGAACCTCCTTGTGGACAGTTTTGTTTGTAAAATATTCTCTGATTTACTGGCGCTTTACTTTGTTTAAATTATTTCATCACCACTGCTCTAAAAACGGTGAAGGCAAACATCATGGGGAAACCGACATGTCCTGGAACCAAACAATCGAAGACATGTGACATCCACCAACCCGCACTGGGCCCGCGTCGTGGATTACGGCCCATTCCGTCTCACAGAAAGGAGGCCCGTGTAATGTGTCCCATGAGTGAGAACATTAAAAGGCTGATGATGATGTTGATGAGACAAATTCAGCTGCACCATACTGCAGAAACAGTCAAAGTTTCACCTAGACTCAACTGAATAGCTATTTGCTAGCAAGTGTTGGTTTGACACTAGATAAACCCATGTGATCCGTAAGCAATAATCCATTAATATTCTAAAGACGTCCACTGCAATTTTTATCAGACAAAAATCTAATGATACACGCTTATGAAATACATGACTGTTAGTGCTTATAAATAATTTTGTATATTAACATTAGTATTGGATATTGACATTTGTAATTTTTACCTAAATTGACATAGCCTTATTATCTGTTTGTCCAGTCTGTGTCTTGACCAAATACCTTATACGTATTTCTTACTACTAGACTGTGTACCAAAAATTTTTGTATAGCTAAAATGAAATCTATTACCATACATCTAGGTTAGCTATTCCCTTATAAGCGGTAGCTAACCAAAAGCGGTCCCGAGCGAGAGGGTGCCCGCTGGTAGTGTGTCCTTGTCTGACATCTTGCCAGCTCAACTAATCATTGGGTTTGGTAGAAATGGTAGAAAATTTTATATTTTCTTTTTTATGTAATACCAAAACAAACGAATAAAAAATATATTTAAATACGTTTCAAAGTCTATGAAACTTTGAAGCGTATTTAAATATTTTTACAGTTCCTTTAATTCATCAATTCATTGTATTTAAAAAATAATTCATTAATACTGAGTAAGAGTAGTACTTTTAAATGTTTGGGCCTGGTAATACTAAATGTAGGACCACCAGGTTTGTGGAGTTTTTGGCGGATTTTGTTCGAGTAAAATTCAGCGGCTGTTAATATTATTCGCAAATTGATTCCAAGTGGAATAAAATTAGTGAAGTTAAGTCTCTCAACTGTCTACGCAACTGGACAATAAGTGAAATAATTGAGATCCTTTGGGGTATTCAAATCATCGTCTGTAGACTGCAGGATCATCTCACGCCTCTTCTTCATGAGCTTGATAGTAAGATCAGAGAGCTTTTTGTTCCTGTCTATACGATGGGTCTTGAAGAACAAGACTTATCCAGACTTGGGATTTGAGGGTTATCGGGAGAGGGGGGGGGACCCCCCTCTCTTCGAACTTCAGATAACCCTATAATACTCCATCGTAAACTGCTCAATTCCTCTTCGAGTTCGGTGATCTTATCGTCGGTCCGGAGTCCGGAGTGTGCGCGTGTTGTACGTTGCCAGGTCCTGTCGTCGGTATTTGTTGGGGTAGCCGGATCTCGTCCGGGATTCTTTGCACCCCTTGCCATACCTTAACCTAGATCGCTACCGTAGTCGAGGGTAGGCAGGCTGCCGGGCACTAAGGGCTATGTTTTATTTGTGCTATTCATGGGGAGTGCTTTGCAGGCGGGTTGGCGATCCCAGTATGGTTGTTACAAATGCACAGAAGACGCTGCTGCCTATTCTCTGGTTGGG
This sequence comes from Orthosia gothica, assembly GCA_949775005.1. Classification (NCBI taxonomy): domain Eukaryota; kingdom Metazoa; phylum Arthropoda; class Insecta; order Lepidoptera; family Noctuidae; genus Orthosia; species Orthosia gothica. The sequence goes on from OX459044.1 coordinate 11,511,883, forward strand.
CCTTAGTCGCCTCTTATGACACCAATGGAAAAACATGGGCTGTTGAAATTCTTTATGCCCGACACCATACGGTAAGTGATGTAGATTCCAAAAAATATACACACGTTTCTTTTTTTTCCTTGAATTTGGTAGGTTTAGGTAGCGTAGTTAGGTAGGATATATACATATATCGGGATACTTACACTATTGTTTTTACAATCAATTTGTCCCTTGTTATGTTTGGTTATGGTCACCTCATTAGAAAGAGACACACTACCAACGGGAGCCCTCTCGCTCGGACCGTTTTTTGCGCCATAGTGCACAGTCTAGTAGTAAGAAGTATAAGGTCTTTGGTCTTGACATGTACTGTTTTGACATTTTGTTTTTTTATATTATTGTTCCTATAATTATTTGTTTTTCTTTTAACATAATAATATTAAATGATATTTACATTGACATTGATTTCTATTAATTTGGATTAATGCAATTCTTTATAATTGTTGTGATTTAGCTGGCTTGATTTTTTTTTATTTTTTTTATTACTTGCAAACATTTGTACGCCCTCTGGCATATCATAGCGCACTCTTTATTACCTGTATATACCATTATTATTGTACCTATGTTAAACAAATGAATAAATGACTTATGACTGCTGGACATAGGCCTCACGCAAGTGCCACTAGTGGTTTCCCAGAACCCCACCAAATGATCAGTTCACCTTGTGGGAGGGCTCCCAACGACAGTAATTACAATACAAGATTGCCCATAGTAACAAATATAAATATCACAAACTCCACAATTTAATATAAAGACGCTTGGGTAGGTATTAATCATGATTGGAAATAAGATGACGTACAAAAGGAAGCCGTAGTCCATTCTCTTGATCCACGAAATGATCTGATGGTTTATTCATAGCCCGTCACGAAGCTAAGATAAGAAAATCTTTAGATTTGACGCACCTATCTACTAGGTATTTTCTCAAATAACTTTCTTAAATCCTCTGTGATAGAGAGCTTTAGGTTATACTTAGGTAAACATAGACCCTGAATGGGTAATATTACTTTGTACTTAGGCGTTTGATCTAAACTTAATATCAGTATTTTCCGAGAAAAAGCCTAATGTCAAATACGAGGGAATCACCCTTCTCAGTTATTTACAAAACAAGATAAAAGGGAGCTTGTTGAAATTTAAATGACTTAGTAATCGAGAAATGTCCAACTTGTCGATCCCGATATTGGGCCGGGGACGACTTCCTTTACAATTCGTTGTGAGGAAAACAATTGCTTTCTACAGCGACTAGATATTACATATATTATATCAATTTAGTAGCTCGGGATTGGGGCATACATTCAAACAACGCAATACTCAGTTAATATTTTTATCTGGTTATTATATTCTTTATTAAAAATGATAATTTAATTTTGCCGCTGTTTAAAATCTGAGGGCAACAACCGAGACGTTTTATTTTAAATCATGTTCTAAATTCAAAAGTAGCCATAAGTATTTTCTGCCAGCCAGTATGCTGCATGGTTCGTTAGGGCATGCGACCTTCTCAGATATTACGTACTCGTACGATTTTACGAATTGACGAATTTACGATTGAATTCTAAATGATAGTTATAATTGAGTTGCTAAATTTTTGTCTTATAAGTAAGTATGTTAATGGATCATCATCATCATCAAACAAAAGAAGTATGTAAGGATCGTAGCAGGCGATCTGCAGTAATAGCACAGAAGAAATAATAGTACTGGTAATAAGTAGTAGGGGTAGGCAGTTGCTGCAGATCGTCACCTCCCACGCTCCTTACATAATTCTTTTACTTCTTTTGCATGAGAAAAAGGGGTGAGTTTATGTATGGTTTAGATTACTTTATATATAAGATAGTTACTCGAAAACTTACCTGTCCTGGTAATTTTTTACCGTGTGTATTGAATCTTGTCCTCTGGAGAAAAAGTACAAAAACATCAAAGCCTGGATTTGCTGGTCCTATACTTTCAAGACTCAAAACTCGAACGTGATTCCAATTAAACTCTGGAAAAGTCGGCGAGTCTGGCTTTACACAAGTTCTCTAACTTTGTAAACCTGGTGGGTGATGTTAGGTACTGTAATTAGGTACTTACACTGCATTATAAAGACTTACCCACTTAGTATTTTAGCCTCGAAATGAGGTCCCAACTCATATTGATGTGATGCATCGCGTCAAAACCACACAACGCTACGTGGAATGAATATCGAATGTATTGAGAGCGAAGAATGTAATAGAGGTCGCACACAGGCACAAAAGGCATTTGGCAGAAAAATATTATGCGGCGTAAAACGTTTCCATAAACACGTTTGAGACCACAAAGTAACGCAATCAGTAAAAGGACTGTTTGCCTTCCCGAACTCGGTTGTCATCAAAAAGGCATATGAGACCCCACCGAAGTTAACTCGAAGTTGTCTTGTCAAAACAACTTACGTAATCTAGAAGTCGACCCATCAATTATGCCCTTGACCGACTTCAATTAAGTTGCTATTCGGCACCCATTCGGCGACGTCCCGACAACATTCGGCATATCGTCGTCGATCGTCGGCGTCGTAAATCCCGCTCCGTTTACCAAATATGGTCACTAGGAGGATCATTAGGCCACCCTTAGGTATTTAATGGTATGTCAAATTTGGCAATATTGAAGCCAAAAGGAAAAGAGCCTTTAATTCTGCAGCCAAGTTCTGCAAGCGGGTTCTGCGTCGGGCGCGTTTTGACCATATTGGACGTATTGGGCCAAGCTGGCATCGCATCCTCCGGGTAGTAAACTGTTTTGGTCCCTGTCTAAAGCGGTTGAAACTAATTTCTGTCGTCCCCCTTTACCTCCAATGCTGAAACCTGATGGGTCACTGGCTCACTCTGCAAGTGAGAAAGCAAATTTATTTGCATCTCTCTTTGCTAACAATTCACGTCTGGACGCTGGCTCCAAGCAACCACCTACTGTACCTCATTGCGACTCTTCGGTGCCGGAGATCGCTGTGCACATTAAAGAGGTCCGGAGAGTATTGTGCAGTCTAGACGTGAATAAGGCCAGCGGGCCTGACGGCATTCCAGCGAGAGTACTGAGGCAGTGTGCGCCTCAACTGTCTCCTGTGTTGACACGCTTGTTCCGCCTCTCTCTTGATAAAAGAACGGTGCCGAAATCCTGGAAGCTTGCAAATGTGCAACCAGTGCCCAAAAAAGGCAACCGTGCTGACCCTGCCCATTACCGTCCGATCGCCATTACCTCCATTCTGTGCAAAGATTGGGAAGGGTACTGAACAGTAAGTTGCTGACCTACCTTGTAGACAATAATCTCCTCAGTGACCGTGAATATGGCTTTCGCCGGGGACGGTCCACTGGCGATCTTCTCGTGTATGTCACGCACTGCTGGGGCGAAGCCATCGAGAGACACGGCGAAGCACTTGCTGTATCGCTTGATATCTCGAAGGCCTTTAACAGGGTCTGGCACGTAAGTCTATTCAGTATGCTTCCTGCCTATGGCATCCCCGCTGGTTTTTGTAGCTGGATATCAGACTTCCTTAATGAACGGTCGATCCGAGTAGTCATTGACGGCTGCTCCTCTGAACTTATGGCCATTGATGCCGGAGTTCCTCAGGGGTCTGTTCTCTCTGCAACTCTTTTACTGCTGCACATCAATGACCTACTTCAGCCTGGTATAGTTGGGTACGCAGATGACAGTGACACCAGCGTGCCTTTTTACCGCTAAAAGGAGACTTTTCGATCTAACTCCTACTTTTCGGGGTGCGTCTGTTCCTATGACTGATCGGCTCGAGCTCCTAGGCATGGAGTTGACATCCAGTCTCAACTTCGGCGCGTCCATTGAGTACAAAGCCCAAATTGCGGCCAAAAAACTGGGCATCCTAAATAGAGTGAAGCGATACTGCACTACACGCCTGGACAGCTTTTAACCCTATACAAAGCGCAAGTCCGATCCTGTATGGAGTATTGCAGCCACCTTTGGGATGGCTCAGTAAAGTATCAGCTTGCTGCGCTTGACTCGGTGGAACGCAGAGCCAAGAGGCTCATCGGCGACGTTGAACTGGTGTATGCCAAGCTTAATAGCTTGGCTCATCGCCGCAAGGTTACCTGCTTGTCGGTCTTCTACAGACTGTACTTCGGTGAGTGTGCTCAAGAGCTCCACGACCTTATCTCACCAGCCCCCTTCTACCATCGGACATCTAGACGCACTGCAAGTTACCTTGGTGCCATTCCACCAATTCGCACCAAGCGCTTCCAAACATCCTTCATAATGCGCACAGCGAATGAATAGAACTCACTACCTGCGTCTGTGTTTCCGAACGCATTCAACCCGAATCTCGTCAAAGTTAGAGTGAACAGGCTTCTTCTGGGTAAGCTCACTCCATCGTAGACTCTGTCTCTGTCACCTCTGACCCAGACTAGAGTCAAGAGTAAACCCATCACAAATAAAAAAATAAAAAAAGCCAAGGCTTTTTGCTAATTACTCAGGACAAGTTGTGACCGTTCAACCAGGACAGGACCCTCATTCATCAAATCAACTTGCAAAATGGTAGGATATTTTTGTTTTTGTTGAGTTTTAAAGGTGTCTGTTGTATGAGTAATATTGATTTCACTGTAGGACGTATGCCATTGATGTCCTTGGCCATTTTGTAAAGGCTATAAATTCATGCATTCATTATTCATTCGCCCTGCCCTTTAGAAGGGTGGAATGAAATGCTGTTTCAGAAAGTTTTAGTGGATTCAATATTTCTGTAGTGATTGCAAGAGAAAGAAAACAAAAGGGAGAGATAAGTTTGAGTCCATAACAATTGGGATCGAGGAGGGTCGTGATATATCTTTGTTTTTATAACTAAGGGGCAAAAAGCTTTTAAACATCTGGTTAGATAGGCAGACAGGGCTCAGTCTCAAAAGCTTTAAGTGGAAGAACAAATAGAATTTTTAATGAAAGGTTGTTTCTAAGATTTTAAATATTTTTCCTGTTTTTACAAGCGATGTTACAACAAATTCTCTAATGACATAAATAAAAGAACACGGAAAAAGTAAATTTTAAAATATTCCCTTGCTTTTTCCAAAAGATTAGGCAAAACGTTTTGTAGGCCGGGTGACTGGCAGATTCATCCCAGTAAATGAATTTGGGTTCCGCAGTGACATAGCTGTTTCGCAAATGAGTTCGGCTAGGACTGGATTGAAGAGGATTTTCGCTGGCTCGACTACAGCTTAATCAAGTTACGTCGTTAAGGCTTTTTATAAAAGAAAATCTTTTAGTGATTAGCTGAGTGTGATTGTTATTTACTGGGTCCAGTGGCAAAAGTTGATTAGATTCGATTGGAAGTATATGCTACTGGCTACGGATGGTTTAAAAACTTAGTCTTGGACCCTTAGTTCTATATAATTTTTGTATTCAACTTTTTTTTGCATAGCTGATTTTCGATTTCCTACCAGTACCTATTTGATATTCTCTACAAATAAGCTGCGGTTCAATCTTGAATTTGGTCATGCAATTGTTCTTCTTGTTTTATTACTGATGAGCCCGATTTACGATGTGATGTGGTAGGTTTACGATGGAATACGCCCTAAAGATGCCTATTCACTCTTGTTTATTTAGGAAAAAGGGTATCAAAACGAGGAAAGACATCGTTTCACTACTGAATAGATACCCAAACGACCGTCAATAATACGATTTCGAAGGTCACAACTCCATTCGGATACTAGAACTCCATTAGACTACTTACTGACACCTCAATAGTCATTGAATTGTGGTCGGCCGATTATTCACTACTATGTAGACAACTATACAATCAAACTGTTAATAGGCACTCACTGGCTTCAAACTTGCCCAAAGACGGACATCAAAAACAATAGCAGCTGTTTCTCAAACACCAAACTATAATAGGGTACACTAGGGTACCAGTAATATTCGTACTGGTGCACAGACGCGTAGACACCTCGTATAAACCTCGAATATGAATAAATTTATTTGATACGATTACATTTAAGTGGATTCAATTCCTAGACCTCACACTAGGATTCCCTGTGTCGTGAGATCCAGGCTCCTTCGTTAAATATTTATAAAAGGCACAATTTTAAATCTTAAAAATAGGTAAAGAAGAGTGTATGCATGGTGAATAGGTTGTGATTTGTGTGAAAAACATAGGGGCACAGTATATATCTTTATTTTGCAGTTTATGGAAAATCTTTTAAATTGGTCCAATATTGGAGGAGAAAATAGGCGAGACCCAAACCACGAATTATGACTAAGGTACTAAGGTACTAAGGTACTAAGGCAATTCAATTGGAGCTCTGCGACCGCATTTCCTCTTATGAATCATGACTTATGATTACCTGCCTAGCCTTTAGCCAGCCTTTGTCCAGCCATATAGGTACATAACCAGCTTGGCACCAGTAGGTTTAGTATAAAGCAACTGCCACCCAAATTATTTACCAAAGACAAAAAAACCACATACATACATAACACATAAAGATCCATTTTCAGTAAGAACATAAGTAGGTATTACCATGTAAAAACCTTACTACTTAAAACATAAGTAATATGGTAAGAATAAGTAAAACAAGATACATTATTTTGAGCTTGATCTTCCCTGACATTCCTGTAATGTTATGTCACTAGTCATATGACGAGGGTCCGCCTGCTCACTACATGTGTATTATGTCTCCACAATTTCAAATGTTACCGGATAAATAAGTGAATTTTTTCCTTGTTAATGTTGATAGCTGAAATTGTTTTAGTAACATGTGTTTTGGTGAGCTTTTTCTATTTCACCCGACTACGGTGGAGCCAAAAAGAAGGGTTATGATTTTAGCAGTCTATGTATTTATGAATGTTTCAAGTATTTCTGTATGTTTTTCCGTAGCGCTTAAACTATTCATCCGATTTTGATGAATAGTTTAAGATGATTTTGTCAATCGATTCGTTATTATGGCCCGAATAAAAAACGCATAAAAACCGTATTCGGGATACAGTTTTTAAACTTCTTGCATGTTATTTGTAGATTGATATGTTACTTATATTGTTAGCTTGTTATATCGGCTGTCAACGTCGAATACTGAACTGAACAAAGGCTTCGCGAAGAATGATCAAAACGAAAATTGCCTTTATTACCAAACTTGGGCACACAGATTAGCTTCCACAGCTTTTAATTAGATATTAGCAGTGAGAAAGACAAAGCCATCTATAATCTCTTGGTTGCGGATCATTTATCCGGAACTCACAAGAGAGAGGTATATAGCTATCGTGGTATCAGCTATATATCAATGATGATATGGGCCCCCCGAACCACAGGGTCAGAACGTCCGAGACCAAAAATTCAATATATTTATACAACCTCCCTAATTCTTATTTATGAGACGCCCGTAATTACGTCATGAATAATGAATGACAATAGGAAAATAAACTTATTAACCGACTTTTGTTATAATGGAGTCATTAGGCTCTAAACCAGTGACATTCTACCATCGAATGCGTGGCGATAGCCAATTCTTATTCGTGTATTTAAACATTAGGTAGGAGGAAAAAGGGCCCACGTTTCTTCTCCGCCTCATTTGTTATGTAGCGTAAATTTGTTACATAATAATAAAGCACTTCTTATGGAAGAGAATATTGGCCGATTTCTGAATTAAGTATTCGACGCTAAGTACGTGCTGATCTCGATTTAAGCATCTGATGCTGAGCAAGGTTTGAGTATACGTAGTCAAGTCATGCCAAAGTATACCTTATGACATACAAAAACCTTCATTGACGATCAATTGGGTTTCACAACTGAGAAAAACACATTTGATCATTCTCGAATTCTCAAACCGTTGTCAACGTTGCATCATCAGTGTAGCCAGATTGGGCGCCTTTTTGCCATTTAGGCTACTTGGAAGGGTGCCGGGGCGACCAATTTTTACGAGCGGCGCCAATTAGGTTACCTCCAAAAAAAATAAGGCGATTTCGGAATGAGACTATCTAATACAAAATTATCTGAGGAATGATGTAAATAACTGGAAAATAAAATGCTTTTTGCACTAGCTTTCATTATACTTCAGTCGCAATAACACAGGGAAATAAAGAAATGCAGAAAAATGTTTTATGTGGAACCAGTAATGATTATTGTGGCTAATGCATTTAAGTTCCGAAGAATATTTCGTGGTATTAGTGAATAATGGTCGTCTTGAGTTTTTTATAAATGGAAAAACTAAATTTTTGGCGTCTTAGGGCTCGTCGAATCTGGCTACACTGGTTACATTTGGCAGTTGATAGTTGACAAGTCTGTGCTTAAACGGTGATCAAGCGAAATAAATACAAAATAATATATAAACTTATAAAACGAGTGACGAAGAAGACCTTGTCTTCCTTGGAGATACCTCCACGAAGACCGAGGCGTTGAAGAAGACTGTTCGCCCTGAATTATCGAAAACATTAGATCGGATGCAAATATTTCACGCCTGATAGATCTCAGATGCTCGAAGAACGGATGGTCAATGGGGCTGTTAAGTTCTGGAGTTGCGCCCGCGTGGCGGAATACGCAGCGCTTTAAGGCCTCCCTCTGTAGACCGATGACCTGGTTAAGGTCACGGAAATCCGATGTATGAAAGACGCACAGGACTGGTTGATGTGGTGACGCTAGGGAAGTCCTGTATCCAGCAGTCTTTCGGCAGTAATGATGACTATGTTGAGTGAGATCTTCAAAAATATATTCAAAATGTGCCAGTGTTTGTAGTCGACAGTTGCTTTTCCTGCGCGAAAACCGACAATTATCCAACAGGAATTATGTGTAAAGTGGAGATGGACCGGTTATATGATGCGCGATAACCAAGGGACATGGAGAACAGTGACATGGAGAAAATTGACAAATTGGTACACAAGAGATGGAAAAAGATGCCGTTGAAGACAGTGTCATAGATGGAAATGGAATATGGGAAAGACCGCTGGTCCAAGATGTAGGCAAAAAGTGTAAGCGATGGTGCGCTGTGGTGTTGGCGAGTAGCTCAGGACAGACCCCAGTGGAAACTCTTAGTGGAGGCCTATGCCAAGCACACTGAGATTAGGGACATTTTATAAACTACGTATAGTATTGTATAGACTTCAGTTTTATTTCTCTGATTTCAGAATAAAAGGCTTTGTTATTCCGTTTATTTATTTTTATATCTATTATTTAATGTTTTTTTTTTTTTATTATATCCTAGGTTCTAATTCTGGAATATACTTCCAATGTTTAACCATTGAGGTGTGATTAACAAATATCCAAACATACAGACTTTCATACCTATATAGAATAGGTATTATTATTAGGATCCACAATACAAGAAGAGGTTACAACGATGAAATTGTGTACAGAATTTGGCTTTAGTATGATACGATTTTGGTATCAGAACAAGAAAAGTTGATAAAAACAACATGACAAGTCTCATTTATTTATTATTTTACAAAATAAGTAGGTAGAACACAGTCCTCCTTCATAATAGCAACACATATCCAATGGCACCGACCCTGGCTAATATTGTTTATCTTCGGAGGCTAGCAAAGTCTTTGGTCATGAAAACCCAGGTCACTCACATTGAGATAATATGATTGGACCAATCGCGAATTGGACCAATCGCGCCTAAAGGGTACTACGTACTAGAGAAGCTATCCTAAGCAAAATGCATGCTCCATTTTGTCAATTTTGACAAGAGTTTAAACTAAAAAATTCGCTGCAGCGCTGAAACAATAAATAGTCGTCTAACAAAACAATATAAACATGCAGCGCTAGAGCGCTTCTAAGGTGTAGTTTTCTCGCGACCAAAAAGACGGAAGCGCCGTGATTTTCATGGCGCTTACGCGTTTCGTTCAACCTTGTCATTCATATAGACTAAATTGCTGACTGACTACAGAAGTGACATAGCATTATACCTAACAAGCTTCATTAGAATTCACACTTTTTCAAAATTTATTATTCGTTGAAATAACCGACTGTTAAAGTTTATGATGCTTTTGTATTTCTTTATTTAATATATAATCAAATGTGCTTACAAAAAGTTAAAAACATATCAAATTGTAATAGGGAATTTTACAATTCGCTTGAAACACGAATCTTTTGTATATTTTTAATATTAATTATGTTAATTTAGTTACCCCCAAACAATATAAGTTTAGTTAACTTTTGATGCTTCGATAAATAATTATTAGTCTGATTAATTTTAGCTTCGTACTTCAAGCGAATTCTTGTGTATTTGTTTATGATGGCCCGTATCAAATGTGTTAGGTGATTTAAAGTGCTTGGTTGATCAACAGAATATTGAAGCAAATATGTAAATTTTTCCTTGTGAATAAAATATTCCAAAGTATTAACAGTAATATAACTGAAATGATATTAAATAGAGAGACTGATTCAGAAAACGCCTGCCCGCTTTTGTGGTATATTTATCCTCTTCGCGAAAATGCAACGAACATACATAAGTATGATTGGATGGTAACCAGCAGTCTAATTGTGTAAGTATATTCGGCAAAGGAAAAAATCTGTTTCTTTCCCAAAAACTACTTTTTGAAATACGAAAAGTCGTTTTTGGGAAAGAAACAGATTGTTTCCTTTGCTGAATTCATTTACACAATTAGGCTGCTGGTATCTTCACTGCGGGTAATTTCGATAAATTTTATCCATTTTTCCCTATCTTTACGGTCCAAACGTAGAAACCTTAAATAAACAAAATGTAACAAATTATGTCTTACATTATGTAATAATTATTTTTATCTTTTTTCATTGAATAACCACAGTCAGTTCTTTTCTAAAGATATGTTCTTATTATTTTCCGCTTTAAAAAGAAACATCAGCTAATTTTACCTACACTTGTTATACAAATTGTCACATCTGAATTTTTTGTCTATATGAAAATTGACATAACATGGCGTCCAGCAAATATTTAGTTAAAATTAAATTTTAAAATTATTATCTAGTTAGCCAACTATGAAAAGTTATTCCTTTGATCTTCGCCGTATTGGTTAAATTATTAGTGCAAAATGTTATAACACACGACCGGCATATTGAATGCGTTTGAACGTTTTTTCGTTTAAAAACATAAAATGACTTAAGCGCCCAAGATCTAGCAAGCAAATAAGTGAATTGCGGCTAGAAGAGCGCAACTGAACAGAACACAGTAGTGATGGGTGGTGACTTCTCTAGTGCGTAGTACATTATTACCTCAATGGTCACTCATTAAAATTTTTATCACAACAGGCCACATTTGTTGGTAAATCACAATTGCAATCAGATTCCGATGCATATGCACGATTTCTGTGTGTGTCGGTTCTGTTCTGGTTCTGTTCCACCTTGAGAGATCTTGTGAAGTTCTGAGTAAAATATTCTGTAGTTCTATGAGGTATCACAAGAACTGCGTGTTCAGGCGAGCAGTTACTGCTCGCCTGAACACATTCACTTCTAGTAATTATAAGCTTCAATTCTTGATTTTAGCAATAACAAATTATATTAGATAATACTTTCTTTCGATAAGACATCATTGACAAAATAAAAACGGTTGCCATGACCATGTTGAAGTAATTGACTAGTGCCTACGATCCATTTCATAGTTTTATAATAAGGTTGTATACATTTCAAATAGGTATCTATTAAATTGCTTAAATATGAAAAATCAAGTTATTAAAGATTATAACGTCTTTAATAACTTGATTTTTTTAATCTGGAATGAAGTAGATAATATAATAAGAACATACTTTTATAGCTGTATAAAATTTATAATAGTAAATTTTATGCAATCTTGTGATATCTCGGATTCCTTTTGTAAAATGGAACGTAAGAGTGAAAGAAAAAGCGAATGAAACTTTGACTAGTGATGTGCCAACTCGGGATAAACACGACTCGAGTTAACCCGAGTTGAAATGCACATAACTCGAGTTGCGCAACTCGAGTTAGCGCAACGTAGCTTCGTTAGTTAGAATTAATTATTTATTTCGTTTATTTGTTAAAAACACTTTTTTACATAGATATATACATATTTGACAGACAAATTGGATAGCTTCCTCAAGAATGTACGAGATGAGGCACAACACCGAGGGAAATGGAAGGAATGGGGGAAGCCTTAGCCCAGGAGTGGGACACCACTGGCCAAAAAAAAACATTTTAAACTTATACCCTATTCGTTGGGTACAACTTTTTTTTTCACGTCAAACGATTATCCGACTAATTTAAAAATACAACCTTAGATCGCAAAATAGTTAGTTTAGTAGCATTCTTTTATTTGTTATCATAATAGTTCCAAACTCCTGGCTATCGTGATGCTTTTTAATGTTGGTTATTGGTTTTGCTTCTACCTTTTTTTTATTTAAACTTTAATAATATTGATATTGTTGTACGAACACATTTAAGAAATAATGGTTTAAATGTTTGACATGTGTGTATTTGGTTGTTCTTTATTATATTTTATTTTAGATTTTGGTAATAGCAACTCGAGTTCGGAAGAATACCACTCAAGACAAAGACAAAGACAAAAGATATTTATTTCAACTGGGCCACCAAGCGGCACTTTTGAATGTCACAATTTAAATTTAAATGGAATACAAGTTGATTCTACCGTGCATTCGGAAAGTAGCTAGTTATGGAGAAGAATGCACAAGAAACTCCATACTTTTTAAATTTACATGGAATAAAAGTTGATTCTACCGTGCATTCGGAAAGTAGCTTGTTATGGAGAAGAATGCACAAGAAACTCCATACTTACTCTTTTAATTTGTAAAAATAATATGATAATTATTTTTACAAGATTTTATTTAAAAAAAATGATTTTTACAAGTCAACTCGAGTTAGCCGCAACTCAAGTTAACTCGAGTTGCACATCTCTAACTTTGACGGGTCCATACTTAAGTAGTTACTTAACTGAGCTAGGTAGATTCTCAATTGAGAAACGTAAAATACTCAAACGCTTCCTTCTTTTTTAAATTATTTGACAATACTCAACTGATTATTGCTGCTTTACTTAACTCAGAATCCGGCCCTATGTGTATTATTTTTGAGTGAAATAATATATCTTTAAGGCTTCCGAAGAAAGATGCGGTAACACCCAAATGGTTGCATTCCTTGTAACAAAAATAGTTGTTGAAAAGCTTTCAATTTAACAAAGATTGGATTCAAATCTCATTCTCGTCTGTACTCGTAACGACTGTTACAGTACGACCGATGATTCGGGGCCCGTCTGAACATAGGCTTTGCAAACTTTCGCGCATGTATACTCGTGTCACACGCCACCTCATACCGCCATTTGGTTCGTAAAGTAAGTTCTGCGCAATCACTTTGCGCTAACTTCAGACCGGCCACGACTCATCGGTCATACTGTACTAGGCCTAATCTTCTTCAAGCATGATGGGATCTTGGTTCAGATTGATCACACTTCCTTGGACTGCCTGCAGCAAACTCAGATTTGGGTTCTTGCTATATTTCTTGTCTATCACTTATTTCTTTCCTACCCACAATGAGTAACTACTCGTAAAACGTCAACGTAAAGGTGTTTTAAAATAATATTTTCCAATTAAATTTCATCTTAATCGATCGGGTCGATCTTTAAGGTTAAGCAACGCTTGTCGAGGTCGGTCCATGGATGGGTGACCATTTCAACATACCGAGTTTCCTCCGTGCCTCGGAAAGCACGTTAAGCCGTTGGTCCCAGCTCTCATTTGAAGATCTTTGACAGTCGTTACGAATAGTCAGACACTTGAGATCTGACACCAGTCTAGCCAAGGGGTACCGTGTTACCCATTTACTGGGTTGTGGAGGTCAGATAGGCAGTCGCTCCATATCAAACACTGGTACTCAGCTGAATCCGGTTAGACTGGAAGCCGACCCCAACATAGTTGGGAAAAGGCTAGGCAGATGATGATGAATCGATTGGGGATAACTGCTTTAAAATTCAGTTGCAAGATTTGATCCGAACTACATATATTGCAAGATAATAAAAAGCCTGTAAAAAGAATACCCAGGATGAAAAGCTTCCTATGTCCTTCTCCAGATTTAAACGAGATAGTGGTCAAGCGCGAAAAAATCAATCAAAATTATTAATCAAAATAAATTAAAACAGTAAATGTCACTTACTACGATTAGTTTAAATACACTTTAACTGTATTTTTGCAGCCAGCGAGAAATCTAGTGCTTATAATCATGTTACGTTTGAAACGAGGACGGACTATAATGAAATAATAGTAGTTTATGCAATGGTCATATAACAGGGGTTATTAAAACACGAGCGTGATAATAATAACACGCGAGTGTTTTAATACCTAATTATATGCCGTTGCATACACTACTTTATCTTCACTCTTAAATTTGAAATAAAACAAAAGTGGAAAAATATGTAGTATGACGGGCAATTTAGACTCTCATTGCGCATGACTGCGCAGCGCGCGCTGCCATAAACAATGACACTATTTTTCTACATTAAGTCAATGAGCCCATAGGCGCCAGCAAAAAATTAAAAAGTAAAAGTGTGCTTTAAAAATTAAAAAGTTATTTTTCGTACCACTTGCTCAAAAAGTGAAATTCTATGCCACAAAAAGCGAACATAACAATAGTCATTTTAATCCGTTAAAACAGGGAAAGTTGTATCTCGTACTTACCGAAATTTATACTGAACTAAATCTGTGTTTACACCATTGAGTTTGTATGTAAAGCATTATACATCTTTTTGAAAAAGGAATACGCATTTTTATGCAGTTATGATTATTAAATAAAATTACGAAAGCCAACGAGGCCGTATGAGCTTGATGGCTTTGCTTTTCCGACAAAAAAATATTAGTGTAGGAATTTGCTGCGTTTTTGTTTTCTTCAAATACATAAACGTTAAGTTTATTTTACTTTTAATTGACATTATTTTTAATAAATGCCTATCTCATATTATTATTGTGTTAATTTTTTCGCAAATGGTACGAAAAGTAGAGTATTTTCCTCGGTGATAAAGCTGTCTTAGTCTTGGGTGAACTTAAATCCCTCGCTACACTCAGGACTCGTCTTAAATCCCTCGCTTCGCTCGTGATTTAAGTTTTTAACACCCTCGCTACGATCGGGAGTAAACCTCGAGTCCTTCGTTACGCTCGCGATTTAAATGGTCACCCGCGACAGAAGACACTGCTTTATCCCCTTGGTTAATAATCTACTATTATGATGCAGTTTTTTGAAAATCGAAGAAAATGTTGCACTGTAATGGCTTTTTTTTAATTTTACCTATCCACGACTATAAAGTACGTGTTTATACAATATTTTTTGAA
This sequence comes from Orthosia gothica, assembly GCA_949775005.1. NCBI lineage: Eukaryota > Metazoa > Arthropoda > Insecta > Lepidoptera > Noctuidae > Orthosia > Orthosia gothica. The sequence goes on from OX459044.1 coordinate 11,527,114, forward strand.
TTCATATTTGGAACATTACGTTGTGAGTGTAGATAAAAGTCTTTAAGCTTTTTATCGGTTTTATACAGTTGCGAAATCTCTTTTTCCTGTCTGAAATTAATGTTCGATAATTATTAAGAATACAGGCATTCAGAAGGTTAATTGTTCCAATGAGTCTAATTGTTGCTTATACATGTAGTTGTAGTTCAGTTAACCTGAATAGTCGGTAAAATTGGTACCACAAATTTTTTAATGTGTTGGATCATTCGGTTCCCTTCATGGTGGTCGAGCTGGGTGGTGCCAATCCAGGTGTCATGTTCGGGAACGGGCGCCATCTTTTGGGATTGGTCATAACTTGGTTGCCTCCATAACTATTAAAACTGATCAAACGAGAGCCTATCGTTAAATAAAAAAATAATAAACCATTCGCCCGCATCACAGATAAAATATTCCATGGGACTGTACTACCAGGGTAAAATTTATCCTTTGTCTATCCTGATCATGATTTACCAGTGTCCCAAATTACATCCAAATTCATTCAGCGGTTGAAGCGTGATTGTTTAACATACATCCAAACTATTTACTTTAACTTTTATTTTATAAGCAGAAAGTATATTATAGGTCGAAAGAAACCATTTCTGCTCTTGTTTTTTCCATATTATAACATCAACAACATTATTGACTAAATAAGAAGCCAATATAATAATCTTTTATCAAATACCAACGTTGCTGACAAATTGGTATATAGGATTAAGCTCAAGGATTAGGTTATTGGTTCCGCCTGACCTTGGTAGGAAATATGAGGAGAAAATAGGAAATTCTTGCACACGGGAGGAATAAAAATTGTTTTTACGTCCTGTTATTGTTAAATACGTATGTGTTTGTTTTGTAGTAGTTTGTAGAATCGTGAACAAGGGGTCTAAAAGTCCTAATAGCCCTTTTTCTTATAGTAGTAATATTGTTCTTCAATCATACATTACTGTAGGTACTGTATCAGGGCTAATGTTTTGCATAGTTTCGACTTATAAATTAAGCAATTTTCTTTATAAACCAAGATTAAAAGTATATAATAAAAAACTGCCAATGCCACTGCAGTTTTAGGTCCAGTTTCCGAAACGAAAATTAGTGACAGATTGGATTGTCAAACTCTCCTTCGCGGCGATGATTCTTGAAATGAATTTTCAAACCTATATGGCGATAACTTATTTCCAGAAACGGGATGTAAATATCATTTAGTTCTAAACTACATAAGACTTCCTACCTTCTAAAACCAACCATAGATTCACAACCGACAATAGAAACCCAATGTATCGGTGTATTTGCATAAAACTATAAGCAGAACAAGCCACACTAGTCAGACCGCAGACGAGATGACGTCACTAGAGACAACACAGAGATGAATTATTCAGAGCACCATCTAATGTTCCCAGTAAATGTTTTAATGTTGCCAGCCCAAATGGATTTCAGGGTCATAAAAGGGAATGGGTGTTTCATTGTCGTAGCTGATTTTTGTTGTCGTCTGTGGGCTTGATGGTGGAGTAAATGTCAGGGCTAGATGTTAAAGTAGTAATTTTCTTGATAGCTATAACTTTATAGGAACAAATGTTTACAAGTCAGATACATCTGTCCCTTACGCACAATCAAAATAAGCTCTTAGAGGTTATTTTGATTGTGCGTAAGCATAATTAAAATTAATTCTTAATTCATACCCTGACGCTCTAGACAAGTGGCATTCGATGTCAGTGAAGGCGATAGTGGAAATGTCAAAATGTAAGGAATTGATCACGAGATTATTCGATATCACTTGTCAATCCCATACAATTTTGCCTTTTTGACAATATCTATCGCCACGCTTTCGATGATATAATGTCACTTGTCTAGAGCCTCTGGAGGTTTTAAAGCCAAGAGTGAATAGTTTATTTCTAGGCAAGAGTCTTACATCGTCGACCACATCGTCGTTTATAAATGCGTAAGTTTAGATGAATGGATGGATGTTTGTTTGTTACTTAATCACGCTAGAATGGCTGAACGGATCTGGATGGAATTTGGCACAGAGATAGATTTTAGTCTGGAATAGCACATAGGCTATACTTTTCATCCTGGTACAATGCTCCCTTGGTAAAAGAAAACAGTTTTCACGCGGGCGAAGGAGCAGAAGTTAGCTTATTTATAAAAACATGTTGTCCTTAGGATTACATAAAGCTCACCATTAGACCCCTGGGGGACTGTCTTAGTAAGCCATAAAAAAAACAATTTGGTTAGGTACACATAGGTACTTTTATGTATTCTGTGCTTATAATTATAATTGCTTCTTCATAAACTTAAAAGCCGTATGCCCAATGGGATTTGCCATCGGAGAAAATTAAGTAGATATTATCCCCTATTTAACCCGTTTAGAGGATGAGTTTTCTAAATTCCTTCCTTTATGCTTACGTTACTTATGTAGCGAAATTGAAAAATGACATACTTCTAGACACGGCAGGTTGTATTATCTCTCAATTAATGAATATGTCGCATCAAGGCTGGCCGATAGATGTAAACCATCGGGAAGTCAGGATGTATTTCCTTAGGTTAAGACATCGTGTGTGGGCAGGTCGGTGGGTCCAATCGTGCAAATGAAATCACATAAATTATTCGATACACTGGGTTTATTTAAATAGTCACAACTCAGTTACATTCTTGCTTACTAATATTACGGATCGACACTGATTCTACGACGTGTTAGCTCTACGGCGTTCAGTACTCAACTGCCATATTCTACTATCCCCACCACGCAAGTGATTAGAGGAAGCGCGCCAATGCGTAGTTGTGTTGCTATGCCGCCAGATGGCGTGCTTGCGATTTGTTTTAACGTCCGTACTATTGACTAAACCCGACAGGGCCATCCTGCGAGACAGGCGTCCTCGTCTGTTCCTCATTGTCAGGTTTTACAGTGTATCGAATCATGTGGAAATTCTCATGAATGTCCTCAGCTCTTGGGGAAAGCTGAGGGGTCTGTCAGACTCCTACTGACTAAAACCACATGGTGTTCTCTAGGCCGTAATTTATCTTGAGAGGCGAGCGTGGAACACAACACGTCGCCTTCTCGGGCCTCTCTCAGGTGACAGATCCCCAAATCTATCACCCGCAGGCATCATCGTCTTGTCCTTGTTCACTGCCATCTCATGTGTTGCGTCACACGTCCTCTTAGTCTACTCCGACCCGCCAGTCTCCCATCATGCAAGGGATGTTTTTTGAAACACAAAATTTCCAAACAGTATTCGCTCGTCCAATCCTGACTCATACTCTAGAGTGAGGAAACATTTCGAAACAATCAAACATGATCATTTAAATCTCTTTGTTCACCATTGCAAGGAACAAGTAATTTTATTTTCAATTTAAAGAAAATAGCAACTTAATCATCGATCTGGTACCTAAAAGCACCCAATCTTCGAGATTACAAAGTCCTAGTCCAAGTACTACTGACAGTCATTAATGAAACAAAAGAAACAAGACACCAGGTATCTTATTCACGATCTTTAGCTATCACATAGCTCTCTTAGCTATCTCATAGCTCTCTTAGCAATCACAATTGCTCTACTCGCACATCCTCACGATGTCGAGTCAATTCAACTCTCTGAACTTAGAACCAGTTCCCCACAGACATTTAGCCTGTCGTATGTTACGTCAATTCGTCATCTACTATCTCAATTGGTACTTGAGCTTTGTGTATCTTACTAACACAATCTACGCATAGTAATCAAAATTAGAAAACCAAAGATATTTCAATATTCGTAATGAAGGCTTGACGATTCGAACGTCATCAACATTAACATGGTGACCTCACCTCTTGCGTGACTATGCGAGTTTACTTTATTTTAACCTCATAACTCAACAGGGATCCGCTGTAAGGTTTCTTACACAAACGTTTTTTTACACTGACTTACAGGTCACCTTACCGGCCCACAGTTGCTACAAAGATCTCCAGTTGCCACACTGGCCTACAGTTGCCATAAAGGCCTCCAGTTGGCACACTGGCCTTTAGTTGCCATAAAAGCCAACAGATGCCACACAGGCCAACAGTTGCCATAAAGGCCAACAGTTGCCATAAAGGCCAACAGTTGCCACCCAGGCCAACACACAACGCTCGGCTAGTCCTGACCTAACTAGATTATTGAGTTCGTGAAAATAGAGAATTTTTTGAACTCTACTCTTTAACTAAATCATTGCCCTGAGCCATGTACCACAGTAATTCCAGACAAACTTTAAAACTGCTGACGCAAAAACTGCCAAGCTTATAGAAACCCTCGAGTAAAACCTCTAACGCCACGGCTCTATAGCCGACCAGCAATTGTATTGCTCTCACACAACGGTCCTCTAGACCCCGACCTCCGCCAGTATCTACTGGTACGGTCAAACATAATACGGCTGATAGACTCAATTACTCGACATCTAAGGCTTGCTCATTATTATCAAAATCCCTTTGACATCAACATCGACTGGTACATAACCCGCTGGCATCTTTCTTAACCTACCGTGTGCATACTTGTAGGTTCTGAGCGTACCTATCTAAAGCTTTCAGTGTATAACGATCACTGCCCTGTCATAATCACCTATCGCAGACTTAATAAAGTAAAGGGCCTATTTAGTTTTCGTACCAAAGTTTCCCAAACAACACTTCATTAGAAAAAGGTTCACCGATCAACAAGCTTAACAACTAATCAAAGTAATTGTTACAATTCTGTTACGGTTTGTTATGATTCATAGGCATTGCATACTCAACTCATGAAACCTTCATTGTGACTTGTGCACCAACACAAGCCAGAATCGTATCTACCAACGATTCTCTACATATCTGCCGACAAATATGCTACACCATGTGAGGGGCCCTTGTGCACCAACACAAGCCTGAATCGTATCTACCAACGATTCTTTACATATCTGCCGCCACATATGCTACACCACATCATGAGGGGCTCTGTGCACCAACACAGACAAGAATTGCACCAACGATTCTCAAAAATCTTGCGCAATATGTGCTACACCACATGAAGCGCTCTGTGCACCAACACAGACAGAAATCGCACCAACGATTCCTTCTAGACCCATCGCCACATGTTACGCATGAGGTGCGGTCTAAAGTTTCGAGTATGAGTGTACAAGCCATTCTTAATCAGATTTGGTCTCATTACCACTGTCATCAACTATGACGTCTAACTCTCAAGGAACTTGGTGATCGGGTATCCTTCCCACAAGATTCGCGCCTTTCACTCTAAGATCTTGTAACATACCGGCTGTTAATACGAGGGGAACAATTAGGCCTGATCATATTTGCTTCTTAATAGCTTGCGTGAAGGACCTTCACGAATAACTCGGATCAATATCGTTTAAACCAGATTATCAACAGTAACCATTTACTATCGCTCACAAACTCAGTTTTCATGTACGGAAAACGATCGCGAGATCTACTGCTATCATAATATTACTTTGAAAGTAAGCAAGTGAATTCAGATCTGAAGACGGTGGTTGTACATCGTTACGCAACAAGATCCGTCCTGAATACACGCAAATGACCAGTACCGTTCCTAACTCGATACAATTGCGTTGGCAAAACAACATTACTAACTCGCTTTGCCACTGAAAATTACTAGTTTTGACTGCACATGGACATCTCAACTTCTTATGGGATATCTCATCCTAAAGTTCGTACTGAACCAAATGTTGAAACTAGGAAAGTACTAACAAGCCAATAGGTAACTTATTAGCTACTTGCTTTTTACTAGGTGTGTCTTAATTACCTAGTGATGGTGCTAGGTATAACCACTACCAACCAATTCAGTGTTCCAACATGAACACTCTTAAAACTCGAAATAGCATCTCATCACTAGAAAACATTCGACTTCACTATCGAAATAAAATGGAAGCGACTCACCGAGTATTCCATTCCAAACTTGCGCGCGCTTGTAACGTACGGCTACGACCTGAAAATTGCTTGCCTGCCGTTCCTCTTAACCTCTCAGATGGTGACAAGTCAGCCTTCGCATACAGCATCTGAACCGCTAGCTGCTAGCTTGCAGCAGACTCCACTGCGACACAATGGTATCTGAAACATGAAAAACACTACGAGAGTACTTGTTCACACAGTTATCTTAACTATACACAGGTTTGATGGAAATTAACCAGTGCACCGGTGAGGTATCCTAAACCAATCAATCTGCCTGGCCTTTTCCCAACTACATTGGGGTCGGCTTCCAGTCCTACCGAATTCAGCTGAGTACCAGTCTCTCACATGGAGCGACTGCCTATCTGACCTCCACAACCCAGTAACTGGGTAACACAGTACCCCTTGACCAGACCGGTGTCAGATCTCAGGCTTCCGACTACCCGTAACGAGTGTCAAAGATCTTCAAATGACAGCCGGGACCAACGGCTTAACGTGCTTTCCGAGGCACGGAGGAAACTCGGCACGTTAAAATGGTCACCCATCCACGGACCGACCTCGTCAAGCGTTGATCAACCTTGATGATCGACCAGTGCGGCCGCCATTATTCAGCCACGAGCTTCTAGTAGTAGTAGTAACCTAAACAGGCATGGCCAAATAGGTTACTATGGACACCGAATGTGAGCGCAGAGTTCCTGTCCAAAACATGAACCACACATTACAGTGTCCCAAGTGCCCAGGTAGGTATATGGGCTTTAGAGAATTCAATGAATGCCATAGCGTCAGTGGCATTTTAAGTTGAAATTAATGAACCCACATACTAGGCCTAAACTATCTGAAGAGTTTAAACTCAAATTAAAAAGAAGTCACATAATCAAACTCCATTATTTAAAACTAATAATTTCATTAGGTATTATCATAATTTCCAGACTGAAATGTAAGGTAGGTACGTCACTGTCACCATATCGTTCTAACTTACAAACAATAATAGTCAGCCAAGGCCAGTCAAAGGTTATTGCCAGTAGAATAATAACTCTTCAACAACACCAAAACTTGACCATCGTTAACTAACATGAAATTATAACCTAACACGGGCTACCCCGACGAACCACTGACCACCATACCGTACACAAAACCAGAATTTCGAATAATGAATACACTTTTCCATAGTCATAACAAAATGAAAACGACTCACCAGATTGGCATACAGATCAGTGTGTATGGATCTTTTCACACGTGCACACGCTCCTTCTTGTCCTGTCCAGCTCCTTGGTTGCTACTAGCCTCCTTGCTGCTCCGCTCCAGAGTGGTTTTTTATTATTCAAGACTGAGGGTAGTCTCAACTGACACCGCGATTTTTTTTTGCAAGATTGTAACCACAATTTTCACTAGCATTGTTTCCACGTGTGATCTCATTAGCACGACCGAATCCCACTTCTGATGTCGCATCAAGGCTGGCCGATAGATGTAAACCATCGGGAAGTCAGGATGTATTTCCTTAGGTTAAGACATCGTGTGTGGGCAGGTCGGTGGGTCCAATCGTGCAAATGAAATCACAGAAGTTATTCGATACACTGGGTTTATTTAAATAGTCACAACTCAGTTACATTCTTGCTTACTAATATTACGGATCGACACTGATTCTACGACGTGTTAGCTCTACGGCGTTCAGTACTCAACTGCCATATTCTACTATCCCCACCACGCAAGTGATTAGAGGAAGCGCGCCAATGCGTAGTTGTGTTGCTTTGCCGCCAGATGGCGTGCTTGCGATTTGTTTTAACGTCCGTACTATTGACTAAACCCGACAAATATAAGTTTGTTATGAAATAGAATCTTGCATGAAAGAAAACGGTAATTAATAAAACGAACTTTCTCATTGATCTCAGTAAGTTGGATACTCAGCAAAGTTCTCGAGCCATCCCTTAAAAGCCAAATAAGTGTCTGGCCATAAATTAAAGCAGATTACACAAAATCCTACCCGGAAATTCGGGAAAGAAGGAAAAACAAGCTGTTTAAGATTACACGAGGGATCGTGAAAAATTCGTGATCATCTATCAAGAATACAAGTTTTACCCGATTTATTCCCGCCTCACCTTAGCTATAAGATATTTATCATGCAGTTCCCAACAAAAGGCGGGAATTGGCGGCCATTTTGTGAGAAGAATTTTTTGGTATATCTAAAACGAATTACGTTGGTGATACTGAGGCTGAATCATATCTGTGCTTGAATAAATTCGGTTAGGCAAGAGTTTTACGATTGGGTAGATATTACTTGAGATATCATCTTCACAGATACTCATATTTTATGGATTATGATCCTTACGTCTTTGAGACAGGTGGAAAAGTTAGTTACAACGACTTTTTAACAACTTTTCTCAGGCGTTTCAGCAACAGCATGACGTTTATATGTTACCGATGTCATAACTACATGTGAACGTTCTGTTGGTTAGTTCCACTATGCTCTAGTCCCGCTATAGTCGACTCGTAAAATATCTAGTGAAAGGTGCCGCTATGCCTGAAATGCTTCGACTCTACTTTAACAATGGAAGCTACAGTTAGAAAGAAAAGTGTTTGAAATAAAGTTAATAATTTTGTAGCGCTTTTCAAATATTATTGTCTGTAAGAAAAAAGGTGTTTTATCTCGTTCTGACAATCAAAAAGTCAAAATGGCAGATAAGGACAAATGAATTTCGGAGCAATTCTAAGTTAAGAAATGTTTATGAATGAAGCTGTAAGTCAATACTGGACCCACAAGGGTCTTACTAATATTATATATAAATGCGAAAGTTACGATGTTTGAATGTTTGTTACGCACTCATGCTTCAACGGCTGGACGGATCAGGATGAAATTTATCTGTGTTACAAATTTCATCCCAAATTAACATATATATGAAATCACGGCAAGAAAAGTAGCAAAATATACAAGAGCGTAAATAAAAAGTCCGTTCTCAAAGTCAGATCACCTTATTATTTACAAAATAAAATAAAAATAATAATTTAAAATAAAATAATGAGATAAGTATTACTATTTAAATCACAGAATGAGATATGACTCACTTCTATTACTATTTAAATCACAGATTTTAATACGGATCAAAATATAAGTAATAATTTAAAATTAACATTTCTTTATCAATGGTTAAATAAAATATTACACTGTAAAACTTTCGCGAATTTGAAATTGCGCATAGCGGCACCTTTCAGTAGGTATTTTTCGAGTCGACCTTAGCGGGACTAGAGCATAGCGGAACTAATCGCGTTCTGTTACGTACATTTCATTAGTTCTCTTTATAGGTTTCTGCTTAACTCTTGTGATATTTATATGCCCTAGTATATTTTAGTAAGGTACAGAGGTGTACAGATGTGACAAGAGAATTAATATGAAGCCTCCACCTAGCGCTGTCACACGTTAAAAACCCTTTCAGTTTTATTGAGTGTGGGCTAAGTTTGATTAAAAGCTTTTCTAAAGCTATAACTTTTTAACAGGCTGTGAGGTAACTGTCACTGTAGCTATTTTGTTGGAGATTTCCCAGAGGACCAGTGTAGCGGAGTTACGTTGTTAGTTCACTGTGGACGAAAAATTGTTACAATTACAAAGTTACCTAATAATTTGTTAGCTGATATCTTGCTGTGAAATTATTAATACATAAATTTTTATGAGTTTTCAAGGGGCAAAATAATCATTTTTATTATAAATAAATACCCTGATTTTTTTCAGAAAACAGTTTGTTATAACTTTGCAAGTCTTTACAACAAGCGATAAGGTTTACAAAAAAATAGGTACTTGTATGTATAAAACAGAGTCTTTGAATACGTAAAAAAGGTAACTTTGAAATCGAGGTTTAAGTACCTAGTACATACTTCTTTTCATTCCCAGCAGGAAGTAGGCTCGAGCAAATAAAAAGGGAATTGCCAGGAAATGAGCAACGATTACCAAAAAACTCCAATATTAATCGGAACTGTAAGCTAAAAGGAACGTTTGGTGGGATCTGCGCAGTCAACATTGCTCAAAACATTGCTGGCTGAGTGATTATGAGTTGTGACCGTTTAATTTTTTGTTCAGTCTCAAAGTCTGACTGTGATTGGTTCGTAGATAATAGACCAACAAAAGTAATGATTATGTTCTGAAATCTACCAATAGCAAATGCTATTGAATTGTAATAAAATTCTATACTATGTTTCCTATAAACTTTAAATATCCAAATCTTCATCAGAAGGCTACAAAATATAATAGAAGTATTTATTCGACATTAACCTTTACATGACAAAACGAAAAAAAAACCAGATTACTAAACAGTTACTACCAACAATAATAAACCCACTTCGGGTACACATTATTAACAAACTTTATCTATTTACTCATTTTGTTACACCCATAAACAAGATTTCATCATTCTTCACGAACACAAAACTCAAAGAACAATCGTGTTCTAACAAAAAAGTATTTTGAACCCCTGCCGTGTTTCACTTCACAGTGAGGTTCGTAGTAAACGCAACATCGCATGTTTACTTTTCATTTAGGTACAAACTTTACCTGACCGAGAGCCGGTCGTCTATAACGAAATGAGGCGAGATACAGATGGGCCATGATGGGCCATCTGCCTTATTAGAATGGAAGCGTAAGCGAAGTGTGGGTGTGAGATGTGGGTTTCAAAGGCTTTGTATTTTATTAGATGGGAATGTGTATGTGTAGAACTAGTTGAGGAGCTGTGAAACTCGTCCTGATAGCTTGTTTAATGTATAAACGAATAGTAAAAATATCTAGTTCTTGTAAGGTCTACAAAGGATTGCTCAGATTCTTTGAAATTGATTGAAATTAGAATTATTCTTAACATATTTTTGGTGGTAGCGATTACTGTTTGAAATTAAGAACTCAAATAATGTCAATAAATAAAGTTGAGTTTCGTATATTTCAACAAAATGCTCCATTAATCGTGGTTAAACAAGCAATAACATATTGTAAACTGCATACCAACACCTGTAAAACAATTATGGGACCTAACCAGCCAAAATTCGGTCTGAAACTATTACCACGAAAACTAACATTAGTATTGCAAAATATCTGCTTAATATTCGGGGAGAGTGAGGTAAAATTACCCACGTATCAGGTTGGTTATGGGGACTTAACACCCTCGTATATAATAGTTGGTATCGGTTTAACTCGTTCTCCTTGTGGTAAAAAGGTACGCCGTATTGTGTGAAAGGGTGAAAATGGGTATCTATTGCTTATAAATCGAGGATAAACGGGTAAAGAATATTGGCTGTTGTTGTATAGGAAGCCTACGTAGGTGTGAACTCAAAGACGGTATGATTCGCACTGGTTTATTCGACGCTAGCGCTTACTGTGTGGCGCAGCCACACCTACCTATAGCTACATACATAACACTTTTCCCCCTTCTTAAAGGAAGGAAAGCTTTCTAAAAATAAACAAAATATTAAACAAAGAAGAATTACAATCTAAAAGAACTTCTTATAATCTACGTTTGGTCTAATCCTACGAACTCGGTCTGGCAAAGGCAATTGGGAGTTATCATTGCCAGCTGATGAAGGCAGTGGAGTACTGAACTCAAGGCTTCTATCCGCTGCGGAGAAACTTGTCGGCGTATCAGGTGTTACAGGTGTTTTGGGTACCTCAGAAATACCCGGCGATGTTGTAGAGGTCTCTGTTGTGTTGTTGCTACTTGTAAAATCCTGACTTAAGGTGACACTGGTACGAGTGTCTGTGGATGGTATGGGTGATTTTTCCATTGCTGATGACATACCACTTGTATCAATCAAGCTGCTCTCTGGGTTCTCCTCTTCTTGTGGTAAAGTTACATCCCACACATCAGTAAACCCCTTTGCCTTATAAGAACGAAGCTGATTTATGTGTCTCATTATGTATTTATTATCATTAAACACTTTAATTTTGTACATTACTTTGCCAAATCTGTTCACAATTGTTCCTTTTGACCATCTGAATTTATTTTTATTCAAAAATTGTTTGTACCACACATTTTCACCAATCTTATAGTTTTTCTGTGGTTTGCCACCGTAATTTTCAACCTGTGAGCACTGTTTACGCTTAATTAAGGCTGGTAAATCCGATGACAAGGAAGGATTAAATCCCGTTTTTGAAATTAAATCCAAACGTGAGCGTAACTTGCGGCCAAAAACTAACTGTGCTGGAGAGGTCTCGGTAGTGCAGTTAACCGAATTACGGTAGTCGAACAGGTACTGTGATAATCGATTCTGAAAGTCATCATTACAACTAGACACTAAAATGGACTTTATACCCTTTTTAATAATTTTCACAAATGATTCTGCTTGACCATTGCTCATAGCATGGTAAACAGGTGAAAATAAATGTGTTATATCGTTCAACTTACAAAACTTAGCAAATTCCTGAGACGCGAATGAAGTTCCGTTATCAGACACTAAAACACTTGGTATTCCGAACCTTGATATGAAATCACTAAGCTTTGTTATGACTGCCTTAGTTGTTATATTATTGTTCATTACGTAGCACTCAACCCACTTGGAATACGCATCCACTATTATTAAAAACATTTTATTGCACATGGGGCCTAAAAAATCTAAGTGAATCCTATGGAATGCATGCGGCGGGTGAGGCCATGGTGCAAGCGGCGCGCGTGGTGGAGAAGGCCGTAACTGTGCACAAGTTTCACAATTATGCGCCAATCTTTCTAAAGCTCCATCAATGCCCGGAAACCAAAAACGAGCCCTAGCTTCAGCTTTCATTTTAACTATTCCAAAATGTGAACTATGAAGCTCGTTCAATATTTTACTACGCAAAATTTGTGGAATAATAACTTTATGACCACGCAATAAAATTCCATTTTCAAAGGATATTTGTATACGACATAAAAAATATGGTTTGAGTGAATTATCAGTCACTTTTCGAGGCCAACCATTTTGAACGAAGTTGATAACTAATTTTAATACCGAATCCTTTTCAGTCTCAATCTTTAGTTCCCGCGCAGTAACAGGTAAGCAACCATCGATGGCAAAGTTCACATACGCAGCCGTCTCCGTCGCACTAAGCGCGCACACCTGGCGGCGCTCTGAGTCACAGTTGTTTACTGATACGGCTCGCGATAAAAAATCAGCTGTGTTTTGACCGCTGCTAACGAACTCAATTTCATAATTATAAGCACTTAGGAATATAGCATATCGTTGTAATCGGTTCGCCGATACTTCGGGAATGCCATGGTTTTGCTTAAATATAATCGTTAAAGGCTTATGATCTGTTCGTAAGGTGAATGGTGTAGGTCTACCATAAAGATATTGGTGATATTTTCTAACGCCAAATATTATTGCTGTAGCCTCCTTTTGTATTTGAGAATATTTTTTCTCGGCTAAAGTTAACGAGCGCGACGCGTATGAAACCGGTTGTTCTATGCCATTGCTTCCTATTTGTGATAAAATTGCACCTAAACCGACTGGTGACGCATCGACTGTTAAAATAATCTTAGCATTGTTATCGAAGTGTGCGAGAACCCTATCTGAGGACATTATCTTTTTAATGTTATTGAAAGCAGAACTGTGCTTAGCTTCCCAGCGCCATTTACTGCCTTTTTTTAATAACTCATGCAATGGACTCAATATAGAGGATGCGTTCGGAGTAAAATTTCGATAATAATTGATCAGTCCCAAAAAAGATTGCAGTTCGCTTACATTTTTGGGTATGTTTGTTTGCATAATTGCATCTACTTTTTGCGGGTTCTTTCTAATACCATTTTTATCTATAATATATCCTAAATACGATATTTCTTTTTGGAAGAAAACGCATTTTTCTTTTTTTAGAGTAAATCCGCATTCTTGCAAACGTTTTAAAACTTCCTTAAGGCGATTTAGGTGCTCAATCCTATTTGAACCAGTAATGCAGATGTCATCTTGAAAAACTAAAACCCCTTCCATATTTCCCACTATTGTTTCAATAACCCGTTGAAAAATTGAAGGAGCGCTAGCTAAACCAAAAATAAGGCGAGTGTGATTAAACAAACCTCGGGGAGTATTTATGCAAGTGATGTTTTGTGAGTTTTCATGTATCCTTAACTGTGTATATGCCATTGATAGGTCTAGTTTACTAAATTCTTGGCCACCATGAAGTTTGGTAAACAGTTCTTGTGTGGTTGGGAAAGGATATTTTTCTACTAACAGTTGTTTATTAATTGTTACCGAGTAATCAGCACAAATGCGAATACTACCATCACGCTTAAGAACGGGCACAATCGGCGACGCATACTCTGAATAAGAAACCTGTTTCAAAATACCTAACGCGACCAATCTGTCCAACTCTTTGTTTACCTTGTCTCTTAAGGCAAAAGGCACTGGGCGAGACTTGAAAAACACAGGTTTTGCATCTGACTTAAGGGGTAAAGAAATTTCAAATTTATTAAAACACCCTAAGTTATCTGAAAATACTCTCGGGTATGCTTTAACTAGATCTTGCAATAAATTATCAGCATCGGTTATGTTATTACAATTGCCGATCGTGGATATAAGACGTAATTCAAATGCACGTATAAAATCACGTCCTAGGAGTGGTGGGCCGCCATCGCGAATGACATAAACAGGCAATCTGACCGTACGACCTAAGTATGAAATGTTTAATGTCATACACCCTGTAACTACCATTTTAGTGCTAGTGTATGTCAACAAGGTCTTAATAGGTTTTGATAACGGAATTTCAGAGAAAGTACTGTTATATAAATTTTCAGAAATGACACAAACTGGTGAGCCGCTATCTATTTCGCATTTAATACTTTGACCCTCCAGACTTACAGTTTCAGTCATTGGTACTTCACTCGAACAGTTTATGTTTAAAAGTAACTCACCATCATCTCCCTCGTCCTCGGAATTACCTTGCCCAATACGATTCACTTTACTTTTTGGACACATTTTACGCAAATGTCCTTTTCGATTGCACGATTTACACGTGTAGTTAACGAACCGACACTCCGACGATTTGTGATTCTTGTAACCACATACAGAACATTTTTCACTATATTGATCCTTACGCGACCCGTTCGATACTTTGGTACCTTGATCAATCTTGAACACAGCATCATGATTTGCATCGGTATTTCCCGTTGGTGCCATCGCGGCGCCTGCGCGTGCACAGCGGGTACTTTCTGCTAAGTCTACCGCCTTATTCAGCGTTAAGTCGTCGATATTCTTAGCAAAGAGCTTATCTCGTTCATGACCCGGTAACATGCCCATGACGAACTTGTCTAGAAGATAATCTTCCAAATTTTTGAACGCACAGTAAGTAGCTAGGCCTCGTAACCTTGCAGCCCACTGCGAGTGCGTCTCACCCGGTTGCTGCACCGCTGTATAAAACTTATGCCTCTCCGCAAACCCGCAGCGCTTTGGCACAAAGTGGTCGTCCAAGATTTTCAGAATATCCTCATAGTTCTTCGTATCCAAATCTTCAGGCAAGGCGAGGTTACACGCTAGTTGATACGTGTTCTCCGTGAGTGCGCTTAAAAGTACCGCTTTTCTCCTTACTCCAGCTTTATCGTTGTCCTCGCCAATGCTGTTGGCTATGAACCATTGCTGCAGCCGCCCCTTGTAAAGCTTCCAGTCTTGACTCTGGTGATCAAAATTGGATAAAGCATTTACACCGAACATCTTTATATTTTATTAATGTGGGTATACTCGTCGCCAATGTTGTATAGGAAGCCTACGTAGGTGTGAACTCAAAGACGGTATGATTCGCACTGGTTTATTCGACGCTAGCGCTTACTGTGTGGCGCAGCCACACCTACCTATAGCTACATACATAACAGCTGTATTAGTCATCTTTTGGAACAAACTATGTTTGGGTTGTTGTATCTACAGATCAACGTGTTAGATAGATAGAAAATGTATACTTTGTTGCTCACCAAAATATGGAGAGAGAGGAATAGGATAGAGAGTTGTGTACTATGGTACACATCCTTATCTTCCTCACTCTTAATCTCCGCTAGGATTAAGTCCTACTACTGCTTTTGTCAATAAGGTCCCATGATCTGGTTTTGTACCAGCTGTTGATAAAGATATAAACACAAATGAAATTTAAAAACTTAAAAACCCCCGTATCATTCTAGTAGTAGACACGCATCGATCGTTAATCTATTGAACACGTAAATATGACAAGATATCTTGCGAAAACACCCCGATTCAAACAGTAAAACGCCCATAACTTTAGAACTGCTGAACCGATTTTTATCAAAATTGGTAAGAACACTTTTGATAAAGTCATTTTTCAAACAAAACAAACCAAATCAAAATCGGTTCATCCGTTTAGAAGCTATGATGCCACAGACAGATACACAAATACAAAAGCAAGTAAACATGTCAAACATATAACACCCCTCTTTTTTTGTGGGAGATTAAAAAACGAACTCGCCTTGAGCAAGCGTGATGATTGATACTCGTGCCTTCTCCGAGAAGAAGCCACAGCCCTGCAGTTGGCCAGTAACAGGACCGTATTATTATTATGTAGCTAGTTCATTCCCCTTAAGACAGATAATATAATACTAGCATACAGATGCCTCATCCCATACAAAGAAACCGTGCCGACGTAACTAGCGTTTTTCATCTGATTATATCGATTATTTTTTGTAAATCGATCGCGCTCGGTTCCGTTCCACGGCGATAGATAGATAACCATCTATTTACGTGGAACGGAACCGAACGCGATCGATGTACAAAACATAATCAGTACAGTACGTCGGCACGGTTTCTTTGTATGGGATGAGACACCACGTTTGGCAGTCTGCTGAAAGTCCCGTTTATCAGCTGTTTCAGACCCTACATTGTAGTTTCACTGTTACAGCAGATATGGGCGAAAATATCGTTACATCACTCTCTCCCTATGTAATAATCAAAAGTAGTTTCATCAGGAAAATAATGCCATATATGCTATACTAACACAGAGCACAGACACAGTTCTACACATATGTTATGGCGCTTGAACGACATTGTCTGCTAGTAAACAATTTGTGAATTGTTTGTGGAAATGTGCCACAAAAACCTAAAATACTACCATACTTTATCATAAATACGAAAGTAACTCTGTCTGTCTGTCTATTTGTTACTTTTTCACGCCTAAAACAATTAACCAATTTTGATAAATTTTGGTATGGATATTAAAAAAGAAAAAAAAGCTGATAACAATAATATTGAAAAGATAGCATTAAAAGTGGTTCCATCGACGTGGTGGGTTGTCCTTTTTAGGGTTCCGTACCCAAAGAGTAAAAACGGGACCCTATTACTAAGACTCCGCGGTCCGTCTGTCTGTCTGTCTGTCTGTCACCGGGCTGTATCTCATGAACCGTGATAGCTAGACAGTTGAAATTTTCACAGATGATGTATTTCTGTTGCCGCTATAACAAAAAATACTAAAAACAGAATAAAATTAATATTCAAGGGCGGTTTCCATACAACAAACGTGATTTTTTTGCCGTTTTTTGCGATAATGGTACCGAACCTTTCGTGCCCGAGTCCGACTCGCACTTGGCCGGTTTTTTGTTTGAGCGCAACAGAGCGAAGGAATAGGTAAAGCTTGTCCAAAGTTATTCAATGACCGTAACCATAAAGGAAACCTTGCAAGTTTATTTTATAAAAAATATTATTTTTTTGAATAAATAAATATCTTTTTCAAAAAAAAAACCACAAAAATACTACAAATTGAAAAATTAATTCTTTTTCGATAGTCGGTGTCTTTGGTATTTACCTATTGTTTTCCATTTTACGACTCAACTGCCGAAAAAGAGTTTATTTTTTACTTTGTAGTGGTTTTTATTTGGAAGTCGGTTTATTTTTTTCGTAAAACGGGCTTTTATTTTCTCATTTTAGATATGGTACATAATAGCCATGTTCTTTAGTAAGGTACCTATTATACCGGAATATCATAATACTTAAACATAACTGGTGAAATGAGAGTGTACCAAGGTGAATTGTACACATCTGCGTACCCCTTCAGAGCGTATTGGCGTGATGTTTTGTTATGAAATGGTATAAACAATAAACAGACATGCGACTGCAGCAATCCCGAGACATTTTCCGTCATTTATTGACGAGTTCTGTTGTATGTTTCCGAAGTTCTTCATCAGATTTTCACAAAATTAAAATGGGACCAATTTGGGAAAATATTCAATCAAACAGAAAAATAATTTTCAAACGGTCCACAAAACAAATAAAAAAAATATCGCAGAACTTAGAACCTTCCACCTCTTTGGAAAGTTGGTTAAAAAGAAACATTAATTCTGTAATAAAGTAAAATGTTCCACGTCATGAATTATTATTGCTCTATATTTCATGGCGGGCGACGAAATGAACAAAAATAACTTGCTTTCAACACAACACAATCCGTTATCATTATGTTTCACGTCCGAGAACGTTCTCGTGTTGTTGACGTAATACATTTTTATTTAACAACTCCCTATTTGTGGAGTTGCAACTGTTCTGCATTTTAATGCAGGTAGTCTAAAGTCTGTAAATATTTTAGGAGTCATAAACTGACTTTTACACCTACATTGTAAGTTGTAACTATATGGCTTAGGGCACTGTAAAACTAAGGGACCTTCCCAGTGTCGCGACGAAACTTAAATTGCTTAATAAGCGCAAGTAATTTCTATAAAAATTAAAGCCCACCTTGTTACGTCCTCGTGAATGTACTTGCAATTTCAGTTAGTAAAAATACCTTATCGAATACTAATTCAATTTCTTACGTTGATAATACTTTCAACATATATAAGAGAACGCTTTTCTCTAACAAGTTTTCTTTATCTACAATAACGTAAACAACTCTATATACACCCTACATTGTTTCCCAAGAATGCTGCGCAAAAGTCTCCCCTTTCTCCTTCAAAACTTCCCCTACATTTCCAACATATAAGAAATCAGCAATGCAGACTGTTTCTACGAAGAAATAATATAAAATGTCTGCACAATCCAACAACGTCATAATCCGACGCAAAAGCAAAAAACGAAACTGACATTTTAATCCAGATAACTGTCCACCCACAAGAACAATACTCCCACGCTAAGGCCTTGTGTACATCGTGGCATCAAATAGCGTCTCATTTCAGGGGTGTAGACTGACCGGCGCCACATGTCCTTGGCCGTTTGGCGCCGATGTGGCGCGCCAACTGGCGTTCCAGGGACGATCTTAGCTGACTAGTGTGCATTCAGCTTTGTAGAAAAAAGGTTTGTGAATTGTTAAGGAGATGAAAGACATTTGATGTCTGAGAGTGATAAAAGTAATTGCCATGATTCGATTTTGATTCAATTGAATTCGATCCCAAAATTATGTCACTGAAAAGTTCTTTTGCACTAGCTGACTTTGAGTTTTTAACACGCTTTTATTAGCTTGATATGTATGTATCTATGTAACGGAATCTTTGAACGTGATTTTCACCCTCTTCAAAACGTCGGATTGATTTGAAACTTTGCACACTTATCAAGGACTGATGACAAATTGACAATGCAATAATTTTAATAGTTTGTCCCATTATCCTTACCAGGATCTTCAGGATTAGCGACTTTTTAGTTCAATTTACCATTAAAGCGTGATTTTTAGTTTTTAGAACTACAATTTATTATTTTTAGATTTTTTCTTTGCAAAAAATGCAGGACGTGATGTATTCTGACATTCATCACCGTATTTTACTGGTCGATTGTAAATATTACATCGACAGTAATAATATTCTACAGCACATCTTTAGCTGTAAAGCGTTTACTTACGAGTAGACATTACTTGCTCTTCACCTGAAAGTGAATGATAAATTCAACGTAGGGTTCAATTGAAAACCAGGGTCAAGCAACTATTATTTTTCTGGCATTTTGCTAAACTGGATCTATTTGGAGCAACTATTTGAGGCAGACAATCAATGTCTTAAAATTAAGTGTCTTACGTGCCAACCTACATAGTGTGTGTCAAATAAACATGTTCTCTTTCTTTAAATTTGTGCCGAAAAAAAAGCACTTAAGACACACTAATAGCAACAATGAACAAGGCAGAAAAACGAAGCCTTTTTTTTGTGATATACTCAAAGAAAAAGACGCTAGAAAAGGAAATCTGGCTGCATGATGATAGTCATTATTATTGAGTAGTATATGTGACTGAGCGATTTACTCATCATGATTCGTCATAATATTTATCATTGTAAGTTGCCCGGGGTACAGACTCAATGGCGCCATGTGTCCTTGGCCGGTTGGCGCCGGGATGGCGCGACAATCGAAGCTACGTGAGGCTGCGGTGTTACGAAACTAAAAGTGAAGCTACGTATTAGTTTGGCAATGAAAGGTGGCAGAAAACATTGAGATAATATGCACTACGTACAGTAAATTATTACCCCAATGGCAGAAAATTGTTCTAGGAATAACATCATAAATTTTATTTGATGGGTTTGGAATATCAGGGAAATTTATTTTGCTTCTTAAAGCGTATTTTTCAGTATATTGGACAGTGACCTATTGCATAAATATTTCATGCGTAATCCAAATACCTTTAGAATCGGGATAAAGTGACATTACATCTGCGATAACGATTTTCAAAAGGCCAAAATGTTTGGTATTGACCACGCAGCATTTTGGTAGCGCATGCCATTCTCATACTTTGTGACAATTCTTATATCGCTGATAGAATTATAAGAGTGTTTTCTTACTTTCTGTATTGACCCCAAAAAAAAAACCGGCGAGTTGCGTGTCGGACTTCGCACATTTAGGGTTCCGTACCAAATGTAGAATATATTATATAATAATAATTTATTCACCAAATTTCAAATTCATAGGTCAATGAGTTGATTAATTCTTCAGAACAAAATTTTGTAACAGAAAAACAGACACGTGAGTGACAGCAATAGAGCTCCGTTTGGATACTTCGGGTACGGAACCCTAAAAATTAAAACACCCTATGAAATTTTTACTTATACGGCTACGGTAAAACAAATTTTGAAAATGACATAAATTACTGTTTTTTAGCTGCCTACAAAAAATCTGTGTTTGTTATCAACTAAGTTTAACGCCCGCAAGTTTTACGTGCGGCACGCAACTTTGGTGACATGTAATTAGTGTCGCATTTTATAAATGAAAGGAGGTTATAAATCAAAACTGCTGTAATTTCATAAATTGTGGCCTAATTTTAATGTCCTACAAAATATTTAAAACGATTAATTTATGTATTATGTAATTATTTACATGAGAGTCGTTACGGCGAGAGTGTATAAAGTGAGAAATGAGTATATTAGAGGAAGTTTGAAAGTGGTGCCAGTGACAGAAAAGTTGAAAGGAAACCGTTTGTCTTGGTATGGTTATGTGATGAGGAGGGATGAAACGCATGTTACTAAAATAGTTATGAATATAAATGACTGCATTACAGATGCTATCACAGCCACGGTTCGCATGATATGTTGCTTTGAAGAATTACAAACTGTTAACCCTTGAATCCAGAAGACTGCTTCTCGGAACAATGTTTCTACATGGTATTGTGCATAACAAATATGATTGTACAGACATAATAAATACAATTTTTTACATCGTTCCGAGGACAGTAGTGCGTAGACAAGCGCGTTCATACCGCCTACTTTCTATTAATATCAGGCACGTCTGTAATTCAAATGCTGGCTTTCGCGCTCCTCTGCGCCAACTTGTAGATTCCTACAATATTAGATTTGAAAACATTGATATTTTTAATCTAACAGCTCATCAATTTAGGAAATCTATAGTCGATTCTCTTCTCTATTAGCCGTATAAATTATCAAGTGGTGTATTTTTCTTTTCTTCTCTTTTTGTTTTCTTAATTTCGTTGTTAGAAAGATTAATTTAATTAACGATTTATCTTTCACTCATGTACTGTATTTTTTTTTTAACACGTAGCATTAATAATCATCAAATTAGTAATAAGTGTATAATGTTGTTAGTAGTATAATAAGTATTTTGTTTAATTAGATAGTATGTATCACATTTAATTGTACTCCTGTTCTACACCGGCAACGGTAGTGTATGTGAAACTGTTTATTATTAAGATCTTAATGTACCATATACTCAGAAATAAATAAATCTTTATCTTTATCTTTTCATCCAGAAAAAAAAAGATGTGGATGGATGGAGAGGGAGGCAACGGCCAAAGAAAAGATGAATGGACTGTGTGAGAAGTGATATGAAAGAAAAGGTAGTGAGTGATAACGTGACGGAGGACATGATGGTATGGAAGAAGAAAACGTGTTGCGCCGACCCCAAGTAACATGGGATAAGGGCAGTAAGATGATGATGAAGCCAGAAAATTTGACACCAGTCGGTCCGTATCGTGTTACCCAGTTACTGGGTTGTGGAGGTCAGATAGGCAGTCGTTCCATATCAAATACTGCTATTAATCTGAAATCAGTCGGTCCGTATCGTGTTACCCAGTTACTTGGTTGTGGAGGTCAGATAGGTAGTCGATCCAATTCAAATACTGCTATTAATCTGACAACAGTCGGTACGTGTTGTTTTACCCAGTTACTGGGTTGTGGAGGTCAGATAGGCAGTCGTTCCATATCAAATACTGCTATTAATCTGAAATCAGTCGGTCCGTATCGTGTTACCCAGTTACTTGGTTGTGGAGGTCAGATAGGTAGTCGATCCAATTCAAATACTGCTATTAATCTGACAACAGTCGGTACGTGTTGTTTTACCCAGTTACTGGGTTGTGGGGGTCAGATAGGCAGTCGCTCCAATTCAAATACTGCTATTAATCTGACATCAGTCGGTCCGTATCGTGTTACCCAGTTACTTGGTTGTGGAGGTCAGATAGGTAGTCGATCCAATTCAAATACTGCTATTAATCTGATTACAGTCGGTACGTGTTGTTTTACCCAGTTACTGGGTTGTGGGGGTCAGATAGGCAGTCGCTCCAATTCATATACTGCTATTAATCTGACATCAGTCGGTCCGTATCGTGTTACCCAGTTACTTGGTTGTGGAGGTCAGATAGGTAGTCGATCCAATTCAAATACTGCTATTAATCTGACAACAGTCGGTACGTGTTGTTTTACCCAGTTACTGGGTTGTGGGGGTCAGATAGGCAGTCGCTCCAATTCATATACTGCTATTAATCTGACATCAGTCGGTCCGTATCGTGTTACCCAGTTACTTGGTTGTGGAGGTCAGATAGGTAGTCGATCCAATTCAAATACTGCTATTAATCTGACAACAGTCGGTACGTGTTGTTTTACCCAGTTACTGGGTTGTGGGGGTCAGATAGGCAGTCGCTCCATATCAAATACTGCTATTAATCTGAAATCAGTCGGTCCGTATCGTGTTACCCAGTTACTTGGTTGTGGAGGTCAGATAGGTAGTCGATCCAATTCAAATACTGCTATTAATCTGACAACAGTCGGTACGTGTTGTTTTACCCAGTTACTGGGTTGTGGGGGTCAGATAGGCAGTCGCTCCAATTCAAATACTGCTATTAATCTGACATCAGTCGGTCCGTATCGTGTTACCCAGTTACTTGGTTGTGGAGGTCAGATAGGTAGTCGATCCAATTCAAATACTGCTATTAATCTGACATCAGTCGGTCCGTATCGTGTTACCCAGTTACTTGGTTGTGGAGGTCAGATAGGTAGTCGATCCAATTCAAATACTGCTATTAATCTGACAACAGTCGGTACGTGTTGTTTTACCCAGTTACTGGGTTGTGGGGGTCAGATAGGCAGTCGCTCCAATTCAAATACTGCTATTAATCATCATCATCATTTCAGCTGAAAGACACGCTTATAATAAGTCAGTGTAACCCAAGTGCCGCCACATCGACTGGTCCAATTATTCAGCTATTATATAAGTACTACTCGTAGCTGCCGCTCGCGGCTTCATCCGCGTGGTATAAGAACTTCACCCAATATCTTTCTAATTTATAGCTTATGTGTTATGCTGATGTTTAAACTATATTTCTGTAAAGTTTCAACAAAATCCGTTTAGCAGTTTGTGCGTGAAAGACTAACAAACACAAATACACTCACAAACTTTCGCCTTTATAATATTAGTGTGATATTATATTAGCGGTTAAAGTATGAAATTGCCGATTTGTACTGAAAAATTGAAATCTTTTTTTTATTTATTTAACATATTTTTTTAATCCAAATAATTACCATTTTTATCTATATATTGCTGCCATCTAATAGGAAGGTCATTTATGCCTTTGCGATAGAACTCTGCATGGTGATCTAGATTCGACAAACTGTGTGAAAGCATTTTGTACTGCCTCCTGAGAAGTAAACTTTTTATCACGTAGAAAATTGTCCAGGTCATGAAAAACAGGGTAGTCCGTTGGAACAAGGTCTGGCGAATACGGAGGGTGACGAATGGTTTCTAATTGCAGTTCCTGTAGAGTTAAAACGGTTTATTGCGAGCTGTTTCTGCCGCATTAGTTCCGCGTCGAAACTCGTATTCAAACATCACTAAAATTTTCGAAGTATCCATCTTTCTTGTCTAAGCTGAATAAAAAAAAAATGGTTAATCGATAATCGAATGTTGCACATTTTATTAAAGAAGAACTTCGTAGGTACCATGTGAAAAAAGTTTCATACAAAAATTATAATTACGAATAGTGTTATTAACAAAAAAAAATATATATATAACAGCGTGGGGTGCCTTTTAAGATATTTTCAAAATGACTCTACTTTTACCAGTAGGTATCTGTCAATAAAATATTATAACAATTGACATCAAACAACTCACATTTATTTACAATAAAAAAGTTTGAAATTAATCCGACGTTTTGAATGGGGTGAAAATCACATTTAAAATTTCCTTTACATAGATACACATACATACCAAGATAATAAAAGCGTGTTAAATAAAGGTATTTTATCCACATTCGTGACCAACCTATATTTATTAATGGTCTACTTCAACAAATATTTCAGTTAGCCTAGAAAAACAATCCACATTTAGAGATATTATTTTACGAATCAAATAATACGTATAGATCCAGGAATATCTATAACGTAGAATATATTGAATAAACACACGTATTCTATTCGTGACTCCAAAAATAATATCATTCTGTTTTATTATTTATTTCATTGGTTTTATTGTGTTATATTTGGTTCCTGGTATTATTTAATATATTTGTGGGACCTACGTTCAAGTATATTACATTTCTTCGAATACAATTTCTAAAAAAAAGATTACAAATTCGAATGCTGAATTGGCTGGGTTTGGTTTAATCAAGAACATCGAATAATAAGCATACATACAACTCAAAGTTTACAGCGTAATATTTATTTTTCAGCCCTCATGGAACAAGAAGGTAGGTGCCAGTCAGACAAATGTTTTTTTTATAACTTTATTTTTTTATAGAACACACACGTCACTCACACACACGTCAACACAACAACGTCAATCTAAAAGAGATTATTCTATGAGAGAGTAAGCAATGTAGTTTCAGTCGTATAGAAAAAGTGAAGTAATGTTTCGTGGATTTATGGCAAAACCACAACAACTTAGTATCACGCCTGTGTTCGGCGAAAAGTTACGTTTTTTAAGGTAAGGCTGAAATAGCCAAGTCAGAGGCTTCCCAGAGTGGGCTTAATTAACTCTGACAGCACAGGTGGCCAAGCACTAACACAAAAACAAAATGGTTTTGTGGTAAAGTACATACAAACCTTTAAAAGGAAAGGTTAAATAGATTTATAAGTTTTGTATTGTCTTTCAATCCGATCCAGCTAGGTTACATTTATAGCTAAAATAACCTGTGTACCTACATACATACGTGTGTGTGCGTGAAAGCAAAAATTGTAATTTACAAGCGGAAGCTTTGTGAAGCCAAGGGAAATGAGCTAATTTTACATACGTAAACACTGTGACGTAAGAAAACGTGATTGGTGCTATTACTGTATAAATATAAATACAGTAGGTATACGATGTAACAGGTGAAATCTTTAGTTTATTTATGTTTGATTAAAACAAGTCTTTCGCTGACAGAAACTTACACTATTGCTGAGTCTTATTATAAGTTACTTTTTTTACGAACAAGCTAACGAGCTAACTATCCATTCGAGTGTATCTGCGGTTAAACATTGTAAAACTTATATTCATTAGCATAAAAGATAGGTGTTGCGTTAATTTATTTTGTAAATAATATGGAAAGAGATGCTGATCGAATAATTTGATTGAAAAAGGTTACATTCACTTTTGTTATTATTTATTTAGCAAAATTACTCTCTGCACTTACAGTTGGATCCAACAAGTCATCATCATCATTTCAGCCGAAAGACGTCCACTGCTGGACATAGGTAACCCCAGGTGTCGCCACATTGACCGATCCCGTGCGTCTTGCATCCAGCGCCTTCCTGCAACCTTAACGAGGTCATCGGTACACCTAGTGGGAGGCCTTCCAATGTATCGTCTGCCGGTTCGTGGTCGCCATTTCAGAACTTTTCGGCTCCATCGGCCATCCGTTCTGCGAGCAATGTGCCCTGCCCACTGCCACTTAAGTTTGGCAATTATTCGGGTTATGTCGGTAACTTTGGTTCTCCTGCGGATATCCTCATTTCTGACGTGATCACGCAAGGAAACTCCAAGCATAGTCCTCTTCATTGCCCTTTGGGTGACTAAGCTTTCTGATAAGGCCCATTGTGAGCGACCACGTCTCGGTCCCATAGGTGATCACTGGCAACACACACTGGTCATAGACTTTTGCCTTGAGACACTGCGGTAAATTGGACGAGACGATACCATGCAACTTCCCGAACGCCGCCAGCCGAGTCTGATTCGACGGTTGACTTTTTTCTCGAAGTTAGAACTACCCGACTGGACCGTTTATCCCAGGTAGACATATTCGTCAACAACTTCGAGTGTAGACTCTCTGACCTTGATAGGAGTGGGTGTTACATGGGCATTAACCATGACCTTGGTTTTGTCTATGTTCATTTTCAGACCCACTCTTTCGGAAGCTCTACTGAGGTCATCGTGCATTGTACTGAGACTCTCCATGGTCTCAGCCATGACCACTATGTCGTCGGCAAACCGAAGGTGAGTGATGTACCCAACACGTGCAGTGAGTCAACAATTTCTCTATTACATTATTAATAGAACATCAATTAGAATAATCAAACAGTAACAACATAATAATCAACAAACATTACAATTCACAAATAATCAATAATATTAACCATAACTTTAATAATGTGGACACAGCGATCATTGTACCGATAGTCGTGTCAGCCAATGGCTTAATGGCCACGAGCCTCGACCAACACCTTAGGAGGCTCTCGTTAGGCGGCTGGGTCAAGAGCCTGATCCAGAAAGCAGTATTGCTGGACACGGCTCGTATTGTTAGGAGGTTCCTCTCTCTGGATCCCTGACTGCCGGTAGCTTGGACCCTGTTCCCGATACCGGTGGGCCTCTATTTTTTACATTTTTAAATGTTTTTTTATTTGTATGTTTTATAAAAATATTTAAAAATGTAGATAATAAGAAATAATATGAATAAAGGAGAATGGAATAGCAATATCATGCTTATAGTGTTTTAATTATTTTGCAAACATGGAAAGAGGTAATCTTGTTGATTGAATTTTTATTTGTTTGAAAAGTATTTTTTACTTTTGTTAGTGATATCATAGCTTATCAACCATACCACCATAACCATAGTTTATCTTGATTTAAGACCTGTGGAATGGCATAAAAATTGTACAACTATCAATAATCATTTCAGCTAAAATACATCCACTGCTGGACATAGGCCTACCCATGCGTACCGATAGCAATCGGTCCTGACAAAGTGTCATTTTCAGCTTTTTTGTTTGGTAAATCATCCAATGACTTCTTCCCCTCAGGGAATAGCTGGAGGGCGTGCTAATCCCACCGCACTATTCCCAAACCACTGCAACTCCTGAAAGCCAGAATCAACAGTGGCTACCACCAGAAAAGCGCCGAGGCAATGAAGCTCGAAGAAGTCCCGGAGAATGAATTTAACTGTCTTGGATCCCGCAACGAAATTAATCAGAAAAGAATAACGAAGGAGTAGGAAAAAATATAAATTTCCACTTCCCTCCATATCAAGCAGGAGACAGAACAAACAAGGCCAATAGGCACAAAGGGTCGTTCACAGCTTGGATAACCCCAGTTGCCTAGCACTGCGGATAAAAATTAGGATTAATATTTATGGATCCTAACATTGTGAGTGTTATATTTCATTCCAATAATAGGACAGACTCGTGACAGACTTTTAATGACTAAACCCACCCGTGTTCCTTCAGTTGCTTGGGCGTGTGATAACTTTCTTTAAAATTTATCCGCGACCCAGACAGGCATCAGCCCTAGCATGCCCCGCCACTTTTGCTGACATCTCTAAAAGGCGCGCGTAGAACACTACGCGCCGTCGACTCGGGCCTGGTCCTTAACGGACGGCGAGCTACCTATTACTTGCCGTCTGCAAGCCCGCTTTGTTAGCTCAGCTGGCTCAGCGATAGCGATTGCAGAAATGCCAAAATGTAAGGTATTGATCACGTGGCATTTCAGTAGCGTTTGACATTTCTATACATGTTTCCAATCGCTATCGCTACTCTTCAGTTGATTGAATGTCACTTGTCTATGGAGGTTGATAGAATGAGTTGATAGAATGTCACTATCATATATCTAGGATTATACACATGATCCATCAGCGTATTGATGAGGCCAGGGTACTCATTGGCAAACTATACTGTTTCAGGGAGGGCAATACACGACCACGTGTGATGCGCTTTCAGTTATGTTTAGAGTCTGGGTCGCTTCCGCAGTTTTTAACAACAGGTGTTACCCACTTGCTCCAAAAGATAGGTAGTCCCGCGGAACCCAAGAATTATAGACCGATTACATGCTTATCAACGGTCTATAAACTTCTTACATCCATCCTGAGAGCAAAAATTTATAAACATATTGAAGGTAACTCAATAATGTCTTCCTCTCAGAATGGATGTAGGAATGGGTCCCGCGGAACTAAGGAGCTGCTTCTCATTGACATGGCCATAAGCCAGCAGGTTCGTCCATCCTGCAAGAATCTGTCGACATGCTGGATAGACTACAAGAAGGCCTACGACTCTGTGCCACATACATGGCTCATGAGGGTGCTGAAATTGTACAAAATAGATGCAACTATATGCACCTTCCTTGAGTCATGTATGGGGCAATGGAAGACAGTCCTTCGATATCCAGGATGTCGACCGCTTCAGGGGGATGATGAGCCTGTATGGATTAAGCGGTGGATATTTCAGGGTGACAGTTTGAGTCCACTTTGGTTCTGCTTAGCCCTGAATCCTCTAAGTACACTGCTGGAGAATTCAGGACTAGGCTATCGGTTGAGAAGAGGTGATCAGGTCATATCTCACCTCCTTTACATGGATGATCTGAAACCCTTTACCCCCAACAAATTCCAACTGACGGAGCTACTGAAGGTAACTGAAACCTTCAGTAACTCCATCAGGATGGAATTTGGTGTGGACAAATGTGCAGTCATGCATGTAAAGCAAGGGGAGATTATGGAATCCGAGGGAATTCAACTTTCTGATTCCATACACCTTAGACACCTCTCCTCGACTGAAACTTATAAGTATTTGGGTATGTCGGAAGCGTTGGGGATCAACAGTACTGACATGAAGCAACTGCTGAAGAAGCGTTTCGTTGGCCGCCTGAAAAAGGTATTAAATAGCCTTTTGTCAGGCGGAAATAGGGTGCGCGCCTTCAACAGTTGGGTCATGCCGGTTTTGATGTACTCTTTCGGCATACTCAAACGGACTCAGACCGAGCTCGCCGCCCTCGATAGGAGGGTCCGGACACTGCTGACCGCAAACCGGATGCATCACCCACGATCATCGGTGATGAGACTGTACATCCCGCGGAAGTGTGGGGGTCGAGGCTTTTTAAACGCCAAGACTCTTCACAACCGCGAGATGTGCAGCCTCAGAGAATACTTTTTGAAAGCTGAAGTGGGTATGCACCGGGATGTGGTCGCAGTGGACAAGGGACTCACCCCGTTGTCCATGGCTAAAGAGAACTGGCGCAAACCTGTAATACTAACGACTGATGAACGCAAAGAGGTATGGCAAGGCAAGGAGCTACACGGGCGCTTCTATCGGGCTCTCCATGGGCCCGATGTAGATTGCCCATCATCTGTATCCTGGCTACTTTTTGGCGACCTTTTCGGGGCAACTGAAGGTTTTGTCTATGCAATTATGGACGAAGTTATCCTGACGGATAACTACCGGAGACATATAATGAAGGACGGGACGGTTGACATATGTCGGTCATGCCACCGTCCGGGAGAACCCATCAGGCATATTGTCTCTGGTTGTTCTCGTCTCGCTAACGGCGAGTATTTACACAGGCATAATCAAGTGGCCAGGATTATTCACCAGCAACTTGCTTTGAAGTACAATCTAGTGGAATCGGAGGTCCCGTATTACAAGTATGTGCCCGACCCAGTTCTCGAAAATGACCATGTCACGTTGTACTGGGATCGGTCTATCATCACTGATAGGACTATTGTTGCCAATAAGCCAGATATAGTGGTGATAGACCGATTAGCGCGCCGCACAATGATAATCGATGTCACGATCCCGCATGACGAGAACCTCGTGAAAGCTGAGAAAGAGAAATAAATCAAGTATCTCGACTTAGCACACGAGGTTGTCGACATGTGGAATGTGGACTCGGCGATCATTGTGCCGATTGTCGTTACGGCCAACGGCCTGATGGCCAAGCGTCTCGACTACCATCTGTCGAGGCTGTCATTGGGCGGTTGGATCAAGGGTCTGATACACAATGCGAGCCGTATCGAGATACGGCTCGCATTGTGAGGAGGTACCTGTCTCTGGAGCCCTAACCACCGGTAGCTTGGACCCTGTTCCCGATACCGGTTGGCATCTATTTTTTATATTTTTAAATGTTTTTAAGTTTACAAATATTTAAAAATGTAATAAATAAGAAATAAGATAAATAAAGGAAATAATAATAATAATTTATTTGCTTTAACAGTGAGAAATAGATACATTAGTGTTTGAAGTGTCCCTTTAGGCAAATGATTGTCTGTGTTGTGTGTGTGTGTGGGTTGTACCTCTAGAATCATATCTGTGTATTACATTATCATAGTTTGTTGACCCTATTTTTTCCATATTTGGTTGCAATGGAGGTCAAAACGGTTGTGTGTACTAGCACTATTGCTTCGGCATGTTGCCAACAATAATTTAAGAATGCCATATCCACTAAGTATATTGTGTAATTACGCTAAAATTTCGTTATACTTACTTTATTCTGAACATTCAAAACAGAAAAGGCGAAATCAAATCATTTTATGGACGCATTCTGTATCAGAAAATTCAATAAATCAATCTGCCTAACCTTTTCCCGACTATATTGGGGTCGGCTTCCAGTCTAACCGGATTCAGCTCAGTACCAGTGTTTTACATGGAGGGACTGCGTATCTGACCTCCACAAGCCAGTAACTGTGTAACACGGTACCCCTTGGCACAAAGTACGTAAGCGGCGGCGCGGCGCAGACAGAGGGGCCACTCTCACTTTGACATTTCGGTTTTACAGGGAATATTGGGCAATATTGGACCGAGCTCAGTCGCGGCTGTCATGATTGCTTCGTGCAGGCGTTTGTCACGTCATTCATACATTATGTACTGTAACGAGGTTGGTTGCATTGGATGGGTTACCTTTATTATTTGTTACAGACCGAATTTACTTTTTGGTTTTTAATTCTTTCTTTCAATTATTTTTAAGTTATAAAGGTCATTAATCTTTTAAGATGACAAATTAGAAATTCATAGGATTAATAATAAATTATTTTAAGCCCATAGATGAAATAGGGAACTTGTCATAATAATAAGGTTCAAGTCATACAGCTTACAAATATGTTTCCTCCGACTGCACAGCATAATTTTCTTCTTGTTTAAGATCATCTTTGGTTTTTTGAATTTATTAGGTATCTGTTTTTTCTCATTTATATTTTTGTCGAGCTTGGAGCTTTTTACAATTTATTTTTTTAAGTGGGATCATTATTACACTAATACTACGTCTTTTTACTCTCCAATATTCATCGTATGTGGCGTAATATTAAATGTTTCGTGATATTAAATGGATATTTGATGCCCTGTCCACCCTCTAAGGCATGTAAGCATGATATGATGTATGTTTAGACGAATCTATGTATTTATGTTTGTAACTTGGGCAACCTACTCTTTTTTTAAATTTGGAATCAATATAGTAGCAACCCTAGTGAATCTGTCAAGGTTAGCTGTCAATTTTCTAAACGGCGGGAGTGGCCCTTCTGTATACTTACTATTTTGTGCCCTTGGCTAGACTGGTGTCAGATCTGAAGCTTCTGACTGCCCATAACGACTGTCAAAAATTTTCAAATGCCAGCCAAAGGAAATCATGAAAATAAGTTTGATAATTCATTATAGCAAGATTCATTATGACAAGACATGGGACTTTATACTGAGAAGTGTCAAAACTATCATGGTGCAACAGTGAAAAAGGAACAGAGCTATTTGTCTTGTATAGCTCCGTCCTACTCCTGTTTCTATGATCCTATCTAACAACAAATGACAAAAATCTTTTATCAAAGATGAAATGATTCACAGACTTGCATGCAGCAGCATACTATGTTTATATTACATAATCATATAAATATGACTTACAGATCTATGATCCTAGATGTGTAATACCCCCCTAGGGCCTCTGTACTTCACGTATCCGTCAGCTTCGCTAACCTCTCTCACAGGAACTATTTTGCTTCCTTGTAATATTAGTTTTGATTAAAAGACAGTATTTATATAGGACTTTTTCAACCTTCCAATATTCTTTTTACATTTAAGACAAGATTTAAAAGAATACTCTTCAAAAATACCTTGCCGAGAAAAATTCTTTGCATAGCCCGTAATGAGACCTTCACAGGTACACTATAGATCTTCCAGTAAATTCCTGAGCTGCTAATAAAAGTTAAAATTAAAATGTTCAAATGGATTCCAGACCCCGTCAGTTTACTCGGCGCTGTTAAGAAAAAGTAATTTCCCTCGATAGCCGAGCTCGAATTGCTTAAACAATGACTAGGGAAGCATAAAAAAGTTGTTTGAGGGACCTTTCGCAATTAATTTGATAATTAACTCGACATTACATGCGTTTTATATTCGGTTTTGATAATTTCGTAGCGGCGCGGCGTAGCAAGCCGTAGTAATGTGCTACGTCGTAGCAATGTGTGGTGAAAAGCGCCGCTTGAAATATTTCTTTTTTTTTTCTTAGCTAATATTATAAAGATTTGATTTTGTTCAGACGTGAACGCAAGTAGTTTCTGGAACCATTACACACTTCATTGAAATAATATGTCACCGTTTGAAAGATACATTATGCCAGATGGTTATACAGGATTGTTATGATTATTATGACCCAGGCAAAGCCGGATTTTATTTAAAAAGTCTCTTGCATCTTATTTCGATGTTTCATTTATTTATTTAGTACCAGCCAGTTTTGTTTGGATGATCTTTATTTTATCATATATTTATTTATATTTGTTTATTTATATATACTTTATTTTACACCAAGACAAAAAGACATTTTAAAACAAACATACAACAGGCAGCGTTTCGCGATTCCAGGCAACCGATCTATCTACATTCAAATATTTAAATATAGTGCGAGTTGTTTATGATTTTTACCAAATATTTATTAACAACTACTATAGATACAAAACGACAACAATGTATCAAAAAACAAAACCCTTGTCGAAGATAGTCACTGGGAAATATACAAATACCTTAATCTCGCCCGGGACAGGCGTTTAAAACAAGGGAACTCATCACTTATAAAAATACCTCAATAGTAATATCTTAAGTGCCCCTTCGTTCCATTACATCATGATATGATCACTACTGTTACCTCTTATTCACGGCAGTACTTCGTTAAACCTGCTCGCTGTAAGGCGCACCGGTGATGTAGGTTATCTTTTGTGTGGCGTGTAAAACAAGGGAACTCATCACGCATATTGTTCGCGTACCGCACGTACAGTTAAACGGGCTATTTGATATACAGGCAAAGAAAAGTGAATATAAACATTTACTTGTTCAAACATGAGTTCACTTCAAAAACAATAATATTTTCAGCTGGCATGGATAGTGAATTCAAATTGATTAAGATATTTGCTAATCATTATTTACCAAAATTGGTAGTGTTTTTCCAATATTATTTTTGTTGTGAGAGATACATTTTTTTAAGCTGTTTTTTAATAGAGTGATGTAAAAGTATTAATAGCTACTGAGCAGACAGTATATTTTTTAAAGTTGGTAATGTGAGGCAGCAGTACCTCGCCACGATCAACTCTTATAAATTACAGGCGTATTAGAGTTAGAATAGGAACTTAATCCTAAAAAGATATACTTTTTATAAAAACCGCCTAATAGCCAACGGCATTTTTTTTTTGGACTTCTCCCGCTCTGGGTGAAGCGGGAGGGTGTGTCAGACTTCTACTGACTAAAACCCACCCATGTTCCTTCAGTTACTTGTGCCCGAGCCGCAGTAAATCTCTATCAAATTCATCCGCGACCAGCCAACGGCTCTCTCTCTCTGTTTAAACTTGTCTTTATCTTAATGCGAGTAAGTGTTTATCTTCATAATATAACCTCTATTTATTAACTTCTTTACTAATTAAGGAGGCCGGTTAGCCAGTTCCATAGTACCTAGTTGGAAGTTAGCAACCAGTTGACCAGATAGCTTGTTCGACTGTACATACTGAGTCCCAGTGTGCGCTGCGATGTTGCGCTTTTTCTGACGAGATGGCTTTTTGTCTGCTGGCATTGTCTGGTTGTGTTTTGAGGATTTGACAGGATTATGTTGAATTTTTGGATGTTGTTCAGTCTGTCGTAATGGAATGTGTTGGAACAGTTACTGCAAATACGATTGAATGTATAATTGTATATGATAGATAATAATGTATTCAGTGTCTGTATTTAGTCGCTAAAATATAAATGTAATTGTTTGTTTAGTTTGAGATTTGTTAGTACCAAGGATAGAAAACACTTAGGATGGGACATTTACCTATGCAAGAACAACTCTTAAAAAATAAAACGGCTGTTCGGTGTATGTGTAGTTTATATTTGTTTCCATAATGTGCCAATAATCGAGGTGACCTGACCTTGACAAATAAAAATAAAAAAAATACCTTTATCTCCCAAAACAACAAACAACCTTGTACAATTTTTCAAAGCTTCGTAGATAGGCACGTAATAAAAATACAACGTACGTAAATATTTGATGCTGGTAAAAATGTCATCTCGGGAACAATTTTGAGCTTTAGCAATGATATTTACCAAACCACAGCTAGTCAAATTAATTATTAATATCATAACCAACAGTTTTAACTATAATACGGACATGTCAGAATCTTACCTTTACTGTGCCTTTATATTTCACTGTTCATAATCCCGAAGGCAGCTAACTAAGACGCGTGTTACAACCTGTGTATCGCTTTGACGAGGCAAAATTTATATACAGGGTGACTTGTAATTAGAGCACAACCTTGTAAGGGGATATAGTACAGGTCATTTGCAACAACTTTTGTAGGAACACTCATATGCAAAAGTGCACCAACATTGAGTTATAATTTTTTTCGTGTTATTTTGAAAAACTCTTATGGGGTAACCTTAAAAATTTAATAAATAAAAAACTTGACATAATTTTGTTAATTTTCTTTTTATTATTTAGTCTATAACGTTCCAGTTACATGTCAGCATCATCAAATGTACATTATTGACATTATTTTAGACACAGTGCTCCAAAATCCAAAAAACTTAAACAAATTTTACTGGCATTATTACACAAAACAGCCTGTTTAAAAAAAAAATCACTATGACACTTACTCTGCGTATTATTAAAAAAACATCTACATTTCATAAGCTTTCAAATGAGATATAAAACCCTAACATAGCTAGTCCAATAGG
The DNA here is from genome assembly GCA_949775005.1 of Orthosia gothica. NCBI lineage: Eukaryota > Metazoa > Arthropoda > Insecta > Lepidoptera > Noctuidae > Orthosia > Orthosia gothica. The sequence goes on from OX459044.1 coordinate 11,562,964, forward strand.
GAAGATATTCGCATAACAAAGGCGCACGGCCAAAAAAAGGTCTGTTTCTACTAAGCAGGTAAAAACAGCCGGTCATTGTTTAATCTCTTTTGTGTTGTTTAGGTTAGTCCGTCCTTGTGATTCGTTGCGATCGGATGCTTTTGTGTGTGCTCTGCAGTTTTGTTTTATCTCTGACGACCCGGCTTGTGACTGTTTTTGTGATTGATTGCTCTCCTGATGACTTGGCTTTTCAACTGGTTTCCGTGTGTTATGCTCATCTGTGGTTTTTTCAACTCGGGAAAACACGCCTACATCAGGTAAACGGCGATTGGGGTATCTCTGTTGATATTCGCGCTGGGCAGCTAAAGCATTGCCTCTAGCTACGCCGTAAGTGTACAGAATATCGGCATATTCTTCATTCGTAAAATTTGCCCGTTGTCTTTGAGCCATAGTCCTTGATACGCGCCAAAACCACAGATGAGCATAACACACGGAAACCAGTTGAAAAGCCAAGTCATCAGGAGAGCAATCAATCACAAAAACAGTCACAAGCCGGGTCGTCAGAGATAAAACAAAACTGCAGAGCACACACAAAAGCATCCGATCGCAACGAATCACAAGGACGGACTAACCTAAACAACACAAAAGAGATTAAACAATGACCGGCTGTTTTTACCTGCTTAGTAGAAACAGACCTTTTTTTGGCCGTGCGCCTTTGTTATGCGAATATCTTCCCTATTGGACTAGCTATGTTAGGGTTTTATATCTCATTTGAAAGCTTATGAAATGTAGATGTTTTTTTAATAATACGCAGAGTAAGTGTCATAGTGATTTTTTTTTTAAACAGGCTGTTTTGTGTAATAATGCCAGTAAAATTTGTTTAAGTTTTTTGGATTTTGGAGCACTGTGTCTAAAATAATGTCAATAATGTACATTTGATGATGCTGACATGTAACTGGAACGTTATAGACTAAATAATAAAAAGAAAATTAACAAAATTATGTCAAGTTTTTTATTTATTAAATTTTTAAGGTTACCCCATAAGAGTTTTTCAAAATAACACGAAAAAAATTATAACTCAATGTTGGTGCACTTTTGCATATGAGTGTTCCTACAAAAGTTGTTGCAAATGACCTGTACTATATCCCCTTACAAGGTTGTGCTCTAATTACAAGTCACCCTGTATATGTCGCCGCGTAGGCGTGAATTTGCTAATTTATTATCCTAATTAATAGTAATTAGTAATTTTAAGTGTCAATGTCTATTTAAGTTGGGTTTTGAGTTCAGTGCCATCTATTGGCTCACTGTGGAATCAGTATTGATTCATAATTCGTATGCTAATTTCAATGTTTAATTAATACGAGATGTTTAAATAAAAGAGGAACACTTATTGTAGGACTTTTGGATTTGTTCTCATTTTAACTATTGCACATTTGACTAAGTAAATGTGTTTGATTATGTTATTCAGATTAAGTTGTCAAACAATGGCGGATGTTATAATTTCTATGACCAATAACCAGATTTAATAATTTAATACGAGAACTAAACAAATTTGAGTAAATGATTAAATACTAAGAAGTCATAAGACCATTTTACACAGCTATGTAATAATGAGAAACTTTCTAATTAGTAAGATTGTTAGATCACCGGAAACTTGAATAGTTTTGTTATTAGATGACTATTTCAATAATAAACTACAAACCACTTTGTATTTGTGAGTATTGAGGTTGTTTAATGTTAAAATAATTAACTGATCAGTATTTTAGTATTGTTTGCTAACTTTACTCAACTATCCAAATAATTAGTGTCTAAACAAAAACAATATGGATGGAGGTCCCGCCCACTTAGAACGCGGATGGCGCGTACGGTGCACGGTGTGTGTAACAATAATAACTGTAAAACTGTTTAATAAATCTGCTGACTGATTAGATGTTTGAAAACCTAATAAACATGTAACGCTAATTGTCATAAAGTGATTGTGTAAAGATTTAAAAGAGTATTCTGGAGTTTCTTGCTAGATCTCCGAGGCTTTGCGATCTAGCGAGCCACAAGATGTGGTTTTAGCTTCAAGTTCATTTGAAAACTCAAAGTGTCTGTAACTAAGTCAAATAAATGCTCTTGAGAGTTTCAATCCAGTATTGTGTGTAATTGAAGTTCACCCGTTCCTATCAAGAATAAAGGAATTGCCTCTAGGCAATGGGGGTAATGATGGCGGTCCTACGATACATAGGTACTTCGACGTGACATCAGAATTGGGCTCAGCTCCCACTATCGCCTTCTGCCCATGCTATGAAAGCCATCCGAAGAATTTTGTACAACATCGCCAGCGCCGAGGGTATGGCAAAAGATTTTCCTATGATAATTTCCAAGAGTAAGCGATGCCCAGACATAGGCGAAAATAACTGGAATATTTTTACGTGAACGATCTGAACTCTATTGAAACGACAGAAGAAGCTACTGACTAGTGGCATGGATGCTGTCCTACACCATTGTGGCCAAAACTTTATACAGCACAGAATGACCGAAGCAGCTAAGCGAACAACTTGATCTGTCCATTGATAGATTCCATCATGGTTGAGGGGAGTATTCTGTTTTTTTATTTATGTAACTTAACATTCTTAATTATTTTCATCATACAAGGCAAGGTCAGTGACCTTTTGTGTGACAATTTTAATCAATCTGCCTAGTCTTTTCCCAACCAAGTCCGGGACAGCTTCCATTCTAACTGGATTCAGCTGAGTACCAGTGCTTTACATGGAGCAACCAAAACCCAGTAACTGGGTAACACAATACCCCTTACTGACTGAGTGGTCCCTGCTGTTGTTTGTGTGGCAATTTGTGGAATTAAAATGAATGAAACGGCTTAAATTACTCCATAAAATAAGACAGCTGACTAGGAACTCAATGTTATTGTTTAAATATGGTTCTTTTGTCTTAAGAATTGCAATGGCTCAGTTATTTGAGAAATTTTATTTTATTTGAGGAGTATGTAAGGATCATAGCAAGTGGCAATCTGTGGTTGCTGCCTATCCCCATGGGGACAAGGTGTGAGTGTATGAATGTTAAACAATTCAAAGTACCTACGTTGAGTTTTGTACCGGACAAAAAGTAACAACTTATTTTTATAGCATTCATTACATTTAGGTAGCTAAAACAAAAGTTTAGTAGGTAAATAAGTTAAGTAAGTTACAGAATGTATGTGCAACAGAAGTAGTAAACATTTGGCAGAAAGTGCCATGACATATTCATGTTGACGCACTAATTGGCATTTTTGCAATTTATTGTTTTTACCCGACTACCAAACGGGGTTTATTATTGAATAATGTGGAACCCGTTGCATGTCATACTTTTTTTAAAAGTAAAGTAAGATAAGAAAATGTATTAACACATTCCTTAAACATGAAAAGCACAACAAATAAAAATAAAATTATAGTGTGCTCAAGAAAATACTTACAACGATTTGCATTTAAGTAGCTGGGGTGAGAATAATTGTTTGGTTACAAGACTAAACAATATTTAAAATATTATCTAGAGGTTTTTGTAGAGTGAGTATGCATCTAATATAAATGTATTTGTATGAATGGGTGAAAGGGTTGTGATACACCTGGGTGAGTCATTACAAACTTTATAATCAGGGTAAGTATCAGCAGAGCTTCAGTTCATGCATAATCATAATATAATAATAAATAGTCATAAGCTGATAGCCACCTGGTAACTTTTAATTTACAAGTAGGTACGCTTAGTATGTGTGAGTAACCTATTATGTATGGACCTTGTGATTTTTGGTAAATTAATGGTCCTGTGTATGTAAGACATATTTGAGTGAATCTAATGTGATTACTGTGTTCCATCTTATCTGTCTACATGATCTGGTAGATTTGTTTTGGCTATGGGGTTCTTGACAGTGATAGCGCTATAAGTTAAATCTAATTAAAAAATTGTCTGACCCTACATTCTTGGTTCAGACTGTCAGTTGGATACTGATGGGGCCTTTTATAAGCTCTAAGATTTATGCTTGTTCAAGTTAAGTTTGTTATAATAAAGTTTATTTAATCATTCAATATTTGAGAACCTTCCTAATGAATTAAATCTCACAATGGGTTTAGTTGAATTTTACTTGTTATGGTACATGGGTGTAAATAGATTAGTAATTTCTGACAGATTTCAAAGCTTGTTATTGGATGCACTTGCACAGAATAAAAACAATCAAAAGACAGGTTTGTTTTTTGATAATTTGTAAATTCAATAACTTTCTTTTCTTTTTGCAACTTTTTACCTAGCTTGTATTCAAACTTGTTCACACATAAATGTTTTGTAATGAAATAGGTTTGTAATAGGTGTGTAAATAGGTTGTTGCGTGTGTGGTATGCAAACATGCATCATTAAAAGTAGTTTTCAACATGTTTTAACATTAATCTTTAGCTAGTGCAAACACCGTCATAAGTAATGCAGCAATCTTCATAGTTATTCATTTCAGTGTCATCAGATTCTAGTTAACTTTGAATTACTCACTTACTATTTCAAAACAATAACATAATTTAATTGTTATCAGTACTAACTCCTACTTATTTAAATATTAATAGGATCATCTTTTCTTTTATTATTATTTATCTGTATACCTTCTCACATTCCAGATTCCTGTGTCATATCAAAAATCAAAATGGTTACCTACATAGTCAAGTATTATCAAGGATGTGGAAACAAAACTAAAAATACCTGGTTTGCAAGTGACCGTGTCGCCGGGTCAGGACCTTAGAAGCTACCAACATACATACAAGCCACCAAATAGAGGTCAGCTGAAAAATGACTTCCAGCCCAACATAACTAAAGTAAAAGGTGAAAAGTTTTCAAACTATCTTCTACTCACCTCGCTAACTGATACGGTGTTGTTGTATCAGAAGGCTCAACACAATAGCCATGTCGAATAACTACATGACGCTTGTGCATGATACTACCATGCAACAAAGTACTTTTAAATTATTATTCCTGGGTTCAATTCCTAGGTTGGGCAAAATTTGTTTATGGGGTTTTTCCAATAGGGATTCCTCTGTAGCAGCCCAGAGTTTTGAAATTGGTGAACCCCCATGCTTCAAAAAGCATGTTGAGCCATTGGCCTTGTGCACCATAGTACCTCCTTATGCAGATGGCTCAACAGTCAGGAGGACTACTGTTATTATTATGTTTTTGTAACTCGTTTCAGTTTATGCTATTCTATTGTCATATTTAGTCAATTATAAAAATGAATAATAAAACAAGCTCTAATTATTGAGATGTCCAATAACCTATAGCTCTGGAGGCACTTAATAAAATAATAGGTTATATCAACACCAAACTATCAGCATCCATGGAGATGGATTTGAGGTAATAATGAGAACACAATAAACTATCTTATTATGCTGTGGAAGCAACTAAGATTGATAACACAACAAACTATCCTATTGGTATGCTGTGGAATCAAGTAATAATGATAACACAACTATCTTGTTGGTATGCTGTGGAAGCAACTAATAATGATAACACAATAAACTATACTGTTGGTATGCTGTGGAAGCAACTAATAATGATAACACAATAAGCTGTCTGTTAGTAATCCGTGGAGGAAACTAATAGTGATAATACAACACACAATCTATTGGTTTGCTGTGGAAGCAACTAATAAAGATTTAATATCCATTGGTTAGGCGTGGAGGCCGCTAATGAACAATCTCTCATGTTATCCTGCTGGGTCCACGGTGTACAAGACCACCCAGAGCCTGGTTCCTTATATCCTGTCAAATCAAAGACTTCGTGCCTGTCACGGAGCAATGATCCTAAACTCCTTAACCTTTAATCCTGTCAAATCAAAGACTTTGTGTCTATCACAGAGCGGTGTTCCTGATCCTATCCTTAAATCCTGTCAAATCAAAGACTTTGTGTCTATCACAGAGCATTACCGTCCCGTGAGAATGAAACTAAACAAAAAACAGCTGATCACAATACTCCTACACTATACTTACCAAATACAAGGCTGCTATGAAAGCCTTCTTATAAGTAGGTATGTGCTCATTAATGCATCAAATATTTTAATTTGAGATAAACTTAATAGTTACCTAATTTCATAAGTATTCAGTGATAAATTGATAACTTAAACTGACTATTACCTATTACAAATCAATGAATATTGTAAGATAATACAAACAATAACATTCTGCAAACAAGATTCAAATTGGACTAGTAAGCTAGCAACTGATTATTCAATGTTAAAAATCTGAAATAGAAATTGTATGCCTTCATTGACATGACATGTAGCAGTTAGTTGTTTCCTAACAACATTGGTCTTTACCATATAGCAAGTTGAATACCTAAAGCATATAGCTGTGGGTGTAAAAATACATTCAATATTTCAAAAATAAGGCAAACTTAGCTTAGATTTATTACAAGCTGTCAATGAAAAATAAAACCAGTTGTTATCAGATCCTAAACTTAATTAATACTGTAGGATGAAAAACAACAATAATCTGCCGACAAATATTTCTCCGCTACTACAGATAACAACCAAGAAACAGAGACTGAGGACACGAGACTGAGGACACGAGACTGAGGACACAAGACTGAGGACACCTCTAGCTGCAGAGCCCGCAGCTAGGTCCAGTATGGCCGTGTCGCCGCGTAGGCGTGAATTTGCTAATTTATTATCCTAATTAATAGTAATTAGTAATTTTAAGTGTCAATGTCTATTTAAGTTGGGTTTTGAGTTCAGTGCCATCTATTGGCTCACTGTGGAATCAGTATTGATTCATAATTCGTATGCTAATTTCAATGTTTAATTAATACGAGATGTTTAAATAAAAGAGGAACACTTATTGTAGGACTTTTGGATTTGTTCTCATTTTAACTATTGCACATTTGACTAAGTAAATGTGTTTGATTATGTTATTCAGATTAAGTTGTCAAACAATGGCGGATGTTATAATTTCTATGACCAATAACCAGATTTAATAATTTAATACGAGAACTAAACAAATTTGAGTAAATGATTAAATACTAAGAAGTCATAAGACCATTTTACACAGCTATGTAATAATGAGAAACTTTCTAATTAGTAAGATTGTTAGATCACCGGAAACTTGAATAGTTTTGTTATTAGATGACTATTTCAATAATAAACTACAAACCACTTTGTATTTGTGAGTATTGAGGTTGTTTAATGTTAAAATAATTAACTGATCAGTATTTTAGTATTGTTTGCTAACTTTACTCAACTATCCAAATAATTAGTGTCTAAACAAAAACAATATGGATGGAGGTCCCGCCCACTTAGAACGCGGATGGCGCGTACGGTGCACGGTGTGTGTAACAATAATAACTGTAAAACTGTTTAATAAATCTGCTGACTGATTAGATGTTTGAAAACCTAATAAACATGTAACGCTAATTGTCATAAAGTGATTGTGTAAAGATTTAAAAGAGTATTCTGGAGTTTCTTGCTAGATCTCCGAGGCTTTGCGATCTAGCGAGCCACAAGATGTGGTTTTAGCTTCAAGTTCATTTGAAAACTCAAAGTGTCTGTAACTAAGTCAAATAAATGCTCTTGAGAGTTTCAATCCAGTATTGTGTGTAATTGAAGTTCACCCGTTCCTATCAAGAATAAAGGAATTGCCTCTAGGCAATGGGGGTAATGATGGCGGTCCTACGATACATAGGTACTTCGACGTGACATATATATTCCTTTAATATTTTTTTGAATGGTGTTAAAGCTTGATTTTTAGCAAGCTAAACAAACAGTAACAAATTTATTGTATTATTAATATCATACCCAACAGTATTAACTATAATACCTCACGTCAGGATCTTAACATTTCACGGTTCATAATCCCAAAGACAGCTAACTAAGACGCGTGTTTAATGTGTAAAGGATTACTACCTGTCGACCGCTTTACAGGATATATCCCGCATGTTTATTGTTTTAGCCTGTCTTAAGTAAGACAGTCCTTTCTCACATTGTTCCACGTTGCTTTGTGTTTTCTCGGCAATTTTCAGTTTTTCAATTGTGTATTATTATTTCCCATGATTTCGTTCTTGTAGTCTATCCCGCAGGTTCCGTACATTTTTCGAAATCAAAAGTTAGATTTTTCATAATGAGTTCTGTACCAACTTACTTCTAGAGATTCCCACTGCTGGGACCCAGACCTCCTTATTCTGAGAGGGAATGGGCATCCGGCATCCGCCTTACGGGCCTGGTCCGGGTTAGTGGACGTCACATATCTTTGAATTTTTGGTTCTAAGACATGCCGGTTTCCTCACGATGTTTTCCTTCACCGTTTTAAGAGCAGTGGTGATGAAATAATTTACACAAAGAAAAGCGCCTGCCTGGGTTCGAACCCACGACCAACAACTTATAATTCGCGGGCTTTACCACTGGGCCACGTCCACTGCTAGAGATTATCTTCGACAAACATGTAAATAAACAAGTAACGTTACTTCTTTATAATATTGGTTTAAATTAAAAGACGGTATTTATAGGGCTTTTCTCACAAAATTCTAAAAATAGATTGTCTTATTTAACAGGAAATTGGAAGAGAGCTTTTAGGATTTCGAATAATATTGCTTCTGGGTAAAAAAGAGAAAATTGATTCTACCGTTGTGTATCTTTTTAACTGACCCAAAAAGGAGAAGCTTTTTTTAATCCGACCGTATATATTGTTTTTTTTTATTTGAGGTTGCGGATAACTTCGTCGTTTATGAACCGATTTTAATGATTATTTTTTTGTTGGAAAGGAGATATCTCAAGGCCAACCTTTGGATATCTGCTTTCCAACAACGTCGAATAACGGAAAACAATGGGTACAAAAGACACCGACTTCAGGAAAAGAAAATTATTTTTCGCTTTGTAGTGTTTTGTTTTGGTAGTCAGTTTGATTTTTTGTTAAAAAGTTTTATTTATTTGTTTTTCTTTTGTAATTTGTTCCTAAAACATTCAACAAACGGTTAATAACGTAATATTTGGCTTGGAGGGCAAGAAAACCAGTGACATACGCCACTAAGAGCGTCGCTAATATGTTTGGATGGTTGAAGGTCTATCCACACATATCAGGGCTGTGCCAGGGACGTGGACGGAACGTGCCCCGTCAGGGCCTAAAAAATATATCGGTGTGTACATTTTATATGAACTCGTTCACATACGTCCGTGCAGGGGCCAGTCACGAATCTTCAATGCCTAGGCCCGGCCCTGTAACGTCCCGGACACGGCCCTGATATGTGTGGATAGACCTTTAATAGTATCTTCTTGTAGCCCGTCATAGAGTTTTTGATATCATCTTTGATGTTTCGAATTCCAGAATCGGGGTGCAACTGCTGGTTTGTTACAAACCAAGGGGCGTTCGTGATAATTCTCAACATCTTTGATTGGAACCTCTGTAATATTTCTATGTTTAAATTGGAGGCGGTTCCCCAGAGCTGTATTCCGTAAGTCCAGACAGGTTTCAGTATGCACTTGTACAACAATAATTTATTTTCTAGCGACGGCTGAGATTTTTTGTTGAAGACTTGTGTATCTATGTACAATTGTATGACTGCTATCATTAAACACTGTAGCGTGATTTGAGTAGCAGAAAAACACATTGATTCAATTTGAAAATAATTGTTATAAGTAAGGAAACATGTTTAATTAAGTACTAGTGGTCAATTCAGCTGCCAAAATTTTAATATGCTGCAACATTTTTCTGGGTTACATTGCGTGCTACTCGTATCATAACCCATTTAAAATTAGGTTGCACACTATGCCAAGACACCAAGAGGTCATAACATTATCCAGGCTCCGTTTTCCACTTTTATTCTAGACCAAGGTTACCTTTCGCCAGTCCCTGGATCTTGTTTTGACCAAACTCCAATATTTTTAAATACAACTAGAACACAACCTTGGGCCCGTTTTCTCAAAAAGAGGTTTATGTCAACTATTTTGTGGGAGCTACGATTTTATTTAATTCCTATAAAATGGTAGTCCATGCTATTCTGGTTGGCTATGACCTAGCAAGATAGAGGATGACGTAATCCTGCGCCCCTATGATGGGGTGGTTCTGTTTGCAGTTAGCTTACAGCCAAATGGACCTTATTACTATGAGATTAGAGTCAACTTGATAGCTTTTAGTGAGTTTGTTTGTCATATCCATATCCAGACTATAGGGCAACTAGACAGCGCCCGCATGTCGCTTTTCGGGATGACTCAATCGTGTGACAAGGATAACAACATCGCAAATAATTACAAAACAGAAAGTGATAGAGAAAACAACATCTCAAGATGTTTTGTGTTGATGTAAACAAACAAATAAACAACTTTGCTTAATTGATTTATTGTTAAAAGTTAATTCATTTAGTCGTAAAGAAGGACTTAACAATTGTTGTATTTGGGTAAGGTAGGTAATAAAAGTTAAGCCCGCATTTTCATTAGCAAAAGTGCTTGAGGAAATAAATTGATTGAAGTTACGGGGAGTTATGTTTGACTAAAGTACACGATATGTGGTTACTTCATTAACGAAGTTTCGATGAGTGCGTGTTCCTAAACTTTATCAGTATGTTTTTTTTTAGTAACCTAAATTAGAGGGAGGGGTTGCAATCTCTCTAGCATATTCTCCTATCAGCCCTTTGATAATACGGCTAGAGAGGATAACGTCTCTAGCCATATTATCATAATTCACACAATTCATCCATTGTTTCTTTGGTTTTTCTCTCTCATTCACTCTCAAAAATATCCCCACAAGAAGTTTTCCTCTAAGAGTTTGTGGTTAAATAATAACAGCAGCACGGATCGATCTTCATGTAAAGCAACGCTTGGCATCAGTCTGCGAAGGGCTATCTACAATCCTAACCTAATTCGATTCCTCTGTGCTTCAGAAAGCACGTTAAGCTTTTGGTACCGGCTGTCATTTGAAGATCTTTGACAGTCTTTACGGATAGTCCTCCTCCTTGCATCGTGTTCCCCATTACTGAGGACGACCCTCAGTGTTGATTCCCCTGCAGTGGAAACAACTATTCTTTCAGTTTGTCTCTCCAGTTTGTGCCATCTATGTCTGTCTTTTGCGTCGTGGATCACCGTGCAGTTTAGTGTTCAACGAGGTGCGGACTTGGTCCGACCATCTGATTGGACTGCGACCTCTAGGACGTTTCCTCTCGATTTTCCCAGTCACCATCAGATGTTCGTGGTTGTGTCCATCCTTTCTGGCAATGTGACCAAAGAACTTCAAATTTCTACCTAGGCAGTTCGTGGACAGTCTGACCTTTATCTTTACGGATATTCAGAAGCCAGGAGCCAGGTCAATTTCTTAAACAAAAAGAGAAGAGAAGAAATAAAATAAAAAATAAAACAATACCTACTATAATCTATAATATAACAAGTAAAATTTCGCAATTTAAAAAACCCCCGACACATTTATCTTGCGAAAACACCCCGATTCAAACAGTAAAATGCCCATAACTTTTGAACGGCTAAACCGATTTTATTCAAACATAGCTAAGAACACTCTCGACAAATTTACCTTTCAAACAAAAAAAACTAAATCGAAATCGGTTCATCCGTTTAGGCGCTATGATGCCACAGACAGACACACAGATACACAGATACACAGATACACAGCAACACACGTGAAACTTATAACACCCCTCTTTTTCCGGCGGGGGTTAAAAATGAATCGCAAAATGTGTTGATAAGCGCATAACTCAACAACGCCTGGACCAATTTGGCCAATTCTTTTTTTTTATGTTCGTTGAAGTTCAATGATGGTTTTTACGGGGAGAAAAATTCAAATAATTGCCGGAAAAAAAACAGCCCTTTTCTTTTGCCCATACAAAAGTTTTCTAACTAAAACGTAGAGTCAATTTGAGCTTTATTGCTGTAGGGTAGGGTAGTGTAGGGTAGGGTAGAATAGTGTAGAGTAGGGTAGTGTAGGGTAGGGTAGGGTAGTGTAGCGTAGGGTAGGGTAGGGTAGGGCAGTGTAGGGCCGGGTAGGGTAGGGTAGTGTAGGGTAGGGTAGGGTAGCTAGGGTAGATAAATGTTTGGTGTTTTTATGGCAAAACAAAGTTTGCCGGGTCAGCTAGTTTATTATGAATATATAGATTTGCCAGTTTGATTTTGTCTACACTAAAGATTGCCCTATGGAGCAGGACCATCATATTTCCAAGCAATATGAATATTATCATCTAATTTGTAATATGCTTGTTTACACAGTGTGCTTTTAACTAAAGTTATAAATTTTCTTTCAGTTTTAATATATCACAAGGTAATTTGTTATAGAATTTAACAGTGTACCCCATGAATAAAATGTGTACTTTGGCTAATCTATAAGATGGTGCTCCATGTAAAATACTAATATGTGGTTAGACTGGATGATGACCAACATAGTGGCGAAAAGATAAGGCTGATTGTTATTGGTTCCAAATTCATGTGCAAATACACTCTAATTTATTGTTAGAACAAAATTTATTATGAAATTTTATTTTAAGTACAACCAAATTAACTGTCAAAGTACCAATTCAAATGTGCCTAAAGCCATAACTTACTGCAAAAACACATTGTAGGTAATTTATAGGCAATATTAAACTTTGAACGTTCAAAATTGCTTTCGCAGTGTTAACAAAATTTTCGCATTAAATGTCCACATGATTGTCCCAAGGGTTTGCGAAGCGTGATATGTAGTTCTTAACGGTAAAGAGGGTTTCTGTGTTGGTGACGGGTTACGAACCCCTGGGGCATCCCATATGCCTGAAGCAAGATACTTGGAAGTAGTGATGGGGTGGTATGGATGCTATAGACGACTAGTCGGTGCTCGAATGGCCAACTACTCGGCCGACTTATCGCCTATATCATAAATGTGGCTGGATAGTTGGCTTTTTCGACTACATAGATCCATATCTATTAATTATTATATATTATTGCTTTTAGTTTGACTCAAATACAAGTTCGTAAGACTGATTTAATTCTTGAACATAAAACAGAGTGGAGTAAGTACTGGATATTTTTTTCATGGTTTCTTTAAGAAACCATACCAATAAGTTGTGGCTGTATAGTCGGCTTTGCCGACTAGTCGGTGTCTAGTCCGTCCATCTCTACTATTAAGATATTCGCTGAGTTTCGCTTAGATATGAGTTATTTTAGGGATTCCGAAGATTTTATGTGTACGATGAAAGTGATGTAATAAGAATAACAATTGCGTTCTACGTTTGGGATTTCCAACATAATGTAATCATTAATCATTCAAGCCCAGTCTGTGGTTTCGGTCTCATGGCCTAACCATTAGGAAATGTACAGTTTTTTTAGGCTAAAAAGTAGCCTATTATGGCACTCAGGTATTAATTAGCTTTCTTTCAATGGATAAATTTTCGTGTCCAGCGAAACTTCCAGAGATTACAAACAAATAAAAAAAACCACCCAAATGCATGTCGGACTTCGCACATTTAGGGTTCCGTACCAAACCGCAAAAATACGTTGGCAGTAATAAAAAAAAATTTGGGTATTTCTCAGAAAAAATCTGATTTATCAATATATTGGTATTTGTTTGTAAACATACGTAATAATTAACATTATCACATAATTTCAAGTACATGGGTTAATGGGAAGTAAAAAAAATCTTCGGACCATAATTCTGTATAAAGCTTACCTTGGTGGCTTCTAATTCCTTTGTTTCCAATATTTTTTAATCGAGAAATACAGTATTTATCAACTCAACGAGCTCTAAACAACGATACCCCATTCGATGGGGTAAATCAAATATTCTCTTTTAGGCCCCACCGTTAGCTGTATTGCAGCCCTTAAAAGCATAAAAAAATATTTTTATGTAATGCCATGGCTTTGGATCAACAAGATGCATATTCTGTGAAAGTTTGAAGACTGTAGCTCCAACCGTTTGACTGTTAAGTCCATGTGACGGATAGAGGGGTAGATGGATAGACAGACAGACAGACGGACACGTGAGTGACAGCAATAGGGCTCCGTTTGGACCCTTCGGGCGACCGTTTCGACCCTTAAAAACAAACAATTTTAGCATGAAATTTTTATATTAGTGTTATAGCGTAGTACCTAAGTGACTTATGGACTTTTCCCAAAAGCTGAAAGATTAAATAAATGAGAAAAGACATATTTTACATTCAACTCGCTGCGTCAGTCACTTTCAAGATAAAAACGGGTTGCAGAGGTCCTTCCCGGAAAGTCAAATTATAAAGTCCATTTTAATTAACTTTATTTACTTTGCTCACACTTTTCCTTGTTTCCACTGTTATATTAATAAAAATTCTTGGAAGGTATTAAAAGAAATACGATAAAAGAAAAGGAGAAAAATCGGTTGTGTAGGTAGCTACGTAGTACGTCTAATCTTTAAACGATTGTCAGAAATAGAAATTCGTTTATTACTATTTCTGATAATTGTTTATTATTCGCCAAATGCATTTGGTGGTTTGCACCGAAAAAAGAAGAAAAAAAAAGAAAAGAACGAGATTTATGCAAAATAATCCAGTCCTCAGTCTCGGCGCTACTTAATAAAAAACATTGTAACAGTATGTAAATTGTACATCAAGCTCAGAAAAAACTGAGCAAAACCACTTTCATAGCCAGCTAAATAAGTAAAGACACCACGGATATCCGCAGGAGACCGCACATAACCCGAAGAATTGCGAAACTTAAATGGCAATGTGCAGGGCACATTGCTCGCAGAACAACCGATGGGTTCGAACAGTTCTGGAATGGCGACCGCGAATTTAAAGACGATGCGTTTGAGGGCCTCCCAGTTGGTGGGCCGATGACCTTGTTAAGGTTGCGGGAAGGCGCTGGATGCGAGACGCACGGGATCGGTCAATGTGGCGATGCCTGAGGAAGGCTTATGTCCAGCAGTGGACATCTTTCGGCTGAAATGATAATGATGATGATGATGACCACGGTCTTTAAGAACATACCTACTAACCACAATACTTACAGTGTAACCAGGAATAGGAACCTAGCTAGCACTAGTGTATTTCTGTTACCAACACAAGTGTGCAAGGCGTGCCGCACGTTAATTAATTAATTAATAAGAATATAATAATTCATGGGTGTGACTTGGTGTTCCCTCACTCTCATAGTCCCATGGGGTGACAATTTCGAGATTATGTGCAGGTCCAACGGCTTAGCGTCCTTTCCGAGGCACGGGGGTAGCGTAGCACACCGTCAAGTTCCAAACTCCGGATTGAAATTGCGAAATGCCTAATGAATGATGATGAAATGCCAATCTAGAAATTAGTTTAGAAGTTCATATAATAATCATTCAGATCAGAAATATTAAGACAGCTTTCACCCTTTCACAACCAGACAAGTAACTAACACAAAGTACTAGGCGCCCTGCAAACACAAGAGTACTTCTGTAACCAACACGAGTGTGCAAGGCGAGCCACACATTAATGTAATATTCATGGGAGTGACATGGTGTTTGCGCACCGCTTTGATACCGCGTTATCTCGCCTAACTAGGTGAATTACACATTCATGTTATGTACAGGTTAGCAAAGTACACATTGCTCATGGGTATGTTGTATGTCAAAGGAATTTGATGAATCTAGTAATAGTTCTTGCTGTTTATGATTTTGTGTAAGAAATAATTGCACAGTTTGATTTCGCCAATTCTGTCCCATCATCGGCCAATAAGATATATGGCAATCCGCCACCTTTACATGGAAAACTGAATATCACTCATATGCACAAAAAGTGATGGGGATACTTTCATTGTGACTACAGATAAAGAGAGAGTAGGGGTTGAAATTCCCTGTCGAAGACATTGTCTTCTGATGTATATGAAGCAGATTCTTTATGACAAGAATAAACAGGTTACCCCTAAGCAATCTAAGCGTACTTCATCATTGACCACATTATTTATTTATTTATAAAACTTAATGCACAAGTACAAAGGCGGACTTAATGCCTTAGGCAATATCGCTTACCATCAGATGAGATAGTGGTCAAACGCAAGTCTATACTACTGTAAAAGGTATTATAATTACAAACAATATAGCAATCAAAATAATATACTAGTGATGGTTACCGCAGAGAAGCGACGAAACTGCAATTTATCCTTTGAAAAAAAAAAAAACATTATACAAATTGACAATCTGGCAGTAACAGAAGAATAATAATACTTTAAGCGAAAAGTAATTTTCATCATACAAAAGAAGACTTTAATTTCATCTTACTTTAATCCACAACTCAATTAAAATTAACCATGAAATAATCTCTTAGAAGCACTTGCATAAAACAGTCTGACCTTTCAGAAAACTCATCTCTATAATCTCACTGGCTCAACTAGATCTTAACTTAAGAAATAAACAAGACTTGCATATAAATAACTTCTAATACATTTACATTTCATATTTCAAAGAGAAGTACATTATATTAAGATTAAAATACTACAAAACAGTACAAAAGAAGTGGTCCTATTGTGACGAAAGAAAATGTAAAATTAATTCTTTATTTGCGAACGCAGAGGTCCCAAAGAGGTGACCCTATTTTTTCACTTTCTTTTTTGCATTGTTACGGCCAGTCATTTGTGAACATTTTTGTGTTAACTTGCATTTATTTCTTATGATAAAAAAAAAATCGTTTGAAATTATGACGTCCAATTAAACTAAGAATTTTACAAGATGGCTTTTGATTATTTTGCAATCTTTCAGGAGGTGAAAGTACTCATGAAACTTAGACATTATTAATAAAATCTGTTGTTTTATGAAGGTTTTATGCGAATAATAATGATAATCTACCAGACCTATCAGCCACAGCTGGAATCTCAGTAGAACTAGTCATCGACGCCGGCGATATTTAGAGCAAAACTTTTCATAAGTTTGTGTTTTGTGTGTGCAATATCTGTTCTCAAACTCTCATATTTTATGGTCTCAACATAAATGCATTGAACTGCTTTAAAAATATATACATTCAGAGTTAGTCTCCTAGTGAACGTTGTTTATATTCATGAGTGCTTTCAACCCTTGAAATTACTCATCATCGTCATCAGCCTTTTAATCTTCCTACTGCTAGGACACAGGCCTCTTCTCTGTGAGAGGGAATGGTCCGTAATCCACCACGCGGGCCCAGTGCGGGTTGGTGGATGTCACATGTTTTCGAATTTTTGGTTCTAGAACATGCTGACACGAGTTTTTCCTTCACCTTTTTGGGAGCTGTGGTGATTTAAAAAATTACACAAACTAATGCGCCTGACAGAGTTCGAACCCACGACCTACAACTTGTAAGTCGCGGCCGTTACCACTGGACCACCACTGCTCTGTTGAAATTACTCATGAATAGGAAAAACTCTTAATGTCAGATTTGCAATGAATTAAAAGCCAGCCTATTAACTAAATAGATGGATCGTCATACAATAATTATGACAGCGAGCTCGTGGTCATAATTATTGTATAACAGCGCAGTTACCACAGTGTGTTCCACGTTGTTTATTGCCTGGCGATAGAAATTAATGCCAGACTATAATTTTGGGAAATCAATTGCAACTATGGAAAATTACTACGAAGTCTAATTATAGGTTTTTATTTTATTATTTCTCATTAAGCCGGCTGTTGACCCCGATCTCGCCTGATGGAGATAATGCCCGTTTAGTCTCGTTTTGAAGGCTCACGGTTAAAGGTAGTAGGGCATCCAGACGCTCTGGTAAAGTTACACTTTTCTGTGCGCATAATGAATGTGCAGGAGCTGCATTCGACGGATAAATATATTTTATGTTTCTAACGTGTAATGATTAACTTTTATTTGTAAATTGGTCCTTATGAACAAAAACCTACTTTGTCCTCAAACTACCAGACT
Organism: Orthosia gothica; assembly: GCA_949775005.1. NCBI lineage: Eukaryota > Metazoa > Arthropoda > Insecta > Lepidoptera > Noctuidae > Orthosia > Orthosia gothica. The sequence goes on from OX459044.1 coordinate 11,580,742, forward strand.
CAAAGGTCAAATACGTGACAACAATTCCGCATTACTGTTTTGTTATAATATAACAAAGTTAGCAGAAAGGGAAACTAAGGCCTGGCCAAGGTCGGAAGTATTGTCAATACAAACTGTGAAGAGATTCGGGACGTGATCCCTTTCGAACCGTTCGAGTATAAAGGTCAGGGAGACAGTATCGAAAACGACATATTTATTATGTGATCATTTTAGTCAAACAAAAAGAGTTTATTACGTTATGATTTTAGAGACAAAATGTGCAACTTAACAGATTAGCAAAGTTTTCAAACAGATTGGACTAGGCATTTTATTATCCACTAGCGGACGCCTCGTGGTTTCAGCAGCGTAGTTTCCGTTTCCATGGGAATACAGGGATAAAAAGTAGCCTTGTTCTAGACAAAGCAACGCACTTACATTGGGTGTAGAAAGTAATCATAGAAATAAAAAAAAGCAATATGAAAAGGTAAATTATTAACCGCGCGAAAAATATACTGAATAGGCGACTACTATACTAAGTTAGTAATTATTTATCCGATTTGAGTACCCTTTAGGAGGTTTGTGTTTTATGTAACAATATTATCACCGCAGCTCACAGCTGCGGTGATAATATTGTTACATACTTTAATTGTATTTGGGGTTCTATTTATTCTATTTTAGCATATTATTCTTTTAAAAATAGCTGAACAACTGTTTTTTACACCTTTAATTTGAATTTATTTTCGCCCGATTAAATACCATAAATATCAAAATAAGTGCATTAGATAATTTTTGACTTCTGTCTTAGGCAAGAATATGTCAAAAACCAGAATATGTCATTTATAGAAGTTCTTTTCTGATTAGTTTCTTATCGTTCGTTTCTCTGGGACTCGTTGAATTTCATTGATTCAGCGCTTTGTTGTGGTTTAATATCAATTCTAACTTTCATGAATTACAATGGTTGGGAATATTGTGGCGGGCTTGTCCCATAAAAAGCAATATCTTGTAGCTATTGGACCGCACCTACCTTGTAATAATTGAACATCATTTTAGCCAAAGACATCTATTATTGGACATTAGGCGTCGAAGCGGCGTCACATCAACATTGAACGTTCGTATCACTAACCAAAGTTGAGCAGCCACAAGACATTGCTTGTGATCAAATTACGGTCGAAACTTTAAAAGTATGGTCCAGGCCGACAAACATGGAAATTCAGCCTTGAAGCTCTTTAGAACTACAACTACCCAAGTGACCCGCCACGGTCGTGTGGTGAGAAGTTTATAACTAATACGTCGGGGCTTCTTTGAGAGGCACCGGAGACAGGAGACGAACTTTATGAATATGTGATCAAGTTAATGTGTTTATCAGTCCATGTATGTATGTTTGTTCCTTTGTGGCGTTCTAGAGACCAAACGCAGTCGGTGTATCCCACATATGGTTTTGGCCAGTCAGCTCGTGATTATGTTTCCTACGACTGCACAGCATAATTTTCTTCTTGTTTAGGTTCCTACCTACGTCTTTTCTGTTCGCTTCTTAAGCAGTCGGGGTTTTTGATTTTTAAATCAACTTATTTAGATGTTATTATTGTAAAGGTTGGATCAAAAAGATGAACGACATCTTCTGTTCAAGTTTAAAATGAGCGTCTATCTGTTTACATTAGTATTGGGTATAAATTCGAGCTCATGTAAATTCAATACATATTTTAGAAAGGGTGGTATTTAATACTTTAACTGTAATTCCCCTTTTTTCAATCAAAATATTCGAAATTACTACCAAAAATACTGAATTGCACACTAAATTTGCTCATCAAATAAATGAATTATACTATACTGCTAGATCTTTAAAGCTTAACTGTTTTACTGAATAACTATCTGTTAACTAAAAGTAAATCTAATAATTCTTCGAGTGCAACAAAATATTTAAGTTTTAAGGGAGGGGGGGAAACGAAACAAAGTCGACGGAGCCCCGCTGCGCAGGGCTCCTATTTCTGTCTGCAGGGTCTAAAGTAACCTAACATGAAGGAGATGACGGGAGCTGAGTTCGCTCGCTTTGCTCGCTCACTTCAGCTCCCGTCATCTCCTTCGAACCTAACCTATCCGTGTCGGGGTGCCCTAAGCTCCCGAGCTCGCTTCGCTCGCTCTTGGACTAATTCACATTTATTTTATATTTAATTGAATAATTTGTGTGCAAATCAGTATTTTTGTTTTACGGTGAGTAATATTGTTTTGCAGTAGGTTATTAGTGGAGATATTTTGTTTGCTTAAATTTCTAAATAGAGGTGCAGTTAAAAATTCCCCTTTTGGAAATGATCTTATGCCGTTAGAAAACAAGCACAAATTGTCAGTTTATATGATTGCAAAAGGTAGCCTCTGGAAGTCTGACCCAATTACAAAAATACTTTCGCTAAGTAGAAAGCTATTGGTGAGTGACACAGGTTATTATCCTGAAAAAAACACGGATCAGATAGCATCGGCCACGAGAGGAAAGCCGGGAGAAAAGCTGGTGTATTATATTACGAAGTTCAAACAAAAAATGTCAGTCACCTTCTTCAGCAAGAAGGTGAATGACATTTTCTGTTTGAGTGGATAATGTTAAGCGTATCTTTAGATTTGTATTGGATTAGACTTCACAGAAAGGAATATCCCATTTAAGAGATTAAATTTAGCTCATTGTAAATATATTAATGGAAAGAACTTCTTACTTAAGTAAATTGTAAAAAAACCCGTTAAAACACTGTTGAAAATCTCAAAGTTTCGCCTTTATAAAATCTCACTTGTTCCTAAGCAAACGTTTACTTATGTGAAGGCACAAGTTACCTGAACTTGCCGTAACTTGGCCTAAGTAACGAACAATCTTTCTTCGCCCAAAGTCAAGTATAAAGTACCGGGCTCATCTAATAATAATGTGTCCTTAACTGTACAGTCAACTAAAGAGTTGAATATGCGGGTAAGGATAACCGAAGAGTAAAATAAACCAAGTTAAATAGACTGTGGTCGTTTTGTGGAAAGTCTTATGTTACTTTGACCTTACAAAAATTGCGTGAATTAAATATTTTTTTTAGTTAATCGCCTGCACATACTATATTTGTTGTCATTGAAAACTAATATAAGGTCATTACATATGAAATTGGCGTTTTGTAAGGGAGGAACATAAAGTCGTTTTTTTAATATAATATATTAATTTAATCAAAGTATGTACCATTGTTATCTATGCACTTTTGCCATCTCATAGGTAGTTCATTGATTTCTTTAATAAAAAAACCATTCGGACGGGCATCAATAAAATCTTTAAAGGCTCTTTGGACTGCCCCATCGGAGTTGAATTTTTCCCTTGCATGAAGTTATCCAAATTTCGAATAAAATGTTAATCTGTTGGAGCAAGGTCCGGGGAGCACAGAGGATGTCTTCGACATTCCAATTGAAGCTCCTCTAATTTGGTAGCCATCTGGTGTGCAGTGTGTGGTCTAGCGTTGTCCTGAAGCAGCAGTGGCCTAGAGCGATTGACCAGCCTTGGCTGTTTAGCAGCTAGCTTTTCCATCATGGTTTGCAGTTGCTGACAGTCAATCAACACACATCACAAGATTAGATAATTCAACAAAAAAATATACTACTTACGAATCAAATTACAAAAATAATAATTTTGGGGTGCTACAGGGTAGTGTATTGGGGCCATTATTATTTATTATATACATAAATGACTTACCCGGAGTAACGTTCAATGATACTGTTCTTTTTGCTGATGACATTACAGTTATATTTACTGGAAGAGACAAAAGACAAATGCAAATAGAGATAAATAATACCTTGGAAAAAATTATAAATTGGCTAAACTTAAATAATTTAAATAGAAATTTAAGCAAAACAAAATTAATGACGTTTCGAAATAGAGTTGATACATTGAAAGAAATGGATATACAGTACATAGACACAAAAATTTAACAAGTAAATGTAGCAAGGTTTTTGGGCGTAAACATTGATTCTCAGTTAAATTGGAAACCAAATGTTGAAATGTTGTGTAAAAAACTGAATCAATATTCATATGCTATCTACATGTTATCGAAAACGGTTAATACGACCGCAGTTCTAACAGCATATCATGGCTAGGTTACCCCTTTATTAATGTATGGTGTCATGTTCTGGGGCAACTCTCCAGATAAAGAAATGGTGTTCAGAGCGCAAAAAAGATGCGTTAGAGCGATTTTTAGGATGAAACAGACTGAAAGCTGTAGACCAATATTCCCAAAAATCAAAGTGTTAACTCTACCTTGTTTATATATATTGGACATGATTATGTTTGTCAGGAATAACTGCAGTTCTTTTATTAAATTAAAAAGTCAGAGGCACCGATTTATAATAAGCTTTATTCCTAATAGAACTGCACTTTTGAACAATAGTGTATTTTGTATGATTCCTAGAGTGTATAATCATTTACCCAATTACTTACTCGAAATTTCTAACAATAATATTTTTAAAAATAAACTAAAGAAAATACTGTTAGATAAATCATATTACCCAGTAAAAGAGTTTCTTGATGATAAACTTTAAAGCAAAAACATAATAATAATAATTGTAAATGTATATCGTATTATGTATATTTGTATGACTTATATTTTTTGCGCTGTTTGACATGTATTGTTATTTCTATTTCTATTAATTGTAATAATAATTATAAAGTATTGTATACTTGACATTTTCCGCTGTAATACATTTACTTGATACTATGTATAATTAATTAATTTGAAATTTATTAATATGCTTTTTAAATTTGCATGGTGTGAGCCTGATTATGGCGAAATATATATTTTTTTTAATTTTAACACCTGTATACCTACCCATATTCTGCAAATAAAAGATTTGAATTTGAATTCAAATCTGTCATCCACCGTAATCGTCTGGCCAGATTTAAGAAAGCTGTAGTGAACGACACCGGCACTAGTCCACCAAACGCTCATAATTTTCGATTGGGGCAGGTTTTGGCTGGTTTGCCAAGGTTCAGATTATTGTACAAGATCCACTTTCTATCACAGGTAATGATGCAATTTAAAATCCCTTCATTATTGTGCCGGTTGAGTAATGTAACGTAGCAGTCGACGCGCGTTTGTCGGTTTGCTGCACTCAATTCATGAGGTACCCACCTTTCAAGCTTTTTCACCTTCCCAATTTGCTTCAAGTGGATTAAAACAGTTTTATCACTAACACCGCAGCCTGCAGCTAACTCGGAAGTGGTTTGCGATGAATCCGCTGCCACAATAGCCTTCAATTCTTCATTATCAACTTTGGTCTCCGGCCGTCCACGGGGCTTGTTCTGCAGGTCGAAATTTCCAGAACGAAAACGTTGGAACCAAAAACGCACTGTGTTTTCTTTTGCGACACCGTCGCCATACACATCATTAATCCTTCGAGCCGTTTCTTCAGCACTGGTGCCACGTTGAAACTCGCACTCGTAAAAACGCCATATTTCAAGTTTTCTATTTTGTAAACTGACTGGCTCAAAGAAAAACCAAAAGAGGAAAAAACAAATGAATTACGGTTTTCCAAACACAAAAGCATGAATAAATGCCTGTATAAATTTAAAATTGGAATCCAAACCAAAGAGGAGATATTTGAGATCAAAGTGGCCAGTACGACAAAACGCCAATTTCATAGGTAAGTATCTAATATTATAAAAAGGGTAAAATTTGTGAGTTTGTTTATAGGTAAAATAATCTCGGAAACTGGTGAAATCTCTGGAACCGATTTTGAAAATTATTTGAGTTACAGAGAGTTACTTTATTGCTGAGTGTCATATGCTACTTTTTATCTCGAAAAAATAACGGGTCCTGCAGGGTGAGCCACGGGCAAACAGCTAGTTGAAAATAAGTATTAATAAAAACTTTTGAAAATAAGACTTTCACATACCTAAGTATTAAGACAAAGCGTGCGATGACGTCTGGCATGCTTGGGATAAGCATACGCCTCGCTACGGAGGACATAAGTGAAAAGAAGAGTAGCGATGTCAAAGAGTAGAACATATGACTAAACTAAGATTAAAACAATATCCGAGTAGAGAGAACAGCTTGCTTACGTAGTCGCTTTCTTAGACTTGGATGGATTGTACATAATTATTATCAGTACACGTCATAGTAAGATCCCAGGTCGATTAAAATCTACTTGTGGTTTGCCTGTACACCTATCTGTTAAGTTAACTGTACAAGGTCGACACACAGCCGCTGTTAACATTTAATTAAACTTGTTGACCTGTGTGTACAACGCACAGCTAACTACACGGCTTTCGACGTCTCGGCACAAAGCTGGATAAACTGTGCCGAGATTAATCTCATAGTTTGTACAGGGGATATATGTTGTGACAGTTTATTAACTTGGAATTTAGGCGATAACTATGTTAGACAAATATTTGTTATAATATGTATTTATGGTATTATCATGTATATTGTTAGAGCTTATAAATAATGTAGGTATATTATGTACAGATAGGTCTGGGAACTGGTACAACTTGCGAACCACGGATGCCCCTCAAGTTAAAGAGGAAAATTTACAAGTCCGGGATTAGACCTGTCGTACTGTATGAATCAGAATTATGGACTGAGAAAAAGATGGATGTTAAGAGATTGCGTGTAACAGAGATGAGAATGTTGAGATGGATGTGCGGAGTGACGAGAATGGATAAAGTAAGAAATGAGTATACGTGGGACACTCAGAAAGTTTTGCGAAACTAAAAAAAATTGTTCTATACGTACATATATTTTTATTAAATCTTTTCAAAGTACTTTCCACCAGCCTCTATACAAAGATTCATGCGCCTAAACCAGTTTTCAAAACACTTTTTCCAGTCCGCCGCAGACACCTCGTTTACAGCCTGCTCGAACGCAGCCAGCGCATCTTCCGGCGACGAAAATTGTATCCCTTTGAGCTGATTTTTTATTTTTGGGAATAAAAAGAAGTCACACGGTGCTAGATCAGGGCTGTAAGGAGGGTGACCCAGGAGTTTGACTGGCGTGCTGTCCAGGAAGTCCCTCGTTTTGAGTGCGGTGTGCGCAGGTGCATTGTCGTGGTGGAGCAGTAGCCCGCGGAGCCCTGTGTTTGGTCGCTTGTTGCTTATAACAGAGAAAACTTCTGGCAAACATTTGGTAGTATACCATTCGGCATTAATGCTTCTTTGATCCCGTAAGGGAATTGATACCAAGTGGCCAGTCAAATTAAAAAAGCTAGCGATCAAAATCTTACCCCCGCTTCTAGATCGCTTCACTTTGGTAGGCGTTGGCTCATTTTGAAACACCCAAACAGTCGACTGGCGCTTGGTTTCTGGGTCGTATTGATAAATCCAGGACTCATCACCTGTAACGATGTCGTAAACACGCCGAGACGAGCCTGCTTCAAATTTGTTAAGCATATCACGGCACCATTCCACCCGGGCCTGCTTCTGAGCATCGGTGAGGTTGTGCGGCACCCAGCGTGATACTATCCTCCTCACGCGAAGATGGCTGTGTAGAATCTCGTGAACGCTTCCCGATCCAATCTTCAATATGTGTTGAATCTCCTGATATGTAATTCGCCTATTGTCTTGGATTAAATTTTTCACTGCTAGCACGTTTTCTTCGGTAACAGCCGTCAAAGGGCGACCGCTTCTTTCGTCATCCCCCAAAGTTGGTCGACCGCGCTTGAATTCGTTATACCAACGATACACGGTTGCCTTGGAAGGGCCTTCATCCATGAATGCCATTTGAAGTCTATCGTACGATTCATCCGGTTTCAGGCGACACTTGAAATCGTATAAAATCATAGCTCTAAAATGTTCCCGGCGCAGATCCATATTTCAGTGAGACACAATACTTTGAATTAACTCGCAAAAAATGTGGAGGGAAATTTTGAAATTGGAACTTACTTATTTTTACTTATAAATAATCATATTTTCGAAAAACATTATAACTGGCCAGTCTCCCATATATAAAAACTTTTTTTCGCAATACTTTCTGAGGGGCCTGGTATTGGAGGAAGTTTGAATGTAGTGCCAATGACAGAAAAGCTGAAAGGAAACCGTTTGTACTGGTATGCTCATGTGATGAGGAGGCATAAACGCATGTTACTAAAAGGGTTATGAATATAAATGTGGATGGATGAAGAGGGCGAGGACGGCCAAATAAAAGATGGATGGACTGTGTGAGGAGTGATATGAATGAAAAGGAAATGGGCGTGTCAGAGGACAGGACGGTATGGAATAAGAAAATGCGTTGCGCCTACCCCAAGTAAAATGGGCCAAAGGCAGGATGATGATGAGGTCTAGTTAGCAGCATTGGATATAAATATTTTAAATATCTTCTACTGAGGAAGACCACACGGACCTAAAGTAGTGATTTCTCCGTAATGTTCTGTGATAAGATGTTATATTGTCTTCACGTACACATAATTATTGTTTAGACACCGTTTTTCACTAGAATGTTATTGTTTTCATAAGTCATCGTATTTGCTTTTTCACTTGTTGTAAATTGACACCAATAATGTCACTTGTTAATTTTAGTTTATTCTTACACTCCATCTAAACACTCTTTAAACTATTTAGACAACAATTAATATTATTTCTAAATTAGAAATACGCCGCTCATGTAAACAGTACGAGTGTTGCCACTGATCCTGTGTTGTTATATCCTCAAATAACGTCCCTGTCTAAAGAGAATCAATTCTTTGTTCATAATTATTGTGAGGCCTTCATATTGAGTAGGTATGTACATTGCAAAATTGCACATCTTACATTTAAATTCCAAGCCACAAATGCACTAAACCACCATTAAAGGTAGGTAGGTATTTATTATTTTTCACAATTTTATTACCTCACTTCGTTTTTATTCCCAGAATCGAAAATAATATTTATTCGAGGGCTGTTCATTGAAATTACTGAGTTCGTAAGCCTGTTATTTTATCCATTTACCGTGATCACGAACGAGGCAAAGGGCTTCGAATGTCGAGAAAATTAAATTTAAATATTCAACGAGGAATATAATCCGTTAAACATTTCGCAGTTGAAGAGGTAGTGCCGTCTGAGACGAATTTTATTTAATTTACCTTAAGCATTGTTCTCATGTAAGTGACTTTGTGTCGTTTTTGAGAATAAATATCTTTAAACCTAAAATAACAATAGAACGCACCTTTATTGCGTATCAACCTTATTGAAAAACTCTTGAACTGGATACTACTCATAAAAGTATCCAGTTCGATTAACATCTAATATCCGAATATTAAACAATATACTGAAACATTATGAATGTTTTTACATATTTTGGCTACAAAAGACGAAGAAACCGTAAACAATTCTTATGAATCATTAGAAACAATATCCGTCCCTTTCATATTCATGAAACTCGTTTCAAAGTTTTTAACATATTATAAGTATAATCAAGGAAGAAAATCTTGTTACAACGAGTTTAGAATCAGTCACGCTTGTGCCAAGTTTTAAAAGTAAATTTTAAAAGTGTAATAAACCCAAGAACGCGGCAAGATGCTATTAGATACTAACGCTTGGTTGCTAATACAATGCTTGCTTGCTATAACGTTAAAACATTATTTTGTTTACAAACCCGTAGATGTATTGCTAAATTCCTCCATGTATTTATTTGTTCGCATATGTATCGTTAAATCGAGAAGATGATGTTTGCTTTTAATTAAACTTAGTATAGGAACTTTCATGTGTGATATTAAACATCCTCCTTTGTTTACCTTATCAGTTAAATATACATATATAAAACCAAAAAGACTTACAAAAACATTATAAGTTTAAATTATTCCTTTAAAAGTAAAAATATACGGTCTAAAAATATACGGTCTGTTGAAACAATGTTATTTCTAAACAAAACGGAAAATTTATATTTCTAAACAAATCTACGTTATTTAACTCAATATCTCACGATTCGAAACTAAAGTTCTCGACAACTGCCATTTCGATAAGCGACAAGATGAGTACAGTATTAATGTGATTTGCTTCCGCATCGTAGATTATGTTACGTTTGTTAATATTTTTATTTAGGATTCAGTGTGTTTTAATTTGAATAAGCGTTTTACCTCTATATTACAAGATTCTTCGTATCTAGAAAGAACAGTTAATGTATATAGATACTGAGCTATAGTCTTCTTGCCAGCCACAGCCGTTGCACAACGGGCAAAGCGGTATATTTTACAAGTTGTGAGTCTCGGAAACTTTCAAAGACTAAACAAATGGGAGACTTCAAGCAATAGATGATGTTATTAATTTTTATTGCGACATTTTCTCTTTTCGCTTCCGCCAGAGGCTTCGGCCGCGTTTATTAAGTAGAAAATAAAAGTATTTCAAGAGATCGTAGTCCCGAGATAAGGTGTATCCCACGTCTTTTTCAAGGGAAACTTAAAAATTCATCAACATTGGTTCAGCGGTTTAAGCGTTAAAAATCCATTGATATAGCTATACAAACGTGGCCACCTGCTAAGCCCAAACTGTGTCAGGGTTGAATAAAAATCAACTCGAAAAGAAGAAGAAGAAGCGTTTAAACATAACAACAGAGTTACTTTCTCTTTAAAACATTAGTATGGATGGATCAGGGATTCAACCATGTGTAGCAATTAATCATCAACCAACCCTTTCTATAAACATAACACCATACAAGCTCTGTTGACAAAGACCTTACCTCCACATAATCCGTGCTTCATACTCCTTGCTATAATCCCTACACGTGTCCAATCACAGATTATCAACCCGCGTATATCGATTCTCTCAGATCTTCTCCGGTTTCAACTACGAGATTTGAATATCAAGTAAGAGGTTTTAATCGATACAGCTTATACGAACGAATCGAGTTTCATATGTTTGAATATGGAATGAGGAAGACTGCTACTTTTATTCGGAATGGTAAAAAAGGGGTAAAAAGGGGCGGTTAGGCGTGATATATGCAGGGCCGTTTGGAATTGGAAACTGTTTTCTCGGCGCAAGTCCAGCACGACCTAACATACATCAAATTTGATGATTGTTTCAAAAATGCAAATGAAAAAGTCTCGCTACAAAGCCGTATACATATCTACGCATCAAATTAAATTAAACTTTACAAACATGATTTCTTGGAAACGAGTTTTGTTTCTGCTGTAGAAATCGCTGTTTACAATAGCGCGCAATGTAACATGATAAACGTTGTGTTGTGTATTGTTTATTAAACTTATTTTCACAAAAAAAAGTGTAATAAGAAGGAAGTTTGACTTTCAAAATCTCCGGTAATTTTTCAATACTTAAAAATATCACGATGATGTGATCACTTTGTCGCATCATCGTCTATGAGCATTTACACCCGTTACTATGCATTCAGCAATCAAAATATATTCTAGAGTGCTCATATTCCTGTACTTTAGATAACCTGATGAGCACCACTGCAAATATGTTCCAAAATACTTTTTCCATCGACCCGAAAACGGAACTAAAACAAATTAGTAGAAAGTTCCATAGGCACCTATATACATACAATCCTATTTATTTTTATATCGTAACAAAACTTTCACTCAATTAAATATCGAGTGTCAATAGCGATAACTAAATGAATTGGAAATCAAGAAGTGTTTGTTTATCGCAGCGTGGTTTGCATGACGGGGTTTATCAGGTTTTAAATCGACACCCATGGCGTGGATATCGATGAACAAACAAATCGACAGTTGAGTGTATGCTTGGATCGAGAAACGATATATGTATTGTTGCAAAAAGGCTGTGTTTTTCATTGGTTAGTAAATTGAAGTGTTTTTTTATAGATTGGTACATGTTGTGTTAATACCGTACCAAAATTTGTTTACAGGGTGTAGATAAAACGGTGTAAATTTTTATTTATTTTGGAATTGAATATTATGACTTCATTACGAGAGTTGTTCGTTTTCGTGGGTAGAAGCAGTTTTTAAATAAGACTGTAGACCCATTTCAATTACAACCTGTAGGTGTATGGCAATTATTTTGAATTGCAGAGTCAAGGTATGCTAATGCTATTCTTCCTATGTTTTTTATCCAGATGTTTCCTTATCCTTTTACTCAAAATTGTACGAAACACAATTATTTATGTTTATTGAAAAAAAACCGGCCAAGTGCGTATCGGGCTTCGTACATTTAGGGTTCCGTACCAAATCGCAAAATTAAGTTGGTTGTAATAGGAAAAATGATTCTGATTTATCAATACATTGGTATTTGTTGGTAACATATACGTTATAATAAACATTATCACCAAGTTGAAGTTCATAGGTCATCATTATCTGCCTAGACTTTTCCCAATTGTCGGCTTCCAGTCTTACCGGATTCAGCTGAATACCAGTGTTTTACATGGAGCGACTGCCTATCTGACCTCCACAACCCAGCAACTGGGTAACACGATACCCCTTGGCAAGACTGGTGTCAGATCTCAGACTTCTGACTACCCGTAACGAAATGGTCACCCATCCACGGACCGACCTCGTCAAGCGTTGCTTAACCTTGAAGATCGACCCGTGCTGCTGTTATTATTTAGCCACGAGCTCCTCCGAAGTTCATAGGTCAGTTGGAAGATAAAAAATCTTAGGCACAAAATTTTGTAAAAAAAAAGCTGACTTTCGTGGCTTGTCATTCATTCCATTGATTTCCAATATTTTTGAAAACAAGAAATACGATAATTATCTACTCAACGAGTTCTGAGTTCTAAACAATGATACCCCTCTCGATGGAGTAGTTATTTTAAATTGCCCGAGGGCCTTTGTCTGTGGGAGCCATACATTTTTTTTAACAATTTATATGGCTTTGGGTCAACAAGATGCTTATTTATACTGTGAAAATTTGAAGAACGTAGCTCCAACCGTTTGGCTGTAAAACCTGTGCAACAGACGACGGATAGACAGGCAGACACGTGAGTGAGCAATAGGGCTCCGTTTGGACCCTTCGTGTACTGAACCCTAAAAATAAGGGTTTTTTTTCCTCTTTGGTACGGAACCCTGGATACCCAAACCAGTTGTATTTTAGAGTTGATTCAACTGAAAACAATTTGTATCCGATTCAATAACAAATTAATATCGAAATGGAAACAACATTTTAACTAATCCACTATTTATTAATTTACACAAATGGTATTTTTCTTTTTTAAATTAATTTTACAATCAAAATTTAAATATATTTTACTGTGATCTATTATGTTCTCATGACTACAGTATAATGGCTTGTTATTTTTTAAACACATACATACATAAAATCCCCCATCCCATGGGGGTAGGAAGAAACTAAAAAACGCCACCTGCTACGATCCTTACATACTTCTTTTGCTTCATTCACGTTTGTACATCTAGTCATTCATACCCGCACGCCGGTTATGAGTACTGCGCACCTGGCCTTTCTGAAAAACTTCACCAATAAGGTCTATGTATGTCTTTCTAGGGCGTCCCCTCAAGGCGTGTATATTTAAAAATAAAAAAACTATATAGTATTTGAATTAAGAATCTACTTATCAGTACTAATACTGTGGTTATTTTTTCAGGAATAATGTCCCGAATACATATTATTTGAATAGTTAACAGCCTACTTATAAAAATGCCGTAGCGTAGTTAGGATTGTTGGTTGTTATGTGTGGGATCAAAGAAGAAGGGCTAACCAACGCCTACACGTCGCGTCGGTCTGGCGCCAAAGCCTATCCTCATAGAGACCGCCATCCGTCACTCTAGGGACGTGGTCACATTGGTGGAGTAACTAGCTTTTCGGAGTATATCCAACTCACGTCCATGTACCCAAAAACTTAACTCAGAGTTAGTTATAACAAATATAATTTTAAAATTTAAAAACCCCCGACACATTTATCTTGCGAAAACACCCCAATTTAAACAGTAAAACACCCATAACTTTTGAACAGCTGAACCGATTATATTCAAACATAGCTAAGAACGCTCTCGATAAAATTACCTTTCAAACAAAAAAAACTAAATCAAAATCGGTTCATCCGTTTAGGCGCTATGATGCCACAGACAGACACATAATAATAATAATAATCTTTATTCAGATAATAAAATGGTAAAAACACTGTATGAATCTTAGATAACTATTGTAGGTATAATAATGGAAGATGCCTGTGCTAGGTAATCCTGTATCACAGGCAGTAAGGAGCTCAAAAAATATGCCTATGTTTTAACAACAGAATTTAAAAAATATTTAACCCAAGAAATTCTTAAAAAAGTAGCAAGACTAAATAATTTTGAAAAAAAAAAAAAAAAAAAACTTCATTTACTTAAACACTATAAACATAGAACTAAATTACTAGGTCATAATTATTTCTATAATTAAATGTCTTATTTATCTATATTGTAAAACATGCACTTTGATTACACACAAATAAATTAGTTGCGTAAGCGGAATTATAACAGTCAATATTGTAAAATTATAACACATATTTTTACGCTAAGTAGGCCACTGTGGTGTCAGCATCAGACGTTCAACGCGTGTGACTTTGAGCATGATAAAAGAATATCATGTGGTGCTCTTAGGTGCCCTCATAGTCTATTGAGTTAATGTAGTTGGTCTCTGCATATTTACGTGCCGGACAACTTAAATCACCGGTTGGATGGTCACATTTCCTCTTAAACCGCTTGCACGTCGCACATTGAGGGGAAGAAGATTTGCTGCTGCATTCCTTCAAGGAGTGTCCAGTTTCTCCACAGTGGCCGCACGTAGAACTGCTTTCACGTCAAAACTTGGCTGCGTGGCCAAACTGCTGGCAATTGAAGCACCTCGTGACTATGGTAAAGTCTCGCACAGGGCATGAAGTCCAGTTAATAAAAATTCGGCTTTGGTTAATAAGCACTTTTCTTATGCTAGCGGATAGTTCAACGATGTAGTTGCAGGTAGGAAGGCCCTTCTTTCCCGATTTGTGGCTCAACTTGATGTTCTCGAGGAAGGTCTCTCGACTTGTATTGGGCAATTTGTCCGACAGGTTTTGCTCGTAGATACAGTCAAATACCTCCTTGTCGGTAAGGGTTACGGGAACACCAATGACTGCGACTCTAGGGCGTCGTTTAGACGGCTCTTCTAAAATTAGGTCTGAGGTGACTGGTTTTCTCAGACTTTTTTAGTTTTTCAATATCGCCTTTGCTTTCCGTGCTAATTAGTACGCCCCCGTTTTTCACTTTCTTTAGGCCACGGACTTGGATCTTAAGTTGTTCGGGCGAAATTAACTTCTGAACGAGTGACTTGGTGTCGTCACTCGTTTTAGTTTTATCGCTCGGATAAATGGCGATTGAGCTTAGATTAGCAGGACGGACGAAGTTGTCGGAGCCTTTCTTCACCATGCTGGCATAAGAAGAGGAGGGATTCAGCTTCGATTCAAAAACCTCTTTGAATTGTTCCAGAGAGTTCACCACGTTCTGCTGAAGTTGTAGGTGCTGTACGGTACTGTGGCTCTGGATCATCTTCTGCTTCAGCGATTGGTAAAGGACAGCCATCTGAGAAGTCCCACTTGAGACCTTTCGGCAAAGAGTTGACACACGGAGTTTCTGTTCAGAGTTCATTTTACCATCACCGACAATAGTGCACACTTCGTTCAGAATGCTTTCTATAGATCCTAACCATTTCTGGATATCTGGCGTGCTGATAACTTCACTCGGCAACTCATTCTCCGCAGGTGCTGGTGGGTTTGGGTTTCTCGCGGGCAATTGTTGGTTAGGCGTCGGCGGAGGACTTCGTATTTGGCTAAGACCAAACGGGCTCGATCCTGGGAGACATACTACCCGCAACACTTTATATAATATAAATAGAAAGTAAACAATATTTCAGTTCATCTTGCACATAAAAGTTGTAAAAAACCTACTAGTCATAAGTGACACACTTAACTTTGGTTTTAACTGACGCCGCAAAATATTAATTTGTTGCAATTGTTTATAGATTTTTCATTTTAGCAAGTACGAATAAACACGTCCGCCTAGTCTCGCGACTGGTAGATTATCAACTCACACATAGATACACAGATACACAGCAACACACGTGAAACTTATAACACCCCTCTTTTTCCGGCGGGGGTTAAAAACGAGGATGAATGACAAATATGTCATACATTATTGGCCGAGTTATTAAAATAATCCGCACGCATACCTTGTTGCGCATCTATGCACATCTCCGGTAGCAATGCACCTTAAAATACCATTGCTAAAAATTTGTATTCGAAATGACAGCTGTACTGCAAAAATTCCCTTTTGTTTTAGTGATTAATTAGTTGATTTTTGGGTATATTTCTATGTTATTGGGCGACATTAAGATTGATGATTTTTCTCAATTTAATCTGTTAGTTAATAATAAAGTGTTAATGATAAATATTTGCGAGAAGGAAGGTAGGAAGAATACAAAATTATATTCCATAATTCTAGTGGACCCCACTGGACTAGCTGAGTTAGCTATAACTACTAACAATATAAATGTAAATTCAAGCTTTTAAAACAACCACTATTTCATTACTGTACCGCCCGAGCTGGATTTGTAGGTACTGTATAACCTAGTTTCCTTCAAACATTATTCCAGTGACACTTACAGTACAAACGAACTTTCTTGTTTTTAGGGTTCCGTAGCCAAATGGTAAAAAACGGAACCCTTATAGATTCGTCATGTCTGTCTGTCTGTCCGTCCGTATGTCACAGGCACTTTTTTTCCGAAACTATAAGAACTAGGCTGTTGAAACTTGGTAAGTAGATGTATTCTGTGAACCGTATTAAGATTTTCACACAAAAATAGAAAAAAGACACTAAATTTTGGGGGTTCTCATACTTGAAACTGAAACTAATTTTTTTTTTCGTCAGTCCCATACGTGTGGGGTATCTGTGGATAGGTCTTCAAAAATGATATTGAGGTTCCTAATATATTTTTTTTCTAAACTGAATAGTTTGCGCGAGAGACACTTCCAAAGTAGTAAAATGTGTCCCCCCCCTGTAACTTCTTAAATAAGATAATGATAAAACTAAAAAAAATATATGATGTACATTACCATGTAAACTTCCACCAAAAATTGGTTTGAACGAGATCTAGTAAGTAGTTTTTTTTAATACGTCATAAATCGTAAACCGCAATTTACCAAGTACGGAACCCTTCGTGCGCGAGTCCGACTCGCACTTGGCCAGTTTTTTTTAAGTAAGTCATATGGCAGGCAGGATTAGTCAACACTAGCCCAAAATAGAAAGCATTGGAAAGAAGGAAGGGATTTCTTTGCCCTGTCCTGGGATAGAACAGGCTCAAAATAAAATAAATAGAGGCTTCATACTTAGAAACCGTTCGAATTTCGAAGTGATGAGATTATACTATTGTTCTAATGTAAACGCACCGTTAAATCTGATTATAGTGTTACGATGAGGTCACATGATGTAATGTAATGTCTTGTTGTACAATAAAGAATAAAGAAATGTTTAACAAACTGTTTATGAAATTATGACTTACACTCTTTTTAGTTTTTCTCCTAGAATTTTTAATTACCGGATCACTTCATTTATACACGCTTTGAAGCAATGGTCGTAATCTGTTCATTTCTACAAACGCTTTTCAGAGAATGCCTTGTCTATAATTTTTCGGAATTTTCGTACCTACTTGCCCTGTGCGAAAACTGTATAGGTTTTCCTAAAGAAAAAGAAACTGAAAATCTATCTACGGAAAGTCATTAAATAAATTTAGAGTTTATTTTTAAGTAACCAGTAAATACAGTAACTAGTAAGGAACCTTTATTCTATCAATGTTATAAACTTGGCACAAACAATATAGCAGAATTGCCATAATTCCCCAAAATTGTTTCTAAATCAATTTCGTTGTCAATTCGTTAAAGATTGAAGATTAGTCACGTTTGGTAAAAGTCGTTTCTTTGAAGGAAAATGCTTTGTTTCAATTCTTTTCAATTCAATTGACGGTTAGAGTTAGGTCTGACGGTCTGACAACTTTACTGGAATAAAAGATCGGGAAGATTGCACATGAGAATTAGAGTAGGTGTGGGCAATAGGCACTAAGGTCACCGGTTCTTGTTTAAACGAGGAACGTGTACAGGATTTATGTGTCTTTATTTTCGTACTAGCTTTTGACAGCGGCGTCGCCCGCGTTTCTGCCGAAAATTATGCCGGGACTTTTTGTCCACAACACGGTTTGTGTTGTGACAAAAAGTAGCATAAGTGGTATTCGTGACTATAATCTATCTCTGTGCCAAATTTCATCCAGACCCTTTCAGTCGTTATGGCGTGATTGAATAACAAACATACATCCATACACACATCCATCCAAACTTTTACACTTATAATATTAGTAAGATGTGTGTCCGTCAACTAGTACTCCATTATTAAAGCACTTCCTGGCATCCGATTAAACTCAAACTTGGCGTACTTATTAAACTTTGGATACATCGAAATAATATAGTACTATGGAACTGGTCTCATGATAGAACGGGAAGGTGGCCTCAGCAACTCCTCAATCGGACATGATAGCACCATCGTGTTTGGGCTCATTGGTTGAGTTTTGACTAGTGATAATATATTAAGTGTTACGGTATTGTTTAATCGACTTTTTCGAACTACTCCACAGGGCCACTAAAGTGGCATGTACGTTAGAGGCTATTTTTTAAAGGCCATTATATTGCCTCGACGTTTAAAGGTCTATCCACACATATCATGGCCGTGCCCGGGACGTGACATGGCCGGGCCTAGGCATTGAAGATTTGTCACTGGCCTGTGCACAGACGTGTGTGAATGAGTTCGTATAAAATGTACACACCGATATTTTTTAGAGCCCCTGACGGTGCACGGTCCGTCCACTTCCTTGGCACGGCTCTGATATGTGTGGATAGACCTTTAGTGGTTAGTTCAAAAACCTTGATACAAAAATAATAAAAAATATAAAAATAATAATTATCGCTACATAATTATAAAATAAAGTCCCCACCGCGTCTATACGCGCTAAACTCAAAAACTAATGAACGGATTTTCATGCGGTTTTCACCAATAGAAAGAGTGAGAAATACAGAAGGTTTTCGTGAATAATGTATCACGGGCGAAGCCGGGGCGGGTCGCTAGTTTTTTTATATTTTGCATGTAAAGTCGTGTCGTTGTTGTTTATGAATTCTTGGATAGTAGTAGTAGGTTGTTTCAAGTTTAGATTTTATTTCCGGAATAAATAAACTAACAGAATTGCCATAATTCCCCAAAGTTGTTTCTTGCTCTGTCGTTCTGCTAGAATAAAAGATCACGGGTAGATTTCACATGAGAATTCAAGCATTTATTATTTATTTCACATCAATAAATACAAAATCTACAGTATTCCAAGACATTATTTATTCTGTGGTATAACATCATACCACAGAATAAATAATGTTATACACACCTTTTAAACTATCTAAGTTATAAAACTTAAACATAGAAATTTTTACAATAAAAATAAAATAATAAAAATATGTTCAATTTCTTTTTTTAATTTGTTTGCCTCTTTCAATGCACCTTTGTGCTCCTAACACAAATTTCGGCAGGCTATCGAACACATCTTCCGACGGCATATTAAGTAGGCATCAATGTTTTAAATATACGTGTAGCTTTAAACGCCTCCAGTCCTCGTTCAAACGGGGACCGTTAAGAGGATTTATGTGTAACTTTAATGTGAGCACCGTGACCTTTATTTTTATTATTTTGTTAGTGAAATTACGAGTTCTTGGTTTCGCACTTGGGAAATATAGTAATTTGTTTAGTGTTGAAGATTTTTCTATGTGGATAAATCATCGATCAGAATTAGTTACGTCTGACAATTTACTGGAATATATCAAGCAGATTACACTTGAGAATTCAACTACATATACCTAAACCGTAATTTTTTTTAATCTTGTGGAGGATCGATCAGTGAATGAAACAGTAAAGATTTCTAAAAATAAAATGAAAATAAAATAAAACACAAAAAGTAAACCAACTTCCAAAGCAAAACTCAAACAAGTGCAAAAACCGATTTCCGCAACGAAAGTTGTTTCGTTACGGAAATCGGTGTTGGTAAATGATAAAACAAGAGGTACCAAAGACAACAATGTCGTCAAATACGATACGCTTTGAATGTCAGTACTTTTTCAACGGGGAACGTTTATATAATTTGTTTGACTGTGAAAGCATTCCTATATTTTTAACACGCTTTTACTAGGTTGGTATGTATGTATCTATGTAAAGTAATCTTTGAACGTGATTTTCACCCCCTTCAAAACGTCGGATAAATTTGAAACTTTGCACAATTATCAAGGTCCAATGACAATGCAATAATTTAAATGGTTAATCCCAATATCTTTACCAGGATCTTCAGGGTTAGCGATTGAACAAAACAAAAATCTTAGTTTAAAAAAAAAAAAACAAAAAACACGCTTTCATAGAAAACCAAACTAAAAAGTAGAAAATAATTTTCAATTTTAAATTAAGAATGTAAACTGTGTCATTCTTTTCCAGACTAAAATATAGAAAATGCTTTCAGTTTCGTTGTTTTGCCGAGACCTGCTGCTTGGCTCAAGTTTAAAAAAAAATATTTTTCTTGTGCGAAATACCTGTGAATTGCGCAGGTATTTTCTTTTTAAACGGAGATAGGTAAGTACTCTGGAAACTGGGATATACTAATAAGGTATTCAGAAGTACACATTATTTCTAACTTAACGTAAGTAAATATTAAAAGTGGCGATTTTTTTTATTCCTGAAAAGTTTCAAAGTTAAGTTAAAGTTCGCGTTAGAGCGGTTCATATTTTCGTAAAATAATTCAGCAGTCAAAACTCAACAACGTATTGAAATAATTTTAATAATGAGATTATTATCAAGCAGTTAGGCGGCGGCAAGCGGTCAGCGGGTGCGCTCGGCGGCACATCAAAGGCTTTGATGTCGGCGCTGTTCACCGCCTTCGTTATCGTGTTCACGTACGTACTTTCGGTCTCTGGTACATATGAATAGGGCTTGGTAGGTGAAGCTCTTATAACGGTATAATAATTTCGCCTCCGCCTCCGAAAGAGAAGAATTTCCCGAAGAATTCGTGCCTCCGCATTTACCTCCGGAGTTTTAGCGAGTTGTAACGAAGGAACTCCACATGTAGGTTATTCGCTTAGTTGATACTTCGTAACCGAAAGTTTTTGCTCTTACCATGTCACTGCCGCCGCCTGTTCAGAGGAGCCAGTATATTTTAGTTTCACAAAAAATAACCGTTTGAAAAGTAACAAGATCTGTTTTTGAGTAAAATAGTTTGCTCGTTTATTATTAGCAGGTCGTATTATTGCGTTGAAAAATTGTTAAATAATTTTTGGTCCGAGGTGGCTCAGGAAAAAAATACTTGGACGAATTTGGGGGAGGCATTAATTAGCCCAGCAGTGCGACAGTACAAAAAGACTAATAAAAAATATAAAAGATCTTTGTTTTCTCTACCACCGCCTCTATTAATTTGCGCATCCACGGAAGTCACAACTTTTGCACCTCCGCTTCTGCATCTGCGCTAAACGGCCTCGGTTACATCCCTTCAGATGACCTATCGATTTGTTTGCAAACCGCGGTCGTACCTGTGAACAGTTGAATGAGTTTTCATTCATGTTCAAATGTAAATAAATTAAATCCAAAGACCTTATACTTCTTACTACTAGACTGTGCACTATGGCGCAAAAAACGGTCCGAGCGAGAGGGCGCCCGTTGGTAGTGTGTCACTTTCTAATGAGGTGACCATGACCAAACATAACAAGGGACAAATTGATTGTAAAAACAATGGTGTAAGTATCCCGATATATGTATATATCCTACCTAACTACGCTACCTAAACCTACCAAATTCAAGGAAAAAAAAGAAACGTGTGTATATTTTTTGGAATCTACATCACTTACCGTATGGTGTCGGGCATAAAGAATTTCAACAGCCCATGTTTTTCCATTGGTGTCATAAGAGGCGACTAAGGGACAAACCAGAGAATGGGCAGCAGCGTTCTCTGTGCATTTGTAACAACCATACTGGGATCACCAACCCGCCTGCAAAGCACTCCCCATGAATAGCACAAATAAAACATAGCCCTTAGTGCCCGGCAGCCTGCCTACCCTCGAATACGGTAGCGATCTAGGTTAAGGTATGGTAAGGGGTGCAAAGAATCCCGGACGAGAGCCGGCTACCCCAACAAATACCGACGACAGGACCTGGCAACGTACAACACGCGCACACTCCGGACTCCGGACCGACGATAAGATCACCGAACTCGAAGAGGAATTGAGCAGTTTACGATGGAGTATTATAGGGTTATCTGAAGTTCGAAGAGAGGGGGGGACTCGATAACCCTCAAATCCCAAGTCTGGATAAGTCTTGTTCTTCAAGACCCATCGTATAGATAGGAACAAAAAGCTCTTCTTACTCTCAAGCTCATGAAGGAGAGGCGTGAGATGATCCTGCAGTCTTCAGACGATGCTTTGATATACCCCAAAGGATCTCAATTATTTCACTTAATGTCTAGTTGCGTAGACAGTTGAGAAACTAAACTTCACCAATTTTATTCCACGAGGAATCAATTTGCGAATAATATTTACAGCCGCTGAATTTTACTCGAACAAAACCCGCAAAAAACTCCACAAACCTGGTGGTCCTACATTTAGTATTACCAGGCCCAAACATTTAAAAGTACTACTCTTACTCAGTATTAATGTATTATTTTTAAAATACAATGAATTGATGAATTATGGAACTGTAAAAATATTTAAATACGCTTCAAAGTTTCATTGACTTTGAAACGTATTTAAATATATTTTTTATTCGTTCGTTTTGGTATTACATAAAAAAGAAAATATAAAATTTTCTACCATTTCTACCAAACCCAATGATTAGTTGAGCTGGCAAGATGTCAGACAAGGACACACTACCAGCGGGCACCCTCTCGCTCAGGACCGCTTTTGGTTAGCTACCGCTTCGCTTATAAGGGAATAGCTAACCTAGATGTATGGTAATAGATTTCATTTTAGCTATACAAAAATTTTTGGTGCACAGTCTAGTAGTAAGAAATACGTATAAGGTCTTTGATTAAATCTGATACCAGAGACTCTAGACTAGTGCCATTTGACGTCTGCGATGGCAACGGTCATAATGCCAAAATGTAAGCTAATGATCACGTTATGGTGTTTGACATTCCCATAATTTTTTGACATTTTTCAATCGCTATCGCCACGCTTTCGGTGATAAAATGTCAGATGTGTAGGGCCTCAGTCTTGTATCCAGGGTATCTTGTTTCCCAGTTACCGGGTTTTGGAGGTCAGATAGACAGTCGCTCCATGTAAAATACTGGTACTCAGCTAAATCCGGTAAGACTGGAAGCTGAACCCAACATAGGTGGGTAGAGGGTAGGCAGATTGTTTGATCTAATGTAAATAAATATGAGCTGGTGAATGAGCCTCTATGGATTAAGCGGGGGATATTTCAGGACGACCGTTTTAATCCACTTTGGTTTTGCTGAGCCCTGAATCCTCTAAGTACACTGTTGGAGGATTCAGGTCTAAGCTATCGGTTGAGAAGAGGTGGTCAGATCATATCTCACCTCCTTTACATGGATGATCTGAAGCTCTTTGCCCCCAACAACTTGCAACTGATGAAATAACTGAAGGTAACAGAAAGCTTCAGTAACGCCATCAGGATGAAATTTGGTGTGGACAAATGTGTAGTCATGCATGTAAAGCGTGGGGAGATTATGGAATCCGAGGGCATTCAACTCTCTGATTCCATTCACCTTAGACACATCTCCTCGACCGAAACTTATAAGTATTTGGGAATATCGGAAGCTTTGGGTATTAATAGTGCTGACATGAAGCAACTGCTGAAGGAGCGCTTCTTTGGCCACCTGAAAAAGGTATTAAATTGCCTTTTGTCGGGCGGAAATAAGCTGCGCGCCTTCAACAGTTGGGTCATGCCGGTTTTGATGTACTCTTTCGGAATACTCAAATGGACTCATACCGAGCTCGGGGCCCTTGATAGGAGGGTCCGGACACTGCTGACTGCAAACCGCTGATGCATCACCTATAATGTACAACTCATCTATATGTAATGAGGCTGTACATCCCGCGGAAGTGTAGGGGTCGAGGCTTTATAAATGCCAAGACACTTCATAACTGCGAGGTGTGCAGCCTCAGAGAATATTTTTAGAAGCTGAAGTAGGTATGCACCGGGATGTGGTCGCATTGAACAAGGGATTCACCCCGGTGACCATGGCTAAAGAGAACTGGCGCAAACCTGTAGTACTTACTACTGATGAACATAAAGAGGATCGGTCTATCATCACTGATAGGACTATTGTTGCCAATAAGCCGGATATAGTGGTGATAGACCGATTAGCGCGCCGCACTGTGATAATCGATGTCACCATCCCACATGACGAGAACCTCATGAAAGCTGAGAAATAGAAACAAATCAAGTATCTCGACTTAGCAGACGAGGTTGCCGACATGTGGAATGTGGACTCGGCGATCATTGTGCCGATTGTCGTTACGGCCAACGGCCTGATGGCCAATAGCCTCGATGACCATTAGTCGAGGCTGTCATTGCGCGGTTGGATCAAGGGCCTGATACAGAAGGCAGTATTCCTTGATACGGCTGGCATCGTGAGGAGGTTCCTGTCTCTGGAGCCCTTACCACCGGTAGCTTGGACCCTGTTCCCGATACCAGTGGGCCTTTATTTTTATATTTTGAAATGTTTTTTTTAAGTTTTCTTTTTTTTATTATTTGGAAAAGTAATTAATACGAATGTTAATAAATAAAAGAATATTAATAACTTACCGCAGTGTCTCAAGATAAAAGTCTAACCAGTGTGTGTTGCCAGTAATTACCTATGGGACCGAGACGTGGTCGCTCACAATGAGCCTTAACAGAAAGCTTAAATTCACCAAAAGGGCTATGCTCGGAGTTTCCTTGCATAATCGCATCAGAAATGAAGATATCCGCAGGAGAACCAAAGTTTTCGACATAGCCGGAAGAATTGCGAAACTTAAGTGGCAGTGGGCAGGGCACATTGCTCGCAGAACGGATGGTCGATGGGGCCGAAAAGTTCTGGAATGGCGACCGCGAACCGGAAGACGATACGTTGGAAGGCCTCTCACTAGGTGGACCGATGACCTGGTTAAGGTTGCGGGAATGCACTGGATACGAGACGGCGATCCCGTGCGTCTCGTATCGAGTATCAATGTGGCGTCGCCTGGGGGAGGCCTATGTCCAGTAGTGGTAGTCTTTCAGTCACTACATAACTGGCGAAATGAATGCCTATTTAAAACAACAAACATAAGCCTGTATTCGCCGAAGACAAAACACAAACAAGAAAGCAATACCTACCTTTTAAGAAATGAATGAGCTCATTAGCATTCAGAAAGGTAGACTCGTTCATGATAATCTAATTTCTTTTTACCGGTGCCACTATACCTGATTGTCTTTACTTTTCCTTTAGGACTTTATCCCTAAAATATACACGAATTCCATGGGGAGCGATGCCGCGGGATAAAACCAGTTGTCCATATATCTACTGTCTCCAGGAACACCAGATTTTGTGTTCTTACTGTTAAGAATGTTTTTCAAAGTAATATAAATTAACGTATTGAATATTTTTTTTAAGAAGAGCTTGGGTTGTGCATAACAATGTAAATATAAGGATTAGCATTTCTTTTAACCGGTGCCACAAATACACGGACCGTGAAAAAATACACTGATTCTGTGAGGAGCGATGCCGCGGGATAAAGCCAGGTGTTTATATATCTACTGTCTCCAGGAACACCAGAATATTTTTTTCCTTACTTGTAAGAATATTTTTCAAAGTAATGTTGGATAAGAATAAATGTCAATAAATTAATTTATTCAATAAATGACAACGGGCATTCCTTCCCCACCCTCAATAGTTTTAAGATATTAAGTCGTTGGATAGATCTCTTTAAGGCGAGTATTACTTGTTATGACGACATCTCTGGATTGTAGAGGCGAGGAGCTAGAGACCTCTAAATCTGAGACATTAATTCTCATTTAAATTCTAGTATTTCGTCAAATAATGACTGTTTTTAATAAGTTATTATTAGCTTGGTATGAATCTATGTAACGCTATCTTTAAACGTGATTTTCAACCACTTGAAAACGTCAGCCTAATTTGAAACTTTGCACACTTATCAAGGACCGATGACAATGCAATAATTTTAATAGTTTGACCCATTATCCTTACCAGGACCTTAAGAATTAGCAATTGAACTAAAAAGTAATAAAAGTTTATAGTTTTTTTTTTTTTGTAAATCACAATAATCGTAATTTAAAAATTAATTGAATATTTTTTTTCTGCTTTTTAGTTTGGTTTTCTATTAAAGCGTGTTTTTTTTACTATTTTAGTATTGTGTCTTTCAGTCATCGTTTTATAACCCTACTAGCTTTCCCTGTGGCTTCGCTTCCGTGGTACACCCCACAGGACCCGTTTTCAGGACAAAAAATTACTCAGGCAGAATGTAATTTTATACTGGTGAAAGAATTTTTAAAATCGGTTAAATTGTTTTTGAGTTTATCCATTACAAACAAATCTATAATATTAGTGTAGAGAAGCGTTGCTTTTAAAAAATTGGCATCCTGGAGGCCGTTAAAGGAGCTATGTTTTAAAAGAACCGAACGTTAAGCCCTCCCCTCGCCTCAATAGCATTAATATATAATATGTCGTTGGATAGATCTCTTCAAGGCAAACATTTCTTATGTTGATGACTTCTCTGTATTGTGGATAGGTGAGGAGCAAAAACGCTCTAAACGTGAGTCTATAAACCTGTTTTAAAATTCTGGTATTTCATCAATAAATTAGCTTTAAATAATGCTATGCTTTTCATCATTGTTTCATAAGCCTATAATCGATCGTTTTAAAACATTGTCCCTGAGTATCCTGTTTGAGGATCAATGTTTAAATGTCGACTCAGTCAAACAGAAAGTTATGTCTGGCCCTCGCCTAAATAGCATTATAGCGTTAAGATATATGTAGGGGTATAGTCTTGATGTGAATGACCGAAAATAAACTCTTCACTTATTGCAAAAATTATTAAATTGATTTTAAAATTCTTAACAAAAAATAATTGCGTCTTACATCTTAGTCTTATAAGCTCACTCCTTCCTCTCACTCACACACATGCCCTTTTCATTCTCTCTTCGGTGCGTTTATATTCTAAATCTTTTCTCAATATTATGATGAACCAACATCCTACAACTCGGCCATTCTGCTTTCAGGCTGCCCCTAGACTGACTCTAGCACAACTTCTACTTAAAATACTCTGGTAAAATTTTTAAATCATGCAACTACTTCTGAATTACTATAAAGAACTGTTTAGAACAAGTTTACAACAAAATAATAAGTTGAACTTGGTAACAACAATACAACTTAATTTGTGAAAAGAAACTGAATAAAATTATCCACTCAAATTTAACAATAAAACAATCTTTAAAGTTTTCTTAAACATTAAATAGCTCTACAGAGAAGAAATGCATAACTCATCGCCTATAAATTGAAGTTATTTTTCATTTTGTGTTGTTTTTTTGGGAAATCAGTTGTATTTTTTTGTTAATTAGTTTTTTTTTTCACTTTTTGTGGTAAATTAAATTAAAGCCCACAGTGATGCCAGAATTGATTACACGAATAACATGTAACTTGAATAGTGGAATGAGAGTGTACCAGTGTGAACTATACAGATCTGCGTACCCATTTAGAGCATACTGGCTTAATGGTATGTTATGAAATGGTGTAAATGATAAATGATAAATGATTTTATTTCTGTAAGTTGGTTTGTACAAACACTTTTACATGTCGATCATATTTTTTAAAACTAGATGAGGTCGGCGTTTCCTAAAACAATAAACATAAATGCGATTGCAGCAATCCTGAGAGATTTGCCGTCATTTATTGAGGAGTTCTGTTGTATACCTTCAAAGTTCTTCATCAGATCTTCACCAAATTTAAATGGGGCCGTTTTAGAATTACGAAAAAAAAAAAGAATTTTGCAAATCCGTTAATAATGACGTAATATATGACGGAGTTATGGCCGAACATACATAAAATATATATATTTATATAAACATCCGAATTGAAAACCTCCTGAATTTTGGGCAGTTGGTTAAAATCTTAACATTATATCAATTCTAGCTAGTATACACTCACACAACCATTCACTCCTTTAACAATACTCCAACACCTATGAATTATCTAGGTACAGTCATACTTAATATTTAAATATTTAGGAACATTTGTTACACAGAATTACTATCATGTTTACTTACAAGGTAGGTATTTCATTGATTAAATTGCAGATATCTAGGCATATTAGGTTAACCTTACTAGGAAATACTAAACTCTTTAACTTCATACTGAATTACAGACATTATTCAGTTTATTAATACTCAATTACATCCTAAAATAAGTTAAAATGAATGATACAACTTAATTAGTATGCACTAGAATACTAATTAAGTTACAACATCCTGTCAACGTTACTCACATTATTAATTAAAATAGAATGGTAAATTAGCTGTGTTCAACGGTAGGTATGAATATGATATATCATTATTATCTTTTTACAAAAAAAACTGAAATGTTAATAAGACATTATTGAATAAAGGCCATCTTTTCATGTAATCTATTCCTAATTTTCTTAATTCATACCTGTCTTTTCCGTAATCTTTTACTACTTTATAGTTTCTTCCATTAAGGTTAAGCTTGCCTTTCGCCTTAATAGTGTTAGGATATATAATATGTCGTTGGATAGATCTCTTCAAGTTGAATATTTCTTACTGCGATGACTTACAGCTACAGAATACTAATTGTGAGTAATTAATTAGGTATAATTTAAACTTTGACTTTTATTATATCTCATACATAATGGGTGCTATAAAATAATTTACTTCGGTGCTCAAGATTGGTTACCTGTTTAGGCCATTAACTCCGAATGAACTAACAATTGACAAAAATCGCGTAAGAGAAGTAAATGTTCTTCTTGAAAAGCTCTATCTATCAGTATACTTTTTGTTTATGGGGTACCAAACAAAAATGTTAAGTGCGTTAACCAATCAATTCCCTATATAGATCATTAACTCCAAACAGACTTACAATTGGTAATAGTTGTTTTGTAGCAAAGGTTCTTCTTGAAAAGCTCTTTCCAACGGTGTATATCTCGTAGGTACAATTTGATGTGAAAACCTTAACTTTGGAGCTCAAAGTTAGGTCATTAACTCCGAACGAATTAACAAATGACAAAAGTCACATCAGAAGCAAATGATCTTCTTGGAAAGTTCTTTCCAATGGCGCATATCTTATGGCTATTGAGCTTTGGTGCAAATGTCTATTGTAGGATGGCCCATTCTCCTTATAAAAGTTTAAGAATAGCTAGATATTTGCTTAACAATGCAAATATTAGGATTAGCAATTCTCTATCGCTGATTGTCTTTACCTTTATCCTGAAAAATACACAGATTCTATGGAGAGTGATACTGCCGGTTTTCAATATATCTACTGTATCCAGGAACTCCAGAATATTTTTACTTCATTATAAGAATATTTTTCGAATAAATGTTACTAAATTAATTTATTACATTTGTTTTAAGAAGATCTATGTATAACATATATCAAAAGATGAGGATTAGCAAAAGGCTTCTCAAGGTAAAACATATAAATGCTAGGAAAGAAAATCATGATGTAAGTCTAAATAAAAGTCGGAAACAATATTGTAGCGAGTTTAATATGAAAAATTCCAAAAAGAAGAAAAATCATAACATATTTCTCAAGGCTGATAAGAAAAACATGTTTTGTTTCAATCACATAAGTTTCAAATAAAAAATTACTTACAACATAAATTCTAATTTATTCAAAAGTTCTTACTAGCAAAAAAAAAAAAATCCGTTATATAACCGTTTAAAAAAACTGGCGGTGTGTAACTGGTAAACTAAAGGAACCAGCCATACCTTTAAAACCTTACTATAGCTTATTGCTATATTTTTTGCTGTAGTTAATAGTGGCCACAGTGTCTCTTATTCTTCAATAAGTAAAAATAAATCGGCTTAAGACCGACGGGCGGACAGATGCTTAGTGATAGGGTCCCCTAAAAACCATTTATAATAACTAAATAAACAAATTTGAGTATGTTCAATAGGCCGCACTTCCGAAGTACGTAACCATCATATCCTGGCATCGTATCCATTCCACTGTAACTCCGTAATACACTAGTCCGTTCGAGGTCAAAGTATTAACTCGCGGTCTACTGTACCTACTTGGAGATCCTTTTAAAGGCTACTTTTACAAAAAAGGTTCATCGTTAATTTTTTAAGTAAATAAATATAATTTAAATAATCTTTCATCCTCGTGGTCTTTATAATAAGTAGTAAATCATTCAATAAATTTTTGGTAGTGGTCAAATATTTACTACCTAGGTCGAATAGGCAGTCATTGCATGTATAAAATATCGTGGCTGAATCATCCTCGTGGTCTTTAAAGTAATAAGTCATTCAATAAAAATGTTGGTAGTGGTCGAATATGCAGTCGTTGCATATATAAAATATTGGTGTTTATCAGCATCCGGTCAGGGTCAGCTGAAATAGAGACGCGATGCGACGCGACGATGGTTGAGGGTGCCAGTTGTTCGAGTCGCATCGCATCAATTCGTTGCGGGACATACGGTCGTTTACCAGCGAAGCATCGCTGTGCTTTATTACAATTTTAGAAATCTGTGCCTTTTTACCGACTTTTTGTAGTAAATATTGTCCTATGTTGATTGCTTCCTTGCAACCACATCGCTACCTTAAAAAGTGAGCGAAGCGTTTAGTCACGTCGCGTCTCGGTGTAAGCTGCTAACTGGAAGGAAAAATGGGGGAAAGCTAGTCCGATACCTACATAATTTATAACTCAACTCATGCTCTTCTAATATATAACTCAACTCACGCTCTTTGATTTATGTAACCAATGAAGTCTATTTTTGATGCAAGTCATAATTAATTCACGATCTGCTTTCTCCCAACCCATATTTACAGAATGTTGAAGAACATAGTCTAAAAAGGTTTCCCTTGTTTTTGGATCTAGGCCAGGTTAAGGAGTGTTTTTGGGATTCTTTCTTATCTTTCTTCGAGAAACACCAGTAAATGAACAATTTTTTAAAGCTTCATCGGTAAAAACCTCTTCTAGCAAGGCTCTTGTGAATTTGGTAGTTTCACTGATTGTAGATTTGCACTTATTTATGCCTTTTTCAGAAACATACACACCTGTATTTGGCATAAGCTCTATGAGTCCTGGTCCTGGCTCGGGATATCTTACAGTCCATATAGCGTCTTCTCCACTGATACTACTTGAATATCGTTCCTGCAACAGTGGCTGTGGATGAGAAAACATAGTAGGACTGATGGCATCTGGTTGCGGATATGATGGCAACGGCGATGATGGTTTTGCTTTTGCTACAACTTTATGTTTATGTATTGATATTAAGTTTTCTAAATAATCTTCAGCTTTCTCTAGAATTGACATACTTTTTTGATATGATTCATTGAATTCAACATAAAAATTATAACATTTATAATAAACTTGATCGTTTAACAAATTCATGTGTATTATATCTTGTTCTCGAACTGGTACGGATAGTCTTGATGGTTTTGGAAGATCTGGTAATGGTGGATGTACGATTTCTGAAGTGTAATCTGAATCATCAGATCTATCAAAATCTTCGTCAGAAAATTCCAAATATCCATCTGAAAGATTTCTTGTTTGACGATTGGATTTTCTTCGAGTCATTTGTTTGCTAGCACTTATATTAACTTGTGTTTCTTTTAAAGCGTTATCTGTTTCACTTAGAAGCGTTTGATCAGATTTATCAAAATCTTCGTTTAAAATTCCCAAACATCCTTTTGGAAAATTTCTTGTTTGACGAGTGGATTTTCTTCGTTTTATTAATTTACAAGCAGTGTTATTTACGGGTTTTTCTTTTAACGCGTTATCATTAGGAAGTATTTGATCATATCTATAAAAATATTCGTCCGAAACTCCCAAATGTCCTTCTGGAAGATTTCTTGTATGACGAGTGGATTTTCTTCGTTTTATTACTTTGCAAGAAGTGTTATTTACGGGTGTTTCTTCTAAATCGTTAACTGTTTCATTTGGAAGCTTTTGATCAGACCTATGAGAACCTTCGTCAGAAATTCCTAAATATCCTTCTGCAATATTTATTTTTTGACGAGTGGATTTTCTTCGTTTCAGTATTTTGTAAGCACTATTATTTACTTGTGTTTTTTCTAAAGCGTTATCAGTTTGATTTGAAAGTATTTGATCAGATTTATCAAAATCTTCGTTTGAAATTCCCAAACATCCTTCTGAACGATTTCTTGTCTGACGAGTGCATTTTCTTTGTTTTATTACTTTGCAAGCAATGTTATTTACTGGACTTTCTTCTAACGCATTAATATTTGGAAGTATTTGATCAGATCTATCAAAATGATCGTCCAAAATGGCCAATTGTCCTTCTGGAAGAGTTCTTGTAAGACGACTGGATTTTCTTCGTTTTATTACTTGGCAAGCAGTGTTATTTACGTGTGTTTCTTCTACCGCGTTATCATTTGGAATTATTTGATCAGATCTATCAAAATCTTCATCCGAAATTCCTAAACATCGTTCTGTAAGATTTCTTGTTTGATGAGTGGATTTTCTTCGTCTTTCTACTTTGCAAGCACCATTATTTACGGGTGTTTCTTCTAACGCGTTATCATTTGGAAGTATTTGATCAGATCTATCAAAATCTTCATCCGTAATTCCTAAATATCTTTCTGTATGATTTCTTGTTTGACGAGTGGATTTTCTTCGTTTTATTACTTTGCAAGCACCGTTATTTACGGGTGTTTCTTCTAACGCGTTATCTTTTTTATATGGAAGTATTTGATCAGATCTATCAAAGTCTTCGTCTGCAATGCCCAAATGTTCTTCTGAAAGATTTCTTGTTTGACGAGTGGATTTTCTTCTAGGTCGTTTTGTAATTTTGCAAGCACTGTTATTTATGGGTGTTTCTTCGAAAGCGTTATCTGTTTTATTTGGATTTATTTGAGCTGTATCCGGTTTTTGTAAATTATGTGAACTCTTTGGCGTTGAGGAAAATACAGCTTCTTCGTCATAAAAGTCACTCGGATATATACGGATAAGTTTACGTGCTTCTGATATTTCTAATTCTAATTTCTTTTTCAATTCGTCTTCACTTTCTTTGCTTTGTATTGATGCCTCATCATATTGTTTCTGTTTACGTGGACGACCACATCTTTTCTTGGTTCGGTCTCCATTTTCTTTGCTTTGTGGTATTGATTCCTGATCAGATTGTGCCCGCTTACGTGGACGACCACGTTTTTTCTTGGTTTGATTAATTGGTTTTAATTCTCTTGTTTTAGAAGTTGTTGATTTGACTTCTTTGTTATCTGAAAAAATAACTAATGGCGTACAGATCAAATTTTTAAAAGATTTTTTGAATGACATCAACTTATAAGAACAACAGGGTGCATATGGAGACAAACTACAGCATAGTTAGATTATTTATATTTTATTAATGTAAATAAACATTTAACTTGGTCATCATTTTACTGCAGTATATTTGCAACAGTAGTTGCAAATATACTACTACTCTTTGTTTGAAACTTATTTTTTGTGATAATTGTTAGTAACTATGTAGTCTCTTCAGTTAGCCACATTTTAACCGTAGGTACCTTTACTGATTAAATAAACATAAAAAAACAATAACTAATAATAACGTTACCTTGTATACCTGAGTCCTTCGGTTGATCTGTGATACTTTCATGCTCATTTTTTCTTTTAAGGTTTTGAAACGCCTCTTCTTGGCAATCTATAAGTAAGACAAAACTTTTATAGAAATTATTGATTAAAAATAAATATGCATAATTTTATAGTCAAAAAGTTTTCAGTAAAAGCCATTACTAGAACGGGTTTTGGGCAGGTAGGGTAGGTATGGCAGGTAGGACAGGTAGGTCAGGTAGGGCAGGAAGCGCAGGAAGTCCGGTAGGGCAGGTAGAGCAGGTACGGCAGGTAGGGCAGGTAGGGCAGGTAGGGCAGGTAGGGCAGGTAGGGAATAAATATAAATTTTAGAAATGCTTTACAAAATAATTTATTACCATCCTATTTTTTTTTAACTTACCTGTGTCAAAAACCACTTCACCAAAAGTTATTGGCCATGTCGTATCCAGTGGCTGGTATTCAATTATTCTTAACCTGGTGTCTAATCTGTCTTCTATGGGATAACCAAATACCACAGTATTATCATAATTATCTTCCACTTTTACCCAAGTACTAGGTACACATTCATATTTTTCAAGATCATTCCGATTTTTACTAAGTATTTTGACTATTAGATATGTGCCAAATACTTCTTGATTCATTATCTGTAACAAAATACGTTATTTTTAGCAAGTGTCATGCGTAAGTATCTCTCTGGAAATAATAATATGTAAAAAATTCTGCCGTGCACAATATACCTCTAGCTCTATTTAGAGTATTTTTATTTTGTCAATATGATGAAAATATGATTTTAATACGAAACAGAGCCGAAAGGTTTTTTTCTGTGTAGCTATTGCTGTTCCACTGCTGGACAAAGCAAATTTGATTCCGCCTAGCCCTTTCCATCATGGACAACAAGACGGACGGCCATGTGGCACCGGTACATAGTTGGCATCCCACCCATACGCATTTCCTATTCCCATTCATTGTGCGTACAGCTATAGAGTAGATTTCTCTGCCGAAGTCTTTGTTCCCTGATAACTACAACTTTGGGGTGTTTAAGTCAAGAGTGCATAGGTTACTTCTAGGCAAGCGTGCTTCACCGTAAATCACATCATCGCTTACCATCAGGCGAGATAGTGTTCAAATGCGAGCCTACAGATTATAAAAAGTGAAGAAAATATCCAACGAGATTCTTTTTGATAGACAGCTCACACTCGACCAAAATTTTTTTGATGATGTTGAATATTTTCATGCAAATTCGTTTCCTTAAATATTTTATCAATATTTTATCCAAATTATGATGATTCGATTTTCTCATTAAAACAATCACCTATGTTATCGCTAATATTGCTGTAAAACAAAATTTATCAAAAAAAGGAGTATGAAAGCAAATAATGTTTGTAAAAGATACGAATCGACTATGTGAGTGCACAAAAGTCCTTTAAAAAAAGCAAACGTCTTTTTTGAATTAAAAAGCGATTATCGATTCGATATCGATTATCGAAATAATTTTTAAAATAGATACACACATTGGCAAAATTAGGATAATGGGAACAAAATCAAAATGTAGTTATTTTTTAAATACGGTTTTATTTTAAAACGTTATACTAAGACACTTTTCCTTACTTAAAATACACCTTTTAAAATAAATACAAGATTGCAATTAGCACATTTGTGTGAGTAATATGATTTTATAGGAAAAGTGCACATTATTGATTTTTTAAGGTTATCAAGGAGAGTTAAAAAAAATCTAAAACCATTTTTGAAATAAAAATAATATCGTACAAGATTGAGTCTTTCCTCCACATGCTCTTACGAGTATTAACGTTTTTATCCACCTAGACATGTTGAGAATAATTGTTTTCATTATTTCTTGTGGTAGTCTCTACCATTTCTATGACGTTTCGTAGTTCAGCCACATTGAAAGGTGTAGGGTCTATGAATTTTTATCTTTGTTTTAGCAGGTCCTAGGCAAGTGCTATCGGATGGATATCTCTTGACCTCGCTGATGATTCCAAAACGGCGATGTGGCTTAAAAAGGTATTATTTGGCCGAGCATTTACCTGGGTCAAAACGAAGTGACCATAGATAAAGGGGCAAGTGATACCACTTTTTAATCTTATATAACTCTTCTATAGCAATCTGCAATAAGGTTTTCCATACGACAATTCCATACGAGCTCCCAAACATATCCAACCTGTTTCCAATATTGGTCTTCTACCATAATATGCTACTGTAGGTTAAAAAAAACTGATTATATTGTTTTTGTTCATTTTAACACATTCATTACAGTATGTCAACACGATTTCAATTAATTCCATACTCATCACTAAACGATATTTTACTGCACTTGTCCGTGGACCAAAGTAGATGTTCCCGAGCAAAAGTTATTCTTTTTCTGTGGTGATGTACCTCAAGTTTTGGACTTTCGGTGACTAGTTAAAAGCCAAAACTAGCTTCTTTCAGCCTCCTTGGTATCATAAGCTCAATTACACGTCGAACTTCCTCAAGGTCATTTTGGCATGAACGGCCTTTAAATACGGGTTTTTGCGACCGCGATACTGAGTGAAACGATATTCTAGTTAGATATACATGGTTTTTTGCCTTGTACTGATCTCCTCACATAAGCATTAGTCTCTTTGAATTATTGGAAATTGCAATAAATGGTTGGAACAGGCAAACGATGAATCAGCACATCATTCTGCAGGTTTAATCATTTCTCCTAATCTCAAGTGGCCTGACCCTCTCAGCTTGGGTTCAGTTGGGCACAATGAAGTCCTTAATTTCAAAAAGATCTAAAAAAGTTTAAAATTAAAACAAATAACACAGTATGTTATGGGAAAAAAATCGAAATTTTAAAATAAAGCCATAAAGTGGCATAAGAGAAATTCTCTCAAAATTATGTTAATGAAGTT
Organism: Orthosia gothica; assembly: GCA_949775005.1. NCBI lineage: Eukaryota > Metazoa > Arthropoda > Insecta > Lepidoptera > Noctuidae > Orthosia > Orthosia gothica. The sequence goes on from OX459044.1 coordinate 11,617,327, forward strand.
CGAATAAAATTAAAACAATGGCATGCGAGATGTCGTTCAATTGTTTTATCAATAAGTAATAATTGGTTTTATTATAAAATAAAATAAAAACTACCATGCAAAGGTAAAATAAAAAGTTTTACGATCATTTTTACTTGCTCCGCAAATTTTGCTAGTGTGTGTGTGTGTGTATTATTACCTAGCTTATAAATATTCATAGATAGAAACATTTTTTTTAAATTTTAACTTACTACCGCTGGCCAGATTTTTATATGATAAATAAAATAATAAATAATCTATATACTATAATATATACTTGAGAGCAATAAAATCGCACACCCCTTGTAATTTGTTTTAATACTGATTTTTTTATTCAGATTCATGAAAAAAACTGCCTTAACAAAAAAAAGTCAAGGTGTGCGATTTTATTGCTCTCAAGTTTATATATATTTAAACGAGTAAAAATGTTTCACCGTCGCATCTTCACCCCGTTAGGTTACTACCGATAGGGTATACATTTTTTGAAAGCCTTATTAACTTTCAAGGCGGGGAGTATGGTGTGGCAGATCTACGCCCCCTATTAGCCTATAGCACAATAATCATTATTAACAGCTTACGTGATGGCTTGAGACACCTTTGACAACTGCCTTGCGAGGGCGCCACACTAGCAGAATCGAATATGTGCATGCGACGCCCTCTTTCCCCCACTAGTTTAATTGAAAATTTCACCTCGCCGCGTCCTTGCGCTCAATTTTTGAGTGTCGAATTTGGTTTTCTTACTACTTTTAAAATCATCTCCATTTGGAGCACATTATAACTCGCAACAGCCTAGATATCAGTGTATGGTTGACTGGATATTTAGCACACTGGTGGCCACCAAGAAGATCTTCTAGCATCAGGAGCGACTGACCTTGAAGCAGCCTTGGTAAGCGAACTGCAATTTTCTCGTTGGTTTTCATGTCGAATGGCCTCCCATGTCTTTCCCATAGGCTATCTATAGACGAAGTTGGACTGACACGCGTCCACGTGTCAAGTCGTAATAGGTTCTCATCCCACCACAGGAGTACGACTATTTACTCGCAATTTTTTTATTTGCATTTGTAATTTCTACATTTGTTGGTTTCTCATTACTCTTTTTTTGGGACGCGTTGCACTTGACCAACAATTTATTACGCCAAAATGGTTCCTAAGATAGATTTTAGGTAACATAAGGATTTTCTTTCACCACATTGTCGCAGCTATAAACAGGAAAGGGACTCGCGCACCGAGGGTTCCGTACCAGGGTTGCAGAATCATTTTCAATATCAGCATCCGCATTGATAGATGCTGATTATTAATGCTGAAGTTCCAGTTGTGACATGACTGCAGAGGGAGCGGGGCTTATGACACAAGTACTTTTCGGTTTCGAGATTTGGCCAATCGAATCTTAGGGTCGACCGTATCGATTGCGATTGTAATCAAACACAAACTTGTCTCATGAATTCATTATTACTATTCATTACCTTAAAATACGTCATTTCGAATATAAATGTAGTTATTGTTTTTTATCACAAACTGTTGTGAAAGGACAATGGCAGAAGTCCTTATATCGTTTTAGCTGAGGTTAAATTCCTACGTATTTAAATGAAAAATATCTGGTTTAAATCAGGGTCATCTTCTGAATTAGTTTGTGCAAACATTTTTGTTCGAGAATGCATAATAGATATTCAGTCATGAACTTTTGTGGGTTATGTCTATAAGGTAACTTTTAATGTGTTTATATAGGTAATATTATTCAATTACGAGTAAGCAAAAGGGCAATATCGCCTTAGTAACCTAGTTATCGTCAACAATAACCTATCTTTTGACTTGGATGCTAATCTTTCTGCCTATCTTTTTTTTTAATAATAATTAATTCATTTATTTCTAATGCACGACAGTATTTTTATCTACCTGCAAGGAACACCTACACTTATACATACACTGTATTGTTAATTCATTTACTTCGATTAATTATAATAAAAAGTACAATAATGATATTATACTTACCTACTGCAGTTACTACTTGACACATGGCAGAATAAGTATAAAATGGCAATACTAAGCTAATGAAAGTTAACGAAAATACAAATAACTTTAATTTAAAATGGTTTTTGTTATCCGTGGTGAACCAGATAATGTGCTACTTGAAAAATTTAGGCAATTAATGGAATTTCTTTCGTATATAACTCACTTTCATACGCTCAAATTTAAATAAGTTGAAAGTGAAATTCGTACATACTTTAAATTAGTGAATCAAGAAACCCCAAACTATAACTTATGTAAAAAAAGATTATTCACGCAAAGGGCATAACCTACCAGTACTTCACTTAAAATCACTAGAAGAGCAAATATCCTAATGAGTTTGAAATGCTTTTTAACCAGTGAAAACGACAAACAACAAGCTTTTTCCTAGCTTTTAAAGAAATAAAACCGGCCAAGTGCGAGTCGGACTCGCGTACGAAGGGTTCCGTACCATTATCGCAAAAAACAACAAAAAAAAACACGTTAGTTGTATGGGAGCCCCACATAATTATTTTTTTGAAGTATTTGTTGTTATAGCGGCAGCAGAAATACATAATCTGTAAAAATTTCAACAGTCTAGCTATCACGGTTCATGAGATACAGTCTGGTGACAGACGGACAGACAGACAGACAGACGGACCGCGAAGTCTTAGTAATTGAATCCCGTTTTTACCCTTTGGGTACAGAACCCTGAAAACTTAGATATTTCTAAAATAATTGCATCAGCATCCGCTGATGTCAATGACAGAATATCAGTGGATGTGGAAAAATGTGCATCAGCAACAACCATGTTCCGTACAAACAAGCAACCAATAAGTTGTTGTAACCAACAGTGTTGTTAAAGTTTGTAACAATTATTAATGTAAAGCAACAAATATTTAAGGGAAAAATAAATGGTAACACGGCAACAAATAGTGCCATGTATGGTGCGATGGAATACTAAGTCAACCCATAGGGTTTTCGCAAAAAAAAACAATGTTATCAGCACTCCTTTGTTGAGTTGCGGCATCGCCGGCGCGTCCCGCCGGAGCCATGTGTAATATTTGCCTATACGGTAAATATTTTAAATGCAACAAAAATAAATTTAGGCAAGTATAAAAAACTTATACAACAATTTATTTTGTAAAATTATGATTAAATGAAACCAAGTAACTAATTTGAAAAGTAAACTGCAAAACAACGATTTTAACTTCAAAGTACAATAGGTATAATGGAACGAGTGGCACTAATGTAGTGTAGAAACATATTCCCATTTGTCCCACTAAAATTTGTCCACTATAATTGGAAAGATAGGGAACAAAGTATTATTTTATTTATACAGTGGAAAACTTTCTAAGCTGCCGAAATTGATAAGAACTGCAGCTGTGTACGTTCTTTTGTTTGTCATTTTGTTGTTTAATTGTCTGAGCTGTATTTATCTCGGCGGTCGGCACCATCCGACAGCCGAAGATTCTAAGAAATTAATTCTTTTGTTTGTTGTGATTACTTTGCACGTGTTACCTTCAGCTGTTAGACTTTTGATAGGTTATTATTATGCATTATCTATACGTTATCATATTCTTAGTTGCTTACAAAATTTCAAACTATGATTATTGATGTTCAATATTGATTTTTCTTTCTCTCCATACAACTACAACTCTCTAGAACGCCAGAAAATGTGCAGTCTCTTTAGCTTCACTATACAGGGTGAGTTTTTTAAGTGAGCGTGGGTGGCCAAAGCCTAAACTATGAGGAATAGCGGAAAACACTCAAACGAGTCACGAGGCCGATTTTGATGAAAACTAAAATAACATCATTTGATTTTTGAAAAATCAATATTCCTAGCCAGGAATCGAACCTGATGATTAAAAAAACCACACGCTGTATGTAATAACACCATTCAACAGTGTTGCTAATAAGGAACTTATTCTGGGCATAAATAGTATATAAGCTCAATTTTATTGATTGCAGAATTGAGTATACAGTATAATTTTAAACTTGATACCTCCAGGCGTTCCAGAAAAAACGGTCTTGACACACGGACAGACAGACATACCGACTCCGAAATGATCCTATAAGGGTTCCTTTTAAGGAACGGAAACCACAATATTAATAATAGTATGCTTGCAGCCGTGCGCGCCGCAAGTCGGAATGACTGACAGACAGAAAAATTATCCCTCGCTGCATTTATAACCTAAAAAGCGGTCAGATGTCCATAAATAGTCAAGTAAATAAAAATATCTTACCGTACTTACAATAACTAGTACTTTTGCTTATCAAAAACGGTCACAGTGTAAAAGATAAATTGTTTACAAAAAAAATGAGTGCACTAATATATTCAACATAGACGTGCCGTCACGTCACCACGGCTCTTGCTGATAATAACTATTAACTAACCCGGAAGTGAGTTAGGGATGCGATACGATCTGAGATCGATTAATCGAAGAATCGATTTTTCAAGCCGAAAAAATTGTTAGATTTTTAATTTATTCTTAATGTAGCACTGAATCGATAATATGAATCGATATTTCACCCTAGAAAATTGACATAAGATTTTCTCTTTGTTTTGACAACAAGTACCAATCATCAAATTATTTACAGTTACTTGCATCGCAAGTGATGAACGGAACCGCTTGGATCCCAATAAACTTGACAGACTTGTTTCTGAAAGCTTTGACATTAAGCTTCGGGCAGACTATTTATTATGCAGCTATATATTGTTTTAACTTTTTAATGTAATAAATAAATAAAATAAATGTAATGATTGAATTCTCTGAACTAAATAATTATATGATTTAATGATAGAAAATAGGTTATTATGGTGTCCTTCCTATTCTACACAAAATAGATTTATATGTATTTACATTGTGGATAAAGAGGAGCTCTTGGCTAAATAATAATAGCCGCACTGGTCGATCATCAAGGTTAAGCAACGCTTGACGAGGTCGGTTCGTGGATGGGTGACCATTTCAACATACCGAGTTTAGCAAGCACGTTAAGCCGTTGGTCCCGGCTGTCTTTGAAGACCTTTGACAGTCGTTATGGGTAGTCAGAAGCTTGAGATCTGACACCAGTCTTATCAAGGGGTACCGTTTTACCCAGTTACTGGGTTGTGGAGGTCATATAGCCAGTCGTTCCATGTAAAAAACACTGGTACTCAGCTAAATCCGGTTAGACTGGAAGCCGACACCAATATAGTTGGGCAAAGGCTTGGCAGATTTGGCAGACATTGTAAATGCAAACTCAGGTTTTTGAGAAATTGATCTTTTAGACCTTGACTTTTTTGATTTGATTTAACAGATTGCGATACGAATCGATTTGAAAGTCGATTCTTTTCGTAAAGAATCGCCATCCCTAGATTGAGTTTGTGGTCGGGGGGGAACAGTCACTTATTTTATAAATTTCTAGCGACGACCGGTTGTTTTATTATGCCTTGTCGGCGCTTGGGCATAAGTTGCAGTATAAGGTGCTTTACGTCTTGAATATTTTTTACAGAATCTTGTACTTAACCTATTCAGATTCTATATATGATGATTCTTTTTGATAACTTAAAAAAACCGGTCAAGTGCGAGTCGGACTCGCACATGAAGGGTTCCGAACCATTATCGCAAAAAAATTGCTATCCTTAGTAAACCAAAATTTATTACGCCAAAATGGTTCCTAAGACCAATTTTACGTATGCCTAAACCTTTAGTTACCCCACACTTGCTCAGCTATAAACAGGTGCGAGTCGGGCGCATTGAAGGTTCCGTACCAGGGTTGTTGCAAATATCAGCATCATTTTCAATATCAGCATCAGCATCCGTATTGATAGATGCTGATTATTAATTCTCAACTTCAAGTAAACAACATGACTGCAGAGAGAGTCGGGCTTAAGACACGTGTACTTTTCGGTTGCGAGTTTTGGCCAATCGAATTGTGGGATCGACCGTATCGATTGCGATTGTAAATAAACACAAATTTTCTCATCAATTCATCATTACCATATATAATAATACGTCATTGCGAATGTAAATGCAGTTATTGTTTTTATCGCTAACTGTTGTGAAAGGACAATGGCAGAAGCCCTTATATCGTTTAAATTCCTACGTATTTAAATGAAAAATATCTGGTATAACTTAGAATCATTTTCTGAATTAGTTTGTGCAAAAATTTTTGTTCGAGAATGCCGAGAATAATAGATATTCAGTCATGAACTTTTGTAGGTTATTTCTAACGATAACTTTTAATGTGTTTATATAGGTAAAATTATTCGATTTCGAGGCAGTAAAAGTGTAATATCGCATTAGTAATGCCCTAACCTAGTTAATACAGCATGAAATGTAAAATATACTCTTTGGAATGAGTATACCAGGCCCCTCAGAAAGTATTGCGAAAAAAAGTTTTTATATATGGGAGACTGGCCAGTTATAATGTTTTTCGAAAATATGATTATTTATAAGTAAAAATAAGTAAGTTCCAATTTCAAAATTTCCCTCCACATTTTTTGCGAGTTAATTCAAAGTATTGTGTCTCACTGAAATATGGATCTGCGCCGGGAACATTTTAGAGCTATGATTTTATACGATTTCAAGTGTCGCCTGAAACCGGATGAATCGTACGATAGATTTCAAATAGCATTCATGGATGAAGGCCCTTCCAAGGCAACCGTGTATCGTTGGTATAACGAATTCAAGCGCGGTCGACCAACTTTGGGGGATGACGAAAGAAGCGGTCGCCCTTTGACGGCTGTTACCGAAGAAAACGTGCTAGCAGTGAAAAATTTAATCCAAGACAATAGGCGAATTACATATCAGGAGATTCAACACATATTGAAGATTGGATCGGGAAGCGTTCACGAGATTCTACGCAGCCATCTTCGCGTGAGGAGGATAGTATCACGCTGGGTGCCGCACAACCTCACCGATGCTCAGAAGCAGGCCCGGGTGGAATGGTGCCGTGATATGCTTAACAAATTTGAAGCAGGCTCGTCTCGGCGTGTTTACGACATCGTTACAGGTTATGAGTCCTGGATTTATCAATACGACCCAGAAACCAAGCGCCAGTCGACTGTTTGGGTGTTTCAAAATGAGCCAACGCCTACCAAAGTGAAGCGATCTAGAAGCGGGGGTAAGATTTTGATCGCTAGCTTTTTTTATTTGACTGGCCACTTGGTATCAATTCCCTTACGGGATCAAAGAAGCATTAATGCCGAATGGTATACTACCAAATGTTGGCCAGAAGTTTTCTCTGTTATAAGCAACAAGCGACCAAACACAGGGCTCCGCGGGCTACTGCTCCACCACGACAATGCACCTGCGCACACCGCACTCAAAACGAGGGACTTCCTGTACAGCACGCCAGTCAAACTCCTGGGTCACCCTCCTTACAGCCCTGATCTAGCACCGTGTGACTTCTTTTTATTCCCAAAAATAAAAAATCAGCTCAAAGGGATACAATTTTCGTCGCCGGAAGATGCGCTGGCTGCGTTCGAGCAGGCTGTAAACGAGGTGTCTGCGGCGGACTGGAAAAAGTGTTTTGAAAACTGGTTTAGGCGCATGAATCTTTGTATAGAGGCTGGTGGAAAGTACTTTGAAAAGATTTAATAAAAATATATGTACGTATAGAACAATTTTTTTTAGTTTCGCAAAACTTTCTGAGTGTCCCACGTATTTATTTATGTAAGCGACTTTGTCGTGTGTCAAAAGGTCGTCGTCAATAACCATTTTTTTCTTGGATACTAGTCTTTTTGTCAATCATTAATTGAAAGTAATTCGTTTATTTCTACTGCACTACAGTATTCTTATCTACCTTCAAGAAAACTGTTAATTTATTTACTCGGTTTAATTATAATAACCAATACAATAATGATATTATACTTACCAACTGCAGTTACTACTTGGCAGAATACGTTTATAATGGCAATACTAAGCTAACTCACGTAAACATTACTTGACATCTTAATGAGTTTGAAACATTTTTAACAAATGAAAACGACAAACAACAAGCTTTTGCCCAGGTTTTAAAGAAAAAAAACTAAGATATTTCTAAAATAATTAAAATCAGCATCACCATCCGCTGATGTCAACGACATAATAAAAAAAATAAACAAAAAGGCCCGTTTTGACACCTATAAAAATACTTATTAATAAAACTAAACCTGGTGCTTGCGAATGATACTCGTTGTTATAGTGTATGGCTAACATAGCAACCAATTAGGATTATGAATTCTCTCAGGTAGAAAGCCACCGCGCATGTAAAATGAGAAACGCCTACGGACTTCTTAGAAACAAAAAGTTCCATGTATGGTGCGAGTTAATGTTAGGCGAACCAATAGGGTTTTCGCAAATAAAACAATGTTATCAGCACTCCTTTGTTAAGTTGCGGCGGCGCCAGCGCCGGAGCCATGTGTAATATTGACGGCATTAAACATTTTAAATGCAAGAAAAATATATTTAAGATTATTATTATTTAATGTTTTATGTTGATATAAAAGTATAAAAACTTATACAACAATTTATTTTGTAAAATTATGATTTAATGACCAAGTAACTAATTTGAAAAGTAAACTGCAAAACAACGATTTTAACTTCAATGTACAATATAATGGAACGAGTGTCACTAATGTAGTGTAGAAACATATTTCCATTTGTTCCTTTTATTTATACAGTGCATAACTTTGTAAGTTGCCGAAATTGATAAGAACTGCAGCTGTGTACGTTCTTTTGTTTGTCATTTTGTTGTTTAATATTGTCTGACCTATTCTCGGCGGTCCGCACCAACCGACAGCCGAAGATTCTAAGAAATTAATTCTTTTGTTTGTTGTGATTACTTTGCACGTGTTACCCTCAGCTGTTAGACTGTTGATAGGATATTATTATGCATTATCTATACTTTTTCTTAGTTGCTTACAAAATTTCAAACAGTAATTATTGATGTTCAATATTGATTTTTCTTTCTCTCCATACAACTACAACTCTCTATAACGCCAGAAAATGCGCAGTCACTTTAGCGTCACTATACAGGTGGTGGGCGTTGATGGCCAAATCCGAAACTATGAGGAATAGCGGAAAACACTCAAACGAGTCACGATTTTGATGAAATTAAATCTGCATCATTGGATATTTGAAAAATAAATGCTCTTAACCAAAATTTTCCAAAAAATCACACGTGGTATGTTATAACACCATTCAACAGTGTTGCTAATAAGGAACTAATTCTGGGCAGTAATAGCATAATATGGCAAACTTAAGGAAAAACTATTTTTTATTGATTTCAGAATTGAGTATACAGTATAAATTTGAACTTAATAGGTACCTTCAGACGTTCCAGAGAAAAAGGTCTGGACACACGGACAGACAGACAGACCGACAACGAAATGATCCTATAAGGGTTCCTTATTTATTCGTTTGAGGAACGGAACCGTAAAAACACCATTCATATAACATTGAGAAAAAAAACAAATACACAAAAATATGTAGTCGTATCTCACAAAATCAAAACTGGTTAATCGCAGATTTAAATACAACACCTTCTACGGTGAACGTAAACCAGAATATTGATAACTAGCTGTTCCCCGCGGCTTCGCTCCCGTGGGCCACCCTTCAGGACCTGTTTTCGGGATTAAATAATAGCCTATGTCACTCAGCAGTAATGTAGCTTTCAATTGGTGAAATTTTTTTTTAAATCGGTCCAGTAGTTTCGGAGCCTATTCGGTACAAACAAACAAACAAACAAAAAAATCTTTCCTCTTTATAATATTGGTATAGATAGTATGCTTGCAGCCGTGCACGCCGCGAGTCGGAATGGCTGTTAGACAAAAAAAATCCCACTAATCATTTATTTATAACCTAAAAAGCTTTCAGATGTCTATAAATATTCAAGTAAATAAAAATATGGGAAAAGAAAGAATATAAGAAGTATGTAAGGATCGTAGCAGGTGGCGTTCTGTAGTTTCTGCCTACCCCCATGGAAAAAAGGCGTGAGTTTATGTATGTATGTATGTATGTAAATAAAAATATCTTACGGTACTCACAATAATTATAACTTTTGCTTCTCAAAAACTGTCACAGTCCAAAAGATTAATTGTTTACAAAAAAATGAGTGCACTAATATATTCAACATAGACGAGCCGTCACGTCACCACGAGCTCTCACTGATGACTAGTAACTAACCCGGAAGTGAGACTAGGGATGGCGATCTGAGATCGATTAAACGAAGAATCGATTTTTCGGGGCGAAAAATCGTTTCATTTTTATTTTAATCTTACTTTAATGATTGAATGCCCTGAACTTAAGAATTCTCTGATTTAATAATAGAAAAAAGCTTTTTATGGTGCCCTTCCTATTATCCATAAAATGGATTATGTATATGATATATGTATTAACAATGTAAATGTTAACTCGAATTTTTTAGCAATCGATCTTTTACACCTAGGTTTTTTTTTTTTTGTGAATCGATTTAACAGTTTGCTATTTCAATCGATTTAAACGAATTTCGATTTTCGAATCGCAATCCCTAGAGTGCGTCTGTGGCCGGGGGAGAGGGCGTTGTTTTTTTTTATAAATTTCTAGGAAAGTAACCGATTGTTTTGTTATGCCTTATCGGCGCTTGGGCATAAGTTGCAATATAAGGTGCTTTACCGCGTCTTAAATATTTTACCACGATAACTTTTTACAGAGATACTTAGCCTGTCCCGATTTTAGGTAATCATATTGATTAATAATATTGTTTGAATTGCAAAATATTCACATATATTATGTTACAGATAGTATATACATAAGAGTATTGACATTTTTGCATGGAGGTAAATCTATTTCTATATGAATAAATTATGTAATCAATAAATCTATTTTCACTTATTTATTTATGTCAGCATTGTCAATACTACTGAATGTTGTTATTATTTAATTCCAAACTTATTTGCATACCATGATAATATATAAATTCGAAGACTTGTGACATCCACCAACCTGCACTGGCTTCGCGTGGTGGATTACGGCCCATTCCCTCTCACTGAGAGGAGTCCTGTGTCCCAGTGTTGGTTGTGTTTGGTGGGCAAATTAAAAGGCTGGTGATGATGACAATATGGTTAACATGTTACCACAACTCCATGTACTTATATCACCTGGCATGCATTTTGTTTCTTATAATTGTTTGTACACACATGTGTGAGCAAATAAAGTTATCTGAATCTGAATATGTATGTTTGTTTAGTGACGCTGAAGGGACTGCGCATTTTCAGGCGTAGCAATATGGAGAGTTGTAGTTACATGGAGAGCAGGAAAAATCAATATTGTAAAATCAAATCAATATAGCAGATTGAAAATTTGTGAGCAACTAAAAATATGACGTGTAGATAATGCAACCTAACGACAGTCTAACAGCTGAGGTGCAAAGTAATCACAACTAATATTATAATGAATTTCTTAGAACTTTCGTTACGTTATGGCGCCGACAGTCGAGGTAAATTCAGGTCAGACAAGAAAACAACAAAATGACAAACAAAAGAACGCACACAGCTGCAGTTCTTATCAATGTCGGCAACATAGAAAATTTTGCACTGTATTATGAACCTCGAAAAAGAAAAAAATAAGCCTCGTACTCGCGTCGGGGAACCGCCCACGTCTACAGCAGTTTATTTTATTTACTTAGCGGCTTTTTGCTTTTTAGAGGTTTTTGTGTTGGGGGTTTTTTTTAATTTAATTTTTATTTCATGCTTTTTTAACTACATATACCAGGCCCCTCAGAAAGTATTGCGAAAAAAAGTTTTTATATATGGGAGACTGGCCAGTTATAATGTTTTTCGAAAATATGATTATTTATAAGTAAAAATAAGTAAGTTCCAATTTCAAAATTTCCCTCCACATTTTTTGCGAGTTAATTCAAAGTATTGTGTCTCACTGAAATATGGATCTGCGCCGGGAACATTTTAGAGCTATGATTTTATACGATTTCAAGTGTCGCCTGAAACCGGATGAATCGTACGATAGACTTCAAATGGCATTCATGGATGAAGGCCCTTCCAAGGCAACCGTGTATCGTTGGTATAACGAATTCAAGCGCGGTCGACCAACTTTGGGGGATGACGAAAGAAGCGGTCGCCCTTTGACGGCTGTTACCGAAGAAAACGTGCTAGCAGTGAAAAATTTAATCCAAGACAATAGGCGAATTACATATCAGGAGATTCAACACATATTGAAGATTGGATCGGGAAGCGTTCACGAGATTCTACACAGCCATCTTCGCGTGAGGAGGATAGTATCACGCTGGATGCCGCACAACCTCACCGATGCTCAGAAGCAGGCCCGGGTGGAATGGTGCCGTGATATGCTTAACAAATTTGAAGCAGGCTCGTCTCGGCGTGTTTACGACATCGTTACAGGTGATGAGTCCTGGATTTATCAATACGACCCAGAAACCAAGCGCCAGTCGACTGTTTGGGTGTTTCAAAATGAGCCAACGCCTACCAAAGTGAAGCGATCTAGAAGCGGGGGTAAGATTTTGATCGCTAGCTTTTTTAATTTGACTGGCCACTTGGTATCAATTCCCTTACGGGATCAAAGAAGCATTAATGCCGAATGGTATACTACCAAATGTTTGCCAGAAGTTTTCTCTGTTATAAGCAACAAGCGACCAAACACAGGGCTCCGCGGGCTACTGCTCCACCACGACAATGCACCTGCGCACACCGCACTCAAAACGAGGGACTTCCTGGACAGCACGCCAGTCAAACTCCTGGGTCACCCTCCTTACAGCCCTGATCTAGCACCGTGTGACTTCTTGTTATTCCCAAAAATAAAAAATCAGCTCAAAGGGATACAATTTTCGTCGCCGGAAGATGCGCTGGCTGCGTTCGAGCAGGCTGTAAACGAGGTGTCTGCGGCGGACTGGAAAAAGTGTTTTGAAAACTGGTTTAGGCGCATGAATCTTTGTATAGAGGCTGGTGGAAAGTACTTTGAAAAGATTTAATAAAAATATATGTACGTATAGAACAATTTTTTTTAGTTTCGCAAAACTTTCTGAGTGTCCCACGTAATATACCTTGTAGTCACGCTTCAATTAACAATCTATCGAAACACGTAATGTTGACATGATATCTTGTGAAAAATCCCAGGCGATTTTAATCAATCATAGCTAAGAACACTCTTGACAAAATCACCTTTCAAACAAAAAAACATAATCAAAATTGGTTCATCCGTTCGGGAGCTACGATGCCACAGGCAGACACACACACGATTTTAGTGGACAAATGAGAATATGTTTCTACATTAATGCCACTTGTTCCACTATATTGTGCATTGAAGTTAAAATCGTTGTTTTGCAGTTTTCTTTCCATATTAGTTACTTGATTTCATTTAATCATAAAGGAGATGTTCGATTTTGGGCCATCTATATGTACACTACATAGATAAATAGGAAAAAAATAGAGGAATACCATAAAAATACTAATAAATTAATTTGAAAAAGGGTACAGGCGTAAAAAATTATCATTTGACGAATGTTTTACTAAGATAACCCTATTTTTAGGGCAGCCATGACGGTTGTGTTTGACATGACGTTCGATGACTTTGACAGTTTTAAGAAGTGACGTCTTTGAGTCATTCTTTGCTTTGGCTTTGAATTGGATATGTTTCGGCGTTTTTAGTGGTAGTTTTAGTTTTACAACCCAGTTTGCTACTACGGATATTGATTTATTGATTCTTTGTTGCAATTGAACTCGTGTTATTTTTTATAACGCACATTTTACAATGACATCTCAATCAAATGTCATTGTCAAAATGACATTATTCGCATACTACTGATCTGATCCACCATGTTTAAATAAATGGTGTGTTGCTCTACTTGACCAAGTTAATTTGAATTTACTTTGAAACGAAGTGAAATTAAAGAAAATTAACATTATAAAACGGTTACTATAATATATAACGATTTTTACATAAACTGTACATAGAGCTGGCCCAGGCTCCATACATTTCTGGAACATCTCCTTTATAAAATAAATTGTTTTGTAAGTTATGATACTTAAGTAAATATAAAACATAATTCCTCAATTATTTTTTCTTGCATTTAAAATGTTTACCGTCGTCAATATTACACATGGCTCCGGCGGAATGCGCCGGCGCCATGTGTAATATTGACGGCGGCGGCGGCGGCGATACAGCAACTTAACAAAGGAGTGCTGATAACATTGTTTTATTTGCGATAACCCTGTTGCTTGACTTAACATTCGAACACGCGCCACACATGGAGCTTTTTGTTGCAGTGTTATCACTTATGTTTCCTTTAAATATTTGGTACTTTACATTAATTGTTACAAACGTTAGCAACAATGTCCACTGAGTCTATTTATTTTATTATTAGTTATACGGAACCCTTTGCGCGAGTCTTGACCGTACTTGTATATAACTGAGATAGTGTGGGGAAAGCAAATTCTTAGGTATACGTAAAATTGTTCAATTTTGGCGACTCGTCCCTAATAATGAGTAAATCTGTTTTTTTTTAATATTTTGTACCTATATCGTATAAAAATTAAAAAAACTGGTAGTTATTTCAAATAAAAAAAATATTGTTTCATTCTATGAATATTTATAAGGTAGGTAGCAAATTTTATTTTTAAAATGCCACTTTTTAAATTAATTGTAATAAAAGCGTTTTTGCACTTACTCTTAGTCGATTCGTAGCTTTTACAAACATTTTTTGCTTTTTAACCGACAAAAAAAAGGAGGTGGTTCTCATTTCGACTTGTATATTTTTATGTATGACTACGCATAGCTTTTTATAGGGCCGTCTGATTTCAAAAAATCGTTTTTTATTGGAAAGCCCAAAACCTCAAAGTTATTCCCATTTAAATTTCAAAAATAATATCCATCTCTAAAGGTAGAAAAAAAGGTTTATTGATAATTTGCCCACAGAATTTTCAATTATGAACCAATTCTGTTAAAATCAAAGAAACTAACCTTTTTAACAAACAAAATGCTAGATTTAGATTTCGTCCGTAAATTGTTTTGTTAAAAAGGTTTTATGCAAATTTTTAGGTTTCCGTACCTCAATAGGTAAAAAAGGAACCCTTAAAAGATCACTCTCTTGTCCGTCTGTCTGTCTGTCCGTGTGTCACCACCGATTTCCTCAGGAATGGGTGGACCTAGCAAGTTGAAATTTATACCACATACTGAGGTCTATAGAACCTATTAGGTGTATAAAAAAAGGTTTTGAGTCAACACGATAAAAAGATAATTGTGGGCGAATTTAGATTTTCGCGAAAACTTGTATCAAAATTTACCTTTATTTTCAACTTTTTTTATTTTTCGGAATTTTTCCTTTAGTTGTGCTGTAAGACCTTGCTTTTAATCAAAATTGACTATATTCTAGGTCAACCGGAAGTACGTAAATTTGGCAAAAAGTAAGGTCTTACAGCGCAAATAAAAAAAAATCCAAAAAATAAAAAATCATAGGGTGTCCCCATACATACATAATTGACGCCACCCTGGGTACGGTGCCCTTCGTGCGTGCACTTGGCTGGTTTTTCTTAATAAATTTTGTTTCACAGTTATCTAAAATATAAGGTGTTAAAAAAATCCTCTAAGAATTTTAAGGAGTTGAAGAAAGAAATTAAAAAAAAAATGGATGTATTCTACGAAAAATTTCAACACTAACCCCCAGTTTTCCAGCTCTAAATTATCGGAGAATTAATGTGACAAATTGTCAAGCACGCGTTATCTGCTATGATTGGCTGTTGAAAATTCATTCAACCAATCACAGCAGATAACGCGTGCTTGACAATTTGTAATTCTCCGATAACTTAGAGCTGGGAAACTCGGGGTAAAGGGTCCAAAATCATGTACTGAATCCATGATATTTCTTTTTGCGTCGACGCTCAGACACACCCGGTGGCTACTAATGTGGCAGTATGAGAAAATGAAATCATCTAAATTATTTTGGAATAATTATTGAAGGAAACATATTTGCAAAAAAACAGTTTTGGTCAAGTAGTAGTAGTAGTCCATAAAAAAAAATGTCGTTTGACATTTTCTTTGCCTTTGCCTAGCAGTGGAACAGCAATAGCTACACCGAAAAAAATTCATTCGACTTTGTTTCGTGTTAAAATCATATTTTATTGATAAATAGAACAAAAGAAAAATTCACGAAAAAGAGCTAGAGGTACTAGAGCAAGTTTCAAATGAGCATGTCTCTAACTGAGACATGCTCACAATGTTTACTTTATTTTTCCAAGAAAAAAAAAATATCTGTCTTCTTACCTTTGACAGAGAGGTTATGGCCGTTATCAGCTTAGTAAGAACATAAATCATTTAATTGTTATTAATAAAACCCCCTATCAAATCGAGTTAAAATGCTTTTGATAAAACTACGTCAGTAACGTCACACCTCTCATAGAACTGTCGCGACACGCATCTTTGTAAGTAAACTGGTAAATACTGATACAAAATGATAGCCGATCTCAGGTCTACCTAAGAATACTAATACATATTATTATTAGTAAATACTGCAGTTGATGTGCGCCTCAACGAATGAATGACGCAACAGTGAACCCCAAACTATGCCTCGTGTACTACATAAATATGTAGTACACGATTCGAACGGTTAAAACATGTAAAAATTCGACAGAATTTTTACGGCACTCACGCACTACGCTTGCTAAAAACAACGCATTTTGTTACAAATAATGAATCAACAAGTATCGGAGCATATCTAATACTCACCAAACTTAGTAAAAACCAAAATGATCTTGTTAAATAAAAATGTTTACCTAGCACTTGTATTAAAGTGCAAGATAATTATGATGATACTGTAGAATTTGAATATCCCATAGAGGATAGATTAGTCACCAGTTTAAGAATAATAGAACACGAGCCATTGGATACGACATGGCCAATAACTTTTGGTGAAGTGGTTATTGACACAGGCACAGATAATATTATAATACTAGCATACAAATGCCTCATCCGATACTAAGAAACCGTGCCGACGTAACTAGAGTTTTTCATCTGATTAAGCTGATTATTTTTCTAAGAACATCAATCGTGTTCAGTTCCGTTCCACGGATATAGATGGTGTTAGTAGTGACTTGCAAGTGAATGGGTTTACTCGTTTCAGGAATAAAGCGAAGATTTGTTTTAAAGTATTTTTTTGCACGTTTTACGGTTCCATTGTACCAAAATGTATTACAAAAAAAAATTAATAAATCGAGTGGATGCCTCAGAAATAGAAAACTGCGCCATCTATTGGAATCAATTGTAAATGATTCATTCAAATAATGTTTGAAATATGAATTAAGAGCCCAATATTCCTTAATTTTGTGCTTAGGAGAGGAGTGATAAATGGATTTACCTGCAGGGTGCCAACGGGACCCTATCACTGAGCATCTGTCTGCCCGTCGATCTCAAGACCATATATTTTTAACCCCCGCCGGAAAAAGAGGGGTGTTATAAGTTTCACGTGTGTTGCTGTGTATCTGTGTGTCTGTGTATCTGTGTATCTGTGTGTCTGTCTGTGGCATCATAGCGCCTAAACGGATGAACCGATTATGATTTAATTTTTGTTTGAAAGGCAATTTTGTCGAGAGTGTTCTTAGCTATGTTTGAATAAAATCGGTTCAGCCGTTCAAAAGTTATGGGCGTTTTTCTGTTTGAATCGCGGTGTTTTCGCAAGATAAATGTGTCGGGGATTTCTAAATTTTGAAATTTTTAACTGATAAAGAATAAGAGACTTTTTTTTTTTTTTTTACGGGGCGTCTCGCAATTCGGCCAAAGTGACCGGCTATTGCTTAACCGGGCTTTCCTGTGGAGACTAAGCTATATAGCCTCCAGCCAGGCAAAAATTTTCTAAACCTAAGCGACAACGCTGAGGGCTACCCCCTGTGGGGTCGAACCTCGGCTCAGGACGTCGCTGGGGGGACAGCTAACCAGGCTGGATCTTAATAAAGTGATTCTACCATCCGTTTGGAAAAAGCCTACGTGGAGAAGAACGGACAAGAAACTCCAATTAACTAGCTAGAATTTAACTATGGCACAGCGTTTCGCGGGCTGGCTTGTATATCTTGTCGGGGACGTCGCGGCGGGCCTCGGCGGCGAGGGCGGAACGAAGGCGGTCTGTGTTTGCGAATTGTGCTGGTCTTTGGGTTGCTCTCCTGGAGCAGGGTAGTGGCGTCATCGGGGGGTGGAGAGAGTGAGCCTTGGTCGGCGAACTTTAGATATTTGGGAGGGTTCATAGTGGCAGGCCGCTTGAATTAGGGGGTTTCTATGATTGACAGCAGAGTTGAAAAAGCGCTTGGTAACGCGTTTCATAAACTGCTGGATAGTGGGGATTTTGAGATCGACATGGAGTTCCTGGTTACGAGCGTACCAGGGGGCATCCGTGATTTTACGGAGGAATCGGTTTTGTATAACCTGAAGCTTGTGAATGTGGTGGGGCTTTGCGTGTGCGAAGACAGCGCAAGCATAGGTCATGATGGGACGGATGACCGCAGTGAAAATGCGCAGCTTGAACCTAAGTGACAAGCTGCTTTTTGCGTTCACCATCCCATGGAGTCTGCCCATAGCGAAGGCGGCTCGCGAGCGCGCCGCCTTAATGTGCTTGGCGAAAGTGAGGTGGTTGTCGAGGGTGACACCTAGGTATTTGGCTTGCCACTCCCAGGGGATCGGCTTGCCGTACATGGTGATGGGTTTGGGGGGGCGGGGGTTATTGTAACGGTTATTATATTTACGGTCAGGCCTCGAGAAGAGGACAGCCTGGCTTTTGTCTGGGTTGACTTCTATTCTCCAGAGGCGGAACCACTTGGCCAATGTGTTGGCGGCTCTCTGGAGTTTCAGGGCGATGGCATTGGGTTTTAGGCCAGTGTAATAGAGGGCCGTGTCGTCAGCGAATAGTGCCAACTGGGTCTCTTTGGTCTTTGGAATATCGCTGGTGTACAGCGTGAAGGATATAGGGGATAATACGCAGCCTTGGGGGACTCTGGCTCGTATGGGGTGAGGGGAGGAGAGTTCTCCCTCGACACGATAGCGGAAAGTTCGGTCCGACATCCAGTCTCGTAAGATGAGTACGAGACGATCTGGCACACCGAGTTTATAAAGCTTATAAATTAAGCCATTGTGCCAGACTATGTCGAACGCTTTCGCTATGTCGAAGAACAAGGCACCCGTCATCAGACCACGCTGGAAACCAGCACTAGTGTGTTCAACGATGCGGTGAACTTGTTGGGGGCAAGAGTGTTCGGAACGAAAACCGAATTGCTCGAGGGGGATAAGGCTCTTTCGCTCGACAAAGTCTTTGAGCCGCTTATAAACGGCTTATTTATAAATAAGCCGTTCATAGATTTTTCCGAGGGAGTTGAGCAGACTGATGGGACGATAACTGGTAGGCTCCGATTTGGGTTTACCCGGTTTAGAGATGCCTATCACAGTGGCCTGTTTCCAGGCTTGTGGGAAGATATTTTTGCTTAATGCAGCGTTGAATATGGCCGTCATTAGCAATATTATTTGGGGAGGGAGGAGTTTCAACACCTTATTGGTGATGCCATCTAAGCCCGGGGCTTTATTGGAGTGAAGCCTTTTGATGACCTCCTCTACTTCGTCTGGGGTGACGGGAGGTAGCGGGTCATCAGGGTCTTCAACGGGAGGAAGGGAGGTCCTACGTTCGACTTCGGCGTCTACCATGTCTAGGTGAGCTTGGTCTACTAGTTGGGAGCTAGGCGTGAATTAACGTTCGAGGCTGTCAGCCAGACATTCGGCTTTTTCAGAGTTTTCAAATGCAGCACTCTTATCGGGGCGAATAAGCGGGGGCATGACTTGGTCTTCAGTGGAGCGTAATTTCCTCTGAAGTTGCCAGAAGGCATGGTGGTTGGGCTCTAGTTCGCTCAGTAACTTGTTCCATGTCGCAGTACGGTTCTCAGCAGTACGTTCCCTTACAGCAAGCTGTAAGTTACGCATGTGAGTTTTGTATGCGTCACATGGAAAGTTTCTGTAATGACGGACAGCTGCGTTCTTCTTGGTTATCAGCCTCCGTACATCGTCCGGCAGTTTCCCTTGCTGTATGTCCAGCACTGGAACCTCCCTTGAACAATCGTTCAGGACGGATTGTACGTGGGCTGTAATCGAGTCGATCGCAGCCGTCGTGTCAGCGACTGAGTTAATGACATTGGGGATTGAGTCTAACTGGGGTGACTTGGTGGATTTCAGTTTCTCACTTACTTTCCTCCAGTCGGTGACCTTTTTGGTAGGGGGTGGCTGTCCTAGATCTGGGAGGCCTGAGCGACTACCTAGGAGCAAGATCACAGGGCGGTGATCGGAATCTAGTTCATCTATTGTTACTATAGAGCGAAACTGAAGGTTTACGTTCTTGAGTAACGCTACATCTAAGACATCCGGCTTGTGCGTAACATTAGCCGGGAAGTGAGTGGGGGTCATTGGGGCAACGACGTCATAATGGAGGGTTGAGCATAGGCTTTGCACCAACTTTCCTCTAGGGTTAGTAACGGTACTGTTCCAGTCTGGATGTTTAGCATTGAGGTCACCCGCTAGGATAACGGAGTCACTCAAGCTGAAGAGGGCAGTAAGGTCTCTTTTGAGACCATCTGGGTAACCCGATGACGCCAAGTGTGGAGGGCAATAGGCGGAGATAATGGTGATTGACTGATGACCAGTCATTCCTAGCCGACAGGCTGAGTACTCTAAGTACGAAGTGGGATCAGGTGGGGTGATTTCACTACAGTGGAGCTCATTTTTGTAATAAATGAGAGTGCCACCACCGTAGGCGCGCGTCCTATCATTGCGAACTATATGATAGTTGGCAATTTTAGGGTCGCGGCGGTGGGGCTTTTAAAGGGTCTCCTGAATGAGAAAGATGTCCAGCTGATGATCGCGAAGGAACGTGGCAATCTCATCACGCTGGGTATTAATGCCATTTGCATTGAAAAAACCTATCTTAAGGGATCTGGGCTTCAGGCAATTGTTTCTCAATTGCGTACCCATATTCCATTAACAAACACAAGGCTGTCTAGCTCTTGGGTTATTGTGGGATATCTCGAGAAAATCTCGAGGGTAGCGATGGGGTCTACGGGCTTAGCTGATAATTCAGCGTGAAGGGATCGGGCTTCTGGAGTCATCCAGATCGCGTATGCGCTGAAGATGGTCTCAGCGACACAGCGGTATGAACCCTGGCTGGGTTGAGCTACAGGGCGTAGGCGCGCGCCAGCGACGGTGGTGGAGGCCACCGTGTTGGTTTGCACTGGGGCCGCTGTGGCCGGAAGTGGGTTAGGCACTGGGATTTTGAGTCCCATCAGTGCTGGAATGGGCTGGGGTTGAGAGGCCAGCGGTGCCTGAGTGGCATTCCGTTGGTTTAGTTTTCCCCAAGGTGAGGCTCTTTGGGGAGCGAGTCTTTGAGGGAGCTGCAAGGAGGGTAAGCTCACAGAGGGGGTTGCGCGCTGAAGGCGAGCGTTGAATTCCTTGGCCATTTTTGGCGCAAGTTTAGGGGCTTTTGGGCAACCCCGGTAGCTGGCAGGGTGCCCAGCTTGGCCACAGAGCACGCAGCTAGGAGGCTCCGCGCAGTCTGCGCGGTCTTTAGGACGGGGACAGTCTTTGGTGCCGTGATCCCCCAAGCATTTAACACACCTGGGGGTGGCGAAGCAATGGGCCTGTGAGTGCCCATATAGCTGGCAGTTGTGACACTGACCTACTATAGTGGGGCGGTAAGGCTTCTCTATTGAAATGCCTGAGAGAGAGCAGACAGATTTAACCCCGAAGATGGGGTTGTGGGATTCGGTAGGGCTGCATTCAACCACTACCATATCATATAGTTGTCCACCTCTTGCTTTGTGCAAGCGGTGAACCGCTATGACTGGAATGTTTTGGGCCAGGAGGTCCAGACGGACATCCTCCGTCGGGATCTCCTTAGGGATCCGACGGATAACCACCCGGGTAGTCTTTTCCTCGGGGAGAGAATAAGTGTGGAAGGAATACTTCCTCACTTTGAGAAGGCGGGTCAATTCCCGGTAGTCCCTGGAGGTTGGGACGAGGATTTGCGCGAGCACAATTGAACTGTATTCGGTTCTCCGAACACAGAGTGGATACATTGGACCACTTCGCCTTATCCTGAAGGAATATCGGCGGCGGGGGCTTGATCTTCTTAACAGAAGAGGCCGTGGGGCTGGGGGGGCGACTAGTCCGCTGGGTAGCGGTAGTGGGGGCGAGAGTGTCTGTCGGCTCAGGAGAAGAGCAAGGGGAGGCATCTTTGAAGGCCGGGCCATATTTCTTTTTGAGCTGAGGATCAGAAAGAAGGATTTCCTGGAGGAGGTCGACTACTGCCTTGAAAGACATAGTCGACGATATTCTTATAAGAAGAGAGGAATTTTCCCCGGGTGGGTGCGCCCTGGGATGTGTGCAACCCTACCCTCCCAGCCGGGTGAGACTGGGAGGTGTGTACCTGGGTGAGCCCTAAGCTTGTTCACCCGTCACCAATCTTATTGGGTGACAGGGGTCCTAAGGTACCGGTAAACCCAGCGAAGGTGGGCCACCCACCACTTGTGTACCAGAGTCTGGTACGTAGGGGTAGACACACCCTACCGTACCAGGTGTAGCTGTGGAACAGAGCAGGGGTTGGCTAGGCTATCTACCAAGGCCAACTGATCCTGCTCCCGACTCCTTTTGACTGCCGTGCTCTGAAGGAGCTTGGCGAGTGCAAGGGTACAGCACTCCACTTGGCTTCGTTAGCACCATAAGGTATCCGCCAAGGACCACTAAGTCGTGGTTTTAACCCGGAAGGGGCCAAAAAGCCGGCGGCGCGCGGAGACGCAGCGACCGCAGTGACGTCACGCAGGGGCGCGACGAGACGGAGGGTGGGGGCGCGGCGTGGCGCGCGGTGGGGCGGCGAGCAGCAGAGCGGTGAGCAGCGGGACGTCCTCTCGAGGCGGACGGCAGGCGGTGAGTGAATAAGACTCAGTGGAAGTCGCGTCGCTCCCGTCAGGGAGCGATGCGAGCGGTGCCGGAACATTGTTCCTAGCCCGCGGGCGCAACACCGGGGCCCATAACAATGGACCCGTCGTTGTGTTGTCCTCTGGACCTAGCTTTTGCGCGCGTTGAAAATTCTTTTTAATTTTGTTAGTGCAAAAGATATCAACGCGCGCTATGTTTGGCTTGCTGTATGTGACTGTAGGCGCGCTACGGCGGCCGTTCTGAACGGTCCGCCGTTTCTTCACGGCCTCCTGGCGGTCCACCCCAGCCGAGTGAGACCCAGAGCGTACCCTGGGAGGCCCAGCTAAGGTAACCAGCGGCAGGAGCACCGACTTGAGCGAACCTACAGTTTGATAGTGAAAGCGACTAGCTACTACTAGCGCCGTTTATGTATGTGGGAGCGGCAATGACCTGAGTTACACCGCCCATGATAACCGATAACGCGCGGCGATCGCAGCGCTATTCGGTGCATGTGTACTTGCGAGTGTAAAGTTATGAGTGTCTGTTTACGACGTAAAGCTTGCCTATATTAACTTAGAACAAACTTCACGCCGTGTATGTCGTGTGGGGTGGGTAGTATTATTGTATGAGTAAATCGCGTGTAGTGTGATGCGATTTACTCAAGCGTCAAGTCCGGGTGGTGGATGGGGTTACTTTGGCGTTTGTTAGATCGCGTGGGAGGCGCTTCTTGTCGGGCGGGCGCGCGTGCCATGGCGCTATGTCCTGGATGTGAGGCCAGGCAGAAGCGTCGGCCCGCGCGAACATGTTTGTAGCAAGGCGGCTAACAAACTCGTCCAGGCTCTCTATACCTGAATCCCGCAGGATGACATCGTTCCTCACGTAGCGAGGGGCGTCCATGATGCGTCGTAGCGCCAGGCTCTGCTGGGCGCGCAGTTTCTTTTTGTTCGTCTCGCTAGTGAGGACGAACCAAGCTGGGGCTGCATATGTAAGTATCGAGCGTAGGTAGGTTTTGTAGATGCCCAGCTTGGTGCGGGCGGGAAGGCGGGATGAGAGCACTGGATTGAGTAGGTGTCGGGCCACCCTGCATTGCTCTATCACCTTGGTGGTGTGTAACCCCATCGTGAGCCGACGATCTATGGTCACACCCAGGTACTTGGCCTGGGGTGTCCACTCGATGTCGGCCCCTTGTAGTGTCAGCTGAGGTGGGAGGGGCGAGAGACCTGTAACAAGTGCCTGCGTCTTACTCACGTTAACCGACAGCCGCCACTTGGCTAGCCACTCTGGTATTAAGTCGAGGGCGCGCTGCATTTTTTTAGCTGCGTGTTTGGCGTTCATTGACGTTGTAACGTAGGCTGCATCGTCAGCGTACAGCGCTAGCGTTGTCTCTGGCGTTGTGGGGATATCGTCGGTGTAACGTGAGTAACACGCAGGCGATAATACGGCGCCTTGTGGTACGCCCGCCGATATCGGGCGGGGGGCGGATAATTCGCCCTCTACTACCACTCTGAAGCTCCTGTTGGACAGAAAGGATTTTATTACTCTTACCACGCGACGGGGCGCGCCGGATGTGGCCAGCTTATAAATAAGACCGTCGTGCCATACGCGGTCGAACGCCTTTTCCATGTCCAGGAATACTGCAACCGCGTACTCTTTCCTGTTCATAGCTGCTGACAGCAGGTGCAGCATCCTGGACAACTGGAGCGTCGTGCAGTGAATAAGAGACACTGTGGCCTCTATTATATATTAAAAAAAATGCTAAAAGTTATAAAAAAAATTAACAGTAGGTACGGTTGGTTCCTTTAGTTTACCAGTCCTACTCACACTGCCAGTTATTTAAACGGTTATTTAAAGGATATTTTAAAATTTATTTGCTTATTAGAACTTTTGATTATATTATAGTTTTTTATGTTAGTTGTAAGAAATTTTGAATTTGAAACTTATGTGATTGAAACAAAACATGTTTTATTTATCTGTCTTTAGAAATATATTAGGTTTTCTGTATCTTTGGACTTTTTCATATTAAACTTGCTACTGGGTCCCGTTTATACCCTTTAGGTACGGAACCCTGAAAATTATTCGCCGAAAAATAATTAAATTAAATTATATTAAATTATTCGCCTTGGAGTGATCTATCCAACGACATAATATCTAAACGCTATTGAGCGTCGGGCAGGAATGTCCTTTATTGAATAAATTAATTTATTGACATTTATTCGCCTCTAACATTACTTTGAAGAAAAAATATTTTCGTGTTCCTGGGGACAGTAGATAGATATATATATTGAGAACTGGCTTTATCCTGCAGCATCGCACCCCATAGAATCTGTTTATTTTTTAGGATAAAATTAAACACAATCAGCGATAATGGCACCGTTAAAAAGTAATGCTAATAAGGATTCCCTTATATTTGCATTGTTATGCACATACCTAGCTCATCTTAAAAAAATATTGAATAAATAAAATCTGGGTCAACTATTTTCTAAAGAAGACAGAATGCAAAAATAATTAGAAGGATAGCAATCAGTTGGAAATGGTTTTGATCTCTGAGCGAGGTCATTAAGGACAAAGATATGCCTATCAAAGAGAAGTGAAAAGTCTTTGACACGTGTACCCGTCCAGATTGTAAATAAATACGATTTAATGCCTGATAACTGCTAATAAATCTGTTAATGAAACAGTGGAGCGTTTGATCCGGTCTTCCTATCACAATGGAAATGAGTAAACTTCATTATAAGATAACAAAACCTAGAAAGACGAAGTGATAGCATGAAAAACATGTCTTCTTTTGCGAATAATGATGACGATTGTATATTTGATAAAAAATAACTTTGCTCCACACTAAGAATTTCTTCATGTATAGTGGGTGCGTTTACAAACATTTAAAACTCACATACACCTACCTATATTTAATACCTACTTGTTATTGTGATGAATCTCTGATATTTTAAATTCATCAATCGTATTTGGATATTGAATCGGGGTATATGAGCATATATGTTAGAATATCAATGAGGAATATTTTAAATGATACCTGGACTGTAATACTAAAATCATATGTAAAATAAATAAAAAAATATCATCGATTGTAAGTAGTTACTTAGAAAGGAGTTCCTAATTTACGGATATAATGATGAGTTTGGAAAACCCTTGGATTAATGTCTAGAGGTTTTAATCTTAAATATTTGAATAATTATAATAAAACTTTTGCATTAGCTGCAAGGCTCGCAAGTTTAAGATTAATATTAATATATATAGCGAATCAATTTAATTTACCAGTGCACCATATGGACGTTAAATCGGGCAATTGGCCGTAGAAATCTAAGTATATGCATATTTACAAGCATATCCGGGTTTCTTAATTCTTTATTGTAAACCAAAGACAACATTATATACAGTGTGATAATAACGAACATGTACAAAGGCGAGCTTAACTCAATGTTGAGTTCTTTTACAGTAAACCCTAGGGTGACCGAGAAAGATGACATTATATAGGGCAGGATCCAGTGTACAATTTTAAAATAAGTTAAGACGAATTAAATTAAATATACTTACATAAATACATATTTTTATGTACACACTAACATTATGTCATTGCGCAAGGTAATGATCCTTAATCTTCCTCTAGAAGACCTCCAGAGAAGGGCTGTCGCGTAGGGAAAGTGGAAGAGAGCCTTTTCTTTTTTTCTTATCGATGATCCCAAATTTTAACTCAACTATTCTCAAATGTTATCTGTCCAGTATGTAGCCACCTGGACAGCTCTGTTGTTTGCCACATTCAAATCCTGAAACGTACAGGCGGCTCAAGAGCAGACAAGGATGTGGATCAAATCCTGCGACGGAGCCCCACACTGGCACTGTGTATGAGATGGGTCTATGGGACTCCATTTGACCAGGTTTATACTACAGCGATCAACCTGAGCCCACAATCGGTTTAGGGATTTCCAGATTGACACTGCAGTTCATGTCCAGGGGGCAGATGCTTTGCCGGAGTGATGAAGTATGGAGCGGCAGGATGTGCATTTTTCCACAGTTCATATATATCGTCAGTTGCACTGGCTTCCAAACTCATATAAACTGATAATGAAAATATATTATGTTATTTAAAAAAAAAGAAAAACAAGAAATAGGTCGTGATTCGAATATAGTAAGACTTCATGTCAAAATTAAATCGTCTAACAAACAATACCTACTTTAGTGAAGCTAAATGCTTATCTGATTGATAAGCATTTAGCTTCACTAAATTCTTTAAATACATATTTTTATGTACTCTGTCACTAAGGTCTTTAATTGTTCTCATAATTTCGTACTATAAATTTTACGATTTTTTTACATTTAACAGTATCTGTGAGGTATTCTAAGATTTGGTAAGATTGCTGGTAAAAGCCAGAAATTAGCGAATATAATTTAAGTAAGACCTGGTAAATCTTAGTTTGTACCGGTAAATCGTAAGTTTTACCATAGTTTGTGCTTTTACAGTAACATATATAATGAACACTTTTACGATGGTAGACTTAAAAGCGATGTTAAAAAAAACTGGGCATAAAAATAACCAAGTCAGAAAACAAAGTAACTTTAGGAAATGCATAAAAAAACAGTTCTTGAGAAATTTAACACGACTGTTTGTAAATTTATCAATATACTTTTTGAAAGTAAACAAGGGCACCTTGTAGGAATCTTATTGGGTGCTTTATTAATTAATTTGTAAAGTTATGTCTAACTCGAACAAAAAATGACAATTGCACCAAATCCGCAGGGCGTATTTTAATGAAATTTTCACCATCTCAAAGACAATTGAATTATCTATTATTTTGATCTGAGGTTGTTTTTAAGACATTAAATAATAAGGAAAGTACATAAAACTGCCGAATTATGGATCGCGCGGGTGTTAAACGACTTTCGTTGTATTAATTACTTTCAAAAGCACTCTTTTATCGCATTTCTACTTAAAAGCAATTTCGCCCTTACTTCCTTAACCAAAGCTTAACTATTAATTATGAAAATTACATATTGATTTAAGATAATTTGTAATTAATTTCAGATTTAAAAGTGTGTCCGTGGAGTTGCATGAACGATCTTCTCCACAGAGACCTATGCTTGTGAATGTGCAACTACATAATTATGTAGCTTCCTCTTTTGGAGTAACCGACTCTTCGACAATTCAAAAGTGCCTTTAAATTCCTTAATTGAAATATACGCTTCGTGTTGGAGTCTGTTAGCAAAAAAAAAAAAAAATATTAGCCTCTAAAAAAATATGTAGGCCTCAGTTCTCCTTCATGTTTTCATGCAAAAACATATTGAGTGTCAAAAATCTGGGGCGAAAAGAAAAATTTCATCGTCCAGGAAATGTCACAGTGTTGGAGCTCTGAGGTACTTGGGGCTAATGTCCGATATTGTGACAGGCTCATTAGCAGCCACGGACGGTACAAGGCCAAGCCGTTGTAAATTTATTAAGTGTTAACGTGCTCGTTTTTTCTTTGACCCCAATAAGAAATTTTTGATCGAGTTTCATGGTCGGGGTTTCTATATTTTTATTATTACTTACTTACTACTTTTACTTAGTACTCGTACCTTTCATGGTATTTTCTTGATATTTTTTTTTTAATAGTTTTTTTTTTAGTATATTTTAGGGTAATAAGTAGAAATCCTAAAAAAAACTTAAAAGCGAACAATTTTGAGATATTTTTCTATTAAAAGTTTACGATTTTCTCCTTTTGCAGGAATTCAACAGGGAAGAACTATGATCTATCGTGCATATTTCTGCGTCTAATTACATCAGTATTGTCCAGTTTGAAGTTAGGGCAGGTACCAAATAAAAAACGAGATCTGCAAATCTTTTAGAATTATTTTTTTGACTTGCTTTTTTCTACCAGATCGCTTAATTCAAACGAATATTTTTTTATTTTTTCCGTAGCTTGTTCCCAGTATTATACAACTTGAACACAATTATCATTATAATAGTAAAGGCTTATCGCTGTTTCACGTCCATCGGCTGTCAATAATGAGACCAAATTCTTGTAAATACGATAAGGAATGAAATTATGTTTCATTCTAAGGCAGCGCTCATAACAGCGGGCGTTTACAAGTATGTATGTTTATTCAATAAATATGTTGCCAGCCTCATTTAACTACCATTATTGCTGACTGGCTTATTTTGCATAAATTTCGTAGACCACATAAAAATCGTAACCATTAAGGAAGAAAGGATGACCTTAAGTGTAATTTTATCAAAGATAACGATTTTCGAAAGTCAAAAATGGGTGGGGTTGGTATGCGCTACCGTTTCATGAGGTCACAAATAATACAATACTAGCGCGCCGCCTCTTACGTAAGACAAAAGACAAAAGATATTTATTTCAACTAGGCCACCAAGCGGCACTTTTGAATGTCACAATTTAAATTTACATGGAATAAAAGTTTATTCTACCGTGCATTCGGAAAGTTGCTTGTTATGGAGAAGAATGCACAAGAAACTCCACACTTACTCTTTAAAAAAAAAGGATTTTACAATATTTAGGTACATAAGTACCTACATACATTAATAAATTCACATATGTAAGGACAATGCCCCCAGAATAGCACTACACACTACGTAAAGGTATAAAGTATTAAATGTACTCACACATGTACTGTGCAGTTATATAATAGGTACTAGAAAAACATTAACATCCGAAGCAGATAAGTTATGACCAATCCCAACTGACAGCTCTCGTTCACGAACATGACGCATGAATCGGCACCACCCAGCTCAACCATCATGAAGGGAACCAAATGATCCAACACACGCGCCACCATCAGAGAGACATTTGAGAGAGCATGACACACTCAACTGCCAGGGCACACACAAGTCAACGAACGACACATAGGTATAGCAAATGGTAGATTTACAGTTGGGTACATAGTACCCACACACTTGCTGTGCAGATATACAATACTAGAAGAAATCGAGTCTATACAACACAAACATATTCATACAGTCTTCAGCAGTTCCAACAATACTTAAAAACAATAATGTTCTACATATCATTTATTTTTGCGCCCTAGTGGTTGTGGAGCAGGACTGTACTTTGTGATACTAGCAATGAGATCTATAGATAACGAGTAGAACCTCTTTTTTGTATATTGAGGTGTACGTATATATTTATGTATCTATTTCAGTAGTTTGTTTTTAGTACCCAATTGTACTTAGTTATACATATTGTATGATTTGTTATTTGCACCAAGTGCAACCCCATGTTGTGTCCAGGCTATCTCTATCCATTCAATGTTGCCTGGCAGAGATCGCAGAACACGATAAAGGCCGCCTGTGATATGATTGTTTTAATTTTAATGTTTCTCTTTGTATTGTTTTATCTTGGTATACAATAAAGTATATATAAATAAATAATTAAACTTTTGATAATCGTTATCGCTCATAAACTGATACTTTGCCTAGCGGCAAACATCACGATTCATCTTTATTGAAGACTAGCTTCTGTCAGCGGCTTCGCCCGCGTTACAGTCGGAAATTATCCCACGAGAACATACTCCCGAGATAAAAAGTAGCCGCTATGTGCTATTCCAGACTATTATCTATCTCTGTGCCAAATTTTATACAGATCCGTCCAGCCACTTCAGCGTGATTAATTGAGTAACAAACATATATCCATCTATCCAAACGTTTACATTAGTACATTGTGATACATGGGGGGAAAGTACACGGGTGTGTAGGTTATTGCAAACTCGTGTCATTAAAAACTGGCTTCGGCTCGGGCTTGTTAATGACAGCTCGTTTGCAATAACCTACACACCCGTGTATCACACGACATTTTTCAATACAGTTGTGGGAAATAGCAAAAACAAATCAAAGAAATAAATTTGTTTTGTCCATAAAATCAAATTATCGTAAGTCGCTATATATCTTTCTCGAGATTTTTGGGGAAAAACTGCATCCTGCGCAGTTTTTGCCTCAGATAAAATATCGGGCAAAATTAATTCTATTTCATCACTTGTACTTGAACTCTATATAAAAAACAGAAAAAAACTTAATTCAAAAAATCAAAAAACCCGACAGCTTCAAAAGCGAACTAAAAAGTCGTAAACAAGGGAAAAATCATGCTGTGCAGTCGGAGGATACATATTCGCGGGCTGGCTGACCAAAATCTGGTGTATGTATGGTGTCTGTGTGGTGTATAAATATGGTGCTTCGCCTGCACAGCATGATTTTTTCATTGTTTACGACTTTTTAGTTCGCTTTTGAAGCAGTCGGGTTTTTTAATTTTTTGAATTAAGTTTTTTTTTTTTTATATAGAGTTTAACTTTTTAGTTTTTTTTTCGAATTAGATACATTTAAACATATAAGTGTTATATATTTTTGAAATCACCTCTTAAAAGCCTTTATTTTGATACCCCACACGATGGGTTTGGAAGAAAACAAAAATTTGGGCCCCCATAATATGGCACCCAAAATCCGCCATTTTTCTAATGTCCAATTTTAATGTAGCCTATGACACTCGCAGGGTTAAGCCGAATCGATTGACGTATGAATCATCAAAATCGGCCAACGCGTTTGGTCTCTGGAACGCCATATAGGAACAAACATACATACATACATACATACTTACGTACATACATACATTGAAATTAAAATTAAAATTTTCAGAAAATGGCGCGTTTTTGCAACTGGACATATTTTTTTTACAACGAAAACAGCCTATATAATTGAATATATATATATATATATTCGATTTTTGACAATTATTGATCTGAAAATAATTAAATTAAAACTGTTAATTAAATATTTTAAACAACCATCTAAAAGACTTTTGAGAATTCAATGCTAAGACGTACGGACTCATTCATTTTTCTCGTATAAAATCCATCCCATTTTATTCTATGTATGAAAACTCCTTGCTACTAAACTTTTTTAAATTGACTTGTAAATTTAAACTAAACTGCAAAATTAATGATCGAGCTCGTAAACAAAAGTCACGACCGCGTAACAGAAAGATGCCTGCGCCCGTAGCCTGCGCCAAATATTTGATTTTCGAATCATAACTATAGCCTCTGAAAGTGCGCCATGTTTAACGACTGTATTGAAAAAATAATATTAGTTAGACAAGACTAGCTTCTGCAAGCGGCTTCACCCGTGTCAATAGTGTTTTATAATCCCAAAGGAAAATTATACCGGAATAAACTATCATAGGTTTGTGCTATTCCACACTTAATCTATCTTTGTGACAAATTTCATCCTGAACCATAGAGCCGTTCTGGCGTGATTGAGTCAAAAACATACATTCAATCAAACATTCGAACTTTCGCATTTTTATAATATTAGTAAGAAAGATAACTTAATTATGCATAAATGTGTACACTCTTGTTTATCATTCGATGTTTTCCATCTGACTAAAGAAGAAAATCAAAGTTCAAGTCTAGACATTAAATGTCTGGAAATCAAATATTAAAATAAGTAATTATTGTGAATAAATGTCAGATACATACAATATCTATTCCATTTCGGAATTATTCTTATTATTCTTTGTTTTTTAATTGTATTGATCTTTTTATGTTTTTTTTTATTGACGATGTATTTTAAATTAATGACTGTTTTATTGATTTTTAAATAAAATAAAATAAACATTTATTTCAGAATCACTTCCATATTTGTTAGTAATAATGTAAACTTATAAAATAGTGTTAGTAACATTTATTCTAAGCTGTGTGAGGCACGCCGATCCCGGAGAATGCCAATATGTTTTAATAATGAATTTATTACAATGTTAAAGTGTTATTTTAATGATTTGTTCAATGATTTCTAAAACATACTATGACTTGTAACTTTTCAATAAAAAAAACAATTCAAAAAATCAAAAAACCCGACTGATAAAAAGCGAACTAAAAAGTCGTAAACAAGGAAAAAATCATGCTGTGCAGTCGAAGGATACATATTCGCGGGCTGGCTGACCAAAATCTGGTGTATCCTCCTCCTGCACAGCATGATTTTTTCCTTGTTTACGACTTTTTAGTTCGCTTTTGAAGCAGTCGGGTTTTTTGATTTTTTAAATTAAGTTTTTTTATTTATAACTCTTTAGTTAGTTTTTTTCGAATTTGATACATTTAAACATATAAGTGTTATATATTTTTGAAATCACCTCTCAAAACCCATTATTTTGATACCCCACACGATGCGCTTGGAAGAAAAAAAAAATTGGGCCCCCACAATATGGCACCCAAAATCCGCCATTTTTCTATTATCCAACGCGTTTGGTCTCTGGAACGCCATATAGGAACAAACATACATACATACATACTTACATACATACATACTTACTTACATACATACATAGACTGATAAACACATTACCCTCCTTCGGCAGTCGGGTAAAAAATGAGAATGTAGTGCCCTTTTTTTTTCCGGATTACATGTACATATTAGGATAGTACTTGAATCCCGGAAAATCTCCTGCGGAGTCGTAGAGGACTCAGCGCGAGTGTAGCGTGTATGTCATTGAAAGCATTTTCTTTATCGGATAAGCACTTCTAGACCCTTTAAAATCAATTACCTAAAAAAACAAAAATAAATCCTAACATAAGTTACATATTTTAGAAAACAAATTTCACTATCATTACTCCATTTATGTTTAACAAACGCGAGACAGGACAAGCTCATTTAACTAAAACAATTGGCCCGCTAACCCGCTTAAAACAGCTGTAGGACTGGACGAACTAACCTTTTATGTTTACTAATGTCAAATGTATGGGATTTTTTTTTGTAAGAACTCAAGAATGCGATGTCAGGTATCATTGAAATAAAATATTTATATTGTGAGAGCAGTGGTGGCCTAATGGTAACGGCAGTGACTTACGTGTCGTAGGTCGTGGGATCAAACCCAGACAGGCATTTTACTTTGTGTAAATTATTTCATCACCACTGCTCTCGAAAACGGTGAACGATAAAATTGTGAGGAAACCAGCATGTCCTAGGTCCAAAAATTCGAGGACATGTTTATTTATTTTACACTTCACGCACAAACACGTGCAGAGGAGGAATAAATGCCCTTGTCTTATATGCATTGTCATATGTGCATGTGACATCCACCAACACGCACAGGACCCGCGTGGTGGTTTACGGCCCATTCCCTTTCACAGAGAGGAGGCCTGTGTCCCAGCAATGAGAGTTAAAAAAGGCTGATGATGAATTATATTATAAGTGGGCTATGAAATCGGTGTTTGTGGCAGAAAAAGATCAGGGGTTGACCATAAGCTCTTAGAGCAAGATTATTTTTAGTGTGCGTAAGGGACAAATGTATCTGAGTTGTATACGTCTGTCCCGTTTTTACAGTCGAACCATGATAGTATTGACACGTCATAGTACGGGGGCAGGTATTTGAAAACATGATAGATATTTTGAGTTTCAATATTAATCTGCCTCGTAGGTGGTCGCAAGCGCTACAACTGAGCATGACTGGATGAGGGCCGAGGTTCAATGCCCAGGTCGATCGAAACGATATCGGGTTTGCCATCTGTTTTTAGTCACAGCCCGGAGTCTAGATTTATGCCCGGTAGATGGCAATTGTCACTAGTTTCGGTGTCTATTACATGCTACCTAAATAGAACTGGTGAAATGTGGGTTTACCTCTGTCTAATTCTTTGCGGAATATGGGCTTTATATTACGTATTTGTGTTTTACTAGCTTCTGTCAGCGGCTTCGCCGAGATAAAAGTATTCTATGTGCTATTCCAGACTTTAATCTATATCTGTGCCAAATTTTATCCAGATCCATCCAGCCGTTTGAGCATGAAGAAGTAACAAACAAATAATACACACACACACACTGGCTGCAGCCGGAGGATTTAAAAAATACAAAATTTATTTAACTTAAATTTAATTCATAAAATTACAATTATAAAATGGCTTAGAAATAGACGACAGTTGACCGATGCCGTGCCAAAAGTGACGATTCCACGAGGGCCTCGATGTCCGGTGTCGGGCTGCATCACGTTGTGCTGCGTCGGCGCCTCGTGTCCGCGGCTGTTGCGATGTGCGGTAATGAGGTAATCGCTGGTCAGCGGTTTGAGTGCTGTGCGAGTACGTAACACACTCACAAACTTTCACCTTTATAATATCAGTGTGATATATTGATTATATTATATATAAGTATGACTAGCTTCTGCAAGCGGATTCGCCTGCGTGAATATATTATTTTATCCCAAGGGAAAATTATACTGGTATGAAAAGCCTATATGCTATTACAGATTATAATCTACATCTGTGCCAAATTTCATCCAGATCCGTTCAGCAGTTCTGGCGTGATTGAGCAAAAAAAAAACATCCATCCATCAAAACTTTTGCATTTATATTTTTTTTAAGATTAAATGGACACTATTAAAACTATCTTCACTACCTATTCACAGTACCATATTAAATTTTTCTTTGTTGATAAAATCAATAATGACCAACGCTCTCATTTCAGTACAGAATACTTAAATTTATTGGTCCGTTAGCCCATAATCGTAAATATATCCTCGTAGCAGTGTGAATTGAGCCTTATGGCAACACAAATGGCACGCCCATCGGTCAGTCAAGCGGCGCAAACATTAAACAAGATTAATTCTTAATGAAATTTGTTGACCCGACAAGTCCTAGAGTTTTGGCCTCTGTATAGAACCGTAGAATGAGAAAATCCTTAATAAAATGGTATTCATCATATTCTTTACTTTGTAGACAATATAAACATTTTAAAATACAAAAGGAAAATTTATGTACAAAGGAGAGCTTAACCCATAATTTGGTTCTCTGACAGCAAACCTAAGTGTTATAGAGATTTTTACAAAATTAGGACAGATAACAAAAGCGCACGACAAATACTAAAAAACATTTGAATTCTCACTAACTAAATACAATAAACAAACACAAGCTCGCCTTTGTACATAAATTGTCCTATTGTATTTGTATGTTTTTTTGTACAATAAAGAATAAGAATAAACATAATACATACATAGGTTTATCTAAAATACATACATGTTGGCACTTCTAAAGATTTCGTCCTGAAGAGAGCTATGGTTTCGAATGACACTGATAGATGTCAACTTGACATAACACCAAGCATTGGTTTTTGGAACAAGAGGAGATCAGACAGAAGATTGAGGCAGAAGATGGCGTTTTGGATTGAGTTGTTAATTTGTGGTAAAACTGGAATTATGGGAGAAATACA
Source organism: Orthosia gothica (assembly GCA_949775005.1). NCBI lineage: Eukaryota > Metazoa > Arthropoda > Insecta > Lepidoptera > Noctuidae > Orthosia > Orthosia gothica. Next base: position 11,653,420 of record OX459044.1, read on the forward strand.
GTGAGAGTGACCGATTGTTCGTGTAGATCAAACAACGTGCTCGGTGGAATGTCGGTTACGTTATTCGCCAATACATAACGTGATCAGTTACATTGTGACCCTACATACAAGCAAAGAAGTTGGTGACGATTACACATTATTCCCTACATACATATTTATGCGTCATGTTGACAGGAAATGTTACTTAATTCTTCTCCTAGGTATCTCTAGTGAAGGGCTATCCCGTATGGAGTAAGGAAGATTATGCCAGAGGCTGACAGCACGAACAGTAAATGATTCACCGTACCTAACGACTTGATGCCTTGAACGTATACCTACATTCCTTTGTGTGTAAACTAATTCCGCCGAAAGTTTCTCGCTCCCAACAACGCTTCCTGACCCATCCTAACAAAAAATAAATATATATAATAATGGCGGTGTCGCTGGTGCACTGCTGGTAGCTACATAACAATCCTTAGAAGTAATAACGTAATACAGAATCACTGTCAATGCAAAGTCTTTCATTTTGAGCACAACATTAATTAGAAACGTTATTTAAGTTGTCAAGCCGAATCCTTTGGATTCTGATAGAAACTGTGTTTCGCAATTGAGGTATACCCCTATTTCTATGATAAATGTGTCTAGTTCCTTTTAGATCCTTTTTATAAAAGTAATTACTTAAATTAAAATAGGCTTAAAGCAGAAGTTTGACTTCTGCACATTCTTAATCTATGTTAGTTCCTACCTTCAACGATTTTTATAACTCTGAATACTTCAAACTGTGAGAAAGTTTGAGGCAGAATCCGGTAAATTAAAATTTCATGAGCAGAGTACAAAGAGGGTTATTTTTATAACCAACAGTTTGAGAGGATGTCGGGTTTTTATGAGCTAAGTTCTTGACTTTGGAATTTAATGTAAAATAATTCTCCGGGAGTACCGTAAAACAAATAAACAAACAAATTTTGACAGATTGCTGACAGTGAGAGCAGAAAAGAAGCGAAACGTACTCACTCTGAATAACTCGAAAAGTATAAATTTTAGTAAATAGATTAATGTTGGTAATTTGTTTGCCGTCTAATCTTTACGTTATGTTACCGACCTCCGACCTTGGATATACCAGCTTGACTTAATTCTACAATACGTATAGTTCATCTTTTATTTTGAATGTTAATCTTCTAATATATTCATAATTAAGTATTCCGAATGATTAAAACTTAGGACAACATCCGCTTGTCATCTTTCGGTGTATCAAATAAATAATAATGTTAATTATTACGCATGATTCTTTGATAAATATTACTGGTAATAATTGTTATTTAATATTAGTAATTTTATTATATAATTCAATTTGATTATTACATTAATAGAAGTTTATTGGAATAATATAAAAAGCGGATGTGTTAGGCAGTTTGAATTGTTGGCAGTGTCCGCCATTGTTGATACTACGAATTGTAAGACGAACGCTAGTCAGATTGTTTTTTGTAAATAACTGAGAATAAACACTTTGTAAATTATACGAGTGCCGTTTCTGTTCTGTGACCAGCCTATCCTGACCACTGGTTCACATTCAGAAGTGGGATAATAAAATCTGGCCCTTATATTGGTGGCGTTCGCGCCAAAAAAAGAAGACTCAAAAAAAAAATTGTTTTTTTTTTCTTCTTCAATCTGATCTCGATGAAAGCAATAGAAGATACCTTCGACGCAAAAGGCACCGTGTTACCCAAACTGATGCTGAAATGATTCCGAAGTTCCAGGCGATCTAGCCGTATGAAAAATCAAGCAACGTCAATGGTTGGTTGCACGTCGACGTCGACAAATCAGGCGACGTCTATGTTTGGAACTTAAAAGACCGCCAGTTCATCATGCAAATTCGTCATCGCGGATCCGCTCGAGATTGCAAGTGCAAGCTAGCAACGTGAACAAGTAAAAGCAAGCAACCCTAGGACAACATGTAACATGGAAGAGAAGGGGAAATATTTCTCCTGATTCAAAGGAAAACGAGCGACTGCCGAAGAAATACTACAACTGCAGAAGTCAAGGGCACGAGGCAAAAGACTGCAGGCTTCCATGCTGCGAGGTGTGTCATCGTCCAGGTCACAATACCGCAGGATACTGGTTTGCAGCCAGCTCTTCACAGTAGCAACCACAAAAGGTTAGTAACATACTATTGATTTGTTTATGACACTACCATATTGCTCCAACCAAGACATTAAAATTAACTAGTATGGAGGATTTAATGAGGCGTTTTTGTAAAGATAAAGAAAAGGAAAAAAATAAACAATAACAATTGAGGAACCAATCTTTAATCATTAATTTTAACTATGGGAGATACAGACACAATTATTTTAAAAACTTATTGAAATCTAGGCTTGCCTTTAAGAAATTAATCAAATACTTAATTATTACAATACAATAAATACTTGATTGTACACCAAAATTGTAAAACAGCAATTTAAATTAAATTTCTGAATTTATGGGTACAATGGTATAATCTTATAGCAATATCTTCCAGACAATTAGACAATCTAATAATGGACCGAACAAACACAAAACTTGGTAAAATTGTTATGTGTTGTTTTATTACAATCTAGGCTTGTTAAAAGGAATTTATCAAGTTCTGAACTATTATTGTGGAATATTCCACATCAAAACTTGGATGGAATCATAGTCTTATTGCTGATCATCCAGACAACCAGAGGACTTTATATGGACTGCACTAACTTAAAACCACTTTTCTTTTCCTCTATTAATTACATTATTCTGACACTAAACACTGACACAAATGGAAAAAGATCTGCCACATATTTGGCTGATTGGGAAACCCGTATGCCTTGAGGTTCACAAGTTTATGAGCTTTTGCATTCAGTTACTGTATTAGGTATAGTTGTTTAGTTTCAAATCCCAATGGAATACACCATTGTTTACTTTTCATGTTGTTTCCAATGAGCAGATACATTGCGTTGCATTGTAATTCATGGTTTCCTTCTTTACGAATGAGCAATGAGCCTTCCAGTTAATTATACATTATCTTGGATCTAAAACAAAGAATTTTGCATTTTAAAAACATTGTCACATTGTTTAATGTATTGAATAACGTTTTTTAAAAAGATAAAGCTTGATAGTTGATGTAGACTCACTATGTTTTGTAGGATAATCATTTTGTCTTTTCGTGTATTTTTCTAGATTCATTGATCAAAACAAAACAACAAAATTTAATAATGACAACTTTGACAACAAATATGACATTGACTAGACATTGACATCGTTGTCGCGTTCCAGGCCCAAGTTGCGGATTTATTGGTAATATGTCAAACATAAACTAGCGAAAGGGACAGCGTTATGCGTGATAAGTGTGCGTAGAACAGAAACAAAAACCGTATAATTCTTAAGATTACAGTCATTTCGCTGTTTTTAAAATAAACAGAATGCATTCATTCTACTAGGGTAGCCAGAAATAATACCATTACGCCATTTAGGTATTAATTTAATGTGGCAAGTGAGTAATTTTTCAATGATCTTCTATCAAGAAACCCAAAAAGAACAGAATATGTGAGAAATTGTCAGTGAATTCGTGATTTAACATGGATTTCGGAAAATTGGCATAAGGTGTTGCCATACCGGTCCGTATATGCATTAAATCTGAAATCCGTAAAAGAGAAACATAAATCCGTGCAAAAATTACATACACAATAAGGAATATATAAAAAAAAAAAACTTATTTTTTTATGTATTATTTCATTGACAACATTAGAATCAAAACAAGGTTTAATTGCGCAACAAAGCAAATAATTAAATTTGTCATTCAGACAATTTTTAAAACAAAACAAAGCTTAATTTAATTATCTCTTTCATTCACTACTGCAATCTAATACTCTATACACTACTGCAATCAACGTCAACCGTGTGACATGCATGCCATGCCATCTTTGTCAGTCTCTTAGATGAAACATGAAACGGCAATTCCCTGTCATAGTTAACCTCTTACATTCTTTTTTTTTTTTTTAATACAATTCTTATATGGATGTCGAAAGTCAACAAAATATAGATATATCGATGCATCGATGTTTTTGTGAAGCTGGTGTGCTGCATTTTAAAAATAGTAGATACGTGTTATAAAGTATTATTGGAAATACGAACACATATCCGTACGCAATACTCTAAATTCCGTACGTGTATGGACAAATCCGTACATAATAAGGCATCACCGGACTCAAACAGATTGCTTTGAAATATCCTGTCAATTTAAAATATCATAGTGTACGTAATACCTCGATCATGGGGTCCTAGTGCTATTTAAATTTGAATTGTAACCCATTCTGGTAAAATTAAACTGTAAAAACAAAACAAACTAATAAAACAAATCTGTTTAAGGAAAAAAAAACAATTTACGAACGGAGTTTAAACCCTTTTACTTACCGTTCGTTGTACTAGTGATGGGTCGTTAACGGTTTTCCCTAAATGAAACGTTAATTTAACTTCGTCAAATAGTTAATTTATAAACGGTTAACGTTAATATCGTTGACAGGAGATCAACGGTTGATTCAAGTAGTTCGTTGTTTTAACGCCCATTGCTACACTGGCACTGTACATACCATTAATCACTTGGGACGGACCCAACCACGTTCGATGTACGTTTAGTAAAATAGACCGACAGAAAACTAGTTACGGCGGCAAAGATTCTCTCTATGAGATGAGGCATCTATATGCTAGATATAGAAATAAGATAATGCAATCGATTGCTACAGTTATTAAATAAATTTAGACACTTGTTTGCAGAAAATAATAAAGTATTAGGATGTACGGACGTGTTGGAGAATGGAGATGCATATTCCGAGAACAACCGAGCAACCTGTTTACTGCAAACTTTATCGACTTTCCTACCTAGCTTGATGACATCATGCTTCCAAACATTTCAGTAGACTCAAATTGTTGGGCAACGTCCTTCAACTTTTCTTAGAAGCTAATTTAAAACAGAATTAGAATATAAAACAGTTTTAAAAATAAAACGGAATTATTTGGGACACGAGATCAACGCCAAAATCCTAGAACCCGTAATGTTCATGAAATCCGTAAATGTTTTGATTTGAGATTTAGGCAATCGTAGACTCTCTGAAACAGTTCAGAACTCATCTCGTAGGTATTCCAGAGACTGAACAAATTGTGCCGCGTTTTGAATTTTATTAAAGTATTCGCATAAATTAGTAGAATAATTAAAATTACAGCTGTGTAAAGTTGAACAGTAATTTAACCTGCGTGAGTTAACAGTAAATTAAGCTGCGTGAGTTAACAGAAATTAAAGCTGTGTGAGTAAACAATAATTAAAGCTGTGTGAGTTTGGAGAAAATAAAGCTGTGTGAGTTAGGATAAATTAAAGCTGTGTGAGTTAGGAAAAAACAAAGCTGTGTGAGTCAACAGTAATTAAATCTGTGTGACTTAAAAGGCATTAAAGCTGCGTGACTTAACATTAATTAAAGCTGTGTGACTTAACAGTAATTAAATCTGTGTGACTTAACAGTCATTAGATCTGTGTGACTTAACAGTCAATAAAGCTGCGTGACTTAACAGTAATTAAAGCTGTGTGACTTAACAGTCATTAAAGCTGCGTTACTTAACAGTAATTAAAGCTGTGTGACTTAGCAGTCATTAAAGCTGCGTTACTTAGCAGTTATTAAAGCTGTGTGACTTAACAGTAATTAAATCTGTGTGACTTAACAGTAATTAAAGCTGTGTGACTTAACAGTCATTAAAGCTGCGTTACTTAACAGTAATTAAAGCTGTGTGACTTAACAGTCATTAAAGCTGCGTTACTTAGCAGTTATTAAAGCTGTGTGACTTAACAGTAATTAAATCTGTGTGACTTAACAGTTATTAAAGCTGTGTGACTTAACAGTCATTAAAGCTGCGTGACGTAAAAGTAATTAAAGCTGTGTGACTTATCAGTAATTAAATCTGTGTGACTTAACAGTTATTAAAGCTGTGTGACTTAACAGTAATTAAATCTGTGTGACTTTACAGTCATTAAAGCTGCGTGACGTAAAAGTAATTAAAGCTGTGTGACTTATCAGTAATTAAATCTGTGTGACTTAGCAGTCATTAAAGCTGTGTGACTTATCGGTAATTAAATCTGTGTGACTTAACAGTCATTAAAGCTGTGTGTTTAGGAGTAATAAATGATGTGCGGAAAAGTAAACTATATTCATACAATACGAGACTGATATGAAATAAAAGCTACTATATCACAATAGAAATTTATTAAAAAACACGATTTATTAAATACTAGCGTTTCACTTCTACCACAATTTTTTTTTTGTCGTTCCCCTGTTCCGCTTAGTGGCCTAATAGAAATACACAATTTTGACTTTGACCACATCTGTTATTTACATGAACAAATGTACTGCCCATAATGTTTTCTATTCCAGACGCCAAATACCAGCGACAGACCGGCGCTAGTGGAGGCGCTGATCGCCGTGAGTCACGGCAAGCGCAGGATGGCCGAGTGTTACCGACCTCCGACCTTGGATATACCAGCTTGACTTAATTCTACAATACGTATAGTTCATCTTTTATTTTGAATGTTAATCTTCTAATATATTCATAATTAAGTATTCCGAATGATTAAAACTTAGGACAACATCCGCTTGTCATCTTTCGGTGTATCAAATAAATAATAATGTTAATTATTACGCGTTGATTCTTTGATAAATATTACTGGTAATAATTGTTATTTAATATTAGTAATTTTATTATATAATTCAATTTGATTATTACATTAATAGAAGTTTATTGGAATAATATAAAAAGCGGATGTGTTAGGCAGTTTGAATTGTTGGCAGTGTCCGCCATTGTTGATACTACGAATTGTAAGACGAACGCTAGTCAGATTGTTTTTTGTAAATAACTGAGAATAAACACTTTGTAAATTATACGAGTGCCGTTTCTGTTCTGTGACCAGCCTATCCTGACCACTGGTTCACAGTTACCATTGTTAAGCCTTCAAGTTCTCGATCTCATGATCTCATGATTACTGTTTTCAACACAAAGGAGAATGTTTGAATACGTACCTTTATATCTGCTATTGTTACCTTCATCTAAAGGCTTTCAAATATTTTGTTTGTTATTGATTTAACTTCATACATCAAAATGGTTAAAAGATAGACTAAAGGTTTTAGACATTCTATACTAGTGAATATTAAAACTGAAGACCTATGATGTCAGTGAGTTGCTGCTGCAGCCATCGTCAATATGAGATAAATATAACATACACACACGCTCACACACACTATTTTTAGGATATTTCTCTAAGTTTCTTTTCTTTTTTTTATTTACAGTTCAAGTCGTATGTTGTTTAATTTGAAATTTTGCTTGTATTTTTTTGTTTAGATTCTGTTTTCCTTTTGTACATCACTTTTACCTTATCATAACTAGGCATAATAAGATTTACTGTAAAAGTTGTACAAGTTTCTGCAATAAACCTTTTATATTATTTATTTACTTATATTGATTCTGATTCTTCGTTTTAGTACCAAGTTTAAGGGTGCCTTTCCACCAGAGATATTCTTATCTACGTTGCTATGGATACGTTTGATATCCACCAATCATATTCATCGGTCCATATAGCATAGCTCTGGTGGAAATGGGTTCTGCTAAGCTATGTGTATGGATGGATGCATGCTCAGAGGCCTTAGTGCGAGTTTTTACTCACGGTCAATCGCGTTAACGTAAACGTCAATTTGTATGGAAACTGGATAAGCGCCGTCTGGGGACGGTAAGGAGAAACCTCTTTTTTTGTATACATTTTGACATAAGAGATCGTTTACGTAACACGAGTTAGCGTGAGTCACGCGTGAGTAAAAACTCGCACTAAGGCCACTGGTTGCATGCTATGCATGGTCGTGAGTGGTGTACAAGCACGGTGCGAGTACTTCACCCTTCACAGCGCCGCCGCGCCGCGCCGCTCCCTGTGCCTTCCTTACTATCGATACATCGCATAGCTCGATCTGCGCATTTTCCTCGCACAGCTAGCTCGCGGCGGCGCATCTTCATAGCGCATCTTACTAGGCCGCTACATGGCTTAGCATAATTAGCATAAGTGGAAACGGTCACATAGTTTCGTAGCTTAGCTTTCACATCCTCGCAGCATAGCTGCATAGCACATCTCAGTTGGAAAGGCACCCTAACTAACCGATAAGGTTATTTTGAGTATGCGTACACACTAAAAATAACCTTACTATAAGAGCTATCGTGTAACTAAGTTGTGGATGACAAATAAGTAGTCGCTTCATGTCTTCTTCTTTTCTAGTCGATGGAAAACTCTTTAGATATTTTGGGGCCAGTAGGGAGCCACACCAATAGCAGCGTCAGTGGCGTTGACTAGGTCCTCCAAAGTACAAGTGTGTGGGCACATGGGGCACTCCGGCATGTATGTCATATTCTGCACAGGGGCCACCGCGCTCACATTTTGTGTCAGACTAGTTTAAAAAAAACTCCATTTTGCCAAATTGTCTTTGCAACGGCCTACCTGGGTACGCAATCGATTGAGTGCTTTCCATACAGCCACTGCAGTTCACGGCCAGGTAAAACACTGGTACTCAGCTGCTTCTGATAGGACTCGAAGTTTTTTTTTTTATATTTATTAATGTTGGGCTCGCGTTGCACCACTATCTCACCTGGTGTTAATCGATTATTTAGTCGAGGGTAAAGCACGCTTGGTTAGAAGTAACCTATTCACTCATAACTGAACCTAAAATAGTCGGAAAATGCTAGAAAAATTCATTGTTTTATTTCAAAGTTCATTCTAGAACATGGAGCTTCTTTGATTAGATAGAAAATCCAATGATACTAACTTGGTTATCTAGAATTTCTTCTCAATAACAACATAATTGCTACAGATCAAAAGCGTTTCCCTCAGGAACGGAATGAGATTGGTCCGCCATTTTATTCCCGATTGACCCGAGCGTTGTAATCTAAACTTTAATTCAAATCTATATCATTCGGGTGAATTTATGTTGTTATAACTTCCGGGTTTCGGGTAAGTTTTTATTATATAAAGGTTGACAATAATTGCTGATTTGATAGGCATCAATTTGACCAAATTTAGAAATATTTATTTTAAAATAATATTCGCTGATATTAAGCAGAGGAGCTCGTGGCTGTATAATAACAGCCGCACGGGTCGATCTTCAAGGTTAAGCAACGCTTGACGAGGTCGGTCCGTGGATGGGTCACCATTTCAACATAGCGAGATTCCTCCGTGCCTCGGCAAGCACGGTAAGTCGTTGGTCCCGGCTGTCATTTCAAGATCTTTGGCAATCGTTACAGGTAGTAACAGTAGTACAGGTAGTAGAAGCATGAGATCTGACACCAGTATAGCTGAGGGGTACCGTGTTACCCAGTTACTGGGTTGTGTAGGTCAGATAGGCAGTCGATCCGGTTAGACTGGAAGCCGACCCCAACTTAGTTGGGAAAAGGCAAGGCAGATTTATTGATTCGCAGATATTAAATAAAAAACCGACCAAGTGCGTGTCGGACTTCGCACATTTAGGGTTCCGTACCAGAACGCAAAATTAACTTTGTTGTAATCGGAAAAATGAGAGCATTTCAAAGAAAAATCTGGTTCATCAATATATTGGTATTTGTTATCAAAATAAACATAGTAATAAACATTATCACTAAATTTGAAGTTCATAGGTCAATGGGAAGTTAAAAATATCTTTGGTTTATTTTTTTTTTAAAACGCTGTTTTTATTGGTTTCTCATTCCTTTGTTCTCGAATATTTTTTAAACAAAAAACACAGTACGTATCTACACAAATGAGCTCTAAACAACGATACTCGACTCGATGGTCAAACATTTTTTCGGCCTTCTTTACTTGTATGGATGGAACCTTAAAAACAGTTAAAAGTATTTTTTACGATTTGTTTGGTTTTAGGTCAACAAGATACTTATACTGTAAATAAATTACGACTGTAACGCCAATTGTTGGGTCGAAAAACCCATGTGACAGACGACGGACCGACAGACGGACACGTGAGTAACAACAATGGGGCTCCGTTTGGACACTTCGGGTGCGATACCCTAAAAAGTGCGGTAGATAGAGGTTTCAAAAAATTTACTCGACCGCTCTAGTGGTTTTGACACTAGACATGAAAACCGCGGCAGCGGTGTTGGCGTGTGCGTGGTGTGATTTTAGTAATAGCTCAGTCTCGTACGTAATGCTATAAATTTTCATGGACTTTTCGCATCGTCTTTTTAACCCCCGCCGGAAAAAGAGGGGTGTTATAAGTTTCACGAGTGTTGCTGTGTATCTGTGTATCTGTATATGTGTGTATGTGTGTATCTGTGTATCTGTGTATCTGTGTATCTGTGTATCTGTGTGTCTGTCTGTGGCACCATAGCGCCTAAACGGATGAATCGATTTTGATATAGTTTTTTTTGTTTGAAAGGTGATTTTGTCGAGTGTTCTTAGCTATGTTTGAATAAAATCGGTTCAGCCGTTGAAGATAAATGCGTCAGGGGTTTTTTAAATTTTGAAATTTTACTTGTGTTTTACCGCGACATCGACTGCTTAGAGGCTCTAGACAAGTGACGTTCTATCATCGAAAGCCTGGCGATAGCGATCGTCAACAAGTAAAGTTTTTAGTTTTAAGTTTGTCTGATTTTTATTTCAAGCATCATAATTGATCTCGTAGTAGACACGCTTTGATCGACAATATATAGAACACGTAATTATGACACGATATCTTGTGAAAATACCCCGATTCAAACAGTAAAACGACCATAACTGTTAAACTGCTGTACCTTCGAAATCGAAATCGGTTTATCTTTTTAGGAGCTTTCTACACACTTCATACTTAACACACCCTTATTTTTCCGTCGGGGGTTATTACAAATGTACGGGTATTCCATGCGCTATCAAAGTGTCACGTGATAAATCCCTTATAGTTTGGTATTCGACCATAGCCATTGATATGATCGAATACCAAACTAGTACTAGTCTAGAACCTCAGAGTACTAAGGCACTGCGGCGTATTCCGTGTGATAGTTGAAAATCATACAACGGGAAGGTACAACTGCGATAAAAAGTATTGTTTGGTCTAATCTACTACTAGCAAGTCTTTTCTTATAAACAGTATACACTTTTATAACAAGTTGCCAAAGTCAGTTATAGAACTGACCGATGGAAAGTTCAAAAATCACATAAAACGTGTCCTTATTAAAAAAGCATATTATAAAATCAAGGACTACGTTGAAGATAAAAATATTTGGTTTTAGCTCCTTCTGCACTTGCGGCTTCCCTGGTAACTCATAAACGGCACAAATATGTGGATGTCTCTAACTATTCTCAATCTCATTTTTTCTTCATTTAATAAGACTTTTTACAATGGTTTTCAATTATCTTTATAGCCCTTTGCTAAGAATAGTTACAGCACTGATTTTTGCCACATGCACATGCACACATTTGTGCCACATGTTAAATTTAGTCTTGTTATACTTTGTATAGATTATTTTACCGATTGGTTTGTAAATGTTTGAACATTGTAGGCCTTCTAGATTTCTAGATTGTTAACATTTTATCTCGTTTTCCTTTTTTTTATCAATTGTTTATTTATTATATAATCATTTCTTGTTTTAGTTTCTTACGACTTATTATCGGGCCTGCGTTGTCCGCCCATCTAAGTACTGCTGTAACAAGGAAATATTGTAAAACCTATAATTTTTTTTAAAGAGTAACCATGGAGTTTCTTGCCGGTTCTTCTCCATAGGAATCGATCAACCCGAACCGTGCACATTGTCGACGTTTTATAAGTGCCCATGTGAAATAAAAATTATTGATTTTGATTTTGAAACCCTGGCCATGGTTTCCCGTGTTCTTAATTTCATCCAAGTCCGTTCGTCCCGTTGCGGCGTTACAAATATCAAAACAAGCCAAACGGATCTTCTCATGTAGACTGCTTGTATAAGTAGGGTAGTATTTAATATTCGTAATCTACTATATAAAAATTAGTCGGGTTTCTTGCTGACGATAGAACTCCAGAACGCACGAACCGATTTCCAAGGTTTTGCATTCGTTGGCAAGGTCTCGAGCTCCGTGAGGTTTATAGCAAAGAAAATTCAGGAATTAAAAAAAAAAAAGCCTTTTCAAGCGGAAAATCATTTTTCACATACAGCGCCATCTCTGATACATAGCATGTACTACAAAGATGGCGCCGGTGCGTGATACATTGTTTGACAGCTACTAATTGTTCTCTGATCAGTTAATTTCAAGTGACAAACCGGTATTGTGTTCACTGTGAAATTGTGAAAAAAGTTAAAGTTAAGTTAAAGTTATTCGTTATTTAAGGTCTCGGGCTCCGTGAGGTTTATAGGTAGGGTAGGGTCGGGTAGGGTAGATTATGGTAGTGTAGGGTAGGGTAGTGTAGGGTAGAGTATTGTAGGGTAGTGTAGGGTCGGGTAGGTTAGGATTGGGGAGGGGAAGGGTAGGGTAGTGTAGGGTAGGGTAGTGTAGGGTAGGGTAGTGTAGGGTAGGGTAGTGTAGGGTAGTATAGAGTCGGGTAGGGTCGGGTAGGGTAGGGTAGGGTAGGGTAGGGTAGGGTAGTGTAGGGTAGGGTAGGGTAGGGTAGGTTAGGGTAGGGTAGGGTAGGGTAGGGTAGTGTAGGGTAGGGTATGGTAGGGTAGATAAATGGTTGGTCTTTTAATGGCAAAACAAAGTTTGCCGGGTCAGCTAGTACTCGGAAAAAATACCATATTAGTTCCACCTAAAAATATGCCTGATCTAAAGGTCAAATTCATCCGACGAATGTTTCATAGAACATACCAAAATATTTTCTTTCGAAGAATAAACACGTACAAAATATTCACTGAAGAGAAAATAATCTGGCCATCTGTAAAGAATCATCCAAGTCAATGGTCTCACGTTTATATTTATGTTTTTCCCTTATAATCCCTCTTCAGAACGTTATCTGAATGGCTGATCAAGATTCAATTCAATGCCCAAAGATAAGAACCATATTTACGATTCAGGAGACAGGGTATTTCTGCTATCTTAATTTTCGATATATAGTTTTTTTCTGATTCCATAACAATTTGCCATAATATTAATATGGTCTTGTGATGCAGAGGAATGAGAAAAATATCGTGAGGAAAGTTTTAAGTATGAATGTGGATGGTTCTAATGGTAGAGGAAGACGAAATAAACTTTAAGTTAATTGTTTAATAGATGAAATAGCTAGTTTTTTAGGGTTCCGTACCCAAAGGGTAAAAACGGGACCCTATTACTGAGACTCCGCGGTCCGTCTGTCTGTCTGTCTGTCTGTCTGTCTGTCACCAGGCTGTATCTCATGAACCGTGATAGCTAGACAGTTGACATTTTCACAGGTGATATATATCTGTTGCCGCTACAACAACAAATACTAAAAACAAAATAAAATAAATATTTAAGGGGGGCTCCCATACAACAAACGTATTTTTTTTTTTTTTTTGCCGTTTTTTACGAAAATGGTACGGAACCCTTCGTGCGCGAGTCTGACTCGCACTTGGCCGGTTTTTTTTATTTAAAATATTCTTGCGGTTGACCACTCTCTCTCCTGATGGTAAGCGGTGATGTAGTCGACTGTGAAGCACGGTTGCCTAGAAGTAACCTATTCACTCTTGACTTAATGACGTAGCTATCGGGAAACACAGACTCCGGCAGAGAATTGCACTCCTTAGCTGTACGCATAATAAAAGTATTTTCAAAACGCGGCAGCTGAAGTGAGCGACCAAAGCGAGCGAAATTAACTCCCGTCATCTCCTTCATGTTAAGTTATCTTAGACCCTGCAGACAGTAAAAGGAGTCGACAAACTATTATTTTCAAGTCGCTGTTTTAAACAAATATTTTTTTCTAAAAAAATACGACGAGCCGTTTAGACGTGATTCTCTTTTTTGAAATCAGCTACTGAGGCGCATCTGCGCCTTAATGACGCCTCCAGCCGATCGTATCTTAAAGTCATAAATCAAGTAGTTTTTTTTGTAAAAACCCTTTTTACATTATTAATATTGTAAAAGCTTTTTGATATAACGTTTTGAAATACATGCTTAAATATTAATGCAATGAAAATGTGTAAATAACAACAGGGTTATTTTAATATTTTCAAATTAAAGCTGATCTTCTAACTTAAAGGTCAGCTTCATCATTTCAGCTGAAAGACGTCCATTGCTGGACATAGGCTCCACGCGTCGCCACATTGACCGGTCCCATGCGTCCCGCATCCAGCGGCATTTAAAGGTCATAATATCCTATTTATGATACATTGTTCACATAACTTCAAACTTTTGAGGAACTCGAAAAGTAATTTATAATTACTGTTGTGTTGGAAATGGGAAAATGGTTCGAGTTTTAACATACACTTACTAATTAATTAAATTAGTAATGTACGATGTTATTTCCAAGGACAGTAAGTATAGAGTGTTCTTGTGTATAAATTCAAAAATACAAGCACTTATAAAATACACGTAGGTACTTACGAATTTTTGGAACTAAACATTAACCCTCTTACTAATAAACGCAGAATAAAAATACACCAGGTATAAACCTATGAAAATGTATGGGTATACCTTTGTTATACCTGGTATAACTTTATTCCGTGTTTATTAGTAAGAGGGTAAGGATTTTTTTTTAACTGTATAGAGTGAGATACAAGGTAATACTATGCACAATCTGTATGTACGAGTACCACTAAGTCCACCCACCCACTACTTCAAATACAACAGTAGTCCATACAAAAAAAAAGAAGAGCGCAATTCTTATCCACCTCACAGTTCTGTTTCCCCTAAGGATGGAACTGATACTCAGCGAAAAGGTAAAAGGATCATTGGTTTCTCGTATATCACTTGCGAGTGTGACAATTGAGGCGGGTCTGGAATCCCGGGATCTCGGGATTGCGGGAATGCGGTCTCTGACCCGAACCGGATAGAAAAGTAATTAGGTCCTACATGAAACTTTGTGGTTACGTACTGCTGAGCAGTTAAGATTCAGAAATCGTATGATCTTGTTAGTGGCATCTGAGAGTAATGGTTAGTTAAAATGTTTGTAGAATGAAGAGGAATTATAGGTAAGTAAGCTAGTAAACATTGACACCATGTAACCTGTGTTATTAAAACAGCCCTTATTTCCATTTTTAAAATAATATGATAGTTAAAGTGGAACTGGGCTTACAGCGTCTGCCGTATACCCAAGAAGCTTTGGGCCAGAATTAAATTATAATTATTTATTTGCCTTTTTGAAACATGGTGTTTACAAAGGTCATAGTGCTATGCCTACATGTCCCACCATATAAACGGGATACAAAATCAATTTCCAATTCAATGAAATTCTTACATAAATTTTCAATTTACATTATTTACATTACATCAATATTAAAATTTTAATAATTATTTCAAATATAATTATATATTTATTCTATACACTTTCATTTTAAAATATCATTGATTAAAACAAGACATTTAAAATATTACCTATCACTTAACCTAAATAATTACTTAAGCCTGTATTTTGATGCCACATCAAAAAAAAAATACGGAGATATTTTACAAAAAAAATACGTGAATTGAGTAAAAACATTCCTGCAACAATCACTTCCGTGGTACCAAACAATTTTTTTTGATGGTCAGTTGGGTAATTGATTTTGGCAAAGCATTGAGTGCAGTAGTGGCCTAGTGGTATCGGCCGCGACTTATAACTTGTAGGTCGTGGCCGTCTTGTGGTCGTGGTGGTCCAAGCAGGCGCTTTACTTTGTGTAAATTATTTCACCACTGCTCTCAAAACGGTGAAGGAAAACATCGTGACATGTCCTAGAACCAAATATTCGAATAGATGTGACTTCCACCAACCTATTAGGCATTGGGCCCGCGTGGGGGATTACGGCCCATTCCCTCTCACAGAGATGATGCCTGTGTCCCAGAAGTGAGAACATTAAAAAGGCTGATGATGATGAAAGCATTATAAATTCTATGGGGAGTCGCCTTTGCCTGATGATGCAGCCTGTAACAGTAAAAGCCAAACTAAACTAATTATATTCACTGTTTTTACGGTTTATTTTACCACCACATTTAACGTGAAATGGTACATGTACCCTCAAATAACCATTGCCTGTTATGCCACCCTTGCCAATGCATAAAACCCTTTATGAGAAGGTTTCAAAGTTAGAAAACAAACAATCCCATAGATACAAAGTACCAATTCGTGACATAACATAAATAACTCTCATAAATAATTCCACGAGGAAAAATGGCTGATTGATGATAAAATAAAACAACAAAAACATCTTAAACTTATATTGGCTTGTATTGGTATTCGGTATCGGAAAAATGTGTTTCTGTTGAAAAAGTACATATAGATGTCTTTCTGGTAAAAATAACGCTAAGTAATTGAATCTTGTTTTATAACATAACATCACCCCATAAAAATTAAATCTTCACAGCAAGCTGAAACGTATTTTTCTAGCTATCTTGTGACTGTCCGAACTTCGAGAAAGAGGTTAACCGTCGAATCCGACTCGGCTGGACAGCGTTCGGGAAATTGCGCGGTGTCTTCTCGTCCAACTTACCACCGTGTCTAAAGACGAAGGCCTATGACCAGTGTGTGTTGCCAGTGATGACCTATGGCTCTGAGACGTGGTCGCTCACAATGGGCCTCATCAGAAAGCTTACAGTTACCCAAAGAGCAATGGAGAGGGCTATGCTCGGAGTATCCTTGCGTGATCGAATCAGAAATGTAGAGATCCGCAAGAGGACCAGTGTTACCGACATAGCCCGAAGAGTTGCCAAACTTAAGTGGCAGTGGGCAGGGCACATTGCTCGCAGAACGGATGCCCGATGGGGCAGAAAAGTTCTGGAGTGGCGACGGCGAACCGGAAGACGATGCGTTGGAAGACCTCCCACCAAGTGGACCGATGACCTGGTGAAGGTTGCGGGGATTCGCTGGATGCGAGACGCACGGGACCGGTCAACGTGGCGACACATGGGGTAGGCCTATGTCCAGCAGTGGACGTCTTTCGGCTGATATGATGATGATGATGATTAATGACTGTCCGACTGACATTACTGTGCTAACTCCTGATGCTATTTCTAACTTCATTCAGTATCCTGCAGTCCAATTCGCGGCGTTTCCTTGCGGGATCGAATCAGAAATGAAGACATCCGCTAGAGGACCAAGGTTACCGATATAGCCCGAAAAATTGCCAAACTTAAGTGGCCGTGGGCAGGGCACAATGCTCGCAGAACGGGTGACCTTTGGGGCTGAAAAGTTCTGGAATGGCGACCGCGAACCGGAAGGCGTTGCGTTGGAAGGCCTCCCACTAGGTGGCGCAACGACCTGGTGAAGGCTGCGGGAGACCGGTGGATACGAAACGCACGGGACCGATCACTATAGCGACGCTTAAGGGAGGCCTATGTCCAGCAGTGGACGTCTTTTAGCTGAAATGATGATGATGATGAATGCTTGAAAAGTTCATCTGCCTAAAAATGCAATTAACGCAATGAATGTTGCAAAATATTTTTCAATTTGCATACGCTATTTTGGTCATGCAGAAATTCTCAAACATCCAAGTCATTTTTGAAGAGTATCCAAAAGTTGCGAAAAATATCGTGTTGTTAATAATTTTTTTAAAGCAAAGCTCTTAGTTAGACGAAAAAATCATACTTCACAAATAATGTACATGAATCAATTTTCTTTTTTCATACTATTATAGTTTTATCCTAGCCGTTACTAAGGAGTATGCTTTAAAAAGTAATCGTTTTACGGCACTAAAGTGGTGGACGGCCCATAAAAGGCTGATGATGATGATGACGTGAGAGATTCACTCACAGTTACGCAAATTTAACCTATGATAATAAATTATTCACAGAGGCATTGATATAAATAATTTAGTAGTTTAGATAACGTCCTCCGGTTTCTGATAGCCTATTGGATTTGTTATCTGTAAACGTATGTTATTGTTTATTTTTATTCTGAACAACATTTCCGAACAGCAGTAATTGATTGATATACTGTTTTTTTTCCTACAATTATAGATATTCTTTCGATACCTTATATAAATTTATTTAAATGGTATAGGCACACGAATGGTTGAGACCAAAAGGTTTTGGAGTAGCAATCTATTATCGGAAGACAAAGCGTTGGAAGGCGAAGGTGAAAGTGAAATCTGGGTCATCGGTGGATCGGTGGACTCTTGTGTGTGTGTAACCACCGATCCACCGATTACATCGATGGATCACTAGTGATGGCATCGGGAAACTGCTGGATAAGAAAATCACGGAACCGATTGATTTAGCGACGCTTGAGAGACGCTTTTTAGTCCAATAGTGAACATATTTCGGCAACATGAAATTTAAATATCTATAAGATACTTATTATACAAAGTGCTTTGCATAAAACTATTCCAAAATATGATAACAGCCATGAGGCTGCTAATCTATCAGGCTTAAACGCTGAATTACAAAGCTAAAGACTTTGAATGACGTGTACAGATTTGAAAGCTGCCACAGACTTTCAACCCTGCGGTTTTCAAGTTTATCTCTGACGCGTCTGAGAGTGTGTTGAACTCTCGTTAGTACAGAATAATGGTACACGGTATAAGACATACGTATTATTTTGTCTGGCTTTGCCCACGTGCTGGAAAGTATTGCTTTTGATAACAAACTCCATTCCAGCGACGTTTAAGCGCAGGTTTAGATTAATACGTATACGATAGAAGTGCAAATAAAATGGAACGTAACTGGTGATATGTAGATGTCGGTAATATACAGAGTCAAAGTCAAAGTCAAATTTCATTATTTCAATTAGGCCACTAACCAGCATTTTGAACGTTATAAATTTAAATTAAAAGTACCATCCATTCCGAAGGATAGCTTATTATGGAAAAGAACGGACAAGAAGTCAAGAAACTCCTCCTTTACTCTTAAAAAAAAGTGTTTTACAATATGTACATCACATCATCAGCCTTTTAATGTTCCCACTGCTGGGACACAGACCTCCTATCTGTGCGAGGGAATGGGCCGTAATCCACCACGCGGGCCCAGTGCGGGTTGGTGGATGTCACATGTCTTAAAAATGTTGGTTCTAGAACATGCCGGTTTCCTCACGATATTTTCCTTCACCGTTTTGAGAGCAGTGGTGAAGAAATAATTTACAAAAGTAAAGCGCCTGCCTGGGCTCGAACCCACGACCTACAACTTGTAAGTCGCAGCCGATACCTACCACTGCTCTCTCAATATTTACATACTTACATTAATTTATATACGTGAGGATGATGTACCTAGACTTACACTACTATACTATTTATAGATATAAACTAGACCTAGATAAATCTCTATCCAATAAACCTTTGGAGAATACAGCCGCGAACTTATGTGAAATTGAAGTCTTAATAGATTGTAAATTAAATTTTCACGAACAATAGATAATAAGTAGGTCCTAGACAATTTTTTTTTTCTTTTTTTTTTTAATAAAAAACTTTGCCCACCCTAGGAATTTCTTCCTGTATCGTGGGTGCGTTTACAAACATATAAACTCAAATACACAACACCCAGAGCCGGAACAACTATCTGTAGGTCATACAAATATTTGTTCCGTGCGGGAATCGAACCCGCGACACGCAGCGCAGCAGTCAATCGCTCAACCACTGCGCCAACCGTGCGCCCATTTACTGTATTAACCCAATTACTGTATTACAAATATAAATAACTAGCTTCTGCCCGTGTTTTATCATTCCAAGGGAACTCACTACCGGGATAAAAACTCCTATGTGAAGGACATAGGTCTCTCAGCAGACCATGACGTTCCGTCCTTCGCCGCATGCCCCGTAACCTGTACCTACATGTAAGGACCTTATGGTTGCGTCAGCCAGTGGTGTTGGCGAAGCTGAATACAGGGCAAAACATAGTATTTACCACCGACACGTTAAGAAGAAGATCGTGAAAACTGAACAGACAGACAGAGTTACTTTCGCTTTTATAATATTAGTATAGATACTGGATGGTATGGATAGATTCATTACTGGAAAATCATTCTATAGTTAATCAAAAACTAACTACGCAATAGTCAATTAATTCAACCACAACTAGCTTAAGACATGAATAAATCAATTACTAAAATAGTTGATCAAAATGCCAGTTAATGCGCCAAAGTGATGTTAAACCAATAAAATGTTCGCAAAGCTCATCAATTATTGAATTAAATGTTGCTCGGATAGATAGCCAATGTTTCGATTAATTAATCGTATTTTTAGGACTTAGTTGGATAATTGCATTTGCTGCTTCAATGTTGGGATTGGATTTTTAATCTGCGAAGAAGCTGGTTGGTTGTGATTTTACCTAAGTTTTAGTGATACCTGTAAATGTAAGCGAAGTACCGGTGAAATTTATAAAATGACTGTAGATACCCTCTAATTTATAATATCGATGATAATTTACGAAGTACGTCCACTGTTGCACTTAGGCTTCCCACAAGAGACGCCACGTCGACCGGTCTGATGCTATTTGCACGCATTGGACTCCTGTGGCCTTCATGAGGTCATCGGTCCACCTAAAGGGAAAATTTCTGAATTGTGCTTTTATAAATTAACATCGACATTTTCAGCTCATCGCTTTATGCAATACTAATCATGCAGAACTTACTTTTAAAAATGTATTTGCATCATACCAAAAATGCCTCGTTGATCTTGTGGTAGCAACTGATACGGCTGAGCATGAAGTCCTGGGTTTGATTCTCGGGTCTAGCAAATTGCCACTGAATTTTCCATCTGGCAATAACACTTAATTCTATTTGTGCCCCGTTGATGGCAACGGTTATGTCGCCTGTTACATTAACCATAGTTGGTGAAATTTGCGTAAAGCCTAAGTACATATTCTGCCTAAGCTACTGAATGATATAGACGTGATGTTATGTTATATTTATCTTAATAATTATATTCCTTAAAGTGCAATAAAGTTCCCAGAAACAATTGTTTTCACTCAAGGGGATAGGTCTACAAAAACAGAGTACGTTTTTCTATTTTAAATATAAACAACACAGAAAATAGTAAACCTTTCGATAAGAGCAACTGCAAACATTCGATTGCTGCCAGAATGCCGCAGGGAATTTCACAAAATACGGCATTTTAATTTATTTCATGTCGTCCGAGCTTAAAGGGAAAATGAATCGGCCAGTAATTTTCATGCAAATTGGTTGTCACTACAGAGTACGGAACTGCCATATGGGTAGTGATTAAAGACACCAATATACTGTATAATATACCCTTTATGTATTAATATGAAAGCTTGGAACGCCGAAGCGGGTAAAACTAGATTAGGATAATGTATGTACATTCAATTATGATAATTTCCAACACATGCTCTGGGAACAAATGACGGCTATCTTAGCTACAATCAGATATCGTGGGCCGTTGAAATTCTTTGACAACAGTTTTAAATTATTTTCAGATTACTCTTTGAACTGTCCCCGCTGTACTAGTTTTGGTTTCGATTCCCAGGTTCCCATTAGGAGTTTCTCAGTTTTTGAATTGGCGCTATATCACCCCCGTACTTCGGAACTTGTAAAGCCGTAGGTCCTGCTCAGCCTGGCCGTGCCAGAACACGATCCTTTTGGACTATGAGAGTAATGGAACAAATAGAGTATCAGTGTTTGGGCAAAAGTTTATTGACGTTGCTGTCTCTAGCACTGGCGGCCGAGGCGTTTCCGTGCTCTATGGTCTGTTGTGAACGCTTCGCAGTAGACGGCAGTCTGTCGGTGTCCTGCGTAGTAATCGAGTTTGTGACTTTGTAATCTGTTTCTACTTAACTGTAACTTCAAAGATAAATTATTTTCAGACATAAGGGACGTACTAGGAAGGGCCCAAATCGTGAAACGATCAGCCTGGCTAGCATGGGCGTACCCAAGACATTTGTGACAAGACATGATAAATTATGTCATGTCTTACAATTTGTCTTAAATTCTAGCACGGGTCAATCATGTGACATATTTTGGCGCAAAATGCCTTTCTTGTTGCTGCCGAGCACGGCCTACTGTGTCAAGGCTTGAGTCACACATTTTCGCAGTTTAGGCGATAAAGCCATTTTGACATATATAATAGCACCGGCGACGTGAGAAAATTTCCTGACGTTTATTTGGGACTCATCGGGTCTTAATTGCTAATACGGGCGCACCTATTTTGTCACGAATGTCACATTTTGACAAATGATTGAGAAAAATGTATCAATTTCGTTCGGAGGTGGTAATAAAATTTTATAGATGAAAAAATATATATTTTCCTTCCAATTACGGCACCAAATGGCAATGGTGATCAATGCTTATTAATTAATTGAAATGTTACAGGATTATTAATTAATTTTATATAATGACTTTTTTTATAATTGTATTTTTTTTATTGTTATTCTTATTGTTAATTATTATTTTAATTTTGATTATTATTTTTCATAATTATTTTCTTTTATTCCATATTCTTCTTACTTTTTAAATTTTTAAATATTTCTTAAATAAAACCCCCAAAAAACTTTTAAAATATAAAAAATAGGGACCCTCCGGTATCGGGAACAGGGTCCAAGCTATTATATTTTTAAGTAATTATTAAAATGTTCACAATAATTATATCTTTCTAATAAACAATTACTATGTTATCAAACAAACAAAGAAAAATAAAGTGTGTATAAGTCTATGGTCGTGAGTCAAATATTAATTTGTTCCCAACAAAATTAAAAAGTTGTTTATCTGTATGAACGGCACACTTTTATATGTATTATTTCATTTGGTCGTCTATTCAGATTATGTCACACCTGTCGTACAAATGAGACGGGGGTTTTTTAAATTTTGAAATTTTACTTGTATGCAAAATAAAATAAGATTCGGAGGCCCATAATTCGGCAACAGTGCGTCGTAGGGCTATGCTTCTCAGAACCTAAATGGTTGTTATGACTAGGTTAGAACCGAAACTGCAATAAAATTGGAAAATTTCCGAAAAATAAAAAAAAATTAACGTCAAGAAGTTATGCCACAAGTCAAGAAAATATCTCACGCCACCGTGCTAGCATTTAAGACAAAATAGCTTTATCACAGTTTGTGACATCACAGTAGGCCGTGCTCGCCGGGCAGTAACGTACAATGTTCATGCTCTGTGAACTTGTGCATTTTGGTTAGTAAATTAATGTTAGAATCAGGTGAATCATAAAACAAGGATTTGAGCAAAATAAAGCATTCTAAAGCCAATACTAAGTTAGACGTAGTAACATTATACGCTCCCAAAAATAATTTTTCATTCCCAACCCGCCAATGTGGGACCAGCACAATGGCGGTAATTTTTCATAAGTATATTGTACTCACACATTTTTATGTAAAAAGCGAAGAAAGCGTGCACGCCATCAAAACACGAAGGCTTAATTTAAGAAGGGCGGGAAGACGCCTCTCCAACAAAATAAGGAATACACTGATTGAATTTCAAAACATGTTCAGAGATTGTGACGTCGACCATTGATTTTATATTGGTTGTACATTGTTGAATGCCGTGCCTGTTTAAACGATGATGTTTTGAGTCCTTAGGATGCAAAGTCACTTAACGAGTGAATGTATTTGTGAAATAATGTTATGTATCTAGTACCCTATAGAAGTTTCTGGACAACGTAGAACTCTTGTTCACTAAAAGAGACGAAATACCACGAAGCAAAATAGAGTTATGAAGATAGCTTGCATTGAAAGACCACAACATCATCATCATCACCATCATCATCTTCCTGCCCTTGTCCCATGTTACGTGGGGTCGGCGCAACACGTTTTCTTCTTCCATACCGTCTTGTCCCCTGTCACGCTATCACTGACTTTTTCTTTCATATCTCTCCTCACACAGTCCATCCATCTTTTCTTTGGCCGTCCCCGTTGATTTACGATATTAACTAACGTAAATCAACGAGTCATAAATTAAGAGCAAGTGCATTAATTCGGCGAAACATAACAATTAATTAAGATGCGTTTCATTTTGCGATATGCAGTCCCAAAAAAACCTAACATTTGAAAGTTTCCTTGGATTTTGTAACCGTATTTACTTACTTCCGAGTATGTTTTTAAACAAATTACTCGTCACTGGGGATTGCAACCTCCGCTTCCTCACGTCGAACTGAACACAGCTCTTGAGTTCACATCCTTTCCATTCCGTTTTCCTGAAACTTTAGTTTCAATCATTCTGTACGTTTCAAAAGAAATTCATATAATATTTAACATACAACAACATATATTTAGCGTGTTTTTGTAAATATCATAATATGTTCGTAGTTAGGTTAAGTTTAATATAATTAGTTAAATAAATACTGTTACAAAAATGTTTATAAACAGAATTTCTTGAAATTTAACATCAGTTGAATAGTTTATGAATTTCGTTTGAATTGAATAAGTACCTACTTATTTATGTATTGCTCATAATATGTCAGGCGTATTTTTATGAAATCTGCTGTACTTATAAACATCTGTAATTTATTGATCGTTCTCAAACCAAAATCTGCTATGTGCATTTTTTTGAGATGTTTGTTCATCTGACTTGAATATTTTTGTAAAATTTGTAATCTGTAAAATTGTCGTGGATTCATAATTACCTATTATGAGCAAACGTCGATTTTACAGATTTTTATCAAACGACATGCCCAATAAAATGGAAACACCTACCAAAATACCAAGATCCCAATCTCCAGACTAGAAGAGTTTTAGCATATTTAAATAAACTAACATGAACCTTTTAATATTTGATGAGAGTTCCCAATTGAGGATTCAATGTCACAAGAACAATATTAACTCTTTAGATCTGTGTTTTTGTACATAGAACATACTTATATTATTGTAGATAATAATATTCTAAGAACTGAAACTATGAGCAAATGTTTGATAACGTAATAATGGGTACATTTTAAGATGGAATTATCGTCTACTGATAAAAATAAAATGTTTTTTAGTGCGGGTTACAAAAGAATTTCAATGATTATATTAATCGCGTTTAACGGCGAACGTGATAATTAGTGAATTCAAATAAAATTTGGGCTCCATATCCGTACCCCAGGGTTGGCAAAAATCTGTGAAATTGTAAGTAATTTTTTTGTTGGTTTCAGTTTTGCCATTGTGGTTAAATAAAAATAAGAGGAATGGGGCATAATGAGTCAACCCTATAATAGTATTGTGAATACTTGACCCTGTATATACTGATTGTATCCTTCAAGAAGCTAGGTAATAATTCCATAGGTACATGCAGTCCATGGCGTGAATAGGTTGACAAGTCGACTTGCTAAAATATTCATTATTGCTATCTGGATTGCCTGGGTGATCCGGATTGATTTATATGGTGAATAAATTCGGCAATCCAATAATTTTTGCAAGTCGACTTGTAAAACTATTCACGCCATGTACGGAATTTAACTTACAAGTTTTCATGAATAAATTATTGCCATTGCGCATAGTTTAATTCTTAGTTCATCCTCTCATTTTATAAAGCAAACCATTTCGGGTGTGGGTGTATTTTTTTGTTGCGGCTCATTTGGACCATAATAAGGGCAACGTTTTAAATAAAACGTTGCCCCGCACTAGGAATTTCTTCCTGTATCGTGGGTGCGTTTACAAACATATAAACTCACATACACAACACCCAGAGCCGGATCAACTATCTGTAGTGTAACGGCTAGGTCTGCGCTAGGTAAGCTGCGCAGGCCGCTAACTGGTAGTTAGGAGGTAGTTAGAGAAACAGCTTGTAATTTAATACATATATTTTAAGTTAAATATAACAGCTAGGTCGAGGGTTCTAGCGCCACTCAGTTCTGTACAGACGCCGTCACGCGGATAAAATAGTAAGGGGGTACCGTCCCTTGGCAGCACGTGGTAGACGCGGGGACCGGTCAGCACCGGCACAGCGATAGGGTCGCCGGAACTGTAGCAGCTTGGAGTGCGCAGGGTAGGCTGCGCTGGCACCGGCTCGCGCGACGGCAGGCCGCAGGTAGGCAGGCAAGACCGGGCAGCGTGCGTAGGCTGGCACGGCGGTAAGCCGCAGGTGTCAGGTAAAAGGACCTGGCGGTGGGCGTAGGTAGCGTGCAGGTAGTTGGCAGCGTGCAGGTAGTTGGCAGCGTACAGCCGTGGGAGAAAGGCAAGCCTCAGCCCGTACAAAGAGCCCTGAAAGCACCATAGGGTGCGCATGTTAGATGCGGTGCAAAAAGCAGCAAGCCGCATGCGATGTACCAGCTTCGTCCCCATTTTAGGCCAAGGAACGGTATGGGAACATTGTAGGTGAAAGCTCAGCACATCGCAGCGGTTTACAGATAAGAAACTTGCAAAGATAGCAAGCACATTGACAGATGCAAAGTTAGGTTAAGTATGAACATGCTAGCATTTAATAACATAAGTAAACGTGATCACTTACAATATAACACGGAGACACAATTCAATGCAGTAGAAACACATGCTCATTGCAAATTCCTTTGTCCCAGGCGACCCTTAGCCACGCGTCCAACATGACAGTGCAAAACTGATATTAATTAGGTGATGGAATCGGTATTGGTCGCCTGGCACAAAGAATAAGGTACAATAGTTAAACTAATGAGAAACTCACCCTAAATCGGGGCACCAGAATCGTGAGGATAGAAAATATGTAATTAGCTAAGCCACCGGAATCCAAATGACCGAGTGACAGTACTCCGGAAGGTTAGAGTTGTGCCGTGTTTTTAGAGATGTGACTATTGACCGACTAATTTTGATATTAGTATCATTCGACTATTTTCAGTTGAGATCTCACAACGCTACAGTAGGTCATACAAATATTTGTTCCGTGCGGGAATCGAACCCGCGACACGCAGCACAGCAGTCAATCGCTCAACCACTGCGCCAACCGTGCGCCCAATTATTGTATGCCCGAATTTACAATGGCTTACTTTTAAGATGGCAGAATTTTATTTGGCATAATTTCACTCAGCATATTATGAAGATGGCAGAAATTAATTTGGAATAAATTTATTGGGCATTTCTATAAAATAGCATTTTTAACCTTAAATTAAAATTGAAATACTGTCTTAAAAAGTCAATATGTTGTGTTATAAAAGTTAGTGACAGCAACGAATCGCTGCAAAACCGCCACTCCACTTAGTCTTGTCTGCCCTACCCCTAGAGAGTAATTCAAGCCCGCGTATGCGCGGAGGGGCGAGGCGGCCTGCGAACTTAGGAGCAGCTGGTGAGCGTTAAAACCATCTGCGACGATAAGCTCGTGTGGGACCGCCGGAGCCCCGCATCGCCAGAGCCGTGGCAGAAACCATGCATGCTGCATGCTGCATGCTCACTTGCATTCTTGCTTGCATGCTTGCTGCATGCTCTCTTGCATGCTTGCTTGCATGCTTGCTTGCATGCTTGCTACATGCTCACTTGCATGCTTGCTTGCATGTTGCATGCTTGCTGCATGCATGGTGTATGCTTATTTGAATGCTGCATGCTTGCTGCATGCATGGTGTATGGTTGTTTGCATGCTGCATGCTTGCTGCATGCATGGTGTATGCTTGTTTGAATGCTGCATGCTAGCTGCATGCATGTTTGTATATGTGTATGCTTATTTGCATGTTTGCATTCTTCATACAGAGAATTAAAA
Source organism: Orthosia gothica (assembly GCA_949775005.1). Lineage (NCBI taxonomy): Eukaryota > Metazoa > Arthropoda > Insecta > Lepidoptera > Noctuidae > Orthosia > Orthosia gothica. The sequence goes on from OX459044.1 coordinate 11,681,023, forward strand.
CACAAAAATAAATGTGTTTAATCAATCTGTTACTATGGTAAAAAATACAAAATTACTCTAACTATGAATTATCTGTAATATGATAGATGAGTATTTCAATTAATATGGATATGAGATTTATGCCAAAAGACGATTCTGACTGTGAACTTTCTGCGATATGATGGTTCTGCCTTTTAATGACTATCGATATGAAATTTATGCCTAAAGATGATTCAGACTTACAAAATTATGAGTTTGAATGTATGATAAATGAGTGTATGCCAAACGATTTTCTGCGAAATGATGTTTATGCTATCCGTTGTTATGCATAATAATATTATGACATAAAAAGTTCTGCTATAAAAGGTAGACCCGGATTTTTATGGTTGCTATAAAAATACACTTGGCAAAAGTGATGTAACGTTGTACTCGGCTGCTAACGCATCTGAATCCGAGTAGAAAAAAATAGGAAATAAAAAGTACCTAATTGCGCTTGCAGCTGATGTTTTTAATTGGCAATACTGCAATGAGTAATTAAATACTGTCGCAAACTCCGCGCACGGAACTAGTTTGTTGAATGTTGGTAGTTAACTTCCCTCTCAATAGGTATGACTGACGCTCGCGGACTTCCTGCGGTTCGAGAACGGTCAGTCAGTCTCGACCGGCGTTCACTTGACACTACGCAGCAGAGAGTGACAGTGTCAGCACAGTGCTAATCATACCTCTGCCAACTTCTTATAGTCACGTAGAAATAAATATTTCTTGTATTACCTGCACATTACCGTGGACAATAGAAAATTAATTAATCTCAGTGTAACCCCAGATTGGGTGAGTGTTGCAAAACCTATATTATCTAGATATAAGTGATCATTGCATGACTTGCTAAAATTTCGCTATTCGTAAATTTTGTAATAATGCCTACTTCAGACACTTGGATCTTGAACCGTTGATTCACATAAATTGCGCTAGTGTATCAACGGTGATTGTTAATTTAAACACCATATTTTAACTTTTATGTTTTCACCGAATGACCGTAACATAGGTGTAACGGGTCATGACGGTTAAATAATCTTCATCCTTTCATCTATTATTTTCCTTGTTCAAGTAGTATTGGGTTCTTTTATACCGGACAATCTTCCGTGTTGCTACAAGGGCTGAGGCTGGACTACCCTACGTGCTACCCTCCGATACGAAGATTGACCTACCTACCTGGCTGCCACCAGTCACCTACGTTCTGGAACTACAGGATAGTGGTTTTCTTTCGGCGGTCTAGAACCTAACACGCGCTCGATGTCGAGAACTCACACCAGCCTCTTGCTGGGTTTCTATTTTGATTTTATATAATATTTTTTTTAAATAAATTTTTGTATCTACCCTCTCTTCGAGAGTTTAATTTACCTGCCTGGCCCCCATAACCGTTACAGTGAGTTCAGAGATATCGGTGAAATATTTTTCGAAATTGATCAGATCTTTCAGGTATAACCTACCTCATACAAACGAAAAAAAACCTGCATAATTCTGTATAAGGCCCAATTGCATGATTAACTTAGCTCAGAGTTAGTTGCTAACATTAGGTTAAATAAATTGACAATATTGTATGACAAACTGTCAATTTAACCTCGTGTTAGCATCTAACTCTGATTTAATTTTTCATGCATGTGTGCCGTAGACTTATAGGTAGAAGATACCTACATTTTAGATATTCGAGGTAGGAATAACGTAGATTTAATCACACATCTGCCCGGCGGTATACGAGTTTCAATATTTTACATATCTCTTGCTTTGTAAGTACACCCTTACACCCCTGAATGCCGGGGTGTATGACTATCATTACAGCATAGGTTTTGGAATTTGAAAAAAGAACTGTCATACTCTACTGCACGAAGAATATTTTTAAAAAGTTAATATTTTTTTTCTCGGTATCCATTAATTACTCGAATCGGAATCTAGACAATTTATTTTATAAAGATTTTATTTTAAATATGGAACTATTTGTTTCCACATCGTATGTTAGATGGAATCGATTTAAAAATCAAACTGGCCAGCAAGATTTGACGCGCTCGCGTGCGTGAAAAAAAAAAAGGCAGTCTACTAGTAGGCGCGAAAGCATCGCGAAAATAATTAATTTTCTTGTTTGAGTTCTTTTTCAAAAGTTTTAAACATGTCTAGTGACGAAGACATAGATCTAACGCCCGATTTTATTAAAGAAAGGGCAAAAACAGTTGTCGAAAATATATTACCGCCGAACTCGAAAGAAAGATATGTAAAGGCATACGACGAATTTATGAAATGGCGGTCAGAAAAAAAAGTGAAATCTCTTTCTGAAAGTGTTTTTATATCATATTTTGATGAATTATCTAAGAGGCTACAACCTTCCAGTTTATGGTGCTTTTATTCCATGCTAAAATCTACAATGATGACAAAACATGACGTGAATTTGAAAGATTTTTCTAAACTTACTGCTTTCTTGAAAAGGCAGTCTGACGGCTTTAAAAGCAAGAAATCGAAGGTATTTACTGCAGAAGAAGTACAGAAATTCTTAAATGAAGCTCCGGATGAAATTTATTTAGCAATAAAGGTACCTACGTATTTACTTGCCCTTTTTAATAAGTTACCAAAATATTTCACAAAAATACTATGCGAATTTGGTGCCTTTAATACAACTTATGTCTTTTTTACAGGTTGTTCTAATTTTTGGGATATCGGGAGCCTGCAGAACCGTGGAATTGACAAACTTGACAATAGAAAATGTAGAAAAACATAACAAATTACTACTCATAAAACTGCCTAACACGAAAACTAAAATTGACCGGTCATTTGTTGTGCATGAAGAATTTGCAAATTATGTTGAAAAATATCAAGCTCTTCGGCCTGAAAACGTGGATACAAATCGTTTTTTTCTTAATTACAGTAAAGGAAAATGCCACAGACAAGTAATAGGAAAAAACAAATTTACAGGCATGCCAAAGCAAATAGCCACATATTTAAAACTGAGTAACGTAGAGTTATACACCGGGCATTGCTTTCGCAGAACATCAGCGACTCTATTGGCTGATTCGGGAGCCAACCTCACTCTGTTAAAAAGGCACGGCGGCTGGAAGTCCAGCAAAGTGGCCGAAGGTTATATCGAAGATTCGATGGCAAACAAAAGCAAAATTACTTCTAAAATAACAGAAAATATAAACTTGAAATCACCACGTCAAAGCACATCATCTGAGCCATTTTTTAATGAAGAAAATAGTACCAGTCAACTGCCGCCATTTACGATGCAAGAACCTCAAGTCACTCAAACTCAAGTCTTATCATCACAAACTCATATTCAAACTATAAATATTCCTAAAAAGAACGTGACCATATCTCTTACAAATTGTAATAATTTTACTATTAATTTTAATTAAATACACATTTTTTTCTTCTTAATAAATGTTCATTGAAACCTGCTGTCTTGTTGTTTACTTACCTCACAATCGATATGTAAAGCAGAGTATTTATCTCGGGCGTAAGCATCAATTGCATACTCGGGTTAATTAGCGCCTTCGCTTCGCTCAGGCGCCAAAAACCTCGTATGCAATTGATGTCATACAGCCCTTGGTTAATAATCTACTATTAATTACTTTAAGCATTGATAAATTGTCACAAACAATACCCATTAGTTTGGATGGCCTTGGATCTGCTATTTATGAGCCCTCTGCCCTTCCGTCCGACTACTACAACTCAATTGACTCAGTTTATCAGTTATCGCATTAAATCTTCGCGGCAACACGCCTGTGTCGATGTGAACGCAATATTACCGGCGCCAAAACAAATATAATTACTCATCATCTAGTTTTTAGAAGGAAAACTATTCTTCTGGGTAAGGTAAGATATTTGTTTACTTGGCTATTTTTTTTACTGTCTTTTATTCCTATACTTATTTCTAAGACTATTTTCAATGTCACAAGGCAAAAGGTATATTGTACTGGTTTTTCAACTCTGGGCGCTAAGCCGAACGTTAAAAATCCAACAGCATACTTTTGTTTAGGCATTCTTATAGGCGTGTTAGTGAAAACCGGCTACAATTAATACAGTCCTCTATTTTTGTTTACGAGTATACGTGGGACACTCAGAAAGTTTTGCGAAACTAAAAAAAATTGTTCTATACGTACATATATTTTTATTAAATCTTTTCAAAGTACTTTCCACCAGCCTCTATACAAAGATTCATGCGCCTAAACCAGTTTTCAAAACACTTTTTCCAGTCCGCCGCAGACACCTCGTTTACAGCCTGCTCGAACGCAGCCAGCGCATCTTCCGGCGACGAAAATCGTATCCCTTTGAGCTGATTTTTTATTTTTGGGAATAAAAAGAAGTCACACGGTGCTAGATCAGGGCTGTAAGGAGGGTGACCCAGGAGTTTGACTGGCGTGCTGTCCAGGAAGTCCCTCGTTTTGAGTGCGGTGTGCGCAGGTGCATTGTCGTGGTGGAGCAGTAGCCCGCGGAGCCCTGTGTTTGGTCGCTTGTTGCTTATAACAGAGAAAACTTCTGGCAAACATTTGGTAGTATACCATTCAGCATTAATGCTTCTTTGATCCCGTAAGGGAATTGATACAAAGTGGCCAGTCAAATTAAAAAAGCTAGCGATCAAAATCTTACCCCCGCTTCTAGATCGCTTCACTTTGGTAGGCGTTGGCTCATTTTGAAACACCCAAACAGTCGACTGGCGCTTGGTTTCTGGGTCGTATTGATAAATCCAGGACTCATCACCTGTAACGATGTCGTAAACACGCCGAGACGAGCCTGCTTCAAATTTGTTAAGCATATCACGGCACCATTCCACCCGGGCCTGCTTCTGAGCATCGGTGAGGTTGTGCGGCACCCAGCGTGATACTATCCTCCTCACGCGAAGATGGCAGTGTAGAATCTCGTGAACGCTTCCCGATCCAATCTTCAATATGTGTTGAATCTCCTGATATGTAATTCGTCTATTGTCTTGGATTAAATTTTTCACTGCTAGCACGTTTTCTTCGGTAACAGCCGTCAAAGGGCGACCGCTTCTTTCGTCATCCCCCAAAGTTGGTCGACCGCGCTTGAATTCGTTATACCAACGATATACGGTTGCCTTGGAAGGGCCTTCATCCATGAATGCCATTTGAAGTCTATCGTACGATTCATCCGGTTTCAGGCGACACTTGAAATCGTATAAAATCATAGCTCTAAAATGTTCCCGGCGCAGATCCATATTTCAGTGAGACACAATACTTTGAATTAACTCGCAAAAAATGTGGAGGGAAATTTTGAAATTGGAACTTACTTATTTTTACTTATAAATAATCATATTTTCGAAAAACATTATAACTGGCCAGTCTCCCATATATAAAAACTTTTTTTCGCAATACTTTCTGAGGGGCCTGGTAGTGTGCGATTCCGTACCTATACAGCTAGCTCTATGGCACTCGGTTACACCCTCAGAGACCGCTGTTGTTGTTTTCTGTGTCATAATATTGACTATTTGCTACTATTTGCGAATGTTTTAATCAATTAATTTATTAGAGAATGTATAAATCACGTTCAAAGTGTGACATCATAAAATTAGGGCATTATAAATTCCTACTTTTGCCAATAATTTAGCTACGTAATAAATAATTTTGATCAAATCAAAATAAGATCTATTTAAACAGCAATAAACTATAATCATAATAATCATAATCATTTATTTGCTAATATGGGTAATTACATGAAGTTGTTAAAAAATATAGCACAGTCCAACCATATTTCACCTTGAGGCATGCAAATCACAAGCAAGTTCACACATTTACTTTGCAAAAAATACTTTATAATTAAACACAATTTCAATTTATTTCGTTTTGTTAATTTCACTGCGTGGCGACAATGAAACATAACAAATCTTAAGCTATCAATAATGTCACTAGATGAATTAAATTAAAAATGTCATTGATTAAATGAGGATGTCAAGATAAATTTGTAAATAAATGTTAAAGTAAATGTCAAAGTAAAATCAAAGCAAATGTCAAAGTAATAATATTAATAATTAAATTATTAATTAAATTTGCGCACTAGTCACATCAACAATTATGTCCTTACATCCTCTTTTAAGTAATCCTGAATACTATAATAGCATTTACATAGCAAGAATCTTTTTAATTTCTTTTTGAAATCGTTGATGGATTGAGTTTCTAGTATGGACTTAGGCAAGTGATTGTATATACGCGGCGTCATACTGAAAATGCTTTTGGAATATAAGGCTGTCTTGTAAGATTTGCAACAAATTTTATCACTATGCCTCATACTTCTGTACCTATCAAAAAGATGTTTGTTAGTTCTTCCAAAGCTAGCAATCTCATAAATGTAGACTGACGGCAATGTTAATATATTATGCTTGATAAAATATAGTTTGCAGCTATCAGTCTGGTTTATATTAACTCTGTCAGAAAACATATGAACATTTGTATTTCGCGGTCGCTTAGGGCACTACACATGGCTACAAACATTTGGTTCATACATACAACCGAACCCAATGTCGCCCCCAATAGATGACCTAATATATTTACGGCCATAGTGAGACCGAATAGTATAGTACTATGAAGCATGTCTGCTTCACAGGGATCGGATTCTTTAAATAATAAGCGTATTAGCGCTAGAATAGGGCTTTAATCCTGTAAATAATAACTTTATATGATGTTTATCGAAACAATATTATAGATAAGTAAATTTTATGTAGGTATGTTTGTACAAACATACAATATGCTTCTCGATAATATTGTTTTGTAAACTATAATTTCTAGAAGCCTGGTTGCGAAAATTATTTAATTGATAGAAGTTAGAGTTTGGCTATTATAACAATGCGTTATTCAAAAATATGGGAAACCGAAAATTTGGGGCAGGTGACACCGTCTGTTGTAAATGAATTGCAAAGTTATTTTTGTTGTTGTATTTGATAGACTATTTTGTTTATATTCTGATTCATTCCTGGTAAAGAATAATCTTGGTAAAGAGTAGTCTTTAGTACGATGCACTGTGGATTTGATACAGTTTTATCACTGTGAGTGGACCGTTTTCTCAGTGTGTGATTACTGCAAGACTACAAAGTCTGTTGTTTTGTTTCATAATGTTGTAATTTGACACGATCTTCTTGTAAACAACACGAACAGGAGTATGAGTATTCGAAATAATGTTCTCAAAAGGCAAAATATCAAAATCATATGATCGAAGTACACGTCAACGTTGCTATATTTTGTAAACATTGAAGTTACAGAACGACATCGTGCTGTTCCCACACATCTTGGAATTTACGTAATGTGTAGTTCACTCCCGCACTCCACTTTTAATGGGTTTAACCATTTTTCTAATTGGATTTGTGAAAAACAAAGTACAGCATAAGCAATCTGACAGCTCAAGTACCACTAAAGTGACAGATTTAAAAGCATACCACATACAAAACTTTTTGGTGATACCAATTATGAGTTCTGCATAGTTATAATAGCCAGAGTCAGTCTATCACTGAGTGACATAGGCTATTTCTTATCCCGGCATAATACGCGATTCCCTTGGGAATGACCACGAGATCGAAACTACGCGACAAAGCTGGCTCTCTGTCTATTAATAATTTTATTTGTTAATTTAAAATAGCATGTATTTTTCTGGCAGCCTGCATACCGTAAGATTCCATTCAGCCCATTATGGATTTTTTCGTCAAGTGATATTTTTTTAGGTTTTATTTTTTTTACAGATATAATGTTTACATTTGGTTGGGAATTGGGATCTGATGATAGTTCCGACGAAAAAGATCAGGATCCAAATGCATATAAATGGAAGAGTTTTGTGGTTGTCAAAACATACGTAAATAAAAAAGATAGATATGATTGTATACCGAGCAAATGGCTCGTTTTTGATAAGGAGTCTGGTCGTGGATATCAGACCACTGTGACTTATCTATTTCCCCCATCGACTAAATTAGGGAGTGGATTCAAGTTCAGAAAAAATCATAAGGCTTAAAGTTCATAGCCCAAATACAATGGAAAAATGTTATTGGAAACTGGTAAGTTCATAATTTGAGTTACATCTTTAGGCTGTATACCTAATAATGTAAGACAATGGCAACCTTGAACTCTTGGAGCAAGGTTATATTCAATGTGCGTATGAGACATATGTATCTTACTTGTAAACATCTGTCCTTTAGAAAATAATCTTGCTCTTAGAGCTCATGGTGCGGGCGAATGTGTGTTACTTCATGAAATAGCCATCCATTTCGTGGAATTACACTATTGCATTAAATATTACATAGATCAATTGTTGATATATCTAAACAGACACTCTGCGTAGTCTTTTCCAAACTACATATCCGTTGGCTAACTTTAACTTTACTGTTAACCAGATACAGCAGTATATCACAATTTTAGTTGTGAAATTAACATGTTCTTTTACCAATTTATAAACCCATTCACTCTTGACTTAAAGACTTTTAGATTGTAGCTATCGGGAAACAGACTCCGGCAGGGAATTCCACTCCTTAGCTGTACGCATAGTAAAAGTGTCCCCAAAACGTTTTGTGCGTATTGGTGGGATGGCCACCATGTACCGATGCAGCATCGCCGTATGTCTGGTAGTCCGATGATGGAACGGGCTGGGTGGAATTAAATCATGCAATTCCATAGCACACTCCCCGAAATGTAACCGATAAAAAACCGACAAGCTGGTAACTCGGGGACGATGTTCAAGGCTCTGGAGCTTTGACTTGACCAGTGCCTCATTGCCGATAAGTTTCTTAGCCCGGTTTTCGATCGACTCTAGTGCATCAAGCAAATTAAAATTTCATAACATTTTAAAGTAAAATAGGGAAAAGGGTGCATATCAGAAATTAATTATATTATTCAGAATTACCCTTCTAAGCTAGCTGGTAAACCCCATTTTTTTCCATTGAAATTCACCCGAAAGCGCTCTACAAAAGGAAGTTTTGACAAGCCATTGTTTTTTTTGCTTTATGTTTGTGTGGATCATAATTAGTGATATTCTCGTTTCTAATTTTTGTTATGATTTTTAAAATTATATTGTTATACTACTTCATAGGTTCATTTATCTTCAATTATGGAACGGCTATATACGTGGGACACTCAGAAAGTTTTGCGAAACTAAAAAAAATTGTTCTATACGTACATATATTTTTATTAAATCTTTTCAAAGTACTTTCCACCAGCCTCTATACAAAGATTCATGCGCCTAAACCAGTTTTCAAAACACTTTTTCCAGTCCGCCGCAGACACCTCGTTTACAGCCTGCTCGAACGCAGCCAGCGCATCTTCCGGCGACGAAAATTGTATCCCTTTGAGCTGATTTTTTATTTTTGGGAATAAAAAGAAGTCACACGGTGCTAGATCAGGGCTGTAAGGAGGGTGACCCAGGAGTTTGACTGGCGTGCTGTCCAGGAAGTCCCTCGTTTTGAGTGCGGTGTGCGCAGGTGCATTGTCGTGGTGGAGCAGTAGCCCGCGGAGCCCTGTGTTTGGTCGCTTGTTGCTTATAACAGAGAAAACTTCTGGCAAACATTTGGTAGTATACCATTCGGCATTAATGCTTCTTTGATCCCGTAAGGGAATTGATACCAAGTGGCCAGTCAAATTAAAAAAGCTAGCGATCAAAATCTTACCCCCGCTTCTAGATCGCTTCACTTTGGTAGGCGTTGGCTCATTTTGAAACACCCAAACAGTCGACTGGCGCTTGGTTTCTGGGTCGTATTGATAAATCCAGGACTCATCACCTGTAACGATGTCGTAAACACGCCGAGACGAGCCTGCTTCAAATTTGTTAAGCATATCACGGCACCATTCCACCCGGGCGTGCTTCTGAGCATCGGTGAGGTTGTGCGGCACCCAGCGTGATACTATCCTCCTCACGCGAAGATGGCTGTGTAGAATCTCGTGAACGCTTCCCGATCCAATCTTCAATATGTGTTGAATCTCCTGATATGTAATTCGCCTATTGTCTTGGATTAAATTTTTCACTGCTAGCACGTTTTCTTCGGTAACAGCCGTCAAAGGGCGACCGCTTCTTTCGTCATCCCCCAAAGTTGGTCGACCGCGCTTGAATTCGTTATACCAACGATACACGGTTGCCTTGGAAGGGCCTTCATCCATGAATGCCATTTGAAGTCTATCGTACGATTCATCCGGTTTCAGGCGACACTTGAAATCGTATAAAATCATAGCTCTAAAATGTTCCCGGCGCAGATCCATATTTCAGTGAGACACAATACTTTGAATTAACTCGCAAAAAATGTGGAGGGAAATTTTGAAATTGGAACTTACTTATTTTTACTTATAAATAATCATATTTTCGAAAAACATTATAACTGGCCAGTGTCCCATATATAAAAACTTTTTTTCGCAATACTTTCTGAGGGGCCTGGTACAATATTTTACTAAATAACTAGTTGACCCGGCAAACTTTGTTTTGCCATAAAAACACCACACATTTATCTACCCTACCTACCCTACCCTACCCGACCCTACACTACCCTACCCTACCCTACACTACCCTACCCTACCCTACACTACCCTATCCTACACTACTCTACCCAACACTACCCTACACTACCCTACCCTACACTACCCTACCCTACGCTACCCTACCCTACCTACCTACCTACACTACACTACTCTACCTACCTACCCTACCCTACCCTACCCTACCCTACCCTACCTACCTACCTACACTACACTACTCTACCTACCTACCCTACCTACCTACCCTACCCTACCCTACCCTACCCTACCCTACCCTACCTACCTACCTACACTACACTACTCTACCTACCTACCCTATCTACCTACCTACCCTACCTACCTACCCTACCCTACCCTACCCGACCCTACACTACCCTACCCTACCCTACACTACCCTACCCTACGCTACACTACCCTATCTTACACTACTCTACCCAACACTACCCTACACTACCCTACCCTACACTACCCTACCCTACCCTACCCTACCCTACGCTACCCTACCCTACCCTACCCTACCCTACCCTACCCTACCTACCTACCTACCTACACTACACTACTCTACCTACCTACCCTATCCAACCAAACATTTTTTTTATTTTTTTTTTTGCTTTTAAACCTTCCCTGTATTCTGTCGAACATAACAAAAAAAGAATTATTCAAATCGGTCCAGCCGTTCTCGAGTTTTAGCGAGACTAACGAACAGCATTTGATTTTTATATATATAGATTGGGCGCACGGTTGGCGCAGTAGTTGAGCGAGTAGTTGCTGCGCTGCGTGTCGCGGGTTCGATTCCCGCACGGAACACATATTTGTATGACCTACAGATAGTTGTTCCGGCTCTGGGTGTTGTGTATGTGAGTTTTTATGTTTGTAGCGCACCCACGATACAGACAGAAAAAAATCCCAGTGTGTGGAAAAGTAAAAAAAAAATACGATATAAATATTATGTTTAATGCTCCACAGAATCTACACAATAATCTTAATCTATATCTATAAAAGCGAAAGGTGACTGACTGACTGACTGACTGACTGACTGACTGACTGACTGACTGATCAATCAACGCACAGCCAAAACTGCTAAGCCTAGAAGCATGAAATTTGGCAGAAAGGTTCTTCAAGTGGCGTAAGTGTGCACGAAGAAAGGATTTTTGGAAACTCTACCCCTAAGGGGGTAAAAAGGGGGTTGAAAGTTTGTATGAAAAATCTAATTCCTTCGACCAAAATTCTTGAAACTTAGCACAAATAGTATGCTAAGTAAATGATAAAGATTGACACTATTAGTTTTTCGAAACTACCCCCTAGTGATGATTTAGGGGGTGTTGAAGTTTGTATGGAAAAATCAGATTTCTTTGATCAATAAACTTGAAACTTGCCACAAATACTTATATAAATAAATAATAAAGGTTGCTACTATTACTTTTTGAAACTAACCCCCAAAATACGATTTAGGGGTGTTAAAGTTTTTTTGAAGAATCTTATTACTTCAGTTAACAAATTTGAAACTTTACATAAATACCAATCTAAATAAACAATAAAGGCTTTCATTGTTGGTTTTTCGAAACTACCCCCAAGAGTGATTTAGGGGATGTAATTTTTTTTGAAGAATCTGATTTCTTGGGTGAATAAACATGAAACTTGACATAAATACCATCCTAAATAAACAATAAAGGTTGTCATTATTATTTTTTTGCAACTACCCCCCAAAATACGATTTAGGGGTGTTAAAGTTTTTTTGAAGAATCTTATTACTTCAGTTAATAAATTTGAAACTTTACATAAATACCAATCTAAATAAACAATAAAGGCTTTCATTGTTGGTTTTTCGAAACTACCCCCAAGAGTGATTTAGGGGATGTCATTTTTTTTGAAGAATCTGATTTCTTGGGTGAATAAACATGAAACTTGACATAAATACCATCCTAAATAAACAATAAAGGTTGTCATTATTATTTTTTTGCAACTACCCCCAAAAGACGATTTAGGAGGTAATACAGTGTTTTGGAAAAAAAATATTTGTTGGGTCAATAAACTTGAAACTTGCCACAAATACTAAACTAAATGAATAATAAAGGTTGCTATTATTATTATTTTAAACTACCCCCAAAAGACGATTTAAGGGTGGTATTTTTTGTTTGAAGAATCTAATTATCTAAATAGATAATAAAGGCTTTCATTGTAAGTTTTTCAAAACTACCCCCAAAAGATGATTTAGGGGATGTTCAATTTTATTAATAATCTGATTTCTTGGGTGAATAAATATTAAACTTGACATAAATACCATCCTAAATAAACAATAAAGGTTGTCATTATTAGTTTTTTGTAACTACCCCCAAAAGACGATGTAGGAGGTATTACAGTGTTTTTGAAAATTCTGATATTAAAGGTCGATAAACTTGAAACTTGCCACAAATACTAACCTTAAGGTTGCTATTATTATTTTATGAAACTACACCCAAAAGACGATTTAGGGGATGTTAATTTTTTTGAAGAATCTAATGTCTAGGGTCAATAAATATGAAACTTGGCTTAAATACCAACCTACATAAACAATAAAGGTTTTCATTATTAGTTTTTCGAAACTACCCTTAAAATACGATTTCGGGGTGGTAAAGATTTTTGATTACTTTTACTGCACATAGCTTCTTTTTATGATGTAGGGAAGCACTTAGGAGGGATTTTTGGAAACTCAACTTTTTAAGGGGTTAAAAGGGAGACATTTATTTGTATGAAAACTCTTATTCCTTTTGCAAAATAATAAAGGTTAGCATCATTTGTTTTTCGGAATTATCCCCAGAAGACGATTTAGGGGTGTTAAAGTTTCTTTGAAGAATCAAATGGCATTAATACGGGGATCTCTACATCGGTTTGGAATTACCGAACTGGACCGTTTGTCTCAGGTAGACATAGTTGTGAGTGACGTTTCAGTGTTGCGTATTTACGCTGAATTAGGTTTTTGTGTTGTGTCGCGTAATTTAAGCAGCATTCGTTTTCATACTAAAGTAATTTTTGGTCCACCCGAAATTATGCGTCTCAAAAACCCGACCAGTCTTCTGCTCCATATATCTTCTTCTATACATATAAAATGCTTTGTCCTGAATGACTGACTGACGGATCAACACACAGCCTAAACCGCTGATCGTAGAGACCTCGAACTTGGAGAGTATGTTTTTGTATGACGTAGGCATCCGATAAGAAAGGATTTGCCGAAATTCTAAAAGGTTGACATTATTAGTTTTTTGAAACTACCCTCACAAGTCGATTAAGGGGGTGTTGAAGTTTGTATCGAAGAATTTTATTTCATGGGTTACTAAACTTGAAACATTGCACAAATACTAACTTAAATAAATAATAAAGGTTATAAGTATTAGTTTTTCCAAACTACCCCCAAAAACAGATTTAAGTCGAATTAGGGGGAGTTAAAGTTTTTTTTAAATCTTATTTATTGGGTTAATAAACTTGATACTTGACAAAAATACCAACCTAAACAAACAATAAAGGTTGATATTATTAGATTTCCGAAACTTCCTCCAAAATACGATTTAACAGGTGATAAAGTTTAGTTAAAGAATTTTATGTCTTGGGTTAATAAACTTGATAGTTGACATAAATACCAACCTAAATAAACAATAAAACGTTGTCATTATATTTTTTCGATTCTACCCCCCAAAATAGGATTTAGTGGGTGTTAAAGTTTGTTAAGAATCATACTGGACAAGGTTTTGTTTTTGATGTAGGGATCTAGGGGAGCACGAAGAAGGAATTTGCGGAAAATCAACCTTTCACCATCATCATCATTTCAGCCAAAAAGCCAAAAAAACGTCCACTGCTAGACATAGGCCTTCCCCAAGCGCCGCCACACTGATCAGTCCTGTGCGTTTCGCATCCACCGGACTCCTGCAGCCTTGACCAGGTCGGACTTCCTAATTTGCGTTTTCCGGTTCGCAGTCGCCACTGAACTGTCAACCTTTAAGGGGGTGAAAAGGAGGCAATTTGTTTGTATGAACAATCTCATTCCGTGGAGATAAAGTAAATAATAAAAATTAACATAATACGTTGTTTTTAAACTACCTCCCCCCTGATAGGGTAAAGTGATTTTAGTTGTTTTGAGACATCTTACTGAGCCATCTAACTAAAATAAACAAAAAATAAAAAAGAGAAAAAGGGTATTTTAAGTTTTAAGTGGCGGATTTTACTTTGTAGCGGTAACCTAAAATGTATTTATTATTCTTTAAGTCAAATAACGAATCGTCCCAAACCTATAAACCGTAGATCTTTACGAAACAACATTTTTATTTGGTTTAATAACAGCTTATTTTTGTTGCCATCACACGAACGAAGTCGCTGGCGGAGTTAATATTATAAATGTGAAAGTAACTCTGTCTGTCTCTCTGTCTACCTTTTCACGCTTAAACCGCTGAACCGATTTAAATGTAATTTGGTTCGGAGAGATTTTGAGACCCTGGGCAGGACATAGGATAGTCTTTATCCAAACATACTTACGGAAATCATACTTAAGGGAGTGGAAAGAGGGGTAGAAGTTTGTATGGAAAACCTACAATATTAAGCCGCGATATAAAAATAAGCAATTCGAATTACTAATGCTTCGCAGACGAAGTCGCGGGCAACAGCTAGTAATTAATATGTTTTTTTATAGATGCCAAAGAACAAGCATTTAAACTCATCAACAACGAAAAAGAAAGAACAAGAAAATTACTTCAACAGGCTGATGATTCCAATTCAAGTACAAGTAAATTAGGTAATAAAATATTATTATAAGTTCCATGTTTTAATTAGTTTATCGAATAGTAGAATATTTATGAATACAATGAGTTCATAGTTTTGAGTAATATAGCTTGTTAACTAATGTCATTGTTTTTGACTGACTTTTATTTCGAGAGTTTGTCCGCGGCAAAGTCGAAACATAGAATATTAGTTATTACGAAAGACGCTAAAGGAGACGACTCTGACAAGTAATTTATTTTATTGCTTTCGCTAATAACTTTGCTCATCATGATCGTCTCGTTCTGTCACGTTATGGATAAGATACTATGACTAACATTATGCGTTCTGACTCTCTCGTTGGCAGTAAAATTATTACGTACATTAATATCACTAAATTAAAACCTCATCTTTCTTATAGATCTGAATGAAGGAAATAAATCCCCTGAAAAGAGTGGAACAAAAAGGAAACAAAATGAGCAAGAAAATATAAACATCCCAGCTAAACCGAAAAAAAATGAAGACGAATCTGATAAAAAGAATGATTCAGAAAAAATAGAACTACCTATGGAACTTCATGCTCACTGCAAAAACTTTTACGACGAAATCAATGTAACATACCAGAAATCTATGTCGATGCTAGACAATACTGCTGAGTATTTACAGAAAATAATTTCTATACATAAAGCAAAGCTATCAGCACCGTTGACACCCGTGAACACCATTTGGTTCCTGTTGTGTCATCTAGTTTCTGACTGGTTGTCAGAAACTAGATGACACAACAGGAACCAAATGGACTTTAAGACACCATGAGCTAAGTCCAGGAATAGTAGAACTTGTACCAAACACAGGGGTTTATGTCTCTGAAAAAAGTCTAAATGAGTGCAAAATTAATTGCACTGCAAGCACCGAGTTTACAAGAGCACTGCTAGCAGAAGTTTTTACAGACGAAGCTTTAAGAAAGTGTTCATATACTGGACAACCACCTAGAAGTAATAGGGACAGTGGCCATCCAGCTAAACCGGGCCTGGATTTAAACGCAAGACAAACGTTGGTAGATTATTGTCTAAAATACAGCGGTGAAAAGGGTTGGTGTTATGGCAACTCAGTGAAAGAGGATACTGACCGAATTATAAACAGTATAAAAGGTAAACTGTATGAGTTGTATCAAAAATCGCAATAACTGTCTTAGGACAAACCAAGTTATCGTATAAGTATCGGTATGAAGTAATCAGAGAACAGAATCGGCTGCCGATGTTATTTGATTGAGCATCATTTGTCAACTAGCGAGGCTCTAGTCAACTATCATTTGATATCAGCGATGGTGATAATCGAAATAAAAAATGTAAGTGATTGATAACGAGACATGTCGATAGCGCTTGACAATCCCATTTAATTTTGAATTTTTTACTATCGCTATTGCGACGCTTTCGCTGATAAATTGTCACATGTCTAGAGCCTCTGTGCTGGTTCAGATACATTCTAATGTCTATATGCAGTAACACTAGGCAACACTTAAATTAGCATCTGTTAGAGGGATGGATAACTACACTCTTGAAATTTCACTGGTGTCATTTAAGTGTTTGTGATATGTTGTTATAATAAAATCGGTGAACAAACATAAAAAAGCATAAATACAGTCGAATATAGAACCTCCTCCTTTTTGGAAATTCGGCTAAAATTTTAGAGGATTCAAATGCCGGAGTCTGTGTTGCCCGATAGCAACAACCTAGGGGTATTTAAGTCAAAAGTGAATAGGTTACTTCTAGGCAAGCGTGTTTCACCGTCGACCACATCATCGCTTACCATCAGGTGAGATAGTGGTCAAGCTAGAGCCTACAATAAATAAAAAAAAACGTTCTCTACCTCTTAGTGTTGCTTTTTATATTTTTAATTCTCCGTGCCATTGCTTGATTTATTTTTAAGTTGCGCAGTTATTATTATGTGTATTTTATATGTGTGTTTTTTTCATATAAGTTGCCATGTAAGTCAGAACCTATGGATTAATGTATCTCTTTCAAACAAAACATTAAAGTAAACATTTTAATTTATGCTTTTAGATATTGATGTTTTTCTGTATTCCTATTTAACTACCTACCTAAAATTGCCAAAGCTAAAGAATTGCAACTCTTTGGTAAGTTAACGTACCTAAGTTAAAGTAATAAGCTAGCCACCACTATTCCCACCCATTGCGACACCTGAAATCCAACATCAACAGTGACGACCACCAGAAAATCGCCGAACTCATGAAGCTGGACGAGACATCAACCAATCGGTCAGACCAGTTGCCAAACTGATGAGCCCTTTGAACTGCCCCCGTTGTGCTTGCGGTTTTGGTTCCGATTCCCAGGTTCCGATTAGGAATTTCTCATAAGCTACCTAAACTTTTTATATTGGCGCTGTCCACGAAACTCGGCAAACTCTTAAAGCCGTAGGTTCTGCCGAATATCTCCCCGGCCGTGTCGGAACACCATCTGTACAGACTATGAGAGTAATGGAACAAAATAATAGGGTATGTGTTTGGGCATAGGTTTTTTGACATTGCTGTCTCTAGCACTGGCGGCCGAAGCGTTTCCGTGCTTTATGGTCCTGTTGTGAACGCTTCGCACTAGACGGCAGTCTGTCAGTGTCCTACGTACTAATCGAGTTTGTGACTTTATAATCTGTTTCTACTTATTTGTAACTTTAAAGAGAAAATGTTTTCAGATGTAAAATACTCATGAAAATTACTAGGTAGGGCCCAAATCGTGGAACGATCACAAAGAGTAAAGTCTCTAATCATCATCATTATCATCATATCAGCCAAAAGACGTCCACTGCTGGACATAGGCCTCCCCCAAGCTTCGCCACATTGACCGGTCCCGTGCGTCCCGCATCCAGTGAATCCCCGCAACCTTCACCAGGTCATCGGTCCACCTGGAGGGAGGCCTTCCAACGCAACATCTGCCGGTTCACGATGGGGCAGAAAGGTTCTGTAGTGGCGCAGAACCTTTCTGCCCCATCGGCCATCCGTTCTGCGAGCAATGTGCCCTGCCCATTGCATCTTAAGTTTGGGAATTCTTCGGGCTATGTCGGTGACCCTGGTTCTCTTACGGATCTCTACTGTTCTGATTCGATCACGCAAGGAAACTCCGAGCATAGCGATCTCCATTGCCCTTTGGGTGAATGTAAGCTTTCTGATTGGGCCCATTGTGAGCGACCGACAGATAGAGCCTCTTTAAGCCTCTAATAAATGAATCATAAAACATGGATTTGAGCAACTGGCATTCTAAGTTCTGACTAATTTAAACGTATAGAGCCTCTGCCTCGAAACTTGCGGGCAGCGGGGCGGTGGCGGCGGCGGCGCGGGCGCGGCAGGGTCTAATGTATACAATCAAGTGGACCGGCCCTCGAAAACAGCGGCGCAGTAGCGGCGCGGGCGCGGGCAACGAGCGGTGCACTCCAGTCAAACGGTGAACGCCCGTGCGACTGCATTGTAGTGTTGTGCAATTTATTTTTGTGACGTGTCGAAACGTCCTCAGACGTGCTAGAACAAATAAATGAATCATAAAACATGGATTTGAGCAACTGGCTTTCTAAGTTCTGACTAATTTAAACGTATAGAGCCTCTGCCTCGAAACTTGCGGGCAGCAGGGCGGTGGCGGCGGCGGCGCGGGCGCGGCAGGGTCTAATGTATACAATCAAGTGGACCGGCCCTCGAAAACAGCGGCGCAGTAGCGGCGCGGGCGCGGGCAACGAGCGGTGCACTCCAGTCAAGCGGTGACCGCCCGCGCGACTGCATTGTAGTGTTGTGCAATTTATTTTTGTGACGTGTCGAAACGTCCTCAGACGTGTTAGAACAAATTATTTCACAATTTTTTGAGATATACCTCTGTATCGATTTGGATTAATTCCAGACTCTAAATCACCCTTGATACATTCAAGAATATAGTTAAAATTTCTACACTCATTCTGGTGTCGGGGTAGAATTTGTCAGGACATTGTCTCTGTTTTTCATAATATCGAAAAAACTTGCCTTTTCTTTTCCTTGCCCTATAGTAGGGATTCACTTCTTTTGCCTTTTGCCAAATCGAGCTTTAGGAATAAATTAGAATCAAAAAAATGTTGTCGCCGTTGTTCAGACATTTCGTTCGTGAAAAAAAAACAAATATCTCGACGATACCACCACAAACACAACATTACGCCGCTATAGAGCCGCGCGATCGCGATCTGCCCGCTGGCCCGCTGGTTTCGAGAACGGGTCTGCGTTGCCCACCCCGCTCCCGCCGCCGCCGCCGCCCCGCTGCCCGCAAATTTTGAAGCAGAGGCCTTACTGTATACGCTCCTAAAAAAACATTTTTCAATCTCAACCCGCCAACGTGTGACTTGCGCAATAGCGGTAATTTTTCATATTATATTGTGCTTACACATTTTTATGAAAAAAGCGAAGAAAGCGTGCACGCAATCAAAACACGAAGGCTTATTAAGAAGGGCGGGAAAGATGCCTCTCTGCCGAAATGAGGAAAACACTTATTAAATTTCAAAATATGTACGGTTTTTGTGACGTCATCCATTGATTGGTATTGCTCGTACATTGTTGAATACCGTGCCTTTAAACGATGATGCTTTCAGCTTTTAGGATGCAAAGTCTTTTAACGATCGAATTTCCTTGTGAAATTATGTTAACTGTCTAGTACTATATAAAAGTGTCCAGACAACGTAGAAATTTTATTCTCTAAAAGACGAAAGGATAAATAGATAAAACATTTATTTAGTGCACACAAAAGATACAGCACCAAAACACAAACATTTTATCACAAAATGCAATCCAATGAGGAAAGTACGAAGCGAAATAGAGTTATGAAGATTGTTTAATACCTATTAGAGATTGCATTACCAAACCCATTAAAAGACCGTCCGTCTTTGTACGATATCAATTAACGTTAATCAATGAATCACAAATGAAGAGCAAGAACATTTATTCAGCCAATCATAACAATTAAGATGCGTTTGACGAACTGTCATATTCATTTTGCGATATACAGGGCCGATGTCTGAAATGAGTATTTGAGGTTAAGAGTGAGTTGAGTATTTGTCAAACTATACCTTGGCCTAAAGACCTGTGAAATTTGGCACTAAGGTAGAGTTTGCCACGTTCTATAGCGCCTGCCACCGCTTTGGTGCCGTAAAATGGTTACTTTCTAAAGCATACTCCTTAGGAACTGTTAGGTTAAAAGATTTGAAAAAAAAAATATTATTGACTCTTGTACATTATTTGTTAAACATGTTTGTTTCGTGTAACTAATAGTTTTGGTTTAAAAAAATGATTAACTACACGATATTTTTTCGGTACTTTTGGATTCTCCTCCAAACAGAGGACATAGGCCTCCCCCAGGCGTTTCCACATTGACCGATCCCGTGCGTCTCGCATCCAGCGGCTTCCCGCAACCTTAACCAGGTCATCGGTCCACCTAGCGACTTGGATGTTTAAATACATTTTGACACAGAAAAAGTTGATTGCTAGAATTACTTCATAACTGAAATAGTTTATGTAAATCAAAACTGCCCAAAAGGAGGTTCAATAATAATATTCTGGCTCTGAGAGGGCGCAAATTATTCAGAAATAGGCTCACAGTCCCAGAAACAAAGCCTTCGTACTTGAATGAGGAATTTCGTTTGAATCTCAAAAGTTCTGCACTTACTTAAGTATTGAAAGTGTTTCAGGCATATTAATTATTTAAACCACAATACAATAGACATAATTGTGTAATACTAGCTGAAGCAGTATTCTAGAAAATGTGCCATTTTGATAATTAGCCATTTATGGAATTTTCCATTCAGAGAATTAGGCTTTTAGAGTATTGGCGATTCAGAGAAATAGGCTTTTAGATTGTTGGCTATTCAGAGAATTAGGCTTTTATAGAATTTGCCATTTTGAGAACTAGTCCTTTTGCGAGTCTTTTGCCATTTTGAGAATCTGGCCTTCTGTGCCTAAATCTTTTGATTATACATAAAACATACTGTTATGGTAGATAATAATATTCCAAGAACTTAAACTATGAGCAAATGTTTGATATCATCCGTAGGTACATTATAAGATGAATTATCTTTTACAGACAATACATAAATAATAATAGTGTGTCTTACAAAAGAATTTCAATGATTATTTTGAAGCGATGTTTTCGCTTTTAACGGCGAACGTACTATTGAATTAATTCAAATTTAATTCGGCCGCCGAGACGTATCCTACACCAGGGTTGGCAGAAATCCGAAAAAAAAGGGTTTTTTTTGTTTTAAGTAGATACCTACATAACGTTTTATGGCTAAATAAAAGTTATGTATTACATAAAGATGCTTAACAAGGTATATAAGTGATAACTTATTTAGTTATTCATTTACCTTACACTGGAACTCCTTTCAGCAATGGCACCAATGGAGCACAAACTTATACTAAATATAAATCCTGCAGCCTTGATGAACAATCGACCAATCACATAGACGGAAATCCACATCGCGTCTTTCATCTCGCATGTGATTGGTCAATTGTTCATACTCTTTGCCCTTGCCTTGCCCTTGCCTTTGCTTTACTTAAAAATACATATCTGCCAACCCTGGACACATAAATATAAACATCAATAAGAAACCGATTACATTTGACCTTGATGTACCAAAATAACTTCTGCCATAGCATTTTAAGTCGTGAATCTTTTATCAAAACAAAAGAAACGTATATTTCAAAACTCATCTTATTAAGTACATAAGTACCTACTAGCTTTATCGCGTATTTGCCATGGCTAATCCCGTAGGACTGGAACCGATGCATGATCCGTGGATTTTTCTGGTAAATAAAGCGCTGTTCTCAAATTGTCTGGTTCCCGTACCTGACGGAGCATGGCAGGAATCAGTTACTTACGATTTGTACGAACTTGTTCACACCGTATCAGGGGGATCCGGATCGGTCATACAAATCGTAAGTCAGTGTTCGGTCAGGGACGGGAACCTGGAAAAAGGACTTTGGCATTCAGCGTAGATGTGCTTTCTAGATTTCGATTTAGCTTTTAAAAAAACTAAATCGAAATCTTCTTTTCTTTTTTTTTTAATGTTGCCCACACTAGGAATTTCTTCCTGTAGCGTGAGTGCGTTTACAAACATATAAACTCACGTACACAAACACTCAGAGCCGAAACAACTACCTGTAGGTCATACCAATATTCGTTCCGTGCGGGAATCGAACCCGTGACACGCAGCGCACGCTCAATCGCTCAACTTCTGCGCCAACCGTGCGCCCTAACCTAATCAGATCAACCCTTTCAGAGATTACCTGTTATAAACAAAAAAACAACAGTTATTTATTTAAAATATAATAGGTATAAGTAAAAAATAGTAATCAAAAGAGTTAAAAAATATAAATGTGAACTAATCTACTCCCTATGAAGGCATAACAAAGATAGCATTTAATTCAAGGAAGGAAAAACACATACTTAGGTACTTATTTATTTTTATGAAACTACACATCTGCGCGGCAGTATACCGGGAAAAACAGTTTTAATATTTTAATTAGTCTAAGCATTGATTGTCACAAACAATACTCATTTGTTTTAACCTATTTTATTAACGATTATATTGGCCTTGGATCTGACATTTGAGAGCCCATAGCCCTTCTTCCGACACAGTTTAGTTATCGCAGTAAGTCGCCGTGGCAACACGTCCGTGTCGATTTCATTACTTTGTGAACGTAATATTTTTGGCGCCAAAATCATTAAACAAATATTAGGTATATCTAGTTGTTAGAAGGAGGAACACTTCTGTATTAGGTAAGAAATTTATTTACTTGACTTTTTTTACGGGTTTTTTTTCTTTTATTTTTATTACTTCCCGTATTCAGCGTTACTTGGCGCCAACTAAATAATGCCTTTTGTACTGTTGGAAAAGAAATATCAATTAATAAAAATACATCAAATTTCTACATAATTTTGATTCTAAAATGGTAGATTTAGTTTTTTTTTAAATGTTGTATATATTTCACTAACCTCCTTCCAAAAAAACATAAAAATGAGAAATAATTATTAATATTATGCATCTCCTCGTAAAGTGTTAATTAATTATTTTTTGTACTAACACTAATGGATAGACAATTTAATAAAGAACATTTTTGTAGATTTTTTTTTTTCAATTCGCCAAAATTCGATTTTATAAAGATTTTATTCTAAAATCTGGGCGTATTCACTACTGTAATTCATGCGCCACCAGTGCCGCTAGACCAATAGGAATGCTCATATCTCATGCCGATTTTTTGGTCAGGGTACCGTCTTAAGTCTAGCGTTGAAATTTGAAAATCGAATACCATTCATTCATTTAGGTGTCGCGTTCGCGTGTAGTGTAAGTGAGGGTTACATTAACACAGGCCTATATTTTTTGTGTACGAGAATAGTGCGCGATTCCGTTCCGTTTACAACGCTATCGTACTTCGTAATTATATTCGGTGACTTCTTCAGAGGCCGTTGTTGTTGTTTTCTGTACTAACTATATATGCTCGTTACTAATGACGCTTGTTTTAAAAAAAAAAATAGGAATTGTATAAATCACATTGCTATTATTGAGCTGACGGCATTGAATTTCGGAAATTTTTAATGCCTAACTTTGTGCCAATTTTAGCTCAATATTAAATAGTTATAGCTCAATAGATCATAGCGTAATAGGGTATATTTAAATTGCAAAAAAAAAATGCCAGAACTTATAAGAATACGTTTATTTCGCGGCCCCTTGTGGTACTCCAAACATTTTTATACAACCGAACTCAAGGACGCCACCGATAGACACGCAATAGATGACGTAATGTGGCGATAGTAAGGCCAATAGTGTAGTACTGCGTACGGAAGATGTGTGCTGGGATCGAACTCTATATATAATAAACGTATTAGTGCTAGAAAAGAGATTAATTTAAAAAGATAATTCAAAAAATCAAATAATAACCCGACTGCTCAAGAAGCGAACTAAAAAGACGTAAACAAGAAAAATATTATGCTATGCAGTCGGAAGATACACATTCGCGAGCTGGCTGACCAAAACCAGATATATCCTCCGACTGCACAGCATCATTTTCTTATTGTTTACGTCTTTTTAGTTCGCTTCTTAAGCAGTCGTGTTTTTGATTTTTGAATTATATTTTTTTATTTATATTTATTATGTTAACTTTTTTTTATAATTCGGTATATTTAAACATATATAATTGTTTTATATTTTTGAAATCAACTCTTTAAACCCTTTCTTTTAATACCGCACACAAGGGGTTTGGAAGAAAAATAAATTTGCCCCCCACATTATGGCGCCCAAAATCCGCCATTTTTATATTTTCCAAATTGAATGTAGACAGTGACACTCGCAAGGTTAAGGCGAATCGATTGTCGTAAGAATCATTAAAATCAGCCAACACATTTGGTCTCTAGAACGCCACAAAGGCACACATGTACTTAAATACATTACCCTCCTTCGGCAGTCGGGTAAAAACTCAACGAAGCATCAAGCCTGTATTTCTCGAAGAGTTACGCAGACGTGCACCCATATTGCACCAGTTATGTCTAAGTCCACAGTTAATAGGGGGCGAATCCATTGCCATCAACTGGGCACTAATTCAGACTCCGGGCAAATCTAATTGATTCTTGTAAATAATTACCTTGTAAACGAAATAATAATATATGTAGAGAAGTTAAATTGCTTGTAGGTTTTAAAATTTAATTTTAGAAGTCGTGATCTGATTGCGAAAATTCTTTCATTGGCAGAAGTTTACATTATCACTAAGTGACATAGGCTATTTTTTATCCCGGAATAATAAATTGTCCCTTTGGCATAGTTCACGAGAGTGAAACTGTAAGTTAAAGCTGGCCGTTAATAGGCCATTAATAAATTTAAACTAATTTAAAACTAGCGGACGCCTCGCGTTTTCACCCGCGTAGTTCCCGTTCCCGTCGGAATACAGGGATAAGAAGTAGCCTAAGTCAACCGGGGATAGTGTAGTTTACCAACGGTGAAAGAATTTTTGAAATTGGTCTATTAGTTTTTAAAGGAGATGTTTGATTTTGGGCCATCACTATGTACACCACATAGATTAATAGGAAAAAAATAGGAGAACTACTTAAAAATACTATTATAACAAATTAATTTGAAGAAGGGTACAGGCGTAAAAAATGATAATTTGAACAGTTTTTTAATAAGATAACCTATTTTTAGGGCAGCCATGACAATTGTGTTTGACATGACGTACGACGACTTTGACAGTTTTAAGAAGTGACGTCTTTGAGTCTTGTTTCTTCGGCTTTAAATTGGATATGTTTCGGAGATTTTAGTGATTGGTTTAGTTTAGCAACCCACTTTACTACTACGGACATTAATTGATTGCTTCTCTGTTGCAATTGAATTCGCAGTGTTTTTTTTTTGCAGATTTTACGATGACACGTCAAACAAATGTCATTGTCAAACACATTTGACATTTTTGGCATATTGCTGATCTGATCCACCATGTCTTTAGATGTTGTGTTGCTCTACTTGACAAAATTAATTTGAGTTTACTTTGAAACGAAATGAAGTTAAAGAAAACTGACAATTAAAAACGGTTACTATATTATATAGTGATTTTTACATATAGTGTACATAGAGCTGGCACAGGCTCCATACATTTCTGGAACATCTCCTTTATTCGTTACATACAAAAATACAAATCTTTCCTCTTTATAATATTATATTATTACAATATAGATAGAGGTAGTATAGGTATAGATTCGCATGAGTGTCCATACCAGCCAGAACTATTTTTCTGTCAGCCTGCATGTTGTAAGGTTCCATTTAGCCAGTAATCTTTACAGCACTTTCTACTATTACGTGACTTTACAAAAATACATTTTTGTTGCAGATAATGTCTTCAGAATCTTCAGAACAGAGTTCTGAAAACTCAGATCAGAGTTCTGAAAATTCAGATCAGGATTTTTCAGATTCAGATGTTTATGACTGGAAGGCCTTTGTAGTTGTCAGGGCATACGTAAATGACAAAGAGAGATACGATTGTATACCAAGCAGTTGGCTCGTTTTTGATAAGGAATCTGGTCGAGGATACCAGACCACAGTAACTTTTCGATTTCCCTCACTGGCTAAATTAGGCAAAGGAATCAAGTTCAGGAAAAATCAAAAAGCCGAAAAATCATGGCCTAAATACAATGGAAAAATGTTATTTGAAACGGGTAAGTTCATAATTAGAGTTACTTCACGCCGAAACAACTGCTCAATGTGTAAGCATAGGGGTACTGTTCTCATATCTGGGACGGATCTACCAAATAGATTTCGTGCCAGATCCTACCAAAAGCCTTCGAGACTTCAAGGGAGACAGCAAGCGCATCCCCGTGCTTCTCGATGGTCTTACTCCATGTGTGTATAGCATACGCTAGAAAATCCCCAGTAGACCGATTTCGGCGGAAGCCTTATTAGCGGTCACTGAGTATATCGTTAGTTTCCAAGTATGTCAACAGCTTCATGTTAAGTATACACGCTCCAGACTCTTACAGACCATGGACATTACAGAGAATGGTCTGTAGTTGGCTAGGTCAGCTCGACTGCCCTTCTTGGGTATGGACTATACGTTAGCTTGCTTCCAAGCATTCAGCACTTTTCCAGTGTCATACGAAAGGCGGAACAAGCGTGTCAAGATCGGAGAGAGTTAGTCAGGGCCGCTACCCTTATTCGCGCCGAGGTTGCGCAGCACCCTACGGACGTCCTTTTGATGGATGCGAATGTCCGACATAATCGCCTGGCATCCCAAGCCAAGGCTGGCAGGAAATAGCCCACGGGAACATACTATCGGGACACAAAGTAGCCAATGTGCTATTCCAGACTATAATCTATCTCTGTGTCAAATATCATCTTGATCCGTTCAGCAGTTCTGGCGTGATTGAGTAACAAATATCCATCCATACTTTCGTATTTATAATATTAGAAGGAATCTACTACAAAAAAAAAAACCGGCCAAGTGTGAGTCGGACTCGCGCACGAAGGGTTCCGTACTTGGTAAATAGCAATTTACGATTTTTGACGTATTAAAAAAAAACTACTTACTAGATCTCGTTCAAACCAATTTTCGGTGGCAGTTTACATGGTAATGTACATCATATTTTTTTTTTAGTTTTATCATTCTCTTATTTTAGAAGTTACAGGGGACACACACACATTTTACCAGTTTAGAAATGTCTCTCGCGCAAACTATTCAGTTTAGAAAAAAAATATATTAGAAACCTCAATATCATTTTTAAAGACCTATCCATAGATATCCCACACGTATGGGTTTGACGGGAAAATAAAATTGTTTCAGATTCAAGTATGGGAACCCCCAAAATTTATTGATTTTTTTCTATTTTTGTGTGAAAATCTTAATGCGGTTCACAGAATACATCTACTTACCAAGTTTCAACAGCGTAGTTCTTATAGTTGCGGAAAAAAGTGGTTGTGACATACGGACGGACAGACAGACAGACATGACGAATTTATAAGGGTTCCGTTTTTTGCCATTTGGCCACGGAACCCTAAAATAGGTTCATTCACCTTAATTTGTGGAACGGCTAAAATCCACCTTGTAGAATCATCATCATCATATCAGCCAAAAGACATCCACTGCTGGACATGGCCTCCCCCAAGCGTCGCCACATTGACCGGTCCCTTGCGTCTCGTAACCAGCGGATCCCCGCAACCTTCACCAGATCATCGGTCCACCTGGTGGGAGGCCTTCGAACGCAACGTCTTGAAAGAAATATATTATTATCTTATTTTATTCCTTAAATAATAAAATACCTTAACTATAAAAATCTTACAATAATAATGACAACTAAAATACATACTATAGATACTGAATAGAAACCACATAAAATTAATAATTATGTGTTTTATTGTAGATTCTAATGCAGACGCATTTCGACTTATCAAAAACGACAATAAAAGAACAAGAAGAGTTTATAAAAAGGCTGGTGCAAACACAAGTGAGTTAATTATAAATTATTTATAAATTATTGACTTCTTACACTCACTCACTCTTTCACAGTCACAGTTATTTGAATAATTAACCGACTTACCCTGACTTAAAAGGAGGAGGTTCTATGTTCGACATTATGTATGTTTTTTTTGTGTGTGTGTTCACCGATATCTCCGTCAATTGTGGACCGATTTCTTTTTCTTGGATTAAATTCTTTTTAGGTTTAATAGAGTATGTTCCCAAATCGGTCCCATTTTAATTTGGTAAAGTCCTGATGAAAACTTCAGAGATATACAACAGAACTCGAAAATAAATGACGGCAGATCTTTGGGGATTGCTGCAATCGCATGTCTGTTTATTGTTTATACTATTTCATAACATAACATCACACCGGTACGCTCTAAAGGGGTACGCAGATGTGTACAGTTCACCTTGGTACACTCTCATTTCACCAGTTATGTTTTAATTGCCTGGTATTCGGGTAATCTATTCTGGCATTATAGGTACCTTACTAAAGAACTTGCCTATTAGGTACAACTAAAAAGTGTAAAATAAAAATCTTTTTGCAAAAAATACTACCGACTTCCAAATTAAAACTCTACAAAGTGAAAAATAATTTTCTTTTTGGAAGTCGGTGTCCATAACGAAAAAAAATTAACTACCAAAGATACCGACTTCCAAAAAGAAATTTATTTTTAACTGTGTAGTGTTTTAATTTGGAAGTCGGTAGTATTTTTTACAAAAAAGTGTTTTTATTTTGTAGATTTGTAATCTATTGTCTTTTTCGTAAATTCATCTGCGTGGAAGTTGGATAACGGAATATTAGTCATAATAATACAAAATACTCTAAATAGGACGATTCTGACAACTAAATTATTGCTTGACCAATATACTTTAACTTTACTCATCATAATCATTCCGTTCTGCACCTTATGTATCTCATATTACGACTAACATTATTAAAATCTTTCACTAAATTAAAATGTTTTGTCTTTCTTATAGATTCTGATGAAGAAGACAATTTCCCTAAAAAGAGCGGAACAAAAAGGAAAACAACTAACCCGGAAAATAAAACGACCCCAGCTAAATCGAAAAAGTGATGATTTTCTTCTTGTTTTACGTCTTTTTAGTTCGCTTCTTAAGCAGTCCGGCTTTTTGATTTTTTGAATTAACTTTTTTGTTATTTTGTGGTGATCATCATTCCCTCAGATTAGAGAACACTAATTTAAATTGCCTACATCTACCATATGCGTTCTGACTTTCTCGTTTACAGTAAAATTATTAAATTAAGTCACTTAATTAAAATAATTCAACTTTCTTATAGATTCTGATGAAGAAAGCTATTACCCTAAAAATAATGGTACAATAAGGAAGCAATCTGAGCTAGAAAATAAAAACAACTCAGCTAAATCGAAAAAAGTTGAAGTAGGAATGGATAAAACCACAGAACAGAAAAAACGCCATCTGATAAAACAATTGATTGAATTGAACTTCATTCTCACTGCAAAAAGTTTTACGACGAATTCAATGCAACATACCAAAAATCTATGTCGATACTTGATAACACTGCTGAGTATTTACAAAATATAATTTCTACACATAAAGCAAAGCCATCAGCACCGTTACCAATAAGTCAGAAACTCGATGACACGACAGGAACCAAATGTACTTTAAGACACCATGAGCCAGGAACAGCGGTTGTAGAACTTGTACCAAACACAGGCGTATATGACTCCGAAAAAGGTCTAAATGAGTGTGAAATTTAGACCTTTACAAGACCGAGTTTACAAGAGCACTGCTAGCAGAAGTTTTACAGACGAAGCTTTAAGAAAATGTTTATACGCCAACGCGCTTGACCACTATCTCACCTGATGGTAAGCGATGATGTGGTCGACGGTGAAACACGCTTGCCTAGAAATAACCTATTCACTCTTGACTTAAAGACCCCTATTTCAAATGGAGTATAGGAAACACCTTAATTAAAACCTGATAAAGGGATGGATAATACTGCACTGTTGAATTTTCACTGGTTTCATTTAAGTGTTGGTGACATAAATGACATAATATTGTATATTTACTTTATAATCGTTGAACAAACATAAAAAACATATATAGAGTCGAACACAGGATAACCTCCTTTTTGAAAAGTCGTTTAAAAAACGATTCTCTACTCTACCTCATTATATTAGTGTAAGTGATTTTTATATTTTTAAGTCTCAGTGCCATTGCTTGATTTGTATTTAAGTCGCACAAATTTTGTGTGTATTTTATTTGTGTTTTTTCTCATATAAGTTTCCATGTAAGTCAGAACCTATGGATTAATGTATCTGTTTCAAACAAGATCATTAGAATAAACATTTTGATTTATATTTTTAGAAACTGATCTTTTTCTGTATTCTAATTTAACTACCTACCTAAAATTTCCATAGCTAAAGAATTTAGCTTCCAACGTTGTTGGCGTAGTGGTTAAGCGATCGGCTGCTGCGCTGCGTGTCGCGGGTTCGATGCCGGCACGGAATAAATATTTCTACGGCCTACACATAATTGTACCGGATCTGGGTGTCTTGTGTATGTGAGTTTAAATGTTTGTAAACGAACCCACGATACAGGAAGATATTTCTAGTGTGGGGCAACGTTTTTAAAAGGGAAAAAAAACAGCACATGACCCTGAGTTAAACCAGATATTTTTCATTTAATAATATAGGAATTTAATCTCAGCTAAAACAATGTATGGGCTTCTGACATTGTACTTTCGCGCGTAGTTTGACGAAAACGCTAGACGCAGTGGACGCCATATTGCTTTGTGGTCATGACGTCAGTTGGCTGTGTAAGCAAATGCGCCGATACGACGATACGCCGATCAGTTGACAGTCGCCCATTTTTAGTATGGCGTAATAACATGGCAGCTACTATTTTATATTTCATGGTGTTATAAACCAAATTTAAAAAACCGAAAACTTTGAATTTTAAAATTTATATTGTTACTAGCTGACCCGGCAAACTTTGTTTTGCCATAAAAACACCAAACTTTTATCTACCCTATCTACCCTATCTACCCTACCTACCCTACCTTACACTACCTACCCTACCCTACCCTACATTACCCTACCCGACCCTACACTACCCTATCCTACACTACCCTACACTACCTTCCCTACCCTACGCTACACTACCCTACACTACACAAAAAAAAAAAAAACGTAAAAACCATCTTTGAACTTCAACGAATATTTAAAAAAAAGAATTGTCCAAATTGGTCCAGGCGTTGTTGAGTTATGCGCTTACCAACACATTTTGCGATTCATTTTTATATTATAGATTTTATGAACTAAAACTAACATTTTGCAACTGCTTTTTGCTTAAACCATCTCAATAACATATTTATAGTTTTTTTTCTCATATAGAGTAAATTACCCTATTGCAACTATTTGGTAAGTAACGCAAGTAATAAGCTGGGCACACTATTCCCACCCATTGCAACATCTGAAAGCCCATGAAGCTCGACGAGAAATCAAACAATCGGTCAAGACCAGGTGCCAAAATGATGAGCTCTTTGAACTGCCCTCGCCGTGCTTGTGGTTTTCAGTTTCGATTCCCAGGTTCCCATTAGGAATTTTGCAGAAGCTACCTACCCGGCTGTGTCAGAACACCATCCTATCGGACTACGAGAGTAATGAAACAAATAGGGTATCAGTGTTTGGGCAAAGGTTTTTTGACACTGCTGTTTCTAACATTGTCGGCCGAGGCATTTCCGTGCCTTATGGTCTAAACGATTCGCAGTAGAAGGCAGTCTATCAGTGTCCTGCGTAGTAAATTATATAGAAATTGAGTTTGAGACTTTGTTATCTGTTTCTACTTAATTGTAATAACATTACAGAGAAAATGTTTTCAGATATTAAGGGACTCTTGAAAATGACTAGGAAGATGACTACCTACACTCGTCAATAACGTAAAATGTTACAGCTCTTTATACTGGTGCATTGTGGTTAGTAAATTAATTTCTCTTACTACAGGTGAATCATAAAACATGGACTTGAGCAGCATAAAGCATTCTCAGGTCAAACTAACTTAATTACCTAATGGTACGAGTAGCTTTATTTTTTGTCATAAGATAAATGCAAAAGTGCTATAAAATATACAAAAATGTTATTTATAAATACAAGAATGTGCAAAAAGTGCTGATGTACAGAAGTGCTGTTTATCACAGAGGAAAGAAGCACAATAATTAATGTTAGCTTACCAATATTGATGAGAAGCACAACAGTGCTTTTCATCATACAGACTGTCTCTGATCTGTTGTTACTAGGTACTACCCCAGTGCACCGTTTGTGATTGCAGTTTTGTGCGTGCTATTTCTATGCTTCTTACAAAATATTATAATAATACTGGTGAAGCATAGAGCCGCTTCAGCTTCGGTTTCGTGCAATGACTGTGGAGGCTACGTTTACACAGTAGCAGAGTAGATTGTGTGTTTGATTTGTGTGTCCAACTTGAAAATCAAGTCCAAGAACTACAACGAAAATAGCATCCTTCTGCGATTGAAATCAGGAATGTTCCAGCAGTTTCAAACGAAAATGTCAATGATCTTCTTCAATTAGTTGCGCGCTTAGGACAAGTTGCTCAGATGGAAATTTCAGGCACCAAAATACGTAATATATACCGTTTACCTAGTAAATCAGGTTCTATCATGTCCATTTATATTAAATTCTCCTCTGTGTATTTTAAAAACACACACTCACACACTCTGTATATTTTGCTGGCTGCTCTGCGTAATAACAACAAGAAACGCTGCATTGAAGAAAAGCTGAACACTCAAAATCTTGGCATAGATGGTGAACGTAAACCAGTGTATGTCGATGAATATCTTCCTCCGGCAACAAAAAAAATGTTTTATCTTGCCCGTGAGTTCGCAAACCGCAAACACTTTGATTTTTTGCTGCGTATCAAATGGTAAAATCCTGCTTCGTTAAAATGGTGACACAAAGGAATATCATATCGTAAGATCCAAACAATGCTTAGTCGACCTCGAATCCAAAAACTGACTATCCTTAACTTTATTCATGTATATATACTTTATAAATTACTGTCTACCAATATATACTTCACTTCATTGTAAAAATACTGTTATACTTTTTAGAGAAAAGTGTAGTAATTCGAAACACGGTCAATTAACTAAAGCACAGGTCATTACCTATTATATATTATAAATTTAACTAATCTCACACAAAAATGTAAAAAATTAAAAAAATATATGAATGCTATACCTCATATTTTAATACCCTGTACTGATCACCAATGTCTCACTTAAAGGCTCAAACTTTATAAAAATGGTTAAAAACAAACTGACAATATCAAGTGATCTTGACGAAATGTGGCCAATTCCTATAAATAAATGTACGCCAGGTCAATGTAATGAAATTTTAAAAAATCCAAGGGAGAACCTAAAGGTGGTACATATCAACATTAGAAGCATCAACAAAAACCTCGATCAGTTTGTATCAGTTCTATCTATGATATCTTTCCATTTTGATGTAATTATTTTAACAGAATGTTGGCTTAAATCTTCTGACCACGTTCCTATGTTGGATGGTTATATATCCTATGCTTCTACCAATAACCCAATCCAAAATGATGGCGTTGTTATTTACACGAAAGCAGGTATTCAGTGCGCAGCCTCTGAACCACCCATATAAGATGCAAACTGTTTGGTCATGCAACATAGGAAACACGTCAATTATTGCAATTTATTGATCACCATCGTACTACGATCTTAGCAGATTTTATAATACTGTGATGTAGTACGTATGCAACCTCTATTTCAATGTGTGTAACCAATATATAAGTCATAGTATCAACATAATAAAGGCAGTCTTACACCACATTTTGGGATGTTTTATTATATCTGACACCCGACCATAC
Source organism: Orthosia gothica (assembly GCA_949775005.1). Classification (NCBI taxonomy): domain Eukaryota; kingdom Metazoa; phylum Arthropoda; class Insecta; order Lepidoptera; family Noctuidae; genus Orthosia; species Orthosia gothica. Next base: position 11,715,121 of record OX459044.1, read on the forward strand.
ATGGCGACCCTGCCACTAAACAGGGCTTGAATCATGTACGCGATTAGTATCGGTTTTGCTCAGTGTGGCAACTGTTTAAGTGAAAAATATATTAAAAGTGACTTTGAAAAATGTGCAACTCAAAAGTAACTAATGAGGAGGTTTTTCTCAATCAAAATAGCGCCGCTAAAAACACAGCGACGGTAGAGGAATTTAAATTTCATTTATCGGCCATAAGTATCGTGTTAACAATAATTTGCACGATATTATTCTTCGGTGCACTATACTCCATCTTTAAAATTTACAAAAGATGTCATGAGTCCTGGGCGCGAGAGCAGATAACGAGACACATCTTAAGGCGTTCTGTGGATCGATCCAGAAGGTGTCGCGACGGTGCTTGTAACGTGTCTGCAGGCGAGGAACGTCGGGTCCACGCTTCCAACAAGAATCCCTGACAACACAGAGGCGTGTAACAAATCATACAATTCGGCTAGTGTTCTTGTGAGTTCTGTGTTCTAATGAATGTGAAAGTGTGGTAATTCTAACATGGGCAGTGTATGCGTGCAACAGTGGAATCATAGTCGCGATATGAACTTGCATTTGGTATATGAACTATAAAATTATGGACAGTTATGTATGACGAATTGTTACAGATATACAATGACCTTGGTAAGATAAGAATATATTTAATAAAAATAGGACCAAGTAGACGAAAGGGTGAAATTGTTTTGAAAAAACTAAAAGAGGCCGATAAATTGCTGAGTAATTTCAATGAGAGCTTAGACCATTTAAGGCTACTTAAAACCGGATTAAAAGACGAGGAATTATGTAAATTTAATAAATTAAACAAAGATTTTGTTAACCTGTATGACAATATTTTAGATTTGTGTAATAATTCATCGACTGAAGAGTCAATTATTGAACAAAATATGGCGAAATTCGATTTAAAAATCGCCTTGAGCTTATTACCAGTTCTAAATGACGACGGCACAAATACAAAACAGCTCATTGATGGCGTAGAATACTATGAAACGGAACTTGACGTAGACGGACAAATTAAATGGATAAATTTTGTTTTAAAAAGTCGACTTTCGCAGTCTGCTAAACTTAAACTTAATGCAAAGTATGACAGTGTTAATGAGTTAGTAAAGGCTATGAAAACATGTCTGTTACCAAAAAAATCAGCAACAGCTCTACAACACAAATTGTACAATTTGAAACAAAATGATCTTACTATAGATGACTACGGTAAGAAAATAACTGATTTGTTTGTTGACTTGACGATTTCCCAATCTGAAGGCAATGAGTCTAGCTTCGATATATTGAAGCCTATTAACGAAAAATCAGCCATTAAAAGTTTTGCCGACGGATTGAGAAATCGTCGACTAAGCACAATAATAGCAGCACGACAGTTTACATCTTTAAGTGATGCCATACAAGCAGCCATCGATGAGGAAGTTTCAACACCGTCCACGTCAGGTGACATTTTATTTATGCGTCGTAATAACAATTACTACCAATATAGGAATTCCAGAGGCCAGGGGATGTCACGAGGACGAGGACAATCAACGCCACCGGCGGAACGGAGGGATGATCGAATATCGCAAACAGGTCGCGGTGGATGGAGATCTCGTGGCCGCGGCACATTTAACCGTGGAGCTAAAGGTAGGATTTTTTTTAACCAAGCTACTATTCACCAGGAACAGCAACAAAATACGCATATTTTGACAGATTCAAATCCGCGAGAAAATCAATCTGAGAATAACAATGATAATAATAATTCAGAAGAGTTTTTTCGTGAATAAAAGCGTTATGATGTCATGTAGTAGCATATATCATATTTCATTACACTCTAAACATAACAATCTTACATATACGTGGCTAATCGACACCGGTGCATCCATATCGGCCATAAAATATAAACACATTGCTGAGTTAAATGAACCCATCCAAAAAGGAAAACTTGTTGTAAATGGTATTGGTGGAAAAATTGAAGCGATCGGTTTTGTTTATCTTGAATTAAGAGCAGGTGAACAAATTCTAAGCCATAAATTCTACGTATTTGAATCCTTACCCTGTAAGGCAAGTGGCATTTTAGGCCAAGACTTTTTGAGCAAATATCATTCGATTATTAACTTCAAAAATTACTCCTTAGTTATGTATAATAACAATAAAGAAATTTGTGTGCCTATTACCAAACATAACGAGACGCTAACTATACCCGCTAGGTCCGAAAGCACACATTACATAACGACCGATATAACAGAAGATTGTGTAGTTTGCGCAGAGCAGATAGGAAACGGAATATTTTTAGCAAGTACAATAGCAAGCCCCGCGGACGGAAAGCTACCAATAAGAATTTTGAACACAACAGAAAACGATTTTTATGTACATAGCATTAATCCTAAAATACATAAAGCAAGAGATTATAATATCTGTATATTTGACAAGCCAAAGAAACATGCAGAACGAGTCAAAAAACTGCTTCCCTTATTAAAATTAGATCATCTAAATAAGGAGGAAAAAATCAGCATTAGGAACATATGCGCAAAGTATAACGATATCTTTTATCTCGAAGGAGACCAACTCACTACGACAACTATATATAAACATTCAATAACAATACAACCCGGTACTAGACCAAGTTACAGCAAACCTTACAGGCTCCCACATTCACAAAAAGGGGAAATACAGAATCAAATTAACCGCATGCTCGAACAAGGTATAATAGAACCCTGTAATAGCGAATGGTCTAGTCCCGTTCTATTAGTACCAAAGAAATCAAATGGAGAGAAGAAATGGCGTCTAGTCATTGATTACCGAAAGTTAAATAACTGTGTTCAAAATGATAAATTCCCACTGCCAAATATTCATGAGATATTAGACTCGCTTTCTGGTTGCATTTATTTTACGCACTTAGACTTAAGCCAAGGGTTTTATAACGTGGAACTTGAACCAGATAGTAGGAAATTTACAGCTTTTCATTCAGGTCAATATCAAATGACTAGAATGCCAATGGGTCTTAAGACAAGCCCGAACTCATTTGCCCGAATGATGACAATGGCAATGGCGAGCCTTAATTATGAAAAATGTTTATGTTATCAGGACGATTTAATTATAATGGGACGGGACTTATCAAATCATAACAAAAATTTAATCGAAGTACTAGAAAGATTACGCAGTGTCAATTTAAAATTAAATCCGATGAAATGCGACTTTCTTAAAAAGGAAATGCTCTATTTAGGCCACGTCGTAACAGATAACGGTGTACTACCCGATCCAGAAAAGATTAGTGCTATACAAAACTATCCAATTCCCCAAAACACAAATGAAGTAAAGCGTTTTGTAGCCTTAGCGAATTATTATCGCAAATTTATTCCAAATTTTGCTGAAATTGCAAACAGTTTAAATATTTTGTGTAGAAAAAATGTAGAATTCATTTGGAATAGCGACGCACAAAAGGCATTTCAGACACTTAAAGAATGTATGTCTACACCACCAGTTCTCCAATATCCGGATTTATCAGATAAAAATCAGTTTATCGTACAAACTGATGCGTCAGGGTACGCGATAGGAGCGGTTTTATCCAACGGCAATGGTCGGCCAGTCGCTTACGCCAGTAGGAGTTTAAACAAAGCTGAACGTAATTACCCGACTATTGAAAAAGAACTCCTGGCTATAGTATGGGCCGTAAAACATTATAGACCCTATTTGTATGGTCGTCCATTCAAAATAGTAACTGACCACAAACCACTGGTATATTTATTTAGTTTAAAGGAGCCATCAAGTAGACTACTCAAATTTAGATTATGTTTAGAAGAATATGACTATTTAATAGAATATGTCAAAGGTCAACAAAATGCAGCCGCCGATGCTTTATCTCGAATTCCAATATCATCGAAAGATTTAAAGAACATGCACGAAAGTTTATTTGTAATGACACGAGCACAGATAAAACGATTAGAACAAACTTCTCATATTCCGGAAGATACCGCAGACAACTGTGTCCCGGATCAAGAAGATCAAGCAAGGATTGTGGGAACAATTAACAAGCCTAGTAATGCAGTAGAGCTGCAATTCATTGATAAAACAAGTCTAAACAGGCTACAAAAAACGAATAGAATATATAAGGGAAATAATATATTTTCATATGATCAAGCAAAAATGATGTTGTATATAAATCCATCTGCTCGATCACAACTGACGCCAGCCGCATTTGTGAGAGCGATGTGCGATTTCTGTAAAGTTAATGATATACATGAAATATGTTTCGTGAAAAATAAATCCCATAACTTATTCTTACGAAAAATAACTAATGAGGTTAAAAGATATACTAAATGGGAAGGACCGCGATTGTGTATTTTAAATAATATAGAAAAAGTAGATAATTTAGAAGATCGGAGAGTCATTTTAAATGACTTTCACTTATTACCCACAAGTGGCCACGCAGGCACAAAAAGAATGTTTAACAACATTAAAAAATATTATTTCTGGCCGGGTCTCGAAAAGGATATAAATAACTATGTTAAAAAATGCCCTATTTGTCAAAAACAAAAGTATACGGTTATGGTAAAAGAACCCATGGTAATAACCACAACGGCACAATCATCATTTGAGAAGATATTTTTAGACATAGTAGGGCCTCTTGATAGAGATTACTATAACTACACGTATATTTTAACACTTCAATGTGAACTATCAAAATATGTATGCGCTTTTCCACTAGTGAATAGAACAGCAGCTGAAGTCGCTCGTGTGTTCGTCAACAACTTCATCCTCGTGCACGGTGTGCCTCGGGAAATCGCTACTGACAGAGGAACGGAGTTTATGTCAGAGACATTCAAAGAGGTATGTACAATTCTTAATATTTCCAAATTGAACTCAACAGCCTATCATCACCAGAGCATTGGTGCACTGGAGAATTCTCACAAAACCCTAGGGGCCTTTTTAAGAATGCACATCAATCAAAGACCAGACTCATGGAGTTCATGGTTACCTTTTTGGGCCTTTGCATACAACACCACAGTACATTCATCGACAAAATTTACTCCCTTCGAACTTGTGTATGGAAAGAAATGTAACTTACCAAGTAACCTTTTAAGAACAGTAGAACCACTATACAATTATGACAGTTATCCCCTTGAGCTTAAATATAGATTACAGATTTCACAAACAGAAGCACGGGAAAACTTGATTAACTCGAAATTAGAAAGGAAAAACAGATATGATAAATATGTAAGACCTGTAGAATATAAACCAAATGATAAAATATTGATTAAAAATGAAACTGGTAATAAGCTCTCAAACCTTTATACTGGTCCCTACACTGTTATTAGAGATTTGTCGCCAAATGTAGAGGTAAACATTAATGGAAAAATTGATGTTATTCATAAAAACAGAACGAAGTTGTATTACTCATAAAGTCATAATATATTGTATACTTAGCAACAATACCTAGGTTACTGACCTTCGTTGCGATCGTGGCTGTAAAATGATATGCACTCGTGATGCCCTGAATGAATGGTGCCAACAAAAAGTACTTACATGTTTTATTTGTAAACACAGAACTCAACTGTAATCTTAGGTATAAGTTTGAAAAAAAAAAACAAATCGCTTGTTTGTAAACACAAGCGATACAACAACTGTAATCTTAGTTATAAGTTGTTTATTAATATACTTATATAAAAAAAAAAAACCTGCGAGTAACTCAAACGCATAACCATTACTCGTAGATAATAAACAGTAATTTTACATTAAATTTGTAACCACATTACGTAGTTTTATATATATATAAAAAAAAAAAAAAGTATCCATGCAAAGGAATACTTTTTTTTTTATTGCCTTGGGAGGTGTGATGTAGTACGTATGCAACCTCTATTTCAATGTGTGTAACCAATATATAAGTCATAGTATCAACATAATAAAGGCAGTCTTACACCACATTTTGGGATGTTTTATTATATCTGACACCCGACCATACAATACACACACTGGCAAAATAAACAGATCAAGATTTTTCTTTCGCAAAACTTTCTTTTTATCATTGCTGGGTGGTTTTCTTTGGTTTTATAATAAAACCAATTATTCTTAATTGACAAAACAATTGAACTTCACTTTTCATGCGATTGTTTTACCTTAATTCGAACTTACAACATTAGAAGAGAATTTTGCTTATTCGCACTTACGGTGTGGTTTTAAAATATCATTAGGTCTTCATTAACATACTGAGTTATTTGTTTTTTTTTTATATCTATGTGATTTTAGAAATTGAGGATATCATTGTGCCCAACTTTACCCAAACTGAGAGGGCCAGGCCACTTGAAATGAGAAGAAATTATCAAACCTCCAGAGTGCTGTGCATAATTCACCATTAACTTGTTTCAAACATTTGTTGCAGTTTCCAATGATTCAGAGTGACTAATGCTTTTGTGAGAGTATCAGGACAAAGCAGAAAACTCGTACTTCTATTAGAAATAATCATTTTATTATAAGCCAGGAATGAGCTGGAGGAAGTTCGAGGTGCAACAAAAAGTGAGTTTACGGTAAGAATGTTGAAAGAAGTGGTTTTGGTTCGTTCGTCCCCGCCGAAGGTCTAATAATTGAGGTACACAACCTTTGAAACGCAATAACTTTTGCTCGGTAATATCGACTTTGGTCCACGGACTAATGGAGTAAAATATTGTTTAGTGATGAGTATGGAATTAGTTTAAATCGAATTGAAGGACGGCAATGCATGTGTAAACATGAACAAGAACATCATATTCTGTCAATTTGTTAAACTACAGCGGCATATGGTAGAGGAACAATATTGAATTCAGGTAGGATATGTTTGGGAGTTCATACGGACTTGTTGGAGATCGATAGAGGCAATCATAGTGTACATTGCTATAGAAGTGATATTTAAGAATAAAACGTGGTATCATTTGTTCTTTTTAAATCAGTGGTCACTTAGTTTTGATCCAGGAAAATGCTCGGTTCCATACCACTTTTTCAACTCCAGGCTATCTTAAAAATGACAATATCGCAGTTTTGGGGTTACCGGCGAGATCACCAGACATGCATCCGATAGAACACGTCTGGTACCTGGTAAAACGAAGGGCAAAAATTAAACTCCCAACACCTGTTAATGTGGGTGAACTGCGAAGCCCCGTTGTAAGGAATAATAAAGAATACCACAGGAGACAATAAATAAAATCATTCTCAACATGTCCAGACTGGTGTAAACTTTATTAAGAGCAAGTGGAAGAAATACACAATATAATGTGATATTATCTTGTTGTAAAAATGTTTATTTTAAATAACTTTATTAACTTTTCTTTGTAACTTTAAAAAATCAACAATGTCCATTTTACCCATTAAGACATGTTACTCACAAAAATTGTACTAAATTCGCTCTCATTTTTCTTTATATAGGTGTATTTTTAAGCAAGGAAAAATGTCCTAATTTAAGTTTTTTAAATTAAATCTTATTTAAAAAAAATATCGTAATTTTTATTTTGTTCCGCTAATTTTGCCGGTGTGTGTGCTGTAGACAGTATAGTAAACGCTCTTAAATCACACTCTAACATGGTTATTGTAGGTGACTTAAGTGTTGATACTAAAACTCATAGCAAATATAAAAATTCCGATGATTTCCTTACCTTTACTGCATCATTAGGTTTCTTACCGGGACACACACATCCTACAAGAGATGGAAATTGTCTGGATCATATTAAAAACATTAAAAACACTATTACCAGCTACAACAATTGTTTTATAGACTTATATAACGGATCGTCAACCAGTAGTTCTGTGCCTTGGACAAAAAGTCCGCTCTAAATCGCATATAAATAAAACAATGTCTCACTTTGAACACGACAAAATTAAAAACTAAATCGATAATTGTGACTTTGGCACTGTCATGGATGAAACTGACGCAAATTTGGCTACTGATTATTTAGTTTCTAAATTACAAAACATTATTACTCAAAATACGAAAACTGTAAAAAAAACTAGTAAAACTACAATATTTAAGCCATGGATTACTCCTGGCCTTTTGCGCTGTATCCAAAACCGTGATAAAATTCATCTTAATCTCAAGAAAAATCCGGCAAATAACACCCTTTATATTACGTATAAAATATATCGTAATTTTTGCAGCAAATTTCTTCAAAATATTAAATGTGAAAAATAAAAAAATGAATCGAATGAATTCTCCAAAGCTAAGACTGATTCAAAAGCTACCTGAAAAATAATTAATTCATTGGCTGATAGAAAGCGCCACGCCCCGGTGTCCGTAGAACTCCTTGAGCTGTCGAGTAACGAAATCACTTCTGCTAATGACTTAAATAAGAATTTTATAAACATTGGAAGAAACTTGGCCTCTGTAGTCGGTAAAAACAACAACAAAGAAAAATCAGGTGCCCCTCTCCAATCGATTCAGTCACACAGTGACTCTATGGGCATCATTCCAGTTACTATTGAGCAAATTGAAACCATCATTATGTTCCTGAAAAATGATTGCGCCACCGGTTGGGACAATACGCCATCAAAAGTTATTAAACTCTCAAGTAAAGTCCTAGTTCCACCAATCGATCATATATGTAATCTCTCTATAGCCACAGGTATATTTCCAAGGGCTTTAAAGAAAGCACTTGTTACACCAGTATATAAAAGTGGGAACAGAGACCTAGTAAATAACTACAGGCCCATTTCGGTTCTAACATCATTGTCAAAAATTTTAGAACGTGTCCTAAATACTTGCTTAATAAGTTATCTAGACAAAACAAAAATTATCTCGGCCAATCAATTCAGCTTTAGAAATGGTCTATCCACGGAGGACGCTGCGGCAAATTTATGTAACAATGTGATTAGCAAGCTGGATAAGAAGCAGAAATGCTTTGGCATCTTTTTAGATTTGTCGATAGCTTTCGACACGGTCTCTGTTCCCTCACTTATGACTAAAATGGAACGTATCGGTATACGCGGCCAAGTCTTGAACATCTTCAAAGACTTCCTGACTAATCGTAATCAATCTGTTAGGATTGGCAATGTAGTGAGCGATGAAGAACAAATTGATTACGGCGTTCCCCAGGGGAGTATAATGGGTCCAACGATGTTTTTAATATACATTAATGACTGGTGTAAACTTAAAATATCAAATTGTGATATAACTACTTATGCTAATTATACCGTTATACTAATACATGGAGCAGACTGGAATTCTGCCAATGAGCATGCTGTAAATGGACTGCGTACAATTAAGAAATGGCTAACCATTAAGGTTGTCTGTAAGAGATTGCCCTGTGCGATAAGACCGCCCATTGTACACTTATCGTTATAAATGTTTAGTCCTGTAACTATTTAAGTGGTGTACAATAAAGTATATAATAATTAAATAAATAAATAAATAACCGATAATCTACTTACGTTAAATATAAAAAATCAAAATTCATCCGTTTTCATTTATTAAGTTCTCCAGCTCCACCCGAGTATAAGAACTTATTGAAACTTCATACATGTGCCTGCCTGGCTGCGATTGTTTGTCCTTAATGCGAATGACCAGCATCAAATAACTTGGCATAATGCTAGACGAGCGACTTAGTTGTCGTCCACAGGTTGCTCTCACTAGCCGAATTCGAAAGCTTATGTTTATTTTTAAGAAGCTTAGATCTTCTGCAGATAAATCTATAATCTACATGGTATATACTGCCCTCTGCCAATCTGTACTAATAATAATAATATGGGGTGGTACCTATAAAACCCTATTCCTTATGTTGGAAAGATCGCAGAGAGCAGTCTTGAAGGTGATTCATCGTAAGACTCGATTGTATCCAACCTCCAAACTATATGCTGAATGCCGCGGACAAACCGTGAGGCAGCTATTATACATACAAAAAAAAAACGCCGAAGACACCTCCGGCTACCTCTAAATGAAATGACAAATAAAAACCGCTCCGGTGCAGATATATGTCCCAGCGTTAGCTGCAGAACAGCTTTTGCAAGCCGCCATATGAGGTCGCTAGCTCAAGATTGTATATTGCCAGTATTTTATTAACCTCAGGTAATAAAATACTGGCAATGTACAATTTAAACAAACGTGAGTTAAAGCATAAGTTGAAGAATTAGTTATTAACTTTGACTTATGATCAAACAGAATTACTTTTAATAGTTATAAAGTAAATAGGTAATAAGTTTAATAGGTGTCTAGTGTTATTTGTCAGTAGTATTATTTATTGATATCGTTTTGTATAACTTTACAGTAGGTATATGTTATTTTTAAGCAATAACTTTGTTTATGTTTTATAGTTGCGCAGGTTCAGGGTTGTGTCTAGGGCAAACTGCTAACTAAGTCCTATAATACAAGCTTGACTTAGTTTAGGAGTTAGAGAATTCCATAATTCTACGTAACAGCGTACAGCCTCTAAACTAAGATTTAAATTGTTATTAGATTAAGAAATTGTTGTACCTACCTTGATGGAAATAAAAAATATTATTATTATATCCCCGACTCAGTTTAGCGGCGTGGGACAGCTGCTTATAAATGTTAGCTGCCCTCCTGCAGACATTCGCGTTGTGCTCGTTGAAGATGAGCTTGTCGTCTATGGTTAGACCCAACAACTTCATCTTCTTAACCATACCAATGTCGACCCCGGCCATGCTCAGCCTTGGGGTATCATACTTACGCATCTTGGTTACGACCATCGTACAAGTTTTGTGCGGTGGAAACCTCAGCTTGTGTCTGACGCCCCAACTCTGCACATGGGCGTGGGCTAAATTGGCAGATGTTGAAACTTCGGTCGCTGAGTCCCCGGTTATAACGCTTACTAATATAGCTTATTAGCTAAAGTCATAGTTTTTGACTGATGTTTTTTTTTAATAGAAATACGCTAAACGGGATGAATCTGACAAGTAGGTACATTACTGCTTTATCAATACTTTAACTTCTCTCATCATGACCGTCCCGTTCTGCACCTTATTTATCTGATACTATCGGACGCCTCGCGGTTCCACCCGCGTAGTTCCCGTTCCCGTGGTAATTCAGGGATAAAAAGTAAACTATGTCACCCGGTTATAGTGTAGCTTCCCAACGGTGGAAGAATTTTTGAAATCGCTCCAGTAGTTTATAAGTTTATTCGTTACATACAAAAATACAAATCTTTCCTCTTTATAATAATTAGTACAGATTATAGTCAATAGTATAGATTATGACTAACTTTAGGGGAGATCTAGGTAATGAGGAACACCTGAGCAAAAATATGAATGAACCGAATCTATTAATCAACTATTCACTAGTTTTTTTCAAATAATGTTTTACTATTAATTGAGAACATTTTTTTTAGTTTTTCGGCTTATTACGGTTACACTAGTCGAAAATTCTTCCATACAAACGTAGTCTAGAGATTACTCTACTGTTTGACGATGTACGTTCAAAATCAATTTGTCTCATCATTATCAGTCCTGTATGTAAACAAAAATGTAAAAAAATAATATATTTGAAATATGAGCGTTGAAAGTTCCATATTTCAACACTAATTTTAACGCATCTTTGGGCGGAAATAAATACCATAAGAAGAAGGAAAATTGCAAAAAAGCCTCCATAAAGGGATAGATTAGTAATTCAACAATGCAAATAAATTTATTTTGAAAATATAAATTTAGTAGTTTTCCATGATATCTAGACTCCCAAAGGCCTGTTTATAAAAAATCGCGCGTTCATTATCGTCCTAAATCATGATGCATTTCGCTACAAACTTGCAAATGCTAATTCGTACACGAACTAGCTTCTTACTGCTCATCACAGCATCTATATCTTTCGCACGTGTTGTCGGATAAGATAGCATGCATTTTAACCCCGCGCACAAAATAGTTCGTGTCGACTTGTTCAACCTTAATTTTGGCACCATTAAGATTAAAAATAATAACCGGCCAAGTGCGAGTTGGACTCGCGCTCGAAGGGTTCCGTAAACGGCAAAAAAAAAAACGCTTCTTGTATGGGAGCCCCACTTGAATATTTATTTTATTCCGTTTTTAATATTCGTTGTTATAGCGGCAACAGAAATACATCATCTGTGATAATTTCAACTGTCTAGCTATCACGGTTCATGAGATTCAGGCTGGTGACAGACAGACAGACGGACCGCGGAGTCTTAGTAATATAGGGTCCCGTTTTTACCCTTTGGGTACGGAACCCTAAAAAACAGGTTCGTTCAAATTAGGCATGAGCCCAAAGCCCACAAGGAGTGCACCGATGCTATGTTTCGTTGTCTTGTCCGTCCGTCATCGAAGTTAGGTAATATGGGCAATGGATGTAGGTATGTAATTGAAGTCACCTGGCTTCGATTAGCTACATGGGCGAAAATGAGAATAAAATCCTGAAGAGAAATTTAAAGATATAATAACAATATTATGTGTTTAAAAATCTCATTCTAAAATGTTACGTTTATTACTTATTACAAGTACAAAAAAAAAACTTTCATTGCCTCAGATTAGAGAATACTAACTCCAATTGCAATTGTGGTTTCCGAAGTGATTTCTCGACATTGGATCATATCCATGTCATAAAGCAGGTTATTCAAAAAAGTAACGAGTATGGGAAATGGCATTTGAGGCTATTTGGCATTTGAGGACTACACCAAGGCGTTCGACTCTCTGAGGCACACACACATTTGGGAAGATCTGAGATCACAAGGAATACACCCTAAGTATATTAGGATAATAAAAGAACTATACAATGAATCAACATCAAAAATGCAGACAAAAAGGAAAGGCCCATCGTTCAAAATAAAAAGAGAGTACGGCAAGGGTACCCCCTTTCACCTAAATTGTTCTCGGCGGTAGGTATTGGAGCACATATTCAGGAAAATTAACTGGGATACATTTGGAATAAAATATAAATGGCGAAAAACTTAACCACTTAAGATTCGCAGATGACCTTATTCTGCTCAATGAAAACCAAGAGGGCTTAGAAATAATGCTAACCCAGTTAGAAAGAGAAAACAAAACTGTGGGGTTGACTATGAATATAGACAAAACAAAACTAATGACAAATCACATAAAAACACCTATCTCTTTAAATTCCAACCAAATAGAGCATGTCGACGAATATACATATTTAGGACAAATTATTGAACCGGCAAATCAGATGCAGAAAGAAATAAATGTCAGAATAAGTAAGGCTTGGAAAAGATTCTGGTCCCTCAAGGAAGTTATGAAGAACCCACACATACCCCTAAAAGACAAATCTACAGTATTCAACTCATGCATACTGCCATATTTAACTTATGGAGCACAAACCTGGGCTCTCACTAAGAAACAGAGTAGAGCAATAAGAGTGTGCCAAAACAAAATGGAAAGAAGCATTCTAAATATCAAGCTACGGGATAAAATCAAACTAACAAATATAAGAAGCAAGACAAAAGTTACAGATGCCCTATACACAGTGAAAAAACTTAAGTGGAAGTGGGCAGGCCATATGATAAGAAAGAGGAGGATAATTGTTAAAATTTATTTATATTATCAGAAATAAAGGCTATTTGTATTTATCAACTCCAATTGCCTAAATCTGCCATATATATGCGTTCTGACTTTATCGTTTACAGTGAATTATTAAATTAAGGTCACTAAATTAAATTAATTCGACTTACTTATAGATTCTGAAGCAGAAGGTAATTCCCCTAAATAGAGTGGTACAAAAAGGAAACAATCTGAGCTAGAAAATCACCTCAGCTAAATCGAAAAAGTTGAAGAAGGAATGGGTAACAAAAATTGATTAACAAAACAATGAGCCAGCTAAGGCACTTCATTCTCACTGAATTTTTTTGACGATGAATTGAATGCATTAAACCAAAAATATATGTCGATTCTAGATAATACTGCAGAGTATTTTAAAAAATCATTTCTACTCATAAAGCAAAGCTATTAGCACCGTTACAAATAAGACAGAAACTGGATGACACGACAGGGACCAAATGGACTTTAAGACACCATGAGCCAGGACCAGGCGTTGTACCAAACACTGGCGTATACGAGTATGTTACCGAAAAAGTTCTAAATGAGAGCTAAATTTAATACACGGCAAGTACCGAGTTTACAAGAGCAGTGCTAGGAGAAGTTTTTACAGACGAAGCTTTAAAAGTGTTCGTACACCGAACAACCGCCTAGAAGTAATAGGGACAGAGGTAATACAACTAAACCGGCCCTAGATTTAAATGCGAGACAAACCTTGGAAGATTCTTGTCTAAAGTACAGCGGTGAAAAGGGTTGGTGTGATGGCAAGTCAGTGAAGGAGGATACTGATCGAATTATTAATAGTATAAAAGGTAGACTTAATTATTTACATAAAATTACAATAAATACCCAAGAGCAAGCCAAACTCGCGTGTAAATATAGGTATACAGTAAGTAGGTCATACAGTCAAGGGAACGGCCGCTAGGGTGCCAATATTATTTATTGAGCGTCATTTGTTAACAAGAGGCTCTAATCTCTGATTTTTAATTTAGTAGAATAAACTGACATTTGGGGGGTTGCCACTTTATCGTTACATAAAATAGTGTCTTATGACGTATCCTGAGTGATCGAAAGTTGATCGAAAATCGATGTAATTCGAAATTGGAACTATTTAACGCTAAAAAAATACATTTGTTAAGAAATTTGCGGCCCTTTTATGGATCGCTTTGTTTTATATGCAAAAATTTATATATTTATATTTTATTTTTCCTGATTTCTTATTTATTACTGTTTATTACAATAAAAGTTTATGTACTATGTGTATGTATGTGTATATATATATATATATATATATATATAGGTATTATTGAGTTATTATATAGGGAGTTATTGTTAATTAAGTATTTTATACTTTGTGAATTTATATATATGTAAATAAATATCAATTTACGTAATGCTGTACAATGTATTTTTATAATTAAAGTATTTATTTCAAAATTAGGATAGAGTCAGGATGAGAAAATATCTTAACAAAAGAAGATTATTTTGTCAAGCCCAAGGTTGAGATAAATAGAAGCTTTCAGTCAGCTGAAAATCTGTTTCCTAGGTTGTAAACTTGGTATCCTCGAGCACGACCTAAGAATTTGTTGTAATGTGGCGCTTACACATTGAGCCAGATTTCGATGTTCTAACTAAAAGCGAGCGTTCTGCGATCCCGCATTCCCGCCTGCCTGCTCAGTTATCGTCGAGAGTCATAGCGACGACACGTATCTGTCGAATTCATTAGGTAGTGCACTCAATATTGTAGCCGATAAGATGTCATATTAAACCCAAAATTTCCAAAGAAGGTGAAACTACATATTGTTTCTGGTAAGACATTATTTCATTCGCTTGACTATATCTATTTTTAAACGTTATCTAATAACCTATCACTAAGAAGTTGAACGTATAATAGGTATATACTACATATTATGTACATAATTTTGTTTGAGATGATAAAGTTGATTTCTCATTAGCATGCCGAGACACATGGCGTGCAGCGCGATCACACGCCGCCCCTCCGCGTTTCTCTTTGTTGTTTTTCATTTGCTAAATTAACTATTTATTGTTTGTTCTCATGTTTTATTCAATCTATTTTTACATAGTGACTTTATAAATCACCGGGGCCTGTGTGTACACAATTTTGGCTATGTTTTATTTGTTTATTTACGTTCATCATCACAGATTGCATTTTTATGGAAGACGAAACGTTTTTTTTTAATTGCTGTACCTACGGCATTATGTCGGCTTCGTTAACATAAGACCTTTTGTAGAAGATGTTTAGTGCCACAATGTCACATTTGAGTTTCGCGGGCAATTTTGGCGCATTTTTCTTTTTCGTCGCATATTCGAGCCGAAGGTCATCTCAGTCATTGGATGACGCAATAGTAAGGTCGAATCGTACACAGAATGTTCTATATATTTGTAAACAGATGATCACATGGTTACTTACTATAAATAAATTTAATTGCAGATTATGAGTTCAGATTCAGACCATGATTCTGAATATGACTGGAAAGCGTTTGTGGTGGTCAGAACAGACGTAAATGGGAGAGATAGATATGATTGTATACCAAGCACTTGGCTTGTCCATGATGATGATGATGATGAGGAGGTTCTTGGCTACCAGACCACCGTCACTTTTCAATTTCCCTCAACATCACAATTGGGCAAAGGGTTAATATTTAGAAAAAACCAAGCCCCGAATAAAAATTGGCCAGATTATAATGGTAAAATGCTGTTGAACACAGGTGAGTACAATTCACAGATTCTACCAACTCATAATTTCAAAGCCGATTTCAAGGTTATACAGGGGTCGATTAAATTAACTAGCGAAACTTAACTCTTTCCTTTTTTTGCTTAATTTTCATTGGATAGGTTACCGACATAGCCCAAAGAATTGCCAAATACGTTTTGTAGGAGTGGGCACGGCACATTGCTCGCGGAAGGAATAGTCGATAGGGCCGCAATATTTTGGAGTGGCGACCGTGAACCAGAAAATGTTGATTTGGAAACTCTTGGGAGAGTTACCTATGTTCAGCAGTAGACGTCTTTCGGCTGAGATGATGATGATCGACAGCTAACACGCTTGCGCAGTTTGCATAACTGATTTATTTTATTTACCCTTATACACTTCTATATCTTTGTATTTTCTTGTGTAACGAATAAACATAAAAACTACTGGACTGATTTCAAAAATTCTTTCACCGTTGGAAAGCTACTACTAGCTACTATCCCCGGGTGACATAGACTACCTCAAAGACATACATCTAACTAGATAACGCAAGATCTGTATGAAAACCAAGCGTGCTACTTTTTCACAAACAGTTTAAATACAAATTTACTTACCAATGATAGAAAACATTTCCAATGCCTTGGCCGACTTTTTATAGATTTTTTACAGCTCAATATGGCATAAAAGGCATTTTTCTAGATTTCAGTGGATTTCTGGCGCTGATAAAGCTAAATTTAAAGCTCAGATTACGATTATTTGTCGTAACTTTACGCCGTTTTTTGGCACGTGAAGTACATACAGTCGCGTCATCTAGTTATATGTATGTCTGTGAGCTACCGGTCCGCTAATAATTAATATAGGTAATCATCGGTTTAGAATAAAATATAAACTGCAGGTATGTTAAGGT
This sequence comes from Orthosia gothica, assembly GCA_949775005.1. Lineage (NCBI taxonomy): Eukaryota > Metazoa > Arthropoda > Insecta > Lepidoptera > Noctuidae > Orthosia > Orthosia gothica. Next base: position 11,732,208 of record OX459044.1, read on the forward strand.
TTTGTCATTAAATGCAAATGCAAATATATATGCTATTAATACCAAAAAATAATGCTACTGAATAAAAAAAACTAATGTCTATTTTTTAGAATCTCAAACTGCGGCATTTCGATTTATCAAAAAGGAAAAGGCAAGAGTAAAAAAAACAAGTATGCAGATGGAAGATTATAGTTCAAGCTCAAGTAGCACAAATCAATCAGGTAATTATTATGACATCGATATCGTCACCAAATCGTAAAATTGCCTATCTTTTTCATGATATATTATAGGTACTGAAACTGGCTATATTATGAACTTGAACTTTATGAAATGCTGCCTTTCTAATTCAACAAAATACCCAATTCTACGATCAAGCTACAGGATATCGATATTTTCACACAAATTTTATAATTCAAATCAAAATAGCTCGCGAATAAGTATCCTCCAACTGAACAGCATGATTTTCTTCTTGTTTACGTGTTTTAGTTGATTTTTTTAATTATATTTTGTTTTATAACTTTTAAGTATTTTTATTTTAGAATTAGGTACATTTTAACATAGAAGTGTCATCTATTTTTGAAATCACCTCTTAAAACCCTTTATTTTGGTACGCCACACGACGGGTTTGGAAGAAAAAAGAATTTGGGCACCCACAATATGGCACCATTTTTCTATTTTCCAATTTTAATGTAGCCAGTGACACTCGCAGAGTTAAGTCAAATCGATTGACGTAAGATTCATCAAAATCGGCCAACGCATTTGGTCTCTCGAACGACACAGGAACAAACATAGATACATTCATACATAGATTGATAAACACATTACCCTCCTTCGGCAGTCGGGTAATAAGTTGATGAAAGAATTAATCCTAGGCAAAAGCTAGTCTGTCATAATATTGTCTTTACTAATTAAAAACATGGTGTCTTTCTTATAGATTCTGAAGAAGAGAATCAACCAATACACAGCGGAGCAAAAAGGAAACCCTCTGAGCAGGAGAATAAAAATGCCCAAGCTAAATCGAAAAAAGTTGCAGAAGAGTTAGATACAAACATTGATTCAGAAAAAAATGAGCTAGCTAAGCAAGTTCATTCTCACTGCAAAAATATTTTTGAAGAATTCAATACATCGTATCAAAAATCTATGACGATTCTCAATAATACTGCTGGTAATTTGCAAAAAATAATTTCTACTTATAAAGCAAAGCTATCATCACCAAATCAAGGTTACGATGACTCGATACTAGATGACACTAAATGGACTCTTAGGCATCCTAAGCCAGGACTCGGGCTTATAGAACTTATGCCAAACACAGGTGTATATGTCTCTGAAAAAGGTCTAAGTGAGTGCAAAATTAAATACATTACGTATACCACGTTCACCAAAGGTGTATTAGAGCTAGTTTTTACCGAAGAAGCTATGAGAATGTGTTCGTTCACTGGGCAGCCACCTAAAAGGCAGGAGGCCGAAGATCTTCCAACTAGACCTGGCCTGGACTTAGAGGCAAGAGAAACTTTGGTATCTTATGCCGCACAATATTGTAGTGATAAAGGTTGGTTGAAAGACAAAATACCGTTTAAAGCAGTTACTGCTTGTGTGAAAAATAAACTTGGAGAGGCTTACTTAAAATCAAAGAATCTTCCCAAGAGGAAGCGCTATTAGATAATGGTTTTAAACTAGTATCGTTATCAGAACGGTTGCCGTAGTGATTTAATGACGCACAATAAAAGTACTCCCAACGTTTTGTACATAATTATGCGTAGCGTGTAAGTCAATTGTAATGCATATATTTTCTACGTGGTCTTTAGTAATTATGTCTTATATCAGTTGCCATATTAATTAGAATTTATGAATGCATAATGTAATGAAATTTTAAAACCAAAAATTATGAAATTAAATATTTTGATATCTGTCTTGAAAATAATTATCGGTACTCAAATAAATACATTTGACTATTATAGTAACTATAGCTTTGTAAAGCAGATTTTATTTCAGGTAGAATCAAATTTAAATGCAGCTAGGAACACGCCGCGAATCGCTACGCAGTAGCAAATTCATGTGACAGTGGAGGAGGCATACTGGGCACTGCAGCGAAAAGTGATCTTCACAGACGTTAAACTCAGACTTCATGTAATTCAATTGGATAAACCATTTATAGCTACTTTTTAAATTGACAAGCTGTCGGTTAGTCCAAAACTTGAAGCTAGTTGCATATTCGCAATCGTAGGTAGGTTTCTATGAAAAAAATGTGCAAGAAACTCCACGGTCGCTCTTTTAAAGTAGTAAATAATTATTTACAATGTATTGGTACATCGTTATTGTTGCTTGAAATTAGATATTTTTGTGAGAACAATGTAAAAAGACGTGCACATGAAAGCGTCGACACTCTTTTATAAATCAACTGATCAAGCGCATCACCACGTACCGCTTCTGGCGACGTATAAAAATTTTATACGACGCGTCGTTCCGCGGCGACGTTGCCGTACCGTGCATTAGCACGTTGACAGGTGCCGGGACCTAACGTCTCTTGCTGACACCTACACGTCATTTCAGAAAATTCTGTTTCTGGTTTATGACCTGATTTAACTATTCCGTGGGTTTATGCATTGTGCGACTCCACAACTATGGGGGGAGATGCAGGGGTGTAGCCAGACTGCGGGTCGCGGGATGGAGGAGGTAAGAGGCGGTGGCGCGCCGGCCGGCACGTCTTGTCCATAAATTTCAACTTTTACCCGGCAGCCGAAGGAGGGTATATGTGTTTATCAGTCTATGTATGTTTGTTTCTATGTGGCGTTCTAGAGATCAAACGCTCATTGCAGACAACTTCAGGGCGACCAAGAAGTTTGGCGAGAACTATAAACCGTTGAGGAGTTCCCTGAACAGTCTTCTGTCTTCGACTCCGTCTTCGTCGTTCGTCCGTCGGCAGGTTTCCATTAAGTAGGTAGTGCCATCAGAGATATAAAATAATGCGTACCAAGTATCAACAGCGTGTATTCAGTGGATGAACAATCATACCTTTAAATCTGAGTATTTTTGCTGGCAACTTTCAAACTGATGATTTGATTGAGCTGAGCGAGACTGAGTCAAGTGGAAGAAATTACTAAGAATAATGGAGGTCAGAGAGCAGTGGTAGGTTGGGTTATAGGTAGAATCAAACTTAAGCTCGAAATGCTCCACTAGTCCTGCGTATCGCTGACACTACACCGACCTCATTAAATTTGTATCAACCTATAGGTAGATATCTAACCTACATAAAACGCAAACAAAAAAAACCGGCCAAGTGCGAGTCGGACTCGTGCACGAAAGATTCCGTACCATTAACGCAATAAACGGCAAAAAAAACACGTTTATTGTATGTGAGCCCCACTTAAATATTAATTTTATTCTGTTTTTAGTATTTGTTGTTATAGCGCCTACATAAATACATCATCTGTGAAAATTTCAACTGTCTAGCTATTACGGTTCATGAGATACAGCCTGGTGACAGACGGACAGACAGATGGACCGCGGAATCTTAGTAAAAGGGTCCCGGTTTTACCCTTTGGGTACGGAACCCTAAAAACAACTTGTGCGCATCTAACGACTCTTGCCAAGTTACGTGCCGACAACTAAAATACACATTTCTAAGGAGGCTATTAACGAGGCTACACTATCACAAATATAGGATCATAAATCTATGAATCATATTAATATGATAGTGATGAATAAAGACATATGAATCATATCGTCTTTGATAGGTGATTTTTGACATTTGTTGATAGACAGAAAAAAAAAGAAACAGGTCTTGTCATATTGACTATTATACCTACATAATAAATTTTTAAATTTATTTCCTGTTTCAAAATCCGTCCATCTAAATTGTACGGCAATTAATTATTGTGAAGGTTATATTGACGGAATAATAATGTAAGTACAACAACATTTTTGCATAAGTTCATATTATGCTTAGTGGAATTCCTAAATTATTATTGGCAACACTGCTGTACTGACTAAAAAAAGGAACTGCTGCCAGAGGGCCGAGATTTTATTGCAACTAAATATGTCAAAAGATGGGAACGTAGAACTATGATAGTGTAATACACAGATATGATTCTGGAGTTTATATATTTAGGATAAGAGATAGGATCCTAGATATATATTATGATAGTGAATACCCCCTAAGAAAAATCTGTATCAGAATGGTTTTGTGATACATTTCCTGTACTTATTAACGAGAGGTTCAGTTGGTTATTCATAATTTCCAGTGATTCGTAGTTTAAGGTAATTTCAATGTTATGATACAACTTTCCTTTAAATATAAAAAATATGCAATAATAAAATGGTTTTAAACCATTAATTTAGAAGTAACTATGTTTACAACAACAGCTAATGTATTTAGGAATGATATTGATATTAATTTGGTCATCCACTTTGTTATTAGATTATCTGTGGTCCCTGTGGTCTCATGTAATTTTCAAGTTATTGATAAAACTTTCCTTTAACAAGAATAAAAATATTGTAATTAAACTATGAAAATACAAGTTGCCAAGACTTGACCCCTAAATAAAACAAGATATTTTGTAAAAGTATCTAGTACTGTGAATTATTTTCTTTTCGCCATTGATCTGCAACCAATAATATATTTACTAAAAAGATTAGTTTAAAATAACTGTGTTAAATTGTAAAAAAATTCACTAATGAATTTACTATTTATCTAGATATAAATAGACTGATCGACGCGACAAACTGCTAGTTTTTTTTTGTAAAGGTTCGTCAAACACCATCGATTACGCGTAGAGATCCGTTTCTCTGGCGCCATCTAGTAACTACATCACTATTTACTAAACGGCCGCTAGATGGCGCGGATAAGAGGGGCGGCGCGGTGTTGTTGATTCGCTGACCACGAAAATACTAGGAAGTAGACATTTATCACGCAATTACTTCAAAATGGTATTTGCGATATGTGAGTATAGTTGTCTGCCTCGATATCCATTAAATTGAGTATATTGATTGCTCGAAATGTCGAGTTACGTAGCGTTTTCATTGAGCTACTTTAACATAACCTAAACACCTATTGATATCACTGAGAGTAAGCAGGTAAATCACTGTAATTTCTGATAAGAAATGGTAGAGTCTGATCGTGAAGACCGTCTCGCTAAATTTACGTTCCAATCCACTAGCATACGAAAATCATCCTTGTTTTATTAACAAGGAAACTAAATTACCTAAATTGAATTTTCTTGTTAGGTAATTAAAATTAAAGAGATACCTAAGTACTAACTTAGATGTGGAACAATAATTTAATTTATTGCTAATACCATGCCAGAGCCCTAAAAAGAATCAACAAAAACGGACTAGCTTCATTGTAAAAAGTTATTTGTGAAAAATATTTAAGATGTAAAACACCTTTTAGATAGGTACCTATATTAATGTTATGCCCACATACATAAATCTAACTAGATAACGCAAGTCCCTCCATCTGTTTGAAATCCGCGCGTGCCATTTTTTCACACACAATTTAAAAACTAATATACTTACCAATGAAAGAAAACATTTCCAATGCCTCGGAAAACTTTTTCTAAACAGTCTTTACAGCTCAATATGGCATAAAAATGTTTTTTCTAGATTTTACTTGGTTTTTTGACACGCGAAGTACATCCAATCGCGTCATCTAGTTTGATTTATATATGTGGTTATACCTGACTTCCAAACTAATTTTTGAAATTTTTGCCCAAGCGCCGATGAGGCATAATAAAACAATCAGCTATGCACCTCGTGATTTAAAAAACAACGCAACCGCTCCCGCCCGAACACAGACTCTCTCCCGAGTTAGTTATATATATTAGTTATCGGCGAGAGCCGCGGTGACGGCACGTCTGTGTCGAATTTAAAAGTGCACTCAATATTTATAAACAATTTATCTTTTACACTGTGCCAGTTTTTGATACGCAAAAGTATCCGTTATTGTGTTTACGGTAAGATATTGTTTACTTGATTATTTATAGACATCTGTTAGCTCTTTAGGTTATAAATTTATGCCAGCCTGGAATAAATTTTTGTCTGTCAGCCATTCCGACGCAAAGCACAGCGCGCCGGGCGTGCACGGCGGCAACCATGCTATTATTATTATTGTGGTTTATGTTCAACGAATGAAGGGTTTTGTATTTAAAGCTGCGATCAAGTGTTTTGATGTAGCTACTTGCTTTTTTTTGCCTTTTTGTTGTTTTTCTTATAATTATATTTTTTGTCAATGTTATAATATGCATGGTGTTTTTTTTCTATCTGAGACATCGTGGTGAAAGCAAACCCTTAGGTATACGTTTTTGTGTTAGGAACCATTTTAGCGTAATATATTTTTGGTCAAGTGCGAGTCGTCCCTAAAAATGAGTAAATTTTAATTTTAATTTTTTGTCATGTATATGACAAAAAATGACTATTTATTATTTCTATTTACTATTTTGACTATTTATTATTTCATATATAACTGCCCGCAGTTTCACCCGCGCTCAAAGTTTAAAAAAAAACGCTTGATCCCCACCAAACTTTACGGGATTATCCGCTGGGTCAAACTAAAGATTTTCGAAAATTTCATTAAAATCGGTTCAGCCTTTTCGGAGTCTATAAGGATCATTCATACATACTTTCTCTTTTATATATAGAAAGATAGATAGATACAAAACTGGACAGCGGTAGTTAATTGAAATAAAGATATATTGTTTCCTACTATGAATATTTTTAAGGTAATATTTTCTTTTTAGTTCTTCTTTTTTAATGAATTTGATAAAGAACGTTTGTGCACTAACTCGTAGTCAATTCGTATCTTTTACACACATTATAATGCTTTATGCTCTTTTTTATAAATTATCTTTTACAGTAATATACAAGTGATTGTTTTTAATGTGGCAGTATGAGAAAATCGAATCCTCATATGGAAAAAATATTTTAAGCTTCATATTATTTGGATAAAAAAATCAATGTAAGGTCTCCATAAAAAAAAAATAAGGCGATCGACATTTTCACTACTTTTTTATTTGCCGTTGCTTAGCAGTGGAACAGCAATAGCTTCACAAAAAAAAATCCGTTCGACTCTGTTGTTGCTAAAATCATATATTTTCTTCATAAAGAACAAAAGAAAAAAATCACAAACTAGAGCTAGAGGTCAAATGTGCACTGTCTCAGTTATCACATTATTTTTATCAAGAAATTAGGCAAAAACTAAAAATAATTATTATTATCTTTCATTTTACCCTTAACATAGAGATCATGGTCGTTGTTCACTTAGTTAGCACATATTATTTCAAAAATTATTTTATCAATATTAATAATTATATTCCTCCATCAAATCGAGTTAAGATGCTTTTGATAAAACTACGTCTGTAATGCCACAACTCTCATGAATTGTCGCGACACGCGTCGCCGTAAGTAAACACTGATACAAAACGATAGCCGGTCTCAAGTCTATCTAAAAATACTAATATAAGTATACACTGCAATTGCCGCGCGCCTCAACGAATGGATGACGCAACAGTGACCCGGTCGAATCGTATAGGTATCTACATAATTATTATGTGCACAACTTACATTTTTACATATGTTTATTTCCAGACAGACACTCACGACCGACGCTTGCTAAAAATTACGTATTTTGTTACAGACAATGAATCATCAATTCGGAGCATATCTAATAGTCAAAATTCTTAGTAAAAATCGAAATGATCTTGATAAATACGAATGTGTACCTAGCACTTGGGTAAAAGTGAAAGATAATTATGATACTGATACTGTGGTATTTGGATATCCCAAAGAGGATAGTTTAGTCACCAGGTTAAGAATAATTGAATACCAGCCACTGGATACGACATGGCCAACAACTTTTGGTGAAGTCGTTTTTGACACAGGTAAGTTTAAAAAAAATCGTAGAGGTAATAAATTATTTTTTGAAAGCACTTCAAAAGTTATAATAATTTTGCCACTTATAAACTTTATAATAATATTTCTGGTGCTTCCTGATATTATACAGGTTGGCCAAAAAGAGTTGACAAAAATTGAGGTCGCCACTATCGTTTATAAGGCATCATTTATACTATAACATAAATGAATTTGATACTTGAAGTATTTTTAAAGATAAATCAGAATGGGGAAAATCGTTAAATTACATGGTAAACTTCTATATTTTTCTAACTTGTAAATAAAAAAGCCTAGGAGAGTAATAATAATAATAATAAAATTATGCATTTTATTTTCGATCAATAAGTTCTATAAAATGTATGTTTTACTTATAGATTCCCAAGAAAACGCGTTTCAAAACCTTGAAAGAAAAATTAAGCATGAAAGTATCACAGATCCAACGAAGGACTCAGATAAACAAGGTAAGGTTATGATTAGTTATTGCTTTTTTTATGTTTAATCAATAAAGGTACGGTTAAAATGTGGCCAACTGAAGAGACTAGATACTAACAATAGGCAGAAATTAAAGTTTCAAACAATGAGGATTAAATGCTGTTGCAATTAAACTGCAATAAAACTATGACCAAGTTAAATTTTAATTTACATGAATGAAATATAAATAATCTTACTAAGCTAACCTTTATCATCATATCATATTTTATCTGCATATTCTCCCCAGTTGTTCGTATTAGTTGATGTCAATCAAAAGTTATCTTAAATTTTTTATCTGTACGCCGTTTGTTTATTTTTATTTTCAGATAACAAAGAAGTCAAATCAATAACTTCGAAAACAATAGAAATGAAACCAACTAACCACCAACCCAAGAAAAAAGGGGGGCGCCCACGTAAACGGAAACAATCTGATCAGGCATCAATACCACAAAGCAAAGAAAATGAAGACCAAACCAAGAAAAAACGTGGTCGGCCACGTAAACAGAAACAATTTGATCAGGAATCAAAACCAAGCAAAGAAAGTGAAGACGAATTGAAAAAGAAAGTAGAATTAGAAATATCAGAAGCACATGAACTTATCCGTATATATGGGAGTGGTTTTGATGACGAAGAAGCTGTGTTTTCCTCAACCTCAAAGAGTTCACATAATTTACAAAAAGCGGACATAACTCAAATACTTCCAAATGAAACAGACAATGCTTTAAAAGAAACACCCATAGATATTAGAATTTGCAGAATTACAAACCGTCCTAGAAAAAAATCCACTTATCAAACAAGAAATCTTTCAGAAGGACTTTTGGGAATTTTAGACGAAGATTTTGATAGATCTGATCAAATACTTCCAAATGAAACAGATAACGCGTTAGAAGAAACATCCGTAAATAACAATGCTTGCAAAGTAGTGAAACATAGAAAATCCACTCGTCAAACAAAAAATCATTCAGAAGGATGTTTAGGAATTTCTGACGAAGGTTTTGACAGGTACAATCATATTATGTTTCCAAATGAAAAAGATAACGCTTTAGAAAAAACACAAGTAAATATTAGTTCCTGCAAAATAATGACACGAAGAAAATCCACTCGTCAAACGAGAAACCTTTCAATAGGATATTTGGAATTTTCGGACGAAGATTTTGATAGACCTGATGATTTAGATTACACTCCTGAAATCAGACATCCACCGTTACCAGATCTTCCAAGGCCATTAGGACTATCCGTACCACCTCGAGATCAAGATATAATAAACAGGAACCTGTTAAACGATCAAGTTTATTCAGAGTGTTATAATTTTTATGTTGAGTTCAATGAATCATATCAAACTAGTATGTCAATTCTAGAGAATGCTGAAGATTACTTACAAAACATAATATCTACACATAAAGATAAAGTTGCAGCAAAAGCAAAACCACCATCGCCGTCGCCATCATATCATCAATCCGATGCCATAAGTCCCAATACGTTTTCCCACCCACAGCCACTGTTACAGGAACGATCTACTAGTAGTATCAGTGAAGATGACGCTACATGGACTGTTAGATATCCTGAGCCAGGACAAGGACTCGTAGAGCTTATGCCAAATACAGGTGTGTATGTTTCTGAAAAAGGCCTCAACAGGTGCAAATCTACAATCAGTGAAACTACCAAATTCACAAGAGCCTTGCTAGAAGAGGTTTTTACCGATGAAGCGTTAAGAAATTGTTCATTCACTGGTGTTTCTCGAAGAAAGATAAGAAAGAATCCTAAAAAAAAAACAAAACCTGGCCTAGATCAAAAGACAAGGGAAATCTTTTTGGACTACGTTCTTAAATATTCTTTAAATATGGGTTGGGATAAAGCAGATCCTGAAATAATTATGCATTGCATCAAAAATAGACTTCAGTGGTTAAATGCATCGAACTGCATGAGTTAAGTTATAAATTATGCAGGTATTGGACTAGTCTTCCCCATTTTTGTTCCAGTCAGCTTACACCGAGATGCGACGTGACTCGACGCTGTGCTCACATTTTAAAGTAACGATGTGGTTGCAAGGTAGCAATCAATACAGAACTATATTTACTAAAAATACTACATATTTCAGTGATAAAGCGCAGCAGACGCATCAATGCTTCGTCGGTAGAATACCGTATTATGCCCCGCAACTTAACGAAGCGATGCGACTCGAACAACTGGCATCCTCAACCATCGTCGCATCGCGTGGCGTCTCTATGTCAGCTGACCCTGACCGGATGCAGATAAAGTCCAATATTTTATACATGTAACGGCTGCCTACTCGACCTACGAACCTAGTAGATATTTGACCGCTATCAAAAAAAAAAAAAATTACTTGCTATTTATTTTGAAAACTTCGAGGATGATTCAGGCACGAATATTATCGAAGGACCCCCTTTTCTGTACATAGACTCCCATGTGGCGGTCGTGCGGCCTCCTCTCATATATAGAGCATTGACTATGATCCACCACGTGGGCCCAGTGAGGATTGGTGGATATCGCATGTCTGTGATTTTTTAGTTCTAAGACATGCCCGGTTTCCTCACCATGTTTTCATTCACCGTTTTGAGAACAGTGGTGATGAAATAATTTTATCAAAGTTAAGCACCTGCCTGGGTTTTAATCCACGACCTACAATTTGTATGTTGCGGCAGTTAACACCGGGCCACCACTGTTATATGACTCAGTTATGATACTTTATACATGCAACGACTGCCTATTCGACTTAGGTAGTAGATATTTGAACGTTACCAAAAATTTTATTGAATGACTTACTTCTTATTTTAAAAACCACGAGGATAAAAAATTATAATTACTTAAAAAATAACATCCACCGCAGATTTTTTTGCAAAAGTTGCTTTTACAGGATCTCATGTAGGTTCCTACCTACATTAGACCGCATTTTAACACTTTGACCTAAAACTGACCTAGTGTAGTACCTACGAAGTTACAGTAGAATGCGAGGCCAGAATATACTGGTTATCTGCTGGTTCTCTACCTGGAAAGTGCGGCCGTACCTACGTTTGTTTATTTAAGAGTTGTATTTTTATAAATGGTTGTTAGGGTATTATACCCAAAATGGCGCCTACGGGACCCGATTACTAAGCCTCTGTCCACCTGTCCTTATCTTTTTACCTGTTTTTACTTAGAAGAATACGAAGCCATGTGGACTGTATTTAAAAAAATATATTATATATTCGGAAGTTTTAACAGTACGGTTGGTTCCTCTAGTTTTCGAGTCTTACACAAACTGTCAGTTTTTTTTAACGGTTATTAATGGATATTATTTTTTGTGACATTATTCTAATTTAAAATATATTTTTTCTAGTTAGGACTTTTGAATAAATTAATCTATTATGTTAGCTTTAAGATTTTTAATTTGAAACTTATGTGATTGAAAAAAAACATGAACCTATTTCATTTCTCTCTTGAGAAATGCGTTAGGATTTTCTTTATTTTTGGTCTTTGTCATATTAAACTTATTACAATATTATGTCCGACTTTTATTAACATTAACACTATTATTTATTTTCCTAGCATTTATGTTTTTAGCATGAGAAGCTTACTACTGAGTACTGACCCTTATTATGCTAGCTCTTCTTAAAAAAATATTGAATAAATTAATTTATTGACATTTATTCGTATCTTTTATAACTTTGGTAAATATTCTTATAAGTGAGAAACATGTAGTAATATTCTGGTGTTCCTTGAGACCTAACCTAACCTAGGTAGCCCTTATCTTTGCATTGTTGTGCACATACATAGCCCTTCTTAAAAACATATTGAATAAATTAATTTATTCTTATCAATTACTATTCTTATAAGTGAGAAATCAATATTCTGTTGTTCCTAGAATTAAAAGGTATATTGGCTACTAACTTTACCTGCCGCTTTGCTTCCAATAGCTTGTCTCACAGAAACCGTTCATTTTTCTGGGACTGAAGTGTAGACAATCAGCCACTAGGGACCGGTAAGACGTAATTAGATTGCCATGAATGAGTCATGTTATGATGATAAACGAGTCTAACTTTCTAAATTCTAATGAGGTACCTACTTAATACTCATTTTAATAAGGTAAAATGAGGGAGGCATTTTTACAGTAGTGGGATAGCACAGGCTAGCTCTAAAAATATTATGTGTTTTTTTGTACGTTCTTTAATCATGTATATTAGGTACTTACGAATAGTACAGCGGTGTATAATCTCATACTTTTAAGAGCGTGTTGTATATGATAATATCAACAATCAAGCAACTGGTTAACATGATATCCTAGACAAGGTCAGCTTACGTGTAGTGGGTCAAATTAATATAGAAAATAAAACTTTGAGTTCATGTTACCGTGTATTTCCGTTCGTCCCAAAAGTTGTATGAAGTCCGGGGGGACCAATGGGAATACACCGTAATTTACAAAAATAATATCATTCAATTTCGATATCCCACTCAGGATTTTAGAGGGACGAATTGGAATAAATTTATGTTTTAATATTAGTGCAATTCGTCCCACTTAATAATATTGTGCATGTATTGTTAATCATTGTTTTGCATTTTAATTTTTAAATTAGTTGTTGGATTTACTTATTATTTTACAAAATATTAATTTATTAAAAATTAAATTATTTGTATAAATATGGACGAAATGGACAAAAAAAAATTGGCGTTTGTCCCACCAGAAATCAGTGAGACAATTAGAAAAAGTGTTCCTGTTCGTCCCACGAGGCGGACGAAGTCAGTGGGTCGATCAAGAAAAAAAAGTAACGAGTTCCTGTTCGTCCCACGAGGGGGACGAAGTCGGTGGAGCGAACAGGAATACATGCCAGTAGCTATAGCTGACGGGGTTACACGAGGAGGGATCAAAAAGTAGTGAGAATGAGATAGAATATATTTATTTATTTATTTATTATATGCTTTATTGTACTCCTTAAAACTATAATGAATATTGATAACTTAATAACTTATTTTTCTACATAGTTGCCGAGTCTCTCTACACACCGAGTCCAGCGCTTTTCCAAGGCTTAAATCCCTTTTACAATGGTCCTGCAAAAAGCTCTCCACGGCTTCTAACACCTCGTTATCGTCTTCGTACCTGTTTCCGCTTAAGTATTTTTTCAATTTGGGGAATAGATAAAAATCGCTAGCCGCCAGATCTGGTGAATAAGGGGGGTGGTCAACCAATTCGAAGCCAGCTTGCTGAATAGCAGCCATCGCCTCTGCCGACCTGTGCGCGGGTGCGTTGTCGTGATGCAACAGCACGCCCCTTCGAAGTTTCCTTCTCTTTTTCTATTTGATGGCATTCCTCAATTTGAGAATTTAAGCTGCATAATATTGTAATAGTGGTTTCACGCTCCAGGTAATCAATCAACAATATCCATTCTGAGTCCCAAAATATTGAGGCCATACCCTTGCCAGCCGATGCCACGACACGAAACTTCTTCGGGGTCGGTGATGATGGCCGTTTCCATTGCGAAGATTGCTGTTTTGTCTCGGGATCAAAATGATGGACCCATGTTTCGTCCATTGTTACGAAACGAGACAAAAAGTTTAGAGAATCTTCTTGAAACTTGCCCAACAATATCTTCGAAATGTCAAGTCGATTTTGTTTCTGACTCTCGGTTAACATTCTCGGCACCAATCTTGCGGAGTCTTTTCTCATATTCAAAGATTGTTTCAATATTTATTAATATGGATACGTCCATATGAAGTGCCCGTTTCTTGAATTAAGAATCGGATGGTAACTCTTTGATCGCTCAATACAATTTTCTCGTCTTTCGCAACATTTTCTTGGGTGACTGACGTCGATGGACGGCTGCAACGATGTTCTCCTTCTCTGCTCGTTCTCCCTACTCGAAATTGAGAAGCCCACCTTGCGACAGTGGAATACGGCGGAGCAAACTCTCCTAATGTTGCCTCCAAATCGCAATGAATCTCTTGCGTTGTTAACTTTTTTAAACAGAGGTATTTAATAACGGCTCGCACTTCGTTTTTCTCCATTTTCGAGAACACGTTCCGACACGAAGCAAACAAATGGCTACATTCAGAAAAAAACAAAAGAGAATCGTAGATTTTTTTCATTAATATTACAAATATGTATCTGAGCTATGCAGGCGCCAGTATTTTTTTTTCTTACCAAGGAGTATGTCGTTCTCACTACTTTTTGATCCCTCCTAGTAAATAGTTTGATTTATTGATATTATAAATTTAATCGAAAGAAAAGAAAGAAAGAAAAAAATATACGACGGAAATCGACGACTTAGAATCATTAACGGAAGTTTGGCCGGAGAAGGCAAAAAAAACACTGGTAAGAGTGGAAAGCTACGGGAAGGCTTTTGCCCAGCAATATAGGTGAAAAAAAAAACATACCTATCACGTCTGTGGAATTTCGCTGAATGATTCAAAGTTTATCCTGTGTTAAAGGAGCTTGTGGCTAAATAATAACAGCCGCACGGGTCGTTCTTCAAGGTTAAGCAACGAATTACGAGGTCGGTCCGTGGATGGGTGACCATTTCAACATAGCGAGTTACCTCCTTAGTTAGTTGAGCAGTAGTTGCCCAGTGTTTACGGTCTCGACTTACGAGTTGTAGGTCGTGGGTTCGAACCCGAGCAGGCGCTTTACTTTGTGTAATTTATTTCATCACCACTGCTCTCAAAACGGTGAAGGAAAACATCGTAAGGAAACCGGCATGTCCTAGAACCAAAAATTCAAAGAAATGTGACATCTTCCAATCCGCACTGGGCCCGCGTGGTGGATTATAGCCCTCTCCCTCTTTGTGAGGAGGCCTGTGTTCCAGCAGTGGGAACATTAAAAGGCTGATGATGTGATGATGTGAGTTACCCCCGTGCCTCGGAAGGTACGTTAAGCCGTTGGTCCCGGCTGTCATTTATAGTAGATTAGTAGCCAAGGGCTGTAAGGCATCAATTGCAGCCCGAGATATTTAGGCGCACGAGCGCAGCGAGGGCGCCTATAGTTCTAGGTTGCAATTGATGATTACACCCGAGCTAACTATTCTGCTTTACATCTCGATTGTGAGGTAAGTAGAAAAAAACCGGCATTACAAGAATAAAACATTTAAAAAAATAATTATTTTTCAAGAACGAAATTGAGCTTCGCCGTTCGATATTTAAAATTGATGACTATTTTTTATTTTATTTTTTTGTTCGCCCTTCTCGGGCAGGCTAAGGTCTTGGACCATACCGCCTAATCTTCAGTGAAATTTTAACATTCTTTAGTTTGCATTAGAATACGGGTGTAACAGATTCTAATAGTTTTTGGAGTATTTGGCAGCAAATTGTATCGAGTCAGCCTTCCCAGTAAGCTTTGCGGAGGTAGTCAATACTACAATAAAATTCTCCGCTCCACTATCCTGAAATCGCTTCTGTCAATGATTTCACATATTGTCCAGTTGCGTAGACAGTTGAGACACAAAACTGCACCAATTTTATATCACAATATCCACTAGGAATCAATTTGCAAATAATATTAACAACCGCTGAACTTCACTCGAAAAAATCCCGCCAAAAACTCCTTGATGACTATTATACTCACACGAAGACAAGGCTGAATTTGAATAGCAAAGCGACCTCTTTGGTCATTGGGCTGAATGCATGATGTCTATTGCCAGTATGATGGTTAGATGTACGCGAACTTTTTGAAAGAAAGAAGTGTTTTTTTTTTAATTACTTACCGCCCTAGGGCTTTTCTAGCTACATTATTACCCTAGAGCGCTAATTAATCACCTACAAGCCCCATTTGGAGGTAATAAGAACCTACTTACCGAACATGAGAGATGTAAAAGATCTTTGACAGTCGTTAAGGTAGTCAGAAGCCTGAGATCTGTCATCAGTCTTGCCAAGGGGTATCGTGTTACTGGGAAACACGCTAGGCAGATGACGATCCTGTATTAGAAGAAGGTAAACTCGGCGAGCAAGATACCTACACATAGTAACACATAAAATGGTAGCAGAATAACATAATTCTAAGTATGTTACAATAAAACTGGAAAAGTAAGGTAAAGGTAAATCTGTCCAGTGCGGAACAGAAAAGTTCTGAACTTATTTTCCTGATACATGGACGCGGTCATTCTTTTTCAAGCGAAAAGTAGAGTTTTAAATAAAATTACCTACTGAGCGTGTTTCCTGTTACTGCATGTGAATTGACGTCATTACGTACTCCTTTTCTGGGAATACAGTTATCCTCGTAGTACTATTAATTTGAGCCAAATCCAGCGATGCGACTGACTGTTAAAAATGTATTCAACCAATTTATATCATCTAATGCGTGTTTGACAGTTTGGCACATTAATTTTGCGTTAATGTTGGTTCCCGTTAGTCTCGTGGTCGCAAAGCAATCCGGTTTTGGCTTGGGTTCTCAGTTCAGACAAAAAGTGTTATTAAGAGTTTACTTTTAGGAATTTTCAGTAGGTAGTTTATTTAAAGACGAAGTATGTTGTTTGCAAGTAGGTGGTGTAAAAACCCCGTGCATTGGAAAGCACATAAAGTCGTTGCTCCTGTTGTGTTGTCCCTCCTATGATACAGAGTGCACCAAGTGTTTACGCACACACTTATGCACTTTAGTATCTCCTGCGGCCTTTGAGGTTATCTCCGTTACGATGACGACAGTCGCCAACGACCTTGAGGGAACAAAACACGCACTCGTTACACACACGAGGGACCCAATTCAGGAGTTTTTTGTACTTTCCTTATTAGGTATTTAATGACTTAAAAAAAGCTTTAGATCATTAAATTTTCTTTGAGATGGTATCAATTTTATTAAAATACGCCCGGCGGTTTTAGTGCCATGAGCGTTTTTTTATCCTTGTTAGACATTTACACTATGTTATACGAATATAATTCAAAATTTTCTTAGATCAAATTATTAAAAAAGGTTTGATGTAACAAATTTTTCCTAAAAAATTACGACTAGTAGTTTAGTCGTGATTCATTTAAATCAGCTAATCAAGGGTATCTGCGCCTTAAGATTGACCACAGTGACCGAAATTTGGTCGGTAGGATTTTTTTGATGTTCATTTAAAAAACTGAATATAGACTTTTTCTGATAAGTAGTATATTTTTACCCAACTACGGCGAAGCAAAATGGAGGGTTATGTTTTTAACCGGTATGTATGTATGTTCATCTGTTCCCTCATAACTTCTGAACTACTTATCATAATATGACAAATGAGGTGACGTTGGATGCGTCTTGTTTGTTCGCTGGTTATATGCGACGCCATTTTATGTGACGTCACATTAATGCCAAATATTTTTACTTGACGTGCATTTTCAAGATCATTAAGATGCCTGATAATACTGCTTCAAATCAGATTGAGTGTGTTGTAAATAAAACTCCATTAAGCCGTTTAAATATTCTCCATAAAGATCTACTAATATACAACCAGTTTAATCTTTTTTTCATTTGACATTTCAAAAGTACCTTAAGGTTTAGTTGAAATAAAGTAGTTTGATTTTGAATCGGAAAGTAAACAAGAATACCCACTTCTTCGTTTTGGTTTCTTCGTTTTTTGAGACCGTTTGCCGAAATTTAAGTTATTTTACACTTTGTAGTGTTTTTATTTGGTAGTCGGATGTTTTTTTTTTTACTTTTTAATTTTCCACTTTTTAGTGGTAGGTACATTAATCAGAATCAGATTCAGAATGCTTTATTTGTAAACATAGGTCAAATTACAACAGTGTGCGAGATGTTACAGATAGGTAGATCCTCTATGTTTTGCACAGAGGCGTACAAATAAAAAATAATTAACATTTTCGAGTTTTAAATACAATCAATTCAAATTCAAAATAAAATGATATATAAATGTCAAATGGGTTACGTTACATGTCATATTAATGCTAATTTCAAATAAAATACAATCAATTTCAAATAAAAAGTTAAATAAATGTTAAATATAATACGTTACATGTCTTAAATAATGCTAATGTCAAACAAAATACAATCAATTTCAAATAAAAAGTTAAATGAATTTATTTGTAAAAATAAAGTGTAAATATGTACATACTTAAACACTAAACATAAGTAAACTATCAAAAAAAAAACTAAACCTAACTACTTACACTTTATACAAAAGAAAAGTACACTTAGGCGTCGAAGTACTCCTCTACATCGCTGTCATCCGGGAACGTGCCCAGAAGACTGGCAGCATTGCCACGTTGAATGGCAATGCTGATTCTTTGCGCAAAGAAAGAGCCAGCCCTCTGGTCACGCACAGTGTCGATCAGTCGGCGAGAGATCTCCTTAAAAAGGAGACGTGCACTCGGGCCCCATGACCCAAGCGTTTCGACTCCAAACGGCTCAAAACTGTAATTACCAATTAGGTTACAGTATTTTGCGCCGCTTGAGGGTTAAAAAGTTAAATAAATGTCAAATAGATTATGTAACATGTCATATTAATGCTAATGTCAAACAAAATTCAAAATCGTCAAAATAGTTGAGGTGATGCACAATTTTCTGAAGCAGTAATTATAGAATTGTCGTCCAAATATTCCTGTAGTGAGTAGTAGCATTTATTTATCAAACTTCTTAATAGTTCTCTTTTGAAAATGTCCCGGTTTAGCGTTTTTATTTTTTCAGGTAGTTTGTTGAATATTTTTATGGCCATACAGAAGGTACTTTTATTCATTAGTGCAGTTTTTCCATAAGTCACTTCAAGTTCTGACTTATTCTTATCGCGTAATTTTCTGTAGTTACTTTTAGTAGCTATTTTGTATGATGAAATGTTAGATTTGACAAACATATTTGTTTCGTATACGTGGGACACTCAGAAAGTTTTGCGAAACTAAAAAAAATTGTTCTATACGTACATATATTTTTATTAAATCTTTTCAAAGTACTTTCCACCAGCCTCTATACAAAGATTCATGCGCCTAAACCAGTTTTCAAAACACTTTTTCCAGTCCGCCGCAGACACCTCGTTTACAGCCTGCTCGAACGCAGCCAGCGCATCTTCCGGTGACGAAAATTGTATCCCTTTGAGCTGATTTTTTATTTTTGGGAATAAAAAGAAGTCACACGGTGCTAGATCAGGGCTGTAAGGAGGGTGACCCAGGAGTTTGACTGGCGTGCTGTCCAGGAAGTCCCTCGTTTTGAGTGCGGTGTGCGCAGGTGCATTGTCGTGGTGGAGCAGTAGCCCGCGGAGCCCTGTGTTTGGTCGCTTGTTGCTTATAACAGAGAAAACTTCTGGCAAACATTTGGTAGTATACCATTCGGCATTAATGCTTCTTTGATCCCGTAAGGGAATTGATACCAAGTGGCCAGTCAAATTAAAAAAGCTAGCGATCAAAATCTTACCCCCGCTTCTAGATCGCTTCACTTTGGTAGGCGTTGGCTCATTTTGAAACACCCAAACAGTCGACTGGCGCTTGGTTTCTGGGTCGTATTGATAAATCCAGGACTCATCACCTGTAACGATGTCGTAAACACGCCGAGACGAGCCTGCTTCAAATTTGTTAAGCATATCACGGCACCATTCCACCCGGGCCTGCTTCTGAGCATCGGTGAGGTTGTGCGGCACCCAGCGTGATACTATCCTCCTCACGCAAAGATGGCTGTGTAGAATCTCGTGAACGCTTCCCGATCCAATCTTCAATATGTGTTGAATCTCCTGATATGTAATTCGCCTATTGTCTTGGATTAAATTTTTCACTGCTAGCACGTTTTCTTCGGTAACAGCCGTCAAAGGGCGACCGCTTCTTTCGTCATCCCCCAAAGTTGGTCGACCGCGCTTGAATTCGTTATACCAACGATACACGGTTGCCTTGGAAGGGCCTTCATCCATGAATGCCATTTGAAGTCTATCGTACGATTCATCCGGTTTCAGGCGACACTTGAAATCGTATAAAATCATAGCTCTAAAATGTTCCCGGCGCAGATCCATATTTCAGTGAGACACAATACTTTGAATTAACTCGCAAAAAATGTGGAGGGAAATTTTGAAATTGGAACTTACTTATTTTTACTTATAAATAATCATATTTTCGAAAAACATTATAACTGGCCAGTCTCCCATATATAAAAACTTTTTTTCGCAATACTTTCTGAGGGGCCTGGTATGTAAAGCGATGGCAAGGTAAGAATTTTTAGATGTATAAAGAAAGGTTGACAACTGTCTGTGCTTTTAAGGCCACACATAGCTCTGACATATCTCTTCTGGGCTTTAAATACGAGCTGTTTATCTACTGAATTGCCCCAGTATATTACGCCATATCTGAGTGTTGGTGCAACATAGCCGTGATAGGCTGTTAGTACGGATTCTAGGCTCACTATTTTTGATAGTTTATAGAGAGCATAGGCAAATTTATTAAGCTTTTTACATATTTCGTCCGTCTGGGGTCTCCAAGTCAAATTGTTGTCTATATTAATTAATACCAAGAAATTTAGTAGCAGTAGTTGGTTCTATTTTTGTCCCTAAGTAGCTAATGTCAAGGATTTTATTTGGGATCCTTTGATAAAAATGCATGATTTTAGTCTTTTAAAATAATCAGTATCAATACTATGATGCATTAAAAGCCATCACACTAATACAAGAGAGAGATGAAGTTATACATGACCGATAGCAATGTCCCTATTTAGGAAAGGAATCTCGATGGCTTTAAATAGTACCGAGTTCGGTCCTAGAATATCTCTCACTCACCTAAACCACACCTTTAGCAAATCTGTTTTCTTAAACAAACGATGGAGCAGTCCATTGTAACTAACTTTGGTACCGCAAGCCCAAAAAGGGAAATTATTCAATGGAGTGAAAAAGCAGGTTGAATATAAACTAATGATTTATTCAAAGATTTTATTCTCGCCATGAAAATCTCGTTAACAAATTCGCGAGGTATCATTTTCACTACAGCTTTTACAAGTTCTCAGATATGAAAGATTAATTTCCTGTCTGGATGTAATATCATTGCTGGAATCCTGCTCTCAGAATTTAAATGTTTTCTCAAGGGCTTTTACAGGAACAGCTTTTCCCTACCTATCTACTAACATTTTCAGAATCCATTAAACCAAATTACTCGGGTACCTAGCCTTTAATTTTTATCAGAACTAATAAATTATTTGGTAAGGTTTCTTCTGTGAATGTAACGAACATTCAAAACACAAACAATCCTAATGCCGGGATTTTGCTTATCTGTCCTTCTGCTGTAGAGGGATGGAGATAGTTTGAGACCCTGGGAAGGACATAGGATAGTATGTATCCCGGCAGTATGTTCCTTTGAGATGATAAAACACTTTTTACGCGGGCGAAACCGCGGGCAGAAGCTGGTTTGTTTTTTTATTATAAAATGTGTATTCTGGAAATACCTAGTGGTCAGATAACAAACATTTTTACCGATAATAAGTTCCGTTATCGCTGGCCACGGGAACGAACCTGCGGTAAAAAACAACTTTCTCATATTTTTAAATCGGTGCATGAACAAGATTTTGTTTAATAGACACAATTTTTTTGTATATTTTTTTGAATTGGCTTTATTCGCGAAATGATTGCATAATCACTTCGCGAATGAGGCCAATTTAAAAAATAACCTCGTAGATATACAAATATCATATATTAATAATAACGATATATTAATAAAAGTAAGTCACAACCAATATTTTAAATTAATTTAACAGTCCTTAAGTTCTAAATCCTGTTTTGACTAGTTTCTACAAGCCTCTTGCCTCCTTTGATAAAGGTGTCGCAAGAATACTATTACATCTTCTAAAATCTGGGTAAAATTGAAGTTCGATCTTCGAACTTTCGATCTCATTCTGGACGCATTACATCAGTATATGGTAAGTGTCTGCCACTATACCTACTACAGTCCGGACAATTTGGTGAAGCAACCTTACCCATAAGATTAGCAAAACTGTTAATTGGTATGTGTCCTGATCGAAGCCGAAGATCCATTACGATTTCTGCTCGACGCATATTTACCTGGTCGAACCATGAACAATCTGAAAGTGTTGGTTGGATCATTCGATACCAGATTCTAGTGCATTCTATTTTAACTGTACACAAAAAATCACTGTGCACGGGAAGGTGTGGACTAAGTAACCAATCATCACAAGCATCTTTTGCCAATTGATCCAGTATTTCATTGTCTTTCAAGCCGACATGAGCCGGTATCCACTATAGTAAAATATTCTTTTAGTCATTCTAAAAAAGGTCTAAGCGTGTAACAAAACAATCTACTTTCATTAATTTAGCAAACAAAATTGAGTCACGAACTCCAATTCCATAATAACAGTGGTTTCAAAAAACAATGCAGGGAAAACAAAGCACTCCTTACACTCCAGACAACCAAAAAAATACTCGTGAAAAATCAACTCTATTATCTCACAGTGACGTCACCACTAACGAGGGCCCGACGTGTTTTTATTTCACTGCATCAACACCCAAACATCTCCGGAATCCGCTCAGCCTAGTATTTTGTGTGACGTCATTATTTTGAGGAAATATTATCAGCCCCCGTACCCTGACGTGTCAAAACTATCATAGTTCGACTGTTAAAAAGGCAAGGATGTATACAAGTCATATACATCTGTCCCTTACGCACACTCAAAATAACCTTGCTCTAAGAGCTTATGGTCACTCCCCAGGTTAGCAGATAGTATTGTGTTATTTATAGTATTGTTGTCGTTCCTTATATCTACAGGCAACCCGAGATACGTATTGACTTCTACTGATAAATTGCAATACATAGATATACTTTCTGTATAGCACACCATGACACATATCTACAATTAGGAACCAACTCAAATGTTTAACAATGATCTGTCTTATCGTTTAAAGCTACGTAAGATAGGCCATTTTAGGGTTCCGTTCACAAAATGTAAAAACCGGCCAAGTGCGAGTCGGACTCGCGCACGAAGGGTTCCGTACTTGGTAAATTGCTGTTAACGATTTATGACGTATTAAAAAAAAACTACTTACTAGATCTCGTTCAAACCAATTTTCGTTGGAAGTTTACATGGTAATGTACATCATATATTTTTTTTTGTTTTATCATTCTCTTATTTTAGAAGTTACAGGGGGGGGACACACATTTTACCACTTTGGAAGTGTCTCTCGCGCAAACTTTTCAGTTTAGAAAAAATGATATTAGAAACCTCAATATCATTTTCGAAGACCTATTCATAGATACCACACACGTATGGGTTTGATGAAAAAAAAATTTTTTAGCTTCAGTTTCAAGTATGGGAACCCCCATAATTTATTGTTTTTTTTCTATTTTTGTGTAAAAATCTTATTGCGGTTTACAGAATACATCTACTTACCAAGTTTCAACAGCATAGTTCTTATGGTTTCGGAAAAAAGTGGCTGTGACATACGGACGGACAGACAGACAGACAGACAGACAGACAGACAGACAGACAGACAGACATGACGAATCTATAAGGGTTCCGTATTTTGCCATTTGGCTACGGAACCCGAAAAACGGGACCGTATTACTAAGACTCCAATGTCCGCCTGTCACCAGGCTGTATCTCATGAACCGTGATAGCTAGACAGTTGAAATTTTTACCGATGATGTATTTATGTTGCCGCTATAACAACAAATACTAAAATTATATTTAAGTATTATAAAAATAAATATTTAAGTGGGGCTCCCATACAACAAACGTGTTTTTTTGCGATAATGTTACGGAACCCTTCGTGCGCGAACCCGACTCGCACTTGTTTTGTAATCTTGAATGTCGTCAGTTTAGTCGACTTATGGCTGGTGTCTGAGTCTGACTGAGGTAACCGATAAACTCTCCGTAGTTGTTTATGCGACTAAGTTATCATTTTAAGTAAACTTTTGACCTAACTGGGTGTTCAAAAACCAGATAACAAACCAGTATCTCTTTTGAATAGATTAAAACCAGTTCCGAAACTTGAGTATTTTTATTTCTGGTACTCAATTCAAATCCCAGGTTGGGCAGTTTTATAAGGGTTTTCCACGTGGAATTACTTAGATGCAGCCTAGTCTGGATTTCAGACCGGTTGATATCAATATAGTCCGCTCAAAATATACATTACCCCTTGCATAAACGCCAAAGTATCTGAAAATTTACATGAACGCCTACCCTTATAATGAAATTGAGAAAAATCCTCATCGATTCCATGTGTTCTTTTTGTTCAAGGTCAAAGGGCACAAAACCAGTTTTTTTGCTAAAGTCTCGGAAAGTTAAGATTTTACTGCAATTTGTGCTAGAGTAAGTTTGCTCCTTATACAATTGTACACAAAATTGTACTAAATAAGATTCACTAATGTTCATTGGTATTCGAGATATGAGTCAAAATATATGTTTTTGTGTTAATTTTTGTAGGTACTAAATCTGTGCGTATGGTAATTTAGGTTAGTTTAATTATGTTTTTATGCTAAAGAGAGCCGTTCAACATAAAAATTGCTCAAACACAAATTGCAGTAAAATTATAACTTTCAGAGAATTGAGCAAAAAACGGATTTAGGTGCTCTTTGACCTTGAATATGTTTTTTCGCACACATGGTATCGATGAGAATTTTTCACAATTTCATTAAAATCGTATCCCTAACGGTCATGTAAATTTTTAGCTTCTTTAAAATTTATGCAAGGGTACTTTTTCGGGCTAACTTGACCGGACTAACAGGCACGACGCCTAACACCAACATGGACTTTAACTTTATCTGGCGAAATATAGGTGAACAAAACTTCTGTCTTACTCTTCGGGCAATACCCGTTATTGGTAAGCCCGGTTTTTTACTTAAAAATAATTAAATACTTTTCTAGGTTTATCGGAATCGCAACAGTCCTCATCTTCTTACAGGTACTTATCCAATAAAAGCTTTTAAATTAACTCGACAACAAGGTAAACAAAAACTGATTTCAGCAAACGAAACTGAAATATAAATTTCCCCTCAGATATTTGACAAGGCAGTATTAGATTCTATTATCATTCTCGTATTTCCAATTTGGCAAAGTGGAGAGCACCCTTCAAGGGCATCTTTTGCCATTCCTTTGTATTTTATTGTGACCTTGTCGTTTAAAAGTAGAACGAAATAATATATTTTTGAAGGGAAACTTCTTAGGCAGCGATTCGATTTTCGACGAAAATTGAGAGTGTTCAAGGACACGTCACGTTTATGTACAATTCGTTACATGAGAACGTTAGCACTCTGCTTATCTGCAGGAGAATACGCGTGCCCAGTGTGGCTGTTCCATCCACGCCAAGTAAGTAGATGTTGCTCTTAGTGAAACATACAATTACCGACTGCCTCAAATCGGCCCCGGTCATGCGTACTATACCCCACAGCCGGGATACCACCTCTGCAGTTCCGAAGGGAAGTTGCAAGTGCAGTTGAGAAACAGAAGCAGGAGACCCTCTATTCGGTGCACAACTACCGACGAACCGGCTGAAAGACAGGGACTGCTTCCTAAAAACGGTAGTTTCCCTGTTAGGTGACCCGGCCGACGGCCGCTGAAAACTGTGGCAGAACACTTTTCCCTTACCAACACATTATTTATCACCAAACGAGCATCATCGTCTAACCTTCCGTGGTCTATCTGGAAATCCCTGAACCGCCTCAGAACCCAAGTAGGAAGGTGTATTTACTACCTCGCAAAATGGGGCTACCTCGATGGAACAGAGGCAGAGTGTGCATGTGGTGCCGAGTCACAAACCATACTCCACCTCCTGTCCTGTCCTCTGTGCCCCAAAATATACAACCAGAGTACCTAATCTATGCGCTGCTATCAATGGCGCCGTGGAAGTAGCTAAGTTTTGGGCCAAATAAATTTGAACGACTTTCGTGCCAGCGACACAAAGAAGAAGTTACATGAGAGAGAAGATAGTTATACCTACGCCGGGACCTCTTAAGCAAAGGGTAGTATTTAAACGCAAATCAAAAAATATCCTTTTTCTACGCAATAAGATTCCGAATTCCCATCATAATTACTGAGTGCACAGCAAAATATTCAACTCAAAATATCACTAAACACACTACAATTTATTTTCGCAGCGCACAGCGATTTTTCGAATAAGTCGACGTAGCCCCGCTGCGCGGGGCTCCTATTTCTGTCTGCAGGGTCAAACGTAACCTAACACGAACGAGATGACGGGAGCTGAAGTGAGCGAGCAAAGCGAGCGAACTCAGCGCCGTTCGAACCTAACCTGTCCGTGTCGGGGTGCCCTGAGTTCCCGAGCTCGCTTCGCTCGCTCTTGGACTGATTCTTTGACCATAATTTATTCGTAGATCAACTAAAATAGACTATGAAATATGGAAAATTTGCTGTGCATTCAGTATTTATGCTATGTATGTAGAATTTTTGTACAAAAATAAATTTAACAGTATTGCATTATGAGGAAAAAAGTAATGTTATATTGATGTATAATTTCGTTTTATCTGCAGTTTGAGTTTTGTTAAACATTTAGTTTATTTGTAGTGAAGTCAGTTATTCGATGTAAATAAGAATATAAATGATGAGTATGTATTGATAGGCGATTATTTATTTGATATGCAATTTATAATATCCCTTAAGCAAATTCGGCGCCGGGGTGCGAAAGTCAGCCAGTGCCCCCCTCCATCCATTAAAATGAATTTCTCAAAAGCTAGGCCCAAATTCCAAGTAATATTTTTATGGATGATAAACCTTAGTATAAGGAATCTGTTTGTACCAGACAAAGGTTCTACTTCAAGCTAGAAAATAAATAAACAAATAAATACTGATTTGTTTATTTTTTTACTTAAACTTAATTTATTACTTATTTATTACGGCATAATTTTCTCCTTGACTTGCCTCATAAAACTGCAATACGAACAAAGCTGAATTATGTACAGTTTTTATACGAGTCTTTTGACCTAATAGTCACGCAAATTTCGCGATTTAAAAAAAAAACAACTATTCAAAATTGGCTCATGGGAGCTCTACTCGTGCATTTGTAATGCACTATTAGGTAGAAATAGGCAATAAAAAGCCGATGTGTTTTGGGTCTAATAAAACACTGTGCGGCGATCTAATTAAATTTTAGAAATAAAAGCTGCTATTGTGACTATATGATAGTTAGACAAGACGGACGGACTTAATGTAGGTAATAATGAGTTCTTTAATTATGTAGTAAATATTTTTTATGTATCATCAATAGTTTTCTCAGCGCACGCCAAATAACGAATATTATAGGCAAAATTTTGCCACCTTTTTGCACATTATTGCAATTTTCTTATGGATTTAAATATTTTTTTCGGCACACGTGCCGAAAGCGGCATGCGGCGACTTTAGTAAAACAATAACTATGATAAATAATGAGCTCGGCTAGTCTCGCGCAGTCTCAGTATAGTAGGTACATATCCAAATTGTCTTAAATAAAATCCACCGCACCCCTTGAACCCCCGGGTAAAAACGGCCCTGATTGATGACCTACATTAAACCTTCCTGATTCCGAGTGAACAATGCCATCAGGATTCCGATGTCAAAAAGGGATAGTGTTATTTTTTTAGTGTGTTTCTCTCACACCTGAATCATAATGGTTTTAAGACATCATCGTCATAATAGTTCATCTCACGCTGAATATATTTAATTACTTATTTTTAAAGAATTTTTTTTATTGTATATAGTCTCTCGCTTGACCGCTATCTCACCTGATGGCAAGCGATGATGTGGTCGACGGTGAAGCGCGCTTGCCTAGAACTAACCTATTCACTCTTGACTTAAATACCTCTAGATTGTAACTATCGGGAAACAGACTCGCAGGTTTCACTTCTATCACGTCTACGGTGCAGGCTGCCTTTATATTTTAAATATTGATATATTATGAAATATTTGATTTGAAATTGTTTCTGTAACTTATTTTGGAATAAATAAATCAAAAACAGCAGTATTTTTAACACAGTTTATTGAAAATAATAAACTTCTTTGGTTTGCCCATTAATTTACAATCAAAAATATTTTATTTTTTAGCGTTATCAACTAAACAGTACCCATTTTACAATAAAACGTTGTTTTGCACAACAATAAAAGCGTTGTATTTAATCTATGGCGTATTACTTAATTATATCTACATACATACTTTTGTATTTTATACAGTCATAATATTTTATGTGAATTGAAACACGGTGTTCGGAATGTTGTACGAAAGCACGGAGACTAAGTTTAATACAATTTCCATACATAGAGCTGTTTCTACAAAGTTTTCAACGTGGCGATCGTTGAGAAACCGCGGGAAACTTATACAAATCCTATTCTGTGGAGCGTGCTCCCGTATTACCCCCCCAAGTTGGTCCTTCGAATCGTTCAATACTCCATGTTTAAATTAAACTTTTTATTCTAAAACTAACACGACTTTGTTGGCACTTTATATAATTTATCAATTTGTTCCATAACCTTAGATTACATTTTATTTACAAGCATTTATCAGCAAATAAATATTTTGGGTATTTTTAGGAATAAAAGTTTACTTCGAATTTTTCAAATCCATAGAAATATTTATTATTTGAATTATGCATTAATATATAATTTAGGTTAATAATTACCCATTCGAGAATATTTTTGGACGGGTAGGTACTTATGAGAATAATGGTTATTATGTTTTAGAAAGTAAAAGACATTATTTTGTTAATACGAAAAATATCAATCAAAATTAACAAGTAAAGTCAATCATAAATATCATAAATGTGACAGCAAAAATAATCATCTTCGTTTTAACAAAACAACAGTAAAACAAAGCTCGTGGCTAAATAATAACAGCCGCTCTGGTCGATCATCAAGGTTATGCAACGCTTTTCGAGGTCGGTCCGTGGATGGGTGACCATTTCAACATTCTGAGATTCCTCCGTGCCTCGGAAAGCACGTTAAGCCGTTGGTCCCGGCTGTCATTTGAAGATCTTTGACAGTCGTTATGAGTAGTCAGAAGCTTGAGATCTGACACAAGTCTTACCAAGGGGTACCGTGTTGGCCAGTTATTGGGTTGTGGAGGTCAGACAGGCAGTCGCTCCATGTAAAACACTGGTACTCAGCTGAATCCGGTTAGACTGGAAGCCGACCCCATTATACTTGGGAAAAGGCTAGGCAGATTGAAGAGTAAAAGAAACCGTGTTTGATGAAAGTGAAATACAACAAAATATGTATTTATAATGATAAGAGGCCATATGAAATACAATAGATATTAATAATAATGATAGATAGTAAGTGTGCTTGCACTTAGCATTTTAAATTGATTTATTTTAAATAGGCGTTTTTATTTTTATTTAACCATTTATGCACACACACATAATATACAAACAAGAAGAAGAAACAGAAAAATAAGTACATTCAGGTACATAAATACCAAAATTGATGACGATACACCCTTACAGAAACAACTCGTTATATTCCCATTACAATAATATAATAGAATAATTACCGTCCCATTGCAGTACTGACTGCCTTATCCAAGGTACTAGAACGGCTTATCAATAAAAGACTTGTATACTACCTAGAACATTAACTTATATCACCACAACAATTTGGATTTCGTAAAAACAAGTCTACCTGTGACGCAGTTCAGGAATTAACTAACAATATCGTACACAACCTGAACAGTCATAAAAAGGTCCTTACGATATTCTTAGACCTTGCGAAGGCATTTGACACCGTTCCCGTCCGTTCTCTCTTACTCAAACTTGAAAAGATGGGTGTCAGGGGATTGCAACTTGATCTGTTTCAAAACTACCTCACAAATCGCTCCCAGATAGTCAAGATTGACCGTCACAGCAGCAATGAGCTCCCCATCTACTATGGCGTTCCACAAGAAAGCATATTGGGTCCCACATTATTTGTAGTGTTTATAAACGACTTATGCAATATAAATATTCCAAATACCAAGATAACATCCTTTGCAGATGACACTGCTATCACTTTTGTCGCTAACACTTGGTCTGAACTCGAAGACAAGGCACAGCATGGCTTTAATATAGCGCTAAACTGGCTTTATTTCCATATACTCACACTTAATACCTCTAAAACCACCAATATCACTTAAAGCTCACTCATGCAATTTTCAGACTCAAGTTTCATGCCACTGTGCAACTATATCCTCTACGGATGAAATCAAATACCTAGGTGTTAACATAGATAAGAATCTTAAATTTCAATCTTATGTTAATGTCCTTACTGGCAGAGTTCGCAAACTTATATATATCTTCAAAACCTTAAGAAATATTGCAAATCCTATAATTATACGTAATGTATATTTTGCCTTATGCCTATCTATTATTACCTATTGTATTCCATGTTGGGGTGGTGCTGCAAAAACTATCCTTAAACCGTTAGAAATTGCACATCGCGCCATGCTGAAAGTGGCTACCTTCCGTCCACTAATTTATCCAACTGATCAGTTATACAAAAACTGCAACGTTCTCAACGTGCGGCCTACATTGAAATTACCAAACGCCGAAAAGATAAAATATGTACTCCTCCAAAAACTCGCTTGTCGTTTACTAGAAGATTCTTTTATTATTTAGGTCCGTCTCTTTACAATAGAATAAACAAGAATTGTCCAATATATAAATTGTCTTATCATAATTGTAAAAAGACCGTTCGCACATTCCTTCAAAATAAGAACTACGACGAAACAGAAAAATATTTAATTTAATTAAATTATGATAAGTTTGTATATTGTACCACTCACCTAAAACATAGACCCACACAAATCCAATCTCCTTACTTACGCACGCTTACACTGACTTGCACACCCACACGCTCACGCACATACATGCACACACAAACTCATACACGCACACTCAGCACACACGCACAAACACACAAGCTCACTCACACATACACGCACACAGACACAAATGCGCTCGCGCTCTAATATCTGTAGATTTTAAGAATTTAAAAAATAACTTGTAAAAATTATATTGTAGAAATACAATTAGAGGGTATCGGTACTGTTACTCCTTAATACAGGCTATTTCATAGCCTAGCAAGGAGGACAGCACGTCACCCACTTGATTGTCAGATATTTATAACTACCCACTTTGTAAAACTGTTACATGTACTGCAATCTGTTTTTATATGAATAAAGATTATATATTATATTCAACATTTTTGTGTACAGAAAGGTATACTCGTAGATAATTTTACATAAGATTTTTCACGTTGTTATACATATTAATATTCGTAGAAGTACACATTATATCTGATAATCACGAATACAATGACTTTATAAATATTCAATACTGAGTACCTTAATTGGTTCCATGGATAAGCCATAATAATTGAATCGAGTGGCCTAATAAGCTACTTATTTTAATATCAATTTGGCGATTGCCTACCATTTAGATTGTTTAAATAATATTATGAACATGTTAGGAATCAGACAAAAATATAAAAAAATATTTCCAATTAAAGTAGACACGGGGACTAATTTATAGCTATTTAATTCTTCAGTAAAATAAAAAGTCGCACGGATAGAATTATTTACTTTAAAAAAATATATAAATGTGATTTATTTATTAACATCATTAATATTTAAAGAGCGCAGGAATGACCTTGAAATGGAGTAACTAAGAACAAAAAACAAAACGAATCTTTTCAAAAGGAATATTTGAACAGAACATCAAAGGGATTAATCCGTGTTCAAGCAATCCGACACTCAACAACAAATTGAAGTAATTATTCTTTGTCTGTATTTTCAACGAAAACAACATCTTAAGCCTAGAGGCACACTGAAAATATTAGTTCTTGGAAATTGTTCCGAATCATTAAAAGCAAAAAGCTATCGGACTTCTTTTTAGTGACATAGAGTGGCGAAAAATTTGGTGGCCCACCTAATGTTATACTTAAGTGGTCTACGCGCTTATAGGAATCTGCAATACCAGATGTACCACACTGGCGAATTGCTTTCTCTTTTTGAATAAGCGTATCTACTATTTTGGTTTGAAGTTTGGGAAAAACCCACCGCAATATTCCCAAACCACTGCAACTCCTGAAAGCCAGAATCAACAATGGAGACCACCAGAAAAGCGCTGAGGCAATGAAGCTCGACGTAGTCGCGGAGAATGAATTTAACTGTCTTGGTTCCCGCAACGAAATTAATCAGAAAAGAAGTGTGGAGTAGTAGTAGTACAAATTTCCACTTCCCTCCATATCAAGCAGGAGACAGAACAAACAGGTGCTACTGGTGTGCTAGTCAGCCGTTGAGTGAACGTCTAGACTACCTACCAACCAGGTTTGTTGCTGATGCACATTTTTTTCACATCCGCTGATGTTGATGCTGATATTTTATCATTCAGATCAGCGGATGCTGATGCTGATATTAATTATTTTACTTAAAAAAGCAGGAAAAAATATACTGACTTTATATCCAAAAGCTTGCGTTTGTTTTTAAAATAAAATATTGTTTTAATATTTCTTTTACTAGATTAGTACCTAATTAAGTACCTTGTGTATAACCTGCCATTTGTCTTTCGCATTATTAGTATTTGAATTTTAACAAAGGTTGAGTGTATTTTCAAAATAGTATCTGTGCTGGTTTTTCGGCTTTAAGTCTGCGTCAGCATCGCGAAATGCTGATACTGATGCTGATATTGAAAATGATGCTGAAGTTCCGTGGATGCTGATGTTACACCAATAAGTTTTTGACTGCAAACGCACAATCGTCGAAGTTCTGGCGGCCTTTTAGCTTTGGCACATTTGTTACATAGCTGGAACTCATTTTCTTACGTACACGACACGAAATACTATCAATAAGCTGTTTATGTAAATCACTTTACAGAAGGGTGAGGCCCATAACCTGTAATTAAAACGACCGATTTGACAGTTCACCAACGACTAACTTTATTTCAAAGAGCAAATCATTCCTTGCCAAAGACAATGAGTAGTTCACCTAATATTAAACAGGCGGGGTTAGACGCCTAATTTTGATATCTGACCGAAAGTTTCACTTTATGCTCGCTGTAATCTCTTATTTTCTTCGGCTTTTGCGAATTACACGGGCAAGTAAGCAATTTACTGTTTTTCTTTTGTGTGATATCTTGTCGACAGATATCGGGTAGAAATTGGTTGTTTTAGTTGTATTCGTTACATTTGAGTTATTTGGAGCCAGGAACATATTTAAAATCAGTTACAGTGTAATTGTTTGCGACCTAACGCAATTTTTCTTAATAACATACTTCATCATCATCATTTCGGCCGAAAGATGTCCAGTACAGTACAGCTGGACATAGGCATTCTCCACGAATTAATTACATTCTCAGAAGAACATATCTATAATATTATAGTCACATTCCCATAAATCTTAAATCTTCTTAACAAAACCACAAATTAACCACTTCTTGCCAACATTTACACAAAAAACCGACTCACACTCTGAAAGCCCGCTGAATGCCAAGTGGCTTTGAGTAACAAGAACTGTGAAACACGGCCGAGTGTGTTAGTGGATGAGGGCCCTTGTTCCCTCGTCTCCTCGCGAACATTAAAGGCATATAATGACTGAAGTGTATCTTCAGAGCTTTAGTTGCTCAACTGTTGCACTAGATTCTGACGCTTCATAAGTGGTCTTGTAATATTATGTTAAATATTATGTTTTTGAATTTGTTGATGTCATTTTACCCGACTGCTGATGAAGGGTAATGTGTTTATCAGTCTATGTATGTATGTTCCTATGTAGCGTTCAAGAGACCAGACACGTTAGCCGATTTTGATAATTCTTACTTCAATCTATTCGTCTTAACCTTGCGACTGTCACTGGGTACATATTAAAACTGGAAAATAGAAAAATGACAACTTTTGGGCTACATATTGCGGATTGGAGGCTCACTAGTTTTTTTTTCATCAAAACTCATCGTTTGGAATATCAAAATAAAAGGTTTTAGGAGGTGGTTTCAAAAATATGTAACACTTACGTGTTTATATGTACCTAATTCGAAAAAAAATGTTGTCTCAAAAGTTATTCAAGTTATTCTTTCATTGTGCGCACAGCTAAGGAGTGGAATACCCTTCCGGGTTCTTTGTTCCCTGATAGCTACAACCTTGGGGTCTTTATGTCAAGAGTGAATAGGTTACTTCTAGGCAAGCGTGCTTCACCGTAGGTCACATCATCGCTTACCATCAGGCGAGGTATTGGTCAAACGCGAGCCTATCGATAATAAAAAAATAAAATAAAAAAAAAATATTGATAAAAACAGTTAATTCTAA
This sequence comes from Orthosia gothica, assembly GCA_949775005.1. NCBI lineage: Eukaryota > Metazoa > Arthropoda > Insecta > Lepidoptera > Noctuidae > Orthosia > Orthosia gothica. Next base: position 11,766,664 of record OX459044.1, read on the forward strand.
AAATCCAAAAACGCGACAGCTAGAGAAGTGAAATTCTTGTGTGTGTAATTTTAGTTCGCTTCTTTAGTTATTTCATATTATTTGGTGTAATTGCCTGCCATCTAGTATATTTTTTCAGGTTTATTTGGTCTGTCTACAGGGTGAGTTATGAGGTCTTTCTTCGAATTTACCGTATAACAGTACTTCCTAGAATTTTATTCTTTTTATCGACAAAATCGGATGGTATAAATGACGTGTGGATCTTTTTTCAAAATCAATTCCGGTCTAGGTATATTGATATATTTTTATCTAATGATGCATTTTTAGTTTTCATCAAAATTGGGCTCGTGACTGCTTTGAGTGTTTTTTGGTATTCCTCATAGTTTCGGATTTGAACTTCTTTGATTAAAATTCTAAGAAGTTATATTGTTCCTAAACAACTCGCTTTCACGAAACCGGGTAATCTAATCACCCTGTCAGGATAAGGGAAAAATAATAATAGGGAGTTATTCCCTGCAGGAAGATTGGCAGACGATGCTGTGCGAACGAAGTTTAATAACAGAGGATAAGCAAAAGAGCGGGTGACATTGATTGATCTGCTTACTGAAAGTTTAAGGACCTTACTCGTTTACATAATTGCTTGTATGTAGCTATTGCAACGAATGAGTTTCCATTAAGTCCAATTTTTTTTTTTCTGTCATGAAATGCCTCTAGTTTTAAAAGATTAATCACATTTCGAATAGGGTTCGAATAATTTGTAATGGCTTTCTGAGGCAACACTTATCCATTAATACAAAAAAAACCGGTCAAGTGCGAGTCTGTCTCGGGCACAGAGGGTTCCGTATAAACTACATTCACTAACATAAATATAGGCAACATTACTAATGTTGATAAACAATGAAAGCACCGAACATTGTTCTAACGAAGGGACAAAATTAACTTTGCCATTCGAAAACTTTATCCCCATACATTACTTGTAATATACATTTTTTTTACTTTTCCAAGTCCATTTTGTAAGTTGGTCCTTTTAATTTCGTTATATTTTCTACTGTCGTGAATTTTTTCACATATTGTCCAAAAGCAATCATTTAGCTGGCGGAGGGAGGAGGAGGGCCCATTTACCGTAAGGGTTCCTTGTTGACTACGGAACCCTGAAAACGAATACAAAAACAGGCCAAGTGCGAGTTGGACTCGCACACGAAGGGTTCCTTACCATAATCGCAAAAAACGGCAGAAAAAACATGTTTGGTGTATGGGAGCCCCACTTAAATATTTATTTTATGCTGTTATTAGTATTTGTTGTTTTAGCGTCAACGGAAATACATCATCTGTGAAATTTCAACTGTCTAGCTGAGACGGTTCATGAGATACAGCATGGTGACAGACAGACGAACCGCGGAGTCTCAGTAATAGGGTCCCGTTTTTAGCCTTTGGGTACGGAACCCTAAAAAGTGATGTTGGTGATTTAATTTAGTGGTATAAATTTTTCCTGATAAAATTAGCTTAAAGAAAGAAAGTAGGTTCAAAGTAAACAGACTTTAACAATTTATATTACAAATATTAGTATGGATTATGTGAATTGTTTCTTTTTTATTATGTGAATTATTACATTACGTAATCAAACTTAATCTTTTCTCGATAGTGTCAATCAAGCAATAACTGTCAATATGGTTGAGGGACTGCATCGTTGGTCTGCCCTAGTGGTTTTTTTTTTTCGCGCTGAGAAATGCTTATGTATACTGCGCTGCCATGGGGAGATAGTGTAATTAGTCTGTCAAGCGAGTCGTGTCCCATGAAAAAGGCGGCAAATTCAAAAATCTTACAGGTTTCAACACTGATATAGTACGCTGAAAAGTTGTTGTAAGTTTGTTACTCAATCACGCTAGAACGGCTTAACGGATAGGTCTGGAATAGCACATAGGCTGTATCCCGATAAACCAGGTATGATGATCCCTTGGGATAATAAAACACTTTTCACGCAGGCGAAGTCACATGTAGCCATTAAGTTGTGGACACAAGTAACTGATGTTGACAGCGAGGCTGCACCAATCGGAAGCACATAAATACAAAATGAAACCAAGAAAAAAAAACTCTAACAAATCGCAGCATATTCAAAATTAAAGAAAATATCATAAGCACGGAAGCGACCAATTTATTTACCTCATTTACTCTCAAGCAGAAGAGCTCAACCGAGTGAACCGCTCTAATCGGCTGTAAAATGAAATCACTCACGTAGAAAAAACCAAGCAGACGCTTTAAGGTATTCAACACCTTGTTTCGTAGTACGTCAACATTTCATTTCAGAGAAAAGTCTGCAGGCAAGTACTAAGTTACGAATGATAAAAAATTGACACTTATCAACCGCAACGCTTGGCAATTTCATTTCGGAACTGAAAAAGTAGATATCAATCAAATGGAGACGATTGAGAGTTTGTAATAGGCGTATTTTAACACTGACACTCTCAAAAAGCAAATAAATATTCTGGATGCAATATAACTCAGTTGCAGAAGCTTGGGTCAGCAGTAAAGTGAGTTTGTTATATATAATAAAAAATAAAAAAATAAAAAAATATATATTTATTTCTCACCACAATATTACACAATACATCATTTGTCTTAACAAGCTTATTACTATTGTGGGAGACTGGTGCCTAAACTAGGCTGCAAGCCTGTATTTCAGGACACCAGGACTCCGCCCTTAACACAATCATTATCTTATGCATTTTTATTTTTTTTAGGTAGGTATTGAATCGGTGAACACGAACACAGTATTAGTAAGTGTGTATGTTTTGTTTGAGAGTGTGTGGTGGTGAGTGTGTGTGATGGTGCGTGTGTGTGTGTATGTTTTTTTTTACATTAGTGGTATTACACTAAAGTAGCAAGTAGTTTTTCGGTGTCTTCATAATTAAATTCTTGTAGGAAGGAAGTTATTTTCTTTTTACACATGTTCTTAGTAAGATTAACTATCGGTAGCATACTATTAATTTTATTGTAAAGAAAACCTCCCAGATGGCAGAAGAAACGCTTAGAGAATTGGGTTAAAAGTCGAATGTCTGGGCGATCTACGGGGTTGTAGCGTCTCTTACCTTGTGAAGTCGAAGGATTTTAGCATAGAGTGTTGTTTTAAAATTATGCTTTTAATGAAAAGTTGACGAACTGTCATAACTTTGGCTTCTTTATATAAGAGCTCTGTGGGGTAACGGTAAGGTAGAAACGAAGACACTTTCAGTATGGCTCTTTGCGTTCTCTCCAAGACAAGGAGTGTAGACTTCGGAGCTCCACCCCAAACATTGATACAGTAGGTTAACAATGATTGAACGAGGGCAAAGTACACTGATTTTTTTAGCTTCGCATCTGCCACCCCCCTCAGAGTTTTAAAGATGTTTATCATTTTACGTAACCTAGTGTTAAGTGCATCAATGTGATCCCGAAATCTAAGGGTGTTATCTATTAATATTCCCAGGTATTTAACAAGTTGAGTGTTTCGAAGGTGCGGACAGTTACATGCACTTTTTTCATGTGGTGTTGTGCAAGTGTGTGCTAAGATGGCATAAGGTGTTACTGATGAGGGAGCGTTTTTATCATTTTTTAGAGTGAATGTTATATAATTAGTTTTGTCAGCATTTAGTGTTAGTTTGTTGTTTCGTAACCACTCCGTCACAGTATTGAAGCCCAACTGAGCGTGTAAAAAGACCTCATCCCACGTGTCAGCATTGAAGAGTAGGGCGGTGTCGTCAGCAAATGTTATAATCCTCCCTTTGGGGAGAGCGAGCATACCCAGGTCGTTGATGTATATGAGGAAGAGAGTAGGGCCAAGTACGCTGCCCTGGGGCACACCGTATGAGACTGTTCGTTCCTCGCTAATGATCTCATTTATCGCAACGCACTGAGTACGCTCACTCAAGTAATCCTTAAACAAATCCAGCTGGGCCCCTCTGATGCCCATATTTTCCATTTTTCGAATAAGGATGGGCACAGAAACCGTGTCAAATGCCTTAGCTAGGTCCAGGAATATGCCTAATACCCTCTTTCTACTGTCCAAATTAGTGACGACATAGTTGGTAAGATCGTGTACTGCATCAGACGTGGATTTACCAGACCTAAAGCCATACTGTGTAGGAGAAAGTAGATTCTGTTTCTCAAGATAGTCTTTTAGTCTGTTATTCATCACCCGCTCGAGTACCTTAGACAAAGCTGGCAGCAATGCAATAGGCCTATAATTATTGACACGGATTCTGTCCCCACTCTTAAAGATCGGGCGTATGATAGATCGTTTAAAAACTTTGGGGAACTTGCCTGATGAGAGAGCTAGGTTACAAATGTAAGTCAGAGGTGGAACGATTAACCTTTTATGCTTCTTAAGAAGGCCACTGGAGATTTTATCCCACCCCACCGCACAGTCATTGCGAAGAGACGTCAATAACCTTTCAACTTCATCTTCATTTGTTGGTAATAGAACCATCGATTGCGAGCTATTATTTGCAAAAGAAATGGAAGAATATATTGGATCCGCAATTTTTTCCGCAAGGTTTTTACCAATATCAGCAAAAAAGTTATTAACTGTGTTTACCGATAGTTCAGGAGTCGTTGACAACCTTAGCAAGTCAGACGGTGTTTCTTTCTTGTTGGTTCTATGCGTTAAGTTATTTATTGCTGTCCAGAGCAGCTTAGAATTGGTTCCTGCCTTGGCTATTTCATTTTTTTCATAATCAAATTTGATTTTCTTTAGCAATTTGTTACAAAAGTTCCTATATCTATTAAAGGTAGTTTTAAGGTCATGATTTTCTGGTGTCTTTTTTAATTTTTTATGTAAGTTGTCTCTGTGTCGGACACAACGAAGAAGGCCTGGCGTTATCCATGCCTTAACGATTTTTTTACGATTTGGGACTTTGATAGTTTGTGAGTTAGTGTCTATAATATTTTTTAGTTTATTTACCATCACCTCAGCTGCAACATTTGGATCTTGTGTGTTATATATATCGCTGAAGTTTAGTTGGTTGATGTCAGCATCTAACTGCTCGTGATTGATCCGGATCTTAGTTTTTTTTACAACCGTTTTAAAATTTTTATTTGCTAGGAACAATATTACCGTTTCATGATCAGTTAGTGCCGAATAAGCTATAAGTGTTGAAGCAGGCCGTTGAGTTTTCAAGGCAATGTGGTCAAGACAAGCATGTTGGCGTGTAGGCAATGTGTGAGTAGGCAGCAGACCGTGTGAGGCTAATAAGTTTAAATAAATATGTTTGTTTGAATCTAGGCTTTGATCGTGGATATTAATGTTAATATCGCCACTAATTATTATATTTTTGTACCGTGAGATATTTGTTAGCGTAAGGTTTAATGAGTTTAGAAAATTTGTGATGTCTTTGTAGCCTGGTGGTCGGTAAATTGCTAGTAGAATAGTGTTTTGATCAATTGTCAGTTGTAAACAGTTTGCATTTAGGAATGATGGCTCTTCAACGGTAACCTTAAGTTCTTTCCTAACGTAGACTGTTACACCCTCATTTTGGGTGAAATTGTTAACAGTGCTAAAACAATCGTAACCATCCATGGTAGGCAAATAATGAGTGTTAGGAAGCCAGCATTCGGTTAGTGTTATTACATCCCAATCAATTTTTGTTCTAGCTAATAATGTGTGGAAGCCTGCAATATTTTTTGTTATACTACGAATATTTTGATTTATAATTTTTAGTGATAAATTTGGCTTAAAATTAGGCGGAATACAACTGTCAATATCACAGAACGAAGAATCCGACACAGATATCAGATCTATATTTTGTATGTTATCTACTAAGTTATCGAATTTTATATTTGAAGACTATTTTGCACATTTTAACGGAGCTAGCAGTTTTTTTTAAAGTGTACGTATTTGTGTCAGTCGTTGGTGGTACTTGTAATGAGTGAAATAGTGTATAAATTCCCGAAATATGAGCATAAATAATTGTTAAGCAGCGTGTGTGAAATGTAAAGAGCAGCCTTTGTTTAGAGTAGTAGTAGTACTGTGATGTAATGTGTAATGTTATTGTAAAATCAATGAATGTTGTTGTATGTAAGAATGTGGGATAACCGTAAGTTTGTTTAGCATAAATCTGTAAATGTGTACATAGAAGTAGGTTAGTATTAGTTTTTGATACAATTATAGCATATTTTAACAGGTAGGAAAAATAGTTTAAAAAACATTCAGTAAAAAGTAGAACAAAAAATAGTAGTCATTTCTCTTTACTCAGTTTAGCTAGTTCTTCTTCGGATTTTATAAGTTGACTGGGCATACCTTCTCTTTGTCGTATGTATACCTTGCCATTTGAAGTCCAACATTGTACGAAACCACTGCTTTTTATGAACTCCCTGGCAAGGTAGTATAGGCGTTTTGCTGCAGAAGTGAGTGCTTCTGATACATATATTGGCTTTTTCGGTCCCGAAGGTTGCAAATGGGTGGTGCTGAGCCGGTTTGCTGGATTAAGCTTATTATAGTTTTTAGTAGACCGCATGAATTGGTCTTTTCTTGTAGGAGAAGAAAATTCTACAACGACAGTGCCTACTGTCTCTTTTTGGTTTCTTAGACGGTAAATGTTTTTTATTTCTGATGGTGAGACGGGTTGATTGATAATAACACCGACCTTTTGCACCAACTCCGTAAGTGTCTCGCGGGTCTCAGGTTTCATAGTTGGGATATTTCTCAATTCAATTGTAGCATCTTTTAAGTTTCTTTCCAGATAGTCTATTTTACGCTCAAGCATTTTTATCACCTTTTGGCTGTTCTTGGTCTCCGCCTGTAAGTGATCAATCTCTCGAATAGCCTCATCATATTTATCAGATAAGAATTGCACAGAAGTTCGGATATCCTCAGTCTGGATTTGAATTTCATTGTTTTGGGTGCTAATTATCCTGTTTTGAGACCTTATCTCTTCAAGAGCTGAGTGAAGCGAATCGATTTTTGTGTTTTGATGGGATTGCTGCGTTACAAATTCGGAAAACATGGACTTCAACTCATGCATCATAGTTTCGATACGTTTTAACTCGGCATCTTCGCCCCGTTTTCTTTTTCTCTGAGTAATATGTTCGTTTGTTTCATTATTTAAGCACGTTGTTAGGTTCGGTTCGGATTCGGAGTTATGCATAGGCGTAGCTGAAGTTTTTGGAGGTGAACGCATCGCTTCCTTTATATATGTGAAAATTTTATTTGTTTATTAAGGTAGTTACACTCCGACCGAAAGAGAATAGGTAGGTGTATGTATGCAATCTGATTTGTTTACTATATTACGGGGCACCTTACTCACTCTGTTATCATAATATAATCGGTTCTGCTGCGCACGAAAACAATCCAGCCGCTGTGCGAAGTTTACTATTATGTGCATACGGCGATCGGTCATTGACCCCGGCGCGTCGCTCGTTGAGTTTGTTGTCACAAAAATGGATATATATATATAATTAAATAGGTAGGCCGCACAATTTTTTTCTTTGCTTTGAGAAATCTGTATCCAGTCATAAAACAAGTTCTCTAGGTTGGTTGGGTACAAAACATAACTGCTAGACACACATTTTTGCTGTTATAGCTACCATCCACTGTTCTTGGTTACCTGCGTATTGTCAAATTCATCTAAACAGTCCGTTCATTTAAGTGCAAGTAAAGCATTACCTCTTATGGAAGGTAAGTTGTATGAAACTCCCAAGGGAGTAAAGTGATTTGAATTTGGAGCATCAAATTCGTGTGGCAACTCGTGGAAAACTCTTAGGAAATAAATGTCCATATAGCATTATAAAGAGATTTGTTCGAAAATCGAACTGGTCATCATAAGAAGAACTCAAAAAAAGAAAAAGGCGCGATTGCAAAGAATGTGAAACAAAACACGGTGTTTGTTTCTGTGATTTTCAGTGAATTTTATTGCAATATTCGTGCTGTCACAAAATGTCGAGCGATAGTGAGTCTACTCCAGAGTTCATCAAATCAATCAGTCAGGCACTTTAATGATTATTCATAAATTTACTACCGGAAAAATCAAAACACAGATACTAAAAAGCATATGACAATTTCGTTAAATAGAGAACACCAGAAGTAGGAGTCAAGACTGTGTCGGGATCCTTCATTTTAGTTTATTGCCGACATTTAGCAGAATTTAGAAAGTCAAGCAGCCTATGGTGCCTTTATTCAATGCTCAGTACAATAACCATCAAACACAATATGCAAATCGATACATACAGCAGCTTTTTATTGTCTTGCAGAAGGTGTGAAAAGTAGAGTATGCTCCTCTGGGATAAATCCTGTCTTCGTCTTGGGCAGCTTGAACACCTCGCTTCACTCAAGACTCTACAGGGTCCCTCGTTACGTTCAGGGCTTCAATATGCCGCCCGTGACGTAAGACACTGTTTTATCCCCTTGGTGTATAATCTAATATTAGGTTAGACTATTACAATAAACATAACACGTAACTTTAACTTTACTTTACTTTTACTTTAACTTTTATGGTGTACAATAAAGTATATTCTATTCTATTCTATTCTATCACTTTTTAGGGTTCCGTACCCAAAGGGTAAAAACGGGACCCTAAAAAGTGATGTTGGTGATTTAATTTAGTAGTATACATTTTTCCAGATAAAATTAGCTTAAAGAAAGAAAGTAGGTTCAAAGTAAACAGACTTAGTTTATATTATTAGATTTATATTACATATATTAGTATGGATTATGTGAATTGTTTCTTTGGGAATAAAATACACAACGCCTTATAAAGTTTTATCTGCATGCTGGCTTCAAACAAGTTTTGCTCATACCGAGTGCGTGGGCGCAAACTATTGTATTGGTTGACCACTTAATCTGCCTAGCCTTTTCCCAAACTATGTCGGTGTCGGCTTCTAGTTTAACCTAATATTAGATTATACACCTAGGGGATAAATCAGTGTCTTACGTCACGGGCGGCATATTGAAGCTTGAACGTAACGAGGGACCCTGTAGAGTCTTGAGTGAAGCGAGGTGTTCAAGCTGCCCAAGACGAAGACAGGATTTATCCCAGAGGAGCATACTCTACTTTTCACACCTTCTGCGAGACAGTAAAAAGCTGCTGTATGTATCGAATTGCATATTGTGTTTGATGGTTATTGTACTGAGCATTGAATAAAGGCACCATAGGCTGCTTGACTTTCTAAATTCTGCTAAATGTCGGCAATAAACTAAAATAACGGATCCCGACACAGTCTTGACTCCTACTTCTGGTGTTCTCTATTGAACGAAATTGTCATAAGCTTTTTAGTATCTGTGTTTTGATTTTTCCGGTAGTAAATTTATGAATAATCATTAAAGTGCCTGACTGATTGATTTGATGAACTCTGGAGTAGACTCACTATCGCTCGACATTTTTTGACAACACGAATATTGCAATAAAATTCACTAAAAATCAGAGAAACCATGGTATAATAAGATAAGGTAGTCTCCTCCCGTGACAGCTGGGTCACGTGATTGGCCTAAGACTACGTCATCGATTGCGTTGCGGTTCTCAAACCTTTTTAGTGGGGAAAAAGATAAAAAAAATACAATAGGTACAACATATTTTTAATTTTCAATAAATCGTCATATTTGATACTTTTTGTATTTAATTACTTTGCTTTTTTTTATAGGTGTACCAGAATCTCATGGCATTTTTTATTTTTTTTAAATTGTGATTTTCATATGGCAATGTCAATTGTCACCTGTCGAATCAAAGTACTTGATGTTTCAACCGCTGCTGAAATTTTTTAATATTATCTGGAAAGTTTGTTATTTTTGTGAAAATGTCGAAAAACCCACTTCGATCTCATGCGAGACATATTGTTTTCAATGTGTATCATAAAATAAGGGAAGAAGAAGGCGTAAATCAAACTCAATCTTTGATTTTAAAGTGCGTCGTAGAGTGGACCGGTAAGTTGGACTGACTTGTTTTGATACTTTTAGTTTAATTTATATTTTTCTTACTTAATTTTAATTTCTTTCCATTACTATTATATGGTAAATCGTAGGTCAGGGCACATCGAATGATGGCCGGAAGGAAATGGCAACAGTAATGTAACTGTTACTAATTCTTCGACAAGATATTGATTTTAACGGAGATTGAGAATCTTTGACGTAAGAAAAATATTAAGTAATAATCTGCGCCCTGCAGTGGGACGTGTATATAGACGGGAGTTTTTGGCGGGATTTTGTCGAGTGAAGTTCAGTGGCTGTTAATATTATTTGCAAATTGATTCCTAGTGGATATTGTGATATATTATTGGTGTAGTTTTGTATCTCAACTGTCTCCGCAACTGGACAATTTGTAAAATCATTGACAAAAGCGATCTCGGGATAGTGGAGCGGTGTATTTTATTGTAGTATTGACTGCGTCTGCAAAGCTTACTGGGAAGACTGACTCGATACAATTTGCTGCCAAATACTCCAAAAAACATTAGAATTTGTCACATCCGCATTCTAATGCATACTAAAGAATAAATATAAGATCCAAAACTCTTTCCAAAGACGTGGCTAAAAGGTCCTAGCAACCAGGCTATAAAACTTACATAAAAAAATATATATATAGACTGATGATGATGAATGACTTTAAGTAACATGATACATTTTATTATTTTTTACAGACTTTATACATAAAGAGATTGGTTTTGAATATGTTAAATGCCAATGAAAAAGAACCATTTTGAAGGAGAGAGATGACATAAAACTACAAAAATACAAGTTTCTGAAATGCCAGTGGAGTTCATGGAATCGTATTCTAGTTTTCTAGTTCTGAATGAGGTTTTAAGTTATTAGTATGATTTAAATGCTAAATAATAAATTAGTACATAAATTAATATTCAATTGATTTATTTTTCCTATGTTAAGAACACGATGTATAACAACATTATTCATACACATACCTATAATACTCACAGTGGATCTTTGTGTCTCTGAATTGGTTGCAAGACCCCGCGCAGTAGCTATTTTTGTGTCAATGTTGAAGGTGAAGATAGCATTGTATAACTGTCTCTTTCACTCGCTTATGTATGTCACATAAGCTTACGGAGTTTCTTGTGCACTCTTCTCCATAACAAGCTACTTGTCGAATGCACGGTAGAATCAACTTTTATTCCATGTAAATTTAAATAATGACATTCAAAAGTGCCGCTTGGTGGCCCAGTTGAAATAAATATCTTTTGTCTTTTGTCTTTTTTGTCATCGTCCTATCTCGCTTACTCTATGCAGTATACTCGATGACAAACTGTTTCTAACGCAATGGTTGGCAGGACCAAGTTCAAAGACACAAAGATCCGTTGTGACTACTATAATATAGGTACCTCATGTTCATTAATACTAAAGACATAAATAAAAATTAAACAGTATCAAGATCGTTTGATCCAGTTTCCCCAGTATTGCATACAACAAATTTTTATTTCCCTTTTTGCCATGAGATTCTGGTAGACCTATAATTGTTTGCATATTAGTATTTTTATTTAGTTCGGGACGAAAACCCACTAAACTTGACTTGACTAAAATAAGTCAAAAACTAATTATGTTAGGTTAATAAGTTCGGGGGTAAAGGCGTATTGACACAACTATGACTTAAATTATGGAATTTACAACGCGTAGAAAATTAAATATTATGTAGAAAGGCACATACATACCAGTTATTTTAGTTGAATTTAGTTACAAATTTGAAGCCACGCATATGATAGCGTCTCTTCATTGGGAAAATAAAAAAACCTTATTACACCGCCTTTTATACTTCTGTTTTTATAGTTTACGGAACAATTAACAATTTTTCTTGAGTATCTATCAAAGTTTGCGGGTTTACCACAAACGTTTGGGAGCCACAGTATTTTACTCACAGAGCGAAACAACGCTATAGGTGTGAGCGACACGACAATAGAAATGAAATGGCTAGTTGTCAGTATGACACTTGTCAATTCGATATGTTGCCACTGTATGTGATTGAATTACCCGAGCAAAATGCATGTTTATCTTAACAAAGCTATTATGAACTAATAATTTAATATACAAATAAATTTAACAATAAATAGATGAATCACATGAGTTACTAAATAGTTATTTTAGTTAGTAATTTATTTTATTTTCATTAACTACATGAGAAAGTACCTAAATTTTCTAAAAAGGACAATCAATGGTAACACTTATCGTGACGTAGTCTTAGGCCATCCTGGGAAGAGAATACCAGGCGAAGTATACGGAGTATGTTATTATACCATGAGAGAAACAAACACCGTGTTTTGTTTCACATTATTTGAAATCGCGCCTTTTTCTTTTTTTTGAGTTCTTCTTATGATGACCAGTTCGATTTTCGAACAAATCTTTTTATAATGCTATATGGACATTAATTTCCTAAGAGTTTTCCACGAGTTGCCACACGAATTTGATGCTCCAAATTCAAATCACTTTACTCCCTTGGGAGTTTCATACAACTTTACCTTCCATAAGAGGTAATGCTTTACTTGCACTTAAATAAACGGGCTGTTTAGATGAATTTGACAATAATCCGGTAACCAAGAACAGTGGATGGTAGCTATAACAGCATAAATGTGTGTCTAGCAGTTATGTTTTGTACCCAACCAACCTAGAGAACTTGTTTTATGACTGGATACAGATTTCTCAACGTAAAGAAAAATTTGTGCGGCCTACCTATTTAATTACTCACTTTACTGCTGACCCAAGCTTCTAACTGAGTTATATTGCATCCAGAATATTTATTTGTTTTTTGAGAGTGTCATTGATATTAAGACACATAAAAGACGCCTGTTACAAACTCTCAATCGTCTCCATTTGATTGCTATCTACTTTTTCAGTTCCGAAATGAAATTGCCAAGCGTCGCGGTTGATAAGTGACAATGTTTTATCGTTCGTAAGTTAGTACTTGCCTGCAGACTTTTCTCTGAAATGAAATGTTGACGTACTTTGTAACAATGTGTTGAATACCTTACAGCGTCTGCTTGGTGGTTTCTACGTGAGTGATTTCATTTTACAGCCGATTAGAGCGGTTCACTCGTTTGAGCTCTTCTGCTTGAGAGTAAATGAGGTAAATAAATTGGTCGCTTCCGTGCTTATGATATTTTCTTTAATTTTGAATATGCTGCTATTTGTTAGAGTTTTTCTTGGTGTCATTTTGTATTTATGTGCTTCCGTTCGGTGCAGCCTTGCTGTCAACATCAGTTACTTGTGTCCACAACTTAATGGCTACCTGTGACTTCGCCTGCGTGAAAAGTGTTTCATTATCTTAAGGGATCACCATACCTGGTTTATCGGGATATAGCCTATGTGCTATTCCAGACTATATATTATCTATCTCTATGCAAAATTTGCCTTGCCTTGCCATTTGTAATTAATAAAAAAAAAATAAGCCGTTCTAGCGTGATTGAGTAACAAACTTACAACAACTTTTCAGCGTACTATATCAGTGTTGAAACCTGTAAGATTTTTGAATTTGCCGCCTTTTTCATGGGACACGACTCGCTTGACAGACTAATTACACTATCTCCCCATGGCAGCGCAGTATACATGAGCATTTCTCAGCGCAAAAAAAAACCACTAGGGCAGACCAACGATGCAGTCCCTCAATCATATTGACAGTTATTGCTTGATTGACACTATCGAGAAAAGTTTAACTTTGATTACGTTATCATTTGTAGAGGAAGACGTAGTGTAGAGCAAGGGTATAAAGTCGACGAAGTTGAGTGACGAATGAATCCTCCACATCGAGTAGTAAGCGCTACTGGTAAATTAATTGGAGTTGCATTGATTGCCTGATGAATGAACGTGATTGTCAAGACTAACTCGTAGATTGCAATTAGCGGAAGTGAAGTCACATCAATTTAGCCGTCGATATCAATCAGTTTTAATGGATTGACCATTCTGAAATAGTCTCTTCAATGATATCGTTTTTAACCATTTCATCTATTTGTCTTTGTACCTCGCCTTTCAATGCTTTAGGCAATCGATAGGGCTTCACGTACGCTGGAGACGCATTTTCCTTTAGTTTAATTGAATGTTCTATTAAATTTGTAGTAGTGAGCGTATCTCCTGGCAAATGGAAAACATCGGCATATTTGGCACATACGTTTTCAATGCCTCTTTGTTCCTCTTTATTTAAATAAGTATGTAGTTGTAACGTAGTTAGCAAAGTTCGAACTCTATCCACAGATATACTATCGTCGTCAAACTTGCAAACATAAAAATTATCTAGGCAGCTAATAATTAGATCTGAAATATTTATCTTAACCGAACTATCAGTTGTATTTAAAATCCTAACAGGAATAAGTCCATTATGTGGCTTCGATACTACACCCGCTGTGAACACACCATTATAAATTTCCTTTGATAAAATGACGCAATCACTATTGTGTGACGTCGGGATGTGTTTAATTACTTCGCAACGAGGTGGAATTGTAAACAAATTCCTATTTACATGAACACTGACAGACTGGTCTCGGGTTTCTAAACTCAGAGTACCATTTTTATAATTTAATACCGCGTTATAGCGCTCAAAAAAATCCTGCCCGAGTATACCTTCTGCGGCGCAAGATAAGTGTTCAAAAATATGAAACTTTTGTTGAAAAGTCACATTATTAATTAAAATATCTAAATAAATGTATCCCATAGATTCTAAATTACCACTAATTCCTTTAATAACTATCTTATCCTGTTTTACTAAATTCAATAAATTCCTATGTCGCGACAACCATTCATACTTAAGCACACATAAGCTTGCTCCACTATCAATCAGTAAATTAAGATCAACATTACTATTTTGTAGTTGACAATTAATAATACAAAAATTACTAAAACTAAGAATTGAATGAGTGTACGGTTTAGGTACGAAAAAATTCTAAGTTTTCATGACTATTTGCCTGATCATTGCGCAAGTTGTCTTGGACATTGGACTGTTGCGCGTTATGCTGAACATGCTGACAACGCACCGGACGTCCGCGTAAATGCTGACGCTGACCACCTGTGTGTTTACCTCGATTTACACTGTATGAAGTTCTTATACCTGTGCTATTTTCATAATTTTTATTATAATTATGATGATAAGTTTTATTGTTGTTATAAAACTGTCTATTTCCTCGGCCTCGAGAACCTCTAAAGCTTCCACGTTTATAGTTCTGGTTAGCCCTAAATTGCATAACCTGGTCTTGTGGCTGGACAGACATGGATTGCTCATCTACCGCAGCCGTAATAGCTTCAGACAATGACGCAAACTGTCGTGAGGCAATGATGGTGCTGAGCCGCTTATCGGCCAAACCGTCGCTAAACCGTTTGATTGCAGTCTTCTCATTGAGCGGACGCAAAACCTCATAGGCATCTCGCTTATCGTTAGCCTGAGCAATCGTAAGATTCACAAACAATTCCTCAATCTCTGTACCGAATTTTTCTATGCTCCTACGGCCTTGAGTCGCCTTAAGCAATTGTGTTTGTAATGCTACAAATGATTTTTTAGGTAACAAATAAATGCGAATATCTTCTATCAAACTTTCAATATCTGCGTAAGTGGTTTTTAGACGCAATTTTGCACTAGGCGAGAGACGTGTTTTTAATACAAACTGTATCAATTGACTTTTACTGGCATCATTGATAAGCGAGCTATAAAGTAAGATACCATCAATAAGCTGATTTGTCACCTGCTCCTGGCCATTCATCATCGGCAACAGGGAAATTGCAGTTTTAATATCGAACGTTTCAGCCATTTTTGTAACACTATTTGAATGTTCTATAAAATCCTTAGAACTAGTTTGACTACTACTATCTACTAAAGTCAGTCAACCCTTTATTTTCTGATAATTTGATTGAATCTCATGGATTAATGTTTGGAAAACCTCACAAGTTTCTTTGTCTAGCTTGCGTTCTTTAATTTCTTGGTTCAACTGAGTCAAAATACAATCCAGTCTACTGTATTCCTTTTCTGCTTCTACTAGTTTCTTATAAGCTAAATCTTGTCTACGCCTATCTGGACCTAGTTTCACTAAATATTCCCTTAAATATTTTAATTTAGCGTGCAAATCTTGCAATTGTTGGGACATTCCTATTCCCCAAATCGAAATTTAAAATAATACAACATGATCTAATTTCAATATTATGGAATATTGTAGAATATTAAAAAAAAAATTGCAGTGCAAAAACTTACATTGCAGTAGGTACGTATTGTACTGACAACGTATAAGTAGGTCACGACGTGTCACGTGGCGTGGATGAACGGACTCCTCAGCACTGGACTCGAACTGACTCCGTAGGTCACGACGTCTTACATGGTGTGGATGAACGGTTTCCTCAGCACTGGACTCGAACTGACTCCCAGCTGCTCCACATCGGACCCGAACGATTTATCTCCCGGCGCCCTGCATATCCTCTCATCATAAGGCTTGAGCATTCTCCCGGCACCCGGCAGCAACGTTCCTTTTCTGTCTTCTTATTTAATTATTTTCACCGCTTCACACTTATTCTTGGATTCTGTTTTTTTTTCTTTTTTTTTTTCTTCTTTTGTTTCTTCCTTCTAAATTTTCCGTCTTCATAAATTTATATCAGTATATTTTTCAGGATTTCTTCAACTATTGTCGTCCTCGCATTTTACGTAAGTTGCAAAATTTTAATTGCTGGCTAAGGGTCGCCATGTATTGGAGTGATGTAATCAAATAAAAGAGAAGTGTTCGATTCAACGATTCGTGTAATAATGCCCATAAAAGGTGTGTGCAGTTACAAATATAAGGTTGGGCGAGCTGCACACTACATTGCTATGTCGTTGAATTTCTGTTTTTAACCGACTTCCCAAAAAGGAGGAGGTCTTCAATTCGGATGTTTTTTTTTATTTATGTCTGTTCGGGCATAACTCTGTCATATGTAAATGGATATACAAAATTATATTTTTGTTTGAAAGGGTATACTCACGAGCTGGTCCCATTATCGAGTAAGTCAGAAACTGATGATGGAATCCCATGGAAATCGAGGGCACTTCTCAAATATTATAGGCAGACATATATCAATCTTGGTATTTTCGTGACTATGGCAAGCTTTTGCAATCAGAAAGTATCATTTGGTAATGTGGAACTAATGAAGAAGACCACAGTTGGTCACTGGAACTTCTTAGAAAGTATGTCATGACCTAGTATGATACCGAGTATGTACCTAGTACACAGTTTGTGTGTACTTGAATTACGTGATTTACTACGAGTAATTCTGTTCTTTTAAATTCACGAATAGTTTTAGAGTGCCTGCAAAATAGAAATTTTCTATTTTGCAAAATTTCTTCCACTTAGTGAGGCATCTAAATTAGGTGCCCATACTCAATCGGGCAATCAATCTTGTGTCTTCGAGCTTGCGGTCATTAGACACTGTCGTATGAACAAATTGGTCGGATCGGCTCAGACAGCGCGTCCGCTGCGATGGTGCGCATGAGCATCTGATATAGAGTATCAACAATACTTGCTAGAACCTAAAGTCGTGACAATCTAAGAAGTCGGAATTGACAGCTATACCTTATATCTGGGGGCACCGCAGTGCCCCCAACAAGTCGAGCAAACGAAATCACATCCGTACCATCCTTTTATCAAAGCTATTCAGGACATTTTCGACCCCACTGCATTTTCGTCAGCTATACGTAATACCTGAACGTTGCGTAGGTTTGACGACACGCGGCCGTAAGCCAAATTCAAGCAAAGAAGGAACTGGTGAGCAACAGCTGTGTGTTACATTACACAAACCATTTGCAGCCACTTTTGTCATCTTAATAACTCAAAATCTATTTAACATAAACACATGAAATTTGGTTAATGTATTAAAACCCCTTAGATTAACTAGAACCAAAAATTTCATACATATCTTTTCCTTGGACGTATGTACTACCAACTAGTTAAAGACCTGAATAATATATAATATTTAGGTCTTTAACTAGTTAGAGATGTTATTAATTGTTGTCGACAATAACGTTTATTATTGTAAAGTTTCCGTTTTCTCTCTTGCTTAGAGAATGCTGTAACGATAGTATGTAGTTTGCGTTAAGCGTTTTTTATATATAGCACATAACTTACATAAACACATTGATAGACTCATGATAGCACAAGTTTAAACCTTAGTGGTTTTTAGTTGCTATTTAATACGAATAATCCTGTACTCTTTTATATAATTGATAAATAAAGGAAAAAAAATATAGCTCAAATGGTTATTGAAATTGATTGAGATATTAACTTCTAAACATCGTTATTTTTATCATTGACTAATGGATAGATAGAAACCTAACCCACTTTCAGCAGACCTATAAAATTAAAATATGGCGTCCAACTGGGTAATTGTGTGTATACAAAGTAAAATATAAAAATGGATATTTTATGATTTGAAATATTTTCCAAGCAATCGATTTTTACCCGACTGCCGAAGGAGGGTAATGTGTTTATCAGTCTATGTATGTATGTTTGTAAGTATGTATGTATGTTTGTTCCTATATGCTTGAGTTTGAGTTGGCAACACTGTCCGAGTGACATGTCAAATTTGTGTTCCGTATTTTAAAATTATATTTAATTAGTATTTAAGTGCAATTAATGTTTAATTATAAGTATAAACACAACAAAACGCTATAAATACTCAGGATCATTGTTTTACTGGCAAAATATCGAGTTATACCAAAGTTTGTGGCACTGATCCGGTAACCTATCGAACAGCTGACAACTGAGGTCTAAAGTGCGGAACTACGGATATTCTAAGGGCAGTATTGTTTTATTTATAGCACACAAAGTGTACATTTAACCCTGTAATACATTCTCGTTTAGTTTTAACGTATAAATTCTGTTGATTTAGTACTGTGCAGTGAATCTAAATCGTTTTATTGACTTCTTAGAAAACGAAACAAATCCAAGATCAAGGAGTCTTTCCGGATCTAATGAAATATAGTAAGGTTATACCACTTTTTAAATCCGGGGACAGTAAAGACACAAATAATTATAGACCAGTATCCGTGTTGCCGGTTTTCAGCAAGGTATTTGAGAAGATAATGCTAAATCAAATGCTCATTCATTTTAATACGAATAACATCTTACATGATAAACAGTATGGTTTCACCAAAGGACGTTGTACAACTGACGCTGGTGTCACCCTATTAAAACACATATTTAATGCGTGGGAAGAGTCGCAGGATGCCATAGGTATCTTCTGCGACCTGTCGAAGGCGTTTGATTGCGTTAATCATGAAACATTACTTCTGAAACTTGAGCGTTACGGGCTAGGTCAATCAGCGTTAAGTTTGATTAAATCTTATTTGAGTGATAGACAACAATTAGTTCAAATAAACGGTGTGAATTCGTCGGGGTTAAATGTGAAAATGGGGGTACCCCAGGGCTCAATTTTAGGTCCTTTCTTATTTTTAATATACATAAACGATTTACCCCATTTATTCGAAGGCAAACTAAATATTGTGTTATTTGCTGATGACACATCTTTAGTTTTTAAAGTAAATAGACGTACTTGTCAGGTTGACGACGTAAATAACGCGCTACGGCAGGTTCAGGATTGGTTCACTGCCAATAATTTAGTATTAAATGGTAAAAAAACCAAATGCGTAAAATTTTCGTTGCCAAATGTCAAAAGTGCTGATTGTGACATTATATTAAACAAGGAGAAGCTCGAATTCGTCGATAAAACGGTTTTCCTGGGGATCACGCTAGACTCAAGGTTACAATGGGGTCCTCATTTAGTATCACTTGCGGGGCGGCTGAGTTCGGCAGCTTATGCTGTCAGAAAGATTCGTCAATTTACTGATGTGGATACCGCTAGGCTAGTCTATTTTAGTTACTTTCATAGTATAATGTCTTACGGTATCTTACTATGGGGAAGGGCTGCAGACATTGAGTCTATTTTTATTCTGCAAAAACGAGCCATCAGAGCGATTTACAATCTTCGCCGCCGTGATTCTCTAAGGGAACTGTTTAAGGACATTAACATCATGACGGTTCCTTGTCAATATATTTATGAAAACATCATGTACGTGAGAAAGAATTTACATCTTTTTAGTAAAAACGGAGACAGACATAATTACATTACTAGAAATAGGGACCAATTAGTTCAACCAGGTTTCAGACTGGCAAAAGTGGCCTCATCTTTCATGGGGTACTGTACAAAATGTTACAATAAAATTCCTCCCCATATTCTAGAACTGAATGAGACGAAATTTAAAAATTGTATAAAACGCACACTATGCAGGCAGGCATATTATAAGTTGGGGGATTATATCACTGATAAAAATGCTTGGCTCAATGCTAGTCCTGCTCCACAACCACTAGGGCGCAAAAACAAATGATATGTTTATGTTTGTGTTGTATAGACTCGATTTCTTTTAGTATTGTATAGCTGCACAGCACGTGTGTGGGTACTATGTACCCAACTGTAAATCTACCATTTGCTATACCTATGTGTCGTTCGTTGACTTGTGTGTGCCCTGGCAGTTGAGTGTGTCATGCTCTCTCAAATGTCTCTCTGATGGTGGCGCGTGTGTTGGATCATTCGGTTCCCTTCATGATGGTTGAGCTGGGTGGTGCCGATTCATGCGTCATGTTCGTGAACGGGCGCCGTCAGTTGGGATTGATCATAACTCAACTGCTTCGGATGTTGATGTTTTTCTAGTACCTATTGTATAACTGCACAGACATGTGTGAGTACTTTTAATACTTTATACCTTTACATAGTATAGTGTGTAGAGCTATTCTGGGTGCATTGTCCTCACATATGTGAATTTATTAATGTATGTACTCATGTACCTAAATATTGTAAAAATCTTTCTTTTTTTTTTAAAAGAGTAAGTATGGAGTTTCTTGTGCATTCTTCTCCATAACAAGCTACTTTCCGAATGCACGGTAGAATCATTTTCTTTTTTAAAAGAGTAAGTATGGAGTTTCTTGTGCATTCTTCTCCATAACAAGCTACTTTCCGAATGCACGGTAGAATCAACTTTTATTCCATGTAAATTTAAAAAGTATGGAGTTTCTTGTGCATTCTTCTCCATAACTAGCTACTTTCCGAATGCACGGTAGAATCAACTTGTATTCCATTTAAATTTAAATTGTGACATTCAAAAGTGCCGCTTGGTGGCCCAGTTGAAATAAATATCTTTTGTCTTTGTCTTTTGTCTTTGTCTTTTTATGGCGTTCTAGAGACCAAACGCGTTGGCCGATTTTGATGATTCGTGCGTCAATCGATGCGTCTTAACCCTGCGAGTGTCATAGGCTACATTAAAATTGGATAATAGAAAAATGGCGGATTAAGGGTGCCATATTGTGGGGGCCCAAATTTTTTTTTTCTTCCAAACCCATCGTGTGGGGTATTAAAATAAAGCGTTTTAAGAGGTGATTTCAAAAATATATAACACTTATATGTTTTAATGTATCTAATTCGAAAAAACTAACTAAAAAGTTATAAATAAAAAAACTTAATTAAAAAAATCAAAAAACCCGACTGCTTCAAAAGCGAACTAAAAAGTCGTAAACAAGGAAAAAATCATGCTGTGCAGGCGGAGGATACACCAGATTTTGGTCAGCCAGCCGGCAAATATGTATCCTCCGACTGCACAGCATGATTTTTTCCTTGTTTACGACTTTTTAGTTCGCTTTTTTATTTATACCTAGCGCGCTTTTCGAAATTATAATAGCAAAACCTTTTTCTTTCGAATATATTATATGATTAAATTTTGCTTTGACGCGACTACACCGAAGCTAAAAGCAGGGTTATAATTCTTAACCAACTACGGCGAAGCGAAATGAGGATTATGATACTTACCCGACTACGGCGAAGCCAAAAGGACTGTTATGATTTTAACCGGTTTGTATGTATCTATGAATCTTATCAGAGAACGGGGAGCAGCGTTCAGCGACATGACCATCCCAAATGCGCACGCACACCATCGGGAACACCTTTCCGCAGGCTTATTACGTATCTTTTGCAAGAGCAAAACGATAGCGATTTTTGCGCTATAATTGATCTTCCATACAGAAGTTTTAGAGTTATTGACGTTTTTTTTAAATAAGTGCATTTGATAAACGGCGAGCAGGCAAACGATTGTGTAGGACCTACCATACCTACACTGGTGGTAATTCCGACTTTTATGACATAAAGCGTTTGATCGCTATCGTTTTGCTCTTGCAAAAGATACGTAATAAGCCTGCCGATGTGCTCGTTCACCAAAATACCAAATAATGGATGTAATAGAAAATTCTTTACATAATAAAACTACGATAAAAAAAACTTGGACTTGTTGTGGTATTGAGTTAGCGGACCATTGCATAAGATATGTAAAGTTTGCAAATCTGGGGACAGCTCTTTAATTCTTTATATTATAGCAATTAATGAAAGCTTAACAATACATAATTCATATAACTGCCAATTTGATTGAGAGAGATTGTAAAAACTTATTCATATCATTAATTACCCCTAAATTCCTCTCCTCTCGTACAGTCTATCCAAAGGTTGTCTGTAAGAGATTGCCCTGTGCGATATGACCGCCCATTGTACACTTGTTTTTATGTTTTTTGTCCTGTATATATATTGTTTGGTGTACAATAAAGAATATAACAATAATAATAATTAATAATGATTAGCTATGCCTCACCAAGTAGCTAATAGCAAATTACCATGATCATCACCATTTCAGCCTAAATACACTACACATCCACTGCTGTACATAGGCCTCCCCGTTCGTAGCAATTTCGAAAAACCGCGTTACAGTGAAGGCCAAAAAATATGCACAAAAAGAGAGAATCTCACACTTTTTTTCCCATTATAATTACTAGGGAAAATTTTAACGGGTGTTGGCTGCGTATTTTTAGACTTGACATAGCAAATAAATGTAAATTGTACAACCAGTATTTATCTGCTGGTGCCATGTTACGAAAAGGAAAGGAGACACGAAGGTTTAAAAGTTGGCTGTATATCGAAGTTAACATTGGCCCGCTATGCTGTTTTCGCAAGTAATGGCGTAGTGTCTGCATAGCGTATGGGGTGACCTTGGATGTTTGGCAACCCTCGCTAGTCGATACTGGGGAGCTGAGTCATACCCGTTATAGCGAGCACCATGTTTGGAATCTTGGATTGGTATCACACAGAGTATTAATTGGGTTTTGTTTGAAATCGTTACTTTGGCCCAGTTTCTGTGTTTTTATTGTTTTATTCACTTACATACCTTTACAACTATACCAATATTTTAAGTGGAAAGATTTTTTGTTTGTTTGTACCGAATAGGCACCAAAACTACGGGACCGATTTAAAAAATTCTTTCACCTATGGAAAGCTAAATTTTTCCCGAGTAATATATAATTTTGGCTGCGACACGGTTCCACTAATGCAGCTATTTCCGTACACAATTATGCACTAGATGATTAAAGTACTCATTGTAACCTACAAAAAAGGCTAAATGAGAATATATCTCACTAACATAGTTAAGTCACAATAGCAGCTTTTGTGTTCTAAAATTTAACTAGATCACCGCGCACCGGTAGAAACAAAATTTGGTTGCATTCGTATTGTAGTATTAATTCTTATTCAGAATAGTCCAGTTGACAGGAGCGAAGCTGCGTGGGTCAGCTAGTATAATATAACATATTTTGAACATCCTGCATGCCTACTGTATGTGAACTCATGTTTGGACAAATAAATTATCTTTATCTTAAAACTAACACTTTTTACCATGGGGCAGAAAGGGGGCAGGCTCGCAGCATTTACACTTGTTCTGCCTTGTAGATTCCTTTGATATCCGCCTTTCATTAATCTCTCATCATGGTGTGATAAATGAAATGATGGCAGGTACCTATCCGATTGATGGCGAGAGAAGAAATTGTCGGTGTCTCATTATGACCAAATCATTAGACTGTGTCAATAAATAAAATACTCTTCTTCTTTCTGTGGTATAACTCACTAGTGTTATGTCACAAGGTATGACAATTCCACGCGAACCTATAGGATAAAAAATACTAACCTAGGTTATGGTCTACCTGTATATCTCTCCCAATTTTACGGCAATCTTCACGGGCCCTCGGTGTTTCTGTCACTCAAAATGATACAGATACATAGCCAACAGTACCTAAAACGTTTCTTTTTTTGCAATCTTTACTTGAGATCAACTATCAAATTATCATAAACAGACCATTTCTATCGCAATCGCAGTCTAAAGATCAGATATTAATATATAATCCCAGATAGTTTTGATGGAGAAAACGTCTGGTGCTTGTGTTGGCGCCGAAGGGACGCGCCTGCTTGGCGCCAAGCCCCACACCACAAGACCGCTGCGTTATTACGTTCATCCCCAACAATGGAGGCTAATTTTATCAAGGACTTCTGATTCGATTATGCTCCCACGGATGTAATCTGCTAATGTCATAAGTCAACATTTCTGTGCAGTAAGTATCTAAGTAAAATATCGTAATGTTATTACAAAATCAAAGAACATTCAAATTAGTTTAAGAATCGGCATTTTTGAACGTTAATACTTACATTAAGACAGTTCCCAAAACGCCCGCCCGTAACCACATTCTGGTGTATAACTGAGAAGAAGTGACGTAAAAACTCCCCAGCAAACAGATACTTGATGGTATGAGTCTGTCAGCGGCGGCGGCGACAAGCAGCAGCGACAGGCGACAGCGACAAAAATGTATTTGTGGCGTGAGTCGCGACATAACTACCCTTGAAATTTTACTTGAAACCTTCCGATAGAGTCACTGTCCCCAGTCACTGATGCCGGAAGGCAGCTTCAGGAATGAATTCTCCTGAACTTTTCGGTAATATTAGAGCCGATTTCGTTTTTGTTTCTCAGCGGTCTCAATCAATCAAAACAAACTATTGAACTAATTGCGATTAGTTTAGTGAATTTGGCCCTTAGTTAAATAAAAACGTTTAAAAACAATTATTTTGTAGTAAAACCGATAAAACCAGATGGAAGTAAACAAGTGGAGCTGACGGTTAGTATATAATTTGTTTTTGCTAAAACTGGGTCAAGACTGTAACGCAATTAGAGGCAAGGGAAATTGCCTTCAGACGGAGCCTTAATCCTTTGAATTGAGTTTAAGTTTGATAACTTAGATCATTTTGCAAATGTTGTTTATTTTGTTATTAACATGAGGCAGATTATTTATTTATTATTATGCATAAGGCATATTATTTATTTTTTATTATTAAGAGCAGTGGTGGGTTCGAACCCGAGCAGGCGCTTTACTTTGAATAATTTATTTAATCACCACTGCTTTCAAAACGGTGAAGGCAAACATCATGAGGAAATCAGCATATCCTAGAACCAAAATTTCAAAGACATGTAACATCTACCAATCCGCACTGGGCCCGCTTTGTGGATTATAGCCCACTCACTCTATGAGGAAAAGAGGTCTGTGTCCCAGCATTGGGCACATGAAAAGGTTGATGATGAGTTTATTTATGTCATTTTAAAGGTACAAGACGGTTCAACATCAATTCAGAAGTACATATTTTGTTATATGCAAAACCTCTTACAAGTTTGTTAGTATATTCCAGTTAACCTGTCAAGCCTTTTTCCAAAATATGTTGGGGTCGGAAACCAGTGGATACTGGATTTGGCTGAGTACCAGTGTTTTACATGGAGCAACTCCCTCTGACCTCCACAACCTAGTAACTGGGTAACACGGTAACCCGTAACTTCTGACTATCCGTAACGACTGTTACAGATCTTTAATTGACAGCCAGGACCAACGCTTTAACGTGCTCTCCGAGGCACGGAGAAAACCCGTTATGCCCGTTATTTATTTATTTATTAAAACTTCATGCAACATAAAAGTACATAGGCGGACTTAATGCCCGTCCATGGGCCGACCGCAGCAAATGTTGCTTAAATTTGAAGATGGTATTACTTAGCAACTCGTTCCACCCTCATCCTTGTTGATATATTTCCAGTATTTTAGTACATTGCGCATTCTCAACATTGTTGTCGGGTTCAGAAAGGTAGAAGTGTCAGAGAGGAGATTTTCAACAATGCCGTAGGACCGAAAATACGGAACATTGTTTCAGCGAAACAATTTATCTAACTATATAAATATAAATTCTTCCTGTGGTATCATTATACAGACCGTTTCAGCCGAAAAACGTCCACTTCTGAACTTAGGCTTTCCACAAGTGTCACCATCACGACCGGTCCTACGTGTCGCATCCAGCAGATTCACACGGCCTTTGCCAGGTCATCGTTCTACCTAGTGGGAGGTCTTCCAATGCAGCATCGAACGCTATCAACATGAGACAGTACTAAAATGAAGAGCACCTAAACTATAAACGAAAACGTATTGTTTGCAAGCGTCAGACATTCGAATGAGCTAAACCCCTCGGTCTTTATTATCATCATTATAGGTTGACCGTATTAAGGGGAGCTCATAATTCCGCCCGTTTTGGTCATTACGACGACGGAGTCGGCGGCTGTCTGCACGCAAATGAAAATGGCGACTCGAGCCATGCGCCATGAAGACTTGTTCAGATCGTAACACTAATGAATTAACTTAATAACTTTGTTTTGTTTTTGTAAATGAAAAGTAAGGGACATTTCAGACGTTCTGTTATTTATTAAACTAGCCTCTGCAAGGGGTTTCGCCAATGTTAACGTCAAAAACTATCCCAGGGGGTTGTATCACTGGGAATTAAAGTTCCTAATCTAGGTTTTCATCTACTCGTATGCTATTGCTAGTCAGCCGTTGAGGCGTGATTGCTTAACAAACTTCTAGACTACCTACCGACCAGGGTTGATGATACTTTATCTTTGAGAGCAGCAGATGCTGATGTTGATTTTAATTATTTTACTTAAAAAACAGGGAACAAAAATACTGATCATTATGACTTTATATCAAAAAGTTATCCTTGGTTTTGAAATGAAATATTGTTTTTATATTTTTGTAACTTTTACTAAACAAAAGAATAAATCTAATACTTCAATTTTTTACCAGATTATGACCAATTAAGTACCTTGTGCATTATGTATTTCGCATTATTGATATGGGAATTTTAACAAAGGTTGGTGTATTTTCAAAATAGTATCTGTGCTGCTTTTTCGCCTTCAAGTCTTAAATCAGCATCGCACAATGCTGATACTGAAGCTGATATTGAAAATTATGCTGAAGTTCCGTGGATGCTGATGTTCGCAACAACCCTAATACCGACATGTTTATTTTTCCTGTCTGTTTTTGTTCATATAATTTTTATGAGCGAAATGTTGTTGGTTTAATGTTTACGCACGCTCAAAAATTGGACAAAAACAAGCTATTAAGAGGGTTTCAGATGTCCTGGAAACTATTACGTTTTTATAAGATCTTGCGAAGAACGTACATAAAACATCTTTTATGTCGTCATGTTGGTAAACCCTAAGGCAAAATTATATAGGTGTACCTATCTATGGAGAGTTTTTTTTTATAAGTATGTCATGTTTTGATTTGTTTTTATTTTTATATGTTTTACTATTACCTTATAATAAGAGTTTTTATTTCAGTTTTTATTTAGTCGATACTCTAAAAAGTATGCTGTGGCCTCCTATAACTGAGATAATCCGATCCAATATGATGATGTATTGATGATGCATTCTGTTTTTTGTGTACATCTTGCGCTGGAGCATATATGTAGGGTAGGGTAGGCAGGGTAGGTAGGGTAGGCAGGTTAGGTAGGTTAGGCAGGGTAAGTAGGGTAGGCAGGGTAAGTAGGGTAGGCAGGGTAGGTAGGGCAGAAAAGGTAGGTAGGGCAGGCAGGGTAAGTAGGGTAGGCAGGGTAGGTAGTGCAGGCAGGGTAGGCAGGTGGGTAGGTACGTAGATACGTAGCCAGTTGACGGGACTGCTAGTAAATAATAAAGGGGAATAATAACATAAAAAGCTATGTAATCAAGTCTGAACCTCCAACAGGACTAAGATAAGTGCAATGTGAGCCCACACCGCGCATCACCATTAGTGCCGGCCATCGACCGGGACGTTTGTATTCTTGACCTCTGAATTAATTATCCGTTGCTGAATGAGCACAATTGTTGCCTAATTGTTTTAATTGCGATGTTGTACGCACATCTGCGGCGCTGGGTTACAGTTGGCAGGAAGATACTGTAGAACTGAGGGGCAAGCTCACACTGAGACTCGACCTTGTGCTAAACTCGCGAATTTTATTTAATACACATTTCAATGAGGACAATGAACAGAAGAATATTAGGTAATAAGCTACATATTAATCGAATCTCGGTGCGACTACTACACGGATAGTTCCTAAAGGAACAATCCAATGACGTTTTGCCTGGAATTCGAATACCCTATCAACAACCCTACTTCTAGGGGCTGAATAACCAAAATAGGCTTTCTTTTTCTTTTTTAGCCAAATCTGTTGAAGATGTGACAGCGGAAAAAATATATGTTAATCTTGATCATATTGCCGAAAACTTTGTTGTGGACAAAACACGTTTACGCACAAAAACCTCGATACAATTGAATGGCAATGTAACCACTTACCATGATCTTCAATTTTTTTTACGGTTATACTGGCCTGCGTAAATTGGAACGATTAACAACAATAACGTATCATAACAGGACGCAAAACTGCAGTATTGTATATTTTGAAGTCTTATTCATTATTTTTAAGTAATTGCTTAAAACGGGCCATAACAATAGTTTAATTATTTTGATCTTATCATTTTGCCAAATCGGCACTGATAATTTTAATTTATCTATACCAATATTATAAAGAGGAAATATTTTTTTGTTTGTTTGTTGGTTTGTTTGTACAGAATAGGCTCCGAAACTTCTGGACCGATTTTAAATATTCTTTCATCTATGGAAAGCTAATTTATTCCCGAGTAACATAGGCTATATTTTTTTGAAATTTGAATTGACGGGAGCGAAGCCGCGGGGGTCAGCTAGTTAACAATAAATCTGCCGATCACCCTAAAGAGTAAACTCACTGATATGTGTATTCTGGTCATCCGTACCTACGGTTTTCAGAAATGGGCACACAAAGAATTGCACTTGGGGATTGTCAGAGAGTTACGCAGCATTTTGGATGTAAAAAGAACAGACCGAATACGTAATAGAACGCGGTGTTCCCAAACGGGCATAATAGACGTGGGTAAAAAGGTTACTAGGCTCAAATGGGCTAATGCCATTGTGGTTAATGTTAGTTGCATGAAAATTCACCGCTGGGCAAGCCTCTACAATGGTTCCTTAAGGTGGAACGTACAGTAGGGGCCGGCCCAGAAATAGGTGGCGAGATGATTTTGACGCGAACTATGAGGGCTGATTCGAGACCGTGCGGGAAAAGAATGTCTAAAATGACTTGGGTGTTCTCTTTGCCCAGCAATGCCACTGTTCCAGCAATGGCTACATAAAAACAATAAAATACCAACATTATGATGAATAATGAAGATATTTTTCTAAATCGTAAAACCATTCAACAAAATGAAAGTGGTGCCAGCGACAGAAAAGTGCAAAGGAAACCGTTTGTCTTGGTACGGTAATGTAATAAGGAGGGATTGCTAAATAGATGGATGATGAGGGGGGTCGGCGAAAGAAAAGAATGTTGGATTGTGTGAGGAGTGATACGAAAATAAAGGGAGTCAATTAAAGCGTGGTGGTGGACAAGACGATATGAAAGAAGAAAACGTGTTGCGCCGACCCCAAGTTACATGGGACAAGGGCAAGAAGATGATAATGATGATGATTTCAGACTTCTACCAGTAAGGTTTAGTAAATCTTAGGTTTTACCGGTAAATAATAAGTTTCATCGTAATTCGGACTTTTACAGTAACATATACGATACATATACGTGTTTGAGAGGCATACACTGTATTTTGTATTTATGTTTTCCTTTTGTTTTTATGGTATGCGTCGTTCCTGGCCAATATAAACGTTTTTCTTTATTTCTATATTTATATATATAACAAACAATAGCAACAAATCGTTTCAGCTGTTCTTTAGTGATACGCTTACAATCACATACAGCATTATTATTTATACAGATAGATAAAGTTTACATGACCGTGTATTTTTGCGACCTGTCTGCTTGAATTTTTTTTTGAACTTTAATATACAGAAAAACCCTAAAAATGGCACCACGTGACCTCACCACAGAGGGCTGATGTATATCAAAACGCAGTAAGTGCCTTGAAACTATTATATTCCAGGATCGCGGGAAGTCTTCTTGTATTCGTAACTAAATGGCATATAAGATTTCAAGATAATACTAAACAAGGAATATGAACCTACGAATTGTACAAATGGTATTAATATTAATAGTGTATTATATTCTGTTAGATATTTTAACCATGCCTAAAAAGACAATTCCAAACCTAGTGAGTTCTGGATATTTGCTAATTTAAGGTGTTTTTACAATTTGATGTGACTTTCCTTTTGTTAATAATGATAAAATTGATTACTGAAAGTAACAAACCTCAATTCAAATTAAAAGTTTCCATTTTAACATTACGCAGTCCATTTCAGTATAGTAAAACTCATTAAAACAATATTAATAAAATAATCTTGCTAATAAGATGGATGGACTGTGTGAGGAGTGATATGAAAGAAAAGGGCGTCAGTGATGGAGTGACGGGGGACGGGACGGTATGGAAGAAGAAAACGTGTTGCGCCGACCCCAAGTAACATGGGACAAGGGCAGGAAGATGATGATGAAAATAATCTTGCTATAAAACCATTATAAAAAAAAAACATATTCTGTGTTTTTTTTTATTTGTGGCCTTCGCATAGAAGCTGACACAATTATAATATTTATCAAATTTGCACGGCAAAGACTCGTATGTCACTAGCTACATTACCTATTTTAGTGATCTTTATTTTCGTAGCAATAAGGTTGCATTCATAATCTGAGGTCAGATGCTAGCCGTCAGTTTGAAATAAGAACGGTAACGTGGTAATGTTTTTGAAAAACTATCGGAAGAGTCTGTTTATGATGTGGAAGGCCCACATCATAATCCAATCAAACTATTCCGATAGTTTTATGGTCGGCTTTGTGTATTTAATTTTCAAATACTTTTCGCTCCAATTTAAGTTTGCCCCTAAGCAATCGATGACAGTGGGTCGATAATAAACTGTTCGACTTCAGCCCCTTAATATGAAAGTCTAGAGGTTTGTTAATCAATCACGCTTCAATGTCTTAACGGGTTTGGATTCATCCAAATCGGTTAAGACTTTAATGATTTTTTGTACCAGGAGTATGTTCCCTGGGGATAATATGCAACATTAAGGATGCTTTTCCTCTAGAAATGTACGAGATAGCTAGGTGGTGCTAGAAGAAATCCATCAATGAGACTGCTTCATTTTCCTATCCTAGCTAAATGAAGCTTTGAAGGAAAAATGGGGTAACTTCGTTTCACAGTTTTGCTACGCATCTTTGCATCGCGCGAGCTCCCCGCACACCTTTGGTTGAAAAAAAACACATTTTCACAGCGCCACTACACAACCTCATACCCCTTAGTCACCTCGAACTTTTCTGGTGGAAAACAGAAAAACCGTTTGAAGACGCGAAGAAGTGTCAATTTAACGTCAACACTACAATAACAACGTCACAGTGAGCATACGATGAATAACATCAATTAACAGAACCTAAGGTGTGAGAGCTGCATGCTAATTGCAAAATTTAGAGCTGCTCTCACAGCTCATCCGTTATTGAGAGCCGTGCAGGGTTAATTAACTTCGTGGAGCTACGAAACTGGAGAGTTGGTATTTCTATAACAATATGTGATGAACGGGAACCGGCGACGCTATGGGCCCAGAAGTAGACGGCGTGACGAGTTAGACTCCTATCCAAAGGATTGGCTAGATATAGCAAGAAAAATTTAAAGACGGAATGGGAGATCTTTGCTTTGTTGTGGAACACAACAGGCTAATAATAATAATAATAAGCCAGGCCCGAGACAAGAACACACGCCCAACATCTTCGGGTTCGTCGCTCAGGTGCGCCTCGCAGCCGCCGGGACCATTTACAATCGTGAGTCAAGCGATCCCGGACGCTGCAGTTGCGTCGAGCTCAAGCGACGAATATTTCTCTCCGCCGACGACACCACCACCTGCGCGTCAACGGGGAGGACGCCGGCCGCCGGACAGCCAGGGATCTCGAGGCCCATCGGTCTCTGACAGGGTTCCCGCTCCCGATGGAAGCAGCGCATGCGATGGAAGCAATCGATCAATGAAAACGTTATGCGCGCATACTTTGAGGCTACAGAGGGGGGAAGTAACTTGACTGCGTACCGTGGTCGAATGCTCTCTCTGTTTCAGTTGCTTGAACCAGCTGTGAACGTTTCGGCCCAACGTCTGTCGGATCAAGTGCGGGTCATCCACCGTAACCGTATGTTTGATGATGCCGTACTTGATATACTGCGCAATGAATCAGGGAATAGCCGTGTCTCATCTGTCCCACGTCACAAATCGTATCGACTTCCTGAAGCATGATGAAGAAGATGGTGGAGCGATACATGCAGAATCGTACATTCCAGAAAAACGAAAGGTGGGTTTATAGGGTTTGGGAGCGACCCATCCAAGGTGTGACTGATGCGCGTCTACCAGATGATGACGCCATGTATTCGTTCTGGCGCAATATCTGGTCGGTGCCTGTCAGTCACACCGAGGATGACTGGACTCGGGAGGTCGAACAAGCGTGCGATCCGATACCACAAATGGGGGCAATTACTATCAGCCCCCAAGATGTAGCTCGTGCAGTCCGTCCGTTGCCTAACTGGAAATCCCCAGGGCCGGACGGACTGCACAACTTTTGGATTAAATGGTTCCAAAGTTCACACGCTCGTTTGGCAACTCAGTTCCAGTCTGCCTTAGAGTCAGGATCGCTGCCCCAGTTCCTAACGACAGGAATGACCCACCTGCTCCACAAATCAGGTAGTACTGCGGCACCTAAAAAATATAGACCGATAACATGTTTACTTATGGTCTCTAAAGTTTTTACATCCATTCTGAGAGCTAAAATTAATCAACATATTGATACGAATTCAATCATGTCTGCCTCTCAGAATGGATGTTAGAACGGGTCCCGCGGTACTAAGGAGCTGCTCCTTATAGACATTGCCATTAGCCAGCAGGTTCGCCGTTCCCGAAGGGATCTGGTGACATGTTGGATAGAATACAAGAAGGCATATGACTCAGTGCCACATACATGGCTCATGAGGGTGCTGGAGTTGTATAAAATTGATGCAACTCTGCGCTCCTCCCTGATGGTGTGTATGGGGCAGTGAAGGACGGTCCTTCGCTATCCAGGATGTCAACAGATTCAGGGGGAGAGCGAACCAATAAGGATCGAGCGTGGAATATTTCAGGGCGATAGTCTGAGTTCACTGTGCTTTTGTTTAGCCCTGAACCCTCTTAGTACAGTGCTGGAGGGTTCAGGCCTGGGCTATCGGTTGAGAAGAGGAGGTCAGGTCATATCTCACCTCCTTTACATGGATGATCTGAAGCTCTTTGCCCCCAACAACTTGCAACTGATGAAGCTACTGAAGGTTACAGAAACCTTTAGTGACGCCATCAGGATGGAATTTGGTGTGGACAAATGTGCAGTCATGCTTGCATGCATGTAAAGCGAGGGGAGATTATGGAATCCGTGGGAATAGAACTCTCGGATTCTATACACCTTCGATCCCTTTCCTCAACCGAAACTTACAAGTATTTGGGTATGTCGGAAGTATTAGGCATCAATGCTTCTGAAGTGAAACAGTCGTTGAAAGAGCGTTTCTTGGTACTAAATAGTCTTTTATCAGGCGGGAACAAGGTGCGCACCTTCAACGGCTGGGTCATGCCGGTCCTGATGTATTCTTTCGGCATCCTCAAATGGACTCAGACAGAACTTGATGCCTTGGATAGGAGAGTCCGCACATTGCTTACCGCAAATCGTAAGCATCACCCACGATCATCGGTTATGAGACTGTATATCCCGCGGAAGTGCGGAGGTCGTGGCTTTTTAAATGCTAAGGCCCTGCACAACCGCGAGTTATGCAGTCTTAGGGAATACTTCCAGGCCGCCAAGGTGGGTATGCATCGAGATGTGGTAGCGGTGGATAAGGCCCTTACTCCGCTCTCCTTGGCTAACGAGAACTGGCGCAAACCTATAGTATTAGATAATAATGACCGCAGGTAGGTATGGCAGAGCAAAGAGCTTCATGGACGCTTCTACCGGGTCCTACATGGGCCCGATTCTGATCTTTTAGCGTCCGTGGCCTGGCTGCGATTTGGTGACCTTTTCGGAGAAACCAAAGGTTTTGTCTTTGCGATTATGGACGAAGTTATGATGACGAACAACTACCGGAAATACATTGTGAAGAACGGCACAGTTGACATCTGTCGGGCATGTCACCGGCCGGGGGAATCTATCTGTCACATTATCTCCGGTTGTTCTAGTCTGGCTAACGGAAACTACTTGCATAGACACAACCTTGTAGTCAGAATTATCCATCAGCAACTTGCTCTTAAATACAATCGTGTGGAATCGGAAGTGCCTTACTATAAGTATGTGACCGACCCAGTTCTCGAAAATGGCAATGTCACATTGTATTGGGATCGGTCTATCATCACTGACAGGACTATTGTTGCCAATAAGCCTGTCATAATGGTGATAGACCGACTAGAGCGTCGCGCAATGATTGTTGATATAGCGGTCCCCCATGAAGAGAACCTCGTGAAGGCTGAGAGAGATAAGAAAAGCAAGTATCTTGATCTGGCTCGCGAGGTTGTCGACATGTGGGATGTGAATCCAGCAGTAATTGTGCCGGTAGTCGTGACGGCCAATGGCATAATAGCCAAGAGCCTTGACGAACATCTAAGGAGGCTCTCCTTGGGCAGCTGGATCAAGGGCTTGATCCAGAAAGCGGTATTCCTGGACACGGCGCGTATCGTTAGGAGGTTCCTCTCTCAAGAGCCCTGACCACCGGTAGCTTGGAGCCTGTTCCAACCGGTGGTCTACTTTTTTTGTATTTTTTAATGTTTTTTTAATTTTATTTTTATAGAATAATATTTAAAAATGTGAAAATATGTATATAAAATGAATAAATGGAATAATAATAACAGTGAGATGTGCTCAGCTGTTTGTGATTTTTACTCGACTACGGCATAAAGGGAGGGTAATGGTTTTGGCGCGCACCAGAACACACTGTACGCCGTGACCACCCCAGGGACCAAATCAGCACATGGGCGCCAGACAGACGACCCTGTGTATGGCACCCTTGGTCCCCCTGTGACGGGTCAAGGTCAATGGCTCCGCCACCTACCATTTTGCGGCCGCAGAGGATAGGGAGAGCGGCTAACGCCATTCCGACACTCCTCTTCCCTTGCGACCCACCGCGTCCGCCATCAGACGGTGGCGGCCCAGTCTAGGCCGCGGAAGGCCGGGAAAGCGGCGCACCGCAATACCGGCACTCCTCTCCCGCCGCGGCCTCCAACCCTCAGCCGCGATATCATATGGGACCTGGGACGCTGCATAAGACATCGCGGCCCGCCTCAGTTGCGATGTCGCCTGTTACCAAGTGGCACCGCAACCTACTAGTTGGCCGCTACGTCGTCGGCTTAATCGGCAAAAGCCCTGACGAGCTGCCCCTTCTCGGGTTCCTCTTCGCTTCACCGTGGGTGACCAAGCCACGGTTACTGAGCCCCCCCACCCCGACAATGCGAGAACCCACCGGGGGGGGACATGTGAGGACCTTATGGCTGCGTTGGCGAGAGGTGTTGCCCTGGCTGAATACTGAGACAATATAACATCTGAAATTTGTATTTGCCATCGACACGCTAAGCAGAAGAAGTATATTAATGCTTACATAACTTGACAAAAGGTAGAGAACAATTGGTATATTTCAGGGTAGCTCCTGTTCCTGCGGAGGGGATAATTGTATAGTTGCCATTTGAGATGCTTCGACCTCGGCATGAGTTGCTTAACCTTGAAGAAAAACCTGTGGGCCCTATTTGGCTGGTATTATTTATCCGCGAGAAATTAGCAAGTTCTAAATTGTAGAGAGGTTTGTAAAGACTCTGATAGCAGAAGAATTATTTTTTGACAATAGGTACTAAGTTTAAAAAAATCGAAAATCTTGGAGATTTCAAAGTCGTCGATTTAGGAAAAGTCTATAATTTCTCATTTGAGTGAAGTCCTGCACGTTGACTGCCTTTTTGGAAATCTGAAAGTGGACCTACGGCATTTAAGGCATTTTGAAACGTGTCAGATATATTGTGAGTGTTCTCTTTGCAATTGCAAGCCGCACCTACTCAGCTAACAAATTTTTATCCTGAACATGCTTGCTCAAAAACCGTGCCAGCGCTCCTATAAACCAAGGCGAGCAAAAGGTGAAAGTTAGCTTATATATCGTAAATTAAAATAAAATTCGGGCAAGGCAAGCGTGTTACACCGTTGACCACATCATCACTTATCATCAGGTGAGATACTTTTATTTGTAATAATGTTAATAAATAAGTAAAATATTTTTATTTGAAAAAATATTGAGCGCTTTTCCTCTCTCCTAGACACTGACTGTATCTAGAATGTTGCTGTACCCGACAGGGTCCATAATTGTTTCTGTATCTAATATTTACCACCTGAATGTACATTAGGGATGCAATAAATTTAATTTGAATTTGATAGTGGTCAAGCGCGAGCCTATCTATAATAAAAAAGTATACTATTCAATGGAAAGCGCATCATTAGAGAACGGCGGACCAATTTGGCTATTGTTTATTTAAAATATTTGTAATAGGTTTTTAGGAACAAAATTAGAAAGGATTCCCGGAAAACGAAATAATCTGGAAATATGGAAATAACTCAGTTTAGACAGGACAAAGTTTTTCATTTCAATAAAAAACTATCATTGATACCAATTTCCAAAACCCGAGCATGACTTATTCCATTTTCGGGGTTCAACGTCAATATTTAAGTATCATCGGTCAAAATTGGTTTCGGAATAGTGGTAGCCGAGTGCTTTCAAGCCTCTCATAGAGCACGCCATAGGCTCTCTATAGATTGTAGACAATAACAACTGATATAAATACTACAGGTATTCAATGTGCAAAGCCAAGGTTAGGGGAATGAATACTGTTGTTAAGATGCTGAAGAACGGCTTGTCCGATATGGCTAACTTTCGTTTTAAAATTTTTGTTACAGACCAAATAAGGTTTAGGGAAAATTGAGGAAAACTGAAAGTGCTTTTTCTATGACTTTAGTTTGGATAGGACAACGTCAATCGGGTCTGTTATTATACCAACTAAGACCATTGCTGCCATTTAAAAAAATCCGAACATGATTTATTGCACTTTCGAAGTTCAATGTCAGTATTTAGAGTATGATCTGTTGGTATAGGTTGCGTAATAGTGGTGGCCGAGTGCCTTCGAGCCTCTCATAGAGCAGGCCATAGGCGCTCTATTGCAATAACGCGTATGAATACGAGGTATTTACTACAATTCTATGTGCTACATCCAAGGTGAGCGAAGTATCTGTTGAAAGATAAGAGTTGATATATGGATGTTGTTTTTTAAGGTTTTTCTGATCGCAGTGAAAATGAAAAAATACTAAGCTTACTAAGTTTTTGGTGGTTGACTTAATATGAAATGAATAATACCTTGTTAAACTATTGAAAAGCTTTCAATGAAAAACCTTCTCAAAGCTTTTCAAAGAAAATATTCAAGATTTCAATATTTTTTGTAATGTAATGTTTATTAGTTTTTTTGTTTTTTTGTTGGGTTACTTTTTATCTAAATACGTAATGAATGAGGCTCTACTAAATAAGTTATGACTAATTTAACAATTAAAAAACTTTTACTAACCTCTAAGTGAAACACTGAAGTGATATTTTCATTTTCAACTGTGAAATTTCTCAATTTTTTTAGATAAAGTATTATATTGAGATGAGTTTGCGTGGAGCTCGTGGCTAAATAATAACAGCTGCACTGGTCGGTTGAGGTAAAGCAATGCTTGACGAGGTCGGTCCGTGTATGGGTGACCATTTCAACATACCGAGTTGCCGCCGTAACTTGGAAAGCACGTTAATCCGTTGGACCCGGTTGTTATTTAAATATATTTTCTTGCAACTACCTAGTAATGTTATCATTAATCACTACAAAACTGATCACAAAGGACGTATTTATTGCTTAGAACCAAAACAGTGCAGAAAAGTTATATGAAATCTCATTGTTGCACTATTTTTCATTAATGCACTGTTTTGTATTTTTATCTATACTAATATTATAAAGCCGAAGAGTAGGTACTGTAGGTAGGGTAGGTAGAGTAGGTAAAGTAGGTAGAGTAGGTAGAGTAGGTAGAGACGGTAGAGTAAGTAGAGTAGGTAGAGAAGGTAAAGTAAGTAGAGTAGGTACAGTAGGTAAAGTAGGTAGAGTAAGTAGAGTAGGTAGAGAAGGTAGAAAAAGTAGAGTAAGTAGAGTGGGTAGGGTAGGCAGGGTACGTAAGTAGTGGTAGGTAGATACGTAGCCAGTTGATGGGAGCGAGCCGCGGCGGTTATCTAGTTTAGATATTAATTTACCACAGAGGTTTAATGTCTCCCATTAAGTTTAATATAAAA
Organism: Orthosia gothica; assembly: GCA_949775005.1. NCBI lineage: Eukaryota > Metazoa > Arthropoda > Insecta > Lepidoptera > Noctuidae > Orthosia > Orthosia gothica. Next base: position 11,805,144 of record OX459044.1, read on the forward strand.
TGTATACAGTAGATCGAAAAAGGTACTGGCTGAGAAAAAAATCGGCGTATAAAATCAAATAGGTGAAAAAAATGCCCGCATTTAGTACCATTGTAAAACTTTGATAGGTAGGTACTTTATATTTGGCAAGAAAAGTATGAAAAAATGGAAATAGATGAGAGGTAGATTGGTAGTTGAAAGAAAAGTAGATTACGCACCTCGCTAAATTGAGTAATTAATTAATAACTCACTTTGCGCGCGATGCAACAATCTACAATTGACAGTCGTTACGGGAAGTCAGAAGCTTGAGATCTGACACCAATCTTGCCAAGGGGTACCGTCTTACCCGGTTACTGGGTTGTGGAGATCAGATAGGCAGTCGCTCAATGTAAAACACTGGTACATAGCTGAATCCGGTAAGACTGGTAGCCGACCCCAATGTAGTTGAGAAAAGGCTAGGCAGATTGATATTGAGATGAGTGTGCCTAAAATAAATGAATAAGATATATATAGTAGATTGTTGCATCGAGTGCAAAGTGAGTTATTGATGCATGAGTATTATGTACACTAAATTAACAGTGCATTAATTACTCACTATAACGAGGTGCGTAATATACTTTTCTTTCAACTACCAATCTACCTCTCATCTATTTCTATTTTTTTATACTTTTCTTGCTAAATATGAAGTACCTACCTGTCAAAGTTTTACAATGGTACAAAATGCGGGGCATTTCTTTTTTCACCTCATTAGTATACAGCCGATTTTTATTTTCAGCCAGTATCTTTTTGATCTACTGCATTCATTTTATATTAAGCTTAATGGGATACATTAAACCTCAGTGGTAAATTTTTATCTTAACTAGCTGACCCCTGCGGCGTCGCTCCCGTCAACTGGCTACCTATGTACCTACCACTACCTACCTGCGCTGCCTACCCTGCCTACCCTGCCTACCCTGCCTAGCCTACCCTGCCTATTCTGCCTACTCTGCCTACCCTGGCTACCCTGCCTACCCTAACTACTCTGCATACCCTGCATACCCTGGCTACCTTGCCTACCCTGCCCTCTCTGCCTACCCTGCCTAGCCTACCCTGCGTAGCCTACCTTGCCTATTCTGCCTACCCTGCCTACCCTGCCTACCCTGCCTACTCTGACTACCCTGCCTACCCTGCCTAGCCTACCCTGCTTACTCTGCCTACCCTGCCTACCCTGCTTAGCCTATCCTGCCTACCCTACCTACTCTACCTACCCTACATACCCTACCTACTTGTCGGCTTTATGACATTAGTACAGATAAAATACAAAACAGTGCATTAATGAAAAACAGTGCAACAATGAGATTTCATATAACATTTCTGCACTGTTTTGGTTCTAAGCAAAAAAATACATCCTTTATGATCAGTTTTGTAGTGAATAATGATAACATTACTACGTAACTGGAAGAAAAATAAATAAGTTAGATAAATCTAAGACAAAGGAGTTATTTTCAAGGGTGAGAGATCACTATTATTTCGCTAGGTTACTTTTTGATCTACATAATGAGTTGACTTGTTACACTATTAAAATAATATTAAATCACCAATTAAATGAAACATAAAAGAGAACATATTTTCTTTTTTCACGGGAAAATAACGCTCACTATTTATTCAGTAGGTAACTTTTTCACTTAATGAGACTCATTAAGTGAAAATTACTTAACTTATCATACATTAATATTGACTTACACTTAATTAGCTTTGACTACCTAATAAATTGATCAAAAGTAACTTTTGTTTTTTTATTAAAAACCAAAAGTTAATAAATCAAAAGATATTTTCAGTAAAAAAAACCCTAGTCAGACTGCTAAACCTTGGAATCTATATGTCCATTGGCACACTGCAGAAATCTATATGAAATAACTCTAATTCACTTCCCTCGTGGGTGATTGCTATAATGCATACGCTCTGCTGCGGTGGCGTGGAAGCCTCGCCGTCGTCATGGTTACGAGACGCTGCAGTGCCTTCTCTGCCCGCCCTCCGCCGCAGTAAGCGCCCAACCCTCGCACAGAGAAGGTGTGCCGCCCGGTCCCGCACAACTGTCGATGTTTCACTTGTTTTCGAACATAATTGAATCTCGGATTTTGAAAAAGGAACCTATTTTTTTATATAGTGTACAGTTTAAAATTCGAACATGTTTTACCAAGGAGGTTTGTTGAAGAAGTTTTGGATGGAGTTGCAGTGTTTAACAGTGATGCATCTGGTGTTGTGTGTATAAACCATGGATGAATATTGTTTAGTGTTTTGTAAGAAGGCGATATGACGGCCCAGGAGCGCAGCAACATTTTCACCGATGACGACGAGGACTTGGTGAGTATCTGCTAAGGTTATGTAACAGGATATCCTCCTTGAATTTTGGACCCGTTCCAAGAATGCTGCGAATGCTGTTACATAAAGTTTGGAGTGCCTGCAGTGCGAGATGAGATACTCAAATAAATTGAAAGTACTTTGTGTTGAAGTTACAATGCAGATATTTCGGCTGTCTTATTTAAACCTGAATATTTATATTTAATTTGCCGTGTTACTAGTGATAAGAAACACTTAACTATTGATACAAATAATAAAATATATTTCGGATACGAGTATATACAAACATAAATACTAAAGAAAAAAAACAAATATAGAAAGACCTGTGCTAGGGCAGAAAATCTTACATCAGCGTATGCTGCAATATTTAAAAAAAACCGGCCAAGTGCGAGTCGGACTCGCGCACGAAGGGTTCCTTACCATTATTGCAAAAAACGGCAAAAAAAACATGTTTGTTGTATGGGAGCCCCACTTAAATATTTATTTTATTCTGTTTTTAGTATTTGTTGTTGTAGCAGCAACAGAAATACATCATATTCTGTGAAAACTTTAACTGCCTTGCAGTTAAAGTTTTGTTTGCGGTTCATGAGATACAGCCTGGTGATAGACGGCCCGTGGAGTCTTAGTAATAAGGTCCCGTTTTTACCCTTTGGGTAATGAACCCTAAAAATACGGTTGAATATTTTTATAATTTATAAATTTTTCATCAAAATTGTCTTTCTATAGGTAGGTACACATTGTCTTGGGATATATAGTAGATACTTAGATATTAATTTTACACAAAGAACAATTAGGTATAATATAGTTACCAGGGTTAGGTTATTTTGAGATCGTGTAAGTGACAGATATATACACGTCATATACATCTGTTCCTTACACACACTCAAAATAACCTTACTCTTAGGGCTTATGGTCACCCCCCTGAAGTATGATAGGTTTGCAACCATTAATTGGTGTGCAACTGTTTATAGGTTTATCTACACCCATGCTATAAATCCTCTATTAAAGTTCTTGAAACGGATTGCCAACATTAAAACAGCCAGTGTCATAGTAACCATAATAACATCTAAACGGGTGTTATAATGTTGTACTAAATTTCATAATGCAACTCCTTTTTACTCATCGAACAGCCACATTCTCATGGCATCTTTATGAATTTCAAAAAAGAACTTTGTCATGCACGCGCGTTTCACTACCACAGCGCCGTAATTTAAATCGTATCCCGCCATTTAAAAAAAAAAGTATTTGAAAAAAAAATTGTTGTTTACAAAAATGAGTGATACAAGCTTTGATAACACACCACCAGATATTTCTAATGCAGCAAAGGACATTTCTAACCAATTATTACCAGAAAAGTCGAAAAAAACATTATGAAAAAACGTACCAAAATTTCTTGAATTGGAAAATATCAAAGAGTCATCATCATTTTCTGAAGATGTGATATTAGTATATTTTCAAGAATAATCAGAAAAATTCAAATCTTCATCCCTATGGACCTTCTATTCAATGCTGAAAAGTACGCTAAGTATTAATACCCTCATCATCTGCCTAGCCTTTTCCCAATTGTTGTTGGGGTCGGCTTCCAGTCTTACCGGATTCAGCTGAGTACCAGTGTTTTACATGGAGCGACTGCCTATCTGACCTCCACAACACAGTAGCTGGGTAACACGGTACCCCTTGGCAAGACTGGTGTCAGATCTCAAGCTTCTGACTACTCGTAACGACTGTCAAAGATCTTCAAATAACAGCCGGGACCAACGGCTTAACGTGCTTGCCGAGGCACGGAGGAAACTCGGTATGTTGAAATGGTCACCCATCCACGGACCGACCTCGTCAAGCATTGCTTAACCTTGATGATCAACCCGTGCGGCTGTTATTATTTAGCCACGAGCTCCTCAAGTACGCTAAGTATTAATACCCTATGGTTTCAAAACCTTTATAGATGATTCATATCATGGGTGTAGATAAAGTCTTGTATGCAACTGTTATAATTAGGTATTAAAACACTCATGTGATACTATTATCACACTCGGCTACGCCTCGTGTGATAAACCCACATTCGTGTTTTAATACCCTTTATTATACAACAGTTGCATAAATAACTATTATTGGTTAACCAATCATTTATAATCTACCATAATTATATTTCAACATAGATTACTAACCCATATTTTAAGTCATTTCCTTCACTTGACTCTATAAAAATGACAGTTATAACTTGTTATTTATTGACATAAATCGTAGGTTATTTTCCGTTATTATGGCGACTAAGTCGAGTGAAGTAGAGGAAGTTGCCTTCAAAAATATTAAGAAATATATGGTGGTAGTGCTACAACGTATACTATAAAGTTTATAATAGACAAGTATAGGTGTCAGTATCCAACTACTATTATAAATGCGAAAGTTTGTCAGGATGGATGAATGGATGTATGTTTGTTACTATTTCAAGCAAAATCTACTGAACAGATTTTGATGAAACTTTACAGTTATATAGCTTATACTTCAGAATAACACATAGGCTTTAATTTATAAACATATTCATCATCATTATCAGCCTTATAATGTTCTCACTTCTGGGACACAGGCATCCTCTCTGTGAGAGAGATAATGGGTCTTAATCCACCACGCAGGCCCAGTGCATTTTAGTGGATGTCACACGTCTTAGATTTTTTACTTTTAGGACATTTTGATTCCTCACGATGTTTTCCTTCACCGTTTTTAGAGCAGTGGTGATGAAATAATTTACACAGAGTAAAGCACCTGCTTGAGTTCGAACTCACGACCTACGACACGTTAGTCAGAGCCGTTACCACTGGGCAACCACTGCTCACCCACACATACAGATATTAGGGAAATATTTAACAAAAGCGAGCGGTGCTGTGGGCGGCAGCTAGTCGATTATAAAACTGGGTTACGTAACACAAACAATGCAATCGCATTTTGCGATGCCATCTTCATGTTTTCATACAACGATAGCCGCCCGTCGTTGAATGTCATTACTAAAGTTTATCGAGCAGAGCAGCCCGCGTCAGTCACTCAACTCCAATTTATTCTATTCAATGTCTATTTCACAGAGACTTTTTATATCAAGATTAAAGTAATAAGAAGAAAAACTTTCCATCATAAAGCCTCAGTCGGTTAATTCTCTCATTATTTCCATGAATAATTATTTAACCTAAAAATATCTTTATCTTTGTAAAGTTACGAAATTATAACACATTGGATTTAATGGGATGGATCTACGTACCATTAAGTTGGCATAATAGCAAGTTTATCTGACAAAAGCCAGTGAAATAGCTGAAAGCATTTAAACTTGGTTAAATGTGGCTTCAAATTCAAAGTTGAAACTCATTACTCGGGTAGTCGGAAGTACACATTACGTGTGAGTGGGGCCATATATCCCGGGGCCACAATGATACGGGGGTTACGTGGGCTCGCATTGTTGGCCCGGCCTTCCCAGTCCCAGGTAATATTTACCTGTTCGTACATAACTCTAGGAAACTTTTGTGATACAAGCAACGCACACACAACTGTTTTTTATCTAGAAATGTTGCGACTTTTCAAGGCAGCTGTGATTAAAATCTAACGTCATATTTTTGCTGAGTGCAGCGTTATGGGAAAAGTAGAGCAGTTAGCCAACTAAATTTATGACCGTCATATACGTAGGGCGTGAACATTTCGAAACATATTTTTTTGCATTTCTTCTGTCATTTGTGTAGAATTAGTGTTTTGTTGACCGAGCGAGCGCGAAGCGCGAGCGAGGCGTCTCCGTTTTAGCTTGGGCAAAAATTCCAGATGTCCGGCTGTCGCGGTTGCATTTCTCGACAGATTCTCGTGAAAATTTGTGTTCAAGTTTGATTTTTTTATCGATACTGTTTATTAAATAAAATAAAAACTTGATAGGACAAACTGGCGAAGTCTACAGCTCACAGAGCCACTAGTTTAAAAATGGTCCTACCCTTATATTCAAAGTAATTTTTTCCATTCAACTCAATCCAGTTGCCAGTTATAGCTCGTTATTTATTGAAATAAATAGAGTGGTTTTATTTTTGATGTGCAACTGAATCGTTTGAAGTATGTATGTATTAATTTATATTTTAAGCCCTTTTGAAGGCAACTTCCCCCAAGTTGCCTTCGAAAGGACTTAAAAATATAAATTAATACAAGATTAACTACCTGTATTTATTGCAAATGTACAAGCAAAGTAAAATCATATCCAGGAAATGAAACCTAAATCTTAAGAACCTTGGCAATAAACGATAATAGACCCGAAAAAGAAATGTTTGTAACATTTTATTTTCCGGGTCTGCGCAATGTAACCAGAATATCACATAAAAAGAGATAAAAAACGGCCCGAATATTTAACGATTCCTTGAAAACCGGGTACCCGTTATAAAAATATGAGAAAACCTTGGGTGTGCAAATGATCAATCTAAGTTTTATACCTTATCTTCAAGTTAGATAAAAGTGCGAGACAAGGACAACTTTTCTATCCCTCGAAATTGCTTCCCTAGAGCACTTCAAAACAAAACGTGTTCAGAATAATAAAGCCTTTTCTCTTTGTTGATATTCTAAACATTTACAATATTCATATTTCTAGAATGTAGTAAGAAAGTTTACATTAGGGCAGACTATGTCTCACTTCCTGGAGTGTCCTAGCTGTCCATTCACTTGCACCCTGGATGATCTTTATAGTGCCTTTGACGTTGCAATAAGAGAAGAAACAATTTAATTGAATGTAGCGAAAAGAAGAAGGGACGAAGGACGTTTGTTTTTGAGACAGTAAATAGTCGAGTTCGAAATAAAAATAGCTCTCCAATTTAATTGATTAACATTAACAGAGTAATTTATAAAAAAATCTAGATCTGATCAGCCAATTCTTAATTTAAATAAGTCAAAGTCAATGTTTTTTTTTTTTTAAAACAAGCTTTTTCTTATTCTTCTCAGCAAACCCTTTCATTTGACACCCACATCATGGCAATGCACAAAAAATAACAAGTCCGCCATCTTGGGCCGTCCGCCATATTTGATTTAGAATGATATCACTTAGCTAACCTTGAATTGTCATCCAAACTAAACAAGTATGCAAAATTTAATCTTAATCAGTAGAGGATAACTGCTTTAAAATTCAGTAGCAAGATTTGACCCGAACACACATACATACATTGCAAGTTAAATAAAAGCTTGAATAATAGTACACACTCAGTATTCCCCTCAACACTACCAATGTAAACGCGTCTTACAGGGTACTTCAGTGGTAGATATAGGGTGTACTAAAGCAGTTTCCACAACGACGAGTGTTCACTCTCTGAATAACACTGAACATTTATTTGAGAACGAGTTTAGGCCGTTAAGATAAACATACAATGGTCCCGGTTTCGGCTCGGGAATATAACGTGATAAGAATAAGGACGGTTTCAGAATAAGGATGCTTCCAAAATAAGGACAAATAAACTGTCAACACAGGGTGGTGTAAACTTTTGGCAAATTGGACTTGATTAAGGTCGGCTTCACTGAAAACTTGGCTGACGTGGTAACCTTGATTTTCCTAAAGTTTGTTTTAGTAATTAACCTATTATCAGCAGTTTAGTATTTATTTTACTTTTAAATCGGGTTGATAAAAAAAACAAGAAAATAATATTTCCTATTTGTGTTATATACCTATATGTATCTAAAATGCCAATAAACCTGTCCACTTTTTGCCAAACTTGAATTTTGTGTGTTAAACACAAAATTGTATTTCACAATAAAAGATCATGTTTATTAAACGTGCGTGGATTCTCACGCAGGATTGATATATTAAATCCACTAACACGACATCAACGTGACCCATGAAATCACTTTAACACAGTCCAGCATCCAGTTTTCAGCTATGCCTTTGAATAGAGCAGCCGGTTGTGGAAACATCATCTTGAGATTAGATTAGCCTTTATTATTTTTTGAGATTATTGTTTTTTCAGAATCTACTTCATAAAATTCCTAAGTTCATTCACTGATAGACAACGCACATTCTTAGTCTAAAAGCTGGATATTTTATTTTAGATAGGATTTTGGAAAGTCATCTCCTTAAGGAGTAATACAGGAAATTAAAGTTTATAAGGAAGTTCGTAAATTTGTCCAATGGGAAAGCCCATCTGGCGTACGGTTTATCTGAAATAAAACTCTTTCATTCTGCTTAGGACGTGTTACCCTACTCCTGTTATTTCTTCAGTGGCTAAATAACACCAGCCGCGGTGTCGCCCTTCGACGTTATGCAACGATTGCCGAGATCCATGGAAGTCAAACCTTGATAACCTGACACCAGTCTTGCTAAAGGGTATTGTATTGACCAATTAATGGTTTGTGGTAGAGGCAGTCGCTTTTTTATACAATACTAGCTTCTGAGACTGGAAGCGAATACCAACTTAGTTTCAATAAGATTAGGTTATGTTCATTGACCTATATTATTGTTTCGAACGAATAGAACTCGTGGTGTGAAAAACCTCACTAATCCGTAATCGGTGTTGAAATCTGTCGGTATCAGTATCGTTCGATATTTTCCAGAATCCCGGTATTTTGCGTTCCCGTGCGGCTCTAAGGGTCAGCTCATACAGAGATGCGAGACGATGAGACAATGCTTGAAGAGATCAGTTAATATTACGGCTAGCGCAGTGATTGAGTCATTGGATACTGCGCTTTGTGTTGCGGGTTCTGTAATAGATTATATATTTTAAATAATGTGTAATTAAATAAATATTTGTAAGGCCTACATATGGGTTTAAATGTTTGTAAACACACCCATGATATAGGAGAAATACTTTCTTCTTTTTTTTGTGGTGGGAATCATCCAATGACTTCGCCATGCTTTTTTTCTTCTTCTCTTTTCTTGTAGAAATACCTGGGGAACAAATTTTTGTCGCGAAGCCACAGGTCGTAACCACATTCGCTTGTCGCAACACCGACTAAGCATCGCTACGTCGCACTACGAGTCTCGAAACGCCTCGAGTTACCGCGCGATGCTCCGGGGTCTGCTTTCTCTGATTTAAATTTTCTTACTGAAATGAGTACCTTTTTGTGTAGTAAATCATCTCCTAAAGTCTCGTCGCGTCGCGTCTGGGTGTGAGTTTACCCTAACCGTACCCGATAAGCAATTTACTGAGCTTTAAGCTGCGGAGAGAGTGACGTATCGGAGAACTGGCTTAAAAAAGGTTCTATCTAAAGCTTGTCATTTGTCTTCTATATTATAGCCAGCTAGTTATTTGTTGGTGTAATACTGGGTGGTTGTAAAATTTTATCGATCTTGCTTTGTATAATTACTTACAATGTTAATGTATTTTAGGTAATTTATGAGCTCGTGGCTATGGTAAGAAATAGGAGGAAGAAATAAGATTTACAGTGGACCCTAACTGGAGGAGAGCCAGAGAATGCAATGGTAAACAGCTGGCAGTCAGCTTGCCAAAAGGTATGCTGAGTTAAGAGATATACTTTAACAGCACACATAAACAAGGAAAATTTCAGAATATAAGGGCTATACTTAAATAAAATTTTAATGAGCTCGTGGTTAAGATATAACAGCTGCACGGGTCAAAGTTAAGTAATGACCGCCGAGGTTGGTCCATGGATGGGTGACCATACATTAACATACCAAGACATTGCCACGGAATAGACAAAAAAGAACTTTGTACATAATAAGCTGTCCAATGTATTTGTATCTTTATTTATATTTTTAACCCCCGCCAGAAAAAGAGGGGTGTTATAAATTTCACGTGTGTTGCTGTGTATCTGTGTAACTTTTAAACGGATGAACCGATTTTGATTGTTTTTTTGTTTGAAAGGTAATTTTGTCGAGAGTGTTCTTAGCTATGTTTGAATCAAATCGGTTCAGCCGTTCAAAAGTTATGGGCGTTTTACTGTTTGAATCGGGGTGATTTCGCAAATAAATGTGTCGGGGGTTTTTTAAATTTTGAAATTTTACTTGTTGTTTTCGATATAGAATAAGAATGAATCAGCTGTTTAGTACAATTTTGTTTACAAAATTCGTCAAAACGTTGGGTGCACCTAAGTTTCCTTTTATCGTACCTTTTTTTTTTCAATACCAAATGCAGAAAAAAAATACTTGTGATAAAAAAATAGGCAATAAAGACCAAGTTAATGTAGACGTTATTACATTGTTGAGTGTACACTGGCATTTTCTCTCGTTGTCAGATCCAGTTTCATAATATTAAAAACAAGTAGGGATGTTTGTATGCGGTCTATAGCGAATATAAGGTATCTTTTACAACAATAATATTGAAAAGATACGAACAAAGTGTTTCCGTCGTCTCAGGTTGTCTTTCTTGTTTGAGCGTAAAGGAGTAAAGAAATAGGTTAAGCTTGTTCAAAGTTATTGAATGAAACCACAAAGACAATTTTAGCGCACGGTCGGCGCAATGGTTAAGCGATTGACTGCTGCGCTGCGTGTCGCGGGTTCGATTTCCGCACGGAACAAATATTTGTATGACCTACAAATAGTTGTTTCGGCTCTGGGTGTTTGTGAATGTGAGTTAATATGATTGTAAACGCACCCACAATACAGGAAGAAATTCCTAGTGTAGGTCAACGTTCTTTAAAAAAAAAATATTAATTTTGTTAGTCGTAACGACTTAAGTAAGGAAGGTATGTTTGAGGAATACCGTATAATGCTTAAAATTATTAACCTACAGTAACTTTACGTAATGTGAACTTTTTATTTGGATATGGAAACTAACACACATGTAGAGTTAAGCAAGTTGATTCATGATATGACTAAGAAACAAGTCAAAGATTACCTCTCCACCATATTGTAATTAATATTTTTATCTTCTATATATTTAGTTAAGGTATATAAGTTATTTATACATAATTAGTAAAGTTATATGGTTGTTAGTCTATTTTAAGTTCCCTTATTTCCTTCTACACACTGTGTCTTCGTATATCATCCAACTTTCCTGTCGCAGGTCTGCTGGCAGAAATTTCTATCGAAATAAACAGTACCTTTGTACTCCTCTATATATAATTATTATTTATTTTTTCTGTTGTTAACACAGAAAGTGTTTTAAGTGTTTTGTGTGTTGATTAATAAATAAGAGTATTTTACTAGACATTCTAATAAAATTAGGTCGGATTTTGCTTAAATATATATGTCCTTAGCAACAACCATGTTATTGATTTAATACGTATAAGATGACAATTAGTTTATCTATCTCGATGACATGGCAGCCACCATTTTAATATCTACTTGACGTTTTATTATTTAGCGCTTTCTTTTCTTATAAAAAAAAATGTTTTGTAACCGAAATAGCTAGTTTAACTTATTGAAATAAAATATTGTTCTTTATTTCTTTCTATAAGCAAACAATGATGGAAAACAGTTAATTCCAACTTAAACATCAGAACCATCAAAAAATACTTTTTAATTTAATTACAATAAGCTCAATCTAATGCTCAAAATTGTACGAGCCTAAGCCCGCTTTGATACAGTTTTTATATTATACAAAACGTCTTAAGTGCACCATGAATAGTATAACAAGCAAACTTTATGTTTTGAAGTTTTCAAACGAATTATCGGCCAAAGGAGTCATGCATCAACTTGCTTGATAACATTTCGTCTGTATTCTGCAAAGGTTTATGTAGACATATCTTTAGGCTTACTAAAGATAAGTATATATAACCCTTCGCCATTAACGAGTAAGATATGGGTAGTACACCTCTGGGTAACCCATCGGTTGAAAACAGGCATCATGTTGAGTTATGTAATCTGATAAATATCTCATTAATAAAACGTTAATAACACATTATTTATTCATTAGATGGCAGCAAATGCAGTCAGATATTCTCTGTCTCAAGCAGGAAACGAGTTAAAGTAATAAATTCACTGCGTAGCGTCGTAGCCATCTCGTAGCACTTTTCGTAGCACCGTAGCAACATAAAAACCTCGGTGCGATATATCTAATGGTGCTCCCACACTGCTGTTAAAAATGTTTTCATGTTAGGTGATGTTAGTAAACACACAATTGTTAGATAACAAATAAAACCTTTGTTATATATTTTCGTGTAGACGCCTCGGAACGTAAATCCAAACTGCGAGCTGATGCCATGTTTTGAGTGCTCCTAGCACTCAAAACATTTAACAATTCCTAACAGAATGTAACAATACCTAACATTTGTTAGTAAATTTATGATTGTTATAAAATGTTTATAAACATATTTAACAGCGGTGTGGGAGCACCATTAAGTACACATTTATATAGGCCTGTTCGCAAAACGAAAATAAAAACTTTTACATTTTAATACTTTTATTTAGCACTTTTCCTATGTAAATTACATGAAAATAGTGTTTTTGTATATTTGCGCTTGATTGATGTATTTTTAACCGAAGCTTTTACCATACGTGTCCCGAATCAATTTATCGAAACTGTCTGCCATGAAACCGTTTTTGTTCCACAGCGAGTGAAATATCTGAAACAAAGATAATTAATGTATTCAGTCTAATACAGAATTTAAATTTCAATCGAACGAAATAAATAAGAATAATTTAATAGAAGGAAGGAACTTGGAAATTTAGCTTGAATTGGATGAAGGACTTTTGATCAGATATAATTTGACTTTTTGTTTCTTACCACCAGGCTTGTTTTTGCTAAAGCATGAGCCTACGTAGCTTATTAACTAATAAAAAAATCGTGCCTTGGGTTTTTGGTTAACTGGATTCTCGATGGCAGCCGCTCCAACACCTGAAATTCATTCATTAATTCCAGCAGATACATGTGCATACACTTTCTTACATACCGTCAAACGGGGTGAATGTAATGCAGGGGTGAATACAAACAAAACTTTGAAGAGAATATTTTACTTTATTTAAAATTATTAGCAGCATTTTAGTAGGTACTGAACTGTATAAAATAATTATAAAAAGAAAACAAATGCTTTGTTTGAAACCAATAAAGTGGCATTAAAGTTAAAATCCCAATCAAAGTTTTGTTCCCATTCACCCCTATTTTTGAAAATGCATCTCCTAAATGGGTTAGCAAGAACTCTACAGGCAAAACCACGCGCGGCGTTGTTTAATAACTTCCCATGCTGAGATAGGAACCTTTTTGGTCTCACACGGGATTTTCTTTTAATTAAGGTTTAATATTTTGTTTTCTGTTTTATTTTTCGTGTCTCTTGTGTGGTTCTCGGAGCTCGTGGCAAAATAATAACAGCCGCACTGGTCGATCATCAAGGTTAAGCAACGCTTGTCGAGGTCGTTTCGTGGATAGGTGAACATTTCAACATACCGAGTTTCCTCCGTGCCTCGGAAAGCACGTTAAGCCGTTGATCCCTGCTTTCATTTGAAGATCTTTGACAGTCGTTACGAGTAGTCAGAAGAGAGATCTGATAGGTAGAGATAGGCAGTCGCTCCATGTAAAACACTGGTACTCAGCTGAATCCAGTAAGACTGGAAGCCGACCCCAATATAGTTGGGAAAAGGCTAAGCATATTGATTTGTCTCTTGTGTGGTTCAAAAATAAATATTTTTTTTATTCATCCTTCTATCAGTAGAACTATAATATAGGTTGATAAAACAAATGAGCTGGATAGGGTATCAGGGCTTCTTGTACCGTTAGGAAACCTCATCCAGTGCACGATGTGTTTCAATAGTAAAGTAATTAAATTGTTAGCTAGCACATTGCACGGTGCAGTTACGTCAGAGCCCGATAACCGCATTTGTGGCACACTCGACCCTTTACCCGGCGCATTAATTAATTATTTGTTCAACATTGTCGGTTACATGTAAAATGTATTAATAAACTACGCGTTTATAATCCTATTTATACTACGAAGGAGAGGTAATAATAACTTTGATTGGAGTAACAAGTTTCTTTTAATCTATACTAATATTTTAAAGAGGAAAGATTTGTATTTTTGTATGTAACGAATTAACTTAAAAACTTCACGACCGATTTCAAAACTTCTTTCACCGTTGGAAAGCTACACTATCCCTGGGTGACGTAAGTTACTTTTTTCCCCTGTATTTCCACGGGAACGGGAACTACCCGGGTGAAACTGCGAGGCGTCCGCTAGTACTTAATATTTCTGAGGCACGCCTCAACAATACCAATGTGGCAATATATTTAAAAATTCGTTTCTTCATTTGAATGTATCAATCAAGTTTGTCTGTTGCAGTCCAATGTTGAACTTGGGCATATGTCACATGCTAGCCTTATAAGACATACCACACCCATTCTCCACCTTCTGCATTCAGTCAGTCTTTGACGCCTCTTTAAGGTCTTCGATCCATCTACCAGCTAGATTACTTGTCCCTTCATACGCGGTCTCATGAATTTTGTAAATTAACTGCTTCCGCGGGATATACTACGGGAGAGAAGCGCAAAAATGCTATTAGAGTATAAAAAAGAATATACTGAAACACTATCTATCAAAACCAGCCAGGCCAATCTACATAGTCAAATGAAATGAAGGTCTTCAATATTTAATAACTCTGATAAGGTAGGTTTACACCTGCGGCCGGTAGCATTGGTCTGACACTACGAAGGTCCCCCTTGAAGAATACATTAAGGTCACCAGTAGTACGTGTGACCCACTTGTATTATAAATGACCCGCTGCGCCCACTACCCCACCTGACGTCTTATTGCAAAGTGTCTTTTAATTATAATACAGGCTGGGTTTTGAGGTGTTCTGTTAGAGTTCAGAAAATATTTTTATATAGTATATGAGACAGAATTTCAACTGTCCACAGTATCTTAGTCATGACAAAAAGTGTAATCATGAATCTATCTTTATTCTTACTGGCTAGGAGAAGATGAATGTCAACTTCGAGAAACAAGGGGAATTAAATAAGTGAAACCGGTAAATTCCGAAAAAAAGAATCTTCTTTCGTAATTGTAACAATGATTGAGATAGTCTCAAAAGGTTTATCAGTTGCTTAGATGTATTCGTATAGGCTGAATGCAGTAACTGAAATACATAGTAGGTTATAAGTTCTCGAATCTCGTAATTTCTGGGTAGAGGCTATCAACGATAGCGTGGTGAAAGCAATTTTGAAGCCCGAAAGAAATCCAAAATGTATGGGATTGAGAAGCACTATCGAAGTGACTCGTGATAATAATCATAAATAATAATAATAATTCTTTATAGATCATTTTTAAGTATTGCAGTACATGGGTATAAAGTTTATACATGGTAAAATTACAGATTTGCTACAATTATAGTGGGTGCAGTTCTATACTCCTAACTAGGTTACTGTATAACCTGTATGAAGGAGTGACAGTTCCGATCCCCCATGGATTACAAGAGTATATTTATTTTACATTTTACGTACATATTTATTTTACTGCTACAAAGAAATGGTAAACTAAAAGTAAACAAGGAAAAAAACATGCAAAAAATCCTCAAGTGAGAACATTCAAAAAAGAGGATGTAACTACAAACTACTTATGTGTGTGTGTGTGTGTGTGCGAGTGTGTGTATGTGTGTGTGTGTTATGAAGAGTGTGTTGTATGTGTGTAGTGTGTATATTGTGTAACGTATTATGTTATGTGTACTATGTTTGAATTTTACTTACCTTACCTTAAGTAAGCATATTTTCTGTTTCATCATATGTATAGTCTAGTAGAAATGAGTAGACCATTTTTTACATTTGTAGTGTGTCAAGCCGTATACTAGACAGTGTTTATTTATTTTATTATATAAAGAAGGGCCAAGAAAATAAAAGAATCTTTTAATAAAAGAAGAACGTGTGCGGGGGACATTACAAATTAAATCTTTCCTACGCTTATTGGTTGGCCTGTATGGCGTATTTTGGTGTTGTAAGAGAACTGCTCGCATGATAAAGCCCTCGTATTTTGAAATTTCGAATTGTCTACACGTCCGTGTCCTTGATTTGAGTTCCGAGTTCAATATGTTCTGAATTATGACAGATTATGACAGACAGAGTTCGGATGTAGTGCGAAATTTCACGGGTGTAGATCGGATGTAGTGCCTAATGAAGTTTCAATTTACGGGGAATTTTGTTATCATAGTACCAATTATTTTCATGACTAGAAATTAATTGGAAAACCACTATAGCATAACAGTACCTAGTAATGATAATAGAGTTCTTCCACCAATAGCTACGTCTGTGAAATTAAATTACTGGTTCTATATTAATTTATCCAGACTCGAGTAGAATGCTTCACCAGCGAGTTAGCTCGTTTTCTTCACAAAGTAAACTTCGAAGCCGGGCTTCGTCGATACTTACAGTGTAATACTAACGACCAGAATATCCAGCGTTGAGCTAATCCAGTCATTGGATATGGGATCCTTGGAATTGCGAATCCTCTTACTTAAGCTGTGCGCACAGTGGAATCAAAACAGAATATTTATTTTGGGCATCACTGGGCAGTGGGCGTGTTTCACGTCCAAAATGTTGTCCGTATGTTTTCCTGGATCCGTGATTCCCTCATCCAGTTATTTCCCCTGACTCGAAGATATTTTCAACTGAACTCTTCTGATTTATTTGTCTCAACCTAGGCCACCATTTTGGAAAGTTTTTATACACGGAATAATCAATGAAAATGTCTTCAAGTTTTTTATTTTATCGATTTTTTAAACTTTAGATTTCCCAAGCTTCCAAAACACGTTTTGTACCCCGTGAATTAGTAAAATAAAAGAGACGTGTAAGCGTTGTCACCACTTGGCTCTTGGCCCGGCGTTGGTCCTTCACTGCCAAAGTAGACAAAACTTCCCTCTCAAGCACCGGGGGTCGACGCCTGAGAGAATTTTTCAACGTTCGTTAAGTACACACTCCGATCTTTATTGAAACAAGACTTTAAATCAAATCAAGACTTTTATTGGAAAGTTACAAGTTCTAAAATTGAGACAATACTACCAATCCTACCAACGTAAAGTTTACTAGCCTTTTTTCACGGTTTCGCTCCCGTGCTCTTGTCACAAGAGAACATGTACCATAAGGCACTCATCTGTAGTGTTTCCTCCAATGAACTTTATATCAATGAAAAAATTTTTAAAACAAGTTCTTCCAGAAATTACCTTTTATAAATAATAAATCACATATAAACATACAAACAATTTGCTACCATTACCATTTGCAGTTTTGTTATATTCATTGGTAACTTTATAATCTATATTTAATATTATAAAGCGGTAAAGTTTGTGAGGTTGTAGGGGGTAATCTCTGAATCTACTGAACCGATTTAGATGAAATTTGGCATGGAGATAGTTATAGACCCTGGGCAGAATATAGAATTATATAAATTTCTGAGATTGTTACCAATTGCTCACTAGACGACCTAACTACTTTTGTAATTACTATTCCGCGTATTTTACAACACAAGGTTGAACTACAACAAAAATGTCATTGTTGTCAACTGTACCAAGCAAAATCTCCAACAACATTTTAAACCGAATATTTCGCAGTTCAAAAATTCTATTTCGTTGCCAAGGGCGACCGAATCTACCTTCCAAATTATAAGATCTATAAAAGTTTCTACGAAGCCGTAAAAATATTTTTCTTTGAAAAAGCCCAAAAAGGGACGAGAAAATTTATAGGCAATTTACACACCTACTACACACTCGCAAACTTTGTCCTTTTATTGTGAGTGCCCACTTTCCACCATTTTCCTGGTTATTCTATCATATTGTACCGTTTGTAACCTCCTTGGAAATAATTGCTTTAAAGCCGACCTCGTTCTTGGTATTTTCTTAAAAGTGTCTTTTTGTAAAAGCTTTCTCCAGTCCCGAGACGATTAGAAAAGTGTATTTTTTGTTACCTTCTCGAGGCTCTTATATTTGCCTCATTAAATCTGTGTTGAAGGAATGTCTGTTATACAGCCTGTTTTTCATCCATAATTTTCAGGGCATTAAGGACCTATCTCTTAACAAAAATCAGCGGTTTTCTAATTTTGTTGATTTATGCGTATAAAAATGTATTGAAATTAATGTTTTATTAGAATAGACTTTTGCTATACATAAATCGAGTCTCTGATCGTAAAACATAGTCTGACATAAAAACCTGATGCTGATTTAAAAACCAGCCAAGTGCGAGTCGGACTCGCGCACGAAGGGTTCCGTACCATTGTCACAAAAGACGGCAAAAAAATCACGTTTGTTGTATGGGAGCCCCCCTTAAATATTAATTTTATACTGTTTTTAGTATTTTTTGTTATAGCGGCAACAGAAATACATCATCTGTGAAAATTTCAACTGTCTAGCTATCACGGTTCATGAGATACAGCCTGGTGACAGACAGACAGACAGACAGACAGACAGACAGACAGACAGACAGACAGACAGACAGACAGACAGACATACAGACAGACAGACAGACGTACCGCGGAATCTCAGTAATAGGGTCCCGTTTTTACCCTTTGGGTACGGAACCCTAAAAATAAGGCTGTAGAAAACTCGAGACTTTCAAGTGAGGTTCCACAGTCGTGAAAACGACTTACAGAACTAGTTATCTCTTTTGAGTGAACATTCAGTTGCTCTCATTACCTAAGTTTCTAGACCAGTTCACAGGGCCGGATTTAAAGGTGTGGAGGCCATGTGGCAACCAAGAATTAGAGCTCGTATTTTTTTTGTAATACACGAAAAATATTTTTCTCAGTTTTAAATAATTTTTATATACTAAATACTTGTTCTAAAATACCTATACAAAATACAATTGTTAAGAACATCGAAAAAACAGTAACAATTTCGGTGAAATGACAGATGATGTATTTTTTTCCCGTCTAAAAAAACACAAACTGGGGCGGTATTTTCGGTTTTAGATATTTTTTTCTGGTTCGTCCTTTCCTTGTCTCCAGAAACGACCTCGGTAGTTTGATTTTAAAACTGAAAATTCCAGGGTCCCCTATTGCCCTGCCCAAATCCATCCCCGCCGGTTCAAGATAAAGTTCAGCTAAGAATGAGGTGGAGGGCAAACCACGGTAGGCCAACCCACGTTCACTCTACCACTTTCAAAGCCGAACTTTCCTCAAAGCAAACTAGACATGTTTATTCCAATCCAGTTATTCTATTAATGTTTGAAGCGAAAGTAAATGAGCTCTTGTAAGTGAAGTATTCAATTTGCTCACACGCAAACAGAATGACTTACCGTGGCTCCTTTGAGTTCAATGTTCGTTCGTAATTGATTTTTGCCTAACTAAGTGATACAAATAGAGTTATCAGACATGTCTGGTGGTGGATCGATGGCTGAATGTCGGGCATTTAGGTTGACGTCGTGTTATTTGGTTGATATTGTCAAACATACAAGATCTAAAATGATTGATAGCGCTAGGAGAGGACGCCCTGATAGGACGACGGATCTTGAAAAGCTAAGTGCTTAAATAATATCTACTTATCAATACTTAGCGAACATATAACTAGATGAAGTATGAACGCAAAATGAGTATGTAAGGATAGTAGCATGTGGCAAAAAGGTGAAATATACAAACATTTGTTAATTTCTCTGTATAATAAATGTTAAATAAATGTTATTAACTCAAAAATAATTACAACTCTATTAATAAATATGAAACACCCACTTCTAACGCTAAGTAGATTAAACCGAAAATTCCCTAACAATCATTAAGTTCAGATAAAAACGTACCGAAGTTTCTTTAAACTTTATCGGTCAGTAAAATTCAAAGGGACGCCCCCTTTTATATTTAGCTTTCCCTTCAAACTTTCGTAAGATTCAAAATCATATTAAGAGGGGACTCTAGTGAGACTTTCTCCATACAAACACATTCTGCTGTTTTCGTCGTGGATAATGCCTCTAGAGCAATGATTTTTTTCCATAAAATCTAGGTCTAATTAATACGTGCCTGTTTTATTTCCTTTTTTCCAAAACATAATCACAAAAAGAAATATGACAATACAAAAATCCGAAAAAAAATGCCCGTTTTCACCGCCATGTTCAGAAGACTTTCAGACAATATTTATAAGTTTTTAACAAAAAAGAAAATGATAGGAGCATAGATATACTTTTCTTCTAAATTTTGATATAAGAATTTTTTAGATCAGACCAGTTTTCATGAAGAAAACAGCAGAATACGAAACGTCTTTTAGTCAAAGTTTTTGTAGGTAAAATCAGCCTGAGCTGCAGTTGTCCCTTTCGCACTTTACGGGGTGAGGTTGGAGGTGACGCGACGGCAATAGTTTCTTCAAATACCTATTTTTCAAATTCCGGTTGACTAGAGTCCGCTCTTAAGAAGGAACCTATATTTAGGGAAGTTGTGTTGTTTGTCAAACACTATTGACTGAAACTCCGACGCCCACATTTGAGTAACAACAAAGGTTAATGGCTTGAATGGGCTTTAGGTATACAGTCTATTGTTAGATTGATGAAATCGTATCCGACTAAACTTGGTATTAATGTACCTAAAGTAAATCAGTAGGCAGTTAACGAACTGAACAGAATTGACATATTTAGGGGTCAGAGATGTTTCTTATGACAATAGGTGTCTTGGTGAAGGAATTAACACCTTTGTCTATACGAAGCTTATAAGAAAAGTCAGATAAGATAAGATAATGATTTATATATAGGTACATTTAGAGAGGCATCAATACAAAGTAGGTACGTAACAGCAATAATTATACTGTGGAAGACTGGTGCCTAAACTAGACGTGAGGTCTGTATTTCAGGACACAATGTCTCCACCCCTTGGGTAGTACTTACATTTTAATGTTGTGTACAATAGTTGGTGCGGCAATAATTTCTAAAAGCATAGGCTTTCATACATCCTCCGTTTAACGGTAAATTTCAGGACGATGAAGGCCTAAAATTAATCATCTACTACTATATAGGTTGTGAGGTTTGCTGCGTTAGCCGTGAGGTTAATAGCATTGATTCGAGCATAGCATGGCCGTAGGTCTCAGTGGCTGCACGATGGGACGCACCCACCTACGCACATTTTCATACAAAGCGAAGTAGACCTAGCTAAGCCGTAGGTCGCTCAAAAGTGTTGCCTTAACACATTGGAAAACAATCTGTGTGAAACAGTTTTACGTTTTTGATAATAGCGTGTTGTGTGTTAACATTGTTGTTTTGTTATATGTTTAAGTTCGTGAGACAAATTTATGTTTATTGTTATGTATCGTTATACTCACGTGCATATATTCAAGGATTAGCCTTACCTAGCTTCCCTATTCATAACCTGCAAAAAGAGAGGTTACAACAGTTCATGTTAGCAGGTATAATAATAGTCTGATGGGGTGCTATAAATGCGTAGTCATTACAAATGAATACCTATATATTATGCACCCACGTACGGTACCCCCCTAACCATTCATCTTTTTGCCACCTTCAAGAAGCGTGCTATTTTCAAAAAAAAATTATTATTATTTTGTATATAGCATTAAGCTTTTCTTATATAAGACGACTCCGCAGTGATTTACAGAAAGTCAAACATATGCTTTTGAATAGGTATATTTAGTAAGTATACTAGAGTTCTAAGAAAAGGCGTCACTTAATAACCCAGTACAATGCCAAAGGGTACCTATCTAGAAGACAACGGTCATAGTTCACGGGACTGTCTCGGTTTTCATAAAGCTCTGTTGTTTCATTACTGGCCGAAAGGAGCAAGTTAGGCACAAAGTCGTAGTTCTATTCAAATCAGAGTTGCCAACCTTTGACCTACGGCCTTTACGAGGGAAAGGGTAGGAGGCATCGCGTGCAGGTAAAATTTAATATCACTTTCCCTTTATTTGGGGATCAGGTCAAGGATAAAGATGAAACGTTATTTATTTTAGGTGTCTTCCTACTTGAAATGAACGATCGGTTGTTTTATTTTGATCTAAGTATTTTCACTTATATAGAAGAGTATTTTATAGCAAAACGCAATCCAAAAAAGGCTTTAAATTCTAATCCAATTGAAACGAGATTTCAACAACACTGTTTTAGGTGAGAAACATTTTGCGTTGGTGCCTTCATAACAACAACAAAAGAACAGCTCAAACGTATGTTGCCAATACACATACGGACGTAAAAAAAACCCTCAAAGGCAAACACAATAAAATTGTAGCAAAATATCATAAAAAATAGATTGTAAGAGGAAATTCAATTCGCCGCCTTTCAGTTGGCGGAACACAAGGTTACAAACAAACAAACATAAGTGAACTTATTTATTCAGCAGATATCGATCGAAAGAGGTCAGGGGAGACGTGACCTGTGTGAACAACCCAACTTTCCCCCTAAATGGGGCTCGTTTATAACGGCTATGCTGCTAAATAAGTCGCTTCTACCCACGAATATTTATCTCTGAAGGATCCCTTCCGAGCAGAACGGCTCCGAGTTCGCTCAGGCAGCTTGTATACCTACGCTAAGCAAAACTCACTGGGACTACGCAAGAATTCGTGTCGTACACGACCAATTCATCGTGTACAGGACAATAATTTTGTCGGGCCTCTAGCGTAGACAAGATTTTTTCTTGTTCCGCACCGTGGTAATAAGCACAAAGTTCGTGTGCAGAAACAACCGAATTGTGTAGGCCCGGTAACTTTTCTTAGCGAGTATATGGAAACCATTGTGATTTAGAAAGCATAAGTGGCGGGTATTACTTGGCTCTTAATACCTTTTTCCGCGAATTTCCCGCTACGTTACGTTAGTGTCACGCAAGCCGCTGTGCTCGGAAATGAAACTTGAGCAGTTTAAGGTACAGTGAATCTACCCCTTATTGTTATGGAACTGAGTTCTCTTTTGCTTTGCTCACAAACTTTTTTAACTATTTGAGCGATGGTGTTCAAAGTTCTGTTTAATATTCTGCTTTGTAATCAAAAACAAAACAAAGTTCCTCACAATTTTATTTGCGTTTATGAAAATCAGAACAAGGGAAAACATTCTTGTAGTTGTACTTAGATTTTTGGTGCGTATGAGTATTCAAAGTAGGACCTAATCGCGCCATCATAGTTTAATGGTTTTACAAGCTCTTATTTAAATTGCCTTTTTAGTAAGTTGTATCTTTGGGTCAAATCTTGCAACTGAATATTTTAAATAATCTTCAATCCCCACCCAATCAATTGTGCAGAAATTTTACATATGATACGTTTGGTTTGAATGACACAGTTAGCTTACTGACATCATTCTAAATCCAATATGGTGGACTCCCAAAGATGACGGAATAATTATTTATGTAATATATATTTAATACTTATTTTGTAGTTTGTTATGGTGAGAATAATGCGAAAAGAGCTTGTTTTTTTATATATTTTTAAATAATTTATTTCAATACATTTTCTACTGACAAATTCTCAAAGGCTTAATATATTCTTGCAGCACTGAATTGTCTATTTTATTTTGTAATAATAATATCTGTAGCAAGGGTACAGGCTATTCAAATTTTTGGGATATTCACTCAAGTAACATCGTCGGACGTTATTTTATCATCGTGTGGGGTGGTGCCTCGAACATATTTGTCTACATTTCGTTTCACCTCATATCAACCGAAGCTCACTTTAGTTCTATCCCAACATTCTCAACCAGATTTATTCACGTCGGTTTTATTTTTTATTCAGTTTTGTTCTTCCCTGTTGTATAAAGGAAAGGCGTATTCTTTTTTTATACATGAGCCGTGACATACGCTCCAGAGCTTGGTTTTTGTGTTAATTTATTATGAAAAGAATAAGAATAAGAATAATTTTATTGTTAAGAAATTACATTCAAATGCGTTGCTTCCTGGAACTCACACTAGGATTCCCTGTGTCGTGAGATCCAGGCTCCTTCGTTCCGTTTACATTAATTGCTGTTCAGTAATATATAAAACGATACAATAAATTTCTTAATTAAATCTAATCTACTTGTAATTTTGCAATAAAAGGAATATAAAATAAAAAGCTAAAACTAAAAGAAAAAGTATATAACCAAGTATGTATGTAAGTTATGCGTAAACCTATGTTGTGTGTGATTGTGATGATGTGTATGTATGTGTGATTGGGTGTGTGTATGTGTTAGTGTGTCTTTGTGCGGGTGTATGAATTAAGATAGTGTGTTGGTGTTGCAAGTGTGTCAATTTATTATACCTGAGAATGTATATGATTAAGTGATAGTTTGTGATATAGAATAATAAATATATAAATAGAGATATGGATTAGTGCCTATCAAATTAACTTTCTTTTTTTTTAATTTATTAAGTTTTCGGTCATATCATAGTCCAGAGTAAGAAGCCATTTGGTAACCGCAATTTTGCATTTAATTTGAGTAAGCTGCAGAATTTTGAGTTGGTTGTTGAGTTTTGCGTAAATGTGCGGTCCCATAAAACCGTATGACCTTCTACCGATTGTTTTACGGCATTGAACCTTTTCCCATTGTACCTTTCGACTTGACAGAATACAAGTGCACATGGAGGTTTTGTGAAATCTCAGAGTGACAGATAGGACATAAAGCTGTCTGACTCGAAGAACTCCCACTTCGGTGTAGAGTGTGTTAGTGGGGTACCGGAATGGTCTTCCGTAGGCAACCTTAAGCAGAGCTCGTTGAGCTCTTTCAACCCTTATTAACGATGATTTACCAGCCGCACCCCATGCTATTATGCAATAGTTAAGGACTGATTGACAGAGAGAGAAGAATATCATCTTTAGAACTGAGTCATCTGCAATTTTACCCAGCTGCTTAAAGACACGGAGCATCTTTCGAACCCTACCCCTTAATGCAGTCAGATGTGTGGACCATGACAAACGGTTATCTACAAAGACTCCCAGGTATTTAAGAAATAAGGATTTGTTTTTATTACCCGCTTTCATCAGTGTAGGCGACGTAATATTGTTTACCATTTATCCTTTAAAAAGTTTATCATATTCTAAAACCGCCACAGACTAGCAACATGAAAGTATCTATATTAAGTTACGAGCTATGATGTGTTACAATTACGCAATATTCTAAAGCATTTTTCAGCGGTATTTATCCTGGTGACTGAAACTCGGTGGAAAGTATCAAAAATCGACTTTTAAAAAGCTAATTGATTTGAGCTAGTTGATTGTATTCAGATATGATCCCATAGTAAAAGTTCCTCATCACGATTTTTAAAATCACCCTTTTACAGATTTTTGTTTTAAAGGTCTCTTTCTAAAACCTGATAAATGACATATCGGAGACATATCCTATAATAATCTTGCTACAGATATTACTATTCATGTCCGGGCACTATCACTTCAATTTGGTCCAAGAAATACTACCATGGGCCACCCATTGGTAACGGCCGCGACTTGCAAGTTGCAGGGCGTGGGTTCGAACCGGGAGGCGCTTTACTTTGTGTAAATTATTTCATCACCACTGTTCCCAAATGGTGAAGGAAAACATCCTGAGGAAACCGGCATGTCTTAGAACCAAAAATTCGAAGACATGTGACATCCACCAGCATGCACTGGGCCTGCGTGTTGGATTACGTCCCATTACCTCTCACAGAGCAGAGGTCTGCACGCACAACGGACCAAATGCGAAAATGGGGTCCATCTATCTATCCTATCCTGTACTGACTTCACGCCTAATTTTCGTCATTAAAGGAAATTCGCCCACAATCTGCAAGTACGCGCGCTTAACTATCCTATTCAACGTACGAGGTTCATACTTGGAATACAAGTTATTAGAGCTTACATTGAAGACTGAGAGAATAATTTGAACTGAAATGTGTTTCTGTATGAGGAATGGGGAAATGAAGGAGTTTCATAATAAATGGTACAAGATAGAAATGCAGCAGCGTTGCTTTATATTGAAGACGTATGCAAGCTTGAAGGTTCTTACAAGCTTGCATAGTTGTTGAGTTGTAAAGATAAACTATGTAAAAGAATAGCCTTTTCTGAATAAACTAAAAGATATTCAGGTTATATCTATGCAGAGTAAAGGCTAGGAAAATCAGACCCATTTATTGACACAAATAATCGGGAACATGGTCCAAGCTACCGGGAGTTAGGGTTCCAGAGAAAGAAACCTCCTAATAATACGAGCCGTGTCTAGAAATTCTGTTTTCTGAATCAAACCCTTGACCCAGATGCCTAACGAGAGCCTCCTAAGGAGTTGGTCGAAGTTCGTGGCTATCATGGCTGATATGGCTATCAGTACATCAGTTGCTGAATTCACATCCCACCTAATCTCAGTTTAATTCTTTTCATCACTTCCATAAACGTTCAAGTTAAGTAAAGTAACAAATAATTTCATGAGATTTAGTTTTCAATTTATCTTATAAATATTGCCTTGTCCAAAACAGTGTAACATCGTAACCTTGCAGATAACCCAATTTCTCATTTTCATAGCTATTACTCACAAGTCAAATAAGTCACAATTTGTTAAAATTACAACACTCCAAAGTCACTTAAGTCGTTTCCGAAGATAGCCGACTAATTACGATCTTGCCCGAAGTCCTTATTCATGAGCTTTTCAAGCGACGTCGCAGGTTACAAATTGCGGTATTACTTATGCTAAATGCTAATACAGAGACAAGGTCATGTCAGATGGATGGAGAGGCTGGACCTTGACCCTTGGAACTAATTACGGGAAAAGGATGGTGGGCAATACTTTTAACGACGATGTAGGTTGTTGTAACTGATAGCGAAGCTTCGTAGGTCACATACTCGTCCCCTGTTACTGAAAGCTTAATCAATTTCTGATTAGTTCTTCTTGTGTTGGTAGTTGTGAGTAGATGATCACATAGGCTATTTAACCGTTTGAAACCGTTGATATTTCTGTTAAAAGCTGAGGTTTGAGAAAATGGTACTACATTTTCTATGCCTTGACCTTAATAACGTCTCTCTTAAAAATGGTGTCATTATATCTGGGGGCGATTACCGTATTTTTTAAGTATGTTTGCATTCTGACCGGGGCGACCCAGCTCTGCTCGGGTGGAAATAGAAAAACCGCCTTTTTCTAAAAATGAAACCTAGCTAGAACGATTTATCGTCCCCGAAACCCCATGCAAACTAAATTCGCGCTATGCGGCCTCTAGAATATAGTCAATGGGTTATCAGTTTCAAATCAAATGTTTTATCGTAAAATAGGATTTAATTAGAGTGTGCGACAAAACTGATTAAAATAGACTTCTAAAAATGCTAGTTCATTTAACCAAGGCTATAAAAGTTAAAGCCGTTTGTCTCGTTATTGCCAAAACTTTTTGGTCTGTTTTTAACATTGAGTAATGTCGGTCTTAAAGTTTATTAACAAAGGATTAAGAGCAGATTTCTGTCTTTTAACATAATTATACATAGTTTTAAATTTTGTGTCTAGTAATTATGTAGATATTTTTTATTTTCCCAGACAAAATGTATAATGGAGCTAAAAAAAAGACAATCTAAGTTTATCTCGATAATTAAGCGTGCAGATAGATCAGAACATATTTATGGAGACTATGAGTGAGGTTAAACGAGCGTAATTTTTTGAATTATGAATCGCATTATTTGCATTCAACTGAAACATTTCACTCATTTTTCGTCACCGTGTAGCGCAAATAGAATTTTTATATGAAAACGAATGCAGCGTAAATTACATAACCCAAAAAACACCACTCACAAAATTATGTTTGTTCGGCCTCGCCCTAATACGCGTTTTTACGTAGATTGGTATGACTGTGAGTGTTGGTTCGTTTGTACAGGCTGCAATTTGAATGGTTGTTTCCCCGTGGTAGAATTATTTGGCATCAGTAGTACTGTCAAAGCCGAGTTAAACTTAATAAATGAAAATGCTTTTGTAAACAAAAACCCCGACTGCAAAGATGTAAACAAGAAGAAAATCATGCTGTGTAGTCGGAGGATACATATTCGCGAGCTGGCTGACCAAAACTATAAATATCCTCCGACTGCACAGCATGATTTTCTTCTACAAATTTAAAAAATTTCAACCCCTACATTAAGGCGCACAAAATACGCTATATTACTTTTTTTATAACGTCACTTATCTATGAATACTTGGGCGGCCAAGACCTATCTCGCGAAGTCTTAATTATAAAAATCCTTCAAGTGGTTTGAAAGATACAAGGTAATAAAGAATATTACATACATACAAACATACAAAATACGCGCGAAAAACATAAACCTTTCCTTGCAGCCGGGTAATGAAATAGATATTTACAAAATTCATTAAACGAAATAAACTGCAATAACTTTACAAACTTACCTCTACTTCTTGCATAACTGAACTCAAATACAGTCTCGCGTTACAACTCTCTCGGAAAGTTCGAAGGAATTTCTCAATTAGTTTCCGTAGATAACTTGCATAATTATCTTAGTTACCGGGAAATTCTCTGAATAATATCTACAAGCTTTAAAGGATTGCCTTGTTAAAAGATTTCAAGCATGAGGTCCTGGATTAGATTTTCGAATCGGATAAAATGTTATTAATTTTATTCCGTCTCAATTTTCTAAACAACATTCCAAAGTCTGGATTTGTTCCTGGTGGATGGCAAAATACTCGACTGTAATTTTATCCGAATGGCTATACAGGTGGGATAATTCCATCAAGGGCCGACACCTCCACCAATTCTTTCCATCCGTTCGCGTGCTGCTGGCCAGGACATGGCTTGAGGTGTATTACGTGTTGCCCAATTTCTCACAGTGCATGGTAACTTTAAAAGTAAATTATTATAATTTATTATTTTCCTTCAAGTTCGTTGTCGTGTCAGTGTTCTACATCTGACTGCGTATTACAATCTGCACATCAAATCTTATGGGTGTGTATACTTTGGCAGAATGAACGTAATATTATGTTGAATAATGTACAAGCTGCATCAAGAGTTGTTTACTACGAGTATACGGACCTTGTGGAAACTAGAGCAAATTTCCGTGCGTTCAAGCGTTTTTGACATACTTATTATTGTAATCAAATATAACATTTTACAATATTAGGATCTATTAATATTAATGCTAATTTTTATCCGCGGTGCTAGGCAACTGAGCTTATCCCAGTTGTAAACGACGCTTTGTGCCTATTGGCCTTATTTGTTCTATCTGCTGCTTGATATGGAGGGCAGTAGAAATTTGTATTTTTTCCTACTCTTCCGTTATTCTTTTCTGATTAATTTCGTTGCAGGATCCAAGACAGTTAAATTCATTCTCCGGGACTTTTGAGCTTCATTGCCTCGGCGCTTTTCTGGTGGTTGATCCTAGCTTTCAAGAGTTGCAATGGTTTGGGAATAGAGCGGTAGGATGTACACAAAATAAAATATGCTCGCCCCCCCACTACATCGGACTTAAACATTGGTGAAATGTGGGTGAACACTATAGAGTAAATTTCTGCCTGAACCTTCGGGAGTACAAGCGTGAAGATCAGTAATAACTAAAAGCTTCCTTTACGATACTCTTTGCGCTGTAGCATGGTGTGGGTGACAGTTTCAATAATTTTTGTTACGCATATACGTATACGCATTTATTGTAGTTTAACGTCATACAGGCAACTATGGTATGACGTTAAACTACATGCGCAAGGAGTGTAGTTACTGGTCTTGAAAACACTTAAGAATCACTAGGGAGCCTGTGAGTACAGTTTAACGGGTTAGAAAGCTTTGATTTGATATTCGTGTGTACGAAACTCTAGCTAGTTTATCTACGGAACTATAGACTAACAAGAGCTACATTATCAACCTATATATGTTCTGTAAGCTTTTAAAATAATCTATTAGCGTGTATTTAATAAATAAGTTGCTATGGTAGAGATAATGAGGTTGTGCTTTCCCATAAGGAAAGCATTTTTAGTCCATCCCATTGCCGCTTTTTGGATAGTTTTTATATATTTACCTTGTAACAAATAAGTGTGTACACGTATTCATGAAGTTTTTTAATTAAAACAAAACGGGCAATAATAAAAAAAGCTGTTTTTTTTCCGTAATAGCTTGCGGTTGCTTTGCGCTTAGCTTTTATTAGCTTGTTATGTATGTATGGAAATAAGGCCTAGATTGTCGAATAAGTGCCTCCGCGAGATATTTGTTTTCTATGGCCACATTGCCCGTAAACCAATACGACGTGACAACTTACTAAAAGTAATTCGAAGGCAAACGACCGAGAGGCAGAAGTCCTATACGTTGGTCTGACCAAATTCGAAACTCGCTGAACATCAAAGCCTCAGAAGCTGTGCATGTTGCTGAGAATAGGAGCAAATCCTGAAAATCCTGGTAAGGATAATGGGACAAACTATTCAACTTATTGCATCGTCATCGATCCTTGATATGTGTGCAAAGTTTCAAATTATTTCGACATTTTGAAGGGGCTGAAAAACACATTCAAAGATTCCGTTAGATAGATACATAAAGCTAATAAAAGCGTGTTAAAAAAGCTTTCTTTTTGCGTAATACCGTATAGTCGAAGAATTCCCCGTCTACGGAATTTTAATAGCGCAATGACACTGTCTTTTTTGTACTTATAGCAAAAATCCGAATAAAAATACTTAATTCAGCAAAATTAAACATAAATGTACAACAATACACGGCAAAAACGAGCTACTTAACCTCACAACATTACAAATTCCACTTTAACTTGTTTTACTATGTCGCCAGCTGAAATTGACGCAATCTTCTCAGGGTCTCACTTACCAAACCTTATTACACCGCTCGCATATTGATAAACTAACCGAACACCATAAATACGATGTAATTTACACAAGACAACGTAACTCGGGGAGAAGACGTTGTTCTATCAAGACAAGGCTATATGTGGTTTAGTACACAGACATACATCTAAATGACGCGACTGTATGTACTTCGCGTGCCAAAAAACGGAGTAAAGTTACGATAAATGATCGTAGTCTGAGCTTTTTATTCAGCATTATCGGCACCGGAAATCCACCGAAATCTAGAAAAATGCCTTACGTAAATAATGTATAAAAATAGTTGGCCGAGGCATTGGAAATGTTTTCTTTTATTGGTAAGTAAATTTGTTTTTAAATAGTTTGTGAAAAAGTGGCACGCTTGGTTTTCATACAGATGGAGGGACTTGCGTTATCTAGTTAGATGTATGTCTGTGGTTTAGTACCAGTGTGGTTTATATTTAGATACGTGTTGCATAAGTGTGCTAGGTTTTGATGTGTTTGCAAATGAATTTCATACACGAATTACAGCAAGAGGGAAATTTGTTTTTTTTTACCTAATGTAACCACCATGCTAGTATTATATTATCTGTGCCCTTGCTAACCAGCAAGGGCACAGATGCCTCATCCCATACAAAGAAACCGTGCCAACGTAACTAGCGTTTTTCGTCTGATTAAGATAATTATTTATTATAGGTACTTCGATCGCGTTCGGTTCCATTCCACGGCTATAGATCGTGTTACAATGAAAACCCGACTTGCCATTTTTTCGCTTACCATCAGGTGAGATAGTGGTCAAGCGCAAGCCTATCAATAATAAAAAATAAAAAAATGTGTTACAATACAAATTTAAAAAATCGAGTGGCATGCCTCAGCAATTTAAAACCGCGTTTTCAATAACAATTCGATGCATATCACGCCATCTAGTGACATTTATTCGAACCAAATTTTCTTTGTTAGCGCTGGGACCCCGTGGCAAGGGCGAGGTAAACAACTAGATACTAAAACGGCAGCTAATATGGCGCAAGACCTAAAGGTAAATTAGCGAAATGACTCAAGTTAAATTAAGAATAAAGGAAAATTGGTGAAATACTGAACATCGAATACTGTATTTAGTCTGTGTTTCCCGATAGCTACAATCTAGGGGTCTTTAAGGCAAGAGTGAATACGTTACTTCTAGGAAAGTGTGCTCCATAATCGCCTTCCATCAGGTGAGATAGTGGTCAAGCGCGAGCTTGTATTAGAATAAAAAAAAATCGAGGATTAATCAAGTACTTTTGTCAATTCTGAGCTTGAACCATTCAGAGAAGCTACTTTGCACTTATCCTCATTTTAAAACTTGGACCAAGTTAGCTGACGCTGAGTTGTTCTCAGAGTGATAAACTAACCAAGCATCGTAAATACTATGTAATTTACACAAGACATCGTAAGAGAGAAGACATGTTGTATCAAGATAGGGCTTTATGTGATTTAGGAACCTACGTGTGGCTGGCGAACGTGTACTGGGTTTTGATGTGTATGCAAATATGTTACAAACTAGCTGTCGCCCGCGGCTCCACCCACGTGTAATTAGTACTTCTACACAATATCTTTAAAAATTATACCCTAAGTGTTATTCTGATGTGAAACTTTTTTTATATTCGGTATGCTCGCGTTTGACCACTATCTCGCCTGATGGTAAGCGATGATGTGGGGTACGATGAAGCACGCTTGCCTAGAAGTAACCTATTCTGTTTTTAAGTTGTGTGTGAAAAAGTGGCACGCTTTATTTTCACACAGATGGAGGGGCTTACGTTATCTAGTTAGATTTATGTCTGTGGTCAGGACAATGAAATTCAATGTAGAATGTTGAAATGTTATCACTGGATGTAAATGCCACACGCAGGAGGTAGAATACATTTTAACTTGGCGAATTCTATATCGTTGGTCACCCATTTCAGCTTTTGTATTTTCCTGCAAATGCGTTTTGGTTTCCTGCATCATTGGTCTAGTAGACGCTAGCGAAACTGCTGGACGTGAAGTCCTATGTTCTATTCACGGATCGGATAAAGTGTTAATGGGTATTCTTTTTTTTTTCTATAATAATAATAATAAATAAATAATAATAACACAAGAAGAATAGGGCGCTGGTGTGTGCTTTGGACTCGCTGCTTCAGAACATCTTTGAAAGCAGCGAGAACCTCGTTGATACGCATTCAATCCTGTATTGCGGGGCTGTTGCGGCATGTCGTTTAGCTAATGTTAAGTGCCGAAATGAAGCTGTTCGACCAAAGCCTGCCGTGCCAGCCTGGCAATGCAGGATCGAACAGCGTATCGATAGGGCTAGGGTACTCATCGGCAAACTATGCTGCTTCAGAGAGGGCAATACACGACCACGTGTGATGCGCTTCGTGAGGCGGGCATTTTCGGGGACTGGGATCAGTCCTCAAGAATACATGTCCCGTGTCACGGAGCGCATCGACTTCTTGAAGCAGAAAGTGTGTGCATGGGCCAGCCGTATTCGGCGGTATAAGCGGCGGGTTGACCGGTACTCGCAGAATCGCATGTTCCAGAGCGATGAGAGGTGGGTATACAGAGCTTGGGAGCGACCTGAGCAAAGTGTGACTGACGTGTGCCGCCCGGATGATGTCGCTACGAGTACATTCTGGCGTAGCATCTGGTCGGTACCCGTCTATCACACTGAGGGTGACTGGATGCGTGATGTCGAACGCGTGTGTGAAGCTATACCAGAAATGGAAAAAGTGATAATTAGTCCCTCAGATGTAGCCAAAGCAGTTCGTCCACTACCGAACTGGAAGTCTCCAGGACCGGACGGACTGCATAACTTCTGGCTCAAATGGTATAGCAGCTCACACGCGTTTCTGGCATCTCAATTCCAGTCATGTTTAGAATCTGGGTCGCTTCCGCAGTTTTTAACAACAGGTGTTACCCACCTGCTCCATAAGACAGGTAGTCCCGCGGAACACAAGAATTATAGACCAATAACATGTTTGTCGACGGTTTATAAACTTCTTACATCCATCCTGAGAGGAAAAATTAATGTACACATTGAAAGTAACTTAATAATGTCTGCCTCTCAGAATGGATGTAGGAATGGGTCCCGCGGCACTAAGGAGCTACTCCTCATTGACATGGCCATAAGCCAGCAGGTTCGTCGATCCCGCAAGGATCTGTCGACATGCTGGATAGACTACAAGAAGGCCTACGACTCTGTGCCGCATACATGGCTCATGAGGGTGCTGGAGTTGTACAAAATAGATGCAACTCTACGCGCCTTCCTTGAGTCATGTATGGGGCAATGGAAGACGGTCCTTCGATATCCAGGATGTCGACTGATTCAGGGGGATGATGAGCCCGTATGGATTAAGCGGGGGATATTTCAGGGCGACAGTTTGAGTCCACTTTGGTTCTGCTTAGCCCTGAATCCTCTAAGTACACTGCTGGAGGATTCAGGTCTAGGCTATCGGCTGAGAAGAGGTGGTCAGGTTATATCTCACCTCCTTTACATGGATGATCTGAAACTCTTTACCCCCAACAAATTCCAACTGACAGAACTACTGAAGGTAACTGAAACCTTCAGTGACTCCATCAGGATGGAATTTGGTGTGGACAAATGTGCAGTCATGCATGTAAAGCAAGGGGAGATTATGGAATCCGAGGGAATTCAACTCTCTGATTCCATACACCTCAGACACCTCTCCTCGACCGAAACTTACAAGTATTTGGGTATGTCGGAATCGTTGGGCATTAACAGTACTGACATGAAGCAACTGCTGAAGGAGCGTTTCTTTGGCCGCCTGAAAAAGGTATTAAATAGCCTTTTGTCAGGTGGAAATAAGGTGCGCGCCTTCAACAGTTGGGTCATGCCGGTTTTGATGTACTCTTTCGGCATACTCAAATGGACTCAGACTGAGCTCGACGCCCTTGATAGGAGGGTCCGGACACTGCTGACCGCAAACCGGATTCATCACCCACGATCATCAGTGATGAGACTGTACATCCCGCGGAAATGTGGGGGTCGAGGCTTTTTAAACGCCAAGACTCTTCACAACCGCGAGGTGTGCAGCCTCAGAGAATACTTTTTAAAAACTGAAGTGGGTATGCATCGGGATGTGGTCGCAGTGGACAAGGGACTCACCCCGTTGACCATGGCTAAAGAGAACTGGCGCAAGCCTGTAATACTAACTACTGATGAACGCAAAGAGGTATGGCAAGGCAAGGAACTTCACGGACGCTTCTATCGGGCTCTCCATGGGCCCGATGTAGATTTCCAAGCGTCTGTATCCTGGCTACGTTTCGGTGACCTTTTCGGGGAAACTGAAGGTTTTGTCTGTGCAATTATGGACGAAGTTATCCTGACGAATAACTACCGGAGATATATAATGAAGGACGGAACGGTTGACGTGTGTCGGGCATGCCACCGTCCGGGTGAATCCATCAGACATATTATCTCTGGTTGTTCTCGTCTGGCTAACGGCGAGTACTTACACAGGCATAACCAAGTGGCCAGGATTATTCACCAGCAACTTGCTTTGAAGTACAATTTAGTGGATTCCGAGGTACCGTATTACAAGTATGTGCCCGACCCAGTTCTCGAAAATGACCATGTCACGTTGTACTGGGATCGGTCTATCATCACTGATAGGACTATTGTTGCCAATAAGCCGGATATAGTGGTGATAGACCGATTAGCGCGCCGCACAATGATAATCGATGTCACCATCCCACATGACGAGAACCTCGTGAAAGCTGAGAAGGAGAAACAAATCAAGTATCTCGACTTGGCACACGAGGTTGTCGACATGTGGAATGTGGACTCGGCGATCATTGTGCCGATTGTCGTTACGGCCAACGGCCTGATGGCCAAGAGTCTCGACGACCATCTGTCGAGGCTATCATTGCGCGGTTGGATCAAGGGCCTGATACAGAAGGCAGTACTCCTCGATACGGCTCGCATTGTGAGGAGGTTCCTGTCTCTGGAGCCCTAACCACCGGTAGCTTGGACCCTGCTCCCGACACCGGCGGAAAACCATTATTTTTATATTTTTAAATGTTTTTTTTTATGATTTGTTTTTATAAAGAAATATTTAAAAATGTAAATATGAAATGTGCACAAAATTAAATAAACGAAATAATAAATAAAATTAAAGTCGTTTAGTTCAATAGTGGTCGGGCAGGGGCCGGTAGTCCTCCTATAGTTTTGGGCAATCGATCCACTAAACCTACAAAATCCATAGGCAATTACATTTTCTCCATAATTTGCAATAGTCCTGCACCAACCGGGGATTGTCCTTGGGTGCAGTTGCGTAGTGCATACAGGGATAA
This sequence comes from Orthosia gothica, assembly GCA_949775005.1. Taxonomy (NCBI): domain Eukaryota; kingdom Metazoa; phylum Arthropoda; class Insecta; order Lepidoptera; family Noctuidae; genus Orthosia; species Orthosia gothica. The sequence continues at coordinate 11,841,263 of OX459044.1, forward strand.
TCGTCGGTTGGTGTCACATTTTTTGATACATGCCTAAGGGGGCCTCTACGAGTTGGCTTCGGCTCCTCGCACGGTCTCTAAGGTCCCGAGATAAAAAACAAAAATAAATAACAAAAAACTAAATTATATTTTTTTCTCTATAGGCTCGCGTTTGACTACTATCTCGCCTGATGGTAAGCGATGATTTGGTCTACGGTGAAGCACGCTTGCCTATAAGTAACCTATTCATTCTGGACTTAAAGACCCCGTTTCTTTTTTTTTTGTGGAGAAGTGCTGATGCATACTGCACTACCACGGGGAGATAGTGCAGTTATGTGGGACTCTAAGTCACTAAAACTCCACGGTGTCCTCCCGTGCCGCTTATGGCGGGAACACGGGCACGCATTAGCACTCACTGCGAAAACTTAAAGACACCAATGTTGTAGCTATTAGGGAACAAAGACTCCGGCAGGAAATTCCAATCTTTAGCTGTGCGCACAATAAAACTATTAGCAAAACGCTTTGTGCGTATGTGTGTATGTATGTCAAAAATGTACCGATGGCTCATGGCCGTATCATCGTAGTCCGATGATGGAAAGGGCTAGACAGAATCAAATTGTGCAGTTCCGTCGCACCCTCCCCGAAATGTAACCGATAAAAAACCGACAAGCTGCCCACTCGGCGTCGATGTTCGAGGCTCTGAAGCTTTGACGCGACCAAGGCATCGTTGCCAATAAGCCTCATGGCCCGTCTGTCAATAGACTTAACTGCCTCAAGCTGGTATTTGGCAGATCCGTCCCAGAGGTAAGAGCAGTACTCCATGCTTGGCCTAACTTGCGCTTTATACAAGTTGATCAGCTGTTCTGTGCTGTGAAGTAGCGTCTCACCTTTGTAAGAATCCCTAACTTTTTTGCAGCCAATTGAAGTTTCGTCTCAATGAATGGACCGAAATTGAGGATTGATTTCTTCATATGACATTTGCCTGTAGCAGCATGGAGCCCGTTTGATTGTAATAGGCTCTTATATGGTATTGCTTACCAATGCGAAATGTAGGTTTCGAAGAGAGTTACCGTGACCCTGGCACAAGCAACTGAAGGAACACGGGCGGGTTTTAGTCAGTAAAAGTCTGACACGCACTCCCGCTTCACCCAGAGCGGGAAAGTAATTGGATGATATAAGAAATAAAAAAAATGGAAAAATATGTACACATTTCTGTTGAATCCTACGAGAAACCTACGTGCCATTACATTGTGTATTTTGATTTCAGTATTTAATTGAAAGTTTGTTTGGTAGCATTGAAGTATATTCAGTATAAATTTCTGATTAATTAAAAATGATTTAAAATATTGGTACAATTTATGACGAAAATGATGTTTCTCTGTGAACGATAAGCTCCAGTGAAAATTTCAATCAAATGAAACCTAGAAAGGGTCGGAAGGTCGAGGTCATCAATAATAAAAAATAAATTGTTTCATGGCAGAAATATTGTATTATATTTTCATGTAGTTTGAAACGAGAAAATTAATTTCAGGCCGCCCGTGGCGTTTGCGTAAACTATTATTACGAAACAAACTAAATTAAAATTCTGCTAGACTTGGAAACTAGATGGGTAAGCTAATATAAGTTAAGGTATGCAGGTCACAACAATCTAGCAGAATTTTAGCAGTTACTTAATTAGGGTACCCACAGGTAGACCCAACGCGACACTGTGACAATGCGTTTTCATAATAAATATTTTAAAATTGTTATATAGCTTTTCTATAGAAAGGCTTTTCGCATCGATGTCGCGTTGTCGTGTCTCGCCTCTCTGTGAGAGCATTTCACCATTAAACGGTGATGCGGTTTACGTAATAAGTATAATCATAATGTGATATGTGTCTTAGGTAGGCAAACTAGAAAGTTTATATTTTTAGAAGGTACCGAAATAAAAAACAGTTTTAAACAATTTAATGAAAAATAAAGACAAAAGACAAAAGATATTTATTTCAATTAAGCTACCAAGCGGCACTTTTGAATGTCACAATTTAAATTTACATGGAATAAAAGTTGATTGTACCGTGAATTCGGAAAGTAGCTTGTTATGGAGAAGAATGCACAAGAAACTCCATACCAGGCCCCTCAGAAAGTATTGCGAAAAAAAGTTTTTATATATGGGAGACTGGCCAGTTATAATGTTTTTCTCTCAGAAAATATGATTATTTATAAGTAAAAATAAGTAAGATCCAATTTTAAAATTTCCCTCCACATTTTTTGCGAGTTAATTCAAAGTATTGTGTCTCACTGAAATATGGATCTGCGCCGGGAACATTTTAGAGCTATGATTTTATACGATTTCAAGTGTCGCCTGAAACCGGATGAATCGTACGATAGACTTCAAATGGCATTCATGGATGAAGGCCCTTCCAAGGCAACCGTGTATCGTTGGTATAACGAATTCAAGCGCGGTCGACCAACTTTGGGGGATGACGAAAGAAGCGGTCGCCCTTTGACGGCTGTTACCGAAGAAAACGTGCTAGCAGTGAAAAATTTAATCCAAGACAATAGGCGAATTACATATCAGGAGATTCAACACATATTGAAGATTGGATCGGGAAGCGTTCACGAGATTCTACACAGCCATCTTCGCGTGAGGAGGATAGTATCACGCTGGGTGCCGCACAACCTCACCGATGCTCAGAAGCAGGCCCGGGTGGAATGGTGCCGTGATATGCTTAACAAATTTGAAGCAGGCTCGTCTCGGCGTGTTTACGACATCGTTACAGGTGATGAGTCCTGGATTTATCAATACGACCCAGAAACCAAGCGCCAGTCGACTGTTTGGGTGTTTCAAAATGAGCCAACGCCTACCAAAGTGAAGCGATCTAGAAGCGGGGGTAAGATTTTGATCGCTAGCTTTTTTAATTTGACTGGCCACTTGGTATCAATTCCCTTACGGGATCAAAGAAGCATTAACGCCGAATGGTATACTACCAAATGTTTGCCAGAAGTTTTCTCTGTTATAAGCAACAAGCGACCAAACACAGGGCTCCGCGGGCTACTGCTCCACCACGACAATGCACCTGCGCACACCGCACTCAAAACGAGGGACTTCCTGGACAGCACGCCAGTCAAACTCCTGGGTCACCCTCCTTACAGCCCTGATCTAGCACCGTGTGACTTCTTTTTATTCCCAAAAATAAAAAATCAGCTCAAAGGGATACAATTTTCGTCGCCGGAAGATGCGCTGGCTGCGTTCGAGCAGGCTGTAAACGAGGTGTCTGCGGCGGACTGGAAAAAGTGTTTTGAAAACTGGTTTAGGCGCATGAATCTTTGTATAGAGGCTGGTGGAAAGTACTTTGAAAAGATTTAATAAAAATATATGTACGTATAGAACAATTTTTTTTAGTTTCGCAAAACTTTCTGAGTGTCCCACGTTACTCTTTAAAAAAAAATAGTGTTTTACAATATTTAGGTACATAAGTACATACATTAATAAATTCACATATGTGAGGACAATGCACCCAGAATAGAACTACACACTATACTACGTAAAGGTATAAAATATTAAAAGTACTCACACATGTACTGTGCAGTTATATAATAGGTACTAGAAAAACATTAACATCCGAAGCAGTTAAGTTATGACCAATCCCAACTGACGGCGCCCGTTCACGAACATGACGCATGAATCGGCACCACCCAGCTCAACCATCATGAAGGCAACCGAATGATCCAACACACGCACAACCATCAGAGAGACATTTGAGAGAGCACGACACACTCAACTGCCAGGGCACACACAAGTCAACGAACGAAACATAGGTATAGCAAATAGTAGATTTACAGTGCTGTGTACACACGTGCTGTGCAGCTATACAATACTAAAAGAAATCGAGTCTATACAACACAAACATATTCATACAGTTTTCAGCAGTTCCAACAATACTCCAAAACAATAATGTTCTACATATCATTTGTTTTTGCACCCTAGTGGTTGTAGAGCAGGACTATCATTGAGCCAAGCATTGTTATCAGTGATGTAATCCCCCAACTAATCATATGCCTGCCTGCATAGCGTGCGTTTTATACAATTTCGTCTCATTCAGCTCTAGAATGTGGGAAGGAATTTTATTGTACAGTACCCCATGTAAGATGAGGCCACTTTTGCCAGTCTGAAACCTGGTTAAACTAATTGGTCGCTATTTCTAGTAATGTAATTATGTATGTCTCCGTTTTTACTAAAAAGATGTAAATTCTTTCTCACTTACATGATGTTTTCATAAATATATTGACAAGGAACCGTCATGATGTTAATGTCCTTAAACAGTTTCCTTAGAGAATCGCGCCGGCGAATATTGTATATCGCTCTGATGGCTCGTTTTTGCAGAATTAAAATAGACTCAATGTCTGCAGCCCTTCCCCATAGTAAGATACCGTAAGATATTATACTATGAAAGTTACTAAAATAGACTAGCCTAGCGGTTAGCTTGAGCGACTCCAAAACTTTTGCATTAGATTCATTTTTGGTTTACGCAAATATGACCATGTTTCTGAATTTCGTACTAAGCTCAAGTGGCTGCCAATCCGCCTTCGCCGGAATGCCCACATTTTATCGTTACTCTACAGTGTTCTGTTTATTCCTACAACCCCCTTTTATCTCAAAGAACGCTTTAAGTTCCTTCATGACACACATTCTAGACACTTGAGATCATCGGAGAATTTGAGACTTTTGATGCCTGCTCATTCTACTAAGTTCTACAGTAAATCGTTCACGGTCCAGGCTGTTCGATTGTGGAATGAGTTGCCGATGTCAGTAAGACAAGCCCAGTCACTAGCATCTTTTAAAAATCTTGTCAAGAATCATTTCCTTTGTCTTTAATGCTTTTCTGTTTCTTCCATTTCTTTTTATTTTTTATTTCCAATCTTTGTTCAACCATTCTTTAATTATTATTTTTTAAATGTAATATTATGTATGTATATATATTTGTAAGTTTGTGTATAGTATTTTATATAGCTATATAATTTGTATGTATTAATATATTTTTTTTTTTTAATATAACAGTACACCCTACCCCCTATTTTTATCTTAAGTTCTTTAGTCCATCCAAAGGTTGTCTGGTAGATATCGCTGTCAGCGATAAGACCGCCTTTGTACCCATAGTATTAAGTTGCTGTATAATATGTGTTATTTCTTTTTTTGGTGTACAATAAAGTATATTCTATTCTATTCTATTCTATCCACATCAGTAAATTGGCGAATCTTTCTGACAGCATAAGCTGCCGAACTCAGCCGCCCCGCAAGTGATACTAAATGAGGACCCCATTGCAACCTTGAGTCTAGCGTGATCCCCAGGAAAACCGTTTTATCGATGAATTCGAGCTTCTCCTTGTTTAATATAATGTCACAATCAATACTTTTGACATTTGGCAAGGAAAATTTTACGCATTTGGTTTTTTTACCATTTAAAACTAAATTATTGTCAGTGAAGCAATCCTGAACCTATGTGCGCGTTATTTACGTCGTCAACCTGACAAGTACGTCTATTTATTTTAAAAATTAATGATGTGTCATCAGCAAATAACACCATGTTTAGTTTGTTTTCCAATAAATGGGGTAAATCGTTTATGTATATTAAAAATAAGAAAGGACCTAAAATTGAGCCCTGGGGTACCCCCATTTTCACATTTAACCCCGACGAATTCACACCGTTTATTTGAACTAATTGTTGTCTATCACTCAAATAAGATTTAACCAAACTTAACGCTGATTGACCTAGCCCGTAATGCTCAAGTTTCAGGAATAATGTTTCATGATTAACGCAATCAAACGCCTTCGACAGGTCGCAGAAGATACCTATGGCATCCTGCGACTCTTCCCACGCATTAAATATGTGTTTTAATAGGCTGACACCAGCGTCAGTTGTACAACGTCCTCTGGTGAAACCATACTGTTTATCATGCAAGTTGTTATTCGTATTAAAATGAATGAGCATTTGATTTAGCATTATCTTTTCAAATACCTTGCTGAAAACCGGCAACATGGACACTGGTCTATAATTATTTGTATCTTTACTGTCCCCGGATTTAAAAAGTGGTATAACCTTACTATATTTCATTAGATCCGGAAAGACTCATTGATCCACACACAAATTGAAAATCAAAGCCAAGTACGGCGCTATAGTCTGAATAATGGAGGTACAAGCTTTGATGGACATTCCCCATAGATCTTCGGTCAGTTTTATCTTGATTTGCTTAAAAGCTTTTACTACTGTTATGGGGTTTATATGTGAAAAGTTAAATTCATTGGGGCAGGCTGAAACGTTTGCATTTAATAAGCCAAAAGCGAGCGAGGGTGAAGAATTTATAATGAATAAAAAACAAACTTCAAACCATTGATGTATTAAAAAGAGGAAGATACGGGACTGCTCACAGCGCTTAGTCCTACTAATCTAAGTGCATGTCCGTAGCGGGTACTCAGTCGCGCACACGGCACATTGTTGATCACACAGCTCATTAATTTCAGTGTTTTTATGTTTTTTTGCAATAAATACGCACCAAAATGACTTCTTGTGTAGCTAAACATTGTTTAAATAATACCAGGAAGAAAAATAAGTCACCCGGGATCACTTACCACTCGTTAGTACAGTCAAAAATGTTAATTTGTTGAAAATTACAATAATATTTAATGTTTGCGTCGCCATATTTATGAGAGCGAGATAGATATTACAAACATGCGTGAGAGACACGATACGCACATATTGCAATGTCATTTCATTCATAATAGTAAACATTCGGCCAACATTCGGCGGCTAACGCGATTTCACTCGCACTACAGCGCCGTCTCTTATCTCTGTCCTTGTCTATCGGTAACTGTAGGTTTGGGACTAGTGATAACACTGAACACAGATGTGTGAGTTTCGGTGCATGTAGTTGTGCGCCGAGCCCAGGTTTTTTGATCGCGATGTTAGCGCGTAACGTATCTTCCTCTTTTTAATACATCAATGCTTCAAACCAGTTCATTACTAGATATCTCATTGCGACACTGAATAATTTAAACTACTAGCTAACGAAACTCATATCAATTTCAATCTTTATATTAAAGCGAGACCATTAGGTACCTAATTTTTTTCAAAAAATATTAAATCGAAAATAAAATCTGTTTGCGTGATCACTCAAGATTTTGAAATTTGACTCTCTTGAAGCGTGTTGTCGTGAAAGCTGTAAAAATTTACGGAATGAAATAACAAGGCGAACGTGCTCATCATAAAAAATACTTTTAAAAGTAAGTACCTACGTTTATTATTATTTCTGTACGTTCAGGTTTGGAATATCAAGAGACATTTTATTGAGTGGCAGTCTTCACGTATCTTTTTACTTACTTATTTTATAGAAACATTATTTTTTTCAAGACTTGATCTCATGCATTCTTAAAACAGAAATGAATAACTTTACTGAGTGTGGTAATATTCAGCAAACGCATGTAGCACTTGAATATTCGCATCTACATGAGCCTTATGAACTGGCATAGCGAAGCGCGGTTTTCAGCCAACTACTTTTCGACGTACTTACTAATTTTTTTTCTGCAAAAGCTCGCGGCGTTTGCTCTTTCAGATAGCCTTATTTATGAGATCACTAGATTTGCCAGCGAGTCAACCCACGTGGAAATCTAAAATTATCCCCTACCTGTGAGTTTGTTTCGGTATTCCTTCTCTGAGTAGTAATTTAGGAAATAAACCTCAAAAAAGATTACCTTGTAAAAGTGTTATTTTAACCTATTTGCAAAATAAATATCATTAGCATTTATCCTGAGGAATCGTACTCCCGGAATAAAAGTATTCTGTGTCCGTCTCCATGGTCCATCGTGATCATCTCAGCCGAAAGATGTCCACCGCTGGACATGGCCTCCCCCAAGCGTCGCCACACTAATCGGTCCTGTGCGTTTGGCATCCACCACAACCTTCACCAGGTCGTCAGTCCACCTAGAGGGAGGTCGTCCAATCCAACGCTGCGTCTTCCGGTACGCGGTCCAATCTAGTTGTATACCTTTGCACCTATTTTCTATTCCTTCTATTTTTCTGTTTTTATGTATGTGTAAATTAATGAAAACAATCAAATAAATAAATAAATAATTAGTTTAGCAGTTTGGGAGTGAAAATAAAAACAAATAATAAGACAGACAAAGTTATTTTCATTTCTAATATTAAGTACTCAAAAGTTAGCCCAATCAGTCCACAGTTAAATTTCAATAAATTATTAAGGTACTAACGCTTTGTTCTAAAACATTAGGTTAACATAACCACCAAAGAGTAAATAAACGAACTGACAGCCCAATCGAACTTCAATTATGAAATAGTTAGTTATTTATACTAAAATAACAAGCTGGGCCAGTTTGATGGTAAAGGGAAGTTACGGAGCTTCCGAAGCTCCGTTTCGACTCTGGCTCCGATGAGTCGGATCTTCCGATTGATGTTACACCTCCGGTTCTGACTTCAGCTACGACACTTTACATCGGAGGTCAAAACAACGGATAGCGGCCGGTGGTACGCGCCCGGTGGCTGGTGTGGCTGCGGTCAACGAGTACGAACAGGTTTTTGCATACTGCACGGGTAATACTGCGCTTTCTGTCGTAGGCAGTGTTGCCAGTCACAGATAGTCAAATATTACATGAGACATCCCAAAAAGGTTCATTTTTATGAAAAAAAATACATTACCTTATTTTATGTTGAAAATGACACTAATACGCTCACTCGCTCGCGGGTGTAAGCGGGGTGGAAGATTTAAAAATACACGTGAGTGAGTGAGTGAATATGCAATACGTCAATTTGTGTGTCACAAAATCAGGTGCGACAACACGACGAATGGAAACTTTGTTCGATGCGTTCCGTTTCTCGATTATTTTTTGTTTGCTGGAAAATGTTTAAATTTTTTAACTAGATCCTAAAGTTATGTAAAAGTTACATTTCGGAACGTGTTTTATTAGGCCTGCCTTGAACATATCGCTCTCCTGCCTCCACTTCCGACTCCGATTCCAGTTCCGACTCCGACAAACAAAATTTAAAATCTCTGATTCCAACTTCAGTTCCGATAAACCAACTCCATAACATCCCTAGTAAGGAGTGGAGTGAAGAGTAGTTTTGAGAGGAACTATCGAGGCCATTGCCTAATAGGCAGTAACGATCAATGTTGGCAACACTTTCAACTAAGTTAATTACTTAGGGAATATTTGAGAGGCAGAATAATTAACGTAGGCGGGCTATAAATGAAAATAAACTGAAATTATGTTTTAGAATTTTTCAGTGATCTGTCTGTAACTTGGTTAACCGGTAAAAGATAATTTTAAATAACTTGAGCATGCCAGTGAGAAAACACAATAGGCGATTGTCTTTTCTCGCTGGCGTGTTTAAATAATTTAAGATTAATTTATTATTATTTTACTTTAGAATACCCTATTGTTCGTGATTTTAGAGAAATAACCTACCTAATTGTCTGACCTAGATTAGAGTCAGGGCACCCATCATAAATAAAATAAAAAAAAACTATAGAAAATATTTTATTTAGTATCAATTTTCATTATAAAAATACTGTCGCAATATTGTCGCATTGTCACGTCATATCTGTCCGCGGGAGCCTTAACTCGACAAAATGTACGGAACATTTTATTCTATTCGTAAATTCAGGGTTGGAGCAAAAGTAAAACTTTTTCATAATAATTATGAGTATAAAGAATGACCCCTCAAGAGCAACTCAGTTAATTCTTTATAGTCCTAAAATCCTACTGCTTAAATGAGCAGCGATAAAACTTAATTTTCATGAATGACACTTGATAGTAGAATATATAACTGCAGAGTTGTCTGGAAATATCTAGACGAAATTATCTTTTATTTTATAAATTGTAATTAAAGATAATTGCGGCCACAGATACCTGCACACCTAAGAAGTGGGCTCTCTTACTATTAAAGCGTATATGTTTCCAAATGTTAACGCAGAACTGGCCGTGCGCCCGCTCGTTGCCAAAACATCAATATTGATTCTCCTTTTGGACAGTTTTGTTTGCAAAATATTCTTTGATTTACATAAATGGTAAATTATTTTATTTCTATAAGTTGGTTGGTACAAACACTTTTACATGTCTAACATATTTTTTAAAACTAGATGAGGTCGGCGTTTCCTTTCTGACTACTCTGAGAAGATGGGCTTTCGGCCTTTATTATTTATTATGGCATACTCAGAGGTCACAGTCTCTTTTAAAGTCCTGACAAAATCTTGGTTAGATCATGTAGACTGATGTCTGAAATAGTCTTTTGAGGAAAGAACCAGCCAGATTGAGTGGACCTATCCAGTCAGTGCACGATATATCAGATATATCCAGACAGTCAATAACCAAGCAGCTCAACTCACAATTTAAGGAGCTCAACGATTTGACGAACAATACCAAAGAAAGGACATTCGGGTAGGCCGCATAAACTACTCAAACTGCCAGACCATGATTAAAAACTAAGATAAATTAAAAATTTAAAACTATAAAAAAATAATGAGCCACATAGAATAGAATAGAATAGAATATACTTTATTGTACACCATAATTATAAGAAAAACTTAATTATACGGGTACAAAGGCGGTCTTATCGCTGACAGCGATATCTACCAGACAATCTTTGGATGGACTGAAAGAACTTACAATGAAAAAGAGGGTAGTCTGTGGTGTACTGCTATTACATTAAAACATATATATATTCAAAAATATATTGTTATAATAAATACTATCCATAAACTTAAATAACAATAACAACATAGTCTTCACATTCACAATAGTTAAAATAATATAATACTTTAAAAAGTAACACACACTTTCTTGTCATTGCAAGAAAAACCTTTTTTTTAATAAAAAATAACTTAATTCAAGGTGCAAAAAAAAAACTAATTAATTGGAGCAGCTCAATCCCAAGCCGTTTTATCCTCAACGTAATCTTTAATGCTATTTCATCATAATATGCCATTTCAGTTATGAAGAAGTTGTAGCTATCAATTATTCTGTGTAAAAATATTATTTAAACATTCTAGTCGTTTTTTAGGAGTACCTTTAAGAAGCGAAAACATTTCGTGTTGTTAATTATTTTTTAAAACAAAACTATGAGTTACACGAAAAAACCATGTAATACAAATTATGTATTTTATAAGAAAAACTTAATTATACGGGTACAAAGGCGGTCTTATCGCTGACAGCGATATCTACCAGACAATCTTTGGATGGACTTTTCATTGTAAGTTCTTTACTTACAATGAAAAAGAGGGTAGTCTGTGGTGTACTGCTATTACATATATATATATTCAAAAATATATTGTCATAATAAATACTATCCATAAACTTAAATAACAATAACAACATAGTCTTCACATTCACAATAGTTAAAATAATATAATACTTTAAAAAGTAACACACACTTTCTTGTCATTGCAAGAAAAACCTTTTTTTAAATAAAAAATAACATAATTCAAGGTGCAAAAAAAAAAAAACTAAATAATTGGAGCAGCTCAATCCCAAGCCGTTTTATCCTCAACGTAATCTTTAATGCTATTTCATCAGAATATGCCATTTCAGTTATGAAGAAGTTGTAGCAACAATTACTCTCTTTTTAAACATTCTAGTCGTTTTTTAGGAGTACCTTTAAGAAGCGAAAACATTTCGTGTTGTTAATTATTTTTTAAAGCAAAACTATGAGTTTGTCGAAAAAACCATGTAATACAAATAATATAAGTCATAAGTCATTTATTCATTTGTTTAACATAGGTACAATAATAATGGTATATACAGGTAATAAAGAGTGCGTACATGAATATATTTTTTTCAAACCAGTTAACCTAGCCGTTACTAAGGAGTATGCTTAAAGAAAGTAACGGTTTTACGGCACTAAAGCGGTGGAAGGCCCTTAAATAAACCTAATTGACCTCCACTATCAATTATCTAACCTTTTAGTACCTAACTAGTACTTTTACCGCTTGAACGCTCCTCCAACAATAGCAATATGACAGCCATGAACAGATACAGCAGCCATATTTGCCTTGCAAATTATGAAAACAGATGTCTAAGACGGCCGTCTAATTAAAGTTAGTGGTATCGCCAGTCTCTCGGAGATTGGCCGCTAATCCGCCGAGCGGCCACGAGGGGCCACGGACTTACAAAGTTTTTCATAACGATTGCGGAGGGACTCAACTTGAGGATTTGTACTCGGCATATTGATGAAGACGTCCTACTGCGTGGATTGACTTCTATATTCATATACCATTGAAAATTTCATATTTATGGTATTTGGAAATAGTGAGCTTTATAAGAAATGAATTAGGTAGGTACTGATTCCATAACAGAAAAGATTTTTTGTTATGGTATCAGTAATGCCAGATTACCTGTTAGAAATTAGCAACAAATTTTCCTCTCTTTCGGGTATATTGGTTTAGATTATTAAGTAGTCTTCTGGAAAGGAAAACTTGTAATAAATAATAATTAATATTTTTTAAGTGGTGTACAGTAAAGTACATAATAATAAATAAATAATAAACACCGATTTAAAAGAAAAATATAAGTAAAGATGTACGGTTTTCGGTATCTCACATAAATGACGTAAACGTAAATTGTTGAGCTCCTTAAATTCTGAGTTCAGCTGCACGGTTGCAAAAAAGCCGGCAAACTGTAGCTGCCACTTAGTCTACGGAGTTTCGGCCTTGGATTTCCATTTTCCTAAATACCTTTCTTCACCTCTACTCCCTCCAACTTCATCTTCCTCTCATGTTTCTATTTTTAATTATGTGTTGTGTGTTATCTACCTATCAAATATTTAACCATAGGTACACAGAATTTAGAGTGGTTATATTGACTACATAAATACCAGTTCGTAGTGTAAATACGATATGACAAACAGTAATTACAGAGTATCAAATCCCTCTCCTGAGAATTAAACTCAGTTAATTGGCGTAATTATCACGTGTGCCAACCGTTGGAACCCAATACCCGGAGGTATCTATAATAATATTTACATTGAATCAGGCGTCGATTTTCATATACAATTATGTTTTTGATACTGCTTGAATTACTCATGAACGAGTGCTCATTATTTGTACTGTAATTATTGGAATCGTTTTGTTCTTACAGAGTTTTGCTGCAAGGCGTTGTCCACCGAGTTTTTTTTTTATTCAGAACACATTGCAATTATATTGTCATTTTCTTTTTCGATATTCAGATATAATTTATTAAAAAATGATTCTTTATTCTGATATTGTTATTTTACACAATTTTTACGGTTTAGTCTCATCTCGGCACCCCATCTCGCAAAATCATGTAAGGTACACATACAAATTTGAAACACGGTATTCTATTAACTAAATCAGATTATATGTTGTAGTATATTATTTGTTGATTTGAGCTTGATTATTTATTTAATCAATTTTATTTAATCAATTCTTAATTTTATTTGTTGATTTTATATTTTTAAATTTATATTTATTTATTTAAACTTCATGCACAAAGGTAACTACAGGTAGGTAGGTAGGTATTTGATTAGATTTTTTTTCTCTTTACCTATATGTGATACGGTTTCGAGATGAGACTCTACCTAAATTTAATTCTAAAACCCATTTTTACTCAACACTTGATTAGGTGTGGTAAAAGTCGTCGGATTTCTTTCAAAAGGTCTGTCTACTAAAGAAGCGGATAACCTTAACACGGCTGGTGTTGTCGAATCTCGGCACCTTCCCATCTGGACACCGTAACTCATAAAATTTAAAAAAATAAAATAAACAAATAAAAAAACCGTATCAAATAAAAAAATCTAAATAAAAATGAAATAAAAAATTGATAAAATCAAATTGATTGAATAAATAATCAAGCTGATTTAGTTACTAGATACTGTGTTTCTATTTTATTACATGTGAACCTTACATGATTTGTGACAAGGTGCCGAGATGGGAAGGTGCCGAGATGGGACTAAACCATTTTTTCGTAGGTACGTGCCAGAAGTAGACCCGGTTTAGTCATCGTAACTTCGGGTAAACACGTGGTATCAGAAGAATGTTATTTTTCCACACCACACACTGCTAGTTACTCGTTGACAATACTCTTATCATAAACTGATTTTGGTTGGTAGTAAAAATTGGTCAAAATTCTAAGCAAATTTGGGTACAGGCAGTCAGTTTATTTAAATAAAATATAGCATAATTTTAATAACAACATTGGCTAGTTAAACTATTCCACACCACTGGTACGCTTAACTACATAAAATGTATCCAACCAGCGATATAAATATTATAAGTATTACTTTTATATGTTCCATTTTATAAACCGTCCAGATATCGTAGAAACGCGTCGTTCAAAGCATACTTCAGCAAAGAACTCTGACGTCATGTCCACAAGAATATTGCCTTACACATTTCCGATACCCTTTTCAACATTAATTCACATAAACGAGTTTCACTAGAAGCCTGTCCAGCAAACACGCTAGCTAGAAGGCGTGTAATGCAATTACGTGACAAGCTTGAGCCCGTGGCGACGCGACGGTAGCACGTTCATTAAGGGTTCTCGGATGTTCCAACTATAATGGTCGGGTAGATTAGAGATTTAAATTAGCGTGACACGAGAATTTGTGAGTGGGGTTTTGGATAATAACATGCATTTTAATGTTGCGGTCTTTGATGAACAAGACCAGAACATTAAAATGAAGAAAATTAAGGGAAATTTAATACCTACAATGATGAATGTTCACATTTAAATAAGCTCTATAATGTCATCAATATTCCTGCACCTGTCTTACCACATAATTATTTATTTTGATTCAAATGTCTACACAAATACTTACCAAATTTTTTGCAATAAAAATTATAATTTGCCATAAAGCCATATAAATTGTCGGCAATATGATTTTTTCTTTGCAATTTCCTCATTTTTAACCGACTTTCGGTTCTATGTTCGACTTCATGTATGTTTTTTTTTTGTGTATGTTCACCGATATCTCCGTCAATTGTAGACCGACTTTGTTTTTTTTTTGTTTGATAGGATATGTTCCGAAATTGGTCCCATTTTAAATTGGTGAAGATCTGATGGAGAACTTCGGAGATATACAACAGAACTCTGCAATAAATAACGGCAAATCTCTCGAGATTGCTGCAATCGCATGTTTGTTTATTGTTTATACCATTTCATAACACAACATCATGCCAGTACGCTCTAAACGGGTACCTACGCAGATTACCCTTGGTACGCAGATGTGTTCAGTTCACATTGGTACACTCTCATTTCACCGGTTATGTTCAAGTTGCATGGTATTCGGTTAATCTATTCTGGCATTATAAGTACCTTACTTAAGACTTGCTCATTAGTTACAACTAAAAACTGAAAAATAAAAATAAACATATTTTCCAAAAAAAAAAACTACCGACTTCCAACTACAAACACTACGTGAAAAACAACTTTATTTTTCGAAGTCAGTGTATATAACGAAAAAAAAATGGTACCTACCAAAGACAACTTTCCTATTACAACCAACTTCTTTTTGCGGTTTGGTAACCCTGGAACCCTAAATGAGCGAGTCCGATACGCACTTGGCTGGTTTTTAATCTTTTGAATATCATCTCAAAGTTAAAACATTGTACGAATAAAAAATAGATATCAAAAATAGTCTTATAATACTGTCCACAGACTGCTTAACTTAAATCAAACCTACCTACAGCTTTACCCACATACTTGAAGATATATTGCTTTGATAAATAGTAACCATCTAAGAGAAAATACTATGTGGGAAAATCTGCAATCCAGTGTTTCCGCAATCCATGCAGACGCAGTCGTGAGCAAAGGCTTGTGTTAATTTGTTTGAAACTGTTTCACTCAGCGTGTCCTGCAAACACGCCAGCTAGAATACAGGCAACGCTTTGAGCGTGACAAGTTAGAGCGAGTGGCGACTGCAGTTGTGGATTGAATTTAATTAGTAGGATATGATTATTTTTCAAATCTGACGCTGGCATTATTGGCTAGGTTAATTATAGTCAATTTTGATAAAGAATCGTGTCTAAAAACACTATGAAAAAATCAAAGCTGAAGTAGCACCTAGCTAAACTACTAGAAAACGTTAAGAGGTAGAAATTACGTTGATTGAGTAAAGGCTAGCATTTTGTTCGATAACAATAGTTAAAATATTAATAACTATATAACTAATAGAATAACTAAGAATAGAACCAGGACTCAAATACAATATGCTTGTCTGATTTGTTGAAGATCACCAGTAGTATAATCCCTGGCACGTAAGTTGGCAAGAGTCGTTAGATGCGCATAAAGGTCTATCCACACATATCAGGGCCGTGCCCGGGACGTGGACGGACCGTGCCACGTTAGGGGCTCTAAAAATATCGTTTTGTACATTTTATATGAATTCGTTCACACACGGCCGTGCACGGGCCAGTAACGAAACTTCAATGCGTGGCCCTGTCATGTCCCGTGCACGGCCCTGATTTGTGTGGATAGACCTTAATTCGGTTTTTAGGTCTCTTTGGTAGTGAAGCGGGGCGCGTCGAACGTTCCTAGCCCGCGTTTGGTTGGTCAGTTGACACAAGAATCGACTGGCCAATCGAGTCGCGTCCACGTTCCGTTCGCTCTATGTGGTGGTTGGTCAGTTCACGCACTATGCGTGAACTTATACCCACTACACCAAAACCTTGCCAACTTACATGCCGGGGACTATACTTACTATTAACATGTTAAAGTGGGTTTCTATAAAAGTTTGAATTTGCTCTCGTCTCAAAATGAGTCTCAAGACTGGCCTCTGATTGCAAACATTTATAGCGATATACATTTAAGGCGATTCGAATAATAAGTTTAACCAAAATTTACTTTACAAATCAAACTCTTCTTTAAAATCTCCCACTTTTAGAAAGCAAGGCCTTTCCGCCCCATTGCCTATTAATTTCAAACCGGTAATGACGAAACACAAAACAAAATGTTGGTATTTAATTCTCTTAGGCCTTTCGACTTGTGTTTAACTTAATCACTTGTCAAAGGCAGATAAGTTTTACTGAATAATTACAAATGGAATTGTTTTTGAACTTCTAGAGGATGTTGGTGTAATTCATTGTTCTCGGAAATGTTTTGTCAAAGCTTTGAAGGAGTTTGTATTAAAGTAATTAATTATTATTTTCTTTGTAATTAGGAAGATCAAGAGAATGTTATTGAGGATCGTCACTAATACCATTTTATAAATAAAAAAAAACGGCTATAAATTTCATTAAAATTCAATGACTACTTATACTCACAATTATTTTCCACACTTTTATAATAAGAAACGTGGATAAAGCAAGAAATCTATAAAAATCGCAGCAGGTGGTGTTTTGTAGTTTCTTCTTGACCTCATGGGCATGGAATAAAGGTGTGTGAGCATTATGCTGTTGTAGATTCCCGTAAATTGTGTTTTCATAACCAAGAGGACTCGCAATTTTTTTTCGCGATCTTTATATTTTCCGATGTAAAATTTGAGTACAATGACACTACTCCATTTCAAGAATAGCGTTGTTTTTGTTACTCCAAGCCAATGTAAAATTTGAGTACAATGACACTACTCCTTTTCAAGAATAGCGTTGTTTTTGTTACTCTTACGCGATGTAAAATTTGAGTATAATGACACTACTCCCTTTCAAGAATAGCATTGTTTTTGTCTCTCCTAGTGTACGCTTTGAGTAAATAAAACTTGCGACCATTAAACAACTAAGGCACCAAATAAACACAAGAAATCAGCTAAGATCTTCAATCTTACAAATTCATATAACAGCTCTACACATTCGTCCCCACTCTCTTCGACTCATTACATCCTATTCATCATCCCTGAAACTGTCTATTATACCAAGCCTACATAACGATCAGTCTTCAGACTATATTATCGTTATCATTTACGAAATGGGTTTCATGATAGTAGTAAGATTTTATCACTGGCCAGGTAGATGCTTTTGCCCAACCGATTATAATAAATTCCGGTTATCTAACACAGAATGTTGTACTATTGAGTAGAACGAAATTGTTAGCGTTATAGGCTTTTTAGCTGATGTAGGCGAGTTTTATTAACCGACTTACCAAAAAGGAGGAGGTTCTATGTTCGACTTAATGTATGTATTTTTTTTTGCGTATGTTCGCCGATATCTCCGTCAATTGTGGACCGATTTCTATTTTTTTTGAAAGAGTATGTTTCGAAATTGGCCCAATTTCAATTTGGTGAAAATCTCTTGGGATTGCTGCAATCGCATGTCTGTTTATTGTTTATACCATTTCATAACATAACATCACGGCAGTACTTTCTAAAGGGGTACGGGGGCTCATTTCACCGGTTATGTTCAGTTTCCTGATATTCGGGTTATCTATTCTGGCATTATAGCCTGTAAGTTAGGGTCAACTAAAAAGTGAAAAATAAAAAAATTATTTTTATAAAAAAATACTACCGACTTCCAACAAAGAAAACTATAATGTGAAAAATAACTTTATTTTTGGAAGTCGGTGTCCATAACGCAAAAAAAGGTACTTAATAAAAACACCGTTTCCAAAAATAAAGGTATTTTTCATTTTGTAGAGTTCTTATTTGGAAGTCGGTAATTTTTTTTATGAAAAAGTTTTTTTATTCAGTTTACGGAAGTGATTCAGGTTAGATCGCTTAGTGGACGAGATTGGCCGAAGTATCTAGGTGCTTATAGTAAATGTACTGCTATTAAGGCTACCACTCAAAAACGCTATATACTGGGATGCAAATTCGCAACAAGTTACACGTGTTTTCACTTTGAAACGGCAATGTTTCGTTTATTATAGGTATACGTTTTCGAATTGCGTTAGTTGTTGTGTAGTATTTTGCCTTTATCAGGTAGAATTTGTATTATTGTAGTTCCTTTTTTCAACACAAAATAATAACGGAGGATGCGAGACGCATTAGTCATTATACACTTGGAGGAGGCCTATGTTCAGCTGTGGACGCTTTTCGGCTAATATTTTGATGATGTGATACAGTTATATAATTGTTTCCTTACCAAATTGGTGAGTCACATATTGATAACTAAATTATCTTTTGCTCCTAAAGGTGTCGAAATCGTCGACAACCATAATCGCCTTGAATAAAAATAACTTATATACAAAAATATTCGCCAATCATCATTATTCTCTTGCCCCTAACCCAATTTATTAGGGAACGACACAACTTGTCTACTCCATGTTCTTTATTATTCGTCATCTCAGTAGGCCTTCCCTTTGTAGACGTATTATCTTTTATCTACACTCACAATGTAATGTTCCAAAAATGAATTAAAAAAATATTGTATAAACACGTACTTTTTTTTTCGTGGATAGGTAAAATTTAAAAAAAAATAACCATTATAAAAGCAAAATTTTCCTACGATTTAAAAAAAAAACTGCATTATGTAATAACTTTTTAATTTTTATAATTCACTTTTCTGTACCAATATTATAAAGAGGAAAGATTTTTTTGTTTGTTTGTTTGTACAGAATAGGCTCCGAAACTACTCGACCGATTTAAAAAATTCTTTCACCTATGGAAAGTATTCCCGAGTATCATAGGCTATAATTTTGTCGGGAGCGAAGCCACGGGAGTCAGCTAGTACTTTATATATGTATGGGCTCATTGACATAATGATGAAAATAGTGTCATTGTCTATGGATGCGCACGATGCGCAGTCATGCGCAATGAGAATCTAAATGGCCCACCAGACTACATATATTTTCCGTTACCACTTTTGTTTTATTTCAACTGTATGAGTGAAGATAAAATAGCGTGTGCAACGGCTTAACCTATGGAGACGGCAAGCCGCGAATCACCGAAAAACTATTTCTGCCACTTTCTGCGGGAGGCGAGGAAAACACATACAGCAAACTACAAAAAAATTACAATCGCTCACTCATACATGCATCCTATTGCTACAAACGCACAAAAAAAAAAAAAAAAACACACAATCAAAAAAACACACATTCATTGAAAAATTTGTGTGTATTTAAATGTAATTATCCTATGATATTGTTATCATAGGATAATTACATAGGATAATTACATTTACATTCATTCTAATGATAATGAGCAAAATGTTAATTCGTTTTTTACAAATAAAAAAACACGCAATATGATTTGTGGTCTGCGAAACTGCGTAGGTAGGTAGGTAGTAATGACAAAAGAATTTAAGATACTCTAGAAAAAGAACGATTGCATTTATTTTTAGTCAATAATATTTCATAATTACATAATTATATATTATTGGACCCCTGCCTTTACTAGAAGAATGACGTTACAAATCATCATCTGCCTAGCCTTTTCCCAACTATGTTGGGGTCGGCTTCCAGTCTAACCG
The DNA here is from genome assembly GCA_949775005.1 of Orthosia gothica. Lineage (NCBI taxonomy): Eukaryota > Metazoa > Arthropoda > Insecta > Lepidoptera > Noctuidae > Orthosia > Orthosia gothica. Next base: position 11,861,582 of record OX459044.1, read on the forward strand.
GATTTAGCTGAGTACCAGTGTTTTACATGGAGCGACTGCCTATATGACCTCCACAACCCAGTATCTGGGTAACACGGTACCCCTTGGCTAGACTGGTGTCAGATCTCAAGCGTCTGACTATTCGTAACGAATAAATAAATAAATGTAATATCCAAAAACCCCAGGCATGGTAGACGAACTTGGGATAGTACCTAATAAAATGGTGGCATACGTCTTGCAATAATGTTAATCATAACAGCAGATTTCAGCTTAGAATGGTATGAAACTGTCACTGTCATTTTGTTTTATTTAGGGTCGGGCATTCGGGATTCATACTTGAGCTCCGTCTTTAATATGGACCTAATGTATACGTGTTAAATAGTAGGAAAGGGTAAATAATACAATCAACCGGATAGACTTTTATTTATCAGTTTTTCGTTTTTTTAACTCTTTGAGTTCGGTGTTTCCTAGCTTAGCTAGTTTTATATGTTAGATAGGAAAACATAAGGGAATGGTTTCATAGCCATAATCTAGTTCATATACATATGTCTCAATGATCACGACAGAGGCCATCACTGATTTTTGAAATGTACCAGTTTATTATGTACATGTCGAACACATTTCTGTGGATCAACTGTTTTGGTTAAAAAGGGTATACGAACATTTGTGTATTTTTCCATAATCACATTCACAATTGTATTTGACTTCGAATTGACGTGCAGTGAAGTTGTGATTGTGACCACCAAAAAAAAATATTGCAACCCATACAATATGGCGCCCAAAAGCCGCCATGTTTCTTTTTTTTTAACGGCACTTATCTAAGAACACTTGGGCGGCCAAGACCTATTTAACGATGTCTTAATTATAAAAATCCATCAAGTGGTTTGAAAGATACGAGTTAATAAAGAATATTGCATACATACAAGATACGCGCGGATAAAAACATAACGCTTTCCTTGCAGCCGGGTAATAAAAATCACATAGCATTTCTTTACATTGTAAACAAAACATAATGCTATTTTGATGTACAATACTACAATGCCATCAAAAAATCCCAACAGACGCTCCAGTTTTGAATTTCCTTCATTACCGGAGAGTTATTTTGTCCATTGTGAAAATAATTAACGCCTTTCCAGTTTAGTCTTGAAGACAATGAGCAACATAAACTCGTTCCCTAATTAAATATGAATACGCTTTAGCTACTTTTAAAAGCTTTGTTTTAAAATTTATCTCATTAAAATGCATAGCGTTCTACTTACTGAGATCGATTTTAGGATTCTGTACATAGGTAATTGTTCGACGATGTATGTATATCTGACCCAAGTGGATATTAGGAAAAATATCAACGGTTCCCCGGCTATTTGATCTAAGCGAATTTTTTTGAGAAATTGAGTTATATACATATTTGGCATCAGCGAATTTTTCTGCGTCGTTTGAGCTCGCTTTCAATTTTTTTATGAGCACTCTTTTGGCGTTTGTACCCCTCAGTAACTTTGCCCTCATTTTGATGACCGTGGTATCAACTGACACAAAATTTGTATTTTTTTTATAGTATGTAACATATACTAAAATAAATAAAAAATAAAATGAAATAAAGTTTATTGATTCAATAAAAGAGTGTTACAGTATTAAGCTGTGACACTGGATTCTGCACTAGGATACCCTGTGTCGCAGAATCCAGTCTCTCTCGACAAATAATATGATTGTTTTATTATATATATAGCAAATGCAACGGTTCCAATCACTAAACAAAAACAAAAACTGAAAGGTAACTAAAGGTGTAAGCGTAAGTGTGCTGGTATGTAAGTGATGGAGTGTATGCGATGGTGTTTATGTGATGGTGTGTATGTGGTGGTGTGTATGAGTGTATGGTATATGTTGAGTTAACACTAAATTGCTAGTAGGTTTTCAGTTTCGTTATAGGTAAGTCCTAGTAGCCAATCCCGAACTTGTTGTTTGCACCCAAACTTGGTCATGGGGAGGATTTTTAGTTTGTCATTGACTTTCTCATACAGATGTGGACCGATATGTGAGAATGCTTTGTTGCCAAATTTAAGCCTGCTGGAGACTCTGCTCCACTTAGGCTTTCTACGCGAGCGCTGGTCCGTAACCACTGTGACAGCTGCAGTTTTGTGGAACTTGAGTAATACTGACATAATGAAAAGTTGGCGCACCGTAAGCACTTTAGTCACCCGATATAACATATCAGTGGGGTATCGGATTCCAAATCTATGAGAGACCTTTAGGATAGCCCTTTGTGCACGTTCAGCAGCAATCATAAAAGTTTTTCCAGCGGAACCCCACGATAGTATGCAGTAACTAAGTACAGACTGACATAAGGCTAGGTAGATCATCTTCAAAGTACTTTTGTCAGCTACAGATCGAAGTCTTTTAAATATATACAAAAGCTTCCTTACGCGAGCAGTAACCGATTCTATCTGTTTAGCCCATGTAAAATGTTGATCTATGTTAATTCCTAGGTACCTAATATACCTAACCTGCTCAAAGACAGGACAGCTGCAGACACGACCCGCATCACAATTGCATTGGTGAAATTTAAGTGCAAGTTTATCAGGGGCATCTGTCTTTTTACTTACTGAAAAGTTAACAACCTTAGTTTTTTTGACATTTAATGTGAGCAGGTTGTGCTGCAACCATCTGGAAACTTTCTGCATTCCGGCCTCTGCGGCACTGTAGGCTTCCTTCCAAGATTTGCCATGGAAAATAATAGCTGTGTCATCAGCATATGCGTATATTTGCGCATTGTCCAACTTGAGTGAGCAGAGACCATCAACGTAAAGAAGAAACAGAGTGGGACCAAGGACACTGCCCTGGGGCACCCCATATGCCACGTTTGCAAAGGTACTTTCGTAGTCACCGAGGCATACTTTCTGTTTGCGTTCAGTGAGATAGGAGGTGAACCATTCCAAGGCAATGCCCCTGATACCTAAGCGTTCCATCTTCTTGATAAGAATTGGCCTGGATACGGTATCAAAGGCCTTGGCAAGGTCAAGAAAGACGCCGACACACCTGCTACCACCATCAAGATTCCCTATGATATGATCAACCAGGTTAGAGACTGCGTCCTCCGTTGACATACTATTTGGGCTTATTCTGATTTTTCTTCATTAGTCGGTTGAATTGTTTTGCCTTTAGCTGAAATACTAGATTGTGTCGTTTGAATCAATTTACTCTGCATCTGAATTAAGAAATCAGTCGCTTGAACCTTTTTGTATGCAATCAAAACGAATTACCTACTCTGTCACTTGGGACATTTAAACTTTGCGTTTTATTAAGTCGAAAGATACTTGAAACATTTTTCATTCTATCATTATTGTCAGGTAACGTTGCTTAAATCTTTTGAACTATGAAGCCTTTTTTTTCATTTGTTATTTAAATCCATCTAATGAATCAATATTTAAAACCCAAGCTGTTTGAACCGTCAGAAATATAGTAAGACAGCATATTCGTAAGACTCTTAAGACAACCAACATCGTGTTACACGTAGGTAGTCCGCCTATTGGAGAGCATCTACAAGAAATATTGTTGCAAAGTGACTCACGACGGCCTCATATCTGAAGACATCGCAGTGCACGCAGGTGTCTGCCAGAGCTGTCTTGTTTCGCCCCTCCTCTTTATAGTCGTAGTCGATGGTATCTTGCTTCGCATATTTATGGTAGCAGGCGCGCGGCATGGAATGGGGATTATCCAAAGTCTTGGTAGACCTTGACTATACCGATGACCGATGCCTGTTAATTCAAACACTCACCACATTGCAAGCGAAATTGAACGTCCTGCGACAGGACGACGAGGCGTAGACTGGGCTCGAAATTAACATGAGAAAGGCCCAGAAGGTGCGTACAGGGATGAAGAATGCTACATCGATTCTAATCAGTACAGAGGCAGTGGAACGCATCCTCAAATTCACTTAACTCCGGAGCGTCGTGACAGAGACTGGAGGAACTGAAGAGGACATCACTTCACGGATCGCCAAAGCACGAGCTATCTTTGCACAGCTGAGACCTGTTTGGCAATCGCGTTATCTGACCCGGAGGTTTAAACTCAAAATTTTCGGGTCCAATGTCAAATCCGTCTTCTTATGTGGATGCAAAACGTGGAAGGTAACAAAGGACATCTCACAAATTCAGGTCTTCGTCAACCGATGTCTTCATCGCATCCTCGGAATATACCGGCCTGAGATCATCTCTAATTTAGAACTGTTGGAGAGATGCCACGAAAGCCAGATCAACCGCCAGATCAAGTGTCGTAAATGGAGATGGATTGGTGACACGCTCCGGAGGGATTTCGATCACATTCCTAAAGAGACCGTGTACTAGAATCCTCAAAGGAAAAGGAAGCATGGCCGTCTTCGTCAAACCAGGCAACGCACTGTATTGACTGAAGCGACGACCAATGGCATGGCGTGGAGCGAGATGAAGCGTGAAGCTCAAGACCGGTTGCGATCGAGAACTACTGTGGCCACCCTCTGACCCAGCTAGGGGGCATAGGATCTTAAGTCAATAATACCGGATGAAACGTCGTCGGGTCCCTGACGAAAAAGCCGCGTGGAATGAGGTGTATCGCGCAGCGAAAGAGACTCTGCGGCTGGCCGTTGGGGTAACACCTCCTTCCCACCCACTTCTAGCGAAGAAGTGAGCCGGGAAGGAGGTGTTGGGAACTCTAGACGAGGATCCGTGGGCCACCCTTATCTACTGGTTTGAGAAAAATTTCGAGCCGCAGCGCCTCCACTTACGGAGAATCTCAAACTCGAGCTGCTGGAGGAGGTAGTCACAGCCTTCTTCCCGGCGAGAGCGCCGCTGGCTTTGCCCACGGCCGCAAACTTGTTGATTAAGCAAAGAGAAGGAGAACGCCATAAGCGACCCAGAAGTGACACAGGCCAAAAACAGGCCAGGGTTAAGAACGTGGCTCCGGAGCCCGACGGGATCCACGGCCACGTTTTAACCCTCTCTCTGAAGGAACTAGAGCCCTGGCTGAGAGGACTATACACAGCGTGCCTTCAGCAAGGCCAGTTTCCCACTTTGTGGATAACTGGTCGTTTGGACCTACTCAGGAAGGCGGTGCGGCCTGTGGATTCGCTATCCGCGTGGCGGCCCATAGTGCTGCTAGATAAGGTGGGTAAGCTGTTCGAGCGGATAATCGCTGCCCGCTTTGTCGGCCACTTGTACAGAGAGAGGCCGGACCCGGAAGAAAGTCAGTTCTGCTTTCAGCACGGCCGCTACACCATCCACGCGCTATCGCAGGTGAAATTCCTGGCGGAGGAAACGGTTGCCCAGGGTGGGGTGATGTTAGCGGTGTCCTTGGACATTGGCCGATGGAAGGCGATCCTTCAACAACCTGCCCCGGGGTTGTAAACGGGAGGCACTGCGGTATCATCAAGTGCCTTCCTATCTCCGCCGCATCGTCGGGGCCCTTATGGTGGAGAGTGTATCACATGGGACGTGATGGCGCCGGATACCAGCACCACATGTCGTGCGGTGTACCACAGGGCTCGGTCTTAGGCCCGCTCCTGTCGAACATCGGGTACGACTGGGTGGTGAGGGCGAATTCCAACCGGGCGTAGACCTGACGTGTTAAGCTGGTCACCGCCTGGAGGAGTTCATGCAGGGAGGCAGCGTTGCTGGCGACGGCTGCGGTCTCACAGGTGGTGAACCGCATACGACTCCGAGGCTTGAAAGTGGCCTTCAACAACCTGAACCTTTGAAGGCCCCTGGCGGGCGCCGCAGCTCGAGGCCCACACGGTGGTGTGTGTGTGTGTGTGGCCGCCTGAGGGCTTGAATTGCTGTCGAGTCTACCATTTAGTACCAGGGATTGGTGCCGGTGAGATTTCGGCCCCTACTTCCAGCAGCTGGCGCCCAAGTCGTTGGGCGGGGCTGGGGCACTGTCAGCGCTGCTGCACAATCTGTAGGGGCCCGAGTTGCCTGTGCAGAAAACCTCAAACGGCGCAAATATTAAAACCATATTGGAAGTTATATGTTTGAGCTGTTTGGGGTTGAAAAATTGGGTCCATGGGGTCCGAGTGCGCATCGAGTTTTCCGAGAAATTAGCACAAAGCTCGTCAACTGTTCACGTGACCAGAGGGCTGGCCTTTTCTTCGGCTAGAGAATCAGCTTTGCCATACAACGTGGCAATGCTGCCAGCGTTCTGGGCACGTTTGCCATTGACATCGATGTGGATGAATTTTTTGATGCACAATGAGCTCTTTTCCGTCTCCCTTTTGTATTTGTATATAGGTTTGTTTTTATTTTATGTTTTTTTTTTTATATATGGTAATAAAATTATGGGTATTATGAAAAAAACCCCTAAAAGCGCACTGTTGGATTTAAATACTCGGATCAGCGCCAAGACTTAAAAGTCCAACATTGCAAGTAGAACAAAGAAATCTCTTACATTTTATTACTAAAGCTGAGAGGAACTGAAACAATGTTATAAAGAAAAACACACATTGTTTAGTTATAAAAAAAGCCCCCGATACAAATACTTCTTTAAATTAAATAATTTATCTATCGACAACCCGTCGAAACACGTAATTATAACATGATATCTTGCGAAAATACCCCGATTCAAAGAGTAAAATTTAACCAATTTTCATCAAACATAGCTAAGAACACTTTCAATAAAGTCACCTCTCAAACAAAAAGAAATACTAAATCAGAACTCGGTTCATCAGTTTTGGTGCTACGATGCCACAAACACAGCGATACACACGTCAAACTTATAGCACCCTCTTTTTCCGTCCGCCCATCGCCATTAAAACACCATTCCATACGTTTAATGAAAAACTTATTAAACGTCAATAAAACTGTGGCTTACGTAAACCACACGCAAACAAGTGCACAACGTCATCATTGTAACTTATTACGTCAACGAGCCCTAGATTGTGTTACCACAGTTTGCAGAGGGTTAGTATGACCTGGATTAAAATTATTGCTATATTTTAGTTATGAAGTCGGATATTGGAGATTAAAAATGTAAGATAAAGCAATAATGTAGTTACTACGAGGTCCACCGACCGTAACAAAACAATACATTCTGCATACGACCTCGGTAAATTTACGAGAATATTTTCTTGTTTCGTAGGTACTATTTAGAGCGTTATTTTTCAGCAGTCGGGTTTAAGTTTTTGAACTTATTTTTTATTTAAAATATTTTGGGGTTTTTGCATAACCTGCGGGAACAAATAAACTTTAATGCATGCATGCATACATAAATACTTACTTACATACCGAACAACAAACACTTTGCGACGCCGCGCCGTAGTCGGGTATAAAATAATTTTCATGACTTGGACGGGATATGTCTCGCAAACGGTACGCTGGACAAAAATATGATGTACCAAACTTTACCTTCATTTTAAAATACCTGTTCATTGATACCACACATGATGGAGTGGTGTGAAATCTTTTCTTTTTGTACTTGACTACGGTCCCCCTAGAGGGCGTCATATTCAATTTAATGTGTTTTCGCATGGCCTCTATCCAGCTAACAAATTATTTGTCGAATTATAATAAGTAGTTAAGAAGTTATGAGGGAACAGATGCACATACACATACCGGTCAAAAACATAACCCGACTTTTTACTTCGCCGTAGTCGGGTATAAACGACAGGAGTCTCTCCATAAATTGACACAACTCTAACGGTTGTCATAAAGTACTAAATATATGGGCATGACACGCACTACAGAAATGTCACGTGTTCAATCAAATACCCGATAGGTATGTTAGATTTTCGCTGATTGAACGCCAGTTATTTGTTCCATATAACAGTTTTCAACCCTATGATTTATGGTATATATGTGGAGTTAATATTTTATTTTGTTAGAAAAACTTACAGCTAATTGGATAACATGCTTTGTAGTTCTATAAGTTTACATTTAGTTTAGTTTACATACATATCAACTCAACCAACAAGTATTAAAATATAGACAAAGACATACTGGGTGCAAGCTTTGGGTCATGCAGAAGATATCTAAATCAATTTGGATTGGAAACAAACCTTGATTGACCTCTACCTATATGCTATATTTCTTACCTGTCTTCTTAAGAAAAAGGGTTCAAGTAATGTTTATATGAAAAATATATACTCCAATAGTTTGGGACCGCGGATCGTCAAGTAACCCAAGATGGGTTGCCTGACCTCCTCTCATCTCCTCCTCCTGATCCTCTTTGAAGAATTCCCTTTTCACTTTAGGCGCACTACACCTTGTTTATCTAAGGGTTTATGTTTGTACCCAAGCTCGCCCTCTCCATGCTAAGACGTTGAAAAAAACCTTTGAAGCCGCCTTCTACCGCCATAAGCTAAAAGGGCATATTTGACCAAAACACGAAATGAAAAACAAAAATTGCGCGTGCAGCACCGTACAGGTGATATAGAATGATACAGAAACTTCAGAAAAATAAAGAATTGGATAGATTTGGTGTGTTTACGCGCACCGGAAGACGTAACTTTTGAAGGCCTCTTGTTGGACCAACAGTAAACTTGGTTAAGGCTTTGGAAATCTGATGGAGATGCACAGGACCGATCAGTGTGGTGACGCTTAGGGGAGGCCTGTATCAGTATCAAGCAGTGGTTGCCTTTCAGCTGAAATGATAATGATGATCGGTTTGAGAGCATGAGCTTGTTATCTTTTTCTTCTTTTTTGTCATGTAAGTTTGAACTCAGGCAGGCACTAAACTTTGTGTAAATTATTTCATCACCACTGCTCTTAAGACGGTGAAGGAAAACATCATGAGGAAACCGGCATGTCCTACATTCACCAACCCGCACTGGGTTTGCGTGTTGGATTAAGGCATATTACCTCTCTTATAGAGAGGATGCCTGTGTCCCAGCAGTGGGAACATTGTAAGGCTGATGATGATGATTTAATGAAATGTTCCATAACGAGACGAGTCCTTGAAATATCACTCTCAATTTCTGGTCCAATCAAATCGCCGCGTAAGAAATTTCTCTTCTAAAACATAAAAAAATTGAAACAATAAAAATTGGTTTGGCGAAATTAAACTGTTAGCTACTGTAACTCAAGCATGGACGCTCGTAGAAAAATAAAAATTATTCGATGCGCGTTGTTTTGCTGATTCTGAATAGGTATGTGACAATTTATATAATTAAATTTTGTCTAAAAGGCGAGGTGCGCCCCTTTTTCTTTGGCAGTCTTGCTTGGTAACCTCGATAAGTGGTCAGAGTGACGCATGGAACTGTTGACGCATTTAGAAATATTTACGTCATACATGTAACGGCTACTATCTCAGGAAGGGTAAATAGAATGGGTTTACACACTCTCGTAAAAAACAGTCATTTGGTTTCCCAAAAAAGCCTGGTCTAGTAAAAAAAAGTAAAGGTATTTGTTCTTTAAAGTCGTATTAAGTATGATAAAGTAATCAACAACATTTTATAACGAGCTCTAAAATAAAAGGATTGGGGCTACGGATGGCTGAATTTTATTTTTGTGTTACTTTGTTCAGGTAGCTAAATTAATTAGAGTTAGTAACGTATGACCTGGATTTTTACCTATATTTCATTATGTTTAGGTCAAACGAAATAAAATAAATCTGATACGGACCTCCATTATTTATATCTGTTTTTAATTGTTAGAATAGGAAAATTATTAATAACTGTTAGAGATGAAAGTTATACTGAATCAAACAAATATAAAGAGCTCTAGACAATTTTGTGATTATTTGACGTTGAAAAGTACCGCTTAATGGCCTAGTTGAAATAAATAATTTTTGTCTTTGTCTCTAACAACACAATATTCGCCAAAAACAATACATAAAACAACACCATTTCCAGTGTTAACACACTCGTGCTCTACCGAATGTCAGTTTCCCGTCAGATGGCACACAATCTGTATCAGTAATCAGCATACAGTGACAAATGTATTGTTGTCTCCCGGGCGTTGAATCCACGACCTTCTTGTAGCTTCACAGTTCATATTTACGTTTGCATAACGTGGGTTGTGCAACAGATTGTGGGTTACAGAGTGTAAGAACGTTTACTTTGAAATGTTAGGTTTATGATTTGAATTGACTTAAGATGTTTAGATTTTCCACCAATGAGTTTCACACCAAGTATTTTTTAAATATCAAGTACTATATTTTTTTAATTACAGCATATGCTGAGACAAGATCCGTTTTGATCAAGCACAAGTTTTTATAAAACAAGTTTTTTTCTAGTTTTAATTACTTAATTTGATTTTGTTGTTTGTTTTGTGAGCGACATAAATAAAATTTTTTTTCGTCCTGAACTTGTCTATACCAATATTATAATGAGGATAGATTTTTTTGTTTGTTTGTTTGTTTATACCGAATAGGCTCCGAAACTACAGGACCGATTTTAAAAATTCTTTCACCTATGGAAAGCTACGTTTTTCCCGAGTAACATAAGCTATAATTTTGACGGGAGCGATGCCGCCGGGTTCAGCTAGTAGGTAATAAGAATAAATCTACTATACTACTTATATCATTTCGGGTGAAGTTTCGACTTGAAAGATGCAATGAGATCCGCAATAGAACGCATTAAAGCGATAGGTTCTTCGTGACAAATACGACGAGTATTTTAGAAATTGTTTTCTATGAGAAATGTTCGTCATATCGTTTTAGGAAAAAATTGGAGGTCGCGAGGACAGGAGTTTATTAAAGGCTCCCACAGACAGACGCAAGGCGTCTGCACGGCCACGATGTGACGGCCATTTCTCATAGAAAATGTTTTCTATGAAAAATGGCTCTAAGCCCGAAAAAAACGGTGTCTTAAAATAGACAAGAAGCACAGTTAGGTATTTATATTGAAAGCAAATAATAATTCTCAAGACGTAGTACACAGTTCCACACGACTACCCACACATTTCAACTTTGAACAGAAAGGTCGTATCTACTTATCTACGCAAATGTAACAATGAAGACACTTTTGGAAACTCCTAACTCCCACGTTCGACATTTGATAATCCTCAAGTCACTTTTGGAAGTCAAAGTCGTAAGATTAGTGTAAGTCTGCTCAACCCTCTTTCGACCTATTTTGCTTAAGGTTGTACGTACTATTTGAAGAAAATTATATATATTTTTGTAGAACCTCTAAGCAAATAACGAGGCAAGGGCGTGTCAGACCACGCACGAGTAGGGTTCCGAAGTTACCCATCCCAAAAACCTTGAAAATCACACACTTGTCAAAAAAGGTTCCAAGGGGCTTGCAGCCTTCTTAATTATGTCTGACCATCTTGCCGATGCTGTGATTCGAGCAAATTTTCCTTCCTTTTTTTCCTTTTTTAGGGTTCCGTACCCAAAGGGTAAAAACGGGACCCTATTACTGAGACACCGTGGTCCGTCTGTCTGTCTGTCTGTCTGTCACCAGGCTGTATCTCATGAATCGTGATAGCTAGACAGTTGAAATTTTCACAGATGATGTATTTCTAAACTTCTTACTAAAAACAGAACAAAATAAATATTTAAGTGGGGCTCCCATACAACAAACGTGATTTTTTGCCGTTTTTTACGATAATGGTACGGAACCCTTCGTGCGCGAGTCCGACTCGCACTTGGCCGGTTTTTTTAAGTCCACCTATGTACTTGTATGTTGCATGAAGTTTTAAATAAATAAATAAATAATATCGTAAGTTATCATTAACTTCATAACTAAATGCAGGTACCAATTGCTTTTCCTATTCTTGTCAACATATAAATGACCGCTGCTAATTATAGGCATCCCATGTCAAATGTCGCAGTAACGGGCGATCGATTTGAATATCGATCTTGAACCGCTGGACTATATAGCAAAGAGCTTTTGATAGTTTGCAAGTGTTTTTTATACCTAAAGCCTAACACTAAATAATGTAATTGATTGTCCATTTTTAATTCACACTTTATATTTTGATGAAATAAATGAGAATGAGCAGAGTAGGGGCTCCAAGGTCTATGAAAGAGATCTAACCATTGGGCAGAGCCAGCTGACGATACTGAAGACCGATGATGGCAGGATCGTCACCGCCAAACCGGAGCTTCTGAGCGAGATCGAGAGATTCTATGGGTAGTTGTACACTTGACTTAAGATCCTATGACCCCTAGCTGGGGCAGAGGGCTTCCACAGTAGTCCTCCATCGACAGCGGTCTTGAGGTTCGCGCTTTACCTCGCTCCACGCCATTCCGATACTCGTCCCACCAGCCAATACGGTGTGTCGCCAGGTTTGACGGGGACGGCCTCGCTTCCTTTTTCCTTGAGGATTCCAATCCAAGGCCTGTTTAGGAATGTGATCTCGGCATCGAAATCCCTCCGGAGCGTGTGACCAATCCAACACCATTTACGCTGCTTGATCTGGCGGTCGATCAGGGTCTCGTGGCATCTCTCCAACAGCTCTACATTAGAGATGATCTTGGGCCAGTAAATTCCGAGGATGCGACAAAGACATCGGTTGACGAAGACCTGGATTTGGCGTGAGAAGTGCTTTGTTACCTTCCACGTTTCGCACCCATAGAGCAGCACGGATTTGACATTGGACCCCAAGATTTTGAGTTTAACCCTTAGGGTCTGTTTTCGCGATTGCCACACAGGTCTCAGTTGTGCGAAGTTAGCTCGCGCTTTGGCTATCCGTGAAGTGATATACTCTTCAGTTCCTCCAGTCTCTGACACGACACTCCCGAGGTACGTGTATTTGTGGACACGTTCCACAACCTCTGTGCCAAATAACATCAGTGAAGAATTCCTCGCACCTGTACGCATCTCCTGGGTCTTCCGGGTGTTAATTTTGAGCCCAGTTTTCGCCGTCTCCTGGCGCAGGTCGTCCGGTTTCACTTGCATGTCGGCATGTGTATGACTCAGCAGGCATAGATCATAAGTATAGTCCAGGTCTTCTAAGACGTTGGTCAATCCCCACTCTATCCCGCGACCCTGCTTTCGTTAATGCGCAACATGATTCCGTTGAGAACGATTATAAAAAGGAGGGGCGAAAGAACACAGCCCTGGCGGACACCAGCGTGCACTGCGACGTCCTCGTGAGTCACGTTGCAGGAATATTTACTGTAAATGCTCTCCAACAGGCGGACTATCTTTGGCGGCACTCCTATGTCCAACAGGCCGGACCAGATGCTATACCACAACAGCGTATCAAAGGCCTTTTCGAAGGCGACAAAAGTGAGATAAATTTCCTTTTGCCATTTTGCCTGCTCGAGAATGATACGAAGAGTGTTGATCTGGTCCGTGCTTGAGCGGCTCGAACGGAAACTCACCTGTTCCCCGCGCAGAAGAGGCTTAACGGCCTTCGACAGCCTGTCAATTCGTATCTTACAGAATATCTTAGAGGGAGTCGACAGCAACATAATGGCCCTCCGGTTATCGCAACTGCTGAGATCACCTTTCTTGGGCACGGTAATTAACAGTTCCTTGTTCCAGTCGTCCGGGAGTTCTTCAGCAGTCCATATCCTTTCAATTAAAGGCATCAGCACGTCGCCGGTGGATGCTAAGTCGGCTTGTAACATTTCCGCAGATATCAGGTCCTGTCCAGGTGCTTTGCCTGCCTTCAAAGAGAGGATCGCTTCACTCACTTCAGAGTCTTCTGAGGGAGATCGAGAGATTCTAAGGGCAGTTGTACACCCGTCGCAAATCTCGAAAACATCCCTGGAGCTAGCTTGACCCGACACTATACCAAAGACACTCCGGACGTAGGCCTGTATGAAGGCTCTGTGTAGTGGTTTTAAAACAGCTTATATACAGAAGCGACCGGGTGTTGACGGAATTACGGCTGACCTCCGGAAGGCGGGTGATAAACTAGTACTTAAGGCCCTTCAGAAGCTGTTTGATTCCATCATACTCGAGAGGAAAAAGCCCCAGGCATGGTAAGGGGGTGTGGTGGTACTTTTCTTCAAGAGAGTGACAATGCTTTGCTCTTGCTTGTCCATCTCACTTCTTAGCCATGTCTCAAAGCTTTTTTCAAGAGTCCTCACGAATCGTCTCGCGCGCAGTTTTGACGATTTCCAGCCTCGTCCAGCCATAGGTCTCTGTGATGACCTATGGTTCTGAGGCGTAGTCGCTCACAATGGGCCTCATCGGAAAGCTTACAGTCAAAGCCAAAATTCAATGGAGAGGGCTATGCTCGGAGTTTCTTTACATGTTTGAATCAAAAATTTAGAGATCCTCAAGAGAACCAGGTTTACCGACATAGCCCGAAGAATTGCCAAACTTAAGTGGCAGTGGCTCGCAGAACGGATGGCCAATGGGGCAGAAAATTTCTGGACTGGTGACCGCGAGGCGCGAACCGAAAGACGTTGCGTTGGAAGGCTTCCCACTAAGTGGACCGATAACCTGGTAAAGTTTGCGGAGATCGCGAAAGTCTTTCAGCTGATATGATGAAAGTGCGATATTTCAACAGCATAGATATTTTGATGTTATTTACGACGTTGCCAAATTTCTGAAGGCAAAAACATATAGATACATATTTTACTTCTATTACGCCCATAATTGCCACATTTTGGCACCCGCCATCGATTTTTCTCATTTTATTCTCATCTGATATAATTTTTCAGCGATTTATACAGGTCCATATTTGAAATTACAAACAAAGTTCACCCACTGGTCCTGCACATTATTTACATGGGACAAAATACCACCATAATTTATTTGGTTAGGCAAAACCTGCGCGCGATACCGTGACTAGACTGTGACAAGCGTATCGTAGCCGAGCATAGATTATATCCACAATAATGCTGTAACGGGTCGTATCCCTTCGTGTTTACACGAAGTCAGCTTTTACCTAAAGTTTTTTGGAGACACGAAAGCGAAGGAATCCCTCAGGAACCGTGAGTTTTTGTGGGATAAAACCGTAGCCTGTGGAACTCAGGGATAATTTTACGTAAATAACTTTCTATAAGGTAAATTATTTTCCTAATCGGATCTCAACTTCCAAAAATTGGCACGTAAGTTTAGATTTTAATTTCTTACTTGCTCTATTTAATAAAACTTACTTAACTCACACATCATTGAATTTTTATAACGCTAACGAATATAAATCATCATTCTATTTCGGTCAATAGTTTGAAGATGATAGAAATATAATTAACATATAATGTACGTGTTTTGGTGATTACGTGTCAGCATGGTATAGAAGAAGAAAACGTGTTGCGCCGACCCCAAGTAACATGAGATAAGGGCAGGGAGATGATAATGATGATAATGTAAATGTTTTGGTGAAAGCAAAAACATGTCAAAAACTAAAAACGACGTTTTTCAAAGAGAAGTCTCTTGAAAAAAGAAATGGGGTGTTGAAAGGATATCCATTTATCTGTCAAACATTCAGATCACAACAAAACATGAAGTTAGACACTATATATCAAAAGCGTTGGAAACAATCCGTTTTGGAAGCTTCGAAATAAGAAATTGTGGAAACTCCTCTATGTGCTGTGATGTCAGTGTATTTGAATAGCTCGCTTTGTTTATGGCACTGCACGTGTATGCTTCGCAAACAACAGATAGGATACGTGGAATTTAATCCTTTAGGCAACTATGATTAATTTGTAGCGAAATAGGCAGCACAGATTAAATTAATGATAATTTTAATAAGTTTAGAAATAATTTGTTTCGAAATATGCAGCACATATTAATTGGTAAATAATTGGTTTACGAGTATATGGCACAGGTTAGCGGAATGAAAAAAAAATACATGGGTGCTTTTGTTTCTGAAAGAGTTATGATTATAAATGTGGATGGATGGAAGGCCAAAGAAAATATGGATGGAATGTGTGAGGAGTGATATGAAAGAAAAGGGAGTCAGTGATAGCGTGAAGGGGGAAAGGACGGTATGGAAGAAGAAAACGTGTTGCACCGGCGCTACCTCAAGTAACATGGAATAAAATAAGGGCAGGAAGAACAAGAAGGATACTTTTGTTTCAATATCAATCAAAACGTTGCCACATCAACCGGTCCTGTGCTTCTTGCATCCAACGGACTCCTGTGACCCAGACCAGCGGCACTTGACAAGTATCATTCTAACAGCTAAATTAATTGTCAAAAAGTCAAAGAATGGGATTGTAAAGCTCCTTATAAATATCACGTGTTCAATCCTTTACATTTTGGTATAATCGTCAAATCGCTGAGCCTAAAGTCATTGGTCCACCTTGTGGAAGGCTTTCCAATGACAGTAACAATGTCAAATACAATTTTTAAATGATATATTTGGCCAAACACGTTGAAAACTTATAATTGTATTTCATGTACCTAAGTGAAATGTAATAGTGTTACTTTTTCCTCTCAAGCTCAAGAGGAACACTTCTGTAGCAATTTATTTCCACTGCTCACACTAGAATAAATTAACGTTAACAGAAACATTTGTTAACATAAACAAGGACTCCCGCTGAGTGAATGGTATCGCAGTGTAATTTAAGCTTTACTTTACATTACCGTCTTTACACTAAAGTTTATTGTCTTACGCCACGTTTCTATTAAATAAGTAGGTGCCAACAGTGCGTTAGCGCAATTACATAATTATATGTTTATTCTTCGGCAATCTATCTATGATTAAAAAAAAAACTGCTACCATGGACTTAGCATTACTTGCATACTTTGTCTGCTGCCATATTAGGTAACCCGACCGAGACAAAAACTTCATATTATTACGTATGTCGTAGCCATCTGGTTAAATTAGCCAGCTAATAGGGAACATTACTGCCAATTGCTCCCGCCAGATGGCGCTTGAAGGATAAAAGTAAACAAAAACATAACAACATGGCGTCTACTACATTTTGTGTTAGTGGTTACCGAACTATTTTTACTGTTTTAAGTATAACTTGTGTTCAAAAACTAAATAATAATATTGCTAGCTGTTGGTCAAGAATGCATCAGTGTTGTGTTTATGGATGCAGAAATAAAACCGGCCATATAATCCCAGAAAACGCCAATATTCGCAAGCAATGGGAAATTACTATTCGTCGCAGGAATTTTACAAAAAAGTCAAGGCTGTGTCCTGACCGTTCTAAAGCGGAATATTTAATAAAGAAGGTATTTTACAGGTCAGTGTATTATCCTAAGGCAACCTTTATTCAAATAATAACAGTAATTATTATGTTTAATGCTATAGACATTAAAAAGAAGGTACATAACATTGTGTACTAATTAAACACAACTACATAATGGTTTTAATGTCTACATAAATAAGCATGTTTAACCATATGGTGTTAATAAAACCTAATTTATACTTACAGGACTGAAACTAAATAGAAAAAATATTAAATAAGGGGGTTACCTACCATTGTTTGGAGAAAAAAAGAGTCGATGAAAGATAAACAGAGAAGGAAACTTTGAACAAATTGAGGAGAAACAATCAGCACTTTAAATTTCCGGTGCTGTTGGAATAAGTTTCACAATAATGTCTTAAAAATAGTGTTTCAAAAAGCTAAATTTCATTTGTGGTAAAACAATAAGAAAACACCTTTTGTAAGTAGAATAACTTGGCCCTTAAGAATGTAACTTTGATATCATGGATATACCCAGATAGCCTAGATTTAGACTCAACTCTGGACCTAAGTTTCATGACAATAACCCTTCTAAAACTCTTGTTAATTGATGTGAAATATTGTATATAACGAAATATATTTCTTTTTAACTTAATTTGATACTTGGACAATAATATAGATTCAGTACCTACTCTCAGAAATAATAAGTTTCACCGGTTACTTACTTTAACAGTTGGTCTATTTTTAACGGTTTTGACACATTACTCAGGTTGACCAGGATTTCTCCGATTATATTGGCAGACAACATTGTATAAGAATTGTAGTAGTAATCAATCCTAAGAAAAATAAATAACATACAAGTACAAAGAATTTTCATTTATTTCTTGTTATAATTAAGTAACACACAGTAGGTACATTTTAATAGCACAGCACTGAAATTTAGGTAAATGTAGGTACTTATTTTATACACAACTATCTAGCCCTTGACCCTTCTTGAAAATAGGTGTGATCCTATGTTATGACAATATTGACAATGGAAAATAACACCACTCAAAACAAATTTTGTGTGTATTCTAGATGTTAATTTCAGTTTTCATCCAGGTGACACATAAAAATAATAATATCTATTTTGTTGTTGTAAAAATAGGTACTGATATTTTCATGGAGGCCTTAGACCGGGTGGTGCAATAAAACATAATAACAAGCATTAGCTGCAAATGCCATTCTAACGTGCAGCAGATACGCAGATACATTTTCGGTCCTTTTTCTATGTTTAGATCAAACCTGAAAGAATGAAGACAGTAGATGTAAATGAAATGTAATAATATCAAGTACCAATAAACTTATTTATCTTTCAATGACAAGATTTCTAATTTTAGATTAAGAACTATCAAAACAAAGATATTTAATATCTGCTTTTACAAATCACCTTCGTAAAAGAATATATATATTTATTCGAAATGATTAAGGGTGGTAAGGAAGTCAGCGTTTAGGTCTTTGGTAAGGCTTTTGGCAATTAATAGTGCATTGGACTGCTGTCCACCATCAAAATGTAACCGTGTGCAAAACGGTTCCACTGCAAAGTAATTATGTAAGTCATACAAAATCAACCTGGAAGTATTGTTTTGAATATTAATTGGAAGTACATTGATCTCATTACATATTAAATTGATATAATATCTGCAAGTTACACAAGATTTCCAATGTTCGCATTCATATTCGTACCTGTCAACTAAATCCGTTTTCTTTTTCCTGATGCACCGCGCTCTTGAAGCCGGGTTTTTAGGTACAGTATGGTCTTCTTTCCTCAATTATTAGTTAGCTCCATTTTTCTTTCACTATTAGCACATGCTATTAGTTTTATATTTTGTATGCTTAAACTGCGAAATATTGCCGCTCGACTTTGACAGTATAAAAAAAAAAACGTAGTGTTACATAATCTTTGGTATAGTTTGTTAACCTCCCGGCTTAGGGTATATGTGTTCTGTGGTTATCCTTTGTTTTCAGTGGTGACATCTGAGCTCAGCTTTGCGGATAGTTCCCTATTAGACACCTAGGCCGCTAAATGGCTGAAGGACAAGTAGCCACGTCATTGAGCGCAACGTTTAACCAGACGGTTGAATGTCGTGTAGTCATTAAGTGAAACTGGATATTGATGAAATTGTGACTAGATAGTTTAGGCTCAAATATTTCGCAAAAATTTGCGTACAAAAATAACATTCACGGTTTGCGTTGGTGACGCCATAATTGTTTTGCTGACTACTATCGCCGCAGTGGAAAAAAACAACTAAATATGAATAACTTGGCTGAGACTTGGTCAGTCATCTTTAAAGGGCTGCCGTTCAATACGCCAGGTTGAATGATACTAGTTTAATTACCTATTTGATTTTTCAATTTCTTACCTAGAAAGTTATCGCGGCATGTAAAATGAGAAACGTCAACGGACTTCTTAGACTGTGATGACTTTAAGATGTTGGTAAGGTTACCTTTCGGACTTGCTTATACTTATTCCAGGGCAGCTATTCTTGATAGTTCGCACAAATAAGAAGAAAGGAGAACTCTTACGTGAAAATTACTTTTGAAAACGGAACATTTATCGTATAACAAACTTTACAAAGAACACTTCACAACTCTACCAGCTCACTACATTACTCGTAACTTGATAGTCAAAGTTTCTGAAACGGCTGTATTATCCGAAATCCGTATTTCTGACAATCCCAGCACATTTGAGTGGATAGGTAGTCGCTTTTGTACCGTCAGAGTAACCACCAAAGCCTTTGACGTAGTTTGGAAACAGACTAGATGGAAATTAATTTCCATCTAAATTGTTACCGTAGCATCTATCGCATATTCTGGTGATGTTTGGTTAGTATTAGTAACGGGATTAGTTGGCCATAAACGAAGTGGACACCGTCGAAGTATCTGTCATTAGTATTATTACTCCCGAAAACAACAACAGAGAAAAAAAAAAGAAAATGGATTCATCCTTTATCGGAAACGCGCAACAAATTGGGCCAGTTCGCAAATTGTTTTCAAGAACTGAAGCTCTTTCACAATACCAAATAGCTTTTTTGCATTACAACAATGAAAAATTTTTCCATGTCGAAGTTAATCATCATCATTTCAGCCGAAATACATCTACTTCTGGACATAGGCCTCCCCCAAGCCTCGGTCCTGTGCGTTTTGCATCCACCGGACTCCCGCAGCCTTGCCTAGGTCGTCGCTCCACCGTCACATCACCGGCGAATCGTCACAAAGTAAACCGCCCATGAACCGCCAGTGCGTATGAACGAGATGGCGTTCATACGCACTGGCGGTTGATCACCAGCAGTTGCATATTAAAATGGCAAAGGCTAGCCGCGCGTTAGCCGCTCCGTGGTTAACCGCTAGTGCGTAGGAGGGCTTAGTGAAAGTGGATAAATAGAGATGTATATTTGGCGAAACCTGTGGTCTATGCGAATATTGTAAAGAGATAAAATCGTTTATTTGCAGTATGCAATCTCTGGAAGCTATACGGACAATTCTGTTTTTTTCTAAAGCTAGTAGAGTAAGTAGTAGTAGTAGAGTAACTCGTAAAGTACTTAAGTAAAATTTCGTCATGTTGTACATTATTGTGGTTTGTCAGAGTGCTTTTGACCTTGTGTGTATAATTATGATCTCAAAAGTCTGCTGTTCTTACACTTTCTGTTAACTTTTCATTATTAATAAATAGGTAGGTACGTAAGCTTTTGGTACTTTTCTGTGTAAAACCAATTTATTAAAAAAAAAACGCTTTGAACATTAAGCCACTTTTATTTCTTTTCAACGAAAATATTGCACGACCTTCTATCAATTTCAGTTTCACGTTACATTTTCAATTCCCTACGCGTCGGTCGAGGCATTTTGTTCAACCTCAAACTATACTTTGGCAAACTATCGGTAAATATTCAAGTGCCATGCATTGCATGGATAAAATAATTATAAGTTTTGTACCGTGTAGTGCGACGAAGTTTTCCCATTTAAGTAACGCCTGTAGAACTTTAGCGGTATTGTTGTAAGTCTTTATTATTGTCTTGGTTGTTATTCTATATATGTATACACAAAACAATAACGTTTTTTTTTGCTCCTGTTAAAAATACGCAACGTATACAGAGTGTAACGAAATGGTTAGTCGTAATTTAAAAACTGCTCCTGTCCATGAAAATTAATATAAAGGCGTAAGTTTGTGAGTGTGTATGTTTGTAACATCTTCACACCAGAACGGCTGAACGGATATTGATGAATTTAGACAGCACACACATTGCACAGAGACAAATTATAGTCAGAATACTTTTTATCCCGAGAATATGTTCCCTCGGGATAATTTTCGACTTTCACGCGGGTGAAGCAGCTGGCAGGAGCTAGTCTGATAATAAATGAGTCAGCCTTCCCAAGGAGTATCGTTTTAATTCGTTCCGTTTCCCCTTACCCTTCATGACTGGGTTGTGAAGGCCAGATGAAGAGTCAGGCAGTCGTACCATGTAAAATATGGGCATTTAGGTGCACCTATTTAGACTGGGAGCGGATCCCAACAGACTTGAGAAAAGGCTATGCTGATGATGATAATTGTGGGACTACAACAAAATAGACAAGAATAATATGGAATCGAAAAACGAAAGAGATATATAATAACAACTTAAATAAATATATCTGTCCCTGTCTACGAAATTGCTAAGTTTTCTAAGCAGCTATTCAGCTGTTTGGGCGTCGCCGTAGTCCCATCTGACGTCATGTGACACGTCGGGCTTCTCTTTCTAATTCTCAACTTTGACGCTTTATAACTTCGTCTCTGATCAAGATATTAAAGAAATATTTTATATTTGTTTACTACAGTTAATAAGAATTTAATTTAGCAAATTAAAAATCGCATGTATATTCCATAATACGTTATTATGTATTCAAACATGACCAGATTAAAATCTATACTCTGAAAAAAGGTCGTAACTCATTTCTGACGAAGGTTTAATTTAAACATTGAGATACCAATGCCACCGTTGTTTTAAAAAGGGCCCTTTAAAAAAGGTTACAGCGAAAATATAATTTAGAGGTCGTTGAAACTTTTACCCCAATTAAAATTATGACGTTTTCAACCGGGAAATAACGAACTGGAATGGCCGATTCGTCTGAGAGTAAAACTGGAGGTTTTTTTAATGAGATGCTTCCCGAACTTCGTTTTGCCGTTGTGACTGTCATAGGGGGCCAAAAGGTATCTAAGATACTCAAAATTATGCAGAAGGCCCCTCTGCAAAGTAAACTTTTTCGTAACACGATATACAATCTATACTTCACACTGAAAAGAGGCTTTAAGGATGAAACAGTATGGAGAAAGGGATGGATGGAGGAATGTAAGGATCGAAACAGGTGGCGTTCTTGTAGTTTCTGCCTACAACCATGGGAAAATGTCGTGAATTTATGTTTGTATGTGTATGTGAAAAGAAGTTTTATGGAATAATGCAATCTTCTTCTTCTTACCGTGTCGGTGGCAAATACAGATGTTCAATGTTTTTCCCAGTATTCGGCTACGGTGACACCATTCCCTGACGCAACCATAAGGTCCTCATATGTACAGGTTACAGGGCATGCGGTGCAGGACGAAAAATAGGTCAAGGTCTGCGGAAAAACACCGCACAAGCACCGGGTATCGCAACCATCCGAGAATCCCCACCTGTAGAGGTTGTCTTGGCTGCGGCCGACCTGAGTGCGAAGTCTATTCAGAGTTTTCCGTGCCGGCCATGGCAAAGCACGGCGGGAGTCTCTCCGATGGCTCGACGAAAAGGTCAATAATGCATTGACAGTAAGAATTTCTTATATTATACTTTTTTAAAGAAGCTTTTGTAAAGCTAAAGTTTTCAGAAAAGCTAATCTCGATCGGTTGATTGAGGAGCTCAGCGGTACAGGTGTCGGATGTTCCATTGATGGGCAGATGATAAATAGCGTGAGATACGCTGATGACATGGTACTGCTGAAGTGCTGAGCCCTTCAATTGACGGACTCAGACGGTTGCTTGAGGTGTGTGAAGGTTACGCCGAATCACATGGCCTCCTTTATAATGTGGGGAAGAGTGAGGTTATGGTGTTCCGGGTGGGTACCAAGAAGCATAGGGTAGTTCCTTCGGTGTGCCTTTATGGTGTACCACTAAAGAGGCTGGCAAAATTTAAATACCTAGGTCACATCTTAAACGAGGATCTGCACGATGACGAAGACATCGAGAGGGAACGGAGGGCGTTGTCAGTCCGATGCAATATGCTGACCCGCAGGTTTGCGCGATGTACGAGGGAAATGAAAATTACACTTTTCAAGGCGCATTGCCATACCTTCTACACGTGCAGCCTGTGAGTTAGACATACGCAGAGGGCTTACATCGTTCTCCGGGTCCAGTATAATAACGCTTTCAGGATACTGTTGGGGCTCCTACGTTTCTGTAGTGCATCGGGGATGATTGCAGAAGCAAAAACTGATAGTTTTCAGGCGATAATGCTGAAGAAGACAGCATTCCTGATGCACAGGATGCGGGGGAGCGTAAACGGTGTCCTAAAGGTTATTGCAGATAAACCGGACTGTCCTGTTTTGGGGTACTGGGCCCGCTTGCACAGCGGCAGCTCTAGTGCAACGGGAAGTAGGTATATGACTGATTGTTAATTTATTTGTTATATATAAAAATAGTTTATTTTTTATTTAATATTGTGCAAATGCACTAAAAGTCTTTATTATCCTCGGCTGCACTCACTGCACATTAAACTGGCCTCTCGTTTTTATCTGATCTGCACAATAACAAGATCACAAGATGGACCTATATGCGAAGCTGGCAAACTGTATGGAGGATCTTGCTGCTACTTTTACTGCACGCATGGACACCTATGACAAGGATCTGAAGAACGTCATTAGTAATGAGGCTACACACAAGACTATAGCCAGCCTATCTCGGGACTTCATGGAGTTCAAGTGCCTTATTTGGAAGACCATGAGCGCACTGAAGACACAAATGGAGTTACTGACTGCGGAACTGGATCGTCACGAGAAGGTGTCTCGTAGGCAGGTCTTGCTCCTCCATGGCCTTCCTGAGCAGAAGGATGTGGATCACACTGCTCGGGCTATATCTATGCTGCTTGGCAAGATGAAGTTAGTAAACATCTCTGCTGCGGACAACATCTTCATCATCATCATCTTGCTTCATCATCCTGCCATCGCTTGGAAGCGGATTCAGGCAAGCCACGTCCTCTTCTGATTAGGTTTGTTAACTATAACTTGCGTAGTGAAGTCAGGCGTGGCAAGACTTTGTTAAAGGGGTCCGGTTTGGTTTTCACGGAGTTCCTGGCAAAGCCTAGACATGACGTTTGCCTGAATGCTCGAAAACATTTCAGTGTGAAGCAGTTTTGGACCTCCGAGGACAAGATTGTCATCCTACTCCTGGACAAGTCACGCCGAAAGATCGAGACGGCGGCTAAACTTCACCAACTCATCGTGCGGTTCCCTGTGACTACATCTCTTGTTGCATCATCAGATAGGTAAGATATCATCACGTAGGCAAGCAAAATAATCGCTCGCACAACCTATGGGTCATAATCTTTTTTGTTATATTATATTTTTGTGTCGGTCAGTGAAAAATTTTGATAAAATGTTTTGTTTGTTTTGACTTTTGTGATTGTGACTTTGACGGCAATGACAGCATTGGTGTATTAGAGTATTCGTTCGGAAACTTTTTCCAATAATAAACTTCCTCTGACATTGTGTAATTCTTACTTCTCATTTCACCCGGTTACAGAGGGGGATATAAAGCGGGCTATATTGCCACGAAAGCGGTGGGTGATGATGGTCTACAACTATAGATGCTTCTGCCTATCCTAAATGAACTCACCCCTATCATCCTCCACACTATCAACTACTCCCTCTTTTCTGGCTGCTTTCCTTCAGCATGGAAGAAAGCGCATATTCTGCCTCTACCCAAAGTCCCTAAACCTTCGTCAGTTGCCCAGTTCCGTCCAATTTCCATTCTTCCGATCCTATCTAAAGTCCTTGAGAGTGTTGTCAATAATCAGCTGTCTCGTCTGTCTCGTCTTCTTCGCAAGGCAGGTGGTAAAGAGTCTGGCCTTGACGTTCAGTTGTCGAAGGATAGACTCGTTTCTGCAGAACGCAGTCCATGGAATTTAAAGCATACTTCGCCAACACCACATCTCGAAAGCGTCAATGCGATCACGATCAGCCTTCCTTAGCGTCCACGTTTCCGAGCCGTAACTAAAGATAGAGAACACAAGAGAGTTCACCAGCTTCATCTTTGTCTTGCGAGATATGTTATGTTACTCATAAACATGTATGTATTTTAGTTATAGATTATAAAGTATGTATAATGTTTATGCATTGTGTGCTGTACACGTATTTGTGTAGTGTATTTAGTTAGTAAGAATTGAATTTTTAATTTGTATTTAAGTTTAATTTTTTTGTTTTGCGCTTTTGTTAACTGTCCTAATTGTGTAAATCTCGCTATAACACTGAGGTTTGCTATAAGAGAACCCAATTGTGGGTTAAGCTCGCCTTTGTACATAAGTTGTCCTTCTGTATTTGTATATGTTTGTTTTGTTTTGTGTACACTAAAAATTTAAATGAATTGATTTTTACAAACACTTTTACATGTCAATCATATTTTTTCAAACAAGATGAGGTCGGCGTTTCCTATCTGACTACTCTGAGAAGAAAGAAGATTTTGGTAGTAGACTTGAGTTTATTTTAGTTTAAAACTGACTCTCTCTGACTTGTTATATTTAGGCCCACTTGCATGAACAACTTAACTCAGAGTTATACTTCATAAAATATAGCTTGATCTTTGCGACAGCTGTCATTATTAATACAGTAACAATAGCGCTTGACAGGCTAACAATAACGTATACGTCAGTTTGACATAAGTCGCAGAACTCAAACTATCTTTTATGAAGTATAGTTGCTAACACGAGGTTAAATTGACAATATTGTATGACAAGCAGTCAATTTTACCTCGTCTTAGGAACTATCCCTGAGTAAATTTTTACGTGCAAGTGGGCCTCAGTGTAAAAGGTAATTCTTTAAACATCGTTCTCACTTCTAAAACACCTTCCTTCTCCTCTTCTTCTCCCTTGTAAAAAAATATGATAAATGATAACAGTCGACAAAAACGTAAAAATGAAAACTAATCAAATTCACCTAATATTATAAATATGCAAATATGTGCCTATATTGACATGTTAAGATGTTTCGATATTTCTTAATCAATATTAAATCGTCGACTTGGATAATTTCGACGCGGGTGAAGCACTGGCAAAAGCTAGTCTGTTATAATAATATCTGCCCTTTACCAAACTATTTGGGGTCAACATCAGAATTTCTTGTAGGCGACTGGAATCTAACCACTGAAACCCAATTAAGTACTTTGCAAAACTGATATCTATTTGGGTTAGTCAGATTTTCTGATTTTCGCTCTGTGACGGTTTGTAACGTCTATACTATTTAGAGTGAGGTCAAACGAACTTAATTTTGTGAGTTGTGAGTCGCGAAAAATGCGTCGCGGATTTTACGCTGCATTTGGTTTCATACTAAAGTTCTGTTTGTGCCCGACGGCGACGCAAAATGTTTGCGCTCGAAGTGAGGGAGGTGAGCGAGGCAAGTGTCCAAACGTAGATAAGTAACTGAAATTACGTCCGTCCGTCCAGCAACCTAACCGTATTTTATTTGAACATAAATGCCGCGAATCATTTTAAGCGACTCGCAACTCATAAAATTACGCTCCTTTAAACAAAGTAGTTCACTAGAAGTTAATTTAGGGTAATGGGTGAGTGGAGAGAGAGAGGTGAAATAAAAATTGACGGGCTGTGTGAGGAATGACATGAAATAAGGGAGTTATTGAATGAGAGGAAGAGTGTGATATTATGACGTTTACTGATACAGCGTTTTTTGATTTAATTTTACGAACAGTTATTTCTGGGATCCATCAGTCAAATTTTAGGTTCGAATTGATAATCATTAATATTAATGTAGAACACAATTTAATCTGCTCTACGTTCCCAAGACAACTCAAGCATTAAATACTTAAAATTAACTTTTGGAAGATTAGGCTTAGGCTTATTAGGATATTTTATTTTCTCAAGGGTACCTCTTAACAAGACTGCCTAATTAGGTACCTGAAATTAAAACGGCGGACTTGATTGGATTCTATTGTCTAAAAGAATAATTGTTTTAGAAATAGTGAAGATTATTTATTGAGGGTAGTGCCTATTATTTTCGCAAATAGTTTTAAGTATTACAAAATAGTTAATATCAAAAATGTTTCATCTTGTTTTTTTGTATTTATTTATCAAGTTTTGTCCAACCAGTATGTGGCCACCTGGATGGCTCTGACATTCGCTTGATTTAAATCTTGGAGGATACAGACGGTTGTGCATGCTGGGCAGGAATGGAGAAAAATTTGCAACTGCCTATAAGCCTTGTTTGTTCTGTCTCCTGCTTGATATGGAGGGAAGTGGCAATTATATTTTTTTCTTACTCCTCCATTATTCTTTTCTAATTAATTTCTTTGCGGGATCCAAGACGGTTAAATTCATTCTCCGGGACTTTGTCGAACTTCATTGCCTCGGCGCTTTTCTGGTGGTCGCCACTGTTGATTCTGGCTTTCAGGAGTTGCAGTGGTTTGGGAATAGTGCGGTGGATTGCCTAGTGGTAAAATGTGCAACTACCTAATGAAAAAACTACTACTTAATAGTAAACGTTGACAAAACTTACATTTAACTATGTTTTAGGTATATTTTCTCTCTTCTATAAATAAAAATAGATATCCATATTATGTGGATGGGTATAATATAACATATTTGATACCCTGTTATTGTGTTGTTTATCGAATAACATCATAATAAAACAGAACAGTCGTTTGACATACTCAACCGATACTGTACTACAAACATAATATACAAAGCTGACTATATTAACTATTGAGTATAAGGTCGCAAATAGATTCTTAATTCAGGTAGGTATCAATATACCTACCTACATTAAATTATATAAACAAATTATAGACCTATTTATACTTTTCTACCAATATAATAAAGCGGAAGAGATTATTTGTTTGAACGCGCAAATCTGTGGAACTAACAGTGGGCTTTAAAAAATTCTTTTGCATTTGACAGCCTCATTTGAGCAGGTTATAATATGCTATTTAACGTCAAGCTACGGCCCTTAGGAGCCGAGAAAAAAGAAAAAAGTCAGAAAGAACGCTAACCGAAAACGTAATAATAGAGCGGACGGATGAAACCGCGGAGCACAGTTATAGTTCTTATGTAAAAGATTTACACGTGATACATACATTGCCGCTAGTAACAAAAAAATGAAACAACAACAATTTATTTTGATTTCAAAAGTTCAGGAATGTCACGCTAAAAACGTAAGCTTTCATCCCTATTGAATTGTATCCATACACCCAAATACCAAATCAGCCTAAAATTATTCATTCATCAAAATCTGTAATTTACCGGACGAAACAAAAAAAAAGTGTAAAAACGAAACAAAATGTTTTTCCACAAAAACATTTACCCGGCCTTTTTAAAATTCAACGCACAAATTCGAAAAATAAAACCGAAAATTTATTACCGCACGAAAAAAATGCAATATGAAATACTTGGCAACACAAACGTTTAGCCGAACAATCTCATTCGCGAAAACAATTGCTACCGGGATGTCGCGTCGGAATGTTGGCTGCGCGGCCAAGTCCGTTGTCATCGAGGCATGAGTAAGCAATAAAGCTGTTTAGCAGCCATTCGAGTGATCCAATCAATGCGAGGGATTCGCAGTCTATACAAACAATTGGCTCTGATTGATGACACTGTGGGCTGACTTATTGTTAAGGCGGTACCCCGAGCAAAACGCCGCGCAAGCCGTTTTTGTGCTGTTTTTAGGAGCTATCTACTCGTTATTTAAAAAGAAATATCAATTAATAAAAATACATTAAATTTCTACATAATATTGATTCTAAAATGGTAGATTTAGTTTTTTTTTAAATGTTGTATATATTTCACTAATCTACTTCCAAAAAAACATAAAAATGAGAAATAATTATTGATATTATGCATCTCCTCGTAAAGTGTTCATTGATTATTTTTTGTACTAACACTAATGGATCGACAATTTAATAACGAACATTTTTGTAGAATTACTTTTTTCAAAAGACCAAAATTCGATTTTATAAAGATTTTATTCTAAAATCTGGGCGTATTCACTACTGTAATTCATGCGCCAACAGTGCCGCTAGACCAATAGGAACGCTCATATCGCATGCCGATTTTTTGGTCAGGGTACCGTCTTAAGCCGTGCGTTCAGGTCAATCCTGACGCTCAACAGCTATAATTGATGATTCTACCTGTAATTGTGTGTATTGGGTAGTTGTGTTTAATTGGTCGAGGTAATAAGCGATTGTTTGAAGCTGTTTGGGGACAAGTGAGTTGTTAGCAAAGCTTCTATATTATTAGCTAGCTTTAGCATGAACGACTGCGTAAAAATAAATGTGTTAAGTATCTTGTTAAATAGGTAACAAGATACTTAACACATTAAATAAAACAAATACAAAATTGATGTTTTCAACAGTATTCAAAACTGTTTTGTAAGAAAAATCTTTCATTTTCCAAAGAAAATATTTGAAAGCGACCCTAAGGGATGCCGGAGTAAAGTTATTAGGTCAATGTAAATAAAGGGTGATTCTTCGCAATTGGGTTTCCAGGGTTGTCCCCAACATATTCATCGGTTTGTGCAAACATGCCTCAACCTTCGTGGGGTTATGTCCTATCTAATATACAGCTAAAATCTTGAAGATAGAATATTTCTTATGACCTTTTCAATGCCTTTTAGAAGCCTGATTTATTATTTATTATTTTATTTTATAAGATCCCTGGCGGTATTTCAAAAGAAACCATTTTCAAAATGTCAGACTGGATATAGTTTCGTTATTGCCAAAGGGATAATTCTTTATATAGAAAATAACAAGTTTTCTTATAAGTTATCTCTATAATGTGATAAACCAATTCTGAAAATGATTGAAAGTTCGTGAACTCGTGATGAATGTGATGGATAAAATATTGAATGAAGCATTCTGAATGGGGATGTATGAATGTATTTGCTTAAAAAACTCGTCAAAGAAATTCATTGTGATTGATTTGAGAATTCTTGGAGTCATTATGAATTGCTCAATAAAATACAAACCTGTTTTTATTATTGATAGGAACGCGTTTGACCTTACATAACTTTTGTACTGAAATAGTTATTTATGCTACAAGTGCGGAAGGTAGGTGATTCCCAATGATTGAATAAATCGACACGAGTCGGGAATCATCTAACGTACGTGTATCATACAACATTATACTATGCATTGTGCGAGGAAATAAAAAAAATCAGAACCAAGCATTATCATTCATCATCAGAAGCAAGAAATTAATAAAATGGCGGGCTTAATTAAGTGCACTCAGCATATCCACAGATTAACTAATAGTTCTTTTGGCATATCTACTGCGCATGTGCAAATAGCTATCATGTCGTATAGCAAAAGGGCACGAGCAAAATATACGTAATTCCAAACATATTGGATAAATATTTAAAATTAATTTATTGATCAAATCTAAATCTAGAGTAATTAAAATCGTCTTTAATGAAGTATTAGTTATATTTTACCTTTCATATGAATGATAATCTGTAGTTAACTAATTTGTAAAACTTTTCTCAAATAATAAAACCTATGCGTTTGGCTGACGACGGAGTTAAAATTTAAAAAAAAATACAGAAAAGTAAAAAGCACTAGTGAAAAAAACTGACACTTTCCGCACAGTTTGTCTGCTTAGAAAACGCCCTTTTCGAGGGCATGCATTGTAAAAACTTTTTTCATCAGATAGGTCATTGTATCATTAACGCTTTAAACATGGGACTCTCTTCGTCACACATTGAGATGTGTAACGATGTGTGCTGCTGTGAGCAGCAGGCCTTCAATTAACAACATTGTTGACCAAAGCAGGAGGTGAATTAGTTCTCACTGTTGTTATTAGTACAACACAGCAGGTGGCTACTGCCTGTAGAGACGTTTCCTATAACCTCCCTAGTGTTTGTCGGAGAGGAGACGCGCAGAGCTTGTGAAACAGAAATTCTTAGAATATATCTACAACATAACTTAAATTTTACGTTTATTTTCCTTTAGACGTGAAGACCTCTCCATACTCAGCTACAAATATCAAAAAGCGGAAAATAAAATATTTTTATTCACTTTTTACAAAACTTTTATTCATTTCAAAAGGCTATGAATAATAAAAATTTATAAGGGTTTTTATGTAACTAATGCTCATCTGCTAATCCTTTTCCTACTGTGTTGGGATCGGTTTTCAGTAACCGAATGCTGTTTAATACGAATACTCATATTAAATGGAACGATTTCTAAACGGTGTAGCGTTACGTATAGCGCCGGAGAGCTATACTATATAAAATGTACCTCCCCCCCTGTAATTCTAAAATAATAGAATGATAAAACAAAAAAATATATATTATGTACATTACCATGTAAACTTCCACCAAAAATTGGTTTGAACGAGATCTAGTAAATAGTTTTTTTTTAATACGTCATAAATCGTCAACCGCAATTTACCAAGTATGGAACCCTTCGTGCGCAAGTCCGACTCGCACTTGGCCGGTTTTTTATTAAATCAAGTTTTTTAACTTTAATGTTTTTTCAACAGCGGCCACGTCAGCAGAGTCTGGGCGGGGTCCTCCGACGGGAAGGCAACTGGAAATGCTTCATGTTGACGCTGATGATTGCCGGCTGCCTCGGCTCCGTGGCCTGGTGCAATACCGCCGAGATTGATCGAGACCTTATTGATTTTAGCAAGTGAGTATTACCGGCTATATATGAAATTTAGTTAAGCTAGCCGTTAAGGTTATTTTGGATAAGTAAATATTTCTAGTGTTGGAAAATTTGCCTCAAAATCAGGTAAATAGAAGGTAGGCACTCCATCGTATGAAACTAATAAAAAAAACGTAAAATTACAGCCTAGTTTTATCCTACTTTAGGACAAAGGCCACTTTTCTTCCATTAATTTCATTATTATGAATAATTATTATTATTAAATTTGTTTGATTTGAGTGCAGGAAATAGGGGCCACCTTCCTTGTATACGAGTTTTTATTGTGCAATAAAACAATACCTACAATGTAATCAAACATTTTAATGGCCCATACCCTGCCTACCCTGCCTACCCTGCCTACCCTGCCTACCCTGCCTACCCTGCCTACCCTGCCTACCCTGCCTACCCTGCCTACCCTGCCTACACTGTCTACACTGCCTACCCTGCCTACCCTGCCTACCCTGCCTACCCTGCCTACGCTGCCTACCCTGTCTACCCTGCCTACCCTGCCTACCTTACCCTACCTGCCTATCTAATAATTTTTATGCATCATCAATAGTTTTCTCAGCGCTCTAATTTTACAGGCAACATTTTGCTACTTTGGGTTATATTATTGCAATTTTCATAAGGATCTCTAATTTTTTTATGAAATATATTAGACTATGACACTCAGGAATAATGTAGCTTTCTACTGGTGAAAGAATTTTCAAAATCGGTTTAGTAGATCCAGAGATTACCCCCTACAACATCACAAACTCAAAAACTCACAAACATTATCTCTTTATAATATTAGTATAGATTTGACAGGTTGGCATACGGAATAATGTTTTAAATTGTAACGGACGGATGTTGGTCAACAAATATTAAGCAGGAAGAAGTTAAATAACTAAATTTTAATTTGTAGTTGCAATCAATAAAGCTTTCGTAAATATTAACCTTATTATTACAATAATCATGCATTGCGCGTCTTTAACTTTAAATCAGTTTCGTGTCCGTCAGGCATCCGATCAAGAGGACAGTTCGCGAATCACCGTGTGACGTGGGGTACGCCTACATCCCCATCGCGTTCGTGCTTCTCCTGTACCTGGTCTACCTAGTGGAATGCTACCACAGCACGGCCAGGATTCAGCTGGCGAGGAGAGTGGATGTGGCCGCAGTCAGCGCCAGGGTTCATGCCATGAGGAACGCTACGCCACGAGTTTGGTAAGTTTCCTTTATTTATGCTACTTAATAGTGCTGGCGAAATTATGTGGTGTGCAAGAATAACGTTAGCAATGAGCCATCCCCATTGCGTTCGTACTGCTGCTGTACGTGGTATACTCATTGGAAAACTACATCAGCTCGGCCAGGATATAGATAGCGAGTGTTGGGGCTGCAGTCAGCGCCAGGGTTCATGTTGTAGTAAGTTTTGCCTAATTTATGCTACCAAATAGAGCTGGCGAAATAACATAATTTATACAGTGACTTTTAATTAATTAAAAAGAAATCGGTTCTCGCCAAACTTCTGGGACGCCCTGAAGTTGACTTTCCGATGGCTTTATCCTAAGTTAATTTTTCAGACAGCAGGGGTTAGCAACACATATAAAAGTATCGAGATTTATCACATATCCCTGAAGTCTTCAGGGACACGGAGGTTGGTAATTCTAAATTCCTAAAATACAAGGATTTCCGTGAAATATATCTATCTTTACCAGCACAGTTAAGTATCTATTTTTCTCAGAATTGCTAATAAATTATACAGGACATGAAACCCGTATAGCACATAAAATAGAAAGTTCACTTCCGTAAATTAATTTCGCTTGAGTGATTAAACTTTTGATTTACTTACCCATAGCTTTTATGGTAATGAGCTACGTAACTAGTCATATGATTTACGGATTTACGGCTCATATATCGAGAAATGGTAAAATTAAAGCATAAAATACGGGTTTTGAAATTGTATAACATTTCGATTTACCATCTGCACCGGGCAACCTAATATAAAATGCTTCACGGATTCAGTCTTCTTTTATTTTCAACTTCATATCCAGAGCCAAAATTTATTTCAAACGTGGAATGTCGTTTGACCCAAATATTCGACGTTTGTTGCAGTCTCCGTCGTATCCCGCTCTTCAAGATTCGAAATTGTAATCTTCGTCACATGGCATCCCAAAAATATTCATAGGTAAGCAGGCAATATTTCTGCAGCATTTTCAGCCAAAAACAAATATTACCAAGCGTCATAATGTTGTGCTGAATTTATTGCCAAGTTGCACAGTTCTGATTTCAATTTTATATTGTAATTTGAAATTGGTATTCGAAATGGAATTGCATTGAAAAGCTGTTTGAAAATTCTTCGTTTAATTTGCACTTAACTAAGGAAGCTATGCAGTGGACAGAAGAACCTTTATGTTATTTTGTAGGATCTTTTCTCTTAAGGTTCGCAGTTCATTGAAGTCCAAGTTTAAGTGTTAACTGATTTCAAAACGTTCTAGTTTATGCCCGCGGTCTTGCCCACGTGAAAAGTGTTTTATTATACCAAAGGAACATTATATCGGACTTAAAAGTATTGGTTTTTCTATTTAACGGTCTAGTCTATCTATATGCCAAGTTTCATCGAAATCCGTTCAGCAGTTAAGGCGTGAAACCATATCAAACAAACAATTAAACTCACATCATCATAATTTCAGCCGAAAGACGTCCACTGCTGGACATAGGCCTCTCCCAGGCGTCGCCACATTGACTGATCCCGAGCGTCTCGCATCCAGCGCCTAGTAGTAGTGTGTGAGTGGGGACTCCCGTTTCCACACTTAAACTCCCAATTGGTCCGTTGTGCGTACATCCAGCGCCTAAATAAACTCACATTAGCATTTAAAATATTAGTTTGGATTAAATATATGGATTAGTAGCTACCATTCCTTCGTCCTTTCACTACGAAGTTATTACATTTAATTTGCCTATGTTAAACCACAGATAATACTAGCATAGTTTAACAAAGCAACTTTACATTAAGTAAATTGTTTCAGTAAACACCTACCTCAAGGAGAATATTAACTGAACCAAATTAAACAACATTGCGTACACCTTCAAATTACGGATGTAAATTCAATATTAAAGTTAAAGACAAATAATACAGGATTATAAACAAATTTTATTTACATTTCCTATGTTCACGTTTCTCAAACGCTACCCGCAAAGCCAAAAGACAAAAAGCGATATCGCAAAAATTCGAACACTGTTTTTATTTTGCTTATCGGAATTCCGCAACCGAAGCGCTAGTCTATAAGCCTATAAATAAAACTTCATAGGAACAACAAAACACTATCCATTCGTACTTACCTATATTATAAACAAGTTGCCGCCCACAGCTCTGCTCGGGTGGTACTACTTCCACACAATATATAATCTGAATCTCTGAAACAGCTCCAACGATTCTCATGAAATTTAGTATGCAAGGGGTTTCGGGGGTTATAAATCGATCTAGCTAGGTTTCATTTTTAGAAAACGTCTTTTTCACTATTTTCACCCGAGCAGGTACTCTTTATAATTTATAGCCTATAAATATATTATTCTGATATATACGCTATATAACTGTAAAGTTTCATTCAGTAATTGAATACGAAACTCGGTTTGTTTATTAAGTTTTCACGCCAGTAAACCTTGATGAAATTAAACACCTACCGTAGGACCTGGAGAAAGACTTAAAATACTTTTTATTCAAATGGCACGGGGACGAAGCCGCAAACAGAAGCTATTTTTAACAGATATTCTAGAGGAGCCGGTTCTTGCCCAAAACTTACTTTGATTGAGTTATCGCTTTTTGGCTTCTAAGGGTAGTACGTTATATTTTGACGTGGTTTGGTTCAACGTGATACCACGTCTATCAAATTGGCACGTGTCCCAAAGCAATTTATTTCACTAATTAGAAAATTTACACATCGGTTAGCGGCGAATGAATTCGACGTTCTATACCAACTGTTGTATGGGTTTGTGTTGTGTAACATTAATCAGTTTACAAAGCAATGTTTACGTGTAACAAACATTTACTTCCTTATAGGCAAATCTGTTGAGTATTTTAAAATATCGTCTGCTTTTAGAAGCTTATTTTACAAGATTTTATTTAACTTCCAATGTTTGTACCCAAGTAACACATCAAAGCAGTATAACGGCTGACTTACAGCAATTCTGTATCGTATTCGCATTTTGAGTTAGTTCTATAGTAGCATTGCAAAAGATTATTATACGGCTACTGTGTTATGCTTATTTGGGCACAAATTATACGGCTTTCGATCCTTAATAAGTTCACAAGAGTTGTTTAATTACATTACAGGTGCATTATATTAGCAATATTGTGGTCAATGAAGTTGCCCATCGCATTAATGAAACTATATTACGGTCAATGAAGTTGCCAATCGCGACACAGAGGAATTATAGTAGCAATATTATTGATAATGGGGATGATAATTGCATTACAAAAGCATAAGACTAGCATTAGAATGTAGTAAAAGAATTATTGGAGCTAGAACATATTTAAACCCTACATCATTGCAAAAACATCTCTAATACTACGGTACAAATGTGATTATACAATTATCGTTATAATTTAACTGCTTTGTCTCGCAATATAATATGGACGAAGAGAGTCCAAACTGAGGAGTGGCACCATATTTGTTTGCATCAAACCAAAATTTATTACATTGTTTCATTTCACTTTTGTTGTTTTTTCTTTTTGTTTTTAATATTACTGCGCGATGCGCTGATGCGATTATTTGATTATAGAGCTGTTAGCTATACAACAGAACTCAGTTAATTTTTAAAAATGCAAGCATTACATTGATTCTCGTTTATGCTGTTCAGCAGGTCTAACCACTTAAAAGTGTTATTACACAACAAAGGGTACCAAAAAAAGCTCAAAGCTGTATAACGGATTTACGGTGCATTATAATGGTACAAGTGTATGCTATTAAGCAGCAGTAGGCATTATCTTACTATTTAAAAATGCTATTGTAGACCCTAAGGCACTAAAAACAGCTAAAAGCTGTATAGCGGATTTACGCGGCATTATAATGGTTCATGTATATGCTAATAAACAGCATTGAGCATTTATTTACTACTTAAAAATGCTAATGTAAATCCAAATGCTCTAAAAATAGCTGAAAGCTTAACACTTAATAAAATCATAAACTTAAAGTTTTACTTATTACTTGTACTTTTAGTACTAAAACTAAAGGCTTTACAAACGCACTTTGATATTATCCAAACGTTATGCAGTGTAAAGCATCATAATGGTTTAAAAATGCCAATATAAAGCGTCAAGATGCTCGGTGAGCTTATAGAAGAGTTTATACGGACATTAAGTACTACATAAGTTTACTATTCGTTTGTTTGCACCAAGTGCAACGCCATGTCGTGTCCAGGCTATCTCTCTCCATTCAGGGTTGCCTGGCAGAGATCGCAGATCGCGATACGGCCGCCTGTTGTATGTTGTTGTTATTTTAAGGTTTCTGTATGTAATGTTTTTATCTTGGTGTACAACAAAGTATATAATAAATAAATAAATAATAAAATGCTTCCTGTGTTACTTGGGTACCTATGTGTGTGTGCGGGTCAAATCTTGCAACCGAATTTTAAAGCAGTTATCTTCCACCGATTAAGATGTTATTTTGCATACACGTTTACTTTGGATGAAAATGCATGGTTAGCAAAGTGACGTCAGTCTAAATCCAATATGGCGGAGGTTCCAAGATGGCGGTCTAGTTATTATTTGTGCACTGCCATAATATAGGTATCAAATGAAAGGGTTTGCTAAGAAAATACCTACGAAAAAAGCTTTATTTAAAATTGTTTTTTTAATGAATAATTTTACTTTCAACTGTCCCGGTGTAATCAAATCTTGCAAGTTCAAATTGACCTACTTCAACTGTGTCTGATTGAGCTGAAATTTTGCACACATGTTGGTTTCTCGTGACAATGTATTTTTATAATAAATAAAAACTTGTTTAGAAAAAGAACTTTTTTAAATATGAAATCTTGTTTTTAAACTCTATTAGAACGAGTTGTACAAATAAATTTCCCAGTTGTACAGTCGCGTCGTTTATACGTTAAATATCGAGACGAATTTAATTTTACAAGAACATAATAGTAAATAATAAAAAGTGTAATATTAAATTTTGTTTTCTGAGTGAAACCTTCAAAAGGCGCCTGGAATTTTGGGACTTTTACTTCACTAAAATCACCCCGGTGATCACCATCAGTACGTTGAAGGGACTCCGTGACCTCTCAAAAGACCACCCCGGAACCCTCTCTGTGCAACACCTGTTACGGCACATCCCTGGGGAGAGAATCAAAAAATCAAAAACTCTCCGCTCAGGTCTAAAAAGAAAAACTAGTTCTGACTCTGACTGAATCGCCTAGATCCGAATTCGAATTCAATCAAAAAGAAAAAAATAGTTAGGCACGTTGTAACTTTTCTTTGTCGAGATGGGAAAACGAATCGATCGAAGAACAAAAAAATAATGCAGCAAAAATTTTGCACTGCATATGGACATGGAGAATGGATTGAGCCTACGTTATACAGGAATGAAGTACGAATACGAGCAAAAGTGGGAGAGAGAAGGGGTTTGAACAACTAGCACCCTTAATACGTAACTATTTGGATAGCAAGAAGCACGCGCGTTCCCTTTCATTTTGGCAACTCAACAGTATTCTTTGCGTGTTTTACGCTGTCCAGTAGAAAGAGTTTAGAACATATTATGAAGCAATGTCTGCAAGCGAAGACTGCATATGACGTTATTGGTACGAACTCTATTAGGATGCAGTACCTAGACGTCTTTATCTAGATTTCTAATTAGGCCTCTTCATTGGAAAAGAGACAGTCCACAAAGTACGTTCTGTTCTGTGATGTCTACAGCCTTTTGACACTTCATTGATCTGTAAATCTGCATGTTTCATCCAGACCGAATTCCTTTTTCAGAGTATTTTTGGTGTTATTTGCGTGGATAAAAATTGTTTGGAATTATAGGACTGTGGATATTTTGGGACGGAGTGTTTTCGAAGAGTGAAATTTAGGGGTACTAACAACGATTTAGGATTTTAGTTTTAGAAATCGTGTTCCTACTAATGTTATTTATGCGAAAGTCTGTATATTTGGATGTTTGTTAATCAATCAAGACTTTAATATAACTTGACACGCGGGTAGACCATACCTACCTGGATTAAAACTTAGGTTACTTTTTATACCGTATCATTTTCGACTTCCACGCCATTTAATTCGCTGGCAAAAGCTACAGTTGTAAAACCGAATAATGGTCAACTGATCAAATTGTCTCCTGCATTTAATAAAAAACGTATTAGTCCCAAACCAGTTCCCTGTTAAGTCATAAAACACAGCATTACCTTTACGACAGCTCGTCAAAAACTTTAGTACAGCAACTGTTTGTACCGGGTAATCGTTACCCTTCTAATCAAATGTTATACGACCCACGTCTACGCCCCCGCCTTGGCTATAAATAACGATTTTCATATACTCTGAATATATACGGGCTGAATAAAGGCATGTAATCTGGTAAAACTTGTTTTTGGGCCGGCGTAATAACTGACTATATTTGTCTACCTACACATTAATCGTAGGTACTCGTACTAAGGTCTAAATAAAGTAATCGTATAATGATAAATGAATGATAAATGATTTTATTGCTGTATGTTGGTTTATACAAACACTTTCACATGCCGATCATATTTTTTTAAACTAGATGAGGTCGACGTTTCCTATCTGACTAATCTGAGAAGAAAGGCCGAAAAAAACTCAAAGGTCTCTTTTAAAGTCCTGACAAAATCTTGGTTAGATCATGTGAAAACCATGTATACTGATGTCTGAAATGGTCTTTTGAGGAAAGAACCAACCAGATTGAGTGGACCTGTCCAGTCAGTGCACGCATTTGTCTATAACCGATCAGCTCAACTCAGAATTTAAGGAGCTCAACGATTCAAAGAAAGGACATTCCGGTAAGCCGCATAAACTTCTCAAACTGCCAGACCATGATTAAAAACTAACTAAGTTAAATTAAAAACAAAAAGAGTGATCTACATATGCTTCACATTCACAATAATTAAAATAAAATAATATAATACTTTAAAAAGTAAATATTCTTGTTATTGTAAGAAAACCAAAAAAAAAGAAAAAGTCAAAGTTAAAAAAAAATAAAAACAAAATTCACGGTGCAAAATATAAAAATTAATAGGAGCAGCTCAATCCCAAGCCTTTTTGTCCTCAACGTAATCATTAATGGTATAAATCGCTTTCTGGCACAACTTATGTTTAATGAATGATTTGAATTTATAAATATTTAGATCTTGTACGTGGCTTGGTAGCTTATTATAAAATCGTACACATTGATATCTAAACGAGCCACCTATTTTCTTGAGACTTGTTGTAGGTACTACAAATTTGTGTTTGTTTCTAGTATTTATGTTATGGATCGTAGGTAATCGTACTCAGGTCTAAACAAAGTAATCGTAGGTACTCGTACAATGGTCTAAACAAACTAATCATAGGTACTCGAACTATGGTCTAAACAAAGTAATCGTAGGTACGCGTACTATGGTCCAAACAAAGTAATCGTAGGTACTCGTACAGACAGCTGCAGATAAATTTTACCCCCTAGAAGTGAATCTATACACTTCTAGAGGTTGAAGTTTCTCTGCAGCTGTATGCTTTAAACAAAGTAATCGTAGGTACTCGTACTATGGTCTAAACAAAGTAATCGTAGGTACTCGTACTATGGTCTAAACAAAGTAATCGTAGGTACTCGTACAATGGTCTAAACAAACTAATCATAGGTACTCGAACTATGGTCTAAACAAAGTAATCGTAGGTACGCGTACTATGGTCCAAACAAAGTAATCGTAGGTACTCGTACAGACAGCTGCAGATAAATTTTACCCCCTAGAAGTGAATCTATACACTTCTAGAGGTTGAAGTTTCTCTGCAGCTGTATGCTTTAAACAAAGTAATCGTAGGTACTCGTACTATGGTCTAAACAAAGTAATCGTAGATACGCGTACTATGGTCCAAACAAAGTAATCGTAGGTACTCGTACAGACAGCTGCAGAGAAATTTTACGCCCTACAAGTGAATCTATACACTTCTAGAGGTTGAAGTTTCAATGCAGCTGTCTTTACTATGCTTTAAACAAAGTAATCGTAGGTACTCGTACTATGGTCTAAACAAAGTAATCGTAGATACGCGTACTATGGTCCAAACAAAGTAATCGTAGGTACTCGTACAGACAGCTGCAGAGAAATTTTACGCCCTACAAGTGAATCTATACACTTCTAGAGGTTGAAGTTTCTATGCAGCTGTATTTACTATGCTTTAAACAAAGTAATCGTAGGTACTCGTACTATGGTCTAAACAAAGTAATCGTAGGTACTCAAACAGACAGCTGCAGATAAATTTTACCCCCTAGAAGTGAATCTATACACTTCTAGAGGTTGAAGTTTCTCTGCAGCTGTATGCTTTAAACAAAGTAATCGTAGGTACTCGTACTATGGTCTAAACAAAGTAATCGTAGATACGCGTACTATGGTCCAAACAAAGTAATCGTAGGTACTCGTACAGACAGCTGCAGAGAAATTTTACGCCCTACAAGTGAATCTATACACTTCTAGAGGTTGAAGTTTCTATGCAGCTGTCTTTACTATGCTTTAAACAAAGTAATCGTAGGTACTCGTACTATGGTCCAAACAAAGTAATCGTAGGTACTCGTACAGACAGCTGCAGATAAATTTTACCCCCTAGAAGTGAATCTATACACTTCTAGAGGTTGAAGTTTCTCTGCAGCTGTATGCTTTAAACAAAGTAATCGTAGGTACTCGTACTATGGTCTAAACAAAGTAATCGTAGATACGCGTACTATGGTCCAAACAAAGTAATCGTAGGTACTCGTACAGACAGCTGCAGAGAAATTTTACGCCCTACAAGTGAATCTATACACTTCTAGAGGTTGAAGTTTCTATGCAGCTGTCTTTACTATGCTTTAAACAAAGTAATCGTAGGTACTGGTACTATGGTCTAAACAAAGTGAGCATTCTATCAGCGATTACGATTTTCAAAAATCCTAAATGTATTTGATTGGCATAAATGGTTGGCGTATTAATCTCTGAGAGAATGTCACTTTATATAAAATTCTTGAAAGAATTGTTGGTACAGAACGCTTCGTCCTCACCTCTTCACTGGCGACCACTTGTGGCAAAGTCTAAACATTTCATCCTCCTTACAACGTTTCCTCAATGGCGGGTTCATAAGCACATCATAGTGTCAAGACCTTCTCCTTAATAATGTTCTTACACTAACTCCTATTTTCAGAAACTTGACGTCTTCCAAGCTATTGATTTGAAAGAAATTCGGATTTGGTCTGAACGGCTCAGATGACTCCTTTCTCTAGGTCTTTTGGTCTCGACTTTACCAGTGATATTTTTAATATGTCGTCATGAATTTTTACGTTCGATATTATCATTGATACAAAAACTCTGTTAAAACATAATTCAATTCCAACGATTGAAACTAGTGAAACAATCCCCGTTGCTCAATCAACCGCTGTCCACTGTGATATATCTGATTGATTCTGTAGACGTTTCATCGATAAATACTAGTCGTATATCAATCCGTAAATGTCACAGTACAGGGAAGACGTTCTATCGGTTGAACAGGATTTGATTGAAGCCTATTGTATATTTTTTGTAAGCAGTTAACGAATGAAAAACATTTAAATGAGAAATGTAAAAATATAAAAAATTGCTCGTGCAGCACCGTATCTTCACGTTATAGAAGTAATACTTCTTAAAAAAATAGAATTATGAGGGATTTAGTTCAAAAGCTACAAGGATTTATATTTTTCTTCTCGCTCATGTAACGAAATGTGCAAAAATGTTACTCTCTTCTTATGCCAGACCCCACATTCCTTTGCCAGTCTCATCCAGGTCCTACCCGCGATGGCAGCAATGTCATCTGTCCATCTCATCGCTGATTGACCGATG
Source organism: Orthosia gothica (assembly GCA_949775005.1). Taxonomy (NCBI): domain Eukaryota; kingdom Metazoa; phylum Arthropoda; class Insecta; order Lepidoptera; family Noctuidae; genus Orthosia; species Orthosia gothica. Next base: position 11,904,423 of record OX459044.1, read on the forward strand.
TTTCTTCTTCCAGTCTATGGACGCCATTCGTCACCGCCTCTCGTCCACCTATTTATTTAATACTAAGCACACAAATGTACAGAGGCGGACTTAATGCCTTAGGCATTTTCTACCAGTCAACCTTTGGGTGATGCAGAGATAAATAGTGGTAGGTGCAATCACGATATTGAATGGATTTAAATTTATATACAATACATAAATATAAGCTAAAAATAATAAATAAATACAATATAATTTATACAATAAATAACAAATGAAATATAGAAATATACCTAAACAATTAGCAGAAATAGACAATTAGCGCTGTGATGATACCGACACCGTACCGATCGTCACCGTACCTTGCCAGGTGTCTTGCCCAACTTCATTTCAATTCCTAAATTCGTTTTTCGACGTCGAGAACCTTTGCACGTCTTCGGATCTCAATGTTCAGAACTCAGTCTATTAGCTGTTTGTCAAGCACTCGTGACACTCTGTGCAACTCGAAGGCTGTATATAGCTTCCTGCGAATCCTATCTTGTTAAATCCTTTGAAGATATACCTACTTATAAATATCATCATTAAGAGCGGACTATAGTCAACAGGAATTTGAAAAATAGGTATTTGAAGAAACTATTGCGTCGCGTCACCTCCAACCTCACCCCGTAAAGTGCGAAAGGGACAACTGCAGCTCAGGCTGATTTTACCTACAAAAACTTTGACTAAAAGACGTTTCGTATTCTGCTGTTTTCTTCATGAAAACTGGTCTGATCTAAAACTTCTTATATCAAAATTTAGAGGAAAAGTATATCTATGCTCCTATCATTTCCTTTTTTGTTAAAAACTTATACATTTTGTCTGAAAGTCTTCTGAACATGGCGGTAAAAACGGGCATTTTTTTCCGGATTTTTGTATTGTCATACTTCTTTTTGTGATTATGTTTTGGAAAAAAGAAAATGATACAGGCAAGTATTAATTAGACCTAGATTTTATGGAAAAAAATCATTGCTCTAGAGGCATTATCCACGAAGAAAACAGCAGAATGTGTTTGTATGGAGAAAGTCTCACTAGAGTCCCCTCTTAATGTGTTAATATTTCACAAGTGAAATATAAAGGCGCAAAGGTTCACCTGAAACCTTGGCGATCAATTTACATGAGTACTTGCCTAATCCATTTGGAATTTGAGACTTGATAAATAGGCTGTCTGGCTTGTCTTGTATACAGACATTTTTATGCCTAATTTTGTATGAAGTTGTTAAAATATTACTCACTTACTTATAATGATAATAAGCGCGTGATTAAAATATGTAATAATGTGTGCAATGTATGTATGTAATTTGTATGTATTGTGTGTATGTATATACCGTTTTTTTTTTGTATACCGTGAGTGCATAGATTGGGTGGTAATCTGTGGTTGGGTGTCTCATGAACTATTGCTAAATACATTTTATTCTTTATTTCTCTATTCAAATTAATAGACATCAATAAATCCTCTCTTCGATCTCTCTACAATGTTTATGAGCATCAGATAATTTATTTCGCTTTTACAGTTTTGTACTACATCTAGTATTTGAAGTGCCCTTTTAGGCAAAAATTGCCTGTGATAGAGCACTTCGCTCCTTAAGTACTTTAATACAAATTAAGGTTAAACAAGTGGAAATAATTTAAACAAATCTTGTATTCAATGTGCAGCGATATCGATTGTTTACTTAAAGGTTGTCGTACGTTAAAGCACTTGACATTTTGGCAGATCATATCAATCCAATACATAATCGCAGATGGAATAAATTGTCACTTAATGTAGATGGTCTAGATTTAGTGTCAGACAAATGACATTCCATTAACGTTAATGGCAATCAATTTCAGAAAGTCACCGAAATGCCACATGGTCATTATTCATTCTCAAGTATTCAGGACTTTTGACAATCGTACATTATATTATTAGTACAGTATTCGACATGTAAAAGTGTTTGTACAAACCAACTTACATAAATAAAATCATTTATCAATCATTATGACTGATACAATGACGTCACTTATATAGAGCAGTGCACAACAAAAGACAGATACAAAATAAAGGTCCAAAACGAATATAACTCTTATGTAACAAAGATAATACACGTCTTCGCTCAAAGTTATTGATTGTGCGAACGTCGTGTGACTCCATAATGTATTCAAAATATGAAATGTGATCGTTTTTGCAGGTGGAAGGCAATATGCTACCATTATGTGCGGCGCAAGCGGCAAGTCACGCGATATAGGAACGGGGATGCCTATACTACCACTCAGGTAAGTATTTTAATTTTAGTAAAAAATGGTATTTTACACAGTACATACCCTAAAGATCACAGACATAAATCTAACTAGATAACGCAAGTCCCTCCATCTGTATGAAAACCAAGCGTGCCACTTTTTTACACACAATCCAAAAACAAGTTACTCACCAATGAAAGGATACATTTCCAATGCCTCAATCACTTTTTCTAAACAGTATTTACAGCTCAATATGGCATAATTAGGCATTAATTAAGATTTCGGTGGATTTCCGGTGCCGATAATGCTTAGTGAAAATCTCAAGTACGATAATTGATCGTAATTTTTCTCCGTTTTTTGACACGCAATTTATATACAATCGCGTCATCTGGTTTGATTTATATCTGTGAGCTCCACCTAAATTACGGGTATTCAGCTGCATCCAGTTAGACTGAAATGAACATATTTAGGAAAGGTTGCACAGAATGATAAATACCGCAACATTCAAAGACTATAATATAAATAATAAAAAAGATTTATTTATTTCTTATAAATTCAGGCGCTTGTACATTACTGGATAATACTAATTTTAAATCAATTAGTATCACAAAGTATTATTATCACAATAATTTGGGAAATCATAAGTATAATTCAACTAAAATAAAACTAACAAAAAAAAACGGTTTTCTACAGTTAAAATAATAATCATTATTACTTCATTAAAAATATACAATAAAATTAGCATTTTCTTCATTCCATCAAATAACCAAAAATAAATAATATAATAATATTCAAAGATTATAGAAGTAAACAGTCCCCGAACAACATTTACCAAAGTGCTTACTAATTTGATTGTTTGGCTTACTAAAAGTTCTGATGTTATGCCTTTGCTTAAATCACAAATATCGCTGGAATTTTACACTAGTGCCTTAGTAATACACAATCAGAACATACGTGTTCTTATTAACGCTGTTTATAAATATCGTTTATAAACAGCGCTCTCAATTATTAAGAAAGTTCATCGTCTAACCACATAACTCAAGTTACAATAACCGATCACATCTCATTTAAGTGCCTCTCTATCTCAATTTACGATCGAACAAATTGTCCATAAAACCAATAAAATTGGTAAAAGTCAATCGTCCATAAAACACATTTCACCAGACGAAGGTATTTCTAAAGGTGCTCCAACTATCAATACTTTTTGCGACGAATTGAACGAAGTGGCGAAGAAATCTTATCCAATTATAGTCGCGGCTAATAGGAACGTCGTACGTCCAATATGTCAGCACAATGAATGTACGACATTGGACAGTGGTATATGGTTACCGGTGATAGCGTGGTTCTCGGAATCTAAATGAAACAAGGTTGGGTTGGTTCAGGAAGAATGTATCACCACAAATAGATACGGTTATTAAAATACATGAAGGTACATAAGTAGAGGCTAAACATTCCAAATCTGACTAACTGAAAAGAAAGAACTACCGATCTCTCGTATTTGAAGTCCTTTTCATTTTAAGATCAGCTGCAATATCGCCTCAGTTTTCATTCTGGATAAAATAAATAGATATACATTCAGTACAATAACAACAATTTCAATTAACAAAAGAGAAAAGAACAATAAAGAAATACTAAGAAGAAAAAAGCAAACATAAAACGTACGTACTATACATTTTACGCTGAGTCTGGACCCCATACTGCCCATACCGAGAAGGTTACTACTAACTCAATATATTTTGCTGTAACTTATACACCCAACGTTGGTTTTCTGTGCTCTATATCATGTCTGTTTTATACTCAACTGCTTTTCCCAAGCGCTATAGTTAATTAAATCTATCGCGATATAGCGATTATATATTACATGTATATATATATAAAATCGCTTTACAAAGCTACTTTACTTGTATGGATAATAGGAGAGAGAAGAACAACAAAGAAATACAATCAGGTACCAAATAAACAAAAAATATACCATAAATTTTGCGCTAATCCTAAACCCGATACCAAAAAGGTTACTTATTAAATAAAATGCGTCGCTGGTTTTCTGTCTAAATCATAATAAACTGATTTATACTTAAGGGGTTTCCCAAAGCGCTATTATTTTATATTTAATCGACCCATAGTCCCCTTTAGTTTCCTTCCAACATGTCAGAAAAAAATATTCGAAGAGAAAAAAAACAATAAAGAAATACAAATATGAACAAGACAAACATAAAATCTACTATAAATATCATCGCGCCTAGGTCTTATATCGAAAGAGTTACTAACCCAAAATTATTTTACTGGGAGTTAAACACCAAGCGCTGCGCTCCAAATTATATCTGACTAGAGTGTCGAGTGGTGGAGTCTTTGTCTTGTTCATAATAATGTGTAGGCCACCTCTCTGAAATTATTGACCTTTCAAACTGTGAATGATTGTTTCAAACAGATGTAGTGGTTACAGAGATTCCCCTACATGTCTGAACAAACTCATTAAATGTGGGATCTCTCTTTTTAATATTAGTCGAAATTTATACTCAATAGGTTTCCCCAAGCGCTATATTTAATAAATCCATCTCTTTGCGAAGCCACTTTAGTCGCCGTCTAACATGTCCAAAACCCATCTAGCGCTTTCATCGCTGAACTGGGTTAGGCAGGGTTAGACACACAGTAATTGTTTGTTCGGGCACAACCTTTGAGCGTGGAACGAAAACAGCAACCTGCATCCTGATGTCATGCATGTACTTGTACCTGCGATGACCGGTGAATATGCAATTTGTGAACAATGACGTATGTAGATAGTTGCGTGATCACTTGACATAATATCAATTCACTCATGCAATCTATATCTATACTATGATAATATTATAAAGAGGAATGATTTGTATTTTAAATTTTTCTATGTAACGAATAAACTTAAAAACTACTGGACCGATTCCAAAAATTCTTTCACTATAGGGAAGCAACATTATCCCCGGGTAACATAAGCTACTTTTTATCCCTGTATTCTCATGGGAACGGGCACTACGTGGGTGAAACCGCGAGGCGTCCGCTAGTATTGAATAAAAACCGGCCAAGTGCGAGTTGGACTTGCGCCGAAGGGTTCCGTACTTGGTAAATTGCGGTTTACAATTTATGACGTATTAAAAAAATACCGTATTCAAACCAATTTTCGGTGGAAGTTTACATGGTAATGTACATCATATATATTTTTTAGTTTTATCATTTTCTTATTTTAGATGTTACAAGGAGGGGGGGGGACCATTCCATTGCCATTTGGCTATGGAACCCTAAAAAGCTTAGCAAACCAATTTATTGCTTTGATATTCAATACTGTCATACCGACCTAGTACATACCTACCTATAGTTTTATAGCATTCAGATGGAAAGAAGGAGTAGTTCATACCGTTTACAGCAATTATAATAAAAAAATATTCTAATATTTATCTTTTTCACCGGACCTTTTAAAATAGCCCTTACTTTCTTCTGAAAGCGTATCTTATTCATATTTCTATGAAATACAACAGAAACCTTTCTCAAAATTACTTTTAACACTCACCGAGCATAAAAGTATTCCTTGATCGAATTTTTGCGTTCGCAATTTGCAATAAAGGTCTTCCTTGTAGATAGATATCTGAAATTTTATGCTTCAAATATAGTACTAAGAATAAGCAGGCCTATTAAAGAAAATTCTGTCTATATTTTCATTAGATTTCGTGTCTACATGTTTACTTTTTCCACCAGGTTTACTACGAGAGGGTGAACACACATAGCGCAAGTACTTCCTTCGCTCACGCATGCTGTGGACAGCGGGATGCGTCCAGAAATTTGGTCCTGGACTCCAAAACTCCTATCACTAAAGTCCGTTTCAGCAAGGGTTTTGCTTTTGCTAATATTGAAGCTGCTAGTGGTAAGTTGACGAATACAGTGACGGCGTTTTTTTGAAACTCTGTAAAGATAAGTAAAAAAATGTTACATACATATTCAATTAATTCAATTGTAATAATATGTTATGGTTATGCCAACTTGTCTTACCAAGAACCAAGAATTTACAAAAAAAGAAACATCCAGTTCATCACATATTTCGGTTTACTCTAAAATTATTTATTTCGAAACATTCTCGACATTCACCAACGATTGCTTAGAAATGGTTTTGAGAACAAATGAAAATGAAAGAGAACGTTCGCCTTATCATAGGTATTTTCTGAGTTTCTAAAACATTCCTTAATTTCCAGAATTCGAAGATCAAAGATCAAGATTCTTTGCGGAACACGAAAGGTTTGACGACTTCATGGAAATGCGCGAAGGTTTAGATCTTATTGGAGTCAGTTCCTTCAAAGAATATATGGTAGCTTATAGGTAAATGTCAGAAGGTTTTGTTTCTCATTCTATTTTATATTGAACAGTGTTTAAGTATTTGAGGATTTAAGTCATTTGTATTACAGGGACGCTGATCGTTGCCCGTGGTATTCGTCTCAGCTTCTTTTCTGGACTCTTTCGTGTCTCCTTCTTTCTTGGCCTCTTCGAATACTTATAGAGTGTAATACGGCTTATGTACATTATACGGTGAGTTCACTTTTGCGGTTTAAACTTGATGGGGTTTACTAATATGGTTACGTTGATTTGTACTTTATTGCACATATATTTGGGATTCCCTGTAATAAATTTTCCTATGAATCATGTAACTTAAGACGGTACCCTGACCAAAAAATCGGCATGAGATATGAGCGTTCCTATTGGTCTAGCGGCACTGGTGGCGCATGAATTACAGTAGTGAATACGCCCAGATTTTAGAATAAAATCTTTATAAAATCAAATTTTGGCCTTTTGAAAAAAATAATTCTACAAAAATGTTCGTTATTAAATTGTCTATCCATTAGTGTTAGTACAAAAAATAATCAATGAATACTTTACGAGGAGATGCATAATATCAATAATTATTTCTCATTTTTATGTTTTTTTGGAAGTAGATTAGTGAAATATATACAACATTTAAAAAAAAACTAAATCTACCATTTTAGAATCAATATTATGTAGAAATTTAATGTATTTTTATTAATTGATATTTCTTTTTAAATAACGAGTAGATAGCTCCTAAAAACAGCACAAAAAACGGCTGACGCGGTGTTTTGCTCGGGGTACCGCCTTAACACACATGAACCCAAATGAAGAATCTACCCGTAAATTCTATACCATTTTCACATATCATGTAAAGTTGCCCCATGTTTTGCCGGTCTTATTCCATAAACAATAAACCCATTTCGGGAACACAATAAGCTTTGATCTCATTATTTGATATAACTCGATTGTTATACAATATACAAACATGTTAACTAAAATTGTCTCGAGCCTCTGGTTCAACCCAAATGTTTATTTGATTTCTCGTTGTTCTGTTACAGATTACGAAAATATTTGGCACAAACTACGAGTTAGACCCCAGTAGACAGTTAGATATAGATACTCACATGTCAGATACGCTGCCACCAGTGACTGCCAATAACTACGCGTGGGCACTTGCTGATGAGCAAAGTGCCGTGTTGTGTTCAGCTCCCCGTCCACCCCGAACCTTACCCCTCTCACATGCTTCCACCGTCGACAGTCTCGAACTGTTTGCTGCAATACGTGGAAACTGTGCCTTAGTACCTTCCTACTCTGAAGCTATGCGAATTGACGCAGCACTTAGAGAAGAACCAGCAGCAGATAATAGTACTGACAATGCAGCGGCTGAGGGTGTTGTAATAGATATGGAACCCGAAGCCAGGTCGTCTCCGCTTCGGACAGCCAAAGCGGCGTCGTTTGACGAGCCTGCGCGAAGACCAAAAGTTACTATCGCCACCACTCATTCTACTCAAAATATTTCTGCAACTGCCAGGTGTAATGAGGCGAAGCAGCAAAATAGACGCTCTTGGGCGGGAGTCCTAACGACCGCAAGAAGTGCTAGGCAGATATTAGAAGAATTCAGAGCAACTAGTTCTCAGACGAGCTATGAACAGATGCCAGAACCTCAAGTTAGTGAAAACGGAGAAGCCACATTATATTTCTCCAGAGAGTTATCACCAACATGTTCGAGAGATCCATTTGGCGGTCGTGCACAAACTACGCCTACTGACGAGCCGCCTTCGTATGAAGAGGCACTAAAAATGCCTGCGCTGAGAAAATTAACGAGGTCTATTACGGGGACTAATTTGGCTGGTTCTCGACGTGCATTCTTGCGAGATGTGCTCACGAATAGGAGGTCGTGTCTGGAGGGTGTCGGCGTGTTAGCAGGAACTAAGGTAGTTAGGTTACCGTACAGCGAATCCGGTGACGAAACACCTCTATAGCGCTTCTGTAAAGCCTGTGCAATTACTGACTTTATATGGTGCAATAAAATGTTATTAGGTACTTGAATTGAGAGACTACCGTATTGTGTGAAATAGATAAAGCAGTTAATAGTGATAGTGTTTGTACTAACATGTTTATACGCTTCGGAATTGTAGGGATATAAATGACGAATGAGCTTGCGCAAATGTAGTTAAAGAATTAATTTTAAAACGGAATTGATGGCAAGATTTCAAGTTCTTGTACCAAAGCAATTAGTGTTCTGAAGAAAATTCTTTAGTAACTTAATTTGAGTCAACAAAGAACACCATTTTGATAAAAATAAAGTACGTAAGTTGTATACTATATTTGGCTTAGATTAAATAAATTAATGCTCGTATTTTAAGAAACAAATTGTGACTCCCCTCTCGCTGTTCAAATACGTTATTCTATAAAATTCCATTAAAACCAATGTTTAGATAGGCGAGTGAATTAATTGAAACGGTATTCATTTGGTATATCAATTAATATTTAATTGAAGCTTGTTGTAACAAAATGTACCTACGTATTTCTATTTCGTCAGTTGGATCACATATAACGAACTTTGAAACATTTGTCGGCGTCGAGATGACTTTCAAATACCACATGTTTTGAATAATAAATGTATTCTATTTCAACCAAAAGCTCTTGGAAAGGTTAACGACAAACGACTTTATGACGTCATCTTTAAAAAAATGACATAAAATAACGTGACTATATCCTATTTTATTTAATAAAAAATTACAAGAAATCTGAAGTTACTACAATTTTTTGGCGAAGTGTCAAGTAACTTTTTTAATGCAAAGATTTATTAATATGTACAATGTAGGTATAAGGCAGTGCCTTATATCATTGTTGAAGTATAATGCGAATATGATATTTATAATGGAAATAGATTTATTGCAATTATTGTATGTATTGTAAAAAGTATTGTACGCAAGGCGTAAGCTTAACGCACCATTTAGATAGATAATATTGTAAGCAATATCTTTTTGTATGAATGTAGGTGCACAAATTATCGCCGAACACACTGAAAATCTTTGATTAAGGTAATATCCTAAACTTTATTATTTTCTTCTTCATATCTTGGCAGAGCAGTCATGGTCATCAAGTTGCAGTGAGAATTTGGGCTGCCATAATTCATCTCACGATGCGAAGCCATCTCTCTCTGTCTGCTGCTATTCGTATACATTCATGGGTCGCCTACTGCAGACTACAAATTATTGCAAACTTTATTATATGAAATGAAATTCCACAGTATTTAAAAAAGTGCAATATGAACATCAAAGGAAAATAGTAGAGACGCCTATTAAAAAGAGAAAGCAACTCGCCCGTGTGGTACAACTGCAGATTTCTTCATCAGACGATCAGAAGACATTGCAGATACTTGCACCCATAGGCGCATAATATACCACTTAAGTAGGTGGACCACCAATTTTTCGCCATTGTATGACATTAAAAAGTCCGATAGCTTTTAGCTTTTAATGATTCGGAACAATTTCCAAGAACAAATATTTTCAGTGCGCCTCTAGGCTTAAGATGTTGTTTTCGTTGAAAATACAGACAAAGAATAATTACTTCAATTTGTTGTTGAGTGTCGGATTGCTTGAAAACGGATTCATCCCTTTGATGTTGTTCAAGTATTCCTTTTGAAAAGATTGTTTTTTTTTGTTCTTAGTTACTCCATTTCAAGGAAAAAAAAAAAAAAAAAAAAAAAAAAAAATTATTTTAATAAATAAATCACATTTAAAGTTTCTTTGAAGGTGAACAATTCTATCCGTGTTATTTTTTATTTTACTGAAGAATTAAATAGCTATAAATAAGTCCCCGTGTCTACTTCAATAGGAAATAATTTGTATATTTTTGTCTGATTCTTAACAGGTTCATAATATTATAAAAATAATCTAAATGGTAGGCAATCGCCAAAGTGATATTAAAATAAGTAGCTTATTAGGGCACTCGATTCAATTATTATGGCTTATCCATGGAACCAATTAAGGTACTCAGTATTGAATATTTTTAATCGTATTTATAAAGTCATTTTATTCGTGATTATCAGATATAATGTGTACTTCTACGAATATTTATTATGTATAACAATGTGAAAATTGTTAAAATTATCTATATTTCTGTACATAAAAGATGTTGAATATAACAAGTTGTTTCTGTAAGGGTGTATCGTCATCAATTTTGGTATTTATGTACTAGAAATCGACTATTTAAAACAAATCAAATTAAAATGCTAAGTGCAAGCACATTTACTATATATCTATTATTATTATTGTCTATTATATTTCATATGGCCTCTTATCATTATAAACACATATTATGTTGTATTTCACTTTCATCAAATGCGCTTTGTTTTACTCTTGTCAAAACAAAGAAGATCAATTTTAGCTGTCACATTTAATGATAGTTACTTGTTGATTGAGATTGTTCGTATTTACGAAATAATGTCTGATACTTTCTAAAAAATAATAACTATTATTCTCGTATGTACTACCCGTCCAAAAATATTCTCGAATGGATAAATATTAACATAATATTATATATAAATGCATGATTCAAATAATAAAGATTTCTATGGATTTGGAAAAAAACTTAAAAATTACCCAAATATTTTTTAAGAAATTTTTGTTTGCCGATATATTATAAACGCTTGTAAATAAAATATAATCTAAGGTTATGGAACAAATTGATAAATTATATAAAGTGCCAACAAAGTCGTGTTAGTTTTAGAATACAAAGTTTAATTTCAACATGAAGTATTGAACGATTCGAAGGACCAACTTGTGGGGGTAATACGGGAGCACGCTCCACAGAATTGGATTTGTATAAGTTTCCCGCGGTTTCTCAACGATCGCCATGTTGAAAACTTCGTAGAAACAGCTTTATGTATGGAAATTGTATTAAACTTAGGCTGCGTGCAGCATATTGCATTCCGAACACCGTGTTTTGGTTCACATAAAATATTATGGCTGTATAAAATACCAAAGTATGTATGTAGATATAATTAAGTAATACACCATAGATTAAATAAAATGCTTTTATTGTTGTGCAAAACAACGTTTTATTGTAAAATGGGTACTGTTTAGTTGGTAACGCTAAAAATATAAATATTTTTGATTGTAAATTAAAGGGCAAACCAAAGAAGTTTATTATTTTCAATAAACTGTGTTACAAATACTGCTGTATTTTATTTATTTACTCCAAAATAACTTACTGCACTAGAGAGATAATTTTAAATCAAATATTTATAATATAAAGGCAGCCTGCACCATACACGTGATAGTAGTGAAGCTTCTTTAAAAATAACTAATAAGAGAGATTCAGCGTGATATGAACTATGACGAGTGATACTATGACTGTGTTGGTGGGGAAAAAGTGTTCTGCCACAGTTTTCAGCGGGCGTCGGCCGGGTCTTCTGACAGGGGAACTACCGTTTTTAGGAAGCTGTGTCTGCTTTTCAGCCGTTGCGTCGGTAGTTGTGCACCGGATAGTGGGTATCAGTTCCTCTGCCGCTTCTGTTTCTCAACTGCACTCGCATCTTCCCTTCGGACTTGTGGAGGTGCTATCCCGAATGTGGGTATGCTGAACTGGGTCGATTTGAGGCAGCCGGTAATTATATGTTTCATTAAGAGCAACATCTACTTCATTGGCGTGGATGGAACGGTGCCAGTTTTAGCACGCGTATTCTCCTGCAGATAAGCAGAGTGCTGGGTCAGTAGTCTAGCGAATGTTCTCATGTAACGAAATGTACATAAACGTGACGCGTCCTTGAACACTCTCATTCTCGTCCAATATCGAATCGCTGCCTAAGAAGTTTCACTTTAAAAATGTATTAATTCATACTACTTTTAAACGACAAGGTCACAATAAAATAAAACTGGCCAAGTGCGAGTCAGACTCGCGCACGAAGGGTTCCGTACCATTATCGCAAAAAACGGCAAAAAAACACGTTTGTTGTATGGGAGCCCCCTTAAATATTAATATTATTATTCTGTTTTTAGTATTTGTTGTTATAGCGGCAACAGAAATACATCATCTGTGTAAATTTCAACTGTCTAGCTATCACGGTTCATGAGATACAGCCTGGTTACAGACAGACAGACGGACCGCGGAGTCTTAGTAATAGGGTCCCGTTTTTACACTTTGGGTACGGAACCCTAAAAAAAAACGGCAAAAGATGTCCCTTGAAGGGTGCTCGCCACTTTGCCAAATTGGAAATAATAAAAAATAAAAAAAATAAAAAAAATTATTGACTCAAAGAAAAAGTTACATTTCCATTTGAAACCCTGACTCCTGTGCTAGGTGAGACCTGTGTTACAGGAGTCAGTGTCCTCACCCGTTATGGTTCTTGTGTTCACAACATTGTATGCATCAGAAATAGAAAAAAGAATAACAATCATTAATAATAATACATACGTGCTCTTGCGTGGTGTGTGTGCGTGTGTTTATGCATCGGTGTAAAAGTGTGAGTGTGTTGTGTATATGTGTGTGTTTGGCGTGTGTGATCATTGTTGGTGGATGGACTTGGGTTATATTATGAGACTTGGTTTGTCTAACTAACTATTAATCATCTCGAGTAGTGTTCTTTGATTAAGTTTTCCGTCTGTTGGTAGTCAAGTGTTTGAAGCCATGAATTTAGTTTTAACTTAGTTTTATTTTTTGTTAGTGGGTTTATATTGAGGATGTTGTTTAATTTATTATATAGATAAGTCGAAAGATATAGATGTTGCCGTCGAGCAGATGCGGTCTTACATTTGACTGTGCTACATACATTACCGATCGTTCTCCTATGTTTATTTGCGTGATTTACCGGTGTCTTCTCATGCTGTTTCAATGTGAGATTGAGCAGGTATAGCTGTCTCACTGTAAGTACTTGGCAACTTTCATAAAGGGTTCTTGTTGGGAACCGGTACGGCTTGAAGGTCATGACTTTTAACACAGATCGTTGGGCTCTCTCGAGGCGTATCATGTAGGTTTTACAAGCACCTCCCCAAGCAGTAATACAGTAACCCACAATGGACTGTGCCAGAGCTAGATAAATCGCACGGAGAAGCTTAAACTCGGCCACTTGTCGTAGTTTTTTAAAATCCCATATAAGTTTCCTAACACGGGCAGATATCTGTTCAATGTGGGGACGCCAGGTAAGTCCCTCGTCCAGAATCACTCCCAGGTACTTCATAGTTTTTTGTTGTATGATTGGAAGACATGAGCATGGAATACTACTGTTGGCGACGTCACAGGAGTGTGCTTTGAGACTTATTACTGTAGGTTTGGTTTTGGCGAAGTTAATTGCAAAAATGAGGTTTTTGCGATGTTAAGGGTTAATAAATTCGCTTCCAGCCAGTGGATTATTTTACGTAAGCTTGTCTCAGCAGCTTCCCGCGTCGCGTCCCAACTTTCACCGTGGAATATTAGTACCGTGTCATCTGCATAACTAAAGATTTTACCGTTACTGAGAGACTGCTGGCATAGGTCATTCACGTAGAGTAGGAAAAGACTGGGGGATAGGCAGCTACCTTGAGGCACACCATAATCAACCCTGGCTTCGTTGCTAATGACCTCACCAATCTTTACTTTTTGTGTCCGGTCGTTGAGAAAGTCTGTAAAGATGCCCAGAGCCTTTCCCCGGATTCCAGCGTGCTCTAACTTGGCCACAAGGGTTGGAATACAGACAGTGTCAAACGCCTTGGCCAGGTCCAGGAAAACACCTAGACATTTCTGCTTTGCGTGGAGTTTCCCAGTTACGTAATCACCGAGTTGATTGACTGCATCTGAGGTGCTTTTCCCGGGCCTAAACCCAAATTGTGCGTCCGATATTATTTTGTAGTGTTCTAGGTATTTCATAAGTCTACGGTTCAATAATTTTTCCAATATTTTTGACAGTGCTGACAGAACTGAAATAGGTCTATAATTTTTTACATCGTCCTGGATTCCACCCTTGTGAACAGGTGTGATTAGGGATTTCTTAAAGATACGAGGAAAAACACCTTGTTCAAAGCAGGCTTCAATAAGTTTTGTAATAGGTGGAACTAGTACTTCTTTACCCAGCTTGAGGAGTTTAGCCGGAATAGAGTCCCATCCTGTGGCACAATAATTTTTTAGGTTGTTAATGACTGCCTCTACTTCAGCCTCGTCTGGAGGAAGTAGGACCATAGAATCTCGCGCAGGTGGTGTTTCAATGACATAAGAAGCCAGTGGGGATTTTTTATTTTTTATGATTTTATCTGCCAAGATCTTACCGATGTTCGAAAAATAGTGGTTTATTTCGTCAATGGCATTAGGCGCGCCCGCGGTTCCAGGGGCAGGTAGAAGTTTGTCAGCTGATTTTTGCTGCCCGGTTTGATTGGTAATAGTTTTTATAATATTCCATGTTTCTTTATTGTCCTTTGCAGATTTCAAAGCGCAGCTTTCGTGGGCATTTCTTAGCTTCCTGAGTAATAGATTGCAGTGATTACGATATCTTTTGTATGATAACTCGAAAATTCTGTTATTTGGGTCTGCCAGGAATGTTCGGTGGAGATTATCCCTATGTCGAATACACCGTAAGAGGCCAGGTGTGATCTAGGGCTTAAGGACTACTTTACGGTGGGGAGCCTTCAACACTGTTGAGTGTTGGGACACCGTGGAAATAAGACATTCGACAAACCTTGTAGCGGCTTCGTTTGCTTCACAATTTTGTGAAATAAAACCAAAATCGGTAGTTTTTAATTGTTCAACAGCGCTCTCGTAGTTTACTTTTGTAATTTTTTTATTATTCTTGTTTTTAGAGGAAGCGCTACATAGACATACCAATACGGAGGCGTGGTCACTGACTGTGGAGTCCATAACTATAACTGTTGCACAAGTAGTGGTTCTAATCATTATGTGATCGAGGCAGTTGTGCAGTCTAGTAGGAAAGGCGTGTCCCGGCAGGAGGCCCATCTCTGCAGTTAGATTTAGATAGGACGAACTATTACTATCTGTATTATTAGGTTTTATGTCAATATTGATATCTCCAACCAGCATTATGTTTTTTGCTTTTAATTTACTTATAATGTTTTCCAGGGAGTTAAGGAAGCTATCAATACAATGTATTGATGGTGATCTATAGGAAGCTATAATACAAATACCGGAATCGATTTATAACAGAAGAAAGTTGGCCCCTACCGGATCCGGCTCTACAACCGTACATTGGAGGTTGTTTTTAACAAATATTACAATACCGTCGTTTTGATAAAGACATTTTTTGCTTGAGTACGTCACATAATTATCCATAGTCGGTATCGGTTTGTCAGCATTTAGCCAGCACTCTGTCAAGATTATGATGTCGATTTCATACGATAGCCTAGCCAATTGAGCCTGAAAACCATCAAAATTTTTATAGATACTTCGGATGTTTTGAGTTATAATTTTTAGCGAGGTTTTAGAGGCTTTCATGATTTCGTTACAGGTTTCCGTATCACAGCGATGAGATGACGCCACCGTAAAGTTATCTATCCGTGCTGAGATGTCATTGTCCATGTTAGCCATTGAATAAACGTAAATATTTTTTTGTGTTGCATGTTAGGGAGCGAATTAATATGATAGACGTGGTGAAAGTTAGTCCTGGATTAATGATGTTAGACATACCCATACGAGAACAATTTATATTATGTATGTAAGTAATTTCGTTGTTTGTTTGTATTGTGTTAAGTGGTTTTGGTTGAGTTTGTTTTGTTTGAGTGTGTTTTATCGGTTTTAGTTTATGTGTTTCACAAAAAGAGAGCAATTGCAGATTAAAAAATAATAATAAAATAACAACAAACAGTACATGCGCAAGACGTGCAAGTTCTCTATACAGTCACAGTGGTAATTTGTGTTTTATATCGGCTTCGTCTTTAACAAGTATGTATTGATCTCCTTCTTTTTGTCGAAGAAATACTTTTCCAAGTGAGGTCCAGCAGAATTTAAAGCCATTTTCGCTCGCAAATTTCCTCGCCAGATAGAATAATCGTTGTGCCTTCATAGTCAAGACCTCAGATAGAAATATCGGTTTTAATTCACCTGGTATATTAATATGGGACGTGTTTAACTTGGCTTGGGAGTGATTGCGATTGAAGTTACGCACTTTATGCAGTATATTTTCCTTTGTAGTTACCGAGACAAAGTCAACTATAATAGCGGAACCTCCACCCTTTTTATTAATGCGAAAAATATCCTTTATATCCTGTCGTTCGACAGGCATATGCAGTACTTCGGCTGTTTCAGATACTACTCTATGCAGATCGTCTTTATTTTCACCTTCCTTCTTTGGTATATTTCTCATCTCAATTTTTGTAAGACATGAAGTCCTCTCTAAATTCTCGACTTTATTTTCTAGCTGATTAATATAGGCAAGATCAATTTTTCGTTCTCTATCAATTTCATCAATTTTTATTATTAAGTCATCGTATTGTTTAGTGACGAAGGCAAGGGATGATTTCATTTCCGAGTTTTGTGCTATAATTTCGCGCATTGACTCTTGCAGTGATTTAAATTTGTTTTCCGATTGGGCGGTACCCGATTGCAACAAGTCTCGTATCTCTTGCATAAAAGCGACCATATCATCTTCGCGTCTACGTTTATTTCGTGCTGTGACATTTGCATCTCTGCTGGTTAGGTTGGGGGCAGATCCGGTTAGTGATATAGATGGATTTCTGACATGAAGAGTCTCAGAGTCGCTAGCTATGGACGTGGCTGGTGATTTGGGCATGATGTTTATGTTTGCATAAACTCGTAATACCTTGCAGCCACAAGTGGCGGTGTCCGGCGCCGGCGTTTGCGCGTAGCTCTCTTGAGGCGATGCAATGTAGTACGGAGCGTTGTGAGTCACGGCGCGCACAGTCGCTGTGTGAGCGGGATGGCAATTATGGAGGGCGCACTGTTCTTGCAGAGGTGAGGCAGCGGCGGCGGGCGCACGGCTACCAAACCTTGTGTTGTGATGTGAGCTTGGTGACCGGCCGATATCAACACGTCGCGAACGCAAATTTGTTCACTTCTTGTATTCACTTATAGGTGACATTCCCATATGCGGTGGTGGTGATAAATTAATAATATACTTTTAAATTTCGACACACGTCCACTCTTGGTCACATTCACGGGCGAAATACGAGTATGATAATAGAATCTCGTCTTGTTAAATATCTGAGGGGAAATTTTTATTTCAGTTTCGCGTGCTGAAATCTGTTTTGGTTTACCTTGTTATCGAATTAAATAAAAAGCTTTTATTGGATAAGTACCTGTAAGAAGATGAGGACTGTTGCGATTCCGATAAAGTCTTACCGATAAATGTATTTAATTATTTTTATGTAAAAAACCGGGCTTACCAATAACGGCCGCATATAAGAAGAAAAAAGCCGTGTAAAATAAATAAAATGTTGGAAACTTAAATGTAATGGAATGTTTTTCCGTTAGTACCTAGTACTTACGCATTTTTATTTATTAGATAACAATCATAATAACACGCCTGTATTGCCCACAGGGTAAGACAGACATTTTGTTCACCCATATTTCGCCAGATAAAGTTCAATTCCATGATGGTGTTAGGCGATGTGTCTATTAGTCCGCTCAAGTTAGCCCGAAAAATAGGGGTACCCTTGAATAAATTCCAATGAAGCTAAAAATTTACATAAACGTTAGGGATACCATTATAATGAATTTTGAAAAATCCTCATCGATGTATGTGAAAATTTTAATTGAAGATCAAAGCGCACAAAAATCCGTTTATTGCTTAATTTCCTGAAAGTTATGATTTTACTGCAATTTGTGCTAGGGCAATTTAAATGTTGAACATAAAAACATAACTAGTCTAAATTACCATACGCACAGATTTACTATCTACAAAAATAAACAATAAAAATATGTATTTTGGCTCATATCTCGAATGCCAATGAACATTGGTGAATCTGATGTAGTATTTTTTTGTGCACAATTGAACAAGGAGCAAACTTGCTCTAGAACAAATTAAATAGCAGTAAAATCTTAAGTTACCGAGAATTCAGCAAAAAAAAAATTGATTTAGTGCTCTTTGACCTTGAAAAAAAGAACACATGGAATCTGTTGGTGACGCAGCCTGATTTGTGATGGTGTATATAGACTCGGACTCATTATTGATAGTGAATATGGACTTATATAAGTGTTTAGGACAGTGCTAGTGAATATGGACTTTTAAGGACAGCTTAGTAATATGTTTTTTATGTATATGTAAGCCACATTATGTTTTGTTAACTTATTGTAGCGAGGCCCCTAATATAAAGAGAAATTAATTCGAAATAGCCAGACGGGCCTCGTTACAATAACGTTTTGTCTATGAATAGTGCCGCGCCCGAATTGTGACTCTTTTGCGCCGATTAGTCGAGTAGCTTCGCTATGATTGGTCGACGCACGATCGACGTGAAGTTGCTCGACACGGCGTAACTTGTAGAGGGGCGCGGCGTTAGGAACGATTGCATAAATAAGGGGCCATTGTTGGCCAAAGCCCTTTTTTCCCTGCGAGCAGCGGCGCAAGCAAGACGTGTACAATAAAGAAGAATTATTTCCTCCGTAGTTGACCTGGTTTTATTGGTTGAATCCTCAACAGAATCGATGAGGAATTTTCTATATTTCATGTAAATTTTCAGATACTTTGGAATTTATGCACGGGATAATGTCTATTTTGACCGGACTATATTGGTATCAACCGGTCAGAAATCCAGACTCTAGGCTGCATCTAAGTAATTTCACATGGAAAATCCTTGCCCAACCTGGGCTTTGAATTGAGTACCAGAAGTAAAAATCCTCAATTACAGTGTCTCAAGTTTCTGAACTAGTGTTTATCTATTCAAAAGTGATACTGGTTTTTTATCTGGTTTTTGAACATCCAGTTAGGTCAAAAGTTTACAAAATGATAAACTTGTCGAATACATACATACAAACATACATACATACAAGATACTTGCGAAAAACATTACCCTTTCCTTACAGCCGAGTAAAAAAAGATCAATTTCTAAAGATATAAATCAAAATGTTTATACTAATAATCATGTTTGAAAGAGATACATTATTCCATAGGTTCAGACTCACATGGAAACTTATATGAGAAAAAAACACGAATAAATAAAATACACACAATAATTGTGCGACTTAAATACAAATCAAGCAATGGCACTGAGACTTAAAAATATAAAAAGCACTTACACTAATATAATGAGGTAGAGTAGAGAAACGTTTTTTAAACGACTTTCCAAAAAGGAGGTTGTTCGACTCTATATATGTTTTTTTATGTTTGTTCACCGATTTAGAGTAAATATACAATATTATGTCATTTATGTCACCAACACTTAAATGACACCAGTGAAAATTCAACAGTGTAGTATCCATCCCTCTAACAGGTGTTAATTAAGGTGTTTCCTATACTCCATTTGAAATAACATTAGACATGATTCCAAATCTTTTTACAGTCCATTCAACCGATTTTGATTCTATCCTGTCAACATAAGGATGACATAAAAAGCATAAACATATTACCAAAACCAACTGTGTACTACAGCTACTATTTGTCTTATCACCAACTCAATAGAAGTCAAAATCGGTTGAACGGACTGTAAAATGGGTTGATTTTAATGTCTAATGTTATCGCAAATGGAGTATAGTGTTAGTGAATATAGACATTAGAATGTATCTGAACCAGCACAGAGGCTCTAGACAAGTGATATTCTATCAACAAAAGCGTCGCAATAGAGATTGGAAAAATGCCAAAAATTTTTGGGATTGTCAAGCGCTATCGAAATGTCTCGTGCTCAATCCCTTACAATTTGGCATTATCATCACCATCACTGACATCAAATGATACTTGTCTGAAGCTTTGCTAGTTGACAAATGACGCTCAATAAAATAATATTGGGAGCCTAGCGTTCGTTCTCTTGCAATTCTTGTTACTTTATACCGATACTTATACGATAAGTTGGTTTGTCCTTAGACAGATATAGCGATTTTTGATACAACTCATACAATCTTCCTTTTATACTATTAATAATTCGGTCACTGACTTGCCATAATACCAGCCCTTTTCACCGTTGTATTTTAGACAATAATCTACCAACGTTTGTCATCCGTTTAAATCCAGCCCCGGTTTAGCTGGATGGCCACTTTCCCTATTACTTTTAGGTAGTTGTCCACTGTATGAACATTTTCTTAATGCTTCGTCTGTAAAAATTTCTGCTGGTACTGCTCTTGTAAACTCGGTACTTGCCGTGTATTAAATTTTGCTCTCATTTAGACTTTTTTGGGCGACATATACGCCTGTGTTTGGTACAAGTTTTACAACCCCTGGTCCTGGCTCATGGTGTCTTAAAGTCCATTTGGTTCCTGTCTTGTCATCGAGTTTAGACTTATTTGTAACGGTGCTGAAAGCTTTGCTTTATGAGTAGAAATTATATTTTGTAAATACTCAGCAGTGTTATCAAGAATCGACATAGATTTTTGGTATGTTGCATTGAATTCGTCGTAAAACTTTTTGCAGTGAGAATGAAGCTCCTTAGCTAGCTCATTGTTTTGTAAATCATTTTTTTTATCCATTCCTTCTTCAACTTTTTTCGATTTAGCTGAGGTGTTTTTATTTTCTAGCGTAGATTGTTTCCTTTTTGTACCACTTTTTTTTGGGGAATTGCCTTCTTCCTCAGAATCTATAAAAAAGACGAATTATTTTAATTTAGTGACCTTACTTTAATATTCTTACTGTGTAGATGTAGGCAATTGGAGTTTGTGTTCTCTAATCTGAGGCAATGATGATCAACACAAAATAACAAAAAAGTTAATTAAAAAAATCAAAAAGCCCGACTCCTTAAGAAGCGAACTAAAAAGTCGTGAACAAGAAGAAAATCATCACTTTATCGATTGATCGAGCTGGGATGTTTTTATTTTCTGGCTGAGTTTTTTCCTTTTTGTTCCGCTCTTTTTAGGGGAATTATCTTCTTTATCAGAATCTATAAGAAAGACGAAAGATTTTAATTTCGTGAAAGATTTTAATAATGTTAGTCATAATATCAGATAAATGAGGTGCAGAATGGAACGATTTTGATGAGTAAAGTTAAAGTATATTGGTAAAGCAATAATATACTTGTCAGAATCATCCTATTTAGCGTATTTTGAATTATTGTGACTAATATTTCGTTATCTAACTTTTATCTCTTATATATAACTAAAAAAACACGTTTGTTGTATTGGAGCCCCAATTAAATATTTATTTTATTCTGTTTTTATAGCGGCAACAGAAATACATCATCTGTGAAAATTTCAACATATATACAGCCTGGTGACAGAAAGACAGACATACGGACCGTGGAGTCTTAGTAATAGGGTCCCGTTTTTAGCCTTTGGGTACGAAACCCTAAAAAAATGATTTAACAATCATATTTCATTACCTAACTCACTTCTGCTTGAATATGAATCACCAGCCTCTTTATAAAGTCTTCTTATTCTTTCAGTGTCGTTTTTGATAAGTCGAAGTGCTTCTGCTTTAGAATCTATAAAAAAAACACATTATTATTATTATGTGGTTTCTATTGAGTATCTTATAAATATAATACTCGCTGTTGTATGGTATTTTTGTTGACATTATTCTTGACAGAATTTTTTAGTTTAGGTATTTATTCTACAAGGTGGATTTTAGATCTACAACTACATCTACAGGCCCATCTCTATAACGTTCATACTCTGTTGAAGTTGCTGAAGCTCTTGGCATACCTAGAAAGAAACTAACGATATCCTCAGTGACCTCCAAAACGGCTTCCGCCAAAATCAGTCTACTGGGGATCTTCTAGCGTATCATCATCTGCCTAGCCTTTTCCCAATTGTTGTTGGAGTCGGCTTCCAGTCTTACCGGATTCAGCTGAGTACCAGTGTTTTACATGGAGCGACTGCCTATCTGACCTCCACAACACAGTAGCTGGGTAACACGGTACCCCTTGGCAAGACTGGTGTCAGATCTCAAGCTTCTGACTACTCGTAACGACTGTCAAAGATCTTCAAATAACAGCCGGGACCAACGGCTTAACGTGCTATCCGAGGCACGGAGGAAACTCGGTATGTTGAAATGGTCCACCATCCACGGACCGACCTCGTCAAGCATTGCTTAACCTTGATGATCGACCCGTGCGGCTGTTATTATTTAGCCACGAGATCTTCTAGCGTATGCCATACACATAAGTAGTGAGGCCATCGAGAGGCACGGGGAAGCGCTTGCCGTCTCCCTCGACACATCGAAGGCTTTTTTTAGGGTCTGGCACGAAAGCGATCGACTCTAGTGCATGAAGCTGATATATGGCAGATCCGTCACAGACATGAGAACAGTACTCCATGCATAAAAAATGAGCAGCTGTTTCGGCGTGAAGTAACTCTAATTGTGAACTTACCAGTATCCAATAGCATTTTTCCATTGTATTTAGGCCACGATTTTTCGGCTTTTTGATTTTTCCTGAACTTGATTCCTTTGCCTAATTTAGCCAGTGAGGGAAATCGAAAAGTTACCGTGGTCTGGTATCCTCGACCAGATTCCTTATCAAAAACGAGCCAACTGCTTGGTATACAGTCGTATCTCTCCTTGTCATTTACATATGCCCTGACAACTACAAACGCCTTCCAGTCATATACATCTGAATCCTGATCTGAATTTTCAGAACTCTGATCTGAGTTTTCAGAACTCTGATCTGAGTTTTCGGAACTCTGATCTGAAGATTCTGAAGACATTATCTGCAACAAAAAAATAACTTTTGTCAAGTTACGATATAGTAGAAAGTGCTGTAAAGGTTACTGACTGAATGGAACCTTACACCATGCAGGCTGACAGAAAAATAGTTCTGGCTGGTTTGAAGACTTATGCGAATTTTAAATAAGTTTGAAATAATTAATGGCCAAACAACCAGCTTTATCCTGCGGTTTCACTCTCGTGAACTATGCCAAAGGGATCGTGTATTATTCCGGAATAAAAAATAGCTTATGTCACTCAGTGATAGTGTGATATTTAACTTATATCAATGAAAGAATTTTCGCAATCAGTTCACGACTTCTATAAATTATATTTTACAAACCTACAAACAATTTTACTTTTCTACATATATTATTATTTCGTTTACAAGGTACTTTTTACAAGAATAAATTAGATTTGCCCGTAGTCTGAATTTGTGCCCGATTGATGGCAATGGGTTCACCCCTTATTAAGGCGGTACCCCGAGCAAAACGCCGCGCAAGACGTTTTTGTGCTGTTTTTAGGAGCTATCTACTCGTTATTTAAAAAGAAAAATCAATTAATAAAAATACATTAAATTTCTACATAATATTATTCTAAAATGGTAGATTTAGTTGTTTAAAAATGAGAAATAGTTATTGATATTATGCATCTCCTCGTAAAGTGTTCATTGATTATTTTTTGTACTAACACTAATGGATAGACAATTTAATAACGAACATTTTTTTAGAATTATTTTTTCAAAAGACCAAAATTCGATTTTATAAAGATTTTATTCTAAAATCTGCGCGTATTCACTACTGTAATTCATGCGCCACCAGTGCCGCTAGACCAATAGGAACGCTCATATCGAATGCCGATTTTTTGGTCAGGGTACCATCTTAACTGGCGGACTTAGACACAACTGGCGAAATATGGGTGCGCGTCTGCGAAACTCTTCAATAAATACAGGCTTGATGCTTCGTTGAGTTTTTACCCGACTGCCGAAGGAGGGTAATCTGTTTACAAGTCTATGTATGTATGTATATTTGTTCCTATGTGGCGTTCTAGAGACCAAATGTGTTGGTTGATTTTGATGATTCTTACGACAATCGATTCTTCTGTCTTAGCCTTGCGAGTGTTACTGGCTACATAAAATTTGGAAAATAGGAAATGGCGGATTTTGGGCGCAATATTGTGGGGGGCCAATTTATTTTTTTCTTCCAAACTCGCTGTTTGCGGTATCAAAATAAAGGGTTTTATGAGGTGATTTCATAAATATATTACACTTATATGTTTAAATATACCGAATTCGAAAAAAATATTTTTATCTCAAAATATATAAATAAAAAAAATATAATTCAAAAAATAAAAAATACGACTGCTTAAGAAACGAACTAAAAAGACGTAAACAAGAAGGAAGTGATGCTGTGCAGTCGGAGGATCTGGTTTTAGTCAGCCAGCTTGCGAATGTGTATCTGCCGATTGCACAGCATTATATTTTTCTTGTTTACGTCCTTTTAGTTCGCTTCTTAAGCAGTCGGTTTTTATTTTTATTTTTTGAATAATCTTTTTAATTTATTTTTTTCTAGCACTAATACGTGAATTATTTACGGAGTTTGATCCCAGCACACATGCTTCGTCGTAGTACCACACTAATGGCCTCACTCACTATTGCCACATTACGTCATCTATTGCGTGTCTATCGGTGGCGTCCTTGAGTTCAGTTGTATCAAAATGTTTGGGGTACCACAAGGAGCCGCGAAATTTTAGTTTTCTTGTAAGTTCTAGCATTTATTAACACGCTATGATCAAAACTATTTACTATTGAGCTAAAATTGGTACAAACGTAAACTTTAATTATTGCCGAATTTCAATGCTATCAGCTCAATTGCAATGTGATTTATAAAAGCAGTATTAAATTAATTTCCTATAACAAGCGTCAATAGTAACAAATATAGTTAATACAGAAAACAACAACAACGGCCCCTGAGCGTGTGAGTATAATATTGTACCATAGCGTAGTAAACGGAACGGAATCGCACAATATTCTCGCAAACAAAAAATATAGGCCTGCCTGCCTGTGTTAATGTACCTTGTTTTCACTAACACTACACGCGACACCTAAATAAATGCATGGTATTCGATTTTCAACGCTAGGCTTAACGCCGATAGTTGAAAATCCAACAATTCAAAAGGCATTATTTAGTTGGCGCCAAGTGACGTTGAAAACGGACAGCCATAAAGATAAAAGAAAAAAAAAACCCGTAAAAAGTCAAGTAAACAAATTTCTTACCTAAAACAGAAGTATAGTTCCTCCTTCTAAAAACTAGATAGGTAAACCTAATATTTAATTATAGGTTTTGGCGCCGAAAATATTACGTTCACAAATTAATGAATTCGACACGGACGTGTTGCCACGGCGACTTACTGCGATAACTGATAGATAACTGATTCGGAAGGGCTCTCCAAATAGCAGATCCAAGGCCAATATTATCGTTACTGAAATAGGTTAAAACAAATGAGTAATGTTTGTGACAATCAATGCGACTAATTAAAATATTAAAACTGTTTTTCCCGGTATACTGCCGGGCAGATGTGTAATTTCATAAAAATAAATAAGTACCTAAGTATGTGTTTTTCCTCCTTTGAATTAAATCTTATCTTTGTTCTTCCTTCATAGGTAGGAGATTGGTTTACATTTACATTTTTAATAACTCTTTTGATTACAATTTTTACTTTTACTTACTTACTTTACCTATCATATTTTAAAATAATAAACAACTGTTGTTTTTTTTGTTTGTAACAGGTAATCTCTGAAAGGGTTGATCTGATTTCGATAATTATTTCACCGGTAGAAAGCTACATCTACGCTGAATGCCAAAGTACTTTTTCCAGGTTTCCGTCCTGGATGGAACACTTACATACGATTTGTATGAACGATCTGGATGCCCCTGATACGGAAATGTGCGAACAAGTTCGTACAAATCCTATGTAACCGATTTCTGTCATGTTCCGTCAGGAACGGGAACCAGGAAATTTGAGAACAGCGCTTTATTTACCAGAAAAATCCACGGATCATGCATCGGTTCCAGTCCTATGGAATTAGCCATGAAAAAGACGCGGTAAAGCTAGTAGGTACTTAATAAGATGAGTTTTGGAATACTGCTCCAATTTACGTTTCTTTTGATAAAAGATTCACGAATTAAAGTGCCATGGCAAAAGTTATTTTGGTACACCAAGGTCGAATGTAATCGACTTGTGTGTGCGTGTGTCCAGGGTTGTTTGTTATGTTTTTATTTAAGTAAGTACCTATATGCAAAGTGTGCTTTTGTTTTCTTTTATAAATTAAGAAGATTAACTAATAAATAACAAAACTAAGTATGCGCAATGGCAATAATTTATTCAAGAAGATTGATTACTTATTTTTATTTGTTATTAAATTATTCAATGATACTATACTCCATTTGAAGTAACATTAGAAATTTTAAAAATACCTTTTTACAGTCCATTCAACCAATTTTGAGTTCTATTCCTTAAAAATAAAGCTGACATTAAAAGCATAAAACTGTTACCAATACCAACTATTTACTACAGCTGCCATTTGTCATATCACCAAAGCAATAGAAGTCGAAATCGGTTGAACGGGCTGTAAAATGGGATTATTAAAATGTCTTATGCTATCTCAAATGGAGTATATATTATACAGGGTTAAGTATTATTCACAATACCGTAAAAGAGTTATAGGACTTATATCGTGGTGGCCCAGTCGCCAAGACCCAGTTTTTTGATCCGTAGTTATCTCAACCAATGGTTTAATATGCTAACCAATGTTTGCAAATGTCGGTAATACACCATTTTTATTCAGTTGTTTGCCTCATATTGGAAAAATAAGAATAGAATAGAATAAAATACTCTTTACTTTGTACACTATATAAGTTACAGAAAGTATAGACGAAGAAAACATTATACTAGGTGACACAATGGGCGGCCTTATCGGTGAAAGCGATCTTTTCAAGGCAGCCTTTGGAGGGATTTAAAAAATAAATAAAAGAAAGACAGTACTGTAGGTAGATTTAGTGTACTATTTATACAGAAAATAAATACATATATATATAATTATATATATACTATATAGACAAATACATACAGTAACAAGTATGGAACAAAACATAGAAATCAAGAAAAACAACTATTAAAGAGAAAGGTAGTGATTCTTCACCATAGTTTTAAAAATGGGCAGAGATTGAGCACATCTTATTGACACGGGCAAAGCATTCCACAACCGCACCGCTTGAACCGTAAAAGATTTGTCGTAAAAGCTGGTGGAATGCATCGGCATCTCTAGTCTCAAGTTTTCCGATGACCTCAGGTATCTATTATGTGTGTCATGAAGGAACTTGAAACGTTCTTTAAGATAAGAGGGGGTTGTAGGATTGTATAGAATACTGTAAAGCAGAAAAATAATATGGTCAAATAATTAATTCTCCAACTTGTTTGAGGGTTTGTGAGGCTAATAATTGATTAAAATCGCATTTTAGCGAAACTTGAACACATTGGTCAGCATATTTAACCATTGGTTGAGTTAACTACGGATCAAGAAACTTGGTTTTAGACCTCACCTCTCGTGCTTGAGGACGTAGATTCTAATCCGGTCAAGTGCCAATGTGACTTTTTCAATTCATATGTACCTACCTACTTTATAAACTTATCTTGGGCAACACTGAAGAAAAACATATTGAGGTAACCACTAGCCTTATTGCGTAATGAATTCGGCAAGGCATAGGACAAAGAGTATGAACAATGGACCAATTACATGCGAGATGAAAGACGCGATGTGGATTTTCGTCTATGTGATTGGTTGATTGTTTATCGAGGCTGCAGGATTTATGGTTAGTATAAGTTTGTGCTCTATTGGTGCCATTGCTGCAAGGCGTTCCAGTGTGAGGTAAACGAATAAATAAATAAATAAGTTATCACTTATCAGCATCAGCCAGTCAGCCTACAGCTCAGTCCACAGCCGGGCCACCGACCTCGTTAAGCCTCTTTATGTATAACATAACTTTTATTTAGCCATACAACTTTATGAAGAAAGTGAAAGTTTTCACTTAAAGTGAAAGAAATAAAAAAACATATTTAATGCAGATTTCAGCCAACCCTGGAGTAGGATACGGCGTGGTGGTCGGATTTTAATTTGAATTCATTCATTATTACGTTCGCTGTTAAATGCGGAAAAATCGCGTTAAATAATCATTGAAATTCTTTTGTAAGACGCACTATTTTTATTTATTCATTGTCTGTAAACGATAATTCACCTTATAATGAACCCACGTATGTTATCAAACATTTGCTCATAGTTTAATCTTGGAATCTACCATAACAGTATGTTTTATGTACAATCAAAGAAAGATTTAGGCGCAGAAGGTCAAATTCTCAAAATGGCAAAAGACCCGGAAAATTCTCTAAAAGCCTAATTCTCTGAATGGCCAATACTCTAAAAGCCTAATTCTCTGAATGGACAATACTCTAAAATCCTAATTCCCTGAATGGTCAATTCTCTAAATGGCTAATTATCAAAATGGCACATTTTCTACAATACTGCTTCTGCATACTAGCTTATTACATAATTATGTCTATTGTATTTTGGTTTAAATAATTAATATGCCTGAAATACTTTCAATACTTAAGTGAGTGCAGAACTTTTGAGAATCAAACGAAAATCCTTCTGAAACGTCTCCGCTTCCTTAGAAACGTACGAATGATTGAAAGGAGATGAGCTCTTGAGCTGTGTTCAGTTCCACGAAGTGAAGCGAAGGGCGCAATCCCTAGTGAAGTATAATTTGTTTGAAAACATACTCGGAAGTAAGTAAATACGGTTACAAGATCCGAAGAAACTTTCAAACGTTAAATGATTTATTCAAGTACGAAGGCTTTGTTTTTGGGACTGTGGGCAGAATTCTGTATTATTGAGCCGTGCGCCCGCTCGAAGTGAACCCTCCTTTAGAATCCAGAATATTGAACCTCCTTTTGGGCAGTTTTGTTTGCAAAATATTCTTTGATTTACGAAAAAAATATTGTAAAACTTTTTTTTACCGATACGAGCTGGTTTTTCTTTTCTTTTATAATAAAACCAATTATCCCTAATTGATAAAACAATTGAAGATCACCTTTTATGCGATTGTTTCAACTTTATTTGAAATACAACATTTTGAGAGAATTTCGCTTATTGCCACTTTATAGATATCTTTTAAAATTTCGATACATTTTCATTAAAATACTGAATTATTTGTTTTATTTTTAACGATTAGATCTTTTTCGAAGTTAAGGGCGACATTGTGGCCAACTTAATCCAAACTGAGAGTGCCAGGACACTTGAGATGAAGAGAAATGACTGAACTTACAGATGATGCGCATAATTCATCGTTTACCTGTTTCAGCCATTTATTACAGTTTCCAATGATTCAAAGAGACTAACATTTTTGTGCAAAATCAGGACAAGGCAGAAAACCCGTAGTTCTAACAGGAATAATCGTTTCATTCAGCTTCGCGTTTGCAAAAACCTGCGTTTAAAGGCCGCTCAAGCCAGAAATGAGCTGTAGGCAGTTCCAGGTGCAAGAGTAAGTGAGCTTACGGTTGACGTGAGGTTGACGGAAGCTGGTTTTGGTTGAGGCATACTCCTTAGTATAACTTTTGCTAGAAAACATCGACTTTTCCAACGGACTATTGAAGTAAAATATTGTTTAGTGATGAGTGTGGAGTGTGGAAGTCATCATTCATCATCATCATTTCAGCCTGTGGAAGTCATTTAAATGGAATTAACGGACTAAATTAAATGTTTTATCATGAACAAGAACAACATAATCTGTCAATTTTTTAAACTACTGTGGCATATGGTAGAGAAACAATATTGGATTCAGGTAGGATATGTTTTGGAGTTCGTACAATGCAATGCCCGACGGTTGTCGGAGACGGAGGTGAACCTGGAGGTCTACGACAACCGTCGGGCAGTTGCCCGGACCATACACAACACACGTCTGGTCAGAGGATCCTCCCTTTTCTATGGAGGTTTGTGGGACTTTACACCCTGTTCCACACATACCTACCCCTAAACTGGTGGCCCTCAAACATGAACATCAGTGCAGCCTTCGTGCAGAGCTACTTCATCGTGGCGTCATCATCACTTCCTCAAGCTTTCGAGCAGCGAGTCACACAGCCAGCATCTACGGCATTTACGTGGGTATCCTGACCACCAGCATGCGGTGGACGGGCATTCCTGATCATCACCCTCAGCTTCTATCATCACCGCTCCGACCCACTGGAGCCTGCAACACTGTCCCGACTCACATGGGACATCATCACCCCGACTCACTGGGGCACAACCGCATGCAGTTCCGACTCACCGCGAACTCTGCGACTTCCGGTTCCAACTCACGGGAACCAACTTTCCACTGGCCAGGCACGCATCACAAGATGTACGGACGACTCAACCTGCTATCGACCTCCGGTCTCCGGAGGGGAGTGATATAGCGGCACCGACGCCGCCACTAACGAACTAATGGCATGACGTCACACAAATCGCAAGAAAAGTTTCGGCGCGATTAGAACACTTACAACAGTCCGACAACAACTGTCGGGCAGTTGCCCGTTCCAGACACAACACACGTCTGGTCAGAGGATCTTCCCTTTTCTATGGAGGCTTGTGTTACTTTACACCCTGATCCGCATACTCTCCAAAGTGGTAATTGATATAGGAGATCTTATTAAAGATCGCTGTAGAAGTGTTATATATGAATAAAACGTCATCAATCGGGAATTATTGAGACTATCACACGAGACAATGGATACCATTATTCTCAACATGTCTAGGTGGGTGAAAACTGTATTAAAAGAACCTGAAGAAAACACTTGATATTATGTAATATTAATTTTATTGTAAAAATGTTTTTTTTAAATAACTTTTCAACTTTCCTTAGTAATCATAAAAATCAAAATTGTGCACAAAATCATGTTATTCACACAAAATGTGTTAAATTCGATCTTATTTTTATTTTAAAAGGTGTATTTTTAAGTAAGGAATCCCGTCCATTTGTAAGTTAAAAAAAACAAAACCGTCTTTTATAAAAATCGACGATTTTATTTTGTTCCGATGATTTTGCCGGTGTGTGTTTTTCAGTTATGAAGAAATTCTAGCCATCAATTTTTCTGTGTAAAAATATTTTTAAACGTCCAAGTTGTTTTGGAGGAGATCCAAAAGTAGCGAAAAAATTTGTATTGTTAATTGTTAATTGTTTTTAAAGCAAAACTATTAGGAGCTCGTGGCTAAATAATAACAGCCGCTCAGGTCGATCATCAAGGTTAAGCAACGCTTGACGAGGTCGGTCCGTGGATGGGTGACCATTTCAACATACCGAGTTTCCTCCATGCCTCGGATAGCACGTTAAGCCGTTGGTCCCGGCTGTCATTTGAAGATCTTTGACAGTCGTTACGGGTAGTCAGAAGCTTGAGATCTGACACCAGTCTTGCCAAGGGGTACCGTGTTACCCAGTTACTGGGTTGTGCAGGTCACTGGTACTCAGCTGAATCCGGTAAGACTGGAAGCCGACCCCAATATAGTTGAGAAAAAGGCTAGGCAGATTGATTGAAAGCAAAACTATTAGTAAATGATTAATTTTTTTTTTTTTCAAACCTTTTAACCTAGCCGTTACTAAGGAGTATGCTTTATAAAGTAACCGTTTTATGGCACTAAAGCGGTGGCATCCGTGGCATGCTCTACATAACGTGTCAAACTCGACCTTAGTGCACGATTTTACAGGTTTTTAGGCCAAAGTATAGTAAGAAAAATACTCAACTCGCTCGTAACCTCAAATAATCAATTCGGAAATCGGCCCTAAATATCGTAAAATTACTATGACAGTTTGCCAAACGCATCTTAATTGTTATGATTGGCAGAATGAATGTTCTCGCTCTTCATTTGTGATTCGTTGATTAACGTTGATTGATATCGTACAGTGACGGACGGTCTAGTAATGGGTTTGGTTATGCAATTCCTAATAGGTAGGTAGGTATTAAAAAATCTTCATAACTCTATTTTGCTTCGTGCTTTCCTCTTTAGATTGCATTTTGTGATACAATTTTTGTGTTTTGGTGCTGTGTCTTTTGTGTGGACTAAATAAATGTTTTATCTATTTATCTATCCATCTATCATTTCGTATTTTTCGAAAATTAGAGTTCAACTTTGTCCGGACACTTTTAAAGTGTACTAGACAGTTAACATAATTTCACAAGGAAATTTGATCGTTAACAGACTTTGCATCCTAAAAGCTGAAGGCATCATCATTTAAAGGCACGGCATTCAACAATGTACGAGCAATACCAATCAATAGATGACGTTACAATCTCGGTACATATTTTGAAATGTAATAAGTGTTTCCTCATTTCGGTATTGTTGGCGGGTTGAGAATAAAAAATGTTTTTAGGAGCGTATACAGTTACTACGTCTAAATTATTCGAAACTTAGAATGTTTGAACTTAAAAAGAAGAAAATTTAAAAAGTTTAGGTAACTCTGAGAAATTCCTAATGGAAACCTGGGAATTAAAACCAAAACCACAAACACAGCGCCGGCAGTTCAAAGGGCTCATCATTTTGGCACCTGGTCTGACCGATTGGTTGATTTCTCGTCCAGCTTCATGAGGTTGACGATTTTCTGGTGGTCATCACTATTGATTTTGGCTTTCAGGTGTTGCAATGGGTGGGAATAGTGTGGCTAGCTTATTACTTGCTTTAACTTACCATAGAGTTGCAATTCTTTACCTATGGAAGGTTTAGGTATGTAGTTAAATTCTAGCTATTAAGTTTTAGGTATGTAGTTAAATTGGAATACAGAAAAACATACATATCTTAAAGCACAAATTAAAATGTTTATTTTAATGTATGTTTTTGTTTGAAAGAGATACTTTAATCCATAGGTTCTGACTTACATGGAAACTTGTATGAGAAAAACACTTTTAAAATACATATAATAATAATTGTGCGACTTAAAAATAAATCATGCAATGGCACGGAGAATTAAAAATATAAAAAGCACTTACACTAAGAGGTAGAGAATCTTTGGTCAAGCACGCTTGCCTAGAAGTAATCCATTCACTATTTGACCCCTAGATTGTAGCTATCGGTAAACAGACTCAGGCATTTAAATCCTCAAAAATTTTAACTGACTTTCCGAAAAGGAGACGGTTCTATGTTAGACTGTATGTATGCTTTTTTATGTTTGTTCACCGATTTTATTGTGAATATACAATACCATATCATCATCATCATCCACAGCCCGACTTCGCCCACTGCTGAGCATAGGCCTCTCTCTTCTTGTACCAATCACCACGTTCCCGTGCCAACCTCATCCAGGTTCTACCCGCAATGGCAACAATGTCATCTGCCCATCTCGCCGCTGGACGACCAATACTTCTCCTTCCAGTCCTTGGACGCCATTCGGTCACTACTTTACTCCACCTATCATTACCGCGCCTTGCCAGGTGTCCCGCCCAACTCCATTTCAGTTCCGAAATTCGCTTTCCAATGTCGGAAACCTTCGTACGTCTTCGGATCTCACGTTTGGAACTCGGTCTATTAGCCGTATGCCTAGCATGGAACGCTCCATGGCTCTCTGTGCAACTCGAAGCCTATACACAGTCTCCTGTGTAAGCGTCCACGTCTCGGCACCGTAAGTCATGGTGGGCAAAACGCACTGGTTGTAGAGACGGGTTTTCAGAGATTGTGGTATCTTGACTGACCTCAAAATATCGTCCAGTTTGCCAAAAGCGGCCCACCCGAGCTGTATTCTTCTCGATACTTCCGTCTGTTGATGTTCTTTGCCAAATGAAAGAATATGGCCAAGGTAGACATATTGGTCATATCACTAACACTTAAAATAACACACGTCAATATTCAAGAGTGTAGTCATCCCCCTAACAGATGTTAATTTAAGTGTTTCCTAGTGTTAGTGAATATAATATTAGAATGTATCGGAACCAGCACAGAGGCCTTATACATGTGACATTTTATCAACGAAAGCGTCTCGATAGCGACGAATTACAAAAATGAATGGCAATATATTATCTATTGAAGTGTCTCGTGACAAATCCCTTACATTTTTTTATTTCCATTTTCTCTATCGCTGACATCGAATGATAGTTGTCTAGAGCCTCGCTAGTTGACAAATGACGCTCAATAAAATAATATCGGCAGCCGCTTCTGTTCTCTGATTACTTTATACCGACACTTATACGATAACTTGGTTTGTCCTTAGACAGTTATTTTGATTTTTGATACAACTCATACAGTTTACCTTTTATACTATTAATAATTCGGTCCGTATCCTCTTTTACTGAGTTGCCATAACACCAACCCTTTTCACCGCTGTATTTAAGACAATAATCTACCAACGTTTGTCTTGCGTTTAAATCCAAGCCCGGTTTAGCTGCATGACCACTGTCCCTATTATTTCTAGGTGGTTGTCCAGTGTATGAACACTTTCTTAAAGCTTCGTCTGTAAAAACTTCTGCTAGCAGTGCTCTTGTAAACTCGGTGCTTGCAGTGCAATTAATTTTGCACTCATTTAGACCTTTTTCAGAGACATAAACGCCTGTTTTTGGCGAAAGTTCTACTACTCCTGGACTTGGCTCATGGTGTCTTAAAGTCCATTTGGTTCCTGTCGTGTCATCTAGTTTCTGACTGGTTGGTAACGGTGCTAGCTTTGCTTTACGTATAGAAATTATTTTCTGTAAATAGTCAGCAGTATTGTCTAGCATCCACATAGATTTTTGGTATGTTGCATTGATTTCGTCGTAAAAGTTTTTGCAGTGAGCATGAAGTTCCTTAGGTAGTTCTATTTTTTCTGAATCATTTTTTTTAACAGATTCGTCTTCATTTTTTTTCGTTTTAGCTGGGATGTTTATATTATCTTGCTCAATTTGTGTCCTTTTTGTTCCGCTCTTTTCAGGGGTTTTTTTTCCTTCATTCAAATCTATAAGAAAGATGTAAGGTTTTAATTTAGTGATATTAATGTACGTTATAATTTTACTACCAACGAGAAAGTCAGAATGCATAATGTTAGTAATGATGAGTAAAGTGATTAGCGAAACGAATAAAATAATGTACTTGTCAGAGTCGTCTCCTTTAGCGTCTTTCGTAATAACTAATATTCTATGTTTCGAATTTGCCGCGGACAAACTCGCGAAATAAGTCAGTCAAAACCATGAATTTAGTTAACAAGCTATATTACTCAAAACTATGAGCTCATTGAATTTATAAATTTTCTACTATTCGATAAACTAATTAAAACATGGGACTATTATAATTATATTTTATTACCTAATTTACTTGTGCTTGAATAGGAATCACCAGCCTCTTGGAGTAATTTTCTTGTTCTTTCTTTTTCGCTGTTGATGAGTTTAAATGCTTGTTCTTTGGAATCTATAAAAAAACATAATTATTATTATGTAGATTCTGTTGAGCAATAAACAATATTTAATATCGTATGGTAAATACGATATTAATAATATCGTATGGTATTATTTTTTTAACTTTGTCCCACACTAGGAATTTCTGCTTGTATCCTGGGTGCGTTACAAACATATAAACTCACATACACAACACGCAGAGTGGGAACAACTATCTGTAGGTCACACAAATATTTGTATAACTCAACTACTGCGCCAACCGTGCGCCCAATTATTTAGTAAAATATTGTATATAGCCGTTCCATAATTGAAGATAAATGAACCTATGAAGTAGTATAACAATACAATTTAAAAAATCTTAACAAAAATTAGAAACGAGAACATAAATTATTATGATCAATACAAACATGAAGCAAAAAAATCAATGGTTTGTCAAAACGTCCTTTAGTAGAGCGCTTTCGGGTGAATTTCAATAATAGGGTAGTGCTGAATAATATAATTAATTTCTGATATGCACCCTTTTCCCTATTTTACTTTAACATGTCATGAAATTTTAATTTGCTTGATGCACTAGAGTCGATCAAAAAGCGCGCCAAGAAACTCATCGGCAATGAGACACTGGTCAAGTCAAAGCTCCAGAGCCTTAAACATCATCCCCGAGTCACCAGCTTGTCGGTTATTTATCGGTTACATTTCGGAGAGTGTGCTATGGAATTGCATGATTTAATTCCAGCCAGCCCGTTCGTCATCGGACTACCAGACATACGGCAATGCTACATCGGTACATGGTGGACAACCCACCCATACGCACAAAACGTTTTGGGGACACTTTTACTATGCGTACAGCTAAGGAGTGGAATTCCCTGCCGGAGTCTGTGTTTCCCGATAGCTACAATCTATAAGTCTTTAAGTCAAGAGTGAATGGGTTTATAAATTGGTGAAAAACATGATGTTTTCACCACTAAAATTGTGATATACAGCTGTATCTGGTCAACCGGAAGCGAACGGATATATATATTGGAAAAGACTACTCAGAGTGTCTGTTTAGATATATCAACAATTAATCTATGTAATATTTCATGCAGTAGTGCCGTTCCACTAAATGGTTGGCTATTTCATGAAGTAACTGACATTAGCCCGCACCATGAGCTCTTAGAGCAAGTTTATTTTCATTGTGTGTAAAGGACAGATGTATACAAGTAAGATACATATGTCCCTTACGCACATTGAATATAATCTTGCTCTAAGAGTTCATGGTTGCCATTGACTTACATTATTAGACGTAACGCAAATTATGAACTTACCAGTTTCCAATAACATTTTTCCATTGTATTTAGGCCATATACTTTTAGCCTCATGATTTTTTCTGAATTCGAATCCACTGCCTAATTTAGTCGATGGGGGAAATCGATATGTCACAGTGGTCTGATATCCACGACCAGACTCCTTATCAAAAACGAGCCATTTGCTTGGTATACAATCATATCTATCTTTGTTATTTACGTATGCCTTGACAACCACAAAACTCTTCCATTTATATGCATTTGGATCCTGATCTTTTTCTTCGGAACTATCATCAGATCCCAATTCCCAACCAAATGTAAACATTTTATCTGTAAAAAATAAACCTAAAAAAATATCACTTGACGAATAAAGCCATAGGCTAAATGGAATCTTACGGCATGCAGGTTACCAGGAAAATAGTTCTGGCTGGTTTGTCACTCTTGCTGCAGATTTAAATTATTAATAGACAGAGAGCCAGCTTTGTCGCGTAGTTTTGATCTCGTGGTCTATCCCAAGGGAAGCAAGCATTATTCCGGGATAAAAATAGCCTATGTCACTCAGTGATAGTCTTAGACTCTGGCTATTATAACTATGCAGAACTCATAATTGGTATCACCAAAAAGTTTTGTATGTGGTATGCTTTTACATCTGTCACTTTAGTGGTATTTGAGCTGTCAGATTGCTTATGTTGTACATTGTTTTTACAAATCCAATTAGAAAAATGGTTAAACCTATTAAAAGTGAGTGCGGGAGTGAAATACATACAAAGACAAAGACAAAAGATATTTATTTCAACTGGGCCACCAAGCGGCACTTTTGAATGTCACAATTTAAATTTAAATGAAATACAAGTTGATTCTACCGTGTATTCGGAAAGTAGCTAGTTATGGAGAAGAATGCACAAGAAACTCCATACTTTTTAAATTTACATGGAATAAAAGTTGATTCTACCGTGCATTCGGAAAGTAGCTTGTTATGGAGAAGAATGCACAAGGAACTCCATACTTACACTTTAAAAAAAAAAAATGATTCTACCGTGCATTCGGAAAGTAGCTTGTTATGGAGAAGAATGCACAAGAAACTCCATACTTACTCCTTTAAAAAAAAAAAAGATTTTTACAATATTTAGGTACATACATTAATAAATTCACATATGTGAGGACAATGCACCCAGAATAGCACTACACACTATACTATGTAAAGGTATAAAGTATTAAAAGTACTCACACATGTACTGTGCAGTTATACAATAGGTAATAGAAAAACATCAACATCCTAAGCAGTTGAGTTGTGACCAATCCCAACTGACGGCGCCCGTTCACGAACATGACGCATGAATCGGCACCACCCAGCTCAACCATCATGAAGGGAACCGAATGATCCAACACACGCGCCACCATCAGAGAGACATTTGAGAGAGCATGACACACTCAACTGCCAGGGCACACACAAGTCAACGAACGACACATAGGTATAGCAAATGGTAGATTTACAGTTGGGTACATAGTACCCACACACGTGCTGTGCAGCTATACAATACTAAAAGAAATCGAGTCTATACAACACAAACATAAACATATCATTTGTTTTTGCGCCCTAGTGGTTGTGGAGCAAGACTAGCATTGAACCAAGCATTTTTATCAGTGATATAATCTCCCAACTTATAATATGCCTGCCTGCATAGTGTGAGTTTTATACAATTTTTAAATTTCGTCTCATTCAGTTCCAGAATATGGAGAGGAATTTTATTGTAACATTTTGTACAGTACCCCATGAAAGATGAGGCCACTTTTGCCAGTCTGAAACCTGGTTGAACTAATTGGTCCCTATTTCTAGTAATGTAATTATGTCTGTCTCCGTTTTTACTAAAAAGATGTAAATTCTTTCTCACGTACATGATGTTTTCATAAATATATTGACAAGGAACCGTCATGATGTTAATGTCCTTAAACAGTTCCCTTAGAGAATCACGGCGGCGAAGATTGTAAATCGCTCTGATGGCTCGTTTTTGCAGAATAAAAATAGACTCAATGTCTGCAGCCCTTCCCCATAGTAAGATACCGTAAGACATTATACTATGAAAGTAACTAAAATAGACTAGCCAAGCGGTATCCACATCAGTAAATTGACGAATCTTTCTGACAGCATAAGCTGCCGAACTCAGCCGCCCCGCAAGTGATACTAAATGAGGACCCCATTGTAACCTTGAGTCTAGCGTGATCCCCAGGAAAACCGTTTTATCGACGAATTCGAGCTTCTCCTTGTTTAATATAATGTCACAATCAGTACTTTTGACATTTGGCAACGAAAATTTTACGCATTTGCTTTTTTTACCATTTAATACTAAATTATTGGCAGTGAACCAATCCTGAACCTGCCGTAGCGCGTTATTTACGTCGTCAACCTGACAAGTACGTCTATTTACTTTAAAAACCAAAGATGTGTCATCAGCAAATAACACCATATTTAGTTTGCCTTCGAATAAATGGGGTAAATCGTTTATGTATATTAAAAATAAGAAAGGACCTAAAATTGAGCCCTGGGGTACCTCCATTTTCACATTTAACCCCGACGAATCCACACCGTTTATTTGAACTAATTGTTGTCTATCACTCAAATAAGATTTAATCAAACTTAACGCTGATTGACCTAGCCCGTAATGCATAAGTTTCAGAAGTAATGTTTCATGATTAACGCAATCAAACGCCTTCGACAGGTCGCAGAAGATACCTATGGCATCCTGCGACTCTTCCCACGCATTAAATATGTGTTTTAATAGGGTGACACCAGCATCAGTTGTACAACGTCCTTTGGTGAAACCATACTGTTTATGTAAGATGTTATTTCATGTAAGATGTTATTCGTATTAAAATGAATGAGCATTTGATTTAGCATTATCTTCTCAAATACCTTGCTGAAAACCGGCAACACGGATACTGGTCTATAATTATTTGTGTCTTTACTGTCCCCGGATTTAAAAAGTGGTATAACCTTACTATATTTCATTAGATCCGGAAAGACTCCTTGATCCACACACAAATTGAAAATCAAAGCTAAGTACGGCGCTATAGTCTGAATAATGAAGGTAAAAGCTTTGATGGACATTCCCCATAGATCTTCGGTCGGTTTTATCTTGATTTGCTTAAAAGTTTTTATTACTGTTAAGGGGTTTATATGTGAAAAGTTAAATTCATTGGGGCAGGCTGAAACGTTTGCGTTTAATAATCCAAAAGCGAGCGAGGGCGAAGAATTTAAGGTTTCAGTAGTTTTAATTGGGATGTTGGTAAAGAAATTTACAAACTCTTGAGCAACTGTTTTGTTATCTCTAATAAGTCCGTGTGTGGTCTCAAGTGTGTAATCATTATTATTTCTTTTATTCTTGTTCGTTTCATTGTTTATAATTTGCCAAACCGTCTTGATTTTATTTTCTGCTAATTTAACCTTATTGCTAATGTACAAGGCCTTAGCTGCCTTACATGTATTTAAAAAAATTCTTGAGTAAGTAGCAACATACTTATTAAACGTTTCAGTATTAATAAAAGGCTTAAGGCCGTAAAGTTCGTAAAGTTTTTCCGTACTTTTTCTAAGTCCTGTAGTCGCCCAGTCACTGAATAAAAACTTAGGGCATATAGTTTTAGTTTGCTTCTTAAAAATTGAATTGAAATCTTTTTAAACCACTGAAAAAAATTCAATTCAATTCATATTACGTAAATTCTAAGATGTGTGGAAATAGCACGATGTCGTTCTTGACCTTAAACGACAATGTTTACAAAATATCGCTACGTTGACGTGTACTTTGATCTAATGATTTTGATATTTTTTATTTTGAGAACATTATTTAGAACACTCATAGACTCAAGATCGTGTAAAATTACAACATTATGAAACAAAACAACAAACTTTGTGGTTTTGCAGTAATCACACACTGAGAAAACGGTCCACTCACAGTGATAAAAGTATATCAAATCCACAGTGCATCGTACTGAAGACTACTCTATACCATAATCAGAATATAAACAAAATAGTCTATAAAAACAACAACAAAAATAACTTTGCAAATTCATTAACGTAGTACAGACGGTGTCACCTTCCCAAAATTTCCGGTTTCCCATATTTTTTTAATAACGCATAGTTATAATAGCCAAACTCTAACTTCTATCACTTAAAGACTTTTCGCAACCAGACTTCTAGAAATTATATTATACAAAACAATATTATCGAGAAGCAAACTGTATGTTTGTAAATGTACTAACAAACATACATAAATTTACTTATCTATAACAATGTTTCGATAAACATAATATAAAGTTATTATTCACAGCACTAAAGCCCTATTATAGCGCTAATACGCTTATTATTTAAAGAATTCGATCCCTGTGAAACACACATGTCATGCTTCATACTATACTATTCGGCCTCACTATAGCCGTAAATATATTACGTCATCTATTAGGGTTGACCTTGGGTTCGGCTGTATGTACCAAATATTTCTAGTCATGTAGTGCCCTAAGGGACCGCGAAATATGTATATTATATTATCTTATATTATTATCCTATCTTTATTTGATTTGATCAAAATTATTTAATACGTAGCGTACGTTAGGACATCACACTTGATTATGATATATACATTCTCTAATAAATTCATAGATTAAAACATTAGTAAGTAGCAGCAAATAGTCAATATTATGACACAAAAAACAACAACAGCGACCTCTGAGGTTGTCACCGAGCGCCATAGAGCTGTATAGGTACGGAATCGCCCTATTCTCGTAAACAAAAATAGAGGACTGTAATAAATGTAGCCGGTTTTCACTAACACGCCTATAAGAAAATAATGCCTAAACAAAAGCACGCTGTTGGATATTACGTTCGGCTACGTTACGTTTACGTTCGGCTTAGCGCCAAAAGTTGAAACACCAACAGTACAATAGACATTAATTTAGTTAGCGCCTTGTGACATTGAAAATGGGCTTAGAAATTCTTACAAATAAGTACAGGCATAAAATACCCTAAATAAATAGCCAAGTAAACAAATATCTTACCTATCCCAGAAGAATAGTTTTCCTTCTAAAAGCTAGATGATGAGTAATTATATTTGTT
This sequence comes from Orthosia gothica, assembly GCA_949775005.1. NCBI lineage: Eukaryota > Metazoa > Arthropoda > Insecta > Lepidoptera > Noctuidae > Orthosia > Orthosia gothica. Next base: position 11,946,523 of record OX459044.1, read on the forward strand.
TTTGGAGCCGGTAATATTGCGTTCACAAATTAATAAATTCGACACAGGCGTGTTGCCGCGAAGACTTAATGCGATAACTGAGTCGAGTGGGTGAGTCGGACCGAAGGGCAGAGGGCTCTCAAATATCAGATCCAAGGCCATCCAAACTAATGGGTATTAAAGTAATTAAAATATTGAAACTGGTATACCGCCGGGCAGATGTGTGATTAAATCTACGTTATTCCTTCCTTGAATTTCTATAATGTAGGTATCTTTTACCTTTAAGTCTACGGCACAAATGCATGAAAAACTTAACTCAGAGATAGCCGTTAACATGAGGTTAACGAAGTTAACTCGAAGTTAGATGCTAACACGAGGTTAAATTGACAGTTTGTTCTACAATATTGTCAATAATTTAACCTCGTGTTAGCAACTAACTCTGAACTAAGTTTCTCATGCAGTTGGGCCTGATACAAAATTATATAGGTATTTTTTTGTTTGTATGAAGTAGGTTATATCTGAAAGTGCTAATCAATAAAAAAACACCGATATCTCTGAACTCGCTTTTGCCAAGAGTATTTTTTTTTGGCAAAGAGAAAAATCCATGGTTCCTGTCTTATGGGATTAGCCAAGAGGAAAAGCAAGCAAGTAGGTTTCGTAATATTGCTCCAAATTATATTCCTATTGATAAAAGATTCACGACTTAAAATTCCATGGCAGAGGTTATTTCGGTACACCAAGGTCGAATGTATTGTGATTCATTCATTCATTTATTTTTGTATGTGTGTGTCCAGGGTTGGCTGCTAGGTTTTTTGTAATTATGGTCCAAATGAGCCGCAACAAAAAAAATGCACACACACTCGGAATGGTTTTGCTTAGTAAAATAAGAATATTAACTAAGTATTAAACTACGAGTATGCGCTGTGCAATAATTTATTTATGAAAAATTGTAAGTTAAATGCCGTACATGGCGTGAATAGAGGTTTACAAGTCTACTTGCAAAAATTATAAAAAAATGTTTTTTTTTAAGGGCTGGTTAATCACTCAAAGACTTCTCCAGCTCAGGTTTAATCGGGAGGGCGTATCAGACTTTAACTATTTACCTAGCTTCTTGAAAGATACAATCAGTCTTATTACAAAAAGCGGTTTAACTAAAAACCCAGGTTTAAATCTCTATAAACCACGGTTTAAATAAAAATTATATTACAAATAATGGTTTAGCGATAAACCATGGACCATATCATGGTCTAACGCTAAACCTCGGCGGCCCCTAGTTTAACGGTGGTCTAAGTCGTATTTGTCAAAGTTTTTCTTTTAGGTTATAGAATCTTTTTCGATGTGTTGTGTTGTTTTTACCCGAAAATGGATATTAACATGGTGGATTTAATTGATATTGAGGATATTACTTTTTCCTCGGTACTCCAATTATTCTCAGATGTTTTTTTTTGTTGGTCCATCACAACACCTAAATATTAACACATTATTAACAAAGAGGCAATTGTTATAATAGAAACTTGAAGAACTTAAAAATTCAAAGCCTAATGAACTTTGTTCAACGAGCGATGGTTTTGTTTATTGTTATGGTTTCATGTAACGCGCGAGAATGTTACGTTTCGTTACACGTACGTAGATGTATTATTAGTCATTAATACGAATTTAAGTAATGAGCTTAAACCTAAACCAAACTGCAATCGATAAAATAACTTATGTTTATATACATGCAAAATAACAAAGTGTCAATATTTTTACACTCCTAAACATCATTTAATCCTTATCGTATTATCAAAAAGTTTTCTTTTCTGGGCATACGGAACGTTTCAATTGAACGATATTATGGTGAACGAATGATATTTGTTTTATTCTGTGGTTGATATATTGAAAATGGCTCAAATGACGGTACTAAGAAGACCAGGGTTTTTTTAAGTTTTGTAATACGGACAAATTTAGACCATGGTTTTGCAGATAAGCCTGGACTTGATAGGCCAGGTTTAAACCAAGGTTTATTGAGTTTTTTGTAATAAGACTGAAAAAGTTTATACAGGGTCCAGTATTCACGATACTATAAAAAGGTTGACTCGTTATGCCCCACTCCTTTTATTTTTATTTAATCACAAATGCAAAACTGAAACCAACGAAATAATAACTTAAATCATCAGAGTTTTTTGCCAACCCTGGGTTACGATACGGAGCCCGAATTTTATTTGAATTCACTAATTATTATGTTCGCTGTTGAACGCGATAATAAAAATCATTGATATTCTTTTATAACCCTCACTAAAAATGTTTTATTTTATCAGTAGATGATAATTCATTTTATAATGTATCTACCTATTATTACGTTATCAATCATTTGCTCATAGTTTAAGTTCTTAGTATATTATTATCTACAATAATATATTATGTTCTATGTACAGAAACACAGATCTAAAGAGTTAATATTTTTCTTGTGAAATTGAATAAATTGGGAACTCTCATGAAATATTAAAAGGTTCATGTTAGTTTATTAAAATATGCTGGAAACTTCTAGATTGGAGATTGGGATCTCGGTATTTTGGTAGAAGCTTCCATTTTATTGGGCATGTCGTTTGATAAAAATCTGATAAATCAATGTTTGCTCATAATAGGTAGGTTATTATGAATCCACGACGATTTTACAGATTACAAATTTTACAAAAATATTCAATTTAGACGGACAAACACCTCAAAAGCTTACTATGCAATACGTAGGCATCTTTTTTTTCTCTTTTTCGAATTAGTACTTAGTTACTTAGGCACCTAGCTATCAAACAGACTTTTACATACATACATAAACTCACGCCTTTTTCCCATGGAGGTAGGCAGAAACTACAGAACGCCACCTGCTACGATCCTTACATACTTCTTTTGCTTCACACACATTCATACATCTAGTCATACACACACGCCGGTCTTTTACCGGTCTTTTGGTCGGACTTTTACATCATTTTTATTATAAGTTAAATACACTAATATCAAACAAATAGATCAAACAAAAGTTAAATAAACAAATATCAGAATTATGTAAAAATCTGTTTGATAGCTAGGTAGGTAGATAGATAAGTAGGTACTGCATAGTCATAGTCGTGTTTTGGTAACAAAGTTTCAAACAATAGACTACTGTGCTACATTATGGAAGTTTCGAAGTTCGCATAAGAGTGTTTCGAAGTATCGTAACATTGTACTAAAGTGTGTGTAGATGTAACAAGCTTCGCAGTAACGTAGTATTGTTGAGCAAAGTGTTAGGAAGTTTTGGAGTAACAAAATTTGAACAAAAGTAAAGTTTTGCACTGACGTAGAACACCAATTCATTAAGGTCATCGTTGTTGACAAACCAAAATCTGCTATGTGCAAAAATTATACTTTTAAAATATTGAAAAAGAATTTCTCCTGTGAAATTGTCATTGCTAGATTTATGTCAAAAGAAAAATTGTCACATAGTTCTTTTTTGAAAAAATCTGACTATTGCTCATACCATATTTTATAAAAAGGTAGTAGATCGTAGAACAGTACTCATGAAGGCACTCAGCAATTTTTTTTATACGGTAGATAGGGCCGCAAAGGTCAAAAACAAGAAATCACAAAAAAATGCACTTAGCAGATTTTAGTTTCAGAACGATCAAAAAATTACAGATGTATATAAGTACAGCGGATTTCATAAAAATACGCCTGATATTATGTGCAACACATAAATAAGTAGGAACTTATAAAATTCAAACGAAATTCATAAACTTTTCAACTGATGTTAAATTTTCTAGAAATTCTGTTTATAAACATTTTATAATAGTATTTATTTAACGAATTATATTAAATTGAATTAAACTTAACGTAGTGAAGCGAAGGTCGCAATCCCCACTGACGTGTAATTTATTTGAAAACATACTCGGAAGTAAGTAAAAACGGTTACAAGATCCGAAGAAACTTCCAAATGTTAAATGTTGTTTAAGTACAAAGGATTTTCTGGGACTGTACCTATATCGCAAAATGAAATATTGTTTTGATTGGCTGAATAAATGTACTTGCTCTTAATTTTTGACTCATTGATTTACGTTAATTAATATCGTAAATCAACGTGTACGGCCAAAAAAAAAGATGGAAGGACTGTCTGAGGAGTGATATGAAAGAAAAGGAGTCAGTGATAGCGTGACGGGGTACAGGACAGTATGGAAGAAGAAAAGGTGTTGCGCCGACCCGAAGTAACATAGGACAAGGGCAGAAAGATGATTATGATGATAATAATTATTGTACAATGACATACGGTATTTCAATGAGTGGGTAATACAATGGCTAACAGGTATTAAACAATCTACATAACTCTATTTTGCTTCGTGGCATTTCATCTCTTTTAGTGAACAAGTTAGATAACATAATTACACTAAGACATTTGAAAGTCTCTTAGACTTTGCATCTTAAGGACTGAAAGAATCATCGTTTAAACAGACACGGCATTCAACAATGTACAGCCAATATACAATCAATGGTGGACGTCACAATCTCCGTACATGTTTTGAAATTCAATCAGTGTATTCTTTATTTCACCGGAGATCCGTCTGAAATGAAGCCTTCGTGTTCTGATTGCGTGAACGCTTTCTTCGCTTTTTTCATAAAAATGCGTGTGTAGAAGAGTATACTTATGAAAAATTACCGCCATTGTGCTGGTCACACGTTCGCGGGTTGGGAATGAAAAATGATTTTTGGGAGCGTATAATGTTACTACGTTTAAGTTAGTATCTCTTTAGAATGTAGCTCAAATCCTTGTTTTATGATTAACCTGATTCAAACATTAATTTACTAACCAAAATGCATAAGTTCAAAGAGCATTCATATGAACATTGTACGTTACTGATCGTTCCACGATTTGGGCCGTGCCTAGTAAGTCCCTTATATCTGAAAATGTTTTCTCTTTAAAGTTACAGTTAAGTAGAAACAGATTACAAAGTCACAAACTCGATTACTACGCAGGACACTGACAGACTGCCGTCTACTGCGAAGCGTCCACAACAGGACCATAGAACACGGAAATGCCTTGGCCGCCAGTCCTAGAGACAGCAATGTCAAAAAACTTTTGCCCAAACACTGATGCCCTATTTGTTTCATTACTCTCATAGTCCGATGAGATCGTGTTCTGATACGGCCAGGTCGAGCAGGACCTACGGCTTTACAAGGTTTCCGAGGTACGGGGGTAATAAAGCGACAATTTAAAAACTTTAGGAAGCAACTGAGAAACTCCTAATGGGAACTTGGGAATCGAAACCAAAAGTACAGCGGGGACAGTTCAAAGGGCAATGTCAAAATAATTAATAACTCTTGTCGATAGTCGTCGACAAGAGTTATTAATTATTTTCAACGGCCCATGATATCTGATTGTGGCTAAGACAGCCGTCGGTTGTTCCCAGAGCATGTATTGGCAATTATCATAATTGAACGTACATATATAATTATCCTTACCTAGGACATGGTCTACTTGCGTGCCAAGTTTTACTCCCATCCGTTCAATTATTGTGGCGTTACAGACTTTCATATTAATACATAAAGGTTATAGATTATAGAGGTATTTAGTCACTACCCGCGTGACAGTTCCGTACTCTGTAGTGACAACCACTTTGCATGAAAATTACTGGCCGATTCATTTTCCCTTTAAACTCGGACGACATGAAATAAATTAAAATGCCGTATTTTATGAAATTTCCTCCGGCATTCTAGCAGTGATCGAATGTTTGTAGTTGCTCTTTTCGAAAGGTTTACTATTTTCTGTGTTGTTTATAATTAATACAGAAAAACCTACTCTTTTTTTGTATCCCCTTGAGTGCTAATTAGCAGACGCTATAGAAAAACAATTGTTTCTGGGAACTTTTTTGCACTTTAGGGACTATAATTATTATGATAAATATAACATAACATTACGTATATATTATTCAGTAGGTTAGGCAGAGGAATATGTAGGTACTTATAGTACATCCAAATTTCGCCAACTATGGTTAATATAACAGGTGACATAACCGTTGCCATCAACCGGGCACAAATAGAATTAGATTTTATTTCCAGATGGAAAACTCAGTTACAGTTTGCTAGAGCCGAAAATCAAACCCAGGACTTCATGCTTGGCCGTATCAATTGCTTCCGCAAGATTAACGAGGAATTTTTGGAATGATGCAAATAAATGTTAAATAGTAAGTTCCTCATGATAAGTATCGCATAAAGCGATGAGTTGTTTTTTTTTAATTATCGGTGTAAATTTTTTAAAGCACATTTCAGAATGTCTACCTTTAGGTGGACCGATGACCTCGCGAAGGCTACAGGAGTCCATTGCATGTAAATAGACTACTACCAGACCTGTCGAAGTGGCGTCTCTTGGGGGAAGCCTAAGTTGACGTATTTCTGTTAAAATGATGATCGATATTATAAATTAAAGGGTATCTACTCTCTCAATCATTTTATAAATTACACCCAAAATTAAAGCAGCAAATGCAATTGTCCAATCAAGTCTTAACAATACCTACGATTAATTAATCGAAACATTGGCTCTCTATCCAAGCAACATTTAATTCATTAATTGATGAGCGATGCGAACATTTTATTGGATTAACATCACTTTGGCGCATTAACAGGCATTTTAGTCATCCATTTCAGTAATTGCTTTAGTCATGTACATAGTAGTTGTGATTGTATTCATTGACTATTGCGTAGTTAGGTTTTGATTAAGTACATAGTGATTTACCAGTAATGAATCCAATATTATGGATATGGATCCATAATAATATTATAAAAGCCAAAGTAACTCTGTCTGTCTGTTAGGTTTTGATTAACTAAATAATGATTTTCCAGTAATGAATCCATATCTATACCATCCAGTATCCACACTAATATTATAAAAGCGAAAGTAACTCTGTCTATCTGTTAGGTTTTGATTAACTACATAATGATTTTCCAGTAATGAATCCATATCCATACTATCCAGTATCCACACTAATATAATAAAAGCGAAATTAACTCTGTCTGTCTGTTAGGTTTTGATTAACTACATAATGATTTTCCAGTAATGAATCCATATCCATACTATCCAGTATCCACACTAATATTATAAAAGCGAAAGTAACTCTGTCTATCTGTTAGGTTTTGATTAACTACATAATGATTTTCCAGTAATGAATCCAATATTATGGATAATAATAATATTATATTTATATATTATATTTATTATTATATTTCCATTATAATATTATAAAAGCCAAAGTAACTCTGTCTGTCTGTTAGGTTTTGATTAACTACATAATGATTTTCCAGTAATGAATCCATATCTATACCATCCAGTATCCACACTAATATTATAAAAGCGAAAGTAACTCTGTCTATCTGTTAGGTTTTGATTAACTACATAATGATTTTCCAGTAATGAATCCATATCCATACTATCCAGTATCCACACTAATATTATAAAAGCGAAATTAACTCTGTCTATCTGTTAGGTTTTGATTAACTACATAATGATTTTCCAGTAATGAATCCAATATTATGGATAATAATAATATTATATTTATATATTATATTTATTATTATATTTCCATTATAATATTATAAAAGCCAAAGTAACTCTGTCTGTCTGTTAGGTTTTGATTAACTACATAATGATTTTCCAGTAATGAATCCATATCTATACCATCCAGTATCCACACTAATATTATAAAAGCGAAAGTAACTCTGTCTATCTGTTAGGTTTTGATTAACTACATAATGATTTTCCAGTAATGAATCCATATCCATACTATCCAGTATCCACACTAATATTATAAAAGCGAAATTAACTCTGTCTATCTGTTAGGTTTTGATTAACTACATAATGATTTTCCAGTAATGAATCCAATATTATGGATATGGATCCATAATAATATTATAAAAGCGAAAGAAACTCTCTCTGTCTGTTAGGTTTTGATTACCTACATAATGATTTTCCAGTAATGAATCCATATCTATACCATCCAGTATCCACACTAATATTATAAAAGCGAAAGTAACTCTGTCTATCTGTTAGGTTTTGATTAACTACATAATGATTTTCCAGTAATGAATCCATATCCATACTATCCAGTATCCACACTAATATTATAAAAGCGAAATTAACTCTGTCTATCTGTTAGGTTTTGATTAACTACATAATGATTTTCCAGTAATGAATCCAATATTATGGATATGGATCCATAATAATATTATAAAAGCGAAAGTAACTCTGTCTGTCTGTAAATCCAGTAATGAATCCATATCCATATTATCCAGTATCCACACTAATATTATAAAAGCGAAAGTAACTCTGTCTATCTGTTAGGTTTTGATTAAATACATAATGATTTTCCAGTAATGAATCCATATCCATACTATCCAGTATCCACACTAATATTATAAAAGCGAAATTAACTCTGTCTGTCTGTTACTGTTATCACGATCTTATTCTTAGCGTGTTGGTGGCAAATACAGCTTTAAAATACCATGTTTTGCCCTGTATTCAGCTTCGCCAAAACCACTTGCTGACGCAACCATAAGGTCCTCACATGTAGGTTAAGGTTACGGGGCATGCGGCGCAGGAAGGAAGGTGGGCCAAGGTCTGCTGAGAGATACCGCACAAGCACTGGGTATTGGAACCATCTGAGAACCCTCACCTATGGAGGTTGTCTTAACTGCGGCCGACCTGAGTGCGGAGTCTATTTAGAGTTTTCCATGTCAGACACGGCAACGCATGCCCAGGCGGGAGGCTCTTCGATGGCTTGTAGAAATGGTCAGGAGGCTTAAGCTTATATTGATAGTAGATAGTTTGAGACCCTGGGCAGGACATAGGAGTTTTTATCCCGGTAGTGAGTACCCTTGGAATGATAAAACACGTTTGACGCGGGCGAAGCCACGGGCAGAAGCTAGTTATTTATATTTGTAATTAATACAGTAATTAGTATAGGACCTACTTATTATCTATTGTTCATTGTTCGTGGAAATAGAGTTTACAATCTATTAAGGCTTCAATTTCACAGATCACGGCCGTATTCTCCAAAGGTTTATTGGATAGAGATTTATCTAGGCCTAGTTTGTAATACTTTATTTCTATCAGTAGTATAGTAGTGTTAGTCTGGGTGCATCATCCTCACGGTTTTTTTTTTTTTTTTTTTTTTTTTATCGTTAATAGGCTTGCGCTTGACCACTATCTCACCTGATGGTAAGCGATGATGTGGTCGACGGTGAAGCACGCTTGCCTAGAAAAAACCTATTCACTCTTGACTTAAAGACCCCAAGATTGTAGCTATCGGGAAACACAGACTCCGGCAGGGAATTCCACTCCTTGGCTGTACGCATAATGAAAGTGTCCCCAAAACGTTTTGTGCGTATGGGTGGGATATCCACCATGTACCGATGACGCATCGCCGTACGTCTGGTAGTCCGATGATGGAACGGGCTGGGCGGAATCAGATCATGCAATTCCATGGCACACTCCCCGAAATGCAACCGATAAAAAACCGACAAGCTGGCAACTCGGCGACGATGTTCAAGGCTTTGGAGCTTTGACTTGACCAGTGCCTCATTGCCGATGAGTCTCTTGGCCCGCTTTTCGATCGATTCAAGTGCATCAAGCTGGTATTTGGCAGATCCGTCCCAGAGATGAGAACAGTACTCCATGCATGATCGAACTTGCGCTTGATACAAGTTGATCAGCTGTTCCGGCGTGAAATACCGTCTCACCTTCGAAAGGATCCCCAACTTTTTGGCCGCCAGCTGAGCCTTTCCCTCAATGTATGGGCCAAAATTGAGAGTCGATGTCAACGAAACACCAAGAAGCTCAAGATGGTCCGTTATCGGCACGGTTACACCACGGAAAGTAGGAGCCGGGTAGAATTGGCTCCTTTTAGCGGAAAAAAGACACGCCTGGGTTTTAGCAGCATTAAACCTGACCAGATTGGCATCGCCCCATTCGGAGACTGCCTGCAAGGACAGGTTCAAACGCTCCACCATGGCCTCACGGAGAGACCGGATCTGCGGCCCGGTAGCCCGTGCGTTGGACAAGTATCTCTCAGCAACAGTGCTGTCGTCAGCATACCCATATGAATTTATGTATGTATATAAATATTAAAAAACTCTTTTAAAAAAGAAGAAGAGTAAGTGTGAATTTTCTTGTCCGCTTTCTCCAATGGACGGTAGAATCAATTATTATTACTATTAAATTTAAATTTTTGAAATAATGAAATTTGACTTTGACTCTGTATAGTACCGACATCTACATTTCACCAGTTACGTTTAACTTTATTTGCACTAGTATCAAATACATATTAATGTAAACCTGCGCTTTAACGTCTCCGGAATGCTTGTTATCAAAAACAATACTTTCCAGCACGTGGGCAAAGCCAGACAAAATAGTATGAATGTCTTATTCTGTACTGACGAGAGTTCAACAAACTCACCGACGCGTCAGAGATAAACTTGAACACCGCAGGGTTGAAAGTCTGCGGCAGCTTTCAAATCTGTACACGTCATTCAAAGACTTTAGCAAATTCAGCGTTGAAGCCTGATAGATTAGCAGCCTTGTGGCTTTGACGAACGTATCTAAGTGAATTTCGAAACCAGTTTTATCATATTATGGAATAGTTTTATGCAAAGCACTTTGTATAATAAGTATCTTATTTATAAATATATAAATTTTATAATTTCTGCCGAAATATGTTCACTATTAGACTAGGAAGCGTCTCCCAAGCGTCGCTAAATCAATGGGTTCTGTGATTTTCTTATCCAGCAGTTTCCCGATGCCATCACTGGGTCATAGGTGGTTCGGTAGACCCTTGTGTGTGTGTGTAACCACAAGGGTCCACCGGTCCACCGTTGAACCAGATTTCACCTTTACCAAAGGCCTTCCAACGCTTTGTCTTCCGATAATAGATTGCTACTCCAAAACCTTTTGGTCTCAACCATTCGTGTGCCAATTCAATTTAAAAAAACTTATATTAGGTATACAAAGAATTTGTATAATTTTACAGTAAAAAACAGTTTATCAATCAATTACTGCTTGTTCGGAAATGTTGTTCAGAATAATAATAAACAATAACAAACGTTTATTGATAGCAAATCCAATAGGCTATCAGAAACCGGAGGATGTTATCTAAATTATTAAATTATTTATATCAAATGCCTTTATGAATAATTCATAGGTTAGATTTGCGTAACTGTGAGTGCAACTCTCACGTCATCATCATCATCAGCCTTGTATGGGCCGTCCACCACTTGAGTGCCGTAAAACGGTTACTTTTTAAAGCTTACTCCTTAGTAACGGCTAAGATAAAATGTATGAAAAAAGTAAATTGATTTATGTACAGTATTTGTGAAGTATGATTTTTTCGTCTAACTAACAGCTTTGTTTTAAAAAAATAATTAACAACACGATATTTTTTCGCAACTTTTGGATACTCTTCCAAAACGACTTGGATGTTTGAGAATTTCTTCATAACCAAAATAGCGTATGCCAATTGAAGAATATTTTGCAACATTCATTGCGTTAATTGCATCTTTAGGCAGATGAACTTTTCAAGCATTCATCATCATCATCATTTCAGCTAAAAGACGTCCACTGTTGGACATAGGCCTCCCTCAAGCGTCGCTATAGCGATCGGTCCCGTGCGTTTCGCATCCACAGGTCTCCCGCAGCCTTCACCAGGTCGTTGCGCCACCTAGTGGGAGGCCTTCCTACGCAACGTCTTCCGGTTCGCGGTCGCCACTCCAGAACTTTTCAGCCCCAAAGGTCATCCGTTCTGCGAGCAATGTGCCCTGCCCACGGCCACTTAAGTTTGGTAATTCTTCGGGCTATATCGGTAACCTTGGTCCTCTAGCGGATGTCTTCATTTCTGATTCGATCCCGCAAGGAAACGCCGAGAATAACTCTCTATATTTTGTGGCCGCCTTTTGTTTAACCATTACAAGTAATCGCTTAGAAGTTTACTTCAAATCCTTTAGACTATGAATGAAGTTAGAAATAGCATCAGGAGTTAGCACAGTAATAACAGTCGGACAGTCACTCATCATCATCATCATCATATCAGCCGAAAGACGTCCACTGCTGCACATAGGCCTCCCCCAAGTGTCGCCACATTGACCGGTCCCGTGCGTCCCATATCTAGCGAATCCCCGCAACCTTCACTAGGTCATCGGTCCACCTGGTGGGAGGCCTTCCAACGCATCGTCTTCCAGTTCGCGGTCGCCACTCCAGAACTTTTCTGCCCATCGGCCATCCGTTCTGCAAGCAATGTGCCCTGCCCACTGCCACTTAACTTTGGCAATTCTTCGGGCTATATCGGTAACCCTGGTCCTCTTGCGGATCTCTACATTTCTGATTCGATCACGCAAGGAAACTCCGAGCATAGCCCTCTCCATTGCTCTTTGGGTGACTGTAAGCTTTCTGATGAGGCCCATTGTGAGCGACCACGTCTCAGAGCCATAGGTCATCACTGGCAACACACACTGGTCATAGACCTTCGTCTTGAGACACTGTGGAAAGTTCGACGAGAAGACACCGCGCAATTTCCCGAACGCTGCCCAGCCGAGTCGGATTCGACGGTTAACCTCTTTCTCAAAGTTCGGACAGTCACTAGATAGCTAGAAAAATACGTTTCAGCTTGCTGTGAAGATTTTATTTTTATTTACTTATATTAAAAACGATTATTTAAATGATTTCTAACTACATAGGCATAGGCCTTTTTACCCGACTGCCGAAGGAGGGTAATGTGTTTATCAGTCTATGTATGTATGTATGTAAGTATGTATGTTTGTTTGTATGTAAGTATGTATGTATGTATGTTTGTTCCTATATGGCGTTCCAGAGACCAAACGCGTTGGCCGATTTTGATGATTCATACGTCAATAGCCGCGTACTGACTGAGCGAGCAGCCTCGTAAGGCTGCCTCGGACGTTTGCTTCGCAACGTTTGCCGTGCGAGGCAGCCTCGGTCTGTATTTAAATATGCATGAGGCTGCCGCGCGCGGCAAAGCCGAGCTGGAGCGACGCTGAGCCATTAGTCGAACGTCTCGAACGCTCAGTGGTGACTCACAAGTCGAACAGAGACCACGCGAGCGTAGCGCATATTCAGTTGTGCTCAAGATTCTCATGAGGCCGTGCGTTCGGAAGGCTATCGCCACCACTGCCTTTATACTAATTCATCAACTTGTACAAAAAAAGAAGACAAAGAAGCGAGGCAAAACACAACCGTCTTGAGTGCGCGCGGCAAACTTACTGAGGTGCTTTTGAGCATCGACAAAAACCGACAACATTCGGCTTGGGCCGCGGCACGCTCGGGCGAGGCAGCGCGTGCGTTTGCCTCGGCCGAGGCACGTCCTGACCGACCGAGGATTTACCTAGTGCGGCTGCCTCGCGAGGCTGTTCGCTCAGTCAGTGCGCGGCTAATCGATTCGTCTTAACCCTGCGAGTGTCATAGGCTACATTAAACATGGACAATAAAAAAATGGCGGATTTTGGGCGCCATATTGTGGGGGCCCAAATTCTTTTTTTCTTCCAAACCCATCTTGTGGGATATCAAAATAAAGGGTTTTAAGAGGTGATTTCAAAAATATATAACACTTATATGTTTAAATGTATCTAATTCGAAAAAAAAAAAAACTAAAATATTATAAATAAAAAAAGTTAAATCAAAAAATCAAAAAACCCGACTGCTTCAAAAGCGAACTAAAAAGTCGTAAACAAGGAAAAAATCATGCTGTGCAGGCGGAGGATACACCAGATTTTGGTCAGCCAGCCCGCGAATATGTATCCTCCGACTGCACAGCATGATTTTTTCCTTGTTTACGACTTTTTAGTTCGCTTTTGAAGCAGACGGGTTTTTTAGATTTTTTGTTTTTTTTTTTTTTCTTTTCTTTTTTTTTAAACGTTGCCCCAAACTAGGAATTTCTTCCTGTATCGTGGGTGCGTTTACAAACATATAAACTCACATACACAACACCCAGAGCCGGAACAACTATTTGTAGGTCATACAAATATTTGTTCCGTGCGGGAATCGATCCCGCGACACGCAGCACAGCAGTCAATTGCTGAACCACTACGCCAACCGTGCGCCTATTTTGGCGTAGGGGTGATGTTATGTTATAAGAAATGTTATAAAACAAGATTAAATTACTTAGCGTTATTTTTAACAGAAAGACATCTATATGTACTTTTTCAACAGAAAGACATTTTGCCCGATACCAAATACCAATACAAGCCAATATAACTTTAAGATGTTTTTGTTGTTTTATTTTATCATCAATCAGCCCTTTTTCCTCGTGGAATTATTTATGAGAGTTATTTATGGTATGTCACGAATTGGTACTTTGTTTCTATGGGATTGTTTGTTTTCTAACTTTGAAACCTTCTCATAAAAGGTTTTATACATTGGCAAGGGTAGCATAACAGGCAATGGTTATTTGAGGGTACATGTACCATTTCACGTTAAATGTGGTGGTAAAATAAACCGTAAAAACAGTGAATAAAACAAGTTAAGCTTTTACTCTTACAGGCTGCATCATCAGACAAAGGCGACTCCCCATAGAATATATATTGCTTTCATCATTATCATCTGCCTTTTTAATGTTCTCACTTCTGGGACACGGGCATCATCTCTGTGAGAGGGAATGGGCCGTAATCCCCCACGCGGGCCCAGTGCGGGTTGGTGGATGTCACATCTATTCGAATTTTTGGTTCTAGGACATGTCACGATGTTTTCCTTCACCGTTTTGTGAGCAGTGGTGGTGAAATTATTTACACAAAGTAAAGCGCCTGCCTGGATTCATAACCCACGACCTACAAGTTATAAGTCACGGCCGATACCACTAGGCCACCACTGCAATCAATGCTTTGCCAAAATCAATTACCCAACTGTCCATCAAAAAAAATTGTTTGGTACCACGGAAGTGGTTGTTGCAGGAATGTTTTTACACAATTCACGTATTTCTTTGTAAAATATCTTATTTTTTTTCTCTTGATCTGGCATCAAAATACAGGCTTAAGTAATTATTTAAGTTAAGTGATAGGTAATATTTTAAATGTCTTGTTTTAATTAATGATATTTTAAAATGAAAGTATATAGAATAAATATATAATTATATTAAATTTGTAATATTGATGTAATATAAATAACGTAAATTGAAAATTTATGTAAGAATTTCATTGAACTGGAAATTGATTTTGCATGCCGTTTATATGGTGGGACATGTAGGCATAGCAATATGACCTTTGTAAACACCATGTTTCAACAAGTAAAATTTCACTTTTTAAAAAACCCCCGACACATTTATCTTGCGAAAACACCCCGATTCAAAAAGTAAAATGCCCATAACTCTTGAACAGCTGAACCGATTTTATTCAAACATAGCTAAGAACACTCTCGACAAATTTACCTTTCAAACAAAAAAAAACTAAATCGAAATCAGTTCATCCGTTTAGGCGCTATGATGCCACAGACAGACACACAGACACACAGATACACAGCAACACACGTGAAACTTATAACACCCCTCTTTTTCCGGCGGGGGTTAAAAAGGAAAATAAATAATTTTAATTTAATTCTGGCCCAAAGCTTCTTGGTTATACGGCAGACGCTGTAAGCCCAGTTCCACTTTAACTATCATATTATTTTTAAAATGGAAATAAGGGCTGTTTTAATAACACAGGTTACACGGTGTCAATGTTTACTAGCTTACTTACCTATAATTCCTCTTCATTCTACAAACATTTTAATCAACCATTACTCTCAGATGCCACTAACAAGAACATACGATTTCTGAATCTTAACTGCTCAGCAGTACGTAACCACAAAGTTTCATGTAGGACCTAATTACTTTTCTATCTGGTTCGGGTCAGAGACCGCATTCCCGCAATCCCGAGATCCCGGGATTCCAGACCCGCCTCAATTGTCACACTCGCAAGTGATATACGAGAAACTAATGATCCTTTTACCTTTTCGCTGAGTATCAGTTCCATCCTTAGGGGAAACAGAACTGTGAGGTGGATAAGAATTGCGCTCTGTTTTTTTGTGTAGGATACTGTTGTATTTGAAGTAGTGGGTGGGTCGACTTAGTGGTACTCGTACATACAGATTGTGCATAGTATTACCTTGTATCTCACTCAATACAGTTAAAAAAAATCTTTAATGTTTAGTTACAAAAATTCGTAAGTACCTACGTATATTTTATAAGTGCTTGTATTTTTGAATGTATACACAAGAACACTCTATACTTACTGTCCTTGGAAATAACATCGTACATTACTAATTTAATTAATTAGTAAGTGTAGGTAATGTTAAAACTCGAGCCATTTTCCCATTTCCAACACAACAGTAATTATAAATTACCTTACGAGTTCCTCAAAAGTTTGAAGTTATGTGAACAATGTAACATAAATAGGATATTATGACCTTTAAATTCCGCTGGATGCGGGACGCATGGGACCGGTCAATGTGGCGACAAGTGGAGCCTATGTCCAGCAGTGGACGTCTTTCAGCTGAAATGATGATGAACTTTAAGTTAGAAGATTAGCTTTATATAATTTGAAAAATTAAAATAACCCTGTTGTTATATACACATTTTCATTCCATTAATATTTAAGCATGTATTTCAAAACGTGATATCAAAAAGCTTTTATAATATTAATAATATAAAAATGTTTTAATAAAAAGCTACTTGATTTATGACTTTAAGATATGATCGGCTGGAGGCGTCATTAAGGCGCAGATACCCCTCAGTAGCCGATATTAAAAAGAGAATCACGTTTAAATGGCTTGTGATATTTTTTACAATCAATAGATGTTACATTAAACCATTGGATTAATAATTTGATCTATGAAAATTTTGACTTTTATTCGTATAACATAGTGTAATTAATTTGTTAAGTTGTGTCTAATACGGACAAAAAAAACGACAATCGCACCAAAACCACCGGGCGTATTTTAATGAAATTTTCACTTTCTCAAAGAAATCAAAAGAAATAATAAAAAAAAGAATCTTAAAATCTAAAAAGAATCTTGATTTAAATCTACATTTTGATCTAAGCCTTTTTTATGTCATAGAATAATAAAGAAAGTACAAAAAAAACTATGTACTGAATTTTGGATCGTGCGGGTGTGAAACGAATGCGCGTTTTGTTGCCTCAAGGTCGTTGGAAACTGTCGTTGTCTTAACAAAAGCTTCGTAGTGTCGCTACGTTTTTGCAAGCTAAGACATGGCTACGGCGTAGAAGGTTTTGGGGATCCACTGGATGCGGGACGCACAGGAACGGTCAATGTCGCAACGCTTTGGGGAGCCCTACGTTCAGCAGTGGACGTCTTTCGGCTGATATGATAATAATGAGGTTAAAAGGTGCTAAATTTATTTTTCCGTAGAAGGCATTTTAAAATAGATGGAAAATAAAATCATTATAAAAAATTAAGATGAGTCCAGCAGAATATTTGCTTATCCTGCTGCTCTTATCCAAATTCTTTCTTTTTCTTCTACACATCTCTATTTACCATCATCTATTAGTCACCTATTTTGTAGCTATTTCATCTTTCACACAGTTAATCTAAAGTTTATTTGGTCGTCCTCTATAAAGCTCACAGTGGATCTTTGTGTCTTTGAATTGGCTGCAAGACCCTGCGCAGTAGCTATTTTTGTGTCAATGTTGAAGGTGAAGATAGCATTGTATAATTGTCTCTTTCACTCGCTCACGTTTGTTGTATCATTCTGTCTCGCTTACTATATGCAGTATACTCAAAGACGAACTGTTTCTTGTGCAATGGTTAGCTGAGCCAACTTCAAAGACACAAAGATCCGTTGTGTGTGAATATTATACCCCGATCCACATTAATATTTAAAATTTTCCTCACGATATCTTCCTCATTCCTCTGCATCCCAAGCCCATAATATGGCAAATAGTTATGGATACTGAAAAAAACTACATATTAAAAATTAAGATAGCAGAAATTCCCTGTCTCCTGGAAATGATCGTAAATATGGTTCTTATCTTTGGGCATTGAATTGAATCTTGATCAGCCATTCAGATAACGTTCTGAAGAGGGATTATAAGGGCAAACATAAATATAAACGTGAGACCATTGATTTGGATGATTCTTAACAGATGGCCAGATTATTTTCTCTTCAGTTAATATTGTGTACGTGTTTATTCTTCGAAAGAAAATATTTTGGAATGTTTTGTGAAACATTTGTCGGAAGAATTTGACCATTATAGGCACATTTTTAGGTTTTTTTTTCCGTGTATTACGAATATTAAATCCTACCCTACTTAAACAAGCAGTATACATGAGAAGATCTGTTTGGTTTGTTTTGATATTTGTTACGCAATCACGCGGCAACGGCTGAATGGATTTGGATGAAATTAAGAACACCGCCTTGATTAGACCCAAGAATCCTTGTGTCGCAGTTGTATGATTTTCAACTATCACACGGAATACGCCGCAGTGCCTTTGTACTCTGAGGTTCTAGACAAAGCAATTTCTATAATGGTCGAATACCAAACTATAAGGGATTTGTCACGTGTCACTTCGATAGCTCATGCGATTCTAGTACATTTTTATTAACCCCTGATGGAAAGGAAAGGTGTTATAATTTTGACGTGTGTACCTGTGTGTTTGTGTATCTGTCTGTAGTATCATAGCTCCTAAACGGAGGAACCGATTTTGATTGTGTTTTTTGTTTGAAAGGTGACTATCGAGAGTATTCTCAGATAACTTTGGTGAAAATAGGTTCAGCCGTTCAAAAGTTATGGGCGTTTTACTGTTTGAATCGAAGTGTTTTCGCAAGATTTCGTGTCATAATTACGTGTTGTATATATTGTCGATTGAAGCGTGTCTACTACGAGATATACAATGTAGTTTAAAATAAAAATCAGTCGGGGGTTTCTTAAATTCAAAAAATTTACTTGTTGACAATCGCTAACGCCACGCTTTCGATGATAGTAAGTCACTCGTCTAGACCCTCTGAGCAGTCGATTTTGCGGTGAAACAAAAGACGATGCGAAAAGTCCAATAAAATTTACAACGTGACGTTACGAGACTGAATGTAGAGAGGGCATCATTACTAAATTCGCACAGAGTAAAATTTTTGAAACGTCTATTGCCCGTTTTAAGGATACAAACGGAGCCCTATTGCTGTCACTCATGTGTCGGTCCGTCGGCCCGTGGTCTGTCACATGGATTTTACAGCCAAATGGTTGGAGTCACAGTCTTCAAATTCAAAATGTTTTTAAGGTACCATACAAATAAAGGTGGCCGAAAAAATAAATTGATCTGCCCCGTTGAGTTAAGTCACGTTGTTTAGAGCTCGTTGTGTAGATACATACTGTGTTTTTTGTTTAAAAAATATTGGAGACTAAAGGTATGAGAAGCCACCAAAAACAGCATTTTAACAAATTTTTGTTCAAGAGATTTTTCTAACTTGCCATTGACCTACCAAATACCATATTGATAACCCAGATTTTGCTTTAAATTTCACTCATTTTTTCTTATTACAACCAACTTAATTTTGCAATCTGGTACGGAACACTAAATGAGCGAAGTCCGAATCGCACTCGGCCGGTTTTTTATTTAATATCTGCGAATATAATACTAAAATATTTTAAAATTTGGTCAACTTGTTGCTTATCAAATCAGCAGTTATTAATTATTATCAACCTTTCATACTAAAAACTCACCCGAAACCCGGAAGTTGTAAAACATAAATTCACCCCGAATGATATATATTTGAACTAAAGTTTAGATTACAACGCTCGGGTCAATCGGGAATAAAATGGCGGACCAATCTCATTCCGTTCCTGAGGGAAATGCTTTTGATCTGTAGCAATTATGTTGTTATTGAGAAAAAGTTCTAGGTAACTAAGTTAATATCGTAGGATTTTCTATCTAATCAAAGAAGCTCCATGTTCTAGTATGAACTTTGAAATAAAACCATGAATTTATCTAGCATTTTCCCAACTATGTTAGGGTCAGTTAAGAGTGAATAGGTTACTTCTAGGCAAACGTGCTTCACCCTCTACTACATAATCGCTTAACATCAGGTGAAATAGCAGTCCAACGCGAGCCTAACATTAATAAATATAAAAAAAATCTTCGAGTCCTATCGGATGTAGCTGAGTACCAGAGTTTTACCTAGCCGTGAACTGCAGTGGCCTGTATGGAAAGCACTCAATCGATTGCGTACCCAGGTAGGCCGCTGCAAATACAATTTGGCGAAATGGGGTTTTATAGACTCGTCTGACACACAATGTGATTGCGGCGTCCCTGTGCAGAATATGACACACATGCTGGAGTGCCCCATGTGCCCACACACTTATTCTTTGGAGGACCTAGAACGTCACTGACGCTGCTATTGGTGTGGCTGCCAACTGGTTCCAAAATAAAAATCTAAAGAGTTTTCCATCGACTCGAAAATAAGAAGACATGAAGCGACTACTTATCTGTCATAAACAACTTAGTTACTCGATAGCTCTTAGAGTAAGGTTATTTTGAGTGTGTGTAAGGGACAGATGTATATGACTCGTAAACATATGTCCATTACGCACACTCTAAATAACCTTATCGGTTAGTTAGGGTGCCTTGCCACCAGAGATGTGCTATGCAGCTATGCTGCGAGGATGTGAAAGCTAAGCTGCGAAACTATGTGACCGTTTCCACATATGCTAAGCTATGTAGCGGCCTAGTAAGATGCGCTATGAAAATGCGCCGCCGCTAGGTAGCTGTGCCAAGAAGATGAGCAGATCGAGCTATGCGATGTGAGCGGCGCGGCGGGGTGGCGCTGTGAAGGGAGAAGCGCTCGCACCGTGCTCGTACACCACTCGCGCGCGACCATCCATAGCACGCATCCAGCGCATGCATCCAGATTATGCATCCATTCATATACATAGTTCAGTAGAACCCATTTTCACCAGTGCTATGCTATATAGACCAAAGAATATGATTGATGGATATCAAACGTATCCATAGCAACGTAGCATAGCATATCTCTGGTGGAAAGGCATCCTTAAACTTGGAACTAAAACGAAGAATCAGAATCAATATAAGTAAATAAGCTAAGTATACCTAAGTGCAATTACCTTACTTTCACCAAAAATAAGCACATTATAAACTTCACGTACACTCTCTGTCATGTGCCTCTCATTAAATTAAACTCAATTCGTGACGTTGGGGTTATACTGGATTCCAAACTATGTCTAGACTTACACATTAACAAAATTGTTAGTAAAGCTTACCAATTATATGGCTTTATCATGCGATCTACCATTGACTTCAAGAGAACCTCGTCATATCTATGCTTGTATAAAGCCCTATTTCCCGTATAGTATGGAACCCCTTCTACAAAAAGTATGCTGATATAGTTCAAAATGTTCAGTACAAATTTTTACGCGCCATGAACTACAGATGCCATAAATTCTACATACCCTTCTCTCAGTTACTCAGCAAAAACAAGCTCCTGCCCCTTGGCTCTCGAAGAATATACCTTGAAGCTATTATCTATACCATTTTTTTTTGTTTGTTTGTACTGAATAGGCTCCGAAACTACTGGACCGATTTTAAAAATTCTTTCACCAATAGACAGCTACATTATTCCTGAGTTACATAGGCTATTTTTTAATCCCGAAAACGGGTCCTGGGTCCTGTGGGGTGGTCCACGGGAGCGAAGCCGCGGGGAACAGCTAGTCTTATATAAAATTGACAGAAATCAATTAAATTGTATAGATGTAAGTAACATGATTTGTTACGCTGTGTCTAGAACCATTCATAGGCGACAGGTTCGCGCAGGTACTCTCTTTACAGTGAATTCATGCCGAACTAATTCTGGCCAGCGCGTACCTGTCCGCAGAATGGTTGACTCATATAACAGTACCTTTGAAAACATCGACATCTTCAGTTGTTCAATGTGTAAATTCAAAAGCCTCGCCCGATCTTCTTTATTAAACAAAACCCATAATAAATAAAATATTCTTTATTACCTCGTATCCTCCAAACCGCTTGACGGATTTTTATAATTTAGACATCGTTAGATAGGTCTTGACCGCCCAAGTGTTCTTAGATAAGTGCCGTTAAAAATAAGGAACATGGTGGATTATGGGCGCCAAACTGTAGGGGTACTATTTTTATTTTCTTCGAAACCCATCGAGTGGGGTATCAAAATAAAGGGTTTTAAGAGGTGATTACAAAAATATATGCCACTTATATGTTTAAAAATCATAAAAAAGTTGTAAATAAAAAAGTTAATAAAATCAAAAAACCCGACTGCAAAGATGTAAACAAGAAGAAAATCATGCTTGCACAGCATGATTTTCTGTCTGTCGGTGGATATTAATAGTTTTGGTCAGCCTTCTCGCGAATATGTATCCTCCGAGTGCACAGCATGGTGTTCTACTTGTTTACATCTTTGCAGTCGGGTTTTTTGATTTTATTAACTTTTTTGATGTATGAAGTTAAATCAATAACAAACAACATGTCCAAAATCTTTGAAAGCCTGTAGAATACGGTAAAATAGCAGATATATAGGTATTCATACATTCTCCTTTGTGTTTAAAACAGTAATCATGAGATCGAGAACTTGAAGGCTTAACAATGGTAACGTAAAGATTAGACGGCAAACAAATTACCAACATTAATCTATTTACTAAAATTAATACTTTTCGAGTTATTCAGAGTGAGTAAGTTTAGCTTCTTTTCTGCTCTCACTGTCAGCAATCTGTCAAAATATTTGTTTTACGGCACTCCCCGCGAATAATTTTACAATCAATTCCAAAGTAAGGAAGTTAGCTCATAAAAACCCGACATCATCTCAAACTGGTGGTTATAAAAATAACCTCTTTGTACTCTTCTCAAGAAATTTTAATTTACCGGATTCTGCTTCAAACTTTCTTACAATTTGAAGTATTCAGAGTTATAAAAATTATTGAAGGTAGGAACTACCATAGAGTAAGAATTTGCAGAAGTGAAACTTTTGCTTCAAGCCTATTTTAAGTAGCCTTTATACAAAGGATCTAAAGGGAACTAGATACGTTTATCATAGAAATAGGGTATACCTCAATTGCGAAGCACACTTTCTAACAGAATCCAAAGGATTCGGCTTGACAACATAAATAACGTTCCTAATGAATGTTCTCCTCAAAATAAAAGACTTTGCATTGACAGTGATTCTGTGTTACGTTATTACTTCTCAGGATTGTTAGGTAACAACCAGCAATGCGACCAGCGACACCGCCTTTATTCTCTTGTTTTTTTTTAGGACGGATCAGGACGGGTTGTTGGGAGGGAAAGGCTTTCGGCAACATTCTTTTACACACAGAGGAATGTAGGTATACGTTCAAAGCATCAAGTCGTTACGGTGGTTCATTTACTGTTCGTGCTGTCCGCATCTGGAATAATCTTCCTCATTCCATATGGGATAGCCCTTCACTAGAGATATCCAGGAGAAGAATTAAAGAACATTTCCTGTCAACATGACGCATAAATATGTATGTAGGGAATACTGTGTGATTGTCAGGAAATGCCATTATTGCATGGGTTCTTTTCGGGCTAGATGTTAAACCAACTCGTTTGCTTGTATGTAGGGTCACAATGTAACTGATCACGTTATGTATTGGCGAATAATGTAAACAACATCCCACCGAGCACGTAGTTTGATCTACATGAACAATCGGTCACTCTCAATGTATTTCACAAATTAACAACTCAATCCAAAACGCCATCTTCTGCCTCGATCCTCTGTCTGATGTCCTTGTGGTCGCGCCAAAAACTAGTGCTTGGTGTTATGTCAAGTTGACATCTGTCAGTGTCATTCGAAACCAAAGCTAATTACGTTTACTACAGCCGGGGGATTGGAAAGAAACCCGAAATGATTCTAAACTTTTAATTATTAAAGTTAATTACAATTAATTATCCTATAAATGCCCATTCCAAGTCGAGGTTGGAATATGGAATGGTTACCTACAACTATTAACTACAATTAACTAACCTACAGATGTCCATTCCAAGCCGATGTTAGGACATGGAATGGTTACAATAATTAAATAGACTAACTACAACTAACTAGCCTACGAGAATCCATCCTACTCGATGTAGGAATATGGAATGCCTTCTTCTTGCAAGAAATGCTCTTAAATATTAGTTCGGCATTGATCGATTTCCTGACGTCATGGCTGGATCGTTTTCAAGGTGATTGCACCGTCAGTAACTTCCGATATTGATGCTCCGTACGTTTCTGTGTCAGCGAATGTCTACTACGTGCGTTGACTTCACAGTGACTGCACTGTCATCAAGTTCTAAGACTACTCAGTGTCCGCAATGTCAGCAGATTCCTAGGCATACGTAACAAGCCTGTATTCGCCGAAGACAAAACACAAACAAGAAAGTAATACCTACATGTTAAGAAATTAATGAGCTCATTAACATTCAGAAAGGTAGGCTCGTTCATGGTCATCTAATTTCTTTTTACCGGTGCCACTATACCTGATTGTCTTTAATTTTCTTTTTTTCCTGGAAAAATACACGGATTTTGTGGTTAGCGATCAGTTGGCAATATATGATCAACAGAATGTTTATTTTCTTACTTATATTAGTATTTTTCAACGTAATGTTAGATACGAATAAATGTCAATAAATTAATTTATTCAATACTAGCTGTTCCCCGCGACTTAATTCTCGTGGGCCACCCACAGGTCCCATTTTCGCGATTAACAAATAGCCTATGTCACTCAGGAATAATGTAGCTTTATATTGGTGAAAGAATTTTTAAAATTGGTCCGGTAATTTGGGAGCCTATTCAGTACAAACAAACAAAAAAATCTTTGGTCTTTATAATTTTTTATATTCATTAAAGGACAAAGATCATTCCTGTATTACCCTCAATAGCTTTAATATATTAAGATTTAAGAAAGTAGAGCTTATAAAATACACACTTTAATAGAAAACCAAACTATAAAGTAGAAAATAATATATAATGTAAAAATGAATCGCAAAATGTGTTGGTTAGCACATAACTCTACAACGCCTGGACCAATTTGGATAATTCTTTTTTTTAATGTTCGTTGAAGTTCGTTTAGTGTAGCGTAGGGTAGGGTAGGGTAGTGTAGTGTAGGGTAGGGTAGTGTATGGTAGTGTAGGGTAGTGTAGGGTAGTGTAGGGTAGTGTAGGGTAGTGTAGGGTAGTGTAGGGTAGTGTAGGGTAGTGTAGGGTAGTGTAGGGTAGTGTAGGGTAGTGTAGGGTAGTGTAGGGTAGTGTAGGGTAGTGTAGGGTAGTGTAGGGTAGTGTAGGGTAGTGTAGGGTAGTGTAGGGTAGTGTAGGGTAGTGTTGGGTAGTGTAGGGTAGTGTAGGGTAGTGTAGGGTAGTGTAGGGTAGTGTAGGGTAGTGTAGGGTAGTGTAGGGTAGTGTAGGGTAGTGTAGGGTAGTGTAGGGTAGTGTAGGGTAGTGTAGGGTAGTGTAGGGTAGTGTAGGGTAGTGTAGGGTAGTGTAGGGTAGTGTAGGGTAGTGTAGGGTAGTGTAGGGTAGTGTAGGGTAGTGTAGGGTAGTGTAGTGTAGTGTAGGGTAGGGTAGTGTAGGATAGCGTAGTGTAGCGTAGGGTAGGGTAGGGTAGTGTAGGGTAGGTAGTGTAAGGTAAGGTAGGTAGGGTAGATATATGTTTGGTGTTTTTATGGCAAAACAAAGTAGGCCGGGTCAGCTAGTTTTTAATAAATTTTAGTTAGGAATAGTGGGACTTACAAAAAAAAAAAATTTAAAAAAATCGCGAATTATTTTCTACTTTTTGTTTTGATTAAAGCGTGTTTTTTAGTATTTTTTTAACAAGTTTAGTACTATGCCTTTCAATCCTCGTTTTATAACCCTACTTACTAGCTTTTCTCCGTGGCGCACCCCATAGGACCCGTTTTCGGGCAAAAAAATAGCCTATGTTACTCAGGTAGAATGTAGTTTTCTACTAGTGAAAGATTTTTAAATGGTTAAGTAATTTTGAGTTTATCCATTACAAACAAATGTTGTCTCTTTATAATATTATTGTAGGTAGACAATACCTTAAGCATTCCCTTTAAAAAAAAAAGGTCAGAAAGGCAAACCAGGGTTACTGCACGCAGGTTTCAGTTACAATTTATGTTTAAAAAACAAGTCTGGAACAACGAATTGGCGTTTTTGCCGACACAAGTAATGTAATACCTCGATACTTTTGGATGTGAATGACAAAATAATAAGGGATGGGAGGCATACATACCATTTTAGAAATATCATAGACGGCTACATGGATAATTGTAAAAAAGAGGTATTTGTAAATTTCCAATCGATGCAAAACATTTTTGAAAATCAATTCTTGGAAGGAGATAAATTTAATTATTTACAGCTTGAAATACCGGAATTGACTTCAAAAAAGGACACCTCATATAGAAAACAACGAAACAAATACATAAATTTAGTCCGAACAAAAGGAAGAAAAGATAAGGTGATTGATGACCAAAGAACTCCGCGATTTTTTAAAGTTAGTAAATACGTTATATGGTGACGGTACCTTTAAAGTGTCTCCATAACCGTTCTATCAGATGTACACCTTTCATGTGGACTTGGCACGCAGTGAAGATACAATTAGTTTTTTACCTTTAATTTATGACACATACATACATACGAACGAATATGTTCGATATTAAAAGACCAATTTGGAATGAAGTTGGTTTATATAAATGTGCTGTAATACAAGCCGTGAAAGAAGTATATCCGGATGTGTAAATCTAAGGATGTCATTACCATTTCTTGAAAGCTGTCGAAAGAATGAGCTATAAGTTGAAATTTAGTGAATCCGATAAAGGTCGCGAAATGACACATTTTTGCTCACAGTTAGCATTGCTTCCTCCAGTAATTATTTCCGAAGCGTACCTCACTATAAATGAAATGGCACCAGCCAACGAGATTTCATCAAAATTTCTGGATTACTTCAATAGTCAATGGACACAAAAAATAAACAATGAAGTGTACAGCTGTAATGGTGAAAAAAACAGAAGGACTAATGCCGTAAAAGGTTGGCACCGAAGAGTGAGAGAGAGAGAGAGATAAAAAAAGAAGTGCAAAGGACATGGCAAAGGATAAAAAAAAATTGTTAATGATTGCATGAGCAACAAAATTATAAGCCGTTGTTGAGGCAAATCTGTAGTGTAGTTTTTTTAAGTTTGTTTCTGTTGTTCACGATTTATTTTTATTTTTTTGTGCAAATAAGTATCTGTAATTTAAGTTTATTTTACTTTGTTCTCTCTCTTGTTCACGATTTATTGTTATTTTAGTGCAAATAAGTAGGTACCTGTAATTTGATTATTTCTTCTGAAACTATTTTTCATTTAACTGTACTTCTGGTATTTTGCGAATCTGGTACGTTGAGAATCTGGTATTCTGAGATCGAGGAAACCGAACGTTAAGCCTACCCTTCGCCTACAAAGTATTAAGATATAATATGTCTTTGAATAGACCTCTTCAAGGAAAATATTTCGTATATTGACGACTTCTCTGTGTTGTGGATAGACGAGGAGCTACAGCGCTCTAAACGTGAGTCAATAAACCTGTGTTTTAAAATTATGGTATTTCGTCAATAAATTAGCTTTAAATAATACTATGCATTTCTATCATCGTTTCATACGACATTGAATGTTTCAAAGCGATCGATTATAAAAAAAAAAAAAAAAAAAATAAGAAATAAAAAAAAACCTGGGCATATATTAAATAACACGAAGCAGGAAAATGCTAAACTCTTTACCTTCATACAGATTTACAGACATTGACCAGTTTATTAATACTCAATTATTACCTACAATGTGTTTAAATGAATTATTATTATTATCTAATTAAAAAAAAAAATACTGTAATATTAACAAGACATCATTGAATTCAGGCCATCTTTTATGTAATCTACTCCTGCAGTGGTGTGCTTTCCTAAATGTATACCTGTCTTTTCCTAAATATTTTAGTACTTTATAATCTCTTCCGTTTTCTTCTAGATTTTTTTAATGTCTGAGCTTTGATTCTTTCCTTAATTCATCTCATTTATCACTCCCAGACATAATAGCAGGAATTGCCTAAGCCGGTATAGGCGTCAGCTTCTCAAAGTTGAGCTTCCGTAATATGTTAATCTCTTTCTTACTAATACCGCATAGAGCCCAGGTCCTAATGGGTTAACAGTCTCTGTGAGGAATTCTAAGTTTTATCGAGTCATAGGTGGTAAAAGTCTGAAATTGGCAAAAATACTTTATTATTTCGAACTTTTACTAGTAAGGCCTGGTAAATCTTAGGTTTTACTGGTAAATCCTAGACATTACCAAAGTTCGGGCTTTCACAGTAATTTATATAATAAACACTTTTAAGATGGTAGAATAAAAAAATAAAAAAATAGACGTGTGGCACTCGGGGACTGCCGCGGTAAAGCTATTGCATAGCATTTTTTATCAACTTATGCAATTATAATTACTTATTTATTTAATTTATTTATGCAGTATTTTTTTCCTTTGTTTTTTTTTTCTTTGATATTAATTCAAGTTACACTTTTTGAGCGTGGTGACCGATAAGAAAACATTTTTTCTTTTATTAAATAAATAAGAAGTTAATATTGTTCAAAATATTTTTATTATCTTACAATACATGTAGGTTATTCAGGAATATTTATCATTGTAACTATAGGTTTATGGTAACTGAAATAAGAAACATAAGTTTGAGACTTGATATCTTCTAAATATCTGGAAAATACCGCGTCAATGGTGGTCCCATATTTTGTTGTGGATTCTTGTGGATCATTATTCATTTTCAAATTCAATATTTTCGAAAGAAAAGTTGTCAACCGCTCTGATAACGGAACAACCAATGCCACCTAGAGGCGAGTTGCTGAACTAAAGAGACAAGCGTGATATTTCAAAAAGTCATTAAAAGTTCTGCTATTCATCGATAGATGGCTCGACTTTATCTTCTAAATATCTGGAAAATACCGCGTCAATGATGGTCCCATATTTTGTTGTGGATTCTTGTGGATCATTATTCATTTTCAAATTCAATATTTTCGAAAGAAAAGTTTTCAACCGCTCTGATAACGGAACAACCAATGCCACCTAGAGTTCTAAACTTTCTGAATTATTAGATTTAACCAGCGAATATTGTGTCGACATTATCTCAATATGTGAAACAAGACTAAGTGAAAACTGTACGTTAGATACGCCTGGATACACTTGTTACCGAAGTGATAAGGGATCGAATGGTACTGGTCAGAGGGTCGCTATCTTAGTAAAGAATGATATACCTAATACGTCAATATTTATTCCTCCCATGTATAACCTTGAATGTGTAGGAATCCGCTTAACGTCACCTGAGAGCAATATAATTATCGTGTCCGCTTATAATTCACCAAATCTTCCTTTGGCTTCGTGATTGAGAAGTGAAGTGATTTGGATATATTATTCGATTTAGGGACAAAAGTGTTAATCATGGGTGACCTAAACGCCAAACATGAGTACTGGCGATGTGATCAAAACAACTCCCGCGGTACGGTACTGTTTGATCATATGGTACTCCATGATTATCAAATCTATGGACCTTCATCTCCAACATTGGTACATTACAATCACGCACATACTCCTTCTACACCGGATTTACTTCTCAGCCAAAATGTCACGTCTGTGTCTGAACTTCGGACTCTGTCAGCATTATCATCCAATCACCTTCCAGTGTTTTTTTCAGTGGGTGGTGACTACACCCGACATATTTTTAAACAATATAGATATTCTGAAGCAAATTGGGTTGAGTACAGGTCTTACTTGGATAAAAGTATCTCATTAACATCTACTACTTATAATTCTATAAATAGTATTGATAAAGCAGTTGACCAACTTCAA
The DNA here is from genome assembly GCA_949775005.1 of Orthosia gothica. Lineage (NCBI taxonomy): Eukaryota > Metazoa > Arthropoda > Insecta > Lepidoptera > Noctuidae > Orthosia > Orthosia gothica. The sequence continues at coordinate 11,976,385 of OX459044.1, forward strand.
ATTGCCATTCTAATGAGTCGTGAAATAAACGTTCCATCGGGCCCTTCATCTGTTAAGCGCTACACCTTGCCAAGACGCGTCAAAGTCTTAATTTCTACTAAAAACAAACTTAGAAAAATGGCTGCAAAAGAAATTAATCCTATAACTAAGATACAAATAAACAACGACATAAACATTATTAAAACAAAAATAAAATACCAAATCCAAATATATAATGACAAAATATGGAATGACAAACTTGCCAAAATTGATAATCCATCTACCGATATCTGAAGGATTGTTAAATCTCTGACCTATAAGCCGTCAGTGATTCCTCCTTTAAAGTATGAAAGTGGCCAGTTGACTGCATCCCCAGCTGAACAGTGCGAATTACTTGCTGACACTTTTCATAATAATATGAGTCTGACTATGAACTGGCCTAGTGATAATATTACGGAGGCTGCCGTCAACGAGTCATCAAATGAACTTGATAACGTTAAAGATTTTACTCCATCAAATCTCGTACGTCCAAGAGAGGTAATCAAATCAATTAGGAAGCTCAAAAGTCGTAAGTCTCCGGGAGTCGATGGTGTGTATACCATCGACTCCCGGAGACTTACGACTGCTTACTAAAAAATCTTTCACGTAAATGCTTAGTATTTATAACAAAAGTCTTTAATGGTTGTCTGGCAATTGGCTACTTTCCTTCTGCTTGGAAAAGAGCCAAAATAATAACATTTAAGAAACCAGGTAAAGATGAAGCTACACCAACTAGTTATCGACCTATAAGTCTACTCCCATCTCTGGGAAAATTATTTGAAGGAATAATATCGGCGCGCTTAGCTAAAGCCACAAACCACCTGCTACTGCCTGAGCAGTTCGGTTTTAGAAAGGGTCACGCACAACCTTAACATGGGTAAATCTACGGGTATGATGTTGCTTGATGTAGAAAAAGCTTTTGATGCTGTTTGGCATGCAGGCCTTATACACAAGCTCTTAATGTGTGATGTACCTGTTGGACTTGTTAAGGTTATCCAGGCGTATTTGACTGACAGGTCATTCTGTGTACATATCGGCGATACTGTATACCAAACCTAGACCTATACCTGTAGGGGAGTCATAGGGCTCCTTGCTGGGTCCTCAGTTATTCATACTGTTCATAAATGACATGCCCAAGCAAGCTCATACTCATCTTGCTTGATTTGCTGATGACACAGCCTCTTTTACGTCCAGTAAAGACACCGATTTAATAGTTGCATAGCTCCAGTTATCATTACAACTTCTAGTTTCATAATTCACTAAATGGAAATTAAAATTAAATGCCACAAAAACTGAAGTCATAATGTTCACAAGAAAGAGGTCATTACCAAAAAGGCACATACTAATAGGCGATACGGTTTTACCATGGAGAGTAAACATCAAGTAAATTGGAGTTATACTAGACAATAAAATGAGCTGGACAAAAAATGTCGATTACCTCCGCGTTAAAAGAATAAATGCCCTAAACTGCCTACATCCAATTTTAAAACAGCGGTCTAAAGTCAGTTCAAATACCAAACTAAAAATCTACACAACCCTTGTCAGACCATGCATTACCTACGCGGCTCCGGTCTGGAGTAGTACGTGTGAAAGTAACTACAGCAAACTACAAGTAGTCCAAAACAAGGCTATAAAAACTTTTAATACACCATTTCGGGGTAATCTTAAAAACTTACATAGTCAATTAAATTTCCGAACATTAAAACAGTTCATTACAAAACTCACTTATAAGTTTTATCTTACAACTAACCCTAAACATCAAAATCCACTTATTTCTAACATTGGCCAAGTTTAAAATATCATCGATACCGTCTCCCACATCACTTACTGTTGTATGAGTAACAAAGACGAAACTACTCGATGACTGGACTTTTTCTTAAGTTCGACACAAATGCAGGTAGATTTACAAAAAATCACCCTCAGTACAAGAAGTTCATTTGCATTTTTTATTATTCGTACTTAGTTTCTTAGGTAAAATTAATTGTTAAGTATTAGTGTACTTTGTTACAATGTCTTATAAATAGTTTGTGTTAAAAAGTGCGTTTGTGTCTTACCATCGCGCTGTAGGTACCTACATCAAAAACTGTCTAACGTAAGTAATATGATATCCATATTTCATAACAAGTAGTTTTGCTCATTACTTTTAGTATACGTAAATGTTTGATATAGGCGCTATAGTCTGCAAAAAACACGCATTTCTTATGTTTAAATGCTTTTAGAATAAGGTCTAACTGTCATTAATTTCCTTTTATTTATGTGAAAATAAAGAAATTTCAAATCAATGCCACCTAGAAGTGAGTTGCTGAACTAAAAAGGCAAGCGTGATATTTCAAAAAGTCATTAAAAGTTCTGCTATTCATCGATAGATGGCTCGCTGTACCGGTCGGAGTGGGGGGTGTTAGGTTTTTTTTCGTTACGGAATGTCTGTCAATAATAACGTAACGTAAACGTAATAATAACGATTCAGTCCAATACAAAACTGTAATATGAATAAAGTCAATTCGATCAATCAATCCTTGCCATTTCAGAAACACGTAGGAACAGCGATTAGGCTATTATTTTATTACAAGCCTGGATGATATCCCTAATAAGGATGATATACCTAATAATAAATTTTTATGGTATTTTTCTCTTTATGATTTCTTATCGTATTTACAAGAATATAGTCTCATTATTGATAGCCGATAGACCTGAAACAGCGTTAAACTTTTACTAGGAGATGATAATTTTGTCAAGGTGTATAATAATTGGTTTTAGCTACGTAAATAGTTAAAATGTTTAAATGTTACCACATCATCACTTACCATCAGGCGAGATAGTGGTCAAACGCGAGCCTATAGATAAATAAAAAAATAAAATAAAAAAAAAATGATTCTTTGAATTAAACGATGTGGTTGAACTTTTATGAAGTTCAACCACATCGTTTAATTCAAAGAATCATTTTTTTGAAGTCATATAAATAAATAAATAAAAAAACCTTTTATTTCTTGCTTTACAATAAAGAATGACAATTTAAAAACAGTGTACATGCATAATTAAATTATATTAGCTTGCTGTTAGTAAGAGTAATTATTAATTAATTGATTCAATGTTACTGGTACTGGGTTAATGGTATTTTGGTAGGTATTACAATTAATATTTAGGTATTTAAATCATAAAATCATAAAATAAAATTTCAGTTTCCTATAAAATAATTACACTACAATTCACAATTTAAATTATTAAAATAGTACAAAAAATTCAATTTTCAATAAATTAATTACTTTACAATTAAATAATTCGAATAAAGCCAATAAATTACTTTCATTACATTACAATTAAATTAAGTTACTTTCATACTTCTATTAATTGTCTTAGACAGTAATAAGAATACGTAATGAAATTTCACATAGTAAAATTAGTCGTGATAGTTTCTTAAAAAATAATTTCTTAACAAAATATTTTTTTGGTATTGTTTGTGATGTAGAATTAATTAGGTATTGTCAGTTTTTGTGTGTAAATATACAATTTGCAAGAACCCCTCTCAACGGTAGGTAAAGGCCTCCTCCAGAGATATCCAATGCTTTCTATCTTCTGCTACTCGCATCCAGTGGGTACCTGCTATTTTTATAACGTCGTCTGCCCAGCGCGCATTTGGTCTTCCCCTTTTTCTTTGGCCCGATGGTCCTAACCATGATGTGGTCTTTCTAGTCCAGCGATTATCATTTAATCTGGCCACATGTCCTGCCCATCGCCATTTTAGCCTCTGTGCGTAGCTGAGAGCATCGATGGCTTTAGTTTTATGTCTTATTAAAGTATGACGGATATTTTCGATCCTTCTAATCTTCAGAATGCTTCTTTCCATACTTCTTTGACTTGTTATGATCTTGTTTTTTATTTTCATGGTAAATTTCCAGGTTTGACAGGCATATGTTAGTGAGGGAAGTAGGCAGGTGTTGTGAAGGTGAAGAAGTCATATAATGAACATAATATAACATCACGCCTGTTTTCTCCGCAGGGCTGGGCAGAGGTACACCTAAGATACACCCACATTTCATTTCGCCAGTTTTGTAGAGATTGCTTAACCCATATTTTAGGGGGCGAGCTGATTGTCATCATCATCATCATCATCATTTCAGCAGAAAGACGTTCACTGCTGGACATAGGCCTCCCCCAGGCGTCGCCACATTGACTGATCCCGTGCGTCTCGCATCCAGCGCATTTCCGCAATCTTTACCAGGTAATCGGTCCACCTAGTGAGAGGCCTTCCAACGCATCGTCTTCCGGTTTGCGGTCGCCATTCCAGAACTTTTCGGCCCCATTGGCCATACGTTCTGCGAGCTTTGGGTGACTTTAAGCTTTCTGATAAGGCCCATTGTGAGCAACCACGTCTAGGTCCCATAGTAAATTACTGGCAACACACACTGGTCATAGAGTTTTGTCTTGAGAGACTGCGGTAAATTGCCATAAACAGGTCGCAAATCCAGTTAAGAGAAAGTCAGTCAAACAATCAATTAAAACAAATGCATGCACTCGAATTATCTCTGGTAGGTACCTAACTTCATGCCGGAACTCTCACACTTGGACGTAGAAATATGAACGATGGATGACAGTCCTGTCCTGTTGAATTCCTGCAAAATAAGAAATTCAAAAACATTTTATTTATATCAGCTAAAATAAATATAACAACATTGTACAAAAACACAGAATGAAAACAATTCCAGCCCAAAGGTAACAAAAAAATAAAGAAACCCCGACCATCAGAAGGTCGATCAAATATTTTTTATTTCAAAGAATGAGCACGTTGACACTTAATAAATTTACAACGGCTTGCCCTTGTACCAGCCGTCCGTGTCTAGCTGGTAATGAGCCTGCCACAATAACGGACATTAGCCCCAAGTCCCGACAAAGAGACATTTTCTGGACGATGACATTTTTCTTTTTGCCCAGATTTTTGACACTCATTATGTTTTTGCATGAAAACACGAAGGAAGACTGAGGCCTACTAATTTTTCAGGGGCAAATATTTTTCTATTTGATAACAGACTCAAACACAAAACGTATGTTTCAATTAAGACATTTGAAGCCACTTTTGAATTGTCAAAGAGTCGGTTACTACATAATATTATGTATTTGCACATTTACAAGCGTAGGTATCTGTGGAGAAGATTGTGTATGCTACCCCACGGACAAACTTTGAAATCAGAAATTATTTATTACTTCAAAAATATTTTTTTTATTGCATGCCACATAATTTTTCTAGTAGTAAAAGCGCTTCAATAAAAAAAATATTGAACACGTAAATATGAAACGATATCTTGCGAAAACACCCCGATTCAAACAGTTAAACACCCATAACTTTTGAACGGCTTAACCGATTTTGATCAAACATAGTATAGCTAATAACACTCTCGATAAAGTCACCTTTAAAAAAAACAAACAAAATCGTTTTATCCGTTTAGGAGCTATGATGCCACAGACAGATACTTAAATACACACATACACAAATACTCAGGTACACACGTCAAACTTATAATACCCCCCTTTTTCCTTCGGGTGATAAAAAGAAACGCTGGAATATATAATATTTCTTCGAATACAGTATACAATATACCTGCAATCATTATTTGCAAAATAAGTTCTTGTCTAACGGTGGCTACTGAAGCTTGAATCAACATGACCTTCGCTTGGATAACCCCTCATTCTTGATGAAAATTTGTTACAATTTAATCTCAATAAGGCTCCAGTTTCCGAAGAAAAGAGACGATTAGTTGAATCGGATCTCGGAAAATTGGGACTTTACTCGAAGGGTCAAATGAAATGAACGGAGGATTTTACTAATAAAAATATTAAGGGGCTCAGGCAAAGACAAAGCTACTGTTGATGATGGAGTTTCAAAAAGTTAATTACTTTTCATTTTTGTTCTTCTGTTTAACTACATAAAGATTTGGTCATTCAGACTAGTAACGTTTTGTAAGTACTATGTGATGTTCTTCATTTAGTTGAGTAGGCAACAAAATGCATTGACACCGATTATGCTATGGAAGAGGAAAATTTTTGAGCCAAACAAATCTGGATGACTGTCGTGCCAGCGACACGAAGAAGAAGAAAAACTCAAAACCAAGGTCCGGGTTTGATCAGATTTTTGAACGTAAACGAAAAAACGGAGTATTTAAGAATCAGAGTTAACGTTAACATCTTGTATTGAAATTGGATAAGCGCCGTCTGGCGACGGTATGAAGAAACATCTTTTTTTGTTTACATTTTGACATAAGAGATCCTTTACGTCATCAAAAGTGAGTACGTTAAAAAACTTGGAATAAGCGCACAGAGCAGTGGTTACCCAATGGTAACGGCCCCGACTTCAAATCCAGGCAAGCCTTTACTTTGTGTAAATTATTTCATCACCACTGCTCTAAAAACGGTCAAGGAAAACATCGTGAGTCTAAAATCTGCATGTCCTAGAACCAAAAATTCGAAGACTTGTGTCATCCACCAATTCACACTGGGCCCGTGTACAAAGCCCATGAAGAAGTATGAAGGCCCATTTACACTCTCACAGAGAGGAAGCCTCTGTCCCAGCAGTGGGAACATTCAAAGGATGATGATGTAAGAATTCTAGTAATTAGCATTCTGTAGTTTCTGCCTACCTCCATGGCAAAAAGGCATCAATATAAGAATGATATTGTATGCTAACTCTATAGGTGAGCTTAAAGTTTCGCTTCAAGTCAGCTCAACCTGTGGACAGGCGGGAAATCCCAAAAGAAATTCAGAAAGGTAAAGTGAAAATAAATTATGATTTATTTCTGTGCGACTTGCTGTGAAAATGTCTTTTTATAAAAATTGTAGTAAAGGCAGCGTTTAGTATTTTTGAGTTCAAACGAGCGCTTTAAATACTATCTTATTCTAGTGCCGGTATTATAAACATTCCTTCCACCCCTTTAGTGCCGTAAAACGGTTAAAGCTAAAGCATACTCCTTGACAACGGCACAAAATAGAAAGTATACAGAAACACTCACGTCGTTTCGAAAATTGACAGCTAAACTTGACAGATTCACTAAGGTTGCTACTTTATTGATGCCGTATTTAAAAAAAGAGTAGGTCGTATAAGTTACAAACATAAATACATCGATTCGTCTAAACATGCATCATATCATGCTTACATGCCTTAGAGGGTAGACAGAGTAGCAAATATTTATAAAAGATCACGACTCCACATTCGACGAAGATTAGATGGTAACAAGACGTAACAATTGTGTAATAATGAACCCACCAAAAACATACAAATGTGAAAAGCACTAAGCTCGACAAAAATATAAATTTGAAAAAAAAGTTAATAAAATCAAATAACGCGACTGCTTAAGAAGCGAACTTAAATATAAAATTATGCTGTGCAGTCGGAGGAAAAATATTTGTGAGCTGGATGACTTAAAGCATATTATAATGACAAGTTTCATACCCTTTCCAATTTCGCCTATATATTGAATTTCTAACTTATCATTTTGAAAAATGTTTTCAATGTTTTTTTTCATGTTTTTTTGTTTTTGTTGTGTTTTTTGTTTTTATGTTTATAACATAAAAATGAATGAAATAACTAATTTAAAGAATTAACTTAAAGTATATTGGGTCTGTAACAATTAATAAAGGTAACCCAGCCAATGCAAGCTCGTTACAGTACTTTATGTATGAATAACGTGACAAACGCCCACACAAAGTTCTCGTGCAGAGCTCGGTCTATTAATGCCCAATATTACCTGTAAAATCGCAATGTCAATGTGTGTGTGCAAAATGACGCTTTGTTCGTAGTGGCCTCTCTGTCTGCGGCGCACCGCCGCTTACGTACTTTGTGGTAACGGCTAGGTTACTAAGGAGAAAAGACTTGAAAAAAAATATAAATTTATTATTGATTCATGAATATTATTTGTGAACCATGGTTATTTCATGTAACTAATAGTTTTGCTTATAAAAAATTACCAACACAATTTTTTTCGCTACTTCCTCCAAAACGACTTGGATGTTTAAAAACATTTTTACACCGAAAAAATTATGGCTAGAATTTCTTCATGACTGAAATCTATAATATAAAAATGAATCGCAAAATGTGTTGGTAAGCGCATAACTCAACAACGCCTGGACCAATTTGGCCAATTCTTTTTTATAAATGTTCGTTGAAGTTCAAAGATGGTTTTTACGGGGAGAAAAATTCTAATAATTGCCGGGAAAAAATAAAAACAGCCCTTTTCTTTTTCCCATACAAAAGTTTTCTAAACTAAAACGTAGTCAATTTGTAATTTATTGCTATTGTATATGCTATTTTTGCTTTGTGTAGGGTAGGGTAGTGTAGTGTAGGGTAGGGTAGTGTAGGGTAGGGTAGTGTAGGGTAGGGTAGTGTTTTTTTTTTTTTTTTTTTTTTTTGTGGTCTAGCTCCGTCAACGTAGTTGACGCCTATTTAAATCTGTTCTCATTCATACCAGTTCTCGCTTTTATGCCTCTCGTACTTTTATTCCTCATTCTATATCTTTCTATCATTCTTCTCCTGCCAGTCCAATGGGTGGGACTCCCATTTTACCTACTACCTAGTCTCAACTTTATTTCTTTATTATTTCTAAATTTAGGGAAAATAATTTCTTCAACGTGTTCTGTTTTTATTTGTTCTTAATGAATTACAGTTTTTATATTTCATATTTTAACTACTAATTACTTATATCTTAATTACAAACTTAATATACTCTCTTTAATATATGCATCTTAATTCTACTTAATTTTCTATGTTTACATATAATATACACTTATATCTATGAAACACAGATTTATATCTCCGTCTTATTTCTATTAATTACAATATCTGCTACTTTAATACAATATTTTAGAAATTTCTCTCTGTTTTTACCTCTTATTATTTCCGCAATTTTATCTTCTATTAATGAAATTCCAATTTCCTGTTCCAGGTTGAACCTGTCAACAGCGTGCGCAGGACAGTTTACTAGCACGTGTGGAATTGTCTCGTTTACACCGGGATCGCAGATGCACGATGAGCTCTCCTTGCACTTGAAGCGATTCAAGTATTCGGAGAACCCACCGTGCCCCGTCAGGACCTGCGTGAGCACGCCCGTTGGCCGCACCTGTCTTATAATGCGAAAAGCCGCGATGGCATCGGGAAGAAATATTTTCGTCACCGAGGCAGTCTCGCCAGACATATATCTCCGATTCCATTCATCGAGCGATCCCAAACGGATCTGGCGTCTGATGAATGAAATCGGACATTGGTCATAGTCCGGCTTCCTCCGTGACAACAATGCTGCCTCCTTCGCCAACCCGTCCGCGCGTTCATTCCCCGGCAGGCCCGCGTGGGCTTTGATCCAGAACAAAGACACAGCTTTGTTCTGCACCAGAGCCTGAGTCAGGTTTGTTCGCGCTCGGAATGCCAGGGGATGGAGAGAGCCATGGTTTACAAGCGACTGCAATGCTGACATTGAGTCGCTATACAAACCATAGCTCATCTCTTTGCGCTTGAGGATTTCATCCGTTGCTTTGCAAATAGCCAGAAGTTCCGCTTGGTAGACAGTGCAGTACGCGGCGAGGCTAAGCTTGAGGCTCCGGATTTCGCCTTCATTATCCCATAGGGATAATGCGGCTCCGACCTTCCCCTCAATCCTGCTGCCGTCAGTGAATATTCGCACTGCATGCACATTGTTGCTGTCCACAAGCTGTTGATCTGCCAAGCACATGAACTCCAAGGCTATTTGTTTGGCAGGGTGAGACGTCTCTGCAAATCTCACGGCACTCTCAATCTCCCGGTCTCCTGGCAGAAAACGGGACGACCCTCTCCTCGCTTCATACATGGCAGCTGCCTCTTGTATGCGCAGGTCTAGAGGCAGTATCCCGGACAATACCAGTGCCGAGTTAAGAGAGACAGTACGATAAGACTTGCAGAGCTTCTGAACGAAGCCTCGTTGGACGGAGCCTAGGGCCTTCCGCATCCCAAGCTTTTTCACGGCGGGAGCCCAGGCACCAGCCGCGTACGTAACAACTGGTTCTATTACGGCGGTATATATTGTGCGGATGACTTCACTATTTAGCCCCCAACTGACTTTGGCCGCTCGAGATAGCTTCTTGTACATTGCCACGGACCGCTTGCAGACGCTAGCCAAGTGGTCGTTGAAGGTCAACTTACTGTCGATCGTCAACCCCAGTACTTTTATTTTGTTGACCATTTCAATGTTGACCCCGGCCATGCTCAGAGCTGGGGTGTCGTACTTAAGCTTGTTTGTTATCACCATCGCACATGTTTTATGAGGTGCAAACCGTAGCTTATTTCGGACACCCCAGTCCTGAGCACGAGCGAGGGCTGCATTGGCTTTTCTGGTGATTTCCCCAGCCGTGTCGCCATCCACCACCAACACGATATCGTCCGCAAATGGGGTAGGGTAGTGTAGGGTAGGGTAGTGTAGGGTAGGGTAGTGTAGGGTAGGGTAGTGTAGTGTAGTGTAGGGTAGGGTATTGCAGGGTAGGGTAGGGTAGTGTGGGGTAGGGTAGCGTAGGGTAGGGTAGTGTAGCGTAGGGTAGGGTAGTGTAGCGTAGGGTAGGGTAGTGTAGCGTAGGGTAGGGTAGTATAGGGTAGTGTAGTGTAGGGTACTGTAGGGTAGGGTAGGGTAGTGTAGTGTAGGGTAGGGTAGTGTAGTGTAGGGTAGGGTTGTGTAGTGTAGGGTAGGGTAGTGTAGTGTAGGGTAGGGTAGTGTAGGGTAGGGTAGTATAGGGTAGTATAGGGTAGGGTAGTGTAGGGTAGGGTAGTGTAGGGTAGGGTAGTGTAGGGTAGGGTAGTGTAGGGTAGGGTAGTGTAGGGTAGGGTAGTGTAGGATAGGGGGTAGGTAATTGAAGACGGCGCCTACCACTCGGCGCTCTGCGAACTAGGGAGGTTCCCCGGACATGGTCCGAGACCTTGGGGACTCGTTTTATTAAAGGTCAAAATTTTTACATTGTCTTATTATCTATACATTCATTTACTCCAGTCTCTTGACGAGTGTCTTAAGTTTAACATGTTATCCTAGTAATAAAATTTCTTATATTTAACATCAGTATATCACATTAGCAATAGCGGGTTTCTGTTGGTTTGCAGATGTTTATTGCTCTGTTCGCTTCCGATCCTACATGGCAATGTAGGATTTCGAGCGTTGGTGTTATTATTTACTTATTTTTATTTACTACCTTTTCTGTTACTTTTAGGCAGTATTCTGTAAATTCTGTTCTATACTTTTTGTTTGATACAAGTTCCTTTAAGTTGCCCTGTGTGATCTGTAGCCCTAGCTGCTGTTCAGTGTTAAACCTGTCTAGGGCATATACCGGGCAGTCCGTGATAACGTGGATCGCCGTTTCGGCTACGTCATCGTCACAGGTGCATGATGGGCTTTCCTTACACTTGAACCTGTTCAGGTATTCTGAAAACCCACCATGCCCCGTCAAAACTTGCGTTAAATGCCCTGTTGGTCTCAATTTTCTGACGGTCTTATATGCCTCCACGGCGTCCGGGAAAAATATTTTTGTGGTGGCGGCTGTATCACCCATTGAGTATCTCCGGTTCCATTCGACGAGCGAATCTTGACGGATTTGTCGCTTGACGAATGAAACCGGGCGCTGGTCGTAGTCTGGTTTCTTTTTTAGTTTTAATGCCGCTTCTTTTGCCAACTGGTCGGCTCTCTCGTTCCCCTCCAGTCCCGCGTGCGCCTTGATCCAAAACAGAGCAACATGCTTGTTTTGGATGCTGCACTGCCTCAGGTTCTCCCGGGCTTCGACTGCAAGGGGATGAAGAGAGCGGTAGTTTTTGACCGTTTCCAGTGCCGATCGCGAGTCACTGAAAATACCATATGTAATGTCTTTTTGCTTGGCGATCTCCCGCGTGGCTTTACATATGGCCAGCAGTTCTGCCTGGTAGACCGTGCAGTAGGACGACAGTTTGATTTTCTGGCATTTGGTCTCGGCGCCATTGCTCCAAAAAGACAATGCCGCCCCCACCTTGCCGTCGATCTTGCTGCCGTCCGTATAGATCTGCACTGCTTGTGAGCAGTGGTCTGCAAGTTGGTCCTGATCTGCCAGGCATATGAACTGCAGGCTCATATGCTCCGCCGGGTGGGGTGTAGAGGCAAATGCGGTGCGTCGCTCTACGTCCCCATCTCCCAGCGCCGACTGGGGCAAACCCCTCCTCGCCTCATATAGGGCAGCTGCCTCTCGTATTCGGAGGTCGAGGGGAAGCATCCCCGCCAACACTAGTGCCGAGTTCAGGGAAACGGTGCGATAGGACTTGCACAGTTTCTGTGCAAATCCCCGCTGGACCGCATTTAACCTCTTTGTGACGCACTGTTTTGTGGCTGCAGGTGCCCATGCACCTGCCGCGTACATTATTACCGGTTCCACCACTGCCGTGTACATGGTGCGGATGACGTCGGGGTGGAGGCCCCAGCTGACCTTCGCAGCCCTCGACAACTGCTTATAAAAGTCCGTCGCCTTCTGACAAACGTTGGCGACGTGCTTGTTGAACGTAAGCTTGTTGTCGATTGTTAGCCCCAGGATCTTGATTTCCTGCTTCATGCCAATGGCTACCCCTCCCATGCTGAGCCGTGGGGTGTCGAACTTCAGTTTCCGCGTGATTACCATCGCATTGGTCTTATGCGGTGCGAATTTCAACTTATTGCTGACACCCCACTGATAAACATGGGCGAGGGCGTCATTGGCCTTCCGCTCAATCTCGATCGCTGTATCGCCATCGAATACTAGCACCACATCATCAGCGAAGGCTTGGCAGTAGTGTTCCCGATCTACCAGCCCTTTTAGTAAGGGGTCCAGAAGGGTGTTCCAGAGCATCGGCCCTCCGATCGATCCCTGGACACAGCCCTTCGAGGTTTCCCTTACCACTTCAACTCCAGCGTACCTGACCCTGACCCTTCGGTCACTGAAGTAGCTGTCCACGACTCTCCTCACGTTTACCGGGCAATTTTCCTCAGCCAGTCTGGTTCTTATGACAGGCCACCATGCGCTGTCGAAGGCCCCCTCTATGTCTAGCGAGACCACTACTATCAGCTTTCGCTCACTGAGCTTGCTGCGAATGTGGCCTACCAGATCATAGAGGGAGTCTTCCGTGCTCCTTTGGGGCATGAACCCGTACTGGCGAGTACTGAGTTTCGGTATAATGTGCCATTTAACTCTGTTCATGACCATTTTCTCCAGGACCTTTCCCAGCACTGGCAAAAGACCAATTGGTCGGTATGACTTTGGAGCTGTGTAGCTCTCCTTCCCGGGTTTCCTTAGGATCACAACTGTGGCCTCCTTCCAGGTCCCGGGAAAGTAGCCCAGCTCCAAGCACTTATTGGCCAGTGCTAGGAAAGTTTCCGGATCATGGTCAATCGAATGCTGGCAGATATCGGCTGTCAGGCCATCGGCACCGGGGGCCTTTTTGGGGTAAATGAACGCAGGGAGGAGTTTAGCTCCTCGATGGTGAACGGTGGGTCATGAATCTCATCATGGCCCATGACGTTCACCTTTTCCGCCATCGCTCTTATATTTTTGTGCTCCACTGCGTCATCTTCCTCCCTATCCCCGGGGTAGAAGGTTTCCGCCAGCAATTCGGCAGAGTGGAGGTTGTCCAGCGCCTTTCCGTTCACGGTCAGGGGCAAGTCCTCATGCCTCTTTTTGGTTCTGCCTATGACGCGGTATATGCCGTCCCATAGCCCTTCCCCGTCTTGTCTTTCACAGAAAGCTTTCCAGCTTTCTGTTTGAGCTTTTTTGCATTTATCCTCATATTCTTGTTTAATTTGCAGGTACTCAGCGACGACGGCCTCTCGCCTAACGGGTGCTGCACAACGGATCCTACGCCTTTTTGTGGCGACTGCCTTCTTCAGCGTGGCGAGCTCGTCTGACCACCATGGTAAGCTGACCTTGTTTTTTGGCTTAGTAAGGGGTATACTCTTATTGGCTGAATCTATAATTGTGTTCTGGTATATTTCTATTTTGTTTTCTAGTTCTGTTTTGTTTTTAATTTTGTGTATTTCCTGAATGTTAAATTTATTATCTAAGAGCAACTGGGTCAGTTTCTCATGAAACTGATCCCAGTCTGCTTTTCTGCTATGATATTTTCGTGTTGTATTTCTGATTTGTATACCCCTTGCCTTCTCCAAGGCCAGACTGAAGGTGATGGTGTTGTGGTCCGAGCTCGTCAGGCCTTCGACGACGTCCCAGTCGTCCACTAGGCCGAGTAAATCCGCCGTGCAGACCGTTATGTCTACTCTACTGGAGTAGACGCTGGCACCACGAACTGTGTAGAACGTCGGGGTATCGCCGACGTTGAGTATCTGCAAATCCATTTCCTCAAGAGCACCAGCCACCTCATTCCCTCTACTATTGGTTTTCTGGCTACCCCACCAAGAGTTTTGCGCATTGACATCGCCGCCCATGATGATCTGCCGGCCGAAATGCCGCTCAATCTTTTTAAGCTGCTCCAAGTATGGCCCTATCGGTTCTGGCTTAGGTTCGAAGTAGAACGAGGCTACCACGATCTCCCAGGCAACTGTCCTCATCTTCACCACCGTGATGTTAGGTGTGGTGAAGTCCGGGCACTGGAGGACGTCTATATCACCGTCAAAGACAGCGATTGCTGTCTTGACGGCACCGTCCTCCGTTCTGTTGCACTGGTAAATTCTAGCGCCGTGGTAGTCCTTCATTCTACCTATGCCTCCGATGTACGGCTCCTGGAGCAGTGCAAAGGCCATATTCCTTTTGTTCGCCTCAAGCATAAATTCATTTGTTGCCAGTGCCTTTCTTTGCAGATTTGCTTGGGCTACTACATATGGCCTCTTGTTTGAGTCGGATGTTCCGCCGGTGACCACCTTAGCAATACGCTGTCGTTGCTCTGGCTAATGCATCCCATTTCCTCTTTATGGGGCACTCTTGGCTGAAGGCGTTGTGCTCAACCTTTTCTAACTTTGCGCGCTTGCAGTTACAACACGTCGGTCCCGCACCCTCGCGCCAGTCTGGGCAATCTGCCTTCATGTGGGCACCCCCACAGTGGCTACACCTTGTCTGGGTTTCCTGGCAGAAACGTCTGCCATGACCGTAACCCAGACAAAGCGAACACTGCACCAGCGGAGACTGGTCGGCCACTCGGATCCTCTGGAACTCGATGTGTACCGACCCAGCCTCCGTCAGCCGTCGCCAAATCGCGGGGGACACCCGCATTACGACGTGGCTCTGGAGCGGGTTCCTCGTGCGCTTCCTATAGGCTATCTCTAGCCTATAGGCCTCGCCAAGTCCCTTGAGGAGGTCCTTATTTTGTTTCTTTAGCGCCTCGAGGATGTCCTGGTCCGTGTTGTACTGGGTAGTGTAGGATAGGGTAGGGTAGTGTAGGGTAGGGTAGGGTAGTGTAGGGTAGGGTAGTGTAGGGTAGGGTAGGGTAGTGTAGGGTAGGGTAGGGTAGTGTAGGGTAGGGTAGTGTAGGGTAGGGTAGTGTAGGGTCGGGTAGGGTAGGGTAGGGTAGGTAGTGTAAGGTAGGGTAGGTAGGGTAGATAAATCAATGTTTTTTTATCATTCAGTGTTTTTATGGCAAAACAAAGTTTGCCGGGTCAGCTAGTACCATATAAAAATTAAAGAATATTTTGCAAACAAAACTGACCAAACCATAGCCAGTACTGCGATAACATTGGGGAATATATATGCGCGTTAACTTGAAGTAACCCCTTCTTGGTTACATTTCTCTTCTAAAAGAAACCTCGAGAGACTGAGAAATAAATAGCGCCGAATGTGCTATCTTTTAGAGAAACAATTTCATTATATTTATGTCTGAGTTGTAAGTTTTGCCAGTGAATATGTATAGCAATATAAACTACTTCCATTTGGCAGATCCCATAAAAGTGCAGTAGTGCATCGTTGGAAGTTTTGCTTTGCTGAGAGAGATTTCGTGAATATAAATTTACAAAATATATTTACGACTTAAAGTCGTCACAATCTAAAAAGTCCGTTGACGTTTCTCATTCTACATGCCGCGATAAGTTTCTACGTAAGAAATTGAACAATCAAATTTATAATACTAATTAATTACTATGTTACCCATACACACACAAGTGTCATTCGCAAGCATCAAGTTTAATTATTATTAAGAATTTTTATAGCTGTCAAAAAGGGCCTTTTATTTTTTGACAACTTTAACATTATAAAATGTGTGTCACACAGACGCTCTAGGCGGATTGTGGCCTGGATTAGGACAAAGGATGGTTATGATCTTGATGGTACTAATTGGTATCCTCATAGCAAAATATTAGGTTCACTCGCGGCCGAGTGTGCTGGCAAATACGAGTCAATTATGAAAATAGAGCTACAATAAAATACTACCAACCGCTCAAAATAAACCGTTTATGGCTATCTTCGTAAATATTATTTCCACCTTTCATTACAAGTGACCAGGCTTACCCAGCTTACGTAGTAATAGCCAAGACATTCACGATAACGCTCCAATAACGTGTACACAACGCCATCGGGTCTCGACTATGAATAGAACACCGGGTCATTTCCCGTGGGGGGTCGTACCGGGGATTATATCGGCAGGACGGGTAATAGTGTCAGTCTATGTCATATTAACGTCATAGGTAAAATTACCACAGATAGAGTAAGGTAGGGCAAGATTTTTCTGGAGAAATTATTATTTAAAATGTTTAAAAAGTATGAGTGATCCGATAGAGGTGTACTGCCACTAATTATTCATGATTTGCCCAATTTTCCGAAATACTTTCAAAACCTTATTCAGACTATTAACAAAATTTTGTAACTATAAAATTGCCAAATAATTCAGCTGTTCTCCGGTGATGCCCACCAGCGTAATGCATTTCATTATATTTTATACTACAGATTGATATGATTGTGTAATAATAAGAAAATTATCACAAAAACTTGACACATTTACGCATGAATTAAAAGTAATTAGAAGCCTATTACTTGATTACACCAGATGCGGTACAAATTTCTCTATGGTCTATTTAATCTCGATGGGTGACCCGTCGAAGTCTCTGACGACCATTAGTGAGCCATTAGTCCCAAGTTGCGGTCAGGCAGGGTCCAGGATGTCCGGTACCTTTTGAGGGTTCCCTAACAAAGTGCTTACAGGTAAGTACTTCTTACAGGTCGCGTTAAACGTAATGACAGCTGCGAAGTTTGTTTTTCACTGTGCAAAACCCCTGTCACATGAATTTGTTACACACGTCACGTTGCGGTATAAAACTTATTGACATCTATCACCTCGCACATCAGATCCAGTTCCAAAACCAACGTCAGTCTGCGGCGCGCCGCCGCTTACGTACTTTGTGGTCAGGCACTAGTTGTCTGGCATTTTGGTACACTTGCCTGCTAATTTCCTACATTGGACTATATACTTTTTTTACTTTTATTTGTTTTTTATCTGATATACATGTATCTGTTATATTGTGGGTCTTTTCGTCTGTGCTTAAGAAATGTGTTTTCTTTCTTTTTCCTTTACTTGTACCTGTTGACTTATCTTACTAATATTTTAAGTTTGGATGGATGGATGTTTGTTTGTTATTCTTTATATTTAGTGATCTGAATGAAATTTCGCACAAAGATAGATAATAGTCTGGAATAGCACATAGGCATTTTATCCCCTTGGGATAACAAAACGCTTTTACATATCTCTTGCTTTGTAAGTACACCCTTACACCCCTGAATGCCGGGGTGTATGACTATCATTACAGCATAGGTTTTGGAATTTGAAAAAAGAACTGTCATACTCTACTGCACGAAGAATATTTTTAAAAAGTTAATATTTTTTTTCTCGGTATCCATTAATTACTCGAATCGGAATCTAGACAATTTATTTTATAAAGATTTTATTTTAAATATGGAACTATTTGTTTCCACATCGTATGTTAGATGGAATCGATTTAAAAATCAAACTGGCCAGCAAGATTTGACGCGCTCGCGTGCGTGAAAAAAAAAAAGGCAGTCTACTAGTAGGCGCGAAAGCATCGCGAAAATAATTAATTTTCTTGTTTGAGTTCTTTTTCAAAAGTTTTAAACATGTCTAGTGACGAAGACATAGATCTAACGCCCGATTTTATTAAAGAAAGGGCAAAAACAGTTGTCGAAAATATATTACCGCCGAACTCGAAAGAAAGATATGTAAAGGCATACGACGAATTTATGAAATGGCGGTCAGAAAAAAAAGTGAAATCTCTTTCTGAAAGTGTTTTATATCATATTTTGATGAATTATCTAAGAGGCTACAACCTTCCAGTTTATGGTGCTTTTATTCCATGCTAAAATCTACAATGATGACAAAACATGACGTGAATTTGAAAGATTTTTCTAAACTTACTGCTTTCTTGAAAAGGCAGTCTGACGGCTTTAAAAGCAAGAAATCGAAGGTATTTACTGCAGAAGAAGTACAGAAATTCTTAAATGAAGCTCCGGATGAAATTTATTTAGCAATAAAGGTACCTACGTATTTACTTGCCCTTTTTAATAAGTTACCAAAATATTTCACAAAAATACTATGCGAATTTGGTGCCTTTAATACAACTTATGTCTTTTTTACAGGTTGTTCTAATTTTTGGGATATCGGGAGCCTGCAGAACCGTGGAATTGACAAACTTGACAATAGAAAATGTAGAAAAACATAACAAATTACTACTCATAAAACTGCCTAACACGAAAACTAAAATTGACCGGTCATTTGTTGTGCATGAAGAATTTGCAAATTATGTTGAAAAATATCAAGCTCTTCGGCCTGAAAACGTGGATACAAATCGTTTTTTTCTTAATTACAGTAAAGGAAAATGCCACAGACAAGTAATAGGAAAAAACAAATTTACAGGCATGCCAAAGCAAATAGCCACATATTTAAAACTGAGTAACGTAGAGTTATACACCGGGCATTGCTTTCGCAGAACATCAGCGACTCTATTGGCTGATTCGGGAGCCAACCTCACTCTGTTAAAAAGGCACGGCGGCTGGAAGTCCAGCAAAGTGGCCGAAGGTTATATCGAAGATTCGATGGCAAACAAAAGCAAAATTACTTCTAAAATAACAGAAAATATAAACTTGAAATCACCACGTCAAAGCACATCATCTGAGCCATTTCTTAATGAAGAAAATAGTACCAGTCAACTGCCGCCATTTACGATGCAAGAACCTCAAGTCACTCAAACTCAAGTCTTATCATCACAAACTCATATTCAAACTATAAATATTCCTAAAAAGAACGTGACCATATCTCTTACAAATTGTAATAATTTTACTATTAATTTTAATTAAATACACATTTTTTTCTTCTTAATAAATGTTCATTGAAACCTGCTGTCTTGTTGTTTACTTACCTCACAATCGATATGTAAAGCAGAGTATTTATCTCGGGCGTAAGCATCAATTGCATACTCGGGTTAATTAGCGCCTTCGCTTCGCTCAGGCGCCAAAAACCTCGTATGCAATTGATGTCATACAGCCCTTGGTTAATAATCTACTATTAACGCGGGCGAAGCCGCTGGCAGAAGCTAGTTAACGATACTATTGTGATTTGATTTCTATCGATTTAAACCTCTATCAGAATCCATTAACAAAATCACCAGCTCATATTTTTTAACATTTCAACAAACAATCTGCCTAGTCTTTTCCCACCTATGTTGGGGTCAGCTTCCAGTCTAACCGGATTCAGCCGAGTACGAGTATTTCACATGAATCGACTGCCTATCTGACCTCCAAAACACAGTAACTGGGTAACATGATAACCCTTGACCAGACTGAGGCCCTGTGAACATGTGAAATTTTATCACCGAAAGCGTGGCGATAGCGATTAAAAAATGACAAAAATTTATGGGAATGTCAAACACTATAACGTGATCATTAGCTTACATTTTGGCATTATGACCGTTGCCATCGCTGACGTCAAATGACACTAGTCTAGAGTTTCTGGTATCAGATTTAATTTATTTACATTTAAACATGAATGAAAATTCATTCAGCTGTTCACAGGTACGACCGCGGTTTGCAAACAAATCGATAGGTCATCTGAAGGGATGTAACCGAGGCCGCGCAGATGCAGAAGCGGAGGTGCAAAAGGTGTAATTTCCGTGGATGCGGTAATTAATAGAGGCGAATTTATGTTTTATTAGTCTTTTTAAACTGTCCCTGCTGGGATTTTTGCCTGAGCCTCCACAGACCAAAAAATATTCGGTTAGTCCCCCTATGCTTAAGTCCCGTTATGCTCGACTCGAAAAATACCTACTAAAAAGTGCCGTTATGCACGAAATCATATTCGCGGGCTCTAACTAAAATTGTTACGGCCATTTGAAAAGTAAATTATGAAAATCTTTTTTTTTTCGTGGTAAATCATCCAATGACTTCTCCTACTCTGGGTGAAGCGGTAGGATGTGTCAGACTTTTAGTGACTTAATAAACCCACCCGTGTTTCTTCAGTTGCTTGAGCCAGGGCCGCGGTAACTCTTTTTCAAATTTATCCGGGACAAATTAAAAAACCTAGACTGTAAATTTCGTTACTTTCGCGAAAAACTAAAAAGGTTTCGTTTCATCATACTCTCAATCTCAAACTCAATCATACTATCAATTTAATTTAATTCAAACACTTCTCTTTCCAACTGTACTTTCCATTGTTTACGTAGAATCGAAGAATTGCGTGCATAGCGGTACTTCTTTGTACCTACAAACTTTGTACTTTTCGAGTCGAGCATAGCGGGACTAGAGCATAGGGTGACTAAATGAAATTATTTGTCAATTTTTTTAAGTAATAATACGACCTACTAATAATGAACGGGCAAACTATTTTACTCAAAAACAGATCTTGTTACTTTTTTAACGATTTTTAAACAGAAATAAACTGGCTCCTTTGGCTTTGAAAACTTTCGGAGGCGAATTCGGAGGTACGAGTTTTTGCGGCAATTCTTCACATTCGGAGGCGGAGGTGAAATTATCTATTATACCGTTGTAAAAACTTCACCTACCAAGCCCTATTTATATGTACCAGAGACCGAGAGGTACGTGGACACGATATCGGAGGCGGTGAACCGCGGCACATCAAAGCCGGCACGCCTTTGATGTGCCGTCGAGCGCACCGCGTGCCGCCGCCAAACTGCCTGGTAATAATCTCTTTATTAAAATTATTTCAATACGAGTTTTGACTGCTAAATTATTTTACGGAAATACGTACCGCTTTAAAGTGAACTTTAACTTAACGTTGAAACTATTCAGAATTAAAAAAATAAAATACTCGACTTTTAATATTTATTTACTTAGGTTAAGTTAGAAATAATGTGTATTTCTGAATACCTAAATAGTATTGCCCCGTTTTCAGAGTAGTCACCTATGTCCGTTTAAAAAGAAAATACCTGCGCAATTCACAGATTTTTCTCAAAAGTTTTTTTTTTAAACTTGAGCTAGCCAGCAGGTCTCGGAAAAACAACGAAACTGAAAGCATTTTCTGTATCTTAGTCTGGAAAAGAATGACACAGAATACAGCATACTGAAAACCTACAAGCAAAATGAAAACTGCGAGCGCAGACAACAAACAATAAACAAGCTCTACACTTTAAATATACAACTGCAACAGGGTTTCAGGAACTCATAAATATACCACTACTGCAAGACTTCACTTAAAAAAATAAAGAAATACGCTCACAGTCAACACACAAATTCTTTACACGGTTGCCGTTGAAGAAGGACTGGCGGTCAACGTGTATCGTATTTAACGACATTGTTGTCTTTGGTAGCTTTTGTTTTATTACATTTGGAAACACCAAGCGACGAAACGAAACAACTTTCGTTGCGGAAATTGGTTTTCCCACTTTTTGGTGTTTTGCTTTAGAAGTCAGTTTACTTTTTGTGTGTTTTTTTATAATTTTTAATGTTATCTTTACAGATCGACACTTTTCAAGTACCGGATAGACACTCCACAAGATTTAAACGACCGAAATTTAACGGTGTAGGTATATTGTAGTTGAATTCTCAAGTGTAATCTGCTTGATATATTCCAGTAAATCGTCAGACGTAACTAATTCTGATCGACGATTTATCTACATAGTAAAATCTTTAAGACTAAACAAATTGCTATATTTTCCAAGAACTCGTAATTTCACTAACAAAATAATAAAAATAAAGGTCACAGTGCTCACATTACACTCACACATAAATCCTCTAAACGGTCCCCGTTTGAACGAGGACTGGAGGCTTTTAAAACTACACGTATATTTAAAACATTGATGCCTACTTAATATACCGTCGGAAGATGTATTCGATAGCCTGCCGAAATTTGTGTCAGGAGCACAAAGGTGCATTGAAAGAAACAAATTAAAAAAAGAAATTGAACATGTTTTGATTTTTATTATTTGAGTTTTATTTTTATTGCATTTTTTTATGTTTAAGTATATTTTATAAGTTAGATAGTTTAATAGGTACTGTAGATTTTGTATTTATTGATGTGAAATAAATAATAAATACTTGAATTCTCATGTGAAATCTACCCGCGATCTCTTAATCTAGCAGAACGGCAGAGCAAGAAACAACTTTGGGGAATTATGGAAATTCTGTTAGTTTATTTAATCCGGCAATAAAATCTAAACTTGAAACCAACTAAACTTATAAGCAAAATATAAAAAACTAGCGACCAGCCCCGGCTTTGCCCGTAATAAATTATTCACGAAAACCTTCCGCATTTGTCACTCTTTCAATTGGTCAAAACGCATGAAAATCCGTTCAGTAGTTTTTGAGTTTATCGCGTACAGACGCGGCGGGGACTTTATTTTATAATTGGGTTGTGATAATAATTATTTTAATATCAAGGTTTTTGAACTAACCTAACGTTGAGGCAATATATTAGCCTTTAAAAATAGGCTCTGACGTACATGCCACTTTAGTGGCTCTGTAGAGTAGATCGGAAAAAGTCGACTAAACAGTACCGTAACACTTAATATAGTATCACTAGTCAAAACACAACCAATGAGCCCAAACACGATGGTGCTATAATGTCTGATTGAGGAGTTGCTGTGGCCACCTTCCCGCTCTATCATGACACCAGTTCCATAGTACTATATTATTCCGATGTTTACAAAGTTGATTAAGTACGCAAAGTTTCAGCTTAATCGGATGCCAGGAAGTGCTTTAAAAATGGATTACTAGTTGACGAACTTACTAATATTATAAGTGTGATAGTTTTGGAAGGATGTGTGTGTGTTTGTTATTCAATCACGCCAGAACGGCTGAACGGATCTGGATAAAATTTTGTTACGAATAGCACATTGGTTTTTGTTCCGGGAGCATGTTCCCTTGGGATAGTTTTCGAATT
Organism: Orthosia gothica; assembly: GCA_949775005.1. NCBI lineage: Eukaryota > Metazoa > Arthropoda > Insecta > Lepidoptera > Noctuidae > Orthosia > Orthosia gothica. The sequence goes on from OX459044.1 coordinate 11,999,720, forward strand.
AAACGCGGGCGAAGGCGCTATCAGAAGCTAGTACGAAAAAAAAAGACACATAATTCCATCAATCATTATTCATCATTAATCCTGCCTCATTTGAACAATGTGTGTGTTACCACACCTACCTTAATTCTCATGTGCAATCTGCCCGATCTTTTATTCCATTAAAGTTGTCAGAACTTCAGACCTAATTCTAACCGTCAATAGAATTGAAAAGAATTGAAACAAAGCGTTTTCCTTCAAAGAAACGACTTTTATCAAACATGACTAATCTTCAATCTTTAACGAATTGACAATTAAATTGATTTAGAAACCATTTTGGGGAATTATGGAAATTCTGCTTTATTGTTTGTTGTTTGCTCCAAGTTTGTAATATTGATAGAATAAGGGTTCCCTATTAGTTCTAGCACTTCAATATAAACTCTTAATTTATTTAATGTCTTTCTGTAGACAGATTTTCAGTTTCCTTTTCTTTAGGAAAATCTATACAGTTTGCCCAAAGGGCAACTAGGTACGGGCAAACCGAAAACTATAGACAAGGAATTATCTGAAAAGCGATAGTAGGTAAGTAAATGACCAAATTAAGATCATTGCTTTAAAGTGTGTTGAAATGAAGAGCATCGGTACTGAAAATTCTAGCAGAAAAACTAAGAAGAGTAAGTCATAATTTCATAAAGAAAGCCTTAACAGTACCCAAATAATTAGTTTGTTCAACATCTGTGTCACATATTTTATGAGAAAGACTAGGAGATCGTATGATGTCATCGTAACACTAGAATCAGATCTAAGGGCAAGTTTACATTGGGACAGTAATATAATCTCATCACTTCGAAATTCGAACGGTTTTTATTAAGAATGAAACCGCTATTTATTTTATTTTCAGCCTGTTATATCCCAGTACAGGGCAAAGCCATCCCTTCCTTCTTTCCAATGATTTATATTTTTGGCTAGTGTTGACTAATCCTGCCTGTCTGTCAAGCTCATTCCGCCCCATATGACTTACTTAAAAAAAAGCAAGTAAGTACGTTTTTACTGTGAGTGCTACTGGAATAAGGTTTGAAGGAAGCTAGAATATACAGTACATACAAATTCCAGCTCGGGCGGTACAGTAATGAAATACTGGTTGTATTAAAAGCTTCAATTTACATTTCTATTGTTAGAAGTTCTAGCTAACTCAGCTAGTCCAGTGTGATAACCTTTCACTGGGATTAATTAATGTATTTTTTTGTGCATCCTACCTAAATAGGGTTGTGATGACAACTCGTCACACTAGCTATCTCGGCGCTTACTCTAATAGGTATCTCTCACAAATACGTCACTTTGTACATGTAGTCTGTTGCCTGACTCGTCCGACGCATATGTGCCATGGTAACGTACAAAGTTATAAAGTGAATAGGTCCCCGATGCAATACATGGTCAGATAACTGGATATTAATGCCGAGGTCCTTCAGGGGTCGGTACTGTCAGCAACATTGTTCTTGCACCACATAAACGTTCTACTACCCTATATACCCTTTGGGTATGCAGACGACAGCACTGTAGCTAAGAGTTACGTTTCCTAGGCACGGGCTACTGGTCATCAGATCCGGTCTCCGGGAGGCCATGGTTGAGCGCTTGAACCTGTCCTTGAAGGCAGTCTCCGAAATTTCCTAAATATTATATTTACATATTTTGTGCGTACATAATCGTCGGACGAGTTGGGAAAGAGACGAAATACGGCTTGAGACGAGTTGGAAAACTGACTACATGTACAAAGTGACGTATTAGTGAAAGAGACCTATTAGAGATAGCGACGAGATATCTAGTGTGACGATGGTGACGAGTTGTCATCACAACCCAAAATAGTTGTAATTTCATGTTTTTTTTTAGCAAAAATATATATATAACACTGTAAATATTAACTAAGAGATTAAATCTAGAAGCAGAGTCGTAATGTCTCCCAATAACATAGAAAACCAAAAATCAAATGATTAGTCACTAAACAAAAACGGAATTTTTGGCAGATCATTGCTTTAAGGCTGTCATTTCGAATGCAAATTTTAAGCAATGGTATTTTAAGGTGCATTGCTACCGGAGATGTGCAAAGATGCGTAACGAGGAACGCGTGTGGATTATTTTAATAACTCAGCGAATGATGTATTTTTTTATATCTTATAGGCTCGCGCTTGACCACTATCTCTATCTCTCTCTCTATGACATATTTGTTATGTATCCTCGTGTTTATAACTAACTCTGAGTTAAGTTTTTGCCGTTCATGGTCGTGAGTTTAATATACTCCGAAAAACTCCACCATTGTGACCACGTCCCTAGGGTGACGGATGGCGGTCTCTATGAGGATAGGCTTTGGCGCCAGACCGTCGCGACGTGTAGGCGTTGGTTGGTCCTTCCTCTTTGATCCCACACATAACAACCGAAAACCCTGACTACGCTATGGCATAGTTGTAAGCAGGTTGGTAACTATACACATATGTATTTGGGGCATTATTCCTGAATAAATAACCATATGATAAGATTAAATACCTACGGTTAAGTAGATTCTTAATTCAAATACTCCATAGAAAATTTTAATTATGAATCTGTTGATCAGTATTTATTATAACCATTTAGTTAAAAAAATAACAGACATACGCCGGGAAAGGCACACTCCCTAGAAAGACATACATAGACGTTATTGGTGATGTTCTTCAGAAAGGCCAGGTTCGCAGTAGTCATAACCGGCATGCGTGTATGACTAGATGTATGAACGTGAGTGAAGCAAAAGAAGTATGTAAGGATCGTAGCAGGTGGCGTTATGTAGTTTCTGCCTACGCCCATGGCACATATAATATAATACTAACATACAGATGCCTCCATCCCATACAAAGAAACCGTTCCACGTAACTAGCGTTTTTCATCTGTTTATACCGATTACTTTTTGTAAATCGATGGCGTTCGGTTCCATATCACGGCGATAGATAGATCACCATCTAATAATCAATGGATATCGATAGATAAATCAAATAATCAGTATAATCAGTACAGTACGTCGGGACAGTTTCTTTGTATGGGATGAGACCCCACCCACGCCTATGGTATAAAGTCGTGAGTTTATGTATGTATGTGTGTAATAAATAACAAGCCATTATACTGTAGTCAATAACAGATCACGGTAAAATATAACTATAGTTTGATTGTAAAATTAATATGAAAAAGTTAAATAATATGTGTGTAAATTAATAAATAGTGGATTAGTTGAAATGTTGTTTCTATTTCGATATTAATTTGTTATTGAACCGGATAGAAATTGTTTTCAGGTGAGTCAACTCTAAAATACAGCAGGTTTGGCAGGCCAGGGTTCCGTACCAAAGCGGCAAAAAAGGAAACCTTATTTTTAGTGTTTCATACCCGAAGGGTCTAAACGGAGCCCTGTTGCTGTAACTCACGTGTCTGTCCGTCTGTCCGTCGTCTCTCACACAGGTTTTACAGCCAAATGGTTGGAGCTACAAACTTCAAATTTTCCTAGTAGGTATAAGCATCTTGATATAAGCATATTTATAAGCATATTTATATAAAAATGTTTTTTAACAATTAGGGTCAACCCTAATTGTTAAAAAACATTTTTATATATTCTTAAGGCGGGCTCCGATAGAGCTAAAATTTAAAGCTCCCCATCATGTGGTGTGTGGGTAACGTTGCTTACTATCGTTTAGATACATATTTTATGTTTTGTTTACAAAAATATTGGAAAATGATAAACACATTACCCTCCTTCGGCAGTCGGGTAAAAAATGAATGACAAGCCACCAAACGAAGCTGTTTTTACAAAATTTTGCACGAAGATTTTTTTTTTTTTTCTTTGGCCTATGAACTTCAAAGTAAGAGATAATGTTTATTATTACGTATATTTTACTAACAAATACGAGTAGCAATACATTGATAAATCTGAATCATTTCTCCTATTACAACTAAATTGATTTTGCGGTTTGGTACCCTAAATGTACGAAGTCCGACACGCACTTGGCCAGTTTTTAGTAATAAACATAAATAATTGTGGTACGTACAATTTTGGATAAAAGGATAACTTTTATATATATCTCATCTATATCTCTGGATAAAAAACACAGAAAGAATAGCATTAGCATGCTTTGACTCTGCAACGCAAAATAAATTACATATACCTACAGGATGTAACGGAATTGTTTCTGCAGTCTTATTCTGATTCAAAAACTGCAACTGCCCACGGAAACGAACAATTCTCGTAAAGGAAGTCATAATATTCAATTCCAAAAAAAAAAGAAATTGTCTACAGGCTGTCCAAGTATCCATTACACCATGTAGACAAATTTTGGTACAGTATTAATACAACATGTGCCAATCTATAAAAAAAAAACACTTCAATTTACTAACCAATGAAAATTACAGCCTTTTTGCAACAAAACATAAATCGTTTCTCGATCCAAGCAAACACTCAAGTATCGATTTGTTTGTTCATCGATATCAACGCCATGGGTGTCGATTTAAAACCTGATACACTCCCGTCACCTGATACAACCACGCTGCGATAAACAAACACATCTTGATTTCCAATTCAATTTGTTATTGATATTTATTGACACTCGATATTTAATTGAATAAAAGTTTTGTTATGATATAAAAATGGGTTTGTATATAGATGCCTATGGAACTCTCTACTAATGTGTTTTAGTTCTTTTTTCGAGTCGATGGAAAACGTATTTTGGGCCATATTTGCAGTGGTGCTCTTTGGGTTCTCTAAAGTACAGGAATTTGGGCCCTCTACAATATGTTTTGATTGCTGAATGCATAGTAACGGGTAGTAAATACTCAAAGAAACCGAAACTGTAATCCCATCATTGCGATATTTTTATGTACTGAACCATTACCGGAGATATTCAAAGTAAACATTTCAAATTATTAGACTTTTTTTTTTGCGAAAAACGTTTTTACAAAAAATACAACCAACTTCCAAATAAAAACACTACAAACTGAAAAATAACTTCAATTCCGGGAGTCGGTGTACCTTTTTTTTTGTTTCTTCGTTTTTTGACACCGACTGCCGAAGTTGAAGTTATTTTCACTTTGTAACTTGTTTATAGATTAACCAAATAACATGAAACTTAAACAAACCGGTGGAATAAGAGTATACCAGGGTGAACTGTTCACACCTGCGTACCTCTTTAGAGCGTACCAGTATGATGTTATGTTATGAAATGGTATAAACAATAAACACCCATGCGATTGCAGCTATCCCGAGTGACTTGCTGTCATTTATTGAAGAGTTCTGATGTATATCTCCGAAGTTCTTCATCAAATCTTAATGAAATTTAAATGGGACCACACGACAAGCACCAGCTTTCAATTAAAAAATAATCATCAAAATCGGTTATACGAATAAAATCCTACACGAGAAACAGTATGGTTTCACCAAAGGACGTCGTACAACCGACGCTGGTGTCACCTTATTAAAACACATCTTTGATGTGTGGGAGGAGGGGCAAGATGCCATAGGTATTTTCTGCGACCTATCGAAGGCGTTTGATTGCGTTGATCATGAAACATTGCTTTTGAAACTTGAGCATTACGGGCTAGGCATTTTAGCATTAAGTTTAGTAAAATCCTATTTGAATTATAGACAGCAATTAGTCCAAATAAACGGTGTCAATTCGTCGGGGTTGAACGTGAAAATGGGGGTACCCCAAGGCTCAATTTTAGGTCCTTTCATATTTTTAGTATACATTAACGATTTACCCCATCTATTGAAAAACCAACTAAACATGGTGTTATTTGCTGACGACACTTCTTTGATTTTTAAGATAAATAGACGTACGAGTAACGTTGTCGACGTAAATAATGCATTGCAGCAAGTTCTGAATTGGTTCACTGCTAATAATTTAGTTTTAAATGCTAAAAAAACTAAGTGTGTAAAATTTGCCTGGCCGAATGTCAAAAGTTATGATTGTGACATTATATTAAACAACGAGAAGCTAGAATTCGTCGACAAAACGGTTACAATGGGGTCCTCATATAATATCACTTGCAGGGCGGTTAAGTTCGGCAGCTTATACTGTTAGAAAATTCGTCAATTTACTGATGTAGATACCGCGAGGCTGGTCTTTTTTAGTTACTTTCATAGCATAATGTCTTACGATATATTACTATGGGGAGGGCTGCAGAGATTCAGTCAAATCTTATTCTGCGAAAACGAGCCATCAGAGCGATATACAATCTTCGCCGGCGCGATTCTCTAAGGGAACTGTTTAAGGACATTAACATCATGACGGTACCTTGTCAATATATTTACGAAAACATCATGTACGTGAGAAAGAATTTACATCTTTTTAGTAAAAACAGCGATAGACATAGTTATGTTACTAGAAATAGGGACCAATTAATTCAACCAGGTTTCAGGCTGGCTAAAGTAGCGTCATCTTTTATGGGGTACTGTATAAAATGTAACAATAAAATACCGCCTCACATTCTAGAACTGAATGAGGCAATTTTTTTTTTTTTTTATAAAACGCACACTATGCAGGCAGGCATATAATAAGTTGGGGGATTACATCGCTGATAAAAATGCTTGGCTCAACGCTAGTCCAGCTCCACAGTCACTAGGGCACAATAACAAGTTATAAGCAGAAAAGTTCTGAAGTATTGTTGGACCTGCTGAAGACTGTATGAATGTATTTGTGTTGTATAAACTCAATTTATTTTTGTATTATATAACTGCACAGCACATATGTGAGTACTATGTACCAACTGTAAATCTACCATTTGCTGTACCTTTGTGTCGTTCGTTGACTTCAATGTGCCCTGCCAGTTGATAGTGTGTCATGCTCTCTCTAATGTCTCTCTGATGGTGGCACATGTGTTGGATCATTCGGTTCCCTTCATGATGGTTGAGCTGAGTGGTGCCGATGCATGTGTCATATTGCTGTGTAACTTCTGCCTTTACCTAGATCTGTTACTGGGACTGGCAAACTTGTATGTATGACTACGTTTGTTAGCTTGGGTCTTATCTGTAAAATAAATGTATGTGTTAATAATAAAGGATTGGTCATAACTTAGCTGCCTCCGCCTGATTTTAATTACCTATTTATACTGTAGAAGCTTTTAAGTGCATTACTTTTTTTTTTTACATCGTTCTCACATATAAATATATTTTTTTCAATTGGAGAATGTAACGAATTAATACTTGTAAAACACATTTTTTTTTTAAAGAGTAAGTGTGGAGTTTCTTGTCCATTCTTCTCCACGACAAGCCACATTTCCGAATGGACGGTAGAATCAATTATTTTTAGGTTTTTTTTTTGACGTTCGAAAGCGCCGCTTAATGGCCTAATTGAATAAATACATTTTGATTTTGGTTCAACCAGTAAAAAGTTCTGAGGTAACATAACATACATTTAAAAAAAATTACAGTCGAATTGATAACCGCCTCCTTTTTGGGAAGTCGGCTAAAAACAAGTTTTAAACATCATGATTTAAGTTTAAATACGTTACACAACACAAAGTTTTGAGTGTATCATATTATATTGAGCGCTATCGTAAACAGCGATTTTTACACCAGAAACAAAATCGTTTCCATGATTAATTTTTGTGTAATTTGATTTAATTTGATGCATAGGCATCTTTGTAGCGGGACTTTTTCACTAGCATTTTTGTAGCAATCATCAACTTTGATGTATGTTATGTCGTGCTGGATTTGTGCCGAGCCGAGGATGCCTAAGTGCCTCAAACAGTTTCCAATCCCACACGGCCTTGCATATATCCTGCCTAATCGGCCCTTTTTTACCCCTTTTCTACCTTTCCGAATAAAAAATAGCAGTCTTCCTCATTCCGTATTCAAACATATGAAACTCGATTCATTCGTATAAGCTGTATCGATTAAATCCTCTTACTTGGTATTCAAATCTCGTAGGTAAAACCAGAGAAGATCTGAGAGAATCGATATACGCGTGCTGATAATCTGTGATTGGACACGTGTAGGGATTAAAGCAAGGAGTATGAAGCACGGATTATGTGGAGGTAAAGTCTTTGTCAACAGAGCTTGTATGGTGTGTTGATGTTTAGAGAAAGGGTTGGTTGATGAATAATTGCTACTCATGGTTGAATCCCCTGATCCATCCATACTAATATATCAAAGAGAAAGTAACTCTGTCTGTTTGTTTCATGCTTCTTCTTCTTCATTTCGAGTCGATGTACCCTTGACCCTTACACAGTTTGGGCCTAGCAGGTGGCCACGTTTATAGCTGGGCGCGGCATGGCGATTTAACGCTTAAGTCGCGGAACCAATGTTGATATTTTTTTATATAGAGTCCTTGAAAAAAACAAAGGATACTTCTTATCTCGGGACTGCGATCTCTTGAAATAATATTCTACTTAATAAACGCGGTCGAAGCCGCTGTCAGAAGCTAAAAGAGAAATATGTGGCAATAAAAATAAATAAGATATTCTATTGATTACAAGACTTGACGTCTCCCATTTGTTTAGTCTATGTAAGTTTCCGAGACTCACAACTTGTAAAACACAGCGCTTTGTCTGTTGTGTAATGGTTGTGGCTGGCATGAAGACTAGCTAAGTTTATGTTCTTTCTAGTTAAGAAGTATCTTGTAATATAGAGATAAAACTCCTATTCCAATCAAAACACACGGAATCTAAAATAATAATATTAACAAACGTAACATAACCTTAAATCTACGATGCGGAAGCAATTCACATTAATACTGTACTCATTTATCCATGAATTTCGCAACCGTAGAAATAATTCCCTTCTACAGATATACATAAATCCTAGCAGAATATTCTACTTGGAATGCAGAAATTCTAGAAATCACCCGGGGGAGTGCCTGAAGCGATGCTAAACTGGGGCAGCATTTGATCGAATAATCGTACCGATTTGCTCCGCTGTACTCCTTGTAGATAGAGATATCTTGTCGCTTATCGAAATATCATTTACGACAAAGTTGTCGAGAACTTTAGTTTCGTGAGTTATTGTGATAAATATCGTAGATATGTTTAGGAATATAAATTTTCCGATTTGTGTAGAAATAACTTTGTTTCAACAGACCGTATATTTTTACTTTGAATGGAATAATATAAACAATGTTTTTGTAAGCCTTTTTCTTTTTCATTTTACCTATTTATATATAACTGATAACGTAAACATAGGAGGCTGTTTAATATCACACATGAAAGTTTCCATAATAAGTTTAATTAAATGTAAACATCATCATCTTCTCGATTAAACGATATACATGCAAACAAACGAATACATGGAGGAATTCAGCAATACATCTACGGGTTTGTAAACTAAAGGGTGGTTTAACGTTATAGCAAGCAGTCATTGTATTCGCAACCAAGCGTTAGTATCTAATTTCATATTTTATCGTTCTTGGGTTTATTACACTTTAGAATTTACTTTTAAAACTTGGCACAAGCGTGACTGATTTTAAACTTGTTGTAACAAGATTTTCTTCCTTTATTATACTTGTAATATATTAAAAACTTTGAAACGAGTTTCATGAATATGAAAGGGCCGGATATTGTTTCTAATGATTCATAAGAATTGTTTACGGCTTCTTCGTCTTTTGTAGCCAAAATATGTGAAACCGTTCATAAAGTTTCTGTATATTGTTTAATATTCGGATATAAGATGTTAATCGAACTGGATACTTTTATGAGTAGTATCCAGTTCAAGAATTTTTCAATAAAGTCCTTTGATCCGTTACAAAGGTGCGTTCCCTTATTATTTTAACCTCATCATTACACTAAAAGTTATTTAATATTCATTATCATCATTATTATTTTAGCCAAAAGACGTCCACCGGTGGACATAGGCCAACCCCAAGCGTTACGTCATCGACCAGTCCTGTGCTTCTGGCATCCAGTAAACGGGCTATATATGCATTATCTTTCTCGTAAGTTTTATTTCCATTTTATATTTCCATAATCATTCAAAGAAATTGTAAAAGAAAAACCATCCAGAAAAATGTTAAACGGACGCTTTGAACTCATTTTGATTCACAAGTTTCTGTATTATAAAACAAATAAAAGTTGTATTTTTTTAGAAACAAACTCTACCTCTTTAACTGCGAAATGTTTAACGGATTATATTCCTCGTTGAATATTTAAATTTAATTTTCTCGACATTCGAAGCTCTTTGCCTCGTTCGTGATCACGGTAAATGGATAAAATAACTGGCTTATGAACTCAGTAATTTCAATGAACAGCCCACGAATAAATATTATTTTCGATTCTGTGAATAAAGACGGAGTAAGGTAATAAAATTTTGAAAAAGAATAAGTTCCAACCTACCTTCAATGGTGCATTTGTGGCTTGAAATTTTAAGGTAAGATGTGCAACTTTGCAATGTACGTACCTACTCTAATGATGGGCTCACAATAACTATGAACAAAGAATTGATCCTCTTTAGATAGAGACGTTATCTGAGGATATACTAACTCAGGATCTACAGTCACGTTGGTACGTATTAACTGTTGTTTATATTTAGGTGGAAATAAATAAAAGTTTACTATGAAAACCGGCCAAGTGCGAGTCGGACTCGTGCACCGAGGGTTCTGTACAAACCTCAGCTTAAAAATATTATAGACCTGAGTATTTGATATGAATTTCTATTTAATACCTCTACGCGTTCATGAGGAAAGGGTTAGTAAGTTTACAAGTAACTAAAATTTACGGTTTTCGCAAATAAGACTATCTATATAAGACGTTGCTTGTTGCTTTGTACCAAATATCAAGATTTTGAGTTCACGGGAAGTATCCTGTAGGTTTTGATTCCTGCGAGTGTCGAAAATTTGCGGAAATTTGCGGCATACACGGTTGTATCTTTTGATTGCGTTGGCTTAGAAGTTTGTTTTTTTCACAACTTTAAGGGACAGTAGACCTGAGTATTTGATACATAGACAGATGGACGGACGGACGGACAACAAAGTGATCCTATAGGGGTTCCGTTTTTTTCCTTTCGAAGTACGGAACCCTAAAAATGCAACGAATGGATATTGTTTAACACGAGGTTACAAGCTTACGAGTCAATCAGTGTTACCAACTTATGTATAATATGGTTGCGTTCTTACTTGCCAACATCTGTTAATGTTGACAGTAATTATAAAGGTAACCCAAAAAAAAGGATAGAAAGAACGAATCATTACAAATTCACGTATCGAAAATCGTTTAAAATCTTTCTCGAAGTTCCCGCTTCCGTGCAACTACGCCATGTTCAGGTCTGGACTATAAGCCAGCCCACATGTTAATCTCATTATTGGTCCTGGTGGAGGCACCATCACCGAGAACATGTTCTACTCTTTCCTTAGAATTTTTCGTTCGTAAGAAGTTCTCCGTATTTTAAAATTAGATTTAATTATTATTTAAGTGAAATTAGTGTGTAATTACAAGTAAAAACATAATAAAACGGCATAAATACTTAGGATTATTGTTTTCCTGGCGAACTATCAAGTTAAATAAGAGTTTTTGCTCCGGATGTCGACCGGTAACCTATCGAACAGCTGACGACCGAACTACGGCATTACACGGGGAGTATTGTTTACTTACGTTTTTATAATTATAGCACACAATATTAATTAACTTTGTAATACGCTCTCCCTTAGTTTTTAACGAAACAATTTTGCTAATTTAGCACTCTGTAGTGTTTGTAAATCGTTTCGTTGACAGCGTAGAAAACGAAACAAAATCAACATTAGGCCCATTTAATTAGTTTTATTAACTGATTCTTATCCTCTACTTTTACCAGACGCTTATGATTATTGCATAGTTAAACTATTAAACTGCAATAAATCATACATCCTTTTTTTGGGCACGCTACCCACATTAAATAAAAGTAATGCTGAAAGGCAATCAAAAGCAAAAAACTTTTCAAGCCAATTCAGCAGCCTACCTTATTTCGCTTCAGCATTAAACTAACTTTTTTTTCATTTTATTATTACCTATTTTTTTTTTTTTTTGTATTTGTTACTTCCCTCCATTTCCAAGTTTTTCTGTCTTTTATCTATTCATTGGGTTCTCACCTGTTCTTTAATTCTATTTTCAGTAAACTATCCCGAAACCATGCCTATGATGACACGTAAGGCTACTGCTCAGGACTTGGAATTGAAACTAAGAACAGCACTCAAAGAGCTGAAAGAATCGCAACATCAATGTCAGGCAATGTTGCAGGAGAGAGATGATTGTGAAGTAGAAGTGCAGAATGTCATCTCTAAAAACACAAGCCTTAAGCGGGAGCTAGTGGTGCTGAGTCAGCAATATCAAAATGTTGTTGATGAATGCGACCAACTGCGGGTAATCACGGATGGTTTCCATAGTTGTAGTGATTTGTATGAGGAGGCTTTAGGTAAAGTTAGGGACCTAGAAGATGAATTGGCTCATGCTAATTGTCAAATTGAGAATTTGCAAAAAGAACAGTCATGTACTCAGGTACAGGAAACATGCCATTTATATAGTGAACTAATAAAATCAAATAGTAAACCTCATTCCATAACCACTATTGACCTGACTGAAGATTCCTTATTAAATGAGACAAATAGGTATAAAGTTAGTCATAAAAAACTGAAAAAGTATGCGAAATTTAATAAAATAATTAGAAATTATACCCAATACAGGAAACAACACAAACTTTTCATAAAAAACATTCCACTCAGAAAAGAACGTGTTGACCTGCTTAATAAATTAAACAATTACCAGATAAAATTAGAAGACAGCATAAAAATATATGAAATTGACACACAGCGTTTACAAAATGATATTCAGGTACTTGAGGACAAACTGGGCTCCCTTTACAATAAATATGTTAGCTCCCAGTTACAAATTAAAGAACACATTCTGGCCGCAAATGAGTTGGTGATGTGTCAATGTAATTGTCAGATAGTCTCAAACCTGTAGGCTGTCCAGCCTGAGGCAACGGAGGGCCCGGCCCAGGCTGAGAGGGTGTCTCAGGTCGGTGTCTTTGACCAAGACCAAGACATAACTGATATTTCACAGGAAATGTCTCAAGTAGACCAGCCTGAGACTGCTTCCTTTGCATCTAGTGATAGTAATCATGGGTCTCATTCGGTTATGTTTACAGATGGTGTTGGAAGAGGTTTAGGAAAATTATTAAATAGCAATCAGAATCATTTGACTTTGAATTATTGTATGCCTGGGTCATCTTACAAGCATATCATGAAATCTGTAACAAAGAGTGTATATAAATCAGATACCAATTTAACTGTCTTTATAGGTAACAGTTTGGATATAAAAAAAGATGACATCACTGAGTGTGTAACTGAGTTGATAAAATTGAATTGCAATAAAATCATATTGTGTGCTTTTCCATATTTGGAAAAATCTACTAGTAGACAAAATAATTATATTCATATGTTGAATAAACATGTTCATTTCCTTGTCAGCCATTACAGTGACAAATTAGTTTTTTTTGACATCAACATTTTTGTTGATAAATTAAAGTCGACAGGCAATACAGTGTATCTGCCTCTTAGGTTAAGACGTCAAATAGCGAGGCTATTATCATTTACTTTAAACTCAGACATAAATAGTATGTCGAAGTCATGTACTGTAGTTGATATTAGTAGTAATACTAATTTACAGGTCAATAACATTAATAACGTTAGCAATTCTGCTATTAATATTTATAATTTAAACTAGTTTGTAGGACAACGGAGGGTACCAATAACGAAATAGTTAGGAGTAAATCCACCAACAAGAAGGTACCTTCTTGCTCTCACATAGTTAATTTAAAAAAACAGGCCAAGTGCGAGTCGGACTCGCGCACGAAGGGTTCCGTACTTGGTAAATTGCGGTAAACGATTTATGACGTATTAAAAACAAACTACTTACTAGATCTCGTTCAAACCAATTTTCGCTGGTAGTTTACATAGTAATGTACATCATATATTTTTTTTAGTGTTATCATTCTATTATTTTAGAAGTTACAGGGGGGGACACACACATTTTACCACTTTGGCAGAGTCTCTCGCGCAAACTATTCAGTTTATAAAAAAATGATACTAGAAACCTCAATATAATTTTTGAAGACCTATCCATAGATACCCCACACGTATGGGTCTGATGAAAAAAAATATTTTTAGTTTGAGTTTCAAGTATGGGAACCCCCAAAAATTTTTGTTTTATTTTTATTTTTGTGTGAAAATCTTAATGCGGTTCTCAGAATACATCTACTTACCAAGTTTCAACAGCATAGTTCTTATAGTTTCGGAATAAAGTGGCTGTGACATACGGACGGACAGACAGACAGACAGACAGACAGACAGACAGACAGACATGACGAATCTATAAGGGTTCCGTTTTTTTCCAATTGGCTACGAAACCCTAAAAAGGGGCTAAGCAGAATTCTTTGAAATTATTCCATCAAAATATTCAAGGTTTTTCTGCAAAGCAATTGGAAATAGAACTGTTTTTAGAAAAGACAATGTTTGAAATTATTTGTTTTACTGAGCATTGGCTGAAGGAATATTCAATGCTTATTAATTTTGAAAATTATACTGTGGGTAGCTGTTTTAACAGAAATGTTATGTTGCGTGGAGGTTCACTTATATTAATCAAAAATGGTATTAAATCAAAACCTCGTAAAGATATTGTAGATCTATCAGTTGAACATAGTGTTGAACTGTCCTGTGTTGAGCTGGATAAGCATGTTATAGTGTGCGTTTACAGACCCCCCAATCATAAAAACTACTGTATATTTGAGTCAGTGATGGAAGATGTTCTGGCAAAACTTGCAACTGGTAATAAACTAGTCATAATCTGTGGTGACTTTAATATAAATATTTTAGAAAATAATTCAGATAGTAGTAGACTATTAAATCTCTTCAAATCATTTAATTTGTCGCATGTGTTTGAGGAACCAACCCGAACAACTGTGACTACTGCTACATGTATTGATAATGTTTTTTGTTGCTGCGAATACTTAAACAAAGCCATTATGAATTGTCTGCCTTCGGATCATAGTGGGCTACTGGTAACATTTGAGTCCAGCATACCAATACAACAAGTGCAGATTCAATCCAGACCAATAACATCCGGTAAATTAAATAAATTTAACAGCACTTTAATTGGTAAGTTAAGTTATCAGGACCTCACAGTGAATGATGGTAATATTTTGTACAAGAATGTTTTCTCAGTTGTTCAAACAGAATTCAATAATACTTATAAGAAGAAAACTAAAACTATATGCCCTTAGTTTTTATTCAGTGACTGGGCGACAAAAGGAATCAGGAAAAGTAGGGAAAGACTTTACGAGCTGTATGGCCTTAAGCCTTATATTAACACTGAAACTTTTAGTAAATATGTTGCTACTTACTCAAGAATTTTTTAAAATACGTGTAAACTAGCTAAGGCTATATACATTAGCAATAAGGTTAAATTCGCAGAAAATAAAATTAAGACGGTTTGGAAAATTATAAACGATGAAACAAACAGGAACAAAAGAAATAATACTGATTACACGCTTGAGACTACACGTGGACTTATTAGAGATAACAAAGAAGTTGCTCAAGAATTTGTAAATTTCTTTACCAGCATCCCAATTAAAACTACTGAACCCTTAAATTCTTCGCCGTCGCTCGCTTCTGGTTTATTACACGCTAACGTTTCAGCCTGCCCCAATGAATTTCACTTTTCACATATAAACCCAATAACAGTAATAAAGGCTTTTAAGCAAATAAAGGTAAAACTGACCGAAGATCTATGGGGCATGTCCATCAAAGTTTGTACCTCCATTATTCAGACTATAGCGCCGTACTTAGCTTTGATTTTTAATTTGTATGTAGATCAAGGAGTCTTTCCGGATCTAATGAAATATAGTAAGGTTATACCACTTTTTAAATCCGGGGACAGTATAGACACAAATAATTATAGACCAGTATCCGTGTTGCCGGTTTTCAGCAAGGTATTTGAGAAGATAATGCTAAATCAAATGCTCATTCATTTTAATACGAATAACATCTTACATGATAAACAGTATGGTTTCACCAAAGGACGTTGTACAACTGACGCTGGTGTCACCCTATTAAAACACATATTTAATGCGTGGGAAGAGTCGCAGGATGCCATAGGTATCTTCTGCGACCTGTCGAAGGCGTTTGATTGCGTTAATCATGAAACATTACTTCTGAAACTTGAGCATTACGGGCTAGGTCAATCAGCGTTAAGTTTGATTAAATCTTATTTGAGTGATAGACAACAATTAGTTCAAGTAAACGGTGTGAATTCGTCGGGGTTAAATGTGAAAATGGGGGTACCCCAGGGCTCAATTTTAGGTCCTTTCTTATTTTTAATATACATAAACGATTTACCCCATTTATTCGAAGGCAAACTAAATATGGTGTTATTTGCTGATGACACATCTTTAGTTTTTAAAGTAAATAGACGTACTTGTCAGGTTGACGACGTAAATAACGCGCTACGGCAGGTTCAGGATTGGTTCACTGCCAATAATTTAGTATTAAATGGTAAAAAAACCAAATGCGTAAAATTTTCGTTGCCAAATGTCAAAAGTACTGATTGTGACATTATATTAAACAAGGAGAAGCTCGAATTCGTCGATAAAACGGTTTTCCTGGGGATCACGCTAGACTCAAGGTTACAATGGGGTCCTCATTTAGTATCACTTGCGGGGCGGCTGAGTTCGGCAGCTTATGCTGTCAGAAAGATTCGTCAATTTACTGATGTGGATACCGCTAGGCTAGTCTATTTTAGTTACTTTCATAGTATAATGTCTTACGGTATCTTACTATGGGGAAGGGCTGCAGACATTGAGTCTATTTTTATTCTGCAAAAACGAGCCATCAGAGCGATTTACAATCTTCGCCGCCGTGATTCTCTAAGGGAACTGTTTAAGGACATTAACATCATGACGGTTTCTTGTCAATATATTTATGAAAACATCATGTACGTGAGAAAGAATTTACATCTTTTTAGTAAAAACGGAGACAGACATAATTACATTACTAGAAATAGGGACCAATTAGTTCAACCAGGTTTCAGACTGGCAAAAGTGGCCTCATCTTTCATGGGGTACTGTACGAAATGTTACAATAAAATTCCTCCCCATATTCTAGAACTGAATGAGACGAAATTTAAAAATTGTATAAAACGCACACTATGCAGGCAGGCATATTATAAGTTGGGGGATTATATCACTGATAAAAATGCTTGGCTTAATGCTAGTCCTGCTCCACAACCACTAGGGCGCAAAAACAAATGATATGTTTATGCTTGTGTTGTATAGACTCGATTTCTGTTAGTATTGTATAGCTGCACAGCACGTGTGTGGGTACTATGTACCCAACTGTAAATCTACCATTTGCTATACCTATGTGTCGTTCGTTGACTTGTGTGTGCCTTGGCAGTTGAGTGTGTCATGCTCTCTCAAATGTCTCTCTGATGGTGGCGCGTGTGTTGGATCATTCGGTTCCCTTCATGATGGTTGAGCTGGGTGGTGCCGATTCATGCGTCATGTTCGTGAACGGGCGCCGTCAGTTGGGATTGGTCATAACTCAACTGCTTCGGATGTTGATGTTTTTCTAGTACCTATTGTATAACTGCACAGTACATGTGTGAGTACTTTTAATACTTTATACCTTTACATAGTATAGTGTGTAGTGCTATTCTGGGTGCATTGTCCTCACATATGTGAATTTATTAATGTATGTACTCATGTACCTAAATATTGTAAAAATCATTTTTTTTTAAAAGAGTTAGTATGGAGTTTCTTGTGCATTCTTCTCCATAACAAGCTACTTTCCGAATGCACGGTAGAATCATTTTTTTTTTTTTTTTTTTAAAAGCGTAAGTATGGAGTTTATTGTGCATTCTTCTCCATAACAAGCTACTTTCCGAATGCACGGTAGAATCAACTTTTATTCCATGTAAATTTAAAAAGTATGGAGTTTCTTGTGCATTCTTCTCCATAACTAGCTACTTTCCGAATGCACGGTAGAATCAACTTGTATTCCATTTAAATTTAAATTGTGACATTCAAAAGTGCCGCTTGGTGGCCCAGTTGAAATAAATATCTTTTGTCTTTTTTGTCTTTTGTCTATTCTGCCAGGGTGACACAACGTTGTCTGGCCGGTGTTAGATCTTGGGGCTTCGGCTGTACTCTTCCTCAGTAGATGACTTTTAACATCTTCATATCAAGTTCCCCTAACCAGACCTGTCTATATCTATACATAAATAATTTATTAGCTCTAACAATATACATGATAATATCATAAATACCTATTATAACAAATATTTGTCTAACATAGCTATCGCCTAAATCCCAAGTTAATAAACTTTCACAACATATATCCCCTATACAAACTATGAGATTAATCCCGGCACCATTTATCCAGCTTTGTACCGAGACGTCGAAAGCCGTGTAGTTAGCTGTGCGTTGTACACACAGGTCAACAAGTTTAATTAAATGTTAACAGCGGCTGTGTGTCGTCCTTGTACAGTTAACTTAACAGATAGGTGTACAGGCAAACCACAAGTAGATTTTAATCGACCTGGGATCTTACTATGACGGGTATACAGCTATACAGACCAGAACGAATAGTCCTGTCCCTTTTTAACAAAGAAATTATGATGGCCTTGGCACGTACAGCTCCTGATAATAGTTATCCACAATCCATCCAAGTCCAATCTTAGTTTATTCGTATGCAGAATATAGGTTACTCTTTGACATCGCTACTCTTCTTGTCACCTATGTCCTCTGTAGCGAGGCGTACGCTTATCCCAAACATGCCAGACGTCATCGCATCAGACTACATCACACTCTTCTCTTAGAACTTAGGTATGTGTAAGTCTTATTTTGAAAGGTTTTTATTAATGCTTATTTTCAACTAGCTGTTTGCCCGTGGCTCCTCACCCTGAAGGACCCGTTATTTTTTTGATATAAAAAGTAGCATATGACAAGCGATAGTGTAAGCTCTCTATCAGTCAAATAATTCAGCAGTTTCAGAGATTATTTAACCTTTAACGAACTCACAATTTTTACCTCTTTATAATATTAGTTATCAATAACAACGAATATAGTATGTGCAGGGTGATGCAGTTAATTGAAAAAAAAACGGCCACGTGCGAGTCGGACTCGCGCACGAAGGGTTCCGTACCATTATCGCAAAAAACGGCAAAAAAAACACGTTTGTTGTATGGGAGCCCGACTTAAATATTTATTTAATTCTGTTTTTAGTATTTGTTGTTATAGCGGCAACAAAAATACATCTTCTGTGAAAATTTCAACTGTCTAGCTATCACGGTTCATAAGATACAGCCTGGTGACAGACAGACAGATAGACAGACGGACCGCGAAGTCTTAGTAATAGGGTCCCGTTTTTACCCTTTGGGTACGGAACCCTAAAAAATAATTAAATTTACGCCAGTTTGGTAATGTCAAAGTCATATAAGACACGCACACAGACACAACACAAAACGCCCACAGTTCACTATTTAACTTGGTTTATTTTATTCTTCGGTTTTCCTTACCCGCATACTCAACTCTTTTGATGACTGTACAGTTAAGGACACATTATTATTAGATGAGTGCGGTACTTTATACTTGACTTTGGACGAAGAAAGATTGGTCGTTACTTAGGTCAAGTTACGTCAAGTTCAGTTAACTTGTGCCTTTACATAGGTAAACGTTTGCCTATGAACAAGTGAGCTTTTATAAAGGCTTTCTTTAAGATTTAAAAGAATATTTTAACAGATTTTTTTTACAATTTATTTTAGTAAGAATAGCTCTCTTTCCATTAATATATTATACAATGAGCTCAATTTAATATTTTAAACGGGATATTCCTTTCTGTTAAGTTTAATCCAATACAAATCTAAATGGACGCTTAACATTATCCACTCAAACAGAAAATGTCATTCACTTTCTTGCTCAAGAAGGTGAATGAGGTTGTCTGTAAGAGATTGCCCTGTGCGATAAGACCGCCCATTGTACACTTTGTTTTTAAAAATGTTTGTTCTGTATGTTATTTTATTATGTGGTGTACAATAAAGTATATAATAATAATAATAATGACATTTGACAGACAGAGAGAAGGCAATGACATTTTTGTGAATCTGTTTGACCTTCGTAATATAATACACTAGCTTTTCTCCCGGCTTCCCTCTTGTGGCCGATGCTATCTGACCCGTTTTTTTTTTCAGGATAAAAACCTGTGTTACTCAACGATAGCTTTCTACCAGCGAAAGTATTTTTTTAATTGAATCAGACTTCCAGAGGCTACTTAGCTATCATATAAACTGTCAATTTGTGTTTGTTTTCTAACGGCATAAGATCATTTCTAAAATATTTATTGAATTTACATGAGCTTGATTTTATCCCCGATACAAATGTAAACAGATAGACGTTCATTATAAACTTGAACAGAAGATTTCGTTCACCTTTTCGATCCAACCTTTAAAGTAGTAAAATCAAAACCCCGACTGCTTAAGAAGCGAACAGAAAAGACGTAGGTAGGAACCTTAACAAGAAGAAAATCATGCTGTGCAGTCGGAGGAAACATAATCACGAGCTGACTGGCCAAAACCATATGTGGGATACACCGACTGCGTTTGGTCTCCAGAACGACACATAGGAACAAACATACATACATGGACTGATAAACACATTACTTTGACCATATATTCATAAAGTTCGTCTCCTGTCTCCTGTGTGTCTCAAAGAAGCCCCGACGTATTAGTTATAAACTTCTCACCACACGACCGTGCGAGTCACTTGGGTAGTTGTAGTTCTAAAGAGCTGGAAGGCTGAATTTCCAAGTTTGTCGGCCTGGGCCATACTTTTAAAGTTTCGACCGTAATTTGATCACAAGCAATGTCTTTTACCTACTCAACTTTAGTTAGTGATACCTACTGAACGTTCAATGTCGATGTGGCGCCGCTTGGAGGCCTAATTTCCAGTAATGGACGTCTTTTGGCTTAAATGAGGATAATGATGAACGTCCAATTACTACAAGGCAGGTGCAATTGCTACAAGATACTGCTTTTTATGGAACAAGCCCGCCACACTATTCCCAACCATTGTAACTCCTGAAAGCGAGAATCAACATTGAACCACTAAAAAGCGCTGAATTAATGAAGTTCAACGAGTCCCAGAGAAACGAACGATAAGATAAAAGTAAAATTTCAAAATTTAAAAAACCCCCGACACGTTATTTTTTCATGCTACATAGTTTATGTAGTACATAGTAGATATATACGGCTGAACCGATTTTATTCAAACATAGCCAAGAACACTCTCGATTAATTCACCTTTTAAACAAAAAAAAACTAAATCAAAATCGGTTCACACGTTTGGACGCTATGATGCCACAGAAAGACACACAGATACACAGATACACATATACACCGATACACAGCAACACACGTGAAACTTATAACACCCCTCTTTTTCCGGCGGGGGATGAAATATGACATATTAAAAAATAATATTTTTACGGCGAGGGCGCTTTTTTGAATCCAGAGCGAAGTGAGGGATTCTAGAGTAGAATCCCGAGCGTAGCGAGGGATTCTTTAGTAGAATCCTGAACGTAGCGAGGGATTCAAAGTACGTCGCCCGAGCCAAAAATATATTTACAATGCATGTCCTCGAAAAGAGCGGTTTTCCAAGCAGACAAACTGTGCGGAAAGTGTCACTTTTTTTCACTAGTGCTTTTTACTTTCCTGTACTTTTTTAATTTTTAACTCCAACGTCAGCCTTCGCATATAACGCATAGAGTTTTTTATTATTTGAGAAAAGTTTTAAAATTAGTTATGTACAGATTATCATTCATATAAAAGGTAAAATAAAACTAATACTTTATTGTAGGCGTTTTTAATTACTCTAGATTTAGATTATGATCAATAAATTAATTTTAAATATTCATTAAATATGTTTGGCAGAACGTATATTTTGCTCGTGCCTTATTGCGTTACGATGTGACAGCAATTCGCACATGCGCAGTAGATATGCCCGAGGAACTATTCGTTAATCTGTGGATATGCTGAACGTGCTTGAATAAGCCCGCCATTTAATTAATTTCATTTAATTAATTTCATTTTATTAATTTATTTATTTCCTCGCACAATGCATAGTAAAATGTTGTATGATACACGTACGTAAGATGATTTCCGACTCGTGTCGATTTATCCACTTACTCGCTTCGCTCGCTCGTGAATAAAAATGCCACTCATCGGAAATCACCTACCTTCCGCACTTGTAGCATAAATAACTATTTTCTTCCAACTACGTAGTAATGTTATCATTAATCACTACAAGACTGATCACAAAGTACGTATTTATTGCTTAGAACCAAAACAGTGCAGAAAAGTTATATGAAATCTCATTGTTGCACTGTTTTACATTAATGCACTGTTTTGTATATTTTATCTTATCTAATATTATAAAGCCGAAGAGTAGGTACTGTAGTTAGGGTAGGTAGAGTAGGTAGATTAGATAAAGTAGGTAGAGTAGGTAGAGACGGTAGAGTAAGTAGAGTATGTAGAGAAGGAAGCTAGAGTAAGTAGAGTAGGTAGGGTAGGTAGAGTAGGTAGAGAGGGTAGAGTAGGTAGAGAAGGTAGAGAAGGTAGAGAAGGTAGAGAAGGTAGAGAAGGTAGAGAAGGTAGAGTAGGTAGAGAAGGTAAGTAGAGAAGATAAAGTAAGTAAAGTAGGTAGAGTAATTAGAGTAGGTAGAGAAGGTAGAGTAAGTGGATTAGGTAGAGAAGGTAGAGTAGGTAGGGTAGGTAGAGAGGGTAATGTAGGTAGAGAAGGTAGAGTAGGTAGAGAAGGTATAGTAGGTAGGGTAGGTAGAGAGGGTAGTGTAGGTAGAGAAGTTAGAGAAGGTAGAGAAGGTAGAGTAGGTAGAGTAAGTGGAGTAGGTAGAGAAGGTAGAGTAGGTAGGATAGGTAGAGAGGGTAGTGTAGGTAGATAAGGTAGAGTAGGTAGAGAAGGTATAGTAGGTAGAGTAGGTAGGGTAGGTAGAGAGGGTAGTGTAGGTAGAGTAGGTAGAGAAGGTAGAGTAGGTAGAGAAGGTAGAGTAAGTAGAGTAGGTAGAGAAGGTAGAGTAGGTAGAGTAGGTAGGGTAGGTAGAGAGGGTAGTGTAGGTAGAGAAGGTAGAGTAGGTAGAGAAGGTAGAGTAGGTAGAGAAGGTATAGTAGGTAGAGAAGGTAAAGTAAGAAGAGAAGATAAAGTAAGTTAAGTAGGTAGAGTAAGTAGAGTAGGTAGAGTAGGTAGAGTAGGTAGAGTAGGTAGAGTAGGTAGAGAAGGTAGAGTAAGTAGATAAGGTAGAGTAGGTAGAGTAAGTAGAGTAGGTGGAGAAGGTAGAGTAATAAGAGTAGGTAGAGAAGGTAGAGTAGGTAGAGTAGGTAGAGAAGGTAGAGTAGGTAGAGTAAGTAGAGTAGGTAGAAAAGGTAGAGTAGGTTAAGTAGATATAGTAGGTAGATTAGGTAGAGAAGATAGACTTAGTAGAGTACGTAGAGAAGATAGAGTTAGTAGAGTAGGCAGAGTAGGTAGAGTAAGTAGAGTAGGTAGAGAAGGTAGAGGAAGAAGAGTAGGTAGAGAAGGTGGAGTAAGTAGAGTAGTTAGAATAGGTAGAGAAGGTTGTGTAAGTAGAGTTGGTAGAGTATGTAGAGAAGGTAGAGAAGGTAGAGAACGTAGAGTAGGTTGAGAAGGTAGAGTAAGAAGAGTAGGTAGAGTAGGTAGATAAGGTAAAGTAAGTAGAGAAGATAAAGTAATTAAAGTAGGTAGAGAAGGTAGAGTAACTAGAGTAGGTAGAGAAGGTAGAGTAAGTAGATTAGGTAGAGTAAGTAGAGCAGGTAGAGTAGGTAAGGAAGGCAGGGTAGGTAGGTAGTGGTAGGTAGATTGGTAGCCAGTTGACGGGAGCGAAGCCGCGGGGGTTAGCTAGTTTAGATATAGTTTAGATATTACCACAGAGGTTTAATGTCTCCCATTAAATTTAATATAAAATGTATGCAGTAGATCGAA
This sequence comes from Orthosia gothica, assembly GCA_949775005.1. Taxonomy (NCBI): domain Eukaryota; kingdom Metazoa; phylum Arthropoda; class Insecta; order Lepidoptera; family Noctuidae; genus Orthosia; species Orthosia gothica. Next base: position 12,023,721 of record OX459044.1, read on the forward strand.
AAAGGTACTGGCGTGGTACGAGTACTGGCTGAGAAAAAAAATCGGCGTATAAAACCAATTAGGTGAAAAAAAATCCCCGCATTTTGTACCATTGTAAAACTTTGATAGGTAGGTACTTCATATTTAGCAAGAAAAGTATAAAAAAATGGAAATAGATGAGAGGTAGATTGGTAGTTGAAAGAAAAGTAGATTACGCACCTCGCTAAAGTGAGTAATTAATGCACTCGTGTTAATTTAGTGCCCTCGCGTGCGCTCGGGCACCAACATAACACTCATGCATTAATAACTCACTTTGCGCTCGATGCAACAATCTACTATTTCTTCCAACTACGTGGGACACTCAGAAAGTTTTGCGAAACTAAAAAAAATTGTTCTATACGTACATATATTTTTATTAAATCTTTTCAAAGTACTTTCCACCAGCCTCTATACAAAGATTCATGCGCCTAAACCAGTTTTCAAAACACTTTTTCCAGTCCGCCGCAGACACCTCGTTTACAGCCTGCTCGAACGCAGCCAGCGCATCTTCCGGCGACGAAAATTGTATCCCTTTGAGCTGATTTTTTATTTTTGGGAATAAAAAGAAGTCACACGGTGCTAGATCAGGGCTGTAAGGAGGGTGACCCAGGAGTTTGACTGGCGTGCTGTCCAGGAAGTCCCTCGTTTTGAGTGCGGTGTGCGCAGGTGCATTGTCGTGGTGGAGCAGTAGCCCGCGGAGCCCTGTGTTTGGTCGCTTGTTGCTTATAACAGAGAAAACTTCTGGCAAACATTTGGTAGTATACCATTCGGCATTAATGCTTCTTTGATCCCGTAAGGGAATTGATACCAAGTGGCCAGTCAAATTAAGTCGACTGGCGCTTGGTTTCTGGGTCGTATTGATAAATCCAGGACTCATCACCTGTAACGATGTCGTAAACACGCCGAGACGAGCCTGCTTCAAATTTGTTAAGCATATCACGGCACCATTCCACCCGGGCCTGCTTCTGAGCATCGGTGAGGTTGTGCGGCACCCAGCGTGATACTATCCTCCTCACGCGAAGATGGCTGTGTAGAATCTCGTGAACGCTTCCCGATCCAATCTTCAATATGTGTTGAATCTCCTGATATGTAATTCGCCTATTGTCTTTGATTAAATTTTTCACTGCTAGCACGTTTTCTTCGGTAACAGCCGTCAAAGGGCGACCGCTTCTTTCGTCATCCCCCAAAGTTGGTCGACCGCGCTTGAATTCGTTATACCAACGATACACGGTTGCCTTGGAAGGGCCTCCATCCATGAATGCCATTTGAAGTCTATCGTACGATTCATCCGGTTTCAGGCGACACTTGAAATCGTATAAAATCATAGCTCTAAAATGTTCCCGGCGCAGATCCATATTTCAGTGAGACACAATACTTTGAATTAACTCGCAAAAAATGTGGAGAGAAATTTTGAAATTGGAACTTACTTATTTTTACTTATAAATAATCATATTTTCGAAAAACATTATAACTGGCCAGTCTCCCATATATAAAAACTTTTTTTCGCAATACTTTCTGAGGGGCCTGGTACGTAGTAATGTTATCATTAATCACTACAAAACTGATCACAAAGTACGTATTTATTGCTTAGAACCAAAACAGTGCAGAAAAGTTATATGAAATCTCATTGTTGCACTGTTTTACTGTAATGCACTGTTTTGTATATTTTATCTAAACTAATATTACAAAGCCGAAGAGAGAAGGTAGAGTATAGAGTAGGTAGAGAAGGTAGAGTAGGTAGGGTAGGTAGAGTAGGTAGAGAAGGTAGAGTAGGTAGAGAAGGTAGAGTAGGTAGAGAAGGTAAAGTAAGTAAAGTAGAGTAGGTTGAGAAGGTAGAGTAAGAAGAGTATGTAGAGAAGGTAGAGTAGGTAGAAAAGGTAGAGTATAGAAAAGTTCCAGGTTCCATACATTGAGGCAAAGGCTCAGCTGGCTGCCAAAAAGCTAGGGATCCTTGCAAAGGTTAGAAGGTACTTCACGCCAGAACAGCTGCTCAGCTTGTATCAAGCGCAAGTTCGATCATGCATGGAGTACTGTTCTCATCTCTGGGACGGATCCGCCAAATACCAGCTTGATGCACTAGAGTCGATCGAAAAGCGGGCCAAAAGGCTCATCGGCGATGAGGCACTGGTTAAGTCAAAGCTCCAGAGCCTTGAACATCGTCGCCGAGTTGCCAGCTTGTCGGTCTTTTATCGGTTGCATTTCGGGGAGTGTGCGATGGAATTGCATGATCTAATTCCACCAAGCCCGTTTCATCATCGGACTACAAGACGTACGGCGATGCGCCATCGCTACATGGTAGACATACCACCCATACGCACTAAACGTTTTGGAAATACTTTCATTATGCGTACAGCTAATGAGTGGAATTCCCTGCCGGAGTCTGTGTTTCCCGATAGCTACAATCTAGGAGTCTTTAAGTCAAGAGTGAATAGGTTACTTCTAGGCAAGCGTGCTTCACCGTCGACCACATCATCGCTTACCATCAGGTGAGATAGTGGTCAAGCGCGAGCCTATATAAAAAAAAAAAAAAAAAAAAGGTGGAGTAGGTAGGGTAGGTAGAGTAGGTAGAGAAGGTAGAGAAGGTAGAGTAGGTTAAGTAGGTAGATTAGGTAGAGAAGATAGACTAAGTAGAGTAGGTAGAGTTAGTAGAGTAGGTAGAGTAGGCAGAGTAGGCAGAGTAGGTAGAGTAAGTAGAGTAGGTAGAGAAGTTAGAGTAAGAAGAGTAGGTAGAGAAGGTGGAGTAAGTAGAGTAGGTAGAATAGGTAGAGAAGGTAGTGTAAGTAGAGTTGGTAGAGTAGGAAGAGTATGTAGAGAAGGTAGAGTAGGTAGAGAACGTAGAGTAAGTAGAGTAGGTTGAGAAGGAAGAGTAAGAAGAGTAGGTAGAGAAGGTAGAGTAGGTAGAGAAGGTAGAGTAGGTAGAGGAGGTAGAGTAGGTAGAGAAGGTAAAGTAAGTAGAGAAGATAAAGTAAGTAAAGTAGGTAGAGTAAGTAGAGAAGATAGAGTAAGTAGAGTAGGTAGAGAAGGTAGAGTAAGTATATTAAGTAGAGTAAGTAGAGTAGGTAGAGAAGGTAGAGTAAGTAGAGTAGGTAGGGTAGGGAGGGTAGGCAGGTTAGACTAGGCAGGTTAGGCTAGGCAGGGTAGGCAGGATAAGCTAGGCAGGGTAGCCAGGGTAGGCAGAGTAGGTAAGGAAGGCAGGGTAGGTAGGTAGTGGTAGGTAGATTGGTGGCCAGTTGACGGGAGCGAAGCCGCGGGGGTTAGCTAGTTTAGATATAGTTTAGATATTACCACAGAGGTTTAATGTCTCCCATTAAGTTTAATATAAAATGTATGCAGTAGATCGAAAAAGGTACCGGCGTGGTACGAGTACTGGCTGAGAAAAAAAACGGCGTATAAAACCAATTAGGTGAAAAAAATGCCCCGCATTTTGTACCATTGTAAAACTTTGATAGGTAGGTACTTCATATTTAGCAAGAAAAGTATAAAAAAATGGAAATAGATGAGAGGTAGATTGGTAGTTGAAAGAAAAGTAGATTACGCACCTCGCTAAAGTGAGTAATTAATGCACTCGTGTTAATTTAGTGCCCTCGCGTGCGCTCGGGCACCAACATAACACTCATGCATTAATAACTCACTTTGCGCTCGATGCAACAATCTACTATTGCGCCCGAGTGATACACTCTACTTTTCATCACCCACTATGAGAAAATAAAAGCGCCTCATATTTTATTGTAATATTATTATTTAATAAAACATAGAGTAACAACTAAATTGAAATTAAATAGTATCCTTTATTAAAACAACTAAAAACTTATATTTACATTTGAGACATTTTCGCAATTATGAAAATTTATTGTTACAGTTTTATTAGGAATAGAGATTGTTGTAGATTTTATATTCTGCGTGTTTGAAATGTCCGAATCTGGATAAGTTTGAGGAAAATGTGACGGTGAATCTCGTTGTTTGGATGTAGATGGGCGCAGCGACAGTGGTATGGATGGATTAACTGAAGGTTGCAATTTAATGTTTTCCACGATGCGTTCAGATGTTTTCGCCTTGTTCTCAATGGAATCTTCTATATACCCTTCTGCTACAGCACTCGATTTCCATCCTCCATGTCGCTTGAGAACAGTTAAGTCCGCTCCAGTATCTGCCAAAAGGGTAGCAGAAGTACGACGAAAACAATGTCCTGTATACAGCTTGATATCTGGTAACTTCAAATAAGTAGCAATTTCTTGTGGCATGTTAGAAATTTTATTTTTTCCCATCACTTGCTTGAAGCACTTGCCATTTTGATAACGGATGAAAAACCGATTGGTCTTCATAGCAGCAGGACGCAGGTCCAGGTATTTCAGTATAATAGTTTTGTATTCTCCTCGTATTACGAAGGATCGGTCAATTTTGGTTTTTGTATCGGTCAGCTTAACTAACAGTAAATCATCCGAGTGATTTTCGACATCATCAACAGTTATTTTTAAAAATTCATTGCCACGACAAGCTCCATGTAATCCGAAAATTAAAGCCACCTGTAACAAAACCGAATGTGAATAAGACAAGTATCTATCAAAGTACCTACAGGTTACAATAAAATGTGCATTTTTATACACTATGATTATATTTTACTAATCCACCGTAAACATAGTTACCTACTTACTTTTACGGCAAGAAAGACTTTGTCGGGTGCCTCATTAAGGAAAGTCTCCACGTTTTTGACTGAGACCACTTTGGATTTTTTAGGTTTAAATCCATCAGACATCCTCTTCAGGTACGCTATTAATTTCGAATATGTGTCCAGTTTTACATCGTTATTAGAACTGACTGTTGATTTTAGCATTGAGTATGTACTCCAAAAAGTGGAAGGTTGTTTAGTTTTGGCTAAGTACTGGAAGTAGGCCAAAAACACAGATTCTGAAAAATTCTTGGCGCCTCTTGCATTTCTCCATTCAATAAAATTACCATAGGCTTTCATATATTTCTCCCGGGATTTTGCAGGTAATAGATTATCCATCACATTTCTTGCGTCAGTTCTAATGCTTTCAGGAGTTAATTCTATACTTTCACTGTCACTTGAAGAACTCATTTTTCAAAACAAAACAAAACAATGAATTTCTAACAATCCGTGAAAATTTACGAAAACGCGGGCTGTAGTTCGCGCTTTTTTAATTTGTTTTTTTTTTCATTCATCCGGCGGCGTGACTATGGGCCGTCGTACCAGCCAGTCTTTATTCAAACAATATTTGCGTTCGATTTCTTTGGTGCTGAACACTAAGATGTTCCAAATTCAAAAAGTGCGCGGCAATAGTTATTTATGCTACAAGTGCGGAAGGTAGGTGATTTCCGATGAGTGGCATTTTTATTCACGAGCGAGCGAAGCGAGTGAGTGGATAAATCGACACAAGTCGGAAATCATCTTACGTACGTGTATCATACAACATTTTACTATGCATTGTGCGAGGAAATAAATAAATTAATAAAATGAAATTAATAAAATGGCGGGCTTATTCAAGCGCGTTCAGCATATCCACAGATTAACTAATAGTTCCTCGGGCATATCTACTGCGCACACCACTGACTTATAGTTATCCTACCTCATTGGTATCATACAACATTTTACTATGCATTGTGCGAGGAAATAAATTAATTAATAAAATGGCGGGCTTATTCAAGCGCGTTCAGCATATCCACAGATTAACTAATAGTTCCTTGGGCATATGAGCAAAATATACGTTCTGCCAAACATATTTAATGAATATTTAAAATTAATTTATTGATCAAAATCTAAATCTAGAGTAATTAAAAACGCCTAAAATAAAGTATTAGTTTTATTTTACATAACTATTTTTTTAATCTTTTCTCAAATAATAAAAACTCTATGCGTCGGGCTGACGTTGGAGTTAAAAATTAAAAAACCGGCCAAGTGCGAGTCGGACTCGCGCACGAAGGGTTCCGTACTTGGTAAATTGCGGTAAACGATTTATGACGTATTAAAAAAAAACTACTTACTAGATCTCGTTCAAACCAATTTTCGTTGGTAGTTTACATGGTAATGTACATCATATATTTTTTTTAGTTTTATCATTCTCTTATTTTAGAAGTTACAGGGGGGGGGACACACATTTTACCACTTTGGAAGTGTCTCTCGCGCAAACTATTCAGTTTAGAAAAAAATGATATTAGAAACCTCAATATCATTTTTAAAGACCTATCCATAGATACCCCACAAGTATGGGTATGATGAAAAAAAAATATTCTAGTTTCAGTTTTAAGTATGGGGATCCCCAAAATTTATTGTCTTTTTTCTATTTTTGAGTGAAAATCTTAATGCGGTTCACAGAATACATCTACTTACCAAGTTTCAACTGCATAGTTCTTATAGTTTCGGAAAAAAGTGGCTGTGACATACGGACGGACAGACAGACAGACAGACAGACAGACAGACAGACAGACATGACGAATCTATAAGGGTTCCGTTTTTTGCCATTTGGCTACGGAACCCTAAAAAGTACAGGAAAGTAAAAGGCACTAGTGAAAAAAAGTGACACTTTCCGCACAGTTTGGCTGCTTGGAAAACCGCTCTTTTCGAGGACATGCATTGTAAAGATAATTGCGGCGCACTTATAAAGAGGATTAAAAACTCATTACTGCCCGCTAAAAGTTTCTTATAGAAAACACCACCTTTGGGTGCACATAAAGGCGAACCAAGTCGTCCTTTTCGAATAGATGGGATGAAAAATTATCTGTTGCACTTATTTTTATATTTATAGTATTTAAACGAGCGAAAATAAATTCAAATTAAAGTTGTAAAAAATACTGAATATAGCTTACTGAAATACTAAGTGGGCGAATACAAATGTTTAAAACAGCAACTTGAAAATAATAATTTGTCGATGTGGCTCCTGTTTATGTCTGCAGGGTTTAATATAGTAACCTAACGTGAAGGAGATGACGGGAGCACCTGTCATCCCCTTCGAACCTAACCTATCCGTGTCGGGGTTCTCTAAGCGCCCGAGCTCGCTTCGCTCGCTCTTGGACTAATTCGTTGAAAACATGAATACACCAGAACTCCTGCGCTGCACAGCAATGTCGCCTCGAGGGTTGTTCAGCTATTTTCAAAAGAATAATATGCTAAAATAGAACCCCAAATGCAATTAAAGTATTAATGCAATTATACCTCCTAAAAGGTAGTACTCAAACCGGATAAATAGTTACTTACTTAGTATAATAGCCGCCCATTCAGTATATTTTTCGCCCGGTTAATAATTTCCCTTTTGATATTGCTCTTGTTTATTTATATGATTACTTTCTACACCCAATGTGGGTGCGTTGCTTTTTCTAGAACAAGACCCACATGCTGGAGTACCTCAAATTACCATACATCAGCATTACCTTTGTCACCGTTGGGAATTTACTCTATCCCCTGGTGACATAGGCTACTTTTGATCCCTGTATTCCCATGGGAACGGAAACTACGCGGGTGAAACCGCAAGGCATCCGCTAGTGAATAATAAAATGCTGAATCCAATCTATTTAAAAAAAATTGCTAATCTGTTAAGTTGCACATTTTATCTCTTAAATCATAACGTAATAAACTCCACCAAAACGATCACATAATAATTATGTAGTTTTCGATACTGTCTCCCTGACCTTTATACTCGAACGGTTCGAAAGGGATCACGTCCCGAATCTCTTCACAGTTTGTATTGACAATACTTCCGACCTTGGCCAGGCCTTAGTTTCCCTTCCTGCTAACTTTGTTATATTATAACAAAACAGTAATGCGGAATTGTTGTCACGTATTTAACCATTGAGTAGTTTGAGAACCAAGTAGGTTTTTGTCCAGAAGGACCAATTTACAAACAAAGTTAATCTTATCATACATTAGAAACATAAAACATGCCCGTCGAAAGCAGCTCTTCACCTGCACATTCATTATGCGCACAGAAAAGTGTAACTCTACCAGAGCGTCTCGGTCCCCTACTACCTTTAACCCTTGAGCCTTCAAAGCAAGACTGAACCGGCATCATCTAGGCAAGCTTGTTCCAACGTAGACATTCTTTAAAAAGCATTTTCCATCTGGCGAGATCGGGGTCAAGAGCTGGCTTAATGTGAAATAATAAAATAAAAACCTATAACTAGACTTCCTAGTAATTTTCCATAGTTGCAATTGATTTCCAAAAGTTATGGTCTGGCATTAATTTCTCTCGCCAGGCAATAAACTACATGTAACACTGTGGTGACTGCGCTGTTATACATTATAATTATGACTACGAGCTCGCTGTCATAATTATTGTACGACAATCCTTCTATTTAGTTAATAGGCTGGCTTTTAATTCATTGCCAATCTGGCATCAAAAGTTTTTCATTTCAAATTATTAAATCACCACTGCTCTCAAAACGGTGAAGGAAAACATCGTGACGAAACCGGCATGTTCTAGAACCAAAAATTCGAAGGCATGTGTCATCCACCACCCCGCACTGGGGCCGTGTGGTGGATTACGGCCCATTCCCCCTCACAAAGAGGAGGTCTGTGTCCCAGCAGGGGCAACATTAAATGGCTGATGATGATGATGAGTAATTTCAAGGGTTTTCAACCCCTTGTACTTATAAATATGAATAACGTTCACTAGGAGACTAACTATGTTTTTTTTTTGTTCAGTTTGATCTATTTATATTGAGACCATAAAATATTAAAGTGAGGGGGAACAGAGAGTGCACACACAAAACACAAACTTATAAAAAGTTGTGCGCTAAAATATCTACGATACTAGTCTCTATTGAGATTGGCACTGTGGTCAAAATTCGGTCTGGTGAATGATCATTATTATTCGCCTCAAAAACATTTATAAAAAAAATATATTATAATCAAAATGTCAAAGTTTCATGAGCACCTTTCAACTCCTGAAAGATTGCAAATAATTACAAAAAAATCAAAAGCCAACTTATAAAATTTTCAGTGTAATTGCACGTCATAATTTCAAACAATTCTTATTTCACCGTATGAAACAAACGCAAGTTAACACAAAAAAGTTCACAAATGACTGGCTTTAACAATGCAAAAAAAAGAAAAAAGAAGGTCACCTCTTTGGGACCTCTGCGTTGCAAATACAGAATTAATTTTACATTTTCTTTCGTCACAATAGGACCACTTCTTTTGTACTGTTTTGTGGTGTTTTAATCTTAATATAATGTACTTTTCTTTGAAATAGACATGTAAATGTATTAGAAGTTATTTATATGCAAGTCTTGTTTATTTCTTAAGTTAAGATCTAGTTGAGCCAGTGAGATTATAGTGATGAGTTCTCTGAAAGGCCAGACTGTTTTATGCAAGTGCTTCCAAGAGTTTATTTCATGGTTAGTTTTAATTAAGTTGTGGATTAAAGTAAGATGAAATTAAAGTCTTCATTTGTATGATGAAAATTACTTTTTGCTTTAAGTTATTATTTTTCTGTTACTGCCAGATTGCCAATTTGTATTATAATGTTTTTTTCCAAAGGATAAATTGCAGTTTCATCGCTTCTCAGCGATAACCATCACTAGCACATTATTGTCATTGTATTATTGTTTGTAATTAAAATACCTTTTACAGTAGTATAGGCTTACGTTTGACCACTATCTCATCTGATGGTAATCGATAATGTGGTCAATTATGGAACACGCTTAGATTGCTTAGGGGTATTCTTGTCGTAAAGAATCTGTTTCATATACAGCAGGAAACAATGTCTCCCACAGTAAATTTCAACCCTAACTCTCTCTTTATCTGTAGTCACAATGAAAGTATCCCCATCACTTTTTGTGCCCCTGGGTTATATTAAGTTATACATGTAAAGGTGGCGCATCGCCGTACATCTTATTGGCTGTTGATGGAACGGACTTGGCGAAATCAAACTGTGCAATTATTTCATACACAAAATTACTAGATTTTTCAAATTCCTTTGACATACAACATACCCATGAGCAATATGTACATAACATGAATGTGTAATTCACCTAGTTAGGCGAGATTACGCGGTATCAAAGCGGTGCGCAAACACCATGTCACTCCCATGAATATTATATTAATGTGCGGCTCGCCTTGCACACTCGTGTTGGTTACAGAAGTACTCTTGTGTTAGCTGGGCGCCTAGTACTTTGTGCTAGTACATGTTATTGCCACCGCCTTACTTAAGAGGAAATGTGAGCAGAGAGCTCCGACTGAATATCCTTAGTAAAAAGTCATAATTCGAAGTTCGCTCTCGCTTATTGCCTTCTCCAATATTGGACTAATTTAAAAGATATTCCATAAACTGGAAAAGAAAGATATGTATAATATGCCCCTATGTTTTTCTTTTTTCAATTTATAGTTGTCAAATTTGTACAATAGGCCTCTGTTAATTGCGTAATTTTGAGCATTTTTTTAGGTTTCTAGTGCTTCTAAAGATATTGTATCATTAAAAAAAGAAAACATTGGGGCATAGTATATATCTTTCTTTTTCAGTTTATGGCATATCTTTTAAATTGGTCCAGTATTGTAGAACGAAATAGGCGAAAGCCAAACCTCGAATTACGACTTTTTAGTTAGGAAATTCAGTCGCATATCTGCGACCGCATTTCCTCTTAAGTTGTTGTGAGAGAGTGAAAGCTGCTCTGAATTATTCTATTCTGATTAATTTCGTTGCAGGAACTAAAAGATAGTCGAACTCGTTTCTCCGGATCTCGTCAACCTCAGCGTAGCTCGCTTTCAGGTGTTGCAGTGGTTGGAAATAGTGTGATAGACTTAATAATAATAAAATAAGTACACTTGTACACCTGGGTTCGAAGTTAAACTGTTATTATGTTGATCAAGTCCACGGTGTCGTTATTTAATTTGATTTGGGCAAACAAACAATGGTACATTGTATATTATACCTAGATACACAGTATGCTAAATATGTAAATGTACAATCCGCTACTTTTCTACATGTTACTAGCTTATATTAGATAAAATTAAGGTAAAATTAAATGAAAGCAATATAAATATATAACAACAATAACATTTTTCGTTATCTTAAAATCTAATAGACTGGAAGCCGACTCCAATGGTTTTGTTTAGTTTTAGCAGGTAGCGCTATCAAAAGTTCATTCAATATTTAAACTTCGACAATATCCTCGTACTATTCAATTTATACATGAAGCCATACAAATCATTCATTTCGTTTTTATTTATGTTTAATCGTTATATTTATTTATTTAATGTATACTTTATTGTACACTACAAAATACATACAGGACAAACTTTACTAAAAAATAATACAATGGGCGGTCTTATCGCACAGGCCAATCTCTTACAGACAAGCTTTGGATGGACTGAACGAGAGGACATGGATTTAGGGCTGTCAGTGTACAAAATATCATAAAAATATTACTTTGCTATCTAATACAAAAATACTTACCCGTTTTTAATTTAAACTATTTTTATTGTCTTTTCTTTTAAGAAAAGTATCAGAACCATTATTATTGTTTCAGCGGAAACAAGGAAAAGTGTGAGGAAACTAAATAAAGTTAATTAAAATGGACTTTGTAATTGAACCTTCCGGGAAGGACCTCTGCAACCCGTTTTTTTATCTTGAAAGGTAATGACGCAGCGAGTTGAATGTAAAATATGTCTCTTCTCATTTATGTAATCTGCTGGCTTCTGCGAAAAGTCCAGAAGTTACTTAGGTAATAATACGCTACTTACGTATAAATTTAATATAAAAATTTCGTGGTAAAATTTAGAAACATTGAAATAACATGCTGGAGACGAAAGGTGGCCATCATCGTGTTTTCGTGTGTGGCAGCTCATTAGATATGTTGACAAGCGATTTATATTTCGTAGTTTTTAGTCCATTAAAAGCTTTTTTTTTAATATTTATCCGACTGCCGAAGGAGGGTTATGTGTTTATCAATCTATGAATGTATGTTTGTTCCTATGAGGCGCTCCAGAGAGCAAACGCGTCGGCTGATTTTGATGATTCTTACGTCAATCGATTCTTCTTAACCTTGCGAGTATCATAGGCAACATTAAAATAGAAAAATGGCGGCTTTTGGGCGCATATTGTCGGGTTCCAAATTATTTTTCGTCTCAACCCATCGTGTGGGGTATCAAAATAAAGGGTTTTAAGAGGTGATTTCAAAAATATATAACACTTATGTGTTGAAATATACCTTATTCGGAAAAAAATGTTAACTAAAAAGTTATAAATAAAAAAGTTAAGTAATTAAAAACATAAAAAAAGCCCGACTGCTTAAAAAGTGAACTAAAAATATGTAAATAAGAAGAAAATCATGCTGTGTAGTAGGAGGATACTTATCCGCGAGCAGGCTGACCAAAAACCAGATGTATCCTCCGACTGCACATCATTATTTTTTTTACTTATAATTTATAAATGTTTGTAATCTCTGGCAGTTTCTCCGATCACAAAAAATATTTAAATGAAATAAAGTAACACTATTCCTGAGTGGCATATAGTCTAGTTGTCACCCTGAAAAACTGCAAAGTTCCTTAGAGATAGACCACGGGATCGAAATCACTGGAAAAAGCTAGACCCCATCGTCGACCACATCGCTTACCATCAGGTGAGATAGTGGTCAAATGCGAGCCTATCAATAACAACAAAAAAGGCAATATTTGACTTTAGAGTTGATTATGAACAAAGCTGAAATATCAAACGCAGAACGCTACTTCTATTCGTATTCGTATCACATCACTTTCATCATTCCACATCAAATCTTCGAAATCCCTAAAATAACTCGCATCTAAGCGAAGCTCAGCGAATATCTTATAAGTAGTGATAGACCGACAAGTCATCGACTAGTCGGCCAAGCTTTCTATCCACCCACCACATGAAGAAAACATGAAATAAAATAAATAAATCGCAAGCACTCAAGACCATTGTCATTGTCAAGACCTAATTCAGTCTAACATGAACGAGGTGTGAACTTGTAATAGAGTTTTAGAAAGAAAGAAAGAAAAAGTTTTTTCGCCACAAAAACGACATACAATTTTTTGATTTTTCCTTAAATTAAACCCATCGGTAGTATTAGTAAGTACTTAAATTATGTTAGTAAAGGAAGTTAAAATAAAATACCAATTTTGAGTACAGTACAAGGATGATGAGTAGGTAAGTACAAGCAGATGCATGTCGTGACTGTGACAAGAAGGCTTCCACTCAGCATAATGCTGTGCCGTGGGAGACTCACACAGCACAGCGCTGATTTTCAGTGGTCGCCTAGGATGTGACGTACGGAAACCAAAGCTTTTTGCGTCTAATATAATACAAAAATATATAAAAAATAAGTATAGAAAGATAATATAAACCACAACGTAAATATGTTGCGACTAAAGTGAAAGTAGGTATCTAGACAAAATCAACTAAACTAAAAACAAAAGTAATTAACAAAGATGTACAAGTCAAAAATGCTGATTATCCGGCCACATTTTCTAATCGGTGACTAGTTGGCCATTTGATCACCGACTAGTCGTCTTTAGCGTCTATACCGCCATATCACTAGTTCCAAGCATCTTGCTTCAGGCATATGGGATGCCCAAGGGGTTCGTAACCCGTCACCAACACAGAAACCCTCTTTGCCGTTGAGAACTACATATCACGCTTCGCAAACCCTTGGCACAGCCTTGTGGACATTTAATGCGAAAATTTTGTTAACACTGAGAAAGCAATTTTGAACGTTCGTAGTTTAATATTGCCTATAAATTACCTAGAATGTGTATTGTCTTTGGGCACATTTGGATTGGTACTTTGATAGTTTATTTGGTTCTCCTTAAAATAAAATTGCATCATTAATTTTGTTCTTAATATTATAACAATAAACTAGAGTGTAATTGCACACGAATATGGAACGAATACCAGTCGACCAATCGGCCTAATATTTTCTCCACTATGTTGTTCGTATTCCAGTCTAACTAGATGTAGCTGAATATTAGAATTTATTCATGGGGTACGGTGTTTAATTCTGTAACAAATTACCTTGTGATATATTAAAACTAAATGAAAGAATATTTAAAACTTTTGTTAAGGTTACCCTAGTACATCATTCTTTCATACAAACGTAGTCTGGCGATTACTCCAGTGTTTGATGGTGTACGTTCAAAAAAAAAATGATATCAATTTGTCTCATCATTATCTAGTCCTGTATGGAAACAAAAAAAAGTAAATAAAAATATATTTGAAAGTTATGAGCGTCGAAAGTTCCATATTTCAATACTAATTTTAACGCATCTTTGGGCGCAAATAAATACCATAAGAAGAAAAAAAATGCAAAACGGTCACCATACAGGGATAGATTAGTAGTTCAACAATGCAAATAATTATATTTTGAAAAGATACATACATTAGTAGTTTTTCATGATAACCATACTCCCAAAGGCCTGTTTATAAAATTTCGCGCGCTCGTTTTCGTCCTTAATCATCATCCATTTCGCTACAAATTTGTAAAATTGTGTATTCGTACGCGAACTAGCTTCTTACTGCTCATCACAGCATCTATTTATTTCACACATGTTGTCGGAAATAGCATGCATTACCCCGCGCACAAAATAGTTCGTGCCGTCGACTGGTGCAATCTTAAAAGCACACTGTGTAAACAAGCATATTATAATTAGATGATTATATTCAAGATAAAAATGCGTGGAAACATGTTGGTCCTGCTCTATAGGGCAATCTTTAGTGTAGACAAAATCAAACTGGTTCATTCATAATTATAGTATTGTTTTATTTTTTAATTTTAGTTTTTTCCTTCTCTCTTTTGTATTTATTGTATGTAGCCCATTCTCAAACTGATCTCTGCAAACGATGCTTTACCTTGAAGATCGGTCCGTGCTGCTGTTATTATTAAGCCACGAACTCTCGGAGGAAATATGACGTCGAGGATATTGTTATATCCTTCGTGAGTCCTTCTTGTCGTGAGGAAGTTTTGAGAATGAATGAGAGAGAAAACCTAAAGAAACAATGGATAATTGGGTTGTTGAATAAAAAAATAATATACGATTTTTTTTATGTATTTCGAAACTTTACATATCTTAAATTATATTGTCGTTTCAAAAAACTCTTAATTTTTTTTTTCAATTTATTATTAGCAATTGAAAATCGATAAAATTTTGTAAAGAACCACGTGACTACAAACGGGCCACAATTGGTTGCCATGTTGGTGACGTCATAACGTTCAAGGCAATCATGACAATATAGTGTCAACTACACGTAGATTGACTAAAAATAGCCGAAAATGAGTGCAAAAATATTATTAAACAATACATTTTATTTAGTCATGTGTGATAAAGGATTTATAAAGGCTTATGTCGATAAAATACACACCTGATGGACGATTTGGAAGTTTTGAGCATAAATAAAGTAGTCGTAATGAATAATACGTGAGAGTGGACCGGTGTTCCAGGTACATTAGGAAACATAATTGTCATAACGTTATCGTTTTTACATATGGGTGGGTGATATTGGTGTAAAATAAAAAGTAAACAAACACGATTGGCGCGAAACTTTGACTTTGGATATCAAAAAACTTCATTAGATACCACTAAATACGATACACATATACATATAATTTTCGGTAATGCCCATTATTTACATATCCCTTAATGGAGGAGCTCGTGGCTGAATAATAACAGCCGCACTGTTCGATCATCAAGGTTAAGCAACGTTTGACGAGGTCGGTCCGTGGATGGGTGACCATTTCAACAAACCGAGTTTCCTCCGTGCCTCGGAAAGCACGTTAAGCCGTTGGTCCCGGCTGTCATTTGAAGATCTTTGTCAGTCATTACGGGTAGTCAGAAGCTTGAGATCTGACACCAGTCTTGCCAAGGGGTACCGTGTTAACCAGTTACTGGGTTGTGGAGGTCAGATAGGCAGTCTGTCCATGTAAAACAGTGGTACCCAGCTGAATCCGGTTAGACTGGAAGCCGACCCCAATATAGTTGGAAAAAGGCTAGGCAGATTGACAATATCTCTCAATAATATTGAACACTAATGTCTATATTATATATTTACAAACACTAAAAAGTTTGTAGAAAAGAAACGTGAAAATATTAACTTGGTAGATTTTCATTACACTAATTCTTCAGTAAATATCTCTTAAATACATTGACCGATTTTTACAATTCAAACAGTAATATTAGTTTTACGCCTATATCTGTCATTTAAGTATAAAATAATGAATATATCACCATAAACAAAAAATCATGTTTTCAAGTTACGTAATTATACAACAATGTCAACTTTGCTCGAAAGTTCCCTTAGAATTTACTATTCTCAGTCTATAATGATCAAAGTAAGAATTTAATACTAAATTAGAACAAGATAACAACAGAATTAACACATTATATGTAATTGGAATCTAGTTAGACGTAGAACACTGCTCAAATTTAGTAGATTGCTAGGTACACACGAATCACATATATTTGGGATCTTTTTGTAGTATTCGTACATAATGGTACGAAGCAAGCACTATAACTTTTAAGGTTCGATATTTATGGCCAATATATTCGATATTCATCAATATATTGACGATAATAACAAGATTGAATTGGTTAAAAGTCAAAACACTGTATCAGCTATGTGCTACAATGAGTAGAAATGAACGTTGTGACGTCACACGGGCTCGGTTTTGTTCGGCAAACTATCGGGGTGTTTTCGGTACTGGATTCAAAAAAATATTTTCAATTGGATTTTACTTTGTAATTATAGTGAAAAAAAAAAAACTAAAAATAGTTTTGTATGAAAACTTATATATGATCTATTCATTTTTTACAAAAAAAAATTTGGTTCAACAAACCAATTGTGTGAAGGATGAAATGGCTAGAGACGATAGGGGCTGATATGATAATATTCTAGAGAGGTGGTAACTCCCTCTAATACTGGTTACTTGAAAAAAAAAATACCTACTTACCTACAAAGTTTAGGAACACGCACTCATCGAAACTTCGTTAATGAAGTAACCAGATATCGTGTACTTTACTTACAAAGTTTAGTCAAACATAACTCCCCGTAACTTCGATCAATTTATTTCCTCAAGCACTTTTGCTAATGAAAATGCGGGCTTAACTTTTATTACCTACTCTACCCAAATACAACAATTGTTAAGTTCTTCTTTACGACTAAAATAATTAAGTTATAACAATAAATCAATAAAGCTAAGTTGTTTATTTGTTTGTTTATTTCAACACAAACCATCTCGAGATGTTTTCCCCTCTATCACTTTCTGTTTTGTAACTATTTGCGATGTTGCCATCCTTGTCACACGATTGAGTCATCCCGAAAAGCGACATGCGGGCGCTGTGTAGGCGCCCTATAGTCTGGACATGGACATGACAAACAAACTTACTAAAAGCTACCAAGTTCAATTTTATCTCATAGTAATAAGGTTCATTTGGCTGTAAGTTAACTGCAAATAAAACCACCCCATCATAGGAGCGCAGGATTACGTCATCCTCTATCTTGCCAGGTCATAGCCAACCAGAATAGCATGGCCTACCATTTTATAGGAATTAAATAAAAATGGTAGCTCCCTCAAAATAGTTGACATAAACCTCTTTTTGAGAAAACGAGCCCAAGGTTGTGTGCTAGTTGTATTTAACAATATTGGAGTTTGGTCAAAACAAGCTCCAGGAACTGGAGAAGGGTAACCTTGGTCTATAATAAAAGTGGAATACAGAGCCTGGATAATGTCGTGACCTTCTTGGCACAGTGTGTAACCTATTTGTTTAAATAGTTTATGATAGCACGTAATGTGCAATCCTGCAAAATATTAAATTAAAGTTTGGTAACTGAAATGGCCACTGAAGTTTTGTTTACCTATTTACCTTACTTATGACATTTTCTTTTTTTCAAATTGATTCAATGTGTTTTTTGCTACACAAATCACGCTACAGTAGCAATCACGCAATTGAACACAACGGTAGAATCAATTCTCCCTTTTTTATCCAAAAGCAATATTATTTGAAATCTTAAAAGCTCTCTTCCAATTTCCTGTTAAATAAGACAGGCTATTTTAGAATTTTATGAGTAAAGTAAACCGTCGAATACCGTCTTTTAATTTAAACCTATATTATTATTTTTATTTATTATTATTATTTTCAGCCTATTCTCTCCCACTGCAGGGCAAAGGCATCCCCTTCTTCCTTCCAATCCTCTCAGTTTAGGGCAATTGTGGACCAACCCTGTCGATAGGCATCAAGTTCATTCCGCCATGTTCAGCTGGGTCTGCTGCGGTCTCACCTAACTTTTCCAGGACCCAAATTGTGGTTGATTTAGCCCATGAACCGTTTGACATGCGGCAGATATGTCCGGCCCAGACCCATTTTAACTTGGCTGCTTTTTGGGTGACGTACCTATATGTAAACCAATATTATAAAGAAGTAAATTTACTTGTTTATTTACATGTTTGTTAAAGATAATCTCCATAAGTAAGTTTATACAGAACTCATTTTGAAAATCGAACTTTTGATTTCGAAAAATGTACGGTACCAGCGGGATAGGATAGGCCACATGAACGAAATCTTGAGAAAAAACAAAAAACAAATTTAAAAAAAAAAACACGAAAATTAAACCGATTGCCACAGCAATTGCAGTGCAAAAATAACAACCGTTTCGACGAAATCGGTGTCTTTGGTACCTCTTGTTTTTATCGTTATCCAACACCGACTTCCGAACTGATAGTTATTTTTACCATTTTTTGTGTTTTGCTATAACTACTCAAGGTATATTTTTTGTGAAGACGTTTTAATTTCTCTCTTTTTAGTTTTT
Source organism: Orthosia gothica (assembly GCA_949775005.1). Taxonomy (NCBI): domain Eukaryota; kingdom Metazoa; phylum Arthropoda; class Insecta; order Lepidoptera; family Noctuidae; genus Orthosia; species Orthosia gothica. The sequence continues at coordinate 12,042,503 of OX459044.1, forward strand.
TAGGGTTCCTTACCCAAAGGGTAACAACCCTATTACTAAGACTCCGCGGTCCGTCTGTCTGTCTGTCTGTCTGTCTATCTGTCTATCTGTCTGTCACCTGGCTGTATCTCATGAACCATGATAGCTAGGCAGTTGAAATTTTCACGGATGATGTATTTCTGCTTCCGCTATAACAAAAAATACTAAAAGCAGGATAAAATAAATATTTAAGTGGGGCTCCCATACAAGAAAAGTGATTTTTTTGCCTTTTTTGCAATAATGGTACGGAACCCTGCGTGCGCGAGTCCGACTCGCACTTGGCCAGTTTTTTAGTAGTTATTAAGGATAACTCAAAACTGCGTCTCAGATCTTGATCACATTTAAATGGGACCAAATGAGAAACACCAACTTTCAAATAAAAAGAATCATCAAAATCGGTTCACCTAGTAAATAGTTTTGAGACTTTTTTTTATAAGAGTTACTCATATAAAAAAAATCGAATTGAGAACCTCTTCCTTTTTAAAGTCGGTTAAAAACTAAACATTGCCGAGAAAACACGAAGCAACTTGGAACAATGTGAAGGAAGGGCTGTCTTACTTAAGACAGGCTAAAACAATAAACATAGGCGTACGTACGGGATATATCCTGTAAAGCGGTAGACAGGTTGTAATCCTTTACACATTAAACACGCGTCTTAGTTAGCTGTCTTTGGGATTATGAAGCTCAAAATGGAAAGGTAAGATCCTGACATGTCCGTATTATAGTTTAGGTTAGACTGTTGGTTATGATATTAACAATTAAAAAAATAATGGTATTTTTAAAACAAAGGAGTAAATATGTACATACTTGTTACGCGGTGCTAATCTATGAGGATCGCCAAACCCAAATTCATATTTGATTCATACTTCGAACATTGTCAACAACTTAGAAATAATTAACTTGTAACTTTTAGTATAATTAAATTTTATTAAATAACTTTTGCTATTTTTTGGATCCTCCGGTTGTAGCCTACGTAATTTACTTAAACACTAAACAAAAGTAAACTACACAAACTTATACTAAACCTAACTACTTATACTATATACAAAATAAAGGTACACTTAGGCGTCGAAGTACTCCTCCACATCGCTGTCATCCAGGAACGTGCCCAGAAGAGCCAGTCTTCTGGGCACGTTCCCGGATGACAGCCCTCTGACGTTCTTTGAGCAAAGAACGAGCCAGCCCTCTGGTGACAGTGTCGATCAGTCGGCGCGAGATCTACTTTAAAAGGAAACGTGCACTCGGGCCCCATGACCCAAGCGTGTCAAAACCAAAAGACTCAAAACTGTAATTACCAATTAAGTCACAGTACTTGCGCCGCTTGAGGGCCTCAGCAGACGCAGCAGCAGCGCCAGAACAGCCCGCCAAACTAGAAACATGAGACTGCGCAAGGGTGTCGACACAGGTTGCCTACCCACCTTTCATGGCACCAATGTCAAGATAAGTGGTCTCTTCCCATTGTCACGTACCAAGCCGTTAGGTTATAATACAGCTGGTAGGCCGGTGGTGATAAGGGCTCGACGAATAATGTAATTGATGCTAGCGTGCCGTGTAATGCTTCCTATGCTCTGGCAACAAGACAGCCCATGGTGCCCAAGGCTGCTGACAGCTTGACCACATTGGCATCGATGTGCAGCAACACAAGGTGTGCCTAAGCGTAGACAGGTTTTTTTCGATAGGCTCGCTTTTGACCACTACCTCACCTGATGGTAAGAGATGATGTGGCCTACGGTGAAGCACGCTTGCCTAGAAGAAACCTATTCACTCTTGACTTAAAGACCCCAAGGTTGTAGCTATCAGGGAACAAAGACTCCGGAAGGTAGTAAGTATTAGCAAAACGCAGTCAAATTGTGCAGTTCCGTCGCACACTCCCCGAAAAGTAACCGATAAAAAACCGACAGGCTGGCAACTCGTCGTCGATGTTCGAGGCCTTGGAGCTTTGACGCGACCAGTGCATCATTGCCAATAAGCCTCTTGGCCCGTCTGTCAATCGCCTCAAGTGCATCAAGCTGGTATTTGGCAGATCCATCCCAGAGATGAGAGCAGTACTCCATGCACGATCGAATTTGCGCTTTATACTAGTTGAGCAGCTGTTCAGGTGTGAAGTACCGTCTCACCTTTGCAAGAATCCCCAACTTTGTTGCGAGCCAAAACGAAGAGTCATCCATCATAGTGCCTACGGTGGATGACGGGAGTGCTTGAAGCCACAAACCCGACTCCCGTTCCCCCACAGCCATCAGACGCGCACGCTCAGCAGTACAATAATAATAATAATACAGTATTAATAATTGGTTTGACTAGCTGTTGTTTGATAAATATCATTGGTCAAGGACTTCAATTGTTTTTCTAGATTATTGTGCCTAATTTTTTTATCAGCATCAAAAATTTTTACAAACTTTTATTTATTTTGCAACGTATGTATGTATGTATGTAAGTGTATTCTGGTCAAATCTTGCAACTGAATTTTAAATAATTTTTAAAGCAATTATCCTCCAATCCGTTTTTTTTTAATGATAAATGATTTTATTTCTGTAAGTTGGTTTGTACAAACGCTTTTACATGTCTAACATATATTTTTTTTTAAACTAGGTGAGGTCGGCGTTTCCTATCTGACTACTCTGAGAAGAAAACTCAGAGGTCACAGTCTCTTTTAAAGTCCTGACAAAATCTTGGTTCGATCATGTGAAGACAATGTAGACTGATGTCTGAAATGGTGTTTTTAGGAAAGAACCAGCCAGATTGAGTGGACCTGTCCAGTCAGTGTACGCATTTGTCAATAACCGAGCAGCTCAACTCAAAATTTAAGGAGCTCAACGATTCGACGAACAATACCAAAGAAAGGACATTCGGGTAGGCCGCATAAACTACTCAAACTGCCAGACCATGATTAAAAACTAAGATAAATTAAAAAAAAAATTATCCACATAGTCTTCACATTCACAATAATTAAAATAAAATAATATAATACTTTAAAAAGTAAATATTCTTGTCATTGCAAGAAAACAATTTTTTTTTTTTTTATAAAAAATAACAAAATTTATGGTGCAAAATATTTAAAAAAAAACTAAATTAATTGTAGCAGCTCACTCCCAAGCCGTTTTATCCTCATCGTAATCTTTAACGCTATAAAACGCTTTTTGGAACAACTAACGTTTAATGAATGATTTAAATTTATTAAGACTTAGATTTTGTACGTGGCTTGGAAGCATATTATAAAAGCGTACACATTGACATCTAAACGAGCCCCCTATTTTCTTGAGCCTTGTTGTAGGTACTACAAATTTGTGTTTGTTCCTAGTATTTATATTATGGATATCACTGTATTTTTCAAACAATTTTATATTTTTATGGGCATATAAAAGATTTTCATAAATATACTGAGAAGGCACAGTCATTACATTAATCTCCTTAAATTTCTCTCTGAGAGAGTGTCTCGGGCTTAATTTATAAATTGATCGAACAGCTCTTTTCTGCAAAACAAAGATAGTCTGGATGTCGGCGGCATTTCCCCACAACAGAATACCGTACGACATTACACTATGAAAATAGCTAAAGTATACTAAACGGGATGTCTCTATGTCCGTTAAATTACGAATTTTTCTTACAGCATATGCTGCGGAGCTTAGCTTCTTTGACAATTTATCTATATGTGGGGCCCACTAAAGCTTAGCATCCAAAGTTAAACCTAAGAATACTGTGCTATTTTCAGGATTCAATTCTTCGCCCTTTATCAGCACATCAGTTTTCACCTGCCTAACGTGAGGTAGGGTAAACTTAATGCATTTCGTTTTTTTTTCATTAAGAAGTAAATTGTTAACATTGAACCAGTGAACTACTTTTGAGATTACGATATTTACATCGTCAGTAACCAGCTGCTGACGTTTAAGATTAAACAAAAGTGAAGAATCATCCGCAAACAACACTATATTATGGTTATCCTTTATGAGGTAAGGCAAATCATTAATATAAATAAGAAACAAGAAAGGACCAAGAATCGAGCCCTGCGAGACTCCCATTGTTACTATAGATATAGTTTAGTTTGGATGACATTGCATGGTTAGCTAAGTGACGTCACTCTAAATCCAATATGGTGGACAGCCCAAGACCGGGGACGAGTTATTTTTTTTTGCACTGCCTTAATATGGGTATCAAATTAAAGGGTTTCCTGAGAAGAATACGAAAGAAGCTGGTTAAAAAAAAAGATATATAATAATTTAATTCTAGGTCAGGTCACATCGATTAATGGTACGTTAAGTGAACAAATAATTATATACTACACATACACTGAACAGCTGTTTTATTTTTATTTTTGAAGAGTTGTTCTTGCATAAGTAAATCATCCATCCTACCTTGGTACTAGCAAATCTCAAACTAAACAAGCAATAAATTACATTTATATTTTTGCGACTACATTCAGATACTGAATATTATTATTATCTGACATCTCAAATTATCCATTCAATCATATTTTCTTTAACTTTTCCAACACATTCCATTATGACATACTGAAAAACATCCAAAAATTAAACATAATCCTGTCAAATCATGTAAATACAAGCAAACAATGCCAGCAGACAAAAGCCATCCCGTCATAAAAAACGCAACGTCGCAGCGCACATGTACAGTCGAACAAGCTATCTCGTCAATTGGCTGCCAACTTCCAACTAGGAACTATGGAACTGGCTTCCCGGCCTCCTTAATTATTAAAGAAGTTAATAAAATAATATTATGAAGATAAGCACTTATTCGAATTAAGAAGAAGACAAGATTTGACAAGGTTGGCTGGTCGTGGATAAATTTGAAAGAGAGTTACCGCGGCCCTGACACAAGCAGCTATAGGAACACGGGTGGGTTTTAGTCAGTAGAACTCTGACACGGCCTCCAGCTTCACCCAGAGCAGGAGAAGTCATTGCATGAAATTGCACAAATAAAATTCCGTTAGCTATTAGGTGGTTTTTAGGGTTCCGTAGCCAAATGGCAAAAAACGGAACCCTTATAGATTCGTCAAGTCTGTCTGTCTGTCTGTCCGTCCGTATGTCACAGCCACTTTTTTCCGAAACTATAAGAACTATGCTGTTGAAACTTGGTAAGTAGATGTATTCTGTGAACCGCATTAAGATTTTCACTCAAAAATAGAAAAAAAAACAATAAATTTTGGGGTCCTCATACTTGAAACTGAAACTAATTTTTTTTTTCCATCAAACTCATACGTGTGGGGTATTTATGGATAGGTCTTCAAAAATAATATTGAGGTTTCTAATATCATTTTTTTCTTAACTGAATAGTTTGCGCGAGAGACACTTCCAAAGTGGTAAAATATGTGTCCCCCCTGTAACTTGTAAAATAAGAGAATAATAAAACTAAAAAAAAATATAAACCGCACTTTACCAAGTATGGAACCCTTCGTGCGTGAGTCCGACTCGCACTTGGCCTTTTTTTATTAAATGTCAAAGTATTAGGTTCCTATTCTAGCGCCTGTCATTTAGAATAAATCGATTGCGAAGAGGTACTCCTGTCTCACATTAACTACTGTAAAAAATATACAGTGTGCTTAATAGCCATAGCCATTGACACTTTTACATCAGTCTATTTAAAAGCAGCTTATACAAATGTTATCGCTCACAATAAAAATAATATTGGAAGAACCCTTCCAATTTTGGTAACTAATGATTAGTAAATCATAATCATAATATATCGTTTATTTATAACATAAGGCACATTTTACAATAAAATATCTTAAACATATAAAAAAAGACAGTTCCTTATTTGCCTGAACTAGGTTGAACCTGTGTTTCAGGGTATAAAGTGCTTAAAACTTATAATAAATAATAATAAATTAACAATGGGTATGGTATATCAATACTTAAATTAAAGACACAGCAAAATTATTATTTTGTTACAGCCAGGAGATCTTCTGTCTCTCCGTAAGAGATGTCAAGTAGATGTTCAAGGATAGTCTTTTTTACATCTAAAATAATTTAATTTATACATACTTAATTTTTTATTTAATCTATTGTACAGAAATGGACCTAAGAAAGTAAAGAATCTATTTACAAAGACATATTTTGAGGATGCATGAGAATCGCAGACAATGTCATTTCGTCTCTTATTATTTATGTATTCGGCGTTATAGGAAAGCATGGTGTGTTCTTTTAATACTAAGTGCATAATGAAAAGCTGCCGAACAGTCAGCATGTTGCAGGATTTGTAAAGCAGATCAGTGGGGTAGAGAAAAGGGTGGAAATTGGCTACTTTTAAAATTGCTCTCTAGCCCTTTCAAGAGGAAGTAGATGCGTTTTTAGTGCGCCACCCCATGAGGTGATACAGTATTGGATTTCAGATTGACCTAGGGCCAAATAGACTTGTTTAATCATTTTTCCGCCATTGATGCTGGAACTCCAATCACTATTATGCGCGGGTTGCGTCTTTTCGGTTCATTGACTGTAAGCTGACGAAGCAGTTTGAACTGATTGCCTCAGCTTATCTAGGTCCTCTTTTGTCTCCGTGCTAATTATGAGTCCTCCTTTCCCTATCTTGCGTACGCCTCTCACCTTCAGCTTCATTTCACCAGGGCATATCATTTTCTGGACTATGTTCTTGGTTTCATCGCTGGTCTTTGAACTGTCGGTGGGATAAATCGCCACGGAGCTAAAACTATTAGGACGAACGAAGTTGTCAGACCCCTTCTTCACCATGTCTGCAAAAGATGATGCAGCTGTTTCCTGCTGCTTTGCACAGCATTCCTTAAAAGTCCGGTTCATCTCCATTACACACTCCTTTAGGTCCGTTACGCAGTCTCTTTCTTCGGTCAATATTTTTAGGGAGTTATGGGTCCTAAGGGCATTTTGTTTAAGCGACTGGTATTGAACAGCCAGTTGCGAGACTCCATATCCAACCTTACGGCACAAATTGGTTATTTTTAGCTTCTGATCTGAGTTAAGTTTTCCTTCAGACGCAATAGCACACACCTCACCCAAGTGTTGTTCAATGGAACCCATCCAGTTCTGTATCTCCGCAGTTGAGACTACCTCAATTTCTTCCTTGGCTTGAAGACGTCTCGGTTGTTGGGGCTGGGTCGGTGTAGGTGTTGAAGGAGGGCTGCGCCGCATCACCCCACTCCGATTAAAGGGGCTGCCTTCCATCTTTCAGATTATAATAATATATAATCCAGTCAGTCCATTATTCACTTATTTGCAATTTCAAAGAATGTCAATATTACACTTCAATATACTAAAACTAGTTCACGATTTATGCTAAAACGTTAATTTAAATTATTTTTAATGCATTGATGAGCACGTCTGTATGCGACGAGTGCGCGAAAATCCTCGTAACATAATCAATTTTAATTCACTATCCATTACAAAGTGAACATTTTATTGTTTCTGTAGTGAACTCATGTTTGAACAAGTAATAGGTTATATTATCTTGTCTTTGCCTGTATACCAAATAGCCCGTTTAACTGTACGTGCGGTACGCGAACAATATGCGTGATGAGTTCCCTTGTTTTACACACCACACAAAAGATAACCTACATCACCGGTGCGGCTTACAGCGAGCAGGTTTAACGAAGTACTGCCGTGAATAAGAGGTAGCAGTAGTGATCATATCATGATATAAAAGAGCGAAGGGGCACTTAAGATACTAGTATTGAGGTAATTTTTTTTAGTGATGAATTCCCTTATCTTACACGCCCGTCCCGAGCGAGGTTACACTGTATGTGTATGTGTGAGCGGGGTATACTGATAATTTTCGTGGGACTATTTTCCAGTGACTATTTTCCACAAGGGTTTTGGTATTTGATCCATTGTTGACGTTGTGTACCTTTAGTAGATGTTATTAAATATTTGGTTAAAAATACAATTAACTTGCACTGAGTTTATTAAATTTGAAGGTATAATGATAAAATAATGATTATCCAAACAAAACGGGCTTTGCCTGGGTCATAATAATGTATAGCCTGTGTATCTTTCAAACGGTGTGAAATATTATTTCAAAAAGTGTAGTGGTTCCAGAGATTACTCGTGTTCACGTCCGAACAAAATAAAAATTGGGGCTCTCTCTTTAAAATATTACCAAAGACAATATTAAATAAAAAAAACATTTATTTCAAGCGGAGCTTTTCACTTGCTACGGCGTAGCACATTACTACGGCTTGCTACGCCGCAACGAAATTATCAAAACCGAATACAAAACGCATGTATTGTCGAGTTAATTCTCAAATAAATTTCGAAAGGTCCCTCAAACAACTTTTTTATGCTTCCCTAGTCATTGTTCAAGTAATTTGAGCTCGGCTATCGGGGGCAATCACTTTTTCTTAGCAGCCCCGTGTAAACTGACGGTGTCTGGAACCCATTTGAACATTTTAATTTTAACTTTTATTAGCAGCTCAGTTTACTTGAAGATCTATAGTGTACCTGCTGAAGGTCTCATTACGGGCTATGCAAATAATTGTTGCTCGGGAAGGTATTTTTGAAGAGTATTCTTTTAAATCTTGTCTTAAATGTAAAAAGAATATTGGAGGATTATTTCTGCGAACAATGTGTTGGCCACTGCTACTTAAGCCTGATGAGATCCGCGGGCCTCAATCTATTGTCATTTTATTTGAAAAAGTCCTATTAAAAACTGTCTTTTAATAAAAAAGGACGCAAAATAGTTCATGTAGGAGAGGTTAGCGAAGCTGACGGATACGTGAAGTACAGAGGCCCTAGTGGGGGTATTACACTATCATTTAACTAGGATCATAGATCTATAAGTCATATTTATACGATAATCTATACCAATATTATAAAGAGGTATAGTATATTATTAAACAAGGGGATAAAGCAGTGTCTTCTGTCGTGGGTGACGAATTAAATCGCGAGCGTAACGAAGGACTCGAGGGATTTAAGACGAGTCATGAGTGTAGCGAGGGATTTAAGTTCACCCAAGACTAAGACAGCTTTATCACCGAGGAAAATACTCCACTTTTCGTACCATTTGCGCAAAAATTAACACAATAATAATATGAGATAAGCATTTTCATTTATTTAAAAACAATGTCAATTAAAAGTAAAAGTTAACATTCGAAACATTGGTCCAATTATTGATAGAGAGAGTTACATTCTTGATTGGTACATTTATTGTTGATGAGTTGATTTGAGTATTTCTCTGTTCTTGCGTCTGAGGAACTTGCGTTTCATTGTAGATAGCATACGTCGGAGATAGTGGTGGTGGTGCATCGTGAGTTATGGACGAAGATAAGATGCCGGAAGTTGATGGTTGTGGCTCTGTGTGTAGAGTTCAACATCTTTAAGTTTTAAATATTTAGCCATTTCCTTTGGCATATTGCTAATTTAATTTTTGCCGATGGCTTGTCGAGTACCTTTCCTATTCCGATAGTTTATAAAAAATCTATTGTTTTCCATGTTGGTGGGACGTAATGCTTGGTATTTATGAATGATTTTAGTATATTGTCCTTGTACTATGAATGACCGATTTTTCTTTGTCTTAGTTTCCTTTACATTAATCAGCAGTAACTCATTGGAATGATTTTCAACGTCCTCCACCTTTAAGTTGCCGCGGATGTGAACTTGCAGTTCACATCCACGGCAAGCACCATTGCGATTGGAAACATGTGTAGAAATGTCAAATGCTATTGAAATGCCACGTGATCAATACCTTACATTTTGGCATTTCGACAATCGCCATCACTGAGTCAACTGAGCTGACAAAATGACACATTGTCAGGGCCGATTGCTATCGGTACGCTTGGGGAGGCCTATGTCCGGCAGTGGATGTCTTTCCAGCTGAAATGATGATTGGTAGTTTCTACTGATTTTTTCCATTCCACAGATCTTAAATCAATAAAAACATGATTGAGATATCAAAAGTGAATAATATTTTTCTATCAAATAAAAATTCGATCAACATAATAACCTGTTTCCATGTTTGCAAAATAATTAAAACACTATAAGCATGATATTGTTATTAAAATGATTGTTAATGTTTGATTATTCTAATTGATGATTTACTAATAATGTAATAGTTGACTTACTGTACGTTTTGGGTCAATCTGTAAGTGATTACTACTTACTACGAATAGGCGTGTCAAGATCGTAGACAGTTTCGGCTTTTTATTCTTAGAACTTGTCCGTTAGGGCCGCTAGTCTTGTTCACGTCAACATTGCGCAGTACCCTAAGGAAATGTTTAAATCAACCATCAATAATCTAACCATTTCACCAGTAACATTGTATAAGTTTTTTTTTGTTTTGTGTACGGGAGGTAACCTTCAAAAGGCGACTGGATTTTTTTGGGGAAAAGACGAGGGAGTGTGGGATTTTTACCTCGCTAAAATCACCCCGGTAATCACCATCAGCACGTAGAAGAGGCCCCGTGACCTCTCAAAAGACTACCCTGGAGCCCTGTGGAGACTGAATAAGCACCTCCCCTGAGCCTCACTGTGCACGGCAGCACGTGATTACTGTGCCACCGTCTTTCCTAGAGTCACTTGGTGGGCGGACAGAGTCCTCAATCTGACCACCCGCAACCCCGGAGTTCCGCCTACTTTTGAAGCAGGCGGGGTTTCGGCGTTTTAGTCATCCCGGCAGCTGCCTCCCCGACGCCTTCTTCTCCGAGCGGGATCGGCTCACTCGCGATTCCACTCGGCGGCCTTCTTCTGGACCATCACGGTCTCGTAGAAGGAGGCCATTGCCTTCCAGTTTTCTGTCTCTGCCAGCATGGTCCCCACAACTGCTGGCAAAGACAGGTCTCACCCGATCCTATCGACCAAGACCTTCCGCTCAGAGGCCCACCCAGGGCACTCTTCGAGCGTGTGCTGTGCAGAGCCAAGGTCGCCTCCGCAGTGGTGGCAATTTGTCGTGGTCTCTCGCCCAATCCTATTCAGGTACCCACCGAAGCAACCGTGCCCGGTCAGTACCTGAGTGAACCTGTAGGAGTTGTGCTCCTCTCTTTTCAGTCAGGCTTCGAAATGCGGCAGGACGGCTTCGACAACGTGACAACGAAATGTGTATAGGTTCCTATTGTATTTATATTTATGCAGTAATAACACAAATCACGGATTTGTTAGCGTTTATGTACGTCACAATGTTTACGAATCTAAAATTAGCTCATTTCCCCCGGGTTCACAAAGCTTCCGCTTGTAAATTACAATTATTGCTTTCACATACAAACAAATACACATATGTAGATACGCAGGTTATTTTGGCTATAAATGAGAACCTAGCCAGATCGTTGGATGATAATACAAAACTAAGTAAGCTTTTGCTTATAGGTAAATTCAGAGCAATTCATTATGCATGTACTTTAAATTTTGATAAATGGAAATAATAAATTTACTAAGGCTGAAACTATCTTACTCCCCCATAGACCAATAGAGATTGTACCTTGTGTGATTGCAACCTTAAGATGGTAAAAAGATAATTTTCCTGACTGTACCTGCTGAATGTCAAAGCCTAAAAAATTATGTGAGTCTTTAATTTGCGAACGTGATATTAAAATAAATAGGCCTAGGTGATACACTACTCATGTGTGCTTATTCGATGTTCGTGATTAAACCAAACCCTAGAGAACCAATTTTGCTTTTAAGTTTGTATCTTTTTCTAGATATCTGATCGGAAGATTTAACATTATTTCTATGTTCAGTAGGTATACTATAAACGAATATAATATGAGATAAATTCTCGAAAGCTAATATAATATCTATAAATATGAATTGGTTTTCTAGCATAACAACTTAAATATTTGACGAAATAGACCATTCATAAACATGGGTTGGTCGTAAACACGCTTTTATTTGCTTGATAAGTATGTTTAAAGGTATGCGTAACAGGGTGTAAAGTCTTACCAAACGGGTGTTGCATCTGGTCCGGGAAACTGCGCAATGGTTATAGTCGGACTGTTGTATGTGTTCAAATCGCGCCGAAAACTTTGCTTGCGCGATGCAGGTTTGTGTGACGTCATGTCATTAGTTTGTAAGTGGCGGCGTTGGTGCCGCTACATATGTATGTCTAGGTAACGGAATCTTTGAACTTTTTTTTAACCCCCTTCAAAATGTCGGATTAGTTTGAAACTTTTGTCATAGCAAAAAAGCGTGGGGTGCTTGATGTCAATTGTTATAATATTTTATTGATAGATACGAGAGTAATAATTATGAAAATATCTTCAAAAGTACCCCACGCTTCTTTACAATACAATATTTTTTCTTAATAACATGTTCTAAATTTAAATTTATTGAAAATTATTTTCTACTTTTAAGGTTGGTATCCTATTGAAAACAAAACGTTGGTATTCTATTAAAGCGATCGATTTGGCAACACTTGGGTTACACTAACTTATGGTCAGCAGTGGATGTTTTTCAGCTGAAATGATGATGATGATTAATAGCAGTATCGGAATAAGATCGACTGCCTATCTGACCTCCACAACACAGTAACTGGGTAACACAATATGGACCGACTGGTGTAAAATTTTCTGGCTTCATCATTATCTTCCTGCCCTTGTTCCATGTTACATGGGGTCGGCGCAACACGTTTTCTTCTTCCATACTGTCCTGTCCCGCTATCACTAATTACCTTTTCTTTCATATCACTTCTCACACAGTCGCCGCCCCTCCCTCTTCATCCATCCACATTTATATGCATAACTCTTTAATAACATGCGTTTCATCCCTCCTCATCACATGACCATACCACGACAAAAGGTTTCCTTTCAAGTTTTCTGTCACTGGCGCCACTTTCAAACCTCCTCTAATATACTCATTTCTCACTTTATCCACTCTCGCCGTAACGATTCTCATGTAAGTAATAACATAATACATAAAATAATTGTTTTAATATTTTGCGGGACATTAAAATTAGGTCACAATTTATGTAATTACAGCAGTTTTGATTTATAAACTCCTTTCATTTATAAAATGCGACAATAATTACATGTCACCAAAGGTTGCGTGCCGCACGTAAAACTTACGGGCGTTAAACTAAGTTGATAGCAAACACTGATTTTTGTAGGCTGCTAAAAAACAGTAATTTATGTCATGAAGTTTAACTGTGCTGATAAAGATTTTATAAGGTGTTTTCTAAATCTGATTTAGATTAACAATTTAAGTTTTTAAAGCAAAGATAAAGTGACATTCTAAAAGTGATACCGATTGTCATAAAGTTAAAACTGTATGGGCATGAAATACGCTACTGAAATCCGATAATACGTGGTCAATCTCAAACATGTTGGCTTTTTAACCGACTTCCCAAAAAGAAGGAGTTTCTATGTTCGACATTATTTGTGTTTTTTTTTTCGTGATTGTTCACCGATATTCTCGTCAATTGTTGACCGATTTTGAAAATTCTTTTATTTGTTAGAAAGAGTATGTTCCGAAATTGATCCCATTTAATTTTGGTGAAGATCTGATAAAGAACTTCAAAGATATCCGACAATAAACTCAAAACTCAACTTAACTCTTCAATAAATAACGGCAAATCTATCGGGATTGCTGCAATTGCATGTCTGTTTATTGTTTATACCATTTCGTAACATAACATCACGCCAGTACGCTCTTATAGGGGTACGCAGATCTCTTATTTCAACGGTTATGTTCAAGTTTCATGATATTCAGGTAATCTACTCGTATTCTGGCGTTATAGGTAACTTAGTAAAGAACTTGCCTATTAAGTAGGTACAACTAAAAAGTGAAAAATAAAAAAACTTATTACAAAAAAATACTGCCGACTTCCAATAAAAAAACTGCAAAGTGAAAAAAATAACTGTATTTTTGGAAGTCGGTGTTCATAACGCAATAAATTGATAGGTACCTAAGAAAAGCCAAAAACAAAGTTATTTTTCACTTTGTAGTTTTTTTATTTGGAAGTTGGTAGTATTTTTAAAAAAATAGTTTTTTTGACATGACTAATTATCATCGCATTAGAATGTAATTTTTTTCATTACCAAATGAATACCTAACCTCACTTTTAGTTTCGTAACACCGCAGCCTGACGTAGCTCCGATTGTCGCGCCATCCCGGCGCAAACCGGCCAAGGACATATGGCGCCATTGAGTCTGCACCCCGGAAAACTTACAATGATAAATATTATGACGAATCATGATGAGTATATTACTCTGTCACATAAACTGCTCAATAATAATGACTGTCATCATGCAGCCAGGTTTCCTTTTCTAGTGTCTTATGTTTGAGTATATCATAGCAAAAAGGCTTCGCTTTTCTGCTTCGTTCATTGTTGCTATTAGTGTGTCTTAAGTGCAATTTTTTTCGGAACAGATATAAAGAAAGAGAACATGTTTATTTGACACACACTATGTAGGTTGGCACGTAAGACACTTAATTTTAAGACATTGATTGTCTGCCTCAAGGTTGCTCCAAATAGATCCAGTTTAGCAAAATGCCAAAAAAGTAATAGTTGCTTGACGCTGGTTTTTAATTGAACCCTACGTTGAATTTTGACATTTTCTTTCAGGTGAAGAGCAACTAAAGCAATATTTCAATAGGAGTTAGTCATGTCTACTCGAAAGTAAACGCTTTACAGCTAAAGATGAGCTGTGGTATATTATTATTGCCGATTCAATATTTAAACTCGACCAGTAAAACACGGTGATGCATGTGACAACAAATTATGTTCTGCATTTTTTGCATAGAAAAATTCTACAAAAAAACTGAAAGTCAGCTAGTGCAAAAGAACAGTGGCTTTAGAATTTAGGAATCGAATTCAACGGAATCAAAATCGAATCAAGGCATTTACTTTTATCACTCTCTGATATCAAATGCCTTTCATCTCCTTAACAATTCACAAACCTTTTTTCTACAAAACTGATTGCAAACTAGTCAGCTAAGCCAGTTGGCGCGCCACATCGGCGCCAAACGGCCACGGCCAAGGACATGTGGCGCCGGTCAGTCTATACCCCTGATATGAGACGCTATTGGATGCAACGATGTACACAAGGCTTTAGCGTGGGAGTATTGTTCTTGTGGGTGGACAGTT
Organism: Orthosia gothica; assembly: GCA_949775005.1. Taxonomy (NCBI): domain Eukaryota; kingdom Metazoa; phylum Arthropoda; class Insecta; order Lepidoptera; family Noctuidae; genus Orthosia; species Orthosia gothica. The sequence goes on from OX459044.1 coordinate 12,057,506, forward strand.
ATATGGATTAAAATGTCAGTTTTTTTTGCTTTTGCGTCGGATTATGACGTTGTTTGGATATTATTGTGCAGACATTTATGTTATTTCTTTTGCACAGCAGTGTTTGGAAACAATGTAAGTCCAAAAATAAACAGAGTTGTTTACGTTATTGTAGATAAATAAACTTGTTAGTGTAAAGCGTTCTCTTACACTAAAAGAGAATGTTTTGCAATCTTTCAGACAATTTTTAAACCTATGTTGATAGTGATTTGACCTTCGATAAGCTATTTTTAGTAACTGAAATTGCAAGTACATTCACATGGACGTAATAAGGTGCAATTCGACTGATTTGTGCTAGAATTTGTTATAGTAAATACGTGCGCGTACGCAATTTATATTGCGTCGCAACATTGGGTAGCTGCCTAAGTTTTACAGTGTCCTTAGCCTCATAGTTAGGACTCGGGGTCCCAGCGCTACCAAAGAAAATTTGGTTCAAATAAATGTCATTAGATGTCGCTATATACATGGATTTATTATTGTATTGTGTGTAAAATTTACATTTTTTAGAATTGAACCTAAAAATTGTATGTTTTTTTTTAATCAACACTCCTAGCCACAAGATTATGCAATATTGAGCTCTTAATTCACATTTTAAAGATTATTTAAAGGGATCATTTGAAATTGTTTCCAATAGATAGCGCGGTTTAAAATTTCTGAGGCATGCCACTCGATTTTTTTAAATTTGTATTGTAACACATTTTGGTACAGTGAAACTGTAAAAACTTGCAAAAAATACTATAAAACAAATCATCGCTGAAGAAAAAAATTGCCATGAACCGAGAAAACCCTTTTAATCGCAAGTCGCTGCTAACACCATCTATAGCCGTGGAAAGGAACCGAACGGGATCGAAGTACTTATAAAAATAATCAGACGAAAATCGCTAGTTACGGCAGTTTCTTTGTATGGGATGAGGCATCTGTATGCTAGTATTATACCAGGCCCCTCAGAAAGTATTGCGAAAAAAAGTTTTTATATATGGGAGACTGGCCAGTTATAATGTTTTTCGAAAATATGATTATTTATAAGTAAAAATAAGTAAGTTCCAATTTCAAAATTTCCCTCCACATTTTTTGCGAGTTAATTCAAAGTATTGTGTCTCACTGAAATATGGATCTGCGCCGGGAACATTTTAGAGCTATGATTTTATACGATTTCAAGTGTCGCCTGAAACCGGATGAATCGTACGATAGACTTCAAATGGCATTCATGGATGAAAGCCCTTCCAAGGCAACCGTGTATCGTTGGTATAACGAATTCAAGCGCGGTCGACCAACTTTGGGGGATGACGAAAGAAGCGGTCGCCCTTTGACGGCTGTTACCGAAGAAAACGTGCTAGCAGTGAAAAATTTAATCCAAGACAATAGGCGAATTACATATCAGGAGATTCAACACATATTGAAGATTGGATCGGGAAGCGTTCACGAGATTCTACACAGCCATCTTCGCGTGAGGAGGATAGTATCACGCTGGGTGCCGCACAACCTCACCGATGCTCAGAAGCAGGCCCGGGTGGAATGGTGCCGTGATATGCTTAACAAATTTGAAGCAGGCTCGTCTCGGCGTGTTTACGACATCGTTACAGGTGATGAGTCCTGGATTTATCAATACGACCCAGAAACCAAGCGCCAGTCGACTGTTTGGGTGTTTCAAAATGAGCCAACGCCTACCAAAGTGAAGCGATCTAGAAGCGGGGGTAAGATTTTGATCGCTAGCTTTTTTAATTTGACTGGCCACTTGGTATCAAATCCCTTACGGGATCAAAGAAGCATTAATGCCGAATGGTATACTACCAAATGTTTGCCAGAAGTTTTCTCTGTTATAAGCAACAAGCGACCAAACACAGGGCTCCGCGGGCTACTGCTCCACCACGACAATGCACCTGCGCACACCGCACTCAAAACGAGGGACTTCCTGGACAGCACGCCAGTCAAACTCCTGGGTCACCCTCCTTACAGCCCTGATCTAGCACCGTGTGACTTCTTTTTATTCCCAAAAATAAAAAATCAGCTCAAAGGGATACAATTTTCGTCGCCGGAAGATGCGCTGGCTGCGTTCGAGCAGGCTGTAAACGAGGTGTCTGCGGCGGACTGGAAAAAGTGTTTTGAAAACTGGTTTAGGCGCATGAATCTTTGTATAGAGGCTGGTGGAAAGTACTTTGAAAAGATTTAATAAAAATATATGTACGTATAGAACAATTTTTTTTAGTTTCGCAAAACTTTCTGAGTGTCCCACGTATTATCTGTGGTTACGATTTAGGTATACCCTGAGTACCTTCACCAACTTATGCACCCGCAAAAGTCAGTTCAAAAAAGGTCACCTCTAAAACAAAGCATTGGTAAGTTAATTAGATTAATTATGAGATTACGATGGACCCTGAATACCGAGATCTTCACTAATATACATTCACAAAACTCAGTTTATGACTCCTAAAATATTTACAGTCTTTATAGTACCTACATTAAAATTCAGAACTGCAACTCCTCAACTATGGGGTTGTTACATAAAAAATTCGTCAACAACACGAGAACGTTCTCGGACGTGAAACATAATGATAACGGATTGCGTTGTGTTGAAAGCAAGTTAATATTTTGTTCACTTCGCGCCGCCATAAATATAACTTAGTATAGGTACAAGACGTGGGCCATTTTATTTTTAACTCAAGAATTCATGGTCCTTTTTATTCAAACGAATAATAAATGTTGTAAAATAAAATAACAAGGTTTCCTTCACGGTTCATTCATTCAATAACTTCGATCAAGTTTTATCTACTTCTTTCCAAAAGCCACATATAAACACAAAATGCGTTAACGGAAGCACTTTATTTGCTATCTTTTCAATATCATTATTATTAGCTTCTGTCAGCGGCTTAGCCCACATGGCTCCTCCTCCAAGGTCCAATCTATGTCTAAACCAAATGTTAATCAAAATTGGTTTAGAGGTTTAAGCGTGAAAACGAAACAAATAGACAGACAGACAGAGTTACTTTCGTATTTATGATAAAGTATGGTAGTATCTAAAGCTATAAAAGGAACTTTTGGCACGTTTCCACAAACAACTCACAAAAGTTTACCTAGCAGACAATGTCGTTCAAGCGCCAAAACATCTTTGTAGAACTGTGTCAGTGCTCTGTGTTAATATAGCAGTTAAGGCATTATTTTCCTGATGAAACTACTTTTGTTTATTACATAGGGAGAGAGTGATGTAACGATATTTTCGGCCATGTCTGCAGTAAGAGTGAAATTACATTGTAGGTTCTGAAACAGCTACTAAATTCAGCAGACTGCCAAACGTGGTGTCTCATCCCATACGAAGAAAACGTGCCGACGTACTACTGTACTGATTATACTACTACTAGATAAATTATGTAGAATGAAATTAAAATGTGTGTGAGTTTTTTATTTTTTATTTACTTGTGTTTCTATACCAACAGCTGGTTCAAAACCGGATCATGGGACCTTGCGGGGAATAAGAGAGAGGGAGAAAAATAGGTGTACCGTAGTACAAACATTCACTCCTATTCCTCTCTCTCAATATTTTGGTGTGCAACAAAGTATTTTTTTTCCATTTAACACGTTGATCTGTAGACAACAACCCAAACATAGTTTGCTCCAAAAGATGACTAATACAGCCAATATTCTTTACCCGTTTATCCTCGATTTATAAGCAATAGATACACATTTCACCCTTTCACACAATATGGCGTACCTTTTTGCCACGAGGAGAACTAGTAAAACCAATACCTACTATTACGTATATATATGAGGTTGGTAAGACCCCATTAACAACTTGATACGTGGATAATTTTGCCCCCACTATCCCCGAATATTAAGCAGATATTTTGCAATACTAATGTTAGATTCGTGGTAATAATTTCTGACCGAATTTTGGCTGGTTAGTTCCCAGAATGGTTTTAAAGGTACGCAGTTTAGACAAGAGTATGTTATTGCTTGTTCAGCTTCGATTAATGGAGCATTTTTTTGAAAATGAAATATACGAAACTCAACTTTATTTATTGACATTATTTGAGTTCTTTATTTCAAACAGTTATCGCTACAACCAAAAATATGTTTAGGAAAATTCTGATTTCAATCAATTTCAATGAATCTGAGCAACCCTTTCTAGTTCTAAACTCCTTACAAGAACTAGATACTATTACTATTCGTTTAAACTGCAAACAAGCTATCAAGACCAGTTTCACAGCTCCTCAACATGTTCTTCACATACACAATCCCAACTAATAAAATATACAGCCTTTGAAACCCACATCTCACACCCACACAATGTAAAAACGAGATACATCTGCTTCCATTCTAATAAGGCAGATGGCCCATCATGGCCCATCTGCATCTCGCCTCATTTCGTTATAGACGAGCGGCTCTCGGTCAGGTAAAGTTTGTACCTAAATGAGAAGAAAACATGCGATGTTGCGCTTACTACGAACCTCACTGTGAAATGAAACACGGCAGGGGTTCATAATACTTTTTTGTTAGAACACGATTGTTCTTTGAGTTTTGTGTTCGTGAAGAATTATGAAATCTTGTTTATGGGTGTAACAAAATGAGTAAATAGACAAAGTTTGTTAATAATGTGTACCCGAAGTGGGTTTATTATTGTTGGTAGAATCTGTTTAGTAATCTGTTTTTTTTTCGTTTTGTCATGTAAAGCTTTGCAGCTCTGCGATTTTTCATATCAAATAAATACTTCTATTATATTCTGTAGCCCTGTGATGAAGATTTTGTATATTTAAAGTTTATAGAAAGTTACACAGTATATAATTTTGATACAATTAAATAGCAATTGCTTTTCTTAGATTTCAGAACACAGTCATTAGTTTTGTTGGTCTAGTAACTAACCAATCACAGTCAGACTTTGAGTCTGAACAAAAAATTCAACGATCATAACTCACAATCACTCAGCTAGCACTGTTTGGAGCAAGTTGACTGCGCAGATCCCACCAAACGTTCTTTTTAGCTTACAGTTCCGATTGATATTGGAGTTTTTTGGTAATCGTTGCTCATTTCCTGGCAATTCCTTTTTGATTTGCTCGAGCCTCTTCCTGCTGGGAATGAAAAGAAGTATGTACCAGGTACTTAAATCTAAATTCTAATTTACCATTTTTACGCATTCAAAGACTACAAGTACCTATTTTTTGTAAACCTTTTCGTTTGTATCATGGTAAAATATGATAATCCACTTAATTATTTTGCACCCAAAAAACTCTAAAAATATGTGTACTTAATATTTAATTCACAGCAAGATATCAAATTATTAGGTACCTTTGTATTTGTAACAATTTTTCGTCCACAGTGAACTAACTACATAATTCCGCTACACTGGTCCTCTGGGAAATCTACAACGAAATAGCTACAGTGACAGTTACCTCACAGCCTGTTAAAAAGTTATAGCTTTAGAAAAGCTTTTAATCAAACTTAGCCCACACTAAATAAAACTGAAAGGGTTTTTACTGTGTGACAACGCTATGTGGGGGCTTCATATTAATTCTCCTATCACATCTGTACACTTCTGTAGCTTACTAAAATATACTAGGGCATATTAATATCATAAGAGTGAAGCAGGAACCTAATAAGAGAACTAATGAGATGTTAGTAACAGAATGTTTACATGTAGTTACGACATAGGTAACATATTAAACGTCATGTTATTGATGAATCGCCCGAAAAAGTTGTTAAAAAGTCATTGTTGCTAAGTTTTTTACATGTCTCAAAGGCGTAAAGATCTTAATCCATAAAGTTTGAGCATCTGTAAAGATGATATCTCAAGAAATATCTACCCAATCATAAAACTCTTGGCAAACCGAATTTATTCAAGCACAGATATGATTCAGCCTCAGTATCACCAACGTAATTCGTTTTAGATATACCAAAAAAACCTCACAAAATGGCCGCCGATTCCCGCCTTTTTGTTGGGAACTGAATGATAAATATCTTATAGCTAAGGTGAGGCGGGAATAAATCGGTTAAAACTTGTATTCTTGATAGATGATCACGAATTTTTCACGATCCCTCGTGTAATCTTAAACAGCTTGTTATTATTATTATTATTATATACTTTATTGTACACCACAAAATATATACAGGACAAATATTCACAAAAACAAGTGTACAATGGGCGGTCTTATCGCACAGGGCAATCTCTTACAGACAACCTTTGGATGGACTGTACGATAGGAGAAGAATTTCCGGGTAGAATTGTGTGTAATCTGCGTTAATTTATGGCCAGACACTTATTTGGCTTTTAAGAGATGGGAGATTGAATCGAGAACTTTGTTGAGTTTACTATTTACTGAGATCAATGAGAAAGTTTCTTTGGTTTATTGCCATTTTCTTTCTTGCAACGTTCTATTTCATAACAATCTTAAATTCATTAATTCATTGAGAGACAATACATACCGCTGTGTCTAGAAGTATGTTATTAACCGACTTCCCAAAAAAGAGGAGGTTATCAATTCGACTGTATTTTTTTAATGTCTTTTACCTCAGAACTTGTTTATGGAAGAACCGATTTTGATGATTCTTTTTTATTTGAAAGCTGGTGCGTGTCATGTGGCCCCATTTAATTTTCATCAAGATCTGATGGAAAAACTTCGGAGAAATACATCAGAACTCTTCAATAAATGACGGCAAATTCCTCCGGATAGCTGCAATTCCATGTCTGTTTATTGTTTACATCATTTCATAACATAACATCACACTAGTACGCTCTAAAGGGGTACGCAGGTGTAAACAGTTCATCTTGGTATACTCTTATTTCACCGGTTTTGTTTAAGTTTCATGTTATTTATTGGGTTAATCTATTCTGGCTTCACTTTGGGCATTATTGGTACCAAGCCTATATAACTGGTCCATTAAGTACCACAACAAAAAGTAAAAAATAAAACTTTTTACAAAAAATACAACCGACTTCCAAATTAATACACTACAAAGTGAAAAAGTCGGTTTTCTTGTTTTCGTTTCTTAATTTTTTGACACCGACCTCCGAAATTGAAGCTCTTTTTCACTTTGTAGTGTTTTAATTTGGAATTCGTTTGTATTTTTTGTAAAAAGTTTTTTCCCAATTTCGTTCCATAATTAACGTAAGCTTAAAGGAAGGAATTTTGAAAACTCATGGTATAAACGGGTTAAATAGGGGATAATTTCTACGTAAGTTTTCTGAAATGGAAAATCCGATTGGGCACGTGGTTTTGACGTTTCTGAAAAAGCAATTCTAATTATAAGCACATAATACATAAAATACTATGTGGACCTAACCACATTGTCATTTTTTATTATTGATTGGCTCGCTTTCGACCACTATCTCACCTGATGTTAAGCGACGATGTGGTTGACGATGAAGCACGCTTGCCTAGAAATAAACAATTCACTCTTGGCTTTCAGACCCCCCGGTTATAGTTATCAAGATAATTACTTTAACATCTAGCCCTGACATTTACTCCGCCATCAAACCCACAGACGCCAACAAAAATCAGCTACGACAATGAAACACCCATTCCCTTTTATGACCCTGAAATCCATTTGGGCTGGCAACATTAAAACATTTACTGGGAACATAAGATGGTGCTCTGAATAATTCATCTCTGTGTTGTCTCTAGTAACGTCATCTCGTCTGTGGTCTGACTAGTGTGGGTTGTTGCACTTTTAGTTTTAAGTAAATACGCCATGATATATTGGGTTTCTATAGTCGTTTGCTTATCTATGGTCGGTTTTAGAAGGGAGGAAGTCTTGTGTAGTTTAGAACTAAACGATGTGAATATCGTTTAGTTATTATTATCCCGTTTCTGGAAATAAATTATCGCCGTGTCACAAATTCAACGCAATTCACGTTTGAACATTCATTTCAAGAATCATCGCTGCGAAGGAGACTGACAATCCAATCTGTCACTAATTTTCGTTCTGGAAACTGGACCTTAAACTGCAGTGGCATTGGTAGTTTTTTATTATATACTTTTAATCTTGGTTTATAAAGAAAATTTGGTAATTTATTAGTCAAAACTATACAAAACATTAGCCCTAATACGGCACCTACAGTAATGTATGATGGAAGAACAATATTGCTGCTATAAGAAAAAGGGCTATTAGGACTTTTAGAACCCTTGTTCACGATAAAACAATAAAACAATCCGAAAATAGGTTTCCTCAAAATACCTTATCTTTCTAACAACACATAGGTATTTATTTATCAATAAAACGACGTAAAAGCAATTTTTATTCATCCCGTGTGTAAGAATTTTCTACCAAGGTCAGGCGGAACCAATAACCTAATCCTTGAGCTTAATCCTATATACCAATTTGTCAGCAACTTTGGTATTTGATAAAAGATTTTGGCTTCTTATTTAGGGAAGAATGATTTTGATGTTGTAATATGGAAAAACAAGAGGATAAATGGTTTTTTTTCGACCTATAATATACTTCCTGCTTATATAAAAAAGTTAAAGTTAAAAGTTTGGATGTATGTTAAACAATCATGCCTCAACTGCTTAATGACTTTCGACTGATATGATGATGATGATGAAGAGCTTATGGTCACCCCCCTGGATAGACAAAGGATACTTTTTACCCTGGTAGTACATTCCCATGAGATATATTTTACCTTTGATGCGGGCGTATTTTTTTATAATTTTTATTTAACGTTAGGCTCGCATTTGACCACTTTTAATAGAAGCTTTTAAACATTGATGGTACCAATTTTACCGACTGTCCTGTTTAAATGGTTTATTTATAAGCAACAAAAAACTCACTGGAACCCACCTTCTGAATACCTGTATCCTTAATTATTATCGGACATTAATTTCGGGTGCGGCAGACAGGATAAAGATATTTCACAACTGTATAAAACCGATAAAAAGCTTAGACTTAAAAAAAAGATGAATCTAGTTGAACATCCGCAAGCGTCAGTAGGTCTCAATGGAGAAGAATGGGCAATAAACTCCATGAACACTCTTTTTCATCAATAAGTTTTAATAACAAGTATTTGGTTAAATCATTATTGTTGTAAAATTACAAATATGTCAGAACGATGTAAAACGACGTGCACGTAAAAGCGTCCAAAGTAAAATAAACAACCTCAAAATACAATACTCAATTAAAAACATGCCGACGCAACCGACCATCCCAACTGATGGCGCCTGTTCCCGAACATGATGCATGGATTGGCACCACTCAGCTCAACCATCATGAAGGGAGCCGAATGATCCAACACATGTGCTACCATCAGAGAAACATACTCAATAATCAAGTCTGTCAGTTAGAAAAATTTTCTTACTTTACCACTGAATCATTCATGATTCATTTCATCATTATGAAATTTCACAAAGATTGTGTCGAATCTGGAGAAGGACATAGAAAAATTTTCAGACTGGGTATTCTTTTTACAAGCTTTTTATTAACATGCAATGTATGTATGTTCTATGGGGCCCCTTTTACTCGACTGCCTCGGGTACCTGTGTCTGCCTAGCCTTTTCCCAACTATGTTGGGGTCAGCTTCCAGTCTAACCGGATTCAACTGAGTACCAGTGTTTTACATGGAGCGTCTGCCTATCTGACCTCCACAACCCATTAACTGGGTAACAGCGGTACCCCTTGGCTAAACTGGTGTCAGATCTCAAGCTTCTGACTACTCGTAACGACTGTCAAAGATCTTCAAATGACAGCCGGGACCAACGGCTTAGCGTGCTTTCCAAGGCACGGAGGAAACTCGGTATGTTGAAATGGTCACCCATCCCCGGACCGACCTTGTCAAGCGTTGCTTAACCTTGAAGATCCGTGCGTCTGTTATTATTTAGCCAAGAGCTGCTCCGACCTAATCTCGACTGCCTCGGGTACCTAATGTTTAAAAAAATAAACGGAGAAGCAATGGCATTCTAAGTCCACTTGCTCGGATACCTTATGGGGTCACTGCCAATCTACAAAGAGGATGTAAGAGCGAGCGAAGTGAAAATTGGGGCATTTGAGGCTCTAGAAATGAATAAATAGAATGTCAGCGAAGGCGATAGTCGAAATGTCAAAATTGATCACGTGATGTTTCGATATCGCTTGTCAATCCCATACAATTTTGCCTTTTTGACAATCACTATCGTCAAGCTTTCGATGATGGAATGTCATTTGGCCTAATGACTCTATTAGAAGATGACATCATAACAAAAATAAGTTTATTTTCCTATTCATGAGGTAGTTATGGGCGTCTAAATGACATAAATAAGAATTAGGTAGAGGTTGTATAAATATATTGCATTTTTGGTCTCGCACGTCCGGTCCCTGTGGTTCGGGGGGGGGCGTATCATCGATATATAGCTAATACCACGTTAGCTATACCTCTCTCTTGTGAGTTCCGAATAAATGATCCGCAACCACAGATATAAATCTAATTAGATGACGCAATTATTTATCCGGTCATCTGTCCACCAGACCGAATCGGATTAGAACAATGGTAATTTCTATTGTGTCTGGAAATGGACAGTTGGAGGTATATACTTCGCGTGTCAAAAAACCGAGTAAAATTTATATCAATGATCGTAATTTAAGCTTTCCATTTAGCATTATCGGTACCGGAAATCCACCGAAATGTATAAAAATGCTTTTTTATGCCATATGGTGCTGTAAATACTGTAAATTTGTTTTTAACTTATGTGTGTGTGCTGAGTGTGTTAAGTGGCACCCTTGGTTTTCGTACAGAAGGAGAGACTTGCGTTATCTAGTTAGATTTATGGCTGTGTCCACAACCGAGAGATTAGAAAGCTTCATCTTTCTCTCTACTAAAACCAAATTAAAAGCCGCGCAAAAAATTAAAAAGATAGGGTTTTAGCAAAAACACGAGTTGCTCTAGTAATATTGCGAAATGAAACGTTAGCTATTATGAAATTAGAACGCTGATTAGCCGGTCGGAGCGCCCAAATCGAGACCTCCTCTGATTGGTTAACGTTTTAAATGACAATCATTCACGCACGTTGTTTTGTTTGTGTTTTTGAGTGCGACTCAGCAGTGTTTATTTAAATGGGGTTAAAAGTGTGGTTGGACTTGAAAAATAGTGCGAATAGTTCTACAGAGGTGTGATCTTTAAGTACAAAATTACGAGATATTTACCTAAAAGTTCCTATACTCGATATTTTTATTTCTAAGATTCATAATTATATGATATAATACTTCAAATCTCACTAGGCACCAATCAGAATAAGATTTGGTAAGTAAGCAAAAATCTAGCCAAGCCGAGTTAAGGATATTCAATTCTAGAGCGACTCGTGTTTTTACAAAAACCCTATTTTGTGCCACCATTGTCCAAATTTTCGCGAAAATTCGAATTACCAAATCATCCTACGACATAATGTACATAAACATAGAAAAAGCTCACGAAAACACAAGTAACTAAAACAATTTCACCTATTAACATTAACAAGGATAAAATTCACTTATTTATCCGGTAACATTCGAAATTGTGGAGACATAATACACGTGTAGTGAACAGGCGGACCCTCGTCATATGACTAGTGACATAACATTACAGGAATGTCAGGGAAGATGAAGCTCAAAATAATGTATGTTATTTTACTTATTCTTACCATATTACTTATGTTTTACGTAGTAAGGTTTTTACATGGTAATACCTACTCATGTACTTACTGAAAATGGATCTTTATGTGTTATTTATGTATGTGGTTTTTTGTCTTTGGTAAATAATTTTGGTGGCAGTTGCTTTAAACTAAACCTACTGGTCCCAGGCTGGTTATGTACCTATATGGCTGGACAAAGGCTAGGCAGGTAATCATAAGTCATGCTTCATAAGTGGAAATGCCCGTCGCAGAGCTCCAAATGAATATAGAGTACGTCATAATTCGAGGTTTGAGTCTAACCTATTTTCTCCTCCAATATTGGACCAATTTAAAACATATGCCAAAAACTGAAAAATAAAGATATATATTGTGCCACTATGTTTTCACAGAAATCACAATCACAGCATACACTCTGTCTCTGTGCCTTTTATAAAAAATTAACGAAGGAGCCTGGATCTCAAGACACAGGGAATCCTAGTGTGAGGCCTAGGCATTGAATCCACTTGAATGTAATCTTATCAAATAAATGTATTCTTACTCTTTCTTTTTTCATTTATAGTTGTCAACTTTTTACACGAGGCCTCTGTGCAATTTTGAGCATTTTTGAGGGTTCTAGTGCTTTTAAAGATAATGTAGCATCAAAAAGGAAAACATAGGGCCATAATATATATATTTGTTTTTTCAGTATAAGGAATATCTTTTAAATTGGTCTAATATTGGAGGACGAAATAGGCGAGAGCCAAAACACGAATTATAACTTTTTAATAACTACCCTAGGGGTATGTTTTAGCATGCTATGGTCTGAAATTTGATCGACGCGTTATTAGTAAATTAATATGTAATCAAGTCACTGTAGTTATACAAATTTTATAATAACAACTCCTGGAAAATTAAGTTTCACTAACGGCTATCCAAAATAAACATCAGGGACAACGCAATAAAATCCTCTGAAGTACAATTTCAACAAACAGAAATTTATATTTTAACTGATTGAAGCATAAAGCCTGCAGATATTCATTGTTACATAATACATAACATTTTGCTTAAGGCGAAGTATGAAAACAAAGTCTTGTTTCACTTCAGTCCAACCTTTGTTTAGAGGAGCATAATATAATTAGCTGCAAAGCTGACGCAGCACCTCTACTCAATTTATTTTAATTTTCTGTGTTTTTTTTTCACTGGGCGAATGACCTGTATTTAGTTGCATTTCTTCGTTAGTAACTCTTGCTAACCAAATAAATGTGAACTGAAATGCCCTTTGACTAAAAACAGTGAAGTTTCAATAAGATGCCACTTTCTATCACTGATAATAGTGGAAACAGCAATATACTAACATGTTTTTAGGGTTCCTTACGACCAAATGGAAAATGGGAACCCTTATACGATTACTCGTGTGTCTGTTTTTTACATCAGTAAATTTTCTATAATTTACCCCGTGTTGATGGTTCTTCTTACATAGTTACATAACTGAAGAAATATGAGTGTAAGGATCTACCTCTGCTGCATTTTTTAAAACAAATCAACAAAAAAAATATTCGAGATAAAATTTATAAAATGCATTGAGGTTTTGAACACGTTATAGTACAGTTTGTATTGAGCCAAATTCATTTTAACTTCTACATTGACTTAAAGCTGTGTAGGGTGCAAATGCAAATACACCTTAACATTAATTATTGTAAATGCAATGCAAATGTCAGTGTAATGTAAAATGTCAATGAGTGCCAACGGGCTGGAATCAAGAAATAAAAATGCAAGTTGTCCGAACCAAACCGCGTCTATTAGAACACTAAATTAAGTATTGATACAAATGCATCATCAATGCCCTGCTTGCTGCTGCTGCATGATTGTCATAAAATCTAATGTAGGTCGCACGTGTAAGTGCAAAGGTGCGAGCCTACTTATTGCACAACTCCTTACTTACTTAACAATTTTAAAACCCATGTACGTGCACCGTACAAGCTGTTTCTATATATATAGTAAGACTCAAAGCCACATCCGATAGCATGTTGGTAAAAAAATAGGTAGTTATGCTTCATTTGGAAGGGAAAGGAATGCGATAAAACTTACATAAATATTCATTAAAGTTATTTTACTTGTATAGTGGTGATCGTATCAACGGTAGACGAATTTAATTTAAACCTTACTTCCTTCCTACTAATGATTCGATTTTCATATTGCGATTCGGCCACAGCGACTCCTGTTTGGATGTACCTATGTTAATCTAGAGCAGTGTGTTGGTCCAGTGGTACCGGCCCCGACTTACGTGTCGTAGGTCGTGGGTTCGAACTCAGGCTGATGCATTAGTTTGTGTGGATTATTTCATCACCACTACTCTAAAAATGGCGAAGAAAAACATCGTTAAGAAATCGGCATGTCCTAGACCCAAAAATTCAAAGACAGTTTCACCAACCCGCCCAAACTGGGCCCGCGTGATAGATTATGGACCATAATATGGGATTGTGTCCCAGCAGTGGGAACGTTAAAAGGCTGATGATGATGATGACGTTAATCAATCGCACCTCAACTGTTGAACGGATTTGTATGAAATATAAATATAACACGGAAACATTTTTACCCGCATATAACGTTTCTGGGGATAATATTCGTCCTACGGTCCAGTGAAGCAGTTGACAAAAGTTACTCATTTAGGTATATTCTATGTAAACTGCTACAAGAAAAACAATATCTAAAGAAAATATCAAACTTGTTTGCAGATAATCCTACCTATCAATTTATTTTGGAGCTGTATCTTCTCCGGAAGAAATTGAAAGTTTTGATTACATTTTAAAGGTTACATTTTTTTTTGAGATTTTAAGCTTATAAAGTTTTGAAGATTCCATCTCTTTTCTAACTGGGTAACACGAAGCCCCTGGGTAAGACTGGTGTCAGATTTGCCGGCATCAGACTACCCATAACAACCGTCGAAGATAATGCCATTATTTTCGACCAGGACCAACAGCTTAACGTTTTTTCTGAGGCGTTTTTACAGAGGAGACTCGGTAAGTACAATTAAGGGTCAAAAGTGCAGTGACACTCTACAAAAACAGCAACGGATTTTTTTATAGGCTTTCAACTTTTCTCGGTTAGTAGGTATAATCTATACTTTATTATATATACAAAATATTAAATCAATTGTATATAATTTAACTTCTTCTACAAAAACTAGCCATTTGAGTTGTGGGAGAGTAAGACTGCACTTTTGACCCTTGCCTTTACTTAATGGATAGCCACCCATCCACGGACCAACCTCAGCAAGCACTGCTTAATCTTGAAAATCTACCAGAGCGGCTGTCTTTATTCAGCCACAACCTCGTCTCTTAAATAAGCTCTAATTAATAGTCAGTTTACAGAAACTTTCTATAACTAGTATATTACATGTCTGGCTACTAAAAGATTTAAGAAGTCATATTAAGACCCTTGCTATTAGCAACTAAGTAACTGAACCCAATAGGACTGAACAAATTGCCAAAATATACTAACATTCACAAACACGCACAAATTAAAATGGGGTCATTACTAAACCCGTAGTTGTTTCAGCAAATCACCCTTTTATACATACCCGTGGTTGTGTAACGAAATAATTTCAGGACGGTCGTTAAGCCCCTGTAAAGGTACACTTTGTACTCCAGTAAAGGGTCACTTTGTACACCAGTACGAATATTACTGGTACCCTAGTGTACCCCATTATAGTTTGGTGTTTGAGAAACAGCTGCTGTTGTTTTTGATGTCCGTCTTTGGGCAAGTTTGAAGCCAGTGAGTGCCTATTTACAGTTTGGTTGTATAGTTGTCTACATAGTTAGTAGTTAATAGTCGGCCGACCACAATTCAGTGACTATTGAGGTGTCAGTCAGTAGTTTAATGGAGTTCTAGTGTCTGAATGGAAGGAAAGATCAGAACCTTCGAAATTGTATTCTTGACGGTCGTTTGGGTATCTATTCAGTAGTTAAATGATGTCTTTCCTCGTTTTGATTCCCTTTTTTCTAAATAAACAAGAGTGAAAAGGCATCTTTAGGGCGTATTCCATCGTACACTTGCAACATCACATCGCTAATCATGTTTATCAGTAATAAAACAAGAAGAACAATTGCATCGACAAATTCAAGACCGAACCTCAGCTTATTATTGGTAGGAAATCGAAAATCAGCAATGCAAAAAAAAATGTTGGAAACAAAAATTATACAAAGAAGTCCAAGACTAAGTTTCATTTTAACCTATCCGTACTCAGTATCCTATCTTTGCAATCGAATATAGTCAAATTGTGCCCACTGGACCCAGAAATTAACAATCACACTCGGCTAATCACTACAAGATTTACTTTTATAAAAACCCTTAACGACGTAACTTGATTAAGCTGTAGTTGAGCCAGCGAAAATCCACTTCCATCCAGTCCTAGCCGAACTCATTTGCGAAACAGCTATGTCACTGCGGCACCCAACTTCATTTACTGGGATGAATCTGCCAGTCACCCGGCCTACAAAACGATATGCCTAATCTTTTGGAAAAATCAAGGGAATATTTTAAAATATTTTTTTTCCGTGTTCCTTTATTTATGTCATTAGAGAATGTGTTGAAACATTCGCTAATAACAACAGGAAAACCTTGCAATCTTAGAAATAACCTTTCATTAAAAAAAATAACGTTCTTTTTCTACAATCCACTTAAAGCTTTTGAAACTCGCTCCTATTTTACGCCCATGCTAGTATGTCTGCCTATCTAACCAGATGTTCAAAAGCTTTTTGCCCCTTAGTTATAAAAACAAAGATATATCACGACCCTCCTCGATCCCAATTGTTATGGACTCAAACTTATCTCTCTCTTTTGTTTTCTTTCTCTTGCAATCACTACAGAAATATTGAATCCACTAAAAGTTTCTGAAAAAGCATTTTATTTCACCCTTCTAAAGGGCAGGACGAATGAATGCATGAATTTATAGCCTTTACAGAATGGCCAAGGATATCAATGGCATACGTCCTACAGTCAAATCGATTCTACTCATACAACAGCCGCCTTTAAAACTCAATAAAAACAAGAATATCCTACCATTTTGCAAGTTGATTTGATGAATGAGGGTCCTGTCCTGGTTGAACGGTCACAACTTGTCCTAAGTAATTAGCAAAAAGCCTTGGCTTCAATATTGCCAAAGTTGACCTATCATTAAATACCTACGGGAGGCCTAATGAGTCTCCTAGTGACGATACTTGGTAAACGGAGCGGGATTTACGAGCGATGCCGACGATCGACGACGAAAATCCAAATGTTTGTCGAGAGGTCGCCGAATGGGTGCCGAATAGCAAGGCATAATTGATGATTGTCGACTTCTAGATTACGCAAGTTGTTTTGACAAGCCAACTTTGAGTTAACTTCGGTGGGGTCTTTTATGCCTTTTGATGACAACCGAGTTCGGGAAGGAAAACAGTCCTTTTACTGATTTAACTGCCGCTTAAGATCCTACATTTAGTGCCGCAAAACGGTACATTTCTAAAACATACTCCTTAGAAACGCCTAGGTTAAAAGTTTTGAAAAAAAATATGTATTTATTATTGATTCATGTACATAATTTTGAACACAAGGTATTTTCGTGTAACTAATAATTTTGCTTTAAAAAAAAATTAACAACACGATATATTTTCGCTACTTTCTGAAACTCCTCCTAAACGACTTGGATGTTTAAAATATTTTTACCTAGGAAAAATTATGGCTGGAATTTCTTCATAACTAACATAGCATATGTAAATCAAATAATATTTTGCAAACAAAACTGTTCAGAAGGAGGTTCAATATTGATATTCTGGCTCCAAACGGGTGCACGGCCAGGACTACATGGTGGACATCCCTCCCATACGCACAAAGCGTTTTGCTACTACTTTCATTGTGCGCACAGCTAAGGAGTGGAACTACCTTGCGGAGTATTTGTTCCCGTATAGTTACAACCTTGGGGTCTTTAAGTCAAGAGTGAATAGGTTACTTTGGATATTTTGGCATCGAGCGGGCGCACGGCCTGTACAGCGTTAACATTGGGGTGTATATAGCGCCTTAATATTTTTGTACCAAATGCCTTCTGTGCCTGTATGCGACCTCTATTACATTCTTCTGTCTCAATATATTCGGTATTCATTCCACGTAGCGATGTGTGGTTTTGACGCGATGCATCACATCAATATGTTATGGAACCTCATTTCGAGGCTTTAATACTAAGTAGGTAAGTTCTTATAATGAGTGTAAGTACCTAACAACACACACCAGGTTTATAAAGTTAGAAAACTTGTGTAAAGTCAAACTCGCTGACTTTTGCAGAGTTTAATTGGAGTCTCGTTCGACTTTAAGTCTTGAAAGTAAAGGACGAGCAAATCCAGACTTTCATGTTTTGATATTTTATCTCAAGATGACAAGTACACACGTTATATGAATACTAGGAAAAGTAAGTGTCTGAGTATTTAAACCGTACATTAATTCACACCTTATTCTTATGCAAAAGAACCAAAAGTAAGAATCGTGTGAGGTGACGATCTGCAGTAACTATGTACCCCTACTACCTATTACTAGTACCATTATTTATTCTGTGCTATTACTGCAGATCGCCACCTGCTACAATCTATACATACTTCTTTTGCTTGGCCATATCCAATGATGATGATGATCGATTAATATACCTACTTATAAGATAAAGATTTAGCCACTCAGTTATAAATTTATCAATTTTATCGTAAGTAAATACCTGTGAAGGTCACATGCTCTAACGAACCATGCATCATACGGGCTGTTTATATGGCTGTTTATATTTGTTAGGTTTTGATTCTTTTTAACTTATATTGGCTTGTTTTAAATAAAAACAAATGATCTTATTGTTACAGTTTGGTTATTTGTTATGGTTTTTGTTTTATATAAATACCTATATGTCTTAATAATTCCAAAGGGCTGCCATGGAGGCGATATTTTTTATGGTACCTAAACACTCGAGCTTGAGCTTGTCGAGTGTTTCTAGCGGTAAGCGGACACATTCGGTCGATGGTCGTCGCCTGAGACGCTTGGTTAAAATATAGTGCTCAAAGTCATAGACATCTCTTTTAAAATGTATACCTTTGTTAACAGTTTTCTCAGATTATAAACCTAAATGACCAGTATGAGTTTGATTTCACATATCACATCCAAGTATTCGTAGCAGGCCTAGTGATTGCTACATTTCAGAAGTGACAAGAACAACCAAAACGTAAGTACACGCCCAAATTGTAATTATAATTTGATTGATGTGATCATAGTTATTGATGTTGGTCAGTCACGGATCTTTACAATATAACGAGACCCGTGAGACCATAGTCTTCTTAAGATGATACATTGACTTAAACAATTAAGTACCATTACTTTCTTGTTTTTCATTTTGCCAGCATCATGTATCATCATGCTGAACGTTAAAATTTTGAAATCTTGTTTGGCTTGTCTATCACATTTTATATATTACTGATTAGTTTTGTGAGTTTTTTCAAGAGTTTTTACAGCGTGAGCACTTTTAAATCTAAATCTGTTCACACCTTAAATAATTGTCGATTTATGTGTCTTGGGTTCGAATCCTAGTCATAACTTAGCATCTTATCAATAAGATGAGAGAGCCAGAGAAGTTATAAGGTTATTTAATAACAATCAACAAAGAAAATTGTGTCGTATTTGGTATATATAGATATCCCAGAATTTTGTCATATTGCGTTTTGACGGCGCTTATCAAGCGGGGTGTCACCCGGTACCCCAAGCGAAACACTTGATACCGCATTCTTCGCATGGGACTCAAGTGTTTACACTTATAACAAAGGTCCCTTTGTTTATTTTTAGAACAGGACAAGTTAAGTGTCAAAGCTTGTTTGTATAACATAACATGCTGACCCGCGTGAATTAACTGTAACAAAGGATATGATAATCATGCCTAACTGGTGATAATATGTTGAACGTAATGTCTAGACAATTACGGTACATATAATTAATTTATTTTACCTTTTGAGTAATGAGTGACTTGAAAAAGGGTTAGACGGATGCAAATTTATTGTCTTCTTACAACCACTTCCCAATAGGCTTAAAATGCATTAATCTACGGCTCTAAAGTTCTTTTTGGTTACGAGATTTCAGACTATGCCGAAATCTCCGGGCTACGGCCCACTCTGCCAAGCGGCGCGGAACTCAGCTGCGGCGATGAAGCCCAGAAGCAGACATCGAGACGGGCCGTGCGCAGCTTAAGATGCTGAAGTAGGAAGTACGGCGAGAGCGCGAACGTCAGCGCGTCGCCGAGACGACTGTGCTGGCGCCGCCGAAGACCTGCGGAAGCGTCGCGTCGTGGCAACGAGCTACGGACGGCCAGGCGTTGATGCAGCAGCTCAACGTCAGTGCGTCGTCGAGACGACTGTGCTGGCGCCGCCGAAGACCTGCGGAAGCGTCGCATCGTGGCAACGAGCCACGAGTGGTCAGCCGCCATCGCAGCGTCTCCGTGTGAAGACGAGACAACGAGCCACGTGAAAAGGAAAGCGCGAGGCGCGACCGCGAAACATGGATTGACAGGTCACGTAGTCCTTCTTTTTATTTGATAGCATTAAGAACTTTAGGAACGGTCTAGCTTTGCCACCCGTGATCCAAAGCGCAGCAAAATCACTACAGAAAAATTATCAAATTTGATTTTTCGTCCAAAAACCATCGAATAGACGTTTGGTTACATATTTTCGTGCGTAAGTTGAATGCGTGCGGTTCGGTATACAGTTGGGATGAAAGTATCACCATTAATTTTGCTAACTAAAAATAACAAGGGTTGTCCACGATGTGGCACAATAGTTTAAGTAGGTGCTATTCTATTTATTGGGCAAGAATGGCAAGATAAATTATTGAACGCGTTTCCGTGCGAACTAAACTACGCCTAGAACTTTAAAAATATGATTAGCAGAGAGCAAGCGTAACGAGGTGTTTTATTATGTAAAATAACGTCTTATTTATCAAAGCGAAATACAAGATAGTAGTAGGCGCCTCATTTTTCACACAGCACTAAGCCACTGTGAAGTGCACACGTTGTAATAAGATTGGTTGTGCAAAAGAAAAGTCCTACAGTAAAATAGAAGATAGAAATAAAAAACAGTAGTGTTGCGGCACACAAGCTATGACAACTTATTTTAAACGATTAAACAACAAAGACTGTTGATAATGAGTAATAGAGACTGTTTCTAATCGGTATATGGATAATAATTATTACCTACAAATAAAACAATAGTGTAAGTTGTTTTGTACTAATCTCACGATAATGTGCCCACGAATATGAAGTAGTGGTGGGCGATACAAACCGTATATAGTTACGAAATCTATATATCGGTACAATATCTAAAAACCGCTTACTGGTTCGTTCGAAAACCATGTATTACAAAATCTAGATATTTACATACCGCTCGCTCCGCATCGGCTTCGGCAGATTTCGGCCCGATGCGGTGACGTGACTCGTGTGCGACAGAGCGCAGGTGATATAGATTTGCAGTAGTTAGAGCGGTATAGGTATGGTAATATTATTTGCAACTTACACAATACAAATTTGAGCTCATTTAACATATTTTAATGACATAGTTTAGATCTTAAGCTCGTGTATTTAAAGTTTAGTATAACAACGCATTTCAAATATTAAATTAAATTATTGGACGCTTTCATTGGTGAAGATACTCATTTCGAAAGAGACCAATAACTTTTGGTAATACCTAATTATATAAGTGAATTTGTTATACTCTTTTATGGGATCAAAGACTTTGCCTTGCCGAATTCACTTACGAAATTAGGCTGCACAATAGTTTTAAAAATACATACGCGTTCGCACAGTATCTAGTTTAATTGAAACAAATCTAAAATACCGATTTTTATCAAATATCGTAGCAACCAAAAAGCAGCGTATTGGATCAGGTTTGAAAATATCGCGTACGGACAATATCTAGATATTGAAATATATAGTTTTGATATCAGAGATTGAAACTCGAAATCTGATTTGGGTACGATTCTCAGTAAAAGCGATACGACCCCAGGCCTAATATGAAGGGATCTGGAATAGCGCGACATGGTTGTCAATGTAAAGACTGTTAATGTCAATTTAGTGGTAGGTCATGTGACTAACCATTCTCTTCCCTATGTTTACAGTAAAATGCAATTTGAGTTTTAAGTTGTTGTATACCTATAATCTAATGTTCTATAGAGAGAGGATTCCAAATCGTTAAATGTTATGAGTTATTTTTGTTTGGTTGAATGTAACTAATATAAAAATAAATACCAGCCCGTTACTGTCTCACTGCAGGATAAAGGCCTCTTCTCATACAGAGACAGCACGAGTATTGATACCACTCCTGCTTGAGGCGGTTTGGCGTTTTACAATTTAAATTATCTGTAAGTCCAGACTTTTACACCGATGCCAGCGATGTCCAAGATAAAATTAGAAAGTATTAGGAACTGACTGACTGAAGTAACATCGGCACTTTTCCGGATTTGAACTCACGACCTTCCAGCTCGAGAGACGATGTCTTAACTACTGAGCCACCACGGCTAATTAAGTAATGTCATTTAAATATTAGATTAAGATAGTTTAAAGGGTACAGTCAACCTAATTTATGCATAACAAACTTAAAATATAGAAGTTCTCTTAATGTACAACTTATGTTAAACTGTCAATACCTATGGTATTGTAATTTTGACCATAGTGTTCATTGTATTAGATCATAAAGAGAATAAAAAAAATAGGTAACGCGATAAAGCAGACATTATGTTTTTACACAATTGTTGTTATAGAAAGAATACAGAAACATATTTTATTACAAAAGTTATAAGAACTATTTATAGTCAAATGATGTCTAGTAGATATTATCCTAGTGTCGAGTCTTTTAGTAAGGCAAGATGGGTGCACTAATCGCCACCATCTTACTCAATTGATACCAAGTTTGTTGACTAAGGAAATATCACCTTTAAGCAAGGTTATTCGTTATTATATTAGAATGTCAGCAGTAAAATACGCTGAGGACCTGGAATTATTCGAAACAACAGTGGTTTCGTTTTGATACATTTTTATAACATTATTAATGGTTCATAGTCGCACTATTGAGTTGGATTTAAGATCTATAAAAGATGAATATGAGGAAGATGTATTAATGTTCATTCACGGAGCAGTTCTGAGACTTTTAAAGACAACGAAGGCAATTTTTTATTTGCTCTTCCTAGGCGAGCTTATAGAAGAAAAATGAGAAGGATGATAAGAACTCTATAACAATTAATATTGGGAAGGAGTTGCTTTGTTCTGAACTTGTGTTAATATTGACATCTTGTTGAGGCTTTCACAAACTAGTATCAATATGTTTGGTATAACAACCATCGTTTGAGGTTCTATACGAATGATACGAAAAACATTGACTCATTGCTAAACAATGTTGGTACCTATCTTTGCACGCATACAATTTAAGAATAGTATGAAAAACGTGATAAACGAGGTAGCTCGACCTAAAACAAACGGGCAAATAAAGTACGGGTATGGTGACCAATCAATACCGAAAGCAGACGCAAAACAACAGTAGTTGTGGAGCGTATGAAATTGTGATTCATGTAACCAGTGGTCCGATTGTACCATTTACCACCGTAGCTAGAGATTTTCGCATGAAGTCGTAATAATGCCAGTTTATTATATCCTAAAAGTTGCTAGAAATAACTGACAAAAAGCATTGAGTTATGTACTAGAACTCAAAGTCAAAAAGTAAGATTTAAAACAAATATTTGTTTTAAATATTATTCTTTCAGGTAGAACCTCTTTGTCGAAGATTTAAAGTAAATACTGTTGGTATGGGTACAGAATGCCAACTTAACAGTTTAACTTATAGAGGATGATGTGATTGGCTGTGTTTCTACATCCTGGGAAATTAATGGCTGTATGAAGCCTTTCTTATACTAATTATACCGCATTTAAGAAACTGTTATGTACAGAATATTATTGGTTGTAATTACAGGTCAGGACGCGAGGCATCCTGGCTAAGAGAGTCCTTTCGGCTATCGGCTTGAGCGTAAATCGAGGGCTCTTGCTGGTGTCGTGAGGGATGATAATGGATGAATGTCAAGGTCCACCGAACTGATGGCGCGAGGGATGATAATGAGTGAATGGCAAGGACCTCCGAACTGATGGCGCGAGGGATGATAATGGGCGAATGTCAGAGACCTCCGAACTGATGGCGCGAGGAATGATAATGGGTGAATGTCAGGGACCTCCGAACTGATGGCGCGAGGGACGCCTGCTGCCCGGTTAAGAGAAAAGTCCTTTCGGCTATCAACATGAGATTTAACTGATCGGCTCGTGTTGGTGTCGCTAGGCGTCCTGATTTACTGATCGTTCAGGATGTTAGGGCCCTGATTTACTGATTTTTCAGGGATGGTGTTTGTTCACGACAAATGATCGGTCGTGATCTTTCTCTTTGATGTTGGATATTAATTAAGAAATTGATAATTTCTACAATTGTATAATTGTTAAAAGTTCAATAAAGCTATTTTGTTGGTTTGTATAAATAATAATGAAAAGTTTGTTCTCCATTGGTGTCATAGCCCCACGGCGTTCCATTGCGAGGATAAACGAATCATAAATAAATGATATTGTAATAAGCTCGAGGTGCATTATCCCCAAAATATTGTAAAACTTTTTAAAAGAGTAAGTATGGAGTTTCTTGTCCGTTCTTCTCCATTACAATCTACATTTCCGAATGGACAGTAGAATCAATAGGTATCATATTTTTTTTAACTTTAAATTTAAATTTATTGAAATTTAAAAGATAAATGATTTGACTAAGACTTTGACACTACTCTGTTTGTATGATATTTGTTTGTAAAAATTATTAAAGTATTTAATTAATCAATAAGGTTGAACGAGTAGCCAGGAACCCGATTGTTAGGTTTCCACCTGGAGTCGTGTGCAGGGACCCACACGATGTCAGGACGGACGATTGTTAGGTTTTGATTCTTTTTAACTTATATTGGCTTGTTTTAAATAAAAACAAATGATCTTATTGTTACAGTTTGGTTATTTGTTATGGTTTTTGTTTTATATAAATACCTATATGTCTTAATAATTCCAAAGGGCTGCCATGGAGGCGATATTTTTTATGGTACCTAAACACTCGGGAGCTTGTCGAGTGTTTCTAGCGGTAAGCGGACACATTCGGTCGATGGTCGTCGCCTGAGACTCTTGGTTAAAATATAGTGCTCAAAGTCATAGACATCTCTTTTAAAATGTATACCTTTGTTAACAGTTTTCTCAGATTATAAACCTAAATGACCAGTATGAGTTTGATTTCACATATCGTCGGTGCGCGTGCGAAGCCGCGTAACAGCAGTTTGTTAATACCACGTAACAACAAAAGGTGCAAAATTGAAATATCGCGCCAACAGATTCTCAACGCGGATTCGAATCTGTTGGCGCGATATTTCAATTTTGCACCTTTTGTTGTTACGCGGTATTAACAAACTGCTGTTACGCGGCTTTGCACGCGCACCGACGATATCACATCCAAGTATTCGTAGCAGGCCTAGTGATTGCTACATATTATACTGTTAATACTTCTGGCTTCTTTTGAATTTAGAACAGGATTTTAAAATATGAAACAAAACGTCTCGTTCGTTGGCGTCCGTAGAATTGCCGTCAGATTTGTAATAGCCGACCAAAATATCAGTTTAATAAAGAATATAGGTCATTAACTAAGATAAAAATATCAAATAGGTATTGCGTTGTTTGAATAATATGCCCCAATACCGAGCTACTAAATCGATATATCTACTATGTAATATCTAGTCACTGTAGAAAGCATTCGTTTTCCTCACAACGAATTGTAAAGGAAGTTAATAACAGTCGTCCCCGGCCCAATGTCGGGATCGACAAGTTGGACAGTTCGACATTTCTCGATTACTATGTCATTTCAATTCGAAAACAAGTTCCCTTTTATCAATAACTGACAAGTGTGAATCCCTCGAATTTGGCATTAGGCTTTTTCTCGAAAAATACTGATATTAAGTTTAGATCAAACGCCTAAGTACAAAGTAATATTACTCATTCCGGGTCTATGTTTACCTAAGTATTACCTAAAGCTCTCTATCAAAGAGGATTTTAGAAAGTTATTTCAGAAAATACCTAGTAGGTAGGTACGTCAAATCCAAAGATTTTCTTCTCTTAGCTTTGTGACAGGCTATGAATAAACCATCGGATCATTTCGTGGGGGATTATATCAAGAGAATGGACCACGGCTTCCTTTTGTACGTTATCTTATTTCCAATCATGAATAATAACTACCCAAGCGCCTTAATATTAAATTGTGGAATTTGCGATATTTCTATTTGTTACTATGGGCAATCTTGTATTGTCACTGTCGTTGGGAGCCCTCCAACAAGGTGAACTGATCATTTGGTGGGGCTCTGGGGATCCGCTGGCGTGAGGCCTATGTCCAGCAGTAGACGTCTTAAGAATATTGATGATATTATTGATGGAATACGAACCCGGCAGTGAGGAAACCGGCATGAACTCGAACGAAAAATTCGAAGACATGTGAAATCCACCAACCCGCACTGAGCCCGCGTGGTGGATTACGGTCCATCCCCTCTCACAGAGAGGAGGCCTGTATCCCAGCAGTAGGAACATTAATTGGCTGATGATGATGATAATTGATGGATTAATGCTTACGGATTACTTAGAGGTCCGTTTATCTAGTTTCAAACCAATAGGAACTAGCAAATAGCCATTCTGTTGAGTCTGGGTGAATTCTGAATATAATTTAGAAACTTTTACTGTTTCTGCAGTATGTTTTTTAATCAGTATAAAGCGCAGGTTCGATCGTGCATGGAGTACTGCTCTCACCTCTGGGATGGATCTGCCAAATACCAGCTTGATGCACTTGAGTCGATTGACAGACGGGCCAAGAGGCTTATTGGCAATGATGCACTGGTCGCGTCAAAGCTCCAGAGCCTCGAACATCGACGCCGAGTTGCCAGCCTGTCAGTCTTTTATCGGTTAAATTTCGGGGAGTGCGCGACGGAACTGCACAATTTGATTCCGCCTAGCCCTTTCCATCATCGGACTACAAGACGTGCGGCCATGCGCCATCTGTACATGGTGGACATCCCATCCATACGCACAAAGCGTTTTGCTAATACTTTCATTGTGCGCACAGCTAAGGAGTGGAATTCCCTTCCGGAGTCTTTGTTTCCTGATAGCTACAACCTTGGGGTCTTTAAGTCAAGAGTGAATAGGTTTCTTCTAGGCAAGCGTGCTTCACCGTAGGCCACATCATCGCTTACCATCAGGCGAGGTAGTGGTCAAACGCGAGCCTATCGATAATAAAAAAAAAAAAAGTAATCATTTCATTGCAAACCTCTGAGAGTGGCTGACAATCTGAAATTCTCTGTAAGTTATTTATACAGTTTACATACTCGAAAATGGATAATATTGATGCTATGTTAGCAAACTACTTTAACTCCAATCCCTGATTTATAACGATTATTTTTAAACAATATTACTACCGAATCTAAACTAAATTAGATTATTTATTAGAAACTTCATACTCACACGACAATTCATTTCAAGGATTATTAGCTTCATTACATACCTATTTACCGGTTGACCTTCAAAATTAAAGTTCGTGAGCGTATCCGTAAGAAGTTGGCAGTAGTATCGTAACAGCGCTAATGTTTTTCAATTATTTATCTATTACTACTAATGTTTAGGTGTATTTATGTATTTAGTTTATTATTTTGAATGTATATGGTATAATTATATTGTATTTATAGTTTATATGTATATTTAAATAATCCATATAACTTTCAATATTGCACCTATCACTATTTATCTCTCTATCACCCAAAAAAAAAAAAAAAAAAATGTTTATTGGTGCAAAAAGAAAGGTTACATTACAGTTAACGTACAGCTATATTGCAAGAATTATTTCATTGCAACCATTTTGAGTAATGAACCCTGCCTCTCAAACTAGGGCAACCTGTATCTTGAGAGACAGTATTCAGGTAGGATTTTATACAATACTAGCTGACCCAGCAAACTTTGTTTTGCCATAAAAAGACCAAACATTTATCTACCCTACCTACCCTACCTTACACTACCTACCCTACCCTACCCTACACTACCCTACCCTACCCTACCCGACCCTACACTATCCTTCACTACCCTACCCTACCCTACCCTACCCGACCCTACACTACCCTACCCTACACTACCCTACCCTACCCTACACTACCCTACACTACCCTACACTACCCTACACTACCCTACACTACCCTACACTACCCTACCCTACACTACCCTACCCTACCCTACCCTACCCTACACTACCCTACCCTACCCTCCCCTTCCCTACCTACCTACCAACTCGTTGAACTATTTATTTGAATAAGAAATAAAATACTACTATACGAATGTAACCAACTTTTGTTTCTACCGGCAGCGGCGATCTAATTAAAATTTAGAACATAAAAGTTGCTATTGTGAGTCAATCTTAAAAGATAGACATATGCTGTCGCGGACTTTTTTGTAGAACTTTTAAAGAGGAACATTTCCATCATACATGATATTTGCGTAACTTAAACCGTTTACGCAGCGCAAGCAATGGAAGCTCTCAAAAAGGAATATCTTTGCCCGTTTTTGCAATATTTTTCATTTATGCTCGGCTCTTATTGCTCGTAGCGTGATGTTATATAGCCTATAACCTTCCTCGATAAATAGACTATCCAACACAAAAAGAATTTTTCAATTCCAACCAGTAGTTCCTGAGATTAGCGCGTTCAAACAAACAAACTATTCAGCTTTATAATATTAAAGTATAGATTAGCAATATTAGCAATCATTTTACAATTGGTGGTAGGTCATAGTCGTCGCAATCACAATTCATTAACAATAAACTATTAAATAATAAGATTAATTAATTAAGTAATAACAAAAATAACAGATAAAGTAAAAATTAATAAAATATAATAGAATAAAATAAAGTAAAGTGTGTGTAGGGTGAATACTGGGATGTGGAGTGGTGTGTGTTTTTTTATGTTTGGGGTGTTAATCATTTATCTAAGAGAGGTAGGTGAGTAACGATTCCGTGTTGGAATAGTCCTGGTGTAGTAGCCACTCAGTGACTTTACATTTAAGTGTGTGTCTGTTTAGGTCTTGTATGCTGAGTTGTTTGTGAATTTGATTGTATATATGGGTGCATAGTGTGAAATGTTGATGCCTTGCAAACGTGGTTTTATGCTGTGTAAACGTGGATGGGATCCTCCGTTTGTTAGTTTTGGTAGTGGGTATTTTGGAATGTGTTCTAAGGGTGGATAGAGTTTTCGAACTGTTAATACCTTGCAGTCCGAGTATAACTTCGTAGTTGGGTATCTGAATGGTTTCCGGGTCATAACTTTAAGTATCGCTCTCTGGGCACGTTCAAGTCTCAGAAAGTTAGTCTTTGTAGCACCGCCCCACACGGAAATGCAATATCCTAGGATCGATTGACACAATGCAAGGTAAACCATTTTCAGCGTACCACGGTTTGCAGACTCTCTTAATGACTTAAAAATATGGATAAGTCGCATGGTTCTAGTGACGAGGGCGTCAAGTTGTTCATCCCGTCGTAGTCCGTTGTCTATTTTGACACCCAAGTACCTAACGCTGTCGTTTCGAGTGAGCGCTGGACATCGACAGGAGGCAGAGGGGTTAGGACAAGTATGAGCTGTTATAAGGAATGAGCAGGGCGGTGAGGTGTTACGCCTAATAGCAAAAGGGACGTAAACTGTTTTTTGAACGTTAAGTGTGAGCAAATTTGCGTTGAGCCAAGCCATAACCTTAGCCAATGCCGATTCAGCATTGGACTTTACAATGTCCCAGGTACGTCCACAGACAAGAATAGCGGTATCATCCGCATATGAATAAATTTTACAATTGGGGAGACACATATTGCAGAGGTCATTTACGTATATGAGAAACAGCAAAGGCCCCAGAATACTACCCTGAGGCACGCCATATGACATTGTTCTCTCACTGCTAAGGTACGTATAAATTTTTACCTGCTGCTTTCGATTTCTGAGATAGTCCTTGAAAATCTCGAGTGTCATGCCACGAATACCAAGGTTTTCCAACTTTGAGATAAGTAGGGGAACAGAAACTGTGTCGAACGCCTTCGAGAGGTCCAGGAATATCCCTAGACATTTCATTTTCCCGTCAAGAGTAGTCGCGATGTATTGAGTTAGATCAAGTACAGCATCCTCTGTCGAGATTCCGGTCCGGAAGCCATATTGACTATCCGATAGAAGATGATATTTATTTAAAAAAAATCTAAGTCATTTGACATTTTTTTTTTTTTCAGGATCTTCTCCAAGATTTTGGAGAGAGCAGGCAAAACCGATATGGGCCTATAGTTACTGACACAGTTCCTGTTCCCCCCCTTGTGGATAGGATGAACTATAGCTTTTTTCAGGACATCCGGAAACACTCCCGTACGAAGGCAGAGATTGAAGAGGTGAGTGATTGGAGGAACCAGCACATGGCGACAAGTCCTCAGGTTTTTTTTTTTTTTTTTTTTTTTTTCTAAAGGATAATCCTTAGTAACGGCTAGGTTAAAAGGTTTGAAAAAAATATATATTAACTATTGATTCATGTTCATAATTTTGAACACAAGGTTATTTCGTGCAACTAATAGTTTTACTTTAAAAAAATAATTAACAACACGATATTCTTTCGCTACTTTTGGATACTCCTCCAAAACGACATGGACGTTTAAAATTATTTTGACACAGAAAACTTGATGACTAGAATTTCTTCATAACTGAAATAGCATATGTAAATCAAAGAATATTTTACAAGCAAAACTGTCCAAAAGGAGGTTCAATATTGATATTCTGGCTCCAACAGCTAAACTTGACAGATTCACTAGGGTTGTAGTGTTCGTGATATTAAATGGATATTTGATGCCCTGTCTACCCTCTAAGGCATGTAAGCATGATATGATGTATGTTTAGACGAATCTATGTATTTATGTTTGTAACTTGGGCAACCTACCCTTTTTTTTTAATTCGGAATCAATATAGTAGCAACCCTAGTGAATCTGTCAAGTTTAGCTGTCAATTTTCCAAACGGCGGGAGTGGCCCTTCTGTATACTTACTATTTTGTGGTAAGAGTTAACGAATGTTACTTAACGTAACGATCGTTAGCTATGTCGAGACTGCAGGCCCAGGACTGCGTTAACATTGGAGAATATATAGCAAGAATTGCCTGTAGCTATACCTGTTTTTGTTGGTTGTATATCGGTAGGTATGTAGACCTAAGTTAATTAAACCGTCCTCTCTCCTACAACTATTTTGTGGCATGTAATAATTAACAAATGAGTATTAAAACATTACAGTGGTAAATAAAAATAAAACTTACTAGGCCACTAATCTGCGAAAGTATAATTAGCTTATTGAATGACAAACATAATTCACCAAAAGTGTTCATCAATCTACCCATAAAGAATTCCTCAATTTCGTCATTAGAGGGAAAATTATAATCTCCAGCTTCTAATTACAGCTATCTGTTATAATTACTCCATAAACGTCTGGAACAGAAGTTAGCAAGGAGATTATAAGTGGATTGAGACTCAATCAATCCATCAATACTTGGTGCAAGTTTGTGGCAGTTGGCAGATTGGTCTGATCAGAGTGCTTGGGCTCGTGAAGTTTGATCGATCGGAAAGCGTTTTTGGATTGTCTTGAGTTGTGTTGGTGAAAATAAAATGTTTTATTAAAAACGTGGTGACATTAGGGGAGGCCGTTTTTTAGTGTCGCGTTTGATCACTATCTCGCCTGATGGTAACCGATGATGTAGTGTACGGTGAAGCACGCTTGCCTAGAAGTAACCTTTTCACTCTTGACTTAAAGTCCCCAAGGTTGTAGCTATTAGGAAACATAGACTCCGGCTGGGAATTCCACTCCTTAGCTGTGCGCACAATGAAAGTATTCGCAAAACGCTTTGTGCGTATGGGAGGGATGTCCACCATGTACCGATGGCGCATTGCCGTACTTCTTGTAGTCCGATGATGGAAATCTGGAATCTTTCCATCATCATGGACATCATCATCAATTTTTTTTGCGGTGGTCGTCTTTCGCCTTATATTATGATGATTGGAAAAGTAAATGCGCTAATAATCAAAAATAAAGCAATCAATTTCGAAGTTCCCATGCTGTCTTAAACCTAAATAGAAATTTTAGGGTGTTACCAGACCAATCAATCGATTGTCAATCAATGGTAGAATGGATTAGCCGACGGCGATTCCTATCAACTGCTACCCGCCGCGCCCTAAGAATAATAGTACGACAACAAACGATATGACAACAACGAACTGGCCAACATCAATGCGTCCTCTTGTGAATACATTTCGAAAGAAACTGATGGATTATAGCCGCGGTTAATCGATCAATGTCTACCGATGCCATCGACCGGCAATCGATCGATTGGTAAGTCGAACGGTATCCGTCGAACTATTAAAGCTACCAAACCAGTCGATCAACTTCGATCGACGTTGACCGATGCCGTCGATCCGCGATCGATCGATTGGTCACCCTTAAGTTCCGTTAAAACTATGCTAGTTCCATTTATTGCGAAGTTTAGCACTAAGAAAGGATATTTTATGTAATGATAGATAGACATTGAAAATAATACTTATAAGGGATAAATATTATAGTTAAATAAGATATGAAAGTTTGTATGGAGGTTTGAGATTGGAATAGCTCATCGGGAAAACTGCTTGACCTTTAAATATTATGTACAAAATCTATTTACATGTCAAGATATACTTAGAGCAACCTTTAAATTTATTAATCTATCTATTTATGTGACGTGAGCTTGAAATTTAAGGGCATTAAAATTAAAACCCAAAAAGTTTTTACTTAAACTTTTACTAATCGTATTGTTAGTTTAAGTGGAAAACGCCAAAATACTATTACAACTAATCGTAAATCTAATTAAGAAGTTAAATGCTTCAACAACTTTTAATTAAATTAATTCAAACTAACGGTTAATATTCCTAGCTATCACACACAGTAAACGATTTTTAAATAAAGTAATAGGTAACTGTTATTTTGCACTCTGATTTATCCAATTAGCAATTCTTTTCGCCAGGTTTATTTACACTTATTCATTTACACTATTTCATAACAAAACTTACATAATATTTTTCTTTTGACAGCCGGCCATAGATTTCTATTTTCTTCCGTATTTTTAATAAACCACTATTTGGTCCGCGCGCTCTGTCGTTTGACTACGGTTTCGACAAATGATCTTTGAGCATCGCGTTTATATATATGTATTATACTTACACATACTTTGACCCACATTCAGTGTTTCATTCTATTTTGTTTGTTATTTATATATTCTTCTATTTTATTTTATTATATAAGTCCTGTTTCCGTTAGTGTGTCCGTGGCATCAACAGTAGGCCCTATCAGAATATCAGCGCAGCGTTATTACTTTTTTTGGATATCGCTGCACATGCTGAGATAGGAGCCTTTTTGGTCTCGCACAGGGTTTTTATTTTATTATTGTTTAAGTGTATGCTTATTTTCTCGTGCCTCCTGTGCGGGTCACAAATAAATATTTTTCTTTCTTTCTTCTTTCTATTTTTATTGAATAAAAACAAAATATTAGATTTAGAAGTAATACGGTACTGTAGTATTATATTTTCTGTGGTTATTTATACCACATATAATATAATACTACAGTACCTACCTATACTTACTTACTACTAGTTTATTTTATACACAAATAAGCAGAGTCATCTCACTTTCTTCTTTTCTGTTACTTCATAAATATATATACTCATTATTTATGCATATTTAGTAGGTTTATATTATATTCAATATATATATATGTACGTGTATTTTACCTATTTTATTAGGATTTCGTCGCGTTTTAATTATTAAACAATGCACATGACATATTGTCTCTTCACCACCCTTGGTTGACTGGTAGAGAAGCCTAAGGCATTAATAAGCCGCCTTTGTACCTCTTTTGCATGATGTCTAATTAAATAAATAGTAAATAATGCTCTCACAGATAAACGACACCACGTTTTAGGGGAGACCGGGGTACAATTTACAAAAAATGGATTTCTAGCTGTAGCTTTGAAATGTTAAAACATTTGTACTCTATTATAATTATGTAATTATAATGCTTTAACTATTTATGTATCATACATACAAATATAAGTTATAAGTATAAATTAAGAACATAAATCAGACTTAAAATAATAATAAAAGTGTTAAAAAAAAAAAAAATCAATTAGGCCATTATGCGGCACTTTCGAACGTCAAAAAAAAAAAAAAATTGAACCTAATACTAACCTCCAGTTTCCCAGCCCAAAATCATCGGCGAACCAATGCGACAAACTGCCAAGCAAGCGCTATCCGCTGCGATTGGCTGTTGAAAATTCATTCAACCAATCACAGCAGACAACGCGCGCCCGACAACCCGCCACACCAACCCCCCGACAATTCCGAGCTGGGAAACCGGGGGCAATTGATTCTACCGTCCATTCGGAAATGTAGCTTGTTGTGGAGAAGAATGGACAAGAAACTCCACACATACTCTTTTACAAAAAATGTGTTTTACAAGTATTTGGTTACATTATCTTGTTGGAAAAAAAATACATACATGTGAGAACGATGTAAAAAAATGTAACACACTTAAAAGCTTCTACAGTAAAACAAACAATTAAAATACAATAATTAGGTAATTAAAAACAGGCGGAGGCAGCTAAGTTATGACCAATCCCAACTGATGGCGCCCGTTCACGAACATGACACATGGATCGGCACCACTCAGCTCAACCATCATGAAGGGAACCGAATGATCCAACACATGTGCCACCATCAGAGAGACATTAGAGAGAGCATGACACACTATCAACTGCCAAGGCACACTGAAGTCAACGTACGACACAAAGGTATAGCAAATGGTAGATTTACAGTTGGTACATAGTACTCACATGTGCTGTGCAGTTATATAATATAAAAATAAATTGAGTTTATACAACAATACTTCAGAACTTTTCTGCTTATAACTTGTTATTGTGCCCTAGTGACTGTGGAGCTGGACTAGCGCTGAGCCAAGCATTTTTATCAGCGATGTAATCCCCCAACCTATAATATGCCTGCCTGCATAGTGTGCGTTTTATAAAAGTTTTGAATTTCACCTCATTCAGTTCTAGAATGTGAGGCGGTATTTTATTGTAACATTTTATACAGTACCCCATAAAAGATGAAGCTACTTTAGCCAGCCTGAAACCTGGTTGAATTAATTGGTCCCTATTTCTAGTAACATAACTATGTCTATCGCTGTTTTTACTAAAAAGATGTAAATTCTTTCTCACGTACATGATGTTTTCGTAAATATATTGACAAGGTACCGTCATGATGTTAATTTCCTTAAACAGTTCCCTTAGAGAATCGCGCCGGCGAAGATTGTATATCGCTCTGATGGCTCGTTTTTGCAGAATAAAAATTGACTGAATGTCTGCAGCCCTTCCCCATAGTAATATACCGTAAGACATTATGCTATGAAAGTAACTAAAATAGACCAGCCTCGCGGTATCATTACGGTGTTGTCATTATAGTGTCTGTCGCTTTGTCGTTTAAGGAGTTTTGATTCTAGGTAGCTAAGCACTCATAATACGCGGAATGCTTGAAGCCGTCTTCAAAACTTTACGCGTTATATACCTTCCAATTCTAATTCCACATCATCATCATCTGCCTAGCCTTTTTCCCAATTGTGTTGGGGTCGGCTTCCAATTCTAATTCCACATAGTTGGGTATAATTACCAACAAAATTCCCGTTGCGGTAAGACCGGTCACATGGACCCTAGATTACGGCTTTGTCTACCAGCCCAGACACATATTGTTGTAGGGTAAGACGATTTGTACTTTCACTTTACCCAAACGATCATTATTGTATGTAACAAGACACAGCCAATTTTTGAGAGAAATTGTTCTGTCTGTAGCAATTTAAAAACTGTATCTGTGAAAAAGTATCGTCGCAATTTCGCTTTGCACATGTAGCTATGCAGGAGCTTCAAATAAAAAAAGATATTCAAATTCAATTGATACACCATGCTAACATGCTTGAAGCATGTTCCATTCCCGTATCTTCAAAACTTTACACGTTGAATTCCTTCTAACGTAGGAGGCAATTCCACATATTTGGTATCTATAATTATCAACAAAGTAGTCTTCGCGGTATGACCGGTGACATGGACCCTAGATTAAGGCATTGTCCAGCCCAGACAAGCATTGTTGTGGGGTTAGACATTTTTTACGTTCACTCTTGCCAAAAGATGATATAGCTTGATTGAAACTAGAAACAATCCTATTTTGATAGAAATTGTTCTGTCTCCAGAGCAATTTTAGAACAGTTCCTATGAAAAAATAACCTTGCATCGTTGAAGCATTGTCGCTTCGCACCTGTCTGCAGGAGCTTTAAATCTAGACATCAGGTGAAAATAATACCCGCAGCATATTTGCGTAAGTAAATTCGGCAAGGCGAAGGACTTAACCCCATCAATCGACCAATCATATAGTCGAAAATCCTCAACGCGTCTTTCATCTCGCACGAATGCTTGAAACACATTCCATCCTCATGTCTAAACTTTGCGGGTTAAAAATCTAGACAACTACCTTCTAACCTAGGAACCAATTCTACATATTTAGTTAGGCATAATTACCAACAAAGTGGCCCTCGCGGTACAACTAATCAGTAATCACATGTACTCTAAATTACGGCTTTGTCTACAACCATAGCATTGCATTGTTAACGCATTGTTATAGGGTTAGACATTTTATAAAGCCAGGAAACAAAAGTTTAATCGCACTCTAAATTAACCAAAGAGTATAAAATTTCTGTGTACAAGAGAATAAATGATCCAAGCCAGTTTTAAAGACATGCATAGAATCTTTATTATAGATTAAAAAAGGCACTTAAGCTCTGGGAGAATGTAGTATACTTTTGCCATTAACTGTACCTTCACCATATCGAAACGATGATAAAGCTTTTGTATATTTTAATTTATGGCAACCCTAGATAACCCTTCCAATTCCCCAAAGTTTACTTTCGATAATTAATATTTACGAAATGGTTCTGAAAATGTAGATACCTAAACAATGTTTACGTATATACCAGCTTATGCCTTTGGCTTCGGCTGCGTGAAAAGTGTTATCCTAAGGATGAAGGGATCATACTACCGACTGCAATAAAAATATCTACGTCCTAGGTGATAAATGTGACAAGCCAAATCTGTTCTGCGGTTAGGCGTGTACAACTGTTACAGACAGACATAGCACTTTCGTATTTATAACCGTTTGTTTCTAAAATATCTTGAGAGATTACAAACTTGATGCACATTATTGTAAAAAAGAAATCATAATAACAATTTAATGAGAGTTTATAATCTCCCGAGATATTTTATAAACTTACGGTGTTTGCAATAATTCTGTGACAGATACTTTATCTACTAATTTAGGCATTCCCAAATTAATGTACCTAATCCAAGTGCTTGTGTAAAGTATTCGAAGTATTTCTCATTACTAGCTAATTGAACTCATTAGTGGTTGAAACACTTAGCAGTCAAATGGATACACTCAGCGAGCGTAAATAATTATTCTGATTGATAACAATATCAATTAGCATATAGTAATTGCGATTTGGTCTCGAATTAGTCAATGAGATAGGTATTTATGGGATATATGTATATATATTTGAATTTTGATTTGAATTGAAATTGATGGCAACTGTTAGAGACAAAAATTTTGTAAATGTTGCAGGGAAATGAGGATCATTAAATCCCTAAGTATACCACGAAATCACGGCAGATGTCGAATATACTTATTTATTACGTCTTTTTACTGAAAATGTTTAGTGATATGACAAAATGCTAATATAATGTCAGTCATATTTCGTTTCACTAAAATAAATCTACCAAAATGTCAACAAAATGTCATTTTTGGTTATACAATAGGATACCAATGACCTACGGAGAGTTGTTCCGGCTCTGGGTCTTTATTTATTTATTTAAACTTCATGTAAAATAGTGGTACATAGGTGGACTTAATGCCACAAGGCATTCTCTACCAGTCAACCTTTGGGTTAAAAAGGACAACGTTGTGAATAGGTACAAAATAATATTAAAAAAAACAACTTGTATACGAAAAAGTATATACTTACATATATATTAATAATACTCATATGGTGTTGTTTATGTGAGCTTTCTTCTTCTTCAGTCGGTCCCTCATTACTGAGGATCGTGGTGACTGGACCCCTTTAAGCGGACAATCTGCCTCCATTGACTCCGGTCCAAAGTTACCATCACCACCTGCTAGAATTTGCTTGAGGACGTAGCTTCTTTCACTTGGTCAGTAGGCCATCGAGTTAGCGACCGGCCTCGTGCTCTCTTTCCTTCGGTATTGCCAACAATGACTAGCTTTTCAAGGCTGTTATCTCCTCTTCGCATAATGTGGCCAAAATAAGTCAAAATACGCTGTAAGCAAACCGTAGACAATCGGGTCTTGATATTGAGTTGTGAAAGGACAGATACATTTGTGCGTTTGGCTGTCCATGGGATTTGGAGCATCCGCCTCCAGCAACACATTTCGAATGCTATCCTCTGTCTTTCTCTTGCTCGGATTGTCCACGTCTCAACTCCATAAAGGAAAATCGGGAAAACCAGTGCTCTGACTAAACGGGCTTTGGTTTTGAAACTTATACCGCGATTTTTCCAGATGTTCTGGAGACGCGTCATGGCATCTTTAGCCATGGCTATCCGTCGCTTTATTGCCGGGACGCAGCTGCCTTCATTATTAATACTAGAGCCCAAATAAATAAAACTGTCCACGGTATTGATACTCTGGATGCCATTGGCGCCCGCTAGCTTTCCCGCACGATCTATCACCATAAGCTTGGTTTTCTGCCTATTTATTGGAAGCCCTAATTTGCCGCTTTCCACCTCCAGTCTGTGCAGTATCTCCTTCATGTCGTCCAAGGTTGTAGCAAGGAGAACGGTGTCATCTGCATATCGCAGATTGGAGATGCGCTTTCCACCAACAGCAAACCCTTTTCCCAGCCTTCAAGAGTTTTCCGGATTATATACTCTCCATATACATTGAAGAGCAGATGTGAGAGGATGCATCCCTGTCTAACGCCTTTTTTGATGGAGAACACATTTGAACAGTCGGTGTCTATTTTGACGAAAGAGCGGTTGTTGATGTAGAGACATCGGACTAGGTCAATAAGGTGTTTAGGCGTACCCATGTCGCCCAGAACCTCCCACAGCCTATTCCACTGCACACAATCAAAGGCCTTGCTGTAGTCAATGAAACACAACAAAACAGGGCTGTTAAATTCCCGGCTTTTTTCAATAATTTGGCGAACGTTCAGGATTTGTTCCCGCGTTCCTTTGCCTTTAACAAACCCGGCCTGTTCGTGCGATCGTGCAGGTTCTCGTACTATGGGATTTAGACAGCTCCTTGACCCTGCGGAAAAGATCTGTAGACTCGTGTTTCGCAGAATTCTGATCGAGATCAGCATAGATGTTATTAATGTATTTGTCATAATCTTTGCGGTAACTTCTCTGGATCCCTGTGCTGAGTTGGTTATATAACCTCCTGTTTTCCTGTATGGTCAGACCCTTTCCCTTTAATTCACTTTAATTCACGTCAACGAAGAGTTAGGTCAGCTGTTTCCGAGGATATAAAGGGCTTCATGGTAAGTTTAGGTAGCATATTTTCTTTGGCAGTTTTCACAATAACTTTTTGCAAGGCCTTCCAGGTGACGTTTGGGTCAGTAGCGTCACTTAGAGAACATTCAGGCACTTTATGTTCAATCGCTTTTCTGAAGGCTTGTAGATCAACATGGCGCATGTTCAGTGTGCGTTCTTGCTTGAGGAGTTTTCTCAGCCGAAGTCGGATTGTGGTGACTAAAAGCTGGTGATCAGAGCCACAGTCCGCCCCCGGGTATGTTGTGGTATTCATAACAGACGATTTCCATCGGCTCTGGATGAGGATGTAGTCTATTTGGTTTCTAAAACAGTCGCCAGGAGAAATCCAGGTATACAATCGTCGGATATGTTTTTTTAAAACAGGTGTTTGTCACGGTAAAATTTTCCTCACTACAGAACTGAAGCATACGTTCGCCTCTCTCGTTTCTGTTACCGATTCCATACTTTCCGACCACCCGCCAAAGATGTTCGTCGCTATCTGTTTTACCGATTTTGGCATTAAAATCACCTAAAACTACCGTTATCTCTCTTTTAGGTATTTCCTGGAGAGATTTGAGCTTATATGTTTGTAAACGCACCCACGATACAAGATGAAGTTCTTAGTGTGGGCAAAGTTTTTGATTAAAGATAAATATATGAAGGCTATGGGTCTAAAGTGATTTGTTGTTTGTGTTCTAAATAAAAATATGCAACACAAGAAAGAAATGAAGCCAATAAGAATCAAGTATTTATGCAGACAAGATGAAATCTGCATCTTTAATAAAATTTGGTGATGTTTAAGTCATTGATATTGTTTTGATTGACATTTAGAAAGTTGATCGAGGACCGTTACACTCAAAAAATGCGAGAGTTAGCTGGAAGACTTGCTACATTTGGATTGCCCTCCAAATGTAGAAACTCGGCTTTAAAAAATGTAATTAAGAACAAAGACAAAAATTCTTTTGAACGTCAAAAATATAAATTTGGAAGTTATAATAATTGATTCTACCGTAGATAATTGTGAAAAATCAAAGATACGGGACCTTTAAAAATGTATGCGAAAAAAGGAGTTAGTAAGACGATCTTAGGTGTTAGTCAAACCACGCATACAAAATGAGTTCGGTGAGTCGGTTTTTTTTTTAAATTACCTGTACTTGTTATTTTTGTTAAGAACGAATTCAACTAATTGAATAAAGTTAAATGTCTTCAGAATGTGTTTAGTTGATTGAAACTATTAAGATTTGTTGTTTGTGTTCTAAATAAAAATATGCAACACAAGAAAGAAATGAAGCCAATAAGAATCAAGTATTTATGCAGACAAGATGAAATCTGCATCTTTAATAAAATTTGGTGATGTTTAAGTCATTGATATTGTTTTGATTGACATTTAGAAAGTTGATCGAGGACCGTTACACTCAAAAAATGCGAGAGTTAGCTGGAAGACTTGCTACATTTGGATTGCCCTCCAAATGTAGAAACTCGGCTTTAAAAAATGTAATTAAGAACAAAGACAAAAATTCTTTTGAACGTCAAAAATATAAATTTGGAAGTTATAATAATTGATTCTACCGTAGATAATTGTGAAAAATCAAAGATACGGGACCTTTAAAAATGTATGCGAAAAAAGGAGTTAGTAAGACGATCTTAGGTGTTAGTCAAACCACGCATACAAAATGAGTTCGGTGAGTCGGTTTTTTTTTTAAATTACCTGTACTTGTTATTTTTGTTAAGAACGAATTCAACTAATTGAATAA
This sequence comes from Orthosia gothica, assembly GCA_949775005.1. Lineage (NCBI taxonomy): Eukaryota > Metazoa > Arthropoda > Insecta > Lepidoptera > Noctuidae > Orthosia > Orthosia gothica. The sequence goes on from OX459044.1 coordinate 12,098,625, forward strand.
AGTTAAATGTCTTCAAAAATGTGTTTAGTTGATTGAAACTATTATATCTAATAAAAATGGATCAATTAATTTATATTTTTATTTTATTATTATATCCATCAACATTTAACTAGATTTTGTTTAGTAAAACGACATATCACCGACATGCGCGACATTATATTAATATCTTGTCATATCACTGAACATTTTCAGTAAGTAGGCATTTAAGTCTTCTTACTAAAAAAAAATGTGTGTATGTACTCAATACATTTATTGCTTCCATATGTGAACTTAGATGGTAGGTTACAAATTTAGACCATTGTGGACCCTGTCGGGCACTGCAATAGTAGGAGAGAGGAACAGTGCTTTTATTTGACTAAGTATTTATTTACTTACTAGATTCTAATTTTCTAAATTTAAAATTCGTCATTTAAAAATTAATTTACATTATAATAGTATTTAGATAATAGAAATTGTTTTAATTTATTAATGAATTAAATTAAACTTTTGTTTTTCTTTAATTATTTCTGGTAATTTATTATATATTTTCATTGACATTACTAATGTACATTGTTACATATTGAGTGCATTTTTAGCTCAGAGCTTGGTAGGTTTAACCTATCTTTATGGCGCAATGTATATCTTGACTGTATATTGTCTCTTGTCATGTAAAAGTTTTGGTTATTTCGAACAAATTTGCACATTTCTAGAATGTATAAAAATAAAGAAAAGAAAAGAAAGAAAGAAAATATTATAGGCAGGGAAGGCTAAGTAATTTATGTTTTTGGAAATGAGGTTTGCAGCTATCGGTATCCTCTATATTTACCAGGATTCTTAGAAGTCTTTTTTGCAATGTGTGTGTGGTGTGTTGTGTCGTGTCATGTTGTTACAAACAAGTATATTCAACATCTACCGTGCTTTCGTGGTATCCCTGGGGATTTCGTGAAATTCCTGGTATCTTCATTTCCCTGCGACGTATACAAACCAAAGGTGTACCTATGTATGTGTGGTGAATGTTTACGATACTTTTTTTTGGGTATTTTTTAGTGAAGTAACCTATTTATGCGTCTTTACTTCTGGTATTAAAAATTTAATAATCTTATCCGACTCACACTTGGCCGGTTTTAATTATATACCTAATCAAATATTCATAAAAAACTCATTTCAATAATTTCAGTCTTTAAAAAAAAAAACTTATGCTGACATCCCAAATTAAACATGTACAACCAGAGGCCTTAGTGCTAGTTTTTACTCGCGCTCAATTGCGTTAACTTAAACGCCAATTTGTATTGAAACTGGATACACGCCGTCTGGTGACGGTAAGGAGAAACCCCTTTTTAGTATACATGTTGACCAAAGAGATCTTTTACGTTATCACGAGCGAGTACGTTAAAAAACTCGGAATAAGCACACTTATAACAATAGGATAAGATAACCAGAGAATCAGTCTAATAATAGAGCCAATCCAAGATAAGCTTTGTTACCAGTTGAGGGTATTGAACCTCACCCAATCCAAAGGTTAGGTCCTTAAGTACATTAATTTGATTCCGAATGTACTGGAGAGGGTCAAATCGGATTAGGAGCTGTTAGTTAAAACATTATAGTGACACTAGCTTCTGCCCGCGCCTGCGCCCGCGCAAATAGTGTTTTATCATCCCAAGGGAATACAAACTATATTATTCCCAGGGTCAAAGTATCTCCATGCCAAATTTCATCTAAATCGTTTCTGTAGACCAAGAGATTATCCCCTACAACATCACAAACTTTAACTCTTTATACTTAATATTACTAAAGGACGCCTTGCGGTTTCACCGACGTTGTTCCCGTTCCCGTGGGAATACAGGGATAAAAAGTAGCCTATGTCACCCGGGGATAGCGTAGCTTCCCAACGGTGAAAGAATTTTTTGAAATCGGTTCTGCCGTTTCGGAGCCTATAAGACACATACATACATACTTTCTCTTGTTGTATATATAGTTAGATATAAGATAGATAATTAGGTACAGATGAGCAAAGGCAGGCAACAATTTTATAACAGGGCAGATTTCAATAGACAGATTAATCTTGTTACAGAAAATTACATAGATGTATCTCTTCAAGTCTTCATTTATGCGACTTCTAAATTACTAATTAATATCTACCTTCTTACTTAATTGTTTAATCATCATCAGCCTTTTAATGTTTCCACTGCTGGGACACAGGCATCCTCTCTGTGAGAGGGAATGGGCCGTAATCCACCACGCGGGCCCAGTACGGGTTGGTGGAAGTTTGGTTTTTATCCCGGGAATATGTTTCCTCGGGATACTATTCGACTTTCACGTGGGCGAAGCCGCTGACAGAAGCTAGTTCATAATATATATGTGGTGTATTATTTTATTTGTATATATGTATTTTATGTAATATCTAAGTAATATTATTTTAGCCCTATGTCTATCTCCTATCGTTCAGTCCATCCAAATGTTGTCTGTAAGAGATAAGACCGGCCATTGTACACTTATCTTATGTTTTTTCCTGTAATTATTTCAGTGGTGATCAATAATGTATATAAAAAAATAAATAAATAAAATAAGGTTGCCAGCTCTCAGTTAGCCAAAAAAAACAAACTACTGTTTGCGGCAAGATGCGGCCAGGCAACTCTGCCGTAATCTATTCTACTATAAAAATAATCATTCATAAAAATTACCTAAGTTTCATCAAAGAAATATCCTGCAGATTTTTGCAGTGGGATCTCATCTTATTGATAGTATAAATGCGAGAGTTTGTGATACGTTTGTTACTCAAACACTCCATAACTGCAGAACGGATTTGGATGAAATTTGGCTCAGAGAAAGATTATAGTCTGGTATAAGTCCTCGGAATATTTCCCTTGGAATAAAAAAACCAGTATTCGCGGGCGAAGCCGCTGAGTGAAGCTAGTACTATATAAACCTACAAATTGAAAACTCTCCATACATATTTAAACAGAGTACACAATAAAAAAGGCTGCATTGTGAAATAGTATCGTGTCGATAAGGCCTGCCTTTCATCTCGCTCCTTTCCTTCGACGCTATCTCTTGCGACCACCGATCAATGGTATTGAGTGTCGAGCCATCGATAAATCTGTCAACGAGGGATGGTTTTATCGATATATTGCGATGCAGTATAGAGGTTATGATTTCAGGGGTAGAGAGATGCCGTTTGTTAGCGTATATTTATATATACGCTATAATAATAATACAATATAAATACAATAAAAGTACGTATCCGCGACGACGTTCAAATCCACACTGCCTATCCGGCTCTAGAAAAAAAGCCATGTGTCGTAAACGCTGACAATGCAAAGACGATTCTACGTGTAAGGACCAGCGTGGTCATCACTATTATTAACCTATGTGTCTTTAAGTCAAGAGTGAAAAGGTTATTACTAGGTAAGCGTGCTACACCATCGGGTACATCATCGTTTACAATCATGTGAGACAGTGGTGAAGCGCGAACCTATCATAAAAAAATACTGTAAAATACTTTAAAGTTGTTGTTTGATAATGAACCCCTTAATAAAATCGCACTGTTGGATTTTAATACTCGGATCAACGCCAAGACTAACATTTTATTACTAAAGCTGAGAAGAAAAACTGAAACAATGTTTTAAAGTAAGCACTTGTTTGGTAACAAGTAAAATTTAAAAACCCACGACACAAATAGTTCTTTAATAATTTAATCGGCAGTCCATCGAAACACATAATTATAACACTATCGCGTTATATAAGATATCTCTTGCGAAAATACTCCGATTCAGAGAGTAAAATGCGCATAACTTTTTTACGGCTTTACCAATTTTCATCAAACATAACTATGAACACTCTCGATAAAGACCTAAACCTAACCTTTCAAACAAAAACAAAACTTAATTAAAATAAGTTCATCTGTTTAGGAGCTATGATGCCACAGACAGATACACCCCCCTTTTTCCATCGGGGGTTAAAAAACACCAATCCATACGTTTAATGAAAAACATATTTAACGTTAATAAAACCGTGGCTTACGTAAACCACACGCAAACATGTGCACAACGTCATCATTGTAACTTATTACGTCAACGAGCCCTAGATTGCGATAAGTTTGCAGGGTAAGTATGACCTAGATTAAAATTATTGCAGGTATACCTTTATTTTAGTTATATAGGCGACTAGTACTCCGCCCGCGACTTCGTTCGCGTTATTTCGTCTATCCTATAAATGATTTCCTTATCTACAGTTAGTGAAGGCGACCAAAACTAAGCTGAAATTATATCAATAAAAAATTGTGTATCGTAGATATATGCTTAGTGGTTTAGACTGTGCGTTGATCGATCAGTCAGTAAGTCAGCCAGTTTCTTCTTTTATATATTAATAGCGGATCCCCGCGGCTTAGCTCCCGTCAACTGGCTATCTACTTACCTACCACCTACCTATCTACCCTACCTACCCACACAACCTACCTTACCTACCTACCAACCTACTCACCTGCCCCACAGATCAACCTACTTACCCTACCCTATCCTATATACCCTATCCTACCTACCGTATCCGACATATCCTATTTATCCTACCCTACCTACATACCCACCCACCCTACCTACCTACCTACCAATTTGTTAAACTATTTATTTGAATAAGAATTAATACTACAATACCAATATAAACAACTTTTGTATCTACCGGCGATCTAATTAAATTTTAGAACACAAAAGCTGATATTGTGACTTAACTAGCTATGATAGTGAGATATATTCTCTAGTAGTATTTTTTGTAGTTAATAATGAGTACTGTAATCATGTAGTACATAATTTTTATGTATCATCAATAGTTTTCTCAGCGCACGCTATATATAGAATTTTATGGGTAAAATATTGCTACTTTGGATTAAATTATCGCAATTTTCTTAAGGATCTCTATTTTTTTTAGAAATAAATTATAGCCTATGTTACTCGGAAATAATGTAGGGGGGGGGGGGCTATGTATTTCTATGGGTGAAAGATTTTTTTAAATCGGTCCAATAGTTTCGGAGACTATTCGGTACAAACAAAAAAGTCTTTCCACTTTATAATATTGGTATAGAATAAAAAAGTATGATAAAGCAATAACGTACTTACGACGAGGTAATTTGCACATGATAAAACGACAGGAGTCTCTCCATAAAATGATACAACGTTGGATTTTCGCTGATTGAACGCCACTTTGACTTGAGACCAAGAAATATTTGGTCTAAGTCATCATCATCATATCAGCCAAAAGACGTCCACTGCTGGACATAGGCCTCCCCCAAGTGTCGTCACATTGACCGGTCCCGTGCGTCCCGCATCTAGCAGATCCCCGCAACCTTCACCAGGTCATCGGTCCTCCTGGTGGGAGGCCTTCCAACGCATCGTCTTCTGGTTCAGGTTATCAAATCCTATAGTTTATGGTATATATGAGGAGTTACTATTTATTTATTTTATTTTATTAGGAAAATTTACAGCTAATTGGATAACATGCTTCGTAATTATAATACAATTAAAGTCAATTAAAAGTTTCCACATACAGTACCTATACCTACATACATATCAACTCAACCAACAAGTATTAAAATATAGACAAAGACATACTGGGTGCAAGCTTTCGGTCATGCAGAAGATATCTAAATCAATTTGTATAGGAGACAAACCTTGATCGACCTCCACCTATATACTATATTTCTTACCTGTCCTCTTAAGAAAAAGGGTTCAAGTAATGTTTATATGAAAAATATGTACTCCAACAGTTTGGGACCGCGGATCGTCAGGCAACCCATCGTATCCTCTTTGAAAAATACCCTTTTCACTTTAGGCGCACTACACCTTGTTTTTCTAAGGGTTTATGTTTGTACCCAAGCTCACCCTTTCCAGTCTAAGACGTTGAAGTAAACCTTTGAAGCCGTCTTCTGCCGACATAAGCTAAAAGGGCGTATCTGACCAAAACAAAAAATGAAAAAAGCTATTGCGCGTGCAGCACCGTACACGTAATAGAGAATTATAAAGAATTTTCAGAAAATAAAGAATTGGTGAGATTTAGTGTTTCCGCGCACCGGAAGAAGCAACCTTGGAAGACCTCTAGTTGGACTGACACTAAACATGGTTAAGGCTGCGGGAATCTGATGGATGTGAGACGCACAGGACCGATCAGTGTGGACGCTTAGGGGAGCTCTGTCTCCAGCAGTGGACGCCTTTCGGCAGATTTTTTTTATAAGGCTCGCGTTTGACCACTACCTCGCCTGATGGTATGCGATGATGTGGCCTACGATGAAGCACGCTTGCCTAGAAGTAACCTATTCCCTCCCCGGTGGGTTCACGCATTGTCGATGCGGGGGGGCTCAGTAACCGTGGCTTGGTCACCCACGGTGAAGCGAAGAGGAACCCGATGGGGCCGCAGGGGAGGAGGAGTGCCGGTATAGCGTTGGCCGCTCTCCCTATCCCCTGCGGCCGAAAAATGGTAGGTGGCGGGGCCATTGACCCTGACCCGTCACAAGGGGACCAAGGGTGCCTTACACGGGGTCATCTGGCACCCGTGTGCTGGTTTGGTCCCTGGGGTGGTCACGACGCACAGTGTGTTCTGGTGCGCCGGTGATGGGGGGTACTCCCCAGAGGAGGGTCCGGCGCTATCTCCCCGTGGTAGCGCAGTATGCATGAGCATTTCTCCACGCTAAAAAAAATTAAAAAAAATGAAGTAACCTATTCACTCTTGACTTAAAGACCCCAAGGTTGCAAGGTTGTAGCTATCAGGGAACAAAGACTCCGGAAGGAGCCGGAAATGATGATGATGATGAGTGTGAGAGCACGAAGTTGTTATGTTTTTCTTCTTTGTCATGTAAGTTCGAACCCAGGCAGGCGCTTTACTTTGTGTAAATTATTCATCACCACTGCTCTTAAGACGGTGAAGGAAAACATCATGAGGAAACCGGCATGTCCTACATTCACCAACCCGCACTGAGCCTGCATGGTGGATTTGGACCTATTATCTCTCTCATAGAGAAGATGCCTGTGTCCCAGCAGTGGGAACAGTTTAAGGCTGATGATGATGATGATTTAATGAAATGTTCCATAACGTGACGAGTCCTTAAAATGTCACTCTCAATTTCTGGTCCAATTGAAAAGCCACGTAAGAAATTTCTCTTCATAAACATAAAAGATTGAAAATTTTGAGAATTTGTTTGGGGAAACTAAATTGTTCACTATTGTAACTCGACCATGGAAGCTCGTAGAAAAATATTTAAAAAAATTGATGCGGGTTGTTTTGCTGATGCCGAATAGGTATGTGAAATTGTAAATAACTCAATTTTGTCTTAAAGGTGAGATGCGCCCCTTTTTCTTTGGCAGTATTGCTTGGTAACCTCGATAAGTGGTCAGAGTGACGCATGGAACTATTGACGCATTTAGAAATATTTACGTCATACATGTAACGGCTATTATCTCAGGAAGGGTAGATAGAATGGGTTTACACACTCTTGTACAAAAGAGTCATTTGTTTTTCCAAAAAAGCCTGGTCTAGTAAAAAAGTAAAAATATTTGTTTTTTAATAAAGTAAGCAACAAAACCTTCTTGCTGATGCTGTGTTTCGAGCGCATTTTCCATCCTTTTAACTATTATCTTAAGTTATCATTCACTTCATAACTAAATGCAGGTGGCAATTGCTTTTCCTATTTGTGTCAACTTATAAATGACCTGAGATGATATGGAAATATCATTGCCATATAGTCCACGGGTCAAGGTCGGTAAAGACCTCAAGGTTGTAGACCTTGAGGTCTTTAAGTCAAGAGTGAATAGGTTACTTCTAGGCAAGCGTGTTTCATCGTAGGCCACATCATCGCTTACCATCAGGCGAGGTAGTGGTAAAACGCGAGCCTATCTATAAAAAAAACCGGCCAAGTGCGAGTCGGACTCGCGCACGAAGGGTTCCGTACCATTTTCGTAAAAAACGGCAAAGAAATCACGTTTATTGTATAGGAGCCCCCTTAAATATTTATTTTATTTTGTTTTTAGTATTTGTTGTTGTAGCGGCAACAGATATACATCACCTGTGAAAATTTCATCTGTCTAGCTATCACGGTTCATGAGATACAGCCTGGTGACAGACAGACAGACAGACAGACAGACAGACAGACAGACAGACAGACGGACCTCGGAGTCTCAGTAATAGGGTTCCGTTTTTACCCTTTGGGTACGGAACCCTAATAAAAAATATCTCCCGAAAGGCGTCCACTGCTGGAGACAGAGCTTCCCTAAGCGTCCACACTGATCGGTCCTGTGCGTCTCACATCCATTGGATTCCCGCAGCCTTAACCATGTTTAGTGTCAGTTCAACTAGAGGCCTTCCAAGGTTGCTTTATAATTCTCTATCACGTGTACGGTGCTGCACGCGCAATAGCTTTTTTTTCATTTCTTGTTTTGGTCAGATACGCCCTTTTAGCTTATGTCGGCAGAAGACGGCTTCAAAGGTTTACTTCAACGTCTTAGCCTCGAAAGGGTGAGCTTGGGTACAAACATAAACCCTTAGAAAAACAAGGTGTAGTGCGCCTAAAGTGAAAAGGGTGTGTTTAAGTTTATTAGTTACATACAAAAATACAAATCTTTCCTTTTTTTAATTAATATTATATATATAATATATATTATAGATATAGAAGTATAGATATGTATGTTTTGGTGAAAGCTAAAGCATGCCAAAAACTAAAAAACGACGTTTTTCAAAGAGATGTCCCGTAAAAAAAAAAGGGTTGGTGAAAGGATATCCATTTATCCGTCAAAAACTCAGGTCACAACAGAACATGAAGCTAGACACTATATACCAGGCCCCTCAGAAAGTATTGCGAAAAAAAGTTTTTATATATGGGAGACTGGCCAGTTATAATGTTTTTCGAAAATATGATTATTTATAAGTAAAAATAAGTAAGTTCCAATTTCAAAATTTCCCTCCACATTTTTTGCGAGTTAATTCAAAGTATTGTGTCTCACTGAAATGTGGATCTGCGCCGGGAACATTTTAGAGCTATGATTTTATACGATTTCAAGTGTCGCCTGAAACCGGATGAATCGTACGATAGACTTCAAATGGCATTCATGGATGAAGGCCCTTCCAAGGCAACCGTGTATCGTTGGTATAACGAATTCAAGCGCGGTCGACCAACTTTGGGGGATGACGAAAGAAGCGGTCGCCCTTTGACGGCTGTTACCGAAGAAAACGTGCTAGCAGTGAAAAATTTAATCCAAGACAATAGGCGAATTACATATCAGGAGATTCAACACATATTGAAGATTGGATCGGGAAGCGTTCACGAGATTCTACACAGCCATCTTCGCGTGAGGAGGATAGTATCACGCTGGGTGCCGCACAACCTCACCGATGCTCAGAAGCAGGCCCGGGTGGAATGGTGCCGTGATATGCTTAACAAATTTGAAGCAGGCTCGTCTCGGCGTGTTTACGACATCGTTACAGGTGATGAGTCCTGGATTTATCAATACGACCCAGAAACCAAGCGCCAGTCGACTGTTTGGGTGTTTCAAAATGAGCCAACGCCTACCAAAGTGAAGCGATCTAGAAGCGGGGGTAAGATTTTGATCGCTAGCTTTTTTAATTTGACTGGCCACTTGGTATCAATTCCCTTACGGGATCAAAGAAGCATTAATGCCGAATGGTATACTACCAAATGTTTGCCAGAAGTTTTCTCTGTTATAAGCAACAAGCGACCAAACACAGGGCTCCGCGGGCTACTGCTCCACCACGACAATGCACCTGCGCACCCCGCACTCAAAACGAGGGACTTCCTGGACAGCACGCCAGTCAAACTCCTGGGTCACCCTCCTTACAGCCCTGATCTAGCACCGTGTGACTTCTTTTTATTCCCAAAAATAAAAAATCAGCTCAAAGGGATACAATTTTCGTCGCCGGAAGATGCGCTGGCTGCGTTCGAGCAGGCTGTAAACGAGGTGTCTGCGGCGGACTGGAAAAAGTGTTTTGAAAACTGGTTTAGGCGCATGAATCTTTGTATAGAGGCTGGTGGAAAGTACTTTGAAAAGATTTAATAAAAATATATGTACGTATAGAACAATTTTTTTTAGTTTCGCAAAACTTTCTGAGTGTCCCACGTATATCAAAAGCGTTGGAACCAATTCGTTTTGGAAGCGTCCAAATTGAAAATCGTGCAAAAGTCCGAGTACCCATATATGTGCTATGATGTCAGTCTTTTTGAATAGCTCGCTTTGTTTATGACGCTGCACTTGTATGCTTTACAAACAACAGATAGGATACGTGAAATTTAATCCTTTAAGCAACTATGATTAATTTGTAGCGAAATATGCAGTACAGATTAAATTACTGATAATTTTAATTAGTTTAGGAATAATTAGTTTCCAAATATGCAGCACATATTAATTGGTAAATAATTGGTTTATATGGCACAGGTTAGCGGGATTTAAAAAAAAAATACATGGATACTTTTATTTCGAAAAGAGTTACGATAATAAATGTGGATGGGTGAAAGGCGAAAGAAAATATGGATGGACTGTGTGAGGAGTGATATGAAAGAATTGAAGAAAGTCAGTAAAAGCGTGATGGGGGACAGGACGGTATGGAAAATTGAAACGTGTTACACTGGCGCGACCACAAAAAAACATGGGATAAGGGCAGGAAGAAGAAGAAGGATACTTTTGTTTCAATATCAATTGAAACGGCGTCACATCAACCGGTTCTGAACTTCTCGCATGCAACGGACTCCTGTGACCCAGACCAGCGGCACTTGACAAGTGCCATTCTAACAGCTATAGTCATTGTCAAAAAGTCAAAGAATGGGATTGTAAAGCTCCGTATAAATATCACTTGATCAATCCTTTACATTTTGGTATAATCGTCAAATCGCTATCGATAAGCCTTAAGTCATCGGTCCACCTTGTGGAAGGCTTTCCAATGCTTGTTTCAATGTCAAATACAATTTTAAATGATATTTTGAGCCAAACACAACATTGAAAATTATGATTGAATTTCATGTAAGAGAAATGGAATAGTGTTACTTTTCTCTTTCAAGCTCAAGTGGAACACTTCTGTAGCAATTTATTTCCGCTGCTCTCACTAGAATAAATTAACGTGTGAATGGTGTCGCAGTGTAATTCAAGCTTTACTTTACATTACCGTCTTTACACTAAAGTTTATAGTCTTAAGCCCAGTTTCTATTAAACAAGTAAGTGCCAACAGTGCATTTGCACTTAGATATAATGAATGTCATTAGCGTGTGTTTATGTTTATTCTTCGGCAATCTATCTATGATTACTTCTTTATACAGATTCCTTGGTATATTCGCAACATAAATATCTTAAAAAACCTGTTAAAACTATGAACTTAGCATTACTTGTGTTAGCTTCCTGAAAATTCATGTTCTAATTTAAAATAAATATTGCACATAATATGTTTAGTTATTTTGCGCTGTTTAAATAAAATAAGTCTTGAATTCTATTGAAATGTTTTGGTTGTTTCGGAAGTTTGTATTAAAACTAATATTAATTACTGTTAAATTAATACCATAAAACATGTTGATTTTATGTGGATTTTCTGAATATGTTTACATTTTTAGTTTGTTATAATTTTTGATATTTTTCATTGTAAGTAGCTCAATGCTGACTTCCGGACAAAATGTCGTGTTTATTTTCCATCGGTGTCAACGAGAAAAGGACAGCCAATCACAATCAATCATCATTGAGCTATAAAAGATTGTGGATCATGAGAGTCAGAAAAATTGGAGATGTTCTGTAAAGCCGATAACAAAGTATTACAATTATTTGATGAAGTACAGTCTTTGATTTCATAAATCTGGAAGTTTTTAACAAATCAGAAGTGGGATAGCACCAAGGAATTCTGGTGTATCGCTACCACCTTGGTGTGATCATACGCCCACAATAAGGTATACTAAAAGTCAATTTGATTATTTAATGTGAATTTTATTTGTGTCTATTTTCTTTTTCTGTATATAATATCTATCTGTATAATAATATATGGCATGTACGGGTATCAATTTGTGCACGCATGTACATAATGTGTGCATGGGTGGCTTCCCGTCAATATGGACACACGACACATACTGTGACAGTTCGATTTCAATAAAAATAATGCCGTTAAATAGGTAGGTACGTTGATTAGGTTTCTTATATTTTGAATAGTAATAGTCATGGTATTAGGAAAATACCAAATAACTAGACTAGATGCAGATATGATCAATGAAGCAAAAGCAGTATGTAAGGACTGTAGCCGGCTGCGTTCTGTTGATTTTGCCTAACGCCAAGGTGAAAGATGTGTTTATGTACGTGTACCAAACAACAGTTATTCATTTTGAATTATTGTATACTTGTAAATTGAATTGAGAAATTGAGATAGCTTGAACTTTATGCCGCGTATAGACAATTTTGAAACAAAGAAGTAGGCACACAAAAGAAACCAGATACTCGTTGTTCAAATTATTCCAGATCATTGGACGCATGAAGATGCCTAACGATCAGTCCGAGAGAAGACGGAGGTCGGCAGGGAAGCATTCCAGTGTGGTGCTGGGACAATTCTCGAGACGCAGCCGATCCCGGACTCGTGGTCGAGGCTCGGGGCAAAGTCGGCGCTCGTCAGCAGCCCCCTCGCAGCGGTGGTCGAGGCTCGAAGCGAAGTCGGTGTTCGACAGCAGCCCCTCCGCAGCAGTGTTCGAGGTTCGAGGCGGAGTCGGCGCTCGTCAGCATCCCCGCAGCAGTGGTCGTGACTCCGAGCGGTGCAGATTCAGAAGATCACCTTCAAGGGTGGTGTTGCAGGCAAGAAGGAGGAGGGAGGACGGTCATGAGGGGTCATTAGAGGGCAACGGATTCACAGGTTACAGATACCTCGCGTAGAAAACATTAGACTAGAGATTTGCGAGTTTTATTTTTAGATCGTATAGTCCAGTTCGTTCTTAGAATAGAATAGAATAGTTCTTTATTTGCACAGAAAGTAGGTACAAGTTTATCATGTCAAGATGAAATTCAGTTAATAATTTGAAATAGGCGATACAATAAACAATGTCAATTTTAATAAAATGGGATTACAAATTCGTCATGTTTTAGGTCAATACAGTGAAACAATAAATAAATAAAAAATTATAAAGTATAAGTCAGGAAATCTGTCAATCTTGTACTAATGAAAGATTTCTGTATGTGAGCCCACTGCATTCATCTGCCGATATAGTAATAATTATTATTTACTCAAATGAATCAAAGAGTCTTTACAATCGATATAAGCTGTAAATTCACATACTTAAGAATGATTTGCGCATAATAATGTAGATCGAAAGTTTGGTCCTAAATTGAAAACTACACAATGGTTACTTGGTTGAATAAAGTTAAAGAATGCTCGGAGATCTATGGGTGGGACAGTAAACGGATTGCCCACTACGTTCTACCTAAGCTAGTCGGTACTGTGAAAAAGTGGTAAAAAGCTAGCTAGCTTGGGACGAATGGGTTGAAACATAAATCTGCTTTTCCGTTTTACGAAATCTATGACCATTTACTTACGTACATTTAATGTTTGTTAAATAGCTAAGTTTGGCGATGGTATAGAAGAGTATTATTAGGATAAGATAATAGCTTTGTATCGGGGTGGTATAGTAGGTGGGAACGCTATTGATTGCATTGTTTATGGAGTAGAGGATAGATTAGTTCGGCACGGGGCAGAGGCAATTTTGAGGAAGCTGAAAAATTGTTTGGTTGTCTGAGGGATGTCAAATGTGACAGATTAGATAAGTTTTCGTACGTTAGAACGTTCAGTAAGTGAAATGCGTAAACTTGTAAAATTTATTTGGATAGACTCTTGAGGTGTTGTAACTGTCGCGAAACGAGTCATGTAGTATTAGCATGTAAAAAGCCTATCGTTAAGTGTAAACGCATTGGTCATGAAGATCCTAAATGCAGTAAGAGTGTTTGGGTAAGTGTGCCGAAGTTAAGACTTTATGACTGGTTAACAGCGCGGGCTAGAGACAAGACGACAAATTTATCAAGAGTATACATGTTAATAATGAACTTTTGATAGGGTGCGTAGATTTTGGTAGTCAGTGTACCTTGGTAAAAGAATCTGCTATGAAAGGAGTTGTTCCACGCAAAATGGAAAGTAAATAATTTGCCTACTCTCAAAAGCTTTGGTAGTACAATCGTGAGTGTTTTAGGTAAAACTAAGATTTCGTTAGTGATTGATAACGTTGAGATCAATGTCACTGAAATTTGTTCTAAGTTATGATATCTGTTGGATAGACTGCTACTGAGCAACCTCACATATGGGTGTTTAAATATTATACAAAATTTGATGACTTATGAGAGATACATAAGAGTGAAGTCATTAAGCGCGAGAAGGTTTATAAAGTAAATGAGGACGGAATAAGATACGTGGTGTTAAAGGGCTGTAGGTGGCAGGTTCTCCAGAAAAGTTGCGACGAAATAGGCCACGTTTGATAAAACATTAGTTAAAATTAAACAACATTATTGGCTGCCTCGCATGCGAAAGTTTACCAGGAATTATATAAATTCGTATTTGGATTTAGAATGTGCTCTCAATAAATTATCAGCGTGAAAGAAGTAAGGCCTCCTCTGCAACCTATTCCTAAGAAAATTGCACTCTTTCACATCATACATATGAACTATGTCTGTACATTTGTAAAATCAAAAAGAAAGAATTCTTACATTTAGGTGATTGTAGAGTATTTTTATTTAAGGCGGTTAAGAGCCACTTGCGCGTTCCTGGTTTATCCTAAAAACCCCTTGTTAAGAACTAGTTCAGGGTTAATCAGATAAATCGTCTTGGTCCACCAAGACTTAGAAGTAAATCTAGAGTTAAACTTATAAATTTACTTAAATATTTAACCCGCCGTTGTAGGAGACTTAAGTCGCTAAGTCCTGGGTTAGTGTAAGAATTGTCAGAATAGAACAAGTAACTTGAAAACATGTTTTTTTTTTGTTTATATTTTAATGTGTTTGGTTTCAAATGAGAGGTAAGTATTAATGCAGAACTGTTTTGACCGTTTAAATAATGTAAATTTTTATGCGGTGTACAATAGAGTTTATAATAAACTAGCTGACCCCCGCGGCTTCGCTCCCTTCAAAATTATCACTCGGGAATAATGTAGCTTTCCATAGGTGAAAGAATTTTTAAAAATCGGTCCAGTAGTTTCGGAGCCTATTCGGTACAAACATACAAACAAACAAAAAAATCTTTCCTCTTTTTAATATTGGTATAGATAAATCGGTCCACGCGTTAACGAGATATTCGTTAATCAGTGTAAGGGAAATGTTGTTTTCTGATGACAAAGAAAATGTTCTATGACATTTCTATATTTTGTGACTTTGTCACATAGAATTAAAATATCACCAGATGTGAAATTAGGGGCACGAAAATGCGATTGCTTCAGATTTCTTTCCTATTGAATAAAAAAACTTATTTTGCCGAAAACAAATAAATTGTGATGGCTAATGGCGTCGGTGAACGAATGATGCAAATTTTTATAAAATACGATTAAAATGAAATATCATCTTAAAATTCAAAGATCAGAAAGTATTACGTATCGTAGTGTAGTGAAATAAAAGGGACACACATACAGTTTCGTTCATAGATTTATGCATTTCTTTTTGGTCAGATTATATTTCAGGGCCGTACAGAGTAACTAAAGTTTTGAACCACCATAGGTATTATGATGGGTTGTAGATATTTACTAGAAAAGGGACGTCAAAGTATATAGGTGTATTTTCTGTTGATAAAATACATCCTTACCTTTGTTTCAATAACAAAGATAGCGAATAGCCTACTAGCGAAACCGATGATGATTTAAATAATGATTTAGATAATTTATTTTGCCAATAATATTTATTTGTGTGTCTAGAAATTAATGAAGTACATATTTTATCATGCAGATTACTTTTTTTTGAGTAAAAATATTACATAACCATTTATGTAAAATAAATGTGATCAGATATCATACTAGATGGAGAATAATGTTTGAGTTTATCCAATTTTCATAATTAGCTAAATAGTATGAATTACACAAATTGTTGATCATGCTTGATTGATTGTTGTTGTTGTTAATTGTTGGTTGTTGTTGTTGTTTGTTTGTTGTTGTTGTTGAGCTATTATTCGCTATGAGCGACCCTATTTTTATGGTTATTCTACACTACTGCTATGAGCGTAAGGTGTAGATAACTATTATTCGCTATGAGCGACCAAGTTTTTATGGTTAACCTACACTGCTATGAGCGTGTAGTTAACTACTATTTCGCTATGAGCGACCCTATTTTTATGGTTATTCTACACTGCTATGAGCATAAGGTGTTGATAACTACTATTCGCTATGAGCGACCATGTTTTTTTTAGTTCATCTATGATTCTATAAGTGTTGGTGTAGTTTTTCTTTTTTTAAATTAAACTGCTATGAGCGTGAAGGTAGATAACTACCTTTTAGTGTAATGTACAATTAAGTAGCTATGAGCGAACATAAGTTTTGAAGTGCAAAGTGCACAATCATTGAAATAAGTCTTATATTTTATGATTCTGAAAAATGAAGTTTTTGAAATACTCTACAATTCATATAAACAGTATTTGATTTGTGTGTAGTTTCTATTAACGAAATTTGTATTTTATAAAATACATTTTTGATTTCAATCACTCAGTTAAAATTGTTGTCTTGTGTTTATTTTGAATAAAATCAGAATTTACTTTTAAAAAAATGTCATTCGCGGGGACGCGAAATTTATCAGGATGGACGAATGTTAGCTTCCTGAAAATTCATGTTCTAATTTAAAATAAATATTGCACATAATATGTTTAGTTATTTTGCGCTGTTTAAATAAAATAAGTCTTGAATTCTATTGAAATGTTTTGGTTGTTTCGGAAGTTTGTATTAAAACTAATATTAATTACTGTTAAATTAATACCATAAAACATGTTGATTTTATGTGGATTTTCTGAATATGTTTACATTTTTAGTTTGTTATAATTTTTGATATTTTTCATTGTAAGTAGCTCAATGCTGACTTCCGGACAAAATGTCGTGTTTATTTTCCATCGGTGTCAACGAGAAAAGGACAGCCAATCACAATCAATCATCATTGAGCTATAAAAGATTGTGGATCATGAGAGTCAGAAAAATTGGAGATGTTCTGTAAAGCCGATAACAAAGTATTACAATTATTTGATGAAGTACAGTCTTTGATTTCATAAATCTGGAAGTTTTTAACACTTGCATACTTTGTCTGTGGCCATATTAGGTAACCCGACTACTACAAAGCACGTCAGTTTAAAACTTGAAAGTTTTACTTCTATGGTTACTCAGTAGCACGACATACTTGTCAGTTTGGAAACACGAAGATACGCATAATACCTGTAGTTATTTAGAGTATCATTTAAATAACCTTAACAAGTGAAGATGCATTGCTAAGGTCACCTTTCTGACTTGCTTATACTTATTGCGGGCATGAGCTATTCTTGATAGTTCGTAGAAATAAGAAGAAAGAAGAACTCTCACGTGAAAAGTAAAAACAGAACAATTATCGTATCACCAACTTTACAAGAACACTTCACAACTCTACCAGCTACCTACATTACACGTAACGTGATAGTCAAAGTTTCAGAAACGGCTGTATTATCCGAAATCCGTATTTCCGATAACCCCGGAACATTAGAGTGGATAAGTAGTCGCTTTGTACCGTCAGAGTAACCACCAAAGCCTTTGACGTAGTTCGGAGTAATGCTAGATGTATATTAATTTCTATCTAAATTGTTTCTTGTGATCTGGTGATGTTTGGTGAAGTTTGGTGATGTTTGGTTAGTATTAGTAACGGGATTAGTTGTCCATAAGCGAAGTGGACACCGTCGAGGTACCTGGTGTTGTCTATCATTAGTATTATTACTCCCGAAAACAACAACAGCGAAATAAAATAAGAAAATTGATTCATCCTTTACCGGAAACGCGCAACGAATCGGGCCAGTTTGCAAATTGTTTCAAGAACTGAAGCTCTTTCACAATACCAAATATCTTCTCGTTGTTGCATTTCAACAATGAATAATTTTTCCGTGTGAAGTTAATCATCATCATTTCAGCCAAAATACATCTACTTCTGGACATAAGTCTCTCCCAAGCGACACACTGATCGATCCACGTGCGTGCGTTTCGCATCCCCTGGACTCCCGCAGCCTTGGCCAGATCGTCGCTCCACCATCACATCACCGGTGACTCGCCGCAAAGTCAACCGCCCATGAACCGCCAGAGCGTATGAACGAGATGGCAGTCAGCCGCAAATCGGGCCGTGCCCCTGCATTCAGTCGCCGCGCTTGAAGTTTTGTCTTGAGGTATTTTTGCCTATGTGAGAGATAGTTTTAAAATATCAGTTTTCAGATTGGAAATTGGGCTAACGCAACTCTAGCAAATTTTCTGGATCCTTCATAATTACGATTTTCAAAAAGGTTATAATAAGTTTCTGGAGTCCTCCTAGAAAACGTGCAAATGGTATAGCTGTGAGTTTCTAATCAATAATAATTATTATTAAGTGCTTTAGGGTTATTATGTTATACGTATTTCAGTTGTTATTTACTTAGTATTATTTACATAAGAGTCATGACGAAGATCAATAATGAAGGAGATGAAAGTTAAACATATTATTACAGAAAATGATCGTATTAATGTGAGTATTTTCATTAAGTACAGATGAAAGTCTGTTACGTACTACTTGCCTCGCCTTTGGAAGCCCTTAACCGCCATCTTTATACTGTTATCATAAACAGCTTCAACATCGTTCCGATGATACGTCATAAAATAAATTATTTTTGCTATGAGCTGTTGGGTATGAAGATGCTTTATGGACATTAATGGCTTATCACGTAAAAGCACAATAGTCGTTTATTTCGGCATAATATACATTGTGTAGAAATTTTGTAAAATGTACAAGTACCATTAAGCATTCCGATCGATAAAGATTCAAATCAATAATCATGCATGTACATTCCATATAAAATAATACAATAATAAAAATAAGTCAAGGATAAAAAAATCTGATTGTTATAAAAAGATCAATGATACAATATGTCATCTAATTTTTGAATAAAATAAAGTAGGTAATGTATTTCTTCACCGCTTTTCACGGTGATTCTTAACACCGTGAGCATTTATTTATTTAAACTTCATGTACAATGGTGATACATAGGCGGACTTAATGCAGCAAGGCATTCTCTACCAGTCAACCTTTGGGTTAAAAAGAACACAACAGTGGTAGGAGTCCAAAATAAATAAATAAATAATAATGAAAAAAAAAATACAAAACAATAATGAAAAAAATGAGCATTGTGAGTAAACCATGTTACACTAATAAATTTTAAAATGTACTTAGATGAAATTATTAAGGAAACGCGAGTAAAACATTTTTTTTTTTTCAAAAAATTACGAATAGCCGTTTAGACGTGATTCTCATTTTAAAATCAGCTACTCAAGGGTATCTGCGCCTTAAACGCGTACTATCACAAGCGGTTGCATATTAAAATGGCGAAGCGGCTAGCCGCGCGGTTAGCCGCCCCGTGGTTAACCGCTAGTGCGTAGGAGGGCTTAGTGAGAGTGGATAAATATAGATAGATGGTTAAGTGGATAAATATAGATAAATGGTTAAGTGGCCAAACCTGTGGTCTATACGAATATTGTAAAGAGGTAAAATCGTGTGTAGTATGCAATCTGTTTTTCTTTTTCTTTATAAAAAAAACGTTGCCCCGCACTAGGAATTTCTTCTTGTATTGTGGGTGCGTTTACATACATATAAACTCCAGACACAACACCCAGAGCCGGAACAACTATCTGTAGGTCATGCAAATATTTGTTCCGTGTAGGAATCGAACCCGCGACACGCAGCGCAGCAGTCAATCACTCAACCACTGCGCCAAAAGTTGGCCCAAAATAAAAATCTCTGGAAGCTACACGAACATTACTTTTCTTTTCTAAAGCTAATAGATACCTAGTAAAGTACATAAGTAAAATTTCGTCATGTTGTAAATTATAGAGTGCTTTTGGCCTGTGTGTATAATCATGATCTCAAAAGTCTGCTGTTCTTAATCTTTCTGTTAACTTTTTAGTATAAATAAATAGGTACGTAAGCTTTGGTACCTTTCTGTTAAACCAATTTATTAAAAAAACGCTTTGAAAAAAGGCCAATTTTATTTCTTTTCAACGAAAATATTGCACGACCTTCTATCAATTTCAGTTTCACGTTACATTTTCAATTCCCTACGCGTCGGTCGAGGCATTTCGTTCTATATCAAAATATTAACTGTATTCAACTGTGGCAAACTGTCGGAAAATATTCAAGTGCCATGCATTGCATGGATAAAATAATTATAAGTTTTGTACCGTGTAGTGTGACGAAGTTTTCCAATTTAAGTAACGCCTGTGGAACTTTAGCGGTATTGCTGTTTTGGTTGTGATTTTATATATTACCCCTGTATGCACAAAATAACAACGTTTTTTTGCTCCTGTTAAAAATACGCAACGTATACAGAGTGTACCGAAATGGATCATATTTAAAAATTAACAACTTTCTTCAAGGCAGCAATAGTGTATACTCAATAAAGAAAATGATTCTAATTTTGATCAGCTGATGATAACAAAAGTGATATTTTAGCCCATCACGCTTATATTATTATAAAGGAGAAAACTTGTGAGTGTGTGTGTGTGTGTTTGTTACTTCTTCACGCTCAAACGGCTGCACGGATCTGGATGAAATTTGGCACAGAAATAGATTATAGTCTGGAATAGCACATAGGCTATATTTTATCCCGAGGATATGTTCACTTGGGTTAATTTCTGATTTTCACGCGGGCGAAGCCGCTGGCAGAAACTAGTCACACTAATATTATAATGACGAAAGTTTGTGAGTGTGTGGGTTTATTACTATCTATACTTCACACTGAAAAGAGGTTTTATGGATGGAAGAGGATGGAGAGGGATGGATGGGTGGATGTAAGGTGCGTAACAGGTGGCGTTCTGTCGTTTCTGCCTATCCCCATGGGAAATAGGCGTGAGTTTATGTATGTATGTGTATGTGAAAATAGGCTTTATGGAAAAATTCAATTTTCTTCTTCTTACCGTGTCGGTGGCAAATACAGCTTTTACATATAATTTTTTTCCCAGTATTCAGCTACGGCAACACCATTCGCTGACGCAACCATATGGTCCTCGTAAATACAGAATACGGGGCATGCTGTGTAGGACGAAAGGTAGGTCATGGACTGCGGAGAGACACCGCACAAGCACCAGGTATCGCAACCATCCGAGAATCCCCACCTGTGGAGGTTGTCTTTGCTGCGGCCGACCTGAGTGAGAAATCTATTCAGAGTTTTCAGGTCGGCCAACGGCAATGCATGTCCAGATGGGAGGCTCTCCGATGGCTCGTCGAAATGGACAATAATGTATTGACAGTTAGACTTTCTTATCTTATACTTTTTTAAAGAAGCTTTTATCTATACCAATATTATAAAGAGGAAAGAATTTTTTGTCTGTTTGTTTGTTTGTTCGTTCCGAATAGGCTCCGAAACTGCTGGACCGATTTTAAATATTCTTTCACCAATAGAAAGCTACATTATTCCTGAGTGACATAGGCTATTTTTGATCCTGGAAACGGGTCCTGTGGGGTGGCCCACGGGAGCGAAGCCGCGGGGAACAGCTAGTGTAAAGCTAAAGTTTTCAGAAAAGCTAATCTGCCATAGTTTATTTTTAGCCAAACGACTAAAGTCAACCTTGGACGCTTACAGAACTTCAATATTATAAACGATAATAAAGGCTAGGTACTTTTGTCGTCGTTTTAATAATGGTTTGTAAGTTTCATAATTACAGGCACCCAAAAATCGGAAACGTTCTGATAAAACAGACGGAAAATATAACTAAAATTGTATGCCCAGATTTTTTATCAAACAAAAACAACAAAATCTTAATACATTTACAAACATGTGTTTCTATTTTCCTGTTACCGAAAATCAATTTACTTTCGGCTTCAGATCTTGATAGAAACTGCTTTTGAGTCTGGTGAAACCACAAAGCTTATCCACAGTGGATTGGGAGCTCGTAAGCAATGTTGGCGCGTGAGTAGGTACCTATTGATATAGCTAGGTACGTAATGGTTTCACCTAGTCATAATTGTGTATGGCTTTTGATGCGTAACACGGTTTGGCTTAGGCCTGGATTAAAATGTTGCATGGAGCTTGATTTTGGTATTAGACTTGACTTGTCCCACTTGCATGAAAACCTAAACTCAGAGTTATTTGCAAACATGACGTTAAGTTGACAATACATAAAAATTAAAAATGAAAAATTTGGAGGAAATTTGCACGTTCTCTTAGGATAATTTCGACGGGGTGAAGCCACTGGCAAAAGCCAGTCTGTAATAATAATATCTGCCCCTCACCAAACTATTTGGGGTCAACATCTGAATTTCTTGTGGGCGACTGGAATCTAACCACTGAAACCCAATTAAGTACTTTGGAAAACTGATAGGTATCTATTTGGGTTAGTCAGATTTTTGGGCTTTGTGACGGTTTGTAACGTGTTTAGGTTGAGGTCAAACGAACGTAATTTTGTGAGTTGTGACTCGCGTAAAATGCGTCGCGGAATTTACGCTGCATTTAGTTTCATACTAAAGTCCTGTTTGTGCTCAACGGCGACGCAAAATGAGTTGACTGCTGACTCACGCACAGTTTTTCAACCGAACTGCGCTCGAGGTGAGGGAGGGGAGCGATGCAAGCGTCAGCGGCCCGTACAAACGTAGAGTAGCCACTGAAATTACGTCCGTCCGCAGCAGCAGCAGCGTCCGTCAGCAACAACTCACAAAATTATGTTCGTTTGGCCTCACCTTTAAACAAAATCAATTTAATTTAGGGTAATGCAAGAGAGTGACTAGAAGAGAGAAGAAAAAAAAATTGACGAGCTGTGTGAGGAATGACATGAAAAAAGGGTGTTATTGATAGAGAGGAAGATTGTGATATTCTGCTACTGATACAGCGGTTTTTGTTTTAATTTTACGAACAGTATTTCTAGGATCCGTCAGTCAATTTTTAGGTTCGAATTGATAATTATTAATATTTATTTAGAACACGATTTAATATTCCTCTCTTAATTGGTCTACGTTCCCTAGTTAACAAGCATTAAATACTTAAAATTAAGTTTTGGTAGATAAGGAATTATATTTTATTTTCTCAAGAGTAATTAACAAGACTGCCTAATTAGGTAACCGAAATTAAAACGTAGGACTTGATTGGATTCTATTGTCTAGAAGAGTAATTGGTTTAGAAAAAGTGAAAATTATTTATTGAGGGTATTATTATATAGGATAGAGCCTATTATTTTCACAAATAGTTTTTAGTATTACAAGTTGAAGCCCTGTATTAACAGTTAAAATTGCAATGCTATATCTTCACTTTTTTGTGTTGATTTCTTAAGTTTTGTACAACCAGTATGTGGCCACCTGGATGGCTCTGACATTCGCTTAATTTAACATCATAATAAATCAACAATTAAAAGCATCTCCACAATTTCAATAATTAAATTCTACAGTACATGTCAATTAATTAAGTATCCAAATGTTTATCCAAATGTTAAATGTCAAATAATAATCAATCCATAATAAAACACAAATTTAAACAATAATACAACTACATTTTTTTATTCACAGATCATAAAATAAAAGGTCAAATTAAATAGATATATATTAAAAAAAATAAGATGTCAAAATAAATTATAGTAAAAAAGTAATAAGATTCAGGTGCTGGGCAGCAGGCAAGGAGAAAAAATGTGCAACCACCTAATGGAAAAATATGCAACCACCTAATGGCAAAATGTGAAACCGGCTTGTTCGGGAGGCTGGAAATCGTCAAACCTGCGCGCGAGACGATTCGTGATGACTCTTGAAAACAGCTTGTAGACATGGCTAGGAAGTGAGATGTGCCTATAGTCTTCAATAGGGCATTGTCACCCTTCTTGAGGAAGAGTACCACCACACCCCTGCACCATGCCTGTGGCGTTTTTCCCTCGAGTAATGACGGAATCAAATAACTTCTGAAGGGCCTTAAATACTGGTTTTCCACCCGCCTTCAGAAGTTTGTCCGTAATTCCTCACCCGGTGATGACGGAATCCATCGTCTTGTTTGCCCAGTTTTGCGTTGAAGTTCCCCATGATAACGGAGAAGTGAGTTTTGAAACCATGCATGGCTCTAGAGATATCCTCATACATGGCGTCTACCTCGTCGTCGGGGTGTGCCGAGGTCGGGGCGTAGACCTGTATGACCTTCAGCGAATATCTTGAGGATATTCTGAGTAAAAGGTACGCCAACCTGGTCGACACACTCTCGATCTTCACCACGTTGTTCACAAGGGACTTGTGGACGATGAACCCGACACTACCCTGGGACTGCCGGTTTCACTCTCGGAAAAAGAGCAGGTTACCGGATTTGAGGATTATGGAGTCCTCCCCCTCTCTTCGGACTTCAGATAATCCTATAATGCTCCATCGTAACCTGCTCAATTCTTCCTCGAGTTCGGCTAACTTCTCGTCGGTCCGGAGTGTTCGCGTGTTATATGTTTCCAGGTCCAGTCGTCGGTGTTCATTGGGGTAGCCGGGTCCATTCCGGGAATTCTTTGCCCCCTTTGCCACGCCATCGCCTCGACCGCTACCGTAGCCGAAGGTAGACGGGCTGCCGGGCACTCGGGGCCGTTTTTATGTGTGTTATTCATACCGAATGGCAAAATGTGCAACCACCTAATAGGAAAATGTGCAACTACCTAATGGTATAATGTGCAACTACCGAATGGCAAAATAAGCAACTATCTAATGGCAAAACCAAACGTTGTCAAAACTTACATTGAGCTATGTTTTAGGTATTTTTTCTCTCTTCTAAAATAAATATAGATATCTCTATAAATATTATGTGGATGGGTATATTATAAAATATTCGATACCTAGTCAAGTTTTTGGGAGCGTTATGACGTTTAAATAAAAGAATATGAATACGTGTGAGCAGAAGCGGATGCTCTCATGTAATGTTCTAATCCTATCGGTTACATGTTTCGACTTACGGCTACTTAAAGTGCTAAATTAACAGAAATGCATGGAACTTTCTGGAAGGGCCACCCTAAACTGCAATCGTGCATTTCTTGCTCTCACAGTGATTACTCGATGCGGTTCAGGTTGCATAACTCCTCCCTCCTCAAGAACGAAATTATCAGAGTTGTTAGGATTCTGATGATTTCGCAGACAATTTAACAATATCATTTTATATCTAAAAACAAGAAAGATCATTAATCCTAAAGGCAGAATTACATATAGAATTACCGTACCTAAACTAATATTTTTCGTGTCAACCGCACTATCATTTTCACTGTATTTCACTTTGCTCATTTTAGTGAAAATGAGCAAAGTGAAATACAGTGAAAATGATAACAATGATAAAGTAGTGACTTGAGCTAATTCTTTCAGCTCATCTAGATTTATACCTTTCATATTCACTGCACTGACACTATTAGTACGTTTTTCAGGCTTCATCTCTGGTAGGTTAATGATTGGAGTTATTGGATATTCAGGTGTGTAACAGAAAATTTGTAGTTTTGTAGATGTATGTGCCCAACGTTAACCTTACAAGCATCGTCCAGGGTTTCTCGTAGAGACTCGTGGCTCATGGTGTCATCATAGCATTTTCTACTTGCTATAATTTTATTCTTTGTATATAGAATCCAACTTCCGCGGCCAATTCGTTGAACTTTCAAATCTTCAATGTCGATTGTATGCTGCTCGCATGCACTCGTATTAGAGTGGAACTTCATCAATTGTTCTTCGCATAATGGCTCTAGATGGGTCAACATGTCATCGTCGGTACATAAGAATTTGTCATCTATCGCAATCTGTTCACAGGCTCTCACGACTGGTA
This sequence comes from Orthosia gothica, assembly GCA_949775005.1. Lineage (NCBI taxonomy): Eukaryota > Metazoa > Arthropoda > Insecta > Lepidoptera > Noctuidae > Orthosia > Orthosia gothica. Next base: position 12,124,551 of record OX459044.1, read on the forward strand.
AGTAATCTGAGTCTTTCACCAAAAGGTAGGGATATTTAGGAACTACTATTACAGTTTCGTTTAAATCTGTGTTAAAAATAAGTAAAGAGTAAAGTTTAAAATAACTATAAGTACTGTTTTCAATAAGTGGGATCTCTATTATGAACGTGATCTGGTTCTGTTTAATAAAAGCTTTAACAGTAAAACAATCTTCAAATTTAACTAAATTATTTTCATTCACAGGATATAACAGATTTTCAGTCTTGGCTATAGATTGTAACATTTGCAGTAATTCAGTGGAATTAACAATCGCTCGATGCAGTACAGACACCTTACTAAAGGCTAAGGCCGTTTCAATCTCACTTAAAATTATATTAATTGTTCTAAAATTAGTTAAGAACATATTAAACATTCCTAAAATGTAAGTAGAGTAAATAGAATTTTCTTCTTTTAATATTTTTAACTAATCTCTCGATCCTTTTTAAACGTTCATCTAAAATTAAAGTATTGTTATGTAAGATTTCTGTACTGTTAACAAAAGAATTTAACATTTTGGAGACCAAAGTTACTTTATTATCTAATATTAATTGATTGTTTTTTAACTGAGAGATGAGCGAATCATATCGAATTGCGTCACTATGATCTAAATTACCTGTAACAATTTTTATCATCGATCCAAGTGGATCAATTAATCCTCGTTTAAATCTTTTAGATGGTACAAGTTGCTGAAATTTTTCAATAGTCCTATCCTTCAGATAATCCGTTTGAGTACGAATACCTAAAAACTCATGGCTGTAAGGTTTGTTAACATCTACTAATTTACTGAATTCATTGTATTTAATTAAACTTAATTCTAGATCATTACCTAAGCTATCTAAATTTAAAAGTTTTATAATTAACCACTTATCTACTTGTTTAAACGCCTGCCCTTGTTTCACGGGAAGGATACCGGGGTTTTTCTCAACCTTTTGAAGTTGAAGGGACCATGTTATTTGCGCTACTGCCAATAGCGTGAGGCACCACCTGCGGAGGACGTTTAACATTTTTAATTGGGACTTTTGTGTTTCTAGTTCCAATTGTAACAGGGATTACATTATGTTCTACATCACCGCTGACATTTGCCTTCCTATAACGTGGCTTGTCTTTACTTAATCTGGTATTAACCTCTTTTGCATAAATTGTGTCGCCTATTTCAAACTTTTTGCTTATCTCACCACCCTTGCTATTTCTAATGTTTTGCTTTGTTTCTATCATCTGATCAGATATGTAACTATAGAGCCGTTTAGTACGCTTGGCATGATCTTTTAATAATTGCTGTGTATAGTTTTTCTCGAAATTTGCATTTAATATAGAATTTGAATCAGTATGACCGAAAACAACTGCAAATGGTGTCAAACCTGTCGTTGTATGTATGGTATGATTGTAAGCCATTATTGAGTAGGTCATAACGGAGGCTGCATCAGTGCATTTTCGATCATATTTAGCTAAACGGTATATTTCTATGATAGTCGAATGGAAACGCTCTACTATGCCTGTTGAATTAGGATTATTAGGTGTACTGATGTGTAATTGTATATTGTACATTATCATTAATTCCTTCAATAATTCATTATTAAATTCACTACCCGGATCGCAACTAATTTTTTTGGGGGTTCCGTAAATGGAAAAATATTTAATAAGTGCACGTATTACTTCGGGTGTAGATCTATTTGATATTTCTATTGCTTGTCCCAATTTACTGAATGCGTCGACTAATGTGAGATAATATACAGATTCTATAGCAAAAATATCTATGAAAATCTCCTGAAATGGTGCATTTTGTGTTTGTGTTAATTGTAGAAAAGGCTTTATGGGTTTTCTGTCATACTTGGTTTTACGGCATGCTTCACAATTATTAATTACGGCTGATATCGTCTCTTGCATGTTATTCCAAAAATAATTTCGTCTTATCCTGGACATGGTCTCTTTTATACCTCTATGACAAGTTTTTCATTCATGGTGTTGTAAGATTATTTCTTTTTGTTCGTTTTCATCTTCAACAAAAACTACACGCTCTGAACATTCCATGAATTCTACCATTCCCCTTTTAAATAACTGTATAATAACTTTGTTAAACTGTTTCCTATGCTCTGCACTTTCAAAATATATAAAGTATTTAATTTTATATTTAACATATTCTTTTAAAAACTGTTTAATTAATTCCTCATTCTTTATTGGTAAAAATACTTCAAGAATTTTTTGTTTTTCACGGGAAAGATCTGTAACTTGGATATCGTTTTTGTGCCATGTAAAAACTAGTATCTGGTTGGGTTTAGTGTCTATTGCTTCTTGTCATATTGGAATACCAATTGATTCCATGTCTTCAGCTGAATGTACTGTAGATGTTTTATCTATAACAGGGTCAAGTGGAATTGGTTCATTTGTATCACATTCAGAACTGGCTGTTAGAGTAGCAGATAAATCCGAGATGGAAATTGTTCTAGAGTCATCACTATCGTAATCAATTACTTTTTCTATTTTGCGAGTAGATTGGATTTTTTTTTGGTGTTTGTTCTTTTTTATCTACATTAACTTTCATAGATAATCCGTCCTTATCGGAACCTAATGCATTTAATTTAATACGAGACAAGGCATCAGCGTTTGTATTCTGCTTTCCATCTTTATATTTAATTTCAAAATCATATTCTTGAAGACGAAGTCGCCAACGAGTGAGCTTGCTATTCGGCTCTTTAAGGGAATAGAGCCAGGCTAAAGGCCTATGGTCTGTATAAATGATGAATTTATTACCGTAAAGGTAGGGCCTACAGTGTTTTACGGCCCAAATGATCGCTAAAAGTTCACGTTCTATAGTACTGTATCTGGTCTCTGTATCACTTAAGGTTCTACTGGCGTAAGCTATTGGTTTGTCAGACCCTACGACGCCTTGCGATAGTACTGCCCCTAAGGCATTTGACGATGCGTCGGTAGTTAGGATGTAAGGCTTATCGGGATCGGGATATTGGAGTAAAGGTGCGTTAGTAAGAAGTTCTTTACATTTTTGGAAAGAATCTATGTACGCTTGATTTATAATAATTTTATTCCTTTTCTTTAAGCAATTAGTTAATGGTTGTGTTACTTTCGCAAAATCTTTAATAAACCGCCTATAATAGCATATCAAGCCCAAAAAACTTTTAATTTCCGTTACGGTTTTTGGCAGTGGGTAGTTAAGAACTGCTTTAATCTTATCATCGTTAGGTTTAAGGCCCTCATCAGTTATAACATGACCTAAGTATAGGACTTCTTTCCGGAAAAATTCGGACTTATCAAGTTGAATTTTAAGGTTATTTGACTTCAAACGATCAAAAACTGCCCTTAACTTCTGGATATGTTCTGCAAGTGAATTTGAGAAGATTATAATGTCATCCAAATAAACCAGGCAATGGATTCCATGCAACCCTCTTAGAACATTGTCCATTGCTCGCTGGAAGGTCGCTGGAGCGGTTTTAAGACCAAACGGCATTCTTAAGAATTCAAAGTGTCCGTTTTCAGTGCTGAATGCTGTTTTCTCTCTATCATTTTCGTTAATCTCGATCTGATGGTAACCGCTAACTAAATCTAATGTCGTAAAGTATGTGCTTTTACCTAATTTATCAAACAGATCAGTGATATTGGGAAGTGGGTATCTATCGTCAACAGTTATTTCGTTTAACCGTCTGTAGTCAATTACCATTCTATATTTTATTTCTCCTGATGCATCTTTCTTTTTTGGGACTAAATGAACTGGGGCTGACCAAGGTGAATGAGATTCCTGAATAACATTTTCTTTAAGTAACTTCTCGATTTGATTTCTTATTTCTTGCGACTGACTAGGGGGTTGTCTGTATGGTTTGACGTAAATAGGATCTTCGTTTTTTGTCCTAATACAATGTTTGACTTGGTTCGTGAAACTTAATGGAATGCCATCACAATAGAATATATCTTTATATTCTAAACATAATGCACTAATGGCTTTACTTTCTTCAGCTGACATGTGATTCAGACGAAGCTTTTGTAAGTTATCTGTTAATAATTTTTCTATTTCAATATTTTCAATTTCGTTAAAATTATTAACATCACAATCATTTATATTACTTTCATACGGTTCTACTTCGAATGGTTTAGTAACGGCTAATTTAATTGGTTTATCAAGGGTATTCTGAATTATGGTAGTAAAGTAACCGTCCTTGCATTTAACTAAAGCGCTGGGCATACGCACCCCTTCCGCAAATTCTCTGAAATCCACTAAAGCATTACCAGAATGATAATTTGCAGGTATTTTAACTCTTTGTTCTGATCGAGGTGCCAAGTCTATTATATGTTTATTCTTATCGCGCATAATTGGTATCACCGTAGTTTTAGTTTTCAAAACCTCGTTTTTCAAATCTATTAGTGCCTCTACACTATGTAAAATATCATTACCTAGTAAACCATCGAAGCTAGGGTCGACTTCATAAATATGAAATTTGTGAGTTTCATTAACATTAAAAATCGGAAATGCTGGCATTGAAAGTACTTCTTCGTGTTGGGTTGTACCGTGAGTACTTCTAACTTCAAATGGGTCATAATAAATATAATCGTAAAAATAGTTATAGGCCTTTTCCGGGTTTATAAATGATTTAGTACTGCCCGTATCTATCATAAATTTGGCATCTATTTCGGGTATATATATGTATGGCAATTTAAGGCATGTATCGCAATTTAATTGTATCATTTCTCTATGTTTTCCAAGGCTACTGATTGAAAATCCTCATTATTTTCCGTTGAAACTTTTTTGTTAACTTCTTCCAAATAATGTTCATCTTGATTATCGGAAAAATTGTAATAATCGTGATAATATTCATCGTTACATTGGTAATCGCAGGGAAACTGACTATCATCGTAATGATCAAGGTCAAGCTCATTTAATTTATATTCCTTTATATAGACCTGGGCCGGAGGCGCCGTACGCATTGTGACGTCACTAGATTGAAGTTTAGGTTGCTGAATACGGAACGACTGTGAAGGTCTATTGAACGATTGGTTCTGGTTGCCAAATGGCTGTAAGGATTTATTATTTAATTGTTGTTGATTGCCAAATTGTTGGGGGTTCATCCCAAAATGTTGGGGGCGCATCCCAAATTGTTGCGGACGCATCCCAAATGGTTGCGGACGCATCCCAAACTGTTGCGGACGCATCCCAAACTGTTGCGGGCGATAACCAAATGTTTGACCTTGAAATCCAAACTGTGGAGTATGCGTCCCAAATTGTTGACCTTGGGAGTTACCTAAATATAATTTGGGTTGTGTGAAAATAGGTGTATCATTATTAATAGGCTTATTATAATTATTTGTTCCGAATTTAAACGTTTGTGTATTATTTGGAATAGCATGTTTACTGGAGGACGTCAGCAGTGTTTTATTTCGGGCATTATATTGGTCATGGAAATTGACCTCTTCTAACACGAATGATAAAGCCTGTTCCAAAGTGGACGGCGCTTTTAATCTCACAATACGCACCATATTTTCCGGTAGATTATAAAGGAACACGTTTAAAGACGTATTATTATAAATAGTTATTTTATTTTCACGCATACTACTCGATAATCTATTAACTTTTGATATTAAAATACTACGCACTGATTGAATACGATTACAAAAATCCAAAAATGATTCACCATTTCTTATACGCAAAGTTTCCAATTCAATAGCTAAACATTCTTCACTTCGTGGGTCTCCGAAATGTTGTATTAATAACTCCTTAAACTCTTCCCATGTAACAATATCCTCGCGCTCACTGATAAGCGCGGCTGCATTCCCCGCTAATCTACTCGTTATGGCATGCATTACATACAAGTTTTGCTCGTCACTTCCCCTGTATTTATTTATAATATATTCACTTTTGCGTATAAAAAGATTTAAATGGCGCTTATCGCCGTCAAAAAGCGGAATAATTTTAATCATTTTATTTGGAATCATAATAATTTTTACGCTGTCTTCCATTATTAACACTATTAATTATATTAACACACAAAAATAATATAAAGTAAGGCAAAAGTATTAAGTTCACACTTCTTAACAAAAAGTAATTCTTAAGTATAATATTTTAATCATAAATCAAATAGAACTTTAAACAATTTATCTGAATAATGTATGTTTTTATTCATTAAAAATATTTCAATTGTAATATCACTTTAAATAACTTTTATATATTAAAAAAAACTAGCCTTACAGATTTTATGCAAAACCAGATAACGTTATAACGCGAGACTTCTAATCGCAAGATAACAAAAAGGAAATGGGAAAGGAAGGTGAAAATTTGGACTCACCAGCTCGCCTTTCTCATTTTCAGCTCCGCCTTGACAAATTTGTTTGGTTCGTAGAATCACCACAGCTGCCTTCAAGGCCACCCGAACGCGTTACACGAAAAAGTTTTATTCCGAAAAAACGCGAAGGACGGCGCAGCTTATATTCGGCGATCCTACCGGCTGCGCCAGTCAAGTTTTTGGGAGCGTAACGTTTAAATAAAAGAATATGAATACGTGTGAGCAGAAGCGGATGCTCTCATGTAATGTTCTAATCCTATCGGTTACATTTTTTTTTTTTTTTATTTTTTTTTTTATATATATTATAGGCTCGCGCTTGACCACTATCTCACCTGATGGTAAGCGATGATGTGGTCGACGGTGAAGCACGCTTGCCTAGAAGTAACCTATTCACTCTTGACTTAAAGACTCCTAGATTGTAGCTATCGGGAAACACAGACTCCGGCAGGGAATTCCACTCCTTAGCTGTACGCATAATGAAAGTATTTCCAAAACGTTTAGTGCGTATGGGTGGTATGTCTACCATATAGCGATGGCGCATCGCCGTACGTCTTGTAGTCCGATGATGAAACGGGCTTGGTGGAAATAGATCATGCAATTCCATCGCACACTCCCCGAAATGCAACCGATAAAAGACCGACAAGCTGGCAACTCGGCGACGATGTTCAAGGCTCTGGAGCTTTGACTTAACCAGTGCCTCATCGCCGATGAGCCTTTTGGCCCGCTTTTCGATCGATTCTAGTGCATCAAGCTGGTATTTGGCGGATCCGTCCCAGAGATGAGAACAGTACTCCATGCATGATCGAACTTGCGCTTGATACAAGCTGAGCAGCTGTTCTGGCGTGAAGTACCTTCTAACCTTTGCAAGGATCCCCAGCTTTTTGGCAGCCAGCTGAGCCTTTGCCTCAATGTATGGGCCAAAATTAAGAGTCGATGTCAACGTAACGCCAAGAAGCTCAAGATGGTCAGTTATTGGCACGGTCACATCTCGGAAAGTTGGAGCCGGTTGAAATTGGCTCTTTTTAGCGGAAAAAGACACGCCTGGGTTTTAGCAGCATTAAACCTGACCAGATTGGCATCGCCCCATTCGGAGACTGCCTGCAAGGACAGGTTCAAGCGCTCCACCATGGCAAAACAAGGTCTGCATACCCAAAGGTGCCGGGTTTTAGCAGATCGTTAATATGCAGCAAGAATAAAGTTGCTGAGAGTACCGACCCCTGAGGGACCCCGGCATTGATATCCAATTGGTCCGACGAGCAGCCATCGATAACCACTCGAATGGACCGATCTCTCAGGAAGTCTGCAATCCAATCACACAAACCACCGGGCAAACCGAATGAAGGAAGCTTACCAATAAGGCTTTCGTGCCAGACCCTATCAAAAGCCTTCGAGATGTCGAGGGAGACGGCAAGCGCTTCCCCGTGCTTCTCGATGGCCTCACTCCAGATGTGAATGGCATACGCTAGAAGATCCCCAGTAGACCGATTTCGGCGGAAGCCGTATTGGCGGTCACTAAGGATATCGTTAGCTTCTAGGTATGCCAGGAGCTTTATATTAAGTACACGTTCCATACTCTTACAGAGTATGGAGGTTACAGATATGGGTCTGTAGTTGGCCGGGTCAGCTCGACTGCCCTTCTTGGGCACGGGCTGTACGTTAGCTTGCTTCCAAGCATTCGGCACTTTTCCAGTCTCATACGAAAGGCGGAATAGGCGTGTCAAGATCGGAGACAGTTCAGGCGCACAGGTTCTAAGAACAATTGCTGGAATGCCATCAGGGCCGCCAGCCTTGTTCACGTCGAGGTGGCTCAGCACCCTACGGACGTCCTTTTGGTGGATACGAATGTCCGACATACTCGTCTCGCATCCATCAGGAGAAGGAGGGGGCCGCGCGTCACCAGGATTCAGACGTGAAGATGCCGCAAAAAGAGAGGCAAATAAATTTGCCTTCTCCTCAGCGGAGTGTGCCAGCGACCCATCGGGTTTCAGCAGTGGTGGTAGTGAGGGACGGCAAAAGTTCGACTCGACCGACTTAGCCAGGGACCAAAACGCTTTACTTCCTGCAGGGTAAGAAGCAAGTTTGGCCCCTATTCGGCCAATGTGATCGAACCGAGCCCTTCGCAACACCAGCTTGCAGGACTTGGCAGCCCTGTTGAAGCTCTTCTTCTTCCGAACCACGTCACTCGCCTTGCGCGATCGAGCTTCGACCCAAGCCAGGTACGCCTCATGTTTAAGCGCGTCAGCGCGCCTACATTCGGCGCCAAACCATGGCCGGTCAACGCTGGACATTGTTACGTCAGAGAACGGAATGTAGTACTCCATTCCCTGACGCAACACATCGGTCACGGCGTCTGCGCACGACGATGGATCAGTCGAAAAAAAGCAAGTAGGCTGCCAAGGATAGCATGCGAAGAATGATCGCATACCATCCCAATCTGCCGACCTGTACCGCCAAACCCGCCGGGTGCCTCTTGGGCTGGGATCGGGCGGGGAATAGACGGACACAGACTTCACCAGACAGTGGTCGGAACTACCCAAAGGTGAAGCTATCGACACAGAGTATCTGTCCGGATCTGTTGTCAGCAGAAGGTCCAAGCAATTCGCTGTGTGCGAATCAACATCCGGCACCCTCGTTGCCCCCTGGACCAGCTGGGTGAGGTTTAGCGCAAGCGCAAGCTTACGCATCTCCCGTCCAGCATGGTCAGTGCACTGGTATGGGAAGAGCCACTCCTGGTGGTGGGCATTAAAGTCCCCCAGTAACACTAATTGGGCGGAAGGGTACCGCTGCTGTGCCGCATCAGCCGCCTCACTGAGGTACTCTGTGAGCCTGGATGTCTCCTGATCTCCACTGTGCGAACGGTAGACACAGGCGTAGATAACTTTATCCAAACCTGTGTCCACCAGAGCCCAGAGCGTTGAGAATCTGGAGTCCTCAAGGTTACGGAGACGCCGATAGCAAATGTCGTCACGGGCATACATACATACGCCCGCCCGTGGTCTAAAATTGTGCTCCAGGGTGAACCCTGGGTAAGACAAGTACGACACGTCAACTATGTATAATATAACAAGTACTACCGTATTGTTCAACAGGTAAAGCCAACAGGCGTTCTCACGCAAGTCCTGACAGGACACGGTGGGTTCTCAGAATACTTAAGCCGTTTTAAGTGTAAGGAGAGCCCATCGTGCACCTGTGACCCCAACGTATCGGAATCGGTCCCGCATATCGTCCTAGAGTGTCCAATATTCGCAAAAGAACGTTACAACCTCGAACAGGAGTTAGGTATTGGACTGAACAGAGACAGCGTACAAAAACTAATGTCGAGCAAAGAAAGAAGTAAACTTATAGCCTACTGTGAAAATATAGCACAAAAAGTCATAAATAAAAATAAAACATGATGAAACAACTATGTTTCATACTATATTGTAAATATAAATATGTAAACATAGAAAATTAGCGCAAAATGTAAAATAAGTATAAGCAGTAGACTAAGAAATAGATATATATGTATAGAAGAGTTGTCAAGTGTATATAAACAGTGTTGAAGTATATTAAATTAAAATTGTTAGATAGCTTTAATGGCATGTATAGTATATAGTTTAACATAGTATCAAATATATTGTAGAATAAGTGTACCTAAAATAGTTAGTATTAGTAAATTTGTGAAATAACTAGCGAGATAAGCTAAGTTATACATGTAAAATAAAAATAAACCCTGTTGAAAAAAATATTTCCCTATGTTTTAAAATAAAATAAAGAAGTACAGAATAGTAGTAGCTAATAAGTGGGAGTCCCACCCACAGGATAAATGAGGAAGGATAAAAGAAAGATACAGTATGAAGCATGAAAGTACGAGAGGAATGACAAGCGAGAACTAGTATGGATGAGGATTAGATAAAGAATAGGCACCAACTTTGTGGTGGAACTAGTCTGGAAAAAAAAAAAAAAAAAAAAAAAAAAAAAAAAAAAAAAAAGTACGAGACACTTCTGACGGATTCGCTATCTGCGCCTCCGTAAGGAAAAAGAGCGCTGGTTTCTCAGCCTCCAGATGGTAGTGGACTGCAGTGATATTTGAGTGCAGACCTCGAATATTGGTGAGGTGCACTTTGTGGGGGAGGGGGTGCAGCCGCTGTTTATCTCCAGTATTCTTTTTCCTTTTCATCATAATATAAAAGAGTGAATGGAGTAGAGGAGTAGGAAGTGAGACGAGGTTTCACGCTGCTAACCTACAGACACGCACTGAAAAGACAGCATCATTGGGGCACTAGTCTGGAGACTGCGGGGACGCCCGAGCCCCCCCGGAATGTCCATCGGGCCCTCCCGTCTGGTCGCCAACCAGCACGATGGTGCATTCCGGGATTTTTCGACAGTTGGCGGGGCAGCCTTTCGTGTGTGGCTGGCACACTACTTGGGCCCCCAACTACCTGCGGTCGGCCAGCGGTGCACCGTGCCTCGGATCCCGCTACCCTCCGCGACTAGTCTCCCGATACATCCCTAACAGCGCGCGTCAGACTGATCAGCCTGCAGTGGAACAGCTATCTCGACCCAACTCCTCTAGTTGGCTACACCGAGCATCGTACCGGAACACGGCTAGGCCGCTTGGCGGTACGTCTTTGCCCGGTGGGTGGTCACAAGCCTTCGGCCGAAGCCTACCACCAGTTAGTGTCACCTGATTTGCACCACCCGGGGACCACGTGTAGGGAATCAAAAAAAGGGGTACACACCTACGGACGTGGGTGACTCGGCCCCCAAAATAAGATAATAATATATAAATAATAAGATAAGTACATGTTTCGACTTACGGCTACTTAAAGTGCTAAATTAACAGAAATGCATGGAACTTTCTGGAAGGGCCACCCTAAACTGCAATCGTGCATTTCATGCTCTCAAAGTGATTACTCGATGCGGTTCAGGTTGCATAACTACCTTGTTATTGTGTTGTTTATCGGATAACATCATTAGAGGGTAAACTGAATAGTCTTTTGACATACTTCACCGATACTGTAACAAAACATAATATACGTGGGACACTCAGAAAGTTTTGCGAAACTAAAAAAAATTGTTCTATACGTACATATATTTTTATTAAATCTTTTCAAAGTACTTTCCACCAGCCTCTATACAAAGATTCATGCGCCTAAACCAGTTTTCAAAACACTTTTTCCAGTCCGCCGCAGACACCTCGTTTACAGCCTGCTCGAACGCAGCCAGCGCATCTTCCGGCGACGAAAATTGTATCCCTTTGAGCTGATTTTTTATTTTTGGGAATAAAAAGAAGTCACACGGTGCTAGATCAGGGCTGTAAGGAGGGTGACCCAGGAGTTTGACTGGCGTGCTGTCCAGGAAGTCCCTCGTTTTGAGTGCGGTGTGCGCAGGTGCATTGTCGTGGTGGAGCAGTAGCCCGCGGAGCCCTGTGTTTGGTCGCTTGTTGCTTATAACAGAGAAAACTTCTGGCAAACATTTGGTAGTATACCATTCGGCATTAATGCTTCTTTGATCCCGTAAGGGAATTGATACCAAGTGGCCAGTCAAATTAAAAAAGCTAGCGATCAAAATCTTACCCCCGCTTCTAGATCGCTTCACTTTGGTAGGCGTTGGCTCATTTTGAAACACCCAAACAGTCGACTGGCGCTTGGTTTCTGGGTCGTATTGATAAATCCAGGACTCATCACCTGTAACGATGTCGTAAACACGCCGAGACGAGCCTGCTTCAAATTTGTTAAGCATATCACGGCACCATTCCACCCGGGCCTGCTTCTGAGCATCGGTGAGGTTGTGCGGCACCCAGCGTGATACTATCCTCCTCACGCGAAGATGGCTGTGTAGAATCTCGTGAACGCTTCCCGATCCAATCTTCAATATGTGTTGAATCTCCTGATATGTAATTCGCCTATTGTCTTGGATTAAATTTTTCACTGCTAGCACGTTTTCTTCGGTAACAGCCGTCAAAGGGCGACCGCTTCTTTCGTCATCCCCCAAAGTTGGTCGACCGCGCTTGAATTCGTTATACCAACGATACACGGTTGCCTTGGAAGGGCCTTCATCCATGAATGCCATTTGAAGTCTATCGTACGATTCATCCGGTTTCAGGCGACACTTGAAATCGTATAAAATCATAGCTCTAAAATGTTCCCGGCGCAGATCCATATTTCAGTGAGACACAATACTTTGAATTAACTCGCAAAAAATGTGGAGGGAAATTTTGAAATTGGAACTTACTTATTTTTACTTATAAATAATCATATTTTCGAAAAACATTATAACTGGCCAGTCTCCCATATATAAAAACTTTTTTTCGCAATACTTTCTGAGGGGCCTGGTACATAGCTACCATATTGAGTATCAGGTCGCAAATAGATTCTTGGATTCAGGTAGGTATCAATATACTTACATAAAATTATATAAACAAATTATAGATCTAACTTTTGTACCAATTTAATAAAGCCGAAGAGTTTGTTTGTTGAAACTAACAGTGGAATTTAAAAAATCTTTTTCATTTGACAGCCTAATTTGAGAAGGTTATATGCTATTTAATATCAAGCTAAGGTTCTTAGAAGCCGAGCAAAAAGGAAACTCAGAAAGAACGCTAAACGAAAACGAAGTAATAGAGGACTGGTGAAACCGCGAGCACAGTTATAGTTCGTATGTAAAAGGTTTACCTACACGTGACATTGAAGCTAGTAACAAAAAACTCAACAACAATTTATTTTGATTTAAAAAGTTTATGAATATCACGCTAAAAACGTAAACTTTCATCCTTATTGAATTTTATCCAAACACCCAAATACCCAATCAGCCTAAAATTATTCATCCATCAAAACCACCAATTCACCGAATGAAACAAAAAAGTATAAAAACGAAACAAAATGTTTTTCCACAGAAAACATTTGCCCGACCTTTTTAATATTCAACGCACACATTCGAAAAATAAAACCGAATATTTATTGCCACACGAAAAAAAATGCAATGTGAAATATTTGGCAACACAAACGTTTAGCCGAACCATGGTATAATAAGACAAGGTAGTCTCTTCCCGTGACAGCTGGGTCACGTGATTGGCCTAAGACTACGTCATCGATTGCGTTGCGGTTCTTAAACTTTTTTAGTGGGGAAAAAGATAACAATATTACAATAGGTACAACATATTTATAATTTTTAATAAATCGTCATACTTGATACTTTTTGTATTCATTTACTTTGCTTTTTTTTTAATTGTTTGCATATTAGTATTTTTATTTAGTTCGGGACGAAAACCCACTAAACTTGACTTGACTAAAATAAGTCAAAAACTAATTATGTTAGGTTAATAAGTTCGGGCGTAAAGACGAATTGACACAACTATGACTTAAATTATGGCATTTACAACGCGTAGATAAATTAAATATTATGTAGAAAGGCACATACCAGTTATTTAAGTTGAATTCAGTTACAAATTTAAAGCCACGCATATGATAGCGTCTCTTCATTGGGAAAATAAAAAAAACCTTATTACACCGCCTTTTATACTTCCGTTTTTATAGTTTACGGAACAATTAACATTTTTTCTTGTGTATCTATCAAAGTTCACGGGTTCACCAAAACCTTTGGGAGCCACAGTATTTTGCTCACAGAGCGAAACAACGCTATAGGTGTGAGCGACACGACAACAGCGATGAAATGGCTAGTTGTCAGTATGACACTTGTCAATTCGATATGTTGCCACTGTGTGTGATTGAATTACCCGAGCAAAATGCATTTTTATCTTAACAAAGCAATTATGAACTAATAATTCAATATACAAATAAATTTAACAATAAATAGATGAATCACATGAGGTACTAAATAGTTATTCTAGTTAGTAATTTATTTTATTTTCATTAACTACATGAGAAAGTACCTAAATTTTCTAAAAAGGACAATCAATGGTAACACTTATCGTGACGTAGTCTTAGGCCATCCTGGGAAGAGAATACCAGGCGAAGTATACGGAGTATGTTATTATACCATGAGCCGAACAATCTCATTCGCGAAAACAATTGCTGGCGGGATATCGCGTCGGAATGTTGTCTGCGCGGCCAAGTCCGTTGTCATTGAGGCATGAGCAAGCAATAAAGCTGTTTAGCAGCCATTCGAGTGATCCAATCAATGCGAGGGATTCGCAGTCTATACAAACAATTGGCTCTGATTGAAGACGCTGTGGGCTGGCTTATTGTTAATTCGTGCGTTCAGGTCAGACCTGACGCTCAACAGCCATAATTAATTGTTCTATCTGTAATTGTTTGAATTGGGTAGTTGCGTTTAATTGGTCGAGGTAATAAGCGATTGTTTGAAGCCGTTTGGGGATTAGTGAGTTGTTAGCAAAGCTTCTATATTATTAGCTTTAGCATGAACAATTGCGTAAAAAGCGTTAAGTATCTTGTTACCAATTCAGTACATTGATTTTCAGACAAAATTGATGTTTCCAACAGTTTTCAAAACTGTTATGTAAAGGAAAAATCATAACTTTCCTAAAAAAATATATTTGAATGCGAACCTAAGGGATCTCTCTAAGGCTCCGGTGAGCAAAGTTATTAGGTCAATGTAAATAAAGGTTAATTCTTCGCAATTGAGTTTCTAGGCTTATCCCAACATATTCATCGGTTTGTGCAAACATGCCTCAACCTTCTTGGGGTTATGTCCTATCTAATATACAGCTAAAATCTTGAAGATTAAATATTTATTATGACCTTTTCAAGATCTTTTAAAAGCCTTATTTATTATTTTGTTTTTTAAGATCTCTGGCGGTATTTCAAAAGAAACCATTTTCAAAATGTCAGGCTGGTATATATATAGTTTCGTTATTGCCAAAAGACATTTTGTATAGAAAATAACAAAGTTATCTTAGAATTACAAGTTTTAAAGTTTCTCTATAATGTGATGTACCTATGTCTGAAAATGTTTGAAAGTTCGTGAACTCATTTGATGGATGTGATGTTATAAATATTGAATGAAGCATTCTGAATTTTAGTTGAATGAATTTTAATTTTATTTTTTTTTCAAAGAAATTATCATTTATTATTGAAAGGCTCTCGTTTGACCTTTAATAACTTTGCACTGAGAAAACAATTTCCATCTGATAGGCCATTGTATCATTAACGCTTTAAACATGATACTCTCTTCGTCACACATCTCACAGCAGGCCTTCAATTAACAACATTGTTGATCAAAGCAGGAGGTGAATTCGTTCTCACTTTTGTTATTAGTACAACACAGCAGGTTGTTACTGCCTGTAGTGACGTATCCTATAACCTCCCTAAGGCCACGTTTTTGTCGGAGAGTAGATGCGCAGGGAGGCAGAAATTATTAGAATGTATCTACAACGTCACATCAATTTTAAGTTCCTTTTCCTTCTCCTCTCCATACTCTGCTACAAAGATCAAAAAGTGGAAAAAAAAAAACATGCCAAAAAAAAGGGCTGTGGGGGAAAAAATGGTGATAAGTTTGACGTGTGTTGCTGTGTATCTGTGTGTCTGTCTGTGGCACCATAGCGCCTCAACGGATGAACCGATTTTGATTTAGTTTTTTTTTGTTTGAAAGGTGATTTTGTCGAGAGTGTTCTTAGCTATGTTTGAATTAAATCGGTTCAGCCGTTCAAAAGTAATGCGCGATTAACTGTTTGAATCGGGGTGTTTTCGCAAGATAAATGTGTCGGGGGTTTTTAAATTTTGAAATTTTACTTGTCGCAAGATAAATGTGTCGGGGGTTTTTTAAATGATTACATTTTACTTGTATTCATCTCAAAATGTATTAATATATGCAAGTTTTTTATGCAACAAATGTTCATCTGTTAATCCTTTTCCTACTGTGTTGGGATCGGTTTTCAGTAACCGAATGCAGTTTAATACGAATACTTATATTATATGGAACGATTTCTAAACGGTGAAGGAACTAATTCGTTGCGTAGTTTAACATACTCACATTTGTCGTACCTAAATTTAATAATGTTTATGGAGCACGGACGTGGGAATGCATGCTACCATGTTATATGAATGACATACCTCTGGGAATCTGTAATACATTAAATGCAAAGAACTGTTCAAGAGTGTTGAAAAGATACTTTCTTGTTTGCAATGCGATCTAGAAATTGTATTTTGAAATGACGAGCTATGTTTACCTGATCCTCATTTAAAAGTATGTTGTGGCACCGAGATGCCGCGTCTGACATACCGCTGTTAAACCCGCAATGGTTTGTGTTGGTATGTTGACTTTCGACGCTCATAACTTTAAATTGTATTATTTTTTTACATTTTTATTTCCATACAGGACTAGATAATGATGGGACAAATTGATATCATGTTTTATTTTGAACATACATCGTCAAAAAGTGGAGTAATCTCTAGACTACGTTTGTATGGAAGAATTTTAGACTAGTCTAACCTTAACTCTGACTTGCGAAAAAGGTTGAGGACCTATTTTCGACTGTTTTTTTTTGTATTTCATCGAATACTCTGTGAATTATGAACATTCAACAAATATTTCGAGTCGGACTCGCGCACGCAGGGTTCCGTACTTTGTAAATTGCGGTTTACGATTTATGACGTATTAAAAAAACCGGCCAAGTGCGAGTCGGACTCGCGCACGAAGGGTTCCGTCCTTGGTAAATTGCGGTTTACGATTTATAATTTATTAAAAAAAAACTACTTACTAGATCTCGTTCAATCCAATTTTCGGTAGAATTTTACATGGTAATGTACATCATATATTTTTTTTAGTTTTATCATTCTCTTATTTTAGAAGTTACAGGGGGGGGGGACACGTTTTACCACTTTGGAAGTGTCTCTCGCGTAAACTATTCAGTTTAGAAAAAAAAATTGTCAGAAACCTCAATATAATTTTTGAAGACCTATCCATAGATACCCCACACGTATGGGTTCGATGAAAAAAAAATTTTTTAGTTTCAGTTTCAAGTATGGGGACCCCCAAAATTTATTGTTTTTTTTCTATTTTTGTGTGAAAATCTTAATGCGGTTCACAGAATACATCTACTTACCAAGTTTCAACAGCATAGCTCTTATAGTTTCGGGAAAAAGTGGCTGTGACATACGGACGGACAGACAGACAGACAGACATGACGAATCTTAAAGGCTTCCGTTTTTTGCCATTTGGCTACGGAACCCTAAAAACTACTTACTAGATCTCGTTCAAACCAATTTTCGTTGGAAGTTTACTGGTAATGTACATAATATATTTTTTTTAGTTTTATCATTCTCTTATTTTAGAAGTTACAGGGGGACACACATTTTACCACTATGGAAGTGTCTCTCGCGCAAAATATTCAGTTTAGAAAAAAAAAAAAAAATTTTCGGTGGAAGTTTACATGGTAATGTACATCATATTTTTTTTTTAGTTTTATCATTCTCTTATTTTAGAAGTTACAGGGGGGGGGAGGACACATTTTACCACTTTGGAAGTGTCTCTCGCGTAAACTATTCAGTTTAGAAAAAAAAAATGTCAGAAACCTCAATATAATTTTTGAAAACCTATCCATAGATACCCCACACGTATGGGTTTGATGAAAAAAAATATTTTAGTTTCAGTTTCAAGTATGGGAACCCCCAACATTTATTGGTTTTTTTTCTATTTTTGTGTGAAAATCTTATTGCGGTTCACAGAATACAAATACTTACCAAGTTACAACAGCATAGTTCTTATAGTTTCGGAAAAAAGTGGCTGTGACATACGGACGGACAGACATGACGAATCTATAAGGGTTTTAATTTTGCCATTTAGCTACGGAACCCTAAAAACTACACTGTTACCGCTACCTAAGGAATGGCTTAAAACTTAAAAAATAAGACCTGAGACATTTACCAACCTGCAAACTGGGCCTGCGCCGCGTGTTGGATTACATACGTAGCCCGCACTCTCTCCACAAAAAGGAGGTCAATTCGCCAGTATTGGGAACTTTATAAGCTTAATATGAATGCTATCTGATCACCACAATCCAATTACTGATACTATTACCCATTTTTTCTAAATCAAGGTTTGTAACTTTAATGTTTTGTCAACAGCGGCCACGTCAGCAGAGCCTGGGCGAGGTTCTCCGACGGGAAGGCAACTGGAAATGCTTCATGTTGACGCTGATGATTGCCGGCTGCCTCGGCTCCGTGGCCTGGTGCAATACCGCCGAGATTGATCGAGACCTTATTGATTTTAGCAAGTGAGTATTACCGGCTACATATGAAATTTAGTTAAGCTAGACGTTAAGGATATTTTTATCATAATAAAATAGTTTTTCCAACTATCCGTGAAATCAAATTCAAACTTGACAATTTTTACAAAGATTAAATGTAAATTCAAAATAATATCTTGGGCAAAAATATCTGGTGTTGGAAAATTTTCCTCAAAATCAATTAAATAGAAGATACTTGACAATGACATGTTAAAAAATAAACTTAAAGTTTATGCACTCCATCGTATGTACCTCTTTAAAATAATATATTGTAAAATTATATCAAACTTTACAGAATTATATCAAATTGCCGATATACATGATGTATTTTAATGTTTTGACCCCTATATTGAATTTCAAATCCACTCCTAAAATAAAAATTCTGCTACCTGCAGCACTTTAGTGTAACCCATCATATTGTAAGTCCTTTTGAAGGAATCTTGTATGTTTTAGTTGTTTTTAGTTTCATCCTACTGTAGGGCAAAGGCCACTCTATTAATTCATCATTATTAATAATTTATTTATTTAATTTGTTTGTTTTGAGTGCAGGAAATACCTGCCATGTATACGAGCTCTTATTGTGAAATGAAACAATACCTACAATGTAATTAAACATTTGAATTGGCCATTCCATCCCAAATAGCTTCGGACACAAGCTATCAATTACGGCAGTTCCAATTTTAAATGCAACATAATTTGAACATACCGTTAAATTTGACGTTTTAATTTTCAAACGCGTTTCATTTGTCTCTTGTCAAACAAATGGAATTGTTGCCATTGGAAATATTTTATTCAGATTCAGAGTATTTGTTTGTATAACATTTAACGGGTTGACATACGGAATAACGTTTTAAATTGTAACGGACGGATGTTCATCAACAAATATTAAGCAGAAAGTAATTAAATAACCAAATTTTAATTTCTAGTTGCAATTAATATTTTTTTTGTAAATATTAACCTTATTATTATAATAATCGTGCATTTCTATCTTATGGAGGGGCCGAGAAGCAACTCGGACACTTCGACCCATTGGGATCTATTGTGGTCCCCAACCAACACCGCTCACAAACATTAACGCTAAGGATTAAACATAAGTTCCTGAATTTGATGCTCAGGTTGAGCACAGTTTTGAAGGATCTTTCAAAAGGCAATTTTCAGTAGCGCCCGAAGTCTTTACATAGCGAGCAAAATGTGGTTGTACAGGTATACTCCTTTGGGGAATACATGCAAATGCAATGTAATTCAATTCTTGAAACTAATAACTAGGTGTAAAAAAATCTCGTTGTGCAAAGTCAAAGTCAAAAATATTTATTGCAACTATGCCAATGAGCGGCACTTTTGAACGTCAACAATTAAAAATTACTCGTAATAAAAATTGATTCTACCCTGCATTCGGAAAGTAGCTTGTTATGGAGAAGAACGCACAAGAAACTCCATACTTACTCTTTTAAAAATAATAAGTGTTTTACAATATTTACTTATGTACATACATTAATAAATTCATATAATTGAGGACGATGCACCCAGTATAGCACTACATACTATACTACTTATAGGTATAAAGTATTAAAAGCATTAGGTAAATTCATTAATTTGATAAATAGGAACATGGTTCTCACGTACTTACAAATATTGCAAACATAGGTAAAATACTTAACTCAACAACAACGGAACAGTGTGTGAGTCAATATCTTAAACAAAAAAAAGAAATACAGTAACTTTAAATAGGTATATACATTAACAAATTTGATCTTGTCTACACTAAAGATATGGAGCAGGACCAACATGTTTCCAACCATTCTTATCTTGAATATAATCATCTAATTTGTAATATGCTTGTTTACAAAGTGTGCTTTTAACTAAGGTTTTAAATTTACTTTCATTTAGTTTTAATATATCACAAGGTATTTTGTTATAGAATTTAACACAGTACCCCATGAAAGATGAGTGTACTTTAGCTAATCTATAAGATGGTTGATGTGACTTATCTTTATTTCTCGTATTACAATTTATTGTGTCTATCACTGTATTTACTAAAGATATGTATATTTTTCCTAACAAACATAATATACTGATAAATGTATTGGAAAGAAACTGTCATAATATTAATATTATTAAATAGTTTCCTAAGAGATTCTCGGTGACTTAACATATATGGCTCTGACAGCTCTCTTTTGCAATATAAATATGGATTCAATGTCACCCGCTCGACCCCACAGCAAAACACCGTATGACATAATGCTGTGAAAGTAACTAAAATAGACCAAACGCACGGTTTCTACATCCGCTAACTGTCTTGTTTTTCTAACAGCATAAGCGGCTGAGCTAAGCCGACCCCGAAGAGATTTTATGTGTGGACCCCATTGCAATTTGTCGTCTAGAGTGATTACTAGAAAAACTGTTTGATTTATATAGTCCAGCTTTTCTCCATTCAATAT
The DNA here is from genome assembly GCA_949775005.1 of Orthosia gothica. NCBI lineage: Eukaryota > Metazoa > Arthropoda > Insecta > Lepidoptera > Noctuidae > Orthosia > Orthosia gothica. The sequence goes on from OX459044.1 coordinate 12,145,475, forward strand.
TCAGCATTCGCTACTTCTAACATTCGGCAATGTAATCTGTATGCAAAGTTAGATGCCAAATAACTCTCATTTCTTTAGACAAATCTTTTTACTTGTTCTTTTAAAATATACTTAAGAATTATATTCATATTCTACAGCGGAACTAACCACTAAATCAGTTTCGTGTCCGTCAGGCACCCGATCAAGAGGACAGTTCGCGAATCGCCGTGCGACGTGTGGTACGCCTACATCCCCATCGCGTTCGTGCTTCTCCTGTATTGGTCTATCTGGTGGAATGCTACCACAGCACGGCTAGGAATCAGCAGGCGAGAAGAGTGGATGTGGCCGCAGTCAGCGCCAGGGTTCATGCCATGAGGAACGCTACTCCTAGAGTATGGTATGTCTTTCCTTATTTATGCTACCAAATAGAGCTGGCGAAATTACATATTATACAATGAATTTTAATTATAAGTCGCGAAACGGTGCTGTTTTTGTATAAGATTTACTACTGTGCAGACATTGTAGCCAACTTCAGGGTGACCAAGAAGTTTGGCGAGAACTATTCTGAAAGGTATGACTATTTTGTCGAAAGTAATCGTAAATACCTACTGATCAGTAGCTTTTTTTGTAAAATTTAGGCAATTTAGTTTCGAGCATCGATTGATAGATCAACTTAATTTTGGCTCAAGTAATTCGGACATACTCCTCTAGCTTAATCCTTAATTTAATAACTTTTGTCAAACAACACTAGCAGGGATTAGCAACACATATAAAAGTATCGAGATTTATCACACATCCCTGAAGTCTTTTTATATCATCCCTGAAGTCTATTATTATTATTTTTTTACTTTCTTTATCGATCGGAATGCTTTAATGGTACCTGCTTGTTTATTTTACAAAATTTCTACACAATGTATATTGTTCCGAAATTTAATAACTTTTGTCAAACAACACTAGCAGGGATTAGCAACACATATAAAAGTATCGAGATTTATCACACATCCCTGAAGTCTTTTTATATCATCCCTGAAGTCTATTATTATTATTTTTTTACTTTCTTTATCGATCGGAATGCTTTAATGGTACCTGCTTGTTTATTTTACAAAATTTCTACACAATGTATATTGTTCCGAAATAAATGACTTATGACTTATGTCTTCACTGACACGAAAGTAATGCTAAATTCCTACAATACAAGGATTTCTGTGAAATATATCAATCTTTAGCAGCAAAGTCATCTATCTTTTCTCAGAATTGCTAATAAATTAGACAGGACATGAAACACGTACAGCACATAAAATAGAAGGTTCACTTTCGTATATTAATTTCGCTTATTTGATTAAACTTTTGAATTACTTACCTACAGCTTTTATGGTTATGAGCTATGTAGCTAGTCATATGATTTACCCACGGCTCATATACCGAGAAATGGTATAATGAAGGCATAACATACGGGTTATGAAATTGTATAATTTTTCTTCTTACCATCTCAGCTTCTGCTCCGAGCAACCTAATATAAAATGCTTCACGGCTTCAGTCTTCTTTTATTTTCTACTTCATATCCAGAGTCAAAATTTATTTCAATAGTGGAATGCCGTTTGACCCAAAATATTCGACGTTTGTTGCAGTCTCCGTCGCATCCCGCGCTTCAAGATTCGAAATTGTATTAAGCTTCGTCTAATGGCATCACAAAGATACTTATAGGAAAGCAGGCAATTTTTCTGCAGTATTTTCAGTGAAAACCAAATATTACCAAGCGCTATGTTGTGCTGAATTTATTGCCAAGTTGTGCAGTTTTGATTTAAATTTTAATTGGAAATGGAATTGTATTGAGAAGCTGTTTAAAAATTATATTTTTAATTTGCACTTAACTGCGGAAGTTATGCAGTAGACAGAAGAACCTTGATGTTATTTAGTAGGATCTTGTTTCGTAAGGTTCAGCAGCTCAGCAAAGTCAAGGTTTAGACGTTATCTGATTTCAAAACGTTATAGTTTCTGTCCGCGACCTTGCCCGCGTCAAAAGTGTTATTATGCCAAAGGAACATTATATCGGGCTTAAAAGTATAGGCTTTTCTATTCAAGGTTCTGGTCTATTTATATGCCAAGTTTCATCCAAATCCGTTTAGTCGTTAAGGCGTGAAAGCGTAACAAACAAACAATCACATTCGCATATAAAATATTAGTTAGGGTTAAATATATGGATTAGTACCAACAGATCCTTATGCACCAGCTAGTATTCCTACGTTCATTCACAACGAAGTGAGTACATTTTTTTTTATATATTTTAACCACAGATAATATAATACTAGCATACAGATGCCTCATCCCATACAAAGAAACCGTGCCGACGTAACTAGCGTTTTTCGTATGATTAAACTGATTATTTTTCTAAGAACATCAATTGCGTTCGTTTCCGTTCCACAGATATAGATGGTGTTAGCAGTGACTTGCAAGTAAAAGGGTTCGTGACTCGACTCAAAGGACTCGGTTCGTGAATACTTTTTTTTTAAATACAACGTATACAATTTTTTGCACTTTTTTACAGTTTTAATTTAACAAAACAAATTAAAAAAAAGTTTAAATTCGCGCCATCTATTGGACTCAATTTTAAATGATCCATTCAAATAATCTTTGAAATGAATTAAGAGGCCAATATTCCTTAATTTTGTGCTTAATTAAATAAACAAGAACATATTTTTATTATGATCGTCTCTAGAAAAGCTTAATATTTCACAAAACTTAATAACAATTCGAAGTTTATCACGCCATCTAGTTCAATTTATTTGAACCAAATTTTCTTTCTTCGCGTTGGGTGCCCGTGGTTTAACAAAGCAACTTTACATTACGTAAATTGTTTCAGTAAACTTCTACCTCAAGGAGTATATTAACTGAACCAAATTGAACAACATCGCGCACACCTTCAAATTACGGATGTAAATTCAAAATTAATATTAAAGACAAATAATACAGAATCATAAACCAAGTTTTATTTACACTTCCTATGTTCAGGCTTCCCAATCGCTACCCCGCAAAGCCAAAAAGCAAAACCGATATTTCAAAAATTCGAATATTCTTTAATTTTGCTCATCGGAATTTCGCAACCGAAGCGCTAAAAGCCTTTAAATAACTTCATAGGAACATTTAAGACACTATCCATTCGTTCATATGTTATAAACAAGTTGCCGCCTACGGCTCCGCCCGGGTGGAATTAATATTAGTTCCACGCAATATCAAATCTATCTATCCTTTAAACGAACAATTCTTGTATATATGTATATATAATCTGAATCTCTGAAACGGCTCCAACGATTCTCATGAAATTTTGTATGCAGGCGGTTTCGGGTGTAATAAATCGATCTAGCTAGGTTTCATTTTTAGAAAACGTCTTTTTCTCTATTCACCCGAGCAGAGCTCGGTCACCCAGGTACTCTTTATAATTTATAGCCTATGATTATGTTATTCTGATATATACGCAATATTACTGTAAAGTTTGGTTCAGTAGTAGGATGCGGCTTTTTGTTTGTTTATTACGTTTTCATGCCACTACACCGACCTTGATGAAGTCAAACAGATGCACCCTAGGACCTGGAGAAGAACTTAAAATAATTTGAATGCAGCTTCGTCCTCATGGTATGTAGACCATGAGGACGAAGCTGCTTAAAGAAGCTAGTTTTTAATAGATATTTTAAAGGTTTTTTTTTTACAAATCCCCTTCTTCCCCGAAAATTACTTTGATTGAGTTCTGAGGGTAGTACGTTATATTTTGACGTGGTTTGGTTCAACGTGATATATGACGTCTATCAAATTGGCACGAGTCCCAAAGCAATTTATTTCACTAATTAGAAAATTTACACATCGGTTAGCGGCGAATGAATTCGACGTTCTGTACCAACTGTTGTATGGGTTTGTGTTGTGTAACATTCATTTTACTAAAGCAATGTTTACTTGTAACAAACATTTACTTCCATGTAGGAAAATCTGTAGAATATTATACAATATCGTCTGTTTATATTTTACAATCTTATATTACTAGCTTTAATTTAATTTGCAATGTATGTATGTATGTAAGTGTGTTCAGGTAAAATCTTGCAACCGAATTTTAAAGCAGTTATCATACACCGATTAAGATGACATTTTGCAAACACATTTACTTTGGATGACAATGCATGGTTAGCTAAGTGACGACATTCTAAATTCAATATGGCGGACGTTCCAAGATGGCGGACCAGTTTCTTTTTGTGCACTACCATGATATGAGTATCCAATTAAAAGGTTTTGCTGAGAAGAATACCTACGAAAAAAGCTTGTTTTAAAAAAATATTATTAATGAATAATTTAATTTTACTGCCAACTGTCCCGGTGTCTGTAACCAAATCTTGCAAGTTAAATTTGACCCACTTCACCAGTGTCTGATTAAGCTGAAATGTTGCACACGTGTTTATTTCTGGTGACAATGCATTTTTTAAATAAAAGCTTGTTTAGAAAAATCTTTTTTAAATATAAAATCTTTTTTTTTAAACTCTATTAGAATCAGTTGTACCTTCATTTATTTGTACAAATAAAATTCGCATGTCGCGTCGTTTATACTTTAAATATTGTGAAGATCTTATTTTTACAGTACATAGTAGAAACTTTTTTTTTTTTATGGGTGAAACCTTCAAAAGGCGCCTGGAATTCTGGGGAAAAGACCAGTGAGTGTGGGTTTTATCTCACTAACACTACCCCGAGCACGTAGAAAGGCCCCGTGACCTCTCAAAAGACCACGCCTGTCTGTGTATCCCTGGGGAGAGAATCTACACTCCGATCCGGTCAAAAAAGAAAAACTAGTTCCCGGCGAACGCTGGATCGCCTAGATCGAATTCGAATTCAATCAAAAAGAAAAAAAGAAGTTAGTCATGTTGTAACTTTTTCTTTGACGAGATGGGAAAGCGGATCGTTTACATTAGATAGTACAAAAAAAAATGTTGCTAATATTTAGCACTACATATGGAGAATGGACTGAGCCTTTGCTATACCACAGATTACTAAATAGATACAGGAATGAAGTACGAATACGAGCAAAAAAGTAGGAGAGAGAAGGGGAATGAACGACCGGCACCCTAAATACCCCCTTAGATGTCCACCAGGCAGGCCGAAAATTACCTATGTGTCCGGGTACCCTGGCGCCTTTTGCGCCATTTTGCGCTATGGGCGCGGTGTCAGTAAATCGTCGATTTCTCGGAAGTATTGTATGGGAACCATGTATGAAACTTATGTTGTTACAATCTCTATGAAATAAGCTACATATTCCAAATGAATTTATCCAGTTTTACCTTGTAAGTATTGGTAATTGTTGTGTAAAGTCAGTGTAAGGATATTTTTTTTCCAGTTTCGTGTATAAAAGGAGATAGAAATAAAAAAATAAACCATTATTTCGTAAAGTTTTAATGTTATTTACAGGAATACACCCTATTTCACAATAATCAATCAAAATAACACACCTCCCCATACATTTTTTCATACCACGAGAATTTCAAAATTAAAAAAAAAAAATAAGGCAAATCGGCAGGGTGGACAGTTGGTGGCTGTTTTTTTTATTCGAATTCGTTTCAGAAAAAAATAAACAACAATGTTGGACGGCGTTCGTTGAAATACGTATATCTGCTGGAATTTAGGACAAATACAAAAAAAAAAACTATTAAAAACAGTTCAAAACTTACCGTTCCATGTTTTTCCAGCAGAAAACAACAGCCACTCAAAAAAAAAAACTAAATTTTTAATCACAAAAAGTTTGAGCACGGCCCCTTGTGCTGTCTAAAATGGCGACCGCCCGGTGCACAGATTAATTTTTTTTTTTTTTTTTTTCTTTCACCCTTCTCGGGCAGGCTGAGGTATTGGACCATACCACCTCGTCTTCAGTGCAATTTTAACATTCTTTAGTTCATTAGAATGCGGGTGTAACAGATTCAAATGGTTTTTGGAGTATTTGGCAGCAAATTGTATCGAGTCAGCCTTCCCAGTAAGCTTTGCGGAGGTAGTGAATACTACAATAAAATTCTCCGGTCAACTATTCTGAGATCGCTTCTGTCAATGATTTCACATATTGTCCAGTTGCGTAGACAGTTGAGACACAAAACTACACCAATTTTATATCACAATATCCACTAGGAATCAATTTTCAAATAATATTAGCCGCTGAACTTCACTCGAAAAAATCCCGCCAAAAACTCCAACAGAGATTTAAAAAATAAATATTACGGTCTTGGGCGGATCCAAAGACCAGCGGGGTATTTTTTTTTCATAATTGTCTATTAAACTATCGAATGAAACCAAGATTTGTCGAGAATATCCTCTTTACTTTCATATTTCGAGCCAAAAACAAGAACAACATTAAAATGTCAAAAATTGGCAGAGAGGCAGAGTGGACAACGAAAGGGGTATAATACTCACAGTGGATCTTTGTGTCTCTGAATTGGTTGCAAGACCCCGCGCAGTAGCTATTTTTGTGTCAATGTTGAAGGTGAAGATAGCTTTGTATAACTGTCTCTTTCACTCGCTTATGTATAACACATCGTCCTATCTCGCTTACTCTATGCAGTATACTCGATGACAAACTGTTTCTTACGCAATGGTAGGCAGGACCAAGTTCAAAGACACAAAGATCCGCTGTGACTACTATAAGTGTATTGACAGCACGTAGCACGCGCGTTCCCTTTCATTTTGACAACTAAACTGTATTCTTTGCGTGTTTTACGCTGTCCAGTAGAAGGATTTTAGAACATAATTTATGAAGCAACATCTGCAAGCAAAGCATGCGTGCGATTTTCTTTATACGAACACAATAAGGCGATTAACACACGGCACCGCGCACCGCCGCGGACGCGGAGAGGAGAGCACCGCTCGACCCGCGCGGTCGAGCGGTGTACGTGTGTTAGGCATCAACGGATTTATTTGAGGCTAATGCGACATGAGATCCGCTTCACCGCCTACCGCGGCGGTGGGCGGTGCCGTATGTAAATCGCCTTAGGGTGCAGTACCTAATTGTAGAGACAGGCCACGCAGTACGTCTCTTTCACAGAGTTGTAAAATTTCAGTCGATTCTGGTAAGTCTACAGCACGGCACGATTTAACACAGCATCGAACTGTGTTTGTAAATCAAATAAAACTCAAAGGTTTAATTAAACTTGACACGCAGGTAGACCATACCTTCCTAGATTAGAACTTAGGGCTTTTTTTACCCCGGTATTAGATACATTCCCATAATTTTCGACTTCTACGCCGTCTAATTCGCTGGTAAAAGCTAGAGGTGTAAAACCGATTAACGGATAATTGTCTCGATACTGCTTTCAAAAAACCATATTAGTCCTATTTCAGTCCCCTGTTAAGTCATAAAACACAGCATTACCTTTACGACAGCTCGTCAAAAATAAAGTTTTTGACGAGCTGTACAGCAACTGTTTGTACCGGGTAATCGTTACCCTTCTAATCAAATGTTATACGACAACGTCTACACCCCCGCCTTGGCTTTAAATAACGATTTTAATATAAACTCTGATTATATACGGGCTGAATAAAGGCATGTAATCTGGTTAAACTTGTTTTTGGGCCGGGTTAATAACAGACTCCGGTTGTCTACCTACACGGTAATCGTAGGTACTCGTACTATGATCTAAACAAAGTAATCGTAGATACTCGTACTATGGTCTAAATAAAGTAATCGTAGGTAATCGTACTAAGGTCTAAACAAAGTAATCGTAGGTACTCGTACTATGGTCTAAACAAACTTATCGTAGGTACTCGTACTATGGTCTAAACAAACTAATCGTAGGTACTCGTACTATGGACTAAACAAAGTAATCGTAGGTACTCGTACTATGGTCTAAACAAAGTAATCATAGGTACTCGTACTATGGTCTAAACAAAGTAATCGTAGGTACTCGTACTATGGTCTATACAAAGTAATCGTAGATACTAGAACTATGATCTAAATAAACAAAGTAATCATAGGTACTCGTACTATGGTCTAAACAAAGTAATCGTAGGTACTCGTACTATGGTCTATACAAAGTAATCGTAGATACTAGAACTATGATCTAAATAAACAAAGTAATCATAGGTACTCGTACTATGGTCTAAACAAAGTAATCGTAGGAACTGGTACTATGGTCTAAACAAAGTAGTCATAGGTACTGGTACTATGGTCTTAACAAAGTGAGCATTCTCTCAGCGATTTCAATTTCACAAGGCCAAAAAGTATTTGATTGTCATGCAATCCCGATAAAATAACGAGGCCAATTCCAAAATGTTTGACCTATGAATCTCTGAGAGACAAACACTTTATATGAAACTCTTCAAAGAATTGTATGTAAAAAACGCTTTGTCAAGTCCTCTCCTCTTCACCGGCGACCACTTGTGGCAAAATCTAAACAGTACATTCTCGTCATAACCACATCATAGTGTCAAGACCTTACACTAACTTCTATTTTCAGCAACTTGACGTCTTTCATGAAATTGATTTTCAAGAAGTTCGGTTTTGGTTTGATCAGCTCAGATGTCGCCCTCCTCTAGGCCTTTTGATACCAACTTTATCAGTGGTATCTTCAATAAGTTGTCATGAATTTTTACGGGCGATATTGTCATCGATACAAAAACTCTGGTAAAAAAAATAATTCAATTCCAACGATTGAAACTGTAGTGAAACAATCCCCGTTGCTCAATCAACCGATGTCCGCTGTGGTACCACAGCGGACTTCGGATTCCATATGAAATGCCCGTTTCTTGAATTAAGTATTGGATGGTAACTCTTCGATCGCTCAATACAATTTTAACTTTAGCGATTTAAAGGTTAACGACGAACGACTTTATGACGTCATCGTTTAAAAAATAAACATAATATATCGTGAATTTATCCTGTTTCAATAAAAAAAATAAGATTTTTTGGCGAAATGTCAAATAACTTAAACGTAAAGATTTATTATTAAGTACAATGTAGTATAATATTATAATAATATTTATAATGGAAATTAAATAGATTTATTGCAATTATTGTATGTATTGTAAAAATTATTTTACGCAAGGCGAAAGCTTAACTCACCATATATATAGATAATATTGTGAGCAATATTTTTTTGTATGAATGTAGATGCACAAATTAGCGCCGAGCACACTGAAAATCTTTGAATAATGACATATCCTAAACTTTATTATTTTCTTCTTCATATATTGGCAGAGCGGTTATGGTCATTAAGTTGCAGTGAGAATTCGGGCTGCCATAATTCATCTCACGATGCGAAGCCATCCCTCTGTCTGCTGTTATTCGTACGCATTCATGGGTCGCCTACTGCAGACTACAAATTATTGCAAACTTTATTATATGAAATGAAATTCCACAGTATTTAAAAAATAGTGCAATATGAACTTCAAAGGAAAATAGTAGAGACGCCTATTAAAAAAGAGAAAGCAAGTCGCCTGTGTGGTACACCTGGTATGGCAGATACGTGCACCCATAGGCGCATAATATAATATACTACTTAAGTATATAACATTAGGTGGACCACCAACTTTTTCGCCATTGTATGACATTAAGAAGTCCGATAGCTTTTTGCTTTTAATGATTCGGAACAATTTCCAAGAACAAATATTTTCAGTGCGCCTCTAGGCTTAAGAAGTTGTTTTCGTTCAAAATACAGACAAAGAATAATTACTTCAATTTGTTGTTGAGTGTCGATTTGCTTGAACACGGATTAATCCCTTTGATGTTCTGTTCAAATATTCCTTTTGAAAAGATTCGTTTATTTTTTCTTCTTAGTTACTCCATTTCAATGTCATTCCTACGCTCTTTAAATATTAATGATGTAAGAAATAAATCGCATTTATATTTACTTCGGAAAGATAAAAATTCTATACGTGCTATTTTTTTATTTTACTGAAGAATTAAATAGCTATAAATAAGTCCCCGTGTCTACTTCAATAGGAAATATTTTTTTGATTTTTGTCTGATTCCTAACATGGTCATAATATAAACATAATCTAAATGGTAGGCAATCGCCAAAGTGATATTAATATAAGTAGCTTATTAGGGCACTCGATTCAATTATTATGGCTTATCCATGGAACCAATTAAGGTACTCATTATATTTATATTATGTATAACAACGTGAAATTTTTTATATAAAATCATCTATATTTCTGTACATAAAAGATGTTGAATATAACAAGTTGTTTCTGTAAGGGTGTATCGTCATCAATTTTGGTATTTATGTACCAGAAATCGCCTATTTAAAACAAATCAAATTAAAATGCTAAGTGCAAGCACATTTACTATCTATCTATTATTATTATTATCTTTCATATTTCATATGGCCTCTTATCACATTATGTTGTATTTCACTCTCATCAAATACGTTTGTTTACTCTTGTTTTATTAAAACAAAGAAGATAAATTTTAGCTGTCACATTTAATGATAGTTACAGTGCGACATAAAAGAGTAGAAATTAAATATTTGGGAACTAAAAGTTTTCATTTTCTGGCAACATCTAAAATGAGTACTTGAGCTGTCAATTCATCTCGATCGGTTTCAATTTTCGTAATAATTTTGGTTTTTGTGTGATATTTCTGTGTGTGGATAGAAAAACTGAAAAAACATGAATAAGGTAATTCGTGCAGGTATCGTGATATAGTATTCAAAGTTTATATGCGGTGTGTAGCCGAATTCCAAGCTGGGAAGCTTCTTTTTAACTTAGAAAATGTTTACCATCGTAAAGCAGATTTGACTGGTAAGTAACTATTGGAAATTGCACTAAACGTTAATTACAAACGATTAAAACATTCAGGAAGCAAATTTTTCGAACCGAATATCATTTACAATTTATTTGTTTACCATTTTTGAGGTTATGCTAATATAAACAAATAGCGTTGTAGTAATAGCGCGACTTAACAACGTTGATAGTAAGGCAACAAAAATTAATGTAGTTTATTGCGGATACGATTTTTTTTTTTTTTTGCTATACCATATTTGTTGATTCAATTCAAATTCAATTCAATTCATTTATTGCATCAAATATGGTAGGTACATTAAGTTCTTATATAAAATATTCGGTAACACACATTTGGCCAAAATATAGCATGCAATAGTACAAGTTGTGTCTACTTAAAAGTTAAATGTATCTGTGCTTTAGTGTATAAAATTTACAGGGACACTTTTGAAAGAACTCATCTATCGAATAAAAACACTCTTGTAACAACCACTTCCGCAACGTAACACAAAACTTTTGAAGGGTAGTTGAGTAATTGACCTGGGCAAAGCATTGTAAATTAGGGGAATCATGTAAACGCAGCTCCGCCGAAAAAGTTCTAGCTTTGGAACGGGCATTTCAAAATCTAAATGTGTAGGTTTCCTTTTATTTGTGTTATTTTTCCGTTCAAATAGTTCAAGATTGGACCTCACAAACCTGGCAACTTCGTAAATATAAATGCATGGGACTGTCAATAGATTGTGCGACTTGAACACAGGCCTGCATGAGTCAGACCACTGCATTTTGAATATCGCACGTATACATTTTTTTTGGGCGATGAAGATCTTCGCCATTTCGGAAGAGTTTCCCCACACAACTATACCGTATCGTATTACTGAGCAGACGTATGCGTGATACACCATTATGGCGGTACGCAATGATGTAATATTTTTGACTTTTTTTAAAGCAAATACGAATTGATTGATTTTTTTTTAAATTATTACAATGTGATTTTTCCAGGTAAAACACTCATCTAGTGTAACACCCAGGAACTTTGCATTACGTACCTGTTTTATATTATTATTGTTTTGCAAGCACATTCGTTTTGGAAATATTTATTTTTAATTTATTAATGTCTAACCATTGTATAATGTCATTTAATGTTTGTTTAAGTTCAATGTCAATATTTTGAGAATTTTTACTTTTTATAATAACAGTAGTGTCATCGGCGAACAATACACACTGATGTTTTATTGACTTAGGCAAATCATTTATGTAAAGAAGAAACAATAATGGCCCCAAGATACTACCTTGTGGTACACCATAGCAATTAGTCCGTGCTTCAGAATCAAAATCTTCTAAATTTTTACTTAATTTGTTTAATTTTGTTAACCTCGTTACCTGTTTTCTGTCAGTTAGATAAGATTGAAACCATTCCTTTGCCGGACCTCTGATACCGTATCTTTCAAGTTTTTCTAGAAGCCGCGCATGATCAACGCGATCGAAGGCTGTACGGTGAACCCGCACATTTCGTAATATTAAGTAGGTTAAGCTACATCAGCGTTTGCATACGCGCCATCATTTTAGTCCACTCGCTTAGTAAAATAAATCAGTGATTTTACCACACTCAACACGGGCGGTTTATTTCATTATCCCCGGGTTTTCATCATCTCAAGTGTACAGAACTATCATCGTGCACTTGAACTAAGTGTATAGACCTTCGTCGTACATTTGGTCCTTCGAGAAACTGTGATCACGCGAATTAATCAATCAATCGGGTGTATAGATCAAGGTGTGTTGAAATCGCAGCCACACACTTGATTATATTCGTTGAGTGTTTCGCGACAGTTCCGTAAATAGTTCAACTCAGTCCATTCAGTGAACCATCAGTGAATTGTTCCAAGAAGACATCGGTGGAGCTGAATCTGCAACAGTACTACACACGGCGTTGGCAGCCTACAGTTGGTATCGCAAATCGTCAGTGTCCAAGTAAGATTGTTCCTATATTAAATCATAATGGCCGTTTTAAGCGCTCGTCAATCGGAAATATTAGAAGGTATCAATAGGATTAAGGTCAACTTCGGTAAGGATCCGTTGTCGAGAAAAACGCCAGAATACATCCAAAAGAGAATAGAGTCTTTGGATAACCTCTGAGGAGAGTTCGAACAAAATCATTTGAAAATCTCTGAGTTTCCGGATAGGGAACCTCAATACTTCGCATCTAACTTTTATCAACAGGGTAAGAGCCTCTACCAGTCTACTCTAAGCTTACTTACTGCCTTTGGTTCGGATGAAAAGGGTACGCAGTCAAACCCTGAAGCCACTGAACTGTTGGCTCAACAGAGAACCAATTTTAGGGCTTTCAACAGGTCGGTGAGGAGCATCAACGTAGACGAAATAGGCGAAAAATGGGAACTTGAAGACGAGCTTAGGGCTATACAAGCCAAGTGGAACACTATCGATACTTTACATCTTAGAATCGACCACATACTTCAGGGTGGAGATATTTCGTACGAAAATGAGTTTAGCATGTACGAGCGTAGCTATAAAGATATGAAGCGTTCTCTAAATAAGAAAATATCGTCCATGGTTCATATACAACAGGCAACGCCGAAGCTCGAAATTCCTACCTTTACGGGGAAATACACGCAGTGGCCAACATTTTGTGACCTGTTTACAGAAGCTATTCATGACAACAACACCATAACCAAGGCTCAGAAGATGCAACACTTGAAAGGAAAGATCAAGGGAGAGGCCGAACGCCTTATTCAACATCTTCATATTTCGTCTGAAAATTATGACACAGCTTGGTAAATCCTTAATCACCGATATAATAATGCTCAAGTTCTCTTTACAAATCAAATAGAGATATTTTTAAATCAGCCTTCTATCTCCAAACAAACAGCTTATGAATTGAAGCGGTTATATGATACCACCACGGAGTGTATCCACGCTATACACAACCTTGGGGTGAACACAAACACATGGGATCCGTTGTTAGTACATCTTCTCAGTAAGAAACTGGACCAGGAGACTAACTGTGACTACAAAGAGGCGCGTACATCACCCAGGGAGCTCCCATCCTTGTCGGAATTTATGACATTCCTCGAAAATAAGTTCACAGCCCTGGAACCCTTACAGCGAAGAGAGAGAGAAACAACGAAGCCTGCCTTTAAATGGGAGTCTGGTCAACTGCGTGACAAACCTGCAAATCTTGGAAACTACTACAAGAAACATTACCAAGTCGTCGCTACTCAACGGCCCGACTGTCCGGTTTGTAATATACGCCACCCTTTAGTCCGTTGCTGGAAATTTATGAAAATGACCCCGGGTGATAAATTGACCTTGGTAACAAGGAGTCAATATTGCACAAATTGCCTTCATTATCATCCTGACAGTGAGTGCAACAGCACAAAACGTTGCAAAAAGTGTAACAGTGAACACAACACTCTTCTGCATGATGCGTGTGTACCACATCAACAAGCTGCAGCGACGACGTGCGCTACCGTGCAACCATCACCAGCACAGCATAACGTCAACCACGTCGCAGCTGATAACGAAGAGGTACTGCTAACCACGTTGTCGTTAACTGTATTATCAAAAAATGGTACATATATCACACTACGAGCGCTTCTAGATCAAGGGTCTCAAATTTCATTGATTTCAGAAAATGCGACGCAAATGTTAGGCTTGCAACGTCGACAATATCATGCCTCCATTTCAGGGGTAGGTCCAGTCTCCAAACAAAGCAAAGGAATTGTAACACTAGACTGCAAGTCCATCTACGGAGATTATACCCTGAAGACTCAGGCGTTAGTTGTATCAAAAGTCATAAGCAGCCTACCGAACTCATCATTCCGCAAACAGAGCTGGTCTCACTTGCAACATCTTCAGTTAGCAGACCCGGAGTACAACGTATCAAGACCTATTGATCTTCTTCTGGATGCCAGTGTATATTCGGAAATTATACTAAGCGGTCTTATCAAAGGCCCAGCGCAGGCCCCAATAGCTCAACAAACCAAAATGGGTTGGATCTTATCAGGCAATGTCAAAAGGTTCAACTGTCATGTCGCCATCACAACAACATTGAAACTAACAACATTGAAGAAACAACATGAATGAATGATCGTCATCATCATTCATCACCATGATGATCATGATGAATGTGTTGGTTGTTGTGTGTCTTACTTAAGTCTAAGAGCAATGCACAAGTAGGTATTTTATCATTAATATTCGTCATCATTGCTATCACCAGCGTAAATATTGCCAAAGTCGTCGATTTATTTTGTCTAAACCCGTATTGCTGATCGACAAGAATGTTGTGTTTATTAAGAACTTTCATCACTCGCCTGTACATAACTTTTTCAAAAAATTTTGATATAATGGGAGTGAGAGCGATAGGTCGGTAATTGTCAACGTCTGATTTTGACCCTTTTTTGTAAAGTGGCTTTATCAGAGACAGTTTTAGCCTATCAGGAAAGCGGCCCTGTTCCAAGGATAAATTGATAATGTGAGCCAACGGCGATGCTATATGTTTAGCTATTTTTTTAACGAGCTCGGTTGTGATCTTATCATACCCAGCCGATTTCGTGTTTTTTAAAGACGTTATAATACGATATATTTCAGAATCGTTAGTCGGTTCTATAAATATACTTTTGTCATTTGATTCTATTTTATGTATGTCAGCTTTATTATTTTTATGAGTAGAACCATTATCATTATCATTAGAAATGTCAACAAAGTGATTATTAAATTTATTAGCAATGTCAGATCCAGATGTCAACGTATTACTACCATCAATAATATTACTGATATATTCCCTAGACGGTTCGTTACCCATGTTGCGCTTTACAACATCCCACGTGGCCTTAATTTTATTAATAGATAAAGTAATGTGTCTTTCATTACACAAGGACTGTAGGTTATTCATGCATTTCCTTAATAATTTAGAATAGGCTTTGTACTTAGTCTTATTTTCATTACTTTTATTTAAGTAATGCCTTTCCCTTGATTGTCCGATAGAAGAAATATTTTGCCACATTCTTGACTACTTATTCGATCATTATTCTGAACTTGAGCCTGATGTTGCTGTTGTTCAGTTGGTGCATCTTCAGTTAAATCCTTCCCTACACAGGTACATTCCAAATAACCATTGTCAGTGTTAATAACATTCATATCAACGTTAATAGAATCAGGATCAGTTTGTAAACTTATGTCTTTCCTGGTATCATCACATTTTAAGTGGCCTCGATTATCTCGGCTATCTTTATTATAGCATTACCAGTACACAATACTTCTCTTTTCTCTTTCGTATGCCGTAATTTATCCCCTAGTTTATTTATAGTAACATTCTGAGGAGTAGTGACATACTCCTCTTCTGTACTGAGTTAAACATTTGCTAGTTCGTATTTTCCGCTGGGACTTTGGTGTAGCCCTTCTTAATGTTGACAAAGGACTCTTGCACAATTGTTTCAAGGCAACCACCTGCTGATTGAGATGTTCAATTACTTCCAAGAGACTATTTTTTTCTAAGATGGTAGTGTCAAGTTCATTTTCTATACTCTGTAGCTGTGATTTCAAGCTATTAATTTCTTCTTTTAATTCTTCAATATAGCTATGATTAACATTAGTAGATAGGTCTAAACTTTTTGTTAAATATTCCGAGTCCGTGCTAATAAGAAAGGTGTTAAGAGATTCTGTCGATCTTGATCTAAATAATTTTCTTGGTTTAACATTTACATTGAATTCATCCAATTTATAAATTGATTTTCTTTATAATTTAATAAAATTTCGTAAGTAGGTGAATAATCATTCAAATTATGATGCTTCTTTGTGTTTATAATATGTTTTTACAATTAGTCTATTCTTCTAATTAGTCGATTTTTCCAAAATAGTCGATTATTTAAAGTCAGTTTGAAAAGACTCGTATCTAAGATTGTAAATTATGTTTCCGAACGAATATGATTGTGTCACAACTTTTACTGATGCGTCACTAGTGCAAGGTGTGATTGTGATTTTATTGGATAGCTGTCACAATATTAAATTGATACTGACTTTTAAATAAAAACGGATTCACCAAACCTGATAATCCAGATTTTCCGATTAATACCACATAACCATGCCATTTCTTGCTGCCAAATGTTATTTAAGCATTTGCCAAGCACTGTTTTGTTAGTTCACAATACGAATAGATAGTACAAATCTCTTTTGTGTCCTTCTGTAGCACACACAACACTGCTCCTAGTATTATGATTCACTTAATTTCCCGTCCGAATAACAGCACTCACTCACTTATTGTTCACTTTAGTCTAGATCCTCACTAACATTTGTAAATAAACAGTACTTTTCTATTTTTAATGATTATTAAAACACGGAGCCAATGTTTACTTCCTCACCTGTCACTGTCATCATCCAATCAATGATGTTGATTGATCACTGTCATGATGCAATCGACTAAATGGAAAGAAACAATTTTAAAATATATTCACGTTTATTTACAGCGGAACTTCTTTCATCGGACTGACAGTGATTTTATTCTTTGCTTGGTGTTTCTGTTAGCACAGTGCGCAGAATCGTGCAACACGGCACTGAAAACGGTGGGAAATTTACAACACCAACTAAACACAGGAAGGGTCGTCCCCCAAAGATATTGGACGACTTTATATTGTAAGCAATTGATTACTAAAAATACTTATTTTTGTGAAGTTGTTGTTTTATTACTATTACATAATTATCAAATATTTAATAAACATACTTATTAAATATATTTACTCAATATTTATACCCAATAAATAAATAATACTATTCAAGTATCAAGATCAGCTGGGTCGCACTAACTGGGTTCCTATATGAGCGATTGTGGCGCCCTCATTTAATTTCTACTCTTTTATGTCGCACTGTACTTGTTTATTTTGATTGAGATTGTTCGTATTTATGAAATAATAATGATAATAATGGAATGTCGACTCGGCGATCATTGTGCCGATTGTCGTTACGGCCAACGGCCTGATGGCCAAAAGCCTCGACGACCATCTGTCGAGGATGTCATTGGGCGGTTGGATCAAGGGTCTGATACAGAAGGCAGTACTCCTCGATACGACTCGCATTGAGAGGAGGTTCCTGTCTAGAGTCCTAATCACCGGTAGCTTGGACCCCGTTTCCGATACCGGTTGGCCTCTATCTTTTATATATTTAAATGTTTTTAAATGTATTTTTTTAAATATTTAAAAATGTACTAAATAAGACAGAAGATGAATAAAAGAAATAATAATAAATTAAATTACAACATAAATATCAAGAAACGAGAAAAATGAAGACGACGTCATGTTGACGAGAGCTGCATCACGGAAAGCACGCCCACCACCTCCGGCCTCGTCGCCCAGCTCCGCCTCGCCGCCGCCGGGCTCGAGCGACGAGTACTTCTCGCCGCCGACGACACCACCACCTGCGCGTCGACGTGGAGGACGCCGGCCGCCGGACCGCTTAGGACCTCGAGGCCTACCGGTCTCTGATAGGGTCCCAGCACCCGGCGGAAGTTTGCAGCGCATGAGATGGACACAATCCATCAATGAAAATGTCATGCGCGCATCCTTTGGGGCTACAGAGGGAGGAAACATCCTGACAGCGTACCGTGTCCAGATGCTCTCTTTGTTTTAGGTGCTTGAACCAGCCGTCAACGTTTCGGCCCAACAACTATCGAATCAGGTGCGGGTCATCCAGCGTAATCGTATGTTGGATGATACTGTACTTGATCGCCTCCGAACTGAAATGGGTAACCGTGTCACTGCACCATCGTTGCAGGCTGTGGTGCCACCACAGTCCAACTACACTCCCAGCCACGCTGACGAGGAGAGTAGTGACAGGATTACATACGTAAGTACCCAGTGCAGTGAGCAATTAAGGAGTGCTTTGGAGTGTGCTATTCGGTAATTTCGCTACATGCCGCCCGAACTTAGGCCACCATTACCTCGTTTGCCTATGCATAACAAAAATAGGGCGCTGGTGGCTGTTCTGGATTCGCAGTTGTCAAACTACTTTGATGACTGCGAAGACCTCACTGATACACATTCGATCATGTACTGCGCGGCTGTAGCGGCATGTCGTGCAGCCCACGTCAAATTTGACCGACGCCAGCCGTGCCAGCTTGGCAATGCAGGATTGTACGTCGTATTGGTGGGGCCAGAGCACTCATTGGCAAACTAATTTGTTTCAGGGAGGGCAATACTCGCCCAAGAGTGATGCGCTTTGTGAGACGGGCGTTTTCGGGGACTGATATCAGCCCCCGAGACTACATGTCCCGTGTCACAGAGCGCATCGACTTCCTGAAACAAAAAGTGTATGCATGGGCAAACCGTATTCGTAGGTATAGGTGGCGAGTGGAGCGATACACCCAGAATCGCACATTCCAAAGAAATGAAAGGTGGGTTTACCGAGCTTGGGAGCGACCCGACCAAGGTGTGACTGATACGCGCCTGCCGGATGATGACGCCATGCTTACATTCTGGCGCAGTATCTGGTCGGTGCCTGTCAGTCACACCGAAGGTGAATGGACTCGGGAGGTTGAGCGAGCTTGCGATCCCATACAAGAATTGGGGGCTATCATGATCAGCCCACAAGATGTAGCCCGTGCAGTCCGTCCGTTGCCGAACTGGAAATCTCCAGGGCCGGACGGACTGCACAACTTCTGGATCAAATGGCTACAAAGGTCGCACGCTCGTTTGGCATCTCAGTACCAGGCAGCTTAAGGGCCGGTTTCTGATTTAAGTAAAGCAGCAATAATCAGTTGAGTATTGTCAAATAATTTAGGAAGCGTTTGAGTATTTTACGTTTCACAATTGAGAATCTACCTAGATCAGTTAAGTAACTACATAAGTACCTACTTATCTATGGATTTGTCAAAGTTCCATTCACTTTCTCTTTCACCCTTACGTTCCATTTTACAAAATAAATCCGAGACATCACAAGATTGGAATAAATTTACTAATATAAATTTTATACAGCTGTAAAAAGTACGTTAGTTATATATTTCTTCATTCAAGATTTAAAAAATCAAGTTATTAAAGATGTTGTAATCTTTAAAAACTAGATTTTTCATATTTAAGCAATTTAAAAGATACCTATCTGAAATGTATCCAACCTTGTTATGAATCTATGAAATGGATCGTAGGTACTAGTCTTCACTTCAATATATTTTTTTTCTATGTTCAATATTGTCATGGCAACCGTATTTATTTTGTCAAAGATGTCTTATCGAAATAAAATAATATCATCTAATGTAATTTGTTATTGCCAAAATCAAGAATTTAAGCTTATAATTACTAGAAGTAAATGTGTTCAGAGCGAGCAGTTGCTGGTTCTTGTGATACCTCATATAGAACTACAGAATATTTTACTCAGAATTTCACAAGATCTCTCAAGAGGGCACTTGTACATCTGCAGTGCGTAGTACATTATTACCTTAATGCATCTGCATTGGAATCTGATTGCAATTGTGATTTACCAACAAATGTGGACTATTGTGATGCAATTTTTAATGAGTGACCTGTGTTTTCAAGACCGAAGTCTTTGCTAGCCATCGAACAGCTTCTGAAGATAAACAATATTAGCCAGGGTCGGTGCCATTGGATATGTGTCGGATATTATGAAGGAGTACTGTGTTCTACCTATTTATTTTGCAAAATAATAAATAAATGAGACTTGTCATGTTGTTTTTATCAACTTTTATTGTTCTGATACCAAAATCGTATCATAAAAAAGCTAAATTCTGTACACAATTTCATCGTTGTAACCTCTTCTTGTCTTGTGTAAGTAAGTAAGTAACTAAGTATTAATAATAGGTTCAGGTTTTATAAGTGGAACTTTACCACTAAATATCACATCTCGTGCTACAATTACCTTCCTCTTTGTTACATCCCAAAGTCGAAATCCATTATTATAGCGTACCCAATCATCATATACTCTTGCGTTCTAGAATCCAACTTTTTCAAAGATGTCTGGTTTTTTGCATAAGCTATCGTTCCAAATTCTCTTACATTGCATAAGTTTGGTTTCTGTTTTTTTTTTTTTTATTTGGGACAATCCCACCGCACTATTCCCAAACCACTGCAACTCCTGAAAGCCAGAATCAACAGTGGCGACCACCAGAAAAGCGCCGAGGTAATGAAGCTCTGTTTATTGCACAGTTCATAGGGGGTAATATAATTGAGTGCTGACTCGTAGTCACACCAGTGATGGATTCGCTTGATAAACGGTTTATCAGATAGACTCCACAATAGAGGGCTTCTCCCCACATTTATTTTAAAGGTAGGCTATTCTATATAGGTATGAAAGTCTGTATGTTTGGATATTTGTTAATCACACCTCAATGGTTGAACATATTTGGAAGGATATACTGAAAAACACACAATTACCAGAATTAGAACTTAGGATATAATAACAAAAAATAAATATATTAAATAATAGATATAATAATAAATAAACGGAATCACAAAGCCTTTTATTCTGAAATCAGAGATATAAAACTGAAGTCTATACAATACATGTTTATAGTTTATAAAATTTCCCTAATCTCAGTGTGCTTGGCATAGGCCTCCACTAACAGTTTCCACTGGGGTCTGTCCTGAGCTACTCGCCAACACCACAGCGCACCATCGCTTACACTTTTTGCCTACATCTTGGACCAGAGGTCTTTCCCATATCCCATTTCCATCTATGACACTGTCTTCCACGGCTTCTTTTCCCATCTCTTGTGTACCATTTTGTCACTTTTCTCCATGTCCCTTGGCTATCGCGCATCATATAACCGGTCCATCTAAACTTTATACATAATTCCTGTTGGATAACTGTCGGTTTTCGCGCAGGAAAAGGTACTGGCGACCACAAACACAAAAAATGGCACTTTTTGAATATTTTTCTTGAAGATCGCACTCATCATCGTCATCATTTCTGCCGAAAGACTGCTGGATACAAGACTTCCCCAGCGTCACCAATTCAACCGGTCCTATGCGTCTTTCATACATCGGATTTCCGTGACCTTAACCAGGTCATCGGTCTACAGAGGGAGGCTTTAAAGCGCTGCGTATTCCGCCACGCAGTCGCCACTCCAGAACTTAACCCATTGATCATCCGTTCTTTGAGCATCTGAGATCTATCAGGCGTAAAATATTTGCATCCAATCTGATGTTTTCGATAATTCAGGGCAAACACTCTTCTTCCACGCATTGGTATTCTTGGAAGCATCTCCAAGGAAGACAAGGTCTTCTTCGTCACTCGTTTTATAAGTTTATATATTATTTTGTATTTATTTCGCTTGATCACCATTTAAGCACAGGCTTGTCAACTGTTGTCAACTATCAACTGCCAAATGTAACCAGTGTAGCCAGATTCGACGAGCCCCAAGTCGCCGAAAATTTAGTTTTTCCATTTATAAAAAACTCAAGACGACCATGAATTCACTAAACAATAATCATTATTGGTTCCACATAAAAAAAAAATTCAGCATTTCTTTATTTGCCTGTGTTGTTGCGACTGAAGTATAATGAAAAATAGTGGTGAACTGATAAAAGCATTTTGGTTTACATAATTGCTCAGATAATGTTGTATTGGATAGTCTCATTCCGAAATCGCCTAAAATCGCCTTATTTGGAGGTAGCCTAATTAGCGCCGCTCGTAAAATTGGTCGCCTCGGCACCCTTCCGAGGCGAAAAGAAAAAGGCGCCCAAGCTGGCTACACTAATGATGTAACGTTGACAACGGTTTGAGAAAGCTTTGAGAATTCGAGAATGATCAAATGTGTTTTTCTCAGTTGTGAAACCCAATTGATCGTCGATGAAGGTTTTTTGTATGACATAAGGTATACTTTGGCATGACTTGACTACGTATACTCAAACCTTGCTCAGCATCGCAGAAAACTTAAAGTGGCAGATGATCAAGGGTGACAGATGCTTAAATCGAGATCAGCACGTACTTAGCGTCGAATACTTAATTCAGAAATCGGCCATTAGAGTCTGGTTCGCTACCCAAGTTCCTAATAACAGGAGTTACCCACCTGCTCCACAAGTCTGGTAGCACCGCGGCATCCAAAAATTATAGACCTATTACATGTTTACCGACGGTCTATAAGGTTCTTACATCCATTTTGATCCATTGATAATCTTAATTACTAAAACAGATGAAAAATAAAATAAAAATCTAAAATTAATCATAAACAGATGATTCCTAACTTAGCTTAGTTTACGTAAAATTGTTTGCACTTAATTATTTACACACACGGACAACTAACTTTGAGCGTCAGCAGATATTTGAGCTGGGTTAACCACTATTGCAAAATGTTTCCAAACCATTTTGCCACAGTATGCATGGCGGCAAATTTCCTGAGATAGCAACAAATCCTGGCGAAGTAGGTCAGTGCAGTGGCCCGTTCTTGTTGAGTCGGCATCACGTGTAAAACACGGCAATCTGACCTTGAGTGTGACGCTCTAGGCGCCCTCGTAATCGACAGAATTGATGTATCTGAATTCCGCTATCTTCCTTGCAGGGCACTCAGGATCTCCTGTTTTATGATTGCTGGGCTTTTTAAAGCGTGAGCAAGTTGCACATTTTGGTACATCAGCTTTCTTCGCTTACTCTGTCATCGAGTGCCCTGTTTCACCACAATGCCCACACGTCGAGTTGACCTCTCTGCACGTTTTTGCTGCATGACCATACTGTTGGCACTTGTAGCACCGAGTTACCAGTGTAAAATCCCTGACAGGACGTCCAATTAATAAAAAGTCTTGATTGAGCGATTAGGGCTTTACGTATATCAGCTGGTACTTAAATGACGTAGTTGCAGGTCGACAAATCTCTCTTCCCAGATTTGTGACCTAATTTTACCAAAGCCAGGAAGGATTCTACAGACATGTCTTCAAACTTGTCGGCTACATTTTGTTTAAAAATGCACCTAAAGTATTTCTTATAAAATAGATGTGTAACTTTTATGGTGTACAATAAAGTATATTATATTCTATTCTATTCTATTCTGAAGACCTCTTTTTCAGCCATGGTAGTCGGCACTCCTAAGACCACGATCCGGGGTTTGCGCTTGCTGGGTTCCTTGGCGGTAAGTCCTGAAGTAGAGAGCTGGACTGCTTGCTTTACTTTATCAGCGTCATGTTTGGTCTCGGTGCTGATAATTACGCCTCCATTTTTTGTTTTCCGGACACCACGAACATGCAGTTTCATTTGCGCCGGGCGTATGATCTTTTTCACGAGGTCTTTGGTTTCGTCACTCGATTTCAATTTATCTTGGGGATAAATTGCAACCGAGCTTAAATTATTGGGGCGCACAAAGTTATTTGCTCCCTTTTTTACCATTTCGGCAAAAGAAACATTTCCCGCAGTACCTGAGTCCTGTATCGTCTTTCTGAGGTCCATGATGTGGTCTGACAGGTCTCGCTTTTTAGTAAGGGATTCAACCATACTGTGCGTTAGAAGAGATCTAGTCTTTAGCGACTGGTATAGTACTGCCATTTGTGAGGTACCGGATCCTATTTTACGGCAAAGGTTTGATATTTTCATTTTCTGTTCCGAATTGAGTTTTCCATCCACGGCAATAGAGCAGACTTCATTCAGATGCAACTCAATAGAAGTCATCCATTTTTGAATTTCGGGCGTGGTGATGATCTCAGGTGGCGCCGCCACAGGTGAGGCAGATGAGAGCTCTGATCCCCTTGAATTCGAGGGTCTGTTTTCCATTTTATGCGTACACTAAATCACTTTTACTAGTTCATTATAGTTTGTAAATACACACATACTAAGCTAAATTAAAAGTGAAAAGTTACTAATATACTTAAGGACTATTATTAATAATTTATTTATGTCAACTAAATATTGCATGTGGGCACGTCTGTACGCGACAAGCGCCAGTGATGTCAAAGATCAATTAAACTTAAACTTAGGCTGCGTGCTTTTGTACAGCACACCGTGTTTCGGTTCACATTAAATATTATGGCTGAATAAAATACCAAAGTATGTATGTAGATATAATTAAGTAATACAACATACATTTAAAAAACTTAATTCAAAAAATCAAAAAACCCGACTGCTTCAAAAGCGAACTAAAAAGTCGTAAACAAGGAAAAAATCATGCTGTGCAGTCGGAGGATACATACGCGCGAGCTGGCTGACCAAAACCAGATGTATCCTCCTCCTGCACAGCATGATTTTTTCCTTGTTTACGACTTTTTAGTTCGCTTTTGAAGCAGTCGGGTTTTTTGATTTTTTGAATTAAGTTTTTTTATTTATAACTTTTTAGTTCGTTTTTTTTCGAATTAGATAATTTAAACATATAAGTGTTATATATTTTTGAAATCACCTCTTAAAGCCCTTTATTTGGATACCCCACACGATGGATTTGGAAGAAAAAAAATTTAGGCCACCACAATATGGCACCCAAAATCCGCCATTTTTCTATTATCCAATTTTAATGTAGCCTATGACACTCGCAGGGTTATGACGCATCGATTGACGTATGAATCATCAAAATCGGCCAACGCGTTTGGTCTCTGGAACGCCACATAGGAACAAACATACATACATACATACATACATACATACTTACATATATACATACATACATAGACTGATAAACACATTACCCTCCTTCGGCAGTCGGGTAAAAAACATTATGCTTTTATTGTTGTGCAAAACAACGTTTTATTGTAAAATGGGTACTGTTTAGTTGATAACGCTAAAAATATAAATATTTTTGGTTGTAAATTAATGGGCAAACCAAAGAAGTTTATTATTTTCAATAAACTGTGTTACAAATACTGCTGTATTTTATTTATTTACTCAAATATAAGTTACTGTACTAGAGAGACAATTTTAAAAACAAATATTTAAAATATAAAGGGAGCCTGCACCAGACTACATTTAGAGATATGGTAGTGAAACTTCTATAAAAAAACTAATAAGAGAGATTTAACCTAAGATAAACTATGAAGATGAAGTCTTATAACCATCATGATTCAGGTGTAAGTGAGACACACATAAAGGGCAAATAGCACTATCCATTTTTCGAAATCCGATGGCATTATTCATTCGAGATCAGGAAGGTTTTATGTAGGTATAACTTTCTTTTCTCTCATGTAACTTCTTTTTCGTGTCTCTGACAATCGTTTAAAGTTTGGCTAAAACTTAGCCACTTTCACGGCGCCATTGGTAGCTGCACGTATATCACTCTGAATGTATGTTTTGGGGCACAGAGGACAAGACAGGAGGAGGAGCATGGTTTGCGAGTCGGCACCACATGCACACCCTGCCGCTGTTCCATCGAGATAGCCCCATTTTGCGAGGTTGGAGTTACACCTTCCTAAATTGGGTTCTGAGGCGTTTCAGGGTCTTACAGATAGACCACGGAAGGTTAGACTCTGCGGGAAGATAATAGCTTGGTGGCAAATAATGTGTTGGGGGGAAGAAAATGTTCTGCCACAGTTTGCAGCGGGCGTCGGCCGGGTCAGGGGTGACAGGAACTACCGTTTTTAGGAAGCTGTGTCTGCTTTTCAGCCGTTGCGTTGGTAGTTGTGCACCGATTAGTGGGTGTCTGGTGGTCTCCTGCTTCATTTTCTCAACTTTCACTTGCAACTTCCCTTCGGACTTGTAGAGGTGCTATCCCGGCTGTGGGGTATAGTACGCTGACCGGGGTTGATTGGAGGCAGCCGGTAATTGTATGTTTCACTAAGCGCAACATCTACTTCCTTGGCGTGGGCGGAACGGTGCCACACTGGGCACGCATATTCACCTGCAGAGAAGCTAGTGCTAGGCCAGTATTCCGGCGAACGTTCTCATGTAACGAAATGTACATAAACGTTTCGCGTCCTTGAACACTCTCAATTCTCGTCGAAAATCGAATCGCTGCCTAAGAAGTTTCACTCCAAAAATGTATTATTTCGTTCTACTTTTAAACGACAAGGTCACAATAAAATACAAACGAACGGCAAAAGATGGCCTTGAAGGGTGCTCTCCACTTTGCCAAATTTGAAATACTTCCTTGTATAGATAAATAGAATCTAATACTTCCTTGTCAAATATCTGAAGGGAAATTTATATTTCAGTTGCGCGTGCTGAAATCTGTTTTTGTTTACCTTGTTATCGAGTTAATTAAAAAGCTTTTATTGGATAGTACCTATAAGAAGATGTGAACTGTTGCGATGCCAATAAAGTCTTACCTAAAAATGTGTTTAATTATTTTTGTGTAAAAAACCGGGCTTACCAATAACGGCCGCATGTTTGAGTTTTGTACACTAATATTTCGCCAGATAATTATTTTCAAGTCCATGTTGATAATAGGCAACGTGAGTCCAGTCAAGTTAGCCCGAAAAATAGGGGTACCCTTGCATAAATTACAATGAAGCTAAAAATTTACAAGAACGTTTGGGATACCATTATAATGAAATTGTGAATAATCCTCATCGATTCCATGTGTGTGAAAATTCTTATTCAAGGTCAAAGAGCACAAAAAGCCGTTTTTTTCATAATTCTCTGAAAGTTATGATTTTACTGCAATTTGAGCTAGAGCAATTTGTATGTTGAACGGTTCTCTTGAGCATAAAAACATAATTAAACTAGCCTAAATAACCATATGCACAGATTTAGTACCTACAAAACACAAAAAAACATGTATTTTGGCTCATATCTCGAATACCAATGAACATTAGTGAATCTTATGTACTTAGTACTTTTTTTTGCACAATTAAACAAGGAGCAAACTTGCTCTAGCACAAATAGCAGTAAAATCTTGAGGATTGCGTATGAATCTCGACTGATGAGAGGTAGTTTGATCTCAAAGATGATAATGTCTTCCAGAAGTCTTGTTAGGGTTCCGTACCCAAAGGGTAAAAACGGGACCCTATTACTGAGACTCCGCGGTCCGTCTGTCTGTCTGTCTGTCTGTCCGTCTGTCTGTCTGTCTGTCTGTCTGTCTGTCACCAGGCTGTTTCTCATGAACCGTAATAGCTAGACAGTTGAAATTTTCACAGGTGATGTATATCTGTTGCCGCTACAACAACAAATAATAAAAACAAAATAAAATAAATATTTAAGGGGCGCTCCCATACAACAAACGTGATTTTTTTGCCGATGTTTACGAAAATGGTACGGAACCCTTCGTGCGCGAGTCCGACTCGCACTTGGCCGGTTTTTTTTATTTCCAGTAGACCATATATCTTCCGAAGGTCCGAGTGTATGTTGTCAATTGGCAGGGATACGTCCTTGGGCAACTTGCTAGAAATCGTGCTTAACTCGTTCATGAGTTGTTCGGGTGTAATCAAATATAAGTTGAAACGACCATTGTATATGTCAGTAACGGTGTCTAATAACGTATTCTGAATACTCTTTAAATTATACATCATATTACTTGCTATTATAGCTCCCATGTTGAAGTCATTTAATGATGCTGTTAGCTTCAATGTTGTTTTTCAATTGGTCCACTGCTGCGTGTAACTTATTCATATGACGGTTTATCATTTTAAGTTGCAATGTTTTTCATGCTCTGTGCACTTAAGATGGTTGTTTTCTGCTTCCATGAGTGAATTCTGATTATTCCAGAGAGAAACTATATGCCTTTCGTTTTCTCGAATGAGAGAAATGTCCTTGCGATATTTTTCAGCGAAACTTTCGTCGAGCACTCCGAATAGGCTGTTAGCGATGTATTCCACGCCATTGATAAGGCCTCGGCGCTGACGCAGTGTCCCGGGTCGCGTGCCGGAATGCTGACTTTGCAAAACTTAGTTGTAGTGCTCGAGTTCTGAGAACGCATAACGTAGCTGCTGTATGATGACGTCACAGTGAACTTGATCTTGAATGATGTCACATGTTTGTTTGAGCGATTGGATGTATTCATTGAACCTTGCAGTTGATTGCCAGTACGTTTCCATGTTGTAGTAAACCACAATATTCCAATCGTCTCTGATAAGCATCATGTCAGATACTTTGTCAAAATACAAGCTTTGACTAGTTTGAAATGGGGCTATCTTCATGTAACATTCTGCACATGTGAAAAATAACATGACCATAGTAGTGACCATGGTTGTTGAGTTAAACTTGCTTTTCGTTGACCTCCTTGTTGAGGATGCTTGGGCTTGCTGGTGTTCCACGTCTTGGTTCTTGTCTCGTGCCGTGTCGCACTGTGGGGCAACTTCTTTATGTTCTAAAAGTATGCAAACTTTTATGACAGGACTTTTAATAGTGCCGCTTTTCGTTTTTAAGGTCACGACACGCACGTGGCCGTCCTTGCCTGGATGTAGTTCTACGACTCTGCCCATCGCCCACTTGCCGGGTGGGAGGTTGTCGTCGTGGATGAGAACTATATCGTCCAACTTGATGTTGGTTTGAGGTTGCCTCCACTTGCTTCTTGCAACTAATTGCGCAAGCTATTCTGTGCGCCATCTTTTCCACAGATCTTGTAGTATTTTCTGTGTTATGGCAGTTAACACTAGTTGGCGCGTTTTCGTAGATCTCTTTCGGTTTCAACTAACGTTAACGTAGGTCTGTCAGTTATGAAGTGAGAAGGTGTCAAGAAATCTAGGTCTTCAGGATCTTCTGAGATTGCACACAGTGGCCTTGAGTTTAGGCAGGCTTCAATTTGTGTAAGAAGTGTGGTGAACTCTTCGTAAGTCAATTTTTGTTCACCGATCACTTTCTTGAGGTGCTGCTTGAAACTCTTCACTGCAGCTTCCCATAGGCCTCCTGCTGATGGCCATGATGGGGCGTTAAATTGCCATACAACCTTTTGCGTGCTGATAAAGGGCGAAGAATTGAATCCTGAAAATAGCACAGTGTTCTTAGGTTTAACTTTGGATGCTAAGCTTCAGTGGGGCCCACATATAGATAAATTGTCAAAGAAGCTAAGCTCCGCAGCATATGCTGTTAGAAAAATTCGTAATTTAACGGACATAGAGACAGCCCGTTTAGTATACTTTAGCTATTTTCATAGTGTAATGTCGTACGGTATTCTGTTGTGGGGAAATGCCGCCGACATCCAGACTATCTTTGTTTTGCAGAAAAGAGCTGTTCGATCAATTTATAAATTAAGCCCGAGACACTCTCTCAGAGAGAAATTTAAGGAGATTAATGTAATGACTGTGCCTTCTCAGTATATTTATGAAAATCTTTTATATGCCCATAAAAATATAAAATTGTTTAAAAAATACAGTGATATCCATAATATAAATACTAGGAACAAACACAAATTTGTAATACCTACAACAAGGCTCAAGAAAATAGGTGGCTCGTTTAGATGTCAATGTGTGCGCTTTTATAATATGCTTCCAAGCCACGTACAAAATCTAAGTCTTAATAAATTTAAATCATTCATTAAACGTTAGTTGTGCCAAAAAGCGTTTTATAGCATTAAAGATTACGTTGAGGATAAAACGGCTTGGGAGTGAGCTGCTCCAATTAAATTAATTTAGTTTTTTTTTTTTTGTTTAAATATTTTGCACCATGAATTTTGTTATTTTTTATTTTTTTTTTTTTATTTGTTTTCTTGCAATGACAAGAATATTTACTTTTTAAAGTATTATATTATTTTATTTTAATTATTGTGAATGTGAAGACTATGTGGATCATTATTTTGTTTTTTAATTTATCTTAGTTTTTAATCATGGTCTGGCAGTTTGAGTAGTTTATGCGGCCTACCCGAATGTCCTTTCTTTGGTATTGTTCGTCGAATCGTTGAGCTCCTTAAATTCTGAGTTGAGCTGCTCGGTTATTGACAAATGCGTGCACTGACTGGACAGGTCCACTCAATCTGGCTGGTTCTTTCCTCAAAAGACCATTTCAGACATCAGTCTACATGGTCTTCACATGATCGAACCAAGATTTTGTCAGGACTTTAAAAGAGACTGTGACCTCTGAGTTTGTTTCGGCCTTTCTTCTCAGAGTAGTCAGATATGAAACGCCGACCTCATCTAGTTTTAAAAAAAAAATATGTTAGACATGTAAAAGCGTTTGTACAAACCAACTTACAGAAATAAAATCATTTATCATTTATCATATGATCTCCATATCCGTTATCTCAGCCATGAGCTTATCATTAAGGATTCTCTGCAATTCTTCATATTCGTTTTGTAGAACCCTGCTAGCTCCTACGAAGTTGCGGCCGTTGTCACTATACAAGTGACAAGGTGTGCCTCTTCTAGCCGCCGTCCTACGTAAGGCAGCGATAAATGATGACGTTGTGAGGTCAGAGACTAGTTCCAAATGCACGGCCTTCGTCACCATGCAAACAAATACTGACACATATCCTTTGGTGGTCTTGACATCACGGCCCTTGTTGGTTTTGATGTAGACATGGCCAGTAAAATCAACGCCGGTGTGCATAAAGGGTCGAGATGGATTGATTCTTGCTGCAGGCAGGTCTCCCATCAGAGGGTGTAGTTTGGCAGGTTTTGGTTTTCTACAGGTAATGCATTGACGTATTTGTTTTTTTTATTCGTTGCATAATTTCCCCCGATTATCCAATATTTTTGCCTGATAAATGCTAATGTAACTCGAGCTCCGCCGTGAAATGTGAGTTTATGTGCGTGTTCTATTATTAGTTCCGTCAGTTGATGTTGATGAGGTAAAATTACAGGATGTTTGAGTTCAGGATTGATCGCAGCATGATGCAGCCTCCCACCCACACGCAGTATTCCCTCTTCATCTAGGAACGGACTCAAATTCACGATCTTGCTTGACGTGGACACTTTGTTTTTCTTCTTCAGGTCATGTATTTCTTGCTGGAACTCCACACACTGAACTTCTTTGATTAATAACACCTTGGCCTTACGTAGCTCCGCTAAGGTAATATAGGGTTTTTATGTGTTTTCTGGTTTTCTGATAACCAGGCGCCGTAAACGTGCTAGTACGTGCAGAATCATTGTAAATGAGCTCAGTCTGTTAAGAAGTCTTTTGATAACGCTGTTTACTTGCGACTTTTCTTGTGTATTTACTTGCTTGTTAAGTGATTCTTCATCTGTGAAATAAGTTTGGCGTCTTGCTTGGACTTCCGGCGTACAGTGAGGTAGCCAGGTGGGTCCATTCCACCACAGATTGTCTTCCTTTAGTTTCAGACTTGTTGATCCATGGCTCGCGCAGTCTGCAGGATTCTCCGCTGACTTCACATATCGCCAACATTGAGATGGCATCTTCTTTGTTATTTGTCGCACCCTGTTGGCAACAAAAACTTTCCAGCGATTGGGATCGCCTTGTATCTATCCCAGAACCGCCATAGAATCGGTCCACCCATAAACTTTGATGTCATGACCGATCAAACTTTCCTTCACTTTGACCATTAGTTTAGATAGCAGATAAGTTCCACTTAATTCCAATTTGGGCAAAGAGATATTCTTGTTGCATGGAACCAATCTTGATTTCGCCACCATTAAAGTTATTTTGGTTTCACCTTGACTTGTAATTTTGCAATACACGACACATGCATACGCCTTCTGCGATGCATCGCAAAATCCGTGTAACTCGATATTGTTTCCGGCTGATTCCGTACCTATCCATCGAGGTATTTGACATTGATTTATGTTTTCTACGTCATGTTTAATTTTTGTCCATTCTTGGTTAATTTGTTTGGGCATCTTTTCATCCCAATTAAAATTCTTCTCTTTCCAGATGTCTTGAAACAGTATTTTCATCTTGGTAGAAACTGGAGTGAGCCAACCGAGAGGATCAAAGAGTTTGGATATTTCAGACAGTAACTTCCGCTTCGTGAGTTGCGTACTGGTACTGGTTTCAATCCTGGATTGAAATGTGAAAATGTCTTGTTGTGGATTCCAGTGAAGGCCCAATGTTTTTTGTCGATTCAGTTTGTTTGAAGTCGTAACGCTCCTGGTCGCAGCCTTTTGCTGGTGCTGTCTTGTAATTCCTGATAATTGGACCTCCATTTTCAAACCACCTGTCTTGAGGATTGCCATCAAATCTTGCTGTAATTGTTTTGCTGATGCTACAGAGTCTGAACCGTGTAACAAATCGTCCATGTAAAAACATTCTTCGACGATTTTAGCTGCATATGGGTAATTTGATCTCTCGTCATCCGCTAATTGCCTTAGGGTCATCATTGCCAAGAATGGCGCGGCCTTGGTGCCATAGGTGACCGTAGTAAGTTTATACTCTTGTACGTATTGATCAGAAGAATCTCGCCAAACGATTTTTTGGAGGTTTTGGTCGTCTTCATGTGCCCAAATTTGGCGAAACATTTTTTCAATGTCCGCGATAAAGGCTATGCGATGTTGTCTCCACTTCAGTATAAGTGTCATAAGATCCTTTTGCAGATTGGGTCCCGTATGCATACAATCGTTTAAGCTCGTCCCAGTAGAAGTTTTTGATGATGCATTGAATACTACGCGGAGTGACGTAGTTGTTGACTCGCTACGTATTACGCAGTGATGCGGTAGAAAATACTCTGGTTTCTTGTTGCTGTGCGCCGGTTTCATGTGACCGAGAGATAAATATTCATCAATAAATGTTTTGTATTGTTTTGCAATACATTTGTTTTTTGCGAGCTTTCGTTCTATCTGATTCAGCTGAGCGACTGCCTTGTATTTAGATGCCCCAATATCCTTGTTGAAAGTTGACTTTAGTGGCAGTCTCACTTGATATCTTCCGTCTTCCAATCTTGTCGTGGTCAACTTGTAAAATTGAATGCATTCATCGTCTTCAAATGATATTTGATCATCTTCAGGCATATCTTCGATCTCCCAAAATTGTTGAATGTCTTGTATGTTATTCAGAACTAGGTTGCATTGAAGACTTTGGACCCCACCGAACAAAATCCACCCAATGCGTGTCTGTTGCGCAATGAAGCTACCTGAATCTTCTCGGTGAATCTTGTTCATGATGATCTTAGCATATATATCCGCACCCAATAATACGTCATCTGGGTTGCTGACGTAGAACTGAGGGTCGGCTAAGTCAATTTCTTCCAAAAATACCCATGATGGTTTAGAAAATGTTGAATTCGGCAGGTTTCTTGTTATATTGTTCATTATAAGAACATTAGTGCTGAACTTGTAGTTGTCGTCCAATGATGTACAGTTGATACTCAACATTCCTTTGCATGTCTTGTCATTTATACCAACGCCAGTAATAACTCCCTTGCAGTTCTGTCGTGGCAACCTTAGCTCTTGCGCTGCGTTTTCGATGATCAAGGAAATTTGGGATCCTTGGTCAATGAGGGCTCGCATCGTTCTTTTTATTCCATCAGCTCCTGTCACTTTGATAATTGCAGCCCGGCGAGCATGGCAAACCCAAGACGTTTGTGACAAGACATGAAAAAATTTGTCCATGACTTACAATTAGTCATATATGCTAGCACGGGTCAACCATGTGACATATTTTAAAGGCGTGACATGCCTTTTTTGTTGCTTCCCGGCGAGCACGGCCTACTGTAACATGGCTTGAGTCACACATTTCATCGCAATTTGGGCGATAAAGTCATTTTGTCTTAAATAATAGCACCGGTGGCGTGAGAAAACTTCGTGCCGTTTATTTGGGACTCATCGGGTCTTAATTGCTAATACGGGCGCACCCATTTTGTCACAAATGTCACATATTGACAGATGATTGAGAAAAATGTATCACTTTCGTTCGGAGGTGGTGATAAAATTGTACAGTTGAAAAAAAAAATACTTTCCTTCTAATTACTGCACCAAATGGCAATAAATTTATTTTGTGTGTGGTGATCAATGCTTATTAATTAATTGAATACAGGATTTACAATTAATTTCATATTATTCTTATTTTTAATTAATATTTTTATTTTGATTATTATTTTTTTACAATAATTTTCTTTTATTCCATATTCTTTTTACTTTCTACATTTTTAAATATTTCTTAAATAAAACTCTCAAAAACACTTAAAATATAAAAAATAGGGGCCCACCGGTATCCGGAGCAGGGTCCAAGCTATTATATTTTTAAGTAATTATTAAAAAAATTACAATAATTATATCTTTCTAACAAACACTTACTACTCGTGTGTTATCAATCAAACAAAGAAAAATAAAGTGTGCATAAGTCTATGGTCGTGGGTCAAATATTAATTTGTTCCCAATAAAATTAAAAAGTTGTTTATTTGTATGAACGGCACACTTTTGTACGTATTATTTTATTTGGTCGTCTATTCAGATTATATCGCACTTTGAAGTCAGCAACAAGAAAGGCATGTTGCACCTTTAAACTATATCATATGGTTGTCCCGTGCTAGCATTTAAGACAAATTGTAAGACATGACATATTTCATCATAACTTTTTTAAATATTTTCTGTTAAGAATTTGTAGTTGAATTCGAAAACCATGAAATGTGAAAAAAAAAACTTAAATTCATGTTGGGATGCTGCTAGCGTGGGGGTGGCAAAGGGGGGGCCAAATTTTGATTGTTTTTTGCCTAGGACATACCGTTTTGGAAATATAGAGCGTTTTATGCAAAATAAAATAAGATTCGGAGGCCCATAATTCGGAAACAGTGCGTCGTAGGGCTGCTGGTGGTTCTGCTTCTCAGAACCTAAATGGTTTTTATGGCCAAGATTAAACCGAAACTGCAATAAAATTGGCAAATTTCCGAAAAAGAAAAAAATAAACGTCAAGAAGTTATGCCACAAGTCAAGAAAATATCTCACGCCGCCGTGCTAGCATTTATGACAAAATGGCTTTATCGCCCAAACTGTGATAAAAAGTGTGACTTAAGCCATGTCACAGTAGGCCATGCTCGCCGGGTAGTTGCTAAAAGAACTGTCGAAGCAGGTTTTTGCTGTGCAACATGAGCTCCAGGGCTTGATTCTTGCTCGGGGGGCACGTGGCCGGAAACGTTCGATGACGTCGTGTTTGCATTTGCATAGTCGTCGTGTAACACCGTATTATGTTGTCCGTTGCATTGCCGGCAACGTTTGCTGGACGTGCATTTTTTTTCATTGTGATTGTACAGGCAATTTGGACAAAAGTTGAGTCGACTTATAGTTTTTCTCTTGAGGCCTGGTGCCATTTCTTTGAATTGATTACAATAATATATGCCATGATGATCTTTACAGATTGGGCAGGAGACAGAAGGGGTCTTCTTTGACGTAGCCTTGTTGCTGACGTAGTATTGTTTTCCCTGATTTGATCTATAGTTCCCTGAATTTGAAGGAGGACTTGTAGATTTTTGTATCGCATCTTGTTTACGACGTGCTGACTCCATGGTACTGAACTTGTTCTCCAGAAATTCAAAAAATTCCTTCAGGGATGGCAGTTCTCTTGGCTCTTTGAGTGAAGTGAAATATTCGTTCAATGTTTCGGAATCCATTTTTTGAGTGAGCAGATGTACTACCATTGGATCCCAGGTGTCAATGTTGACACCTAAATCTAAGTTGTTACGTCATGAATACGTTTGATGTGATTTGATGTCGCTTGTTGCGTAGCTGGGATATTCATCAAGTTGTTAATATGAGTAGTAAAGATAAGTTTCTTGTTGTTATAACGGTGGTTTAATATATCCTAGCTAGCGATGTAATTATCCGCGCTGATCGGAAGATGTTGTATTAGGCGTTCTGGTTCACCTTTAATCTTGCTCTTCAGGAACTGCATTTTCTGTGCAGCAGATAAAAATGGGTTATCGTGAATTGCTTCCGTGAACAAGTCCTTGAATGATACCCAATTCTGGTAATTTCCGTTGAATATAGGAATATCCAGCTGCGGCGTAGACTTTTCTCGATGGGATGCAGAGAATAATCTACGATTTATTTGTTTCTTAATATTGAAGTACATCTGCTCATGCTGCGTGTATGAAGTCTCGTAATTTTCGTCTACCTCATCAAATTCGCTGTCTATTTTCCAGTGGAGACCATCAACCACATTCCAACGGGTTTCTAGAGTTTTCAAAATGTCTTCAAACTCCCATTTTTCTTCTATGGTTGACAGATCAATGTTAGTCACGAAGCGAGAAAAGGCTTTGAAGTTGCTAGCTTGTTTACGCAACCTTTCATCTAACTTGCTATCAGTTCCTCGAGTTGTATACTCCGGAGCTGGCATTGGACTCACCGGAGTAGTTCTGCCCTCTGCGGTTGAGGCACCTGGCTGCTGACGTCCAAACAGGGTGGACTTGATCAGACTTGCTCTCTGAATCGAGTCTCTAACTTCTATGTAGAACGCCTTAGTTTCTTTATAGTGGTTTCCGATAAAATATTCTTGGGTTTTATCTTCGTACATGCACAATTTTTTATGATTTTTCTGAAACTCGTTCCAATAGCTGTTCAGAGTCTCAGTTCTCTTCTTGATATATTCTGAAGTTTTGCGATCTTGACCATCGTTCTTGAAATTTGACCAAAGTTGTCGCATGCCATTGAGGGCAACTTGCTGCTTGTGAAATAGTTCTTCCATCTTGATACTTGAAAAATAGGAAATTCAAATAAATCGGTTGATTTTCTCTGCTGATTGTGGAGTTCTTTCGCCGTCAACTTTCTTGAAACTTGCTGAAGATCGATGTGTTTAGGTTTGCTATATAGCTTTTTCTTGATGTGTTTGTCTTATCTTGTATAAAGCCTTGATGCTTAAATGCTTACTTGATGTTTGCCTTGATGTTGTTGTTGATCTTGGACTGCTAGCCCACTATCTGTGTAGGTGCTCTGATATTCTTCCGTGCGACCTTATGCGCCTTCTCAATTCGCGTTAGGGATTCCTGCTTGTGGGAGGCCAACGGAACCGATTCGCAGCCACACGAGAGAACACAAATTACCAACACATAGCTCGACGGACCAAAATGTACGAGCACTTGGTTGCTAATACATGTGCTAAGTTGAGATGGAAGAAAACTATTCTTGCTGACTACTTGATAAAATATTTATTGATTTTTACTTGTTTACAATAGAACGGTCGAAAGTGTACTCAACAATAATAATATGAATGTCGATTTAAATTAAGTAAAAATGCTTATGCTAGCGTGCTTAATAAATGTGCGATGTAATCGTACACTGAGAATTTAGAAAAAGAACTGATTTTGTCCCCTTTGACCTTGAACAAAAAGAACACACGGACTCGATGAGGATTTTTATCAATTTCATTATAAGGGTAGGCGTTCATGTAAATTTTCAGTTACTTTGGAATTTATGCAAGGTGTAATGTCTAATTTGACTGGACTATATTGGTATCAACTGGTCAGAAATCAAGACTCTAGGCTGCATCTAAGTAATTCCACATGGAAAACCCTTATAACACTGCCCAACATGGGATTTGAATGGAGTACAAGAAATAAAAATCCTCAATCACAGTGTCTCAAGTTTATGAACTGGTATTTATCTACTCAAAAGAGATAAGTACCGGTTTGTTATCTGTTTTTTGAACATCCAGTTAGGTCAAAAGTTTACAAAATGATAACTTTGTCGAATAAACAACTACGGAGAGTTTATCATTTACCTCAAAATCAAAATCATTTTTTTTATTTCATATAGGCCTACTTATAAAACGTCGACGAAAGGTGCACGGTTCGGGTTGATCGTTTCCTATGGAGAAGAACTGGCAAGAAACTCCATGGTTACTCTTTTAAAAAAATGGTTTGGTTTTACAATATTTCCTTGTTACAGCATTAGTACTTAGATATGTGGGGACAACGTAGGCCCGACAATAAGTCGTAAGAAAAACAAAAAAAAAAAGATTACATATTATTTAAACAAAAGAAAATAAAACAAGTTAACAAATGTTAGATGCTTTTGCATCTAGAAGGCCTACAATGTTCACACATTTACAAAACAATCGGTAAAGGAATCTATACAAAAGTAAAATAAAAAAAAGACTATATCTAACATGTGGCAAAAATATTGTTATCAGTGCTGTAACTATTCTTAGCAAAGAGCTATGAAGATGATTGAAAACCATTGTAAAAAGAATAATCAAAAGAAGGAAAAAAAACAAAGAATGCATCCTCATTCCTCAGTCAGACACCAGCCATAATTCGACTAAACCGACGACGTGTCATTCAAGAATACAAAAAATGGCCTATCTTACGTAGCTTTTAATGATAAGACAGCTCATTGATAACAATTGAGTTGGTTCCTAATTGTAGATATGTGTCATGGTGTGCAATACAGAAAATATATCTATCTATTGCAATTTATCAGTAGAAGTCAATACGTATCTCGGGTTTCCTGTAGATATAAGGAACAACTACAAAACTATAAATAACACAATACTATCTGCTAACCTGGGGAGTGACCATAAGCTCTTAGAGCAAGGTTATTTTGAGTATGCTTAAGGGACAGATGTATATGACTTGTATATATCCTTTTTACCCGACTGCCGAAGGCGGGTAATGTGTTTATCAGTCTATGTATGTATGTATGTATGTTTGTTCCTATGTGGCGTTCCAGAGACCAAACGCGTTGGCCGATTTTGATGATTCATACGTCAATCGATTCGTCTTAACCCTGCGAATGTCATAGGCTACGTTAAAATTGGACAATAGAAAAATGGCGGATTTTGGGCGCCATATTGTGGGGTCCCAATTTTTTTTTTCTTCCAAACCCAGTGTGTGGGGTATCAAAATAAAGGGTTTTAAGAGGTGATTTCAAAAATATATAACACTTATATGTTTAAATGTATCTAATTCGAAAAAACTTAACTAAAAACTTATAAATAAAAAAAGTTAAAAAATCAAAAAACCCGACTGCTTCAAAAGCGAACTAAAAAGACGTAAACAAGGAAAAAATCATGCTGTGCAGGCGCAGGATACACCAGATTTTGGTCAGCCAGCCCGCGAATATGTATCCTCCGACTGCACAGCATGATTTTTTCCTTGTTTACGTCTTTTAGTTCGCTTTTGAAGCAGTCGGGTTTTTGATTTTTTAACTTTTTTACAGTCGAACTATGATAGTTTTGACACGTCAGGGTACGAGGGCTGATGATATTTCCTCAAAATAATGACGTCACACAAAATACTAGGCTCAGCGGATTCCGGAGATGTTTGGATGTTGATGCAGCAAAATAAGAATACGTCGGGCCCATGTTAGTGGTGACGTCACTGTGAGGTAATAGAGTTGATTTTTCACGAGTTTTTTTTCGTTGACACAACGCTTAGACCTTTTTTAGAATGATTAAAAGAATATTGTACTACAGTGGATACCGGCTCATGTCGGCTTGAAAGACAATGAAATACTCGTTCAATTGGCAAAAGATGCTTGTCTGATGGGTTACTTGGTCCACACGTTCCCGTGCACAGTGATTTTTTTTTTTTTTTTTTTTTGTGTACAGTCAAAGCCGAATGCACTAGAATCTGGTATCGAATGATCCAACCAACACGCGTTGTTCATGGTTCGACCAGGTAAACACGAGTCCCCCCCCGGTGGGTTCCCGCATTGTCGTTGCGGGGGGGCTCAGTAGCCGTGGCTTGGACAACCACGGTGAAGCGAAGAAGCTCGGCCAACATGTAGGTTGCGGTGTTGCCTAGGCGACATCGCAACTGAGGCGGGCCGCGATGTGGTATGGAAGGCATCGCGGCTGAGGGTAGGAGGCCGCGAGGAGTGCCGGTATTGCGGTGCGCCGCTCGCCCTACCCTCCGCGGCCTGCACGGGGTCGCCACCGTCTGATGGCGGACGCGGTGGGGCTGCAGGGGAGGAGGAGTGTCGGTATAGCGTTGGCCGCTCTCCCTATCCCCTGCGGCCGAAAAGTGGTAGGTGGCGGGGCCACTGTCCTGACCCGTCACAGGGGGACCAAGGGTGCCATACACGGGGTCGTCTGGCGCCCATGTGCTGGTTTGGTCCCCGGGGTGGTCACGGCGTACAGTGTGTTCTGGTGCGCCGGTGATGATGGGGGTAAACCCCAGAGGAGGGTCCGTAGACGGACAGCCGCGGCGGGTTCGCGGATGTATGCTAACGCGTTCCCGTGTTCCCGCCATAAGCGGCACAGGAGGACACCGTGGAGTTTTAGTGGGTTAGAGTCCCACATAACTGCGCTATCTCCCCGTGGTAGCGCAGTATGCATGAGAATTTCTCCACGATAAAAAAAAAAAAAAAAGTGTAAACACGAGTCCACAA
Source organism: Orthosia gothica (assembly GCA_949775005.1). Taxonomy (NCBI): domain Eukaryota; kingdom Metazoa; phylum Arthropoda; class Insecta; order Lepidoptera; family Noctuidae; genus Orthosia; species Orthosia gothica. The sequence continues at coordinate 12,186,193 of OX459044.1, forward strand.
GAAATCGTAATGGATCTTCAGCTTCGATCGGGACACATACCAATGAACAGTTGTGCTTATCTTATGGGTAAGGTTGCTTCACCAAATTGTCCGGAGTGTAGTAGGTATAGTGGCAGACACTTTTTTTTTTTAGCTTTTAGAAATGCTCATGCATACTGCGCTACCACGGGAAGATAGCGCAGTTATTTGGGACTCTAACTCACTAAAACTCCACGGTGTCTTCCTGTGCCACTTATGGCGGGAACACGGGTACGCGTTAGCACTCACCGCGATCCCGCCGCGGCTCTCCGTCACCGGACCCTCCTCTGGGGAGTAACCCCCATCACCGGCGCACCAGAACACACTGTGCGCCGTGACCACCCCAGGGACCAAACCAGCACATGGGTGCCAGACGACCCCGTATATGGCACCCTTGGTCCCTTTGTGACGGGTCAGGGTCAATGGCCCCACCACCTACCATTTTTTCGGCCGCAGGGGATAGGGAGAGCGGCCAACGCTATACCGGCACTCCTCCTCACTTGCGCCCCCACCGCGTCCGCCCATCAGACGGTGGCGACTTCGTCTAGGCCGCGGAAGGTAGGGAGAGCGGCGCACCGCAATACCGGCACTTCTCTCCCGCCGTGACCTCCAACCCTCAGCCGCAATATCGTATGGGTATGGGAGACCCCATACGACATCGCGGCCCGCCTCAGTTGCGATGTCGCCTAGGCAGCACCGCAACCTACATGTTGGCCGCTACGTCGTCGGCTTATCTGCAAAAGCCCTGAAAAACGGCCCCTCCTCGGGTTCCTCTTCGCTTCACCGTGGGTGACCAAGCCACGGTTACTGAGCCCCTCCGCATCGACAATGCGGGAACTCACCGAGGAGGATAGTGGCAGACACTTACCATTTACTGATGTTATGCGACCAGAATGAGATCGAAAGAATTTCATATTTACCTAGATTTTAGAAGATGTAATAGTATTCTTGCGACACCTTTATCAAATGAGGCAAGAAGCTTGTCGAAACTAGTCATAACAGGATTAAGAACTTAAGAACAGTTAAATTAATTTAAAATGGTGGTTGTTACTTACTTTTATTAACTTTGTATATCTAAGACGCTGGCATAATGATTTCGCGACTAAGTCCAATTTAGAAAAAGAAAATAAAAAATTGGGTCTCTTAAACAAAATCTTGTTCTTACACAGATTTAAAAATATGAGAAAGTAGCTTTTTAGCGCAGCATCGTTCCCGTGGCCAGCAATAGTGGAACTTATTATCGGTATAAATGTTTGTTATCCGACCACTAGGTATTTCCAGAATACACATTTAATTTAAAAAATACAAGCCAGCTTCTGCCCGCGGTTTCGCCCGCGTAAAAAGTGTTTTTTTTTATAATCTCAAAGGAACATACTGCTGGATACAAACTACCCTATGCCCTTCCCAGGTCTCAAACTATCTCCATCCCGCTGCAGCAGAAGGACAGATAAGCAAAATCCCGGAATAAGAATTGTTTGTTTTTTGAATGTTCAATACATTCATAAAAGAAACCTTACATAATTTATTAGTTCCGATAAAAACTAAAGGCTAGGTACCCGAGTAATTTGGTTTAATGGATACTGAAAATGTAAGTAGATAGGCAGGGAAAAGCTTTTCCTGTAAAATCCCTTGAGAAAACATTTAAATTCTGAGAGCAGGATTCCAGCAATGAGATTACATCCAGACAGGAAATTAATCTTTGATGTCTGAGAACTTGTAAAACCTGCAGTAAAAAAGATACCACGCGAACTTATTTACGAGATTTTCATGGCAAGAATAAATTCTTTGAATAAATCATAAGTTTATCTTCAACCTGTTTTTTCACTCCATTGAATAATTACCCTTTTTGGGCTTGCGGTACCAAAAGTTATTTACTATAGACTGCCCCATCGTCTATTTGAGAAAACAGATTAGCTAAAGGTTTAGGTGTATAAGAGATATAATCTAGGACCGTACTCGGTACTATACAAAACCATCGAGATTCCTTTCCTGAATACGAAAATGGAAGTTGCTATCGGTCATGTATAACTTCATCTCTTTCTTGTATTAGTGTAATAGCCTTTAACGCATCATAATATTGATACTGAAAAATTTAACCAACTGCCCAAAACGGAGGAGGTTCTCAATTCCGATGTTATTTTTTTTATGTTTGTTCGGGCGTAACTCCGTCATATATAAACAGATTTGTAAAATATTTTTTTCTTGTTCGAAAGTAATTTATTCAGAAATGGTCAATTACGGCAAATCTCTCGGTCTTGCTGCAATCGCATGTCTGTTTATTGTTTACAACATTTCATAACATACCAACACGCCAGTATGCTCTAAACGGGTACGCAGATGTGTATAGTTCACCCTGGTACACTCTTATTCCACTGGTTATGTTCAAGTTACATGTTATTTGTGTAATCTATTCTGGTATCACTGTGGGCATTAAAACTTAATATCCAACGGACTTAACTGACTTAATACTTGGAACTTGGAACATTATGTACCACTAAAAAAAACATCCGACTACCAAATAAAACACTACAAAGTGTAAAATAACTTCAATTTCGGCAAACGGTGTCAAAAAACGAAGAAACAAAAACAGGAACGACATTACAGGATTTTAAAAAATATTAAAGTAGGTATTCTTGTTTACTTGCCGATTCAAAATACTTTATTTCAACTAAACCTTAAGGTACTTTTGAAATGTCAAATGAAAAAAAGAATAACACTAGTTGTATATTAGTAGATCTCTATGGAGAATATTTAAACGGCTTAGTGGGGTTTTATTTACAACATACTCAATCTGATTTGAAGCAGTATTATCAGGCGTCTTATTGATCTTGAAAATGCACGTCATATAAAATATTTGGAATTAATGTGACTTCACATATAATGGCGTCACATATAACCAGCGAACAAACAAGACGCCTCCAACGTCACCTCATTTGTCATAATATGATAAATAGTTCAGAAGTTATGAGGGAACAGATGAACATACATACATACCGTTAAAAGCATAACCCTCCCTTTTGCTTCGCCGTAGTTGGGTAAAAATATACAATACCTAATTACTAACCAGAAAAAGTCTATATTCAGTTTTTTAAATGAACATTAAAATAATCCTTTCGACCGAATTTCGGTCACTGTGGTCAATCTTAAGGCCCAGATACCCTTGAGTAACTGATTTTAAAATGAGAATCACGACTTAACTGCTAGCCGTAATTTTTTGGGAAAAATATATGTTACATTGGACCTTTTTGTAAATAATTTGATCTACAAAAATTTTGAGTTTTATTCGTACCTATAACATAGTATAGTTATTTTGTAAAGTTATGTCTAACAGGGATAAAAAACGACAATCGCACTAAAACCGTCGGGCGTATTTTAATAAAATTGACACCATCTCAAAGAAAATTTAAGGATCAACATTTTGATATAAGGTTTTTTTTAAGAAATTAAATAATAAGGAAAGTACAAACAACTCCTGAATTGGGTCGCTCGTGTGTGTAACGAGTGCGTGTTTTGTTCCCTCAAGGTCGTTGGCGACTGTCGTCGTCGTAACGGAGATAACCTCAAAGGACGAAGGAGATATTAAAGTGCATAAGTGTGTGCGTAAACACTTGGTGCACTCTGTCTCATAGGAGAGACAACACAACAGGAGCAACGACTTTACGTGCTTTCCTATGCACGGGCTTGTTACACCACCTACTGCCAAACAACCTAATCATCATCATTATCATCATATCAGCCGAAAGACGTCCACTGCTGGACATAGGCCTCCCCCAAGCGTCGCCACATTGACCGGTCCCGTGCATCTCGTAACCAGCGGATCCCCGCAACCTTCACCAGGTCATCGGTCCACCTGGTGGGCGGCCTTCCAACGCAACGTCTTCCGGTTTGCGGTCGCCATTCCAGAACCTTTCTGCCCCATCGGCCATCCGTTCTGCGAACAATGTGCCCTGCCCACTGCCACTTAAGTTTGGCAATTCTTCGGGCTATGTCAGTAACCCTGGTTCTCTTGCGGATCTCTACGTTTCTGATTCGATCACGCAAGGAAACTCCGAGCATAGCCCTCTCCATTGCCCTTTGAGTGACTGTAAGCTTTCTGTTAAGACCTTCAACTGTCCATTTCCAGACACAATAGAAATTACCATTGTTCTAATCCGATTCGGTCTGATGGACAGATGACCGGTGCAACTTTTAATAACACTTTTGTCCGAACTGAGAACCCAAGCCCAAGCCAAGACCAGACTCGGTAGTCACGCTTGCCTTGCGACCCCAACGGAAACGAACATTAACGCAAAATTAATGTGCCATACTGTCAAACGCGCATTAGCTGCTAAAAATTGGTTGAATACATTTTTAACAGTCAGTCGCATCGCTGGATTTCTCTTGAGTTAGTAGTGCCGCGAGGATAAATGTATTCCCAAAAAAGGAGTACGTAATGACGTCAATTCGCATGCAGAAACAGGAAACAAGTTCAGTAGGTAATTTTATTTAAAACTCTACTTTTCGCTTGAAAAAGGCCGCCTCCATGTATGAGGAAAATAAGTTCTGAACTTTTCTGTTCCGCAGTGGACAACTTAATCTTTCTTTTCCAGTTTTATTGTATCATAAATAGAAGTATGTTATTCTGCTACCAAAGTATGTGTAACTATGTGCAGGTATCTTGCTCGCCAAGTTTACTTTCTTCTAATACAGAATAAACTTTGAATTAGCTGGTAAAATACCACAGACGTGAAAGGTATCGATATTTTTTTTCACCTATTTTGCTGGGTAAAATTCTCCCCATAGCTTTCCACTCTTAACAATGTTTTTTTTTGCCTTCTCCGGCCGAACTTCCGTAAATGATTCGAAGTAGTCGATATCCGTCGTAAATTTCTTCTTTCTTTCGATATCTTATGACGACAAAAATAAAATAAATAAATTTATGTAATCAATAAATCAAACTATTTATAATCCTGCAGTCTGCTTTAGCTACTGGCGTGTATTCCCATTTGCACCACCGACTTCGTCCCCCTCCTGCGACGAACAGGAAAAAAAAAACTCGATTGTCGCTCTGATTTCTGGTGGGACGAATGCCATTTTTTTGTTCCTTTCGTCTCTCCATAATTTCAAACTTTTTTAGGGTATATTTATACAAACTTACAAAGCAATTTATTTTGTAAATTAATAAGTAAACCCAACAACTGATTTATTAATTAAAACGCAAAATAACGATTAACATTACATACACAATGTTATTAAGTGGGACGAATGGCACTAATAATAAAACATAAATGTATTCCAATTCGTCCCTCTAAAATCCCGAGTGGGACATCGAAATTTTATGTTATTATTTTTGTAAATAACCGTGTACTCCCGTTGGTCCCGTCGACTTCGTCCAACTGATGGGACGAACGGCAATACAGGGTTACTTGAACTCAAAGTTTTATTTTCTATATTAATTTGACCCACTTCAATTAAGCCTGACCTTGTCTAGGGAATCATGTTAACCAGTTGCTTGAGTGTTGAGATTATCATATAAAACTCGCTCTGAAAAGTATGAGATTATACCCCGCTGTACTAGGTACTCGTAAGTACCTACATTATTAAAGACCATACAAAAATGCACATAATATTATTAGAGCTAGCTGTGCTATCCCACTACTGAACAAATGCCTCCCTCATTTTTTCTATCAACCTTTTTAAAACGAGTATTCGATAGGTACCTCAATAGAATTCAGAAAGTTAGACTCGTTCATTATCATAACATGACTCATTCATGGTAATATACGTATTATTTACCAGTGCCACTATGGCTGATCTCTACACTTTAGTCCCGGAAAAATGAACGGTTTCTGTGAGATAAGCTATTGGAGCCAAGCCGCGGGTAAAACTAGTAGCTAATGTACCTATTGTTTCTAGGAATAACAGAATATTGATTTCTCACTTATAAGAATATTTTACAAAGTAATTTATGATAAAAATAAATTAATTTAATCATTTTTTTAAGAAGGGCTATGTATGTGCACAACAATGTAACTATAAGGGTTACCTAGGTTAGGTAAGGACTCCAGGAACACCAGAATATTACTACATATTTCTCACTTATAAATATTTACCAAAGTTCTATAGGATACGAATAAATGTCAATAAATTAATTTATTCAATATTTTTTTAAGAGGAGCTAGCATAATAAGGGTCAGGGCTTCTCAAACTAATATAAATGCTAGGAAAATATATAATAGTGTAAATGGTAATAAAAGTCAGACACATAATTGTAATAAGTTTAATATGGCAAATATCAAAAATACAGAAAATCCTAACGCATTTCTCATGACAGAAATTAAATAGGTTCATGTTTTGTTTCAATCACATACGTTTCAAATTAAAATTTCTTACAGCTAACATAGTAGATTAATTTATTCAAAATTCCTAACTAGAAAAATAATATTTTAAATTTAAATAATGTAAATAAAAATAATTATATCCATTAGATAACCGTTAAAAAAAACTGGCAGGCAGTGTGTGTAAGACTCGAAAACTAAAGGAACCAACCGTACTGTTAAAACTTCCGAAGCGATAATATATTTTTATAATAGAGGCCACATGGCTTAGTATTCTTCTAAGTAAAAACAGGTAAAAAGATATGGACGGTTAGACAGAGGTTTAGTAATCGGGTCCCGTAGGCGCCATTTTGGGTATAATACCCTAACAACCATTTATAAAAATACAACTCTTAAATAAACAAAGGTAAACGCGGCCGCACTTCCCAGGTAGAGAACCAGCAGATAACCAGTATGTTCTGGCCTCGCATTCTACTGTAACTTCGTAGGTAATACACTAGGTCAGTTTTAGGTCCAAGTGTTAAAATGCGTTCTACTGTAGGAAGGTACCTACATGGAGATCCTGTAAAAGCAATTTTTGCAAAAAAAACTGCGGTGGATGTTATTTTTTTAAGTAATTATAATCTTTCATCCTCTGGTTTTTAAAATAAGAAGTAAGTCATTCAATAAAATTTTTGGTTGCGTTTAAATATCTACTGCCTAAGTCAAACAGGCAGTCGTTGCATGTATATAGTGTAATATCGTGGCTGAATCAGATAACAGTGGTGGCCCGGTGTTAGGCCCGGCCGCGACATACAAATTGTAGGTCGTGGATTCAAACCCAGGCAGGTGCTTAACTTGGAGTAAATTATTTCATCACCATTGTTCTCAAAACGGTGAATGAAAAAATGGTGAGGAAACTAGGCATGTCTTAGAACAAAAAAATCGAAGACATACGATATCCCAATCCGCACTGGGCCCACGTGGTGGATTAAAGTCAATGCTTTATATATGAGAGGAGGCCGCACGACCACCACATGGGAGTCTATGTACGGAAAAGGGGGGCTGGTCCTTCGATCATATCCGTGCCTGAATATAAAATTCAAAATAAGTAGCAAGTCATTATTATTTTTTGATATCTACTGGTACGTAGGTCGAGTAGGCAGCCGTTGCATGTATAAAATATTGAACTTTATCTGCATCTGGTCAGGGTCAGCTGACATAGAGACGCCACGCAACGCAACGATGGTACAGGATGCCAGTTGTTCGAGCCGCATCGCTTTGTTAAGTTGCGGGGCATAATACGGTATTCTACCGACGAAGCATTGCTGCGTCTGCTGCGCTTTATTACTGAAATCTGTACCTTTTTTGTAGTAAATATAGTTATGTATGATTGCTACCTTGCAACCGAATCGCTACCTTCAAAGTGAGCGCACCGTCGAGTCACGTCGCGTCTCGGTGTAAGCTGACTGGAACAAAAATGGGGGAAGACCGATACCTGCATAATTTACAACTTAACTCATGCAGTTCGATGCATTTAACCACTGAAGTCTATTTTTGATGCAATGCATAATTATTTCAGGATCTGCTTTCTCCCAACCCATATTTAAAGAATATTTAAGAACGTAGTCCAAAAAGATTTCCCTTGTCTTTTGATCTAGGCCAGGTTTTGGTTTGTTTTTGGGATTCTTTCTTATCTTTCTTCGAGAAACACCAGTGAATGAACAATTTCTTAACGCTTCATCGGTAAAAACCTCTTCTAGCAAGGCTCTTGTGAATTTGGTAGTTTCACTGATTGTAGATTTGCACCTGTTTAGGCCTTTTTCAGAAACATACACACCTGTGTTTGGCATAAGCTCTATGAGTCCTTGTCCTGGCTCAGGATATCTAACAGTCCATCTAGCGTCTTCTTCACTGATACTACTCGTATATCGTTCCTGTAACAATGGCTGTGGATGGGAAAAAGTATTGTGACTTATGGTATCGGATTGCTGATATGATGGCGATGGCGATGGTGGTTTGGCCTTTGCTGCAACTTTATCTTTATGTGTTGATATTATGTTTTGTAAGTAATCTTCAGCATTCTCTAGAATTGACATACTATTTTGATATGATTCATTGAACTCAACATAAAAATTATAACACTCTGAATAAACTTGATCGTTTAACAGGTTCCTGTTTATTATATCTTGATCTCGAGGTGGTACGGATAATCCTAATGGCCTTGGAAGATCTGGTAATGGACGATGTCTGATTTCAGGAGTGTAATCTAAATCATCAGGTCTATCAAAATCTTCGTCCGAAAATTCCAAATATCCTTCTGAAAGGTTTCTTGTTTGACGAGTGGATTTTCTTCGTGTCATTATTTTGCCGGCACTAATGTTTACTTGTGTTTTTTCTAAAGCGTTATCTTTTTCATTTGGAAGCATATGATCATACCTGTCAAAACCTTCATCAGAAATTCCTAAACATCCTTCTGAATGATTTCTTGTTTGATGAGTGGATTTTCTTCGTTTCATTTCTTTGCAAGCATTGTTATTTACGGATGTTTCTTCTAACGCGTTATCATTTGGAAGTATTTTATCAGATCTATTAAAATCTTCGTCCGAAATTCCTAAACATCGTTCTGAAAGATTTCTTGTTTGACGAGTGGATTTTCTTTGTTTTATTATTTTGCAAGCAGTGTTACTTACGGGTGTTTCTTCTATCGCGTTATCTGTTTCATTTGGAAGTATTTGATCAGATCTATCAAAGTTTTCGTCCGAAATTCCCAAAAGTCCTTCTGAAAGATTTATTGTTTGATAAGTGGATTTTCTTCTAGGACGATTTGTAATTTTGCAAATTCTAATATCTATGGGTGTTTCTTTTAAAGCGTTATCTGTTTCATTTGGAAGTATTTGAGTTGTGTCCGCTTTTTGTAAATTATGTGTCATCTTTGCCGTTGAGGAAAACACAGCTTCTTCGTCATCAAAACCACTCCCATATGTACGGATAAGTTCATGTGCTTCCGATATTTCTAATTCTACTTTCTTTTTCAATTCGTCTTCACTTTCTTTGCTTGGTTTTGATTCCTGATCTGATGGTTTCTGTTTACGTGGGCGACCAGGTTTTTTCTTGGTTTGGTCATCATTTTCTTTGCTTTGTGGTATTGATTCCTGATCAGATTGTTTTCGTTTACGTGGGCGCCCCACTTTTTTCTTGAGTTGGTGGTTAATTGGTTTTATTTCTATTGTTTTCGAAGTTATTGATTTGACTTCTTTGTTATCTGAAAAATAAACTAACAGCGTACAGATAAAAATTATAAGATAACTTTTGATTGACATAAACTAATACAAACAACTGGGGAGAATATGAAGATAAAGGATAGCTTAGTTAGATTATTTATATTTTATTCATGTAAATAAAGATTTAACTTGGTTATAGTTTTATTGCAGTTTAATTGCAACAGCTTTTAATCCTCATTGCTTGAAACTTTAATTTTTTGCCTATTGTTAGTATCTAGTCTCTTCAGTTCGCCACATTTTAACCGTATCTTTATTGATTAAACATAAAAAAACAATAACTAATCTGCCATGCATTAGCTCTAGTTGAACATCTAAGAGATAAACTGGTCTTTTTCTTTGCTTCTTTGTGATCACAGGTTCCGATGGTGACTTTCGTTAGCACTTTTTTCATAAAACAAAGCGTCTTCATGCAAAAAATGTGGGTGTTTCAGTAAACTTGGTTTTTCTTCGATATAGCAAAGTTTGTGGTTCTGTTCAGTTTTTCAATATTTACTGTGCAAATAATTTTATAATTCTGAAATAATTAAATTGTTTATCTCATTTTTTGTTTAAAAATTTAGAAACAACACCTGGTGGGGATTGTAAATAATTTTTCTAAAAATCCCCACTAGGCTGAGTTTATAATGTAGTGGGGATTTCTGGAAAAAAAATTAACGATCCCCACTGGTGGGGATATGTCGGTGGGGAATTTTGGAATAAACCATCATAACGTTACCTTACCTGAGTCCAACGTCTGATCTGTGATACTTTCATGCTCATTTTTTCTTTCAAGGTTTTGAAACGCGACTTCTTGGGAATCTATAAGTAAGACATAAATTTTATAGAATCAATTAGGATTAAAAATAAAATGCATAATTTTATAGTCAAAAAAAGTTTGAATTGTTTTAGTAATGACCATTATTAAAACTTGTTTTCTATTATTAATTCAATCATCTATATTTGATTACCTAACTATTCTGCTCAGCTAATATTATACTAGTTTACCTAGGATCATTAAATTTATTTAATGTTCTCATGAAATTCTAACTAATAAGTTTTTATGTAAATTTTACTGATTATAAAGTTAGTTTAAACAATTTTTTGCAGTCAAAAGAGGTTTTCACCGATTGATAGTTTTACTGTTACATATATAATGTATAAAATACTTAATTATCTACTCATACAAATATAAAAAAACCAAACAATATACAAACTAACTGCTAATAAAAACAAATTAAAATATGCCTCCGAAAAAATTGATTTATTTCACTTATCGATGCATTTATAATATCAGGATGCACCAGAAATATTATTATAAAGTTTATAAGTGGCAAAATTGTTATAACTTTTGAAGTGCTTTCAAAAATTAATTTACTACCCCTACTATTTTTTTAAACTTACCTGTGTCAAAAACTACTTCACCAAAATTTGTTGGCCATGTCGTATCCAGTGGCTGGTATTCAATTATTCTTAACCTGGTGACTAAACTATCCTCTTTGGGATATCCAAATACCACAGTATTATCATAATTATCTTTCACTTTTACCCAAGTGATAGGTACACATTCGTATTTTTTAAGATCATTTCGATTTTTACTAAGAATTTTGACTATTAGATATGCTCCGAATTGATGATTCATTGTCTGTAACAAAATACGTTATTTTTAGCAAGCGTCGTGCGTGAGTGTCTGTCTGGAAATAATAATATGTAAAAATGTATGTCGTGCACATTATAAATATGTAGATATACGATTCGACCGGGTCACTGTTGCGTCATCCATTCGTTGAGGCGCACGGCAATTGCAGTGTATTTTTAGATAGACTGGAAACCGGCTATCGTTTTGTATCAGTGTTTACTTACAGCGACGCGTGTCGTGCCAATTCTATGAGAGATGTGGCAATACAGACGTATTTTTATCAAAAGTATCTTAACTTGTTTTGATGGACGAATATATTAATATCGATTAAATGATTTCTGTTATAATATGTACTAACTAAGCGGACAACGACCATGATCTCACTGTCAAGGGTAAAAAGAAAGATAATAATACCTATTTTTAGATTTTGCCTAATTTCTTTGAAATTTAATAAAATCATGGTGATAACTGAGACAGTGCTCATTAATTTGACCTCTAGCCATATTTTGTGAATTTTTCTTTTATTCTACTTATATGATGAAAATAAATGATTTTAACATGAAACTGAGTCGAACAGATTTTTTTTGTGAAGCTATTGCTGTTCCACTGCTAAGCAACGGCAAATAAAAAAGTAGTGAAAATATCGATCGACATAATTTTTTTTTTATGGAGACCTTACACTGATTTTTTTTATCCAAATAATATAAAGCTTAAAATATTTTCAAAATAAGGATTCGATTTTCTCATACTGCCACATTAAAAATAATCACCTGTATATTACTGTGAAAGAAAATTTATCAACAAAAAGAGCATAAAGCATTATAATGTTTGTAAAAGATACGAATTGACTACGAGTTAGAGCGCAAAAGTGCTTTACCAAATTCATTAAAAAAGAGGAACTAAAAAGAAAATATTACCTTAAAAATAATCATAGTAGGAAACAAATATATCTTTATTTGAATTAACTACCGCTGTCCAGTTTTTATATCTATCTATCTTTCTATTTATAAAAGAGAAAGTATGTATGTATGATTCTTATAGACTCCAAAACGGCTGGACCGATTTTATTCAAATTTTTGAGAATCTTTAGATTGACCAAGCGGATAATCCCGTAAAGTTTGGTGGCGATCGGAGAATTCCTTTTAACTTTGAACGGGGACGAAACCGCGGGCAGAAACTAGTGAAAACTGTTATATGAAATAATAAATAGTCTATACATGAAACAGAGACGAAAGGCTTTAACCAAAATTCAATTAAATTTTACTCATTTTTAGGGACGACTCGCACTTGACCAAAAATATTTTATGCGAAAATGGTTCCTAACATAAAAACGTATAACTGAGGATTTGCTTTCGCCACATAGTCTCAAAATTAAAAAAAAACACCATGCATATTATAAAATTGACAAAAAATATTTAAGAAAAACAACATAAAGGCAAAAATCAAACTAAGTAGGTACATCAAAACACGTTGACCGCAGCTTTAAATACAAAAACCTACATTCGTTGAACATAAACCACAATAATAATAATAATAGCATGGTTGCAGCCGTGCGCGCCGCCGCGCTGTGCCGTGCGTCGGAATGGCTGACAGACAAAAATGTATCCCAGGCGGGCATACAAATATAACCTAAAGAGCTATCAGATGTCTATAAATAATCAAGTAAACAATATCTTACCATAAACAAAATAACGAATACTTTTGCTTATCAAAAAATGTCACAGTGTAAAAGATAAATTGCTTACAAAAATATTGAGTGCACTTATAAATTCGACAAAGACGTGCCGTCAACTGCCGTCACCGCGGCTCTCGCCGATAACTAATATATATAACTAACTCGGGAGAGAGTCTGTGTTCGGGCGTGAGCGGTCACGTTGTTTTTTAAATCACGAGGTGCATAGCTGATTTTTTTATTATGCCTCATCGGCGCTTGGGCAAAAGTTTCAAACATTAGTTTGAAAGTCAGGTATAACCACATATATAAATCAAACTAGATGACGCGATTGGATGTACTTCGCGTGTCAAAAAACCAAGTAAAATTACGATCAACGATCGTTATTTGAGCTTTTCATTTAGCATTATCGGCACCGAAAATACACCGAAATCTAGAAAAATGCCTTTTATGTCATATTGAGCTGTTTTGAAAAAGTTGTCCGGGGCATTGGAAATGTTTTCTTTCATTGTTAAATAAATAAGTTTTTAAATTGTGTGTGAAAAATGGCACGCTTGCTTTTTAGGGTTCCGTACCCAAAGGGTAAAAACGGGACCCTATTGCTTAGACTCCGCGGTCCGTCTGTCTGTCTGTCTGTCTGTCACCAGGCTGTATCTCATGAACCGTGATAGCTAGACAGTTGAAATTTTCACAGTTAATGTATTTCTGTTGCAGCTATAACAACAAATACTAAAAACAGAATAAAATCAATATTTAAGTAGGGCTCCCATACAAAAAAAGTGTTTTTTTGCCGTTTTTTGCGATAGTGGTACGGAACCCTTCCTGCGCGAGTCTGACTCGCACTTGGCCGGTTTTTATACAGATGGAGGGACTTGCGTTAACTAGTTAGATTTGTCTATGTGCATAACATAAATATAGGTACCTATCTAAAAGGTGCTTTACATCTTAAATATTTTTCACTAATAACTTTTTACAATGAAGTTAGTCCGTTATTGTTGATTCTTTTTAGGGCTCTGGCATGGCATTAGAAACAAATCTAAATCTTTATGAGATAAATTATTGTTCCACTTCTAAGTTTAGGCTTCACTTCTAGTATTTAGGTATCTCTTTAATTTTAAGTACCTAACAAGAAAGTTCAATTTAGGTTATTTAGTTTCCTTTTTTTTCTAGGATATTTTTCGTATGCTAGTGGATTGGAACGTTACTTCAGGGAGACGTTCTTCACGATCAAACTTAACCATATCTAATCAGCAAAACAGTGATTTACCTGCTTACTCTCAGTGATATCAAGAGGTGTGTTTAGGTTATGATAAAATAGCTCAATGAAAACACTACGTAACTCATTGATGTATTAATTTTAATACATCAATGCCGTAACTCGACATTACGAGCAATCAATATACTCAATTTAATGGATATCGAGGCCGACAACTATACTGACATATTGCAAACACCATTTTGAAGTAATTGCGTGACTAATATTAGTAAAAATGTCTACTTACTGGTATTTTCGTGGTCAGCGAATCAACAACACCGCCGCCCTCATATCCGCGCCATCTAGCGGCCGCATAGTAAATAGTGATGTAGTCACTAGATGGCGCCAGAGAGACGCAATTCTACGCGGTAATCGATGGTGTTTGTCGAACCTTTACAAAAAAAAACTAGCTGTTTGTCGCGTCTACCAGTCTAATTATATCTACATAAATAGTAAATTAATTAGTGAAACTATTACAATTTAACACAGTTATTTTAACTAATCTTTTTAATAAATATTTTATTGGTTGGAGATCAATGGCGAAAACTGGGCGAAAATATCATCAGTACCAGATACTTTTATAAAATACCTTATTTTAACTGAGGGTCAAGTGGTGGCAAATATACTGGTAAATTCATAGTTTAATTACAATATTTTTTCTTGGTAACTAACTATAGGAAAGTTTTATCAATGACTTGAAAATTGCATTAGAAACTAAGGACCACAGATAATCTAATAACAAAGTGGATGATCAAATTTATATCAATATCGTTCCTAAATACATTAGCTGTTGTTGTAAATTAATGGTTTAAAACCATTTTGTTATTAAATATATTTTTTTATATTTAAAGGAAAGTTGTATCATAATATTGAAATTTCCTTGAAACTAAGAATCACCGGAAATTATGAATAACCAACTGAACCTCTCGTTAATAAGTACAGGAAATGCATCACAAAACTATTCTGATACAGATTATTCTTAGAGGGGTATTACACTATCATAATATAAATCTATATCTAGGTCCTATCTCACCTAGATATATGACCTCCAGAATCATATCTGTTTCACTATCATAGTTCTACGATCCTATTTTTTGACATACTTAGTTGCAATGAAGTCCCGGCCGTCTCAGCAGCAGCGGCAGATCGTTTTTTTTAGTCAGTACAAGTGTTGCCAATAATAATTTAGGTATTCCACTAAGCATATTATCATGAACGTCAAAATAATTAATTGACTTACAGTTTAGAATATGGACAGATTTTGAAACAGGAAATAAATTTGAAAATTTTATAAGTATAATAACATATTAAATATGGCAAGACCGGTTTCTATGATCCTATCTATCAAGAAATGTAAAAAATCATTTATCAAAGACAATATGATTCATAATGTTTATATTACTCTATCATATAAATATGACATAGATGCCTATAATTATGATAGTGATACCCACCTTAGAAATATGTATTACCACAGATAATATAATACTAGCATACAGATGCCTCATCCCATACAAACGACCACAGACTACTTAGAGATACTACCGTATCAGACAGGGCACTCTCATAGAGTAAAAATCGACTCGCTTAAGGTGCACTAATCATGGATGACAGCCACAGAGGCCACAGACTACTTAGAGAGATACTACGATGACAGTTTTTATTTTTTTTATTTAGCATTGCATCCAGCGTGGCAAAGGCGTGGTATGGCGTCAGCCTAAAAAGGTTTTCTTGCTAGATATATTGTTGTTTCCTTTTATTTTGCATTTATTGCAATATGTTCTACAAATAAGTTAGAGAAGGGAATGTTAAGGAAAAAAATACTTTTCTTATTACTTTCATTTCTTTTTATTTTTTAATTTAGTTTTATATTTATTTAATGCTTTTAATTGCATCTGAGGCAACAAAGGCTTATTTGCCAGTCTGAAGACATCTGTGCCTTTTAAGATTTTGTTGATAACATTGCACCAATTAAATACTGCTAATCTTAAAGTTAATGCGAGAAAGCATTCAGAAACAGCATGCTTATGCAATTCACAATTTATGAAGTCAAACAAATACTTAGATTTGATGTGAGTTTTAATACTTTTTATAATAGGACTTCGTTCAGGTTGATTTTCTAAGTATTTGTTTGCTTCTTCCATAATGGTTCCAAAAAATCTCACGGCATTTTCTGAAGGGTAGGTCAATTTCTTTTCTTTTATGCTCTTGAACTCTCTAAAGGAAATCCAATTATTGACATTATTTTTATCATAATTGGATTCCCTACTAGTCAAATTTTCTTCACAATGCTGACACTTTATTTTTTGGAATATTTTTCTTATGACCCACCCGGTTGTAAATGCACGTGAGTGGACATTTAGCCTTTCTTGCCTTGCTGAGCTTTGAACGCTTTCACTTTCAACCCAGTTTGATAGCTCAGAGGACTCAGGGGAACAAACTAACTCAGAATCCACAAGTGAAAAACTAGCTGTTTCTGAGTTAGTTTGTTCTTTATTAAAAAGTGATTTTAATTTTAATAATTGTTTACCTGAAT
Source organism: Orthosia gothica (assembly GCA_949775005.1). Lineage (NCBI taxonomy): Eukaryota > Metazoa > Arthropoda > Insecta > Lepidoptera > Noctuidae > Orthosia > Orthosia gothica. The sequence goes on from OX459044.1 coordinate 12,202,869, forward strand.
CTTCTTCACAATTGTAGCTGAGTGAAACTTTATAAACCTCGTGATTAGCAGTGATTTGAAGGTACTTTTGAAAGCATGGCAATCTGGATTTGTATTTCTAAAATTATACGCCCGCATTTGTCCAAAAAAGTTTTCTATGGGATCTGAATTTAAATATCGCGGGCGCATAATTTTAATATTATTTTCCTTTAAATATTGCCACACTCTCTGGTAACTTTCCAAAGTAGTAATCCAATTTTTAACGATGGCACAGATGTTTCTTTACCGTGTTTGTCGACATATTTGATTAGTTTAAGTTTGTTTATTGCTTCCCTCCAAAATTCGTGGTGCGGCCTGGCCAGGCCTGAGGCTGCTGCCACTTGTGAACCACGCCCCGTAACATAAACACAAGGGCATGGTCAGCAAAATCATTTGTTTTTTGATTCAGTTCCACAAATCCATTAATTATGTCTTTATGTTTGTCATAAGAAAGGGCTGCTTCCAAAGCCACTTCATCGAAGAGTATGGAGCAGTATTTTTTCTTTTCATCCCATGTGTTGACCTGAAAGCAATATAATAAAACATTATTTCCATTCATTCATAAAAAATAATAATTTTAGAGTTATTATGATTTAGAAAATAATATTACCTCTTTTTTCACAGCTTCGAATATTTGAGGATTGATACCCGAATCTATATTTAATTTTGAAATCATTTTATTTAGTGTGTATTTGGATGGCAAAATAAATATACTGTGAAGAAATCGATAGCACTTTGGGCTCTGCTTCATTATTGCCATTGCTATCAATTTTTCTTCATCCGAGAATCGCCGACCCCTGGCTTTCTTAGTGCACTGTTTTATTTGCATCCATAAAAACGCTTTTGCCATTGGATTTAATTTTTCAGTAAGCTTTTCAAAAGACTTTTCTTTTGAAAATTTCAATGCCTTTTTTGCCCGTAAATTATAATTAAGCTGCCTTCTTGATTTAGCATACTCCTTGTAAAGCCAAGAGCAATGCGGTGACTGCTTATTTTTCCCAAGTATTATACGCGGTCTTCTCTTTGAAGTTGGAATGCATTGCATAACTTCTGAAAAATAAATAATTTAATTAATCACCATATCAAATGGTTTCCCCTATATACTCTGTCCATTTAGGTAATTTAGTATACTATTACTATTGTATTTACAATTGAAACAGTTGGAGGAGGAGTTTGAGTTTTTTTAATTATTTTAAATTAATTGCTGTACCCAAAGTTTGAAAATAAACGGCTTTGTTATTATTATTATATTGTATTTACCAATAACCAACAATATAATTTAAAATACACTAAATGTTAATTTTTGTAAGTTTGCAGATTTTATTAATAACTTGCAATATCTTACACAATATAAATGATTATCAGGTGTAGCAAATATACTTAAACATGGGTACTTACTTTCTACCTATACTAATATTAATATTATAAAAAGGAATGATTTTTATTTTTGTATGTAACAAATAAACATAAAAACTACTGGACTGATTTAAAAAATTATTTCACCGCTGGAAAGCTACACTATCGCCGGGTGACATAGGCTTTTTATCCCTGTAATCCTACGCGAACGGGAACTACGCGGGTGAAACCGCGAGGCGTCCGCCAGTAACAAATATTTAAACAATTTGTATTTCTCACCTGCTATTGGTTCCTTAATGGCTTGATGTCCACATCCAGATGTAGAAGGCAAAGGCTGTAATGAAGGCATTACATCCACTTCCATTTCTGAAATGTAAATTTACACTCATGTTAATTAACAATAATGAAAAATAAACATAGACGCATAGAGCTCATGTAACTTTTAACGTAATATTAGAATTTAATGGAAACTTACCATTACCAACAATGTCAGTTTTTGAGTGTTTTTCCACAACTATTGGTTTACAGTAGGTGTGATCCACATGTCTTCTTTTTTTTATGTAGTCATGATCTATTTTGACACTCTCTGAAAAACATTTCACATAGTATTATTTTACTCCAAAGCATGCATAATACTAATTATAAATTAACTAATATTAGAAATGCAAAAGCGAGTTTGTATGTTTGTTAGGCTTTCGCTCTATAAGGGCTGAATGGATTTGGATAAAATTTGGCACACGGGTAGACCATGGCCTGGAATAGGACATAGGATACTTTTATAAACTGTACAAGTTTGCATGTAGTGCGAAGAGTAAAACTTGTTCAAAGCATAAATGAAATATAAATTGATTAAGTGATAATATTCAAATAGATACGTACCAGAGTTGTCGGGTATTAATGCATCAGTTAGAGGAACACCACTGGATATCTCGCCAGCAGTAAACAACGTTGGATAGGCGTCGAACTCTTTCGCGCGTTGTTGAAAGAAACCTCTTCTCGAAATGATTTCGACACACATACTGTTTGCGAAGTTTTTGGAAGCTCAAGCTTCGCAGTCTTTCACAGTTAATGCACTGTAACCATTTTTTGAGTCCTACCTCACTTTTTGGAAATACATGAAAACCGACGTCCTTTCGTCTACTAGCACAAGTCACAACACAGCACTTGTTGTACATGTTGCACGATAATATTACAGCTTCAGAAATTGAGAGGATAAGTTACGGAAATAAATCAACGCAGAACTTCACTCGATCAACTTTGAAACTGAAACAACCAACTGTAAACTTCAAAAGCTATGACACTTGACAGATCAACAAACATGGCGTCATTCAGGCAGAAGTAAGGAAGGCGGGAGGGGTGGAAACTGTCAAATGAGATAGTTTCACCATAGACGATACCATAGACATAAGGTTAGGATATTTTGCTTGAAGATTACCTGACCAGCAAACGACCGACGTGCCGACGTAACTAGCGTTTTTTATCTGCTTAATCTTGTTATTTTTGTAAGTACATCAATCGCGTTCGATCCCGTTTCACGGCAATAGATGGTGTTAGCAGCGCCTTGCAAGTAAAAGGGCTTACGAGGTTTGTGAATATTTTTTTCTTTAAATACAGTGAAGGTTCGTTTTATAGTATTTTTTTGCACGTTGTTACAGTTTTTTGCACCAATATGTGTTAAAATGCAAATTTTAACAATCGAGTTGAATGCCTCAGAAATTAAAAAATGCGCCATCTATGGCATCAATTTTAAATGATCCGTTCAAATAATCTTTGAAATGTGAATTAAGAGCCCAATATTCCATAATTTTGTACTTAGGAGAGTTGATTAAACAAGAACATAGAATGTTTATGTTCAATTCCAGATAATGTTAATTTTAAACACAATTCTATTGAATTGTGTGTACTTATTATCACTAGATGACGATTTATTTGAACCAAATATTCTTTCTTAGCAAAGAGACCCCGTAGTATTACCAAATGATTATTACGATCATCCTAATAATCAAAGTTTTTTTGTTGTTTGTGTTTTTAAATATGTGAGATAACTTAATGAGGTTGGTGTAGTACTGAATATAATAATGTAAACTAATCAGCGATGCGCAGCGACTAGTGGAGTATTTGCAGCTGACCATAAGTTTGTTTCTACCTATAACCCAACCTACCGCTGTCTGACCCCATTATTCTTAGTAATTTCTTCCACTTGACTCAGCCTCGCTCAGCTAAATCAAATCATCAGTTCGAAAGTTTCCTGCAAAAAGACTCAGATTAATAAGTATGATTGTTCACCCACTGAATACACGCTGCTGATACTTGGCACAAATTATTTTGTATCTCTGATGGCACTATAAACCTGGAGTTCTTAAGACGGAGTCGGAGACAGAAGACAGTTCAGGAAACTCATCAACGGTATACAGAATGTATAGTTCTCGCCAAACTTCTTGACCGCCCTGAAGTTGGCTACAATGGCTGCGCAGTAGTAAATCTCATACAAAAACAGCACCATTTCGTGCCTCGCGCAGGGCGACCAGTTTTCAGGGCGTCCAGACGTTTGGCGAGAGCTATACCTCGACTTTGGACTTATTATTTTCATCACGATGAGAACTTTAAAGCTGTTTAGGTTAAACTTATTTCTAATTACTAGTAATTCTTGTTATGGTTTTTGTGGCTCACACAAAAATTTAAAGATTTATCTTTATTTGTGTTGTTGGTGACAACTCAAAATTATTTTGCTTACAATTGTTGAGGATTATTTTATTTTTAGTTATTCAGTGTCTGGTTATTTTTAAGTTACACTATGTTTAAGTTTTATTACTTAGGTACCAAAGGTGCTGATGGTGATCACCGGGGTGGTTTTAGTCAAGTAAAAATCTCTGGTCTTATCTCCAAAAGTCCAGGCGCTTTTTGACGATTACCCCCACTAACAAAAAGCAAAAAAAAGGTACTAAAAAAACGTGTCTTTTGATTAAATAATGATATAGGCATGTATGTACCTACTTTGAAACCAGCAGTGGACTGTAGGCCGAAGATATGTCTCTGTACCTAGCGATTGACCATGCCCTGCGTTTTAACGAATACATTAAATAATTAGATCTATAGTTGTTTTATCGAAATATGCATAATACGCAATTTGTTCCGTTTTAGTTTATTTTTTTTTAATTTCTTCTCTATAACAGTTAGCCGGCGTTGTACTTTTAAATTACGCACTTTAAAAAAAAACAAAATCTCGATAGGCAATTAGTATTAGCATTAACTCTAATTACTTATCTACATTTTACTTATCATTATTCATTATAATAATTTATTTTACAATACATCGCTAGGTTTACTTCTTTGTATTGTCTTTTTTAACTAAAGTAATGAATTTTATTTTTTAATTTAAAAGTACATCACCGGCTAACTTTATAGAAGAAGTAATTTTTTTTAAAACTAAAACGGAACAAATTGCGTATTATGCATATGTCGATAAAACAAATATAGATCTAAATATTTAATGTATTCGTCAAAACGCAGGGCACGGTCAATCGCTAGGTACAGAGACATGCCGAAGATCACCTTGAAATAATTATTGTTCCTCGACTGCTCCAGAAGGAGAGTAGGTACTTACATAGATACATAAGGATAATATTTTTGTGTTCACCAAAAATCTAAAGGTACATCTATAAAAAACTTTTTTGCAAAAAAATACTACCGACTTCCAAATGAAAAACTACAAAGTGAAAAATAACTTTATTTTTGGAAGTCGGTGTCTTTCGTAGATACCAATTATTTGCGATATGGACACCGACTTCCAAAAATAAAGTTATTTTTCACTTTGTAGTTTTTCATTTGGAAGTCAGTAGTATTTTTTTGCAAAAAAGGTTTTTATTTTTCGCTTTTTAGTTTTACCTACCTAATAGGCAAGTTTTTTAGTAAGTACCTATTACGCCAGAACAGATTACCCGAAAAACATGAAACTTGAAAATAACCGGTGAAATTAGAGTTCTGCGTACCCCTTTCAGTATACTGTCGTGATGTTATGTTATGAAATGGTATAAACGATAAACAGACATGCGATTGAAGCAATCCCGAATGATTCGCCGTTATTTATTGAAGAGTTCTGTTGTATATCTCCGAAGTTCTTCATCAGATCTTTAACAAATTAATATGGGACCAATTTCGGCACATGTTCTTTCAAACAAAAAAATAATTTTCAAAATCGGTCCACAATTGGCGGAGATATCGGTGAACATACATAAAAAAAAAAAAAAAAAAAAACACAAGAAGTCGAACATAGAACCTCGGCTTTTTAGTAAGTCGGTTAAAAATACTGATCGTGCACGAAATATTAGTTGATCTACGAATAAATTATGGTCAAAGAATCAGTCCAAGAGCGAGCGAAGCGAGCTCGGGAACTTAGGGCACCCCGACACGGACAGGTTAGGTTCGAACGAGATGACGGGAGCTGAAGTGAGCGAGCAAAGCGAGCAAACTCAGCTCCCGTCATCTCGTTCGTGTTAGGTTACTTTTGACCCTGCAGACAGAAATAGGAGCCCCGCGCAGGGGGGCTACGTCGACTTATTCGAAAAATCGCTGTACGCTGCGAAAATAAATTGTAGTGTGTTTATTGATATTTTGAGTTGAATATTTTGCTGTGCAATCAGTAATTTTGATGGGTATTCGGAATCTTATTGCGTAGAAAAAGGATATTTTTTGATTTGCGTTTAAATACTACCCATAGATAAATAAACCAGAATAAGTATTTTCTGAAACGATATGTAGGTGTCAGCACAGAAACGTCAGGTGCCAGCACTGAGGAGTTCTATTCTTCTATTCAAATTTTTTATATGGCAAGCAAAGCCAATGTCGACTATTCTGCCAGTTTCAGAAGTTAAATTGAAGAGAAATTATGTTTTATTATTAAGACATTAATAAAGTCATGTTGCTGTCATAATTTACGTTTTCCAACAGAAGAACCTCTCTCTAAAGTGGAGCCAACTGATGGAATGTTTTTTTTGAAAACCAGGTCGATTCTAAGTTAACAGGGTATTTTACTCTATATGAGAAAATATCTATAAATATATTATTGAGATTGAAAGTTTAGGCAAAAAACAGTTGGAGTTAGTTGCAGTTGGATGTTATGGTAAAATTCAACTCAAAGCTTTCAGTTTTTTTTAATCTATATATATAAAATCAATTGCTGTTCGTTAGTCTCGCTAAAACTCGAGAACGGCTGGACCGATTTGAATAATTCTTTTTTTGTTATGTTCGACAGAATACAGGGAAGGTTTAAAAGCAAAAAAAAAAAAAAAAATGTTTGGTTGGATAGGGTAGGTAGAGTAGTGTAGTGTAGGTAGGTAGGTAGGTAGGGTGGGGTAGGGTAGGGTAGGGTAGGGTAGCGTAGGGTAGGGTAGTGTAGGGTAGGGTAGGGTAGTGTAGGGTCGGGTAGGGTAGGGTAGGGTAGGTAGGTAAGGTAGGTAGGTAGATAGGGTAGGTAGGTAGAGTAGTGTAGTGTAGGTAGGTAGGTAGGGTAGGGTAGGGTAGGGTAGGGTAGGTAGGTAGGGTAGGTAGGTAGGGTAGGTAGGTAGAGTAGTGTAGTGTAGTGTAGGTAGGTAGGTAGGGTAGGGTAGGGTAGGGTAGGGTAGGTAGGTAGAGTAGTGTAGTGTAGGTAGGTAGGTAGGGTAGGGTAGCGTAGGGTAGGGTAGGGTAGGGTAGAGTAGTGTAGGGTAGGGTAGTGTAGGGTAGTGTTGGGTAGAGTAGTGTAGGGTAGAGTAGTGTAGGGTAGTGTTGGGTAGAGTAGTGTAGGATAGGGTAGTGTAGGGTAGGGTAGGGTAGTGTAGGGTAGGGTAGGGTAGTGTAGGGTCGGGTAGGGTAGGGTAGGGTAGGTAGGGTAGATAAATGTGTGGTGTTTTTATGGCAAAACAAAGTTTGCCGGGTCAGCTAGTCTGTTATAAAACACTATGAAATATGAAAGAGTAGCTGCCATGTAATTTCGTTATACGGCTGTGTAAATTAAAAACTGTCAACTGATCAGCGTATCGGCCTATCGGCGCATTTGTTTACTCGTTTACTCAACCAACTGACGTCATGACGACAGAACAATATGGCGTCCACGGGAACCAATCACTTTTCCAAAACTTTTTTGTTCGAATTTCATTTTACCGTATACTATTGACCGTCGTCTTTTTTGCTATATGCATTATTTGACATATTTTCAGATTAACAAATGTATCATGTGGCATAAATTATGTATTACATTACCCAGTTAGATTTCACCGATTTACAAAATAACTTTTTGCTTTTGGACGAATCCTCTTTTGCACTTTTTCATTTGCCAAATGATTTATTTGTCATATTTTCACCACACCGAAACAACATATTAAGGAATATTATTTGGGCACAAATATATAGCCGTTTACTTGGTAGCATTTTTAATTTAAAATTGAAATAGTGTCATAAAAAGTGACATAAACGAATCGCTGCAAAACATCACGCAGTCTGGTCTGTGTTTGGTAATCATTTAAAATTTTTATACATTTGATTTAATAATAACTGTCACGCATTATATATTTCAACTAATTAGTCCTATATGTGTATGACAAATATCTTTTGATATCATTATGCGTAAATAAATGTATGCTGTACAATGTTATGGTTAAACATTATTATGATTCGAGAAATTATGCTTCAAAAATATATGCGTAAGCTGTTTTGCGTAAATATAATAATGTTTGCCCTATAAAAGTATGCCATGTTATATTATGTCATAAAATTTTATACAAATGGATAGGCAACCATGAAATAGTGTACACAAACTTTCTAGGCGTTTGGTGAAATTAAAATATGGTAATTAAAACAGTGGTATAATGAATGTTCGGGTACATAATACTTCGAACACATGTTATTTCGGCTAAGTATAAATAAAATAATAATAAATAAAAATTCTTTATTGTCGCCAGTTAATACACTTATCTATCTTATCTTAAATTAACATATGTTTCGTATTAGTGTATTACACAAAAGTTGCTGCTACTGATTCCCAAACTAAGCCTGAGCTTGTATTTTGGGAAACAGAGTTCAGCCGCAGGCAGTATCACATAATAAAATACGAATAAGTTTAGTTTGAATGTCGCTTCGATAAAAAGTTTTTCTATCAAATGAAACGTCGGAGTAACGAAAAAAATCGAGTTGATAGTAGGTCAACTAAGACAGTGGCAGACGTGACTTCGATGAAGTAAAAAGAAGCGAAACGATAATAGTTGAAAAGTTTTAAGTGAAATGAAATTCGGCCAAATATTTATCGAACTATTTAGGTAACCGGCGTCCACTGCGTCCAGCGTTTTCGTCAAACTACGCGCGAAATTGGAAAATGTAGCATTTAAATGCAATGTTATGCCACTTAGCGATTGAATAAAAATTCTATGTTTTTGTGGCATATTAGCGTTATAAAATTTAATTGAGACACTTTAAAAAAAAATATCCTGTTTTGTTGGCTCTAGACCCTTTGATATGCACGTCTTTTTACATTTTTCTCACATAAAAATCTCATTTCGTTTCTTTCACATTCTTCTCCAAATCTACCTACGATTGGTTGATTAACCGACTGTTTGACAATTTAAAAAGAAGCTATAAATGGTTTACCTAATTGGATTACATAATTTAAGTCTGAGTTTGACGTCTGAGAAGTTCGCTTTTCGCTGCCCAGTACCCCACCACCACTGCACATGAATTTGCTACTGCGCAGCGATTCGTGGAGTGTTCCGAGCCGCATATAAATTTGATTCTACTTGTAATAAATTCAGCTTTACAAAACTATAGTTACCTATAATAATCAAATATTTTTGAGTACCGATAATTAGTTAAGACGTTACGTTTTTCAAGACAGATATCAAAATATGTAATTTCACAATTTTTTGGTTTCAAATTTTCATTACATTATACAAATAAGCATTTATAGATTCTAATTGACATGGCAAGTGATATAATACATAATTACTAAAGACCATGTAGAAAATATATACATTAGAAATGACTTACAAGCTACGCATCGTTATGTACAAAACGTTTTGGGAGTACTTTTATTGTGCTACGGCAACCGTTCTGATGACGATACTAGTTTGCAACCATTATCTAATAGCGCTTTCTCTTGGGTGGATTCTTTGATTTTAAATAGGCTTCTCCAAGTTTACTTTTCACACAAGCAGTAACTGCTTTATACGGAATTTTGTCTTTCAACCAACCTTTATCATTACAATATTGTGCAGCATAAGTTACCAAAGTTTCTCTTCCCTCTAAGTCCAGGCCAGGTCTAGTTGGAAGATCTTCGGCCTCCTGCCTTTTAGGTGGCTGCCCAGTGAACGAACACATTCTCATAGCTTCTTCGGTAAAAACTAGTTCTAATAAACCTTTGGTGAACGTGGTATACGTAATGTATTTAATTTTGCACTCACTTAGACCTTTTTCAGAGACATATACACCTGTGTTTGGCATAAGTTCTATAAGCCCGAGTCCTGGCTTAGGATGCCTAAGAGTCCATTTAGTATCATCTAGTATGGAGTCATCGTAACCCTGATTTGGTGATGATAGCTTTGCTTTATAAGTAGAAATTATTTTTTGCAAATTACCAGCAGTATTATTGAGAATCGTCATAGATTTTTGATACGATGTATTGAATTCTTCAAAAATATTATTGCAGTGAAAATGAACTTGCTTAGCTAGCTCAATTTTTTCTGAATCGATGTTTGTATCTAGCTCTTCTGCAACTTTTTTCGATCCAGCTTTGGCATTTTTATTCTCTTGCTCAGAGGGTTTCCCTTTTATTCCACTCTGTATTGGTTGATTCTCTTCTTCAGAATCTATAATAAAGACACAATTTTTTTAAAGAGTAAAGACAATTATATGACAGAGTAACTTTTGGCTAGAATTGACTCTTGCAGCTCGTTATTTTATATTTTAATTTATTTGTTATAATAGAAGTTGTAAAATTTGAGTAAAATTATCGATATACTGTGGCCTGATCGTTGAATTGGTTATTTTGTTGAATTAGATAGGCACCGTTTCATAAATGTCAAGTTAATAATTTGGCCAGTTGCCGTACACTATTTCATGAAATAGACAGTCAATTTTACGATTTGGCTAGAAAGAAAAGAAAGAAAGAAAAAGTGTTTTTTCGCCACAAAAACGACATACAATTTTTTGATTTTTCCTACGATATCAATGTCATAATAATTACCTGATTGATTTGTGCTACTTGAGCTTGAACTATAATTTTCCATCTGCGTACTTGTTTTTTTTAGTCTTGCCTTTTCCTTTTTGATAAATCGAAATGCTGCAGTTTGAGATTCTAAAGAATAAACATATAAACATTAGTTTTTTTATTCAGTAGCATTATTTTTGTCAGTAGCATATATTTTCATTTGCATTTAATGACAAAACCTTAACATTCTTACAGTTAATATTTTATTCTAAACCGATTATTACCTATCCTTATTACTAGCGAACGCCTCGCGGTTTCACCCGCGTAGTTCCCGTTGCCGTGGGAATACAGGGATAAACAGTACCCTATGTCACCCGGGGATAGTGTAGCTTCCCAACGTTGAAAGAATTTTTGAAATCGATCAGGTAGTTATTAAGTTTATTCGTTACATACAAAAATACGAATATACAAATCTTTCCTATTTATAATATTAGTATGTAAGTATAGTTAAAGAAGTGTAAAAGGTTAAATAAAATTAATTAGTTATGGAAACTCCGCATGCGTGTTGGCTGTCGCTCATAATAAAAGTAACAAAGAATCCTACCCTACTATTCGTCGACATAGAAGTAGCTCCGTCGTATTTAAATCTTTAAAAATATCTATAAACGAAAATTACATGTGTTGATAGATAATTGAGTGAAAGTGGACTATAATAAATAAGTGACATTGTTATCTAGTGACGACACGCACGGTAAAATTAGTTAAATACTACAAAAATCAAGTGTTTTGTGCTGATCGAAATGGGACGAAAAACTGTGTTGTTCTGGTGAATTACTGATAAATATTAACATTTAGTGAGGATATTAACATTCAGTGAGGATTTAACTACATTTAACAATAATTCAACGCAAATTCAGTGTTTAAATCTATCTTATAGAAACAAAAACATTTTTTTTTTCTATCTAACCGTCAATTTTACAAATATTCTTATAACGGGAAAAGTTGCTACTGTGCGCATAAAGAAGCGTAATTTGGAGATACAATTTATTGACTGGGTGGTCGAGCGGTTTACGTGTTGGAAGCGTTCATTGTACACGCAGTGTGGCGAGTTCGAGACCGGCAGAGGATAATTTGTTCTTTTTCCATTTTTAAATTAATTCTAATAACACTTAAAATGAATTTGTTTGAGAACAGGAACATAACGTTTAGAAAAAAGCAAACACAGTCCATGACAGAGATGTCGTTTGACGGAACGAATGCAACAAATAGTACAAAAATAGATGGCAGCACCAGTAGTTTACCGAATATATCGGCTGACGATAATAGCTAATACAACAACTTAAATTACAAATAGAAGATCTCATCTCGAAACTAAACTCAGCACACGAAGAGATTAATAATTTATCTTTAGAAAACTGCGAACTAAAAAAAAACTAGAGTGAAGTGACATCCAAAAACGATGTCCTTAAAAAAGCAACTTTAAAACTCTCAAATGAAACACCCAGAAAGAAATCGCGACCTGCTGATCCACTTTACCCTTCTCATAACATCAAGCCCCAACGAAGTGAACAATCGCAGTCTACATCGACACCTTTGAAACAAAAAGCAACTATATACTGTGAGAGTACAAGAACGTCTCAAAATACATCGACCCAAAAAGAAAAACAGTAATCTGAGATACTAAAACCCAAAAAAAAAAAACAAAATATGCATCATTAGCTCCAATACAAATAATAACGTTTTATCAATTGCTGAGGAAACTTTTCAATATTCACAAATATGTCATTATGTCACACCAAATTGTGGAACCATACAGCTTATTCGTAATTTGTATCAAAAGGTTAAAGATTGTATGATAAAAAATTTAATAACAGAGGAATGAAAAACATTTTTAATAACTTGTTGCTACTTGTTAACGACAACAAATCTGTACAACATCAAGACAGTGTAATTGATCATAATTCTAACCAGTTTTTCTCTAATAATTTATGTATTTTTCATCAAAATATTGCTGGACTTTTAAACAAGTCGGATCTTTTAACTATGTTCAGGAATTGTCATGCGACCAAATATTGATAGATGTTGTGTGCATAACCGAGCACTTCATAATGTCTGGTCAGGAAAAGTAACTTTATTTACCGAATTATAGACTTGCAGCATGCTATGCTAGAAGTAATATAAAACGTGGTGGTTCCTGTATCTTAGTCAAAAATGGTTACGAATATAAGGATTTGCCAGAGATCATGAAGTTCTCTGTAACGGGAATAATTGAGTGTTGCGCTATTGAACTTACGCAACAAAAGTGGATTATAGTATGTGTATATAGACCCCCGAAGCTTACAAATTTAAATAAATTTTATGAAAATTTAGATGCCATTTTGAAAAAAATATGTATTAAAAATAAAAAAATAATTATATGCGGGCATTTCAATATAGATATTCTAAAAAATAATAGACATGCTTTGGAATTTAAATCTAAACTTACAAATTAATGAAGCAACTCGACTTGCTAGCAATACTTGTCTTGATAATTTTGCTCACAACTTTAAACAAAGTTGTCAATACAAAGTAAAGGATTTTGGATTGTCAGATCATACTGCACAAATAATAAATGTGAAAACAAAAAAAACATGCCTCATAAAATCTTGGCACGCAATGCTGAGAGACAATCTTGAAACTTTTAGCAATCATCTACAAAGTCTATCATTTTGTGACGTGTACAATACAAAAGATCCTGACGAATCGTATAATAACTTTATGGATATTTTTCAATTATTACACAATAACAAGCAGAAAACAACGACATTTACTTTGGCAACAGAGATTAAAACCATCAAAAGAAAATAAGGCATTAGTATATGATTATTCGCGTAAATTTAAGAAAATTATTAAATTGGCTCAGAAATCGCAAAATAATTACTTAATCAACCAATCTAAAAATAAACCTAAAACAGCCTGGCAAATAATAAATAACAATAAAGGTATAAGTGAACCTATCTCTCAAATAAAATATAATAATACAGTATTAACTGATCCTTGTGACTTAGCTGAATCTTTTAATAATTTTTTCGTAGATCAAGTCGCTGCAGTATCACGTGAGTTTAATAATGTTATAAAAGAAAATCCACACTCATTAAATCAGTAAACAACAAAAAAAGCTTTGGCTATGACGGTGTTTCTACAAAGGTCATAAGATATGTCGGTAGTCATATAGCTGCCCCTCTAGCTCATGTAATTAATGCATGTTTATCAGCTGGAAAATTTCCAAAAAAACTTAAAATTGTTAAGGTCAAGCCAATTTATAAGAAGAACGCCAAAGATGAAATTTCAAACTACAGAACAATTTCCTTAATTTCGATTTTGTCCAAAATAGTAAAAAATATAATTCCCTATACGCCTTTTTGACAAAATTTTATATTTTGTGTAACGAGCAGAAGGGTTTTAGAAAAAATAATAATATTAATACGGCTATTTTTGACTTTTTTAATATCATAATGCCAAATGTTGATAAAAAAAACCTATATGTGCCTTATTCACTGATTTATCAAAAGCGTTTGATTATGTTGATCATGACATACTTTTAAATAAAATTTTATCTTACGGTATACGAGGAAATGTGCTCAATCTGATTAAAACTTACCTAAAAGGACGCAAACAATTTACAGAAATTTCTAGTCTGTGTAAAAAGAAAAAAAGAAAAAAGTACGCTTGTTCTCGAAGAAATATCAAATTTGGTGTCCCACAGGGCAGCATACTCGACCCCTTATTATTTCTACTGTACGTAAATGATTTGCCTAGTGAAATGCCAAATCCAATGGTCCTTTTTGCTGATGACAGCAGATTGATAATTAAGTGTCATGATGGAGATTCTTATGAAGCCAATGTCAATAATACGCTTCAAAAATTTATAATTTGGCTTAATAAAAATAATTTAATTATAAATTTAGAGAAAACAAAAGTAATGCATTATTATCAAAGAATATTAGCCACAAATATGAATATAAATTATAATGGACAAACAATAGATAACGTCAATGAAGCAAAATTTCTAGGCATTACAATTGATAGCTTCAGCCGCTTATGCATTATATAATTTATCAAAAAAAGTTAACATTCAGACAGTATTGATGGCATACCACAGTCTAGTTGTTTCTGTATTGAGGTTTGGAATAATATTCTGGGGCAACTGAAGCGAGAGAGAAAATATTTTTAAGGCGCAAAAACGCTGTATTAGATCTATGTTTAAACTCAAGTAGACCAACAGCTGCATACCTTTTTTTTTTTAATATAATCTTTTAACTTTTGTATGCCTATATATATTAGAAATAGCAATTTTTGTCAAAACAAATGATCCCAACTTTGAAAAATACTAGAATCAGGACTACAAGTTTAAGAACTCAATACGAAGATAAGTTATGCATAGGTGGATATAAAACTGCATTATTGAGAAACAGTGTTATGTGCAAGGCTCCTCTTATTTATAACCATATACCAAAAATGGTTAAAGAGCAACCTTTAAGAATATTTAAAAAGAACCTTAAAAAATTACTAGTTTCAAAATGCTATTACTCTGTATCAGATTTTTTGAATGACAAGACTATTTAATGTTCTTATATTATTAATTTGCTTTAAGTAAATAGAATAATCTATAGTGGTATAAGTAACTAAAATTTTTGCATGCCATTAAGGCAGAATGTATGAGGATCCAAAATATTTTGTAACACCTAATTGTATTATTTACCTACATTCTAAGCAAATAAATAAATCTATCTATCTATCTAATCATCTCAGCCGAAAGACGTCCACTACTGAACATAGGTAACGCCCCCAAGAGTTGCCAAATCAACCCTTTATATGCGTCTCGCATCCAGCTGGTGCCCGCAGTCTATAGTTTACCTAGTGGGAAGCCGTCTAACACAATGTTTTCCGGTTCATGGTCACCACTCCAAAACATTTCGGCCCCATCCACCATTTCTTCCTCTAGCATTATGCCGTGCCCACTCCTACCTACGTTTGGCAATTCTTCGGGCTATGTCGGTAACTTATCTAATAAATATTAAGCAAAAAAAGGAAAGAGCTAAGTTTCGCTAGTTAATTTAATATTTTATAATTATCAGTTGGTAAAATCTGTGAATTGTACTCACCTGTGTTCAACAGCATTTTACCATTATAATCAGGCCAGTTTTTATTCGGAGGTTGGTTTTTTCTAAATATTAATCCTTTGCCCAATTGCGACGTTGAGGGAAATTGGAAAGTGACGGTGGTCTGGTAGCCACGAACCTCCTCATCATCATCATCATCATGGACAAGCCAAGTGCTTGGTATACAATCATATCTATCTCTCCCATTTACGTCTGTTCTGACCACCACAAACGCTCTCCAGTCATATTCAGAATCATGGTCTGAATCTGAACTCATAATCTGCACAAAAAATATAGTAAGTAACCATGTGATCATCTGTTTACAAATATGTAGAACATTCTGTGTATGATTAGACCTTACTATTGCGTCATCCAATGAGCTAGATGACCTTGGGCTTAAATATGCGACGAAAAATAAAAATGCGCCAAAATTGCCCGCGAAACTCAAATGTGACATTGTGGCACTAAACGTCTTCTACAAAAGGTCTTATGTTTACCAAGCCACTGTCGGTGCGAGCCAACATGATAGCCCGCAGGTTTTCGCGTTATTCTCTTGGTGTGAGGTCACGCTTTTCAAAGCGTACTGCACATCACTGTACACGTGCAGCTTGTGGGTTGACTATACTGAAAGGGCGTACAGTGCCCTCCGTGTCCAGTACAATAATGCGTTCCGGGCGATGTTGGCGCTGCCCCGTTTCTGCAGCGCATCAGGGATGTTCGCAATGGTGCGCACTGATTGTTTTCACGCTGTTATGCGTAAGCGTTGTGCGTCGCTGGTGCGCCGGGTGCGGGCCAGATCCAATACCATCCTGGCAATGATCGCTGACAGACTAGACTGCCCTTATGTCCGGCATGGCTGTGGCAAGCATGTGGCGGTTCCAAAGCCGGTTAGAAAATTATAATTATTAAAAATGTATAATAAGTGTACTTCAATTTTGACATGTTGTGTAATTATTTTAAGTGTATCTAAATTTCAAACTATGGATTTCATATCTATTCTATATGCAATCTGTTTTCAATCTGCCTAGACTTTTCCCAATTATGTTGGGGTCGGCTTCCAGCCTAACCGGATTCAGCTGAGTACCAGTGTTTTACATGGAGCGACAGCCTATCTGACCCCCACAACCCAGTAACTGGGTAACTCGATACTCCTTGGCAAGACTGGTGTCAGATTTCAAGCTTCTGACTACCTGTAACGACTGTCAAAGATCTTCAAATGACAGACGGGACCAACGACTTAACGTAACGTAACGTAAATAAACGAATAAAACATAGCCAAAATTGTGTATGGCATCAAGCCCCGGTGATTCATAGAGTCACTATGTAAAAATAGATTGAATAAAACATGAGAACATACAATAAATAGTTAATTTAGCAAATGAACAACAACAAAGAGGAACGTGAGGGGCGGGGGGCGATCGCGGCCGCAAGCCATTTGTCTCGGCATGCTAATGAGAAATCAACTTTATCATCGAAAACAAAATTATGTACATAATATGTAGTATATACCAGTAGTAGTAGTATATACGTCCAACTTCTTAGTGATAGGTAAACAGATAACGTTTAAAAATAGATATAGGTAGTCAAGTCAAGTAAATATAATGTCTTACCAGAAAAAATATATAGTTTCACCTTCCTTGGATATTTTGGGTTTAATATGACATCTTATCGGCTACAATATTGAGTGCACTACCTAATGAATTCGACAGATACGTGTCGTCGCTATGACTCTCGACGATAACTGAGCAGGCAGGCGGGAATGGGGAATCGCAGAACGTTCGCTTTTAGTTAGAACATCGAAATCTGGCTCAGTGTGTAAGCGCCACATTACTACGAATTCTTAGGTCGTGCTCGAGGATTCCAAGTTTGCAACCTAGGAAACAGATTTTCAGCTGACTGAAAGCTTCTATTTATCGCAACCTTGGGCTTGACAAAATAATCTTCTTTTGCTAAGATATTTGCTCGTCCTGACTCTGTACTGATTTTGAAATTAAAGCTTTACGTAAATTGATATTTATTTCGTACCTATATATAAATTCACAAAGTACCTATAAAATACTTAATTAACAATAACTTCCTATATAATACTTCAATAATATCTATATATATACATACACTTAAATCATTGAGCGTAAAAAAAATTGTCCACATAGCTGTCAACTGTTTAAGCTGGCAGCATTTCCATTCAAAGAAAAGCCCAGATCTCTGGTCACGTGAAGAGTCACCTAATCGTTTGCTTACATCTCGAAAAACGCGATAAGCACTCGGACCCCATTTTCCTAATGTTAAACCTCAAACGGCTCAAATATATAGCTTCCAATATCGTCGTTGTATTTGCACCTTTGAGGTTTTCTGCATCAGCAGCAGCAACCCCAGCAAAGCCCGCCTTGCTAAGAAGATGGGATGGCGCAAGGGTGTCGACACATTATGTTGCAACTTGCATCCCACACCAAAGGCCTACCCACTTTCCAAGGCATTATGGTCATCCCGCCTGGTCTCTTCCCATCGTCGCGTGCCAAGCCATTAGGTTCTAAAAAAGCACCCGGCGGCATCCCGGCGGTGACAAGAGCCTGAGAATTAGGTGTGTTAAGTATTTGTTTTACCGAAAAACAAATATATTGCCATTTGCCTATCTGAGGTGATTCGGACCCGCTATCCATTTCATAGAATGGTCAGAGAACGTGGTAATATCCGAGACCAATGACAATAAATCATACACTTCGTACAAAATTGGTAAGATTGTGGTCAAGCGCGTGCCTATCAATTTGAAAAATCATCATCTGCCTAGCCTTTTCCCAATTGTTGTTGGGGTCGGCTTCCAGTCTTACAGGATTCGGCTGAGTACCAGTGTTTTTACATGGAGGGACTGCCTATCTGACCTCGACAACCCAGTAGCTGGGTAACACGATACCCCTTGGCAAGACTGGAGTCAGATCTCAAGCTTCTGACTACCCGTAACGACTGTCAAAGGTCTTCAAATGCCAGCCGGGACCAATGGCTTAACATGCTTTCCGAGGCACGGAGGAAACTCGCTATGTTGAAATGGTCACCCATCCACGGACGGATCCTCGGTAAGCGTTGCTTAACCTTGACGATCGACCCGTACGGATGTTATTATTTAGCCACGAGCTCCTCCCAATCAATTATTTTTTTTATTATTTTTTTAAATTGGCCGTACCGAATAGCGTCCCACCCTAAAAAAGAACGATTTTGAACTCTCTGCCTGTTACATTACAGATTATTTAATTTGTTTGCGTTTATCAGACAAGCGCTACTCGATGAACAAAGACAATAATAAAACAGATACGCAAAGTTCTTTAAAACGTTAGCGTTAGGATATTTTAAGCAAATTTGATATAATTTTATGCGAATTTGATTTTTATGCTGTAAGACTAAAAGCTCGGTGATCTAAAAGTTTATCAGTGTATTGTAATATAATTAGTGTAATTACTACTAATAGCTTATTTAATTATATAACACGACGCCTTACGCCATCTACCGGGTTGTGTGCACAACACTATGCTACCCAAGTAGACCGCAACACAAACAATATCAATCATAGATAAGATGATAACAGTACCAATAGACTACTAGCGACATCTAACATTCGACATGTGAAGCGCCCGTGACGTCAACGAAGGTTACAACCACATAATAGCATGAGATGATAAAGACACACACTTATCTGTCAAACCACTTATATAAACCCGCACCACGGAGGAACCAGCACTCGCTACTTAGGAGGCACAGTGGTCGATAGCCCCGCAGTCACCACTGTTGTCATAAGCTTGACCTGAGCGAAGGCCCCGTCGCCCGCAGGATAGCCTTAGCTAGGAGGTTAAGGGATAGGATAGCCCCGCAGTCCATCCCTAGAACCACCAATAGGTTTTACCTTAGTCTAACTTTGTTTTGTTGCTTATCCAATTGTATATTTTTTGCTAAGTCGCTATGACGATCTATAAATTAATAAAAGTCATAATAACCCAGTAATATAAGTAAACGACGAGCTCTTCTTCGCTATCGCGGCCTGCCCTAACACGATATTTCAAAAGACGGACTATTTCCTTCTTACATCAATGTGATTACATTATTGGTATTTTGATTTTTGACTGTTTTTCCACTAGCCGACTGTTGAAGCGTAATTCTATGAAAATGCTTGGAACACCAGTGAGAGTGTTTCATATATTTTCACAAATTCTGAAAAGCGCTCTATTACTCATCTGTTACTGTCATTGTCAACTGTCATTGTCAAATGTCATTGTCAACTGTCATTGTCAACTGTCATTGTCAACTGTCATTGTCAACTGTCATTGTCAACTGTCATTGTCAACTGTCACTGTCAACTATCACACGTACCACCTAACGACATCATTGCTATTCAAAATGATTAGGCATTTTTTTTGTTTCCTTTTTAGAGTGTCTCTCACTTCTTATCTATACCAATATTATAAAGAGGAAAGATTTTTTTGTTTGTTTGTTTGTACCGAAAAGACTCCGAAACTAATGGACCGATTATAAAAATTCTTTCACCAATAGAAAGCTACATTATTACTGAGTGACATAGGCTATTTTTTAATCCCGAAAACAGGTTCTGTGGGGTGGCCCACGGGAGCGAAGCCGCGGGGAACAGCTAGTATGATCATAAAAAAATAAACTATTGTAAAGCCATACCCATGAATATTTTTTGTTAGGGCACAGCTCTATACAAATTCTGGCCATGTTCTTTGTTCTTTAAAACGTTAGCGTTAGGATATTTATAACAAAATTTTATGCGAATTTGATTTTTATGCTGGAAGTCTAAAAGCACGGTGATCTAAAAGTTTATCAGAGTATTATAATATAATCAGTGTAATTACTACTAATAGCTTATTTTAATTATATAACTCGACGCCTTACGCCATCTACCGGGTTGTGTGCACAACACTACGCTACTCAGGAGCAATTCACTGCACTTATAACAAAAGTGACAGAAGCGAACGAAAGTGGAAGTAGACATTTAAAAAGTTTTGCTGCGTGCATGAAGCGTTACGACGGTGAACGAAATTTTAATAAAGTAGAAGAATTTGTAACCCGTATCTCAGTTTACAAAAAAATTGAGAAAATCAGTGACGAAGACGCCTTGGAAGGTTTAAATTTGTTATTGTCTGGTGCTGCTGCTACGTGGTGAAACGGTGTAAAAAGCGACATTAAAAAGTGGTCTCAAGCTCTTGACGCCATTAAATCTGCTTTTGCGCCAAAAATCCAGCCACACGAAATTTATTTGGAACTGTACTTAAAGAAACAAACAACTGAAAAAATTGACGCGTTTGTGTGTGAAAAACGTGGCTTACTCGCTCAGTTACATGCAAAAAGACACAAGGAAGAGGAACACTTGGACTTGCCCAAGTAAAGACGTTTGCTGAACTTCTGGAACGTGGTCGTTATATTGAGAGTCTGGCCAAGGAAGCTGGTGAGGTAACGACATTAACACAATCAGAACGGAAGCCGCTCAAAAGATGTTCTTATTGTGGCAAGAAGGGTCACCTTTCTGACGTATGCCACTAAAGGTTGGCAGAACAAAAGGAAACGGCAGTAACCCAAACTGAAAAGAAGCCAGTCATCACGTGCTATAGATGTGGAGCACCTGGTGTTTACAGAAGCAACTGCAGTACCTGTAAAACCAAAGAAACACCACCAAAGCCTGTTGCATTTTATTCAGTACAAAATAGCTTACAGATACAAGCCAAAATACCGACGATAAAGGTAATTATTCAAGGGGAAGAAGGCTATGCATACATAGATACTGCTGCTCGTCGCAGTATTGCCAGTATGCAACTATATAAAATGCTGTTACGTAAAAGAACACAGTTTGACCAGCGAGTAACTGACATCAAATTAGCAGATGGAACGGCGAAAACATCAAAATTGTTGACAACCACAACTGGCATACATATTGGAGAACGCACACTACCAATAACGTTGTCAGTCATACCAGAAGCAGTTGACAACCGTACGCTGTTAGGTATCGAATTCCTAGAACAGGCAGGAATCATACTCAATGCACCACAACGCAGTTGGAATTTTATTGACGAACCTCAAACTATATACAGCTTCATTCAGCTCAACAATGACACCATTCCAATGCAGGCAGTGAAGCGGTTGACATTTGAAGACAATAAGGAGTCAGTGTTGTTGTGGGATTTTTGGAAAGTCGGTTAAAAAGACAATTAAACTCCGTTAACGGAGGAAAATACAGTAGATTAACAAAAACGTGCCGGATTAAGCCGGCGGGATTTGTAAAATCTACATGATTGATTGTACGGCTGGTTCTGCAACGACAGTGTTTTTTCCAGTGGAACCATAACGCACATTAAAGCCATCGGGCTCATTTCAAACAATCAAACATCGACTGCTTGCGTCCGTGCGTGTTACTCGGCCTTATTAGCGACACACTTCTTTGCTGACTCAGTTGCCTGCTGGCTCCGGCTTGCAACTATCTGAAGACGACCAACCCGCCGGCGTCATCACGGCGGGTTCTGTGGATTTTGGTACGTCGTAGGCCTTCAGATGCAAGAGCGAGCGAAGCGAGCTCAGATCGTGTTAAGACCAATCATTATGTTCATAATAGTCCACAAAAGCTACGCGTGATATAATTGAAACTGAAACTGGGATCTGTATTTTGTCTATCAAAACTTCATCTCAAATAGAAAAACCAAGATGCATTATTATTGGCTTGGGTTTAAATTAAAAAAAACCAGCCAAGTGCGAGTCGGACTCGCGCACGAAGGGTTCCGTTCTTGGTAAATTGCGGTTTATGATTTATGACGTATTAAAAAAAATACTTACTAGATCTCGTCCAAACTATTTTCGATGGAAGTTTACATGGTAATAATAATAATATAATAATTCATTTATTTTCAGACACAGTAGTCCATAATAGTATTACATTTATAAGCATTACATAAATATTAAAGGTTTTAAATATTAAAGGTTTTACAAGATCTTACAGGTTTCAACACTGATAGATTACGCTGAAAAATTTTGTTGTAAGTTTGTTACTCAATCACGCTAGAACGGCTGAACGGATCAAGATGAAATAGGCCGTATCCCAATAAACCAGGTATGATGATCCCCTGGGATAATAAAACACTTTTCACGCGGGCGAAGTCGCAGTTGGAAGCTAGCCATGTAGTTGTGGATATAAAAGTTACTGATGTTGACAGCGAGGTTGCACTGAACGGAAGCACAGAAATACAAAACGAGACCAAGAAAAAACCCCTTTAAAATCCCTACACACTCAAAATCAAAGAAAATATCATAAGCACGGAAGCGACCAATTTATTTACCTCATTTACTCTCAAACAGAAGAGCTCACCCGAGTGAACCGATCTATTCGGCTGTAAAATGAAATCATTCACGTAGAAATAACCAAGCAGACGCTTTAAGGTATTCAACACCTTGTTTCGTAGTACGTAAACATTTTATTTCCTAAGAGTCTGCAGGCAAGTACTAACTTACGAATGATAAAACATTTTCACTTATCAAACGCGGCGCTTGGCAATTTCCTTTCGGAACTGAAAAAGTAGATAGCAATCAAATGAAGACGATTGAGAGTTTGTAACAGGCGTCTTCTATGTGTATACATGTGACACTCTCAGAAAACAAATAAATATTTCGGATGCAATATAGCTCAGTTGGAGGCTTCGGTCAGTAGTAAAGTGAGTAATTAAATAGGCAGGCCGCACAAAAATTTTATTTGCTTTCAGAAATCTGTATCTAGTCTTAAAACAAGTTCTCTGGGTTGGTTGGTTACAAAACATAACAGGTAGACACTAATCTATGCTGTTATATGTACCATCCATTGTTCTCTGTTACCGGAGTATTGTCAAATTCATATAAATAGTCCGTTCATATAAGTGCAACAAGTAAAGCATTACCTCTTATAAGGAAAAGTTGTATGAAACTCCCAAGGGAGTTAAGAACATCAAATTCGTGTGGCAACTCGTGGGAAACTCTTACTAAATATATGTTCACTAGCTGTTGCCCGCGACTTCGTCTGCGAAGCGTTAGTAATTCAAATAGTTTATTTTTTATATCGCGGCATAATATTGTAGGTTTTCCATACAAACTTCTACTCCTCTTTCCACCACCCCGTAAGTATGATTTCGGGATAAAAACTATCCTATGTCCTGCCTAGGGTCTCAAAATATCTCCGAACCAAATTGCATCTAAATCGGTTCAGCGGTTTAAGCGTGAAAAGGTAGACAGAGAGACAGTCAGAGTTACTTTCACATTTATAATATTAACTCCACCCGCGACTTCGTTCGTGTGATGCAACCAAAAATAAGCTGTTATTAAACCAAATAAAAATGTGGTTTCGTAAAGTTCTATGGTTTATGTGTTTGGGACGATTCTTATTTGACTTAAAGAATAATACATTTTAGGTTACCGCTATAAAGTAAAACTTAATTTATCCTTTTTCTCTTTTTTGTTTATGTTAGATTGCTCAGTAAGATGCCTCAAAAAAACTAACATCACTTTACCCTATCAGGGGGGAGGTAGTTTTAAAAAACGTGTTATGTAAATTGTGATTATTTAATTATCTCCACGGAATGAGATTGTTCATACAAACAAATTTCCCCCTTTTCACCCCCTTAAAGGTTGACAGTTCAGTGGCAACTGCGTACCGGAAAACGCAAATTAGGAAGTCCGACCTGGTCAAGGCTGTGGGACTCCGCTGGATGCGAAACGCACAGGACCAATCAGTGTGGCGGCGCTTGGGGAAGGCCTATGTCTCGCATTGGACGTTTTTTGGCTGAAATAATGATGATGGTGAAAGGTTGATTTGCCGAAAATTTCTTCTTCGTACTCCCCTAGATCCCTACATCAAAAACGAAACCTTGGCCAGTATGATTCGTAACAAACTTTAACACCCACTTAATCCTATTTTGGGGGTTGTTTCGAAAAAATTGAATGACAACCTTTTATTGTTTACTTAGGTTGGTATTTATGTCAACTATCAAGTTTAGTAACCCAAGACATAAAATTCTTTAACAAAACTTTATCACCTGTTAAATCGTATTTTGGAGGAAGTATCGAAAATCGAATAATATCAACCTTTATTGTTTGTTTAGGTTGGTATTTATGTCAAGTATAAGTTTATTACCCCAATCAATAATAATAAAAAAAGAACTCCCCCTAAATCGACTTTTGAGGGTAGTTTCTAAAAACTTATAATGGCAACCTTTATTGTTTACTTAAGTTGATATTTATGTCAAGTTTTAAGTTTATTACCTCAAGAAGTAAGTTTCATCAAAAAAAAAAACAACTTTCATTGCTTACTTAGTTTGGTATTTATGCCAAGTTTCAAGTTTATTAACCTAAGTAATAAGATTATTCAAAAAAAGTTTTTATACCCCCTAAATCAACTTGTAGCGGTATTTTTAAAAAACCAATACCTAAAACCTAAAACCCAAAACCTTTATCATTTACTTAGATTACTATTTGTGCCAAGTTTCAAGAATATTAGCCGAAGGAATTAGATTTTTCATACAAACTTTGTCCCCCTTTTTCTCCCCCTTAGGGGAAGAATTTCGGAAAATTCTTTCTTATCGGATGCCTACGTCATACAAAAAACATACTCTCCAAGTTCCAGGTCTCTACGATCAGCGGTTTAGGCTGTGCGTTAATCCGACAGTCAGTCATTCAGGACAAAGCATTTTATATGTATAGAAGAAGGTCGGGTTTTTTGAGACGCATAATTTCGGGTGGACCAAAAATTACTTTTGTATGAAAACGAATGCTGCGTATATAACGCGACACAACACAAAAATCTAATACAGCGTTAATTACGCGTCACTAAAACGTTGCTCAACAATGTTTACCTGAGACAAACGGTCCAGTTCGGTAGTTCCAAATCGATGTAAAGGTCCCCGTCTTAGTGCCATTTGATTCTCAAAAGAAACTTTTACACCCCTAAATCGTCTTCTGGGGGTAATTCCGAAAAATTAATGATGCCAACCTTTATTATTTTGCCAAAGGAATAAGATTTTTCATACAAATAAATGTCTCCTTTTTAACCCCTTAAAAAGTTGAATTTCCAAAAATCTCTCCTAAGTGCTCCCCTACATCATAAAAAGAAGCTATGTGCAGTAAAAGTAATCAAAAATCTTTACCACCCCGAAATCGTATTTTAAGGGTAGTTTCGAAAAACTAATAATGAAAACCTTTACCTATTGTTTATTTAGGTTGGTATTCATGTCAAGTTTCATGTTTATTGACCCAAGAAATCAGATTCTTCAAAAAAATTAACATCCCCTAAATCATCTTTTGGGGGTAGTTTCGAAAAACTAACAATGAAAGCCTTTATTATTTATTTGAACCCAACTATGGTTTAAGCTCGCCCTGGTACATAAACTGTACTATTGTATTTGTATGTTTTTATGTTTTGTGTACAATAAAGAATAAGAATAATAATAAAGCCTTTATTGTTTAATTAGATTGGTATTTATGTCAAGTTTCAAGTTTATTAACACACCTAAATCAAAAAAACTTTAACACACCTAAATCGACTTTTGGGGGTAGTTTCAAAAAATAATGATAGCAACCTTTATTATTAATTTAGGTTAGTATTTGTGGCAAGTTTCAAGTTTATTCACCCAAGAAATCAGATTTTTCAAAAACACTGTAATACCTCCTAAATCGTCTTTTGGGGGTAGTTGCAAAAAACTAATAATGACATCCTTTATTTAGTTGTTTATTTAGGATGGTATTTATGTCAAATTTCATGTTTATTGACCCAAGAAATCAGATTCTTAAAAAAAAAATACATACCCTAAATCATCTTTTGGGAGTAGTTTCTAAAAACTAACAATGAAAGCCTGAATTGTTATTTTAGATTGGTATTTATGTCAAATTTCAAGTTTATTGACTAAAGTAATAAGATTCTTCAAAAAAACTTTAACACCCCTAAATCGTCTTATGGGTTTAGTTTCAAAAAATAATAATAGCATCCCTTATTATTCATTTAGGTTAGTATTTGTGGCAAGTTTCAAGTTTATTGACCCAAGAAATCAGATTTTTCAAAAAAAACTGTAATACCTCCTAAATCATCTAAAATAAAAAAAAAAAAAAAAAAAAGTCTTTATTACTTCAATTGTACCACAAAACACTATATCTAAACACTTTGCGTTACAACTAGGGTAAAGTGTGTTTACGATGAACTCTGGCACCCAATGTAAGATTTAACTTGTGTTTAGGGTGCTTATCTGTTGGGGGTAGTTGCAAAAAACTAATAATGACAACCTTTATTGTTTATTTAGGATGGTACTTATGTCAAGTTTCATGTTTATTCATCCAATAAATCAGATTCTCCAAAAAAAATTACATCCCCTAAATCATCTTTTGGGGGTAGTTTCGAAAAACTAACAATGAAAGCCTTTATTGTTTATTTAGATTGGTATTTATGTCAAGTTTCAAGTTTATTAACTGAAGTAATAAGATTCTTCAAAAAAACTTTAACACCCATAAATCGTCTTTTGGGGGTAGTTTCCAAAAATAATAAAATCAACCTTTATTATTCCTTTAGGTTAGTATTTGTGGCAAGTTTCAAGTTTATTGACTCAAGAAATCAGATTTTTCCATACAAACTTCAACACCCCCTAAATCATAATTTGGGGGTAGTTTCGAAAAACTAATGATGTCAATCTTTATCATTTACTAAGATTACTATTTGTGCTAAGTTTCAAGAATTTTGGTCGAAAGAATTAGATTTTTCATACAAACTTTCAACCCCCTTTTTACCCCTTTAGGCGTGGAATTTCCATAAATCCTTTCTTAGTGCACACTTACGTCACTTGAGGAACCTTTCTGCCAAATTTCATGCTTCTAGACTTAGCAGTTTTGGCTGTGCGTTGATTGATCAGTCAGTCAGTCACCTTTTGCTTTTATATATAAAATATATGTTCATATAGCAAAATAAAGAGATTTAATCGAAAATCGAACTGGCCACCATAAGAAGAACTCAAAAAAAAGAAAAAATGCGCGATTTCAAAGAATGTGAAACAAAACACGGTGTTTGATTCTGTGTTTTTCAGTGAATTTTATTGCAATATTCGTGTTGTCAAAAATGTCTAGCGATAGTGAGTCTACTCCAGAGTTCATCAAATCAATTAGGATTATCCATACATTTACTACCGGAAAAATCAAAACAGAGATACTAAAAAGCCTATGACGATTTTGTTCAATAGAGTATGCTCCTCTGGGATAAATCCTGTCTTCGTCTTGGGCAGCTTGAACCCCTCGCTTCACTCAAAACTCTACAGGGTCCCTCCTTACGTTCAGGCTTCAATAAACCGCCCGTGACGTAAGACACTGCTTTATCCCCTAGGTGTATAATCTAATATTAGGTTAGACCAGAAGCCGACACCGACATAGTTTGGGCAAACGCTACGCAGATTGAGTGGTCAACCAATACAATAATTTGCGCCTACGCACTCGGTATGAGCAAAACTTGTTTGGAACTGCATGCAGCTAAAACAAGGCGTTCTGTATTTTTTTTATTCTCAAAGAAACGATTAAAATAATCCATACTAATATTTGTAATATAAATTGTTAAAGTCTGTTTACTTTGGACCTACTTTCTTTCTTTAAGCTAATTTTAGCTGGAAAAATTTACACTATTAAATTAAATCACCAACAACACTTTTTGTATTAGTTTTTAGGGTTCCGTAGTCAACAAGGAACCCTTATGGTTAATGGGCCCTCCTTCCCCCTCCGCCAGCTAAATGGACAATATGTGAAAAAATTTACGGCAGTAGAAAATGTAACGAAATTAAAAGGCGAACTTACAAAAAGGACTTGGAAAAGTAAAAAAATTGTATATTAATGTATGGGGATAAAGTTTCCGAATGGCAAAGTTAATTTTGTCCCTTCGTTAGAACAATGTTCGGTGCTTTCATTGTTTATGAACGTTAGTAATGTTACCTATTTATATTAGTGAATGTAGTTTATACGGAACCCTCTGTGCGCGAGACAGACGGTTTTTTCTGTATTAATGGATAAGTGCCTCAGAAGGCCATTACGCGTTTCACGCAGAGGCATTTCATGCCAAAAATAAATTAATATTTGGACTTAATAGAAACTCAATCGTTGCAATAGCTACATACAAGCAAGTATGTAAACGAGTAAGGTCCTTAAACTTTCAGTAAGCAGATCAATCAATGTCACCCGCTCTTTAGTTTATCCTCTGTTATTAAACTTCGTTCGCATTGCATCGTCTGCCAATCTTCCTGCAGGGAATACCTCCCTATTATAAATTATTTTTCCCTTATCCCGACAGGGTGATTAGATTACCCGTTTTCCGCATTCCCGTTTCGTGAAAGCGAGTTGTTTAAAAACAATATTAATTCTTAGAATTTTAATCAAAGAAGTTCAAATCCGAAACTATGAGGAATACCGAAAAACACTCAAAGAACTCACGAGCCAAATTTTGATAAAAACTAAAAATGCATCATTAGATAAAAAAATTTCAATATTCCTAGAGTGGAATTGATTTTGAAAGAAAAACCACACTTCATATTATACCATCCGATTGTGTCGCTAAAAAGAATAAAACTTCTAGGAAGTAATGTCATACGGTAAATTCGAAGAAATACCTCATAACTCACCTTGTAGACAGACCAAATAAACCTGAAAAAAAAAATTACACCAAATAACATTAAAAAACTAAAGAAGCAAACTAAAAGGGGACACACAAGAATTTCACTTCTCTAGCAGTCGCGTTTTTGGATTTTTAGAATTAACTGTGTTTATTTATAACTTTTGAGTTAACTTTTTAATTTTTTTCGAATTAGGTACATATAAACATGTAAGTATTACATATTTTATATTGATATCCTAAACGATGGATTTTGATAAAAAACCAACTAGTGAGCCTCCAATCCGCAATATGCAGCCCAAAAGTTGGCATTTTTCTATTTTCCAGTTTTAATAAGTATCCAGTGACAGTCGTAAGGTTAAGACGAATCGATTGACGTAAGAATCATCAAAATCGGCTCACGCGTCTGGTCTCTTGAACGCTACATAGGAACATACATACACACATACATAGGTCTTCTTCTTCTTCGGTACACTCTTGGCAGAGCGGTCGTGGTCATCATGTTGCAGTGAGACTTCGGGTTGCCATAATTTGCCTAACGATGCGACGCCAACCCTCCCTATCGGCTGTTATTCGTGTGCACTTATGCAATGGGCCACCCAATGCAGACTTAATCTGGTCGGACCATCGCATGGGCGACCTGCCGCGCGCTTTCGTTCCTTCCACTCTACCCTGAATTACAAGCCGCTCGATAGAGTCGTTGCCTCGTCGGGACACGTGTCCAAAGAACTGGAGT
This sequence comes from Orthosia gothica, assembly GCA_949775005.1. Classification (NCBI taxonomy): domain Eukaryota; kingdom Metazoa; phylum Arthropoda; class Insecta; order Lepidoptera; family Noctuidae; genus Orthosia; species Orthosia gothica. The sequence continues at coordinate 12,232,928 of OX459044.1, forward strand.
ACTCGAGCTTGAACCATAGCCGATAGACGCTGCCTGATACCGAGTTCTTGAAGGATGGATATGTTAGTGCGAAACTCAGGCCACGACACTCCAAGCATTTTTCTGCAGCACCACATTTCCAGAGCGTCTATTCTCTTCCTCTCAGTTTCTTTCAGCGTCCAGGTCTCGGCTGCGTATAGAAATATGGGGAATACAAGTGCCCGTATGAGCCGGGTTTTCGTGGCTTTGGTGATATTGCGATTCCTCCATATTTTCTTCAGCCTATCCATGGCAGACCTGGCCTTAGCCATGCGTCGCTTGATCTCGTCCCCTTCATCGTTACCATACATAGGTACATAGACTGAAAAACACATTAATTACCCTTCTTCGGCAGTCGGGTAAAATGACATCAACAAATTCAAAACATAATATTACAAGACCACTTATGAAGCGTCAGAATCTAGTGCAACAGTTGAGCAACTAAAGCTCTGAAGATACACTTCAGTCATTATATGCCTTTATATGTTCGCGAGGAGACGAGGGAACAAAGGCCCTCATCCACTAACACACTCGGCCGTGTTCAGTTCTTGTTACTCAAAGCTACTTGGCATTCATCGGGATTTCAGAGTGTGAGTCGGCTTTTTGTGGAAACGTTGGTAAGAAGTGGTTAATTTGTGGTTTTGTAAAGACGCTTTTACATTTTTGGGAATGTAACTATAATGTTATAGATATATTTTTTGTAAAAACTGGCTGTTATAGATCTATCCCGCTTGTGATGTTGTATCCACTGGCGGTTAAAGATCCACCAGATGTTCACCGCGAAGTGGCCAGCCGTATTGAAAAGGGGCAACAAGAACAGGACAGTCGCCACCCTTATATGAACATCAACTTCTTCATGAGAAGCCGCGCTGGCTTCTAATGAAGACGAGAGATGTAAACCTGCCCCTCCATACTCTATCACTCCGGCAGAGCATCTGCCCCCTGGACACAAACTGCAGTGGCCAATCTGGAAATTCCTAAACCAATTGCGGGTACAGGTTGGTTGCTGTAGAAAAAATCTGGCCAAATGGAGTCTCATAGAGTCATCTCAAACACTGTGCCAGTGTGGTGCTCCGTCGCAGGATATGCCCCACCTCCTTGTCTGCCCTTCGTGCCCAGCCACCTGCACATTTTAGGACCTGAACGTGGCTAATGATAGAGTGGTCCAGGTGGCTACATACTGGTCAGACAAAATGTGAGTATAGTTGAGTCAAAATTTGAGTTTATCGACACGAAAAGAAGAAGAAAAACATTGTATAGATCGCCCGGAGGACAAGGTAGAGTATACGGTGGAGGTCAGTCCCGCTTGGGCGGAGCAATACCGTTTCCTCGTGGAGGCCATCGGCGGTGGTGACCACTCGCGTTCGGCTCTGGTTCAGGCCATGGTACGGGGCGAGAGGGAATGGGAAGCTGTCACCTCTTTCTACGAAGCAGTAATGCTCGCGAATGAGGAGGCGGAACGCGTGAGGGAGACGCAACGGAGACGCCCTCACGCCCCAATCCGCCGCAGGAGACGCCCTGGGTATCGGTAGTCACAAGCCGATTCCCAGCCACCGTAAGCGTGGGGTTGCGGATGGCGAGTAATGGGTAGGAACAGACCCGAGTTGAAGGCGCGTAGTGTTCCACGCGCGTCTCAAAGAGATGACAGCAAAACTGTCGGTGCCCGCTAAGGCCGACGCCTGTCTGGGTCGCGGATAAATTTGAAAAGAGAGTTACCGCGGCCCTGGCACAAGCAACTGAAGGAAAACGGGTGGATTCTAGTCAGTAAAAGTCTGACATGTCCTCCCGCTTCTCCCAGAGCGGGAGAAGTCATTGGATGAAATACCATACCAAAAAAAAACTAATAGTCCTTCTATAATTTTAGGTAATCTAACCACGAAACCTGCCAAACTCAAAGCCCAATGTGTTTTGTCTCCATATTCTGCAATAGTCCTGCACCAGCCCGGGATTGTCTTTGGGTGGTCTATGCATACCTTGCATACAGAGATAATTGCCGGTTGGTGTCACATTTCATCCTACATGTCTAACAAGCCCTCTGCGAGTTGGTTTCGGCCCCTAGTACGCCTTTCAAAGGTCCGGGACCCTAGGGCAGCCTAGGGTCCCAAGAAACACAAACAAAAAAAAAAGAGCAGTTTATTTGCATAACAGGTTTTACATTTAACATTAGACACATGGTAGTACATATAATTTCAGGCAATTTATACAAGAGTGTGGCTACACCAGCACTTACGGTTTAAGACATTTATTTTCTCAAAAGATTACATTAATCACTTACAGAGAAAATACAATAATAAGTAAACAAAATAACCGATTAGCGTTTTTAGTAGGGTAGATGTTAATAATGTTAGTGGAGATTGTGTATAGTGACTTGTTTGTTAAGGCCTATGGCACAGTGCGTTTGAATAAGCGGAATTATGTTCGTAATCTCGTCCTCATTTAATACGTATGTAGTTTGCACTCTGCACTACTCGCTGTATCACGATTTTTAAAGATGAACACTTTCATCAAAAAATATTTTTATAGTCTGTGGTTCGTTATGCGTGTTCTCTGTGGATATCTGTCATGTTCATTGTACTTTTTCGTGCCGCGCGCTGTGCACAGAATTCCGTTTTTAATTGTTAAGTTTTACATATTTTGTGAACAAAATGGGAAATAGCAAACGGAGAAAACGGGATGAGGCTATGATCGAGCTAAGTGAACGTTTACGAGACCTGGAAAAGCGGCTAAACCAGAGGAGTCGTCATAACCACGCCGGTAAGTTTTCTTGAAACATACCTACCTACTAAGTAAATTCCTAGAAATTGAATGTTCAAGTAGGGTTTTTAGAGATTATTTGTGAGGTATTTAACCTCATACTTTTACAAATAGACGACACCACTATTGAGCTTTCACGAGAGGTTAGCCGTGGTATGTACGTAATGGTAAAAGTACCTAATTCGAATTTATAACAGATTCGCTTTATAGGTACCTACCTCCATATTTAATTCTTACTGCATCTTATGAGCTTTCACGAGAGGTTAGCCGATGACAGTTACTGCATCTTATGAGCTTTCACGAGAGGTTAGCCGATGACAGTTTTCGTTAGCAAATAAAAAGCAATTCGACTGCATCTTATGAGCTTTCACGAGAGGTTAGCCGATGACATTGTCGTTAATTGAAAAACCTATCCAAAAAGCTTTCACGAGAGGTCAGCTATGGATTTAACAGTTTCGAGCTTAACACTATGCGTTTGTTGCTCAGATGACTACAAAAACCGCTCCAGCTGAGCACGTTCAAGAAGTCGTTCGTCATACAAGCAAAGCAGACGCAGCCAGACGCATATGAGCCGGTCACCTCGACGTCGCAGGTTACTATCTTCCTCACCGGATAATGAATACAGCCGTCATAGTAATTCACCTAGTGATAACTCTCAAACAAAAGGAAAGGGGGGGGCAGACTCGGAAGAAGCACCTCACCTCCAAATGGCTACCCCTGAGGTAGTGCTGGTGGAAAATGCAATACCAGCCCACATCGAGGGGCTCCTGGGTCAAGAAGGCACCCCACCAGCCAATAACGCGATTGAGCTACATGAAAGTTTGACAAAACGTTGGACGGCCATTCTTCAAAACGGCCTTGAAGCTGAAACTAAGGCTAGCATATTAATAAGGCATAACCCCCCAAAGAACTGTAGCCTATTAGTTCCACCACTATTGAATGAAGAGGTAGCAGCTGCAATGAACGAGAATGGTATTAAAAGAGACAAGAGGATTACCGGAAACCAAATTGTGTTATCGGCAGTAATCTACTACTGGCACTTACTACGATTGGCAAGGTACTACACAGTATGATTGGACAAGGTCAATACTGTTAAAGCAGTCAAGAAATCAGGGTTGGAGCTAAAAAACACACCCGCTCAGCAAAAACTCCCTAGGAATAGTTTAAACTACCGGGGCCCACAACGACCACACGTGCCACGTCCGAGTGGGCAAAAGCTGAGACTGAAGCAAACAGCACACCAGACATATTATGCCAACAAGTTGGCGACACAACGGAGACGCTCTCCACAGAAATTCCAACATTCACGCCGCCAGGGCCAGGATCGTCGCGGTCGCTAGAGCAGGTACAAACTGGCAGACTTTAATATTTCTCAGACTACTGGGATAGTATCACTACTAACCCCACTATACGCAAATGGGTCAGAGGCTATTCCATTCCTTTAACCAAGGATCCTGTTCAAACCATAGTGCCACAGAACAATTGGTTTACGAAAGGAAACCAACCTTATTTCTATAGAAATAGACAAACTTTCGCAATTAGGTGCTATACAAAGGTGTTCAACTGTAAAAAGCCAGTTTTTGTCCAGTATATTCTTACACCCTAAGTCAGATCTTTCCTGGAGATTCATACTGAATATGAAAAAGTTTAACAAATTTGTCTCTTCGTCCCATTTAAATTAGAGGACTTAAGAACAGTAACAAAACTTATGACCCCTGGATGCTTCATGGCCACAATTGACCTGAAGAATGCATATTACTTAATATCAATAAAAGAATCTGATAGGAAATATTTGCGTTTCCTATTCCAAGACGAATTGTATGAATTCAAATGCCTTCCTTTTGGTCTTAATACAGCACCATATGTCTTTACTAAAGTCATGAAACCAGTAATGTGTCACCTGAGGTCATTCGGTTTGTTGTCTGTTATCTACCTCAATGACATTCTCTGCCTGGCAGATATGAAAAATGTTTACAAAATGTGTTTATTGCTAAGACACTAGAAAATCTGGGATTTATAATTAACAAAGACAAGAGTTGCCTCCAGCCCAAACAATACTGTCAGTATCTAGGGTTTATACTAAATTCTGTTCAGTTCTCCATAACACTTCCACAGAAAAAGATATTATCTATTATGTAAAAACTTGAGAAGAGTCAAGTCTAAACAAAGATGCAAAATAATTAAATTCTCTAAACTCTTAGGTATCCTTGTAGCTGCATGTCCGGCAGTAGAATATGGCTAGCTTTATACTAAAGTAATGGAAAGTTATAAAACAATAACCCTAAAAAGTAATAATGAAAACTATGAAGCATACCTTTCTGTATCAAATGAAATCAGATCAGATTTAGAATGGTGGTTATCCCATATCCAAATAAATCATTACAAAATTAAACGATTTAATTATTTTTTTTGGAAATATTCTCAGATGCTTCAGGAACAGGTTGGGCTTTAGTATTTAACGGTGTTACAACTCATGGTCACTGGACAGTTGAAGAAAAATGTTTTCATTTAAATTACCTGGAACTACTAGCAGCATTTAAAGGGTTAAAAACATATGCATCTGAACTGAAGTGTTGTGAAATTCTTCTTAGAATAGACAACACCACTGCTATAGCCTATGTTAATAGAATGGGGGGCACCCGCTTTCAACATTTAAATAATCTAGCACGAAAGTTATGGCAGTGGTGTGAGGAAAGGCAACTATGGGTGTATGCATCCTACATTAGCTCGAAAGACAATGCTGTGGCAGATAGAGAATCAAGACGTTCTCATTCTGAAATTGAATGGTCTCTATGTGACATGGCATATGAAACAATTACTGCTAAATTGGGTGAACCCCAGATTGATCTGTTTGCAAACAGATTTAACAACAAATGTAGAAATATGTATCTTGGCTACACGACCCCAATGCACACTCCATAGATGCTTTTACCATTAAATGGCATGGAATATTTTTCTATGCTTTTCCACCATTTAATCTTATAAGCAAGTTGCTACAAAAAAAAAAAAAAAAAAAAAAAAATTAAGAAGGCAACAGGCATTGTTGTAGTTCCATGGTGGCCTGCACAACCATGGTATCCAATGTTTAGATCTATGATAATATCAGAGATATGGTATTTGAACCCCGTAATAACTTATTACTGTCTCCCTCCAGGGAACCACATCCTCTACACAAGAGTCTCAAACTGATTGCCGCCACATTATCAGGTCTGCGTTCCTAAGGAAAGGAATACCTCCTTCCTCAAGGGACATAATGTTAGTTTCTTTATCCGAATCGGCACTGAATCAGTGGATAATCTTCTGTAGCAGACAAGATGTGCATCCCTTGTCAGACTCAGTACCCATGATAATTTCGTTCTTAACGTCTAAGTTTGAGCAAGAACTATCATATAGCTCACTGAACACTATAAGGTCAGCAATTTCTTTAATCTTAGGCCCTCACTTGGGAACAGATGACAGAGTGACGAGATTTTTTAGAGGTATTTACAAACTAAGGCCCAAGAAACCTAAATACGACAAAGTATGGGATCCTAATATTGTCTTAAGATACCTATGAAAATTTATTTCCTAATCAAGGCCTTAGTTTGGAATTACTTACAGAAAAATTAGTAACACTGCTAGCACTTGTAACTGCGCATAGGATCCAAATTCTATCGCTTATTAGTTTAGATAATATTAATATTAATGAAGATAATATTGATATTAAAATCCCAGAAATGATTAAAACATCTGGACCAAACAAACTTTAACCTAATTTAATATTACCATCTTTCAAAGATAATACGAACATCTGTCCAGCAAAAACTTTGCTTTGTTATTTAGATAGTACCAAAATTATAAGGCAGGATTGTAATACCTTGATTATTACACTCAGAAAAACTTACCATGCTGCCTCTACCGCGTCTATAAGTAGATGGATAAAGCAAGATTTAAATGATAGTGGCTTAGATACAGCTAAGTTCACAGCCCACAGCACAAGACATGCATCCACTTCAAAAGCTTCTGAAGGAGGCATAAATATTGAGGTAATAAAGAAAGCTGCAGGCTGGACACAAAAATCTTCTACATTTGCTCGTTTCTATAACATACCAATTGTCAGTGATCCAAATTTGTAAGATACTTTAGTAAGTTAGTGCTATGGTTAAGTGCCTACATTAATACCTAGACAATTAGTCACCACTAAGGCTGTAATAATTAATAAATAATCATTGAGACTGATTACTCTAAAATGATGAGAGAACCAAGTTACTTTAAATTTATTAAATAAATATGTTATTTATTAACACAACTTTCTTCTTTAAACATCTACATACGTATTAAATGAGGACGAGATTACGAACATAATTAAATAGATCGGATTAACTTACCCAGTGACATCCGATCCTCAATTATGTGAAGTAATCTCGTCCTCATTGTATCCCAACCCTTCCCAGATTCTCATCTCTAACCCGTGCGGAAGTTGTGTATAAAAATTATTATTATTTTTTTGGCTATATGTGTGTAATACTTTGAACTAATGAACATGACAGATATCCACAGAGAACACGCATAACGAACCACAGACTATAAAAATATTTTTTGATGAAAGTGTTCATCTTTAAAAATCGTGATACAGCGAGTAGTGCAGAGTGCAAACTACATACGTATTAAATGAGGACGAGATTACTTCACATAATTGAGGATCGGATGTCACTGGGTAAGTTAATCCGATCTATTTAATTGATCAGTTTTATACATTGTTTTAGGATTTCACAAATTAAATAGTGCTTTTCATGGGGGAGTAAGCGGGTGGGTGTAGGCTATTTAGCGTAGGGTTAGTTTCCGTAGTGCTAGTATAATAAATAATAATGGTGCTAGTATAATAAATTTATCCATATTGTTCCATTAATGAAAGATCCTTCAAGATGTGGCATTTTAACAGTTTCTTAAAGGTTGATAAGATTCTAGCCTCTTTTGTGTGTTTAGGTAATTTATTATAATTCTGGGCTCCTTCGTACAAAAACCAAAAACCCTTGCAAAAAAGGTCAACGATGCTCAGGACCTTCATTGGTTTGACATTCTCCAGTACTCCCGACTTGATCTTCATCAATCACACAATCCAGATGTATACAACACGGACTTGCTCCCGTAAACCTGCTGCACTGTAAAAAAACAAATGCTGGTTGTACAATTAATTGATGAATAAAACTAGACTAGATTCCAATTAGAATGCTTTAATTATTAATTATTATTTTCTTAATTTGATTATTAAAGACTGAGGAAATTAAATTTGTAAGGGAACTTTCGAGAAAAGTTGACATTGTTATTTAGTGACGTAACTTTTTACGTTTTTTTGCATGGGTTTTAGTCTTATATAAAAAATAGGCGTAAAACTAATATTTCTGTTTGAATTGTCAAGATCGGTCGACGCATTTATGATTATAGTATGAGATATTTACTGTAGAATTAGTGTAAGGAAAATATACCGAGTCACAGATAATATATGGGGGCCGAGTCACCCACGTCCGTAGGAGTATACCCCTTTCTGATTCCCTACACGTGGTCCCCGGGTGGTGCAAATCAGGTGACATTAACTGGTGGTAGGCTTCGGCCGAAGGCTTGTGACCACCCACCGGGCAAAGACGTACCGCCAAGCGGCCTAGCCGTGTTCCGGTACGATGCTCGGTGTAGCCAACTAGAGGAGTTGGGTCGAGATAGCTGTCCCACTGCATGCTGACCAGCCTGGCACGCGCTGATAGGGCTATATGAAAGAAGAAAGAAAGAAAATATATTTATTTAGCACAGAACAGAAAGACACACAATATATTAATTAATACAACAGATAAAAATACAAATAAAGAAATACTAAAAAAGACTGAAGTAAGAAATCAGCAGCAGTGTGCCTCACGGCTGCGCCAAAAAGGCCCAGTTCAGCAGAAATGCCAGACAACTAGTGCCTGACGCTGGTTTTCAACTGGACCTGATGTTTGAGGTGGCGGATGTAAATCAGTTTTATACTGCATGGTGACGTGTGTATGTATACCTAAATAAAATAAATTTGTATCCTGTAAAAATAGTGAGGAATATGGGAATATGTACATAAATAGTGTTAAAATGAGTAGGTAGCATTGCAGGAATAAAACTACTAATCATGCGGGTAGATAAATATGTCATATAATTGAAACATTTAGTGCGACCATATCTAGCTTCCTTTGTGCTTCAATAAGATACTGCCGTAAGCGTCGTCTAAAAACGTGTAAAGTGTTTATTGCCCTAATCGGTGGTGGCAAGTTATTCCATATTTTGGAAGCCGCATAACGAAAGCTGCCTCTAAAAGCAGCTGTACCCTGAGACTGAGTCGAGAGTTGTTGTGAGCATTGTCTTCTACCGCATTCCCGACTACTCGCAACCCAACTTAGCTTGTCATAAAGGTAATCCGGCTTTTGATATTTTACCACACCGAACAGAAGGCAAGCCAAGTGTAGTTTGCGTCTGGACTTCATCTTCAGTATAAAGTGCTTGTTCAGAAAAGGTGTTATATGACTTCTGTAAGGAATATTATAACAAAACCGAGCACAAGCGTTTTGTACCCTTTGGATGAGGCGGTCTGTACGAGCCAATAGGCGCGGGCCGTAAACCGTGTCAGCGTAGTTCAGCCTGGACAGAACCAGGGTTTCCACTAGCTGTTCCCGTAGTCTTTCGGATAAATAAGGTCTAATATTGTATAAAACCTTAAGGCGATAAAAACAGTTTCTAACCGAGTCTGCTACATGTTTCTCAAAACGGAGGTCTTTATCCATAATGACACCTAGATTTCGCGCTTCATACACTCGCTCAATTGGCTCGCCCATAATTGCCAAGTCAAATGTCAAAGGTAGTCGGGCTAACTGCTGTCTTGTGCCAAATACCATATATTTCGTCTTAGTTGGATTTAAAGAAAGGCAGTTCTCCTCTGACCAGGCGGCGATTCTTTCAAGATCATCGTTAAGGTCCTTAATAGCACTAATGTAATCGTCAGATCTAAAAGATATATAAAGTTGAACATCATCGGCGTATATATGGTACTTGCATTTCTGGAGGCACTTTACAATATCCGCACAGTACAAAATAAAAAGAATCGGGCCCAATATGGAGCCCTGTGGGACTCCTCTCTCTACAGAAATGCGTGTCGATCTAAGGGTAGTGCCGTCGCCCAAACGCAAGTCAACAAATTGCTCCCTATTAGTTAGATAGCTGCGGAACCATTGCACAGCACCGGCGTCGAAACCATAGTAACTTAACTTGGATAGTAACAACGGGATATTTATTGCGTCAAATGCACGGGAAAAATCTAGTAAAACCAGTACTGAGCACATTCCCCTATCCTGTGCAGATAATATATTATCGGTTACATCCAGTAAAGCAGTAGATGTACTACGCTGCTTTCTGAAACCAGATTGTAAATCTGGAAGGACGTTATTTTGTTCCAAAAATAGTGTTAATTGGCGACTAACGACCTTTTCTAATACTTTCGATAAACATGGCAATATGCTTATTGGGCGTAGGTCTTTTAAAGTGGATGGATTAGCATTTTTTGGTAAGGGCCTAACGGAGGCAGTTTTCCATAGGTCGGGGAACGTAGATGTCAGTATGGAGCAGTTTATTATGTCAGTCACAATAGTTAACGTATGCGGCAGGGTCATGTTAATCATATCAAGGGTAATGTTGTCATAACCTTCAGCGTTACTTTTAAGGTTGGAGACAACGCGAGAGATGTCGTTCTCTTCCACTGGAGTGATTGCAAAAATTTCTTCTCCATGTCTGTGATTTTCATAGTAGTATATAAGTGATGTGCTTGCCACGGGGTTACCGGGGACAGTTAAAAAATTTTTATTAATTAGTTCAGGATCTATAAAGTGCGACGGAAGGTCTTGTATGGGCTTATAGGGCGATAAGGTGGATTTTAAATTTTTCCATAATAATTTAGGGTCTTTTATTTTATTATTTATGTTTTGCTTAAAGTACGCAACTTTTTCGTTGTACAACGAACGAATCACTAAGTGTTTTAGATCTTTGTAATATTTCTTTTTTGAATCGGCTTTCGTTTTTCTATAACTACTAAGGGCATCGTCACGCAAACGCATCATAACCTTGATTGTATCCGTAATCCACGGATATGATTTTTCCTTTATAGTACACGTTTTGTTCGGTGCGTGAACATCAAACAGGGAGGTTATATGGGTGTTAAAGACATGCACCATATCATTAACGTTGTCAAGCGTTGAAATTATTCCAAAGTCCAAAAATGATAAGTCTAAATTAAAGCTTTCCGCGCACACATTTTTAAGAGGCCGAAATTTTACCAAGTACGGTTTGAACTTGTCATGCTTAATGTGAAATTCACCAGATACAATCGAATGGCCGTTGATTGAACCGACAGGTACCACCGTTGTGTTTCTTGCTGGTAGGTCAGTACATATGAGATCGATGAGGGTTTCACTGGAAGATGTAAAGTGGGTAGGTGTATTGACCAATTGTGAAAGACTGAGGCAATTCAGAAATTGATTTACATTCTTAGTTTTTATGCCATTCGTGTCAAGCATATTAACATTGAAATCGCCAAGTAAAATGTAGTGGTCGCAATTTCCCAGTGAACTAATGGAATCCGTTATAGCATCTAGGAATAGGATCAGGTCCTGCCATGGTGGTCGGTAGGCTGTACCTATAGCAATTTTTTTCCCGTTCATTGAGATCGTTAACCACATTTGTTCGACCGATTCGAACCGTGGATCGATCGCACCAGACCATACACGCGCGCTCAAACCCCGCCGCAAATAAAAACCGACGCCCCCACCACGACCCGAGCGCACACTCGCTGGCCGCGGCGTGTGGCGCAGACGGTAGCCCGGCACCACTGGAGCGCGCCCGTCCTCGCCCGGTCGTAACCAAGTCTCATTAATGGCCATAACGTCAAAACAATGCCTGACGAGTGCACCAATCAAGTCATCGTGACCTGTACCCAATGAACCAGCATTAAGAAGACCAACTTTAAGAAACTTTTCTCCCTTAGGCATCATTATAATAATTTAAAATGATTTCGTCATTTAACAATATCCATATACACTCAGAAGTTTCAACGGGAGACTAGTCGCGGAGGGAAGCGGGATCCGAGGCACGGTGCGCCGCTGGCCGACCGCAGGTAGTTGGGGGCCCAAGTAGTGTGCCAGCCACACACGAAAGGCTGCCCCGCCAACTGTCGAAAAATCCCGGAATGCACCATCGTGCTGGTTGGCGACCAGATGGGAGGGCCCGATGGACATTCCGAGGGGGCTCGGGCGTCCCCGCAGTCTCCAGACTAGTGCCCCAATGATGGCGTCCTTTCAGTGCGTGTCTGTAGGTTAGCAGCGTGGAACCTCGTCTCACTTCCTTCTCCTCTATTCCATTCACTCTTTTATTTTTTTAAATGCAAAGGAAAAAGAATACTGGAGTTAAACAGCGGCTGCACTCCCTCCCCCACAAAGTGCACCTCACCAATATAAGAGGTCTGCACTCAAAGATCACTGCAGTCCACTATCACCTGGAGGCTGAGAAACCAGCGCTCTTTTTCCTTACGGAGACGCAGATAGCGAATCCGTCAGATGTGTCGTACCTGTCTTACCCAGGGTTCACCCTGGAGCACAATTTTAGACCACGGGCGGGCGTATGTATGTACGCCCGTGATGACATTTGCTATCGGCGTCTCCGTAACCTTGAGGACTCCCGATTCACAACGCTCTGGGCTCTGGTGGACACAGGTCTTGATAAAATTATCTACGCCTGTGTCTACCATTCGCACAGCGGAGATCTGGAGACAACCAGGCTCACAGAGTACATCAGTGAGGCGGCTGATGCGGCTCAGCAGCGGTACCCTTCAGCCCAATTAGTGTTACTGGGGGACTTTAATGCCCACCACCAGGAGTGGCTCTTCCCATACCAGTGCACTGATCATGCTGGACGGGAGATGCGTAAGCTTTCGCTAGCGCTAAACCTCACCCAGCTGGTCCAGGGGGCAACGAGGGTACCGGATGTTGATTCGCACACAGCGAATTGTTTGGACCTTCTGCTGACAACAGATCCAGACAGATACTCTGTGTCAATAGCTTCACCTTTGGGTAGTTCCGACCACTGTCTGGTGAAGTCTGTGTCCGTCTATTCCCCGCCCGATCCCAGCCCAAGAGGCACCCGGCGGGTTTGGCGGTACAAGTCAGCAGATTGGGATGGTATGCGATCTTTCTTTGCATGCTATCCTAGCCTACTTGCTTTTCTTCGACTGATCCATCAACGTGCGCGGATGCCGTGACGGATGTGTTGCGTCAGGGAATGGAGTACTACATTCCGTTCTCTGACGTATCAATGTCTAGCGAAGACCGGCCATGGTTTGGTGCCGAATGTAAGCGCGCCGACGCGCTTAAACATGGGGCGTACCTGGCTTGGGTCGATGCTCGATCGCGCAAGGCAAGTGACGTGGGTCAGAAGAAGAAAGCCTTCAACAGGGCTGCCAAGTCGTGCAAGATGGTGTTGCGACGGGCTCGGTTCGGCACATCGGCCGAATAGGGACCAAACTTGCTTCTTACCCAGCAGGTAGTAAAGCGTTTTGGTCCCTGGCTAAATCGGTCGAGTCGAACTTCTGCCGTCCCTCACTACCACCACTGCTGAAACCCGACGGGTCGCTGGCCCACTCCACTGAGGAGAAGGCAAATTTATTTGCCTCTCTTTTTGCGGAATCTTCACGTCTGAATCCTGGTGACGCGCGGCCCCCTCCTTCTCCTGATGGATGCGAGACGAGTATGTTGGACATTCGGATCCATCAAAAGGACGTCCGTAGGGTGCTGCGCAACCTCGACGTGAACAAGGCTAGCGGTCCTGACGGAATACCAGCAATTGTTCTTAGAACCTGTGCGCCTGAACTGTCTCCGATCTTGACACGCCTATTCCGCCTTTCGTATGAGGCTGGAAAAGTGCCGAATGCTTGGAAGCAAGCTAACGTACAGCCCGTGCCCAAGAAGGGCAGTCGAGCTGACCCGGCCAACTACAGACCCATATCTGTAACCTCCATACTCTGTAAGAGTATGGAACGTGTACTCAATATTAAGCTCCTGGCATACCTAGAAGCAAACGATATCCTTAGTGACCGCCAATATGGCTTCCGCCGAAATCGGTCTACTGGGGATCTTCTAGCGTATGCCATTCACATCTGGAGTGAGGCCATCGAGAGGCACGGGGAAGCGCTTGCCGTCTCCCTCGACATCTCGAAGGCTTTTGATAGGGTTGGATACTGGCAACACTGAGCGAAGTGACATGTCAAATTTGTTCTCCGTATTTTAAAATGAGTTTTAATTATTATTTAAGTGAAATTAGTGTGTAATTACAAGTAAAAACATAATAAAACGGCATAAATACTTAGGATTATTGTTTTCCTGGCGAACTATCAAGTTAAATAAGAGTTTTTGCTCCGGAGGTCGACCGGTAACCTATTGAACAGCTGACGACCGAACTACGGCATTACACGGGGAGTATTGTTTACTTACGTTTTTATAATTATAGCACACAATATTAATTAACTTTGTAATACGCTCTCCCTTAGTTTTTAACGAAACAATTTTGCTAATTTAGCACTCTGTAGTGTTTGTAAATCGTTTCGTTGACAGCGTAGAAAACGAAACAAAATCAACATTAGGCCCATTTAATTAGTTTTTAACCGACTTACAAAAAAAGGAGGAGGTTCTATGTTCGACTTTATGTTTGTTTTTTTTTTTTTTTTTTTTGTGTATGTTCACCGATATCTCTGTCAATTTCGGACCGATTTTAAAAATTCTTTTTTAGTTTGAAAGAGCATGTTTCGAAATTGGTCCCATTTTAATTTGGTGAAGGTCTGATGAAGAACTTCGGAGCTACACAACAGAACTCTTCAATAAATAACGGCAAAACTCTCGGGATTGCTGCAATCGCATGTCTGTTTGTTGTTTATACCATTTCATAACATAACATCACGCCAGTACGCTCTAAAGGGGTACACAGATCTCTCATTTCACCGGTTATGTATAGGTTTCATATTATTCGGTTAATCTATTCTGGAGTTATAGGGACCTTAATAAACAACTTGCTATTAGGTTGGTAAAACTAAAAAGGGAAAAATAAAAAACTTTTTTGCAAAAAAATACTACCGACTTCCAAATGAAAAACTACAAAGTGAAAAATAACTTAACTTTTGGAAGTCGGTGTCCATATCGCAAAAATATAGTACCTACGAAAGACACCGACTTCCAAAAGTTAAGTTTTTCATTTGGAAGTCGGTAGTATTTTTTTGCAAAAAAGTTTTTTATATTAACTGATTCTTATCCTCTACTTTTACCAAACGACCCTCTAAATCTGGCCCTGTCGCAAAATCCGTTCTTAGCGGACGTCTACTAACTACAAAATACCTCCCTGCTAAATTTTACGTTAGAAGCTCAAAAAATTAAGGACTTTCATACAAACTTGCGAGAGTCCTTAGACCCCCTAAATCCGGCCCTGTCACAAAATCCGTTCGTATTTCATCTTTATACGACAAGCGGTTTTCGATATTTCGTGATAGGTGAGTGAGTGACTTTTCTGTTTTATATATAGATAGATAGATATCATTGTTTCATATTAATAAGGGATATGTAGATAATGTGTTATCCCAAAAACATAAGAAATTTATGCATAAATTAATAAAAATAAAATATTATAAAAAATATAGTTTTTCGCAACGACAATATAATTTACGAAATGTTTTAAAATACATTAAAAAACACATGTCTTTTTTTTATTTCAACAACCCCATTCCCGAAATATACGAGCATTCCCCGGAATACGCGCGACCTCTTTTATGGCTGGTATTTAGTTTTTACGATGTTTAATTGACATAAAGTTCATTATGCTATGTACAATTTAGATACAAAAATTCACGTCTATTCCAATCCACGGCAATGTGAATTAAGCTCTAGGCTTTATGCGGCGATAAAAATTGACAGAATATACATTTCACCAAAAATTATATTATCTGTGACCGAAATGACTGTCTTCAGTAAACAAATAGCTAGAATAACCACTGAAGCATCTAGACACCAATGCAAGGATAACAGTTAATTTAAAAATTAGAATACGCACCAATGGGATCAATCAGAGTCAGATAGTTTAAAGTTTAACTTACGAACGAAGCAAAAAAAAACAAATGGTGGTTATTTAGAAATTTTCTCTTAAAAAGTAGATATTTTCTGTTACTTTACTAGAATCCTGAGTTCAGCGAGAGATTGAAGCTAGCCCTGATTGGTTTGTATGGCATAATATAATTCGAAGTTTTCGAGCAAGTAGTGTAAAAAAATATAACTTACGTCCTCTCCAGCCTCTACGCACTGGTTAATTTCATCAAAGCTTTCTGCAAGATTAAAAATAGCAACCAATGTGACAGCCATTAAAAGAACTTCAACCTTGAACATTGTATTTATTATCATGGCTGTCACATATGGCCAAAATGTATATTAGTCATGGTTTTATGTTGTAAGTAGAGTTGTGATTATTACTATTTAAATTTATAGAATGCAAAATTAATAATTATTTAATTAATAAATATAAGACTATTTATTCCAGTTTTCGTGCTAGAAATTTTGATATTACAGCACTATAATTGCTTGGATCTTATTAAAAATATAATTAAAACGATGAAGAACTTGTAAACAGGCTCGGGATTGTAGAGGCTAACAAAAAAAAACTTATTTTCAGTAAAAAACAATAATTATCCACCTAATATCACAAGAAAAACATAAAAAAAAAATAGGAAGGACGTGACTTACCTACTTCCTTTGGTATCAAGAAGTTCCTTCAACTGAAGCTGGCAACGTAATGGTGCAAAGAACTGTGATGCGGTTTATATACCCACAAGTTTAATACACAAGAAAGTACAACAAGAAAGTTAAAAACTTGGGGATATTCATCGACAAAAACTTTTCATGGACTGCCCAACTGCAAGAAGTTAGCCGCAAGTTGTTTGCATCTGCTGCAACTTTGAGGAGACTGCGGCATTTTCTTCCGACTGCCACCAAGATTGCGCTTGCACAATCTCTTCTTCTTCCCATCCTTGATTATGCTGATGCCAGCTATCTCGACCTTACTCAAGAACAACTCGATAAACTTGAGCGACTTCAAAATGTTTGTGTAAGGTTCATATTTGGTTTGCGCAAATATGACCATGTTTCCGAATTCCGTGTAAAGCTCAAGTGGTTGCCAATTCGCCTTCGCCGGAATGCTCATATTCTTTCTCTTTTGTACAATGTGCTATTTACTCCTTCTACCCCTCTTTACCTCAAGGACCGGTTTCAGTTTATCTGCGATTCCCACACGAAATCTCTTAGGTCATCAGAAAACTTGCGACTTAGAATGCCAATGCATTCCACTACATTCTTGGATAAATCATTTACTGTCCAGGCTGCTCGTTTGTGGAATGCATTGCCTGACCCAATAAAACGTGCTCAGTCGTTGCCTGTCTTTAAAAAACTTGTAAAGGAACATTACCTGACTCTGTGATCCTGTCTTTGTGTTATGCTGTATTGTTTTCTTATTTGTTTATTTAGTTGTATGTATGTATTTATGTATCTATTATAGTAGTTTGTTTTTAGTACCTAATTGTACTTAGTACCTAATACTTGTGGGATTTGAAATTGGCACCAAGTGCAACCCCATATCGTGTCCAGGCTATCTCTATCCATTCAAGGTTGCCTGGAAGAGATCGCAGAGCGCGATAAGGCCGCCTGTTGTATGTTTGTTTTAATTTTAATGTTTATTTTTGTATTGTTTTATCTTGGTGTACAATAAAGTATATATAAATAAGTTTACTTGTAACTAATTCGCAAATATATTTAACGAATTAGTTACAGCATATAATACCATAATAATGAATTGGGACTGGCCTCCAAAATAGGAGATAGGACATAGTTGGCTATATTGTACCAACAGTTGATTTGCAGCTACCTCTCTAGATTATGCCCATACATAAGGCCAATACTGAAGGGACTCTACTCGACTCAATCGCTATGACAACGAAAAAATCGAATACAATTACTGTATTATATACGTAACTATAATTTTATTTGAGTCGTTTCCAGTTAGAGTAAATGATTTAGATATTATGTATGCTAGGGGTTAGTCATAGTGGACCCAGAGAAGTGACATAATCCAGTTTTCACAGTCGAAACTAACGTAATTAAAAACCTTGGCAAGTGAGTCTTTGGGAGTATGCGGAACAGGGTGTGAAGTCTCACAAACCTCCATAGAAAAGACATAGACACGTGACTTTGTAATATATACCGATCACAAGCCACTTACATTCGCATTTCATGCCAGGAAAGAGAACTGCTCTCCCAGGCAATTTTGCCACTTAGATTATATTTCAGTTTTGTACTGACATTCGGCACATTTCAGGGAAGGACAATGTGGTTGCTGATACTCTTTCTCGTATCGATGAGATCGTCCTACCTCTCGATCTGCAAAAGCTAGCAACCGCACAAAAATCCGACCCTGAAATGAAACAACTTTTGAATGGCAATAACTCCCTACACTTGGAAAAGGTCAAACTACCTGGCACACATTCAGAGCTGTTTTGCGATGTAAGTGACACCACGCCTCGACCATATGTGACGCAGGAGTTACGTCGACAGGTCTTTGAGAGCCTTCACTCTCTTAGCCATCCCGGTGCCAACGCCAGCATCCGACTGATCACCGAACGCTATGTATGGCCTAGTATTAGAAAAGATTGCAGGGAATGGATGAGTACTTGCTTAGCATGCCAAAGGGCCAAGGTTCATAGACATGTGTCAGCACCGTTGGGCACGTACAAGCTTCCCCACGCTAGGTTCAGGGACCTACATATTGATCTCGTTGGTCCGCCGTTTCGAGCATTTGTAAGTAGTTTCCATACTGTTTGTATATTTTTACTGTGCTCCTGGGCTCGTTCAATCACGTGTGTGGCGGAGGGAATAGGACAAAATATATATAATAAGGAAGGGACAACAAACGTTTTCTGGTGGTATTCGCGCCACACTGCTAGGCACGTTCCCGACACGAATACCTCGCTGCGCGCGAAACACACACAAACACAAATGCCTAGGCGGAGCACAATACCACTCGCGTACAGCGACTACAATTTCAAGTAAAGAGCGGGTGGCTAACGATGAATTTCAAACAAAATACCAGGTCTAGACCGAATCTTCAGGTCTAGCGCCGGCAATCACACTGTTACGAGTCAAGTGTCAACTGTCAACTCCACCAACAACTGTCAATATCGATGACAGTGACTCAATGTTGCAACAAAATAACAAAAAAGGAACGAAACGTTTTCGTTCCGAACACTAATAAAATACATCTCATCATATCACATCATCAGCCTATTAATGTTCCATGTTGCTGGGATACAGGCCTCCTCTCTGTGAGAGGGAATGGGCCGTAATCCACCACGCGGGCCCTGTGGGGGTTGGTGGGTGTCACATGTCTTCGGATTTTTGGTTTTAGGACATGCCGGTTTCCTCACGATGTTTTCCTTCACCGTTTTGAGAGCAGTGGTGAAGAAATTATTTACACAAAGTAAAAAGCCTGCCTGGGCTCGAACCCACGACTTACAACTTGTAAGTCGCGGCCGATTCCACTCGGCCAACACTCTCCTCAATCATCAAAATACATTCATACTACTTAAGATGAACTTTGACAAAACCAAGGTCATGTTGAATGCCCACCTATCAATATCGGACACTACACTCCAAGTGGTAGACGAAAATGTCAACCTGGGACAAACCGATCAATTTTGCGCAATGTCTCAAGACAAAAGTCTATGACTGCAGTGTGTGTTGCCAGTGATTACATACGGGACCGAAACGTGGTCGCTCACTATGGGCCTCATCAGAAGGCTTAAAGTCACCCAAGAGGGAATGAAAAAGAGAGTTACCGCGGCCCTGGCACAAGCAACTGAAGGAACACGGGTGGTTTTAGTCAGTAAAAGTCTAACACGCCCTCCCGCTTCCTCCCAGAGCGGGAGACGTCATTGGAAAATTTCACACCCCAAAAAATAATAAAAAAAATGGAGGAATGAAAAGGGCTATGCTCAGATTTTCCTTGCGTGATCGAATCACAAATGAAGAAATCCGCAAGAGAACCAAAGTCACCGGCAAAGCCCGATGAATTGCCAAACTTAAGTGGTAGTGGGCAGGGCACATTGCTCACAGAACGGGTGGCCTATGAGGCCGAAGGGTTCTGAAGTGGCAACCGCGAACTGGTAAAATGTTGCGTTGGAAATCCTCCACCTACGTGGAACGATGACCTGGTGATGTTTGCGGGGACCCGCTGGATGCGAGACGCACGGACCGGTCAATGTGGTGACACTTGAGAAGGCCTATGTCCAGCTGTGGACGTCTTTCTGCTGAAATGATGATGATGATACTAGTATTATAAATTCTAAAGTGTCACTTTCTGTCTGTCAGGACATAGAATACTTCTCATCTTGGTAATAAATTCCATTAAGATAATAAAACACTGTTCACGCGGGCAAAGTCACGGGCATATGCTAGTATCTGCGTATATAATATCTTGAATAACGCACGCAGAATATGTACATTGAAATTGAGACAATAGAATAGAATACGTAATTTCTCAAGACATATGGACCGTTTCGAATGTCGAATTAACAGAATTTGCTTCAGAAACAAATCTCCATAAATAGTTTTAAAGCCATGTTAGGTGAGGTGAGGCTAGTAATAAATTAAAGGAGGATTGTAATAACTGCTAGTATATTTTACTGATATGTCTTCATTATGCAGTCATCATGATTTTATGGTATCTATCTTCTATATATATACGAGTTCAAGCGAAAGGTCACTCACTTCACTCACCTATCACGAAATATCGAAAACCACTTGACGTATAAAGATGAAATTTGACAGGGAGGTTCATCAAGTGACATAAGTGCGCACTAAGAAAGGATTTTTGGAAATTCCACCCCTAAGGCGGTAAAACGGGATACAGGTTGTAAATTGGACACATGAAATTTTAGATTTACGCCCTTGGTTGATAAAAAGAATTTATATATTGAAAATCAAAATCAATTCTTTTTTATTTCACATGGCCTACATAGGCACTTATAAAACGTCGATAAAAGGTGCATAGTTCGCGTTGAAACAAAAAAATATAAAACGAATTAAAAAGTTAACAAATGTTACCAAGCATCTAGAAGGCCTGCAATGTTCACACATTTACAAAACAATCGGTAATAGAATCTATACAAAAGTAAAATTAAAATAAGGTACAACAAGGCTAAGTTAACTATTTATAGGTATTAAGTTTATTAACTGGAGTTTGGAAATTGCATCCCTAAAAGGATAAAATAGGGGTTGAAAATTTATGTCACATTTCTTCGGTTTGGAAGGTAAAACATCTGAAATTGTTGGTTTACGCTCTTGGTTAATAAAAAAAACAATGATTTATTTTTTAATTTCGGAAATTCTACCCCTAAAGGAGTAAAAGGGGGTTTAAAGTTTGTGTAAAATTTCTACAGTGTAAGTAGGACACCTGAACTTTTAGATGTATACTCTTGGGTAATAAAAAGAATTCATGTATATAATTGTTTTTTGGAAATTCCACCCCTAAGGAGGTAAAAAGGGGGTTGCAATTTTGAGTGAAACTTCTACGCTTTTAAGGGTGACACGTGAAATTAAAGATTTACACTTTTTATTGGTAAAAAGAATGCATATATTTATTGGTTTTTGGCAATTCTACCCCTTACGAGGTCAAAATGTCGAAATGTTTTTGGGCTTAGATATTTTAAACTTGGCATAAATACTAACCTAAGTAAATAGTAAAGGTTTTCATTACTAGTTTTTCAAAACTACTCCTAAAAGAAGATTTCGGGGGTGTTAAAGATTTTTGAAGAATTTTACTCAACAGGGCTTATTTTTATGATGTTGGGAAGCACTAAGAAAGGATTTTTTGAAAATTCAACCTTTAAGGGTGAAACTAAAAAGTCATCTGTAGGATAAAATACGGATCACGCGAACGAAGTCGCGAGCGAAGTGCTAGTTTACCTATGAAATTTGGTACCGTTTTACACCGAGCCTCTTTGAACAGAAGAATAATATGCAAATGAAATGGAATGACATCGTTTTAATATACAAATCGGCATTTTCATAGCTAAAGAATAGTAGGGTATTAAAACATGAGTGGTTTTTTAATAATATCACACAAATGTTTTAATACCTAGTTATGTGCAGTTTCATACAATGCTTTATCTACACTCTTACATTGAGATTAACCTGCTAATTAGAAAAAGTAAAAAAATAGCGCCAAAACCCAGCACATCACTGCATTAACCACGCATGCGCTAAAGCGGGCGTTGCCACAGACAAGTAAAAATTGGAATCATATTTTTTATAATAGGTACTATAAAAATGGGGTGCGTCTCATTTATATAATTAAAAAGACAAGTCCTGACTGACTGACTGACTGATTGACTGACTTATTGACTGACTCATCAACGCCCAGCCCAAATTCTAAGACCAAGAAAGCTGAAATTTTGCACAGAGGTTCCCTTTATAACGTAGACAAGGAATAAGGACGGATTTTTCGAAATTCATCCCCTAAGGGAGTTAAATAAGGGATGAAAGTTTTTATGAATCTCTGTCATTTTTAAATTGAAATGAATGAAATATGGTATTTAGCCTCTAAATATAAAAAAAAAAAACCGCTTTAAGGATTTTTTTAATTTCATCCCTTAAAGGGGTACAACGGGGTGTTAAAATTTGTAAGAAAAATAAATTGTTTATCATCAAAATTACTTGAAACTTAGTATTTCTGCTCTTCAATACAATTAAAGGGCACTAGACGTTTACAAACATATAAACTCACATACACAAATACCCAGAGCCGGAACAACTATCTGTAGGTCAATTGTTTCTTCGACAATTATTCTGCTTCGAAATTTGTGAATTAAACAGATACAAAATATAGCTGGTAACGTCCAACCGCGTGTTACCTACGACGCGTCAAGCCATTCTACGACACATCGACAACTATTCATCGAAAATGAGCAAACTCTGTGAATAAGCAAAACTATCATCGCTGTGGCACAGAAAAGCCGCGTATAATCCAGGAAGAGTCATTACACCGGCTCAAAGTTACTGAAGATAAAACTGAGATGAAATTTGGTATGGAGATAGTTTGAGACCATGGGAAGGACATAGGCTACTTGCATAAAACACGAAAGGGGAGAAATGGGGGATGGGGCGTTACTTTTGTATGAAATTTCTTAATAGGGCTTAAACCGATGAACCGATTTAGATGGCATTTGGTATGAGAAAAGGAGAAAGCGTGTTCATACGTCGAATCCCAATATTCCCCATTGGCCTATCATTTAAATTCAAAAGACGCCAGTTTCCAATCAAACATAGTTTTGCTATTACTATTAACAAAGCTCAAGGGTAGCAGGGTGCATTTACCATGCTTTTCCCACGGCCAGCTACATGAAGCTGCTGATGTTCGCATATGTCCAGGGCCCAGAATGTATATGTATTTGCACCAAATGAAAGGACATACAGCATAGTATATAGAGGCGTCCTAAAATGTTGTACACATGATTGACGGCATAAATAAGGAATGTCAATTAACTGTAGATAACATTTATGATAGAGTGGTATCTTCAATTCGCAGGAAAGCAGAACCTCTGCAGACTCTTTAGTTTATTTATTTCCTTTTGTAACTATTTAACCTATACATGTATTGACCAACGTCTTCAATTAAATAAGTTAATCGTTATTACGTTAATACTTCGTGTGCCTATACAGGCTGAGTTTTCCAAGTGGGCATGGATGGCCAAATCATCACCATGAAGAATAGCACAAAACTATCAAAGGAGTCACGAGGCCGATTTTGATTAAAATTAAAACTGCAGCATTGGAATTTTTTCACTCTGTATGTCGACAACCAGAATTGATTGACAAAATCTATATTAACGCGGGCGAAGCTGCGGGTAACAGCTAGTATCATATAAATTTATTTGGTATATTTTAATTTCAATAACGTTCACAATATATAATAACCGTGAGTTATACCAACTCATATACAAAGCAATCCGACTCGGATGGGTTATATGAAGTTAGAAGGTTAAGGCGGGAGCGGAGCGAAGTGCCAGGTCTTCTCTATGTTGGTGTATCATATGGGTTAGTTTTGGTTAGAACAGTAAGCATTAACTCGCGAAGGCGAACGAGTGAAGCGAGCATGCAGCAGGAGCGGCGTGACAGAAACGAATCGCTGCAAAACCGACTCCACGTAGTCTTGTCTGCCCTAATCCTAGAGTGTTATTTAAAATCGCGTAGGCACGGAGGGGCTAGGTGGCGCGCGAGCTGAGTCGCAGGTGGTTTTAACACTCGCCGAAGCCGTGGTTGTGAGCCGAAGCCGAAGCCGAGTGAGCGTGAAACACAACTGCGACGATAAGCTCGTATGGGACCGCTGGAACCCGCAGCGCCGGAGTCGTGATAGGAACCATGCCTGCTGACTTGCATGCTGCATGTATGCTGTATGCTTGTTTGCATGTTTACTACGTTTTTTTGTTTTTACTAGGCGTTTTATCATATAAGACTAAATAGGTTTTATGTCTTTTGAGTGGTATATCAAACGATTATAGATTCAGTTGTTATATCTTGTAAATATTACAGATTTTGTAATTATATCATATATTACTTACCCATAAAAATGGCGCGCCCCGCATAAGCTTTCATTATAAAAAAATAATTGATGGAAACTCCTTGGTGATATTAACGGCTTATGTTTAACTAAACACCACAACTAGTAAAATGTAACAGCAAAAAAACACTTCATATTGCCAAAAATGGTAAATAATTAACAAAATTAAATCCCCATTTTAGCGTGAAACTAAAACCTAAAAAAATACAACTTGTGATCCTACTTAAAGCAACCAACTCCAAATTATAATCTTTTAATCCAAAATATATACCTGCACGCTACAACGCATCACCACCCACGCCACTTACAAGCTGTTATGACGTCATTAAAAAACAGAGCTCATGACTTGTGTGACCCTGAGCACCTGGAAGGGGAACTGGACCATGTTCAGGAGGTACTAAAACGTAACGGGTACGTTGTCAGACGGCGAATGAAACGGCCCATTCCAAGATGCAAACATCCTGAGGTAAATAGACAGCCTGCCTACCTGCCTTACGTCAGAGGAGTAACGGACAAGATCGGCTCGATGTTGAAGAAGTACTCCATAAACACTGTATTCACGCCGGGACAAAAGGTGAACAGCATAGTGGGCACACCAAAGGATGTACTACCGTTTCAATCACCGGGTATTAATAAAATCAACTGCAGCTGCGTTAGTTCATATATAGGCCAGACTAAGCGGACTATAGCTGAAAGGGTCAAAGAACATATCGCCGCTGTAAAAAACCGGCAGTCCAATAAGTCGGCGATTGCAGAACACCTATTAGAAGGCGGCAGCAATCACTGGATCGAATTTCATCGTCCACAAGTCCTCTCCACGGAACGCCACTTCTATTCAAGAATTGTACGTGAAGCGATTGAAATTAAAAAACACAAAACGTTCAATCGGGATGACGGTTACAAATTATCCGCGGCGTGGAATCCAGTGATTCAAAAATCATTACCTCGTTTTGTGCAGTCGGCAAACTTACAGAATAAGGACACGGTCAGTGTAGTGTGTAGAAAAGTGAGGGTAGAGGAAGAATTTTCTGCCCCAACGGAGCCAGTACACCGAGACACCAGTCTACCCGGGACCACGGTCGTTGCAACACGGCCGAAACGTCGGGCGAAATAGGTAAACAAACAATCGTAATTATCGCGTTAAATTTCCCGTTATAATTATATTGTTTTCAATTATGAAACGCGAAAGTTTTAAAGTTAATATTACAAACCGATACGGGTCGGAAGTTGTAAAACAAGTGCGTGATCTTGAATCCCTACGGAAAAAACGTGCAAGAACAGAAACATCGTTGATATTTTTAATTAAGTGTCGCGATTGGGACTTATTACCTACATGTGTTCGAATAAAACCGCGTAGTGATATTGCATTTTCTGGTAGGATTCTACACAATGCGAGTGTACGTCTCCTGAGACAATTAATAAGGAAAAAACCTAGTGAACTTGATCGTGTTCACACAGAGTTATACGCGTTGCATAATAAGTGTTGTGTAGGTTTATCTCGCGAAGACTACATATCTGTGATCGGATAACTTATGTACAAGCTAGTCGCACTTATGATCTATGCAGTGCCCAACATGAGCGAAAATTCTCGAAGTTGTTAAGTCGACGGTCTTTTGAGGATAAAGTACCCGCTGAATGCGATAAGCAGAGAAAGAACGTTATAAATTTATCAAATGCGAGTTTAGACGAAGCAACTATCAGCATCTTGGCTAAAGGTATGAACTTCGCGTTAACACCTAAGCGAATACCGTACGAAATTGTAATCAGTGGTGTTGAGGAATCGATTCAACGAAACAAGATACCGACAAACGATGCCGAGGCACTACGGCAGGATGTTGCGGTTATGTTACGGAATTTGAAACTCCCGCAAAGCAACATTACGAAAGAAGAGCGTCAAGCATTGAGGAATATTCGGGAAAACCAGGATATTTTAGTGCTCAAGGCCGACAAGGGGAACGCCACGGTTGTGATGAACACTACTGATTACCAAATCAAAGTACGGGAGTTGTTGTGTGATGATAAGGTATATAAACCGGTATCTTACAACCCTACGGCCAGAGTAACGCGACGAATACGAACTGTGATCAGTGAAAATGAAGACCTTTTTACAGAAGACGAGTTCAAAAAACTTTACGCCCTAAAACCGCACCAACCACCAAAATTATATGGGCTGCCAAAAATACATAAGTCTAACGTGCCGGTGCGTCCAATCGTAAGTCAAATTGCTTCTCCCACTTACGACCTTGCCAAGCACGTTGCGTCAGTGTTACAGCCACTGGTTGGAAAGACATCGTCTTTTGTAAAGGACTCGCGCCATTTCGTGCAGATTATACAGTCCCTAACATTGGAACCGGATGACATGATAGTGAGTTTTGACGTGGAGTCACTTTTCACCAATGTTCCAATTAAGGAGTGTTTGGACGTCATTAAGGGCAAACTGGAGGACAGCGAGATGCCTTTGAACTATGTTGATCTACTTAGAAACTGTTTAGATGGCAATTACTTCCTATTCCAAGGTCAACATTACCTCCAGATTGATGGTGTCGCCATGGGTAGTCCTGTTGCCCCGGTACTAGCTAATCTCTGGATGGAACATTTCGAAGAAAAGGCACTGAGCCTAGGACTGAAAACCATCAGACTATGGAAGAGATACGTCGATGACATCTTTTGTATTATAAAAGGAAGTAAACGGGAAGTGGAACAATATATAGCTCACCTCGACTCCATTCACCCAAACATGAGGTACACTTACGAGGTGGAGACGGACAGGTCGTTGTCATTCCTGGATGTCAGAGTCACTGCGAGACTTGATGGATCACTTTCACACTGCGTTTATCGGAAACCCACACACACTGATAGATACCTGCACGCTACATCACATCACCACCCACGCCACTTACAAGCTGTTATGACGTCATTAAAAAACAGAGCTCATGACTTGTGTGACCCTGAGCACCTGGAAGGGGAACTGGACCATGTTCAGGAGGTACTAAAACGTAACGGGTACGTTGTCAGACGGCGAATGAAACGGCCCATTCCAAGATGCAAACATCCTGAGGTAAATAGACAGCCTGCCTACCTGCCTTACGTCAGAGGAGTAACGGACAAGATCGGCCCGATGTTGAAGAAGTACTCCATAAACACTGTATTCACGCCGGGACAAAAGGTGAACAGCATAGTGGGCACACCAAAGGATGTACTACCGTTTCAATCACCGGGTATTAATAAAATCAACTGCAGTTGCGGTAGTTCCTACATAGGCCAGACTAAGCGGACTATAGCTGAAAGGGTCAAAGAACATATCGCCGCTGTAAAAAACCGGCAGTCCAATAAGTCGGCGATTGCAGAACACCTATTAGAAGGCGGCAGCAATCACTGGATCGAATTTCATCGTCCACAAGTCCTCTCCACGGAACGCCACTTCTATTCAAGAATTGTGCGTGAAGCGATTGAAATTAAAAAACACAAAACGTTCAATCGGGATGACGGTTACAAATTATCCGCGGCGTGGAATCCAGTGATTCAAAAATCATTACTTCGTTTTGTGCAGTCGGCAAACTTACAGAATAAGGACACGGTCAGTGTAGTGTGTAGAAAAGTGAGGGTAGAGGAAGAATTTTCTGCCCCAACGGAGCCAGTACACCGAGACACCAGTCTACCCGGGACCACGGTCGTTGCAACACGGCCGAAACGTCGGGCGAAATAGGTAAACAAACAATCGTAATTATCGCGTTAAATTTCCCGTTATAATTATATTGTTTTCAATAATGAAACGCGAAAGTTTTGAAAGTTAATACAAAATAATGTACTCCTAAGCTGTATAATGATTAGCATGTTATAATAAACTGAGTCTGGTTGAGCCTCAAAAATGTAGCATTAATAACAAAAAATAGCTTAACTAAATGCTTAACTATTTTATTTCTTTTATGTACACTTCTAAAGGTGCCTTATATTTTTTTTTAATGGCAAAATCAAACTGTTACTTTAAGAAGTGAACGTTGCTTTTGAAGTTTTTGAAGACATAGACCAAAACATAAAGTCTGACACATCGTCTGTCAAACACGACGCATTCCGTTTTAAGTAATTGATTTTGTGTGAAATAAAAAAGAAAAACGAAAACTAACGCATCAAAATAGGAAAAAAACATTTTATTAAATGCAAACAGTACCAATAGAGACAGTTTCGTGTGAATAAAATTTTCTTAATAATGGGCTGGCTGTATGATAATCTTTTAACTGTAAATTTGTCTAAAACCACCTTCTTACCCTTTTCCTTGCAAGCCATTACATTGCCCGCCCCAAACACAATTGTACTGAAAGCACATTCTTGTTCTCCAAACACGCGTAATTCACAGTGTTCCTGCCCTACACTAGCGAGGTCAGAGACAATTAAATATCTTGGGGTACAAATTGATAGCCTATTAAATTGGAAATCTCATGTCGATAGTATCACTGCACGGGTTAGAAAACTAATCTATGTTTTCAAAAAGTTGAGACACTCAGCTGACCACACTACCCTGAAGACAGTTTATTACGCTCTGTGCCAGTCCATACTTATGTATTGTGTCACGGTTTGGGGGGGGTACTCCAAAGACTAACCTTATTCATCTTGAGAGAGCACAGAGGGCTGTTCTGAAGGTCATGTCTTTCAAACCCTTTAGATATCCTACAGTCAGTCTATTTAGAGATTGTAAGGTTCTATCTGTTAGGCAACTTTATGTGCTTCATGTGGTTATGCGTAAACACATCTCCCTTAGGTATGATCCTAGCTCTCGAGATAGGCGCCAACGCTTTAGAATTTGCCCTACTCAAAGCTGTAGGACGACACTGGCCCTGAGACATTTTTACGGTATCGGAAGTCATCTTTATAATAAAACCAACAAACATTGCTCCATTTATTCTACTGCTTTTCGGGAATGTAAGAGACGGGTATATAACTGGTTACAGGTACAGAGCTAGGACGAAACAGAAAATCTCATAAAGTTGTCATTCCTATAATACACAACCTATACACGAATTCTCCCATTTACACAAACTCGCAGAATCACAACTCCACATTCAACACACTTACACACATGAAAAGGCTATGGTTTATTTTGTCTTGTCACTTCTTTAACTTCTAACTTTAACTTCTGTTTGATATACAACACAAGTGTGAGGATCCTGGTACCCATAACACAAGTTAAATCTTTCTTTGGGTGCCAGAATTCATTTACAAATACTACTGACATACGTTGTTACTCGTTGATGTGAATTTGTTATTTATGCGTCATGTTGTTCATAAGTGTTTGATTGTACAAATTTAGTTCCAATAAACAATTTATTATTATTTATAACTTGTCGTACAATTCACGTCTAATAACTTACGTGCGTGGTGAGAAACGTCCAATAATATATTGTTTATCTTTCTCCATTAAATTTAATCTCCATTAATTATTCCATTAATAAATTAATTAATTTAATTCTCCATTGCGGGAAATATATTTCCAGGATGGCCGAATGTAACGGATGTGACGTCAGCCTACGTGCATCCGACCAATGCCCGCCGAGCTCGCCGAAGCTAAGCCGCCATATTGAAGCCCACTCCAGTCAAGCCATGACAAGCAGCGGGGATGTGTTAATATAAGCCTCAAGCGATTGCCTGTCATTTTATTTGTCTCTTTCGATTGTGAATACAAGATCTGAACAAACCTCTGCCCGGTTTTTATTTATCCGTTTCATATCTGATATGGTTTAAGCATACTATATTTATTATATTCTTTATTGTACACCACAAAAATATATATACAGGACAAACAATCATAAAAGTTAGTGTACGATGGGTGGTCTTATCGCACAGGGCAATCTCATTTCTAGTCATTTAAACAAAGTAATGTACTTTATTTGAATATCATTAAATGTACCCCTAAGCAGTATAATGATTAGCATGTTATAAACTGAGTCTGGTTGAGCCTCAAAAATGTGGCATTAATAACAAAAAATAGCTTAACTATTTTATTTATTTTATGTATACTTCTAAAGGTGCCTTATTTTTATTTTTTTTAAATCGCAAAAACAAACTGTTACTGTTGGAAGTGAACGTTGCTTTTGAATTTTTTGAAGACATAGACACAAACATGAAGTCTGACACATCGGCAGTCAAACACGTCGCATTCCGTTTTAAGCATTTTATTTTGTGTGAAATAAAAATAAAAAAAATAACTAACGCATCTAAATATGAAAAAAATCATCAAAAAATAATCAATTCACGTCTAATAACTTACGTGCGTGGTGAGGAACGTCCAATAATATATTGTTTATCTTTTTCTATGGTCTATTATGGCGGAAGGTGACACACGGTACTTGATTCGTCTTGCACTACTTTTTATTTTGAAATAAAAACGTCAAGTTCAGAGAGGTAAAACACTGTGTAATAATTCATTTTTCAATTTTTTTATACAATATTGTTTATTTTGTATTTGTAAACTAGCTAACCCGGCAAACTTTGTTTTACCATAAAAACACCACACATTTATCTACCCTACCTACCCTACCCTACCCTACCCGACCCTACACTACCCTACCCTACACTACCCTACCCTACCCTACATTACCCTATCCTACACTACTCTACCCAACACTACCCTACACTACCCTACCCTACACTACCCAACACTACCCTACACTACCCTACCCTACCCTACCTACCTACCTACCTACACTACACTACTCTACCTACCTACCCTACCCTACCCTACCCTACCCTACCCTACCCTACCCTACCCTACCTACCTACCTACACTACACTACTCTACCTACCTACCCTATCTACCCTACCTACCCTACCCTACCCTACCCTACCCGACCCTACACTACCCTACCCTACCCTACACTACCCTACACTACCCTACCCTACCCTACATTACCCTATCCTACACTACTCTACCCAACACTACCCTACACTACCCTACCCTACACTACCCAACACTACCCTACACTACCCTACCCTACCCTACCTACCTACCTACACTACACTACTCTACCTACCTACCCTACCCTACCCTACCCTACCTTACCTACCTACCTACACTACACTACTCTACCTACCTACCCTATCTACCTACCTACCCTACCTACCTACCCTACCTACCTACCCTTCCCTACCCTACCCGACCCTACACTACCCTACCCTACCCTACACTACCCTACCCTACGCTACACTACCCTATCCTACACTACTCTACCCAACACTACCCTACACTACCCTACCCTACACTACCCTACCCTACACTACCCTACCTACACTACCCTACCCTATCCTTCCCTACCCTACCCTACCCTACCTACCTACCTACACTACACTACTCTACCTACCTACCCTATCTACCTACCTACCCTACCTACCTACCCTACCCTACCCTACCCGACCCTACACTACCCTACCCTACCCTACACTACCCTACCCTACGCTACACTACCCTATCCTACACTACTCTACCCAACACTACCCTACACTACCCTACCCTACACTACCCTACCCTACCCTACCCTACCCTACGCTACCCTACCCTACCCTACCCTACCCTACCCTACCTACCTACCTACCTACACTACACTACTCTACCTACCTACCCTATCCAACCAAACATTTTTTTTTTTTTTTTTTTTGCTTTTAAGCCTTCCCTGTATTCTGTCGAACATAACAAAAAAAGAATTATTCAAATCGGTCCAGCCGTTCTCGAGTTTTAGCGAGACTAACGAACAGCAATTGATTTTTATATATATAGATAGAATATACTTTCTGTCCATGTCCTTTAAATTGAATGTAGTTTAAGCTTATAACTAGATATATTATGTTCTTTGAGACATTGAAAATTCAGGCTTCTAGCTTTATCCATAACGAAAAAGGGGGGGTCGAAAATGTCCCGAATGGCTTCGAGAAAAAGATGGTACGGCTGTGCCTTTGTTTGCTCGACTTGTCGACCGGCAAAACGTATAGCTGTCGAATCCGACTTCTTAGATTGTCACGACTTTAGTTCCTAGCTCGTATCACCATCAGATGATCAGATTGATCGCACCCTCGCAGCGGACGCACTGTGTGAGCCGATCCGACCAATTTGTTGATACGACAGTGACTAGCGACCGCAAGCTCGAAGACACAAGATTGATTGGTCGATTGGGTATAGGCACCTAATTTAGATGCCTCACTTAGTCGTAGAAATTTAGCAAACAAGTTTTTTTTTTGTAGACTCCCTACCACCTTTCGTGAATTTTATAGAACAGAAATACTCGTAGTTAATAAAAATACAAAATTTAACACGACTTCAGAAGGTGTTAGTATCTTAATAGGTATATTAACCAGGCCACGGTGACCCAGCTAAAGTCTGGAAATTTCTTAGATCAATGGGAGTGGGGAAATCGCGCCAAGATTCTATTCCTAAAGATATAGATCTTGAATTACTTAATCAACATTTTTGTACTTCCTCTAACTTCAATGGTAATATCAAAGCAAAAACGTTAAATGATCTTTCGTCTCTTCCCACTCCTGATTATTCACCATTCGTCTTTAATCAGTTCTCCGATTGTGATGTTAAGAAGAGCATAGAATCTATCTCGTCTAATGCTGTTGGTAGCGACTGCATCAAACGCAAGATGATACTCTCTATCCTTGACGAAATCCTTCCTATCATCTGCCATATCCTTAATCATTCCCTATCCAGCGGTGTTTTCCCCTCTTCTTGGAAAGAAGCCCAAATTACCCCTCTTCCTAAAAAGCATAATCCTGTTTCCTTCTCTGAATTCCGTCCTATCTCTATATTACCGTTTCTTTCCAAAGTCCTTGAACGCCTTATCCATAACCAACTTAGTACATTCCTGTGCAAGAACCACCTCCTTAATTTTTTCCAATCCGGGTTTCGTCCAGGACATAGTACTACTACAGCTCTTGTAAACATTACGGACGATATTAGACTTGGTATGGAAAATGGAAATCTGACGGTTCTTTCCTTATTAGACTTCAGCAATGCTTTTAACACCGTCGATTTTGATATCTTACTCGGCTCTCTTAACATATCTCCAACGGCAATAGATTGGTTTCGTAGTTACCTGTGTGGCCGCCGACAACGTTTTTGCATTGAAGATTCTTCTTCGTCATGGTGCAATACCTCTGCAGGCGTACCACAGGGGGGCGTTCTATCTCCTCTGCTCTTCGCTATTTTTATTAATTCTATTTCCAATGAACTTCTATCGTCTTACCTCCTTTACGCTGACGATCTGCAAATTTATTCGCAAGCTCCGGTAGAAGAATTGTCTGAGGCAGTTGATATGGTCAATAAAGATTTAGATCGTATTTCTGATTGGAGTTTGACTCACGGTCTGAAGGTAAATCCTACGAAGACTCAAGTCATTGTTGTCGGCAGTCCTAGGTTGCGTTCGAAAATAAACTGGTCGCAGCTCCCTCGGATTGTCTTTGATGGCTCAGCTATTCCATACAGCGACTCAGTGAAAGACCTGGGTATTTTAGTTGACAGGGACTTTTCGTGGGGTCCTCAACTGCAGGAGGTTAGTCGCAAGGTGTTTGCATCTGCGGGGTCTTTGCGCAGACTGCGCAATTTCCTTCCAACTGCCACCAAAACTGCACTCGCCCAGTCCCTCCTTCTCCCAATCCTCGACTATGCCGATGTCAGTTATTTAGATCTGAATGAAGTGCAGCTAGATAAGCTTGAGCGACTCCAGAACTTTTGTATTAGATTCATATTTGGTTTACGCAAATATGACCATGTTTCTGAATTTAGAATTAAGCTCAAGTGGCTGCCAATCCGCCTTCGCCGGAATGCCCATGTTTTATCTTTACTCTACAGTATTCTGTTTGTTCCTACAACCCCCTATTATCTCAAAGAACGCTTTAAGTTCTTTCATGACACACATTCTAGACACTTGAGATCATCGGAGAATTTGAAACTTTTGATGCCTGCTCATTCCACTAAGTTTTACGACAAATCGTTTACGGTCCAGGCTGTGCGATTGTGGAATGAGTTGCCGTTGCCTGTTAGACAAGCCCAGTCACTGGCTTCTTTTAAGAACCTAGTTAAAAACCACTTCCTTTCTCTCTAACGCTTTTATATTGGGTCTAATTACTTTCATCATTATTATTTACTTCTTTTTTTTTTTATCCCTCCTTTCTTTGAATTTGTTAACATGTAATATTATTTATGTATGTAAGTATATATCTAAGTATATGTATATTTAAGTTTATGGATAGTATTTATTATAACAATATATTTTTGAATATATATATATATGTTTTAATGTAATAGCAGTACACCACAGACTACCCCCATTTTCATTGTAAGTTCTTTCAGTCCATCCAAAGGTTGTCTGGTAGATATCGCTGTCAGCGATAAGACCGCCTTTGTACCCGTTTATTTAAGTTTTTCTTATAAAATAGATGTGTAACTTTTATGGTGTACAATAAAGTATATTCTATTCTATTCTATATTACTTATACTATACTATTACTTATGTTATACTTATAGTTTATTACCTGTAGCATTTTCGTTATAACCTAATTACAAAGTACTCATTTTCCAGTAAGCCCCAAGCTAGGCTGTTAGTCTGTATACTAGGGCATAGAAAAAATGTTCAGCTCGATCTCAAAACGGTGAAGAAAAACATCGCGAGGTAACCGGCATGTCCTGGACTAGAACAATAAATGACATAAGACATGTGACATCACCCAATTCGCACTGTCCGCGTGGTGGATTATATACAGCCCACTTTCTCACAGAGAGGAGGTCTGTGGCTCATTAGTAGAAAAATTATAGGCTGATTATGCTATAATCTATAGCAAACTCTTACTAAAAAATTTTTGAATAAAAACAAAACCGCCTTCTAAAGCAAAACACTACAGACCAAAAATAACTTTGTTTTCAGAAGTCGGTGTCTTTGGTACCTATGATTTTTCGTTTTTTGACACCGACTTTGGAAAACAGTTATTTTTCACTTTGTA
Organism: Orthosia gothica; assembly: GCA_949775005.1. Classification (NCBI taxonomy): domain Eukaryota; kingdom Metazoa; phylum Arthropoda; class Insecta; order Lepidoptera; family Noctuidae; genus Orthosia; species Orthosia gothica. The sequence continues at coordinate 12,268,418 of OX459044.1, forward strand.
GTGTTTTGCTTTACAATGCGGTTTTTTTTTTGTTAAAATGATTATTATTTTTCTCTTTTTAGTTTTGGTACTTATATTGCCATGATTATAATTTATAGCCTGGATAGGAATACCTCATTTCGATTCCAATAAGCTCAAACACAACCGGGACACATTGATTTATTACGGAATTCCAGTCCTGACCTTTCGGCTTCATCATAAGATCAGTTCGATGGTACCATTTTCAGCAGTACCATTTATTTATAATTATGTAGTTGCATCATCATAGTCACTTAACTGTTCAAGATATCTTACACCCATGACAGTTTGTAAGAAGTTCCAATGCCCATCTGTGATCTTCTTCATCAGTTCCAGATCACCAAATTATACTTTCTGAGTGCAAATGCTTTGCATGGTCATGAAAATTGCTATATGTCTACCTATAATATAAGAGGAGTTCCCTCGATTTCCATGGGAATCCATCATCAGATTCTGATTTATTTGATAGTGGGACCACCTTGAAAGTATACCTTTTCATACATAAAATCATTTTGCAAATGCATTTACATATGACGGACTTATGCCCGAACAGACATAAATAAAAAAAAACCTCCGAATTGAGAACCTCCTCCTTTTTGGAAGTCGATTAAAAAACAGACATTCAACGACTTAGTAAAATCTGTTCTCAAATCCATTAAAACTGATTGATATCGACGGCAAAATTGTAGTGACTTCACTTCCGCTAATTGCAATTTACGAGCAAATCTTTACAATCACGTTCATTCATCTGGCAATCCATGCAACAATTAATTTACCAATAGTGCTTACTTCTCGATGTGGAGGATTCATTCGTCACTCAACCTCGTCGAATTTATACCCATAATCTAATACGTCTTCCTCTACACATGATAAAGTAATAAAACTAAAACTTTTATCGATAGTGTCAATCAAGCAATAACTGTCAATATGATTGAGGGTATGCATCTTTGTTCTACCCCAGTGGTTTGTTTTTGCGCTGAGAAATGCTCGTGTATACTGCGCTACCATGGAGAGATAGTGCAGTTAGAGTCTGTCAAGCGAGTCGAGTCCCAAGAAAAAGGTTTTACAAGATCTTACAGGTTTCAACACTGATATAGTACGCTGCAAAATTTTGTTGTAAGTTTGTTACTCAATCACGCTAGAACGGCTGAACGGATCTAGATTTATGCATAAAGATAGATTAAATATAGTCTGGAATTGCATATAGGCTGTATCCCGATAAACCAGGTATGATGATCCCCTGGGATAATAAAACACTTTTCACGCGGGCGAAGTCGCAGTTGGAAGCTAGCCATGTAGTTGTGGACATAAGTTACTGATGTTGACAGCGAGGTTGCACTGAACGAATGCACAGAAATACAAAACGAGACCAAGAAAAAACCCCTTTAAAATCCCTACACACTCAAAATCAAAGAAAATATCATAAGCACGGAAGCGACCAATTTATTTACCTCATTTACTCTCAAACAGAAGAGCTCACCCGAGTGAACCGATCTTTTCGGCTGTAAAATGAAATCATTCACGTAGAAATAACCAAGCAGACGCTTTAAGGTATTCAACACCTTGTTTCGTAGTACGTAAACATTTTATTTCCTAAGAGTCTGCAGGCAAGTACTAACTTACGAATGATAAAACATTTTCACTTATCAACCGCGGCGCTTGGCAATTTCCTTTCGGAACTGAAAAAGTAGATAGCAATCAAATGAAGACGATTGAGATTTTGTAACAGGCGTCTTCTATGTGTATACATGTGACACTATCAGAAAACAAATAAATATTTCGGATGCAATATAACTCAGTTGGGGGCTTCGGTCAGTAGTAATGTGAGTAATTAAATAGGTTGGCCGCACCAAATTTTTCTTTGCTTTGAGAAATCTGTATTGTGGTATTTATTAAAGATCTACTTACGTTTCATAACACTCCACAATCCATCTTCACATCTTTTGATATCGCATCAATTTGTGTAACTCATTTTTATATATATTCTTTGTATTATTACATCTGGAAAGCATATTTAGTTATTTCTGACTTTTAAATATCTAAACTTAAATTATATTCGTAATTTATAATTCTTCTTGTAATATTTTTCTACTGTGACGTTTTATCGGACATGAAATTTGTCTGTCTATTTTATTTTCTTAAAGCCATAGACATACCATAGGTACCATGGACTATAATACCTAGACCTTTCCTTAAGCTAGTTGTACATTATTGTAAGGTTTGAGCATACTGAACCGCCTTTGTAAAGCCGTTTTTATTCCTTCTGGTCTTATTGAGATTTGAATTTGAAATTTAGAACGGATTGCAAATCGAATGAAAAACGGGTTTCAGTTCTTTTAGTCTAGAGTCTGGTCTGAACGCGAAGAGTCTGTGATACGTATACAAAGTGTATTTTCTATTCTAAAACTCTTAAGCTCATGTATGACTATTAATATCTTTAGTGCTCCAATAATATATATGGTGTGAGATATATTGAGTATCATTTGTGTGAATCCTGCCTATCGTGTACCTTCGTATCTACGGCGTGAAACGCCACAGCCCTGATTCCTCGACACTCCTTGCTGCCTATCTACTGCACGTGGAGTATGAGCTGTGGCAGACAGGTCTACGGAGACGCGCGCGGCCACAGCGCACCCGTTTCAGCCCGCGCAGATTCCTGCGCCTACTCATCATCCTGCCCGACCTGCTGCTTGTGTGCGCACGCTGGTAGCGCACCATCAGCCGTCCCTCACACCATGCCACGTCATCCTGCCCGACCTGCTCCTGGTTAGCTGCCCAACGTCGTCTGAAGCCGGCCTATTTTTATACTTCTATATCCTTTTTATTCATTTTATTTTATTTAATCTTAACTTTATTAACGTGGCTTACGTATAGCTCCACTGAGCTATACGTAACGCTACAGTTTGGCGCCCAACTTTTAAAATATTGGGCGCAACATCATTGTTTTGCGCCCAAAAATTTTTCGAACCCACACCCACACTTAACCTACTTTCTTACTACACTTTTCTTTAACGTGGGCTCGATTTTTTCATATTTTCTCAAAATTCTAAAAACATACTTGCACAAGTACATAAGCTAATTTTGGTTTCTCATTCAGGCCCTCATCCCATCATCATCTTTTGCTAGCACTTTTACTCCCCCAATCAACTGAACCTATTAGGCAATATTTTTATCCCTCTTTATGTTTTCTCTTTGTTTTATTTTTCCTCTAGAGCGGTCTGCACAACTCAGAAAGCCTTATGTGCAAAGAACGGTCCCGTAACTCTTTAAAAATAAGCCAAATGCGTGGAGTCTTCTTAAACTTCTTAATTCCCTTGAATCTTATTCTTAAAGAATGAGGTGTTATTTTAGAGCGGTTTGCATAACTCGGAAAGCCTTATATGCAAAGAGCGGTCCCGTAACTCTTTAAAAATAAGCCAAATGCGTGGAGTCTTCTTAAAGTTCTTAATTCCCTTGAATCTTATTCTTAAAGAATGAGGTGTTATTTTAGAGCGGTTTGCATAACTCGGAAAGCCTTAAATGCAGATAGCGGTCCCGTAACTCTTTAAAAATAAGCCAAATGCGTGGAGTCTTCTTTAATATTTTTTTTCCCTCTTGTATCCTTCCCTCTTGTATCCTTCCCTCTCAAACCTAGTTCCCTCTCAACCTAGTTCCCTCTTATAGACTTGAGAGTTCCCTCTTATAGACTTGAGAGTTTCCTCTTATAGACTTGAGACTTCCCTCTTATAGACTTGAGTCCTCCTCCTCTTTGAGTTCCTCTTGTTTAAATAAATAGTTTCTTATAGGGTTTTCAAACAGGTGCGGGTAACGACACCTATTAAAAATAAATAAGCCTTCGTTATATCTTAATAAATATATCCTTGTGGAGTATACGTCATTGAATGTGAACTATATCCCCTAACGTGTGATTGAATGAGAGTGTTTGACGAAAGAATGAAAGATGTTGTGTGATAGAGCAAGGATTATATTTAAACCTCAAAATTTTCTTCTAGTTGAAAATTTTTCTGGGGTCATCGGGGAAATGTGGTATTTATTAAAGATCTACTTACGTTTCATTACACTCCACAATCCATCTTCACATCTTTTGATATCGCATCAATTTGTGTAACTCATTTTTATATATATTCTTTGTATTATTACATCTGGAAAGCAAATTTAGTTATTTCTGACTGTTTTAAATATCTAAACTTTTGTCTGTCTATTTTATTTTCTTAAAGCCATAGACATACCATAGGTACCATGGACTATAATACCTAGACCTTTCCTTAAGCTAGTTGTACATTATTGTAAGGTTTGAGCATACTGAGCCGCCTTTGTAAAGCCGTTTTTATTCCTTCTGTTCTTTTTGAGATTTGAATTTAAAATTTAGAAAGCATTGCAAATCGAATGAAAAACGGGTTTCAGCTCTTTTAGTCTAGAGTCTGGTCTGAACGCGAAGAGTCTGTGATACGTATACAAAGTGTATTTTCTATTCTAAAACTCTTAAGTTCATGTATGACTATTAATATCTTTAGTGCTCCAATAATATATATGGTGTGAGATATATTGAGTATCATTTGTGTGAATCCTGCCTATCGTGTACCTTCGTATCTACGGCGTGAAACGCCACAGCCCTGATTCCTCGACACTCCTTGCTGCCTATCTACTGCACGTGGAGTATGAGCTGTGGCAGACAGGTCTACGGAGACGCGCGCGGCCACAGCGCGCCCGTTTCAGCCCGCGCAGATTCCTGCGCTTACTCATCATCCTGCCCGACCTGCTGCTTGTGTGCGCACGCTGGTAGCGCACCATCAGCCGTCACTCACACCATGCCACGTCATCCTGCCTGACCTGCTCCTGGTTAGCTGCCCAACGTCGTCTGAAGCCGGCCTATTTTTATACTTCTATATCCTTTTTATTCATTTTATTTTATTTAATCTTAACTTTATTAACGTGGCTTACGTTTAGCTCCACTGAGCTATACGTAACGCTACAGTATCTAGTCTTAAAACAAGTTCTCTGGGTTGTTTGGTTAGAAAACATAACAGGTAGACACTAATCTACAGTGCGACATAAAAATGTAGAAATTAAATGAGGGCGCCACAATCGCTCAGATAGCAACCCAGTTAGTACGACCCAGCTGATCTTGATACTTGAAAAGTATTATTTATTTATTGGGTATAAATAATGAGTAAATATATTAAATAAGTATGTTTATTAAATATATGATAATTATGTAGTAGTAATAAAACAACAACTTCACAAAAAAATAGTATTTTTAATAATCAATTGCTTTCAATATAAAGTCGTCCAATTCGTTTGGGGGACGACCCTTTCTGTGTTTAGCTGGTGTTGAAAATTTCCCACCGTGTACAGTGCCGTGTTTCACGATTCTGCGCACTGTGCTTACAGAAACACCTAAAACAAGCAAAGAAAAAAATCACTGTCAGTCCGATGAAAGAAGTTCCGCGGTAAATAAAAGTTAATATATTTTAAAATTGATTATTTCCATTAGGTCGATTGCATCAACAAATATGGTATAGCAAAAAATAAAATTCGTATCCGCAATGAATTATATAAATTTTTGTTGCCTTACTAGAGTCTGGCAAACGAAAGTAGAGACTGAAAACGCGCGGCAAATTTAAAAAATCTCGGCATAGCAACCCCAAAACTAGTATGAAATACTTGGAATAACCTCATTTGATACTTTAGAATTATTTATTATTTATTTCTAATTCTAAATTAGGTTATTCCAAGTATTTCATACTAGTTTTGGGGTTGCTATGCCGAGATTTTTTTAATTTTGCCGCTCTTTTTCAGTCTCTACTTTCGTTTGCCAGACTCTATCAACGTTGTTAAGTCGCGCTATATCTACAACGCTATTTGTTTATCTTAGCATAACCTCAAAAATGGTAAACAAATAAATTGTAAATGATATTTGGTTCGAAAATTTTGCTCCCTGAATGTATTAATCGTTTGTAATTAACGTTTAGTGCAACTTTCAATAGTTACTTACCAGTAAAATCTGCTGTACGATGGTAAACATCTTCTTAGTCGGATAGAAGCTTCCCAGCTTGGAATTCGGCTATACACCGTATATGAACTTTGTAAAATATATCACGGGCACCTCCACGAATTACCTTATTCATGTTTTTCCACTGTTTTTCTATCCACACACAGAAATATCACACAAAAACTAGAATTCTTACGAAAATCGAAACCGATCGAGATGAATTGACAGCTCAAGTACTCATTTTAGATGTTGCCAGAAAATGAAAACTTTTAGTTCCCAAATATTTAACTTCTACTCTTTTATGTTGCACTGTATGCTGTTATATGTACCATCCATTGTTCTTTGTTACCGGAGTATTGTCTTATTCATATAAACAGTCCGTTCATATAAGTGCAAGTAAAGCATTGCCTCTTATAAGGTAAAGTTGTATGAAACTCCCAAGGGAGTAAAGTGATTTGAATTTGGAACATCAAATTCGTGTGGCAACTCGTGGAAAACTCTTAGTAAATATATGTCCATATAGCATTACTAGCTGTTGCCCGCGACTTCGTCTGCGAAGCATTAGTAATTCGAATAGCTTATTTTATATCACGGCATAATATTGTAGGTTTTCCATACAAACTTCTACCCCTCTTTCCACCACCTTACGTATGATTTCCAGGCTAAAAACTATCCTATGTCCTGCCCAGGGTCTCAAAATATCTCCGAACCAAATTGCATCTAAATCGGTTCAGCGGTTTAAGGGTGAAAAGGTAGACAGAGAGACAGACAGTGTTACTTTCACATTTATAAAATTAACTCCGCCCGCGACTTCGTTCGTTTGATGGCAACCAAAAATAAGCTGTTATTAAACCAAATAAAAATGCGGTTTCGTAAAGTTCTACGGTTTATTGGTTTGGGACGATTCGTTAGTTGACTTAAAGAATAATACATTTTAGGTTACCGCTACAAAGTAAAATCCACCCCATAAAACTTAATATAACCTTTTTCTCTTTTTTATTTACTCTGTCACTGAATATTTACAGGATAAACTTATATAATGTTACTCCATACGATAGTTTTCTCCATACATATTTTTTTTTTTTTACTGTTAAATTTTAGTTTTAAAGGATACCTGTGTATTTGTAATTTGCATGCCTTATGGTAGGATATGGCTAATGGACACTATTATTTGTATAAGATCTTTTCTATTGTACCCATATTCGCAAATAAATAAATGATTATGATTATGAATTTTTTGTTAATTTTAGTTAGATTGCTCAGAAAGATGCCTCAAAAAAACTAACATCACTTAACCCTATCAGTGGGGAGGTAGTTTTAAAAACGTAAAACGTTTTATGTAAATTTTGATTATTTAATTATCTCCACGGAATGATATTGTTCATACAAACAAATTTCCCCCTTTTCACCCCCTTAAAGGTTTACAGTTCAGTAGCGACTGCGAACCGGAAAACACAAATTAGGAAGTCCGACCTGCCCGGCGAGCATGGCCTACTGTGACATTGCTTAAGTCACACTTTTAATCACAGTTTGGGCGATAAACTCATTTTGTCTTAAATGCCAGCACGGCGGCGTGAGATATTTTCTTGACTTGTGGCATAACTTCTTGACGTTTATTTTTTTCTTTTTCGGAAATTTTCCAATTTGGTTTATTCCCATCGGCCACCCCCCAGTTGCCACCCCGGTGGCCGATGGGAATGATTTAGAGAAAATTTCCTACCTTCCTTTATTCCCGTCTGCCAACGGGGTGGCGGATGGCACTTACTAGTGGCGTTTGCCACCCCGGTGGTCAATGGGACTTATTTAGCGAAATCTGCCACCTTCCTTTATTCCCATCTGCCACCGGAGTGGTGAGTGATTCTCATGAAATTTGTCATATAAAAGTGAATGTTGATTCTGTGACCGGTTTATTTTGTTACTTGGATCCAACTAAAGGTGCTGGCCCTGATAACTTAATAATATCATCTAAAGGAGATTGCCCATATACAGGCCCCTTATGAGGTATTGTGTCTGCGTTTTCAATAATATTCAAAAATAGGATTTATATATTGTATATTTTTTCATCCGTGTGGTTTACTTTATTTGTACAGACAACAAAAGATCAGGTGCCTTCACTTGGACATTTGTATGCACCTTATTGCATTGTAATAAGGGTTCATTTCAAGAACAGAAACATCGTTATAACGTGTATTTTTTACAATATACAACCAAATTCATCAAGATACAACCATTTTTTCAAAGGAGCCCAAGTTCCCTTACAAAATGGGCATTCCCCTTTCTAAATAAATGCGCGTCTTGCATTGCCCTACCTATTTCAATTTTGGTTTTTGGAAGTCTGACTCAAGGTGTTGTCCCCATATTATAGAAATCTGTTTTTATTTCACCCGTACTTATGGAGGGGTATAAAAAAGAGATTACTAATCATGGGCCTATATGCAAGCTGTGCATTATAGCTAAAATATTTGAGAGGATTGTCTATAACCAGTTATATCCGCCCTTGCTAGCTTTTTCAGCACGGATTTTTAAAAGGACGGTCTACCATTTCTAATTTGATTTTATTTAATGGTTTGATTACGGATGCTATGGATAACGGTAAGCAGATCGATGTGGTTTGCACAGATTGTAGTAAGGCATTTGATCGGCTCGACAACAATACCCTGATAAAGAAGCTAAGCTACATACGTGGGGACCTCTTGGTTCTCTTCTGACGCAAGCAGTAGTTCTCAATAATTATATGTCTAGTTGGGTAAACTTGCCCAGCGGAGTGTCTCAGGGTTCGTGCCACGGTCCTTTTTTGTTTGTAGTATGTGTGAACGATATCGATCAGAGCCTCCATTCATCCAAACTATTATGCTTTGCCAAGTACATGAAAGTTTTTGCCACTATTTCAACGCTCGAAGATAGACTAGCACTTCAGGCTGACTTGAAAAACGAAGAAGAAAGAAAACGAACGAAGATACTAATAAGGTAATATACTAACAAGACACACGGCTATGCATCAGATATCATTATTTATGATGGTATTTATGCAGGCTATCTCTCTCCATTCTGGGTTGCCTGGCAGAGATCGCAGAACGCGATAAGGCCGCATGTTGTATGTTTGTTTTTATTTTAAGGTTTCCATATGTGTTATTGTTTTTATCTTGGTGTACATTAAAGTATATAATAAATAAATATATAATAAACATGTCAAGTTTCATGTTTAGTCACCCAAGAAATCGAATTCTTCAAAAAAAATAACATCCTTTAGATCACCTTTTGGGGGTAGTTTCGAAAAACTAACAATGAAAGCCTTTATTGTTTATTTAGATTGGTATTTATTTTAAGTTTCAAGTTTATTAACTGAAGTAATACGATTCTACAAAAAAAAATACTCCCCTAAATCGTCTTTTGGGGGTAGTTTCAAACAATAATAATAGCAACCTTTATTATTCATTTAGGTTAGTATTTGTGGCAAGTTTCAAGTTTATTGACCCAAGAAATCAGATTTTTCCATACAAACTTCAACACCCCCTAAATCATCATTTGGGGGTAGTTTCGAAAAACTAATAATGTCAATCTTTATAATTTTTTTAGAATACTATTTGTGCTAAGTTTCAAGAATTTTGGTCGAAAGAATTAGATTTTTCATACAAACTTTCTACCCCCTTGTTACCCCCTTAGGGATGAAATTTCCAAAAATCCTTTCTTAATGCACACTTACGTTACTTGAGGAACCTTTCTGCCAAATTTCATGCTTCTAGGATTAGCAGTTTTGGCTCTGCGTTGATTGATCAGTCATGTTATTGGTTGAGTTTTAATTGTCTACGCTTATAGTCTATGCTTTAAAAGCAAGACGATTTCAAATTTGGATTAAGTTGTGTTTTTGACAGTTGATTGAAAAGAAAATTCTAGCCATTGGTTTTAGAATTTTCTTCAGAGAATGTTATAATTTTGGAGTGTATTAATTTGATAGAAAGATGTGGTGTTTATATTGAAGTATTAGTAATGTATTAAATGAGCATGTGCATGTACTAAAAGGCGGTGTTTTATCTAACTGGATCCCAATTGTTTATCATCCTGCAAAGGGCTAAATTTTCCTGTAAGAGGTCATGGGCCCTTTGCATTCGAAGATTGGATGAAGATGAGCCTCCAAGAGGATGAGGATGAGCTAATCTACCTACCCTGGCAAATACTATGGTAATAATTTTATAATTTTTGGAAGTAATAAAATAGAAAAATGACAGAAGAATTGTCAAAATTAGACAAGAATTCAAATTATATAATTTGGAGAAAGAAATTACAACTACTATTATTATCAAAAGGATTGAAATCAGTTTTAGATGGTTTAGATGTTCAACAAAAACTAAAAGAAGAATTTATTAGCAAAGATGCTAAAGCCAGAATTATAATTATTAATAGTGTGGATCAAAAATATGTTGGGCGAATAATAGATTGTGAAAATGCAAAAGAAAGTTTAGAAACACTGGATAGAATATTTTTGGGACAGATTGAAACGGAAAGATGTTATTTACTGCAAGATTTTTATAATTATAAATTCGAAAAAAATGATTTACTAGAGGATATAGGAGACCTCATGAACATCGTTAATTCAATAAAGAGTACTGGAATGAACATAACTGACACAGAGATTGTGTCAAAGATTCTATGTATTTTACCTACGGAGTTATCGAGTTTCAGAACAGCATGGGAATCTACGGCTAAAGAGGACAAAACTTTGGTAAATCTAATGTCAAGGATTCAATTAGAAATTAAAATGAAAGAAAGAGATAATAAAAATTCAGAAAATAAAGAAAATTGTGAAACATTTTTAGCGATAAAAGAATGTTTTAAGTGTGGCAAGAAAGGACATATTGCAAAATTCTGCAGAAATAAAGAAGATGAGTCCAAAAGCATGAAGAACAACAGATATATCATATGTTTCAAGTGTCTAAAAAATGGACATACAAATACAGAATGTAAAGAAAAATATAATTGTGTGTTTTGTAAGTCAAACACACATTATTCGAAATTTTGTGTAGAAAAACCACAATTTTCGGTAAGTAATTGTACAAAATTAGAAAATGATGATGAGGAAACTATTATTGAGTTCATATTAGATTCCGGAGCTAGCAGCCATATAATTAATTCTGAAGTATTTTTACATTTTAAAGAAAAGTGTAATTATAAAATCTCGACAGCTGACGGCAATACACATATTATTGACACTGTGGGAAAGGTGTTATGCAGGTCTAATGCCAGTTCGCATAAAATTACATTCAATGATGTGTTACTAGTCCCGAAGTTGAAGAAGAACCTAATTTCAATTTCAAAAATAGCGGATAATAATTATAAAATTATATTTTTCAGAAAAGAATGTAAAATTTACGAGAGAGATGGTACCTGCTTACTGACTGGTGAGTTAAGGAGTGACGGACTGTATTATGCAGAGATGACAGCGACTCGATCAACTACAAAGTCAGTAAATTTAATTTCTAATAGTAAGAACAATAATTTTTGGCACCGAGCTTTGGGACATACTCCCATTTCAAAAACGAAGAAAATAGTGTATGGTATAAATTCAAAAGATAGTGACAACAAAATTGACACCTGCGAAGTCTGCACACGTGCAAAACTTTGCAGAAGACCATTCAATACCGAAAGATATAGAGCTACTAGGCCATTAGAAATAGTTCATAGTGACATTTGTGGTCCAATAGGTTCAGAAACATATGATGGATTTAAATATTTTATCACTTTTCTAGACGACTATACTCATTTTGCTAAAATTTATCTCATCAGAACTAAGAGTGAAGCTTTTTCGAAAATAACTAATTTCATAAATTTATCTGAAAATCATTTTAATTTAAAACTTAAAACATTTAGATGTGACAATGGTGGTGAATATACATCAAATAATTTCAAAAAATACTGTTTAAATAAGGGAATTTCAATAGATTATACAATACCGTATACTCCACAACATAACGGGAAGGCAGAGAGACTAAACCGAACAATTATGGAGAGAACTCGTGCTCTTCTGTTCGACATGAATTTGCCGAGAGAGTTATGGGGCGAAGCGGTGTTAACAGCAACATACATAACCAATAGGTGTTCCAATACAATTAACGAGAGAACACCATCAGAAATGTGGTTTAATAAAATTCCAAACTTAAAACATATGAATATTTTCGGTTCTTTGGCATATTACAAAATAAATACAAAACTAAATAAATTAGATTCCAGATGTAATAAGGGTTTGCTAGTAGGATTTACGAACAATGGGTATAAGATTTGGGATCCGGTGAGTTTGAAGGTATGTTATTCAAGAGATGTGACTTTTAATAATAATGCGCAGGATGTTTTGGAATTTTTAAAGCAGTGTGATAAGAGTGCTAAAGTTACAAATTTATATAAATTATTTAAAGAAGAAGAGGAGGTGGAAGAACAAAATGAGAAGAGAAGAGTCATTACAGCTGATAGTGGTTGTGAAGTTGAGAGGGGAAGTTTTTATAGAGAAGATCAGAAGAAGAAGACAGATGTCGAAGATACGGTGGAGGAGGAATTTTCTATTTTGGAAGAAGAAAGAAATGATGTCATAGAAGAAGAGGGAAATGATGTCATAGAAAATATTTTAGAAGAAGAACGAAATGATGAAAATGAGGGAATTGATGTTTTTGAAGATAGTATTGCTGAAGAATTATCAGATAATAATAGTAGAAGAGAAGTTGTTTTGGAAGATAGTAGTCAAGAAGTGAATAATGGAAATGAAATTGAAGATAATAGTAGATTGACGGTGGATGGAAATGAGTTGTTTGTGGATGCGGAGGAGTCCGTTGAAGAAATTAGTGGTAAAAGGATTTTGCCAAAACGTGATAGAAGATTACCGATAAGGTTGAAAGATTATGATTTAGAAACATCATTTTTAACTTACAGCGAGGTGTTGAAGAGTGATGAGAGAAGTTTATGGGAGAAAGCTATTAAAGAAGAGATGGATTCTTTGGAGAAAAATAAAACTTGGGAAGTTGTTGATAAAATAGAAGCTGGAAATAGAAGAATAATAACTAGTAAATGGATTTTTACTGTGAAATCGGAAGGAAGATATGAAGCAAGATTGGTTGCTAGAGGATTTTTACAAAAATATAATATAGATTATAAAGAGACTTATAGTCCAGTGGTGAATACTACTAGTGTAAGATTATTGCTTTCGATTGCTGCAAAGAAAGGTTTAAAATTAAAACAGTTTGATGTAAAGACAGCATTTTTGTATGGAGAGTTAAATGAGGATATTTTTATGGAAATTCCATTAGGATATGATTATGGTGAAAATAAAGTATTGAAATTAAAGAAGAGTCTCTATGGTCTTAAACAAGCACCGCTGATGTGGAATAAGCGGCTAACTGATTATTTAAAGAAATTGGGATTTGAACAATTGAAATTAGATCCATGTTTGTTTTTGTGTAAGGAAAAAGAAATTTATTTGGCAATATATGTCGATGATGGAATTTTAATAGGAAATTCTGAAAATGAATTGAATAATATAATGATTGGAATGCAAAAAGAATTTGAAATTAGAAAATTTGATAAAGTCGAGAAGTTTATCGGTATTGATATAAAGGTTGGAGCAAATTATTTGAAAATTTATCAGGAATCTTACATTGATCAAATGTTAAATAAATTTGGCTTTAATGACTTGAAAGAAATTATATTTCCGAATATTTTAGTTGATACACATCAAGAGGGGAAAGGTAATAGTAGTGATGTGCATCGTTATAGGCAGTTGATAGGGTCTTTATTATACTTAGTAAATAAAACTAGACCAGATGCTTCATTTCATGTTGGTTATTGTAGTAGACATCAAGAGAATCCTAATTTAAATGATTTTGCTAACATTAAAAATCTCTTCAGATATCTCAAGAGCTCTATATCTTCTGGTATTGAATATTTGCGTGGTAATAGTTTAGTTTTGACAGCGTATTGTGATGCAGACTTCGCTGGTGATCCTGATACTAGGAAAAGTACGACTGGCTTTGTAGTTTTGTACAGTGGTGGTCCTATACATTGGTGCTCGCGTAAACAGTCCGTCACCGCTCTCTCCAGTACGGAAGCAGAGTACATCTCTGCCGCAGAATGTATTAAAGATTTACTTTATGTTCAAAGTCTGATTAAGGAGATTACAGGTCATACACCAAAAACGCAATTATTTGTTGATAATCAGTCAGCTATTGTTTTAATTAAAAACGGCATTTTAAATCGGAGAAGCAAACATATTGATGTGAAATATCATTTTATTAAAGAAAAGATAGATCAAAATTTAATTGAAATTTTCTATTGTCCAACCAATTCTAATATTGCAGATATTTTGACAAAAGGATTAGACAGAACTAAGTTTTTACGTTTAAGAAAGCATATTGTGAGTGATCAATGAGTTTGATGTGAACTTTAATGAAGTGAATTTAGTGGAATAATTAGTTAATTAAGATAGGTGTTAGATGTTATATCTTGTAGAGATAATGTTTTGGAACTTATTTGAAATTTAGGTATTAGTTATAGTTTTAAGGTTGTTTTGATTGTTAATTTGAAACTTATATTTAAGGGGGTGGTTTATTTATGTAGAATGTAATGATAGGTAGGGAATACTAGTATGGGTTTTTATTTTTGTATTAATTATGTGTTCAGTGTTGGAAATTGTATAAGGGGTGTTCTAGGAAAACATGTCAAAGTTAAATACAGGTTGATTTTAATTTTATTTGAGACAATATAAAATTCAGAGGGGATGTTATTGGTTGAGTTTTAATTGTCTACGCTTATAGTCTATGCTTTAAAAGCAAGACGATTTCAAATTTGGATTAAGTTGTGTTTTTGACAGTTGATTGAAAAGAAAATTCTAGCCATTGGTTTTAGAATTTTCTTCAGAGAATGTTATAATTTTGGAGTGTATTAATTTGATAGAAAGATGTGGTGTTTATATTGAAGTATTAGTAATGTATTAAATGAGCATGTGCATGTACTAAAAGGCGGTGTTTTATCTAACTGGATCCCAATAGTTAATCATCCAATGAAGGCGAAATTTTTCCTGTAAGAAGTCAGTCAGTCAATCAGTCACCTTTCGCTTTTATAGATTAAATGGCCGGTTTCTGATTTAAGTAAAGCAGCAATAATCAGCTGAGTATTGTCAAATAATTTAGGAAGCCGTTGAGTATTTTACGTTTCACAATTGAGAATGTACCTAGATCAGTTAAGTACCTACTTATGTATGGACCTGTCATTTCTTTTTCACCCTTACGTTCCATTTTACAAACATAAAAGAGACATCACAAGATTGCATAAAATTAATTAATTTAAATTTTATATAGCTATAAAAAGTACGTAAGTATTATATTAAATCATCCAGAATTAAAAAAAACTCAAGTTAATAAAGATATATTATAATCTATAATAACTTGTTTTTTCATATTTAAGCGATTTAAAAGATACCTATCTGAAATGTATACAACCTTATTATGAATCTATGAAATGGATCGTAGGTAGGTACTAGCTAATTACTTCAAGATTGTCATGGCAACCGTATTTATTTTGTCAATGATATCTTATCGTAAGAAAATAATATACAAAATAATGTGTTATTGCCAAAATCAAGAATTGAAGCTTAAATTACTAGAAGTAAATCTGTTTCGACCGAGCAGTGGCTGGATCTTGTGATACCTCATAGAACTACAGAATATTTTACTCAGAATTTCACAAGATCTCTCAAAAGGAACAAAACTGACACACACAGAATTTGTGTATCTGATTGCAATTGTGATTTACCACCAAATAACGACTGTGGAATTTGTGATGCGATTTTTAATGAGTGACCGGGTTTTCAAGATCAAAGGCTTTGCTAGCCATCGAAGAGCCGCCGAAATAAAACAATATAAGTCAGGATCGTTTCCATCGGTTATGTGTCGAATATTGTGAAGAAGGACTGTTTTGTAATTATGAAACGCAAACAATATAGTATATACCTACTTATTTTGTAAAATAATAAAGAAATGAGACAAATCCATGTTTTATCATCTTTATTGAACTCGTACCAAAATGATATCATACTAAAGTTATTGCCAAATTCTATACAGATTTTCATCGTTGTAACCTTTTAACCTTGTCTTGTGGATCCAACAAATATTATAGAAAGGTATGCAAATCTGTATGTTTGGTTGTTTGTTAATCATACCTTTGGAAGAAAATTATTTTATTCATTCGTTTAGCGGACGACTAGACACTTCGAATATAATTTGGAATACAGTTATACAATGGCCAAGATTACAACATAGGATACAATAAAAAACAAATATAATAAAACAGATTATTATTATAATAACTATATAAATGGAGTAACAAAGGATCTTTTCTTAAATCAGAGTTATAAAACTATAGATACAACACTGTTATGCTCCATTTCACTAGGTCATCGCGCATTATATGACCGGTCCATCTCCACTTTTGCTGGTCTATTAATTCATCTTGAGCGTTGTTTCGTCTTGAGGTTAGTATTTCTGATCCAATCCAGACCTTTGAACGGTTTATTCCCATCGGCCACCCCCAAGTTGCCACCCCGGTGGCCGATGGGAATGATTTAGTGAAATTTCCTACCTTCCTTTATTCCCATCTGCCACCGGGGTGGCGGATGGCACTAAGTAGTGGCGTTTGCCGGTTTATTCCCATCTGCCACCTTCATAAGTTTAGTCGGGTGGTTGATTCTCATGACCGTAAAACGGGGTGAATAGAAAAAATATCAAGAAAGTTTTCAAGGTTCATATTTGACTATTTTTCGTTGAAGGGTTTTGATAGAATTTTAAACCATCAACATTTTCTTTGAGTTGGCAACAATTTTATGTCATTAAAAAAAAAATTGAAATGGAAATAAAAAAAGAAATAGAAATTGTGGCAAAAACTTTCATGTCCTTGGCAAAGCATAATAGTTTGGATGAATAGAGGCTCTGATCGATATCGTTCACACATACTACAAACAAAAAAGGACCGAGCAACAAACCCTGAGACACTCCGCTGGGCAAGTTTACCCAACTAGACATATAATTATTGAGAACTACTGCTTGTGTCAGAAGAGAACCAAGAGGTCCCCACGGATGTAGCTTAGCTTCTTTATCAGGGTATTGTGGTCGAGCCGATCAAATGCCTTACTACAATCTGTGCAAACCACATCGATCTGCTTACCGTTATCCATAGCATCCGTAATTAAACCATTAAATAAAATCAAATTAGAAATGGTAGACCGTCCTTTTAAAAATCCGTGCTGAAAAAGCTAGCAAGGGCGGATATAATTGGTTATAGACAATCCTCTCAAACCATCATCATCATCTTCCTGCCCTTGTCCCGTGTTATTTGGGGTCGGTGCAAGTTTTCTTCTTCCATACCATCCTGTCCCCCGTCACTCCATCACTGACGCCCTTTTCTTTCATAACACTCCTCACACAGTCCATCCATCTTTTCTTTGGCCGTCCCCTCCCTCTTAATCCATCCACATCTATATTTCTCTTTTAGTAACATGCGTTTCATCCTTCCTCATCACATGACAATACCAGGACAAACGTTGGCGCAGTGGTTGAGCGATTGACTGCTGCGCCGCGTGTCGCGGGTTCGATTCGGCACGGAACCAATATTTGTATGACCTATAGATAATTGTTCCGGCTCTCGATGTTTGTGAATGTGAGTTTATATGTTTGTAAACGCACCCACGATACAGGAAGAAATTCCTAGAGTGGGGCAACGTTGTTTATAAAGAGAAAAAAAAACGGTTTCGTTTCAACTTTTCTGTTACTGGCGCCACTTTCAAACTTCCTTTAATATACTCATTTCTCACTTTATCCAATCTCTTCACTCCGCACATCCATCTCAACATTCTCTGCTACATGCAATCTCTTTCAATCAAGACAATCCTCCAAATATTTTAGCTATAATACACAGCTTGCATATAAGCCCATGATTAGTAATCTCTTTTTTATACCCCTCCTTAAGTACGGGTGAAATAAAAACAGATTTCTATAATATGGGGACAACACCTTGAGTCCGACTTCCAAAAACCAAAATTGAAATAAGTAGGGCAATGCAAGGCGCGCATTTAGTTAGAAATTTAGATGATATTATTAAGTTATCAGGGCCAGCACCTTTAGTTGGATCCAAGTAACAAAGTAAACCGGTCACAGCATCAACATTCACTTTTATGTGACAAATGTCATGAGAATCGCCCACCACCCCGGTGGCAGATGGGAATAAAGGAAGGTGGCAGATTTCACTAAATAAGTCCCATCGACCACCGGGCTGGCAAACGCTACTATTTAGTGCCATCCGCCACCCCGGTGGCAGATGGGAATAAAGGAAGGTAGGAAATTTCACTAAATCATTCCCATCGGCCACCGGGGTGGCAACTGGGGGGTGGCCGATGGGAATAAACCCCTTTGAACACTGTAATGCTGCGCTCTATGGCTCTTTGGTATTTGGCAAGTTTGTCTCTAAGGCATTTGTTTAGTGACCAAGTTTCCACCACAAACATAAAAACAGGCACAAAAAAATATCTGCTGAAGATCTCACTCATCATCATCATCATTTCAGCCGAAAGATGGCCACCGCTGGATACAGGTCTTCCCCAAGCGTCACCAAATCGATCGGCCCTTTGCATCTTTCATCCATCAAATTCCTGCGACCTTAACCAGGTCATCGGTCTACCTAGAGAAAGTACTTCCAACGCTACGTATTCCGCTACGCAGTCGCTACTCCAGAACTTTTCAGCTCCATGGACCATCTGTTCTACGAGCATCTGAAATCTATCAGGCGTGAAATAGTTGCATCTAATCCGGCAGGTCAATAATGTTATATCTTTGTCACCCATTTTGTATATAATTTTATATTTATTTTGCGTGATTACCGTTTAGGCAAACAATTTTGGCTTGTCAACTATCAACTGCCAAATGCAACGTTGACAACGGTTTCGGTTTGGTTAGGTATGGCCCTGTTATTCACGTTCTTGTTCACTTTACTTTCAAATTCGAATCCGTTATACATACGAGACCCAAGACATCTCGAGCAATCAAGAGATTGCATAAAACTTACTAATAAAAAAATGCTATAAAAAGTGCGTTAGTGTTTCATTACAGCATAAAAGATTAACAAGTTCACGTACTGCAATAATTAGTAATTTAATATCAACAGACGTGTTTATAACTTTGTATGAAATGAAACGTTCAAACCTCGCTAAGAGTAAAAATGTTCTGTGGTTCAAACTAACATCAAATTCTGATAACGACACAGTTTTAAAATAATTTAAATTACTTAAAATTGTTTTTGCCGAATTTGTGCCGAATATACTATGGATACATATAAGAAAAAAAGGATGCCAAATTATACCCCCGAGGAGAAAGAAAATCTCTTTAAAATAATTACAAAGTAAGTACCTACTTAACACACCCTGATAATAATACATCCGCAGAGCACCTTTGGGGCGAGCTGGTGGGGAGTGGCGACCCCACGGACCTGATTTAGCGGGAGAAGTCTTGTTCCTCATCTCCGGCTTACCTTCATTGGCCGGTCGGTGTGAACACTGACGGGGAACCAAGCTCCCACCTCTCTCTTGAATTAATTGGCTGGCTTGAGTAGCAATTCGCAAGAGCAAACATGCTCGGTGTAAGGAAGTATAAACCAGTAAAATGCTGGTAGGGATCTTGGCCAAACTTCCGGGATTGTTGTTTTTTTTTGGATTGCGACGGAACGAAATTTGATATACTGGTTATATTTCCTTAGGATAATAATATCAAACGTTAAAACTAGCAAAGGCTATAGTATTAACTATTTAACATACTATCGAGTTACTCGTAATATTTTTTTTCAGACACCAATCCGTAATAGACTGCAAAAAGACAGGGGCATATTTTATTTTAAAAAAAAAGGAAGCCTGGAAGTCTATTACAAACCAGTATAACAGCATCTGCACGACTGGCCTTAGGGACGAATCGATGTTAAGGCATGTTTATAACAATCTTAAGCATCGTGCAAGAAAGGATTCTGCCAGTGAAAATGTGAGCATACGAAATATTATACTGACCTGCCTACTTACTAAATATACATCATTTGTATTGTTGAGAATAGTCACCAAGAAGGCAACGAAAATTGCCCACTAATATAAATTTACTTAAAATATAATATGTACATAAATGCTATCCAATTTATATTACAAATGCAACAGTTCGTATGTCTGCCGGGCGATCGGCCTCTGTGATAGGCTTGAGTCACGCATTTTATCATGGTTTTTGCTACCAAACTGTGTATAAAAATGTGTGAATCAACGCGACAGACGGGGCAGCACGGCCTACTGTGGCAGTGGGCCGTGCTCGCCCGTCTGGATGTTTCTTAATTTATCACGTCTTAACAGCTGAATGAATTTGGATGACTCTTGGGACTCGGATAAATCGTAACCTGAAGTAGGTCATACCTGGACAAACGATGCCGCTGGTTAAGGCTAGTGTTTTAATAAAATATTTACAAACACTTTTCAGAAGGAAAGATATCTCAGATCACATTCTGAAGATATCAGCATTGTGGAAGTTTCCTACACGCCACCACAAATGGATGAAACGGAAACATATATTATTGAGGAAGATGTGGATGATGACAAAATACAAGTATGTATTAATTTCATATGGAAAGCTTACAAAATTATTTGGTCGGTTGGATAGCGTTCAAACTCTTTCCGCACTTACGCAATACGGCTGCAGGTCTAACCTATATTCAACAACTAATCTGTTCATGAAGCTAGGTAGAAATCCAAGGCTTTTAATTGAAAACTCAATTCATGTAATGCATAATATGTTTTTGTAGAAGCCCGAACTAAAGTAGTAAAGTAGTAGGTTTTACCTAGGATTTACCGGTAACATCTAAGATTTACCAAAAGTAGTCTTACTAGAAAAGTCATTTTTTTTTATAAAACTCGCTCATTTTGGCCTTTTACCAGAAATCGAAATTAAATCTTAGGATTTTCGAAGAAAAAAAGAAGAATTAAGGGCACATTGACATGATTAAAAAAAAACGTATGATTTTAAAACATTTACTATGAACATGTATTAAAAAAGGTCTAAAAATATTTCAAGTTTTAATGTATATATATTATACTCCAATTGGCTATCTATCTTTCTATTTAGTTGTGAAACTGTTTTTTTTTTGTAGGTTAAAGCTGATAATGAACATCTAAATATTTTAAAGAAGAAACGAGCTGATGATCAGGTTACCTAACACATCGAGAGTTGATATTCTCAATTCTAGTTGATTGTTGAAGTTTGATTAAACCATTATCTATTTTTTCAGAAACAATTAAGGAAGACTGGTGGTGGGTCGTTTACACCAAGCCTTACCGATGCTGATCATCAAGTCCTATCTATATTAGATGATCAGATACGGCCAGACCAAAATCCTTATGATGATGCAGCGAATTATTTTGGTAGGTTATATTACGCACTTTGGCTGGATACGCTTCACCTTTGGTCTTTACTGATGATGCATGCTGGTTTACGTAAGCACGGCTATGCATTGCACACGGATAGGCATGCAGGCAAACCTGCATGTCACATTAAAAAACATTTAATCAACGAGACTCATGTCAAGTCCCAAGAAGGATATGGCTAAGAATAATATTCAAGTGGTAACGTCTTCTTGAGTTCAGGTCGTAGTGATGAGCCGACCATTCATTACCGTTATCTACGATTCAGAAAGTATAATGAGCAACCTTTTTTTACCATGTGGTACCCACCATTAATATGGGAATGGTATGGTGATCTATTATGGGAAGCCAAAGATGAGATTCAATCTCGTTAGTGCGTTTAGGTTAACAGTACCTTCAACTTTTGCAGCTGTTTTCTGTTTTTTTTCAGGTGATCAATTTGAAGTACCATTGACCAATACAGAACCGAAACCCAACCCTCATCCTCAACCAATTTCAAGACCACCGAAACCACGAAGAAAACAAAAAAACATCATAAGCACTAATCATTCGGCAGAAGCGCTAAAAAAAAATTATTTTAAGAAGAAAATACAAGTCGCCAATTTCCAAAAAAAAAATGAAATGCAAAAATTAAGAATGGCACAGAAACAGGAGGAATTCCAAATAAGAAAGCAGGAGTTGGAAATCAAAATCTTAAAAAAGCAGTTGGAAAACTGGGAATATATTCAAACAGTGAAATAGCTGCTTGAATATTTGACTACGTAATTACAGTACCTATCCTTCTCGAGCGCGGTGTGAGACAGGGAGTCGTCATTTTTCCGAAACTATACACTGCTGCGCTGGATGATGTCTTCAAGGTTCTGAACTGGAGAGGGCTGGGCATCTCACCTTCGGTTTGCCGACGACATAGTGGTTATGGCTGAGACCATAGACTACCTCAGTACAATGCTCGATGACGTCTGTAGAGCTTCTGAAAGAGTGGGTCTTAAAATGAACATGGACAAAACCAAGGTCATGAGGAATGCCCATGTAACACCTACCCCTATCAAGATCGGAGACTCTATACTCGAAGTTGCAGAAGATTATATATACCTGCAATGGAGAGGGCTATGCTCGGAATTTCCTTGCGTGATCACGTCAGAAATGATGATATCCGCAGGAGAACCAAAGTTACCGACATAGCCCGAAGAATTGCCAAACTTAAGTGGCAGTGGGCAGGGCACATTGCTCGCAGAACGGAAGGCCGATGGGGCCGAAAATTTCTGGAATGGCGACCGAGAACCGGAAGACGATACGTTGGAAGGCCTCCCACTAGGTGGACCGATGACCTGGTTAAGGTTGCGGGAAGGCGCTGGATGCGAGACGCACGGGATCGGTCAATGTGGCGACGCCTGGGGGAGGCCTATGTCCAGCAGTGGACATCTTTCGGCTGCAATGATGATGATGACTGTAGTAGTCGTCCAAAGGTCAAAAATGGAATCCTTTTGATTTGGATGACCACAAAAACTGAAATGTGTATAAGTTATAAGATTCTTTTCATTTCTTTTTTAGCTACAATTAAAATATATCCGTTTAAATGCAATTTTTTTATTTTATTTATATACATAAACAAGTAGGTAGGTAGGGTAACAAAGGGAAATATCTGAAAACCGCAAATTTGTAGATACATAAAAAAACGATTATTAATTTATTTGCAGTTGGTAAACTGATCGCGTCCTATGTCGATGTATAGGGACAACAGCTTTCCAAAAGCAAAGTTAATTTGGTGCTTCAATCCAGTAATTAGGGTTCCTTCCGTACCCAAAGGGTAAAAACGGGACCCTATTACTCAGACTCCGCGGTCCGTCTGTCTGTCTGTCCGTCTGTCTTTCTGTCACCAGGCTGTATCTCATGAACCGTGACAGCTAGAGAGTTGAAATTTTCACAGAAGATGTATTTCTGTTGCCGCTATAACAACAAATACTAAAAACAGAATAAAATAAATATTTAAGTGGGGCTCCCATACGACAAACGTGATTTTTTGTTGATTTTCGTGATAATGGTACGGAACCCTTCATGCGCGAGTTATACTCGCACTTGGCCAGTTTTTTTTTTCGTTTGAGCAATTTTCGGTGCGAGAGTATTGTTTATAAACTTACACAAGTAAAATTTCAAAATTTAGAAAACCCCCGACACATTTATCTTGCGAAAACACCCCGATTCAAACAGTAAAACGCCCATAACTTTTGAACGGCTGAACCGATTTTATTCAAACATAGCTAAGAACACTTTCGACAAAATCACCTTTCAAACAAAATACTAAATCAAAATCGGTTCATCCGTTTAGGTGCTATGATGCACAGGCAGACACACAGATACACAGCAACACACGTGAAACTTATAACACCCCTCTTTTTCCGGCGGGGGTTAAAAACTTTTTTAAATGATGGGATAATGTAATTTTACATAACATGACTTCAGTTTGATGACTACATTGTTCAAGATGATGAACTGGTATTAGAAAAAAAAACAATCATTAAACTGTGCCTCACGCTCAGTATATGCAACATTTTGCTGCAAGATAGCATTGTTATAAGATTTTACAACAGCTGTCTGTACGGAACCCTCGGTGTGCGAGTCCCAATCGTACTTAGCCGGTTTTTTTATTGTGTAAAATAACTTTCTACTAATGCCGACCTTGCTGCAAAATTTTGCATATTATTATGCTGAGCTTGAGGTACATTTTCATTATTTATTTCTTCTAATGCCAGTTCATCATCTTCAACAATGTACTCATCAAGTTGAAGAGCCATGTTATGTAAAACTACACAAGCCACAATCACTTTCAAAACTTTTGTAAGTTTCAGTTGCATTCCCGAATGTAGGCATGGGAATCTTCTTTTTAAAACACCAAAGCACCTTTCAATTGTGTTCCGTGTTGTTATATGGGCACTGTTGTATGCTTCTTCGGATAAAGTGGCAGGATTCAAAAATGGTGTCATAAGATAACTTAGGCATGGGTAACCACTATCCCCTAGAATAAGATATGACCCAAAATTTCCAGTTTCAAACTGAGCTGCAAGTGGAGAGTCATTCCAGATAGTAGTATCATGCACGGAGCCTGGCCACCGAGCAATGACACTTCTAATTCATAAATTAGAGTCACAAATAGCTTGGACATTTATGGAAAAAAAGCCTTTTCTGTTTCTGTATAGCTCTGCTCTGTTCCCTCCTGGTGAATTAATTTTAATATGAGTGCAATCTACAGCACCCAAGACTCTAGGGAATCCAGCGATTTCGTAAAACTGTGATGCCACTGATGGTCGTTCTTGAGCAGTAGGCATTCTAACATACTCCCGTCTTAAACTTGCTATTGCACTGGATATATTATTAACCACTCTACACACTGTCGCCTTGCTCACATGCATGGTGTCCCCCACAATCATTTGAAAGCTCCCAGTTGCATAATACCTGAGAGCTATCAATAGTTGCAACATGGGAGAAATGCAATCCCGTCGCTGGATGTTATTCTGTATTCTGGTTCGAATTTTGTTGTAAATAAAACGAACTGTAGTTTTGGTGAAGCGGAACCGGCTCTTGAATTGAGTGTCATTTAGTTCGGCGAACCAGTCAGGACAATTTCTTTGCACTCTTCTTCTACGCATCCGTCTTGGTTGAGGCAACTCCAAGGAAGATAAAGATGTGTCGTCTTCACTCATTATATATATTATTTATTTACTTCCGTGATCAGCGTTTAAGCCAGCAATTGTCAACTGTGTTGTCAAGTACAATCAAATGTCACGTTGACAACGATTTGAGAACAGTTTGAGAATTCAAGAATAATCAAACGAGTTTTTCTCAGTTGTGAAACGCAAATGAACGTGAATGAAAGTTTTTTGTATGACTTAAGGTATACTTTGGCATGACTTGACTACGTATACTCAAACCTTGCTCAGCATCGCAGAAAACGATATCAGCACGTACTTAGCGTCGAATACTTAATTCAGAAATCGGCCAATAGATAGATAAATAGATTTGATCGAAAATCGAACTGGCCACCATAAGAAGAACTCAAAAAAAGCGCGATTTCAAAGAATGTGAAACAAAACACGGTGTTTGATTCTGTGATTTTCAGTGAATTTTATTGCAATATTCGTGTTGTCAAAAAATTACTAGCGATAGTGAGTCTACTCCAGAGTTCATCAAATCAATTAGGATTATCCTTACATTTTCTACAGGAAAAATCAAAACAGAGATACTAAAAAGCCTATGACGATTTTGTTCAATAGAGAATGCTCCTCTGGGATAAATCCTGTCATCGTCTTGGGCAGCTTGAACCCCTCTCTTCACTCAAGACTCTACAGGATCCTTCCTTACGTTCAGGCTTCAATAAGCCGCCCGTGACGTAAGAAACTGCTTTATCCCCTAGGTGTATAATCTAATATTAGGTTAGA
Organism: Orthosia gothica; assembly: GCA_949775005.1. Taxonomy (NCBI): domain Eukaryota; kingdom Metazoa; phylum Arthropoda; class Insecta; order Lepidoptera; family Noctuidae; genus Orthosia; species Orthosia gothica. The sequence goes on from OX459044.1 coordinate 12,294,327, forward strand.
CTAGAAGCCGACACCGACATAGTTTGGGCAAACGCTAGGCAGATTGAGTGGTCAACCAATACAACAATTTGCGCCTACGCACTCGGTATGAGCAAAACTTGTTTGGAACTCGCATGCAGCTAAAACTTTATAAGGCGTTCTGTATTTTATTCTCAAAGAAACGATTCAAATAATCCGTAATAATATTTGTAATATAAATTGTTAAAGTCTGTTTACTTTGGACCTACTTTCTTTCTTTAAGCTAATTTTAGCTGGAAAATGTACACTATTAAATTAAATCACCAACAACACTTTTTGTATTAGTTTTTAGGGTTCCGTAGTCCTCCTTCCCCCTCCGCCAGCTAAATGGTTGGCTTTGGACAATATGTGAAAAAAATTACGGCAGTAGAAAATATAACGAAATTAAAAGGCCAACTTACAAAAAGGACTTGGAAAAGTAAAAAAAATGTATATTATGTATGGGGATAAAGTTTCCGAATGGCAAAGTTAATTTTGTCCCTTCGTTAGAACAATGTTCAGTGCTTTCATTGTTTATGAACGTTAGTAATGTTACCTATTTATATTAGTAAATGTAGTTTATACGGAACCCTCTGTGCGCGAGACAGACGGTTTTTTTTGTATTAATGGATAAGTGTGCCTCAGAAGGCCATTATGCGTTTCACGCAGAGGCATTTCATGCCAGAACAAAATTAATATTTGGACTTAATAGAAACTCAATCGTTGCAATAGCTACATACAAACAATTATGTAAACGAGTAAGGTCCTTAAACTTTCAGTAAGCAGATCAATCAATGTCACCCGCTCTTTAGCTTATCCTCTGTTATTAAACTTCGTTCGCATAGCATCGTCTGCCAATCTTCCTGCAGGGAATACCTCCCTATTATAAATTATTTTTCCCTTATCCTGACAGGGTGATTAGATTACCCGTTTTCCGCATTCCCGTTTCGTGAAAGCGAGTTGTTTAAAAACAATATTAATTCTTAGAATTTTAATCAAAGAAGTTCAAATCCGAAACTATGAGGAATACCGAAAACACTCAAAGCAGTCACGAGCCCAATTTTGATGAAAACTAAACATGCATCATTAGATAAAAAAGGGGAATTTTTAACTGCACCTCTATTTAGAAATTTAAGCAAACAAAATATCTCCACTAATAACCTACTGCAAAACAATATTACTCACCGTAAAACAAAAATACTGATTTGCACACAAATTATTCAATTAAATATAAAATAAATGTGAATTAGTCCAAGAGCGAGCGAAGCGAGCTCGGGAGCTTAGGGCACCCCGACACGGATAGGTTAGGTTCGAAGGAGATGACGGGAGCTGAAGTGAGCGAGCAAAGCGAGCGAACTCAGCTCCCGTCATCTCCTTCATGTTAGGTTACTTTAGACCCTGCAGACAGAAATAGGAGCCCTGCGCAGCGGGGCTCCGTCGACTTTGTTTCGTTTCCCCCCCTCCCTTAAAACTTAAATATTTTGTTGCACTCGAAGAATTATTAGATTTACTTTTAGTTAACAGATAGTTATTCAGTAAAACAGTTAAGCTTTAAAGATCTAGCAGTATAGTATAATTCATTTATTTGATGAGCAAATTTAGTGTGCAATTCAGTATTTTTGGTAGTAATTTCGAATATTTTGATTGAAAAAAGGGGAATTACAGTTAAAGTATTAAATACCACCCGATAAAAAATATCAATATTCCTAGACCGGAATTGATTTTGAAAAAAAAACCACACGTCATATTATACCATCTGGGTGGTGACCATAAGCTCTTAGAGCAAGGTTATTTTGAGTGTGTGTAAGGGACAGATGTATATGACTTGTATACATCTGTCACTTACGCGATCTCAAAATAACCTTACTCTAAGAGCTTATGGTCACCCCCCTGATTGTGTCGCTAAAAAGAATAAAATTCTAGGAAGTAATGTCATACGGTAAATTCGAAGAAAGACCTCATAACTCACCTTGTAGACAGACCAAATAAACATGAAGAAAAAATTACTTTCATTCAAACATTACTTTAATTTAAAAATTACTTTAATTAAAATTACACCAAATAACATTAAAAAACTAAAGTAGCAAACTAAAAGGGGACACATAAGAATTTCACTTCTCTAGCAGTCGCGTTTTTGCATTTTTAGAATTAACTGTGTTTATTTATAACTTTTGAGTTAACATTTTTTTTTTTCAAATTAGGTACATATAAACATGTAAGTGTTACATATTTTTGTAACCACCTCCTAAAACCCTTTATTTTGATATCCCAAACGATGGGTTTTGATGAAAAAAAAACTAGTGAGCCTCCAATCCGCAATATGCAGCCCAAAAGTTGGCATTTTTCTATTTTCCAGTTTTAATAAGTATCCACCACATATTCCAGTGACAGTCGCAAGGTTAAGACGAATCTATTGACGTAAGAATCATCAAAACCAGCTAACGCGTCTGGTATCTAGTACGCTACATAGGAACATACATACATAGGTACATAGACTGATAAACACATTACCCTTCTTCGGCAGTCGGATAAAAAGACATCAACAAATTAAAAAACATAATATTTTACACTTATGAAGCGTCAGAATCGAGTGCAACAGTTGAGCAACTGAAGCTCTGAAGATACACTTCAGTCATTATATGCCTTTATATGTTCGCGAGGAGACGAGGGAACAAGGGCCTTCATCCACTAACACACTCGGCCGTGTTTCACAGTTCTTGTTACTCAAAGCCACTTGGCATTCAGCGGGATTTCAGAGTGTGAGTCGGCTCTTTGTGTAAACGTTGGCAAGAAGTGGTTAATTTGTGGTTTTGTAAAGACGCTTTTACATTTTTGGGAATTTGACTATGATGTTATAAATATAAGTTCTTCTAAGAATGTAATTAATTCGGCTGAAATGATGATGAAGTATCTAATTAAGAAAAATCGCGTTAACTCGCAAAAAATACACTGTACCTACTGAGTTTTAAATATTTACCTAACTCGCAAGTAATTCAAATGTAACGAATACAACTAAAACAACAATTTTTTTCTCGATATTTGTCGACAAGATATGACACAAAAGAAAAACAGTAAATTGCTAACTTGCCCATGTAATTCGCAAAAGCCGAAGAAAATAAGAGATTAGAGCTTACAAGAAGTGAAACTTTCGGTCAGCACATAGATTTATTGTAATCTTTACTTATGAAGTTATGATAATGGCACTATTTTTAACACCCGATAGAAAAAGAAGTATGGTATAAGTTTGACGTGTATCTGTGTATGTAAGTGGCATCATAGCTCCTTAACGAATAAATCAAATTTGATATATTACAAATAGCAAGCATACAGGATTAAGATGATATATATATATATATATATATATATATATATATATATATATATATATATATATATATATATATATATATATATATATATTTATATTATATTTTGTTTAAGTTTCTTTTGTTTGAAAATTGCCTTCGTATATTCTTAGCTGTTTGATGAAAAAATCGGTTTAGCCGTTCATAAGTTATGCGCATTTTACTCTTTGAATCGGATTTCTTCGCAAGATATCGTGTCAAAATTGCTCGTACGAGTTTTGATTGATTGTCGGTCGAAGCGTCCCTAATATAAGGTATATATTTAGTAAAATTAAGTTAATAAAATCAAAAAACCCGATATTTAAGCGAACTAAAAATATGTAAACCAGAAAAAAATCATGCTGTGCAGTTGGAGGATACATATTCGCGAGATGGCTGACCAAAACTATTAATATCCTCCTCAGCATGATTTTGTTCTTGTTTGCATCGTTTTAGTTCGCATTTAAGTAGTAGGGTGTTTCGATTTTAATAAGTTTTTTTATTTACAACTTTTCAGTAATTTTTTTCGAATGTCTTTGAAACATATTAGTGGTATATATTTTCGTAATTACCTCTATAAACCCTTCATTTTGATACCCCACTAGATGGAATTTGAAGAAAAGAAATTGGCGCCAAAAACCGCAATATTTTTTTCAAACACCTTTTTAGTGCACTTGGATTTTTAAGAGGAATATAACGGCCGTTTGGAAGATATGAGGTAATAAAGAAAGGAGAATGACCAAAAGTGGTACCAAAAAGTCTCACGCATCAAGACCAAAATTTTATAGTAATTAGTTTCATAATTTTTTACGACATTACGCATCACGAATTTGATTTTTGAATAGGGAATTTACTTTTAAGTTTAAAAGTATGGATATTGTTTTACTCTCTATACATGACGTTCCGTTTCACATGATAAATGATTAACGTAACCTTTATTTGAAACTGTCATGATCACTGTAAAAAAAATATGCGTTGCCAATTCTACAATAATTAAAAAAACTAGAATAGAATCTTATCATTTACTCTAAAAGATTAGGTATCATTATTTTATCTATGGTTAATTGGCCGTTCACAGCAGCCGGTCATAAAGATGTAGAATGCAATAGAATCGATTTTTGATGAATCTACTGACCAGTAATGGTTTCTTTTGTTTAATAAATAAGTATAAGAATCATGTATAACGTGTCTATAATAAAATACGTCGTTGATAGTGTCGAACAAAAGAGCCCTAGTTTTTAGGTTATTGCCGATTTTATGAAATAACTCCAAAACCCGGGTTTTGTTTTCAAAAAGCAGTTTTGTAGGAGTTAACATGGTCAGTGTAGTCTATAAAAAACAAAGTTTGATTTTGATGCAGCTTGCTACGGGATTCCATACATCGATGAGCATTCTCCTTTACAAACATACAAGATACGGACGAAAAACATAACCCTTCCTTGGCAGTCGGCTCTTCTTCTTTACGTGTGAGGATGTGGCCACCTCTGGTGTCAGAGTTAATTAAGCCGCTTCTGGGAATCCCACAGGCGTCTGACTTGGCTATTTCATGGCTATTTCATGTAAGTACATTAACTATAATTATAAGTCCAGGTTTCCTCACGATGTTTTCCTTCACCGTTGCATGTGATGTCCAGGATAAACTTAGAAAGTACATATGAATTAGAAAAAGTCATATTTGTACTTGCCAGGATTTGAACCCCGACCTCAAGCACGAGAGGCGAGGTCTGGGCCATCACGACATTTGGCAATTGGGCATGCAATTAAATTAAATGCAAGCAAATGTAATGACAATTAAATTAAAAATTTAACAGTAGTTATGTATTTTGGATTTTATTTTACTTAGCGGACGCGGTCCCTCGACTCAAGTACGATGCTTATTTTTTTATACTTTTATGAAGTTTTTGTGTCGAAAAAACACAAAACACCTAACGCTAAAAAGAGAAGTATTTATTTGAAAACGTATGGTGTTGAGTTTAAGTTTGGTCAGTAATATATTATCTGTGGTTTCGTATCAAAATTAAGGTTTCATGTGGTCCCACCGCATCAGAAGCAACAATTTGACCAAGATCTGATGAAATACTTCGGCGATATACAACAGAACTCTTCAATAAATGACGGCAAATATCTTGGGATTGCAGTAATCGCATGTCAGTTTATTGTTCACACCCTTTCATAACATAACATCACGCAGCTATGCTCTAAAGGGGTATGCAAATGTGTAAAGTTCACACTATTTCACCCTAATTACACCGGTTGTGTTCAAATTTCATGTTATTCGGGTAATCTATTCAACCATAACTTATATCTATACCACAACTAAAAAGAGGAAAATTAAAATTACGAAAAAATACAACCGACTTCCAAATAAAAACACTACAAAGTGAATAATAAGTTCAATTTCGGAAGTGTGTGTCAAAAAACAAAGAATCAAGAACACCGACTTCCGAAATTGAAGTTATTTTTCACTTTGTAGTGTTTTTATTATGAAGTTGCTTGTATTTTTTCGTAATTTTAATTTTCCTCTTTTTAGTTGTGGTATAGATATAAGTTATGGTTGAATAGATTACCCGAATAACATGAAATTTGAACACAACCGGTGTAATTAGGGTGAAATAGTGTGAACTTTACACATTTGCATACCCCTTTAGAGCATAGCTGCGTGATGTTATGTTATGAAAGGGTGTGAACAATAAACTGACATGCGATTACTGCAATCCCAAGATATTTGCCGTCATTTATTGAAGAGTTCTGTTGTATATCGCCGAAGTATTTCATCAGATCTTGGTCAAATTGTTGCTTCTGATGCGGTGGGACCACATGAAACCTTAATTTTGATACGAAACCACAGATAATATATTACTGACCAAACTTAAACTCAACACCATACGTTTTCAAATAAATACTTCTCTTTTTAGCGTTAGGTGTTTTGTGTTTTTTCGACACAAAAACTTCATAAAAGTATAAAAAAATAAGCATCGTACTTGAGTCGAGGGACCGCGTCCGCTAAGTAAAATAAAATCCAAAATACATAACTACTGTTAAATTTTTAATTTAATTGTCATTACATTTGCTTGCATTTAATTTAATTGCATGCCCAATTGCCAAATGTCGTGATGGCCCAGACCTCGCCTCTCGTGCTTGAGGTCGGGGTTCAAATCCTGGCAAGTACAAATATGACTTTTTCTAATTCATATGTACTTTCTAAGTTTATCCTGGACATCACATGCAACGGTGAAGGAAAACATCGTGAGGAAACCTGGACTTATAATTATAGTTAATGTACTTACATGAAATAGCCATGAAATAGCCAAGTCAGACGCCTGTGGGATTCCCAGAAGCGGCTTAATTAACTCTGACACCAGAGGTGGCCACATCCTCACACGTAAAGAAGAAGAGCCGACTGCCAAGGAAGGGTTATGTTTTTCGTCCGTATCTTGTATGTTTGTAAAGGAGAATGCTCATCGATGTATGGAATCCCGTACCAAGCTGCATCAAAATCAAACTTTGTTTTTTATAGACTACACTGACCATGTTAACTCCTACAAAACTGCTTTTTGAAAACAAAACCCGGGTTTTGGAGTTATTTCATAAAATCGGCAATAACCTAAAAACTAGGGCTCTTTTGTTCGACACTATCAACGACGTATTTTATTATAGACACGTTATACATGATTCTTATACTTATTTATTAAACAAAAGAAACCATTACTGGTCAGTAGATTCATCAAAAATCGATTCTATTGCATTCTACATCTTTATGACCGGCTGCTGTGAACGGCCAATTAACCATAGATAAAATAATGATACCTAATCTTTTAGAGTAAATGATAAGATTCTATTCTAGTTTTTTTAATTATTGTAGAATTGGCAACGCATATTTTTTTTACAGTGATCATGACAGTTTCAAATAAAGGTTACGTTAATCATTTATCATGTGAAACGGAACGTCATGTATAGAGAGTAAAACAATATCCATACTTTTAAACTTAAAAGTAAATTCCCTATTCAAAAATCAAATTCGTGATGCGTAATGTCGTAAAAAATTATGAAACTAATTACTATAAAATTTTGGTCTTGATGCGTGAGACTTTTTGGTACCACTTTTGGTCATTCTCCTTTCTTTATTACCTCATATCTTCCAAACGGCCGTTATATTCCTCTTAAAAATCCAAGTGCACTAAAAAGGTGTTTGAAAAAAATATTGCGGTTTTTGGCGCCAATTTCTTTTCTTCAAATTCCATCTAGTGGGGTATCAAAATGAAGGGTTTATAGAGGTAATTACGAAAATATATACCACTAATATGTTTCAAAGACATTCGAAAAAAATTACTGAAAAGTTGTAAATAAAAAAACTTATTAAAATCGAAACACCCTACTACTTTAAATGCGAACTAAAACGATGCAAACAAGAACAAAATCATGCTGAGGAGGATATTAATAGTTTTGGTCAGCCATCTCGCGAATATGTATCCTCCAACTGCACAGCATGATTTTTTTCTGGTTTACATATTTTTAGTTCGCTTAAATATCGGGTTTTTTGATTTTATTAACTTAATTTTACTAAATATATACCTTATATTAGGGACGCTTCGACCGACAATCAATCAAAACTCGTACGAGCAATTTTGACACGATATCTTGCGAAGAAATCCGATTCAAAGAGTAAAATGCGCATAACTTATGAACGGCTAAACCGATTTTTTCATCAAACAGCTAAGAATATACGAAGGCAATTTTCAAACAAAAGAAACTTAAACAAAATATAATATAAATATATATATATATATATATATATATATATATCATCTTAATCCTGTATGCTTGCTATTTGTAATATATCAAATTTGATTTATTCGTTAAGGAGCTATGATGCCACTTACATACACAGATACACGTCAAACTTATACCATACTTCTTTTTCTATCGGGTGTTAAAAATAGTGCCATTATCATAACTTCATAAGTAAAGATTACAATAAATCTATGTGCTGACCGAAAGTTTCACTTCTTGTAAGCTCTAATCTCTTATTTTCTTCGGCTTTTATCTATACCACAACTAAAAAGAGGAAAATTAAAATTACGAAAAAATACAACCGACTTCCAAATAAAAACACTACAAAGTGAATAATAAGTTCAATTTCGGAAGTGTGTGTCAAAAAACAAAGAATCAAGAACACCGACTTCCGAAATTGAAGTTATTTTTCACTTTGTAGTGTTTTTATTATGAAGTTGCTTGTATTTTTTTGTAAAAAAGTATTTCCGGAGTCTGATTTTAGTGTGTAGGTTTTTACTCATAATAATACGACAGTCAGTCTATGGAAAATTTTATATAGATTTGCTTTTTTGTTTTTAGCATAGCAATATGCAAAATATATCTTCGTAGGAACCCAACTGGTTTATCTGGGGGTACGGCAGTTCCCCCAACAAGTCAAGCAAACAAAGACATAGCCGTACCATTCTTCTCTCGACTACCATATTTATCAATTTTATTCGTATATAATGTGAAAGATTACGAAAGACGTTGATTCAAAACGACTTATGTCTATATTTCCGTATTTAAATTTAAAAGAAATTCAATAAATGTAGGGCAATCAATGACCACTATTGCGATGCTAAATAGTAAAGCGTTAGCATTTTGACCACGATCTGAATATTTAATAATGTCAATTTAATATCTATTTCATTAATTTCTCGAAAACTGATGCCTTATAAAGCATCAAACCGTTAATAAATCTTGACAAGCCACCTACGCAGTTTACACAAGTCTGTAAGTAAAAATAAAATGTCCTTTCTTATCGTAATGACATCACTCATGACTAATGGAATTCAGAAATAGTAAGGCAGTTCACGCACTAGGCTTGAAATGCGCAGACATTCATCTGGCCGACTCTTACTAGGCTAACTTTTTTGAGACATGTCCACCACACTATTCCCAGCCACTGAAACTTCTGACACCAGAATCAACAGTGGTGGCCGATAGAAAAGCGTCGAATCAATGGATCTCGAAGAGTCCCAGAGAAACAATTCAACTGTCTTGGATCCCACAATGAAGTTCAACAGAAAAGAACAGCGGAAAATTCAGAAGGTCAGTGAGTCATAACGTGTTACCCAGCTACTGGATTGTGGAAGTAAGATAAGCAATCGTTCCATGTAAAATAATGGTATTTAGCTGTGCTACAAGCCCGTAAACCGACCCCAACGTTGGGAATAGGCGAGGCAGATTAATTGTATAGTACTACCTACTGCCTAGAGAAAAACGCCTTCGCGTTTCACCGCTACGTTTTGGAAGCGTAGTGTATGTTCTTTTTCATCAATAATTCTGAAAAAGAACATGACGTAATACAAGATAGAATAATATTTTAGCGATCTTGACATATTTAGGCATTTTAGGTTTATGGAAAGATAGGTTCATTGACGACGACAATTTACCTTAGTAACAACAAGCAAGAACTCAAGTGTATTATACTACCCTTAGAAAAGAAAGAAAGAAAATTTGTTTTATTTGCGCCAGGCACGTCGCATACCATAAAAAGGATAAAAAAACTTAAATAAAATTATTACAAAGTACGAGTATGCAACACAACTACGAAAAACGGTCAACGCTCAACATAATGCTGGCACTCGTGTGCGAGACAGAGCCACAGCGCTGGTTTTCCAAATATAAATAAATGAGTAAACATAAATAGATAAATGAGCGTTTAAAAGTTTAGATATAAAAACAAAGGGTTATACTTTTAAAAATCCACTTCAGTTCTTTATTTTTCTGAGAAAAATTGTGTATGCAGTGGTACCGTTTGTAGAGATGCCGTCTGCACGTCAGAGGTAACAAAACCTCCGTAATGTATAGGGCGAGTTCAAGGTCCAAGTGACATTCTGCCAGCGATAACGACTGTCAAAAAGCGCAAAATTTATGGGATTGACCTGTGCCATTGAAATATCACGTGGTTAATACCGGAAAATGTGTACTTTAGTTGGGTAAAAAAACTCGCTTTCTGTCTTTCTATCTATTTTTTTGTTGTATATATTTGGTTTTGACCATAATATCAAATACTTATATGTTTACCTGTCTAGTAACTACCATAAAAATTCTGCGTGAAGGTAAACTGTTATCCTTTAACGAAGAACCTGACGTAGAAATAAAACTAAGTAGCACTAAACATTTCTCGGCTCGTAAAGCAGTAAACCTCTTACCTGGTAAAACAAGGTATACCTTATTTAATGGCCTCACCACGTTATAGGCGTAAAAGGTTCCCATTGCAAAGGGAACATAAACCATGATGGATGCCTTTAGCTACAGAATACATACTTCATTCTTACTAATGTTCAGTGATCATGAATTAGGTTGTAGTCAATCTGGCTAGTAGCCCAACTATGTAAGTGTCAAATTCCAGTCTAACCGAATGTGGCTGAGTACCAGTATTTTACAATGAGTGGCTACCTACCTGACCTCCACAGCTCATTAACTGGGTAATACATTACGCCATGGCAATAATGGTATTAGATTTTTAACCGACTGCACAAAAAGAAGCAGGTTCACAATTTAGCTGTTTTTTATGCCTGTTCGGGCATAACTCTGTCTTATATAGACTGACGTGAATTTTTTTTTTTTTTTAAAGGGCACCAAATCCGAATCTGATGATGGGATGGGAATCGAGGGTACTTCTCAAATATTATAGATTGACATATAGCGATTTTTCCGTATGGAGTCGAATGTAAAGAGTTTCACCATCCCATATCTTCCCGTGGGTGTCGTAAGAGGCGACTAAGGGATACACCAGAGAATGGGCGGCAGCGTTCTCTGTGCACATTAACAACAAACTGCGATCGCCAACCCGCCTGCCAAGAGTGGCAATTACGGCAAACCCCCCAAACCAAAATTATTAGCACAACGAAAAAATGGCCCCGAATGGCCCGGCAGGCCGTCTACCCTCGACTACGTAGCGGTCGAGGCGATGGTGTGGCAAGAGGTGCGAAGAATCCTCGGAGTGGACCCGACTACCCCAATAAACACCGACGACTGGAACTTCTCTTCTCTCGAGGCAGAATTGTCCAGGTTACGATGGAGTATTATAAGGTTATCTGAAGTCCGAAGAGCGGGGGAGGACTCGTTAATCCTCAAATCCACTAACCTACTCTATTTCTGAGAGGATGACCGGCAGTCCCAGGATGATGTCGGATATTTGGTCCACAAGTCCCTTGTGAATAATGTTGTGAAAATCGAGACTGTGTCAACCAGGGTGGCCAACCTTATACTCAGAATATCCTCAAGATCTTCGCTTAAGGTCATGCAAATCTACGCCCCAACCTCGGCACATCCCAACGACGAGGTAGAGACTATGTATGAGGATATCTCTAGAGCCATGCATGGTTACAAAACACACTTCACCGTTGCAATGGGAGACTTTAACGCGAAACTGGGCAAACGAGACGAGGATGAGCTGCAAGTGGGGCAATTTGGAGTTTGACGTCGGAACCACCGGGGTCACCTACTGAATAGTTTTATGGAGGAGGAGGGCCTCTATATGATGAACTCCTTCTTAAGAAAGTGTGAGTACAGAAGGTGGACCTGGCAGAGCCCCGACGGTGCAACTAAGAACGAGATCGACTTCATCATGTCAACCAAGAAGCAAATGTTCAAAGATTTATCTCCGATCAATTCGGTGAAAACCGGGAGCGATCACTGCATGGAAAAAGGAACATTGAACATTGATATTAAGCTTGAAAGGTCTCAGCTGATGAAGTCTACGCTCCATCCAGCACAGAAACAGATCCAAAACCCCAAGAGCTTTCAGCTTCGTTTCCGCTTTCAGCTTCGTTTCCGCTTTCAGAATCGTTTCGTACCTAGGAAGCGCCGTGGATGGACAGACTGATGATGGCAGGATCATATCGGCCAAACCGGAGCTTCTGAGCGAGATTAAGAGATTCTATGGGGACGACATCAACCAGTAAACCCGTCGGGAATCTAGCAAATGACCCTATAGCTATATTTACCCGACACTATACCTAAGACATTCCGGACGTCAGCCTGTACGAGATTAGGATGGCTCTTAAACAGTTTAAAACCAACAAGGCACCGGTTGATGACGGAATTGCGGCCGAACTCCTGACGGCGGGTGGATAACCAGTACTTAAGGCCCTTCAGAAGCTGTTTGATTACCTTAATACTCGAGCGGAAAACGCCACAGGCATGTCGCAGAGTTATGGTGATACTCTTCTTCAAGAAGGGTGACAATGCTCAACTGAAGAACTATAGGCCCATCTCACTTTTAAAGCATCTACAAGCTGTTTTCAAGAGTCATCACGAATCTTCTCGCGCGCAGGTTTGACGATTTCTAGCCTCCCGAACAAGCCGGATTCCGTAAAGCCAGCAAGTAAGTAAGGATACCATACGGTGTTGAAGCCTTTATGGCAGCTTATACCGAAGAACGAAGAGTACAACCTGCCTCTCTGTTTAGCGTGTGTGGATTACCGGAAAGCCTTCAATTTAATCGAGACTTGGGATGTACTACAGTCTCTCCAATGGTGCCAAATCGACTACCGGAACATCGAAGTGTTTGTACAAAAACGCCACCATAACAGTTCAACTTCAGGATCAGACCTCGAAACCTATCCTCATGCAGCGAGGTGTGAGACAGGGAGACGTCATATCTCCGAAATTGTTCACCACTGCACTGGAGGATGTCTTCAAGGTTCTGGACTGGAGAGGGCTAGGCAACAACGCCAATGGCGAGGATATCACTCACCTTCGGTTTGCCGACGATATAGTGGTAATTGCTGACACCATGGAGGACCTCAATACAATGCTCTATGACCTCAGTAGAGCTTCCAAAAGAGTTGGTCTTAAAATGAACATGGATAAAACCAAGGTGATGTTGAATGCTCATGTTACACCCACCCCTATCAAGGTTGACTCTACACTCGAAGTTGTGGACGACTATGTCTACCTGGGACAAACTATCCAGTTGGGTAGGCAAACTTCGAAAAAGAGGACAACTGTAGAATCCGACTCGGCTGGGCAGCGTTCGGGAAGATGCGCGATATCGTCTCGTCCAACTTACCAAAGTGTCTCAAGACAAAAGTCTTGTTTTGCCAGTTATGACCTATGGCTCTGAGACGTGGTCGCTCACAATGACCCTCATCAGAATGCTTACAGTCACCCAAAGGGCAATGGAGAGGGCTATGCTCGGAGTATCCTTGCGTGATTGAATCAGAAATGTTTTTGGAATTGAAATGAGATGTACACTGGCTAAAAAGAGTAAAATTAAAAGTAAACTTCGTTTTCCGAAATCGGTGTTGAAAAACAATAGGTAGCAACGACCCAACTTCGCAAAACAAAGTTTTTTTTTCGCTTTGTATTGTTTTGCTTTAGAAGTCGCTTTATATTTTTTGTTAAAATGATTTTTTTTTTTACTCTTCCCCACACGGGGAATTTCTTTCTGTATCGTGGATGCTTTACAAACATATAAACTCACATGCACAACACCCAGAGCTGGAACAACTATCTGTAGGTCATACAAATATTTGTTCCGTGCGGGAATTGAACCCGCGGCACGCAGCGCAGCAGTCAATCGCTCAAACACTGCGACAAGCACGCCCTGTTACATTCACACAAGAACTTACTTACTACTACTTACTTATAATGTGAAATTGATCTGATGATTTTCCAGTTACAGATCAAAAGGAATGCTTCTTACCTAATCTAAAATGTAAATAAACGGACTACATAAATTTATAATAACGGTCGAGGATATATTTGTTTACTTGTGTTAAAATAAATCATTTCTGTTTAACTTATCTACGCCACTGACTGTCAGCGTTATCCTAGTTATTATATTTGTAGGTCATGACATCATAAACGGAACAAAATAAATTATGTTTACTACATAATTTATTTTGTTCTAAAAACCAGAAAACAAACAAAATAAAAAGCTATTATTCCGGTTTCTGTTATAACAATAAACAAAGATATTTGTTAAATCGAAATTCTGGAATGAGTCCCATTTTCCTTTCTTCGAAAAAGTTCTGAAACTCAATTGGAATAACCACTGAATTAAGATGCACGATTCTTAATTGTCATACAGTCAATTGTATGTCAACATTGTCCCAAAGTTTCTACGATTTCAAAGTTGCCCCAAGAATTGGCAACGAAATAAGTACCTACCTAAATATTTTCAGGGTTTTATTTCCTGTTGTTAATTGCTTTTTTATTCACTTATTATTATTATCGATCAGGCGATTGATGATTTGGAATCTGGGCGAGTAGTTTGATTGCGAAACTTGATCGCACTTTTCGGTGGTTCTACAGGCTTTCCTGTGAACCGTTCCCGTCGTTGGATATCACAGGACTGTTTTGACAATTTTGTGTCTAGGGCACGCTGGTTTACTCACAATGCTCACGGTGTGAAGAATCACCGTGAGAAGCGGTGAAGAAATACATTACCTACTTTATTTTATTCAAAAATTAGATGACATATTGTACCATTGATATTTTTATCACAGTTAGTTTTTTTTTTAATCTCTAACTATATTTATAATTGTATTATTGATTATTTCAAATGGAGTGTACATGCATGATTATTGATTTGAATTAGTTACATTTAATTTAAGTATATTTTTTTTTTACTTTCTTTATCGATCGGAATGTTTTAATGGTACTTGTACATTTTAGAAAAGGAGATTGCCCATACACAGGCCCGATATGAGGTATCGTTTCTGCGATTTTAATATTATACAAACATAGGATTTATATTTTGTGTTATTTTCCATCTGTACCCTTTACTTTATATGTCCAGACTACAACAGATCAGGTTCCTTCACTTGGACATTTGTATGCACCTTATTGCATTGTTATAAGGGTTAATTTCAAGAACATAAACATCTTTATATCTCGTGAACCCCGCAAAATAAATAAAAAATGTTTTCTAATTATGAATATAACATGTTTTTTCTACGATATACAACCAAATTCATCAAGATACAACCATTTGTTCAAAGAGGCCCAAGTTCCCTTACAAAATGAGCATTCTCTTTTCTACACAATGATTATTATTCCGAAATAAATGACTTATGTGCTTTTAAGTGATAAGCAATTAATGGTCATAAAGCATCTTCATACCTAACAGCTCATAGCAAAAATAATTTATTTTATGACGTATCATCGGAACGATGCTGAGGCTGTTTATGATAACAGTATAAAGATCCCCCATGGCGTTTATGAGCTTCCAAAGGCGAGGCAAGTAGTACGTAACAGACTTTCATCTGTACTTAATGAAAATACTCACATTAATACGATCATTTTCTGTAATAATAAGTATAACTTTCATCTCCTTCATTGTTGATCTCCTTTAAGACTCTTATGTAAATAATACTTAGTAAATAACAACCCAAATACAACAAAATGATATAATTACTATTTTAACCTAACGTAATAATAACATTTATTGTTTAGAAACTCACAGCTATACCATTTGCACGTTTCCTAGGAGGACTCCAGAAACTTATTATAACCTTTTTGAAAATCGTAATTATGAAGGATCCAGAAAATTTGCTAGGGTTGCGTTAGCCCTAATTTATTAATCTAATTTCCAATCTGGAAACTGATATTTTAAAACTATCTCTCACATAGACAAAAATACCTCAAGACAATAATGATGTTAATTCAGCGATAACATTGGGATATCGATTGCCAAAAAAATCAAATGTATTGGAGATCTTATCGTTCTACGAAGTGGAAGTGACAAATATTAGGCCATTGTACCCATATCTTTAAGTATTTTTGTTAATGAGATTTAAGCATGTCACTTTATGGATATACAATGAACTATATTCTATTCTTAGGCAGCTTAAGTGAATCCGACCACAAACATACATCTTTTAGATAATAAAACGGTCAACACAGATCGGACCAGGCAAACTAGGAGTACAGTCCATCCACTCACCTACATTACAGCAGGAAGTTACAAGCTAGTTATCCGCGTGCTTGCTACCATACAAGTAATGAGGCGATCACCTAGTAAAGTAAGTAGTTGCAATAGTGTTCGTAAAGGCTACCTCAGAAAGGTGTGACGCGACAATGTGTGTTTTAACGGTGAAACAAAAACTTAACATCGAACTTTAGAAAAGTAAAGATGTTATTATTCTTTTATAATTTCTGTAAACTGCGACTCTGTGATCTGTGTCAATGACAACGAAAAATTTTCTGTCAGTAGAGCAATTTTAACGATTTCCAGCCAATAATGAAACTGTAACCGAATATTCAGCTCCTCTCCAGTTTTTGCCCAAACCAAAACTGAGCCTTCAGTCAGGTACTAACAATTGTCGCGTCGCACTTATCTGCTGTCACCTTAAGTTGGTCGCTATCCCGTCAAGTAGGCACAGTGACCAGTTTAACCCGTTCCCCGTCGCCCACTCTTACTTACCGATAACTTGAGCACACGACTTACAAATAATGTTTACTTTTAATTATTTTTATAGTTGGAGTAGCACCTTAACTTCCTAAAGTGTATTATGTTTGAAAGTGTTAGGAAAGCATCGTAAATGACTTATAAAATTTCAATCAGTGCTTTTTTTTTTTGAAGTAATTGGGGATCTGGGTAGCCTCCTTCTTCATAACAAAGACTTTTGTTATGAAGAAGGATTTGATTCTCTTTGCGATGTAGCATGGTGCGGGTGACAGTTTTAATAACATTTTTTACGCATATAAGTATACGCATTTTTTGTAGTCTAACTTCATACCATTGTTATACCATATACCATAGTTGCCTGTGACAGCCCCACTTAAATATGTATTTTATTCTGTTTTTAGTATTTATTGTTATAGCGGCAACATAAATACATCATCTGTAAACATTTCCACAGTCTAGCTATCACGGCTCATGAGATACAGCCTGGTGACAGACGGACAGATAGACAGACGGATCTTGGAGTCTTAGTAATAGGGTCCCGTTTTTACCCTTTGGGTACGGAACCCTAAAAACTGACAAGACCAATGAAGAAAATATTCACAAAGCAGATGATCGTCAGCTATTAATTGTGGGCTTAGTCATACGTAACACAGATTGGTCTCAAATTATTACGTAATGAGTAGGGTCATAGGAGTACAACATGGAGCATCGTCAGAAGCAATTATGAAGCGTAACGAAGTCACAAACATAACAATAGATTGGTATTATAACCGTGAGAGTCGACAGCGATCCTATTGTTTCAAAGTCTATCGCTCAATCTACACGTTTTTCTTTCAGTCTGTCTGCAGTAGATGGAAAAGATAGATCTTCTTTGTACGCCAAGTTCAAGAGAGATACGCCGGAGAAAAGGATGATAAAATACAGTACAATGAGCGGGCTTATCGCAAGCTGGGATCTGTGTCAGACAAACCTTAGGATGGACGTGTAAATAAGATAATGGCAGATCACAGGCGTGTTGTAATAAGCTTTAATGAGAGAAATGACAAAACATAATTATGGAAACCTGTTGAATATAGTCAAACAGACTATCTACTGCCTAGTACTTCTTTTGTCAAACTTAGGCAAACCTCTGTTAATTATTTTTTGTCAGTGGTTAGAGCTCTGCATTACTTGTTAGTCAACCAAACACAGACTACAATATATATATATTTTTTTTTTTTTTGTCGACAATATTTTGAGCGTAGTTAAATAGGACCCATTCATTCGAATAGGTAATAACTTTATCATTTACTTCATCAGGTACAACAAACAATGACCCTACTTACAGGAACTTCATTCATACAATGAAAACATAAATGCATTGTCAGCAGCGTGCATTGTCACCGGTCGTTTTAATGGTACCTGCCTGTACGCAATGACCCCTAACCGTGACACTTTAAAGTTCATTCGTTCATGTCTGGTTTATTCGTTGCTAGCTATTGGTAAGTCATATTTTAGTACTATCCTAACTATATTGAGCTTCACAAACCATGGTTGGCCTTTCAGTTCCACTCGAATAAGACGCGTCTGAACAATAAAATGTACTTCGCGACTGTCTCCGTCTACTGAGCTCCTGGTTCAATACAATTACAAAGTGCCTACAATTTTCTTGACTATTTAAGTTTCTATAGTAGTAGTGCATAATTATCGCCATTTTACAACAAAACACTATCATCCTCGCCCTTGATGCATACCATGACACAAGACACAAAAGTAATTAATTCTTCAACATGGCGGAACTTTATCAATAAACCTAAAATGGTACCATTTTCGACTTGACCTTGTGCGATGACGATTAATTCCCCGATCGGGACAGTCAGTAGGTTGCGTCGCTGGACCGGCCTTGCTGCCATGACGTAACCAACCTGTATGCCTTCGAGTCTCCGAGCGACCGGCGCGGCGAGCGCGCGAGCGCATCTTGTTCGAAAATCGAATTCATTTAAACACGCGAAACAAATCGATGATAAATTAAATCGATGCTATTAGTGTTAACTGCCAGTGAATCTATGTGGTCCTAGTACTCGATGATGCAACTGTGATTGTGTTGTGATGATGATATAACTCAGTTGGAAGAACAAATTGGATTTTTGTGAGAAATAGTCAAGTTTGCGTGGGACGAGGTAAGTTATTATGTTTTTTGTTTTGGTTGAAATTGAAGCTGGGAATCTCTATGAATGCTTGTAGATAGGCTTCACTTGTGTGAATTCGATAATAGTTAGGTATATATCTGCTTAAAATTCGAGTAAAGATTACAATATTGTCACTAGGAAAACAAGTATTTCGCCAGTACGTGACTAACTATTGACATTAATCTAAGTAAGAAGGTACAATATGATAATAAACAACCAACTTAATCAACGCAGGTAGCAGTCATTTCAGGTACCTACAATCATTTATATTTAAATCCAATAATACCCGCATTTAAGTCGCTATACTGTTTCCATATTTCGTAGAAGTGTTACAGATCCTGTTTGAAGATACTTTGTGAGCACATCTAGAATAGAATTAATTAATTAAAGTTGAAACCAGTTCGTTGCCCCCGTTAAATAATAATTTTATGACCGTTCATAATATTATTGGCGCCGTTTTATATTTGACTAATATTGAAAGATGGGCGATAGACACTAGGTAGGTATATCTTTTAATTTTAGTCATTATAAATGTAAGCAACAAAGGACCCTGGGGCCTGTTTAATAAAACAAACCGACAAGCGGCAGGTGACAGGTGACAATCGGGCAATCGGACAGTTTCTTAACTTTCTTTCATACATTTGCTACTTTATTTTTGACAGCAGCTGTCGTCATTATTGTATTTTTTTGGGAAATAATTATGTCGCGCTGTCAGTTATATTAAATAGGGCCTTAGGGTCCTGGACTTGTGGAAGGCGTACTTAGGCCATAGGCCAACCCGCAGAAACTCGTTAATTATTATATTTAACGGGGTACTTTATTAATATTACAGACTACCTGACCTGCCACAAGTTATCTAGTCTAAAACAGAGTTTGTACAAAGTTCTAAAGAAAAATTACAGTGTCTAGCCCGATTTTTACCCGACTACGCCAAAGCAAAAGGGAGGGTTATGGTTTTCCATTTATACGAGCTGCTTTTCTAATTTTTGTTTTCCTGAGAACCTTACTCGAAGTTGGAAGGTACATTTTACGAACATATAAAAATACTAAATCCGTCTAGCCGTTCTTGAAGGATGTGCTTATCAATGAAAAGCACTTTATACCTATTTATTCATACATAAGGTATTTTATGTAGATTTAAGATAGGTGTCTATCTAATTAAAATTAACCTTTTTCCCATCGATATCTTGTGCTTGATATAAATTTTACACAATACTGTATTTTTTTTTTGTATAAAACATGCTTTTTTCGTATTCTTCTCAGCAAACCCTTTCATTTGATACCCATATAATGGCAGTGCACAAAAAATAACTAGACCGCCATCTTGGGCCGTCCGCCATATTAATAATGACGTCACTTACTTCTTCGGTGGAGGAAAACTGCTTTAAAATTCAGAATACATACATTGCAAGTTAATTAAAAGCTTGTAATATTAGCATAATATTTTGGCATATTTCGTCTGGCTTTTTTTTTGCCGTTTTCTTGACATTTTAGGTATGGCTAGAAATGATGATATCACTGCTATTTTCCTCGAATTGAATAGTGCTTAGTATCACGCGGGCCCAGTGTGGGATGGTGCGGATTGCTGATTAAAGAAGTAAAAACATTGTTTGAATAAATTCTTATAATAATCTAGGCACTTCTAAGATATTTTTAACTATAATAATGAGTCTAAATTTCACAATCCTTACTTAAAACTCAAACGAAACAGGGCGATATTTGGAGATATTTGCAGTAGGTCATAAAGAACCAACAAAATTTTTCCCCCTTTTTTTATTTTTATTCCTAATAAGTATTTCGTTTGATCCGTGATTTTATGCCCACGCAACGTAACTAACTATGTCTGTCAGTTTATAACGTATTTACGCCAAAACCGCTAAACCCAGGTAACAGTATCTAAATCTAAGCATAATATTATGCATACCTACTAACGGTATAAATCTCATATTAAATATGCATTCCTAATAAAATAAGATGTTATGATCAGTCTAGAAATGCTCTTTTAATTCAGAAATGTTGGTTCCATAGATATTCTTACACACTCCCACACTCTGAACGTAGATCCAAAGCAAGTCGTTATATTGAAAATTAAATGATCCAGTAATGTAATGAAAATGACTAGCTGCCTATAAATATCGCATTTAATGGTTAGGTTACTGGAGTTCCAGTTTGTCACGTTGAATATTTTCTTAGAATTCAATACATTGACTTGTGAAGTGTGGCTGCACCTCTGCTTAAACCCGCAGGATAAGTGAGCAACTAGCTTTTTCCTGTGGTCTCACTCGAGTGGCCGTACCCTCAGGATCCGTACACTGTAGCAGGATAAAAAAAAGTTAATTAAAAAAATACAAAAAACCCGACTGCTTAAGAAGCGAACTAAAAAGATGTGAAAATTAAGAAAATTATGCTGTGCAGTCGGTGGATACATATTTACGAGCTGGCTGACTAAAACCAGATGCATCCTTCAACTGCACAGCACTCAAAATAAATTGGGCTCCCACAATATGGCGCCCAAAAGCCGCCAATTTCCTATTTGGCAATTTTAATGTAGCCTGTGAATCATCAAAATCGGCCAACGCGTTTGATCTCTAGAACGCCACATAGGAACAAACATTCATAAATGCATAGTCTGATAAACACATTACCCTCCTTCGGCAGTCGGGCAAAAAGCCTTTGACATTCAGCAGTAGTAGGTACCTATAGCTTTTTATTAGGAAAAGATGTTTATAAATCGGACCAGTACCTCCAGAGATTGCCTTTCACAAACACATAAAAAAATACCTCTTTATAATAATATATTATAGTTTATATGAATAAATTGATTTATATCTGACTGCTGCCCACCTCTTCAATCGTCTTTGGAAATATGAACGTGTCAGATATAATCTGAATCTGTCATTTTCCAGTTGACTGATACAGGTCACCATCTTTTTTCGAACTCAGTACAATTTTACTCTTTGTTTCTCAATACCCAAATGTTGCCAGCTCATTTAGTGTACAATAGGCCGAGTTGCACACGCAACTTGATAACATAATAAATAACAATGTACGCCGCGGATAGACGAAGCATTAAAATTTATTCCACTAACATAATTACTGACAACACTGTTGTGTACTGTCAAACGCACTTGAGCAACGAAAACCGCTCTTACTCCTACGAAATAAATAAAAATATATGTATAAAACTAAGCTTTATACTTTAACGAAAGTGAGGTGCAATTTTATACACCTTGCGACGTGTTAACTCACAAAGCCACCATGATCCTAACTTCAAATTTGGGGATCGTTCTGCTCTGTATTGGGTACATATATAGATAAACTAGCTGACCCGGCAAACTTTGTTTTGCCATAAAAAGACCAAACATTTATCTACCCTACACTACCCTACCCTACCCTACCCGACCCGACCCTACACTACCCTACACTACCCTACACTACCCTACACTACCCTACCCTACCATACCCTACCCTAACCTAACCTACCCGACCCTACACTACCCTACACTACCCTACACTACCCTACACTACCCTACCCTACACTACCCTACCCTACACTACCCTACCCTACACTACACTACCCTTACACCATGATACCCTACCCTACCCTACCTATAAACCTCACGGAGCCCGAGACCTTTCCAACGAATGCAAAAGCATGGAAATCGGTTCATGCGTTCTGGAGTTATACCGTCAGGGAGGAAACCGACTTATTTTTATATAATAGATTTTCAGCCTATATAAAATAGCAAAGATCTGATAGTCCCAGACTCTTATATAAAAGGAAAAAGAAAGAAAGATGATTCGTTAATTATGTTCAGATAAATATTTATTATGTGTTTTTAACTAAAGTTGTTGCGATTTAGTATAGCAACCGCGGGCATTGCCCCACGTCACATTATAATTTGAACAGTATCTATCGTGATACTTAAAGATTTAAAAAATGAAAAATATTACTTAAATAATTGATTATTCCATGAAGAGATACTTGGGTAATGGCTAAACGAAACTATTTATGGATATGCGCCTTAAACGTACAAAGCCGCTGCCATTACCCACATCTGTTGCACCTTGAGTAAAACATTATACAAAACCTTCGGACGCCGTGTACAAGTTGCTCTTGACCAACTGTTACTGGAAATGCCGGACCGTCAGAACGTCTCAGGTGCATATTATGATGCAAATGGTGCCAGCAGCTGCACTATGCAATGTGCATCAGTTATTGTTAGCTCACACCGAGACGCGACAAGGCACAGGGATAAAGAACGTGTATTTACCGTATTTACTACATACGAAGGTACACACTTCAGCGAGAGAATTTGAATACGCCACTGACCACAACCAGGCCCAACTGCCTCGTCACCAAAGAACATTTTGACGAGAAATACCATTTTGACCATTAGAGAAAAATGACAGGAAGATACAACGAGGCGCGCACTTTTTAAATTAGCGATTCAATATAGATCTTTTTTCCTATACGAAAAGGTTCACATTTGAGTGATAGAATTCTAACTAACGCCGCGGTTGCAACGATGTTTCGCTACCGTAGATACTGCATCTAAACTGCAGCTTCATGATGCACCTCGCGTGCAACACGCAAAGAAACCTAACTCATTAAATCAAAAATGCCATTTTGTGGCCAATGAGCAAAAAAGCCTTTGAAAATGCTTAAAGTATTAAAGATACGGATGTATATAGGCTGCCCCTTTCTTACTCATAATTCAGTCTATTTTTAGCGTGTTAAAAAAAGGGGGACAAATAAATTCGACCACCTTTTATTGTATGTATATAATAAGAATTGTTGGAATTGCACAATATTTACATTTTATTTATTTATTTTAACTTATACACACTATCTTACAGGTTGAACCCAATACAATAGAGTGGTTAAAATCTTAAATCTAAAATCAGTTCTTAAATAAATGTACCTATAATAATTATATAAACCTAAACTTCTAACACTATTAATATCTTCTAAACTAATATAAAATTAAACGTTACTCATCTAAATTTTAATTAACTAACAAAATTTAACAAAACTCTTGCGAATTCACTCAAATTGCACGAAAATATGTCTAGCCTCTCATGCAATTCGTTGAGCACACAGATTGTCCGGGTGAGAGGTGTTTTCGCTAATAGATTCGTTCTAGCAGCAGGCACGGCCAGCAGTGGCGGCCGACGCCGCCTCCACACGTACCGATCTGGCACGCACAGCTTCAGGTGACGCAGCACACCCGGGTTATGTACTACTCCACGCAGGAGCTTTAGTGCATACGCCGCGAGTGTAAATTCCCGGCGCACTCTGAGTTCGTTGTACCCCACCATTCCGAGTACAAACAGTGTAGGATACATTAGCGGGTAAAATGGGTAAAGTCCATAAAGTTTGAAATACAAGTGTCTTGTAAATTTATTTTGTACTCGCTCCAGCATGACATTATATTTCGCTTCATGAGGAGCCCAAATCACCGCACTGTGCTCCAAGTGACTCCTTACCAAAGTGTCATACAGCACCCTGAGCGTGGTAATATTTGTGAATCCTTGTGACTGCCTCAGCACGAAACCCAGGTTTCTGTATGCTTTCTTGCAAATCTTAACTATATGATCCCGGAAAGTGAGATCCGGGGTAAGCAGTACTCCTAGATCTCGCACCTGAGACACACGCTGCAGTGGCGCTTCCTCTACTTTGTATTCGTAGTCTAAGGCAGTCTTCGCGCGCGTAAATGACATGACTGAGCATTTCGCTGTGTTGAAATAGAGTTTATTTTTATGGCTCCACGCTACCACTCTATCTATGTCTTCCTGCAATCTCTCACAGTCCGACAAACTCTTGACCTCGAGCAGCAATTTGAGGTCATCGGCAAACAATAAACATAAACTATGTTTGACTACGTCTGGTAAGTCATTTATCATTAAAATAAATTCAAGAGGACCCAAATTGCTGCCCTGGCTCACGCCGGATCTGGTGTAGTATGGCTCGGATTCGAACCCGTTGTAGTCAACGTACTGCTGTCGGTCTTTCAAGTAGCTGGCGAAGAACCGTAAGAGGTGCGATGTACAGCCAATTTTTGCCAGTTTCATTAGCAGTACATCATTGTCGACAGTATCAAACGCTTTCCTAAAATCAAAATAAGCTGCGTCTACCTGCACACCAGCATCGACTGCCGGCACCACCCGTGCCATGAAGTTAAGCAGATTAGTGGCAGTGCTGCGCGCCGGACGGAACCCGTGCTGCGCGTCTGATAGCTGTGCGCACACTTGACCTTGCACGCAGCGCTGGACGGCAGACTCAAACACTTTTGCAGGTGTCGACAACACTGCCACCGGTCTGTAGCCACTGACATCCGAACCTGACTTACCCTTAGGAACTGGAATCACTCGAGTGATTTTCCACCTCGGCGGAAACGTTGCTTGTTTTAAACAAGTATTAAAGATATGATGCAGGGGTTCAGCCAGCACCCTGCCACAGTCTCGGAACAGAAAAGCTGGTATGCCATCGGGGCCAGATGAGCGCTTTGGTTTGAGGTTTATGAGCGCTTCCCTTACGTCTTGAAGACTGAGGGTCTCAATGTGCACTCGCGCACTGTTCGCCTCCGCCTCCGCCGCCGCCGCCCGCGCTTCCAGCCGTGGCCGCTCCTTATTGTATACCGACTCAAAAAATGACGCAAATTGTCTAGCACACTCCTCATCCGAAAGATGTTGACCATCCTTTATGATAGTTTGTCTGTTTAACCTGCTTCTTTTGGACCTAATATACTGCCAGAATGATTTGGGATCTTTTGAGAATTGACTTTGAATTTTAAACTTGTGTTCTTTGTGCGCAATATCTATTGATTTTTTAATACGAGCTCTGCACTTTGAAAATTCTGAATAATCACTATCCAGCTTTGTTCTCTTGAAAGTTTTATGAAGTCTAGCTTTATTCTTAATATCTCTTATTATATCTGCAGTGTACCATTCGGGATAAACGTATCGAGAATTTTCAAGTTTAGTCTTTTTGCGGGGTACACATCTATCTAAAATATGACATACCTAGTGTATCATAAAAAATATTCAACATATCCTCCAAATCATGCGTGTCATAAATCATACTCCAATCAGTGGAAGTCAGCAAAGAATATAATGTCTCGTAGTCAGCCCGATAAAAGTTCCACTGCGGCCTAACACTACGTGCTGCGGGACTACCGTCTTCGGCAGAAGGCATAGGCGGGGCGGACACCGTGGGTGCGGGGGGCGCGCGTGCACAGGGCACGCTGAGCGCGAGCGGCGGGTGGTGCGCGTCGACGAAGCACGAGCGCGTCTTCGGCCGCCACCACCGATATCTCCCCGCCAAAACCTGTGCTCAGAACCAAATCCAACTGACGACCCAGATGGTTGGGTACTGTGTTGCTTTGAGTGAACTCGCAATAGGACATAAAACATTCATAATAATTTTTTACATTTACAGGACACGAATACAAATTAAAATCACCAATAACAATTATTTCTCTATATCTATCGCATAATTTTTCTATTAACCTAAATAATGTCAAGTAGTTAGTCATTCTCAGAACTCCCTGGAGGTATGTAAACCACACAACATAAAAACAAAAATCTATTTTTAACCGACTTCAAAAAAAGGAGGAGGTTCTCAATTCGTCGGAATCTTTTTTTTTTTTTTTAAATAAACCGTTGCACTAACCATTTCAAAAACGCAGGTGTCTATCGACGCGTCTGCGATTTGTACTTGTCGCAGCTCATATCGGTGTGTGGCCACTAGAAACGCTCCTCCCTGTTTCCGACCATCCGCTCGATCGCAACGTATTATTTGATATCCCGGTGGGATTATTTCAGAATCTTCTATGGAATTATTGCATCCAGATTCCGTTATTGCACATAAATCAAAATCAAATGACTCAATACTGGTTCGGAATTCATCCAGTTTAGTTCGTAGACCTCGTACATTTTGATAGAATATATCGACGTTGTGACTATAATATGTTTGGTTTCGTTCTGATTGAGTTCCGAAACCAAATCCACTCACTGAATTCCGCATTCATTGGCCAGTTTTCGGCCTGGTTCAACTTATCGAAACACTTTTCCGGTAAACCAATAACAAACGACGAATAATCTTTCTCGATTTTGTGTTTGATTTTATCAATTTTAATTCGATCATCTGAGCCACATACATTTTTCACGTGATCTGCTATGGCTTCAAGAGTGGTATCCAGATGTAGTCGCCAAACATGTAGATATTTTTTCCGATCAGTAACTTGAATTGCCTTCAACTCCGAATTTGTTCCCCTTCTGACCTCTTTGAGTTGCCTGTTATTTTTTTTTTTATTTTGAACAGTCGTCCATCCTGCTTCGATCTTCTCGGCATCATCATTAGGTGGCCCACTAGTTGCCAGTGGGCTAGTACTACACAAAGTTTTTTCCGGTACAATTTCGGTTGACTTCGTGGCCCCACTTTTGTTTACCTTTTGCGTTTTGATGTAGGTATGAAGCGTTTTCTTGGAAACGTTGGAATTATTATTTTGACCTTGACTTACAACCTCGGCAAAAGAAGTTGTAGAAGGAGGATTTCGGGCAATATCAATTGCTATTTCGTGAGTTTGGTTGTTCTGAGTTAGCTTAGCTTCTACTTTTTCTTCGAGCACCCCCACCATTTTAATTATGTTACCCAACTCGGTTTTTGTTTGAGAAAATTGATTAAGTAGAAGCGATATCTCATTTGCCTGGCTGTCCATGCGAGCTATCATGTCCGCTTTAAACTCTCTCAATTCTTCGAGTAGTAGGGAATCAGAATCCATAGTTATGGGCGAATACTGAGTTTGACTTCCGCGCTGACTGCTTACATTGTTAACAGGAGTGGTGGCATTAAAGTTAGGGATGTTAATGCGGACCGGGGTTTCACTGTTGCCTCTTTTTGGCTTAGCACAGATACACTCCGGACATAACCATTTCTTTTTATATGCCTGGGTGTATGTCTTAAAAGCATCTATGTTTATTTCTAGACAGGCTATATCATACCTTTTCATGCATTTATCATTGGCACATTCCATGTAGCAATCCATTATGAGCGAACCACAAGCGCCGCAATTATTAGGCATTTTTATTGTTTTCGCGAACAAAAATTCAAATCTTGGTGATCAAACCGTTCTCGGAATGCGCGATGTCGCGCTCGCGTATTATTATCACGAAAACAGTTCACACCACTTTAGTTCTTGTTGCACTTATTTTCAAAACACCTTAGGAGTCAATATTGTACAAATTAATGGACAGAATAAAAATATATAAAAATGAGCAAAATAAAATAACAAACAATACGTCTGCACCTGAACACGCGTCCCTACCCAGTATCCCTACCATAATTATGTTAGTCATAAGGGCTTTTGTACGTTTGGACGTCTGTACGTTTCAGTGCAAGTTTCATAAAATCCGGTTCAGCAGGTTTTAAATTTTTTAAAACCTGCTGAACATACAACCGAACTCCTTAGCGACAAACAGCATAAATGTGTAAATTAATTTATTATGGGTTTTTTATCAATCATATGTAACTTACTTTTTGTCAAACGTTTTGGGACTTTGCTAACTTTTTAGTGATAGGGTAAAAAAGGCAGAAACAAACTTTTTCACGAAAAATAAACCGACTTTTATTTATTTATTTAAACTTCATGTACAATGGTTATACATAGGCGGACTTAATGCAGCAAGGCATTCACTACTAGTCAACCTTTGGGTTCAAAAAGACACAACAGTGGTAGGTGTACAAAAAAAATATGAACAATAATTAAATTTTAAAGCAAACACAGCGACAGCTACAATCTGAGGTCTTTAACTCAAGAGTGAATAGGTTATTTCTAGGCAAGCGTGTTTCACAGTCGACCACATCATCGCTCACCATCAGGTGAAAAGGTGTTTGATATAAAAAAAACACTTAAAAGTGCGGCAATATTTTTAGTTTCGGAAGTCTGTGTAGAAAAACGATAAAAACAAGAGGATTTCAGAGTAGGCTTTTTAAGGTCAGTTTATAGCAAACTCAGAAGTTACAAGTACTTTGAATGAGCTCATTTTCATTCTAAGGGTGGGATCATTAGCCTATTCAAGCATCTTCGCTTCGCGTCTCAATGTAAGCTGACCCTTCGGTAGGTAGGAATGTATTATGCATTCTGCGGGCAACATTGTCCCAGTGGTACGATTGTGAATAATTATTGTAGCCATTGATTTGTAAGCGAAAAGCCGACGCAGACATTGTTGTTTGTTTTACTGGAGCTAAGTATTTTTAGTATCTAGTAAGCATGTCTTTTAGAAGAGAACAGTTAGCTTGTATTTTTAAATTACGTAGGTAAAACTTTAGAAAAAAAATACTGAAAGCCGCAAAGTCGGCCGTTCACTACCTACTAAGTACATCATAAAATTATTTATGCTTGCCACGTTAAATTTTTTACCAGGCACACATACCTAGCGTAGAGGTACACCTACAATACCAGACCCGCATTCTATAATTCCCGACAGACACGCAGACAAAAGTTATTAAGTGAAAGTTTTTATTGAAAAATGATATTTCTTGGTTGGAGAAGCTCGTGGCTAAATAATAACAGCCCCACAGGTCGATCTTTAAGGTTAAGCAACGCTTGCCGAGGTCGGCCCGTGGATGGGTGACCATTTCAACATACCGAGTTTCCTCCATGCCTTGGAAAGCACGTTAAGCCGTTGGTCCCGGCTGTGGATGTGGAGGAAGTGGATGTATTATAATATTTTACTCAATATCTTACAGTTAATCTCCGTTTTAACGATAACCATTACCTAAGTATTAACCAGAGTATAATAAAACTACTAATCCATGACCGTACAAAGTCGTAAGACACTTACTAAATGACCCTTAATATAGGCAAGAGTTTTAATAGGCAGTAAACCACAGAACACTGAGACGACACGGCGGCCACTGCCAACGACGGTTTTTAAAACCATCTAGCGTGTCAGCGAGTATCACCCTCTCCTCCTCCCTTTAGGGCTTGTCCCCATCTCCACATCATGACATCGCCGTGGAACGACGCGTCGTACGTCGTCGGAAGGGGTACATGACGATGCGCTCAGTTGATGTTTAAATGTGTTAGCAAATTGTTGTGCAAAAAAAAATGACAGAAATGCTGTAACTGTCAGACACTACAAGAAATGAAACTAAACGTTCTGTCAGAAATGGTGAAAAATGTACTGGAATATTTGAAGGCACGTCAACGTGTAACGTTGCGGCATCGTGACTTGTATTTTGACGATACGGTAACTTTAATTTGCCCGTCACACCAACGTGCCGCACCGTGGCACCGCACCGTTTCACGTTGACGACGTGGAAACGTGGTGATGGGG
Source organism: Orthosia gothica (assembly GCA_949775005.1). NCBI lineage: Eukaryota > Metazoa > Arthropoda > Insecta > Lepidoptera > Noctuidae > Orthosia > Orthosia gothica. The sequence goes on from OX459044.1 coordinate 12,324,581, forward strand.
ACAAGCACTAACTCATTTGCTCAAAGAAATTGTCGGACCGTGACAATGAGGGTTTTCTGCACATCAGTGCACTAGGTCGAAACACTGAAGCTTCAGGTCCAGGCACCTGTCAAATTGCCTGTGTTTTCTGACATTAGTTAAATTGTTGTCAACGTCATATTGATGTCTTAAGTCACGTGTAGTGGCGTTAATTTACCAGAATACACAGAGCTGAAACTTGCACTCAGCGCTCATCGCATAAACATGATTTTTCAAAAGTGCGGTAGTTTTACCCGTGCGCTAAGTTTTGACTAAATCTAACAATGACAGACGGACGAGAAGCCATCGCGGTGGTTCCGTGCTCTGTGGCCTTTACATATTATTATGGTTATTAAAATGGCGTCGTTTTTCTAATACGGCTTAATTTTATGGTGCAAACGGCTTAACAGACAAGTGTACTTGTGAACTAAATTGATGTAAATAGGCTGAAAAGAATGCGTTGGGAATATCGTGTAACAGATAAACGTTATAATCATTTTGATTGCTGTTTTAGGCAGAATGTTTTTAAAATTATGTACTTACATGAGCTCCGGGAGGGAGATGCAAGACAGTGCACTTGTAACCCCGTGACTTTCAAATATAGGTATACAAAACTATTCAAACTTAGTTGAAGTGCAAAAAAAATCAATGTCGCCTCTCTTGAATTCTTCTTTATGCCCCAGGTTGTTCTGCATAAGTCGACAAGTTAGTTCTAACTCTGTAAAATGGCATAAAGAAACCAATCCAGGGTACTGAAGATCCACTCCCCAGAAAAACTCTTGCTGGCGCCCGCCGCCCATGAATTTGTATGAATCCAAAAGAAATATAAATCTAATATTAGGTAGGTAATTCTCCATTTCCTCCATCTGTATGTAAACCAAGCGTGCCACTTTTTCACAAACAATTTAAAAACAAATTTACTTACCAATGAAAGAAAACATTTCCAATGCCTCGACCAACTTTTTCTATACATTCACTACAGCTCAACATGGCATATAAGACATTTTTTCTAGATTTCGGTAGATTTCCGGTGCCGATAATGCTAAATGAAAAGCTCAGATTACGATTTGATCATAACTTTACTCCCTTTTTTGGCACGCCAAGTACATGCAATCGCGTCATCTAGTTAGATTTATGTCTGTGGCTTCACCAAAGTCCTGGTCCATTGTGTTATTATTACGATACACGACTACACAATTTATTTTTTTCTGAAAACGAATAAACAAAAAAGAACATTACTACTTCAGATGCTTTCCCAAGCATTTCTATGTAATACAAGTTAGTACCTACAATTTGGAACAAACGTAGCAAGTTTCGCTTATTTTGCACAACAATCAGTAAATGAAGTATATTTCCCCGTGGTAGTATCTACTTAAAATATTAAAGTTATTTGAACTGCCTAGAGATTAAACAAAAAAAAATAAAAATAATGAATGACCAATTTGGAACCAAGACTGCCAAACGAACCCAAAAATAAACAGACAGAAAAGAAATAAACAATTCTTCTATTCCATTGCATTGAAAACTTCGAAAGCCCAAAATGCTACAAGACCGTTTATTTATGTATCGGCTTTTGCTAAACTTTAAAAGCGAAGTTGGTCTTTGTATCTTTAATGCAGCTACAGAAATAAACTACAGTTTCTACGGAAACACACGATCAAAGGGCTGCCCGGCTGGTTAGTTAGAAGGACTTTTGTGTACAGTAATGTTATGTATAAAATTAGACTTGCAAAGAACCTTTGAGAAATAACATATTAAGACATTTATTTATGTACACATACAGCGCTTATAAGAGCAAGAATATATACAGATAATAGAGCACAATATTGCTGCTTATTTCAAAATAAATTTCTTTCTTCAGACCTGCGACAGGAAAATGGGATAAGAGATGTAGACATAGGGTCTATCAAGGAAAGACTATAAAACTTAACAATTCAAACATAATATAATAAAATATACCCTAGAAAGACATACATAGACCTCATTGGTGATGTTCTACAGAAAGGTCAGGTGTGCAGTACTCATAACCGGCGTGCGTGTATGACTAGATGTACGAACGTGATTGAAGCAAAAGAAGTATGTAAGGATCGTAGCAGATGGCGTTCTATAGTTTCTGCCTACCATGGAGTAAAGGCGTCAGTTTATGTACATATGTATGTATGTAGATATACCCTATCCCATAGGATATATCGTGCTTACGACGCCTAGCGATAGTGTAGCATTCTATAGTGAAATAATTGTCGTAATCGTATCAGAATCTTCAGAACTTATCTTTTACAGACATGTAAGCAAACAAAGTTTACAATTAGAAAGAAAATTGTCTCAATCTCACTTTGGCCACAGTAAAAATATACGAACAGTACGGAAACTACCTACACAAACTTTCGAAACGGCACACTCACACAAACATGCGCATCGACGAGACCTCAACATAGTAAAAATATACAAACAGTATGGAAACTACCTACAGACGCTCGAAACGGCACACTTACACAAACTTACGCACCAACGAGACCGCTCGGGCACTTTCGAGGTAATGTCAGTACTAAGTGCTGCGTCGTGACGAGTGGTCACGTATGTTTGTTTGTGTTAGTGTGTGGTGTGTAGTAGTGTGACCCGCTGCTCGCACTGCAGAAGTGCCCTAATGGTCTCGTCGGTGCGTATGTTTGTGTGAGTGTACCGTTTCGAGCGTTTGTAGGTAGTTTCCATACTGTTTGTATATTTTTACTGTGCTTTGTCTATGGATTAATGCAGCAACTCATTTTTCTTTGTGGCTTTCCGTTAGTGGCTTCAGAACCAACCTCGAGTTTGTAGTACTATTCTGTAAAATGTAAATTCGAATTAAAATCTCACTCTAGTGGCTGCTCCCAGTTGGAGAGGTAGCTCGCTAGATCTGGAAATGGTATTCTGTAAATATTTCGAATGCAAACTCAAATGCTTCCGTAGTATGAGAGCTACCATTGGTATGCTAACGGTTTGATCGAGAATTGACCCACTTTAGTTTTGAGACAAGAACTTTTGAAAAGAGACCTTTTCGAAATATCAAAGAAATGTAACTTTAACTTAATTATCTTTTAGGGTTCCGTACCTCAAAAGTTAAAAAAGGAACCCTTATAGGATCACTCTCTTTTTTTATTTTTTCCTTAATTTGCCTTTACTTATGCTGTACAACCTTGCTTTTAACCAAAATTGACAATTCGATGTCTTCCGGAAGTAACCTATAGGTTTTGGGTCGAAAACCTTTACGGTAGTTCCCGTTGACCTAGAATCACGAAATTTTGCAGAAAGTAAGGTCTTACAGCACAAATAAAGGTAAAAATTCAAAACAGTTTTTTAATAAAATTAATGTAAATATTCGGTACTTACATCTAAATTTTGCCATATCTTTTTACTGTGTTGATTCAGGACCTTGGTTCACACACATACAGACACTTAAAACATAGCCACCAATAAAAATGATACCAATTTTATTATGGCGGTATAATAAGTAGGTGCGGAACCCTCGGCGCACGAGTTCGACTCGCACTTGACCGGTTTTTTAATCCAAATATAGTCATGACTATATTTTCCGTTGCTCAATGCTTACACTGTCCATTGACACAAACAGAAGACAGGCCGCACGTGTCCATAACTATTTAAGCAGTCACAAAGCCAGGTGTCTAAATTTCATACAGTAATTCTTATCACATACAAAGTAGAGGAAGGCCACCTTTTATCTAGCTACTTAGCTACCTTTTTATAGACTCCCGACCTTGGCCCGTTCACCCGAACCCTCTCCCTACTGCAACCTTTATAACGTTCAGCGAACCGTGGAGACGCTTCCTCGACGACCATTATCAACTAAACCGTCAATACATTCAAAAGCAACGTTGTTAAAGACCTAATTAATTTGGTCCTGTAGTGCGACGATTATGCGTGCTACCTAGGTACCTGAAATAGCACATCGTGTTTTGATAGCGAACGTTTCGGTTGTGTGTTGTGCATAGATAGTTTTGTTGTGGTTTGGTCTGTGAGTGACGGGGATAGGGAGCAGTGGATTGCAAACAATGGACCTAGGTCAGTTCAAGACAGTTGCTATTGATATTGTATCAACGGTGGATTCAAAAAAAGACTGAAGCTCTCATGTAGTCTGTCAGTCTCTGTTGTCAAATCTCTGTGACTTGATTGGCTGCAATTACAACGGTATTCAGTTCAGTCGACCAATCACGATCGCTTACATGTATTAAAAAACCGGCCAAGTGCGAGTCGGACTCGCGCACAAAGGATTCCGTACCATTATAGCAAAAATCGGCACATAAAATCACGTTTGTTCTATGGGAGCCCCACTTAAATATTTGTTTTATTCTGTTTTTAACTTTATTTGTTTTGTTTTATTTGTTGTTATAGCGGCAACAGAAATACATCATCTGTGAAAATTTCAACTATCTAGCTATCACGGTTCATGAGATACAGCCTGGTGACAGACAGACAGACAGACGGACCGCGGAGTCTTAGTAATAGGGTCCCATTTTTACCCTTTGGGTACGGAACCCTAAAAATCTTATACATCGTGTATTCAAAATATTATTAGCTGATGATATCTGATCCAGAAACATAATTTAATTTTCGAAAACATAATATGGGCAAAACAGTTTGTAAATTTGTGTACAAATTTCAGTTTGTAAACACATTTACAAACTGCTGTAGGTAGTCGCCTACTTAGGTACTTACTATTTATCGTTTTTCTTATACGTGGTGTATGTAATCTCTACATGGTATAAGTTGTTAAATATTCTATCGATATTTATGTTTTATGAAAGTTTCATGAATCAATAAACGTATGTAATTTTTGTATGTACAATATGTGTTTGAAAAGTATAGTATAGTATAGGTAGGCCTATGTATGAAAACTTCGTTATATCTTAGTATCAGATCATGCCCTTTTATTTTTTTTATTACCAGCTTTTATTTAACTTGCAATGTATGTATGTATGTAAGTGTGTTCGGGTCAAATCTTGCAACTGAATTTTAAAGCAGTTATCCTCAACCGATTAAGATGAAATTTTGCATACACGTTTAGTTTGATGACATGCATAGTTAGCTACGTGACGTCATTCTAAATACAATATGGCGAACGGCCCTAGATGGCAGACTAGTTATTTTTTGTGCACTGCCATGATATTGGTATCAAATGAAAGGGTTTGCTGAGAAGAATACGAAAAAAACTTGTTTAAAAAAAGATTTTTTAATCGATAATTTTACTAGCTTTTATTTTTTACGTCACTCAACATAATATTACTGTGCAAAAACCTATATTTACTAAAGTATTTACTTTTCCCCTTTTCAGAAATACCGATGAAAAAATGACGAGAAAGTTTCTATTCTGTTTCCCCTTAAGGGTTGGAAATATAATATTCGGATACATTATAATAGTAAGTATTACTTATCCATATTAACATTTATATGAAAGTGTATTTCATTCATTTTGTGAGCCATGAAACCGAAAAAGATTTTCGAAGTAGTGCGTTGAAAGCTACCTTTTATATTACTCAGAAGAAAATATAACTAAATTGACCTTCATATTGTTATCTAGGCTCTTGATGATTAGATAAAGCCACATATCTTTCACTATTTCTTACATCCTTGAAAGAGGATTTCCTTGAGCAGATATAGGACATCGACTGGGTACAGAATCCAATATTGTTGTAGCTATAAGTATCAGTATAAGCTAGACCACCAACAGCTACTATTTATCACGTAGTCAACGGTGTTTTGACGTGTCCGCTTTGTGCTCGGAGTTTTTCGGCCAAGGGTGGATATGCAAGTCACATGAGAGCACATAACAGAGCAGCAAATCTGAGCTCTCAACCACATTGAGCAGCCAATGATTGCGGTCGCTGTGGCCGAAACCGGCTGTACAGCATCATCATCATCATCAAGTATAAGTATAGACATTTAATGAATTAATAAGTAATTAATAGTTAAGAGTAGTATCTTGAAACGTTAGCAATATTTGGAGTACTCAATATTAAAGTCGTCACAATCTAAGAAGCCCGTTGACGTTTTGCATTTTAAATGCCGCGATAACTTTCTACGTAAGAAATTGAAAAATCTAATTCATAATCCTAATTAAATACTATGTTATCCATACACTATAACAACGAGTATAATACGCAAGCATCAAGTTTATTTATTATTAAGTATTTTTATAGCTGTCAAAACGGGCCTTTTATTTTTTGACAACTTAAAAGGAGAAATTGTTTATTCGTCATACAAACTTAAATATTTACTCATATCGTAATTGATGATTAAGTAACCTTTTATAATAAATACTACATATGTTTCTCAGTTGAACAACGCTTGATATTATTATAAACATATGAAATTATCAAAGCGCCTAGCATGACGTCATAGCATTCGTACCTAAGCTTTGTGTTTGTGTTGCGGTCTTGCCGTAATTATTCCATCAGGCGTTTACCCGTTACACGTGCTTGTCGTGAACTTACCTTACCCGTCAATTTCCTGCCATAACAACGTTAACCTAGCTAATTATTAGAAATGTATCATATTATTAGTTGTAATAACTTGAACTGACTAGAAGTTGATCAAATCAAGTCCAGCTAGAATTAAAAATGGTAGCAGGTAGCTACATACAAACTTATAACATTAGTCTAATATAATGTACCTTTATCTTAATACATAATATAGTAAGTAATAAAAAAATAGTAGGGTCTTCACCATTGTTTAGAAATTCTCGTTTTTTTGACATAACGCCATATTAAAATAAGAATAAGTTTATTTATATAACTTAATATTCTTATCTGTAACTATTTTTAAAACAATCAGTTTGTATGGACGGATCGCCGTCCCCCAAACTAAGAAGAACCTGTATCTTGGGGACATTGTATCCATGCAAGGCATGGGCAGGTCGTTAGTTATAATAACTAACTCTTCATTTACTTCTATATTTTCCCTACACCTATTATTTTTTTAAACAACCACCACTACACATCTGCCTTCATCATCATCCGCCTATTTAAAGTTCCCACTGCTGGGACACAGGCGTCCTCTCTGTGAGAGGGAATGGGCCGTAATCTACCACGCGGGCCCAATGCGGGTTGGTTGATGTCACGAATTTTTGTTTCTTGGTCCTCACGATGTTTTCCTGCATTGTTTTGAGAACAGTGGTGGTGAAATAATACCTTTACCTCTGCCTTACTCTTTGCGAAATACAGGCGCAATGATTTGTTTTATTCTAAAACCCAGTTTCTCTTTGTTCCAGCTGATAGCAATAGCAACCGTAGCCTTTCACTTATACCAACTAGGACTGAACGTGACCAACAACTATTTCGAGAAAGATGAGAAGTTCAGGAACTTCGAGAACTTGGAAAGCATATTCGGGTCCACAAAGGATTCGCTGGAGAGAATCATAGTGCTGACGTATTACCTAACGTATATAAGTATAGCAATGATGCTGTTCCTATTTGGTATAATGTTCACTTGTGGTGCTTATAAGGTAAGAAACTTTTTTAATTTTCTATGTTTAGAAACTTGTTTTTCCAGTCTTCAGATAAAGTTATCTGAGGTATAAAATTGCAGTTTGACAGCTTTTAAAATAGACTAAACAGAAAATTACAAGCCGCCGTAATTATTCTTCGGGGAGATATCTGACGATTGAAAAATCGACCCTCATGAAGAAAATTCTGATAATGTAGGAACACGAAGGCATTTCTAGTAATGAAGGTTCCTGCTCCAATATTTTTCTGAATCTTTTCCAATTATAGGAGAATAAGCTTGTGCTAAGAATAGATTTATCTCTGCTGTAAATCGTAAAAGGTTAGAACAACCAGATACGAGTCCATGACCCCGGTGGGTAGGCATCTGGATCAATTAAACGACATGTAAACTATTCTCCACCGGAGGTATTAGGTTCCTAAACATTACAATACGTTGATAGCAAATAGGTTGGACTGTTACTTACGTGCGACATTGTTGTGACAGACACGTGTCGCACGTAAGAGACTACTGTAATTAGTGTGATTATTATTGAATATGAATTTGAATTTATTTGATGTGTTGATGTTGTATTTATATTGAATTTATTTATGTGTGGTTTTGTATTTATTGAAAGATGTCTGATATGGGTTTAAGACCTGAAATAAATGAATTTTTAATTACAAACATGATGCGGCAAAATATCTGCTACATAATATCTGCATTACACGAAGGACATAGGTGTCCTATCTATTTTATTTTAAAGTGCATTAAGCACCCCACTCTGATCGATTGCATTATACATTATAAAGAAAAGGTTACGCATTGTTCTAGGTAGCAACACTGTATTCTGACTCCGATACAATCCATACTAAGTAGAAACAATATTGGCATTCACTCCGGTCCGATGCAGCACTGATATCGATATTTTATTCAAGATTATTCGATTAAATTGTATCCAATCGAGAAAGCGTCGACTACTAGGGTGTGAATTAAACCAAGGATGTATTATGTGCCATAGAAGTACAAAATAAATTATATATTGGATATTAAGACGATGACTGTCTCCATCGACCTTGAGGGAACAAAACGCGCACTCGTTTCACACCAGCGCGACCCAAAATTCAGTGGGTTTTTAGAACTTTCCTTATTATTTTATGACATAAAAAAAAGCCTTAGATCAAAACGTAGATGGTTAAATTGTCTTAGAGATGGCGACAATTTCATTTAAATACGCCCGGCGGTTTTGGTGCGACTGTCGTATTTTTTTTGTCTTTGATAGACACTACAAAATAATTACACCATGTTATACGAATAAAACTACAAATTTTCTTCGATCAAATTATTAAGAAAATAGTTTAATGTAACATATATTTTTTCCTAAAAATTATGACTAGCCGTTTAAACTTGGTTCTCATTTTAAAATCAGCAACTGAGGGTTATCTGCGCCTTAATGGGTGCTCAAGCAGAATATTTATGACAAAAATAAATAAGTACCGTGTAAAATGGGGTGAATAGGAATGCAGGGGTGAATAAGAACAAAACTTTAATTAGGAATTTAACTTTGATACCAATTTCAAACTTTGACTTTTCCATAATTATTTAATACATAAACTACCTAAAACACTGCATTTTTTTTTAAATATGGTGAATATTCCTTTTCAAGTTTTGTTTCCATTCCCCCTGAAATCCTATTCACCCCTACCAGACAATTAATATGGTTATGGTATAGCTATAGCAACTCTCTGGAAGTTTAAGCAAAGTAATTTTAAGTACCTAAACAATCTGCTGAACTAATAACAATAAATAATATAATGGTCAAATTGTTTGTTTGTTTGTAGGCGTTAATCTCTGGAATTACTGATCCGATCATCACTTAGCAAACTATGTAATAACATAAAGTGAAGATGGTTTTTTTGTTTGTTTTTTTGTTTGTTGATCTCCAGATGTACCGATCTAATTATCGCTGAATGCGTTAGGCTTCTTTTTATCATGAAATAATGCACGATTCCTATCGATGAGGCAACGGGAGCGTAGCTTTTCCTAAATTGATGTTTAGGATCCTTACAAATGTAGTGTTGGAAATCTCAAACCAATCTGTATAAATAACAATTCTCCAACGAGAACTGACAACTTTTCCAACCGTAATTTAGGTAGCAGGTTCAGCTAATGACGTGCGTCCATTCAACTTCTTTTTTGCGCCATGACGCGAATCGTGACTGGCCACGATTCGAGGCACAGGCACGCCAACATACAGCCTCTAACTTCAATCGATGCACGCACTCAACCAATACCTTACGTAACTCGATCGCGGAATTAGAGAGACCTCAATAAACATCAACAAACTAGTTGACCCGGCAAACTTTGTTTTGCCATAAAAACACCACACATTTATCTACCCTACCTACCCTACCCTACCCTACCCGACCCTACACTACCCTACCCTACCCTACACTACCCTACACTACCCTATCCTACACTACTCTACCCAACACTACCCTACACTACCCTACCCTACCCTACCCTACCCTACCCTACCTACCTACCTACACTACACTACCTACCTACCCTATCTACCTACCTACCCTACCTACCTACCCTACCCTACCCTACCCTACCCGACCCTACACTACCCTACCCTACCCTACACTACCCTACCCTACGCTACACTACCCTATCCTACACTACTCTACCCAACACTACCCCACACTACCCTACCCTACACTACCCTACCCTACCCTACCCTACCCTACCCTACCCTACGCTACCCTACCCTACCCTACCCTACCCTATCCTACCTACCTACCTACCTACACTACACTACTCTACCTACCTACCCTATCCAACCAAACTTTTTTTTTTTTTTTTTTTTTTTGCTTTTTAACCTTCCCTGTATTCTGTCGAACATAACAAAAAAAGAATTATTCAAATCGGTCCAGCCGTTCTCGAGTTTTAGCGAGACTAACGAACAGCAATTGATTTTTATATATATATCATTTCCGTTCACTGATATATATAGATTAAATAACAACTATTGAAATAAATTAAAAGAAACGGAATTAGTTTTCACAGATAATTTTCTACTATTAAAGCTAGATAACACTTTCATTGGAGATTGCCGTTACGAAACAAACCTAATCGTTGGGGCAATTAGGTATTATACTTTTGTAATCCGAATAGAAAGAAGGAAGAGAAATCTCTAAAATTATTTAACGGTCAGACAAGGTGTCTGACCTGTGGTTTGGTTACGATTATTATATGATGCAATTTTTTTTAGACTTTTTCATGGCTACGACATTAACTGTCATATACGAAACATTAGTACCAAGTACTAAGTTTGAATTGATGTAGGTAGACGCATACATTAGTGCTCGTTCACACAGAGCTCCGTTTTACGGGTCCGCTTTATCGTATACGTTTTTATTCGGCGCAACTGACGTATGTAGTTGTATGAGCGAGTTCACACAAATGACAGTTTTCCCGATCTAGTAAAAATACCAATCCAATAAAATATACAGCAGTGCGTTTTACAGGTCCGCTTTATCTTATACGTGTTTATTTGGCAAATGCGTAGGTAATTGTATGAGCGAGTCCACACACACAATAGTATTAAAATACTGATCCGTTTTGTTTGGAAGTTTGTGGTACTTGATGTGGTGTGAACATTACCTCCAGTATCGACGGATCCGTTAAAAAGGTTGTGTAAATGCGGTGTGAACATCACCTCCAGTAGCGACGGTTCCATTAAAAACGATCCTGGAAATACGGATGTTCTGTGTAAACGTACCCTTCCTCAAGCTAGGTTAATGGCATTAGTTTCGCTTCAATTTCATGGGACTTGAACATAACTGTAGGAACAAGAGGCGTGATGTATTATTAATACACAAAATATACAATTGGGCGCAGGTTGGCGCAGTGGTTGAGCGATTGACTGCTGCGCTGCGTGTCGCGGGTTCGATTTCCGCACGGAACAAATATTTGTATGACCTACAGATAGTTGTTCCGGCTCTGGGTGTTTGTGTATGTGAGTTTATATCTTTGTAAACGCACCCACGATACAGGAAGAAATTTCTAGTGTGGGGCAACGTTTTTTTTTTAAAGAAAAGAAAAAGAATTACAATACTGATTTCTCTTTTACTTACATTTTCAGGCGAACCACTGTCTGGTGACGACGTTCTTCGTGTACAGTTTCTTCCACCTCTTCTTCACGATAATATTAATTGTGTGGGAGGCACTGTCTGACGGATGGATACAGCTTGGATTGATTGCCCTGTCTGATCGTAAGTTTATGTACACTATAGAACTTGTACCCGATTTTCGGGATAAGGGAAAGAGTTCTTCTGGCTGGGTATAGCAATGATGCCTTGCAACCAACAGTGTTAAGCGAAATTATCTTTTTAATCACTCAAAATATTGATAGTCGAAACTTAGTAGCACCTGATTAATCTCATCGGACACCTATAGATCATAACCGAAAAGAAAAGAAAGAAAAAGCCGGCCAAGTGCGAGTCGGACTCTCGTACGAAGGGTTCCGTACCGTTAACGCAAAAAAACGGCAAAAAATCACGTTTGTTGTATGGGAGCACCACTTAAATATTTATTTTATTCTATTTTTAGGATTTGTTGTTATAGCGGCAACAGAAATACATCATTTGTGAAAATTTCAACTGTCTAGCTATCACGGTTCATGAGATACAGCCTGGTGACAGACAGACAGAAAGACAGACAGACGGATAGTGGAGTCTTAGTAATAGAGTCCCGTTTTTACCCTTTAGTTACGGAACCCTAAAAACGTTTAGTTGCGCCAGGCACGAGAAGCACACCATAGAAAAAAGACAAAGAAAAACTTAAATACAAATACAGAGTATATGTCACAACCATGCTTAATGGTCATCACTCAGCATAATGCTGGGAGCTTTTTATCATGGTAGTACATTTCTGTGAGATAATTTTTGCAAACACGCGGGCGAAGCCGCGGGCATAAGCTACTCGGACACAAAAAAAATACCGGCAAAATGTTAGCACAAATAATATTAAGTCATCATTCCAAATCCTAACTGCATTTTCTTCCAATTGAAAAGGGGCTCATCTTAAAGATGCAATCCTCAAATTCAATAAAAACCATTTCCTCTACGATTCAATTTAATATTTCCAATGGTCGTGAAATGAATGAGCTTTATACTTTTCAATTTATCCCTATACTATCTTATCGAACCAGATATTACTGAAATTTGTAAAATGGGAACTTTGTGATTATAGAATAACTGCCTTGTTGCTGTAGTACCTGCAAACGCTACTGGTGACCATATGGTCTTATAATTCACTCGTCAGGCAAAGGCTTTTTGTTTTTTTTTTACTAGAATTTCTCAATAATAGTTCGGCGTTTTAATCTGTGCCAACCGCGCACAGATAAAAACGCCGCTAAGTACTAGCTTCTCCCCTCGGCTTTCCCCGCGTAAAAAGTACTTTATCATCCCAAGGGAATAAAAACTATTCTATGTCCTTCCCAAGGTCTCAATGCCAAATTTCATCGAAATGGGTTCAGTACATCCAGATATTACCCCCTACAACCTTATAAACTCACAAACTTTACCTCTTTATTATAATATTATTACTAGCTGACCCCCGGGGCTTCGCTCCCGTCAACTGCCTACCCTGCCTACCCTGCCTACCCTGCCTGCCCTGCCTACCCTGCCTACCCTACCCTACCTAATATTTTGTATGTATCATCAATAGTTTTCTGAGCGCACGCCAAAGAATGAATTTTCCAGGCAACATTTTGCTACTTTGGGTTACATTATTGCAATTTTCATAAGGATCCCAATTTTTTTACATATATTTTAGCTTATGACACTCAGGAATAATGTTACAAGTGAAAGAATTTTCAAAACCGGTTCAGTAAATCCAGAGATTATACATATAAACATTTGATTTTATAAACATTTTTTATTTTCATTTTTTTATTATTACCCGACTGGGTTATGTGTTAAAAAAAAAAAAGTCTTTATTACTTCAATTGTACCACAAAACACTATATCCAAACACTTTGCGTTACAACTAGGGTAAAGTGTGTTTACGATGAACTCTGGCACCCAGTGTAAGATTTAACTTGTGTTTAGGGTGCCAGCGTCCTCGCCCATAATTTAAACATGTAACAGCAGTTGTAAGACGAACACAGTACAATTATCATTACTAAATTACAATAAATTTACTAGCTAATGCATCTATGATGTGGCCTAATTATGTACCTATGTATGGATGTGTATAAGTGTGTGAGGGAGAGGTAAATATTATTAGGAAAAGTTGTGTTTAACTCGTATCTTGTATGTATGTATGTAATATTCTATATTACCTCATATCTTTTAAACCACTTTACCGAATTATATAATTAAGACATCAATAGATAAGTCTTGACCGCCCAAGTGTTCTTAGATAGGTGAAGTTCTAAAAAACCGGCCAAGTGCGAGTTGGACTCGCACACGAAGGGTTCCGTACCATTATCGCAAAAACGGCAAAAAATCACGGTTGTTGTATGGGAGCCCCCCTTAAATATTAATTTTATTCTGTTTTCAGTATTTGTTGTTATAGCGGCAAGAGAAATACATCATCTGTGAAAATTTCAACTGTGTAGCTATCACAGTTCATGAGATACAGCCTGGTGACAGACAGACAGACAGACGGACCGCGGAGTCTTAGTAATAGGGTCCCGTTTTTACCCTTTGGGTACGGAACCCTAAAAACAAACATGGCGGATTTTGGGCGCCATATTGTGCGGGTCCCAATTTCTTTTTCTTCTATACCCATCCAGTGGGGTATCAAAACGAAGGGTTTTAAGAGGTGATTACAAAAATATACACCACTTATATGTTTAAAAGTAATTCGAAAAAGAAAAATATAACTAAAAAGTTGTAGATAAAAAAAGTTAATTTAAAAATTTAAAACTCGACTGATTAAGAATCGAACTAAAAAGCTTTAAACATGAAAAAATCATGCTGTGCAGTCGGATCAGGTGGTCAGCCAGTTCGCGAATATGTTTCCTTCGACTGCACAGCATGATTTTTCTTGTTAATAGCTTTTTAGTTCGAAATCAATTCTTAATCAGTCGGGTTTTTGATTTTTAAATTAACTTTTTTAGTTATACTTTTTCTTTCGAATGACTTTTAAAAATATAAGTGGTAAATATTTTTGTAATCACCTCTAAAAACTCTTAATTTTGATATGATACCCGATGGGTTTCGGAGAAAAAAAAAATTGCAATCCCTACAAAAAGTGTGAAAATTGTTTTTGAAATGGTAATTTTTAAGTTAAAATATAGTTTACTCACAAAACAGTGAAAAACTGAAAACAGGGAGTAATCTCTTCCATTACAAGTAAAATAAAAAAAAAACTCCCGTCACATTTTTATTTCATGCTACATAATATATCTAGTAATTGACAAGCTTCGATCGACAATCTATTGAACACGTAATTATGACACAATATCTAGTGAAAACACCCCGATTCAAATAGTAAAACATCCGTAAGAACGGCTGAATCGATTTACATCAGACATAGCTAAGAACACCACACAAAGTCACCACTCAAACAAAAAACAACGAAATCCAAATCGTTTCATCCGTTTAGGAGCTATGATGCCACAGACAGATACACAAATACAAACGTCAAATTCATAACACCCCTCTTTTTCCGTCGGAGGTTAAAAATCAATCAGAAATCAAATCTTATATCGTAATATCTATGGATAGTTAGCCTCATTTCTTCCTTGAGTCGAAACTACCGGATACATCGCATACCATCGCATAACTGTGTTTCCATCTAGTTTCTTATATCACAATGGAGTTATGTAAGAAGGGTACTCCATTTCTAGCTAGATCCTATATGATTTTACGTGTTTAGAACTGTTTTAATTGGAGAAACTTGATAACTCGCATACGTACCAAGCTAATAATCTACCGATCTAATTGTACTAGTAATATAGAACTAGGTTTTACCAGAAGCTTCTCACTTTCAAAGCCAAATTTCATACCAGGAGAATGTACTAGCGGGATTAAACTTTTCCTATGTCCTTATCCTGGATGGACCTGGATTATCTTCAATGTTGAGTCAAGACCTTTCTCACGATTTTTTCTCATTCCTCTGCACGACATGCTTAGGTTATTCCAATACTACAAAATTGCACAACTTTTCATCCAGTGGTGTTATTTTCTGACCTCACCTTAGATATACAGGGTTATTTGTAGAATATTTCTTGGAATTTTTAGGGTTGGTCTTATGTTGCTAAAACAGTTCTAATGAATTTCATGAAAACCTGCCAGTGGAACAGACTACCTAATCACAGAAATCTTAGAAGGATTTTTGCATATTTAAAAAAAAATAAAGAGGTTTTTTTTTTTTTTTTAAGCTAGCACTGCTTTTATTTTATTTATGAATTCTTACATTTATTCTATTTATTTCATTCATTCGCGAAACACCACATATCCCACTTAGTATTCTCATTTTAGGTGCCTGTTGCCTTTCAGACCACAAAAGGGATGACCTTTTATAACCAAACATTCAGATCTATTAGAGTCAGCCCAGTAAAAGAATTTGATTGAATATATTTTTATTTTTCAGTGCTCCTGATAGTTTGTCTCTTCAGCGTCAAATATCTGATGGAAGCGATCCGGACAGGGAACATCTACAGTCGACCTGGCGAAGTTTACTATAAATATTAATTTATTGTTAAACAATTATTAGTCCCCGTTGACTATTAAACCGAGTCACAGTACACTCAGTTTAGATCTAAGTAAAATATATATTTGTATTTAATTCTTAAATTATTAGGTCTAGAACTTATTCTTCGTCCTATGGCCCAAAGATCCAATAAATCTGAATAAAACCTTTATTCTTGTTTATCCTAAACCTGTAAAGGTTCATGTAGCTGAAAACCGTGTAATCGCAAAAGAAAAAGCTGCTTCCAATAGTAGAAATATTTTGTCAATTTCTGTTAACACAAATGATTGAAACTCTTGATTTTTTCGTCATTACAGGCATGGTCTCGTAGTAAAAGTGTCCATAATGAAGAGAGCAATGACCTTTTTCCGGTTTAGGGCAAACAAACACTAATCTTGTATAAGATTGCAATCACATTTTTGATATTATCTAAGTACATGAAAATAAATATTTTTGTACCTTACTTTCTAAGAAGAAATCCATTCAAAATGTACGCCAAGTATATTAGCTCAATGTATGGTCAAGCTTTATAGCGATGTGCCCAAATGTAGTATTTTAATACTTCATTAGTTATCCTAACTGTAAGATACCGTTAGTAACACGAACGTAAAGCGTCTCGATTGATGCTATACTTGGAACCCAAGTTGGTATCAATCTATGCCATCTTGCGTCGATGTAATCTAGATTATAATAAGAGGGTATCCAAGATATCCAGTTTTAGTTACTCAGAATCACTGTTTATTTTAAGACTAATGCAAATGGTTGTATACGTTCTCAAAATACTAAATAAGGTGCTGTCAGATTTGCTAAATGTAGGCGATCATCAAACGGTCCAGCAAGAGCTCAATCTGATTCATTTGATCGCACAAAAATAATAAATAATTATATAAATCAGCAAATCACACGAAAACAATGAACAGAAAATGAAATGATACTATGAAGCAAACATGAAGGCAATATTTTTCTTGTACTTAAGATCTAAGGACATTAAAGACGTTAATTTTGTTAGTCAAAGACACATTTAATTTATTAAAAAAATAACACAACTAGAAATCACAACAAACTTACGTATTCTAACTGAGATAAGTCGTTTGTAAAACATTTTACAAAACAGGTTTAACAATAATAATTACAATAACGCTCAAACATTCCAAATCAATCAATCACTCGAAATAAATTATTAATAAATAGTCAATAAATAATATCTTCCGTAACTAAAAGTCTATCGATATTTATATAATAATAAATTGTCTATTTCCGAATCTTCTGGTGTTCTATTTATTTCTCTTCTCCTACGTTTCCCTAGCATCATAGGAACTACCATAGCCATGGTAGCGGGAACCATGCCGGCACCTACTGCTGCTAATAATGTCGAACTATCTGGTGACACATTTGAAACTATTTTCCTTTTAACAAGCCTATTCCTGTTAAGTACAGGCCTGAACTGAGTCATTGCAACATCTAAGTCATTCTTCTTGTCCATATCTCTTTTAGCTTCTTCAACAGTTTGGAAACTCTTTTCGACTTCCAACAGACCACCATGGGATGTAGTCATGTTTGTGTGGTGTTTATCCACAGGTAGCACAGTTAGCGCGACAGCTTGGTGTGATGTCATTGTAGATACATCTGCGCGATCATCGGCAGCAGCTGCAGGATTTAAAGAACGTTGACGCTTCTTGTTCCTGTATCCTTTCGTAGTTGATAACAACACCCATTGACCGTCACCTTGTGGTGGTCTTGACACACGATCATTTTCATATTCAGGTCCTCCAGAATACACTACCGGAGTGGGTCTTCTAAAAGGACGCTTCTGAGATGAAGTTCCAGATTGGTGAAGAGCTTCATATTCGTAAGGAAAATTAGGAGGTCGATGATCTGTCACTACAGATTCAGACATACCGTAGTACGAATCATCATCGGAATAATTTTCTTGATGATCACAGTTTGGTTTGTGTGGACGTCTTCCTTCGTCTGGAGCCCATGATGATGGATAGTTTGCTTGTTGGGGCTTGGTCCATGATGGTTTTGATGGAACTTCTGATTCATATTCTGAAGCTAAGTGTAATTTGTTATTGATATAACCGGGTCGACTGGACGATGGTCTCTTCTGTGGCTTGTAGTTGTAATTATTCCCAGAATCTTGTGATGAAGTAAATCTGTCATCACTGTGGAACCTATCATCGTTATGAAATCTGTCATCATTATGAAACCTGTCATCGTTATGGAACCTGTCGTCACTAGGAAATCTGTCGTCAATGGGAAATCTGTCGTCACTGGGAAATCTGTCGTTACTAGGGAATCGATTGTCATCTTCGTTCCAGTGATTTGGTTTTTGTTTTTTAACATTAGGTTTCCATTTTGAAATTTTACTCGTAGACCAAGCGACCGGCTCTAACGTGACCCAGCCGTCTTTGTCATCGTATGGATGTTTGTGTTGTTTCACTTTCAGACGATTCCAAGTAGTATAAACCTTGCCATTCCCATCGTCATCGTTAGCGTCACTATGCATTGAAGTGAATCGATCCGCTTTTATCTTATCCTTTTTAAGCTTAGCAGCTAGAGCAGATATAGCTTGTAAACGATCCTGGGGAAGGTCACCATAGTCTTTGAGCTTATCTGCAGTTAGTATGTAATCATCCAATGCTTCCTCTTCCTCGCTGTTAAAACCATTTTGACAAGAAGGGCCGTAACATCTTGGGCGGTTTCCATCAAAGTCGTGCACAATATGAGTCATAAGGTTCTTCACTTCTGCGTCTTCCTTTTCATTACGTTCATAAGGCAAATTATCTCCCCATTTATCCTCAGGATTTGTGGCATCACGTGCATTTTCTATAATCGTAATCGGGTCCTTTCCAGGCACATCCAGTTGGTAAGTTTTAATTTTTTTGTCATATTTTTCTATTTGAGTCGGGTCATCGGAGTTCGCATGCGCAAGGGCAAGAACGCATAAAACAAATAGTTGCACTGTTATTTTCATTGTGTTTATTTTCACTTTCGTCGGTTCGCGTGTCGGCGCGCGGGCGAGGCGCGCTAGTACTGAGCGCCGGCGACCGCAGCAGCCCACTGATATAGTTTTGATTGTGGATGCACAGCAACCCTCCCTGCGCTCTAATGCAATGCTGATTTAGTTCGGTCACGACGAATGAGCGAGATAATTATGTGGCGATTGTCGTTTGCCGGCGACTATCTTAATTGACTATCGCGACTCTCAGGGCCGTGACCCGAGCGCGGGTGAAACCGTTTTTCATTTTATGGGATATTTTCTCCACGGATAATAGGAAACTTTCGCGGTTCACACACGACTCGGTGAAATTATGATTCAAATCTCTACGCAAATCAACAACAAAAACATGCAAGCCTAGGTTTCTAAGCACAATCTTGGAATCTCTTTGTTAGTACTTGAACAGTAAAACCATTCGTGTATAACGTACAATTAAGTATTAAAATAGCAAAACAATTATAAGTAATCATTTTCAAACATTTATTAATGATCAAGCTTTACATTTACTTTATTATGCATGGTTCAAATCAGAATATAATTAAATGCTATTTATCAACTTTTACAGACTTTCTACCGCAAATCACAACAACAAAGGAACAATAAAGAACTTAATAAGCTCATGACGCAACAATAAGAATACAGAAGCTGAGAGAAAAAAATGTCGACGATTTGAAAACATTCACTTATGCAATCGCAGAGATAGAGTCGTAACAAACAGTATATATTCAATGTCAGGTATCGGTAACGAAGCGATGAAATCGATTGATTCGAACTCCATTGTAACATAATCGAATTGAGGCTTTCAAAACTAAGCAGAGGATGAACCAAAACATATGACTCTCTTAGTCTATTTTCTTCGTGTCGTGTTGGCTCTCTCCATAATAGCGAGCCCACTTATTATCCATATCTAGATGCTGATCAACTTCGCTCTAATTGTACACTGCACTTTTACCGGCCGGTCTTGCTCCTTAGTAACTCGCACGTGCCGCGATATGAAATATTGTTGGTCATGCATTTTCTCTCTTAGAGATATTGTTGTTATTGTTTGTACGATGTAGGAAGCAATTTAGAACAAATTAAGAGCAATGTCCGGATGACTTTCTGTTTGTTTTTTTTTATTAAGTTTATCGAGGACAGTATTGCCGTCTTTTCTAATGATCATTGACGGAGTGACAGATTTATTTTCTAACTTTTTGTCCCTTCACCATTTATAAGTATGTCGTGACCAGACGACGTATGCAACTTAGAGAAAAAAAACATATGTAAAACAGAAGATTGCCTGAACCACTCAGTCATCATCATCACACTTTTGATAATTATGATGACGTTGATATAAGACAACGTTTGCAAATTATCTCTCACGTTGTTTTTGGACACAAACTTACATAACCACAATTTAACGTTCATATTGCGGCGAAAGGATGCAACTATTAAGAAATAAATAATAGGACAGTGGTTATTAGAAATTTCTTCGTATACGCCATACATTACGTTTGAAAGAAGATGCGTTCATGCGAGCGAAGTCGTAATTACCCCTAATGGGCCAATGTACAATAATTATACCTTTATTACCCGTACGCTCTGGGTAAATAAACTCTTGAATAATGACTGTATAATAAATTCTTGTACAGTAAATATTTTCTTCGATCATAAATAAGATACAATTTAGAGTAAGTTATAGAAAAGTACAGTAGTACTTTTTAATTTTATGGTTTTAGGTCGAAACGGTACAAAGGGAGGAAAAAGCATCAAAGGGACGAAAGATACATTGAATAAATAAGATTTAGAAATGCAACTGTTGTCCGTTTCTGAGCTGTAGAAAGCATAAAGGAATTGGCTGGCGTTAAATGAGAATGGGAGAAGTGTCGTCGAGCACGACCGTGACAAGATACCGACGTACTCCGTGAGGTATCTACCTACACTACCTACCTAGTGCCTGCGTAGATCAACTCGATACGTATGTATGTTATATGACCACAATAGATCCCAATGGGTCGAAGTGTCCCAGCTGCTTCTCGGCCCCTCCATAAGATGTATGTTATATTGTTGAAACTGCACAATATTCACATATCCTACATTATGACGGCTTCTAAACACGTGTGCCACATTTCATAAGTGTATGCACGTTTGTTTGTATGTATGTGTTTGTCCACGCATTTCTCCGAAACCACTTATCGGATCGTGATACTGATCATTCTTTTTGTGTTAGATTAGGTATCTCTCAACTAAGGGAATAGGGCAAGTTTTATTAAAATCGGTCCAGCAGTTTTCAAGATATGGAATATACAACCAAACTTATTTGCGAAGAACAGCAAGATTTTGTAAATTGAGTTATTATGGGTATTTTGTCAATCCGGGTACCTAAACCTTGCTCATTTTTAGTGATGGTTTACTAAAACAAAAAATAGAAAAACAAAATCATTTTTACAAAAAACTTTTTTTACAAAAAATCTATTCGACTTCCAAAACAAAACACTACAAACTGAAAAAAAACTTTTTTTTCCGAATTTGGTGTCTTTTGTACCCATTGTTTTACGTAATTCGAAGCAAAACACTAAAAAGTATAACATAACTTTCGTTTTGGAAGTCGGTGTCTTTGGTACTCTCTTGTTTTTATTATTTTGCGACACCGACTTTCGTGACGAAATTTTGCACTTTTTAGCGTTTTGCTTTTGAAATTGTTTTTTTTTTTTTTGTGAAAATGATTTTCGAATCAATCGTTGCTCTATAAAAGTTAAAATAATCATCAACGTGTAACCTTTATCCCAGTTTATTTGGGGTCGACGCAATATGTCTTCTGCTTCAATGCTTCTCTATCAGTTGTCGTTACAGCAAACGATTATATAAAAAAGGGGATCTTTTTTTTATATAATCTTTGCCCCACACTAGGATTTTCTTCCTCTATCGTGGGTGCGTTTACAAACATTTAAACTCACATACACATCACCCAGAGCCAGAACAATTATCTGTAGGTCATACAAATATTTGTCCGTGCGGGAATCGAACCCGCGACACGCAGCGCAGCAGTCAATCGCTCAACTACTGCGCCAACCGTGCGCCCTTTTCTAGACGTAGGTATTCCTATCTTGTTTTACGTTCTTTATAGTCCATCCCTCGTTTCTTTGAATTCAAACAATTTGAAATATTAATTCGGACTTGAAGTACAAGTTTTTACTATTAGAATTCGATTGCACCTAATACTGGTACAAAAAAAAACAAACAAACAAAAAAAAAAACACAGCAAAAGTAAGTAATATTGAAAAATACAACAAAATATTTACAGACAATAAAAATTGTCCTTTACCCTTTTCAAAGGCAAGAAACTAATTAATTATTGGCCTTCACTCCTTGACCCATTTCTAACACGACCTTTAGATACAGTACCAGACAAAAGTTTCATAAACTGTTGAATAAGGATAACCCGGCAACAACAAAACTTTCTCTTTCATCTATTAATTTATTACTGGTAGGTTAACAATTCACAATGGGCTCAATTAATTTCAGAATCTCTACATATTATTATTTTTTTATACATTTTTATGGTACCTAGCCATAGTTCGATCACAGAAAGTCTCGATATATTGAAATTATTTGATGATTTTGGTTAAAGTCGTCCCAAATCAACAATTACAGCTCGTCACTAAAAGTACTCAGTGTGTTCTCAGTACATTTTTAAATAAATACATGATCAAAATTTTTCAGGTTCAGGTACCTCTAACTTGACTGGTACCCTGATACATATTTCACAACTACACTTGTAAATAAAAGAAAGAAAGCGTTATTGCAGCAAACTCTTTATGTTCTACAGCTCTACAGCTACCATTGTTGTGTTCGCTTTCTTTAGCAAAGTGCAGGGACACAACAGCGGGCTTCGGAATATTGTTGTCTTTTCAAAAAGGTTAGCCGAAGAATAGTGTCTGGTGACGAATGAATCTGAAAGTCTCGTTTGTATGTCAGGGAATACCGAAGTGCAATATTAAAAAGCATTTTATCTAAAATGGCTTTCAGCTTCAGTTACCTAGCATTATAAGATGTGTTTAGACCTTCGAGCGGGGGGATTGGGACTACAGGAGCGTGTTGATTGGCACAAGAAAAGAGAGGCCTATACCCAACAGTGGGCGAAGTCGGGCTATGTATGATGATGATTAGACTTGCACTATGTGTTTGGGATTCAATTATATCTTCTACATGGGTTCGTTTTTAGGGACTACCAAAACGAGCCCATGTAGAGAACCAAAAGAAGTTGGATAAAAACAGTATCTATTTGGTTGATAGACTTCATCATGTGTATATTATTTCGCTTTATCCCTCTCTCTCTTATTTTCCTAGTATTTCTTCTTTCTTAACATTGTCACTACTATTCCATTTGTCTCTTACATTCCTCATTTGTCGTTCTTCCTTTTCTCCTCCTCTTATACCTCTCTGTTAACCTGCTTCTTTTCTCTTCCTCTTAAACCTCTCTCTTAACCTGCTTCTTTTCTCCTCCTCTTATTCCTCTCTTAACCTGCTTATTTTCGCCACCTCTTAAACCTCTCTCTTAACCTGCTTCTTTTCTCCTCCTCTTATACCTCTCTCTTAACCTCCTTCTTTGCTCCACCTCTTAAACCTCTCTCTTAACCTGCTTCTTTTCTCCTCCTCTTAAACCTCTCGCCAAACCTGCTTCTTTTCTCCTCCTCTTAAACCTCTCGCCAAACCTGCTTCTTTTAAAAAAGTTGTGTCCCCAGCACAAGCGAACCGTTATTACTGTATTACGTATCAGTCGTTACTCCGAGCACAATTGCATCACGGTCGAAAGCGTAATTGCCGCCAAATGTTATAAAAGCAAGAAACAAAACACTTTCCACGACTTCGTGAACCAAAATAGTTTTTTAATGGATGAATAGGTTAGAGCCGTCCGTGGAGTCGAAGATTATTTTAATTTTGTAAATGATTTTGATGAATTCAAATCATCAATCACGGCAAATTGGGATATAATTACTTACTCACAAGTTATTAAGAATCTTGCTGAATTATTTCTTGAGATTTTTAATTTCATAAAGGCACAAAATAAATTAAACAGGGAAAAATAAAAATAAAATCTGTATACTCAAAATTTATTAGACTAGAAAGTTTTAATTATTTGCTTTGTCATTGGATTATTTTTAATTATGATTCTACTTCAAGATACAATGAACAACTTGCAGTGCAGATCTAAGAAGTTTTTATCAACTCATAGCAACTTCATTGTTTAAGAGAAAGAATAGTAAATTCCAAAGCTGCACTCAAAACATTATTCAAAAAGCATAACCGTATAACCGAAAAAAAAACAACAAAGATGACACTTTTACTTTATAATCCGTTAGATAACAATCGTGTAACTTTGAAGACTTAAGTAAAATTTAACTTGAACTTCTCCTGGGTTCGCTGCGTGACGGTCAAGGCTCGGTGCGGTTTCACTTTCTGATACTTTTCACCGTCCGCTCTCACAGCTCTGCGCAGTGATTTAAAATAATAATAAACGCATTATGGAGCCATGACAACTGCATCGACCGTGAAATTAATGACTGTTGAACTTCGAAAAGGTTTAGGTTTGTGTACTGACGTTATGCTTGGCGCTCTCTCTTTGATGTGAGTTGCTTTTTCTTTGATTACATCTTGGGTAGATTTGTCAGAGGTTAGAACGTATTTATCTTCATCTACATTGCATTCTACTTCTCCAATCTTATTTGTACTATCATCAACATCAAATATGCCTCTTAGTACCCTGCTGATCATGGGCCTCTCCCAAGCTGTACCATAATATCCGGTCCACCGTCTTTCACATCCAGTTTGTCCCATTTTTAACGTCATCTTTACATCGTCCCACACTATGCTTGCCGATACGCCGTCACCATTCAAAAATTTTTATTTTTCACCGGCTGGCGGTTCGACTTCATTATTATTACCCGACTGCCGAAGGAGGGTAATGTGTTTAGCAGTCTATGTATGTAAGTATGTATGTATATATGTTTGTTCCTATATGGCGTTCCAGAGACCCAACGCGTTGGCCGATTTTGATGATTCATACGTCAATCGATGCGTCTTAACCCTGTGAGTGTCATAGGCTACATTAAAATTGGACAATAGAAAAATGGCGGATTTTGGGTGCCATATTGGGGGGGGCCAAATTTTGATTTTCTTCCAAACCCATCGTGTGGGGTATCAAAATAAAGGATTTCAAGAGGTGATTTCAAAAACACTTATATGTTTAAATGTATCTAATTCGAAAAAAAAAAACTAAAATGTTATAAATAAAAAAACTTAATTCATAAAATCAAAAAACCCGACTGCTTCAAAAGCGAACTAAAAAGTCGTAAACAAGGAAAAAATCATGCTGTGCAGGCGGAGGATACACCAGATTTTGGTCAGCCAGCCCGGGAATGTATCCTCCGACTGCACAGCATGATTTTATTCCTTGTTTACGACTTTCTAGTTCGCTGTTGAAGCAGTCAGGTTTTTTGATTTTTTGAATTAAGTTTTTTGCAGACCTGCCTAACCCAACTCTGGCCAGTAGATATATTACACGATATCCTTTCTGACTGACATGACTTAATATTTCGTGTAAATACGAGCCAAGAACTAACATAATAAGTTCTAAATTACTTCATTGATTGAATTGTTGCCAACTAGTCGCCTTACTTCGGGCCAAGATAGATAAAAGTATTTCTAGTTCAGATTAAGTTAGGTCGTGCTAAATCCTTTTGGGAATATCGCGCGGTCGCTTCGTTCTCCACATATAATTTTTGAACTAACTTTTATTGATCTTTCTTCTTATTTCGGAATGCAGCTGAAAGGAGAGTCCATTTTTTATGCGATCATATTCATCAAAGTATACTTAGGTATCTACATCGGATTTCTAGATGTCATTGAGTGGATTAAGACTTCGGCAGACAGGTACAAGACGGCAATGCGACAACGCGTTTTCAGAAAAATCTTTCTAATATTATAAAAGTTAAAGTAGGATTGATGTTTGTTTGTTACTATTGAGTACACGATAGAACGGCTAAACGGATCCGGATAAAATTCGGCACAGAGATGGATTATATTCTGGAATAGCAAATAGGATACCTTTTGTCCCGGGAATATGTTCCCTCGGGATAATTTTCGACTTTCACGCGTGTGAAGCCGGTGGCAGAAGCTAGTTGATTATAAAGCACAAAGACAGTCGATGTGGCGACGCTTGTGATGATAAATGATTTTATTTGTGTAAGTTGGTTTATACAAACACTTTTACAGGTCGATCATATTTTTTTTTTAAACTAGATGAGGTCGGCGTTTCCTATCTGAATACTCTAAGAAGAAAGGCCGAAACACACTGTTGTTATGGATGTCACTGTATTTTTAAACAGTTTAATATTTTTATGGGCATTTAAAAGAGTTTCATTAATATACTGAGAGGGCACAGTCAGTACCTACATTAATCTCCTTAAATTTCTCTCTGTGAGAGTGTCTCGGACTTAATATATATATTGATCGAACCGCTCTTTTCTGCAAAATGAAGACAGTCTGGATATTGCCGGCATTTCCCCACAACAGAATACCATACGACATAACACTATGAACATAGCTAAAGTATACTAAACGGGCTGTCTCTATGTCAGTTAAATTACGAATTTTCTAACAGAATATGCTGCAGAGCTTAGCTTCTTTGACAATTTATCTATATGTGGGCTCCACTGAAGCTTAGCATCGAAATTTAGCCTAAAAATACTGTGCTATTTTCAGGATTCAACTCTTCGCCCTTTATCAACACATCAGTTTTCACCTGCCTAACGTGAGGTAGGGTAAACTTAATGCATTTGAAAGAGGCCTATCTCCAATCAGATCTAAGACGTCCGTCTTAGATCTGATTGCTTTACAGACAACCAATTTTTATGAGAAAGCGTCGTCGCATCGTTGTCATATTGCACCTGTCTGATCTTTATTTGACTGTTTTCCTAAATATTAAACAATCTTCAGCATTATGTTTTTTTCTAATTTAATTAAACCCACGTGCGAATCAGTGCATTAACGCTTTCATTAAATATAACTGTTAATTAGTTAAAAGTGGCGCCATTTTTTTATCTGAACGCCATCTATCGGCATACACTGACATCAGTATGAGAAGTAGTTCACGTTCGCTCATCACGACTGATTCGCAATCGTAAAGAGCCTCTTTTAAAACTGTAGTACGCTTCTAGCTTGTAGGAAAGTACTTCGCTAAATGGTTCTAAGTTACATCACCAGATGTCAGTAATGTCAATTTTTGTTTGTAAAGTATTGGCACTTTTTCTATTGCTTGGGTCATGGTATAATAACATACTCCGTATACTTCGCCTGGTATTCTCTTCCCAGGATGGCCTAAGCCTACGTCACGATAAGTGTTACCATTGATTGTCCTTTTTAGAAAATTTAGGTACTTTCTCATATAGTTAATGAAAATAAAATAAATTACTAACTAGAATAACTATTTAGTAACTCATGTGATTCATCTATTTATTGTTAAATTTATTTGTATATTTAATTATTAGTTCATAATTGCTTTGTTAAGATAAAAATGCATTTTGCTCGGGTAATTCAATCACACACAGTGGCAACATATCGAATTGACAAGTGTCATACTGACAACTAGCCATTTCATCGCTATTGTCGTGTCGCTCACACCTATAGCGTTGTTTCGCTCTGTGAGCAAAATACTGTGGCTCCCAAACGTTTGTGGTGAACCCGTGAACTTTGATAGATAGACAAGAAAAATTGTTAATTGTTCCGTAAACTATAAAAACAGAAGTATAAAAGGCGGTGTAATAAGGTTTTTTTATTTTCCCAATGAAGAGACGCTATCATATGCGTGGCTTCCAATTTGAAATTAAATTCAACTAAAATAACTGGTATGTGCCTTTCTACATAATATTTATTTTATCTACGCGTTGTAAATTCCATAATTTAAGTCATAGTTGTGTCAGTACGTCTTTACGCCCGAACTTATTAACCTAACATAATTAGTTTTTGACTTATTTTAGTCAAGTCATGTTTAGGGGGTTTTCATCCCGAACTAAATAAAAATACTACAATCAAACAATTAAAAAAAAGCAAAGTAAACTAAATACAAAAAGTATCAATTATGACGATTTATTAAAAATTATAAATATGTTGTACCTATTGTAATATTGTTATCTTTTTCCCCACTAAAAAAGTTTGAGAACCGCAACGCAATCGATGACGTAGTCTTAGGCCAATCACGTGACCCTGCTGTCACGGGAGGAGACTACCTTGTCTTAGTATACCATGGCTTGGGTATTATTTGTTGTGTTCTTTCATGAATATATCACGAATCGAACTTTTCCCAGGGCTTTTTAGTAATAACGTTTTATTTCAGCACACAAGCTTCGTGTGAATAAAGTTACTAAAAAAATATTTTCATTAATTATCATGTGTCAACGGCTCTGCTTAAGTTCCGGTTAACTTAACTAGCAGTTTACCCAAAATTTCATCGGAATATTGGGCATGAGTAGGTACCGAGTTCTACACATGAAGGAAATTAACCTGTCCTCGGTATCTAATATAATCTTGGATCACTTAGCTGAACAGATTGCTGTTAAGCTTTGTTATGCTCATTTTACTTGCTGTTTCATTGAAAACATTCCATCAATATAGTCAACCAGGCTGAAAATTTTACTTTCCTTGTCTATACTTAGACGTCCAGCATTGTATCAGCTATGGCATTATCATTATTTACTTGTTTTTTTGTCTAGATATTGTTGATTGTGTAAAACCCGACGGATGCATAATTCTAATTCTAGTCTCTAGGGATCAAGTACATTTTTTTATTTTAGATTAGATTTTCACTATTTGAATAAAGAATTTTCTTTAAATTTTGATTAAATATAGAAAATCAACTGTCAATCAGGATTCCTATAAAAGTGGGTAATAGCGTTTTTTTATAAAACCATTATAATTTCTGCATCAAAACTGAAAAAAATTGCATCGATATGGAGCGACGAAATCATTTGACACGAGAAGAGCGGCCATTCCTCAAAACGATTTTGATGAACTGATTTTAAGCATGCCAGCCAAATCACTGTGATTGTGTGAATCGTGTCAATGGTGGAAACACAGTTTTAGGGTTCCGTACCCAATGGGTAAAAACAGGACCCTATCACTAAGACTCCAATGTCCGTCTGTCGGTCTGTCACCAGGCTGTATCTCATAAACCGTGATAGCTAATCAGTTGGAATTTTCACAGATGATGTATTTCTGTTGTTGCTTGTTTTTATAACAGGGAATACTAAAAACAGAATAAAATATAGTTAAGTGGGGGCTTCCATACAACAAACGTGATATTTTTTGTCGATTTTTTGCGATAACGGTACGGAAAAACTTCATGCGCGAGTCCGACTCGCACTGGGCCTGTTTTTTTAGGGTTCCGTACCCAAAGGGTAAAAACGGGACCCTATTACTAAGACTCCGCGGTCCGTCTGTCTGTCTGTCTGTCTGTCTGTCTGTCTGTCTGTCTGTCTGTCTGTCTGTCTGTCTGTCTGTCTGTCTGTCACCAGGCTGTATCTCATGAACCGTGATAGCTAGACAGTTGAAATTTTCACAGATGATGTATTACTGTTGCCGCTATAACAACAAATACTAAAAACAGAATAAAATTAAATTCAAGGGGGGCTCTCATACAACAAACGTGATTTTTGTGCCGTTTTTTGCGATAATGGTACGGAACCCTTCGTGCGCGAGCCCGACTCGCACTTGGCCGGTTTTTATCTTCACAACAAAAAAAATAAAAATTCTTTGCCTTTTTTGCCATTAATTGACGACAAATTGCCCACAATTTGCAAAAATTGCAATTATACTTTATTTTACAAAATATAGGGATATGTTGTTAACGTTCCGTAACATAGGAATTAAAGTAAGAAGGCAGTCCTAGAAGACTAGATTTGATAATATTGGTTGGATAAATTAAATGTATTTGATCCCTAGACTCTTTTGATGTGTGTAGGTTTGAACTTAAGAGTCACGTCTAAGTTTCAGCTCTCAAGAAGACGGAACCAAAGAATAAGTTTTTTTTTTTTTTCTTGTTTTGTACTTGAATTCTCTGTGTGAGCTGACCCTTAGTGCACTCACTTACAAAAACAACATTGGTTTTTATTGAGATAGCTATACTCACACGGATTTCTTTACCTTCGTGCAATTGTATGTATAATAAAACATAAATACCCTCCGCCATGAAATTTCAAAACCATGAAAGGAAATATAAGCTTAATCTATACCAATTTTATAAAGAGGAAAGAGTTTTTGTTTGTTTGTTTGTACCGAATAGGCTCCGAAACTACTGGATCGATTTAAAAAAATATTTCACCTATGGAAAGCTACATTATTTCCGAGTAACATGGCTATAATTTTTACAGGAGTGAAGCCGCGGGGGTCAGCTAGTACATAATTTGTATACCACATCCAATCAACAGATTGGTACAGCGGCCAAAGATAATGTTATAGAAGGTAATATAACCATTTCATCTTGACATGGTAAACTTGTATTGATTTAATTGAATGTTTTAATAATATATATTAAATGGGTCTTTATCTAAACACTGGCTAAAACTATTTGCAAAGGTGGTTAGTTAGGAATTAGGATCATTACATTAAAACTTAACATCTGTAACTTGTGCCTACTTTCTGTGCAAATAAAGAAGTATTCTATTCTATTCTAAGATCAACAACATCTGTGAAAATTTCAACTGTCTACCTATCACGGTTCATGAGATGCAGCCTGGTGACAGACGGACAGACAGACGGACCGCGGAGTCTTAGGGTTTCGTTTTTTCCCTTTGGGTACGGTCCCTAAAAAGATGAATCTAGTTGCACATCCGCAAGCGCCAGTAGGTCTCTATGTAGAAGAAACTCCACGGACACTCTTTTCCATCAGTTCTAATTACAAGTATTTGTTTTATTTTTTCATGAATTTAAAAAAAATACATAGGAACTACCTAAGAAATTATTCAAAATCAGAACATAAAGGGCTATAATGCTCCGTCTTCCTCAGAAATTCACATACCCACTTCATTTAAAAACCATTTGTCTTCCTTACGGTGTCTGAACTCTATTATTTTCCTCTAACGATTTCAATGAGCATCATAACACCGTCGTGATATATTGTTATGTCACTATTACGCCTGTCGCCCCAAATGTCTGCGATACGGAACATACAAAGTCAGTGAGGTAAACAAATGTTCCACTAAGTTTAACTTGGTAGCCTACTTTTAACACTATTGTAGGTTGCACTTTTGTTTTTTCTTGCATGGTTCGTAATACTCCTTTTTCCGAAAGACCTGCGGGTAGGCAACCCAGCTGTGTTGGTATTGTAGATGTCCATAGGTGGTGGTGACCACTCATGATGACCATGTCGGCCGCCTACTTGGTTTCCCATTGGCATAAAACTCTGTGTTAAAAGGCCTCCTTCAACGTAGACCGCTAGTTCGCTGGTTGTGTGCAGTTCAGGATCGATCAGCCTAATGATGCTTGAGGACGCTTAACAGGTTTAAGCTTACAGCTGAGACAATGGTTATGATAGTGAGTAATGTTAATTTTTACCCTGGAACCAAAGCATTGAGCACAGCTTGGTTAAGGGAAGTAGCCTCAAGGGTGCAAATTTAAGTCAGCGATCCCTGATCCATTGATCATTTCGGATGCATGTACCATAATTATGAATACGTGGCCGTTGTACGCTTCTTATGTAAGTTATCAAGTAATAGACTTCATTTTTTTTATATTTTTCGTTCTTCAACGACAAAAACATTTAGGCATGGATTGAAGGAAATAAAAACATAAATATTTTTTTTCATACGCCATAGCATAACCTACTAAAGCAAAAAATCCAACTAGTAATCGAACCCAAATAAAATATCGAACAATAATGTCAACCCAATTTCTTATTTCATTAACAATTCATTACTCTAAATCTTATATAAGTGCACATAAAGGTGTATGTTCAATATATTCGTAAAAAAATAGCATTTCGCCACTAATCTCCAACAACAATAGGACCATTACGAGATGTCATCGTGCGTGCAAACAAAAGAACCCGGGAAGAGATAAAACAACGGAACACGGACAAACCACTTCAAACCATCAGTCACCATTGTGGACACTACCTGGTCCCAGTCGCTTTACAACCACCGAGCAAAATGGTTGCGATCTACTTTGTACTTATCTTAACCGCTGCCTTGGTCACAGCGGAGCACACGGGTGCTTATTCCTCACCGCAGTACGCGAAAAAGATGTATCCGAAAAAAAGTTACGACACAAATGCAATGCTGCCTCGTGAGAAACCACCAATTCAGTTCAAAGAGCAGCAAGAAGATCCAGAGTCTATCGCAAGATTCGACAACGGGAATGACACAGCTCAGTACGGAAGATCTTCATTCCTGGATGCGGCAGGCAGCTTCTTCAGTGGTACGGGGGGACAAGTAGTGACGAGCATAGCCAGGGACTTCATCGCTCGGTCTACAGGCAGCAGTCAGGTTGGTTTTGACTGCGCTTCCGAGGTTCGTAATTATTGCACTTCCTCATAAAGATGCACGCGTTTTTTGCATGAGTAATCTGCTTTTTGACTGGAATTTCGAAGTTAAATAGTTTTAGCGTGAGTCATTGCAAAGGGTAGGTGATGACGTAATCAGCAATGCCTTTCTCAAGTCTTTCTTATCTTTTACTGTTACTTTTACTTGTTATCTAATCAGGAACAAAAGCTCAATGACAAATATTTACTATCCATCAGGTTACAATTCAAACCCTATTTTGACTTCCGCTGGCGTCATTTCATGTAAAAAAACTACAGACAACCCAAACTGAGAGTGGGCCGAGGAAGAAATAATTTATTACCAGAATAATCTTTTGTAACAAAACAACTTTCTAATGGATTTACTTAATACTTTTGCAGGTTCTAAGCCTAAACCTGACAAACCTGGTGATCCTTATCGTGCTGAAGGCGTTGATTTTAGCAGCGGGCTTCTTCGGCGCAGGCGCATGGAAAGGCGGACATTACTACGGAAGGAGTCTCGATGGTAAGTGACACATTGTTTTTTAATACATAATAACCGCTCTGGTATATAGATGTAACTTTATAATATGTGTACAAGATTTATGAAGGCTATCATCACCTCACAACTATCGTTGAGTCAGTTTCCAGTCTAATGAGCGAAATACCAGTACAATTGAAGACTATATTCTATTATAATTAGGTCGCACTTAATTGTATCGTCCAGATTTGTCGTGATAAAATAATATAATTGTTTTTACATCTTTGAAACTTAACTTAAAACTATAGCTCATAAACAAACGTAAAGTTTTTGCTTTACTTTGTAGATTTTGAAATATGAACAGACTCACTTAAGACGATGACAGTCACCAACGACCTTTAGGGAACAAAACGCGCACACGATTTACACACGCGCGACCCAAAACTCAATAGTTTTTACTTTCCTTACCGACTGTGACTTAAAAGAAAGCCTGAAATTGTCTTTGGTATGGTGTCAATTTCAATAAAATACGCCCGGCGGTTTTGGTGCGATTGTCGTTTTTTTGTCCGTTTTAGACATAACTTTACAAATTAACTCAATATGTTATACGAAAAAAAAACAAAACTTTTCTAGGATCAAATTATTAAAAAAATTGTCTACGGCTAGCCGTTTAGACGTGATTCTCATTTTAAAATTAGCTACTCAAGGGTATCTGCGCCTTAATCACTGTCGATCATCATTAAAAATAAGACCCCTATTAGCTTAACGCCAACTCGAGCAGACACAAGATGTAAAAAAAAAACACTGGACACCAAGAGTAACCATGAATCAATCGACGGTCCATCAGCTGCCGTCCACCTTTCAAGGGCACGAGACAAACAAACTGACCGTGTCCATAATCCAATAACACCGGACGATGCGTTTGCCGTGTCCGGCTCGTAATCCTATCGGCACGGGATTATCTCCACAGAGTATAGACCCACCCGCCAAATGACCAGCAAATTGTATCAGCAAATGGACAACGCTACTTGAAACTTTCGGTTCTAAATACTGTTAAGCCTAAATCCGGTAAGTGCGTTCTGTCGTTGAGGGAGAAAGGCAATTTTGTATTTAAAATAGGCTTTCAATTATGTATTGAATGTTGCATTGTTATTATTGTGTTAATTGATTTACTTCTGCGTTTATGGACTCACTCACTTTTCTCAATAATTTCAAATGAGCACAGCATTACTTACCTGCTAACAGACCACACATTCAATACTGGGGACAGAGATTTAAGGGGAAGTTACATTTTACAAAAGTATCAGTCAGTCTTTCAGTTGACAGACCACACTATTTTACTATATTATTTATAATTTATTTCAGACTAGGTTGTCCATAGAGTGTTGTAATACACTGAAACTTAAGAGCTATGTTAGTAATACACACATACAAAAAAAACTTTTTAACAACATATCAAACCGACTTCCAGAACAAAAAACTACAAAGCAAAAAATAAATTTATTTTCCGAAGTCGGTGTCTTTTGTACTCATTGTTTTCCGTTTTTCGACACCGACTTTGGAAAAGAAATTTATTTTTTGCTTTGTAGTTTTTTTTGTTCTGGAAGTCGGTTTGATTTTTTGTTAAAAAGTATTTTATTTTTCTCTTTTTAGTTTTGGTAGGTACCTCCAATTAACATATAATTATCATATATAGCAAAAGTACATCTCATGGCGATTCCAATAAGCCCAAACACGACTAGGATACAATGTTTTATTTCAGAGTTCCAGTGCTTACGTTCCGGCTTCATCATCAGATCAGTTCGATGGTGCCATTTTCATCAGTATCATTTATTTATAAGTATTTGCTTCATTATAGTCGGTTAACTATTCGAGATATCTTATGCCCGTGACATACTTAGCATTTAGGAGTTCCAGTGGCCATCTGTGGTCTTCTTAATCTGTTCCACTTCACCAAATTATACTTTCTGAGTGCAAATGATTGCATTGTTGATGAAAATACCAAAATCGCTATATGTATGCCTATAATATTTGAGGAGTTTACTCGATTTCTCTAGGATTCCATCATCAGATCCTGACCTGATCACTATGGGACCAACTAGGAAGTATAACCTTTCAAACAAAAGAAGAATTTTTGAAATCGGTCCAGGCGTCTTTGAGTAATCGGGGAACATACATAAAAAAAAAGATTCCGACGAATTGAGAACCTCACCCTTTTTTTGAAGTCGGTTAAAAACAAACTATACTCAACTTAACTTGTTCTAAAGTTAGATTTTATACTATACACACAAACGTAAAAACAATTCATCCAATAAATTCTGAGAAATCTCACCGAGAAAACTTATTTGAAGTGAGCTATAATTTCACCGATGCTAGGCTTCTAAAACTGCCATAAATATAATGGCATCTGTTAACTTATCTAGTCACTCCTCTTTTTCTTCGTCGACACCATCCATAAAATGCAAATAATCATCAACTAAAACTAATAACGTATTATCTTCTCCATGAATTATAATATCCAGACAACAAAAACGCGACCTACATCAGTGAAGACGAGATACTGCTGTACCTGAGCTACCTAGCTGGCCAGCAGAAGAAAGACTACGGCTGTCTGTACCTGCTGTCGTGTCAGAGGCCACAGCAGGCTGCGATGTACTCCTCGGGAGCTGAATTGCTGCTGCAAGGAGTGAAGATGTTGCAAGGGTACGTATTGGCTTCTAAGATTAGCATCTAAAAGTTGTTGATATAAGTATTTCTGCCGATACTCGGTCCGTCAATTTTATTTTTGATTTTTGTTGCTTATTTTCTTCTTTATTATTTTTCTTCAAAGACTTATAGATAGACCTCGCATGTTTGTATTATGTGAAATTTTAAGCCTGGAGACAAATTATTGAAATTAAGTTTCTGTCCCAGCCAATTAACCTAGCCTTATTACTAAACGGCGCCTTTCGGCTAGCAGCCTGAATTATATTTAATTCAGCCGATGCGTCTAACACAACATTTAATGAACTGACTGGCTGGTTAATGGCATTCATACAATAGGTGACCCATGCGAAGAAAAAAAACCAGCCAAGTGCGAGTCGGACTCGGGCACGAAGGGTTCCGTACCGCTATCGCAAAAATCGGCAAAAATATCACATTTTTTGTATGGGAGCCCCACTTAAATATTAATTTTATTCTGTTTTTAGTATTTGTTGTTATAGCGGCAACAGAACATCATCTGTGAAAATGTCAACTGTCTAGCTACCACGTTTCATTAAACACAGCCTAGTGACAGACGGACAGACAGACAGACGGATAGCGGAGTCTTAGTAATAGGGTCCCGTTTTTACCCTTCGGGTACGGAACTCTAAAAAGATGAAACATCTGTAGTCAGTAAATATTAATTTCAGTGGATTCTTTAAATTATTTATTTATTATTTGGTAAACATGGAATCCAATAGCGTAATTTACTAACAAATACTTAAAATATAATTTGTTAACACACGTTGTTACATATGCATGGCACTTGGATCCGCAAAGAACTGTGCTTTTAAAACACGCACAATTATTATTGCGGCACTGATTCACGACATACACCAACTCCATTTTTGGAATCCCTGGCCATCGAAAGAGGACTGAAATGCTACAGCCTCTTTCAAAGCCCGCTTTAGGCTGCCTGTCCACTTGGCGCGGAGCGGAGAAAAGAGGAGCGGAGCCAACCAAATTGATTGGCTAGCCTACGGGACTACGGGTATATATGTTCTCTGTCTGAAACACAGTGCGTCACCATCGTTTGTATCGCTTATAACCTCTGAAACTCTTTCCGTTGTCCAAACTTTTTGACACGACCCTAAAAGATAAAAACCTTATCTCATTAATTACATATTTGTTGTTAAATTATTACACAAATCACTATTACACAAACAATAGAATGAATTAACAAAACAAACCTTGATACACTTGGCCATATTCAACAAGTCCCGGTCGAAATTTTCTTTAAAATTCAACCTGTTTGAGACAGAAACAGATAAATTGTCATTATTTTTGATACCACAATTTTCCATCGTGCTTTTTTATGCATTTATACTGTGAGAAACACCAGAAATATTTTCGCTTGCTGACGCCATATTGTCAGCGAGGGTTTCAGCGCCAGGTGGCAGAACATGGAGCTAAGCTAGTTTTAAGCCCAATCAATTTCTAGTTCTTGTCACTAAACTTATTAACAAATAGTAATTCATGTTCAGACAAACATTCTCAGTGATGCACTTACTTATTATTATAATATATCAGGACAAGGTATTAGTCATCATCGTCCTTCACTTGTCCCTTATTACTTGGGGTCGGCGCAACCCGTTTTCTTACATACGTACCCTTTTCATGAAAGAATCACACCTCACACAGTCTATCCATCTTTTCTTTGGCCGTCCTCCCCATCCATCCACATTTATATTGATAACTTGTGCAGTAAATTAAGTAAAGAATATATACACATTTAACTGAATTGATCCAAATCTATCTGTCCAATTACAGGGAGAGTGTATATCTGGAACCTTAT
The DNA here is from genome assembly GCA_949775005.1 of Orthosia gothica. NCBI lineage: Eukaryota > Metazoa > Arthropoda > Insecta > Lepidoptera > Noctuidae > Orthosia > Orthosia gothica. Next base: position 12,362,334 of record OX459044.1, read on the forward strand.
GCTGAAATATCAATGGGCATCAGACAAGCGGCTGAGTGGGGCGAAGGAGGAATGAACTGCGAGACAAGATACAAATGTGGACAATAAACAAATGGATGAAGAGAATATGTATAAGGATTAAGTTATGATGATGATTTTAGTGAAATTGATTGTCAGAGTGGTATATGTTATCTCAAATGGTATCCAAACGATGATATTAAAAATAATAAAACATGATTGAAAAAAAAAAAAAAGTGTAAGTTGAATATTTTGATAGATGGATGTAAAAGACTTGGACATCAGTAGTAGTATGCTAGAGTACTAAGTATTTGTTTCTAAGTAAGTCATAAAGTTTAATAAAATAAGATGTACTTAGTCATAATTATAAAATAAATCGAATCAAGGTTCAGAAAAATTTGTTTATTTTGAATTCGTATATCGTAATATTAAACTTAATTTGTACAGATTAGCGGATGTATTCATTTCACATTTTGAGATTAAAGTTAATTTAATAATTTAAGTTCGTTTAAAAATTATTTTCACATCCCAAAAAATAAACAATTCTTCCTACCGTTTTTTACACAATCTACAAAATTAGCCCAAATCAGTCTAAGTCACACACTTTTCCAAGTTCTATAGGTCCATAGTTTCCTAACTATATTTCTTACAAAATATCATTAGAGCCAATTTTTCCAATGAAACTGAACAAGATGAGCCAATATTCTGTATTAATGATGCTGCTATTGATACATTTACATAGTATATAAAAAAATCTGAGCACGTTCAGTTTCATTTTTACTGTTCGGATGTAAACTCATCATACATTTAGAAGATGATCATATTATTATGAAAGCTCGAAAATTTAACCATCTTACTGGACAGTAAAATTCCGTTCATGTGCACAAGCAGGCTCCATACATTAATCCCCTAATTAATAAACTCTGAGTAAAGACCTGAGGTGACCATAGCCAATAATCTCCAAATTTTATATTTTTTAATTTCCCACACATTTGATTTTGACAATGCAAATGTACGTCCTACATTATAATTTGGTATAACTTATCTTCACGTTCATTGATTAGGGGGTAAAGAACAAAAATAAATTTATAATTTTTGTGTCTCTTATCCTATCACAACTTCTTCAAGAACTAAGGAGTGTTAGCAGCCAGTACTCTGGGAGTTCGGTCTCCAGGGTTGCTGGCTCTGGCTGCTCGATATTCAGCGTAGGAAACATAACCATCGCCATCTTTATCATCAGACTCCAGGGTACGATCCACCAGAGCTGTAATTTTACCAGAATACTTTATATTATCATGATATATATGAAAATATAGGTATATCAAGTTATCATTTTGATATAAGAACAAACTAATTGATTACAAGTTTTTTAGGATAATAGATAATAATAAAAAAGATTATTCTTCTATCAAGCTGTCACTGCTGGACGTAGGTTTCTCACAAGCATCGACACATCGGCCGATCCTGTGCTACTCACATGTTATGATAATTTGTTTGTTTGTTGTTAATATTCATTGAAGATCAAAATTTATGACATGCAATTCTTGTGGTTTATAATTATATGCAACTTACCTATGTAAGCATCCAGATCATTAGCTTCGGGCTCAATGGATGAATCAGCATCAGGGTCAGGAGCCTCATGCTCTATCGTATGGTATACTGCCTGGAACACATTGGATTAAATTTATTTATGAAGAAATTTGACATCTACAGAAATTGGATTACGATAATTACTATTGAACATGAACATGAACGGCATGAGCAAATACGATTTTTAAATAATTGTATTTAGTAATAGTTAAAGTTCATTTTCATGGTTTATTCACCAACTGAAGATTGCCAATGATTTTAAAATCTAACGCATGTGATAGGAAAAAATAACTACAGATCATAGGCGAAGAGACTTTCAATTTTTTCTCAGAAGTATTATCGAACAAGAAAGCACTTTACGTTGCGAATCTTAATTCATTCGAAAAGAAGTTTCAAGGTCATTTATGCTAGTTAATAACTCTTCTCACCTTTAATAACTCTAAGCCATCCAACATTGAATTTTTATCAAAGTCGTGGGCTGAAAAGTAATGGAATTCTAATTCTTCCGGCGTCATCTTCGACAGCTCTTCAGCCGTGAGAACATGTGTATCTTCTTCTAAATGTCTGTAACATAGATAAGGAAAATGAACTTAGAGTTCTATACACAGGTATGTAGTGACTACGAGCAGAAAAGTGCGCCTAGATAGAGCAAACGTGTGTCCAGAAGTTATGAATTATCTAGAATTCAGATTTCGCCGCATCACAGGCTTCCTAGAGCGGAGAAGTCGTCCTCACGGACGTAGATAATAAGAAGAAGAACTAGTAGACGAACTGTAACTTTGCTCTCTTTACAGAATTGTCAATTTTGTTAGGGTATTGCATTCCCTCTCACAGAGAGGAGGCCTGTGTCCCTGCAGTGGGAACATTAAAAAGGCTGATGATGATGATTGCATACTCCATTATCTACATATACATTATCCATTATATATGTCGTACGTGTCCTGTCTTGGGTGTGTAGGTATAAACCAAATCTAAACAGTTGCCAGGGTGATTATGAGAGATACTTCGCCACAATGTGGACTATAATTTATAAATTTGTTTGTTTTTCAATCCATAGGCTGATCATTGAATATCACGTTTGTTACATATTTGCTAACAATCTCACGTTCCACGCCGCAGACCAGAAAGTTGTCACCATTGTAATCACTTACTTAATCTCGTGCAACCGTTGCGTCTTTCTAGTAAGCATCATCTTAAACAAGTCAGTTACCCTTGGGTTGGTTTTCCGTTAAGATTTAACAATGCAGATTTACAAATGATAGAGTCCAAATTTCAGAAACCCTTATTGTTTCATCATGTCCGTCTATTGCTACAGTTGCGCCTATTGTAGTTCCAACAAGGTAAGGTCTCTCCGCTCGCTCTTCCCTTATTCATTCAATGTCTATTAATTGCCCTGTAGCATACGAAGTTTAAAACGGAATTCTGAATGAAAAATCTTCATGTATACTTATGCCTATTTCACCCTTTTGGGTGAGTTCCAATTACCTTACTAACAGACAATGCCGTATAAAATCTTAAGGCTCTAAATAATAAATTATTCTGGCAATCAGTCAAGTCACGATTGTACGTCATAATTCATACCAAATAGTCATCAATCCCGTAATAATAGAAAGATCACTACTCTACTTTCTACACGTATTTTCTATACAAAAGCTGTCAAACCACCATTTTTATTCCTCAGTTAAAAGTTATCAGACTATTGAAAGGCCTTAATCGATCAGCATTCTTATGTCCTTATCCAAATTTATTTGTGTTAGGCGCAAAATATCTTCTTCTACCATACTTTGTTGTTAGTTGTCATCGTGGATGAGGGCAGGCAGATGATGCAATAGTCACTTCCTTTCCTAGCCATATTTTTCACATAGTTCATCCAATCTTCCTTTACCATATTTCATTCATTTCAAATTAAAAATGACAGAGTTTCATACAAACTTTCATCCCCTCTTTAACTCACTTAGGGGTTGAATTTCGAAAAATCCTTACTTATTCCTTGTCTACATTATAAAGGGATCCTCTGTGCAAAATTTTAGCTTTCTAGGTCCAAGGATTTGGGCAGGGCGTTGATGAGTCAGTCAGGACTTGTCTTTTTATTTATACCATTTACTCTATAACCATCCTCATACATGCTCGACGACGACTTTTCTAAATTTCCTTAATTCCTCTGCATCACATATAATAGTTTCCATAGACCTATCGTTTATTTGGTCATTCCCACCTCTATTGCCACATTAATACCCAAAACTTACTTGGTATCGTGTAACAGCTGTACATCTCCGGTGAGTGACTCCGAGCCACGTGGCTTGTAGTGGTGGTGTTGGTGCTCAACCGGGGTCTGACCGTGAGGGTGATGAGGCCCCCGACGCATGCCGAAAGCCAGCGCATTGAGCATCAGTAACAGACATGCTGGAACGAGAATGGTATAGGTGGTTTAAGAATTATGAACTGTACACGAAAAAAACATAGGCCTTCCCCAAATGTCGCCACACCAACCTGAGGCTCTAGACAAATGGCATTCGATGTCAGCGAAGGCGATATCGAAGCGAGCTCGGAATGTCAAATTGTAAGGGATTAATCACGTGATTTTTCGATATCGCTTATCAATCCCATACAAATTTTGCCTTTCAGACAATCGCTAAGGCTTCGATGATAGAATGTTACTTTATCTAGAGTTTCTGGCTTATGGTTATGGAAATCGCTGGATACGAGACGCCCAGAAAACAAAAATTATAATTAATTAAATTATCAGTCACATAAAATTTCAAGTCTCCAAAAAATGCAGTCCCCAGGTACCACACTAACGTCATTATTTTACTTAACACACACGCCTGGGTATTCTGGTACTGCCCAGTAATCAAACTAGAGTGACAGCTACGGGAGCGATATTGCCGTCAAACAATATAAAAACATCGGAACAAATAACAGACAACTGCATACATTGTGTCAAAACTCAAACATCCTTTGCAAACGCTAACAACCGACACGCGCCACAAATTTATCACATCACTCAACAAATAGTGACAAATATTACAACAATCCGCGAACCAACAGTACTTAGTACCTGTCTTTAATTTGCACTGCATTGTACTTCGCAATATAAAGGGTGGCAGCTGGGGCCCCCTCAGTCTCGGGCCCCCATGCGGTCCGCGGACATCCCGCAGGGACCCAATATTCACACCTCATTTCACAAGAGTCCTGCCCATTACATTTGTCATCGCCTAGTCAAAAGCACGTCAAATTGAATATTTGCTGCGATTTCTATGTTTGAAATTAGCTGTATTGTAATTTGCATGTTTGTTTAAAATTCAAATGGCTTTCTTAATGGGGTAATTTTATAGGCTTAGAAAAACTGGCGCGTTAGATTGTTTGAAAACATTTTTCAGTTTTGAGAAATACATATTCTGTTGTCGTAATCTCGAATGCAGTGATCAACAATCCTACTGCAAGAGCTTTTTAATCACCGGCGGTGCAAAAAATAGATTAATTAAGAGTTCAATCAGTGAAGTCGATTTGAAACAAATTGTAAGAAACAGATATTCAAGTAGCACTTTCTCCGCCTTTACAAGTTTATTTTTCAGTTACTTACAGTTCATTGATGCTAAGTTCAACTTCAAGCATATCATCAAAAAATGCCCCAATTTTCCGCCTACCCCAAATATGACAACTTTATCCTCTTACAAACACAATTTAAAACAAAAAAAAACAGGTGCCGTCACCCTTTACAAAAAAAAACTATTACAAAGAACTTTCAATGTATCGAATGCATAATTTATTTTGGCCCTCGATTTCTGAACAGTTGGCATAGAGAAAGACGAGACTGGTCTTTAATCGGACCCCACTTTATTATAGAGCAGTATAAAGCCGTAATGGGGGACAAATTATGCACTCGCTGTGACAAGTGCACTGTCCATATGTCGGGGTGTCCGTAGCAAACGGTATGGGGACATACGGGGCTGTAGAATGGCCAACAAGTAAAATTTGTATGATTTAAGTGCGCAGAGATGATGAACGAAAACGATGCGGCTAAGATTGAGAAAAAATCGGACGAAGTGCGAGTCGGGCTCGGGCACGAAGGCTTCCGTACCATTATCGCAAAAATATCACGTTTGTTGTATTAACTTGAGCCCCACTTAAATATTTATTTAATTCTGTTTTTAGTATTTTTTGTTATAGCAGCAACAGAAAAACATCATCTGTGAACATTTCAACTGCATAGCTATCACGGGTCATGGTTCACGGTTCGATGACAGACAGACAGACAGATGGACCGTGGAGTCTTAGTAATAGGGTCCCGTTTTTACCCTTTGGGTACAGAACCCTAAAAAATGTGCAAAATAGGAATTTCGACCAAAAGACGAGAGGCAATTTGTCAGTTTTGGAAACTTTCAAATTGTTTTATACAAGCTCGTTTGTCACCCATATTACAGAAATTAGGTCCGGACTCCACCAAAGCGGAGAAGTGCGGAAAGTCCAGCTAAGCGGAGACGAGATGTGTGAATAACGAAATTATATTGCCCGGTTTCGTCTCCGCTTTGAACTTCTCCGCACATCTCCGCATTGGTGAAGTCCGGGCCATGCCTTTGCATGTAGTGAACAGTAGTCTTTTTAAAAATACATACAAAAAAAATCAAAACAATTTACGTTTATTTGTTGGACCTCCAGCCATCTATTTATTTCGCCATCCAGCTCCGCAATGCGTCACAATTATGAATGAACTAGGGTCTCGCGGCCTCCATCCCGCCATATTATCGTCTGATAACACCCTAAATCCCCTGCGATTACAATAGATCCATCGCCACGGGTCACAGACTCCTTTATTTTGTACTGAGCCTTGGTTACATTTTGGTTTTTTGACTACAATGCGAAATAATGGGCTAATGAAGAGGGATTTGAGATAGGGATCTTTAGAGAGATAGTAAGCTTATTAAGAGATTTCAGAGACAGAAGGCAGAAACCGATCAAACATTCAAGCGCTATGACTTAATATCAAATTCTATTAAATTTACAGAAATGATTTCTGAAATACTATCCATTTTCCGCGAAAAGAAAATATAAGTACCGTAAGATCTTTAGGATCTTAGAGAGTCTAAGCTAAATGCACATTTTGTAGGTTATAATATCTCAATGAAAGCTCTAATCAGATATTGAGGAGTGATTCAAAGAGTTAGGTTACTTGTATAGTATACCGATACGCGAAGCCAAAGAAGTCCAATACCAAGAAAATTTGTACAATAGAATTAAGTTCTTACCCTCTATTTTCATGTCTGTAGCATCACTCAGATTCTCACTAAACAACTTATTAAAAAGAAAATAACATCACAGTTTCCTACTAACACATTTTGAGACATCTGTCAAGGGCTGACATTAGAAATCAATTTAACAGCGCACGCGCAAACAATACAAGCTATTCCGTACTTTATGCCTTAAGAACTAACAACCATTATTGCTTGGAACACGATCACGTTTAGCGCATGTCAAGTTTCATCTCTTGGAGGGTTCAGAAGTTTTCAATACCCCCCATTAGATGTCGCTATGAGTCGAGAAGGAACAAAATCGTAACATGCTTTTATTTTCACTTATCGAAATAGCCGTAGATTGAAAATCACAGAATTTAATTGGTTATGGGGGAATGGGTCAGTAAGGGAAATGCCATAAAAGTGGACGCTATGGCCTAGGACAAATTGTCACAATGCACTTTTATTGTTAATATTTCGAAATTATATGGTTGATTTCTTTATTCAGTAACGATTAGTTACATTTAACAACTTAAGCCCAGTATTTTGATCTGTTGTTAGCTCAACTAATGGTTAAATCTCCTAATCAACGGTTTCAAATAACGCTAAAATGCTCTTTTTCATCAATCATAATTATGTTAGCCTATCATTTGGTCAAATAAGTTGGAAAGTTAATTGTTTGACCACTTTTTAGGCAAACTTCTTCTTCAGTCGGTCCCTCATTACTGAGGATCGTGGTCACTGCACCCGTTTAAGCGGACAATCTGCCTCCATCGACACCGGTCCAAAGTTGCCATAACCACCTGCTGGAATTTCCTTACGGACGTAGCTTCTTTCACTTGGTCAGACCATCGATGCTACCAATTGATGAAAAAAGCAATTTAACGAATTTTAATCCATTGGTTAGCATATTTGAACAATGATAGATAATGCTACGGATCAAAAAACAGGGCCTAAAAGGTCTAGCTGTGGGTTTGTTTATTTAAGATTCAATTACATTACTTAATTATCTATCTAAACGCCTAGACTAGTACCTATTATAAACCGGTAAAATCACTGAGTGACATAGGTTTCTGTGGGCTAAGCCAGGAGACCACAACCTTGAGAAAAAGCTAGTTAGCAATATGTTTTGCTTAATTGACGAGATATGAGTCACCATTGTCGAGATAACTGAAATGGAAAATTGGAAATTATTTGGAAAACGTTTTACGGTAAACGGTTAGGAGTCTAAATTAAGACTAAGTTGGGAATAGAAAAGATTGTATTGTCTGGTTTTCTAGCTCGTGAAACCTGAAAAATTCAACACATCTAAAGTAGAGTTGGGTTTGCTTAAGATAAGGAGTATCGGCCTATCAGTCAAGTGACCATTGTTTTGACCTACGTTTGATAACATTCCGCCAAAAACAAATCAAACCTATTTGAATTAAGAGCTTCTACCTAGAGTACCTACTAAAATTAAAAATATTTAGTAAAATAAAAAAAAAACCAGATGTAAAAAAGAAGAAAATCATACTGTGCAGTCGGAGGAACAGGTTTTTTTGATTTTATTAACTTTTTTAAACATAGGTATATATTTTTATAATCACTTCTTCAAACCCTTCATTTTGATAACCCACACGATGGGTTTGGGAAAAAAATGGGGACTTGCACAATATGACGCCCAAAATCCGAAATATTTGTTTTTTCATACTTCACCTATCTAAGAACACTTGGGCGGTCAAGACGCATCTAACGATGTCTTAATTATATAAATCCGCTTACCGGTTTGAAAGATATGAGGTAATAAAGAATATTACATTCATACAAACAAACTAACATACACACATATAAGATACGCACGAAAAATATAACCATTTCCTTGGATTCTGATAAAAATAAAGATATGAAATAAGTAATTTTAACAGTCTTCTTAATAACCTACTCTACAAAGACCGCTACTTCTCCCTAAATCTAAACCTACTAATATAATCTCGTAGCTACGAATACTTGTAAAATCCGCAACTCATCATGGTGTTTACAACCCTCTATCTTAGCCAACACCACATACATACATCCACCATAGCCACACACTTGTCAACAACTGAAAACGCCTCGCAACATCCGTCGATAATAACCTTTGAAATTTCTATATACGATTCATTTTCTCTTAACTCCACTTTGAAATAGATCTTTATTCCTTTAAAGATAGGAACAGAATTTGCTGGCACAACAAGGCTTTTGTTCGCTGACATAACGTCTTATGTACAGATGCGACTGTAAGATTGAAATTTAATCTTACAAGGGTTGTTTAAGAGTTGGTTTTAGTATGGGGGGTTAAAGAGTAAAAGGCTTTTCAGCATGAAAATGTTTATGTTTATAGCGATCTGTTGTGGGAAGTTAAAAAGAGACGGGTGTATGTAAGCGTGTGAGGGATTGCATGATCAATACACGAACAGGCTGCGTGTCCTCGGTCCCGAAGGCTCCCTAATGGTCGTTTTCTTACATTTGCATGCTAATTGCCTTCTCTCGCTGCGTTCCTTTTGTCTCGACGTGTGTGACGCAAATTGAGACGAATTAGCGTCTTGTTGGCTTGTAGATGAGCAGTTTAGTGGGACGGGTAATAGTGGGACTTTAGAAAAAGAAAAAAAAGAAAATCGAATCTATACATGGCTCATTCCCTTTCACAGAGATTAGGTCTGTCTCAGCATTTGGAACAATATGATTATTTTTTCTTACTAATATTATAAATGCGAAAGTTTGGATGGATAGATGTATGTATGTTTGTTATTCAATCACGCCAAAAAGGCTGAGTGGATAAGAATGAAATTAGGCACAGAGATGTATAAATATATAGTCTGGAATAGCACATAGGCTACTTTTTATCCCTTGGGATGATAAAATACTTTTAAAGCGGGTGAAGTCGCGTCTGAGAAGCTAGTGAATCTATACAATAATTTTTGACACACCTACAGATTCTAAAATATCTATAATATCTAACCGTCCATAAAATAAAACAGCAATACTGACAAACAGCGATCAAATCAATTCATTTTTCAAGGGTGTTATCTCTCAAGGGATTTGATCGACACTGAATTCAAATGCTGACGACGCGTCACAGAATAATTTTGGAAACTGTAAACAGCTCATTTTCAGCAGGTTTTAAAACGGATAAACATTTATAGATTTATCGTGTTACACAGTGACTGGGTGGCAGAGATCAGATAGGCAGTTAAAAAGGGCAGGCAGGCAGGCACAGAGCCTTTTTAACCGCATGCCCAAAATAGTGGAGTCTCTCAGTTCGGATGTTTATAAACATTTTTTTTTTGTATGTTGAGGCATAACTCTGTCATATATAAACGGATTTGTAATTTCGAAAGAAGATTATTCCGAAATCCTCTCATTTAAATTTGGTGCTCATTTAAATCTGATGAAGAACTTCGGAGATATACCACAGACCTCTTCAATAAATGACGGCGAATCTCTCGGGATTTCTGCAATAGCATGTATGTTTATTGTTAACACCATTTCATAACATACCATCACGCCAGTATGCTCTAAACCTACGCAGATGTGTACAGTTCACCCTGGTACACTCTCATTCCACCGGTTATATTCAAGTTACATGTTATTCGTGTAATCCATTCTGGCATCACTTATAGGTACCTTACTATAGAACTTGTCCGTTATGTACCACAAAAAAGTAAAAAAAAAACTTTTTTACAAAAAAATACAACTTCAATTTCGAAAGTCGGTGTTCCTGTTTTCGTTTCTTCGTTTATTGACACCGACTGCTGAAATTTAGGTTATGTTTTTTTGGAAGTCGGTTGTATTTTTTTGTAAAAAAGTTTTTTTAATTCTCAGTCTAACCGGGTTTAGCTGAATATCAGTATTCTACACGAAATTACTGAATGTCTGAACTCCACAACAAAATAACCAGGTAACAAGATACATCATGGCAACACTGGTAATGGTATACAATTTCTGGCTTCTTCGGTCGGTCTATCACCACTATATCCGGCTTATTGGCAACAATAGTCCTATCAGTGATGATAGACCAATCCCAGTACAACGTGACATGGTCATTTTTGAGAACTGGGTCGGGCACATACTTGTAATACGGGACCTCCGATTCCACTTGATTGTACTTCAAAGCAAGTTGCTGGTGAATAATGGTTATGCCTGTGTAAGTACTCGCCGTTAGCCAGACGAGAACAACCAGAGATAATATGTCTGATGGATTCTCCCGGACGGTGGCATGCCCGACATATGTCAACCGTCCCGTCCTTCATTATATGTCTCCGGTAGTTATTCGTCTGGATAACTTCGTCCATAATTGCACAGACAAAACCTTTAGTTTCCCGACAAGGTCACCGAAACGTAGCCAGGATACAGATGCTGGGAAATCTACATAGGGCCCATGGAGAGCCCGATAGAAGCGCCCGTGTAGCTCCTTGCCTTGCCATACCTCTTTGCGTTTATCAGTCGTTAGTATTACAGGCTTGCGCCAGTTCTCTTTAGCCATGGACAACGAGGTGAGTCCCTTGTCCACTGCGACCACTTCCCGGTGCATACCCACTTCAGCTTTCAAAAAGTATTCTCTGGGGCTGCACACCTCGCGGTTGTGAAGAGTATTGGCGTTTAAAAAGCCTCGACCTCCACACTTCCGCGGGATATACAGTCTCATCACCGATGATCGTGGGTGATGCATCCGGTTTGCGGTCAGCAGTGTCCGGACCCTCCTATCGAGGGCGTCGAGCTCGGTCTGAGTCCATTTGAGTATGCCGAAAGAGTACATCAAAACTGGCATGACCCAACTGTTGAAGACCTTATTGTCGCCAGACAAAAGGCTATTTAGTACCTTTTTCATGCGGCCAAAGAAACGCTCCTTCAGCAGTTGCTTCATGTCAGTACTGTTGATGCCCAACGCTTCCGACATACCCAAATACTATATTTATTTTATTATTAATGTTGTGTACATTAATAATAGTTATTATATTATTAATATACACACAGTATAATACATACAAAAAACACATCAAGACAATAGAGTACAAAGGTCCTGCTTATATCTTAAGAAATTTCTACCAACAGACCCGCCAAAAGGAGAAATGAAGAAGAAATGTAGGCAAATAGTGTGTGAGAACAGGAAGAGAATAAAAGTGAACGACTAACCTAAGATATAAAAATAGCTCGGGTGCCAGAGGTCATGTATCTGTAATGTATGCAATTTTTATAATGATTATGTTTTTGTTTTTTTACTTGTAAATTTAATTTTAAAATGTGAAAATTCTATTTTTGGAAATAAAGTTATTTATTTATTTATTATTTATATAAAAACATTCACAGTAGTGTAAGTGATATATACTTAAATAAATACATAACTCTAAATTAAATAGATACTAAATATATATATGCTTATAAGAATCTGATGTGAGAGGAAAGATAAATGATTGTATCTCAGAAGCCTGATGCAACCTAAAATCGGAATATTTAGTAGGTCTATTGCATTGAGGCTTAAAAGCAAAATTACATTATAATTGACCTCTCGAATCGACCATTAACCAATAATTAATACTATCCATGTTCATATTTGGCTCATAAGTACAACCCATCCCAAAATGAATCACAAATCTCTATGTTAGGAACAATAAATTTTCGGTTTTCTGTATCAAACGGAGATTTGCGGCGTAGGGCGGGTATGGGCGGCGTTGCTAGGCAACCATCCCCCACCACCCGCCCTCCCCCTACCCAGATCACTTTTAAACTTTCATGTCGGAAAGTTTTTAAGGTTTGCTTGTGGCTCGGATTCGCCATCTTTTTGTTTTAAGCCTCTTTCGAAGGAAAACAACATGAATAAAGTACACGTGCCCTTAAAATGTTCTTGAGAAAAATACTTGGAATAGGAACCTACCTAATTTATTTAAGCAGATATAAGAAAATTCTTTGACTCGTAAAATGTATATAAATTTTACATAGGATGCGAACCAAGCGTCTTCTAATGTGATTAGAGAAGCGAAAGAAAAATATTTTTGACTAACATTGAGAGAGATGATTTGATTTGTAAATATCTGATTATTTATTCTGATTAAGTGAGTACATGCAAGGAGAACATAGCAGCAATAAGAAAAACTGCTAAGAGGAATCAACAAAACATAATACAGTGGAAAAATGAAATGTCCTAGAAATCTTTATCATTTATAGAAGTATTCTGACTTACAAATTGTCCTAAATAACCAGGTTTAAAATAACGTTTACAGAAAGCCCCACGAAAAAAATCGAATGTTTAAAAAACTGTTCAGACCTATATTCAAAATGATAATATTATTTATTAATAGGGATGTTTCCTGGGTAGAAAAATGATAATTATATTAAGTCCGTCGATGAGATTATCAAATAATAAACACATATTTTTTGCTTTACCAAATCAGTAAAAATTTACAAAGATAAACCGCATCAAAATTCAGAAGAGCTTGTGACGATACTTGTCAGTATAAAGTGTACTAGCGGCGTGACATCACACGATATTTCAACTCATTATATCGTCGTCACTTTATGTTTAAGTGCTAAAAGAAAAAATACGTGTCTATTATTTTTATTAATCTACGGACAAAAACAAATTTTCAGTCTACCCTATTGTCTATAATTTATTAAAGGATATTGAGATAAGAGGTCCTAATAATAGAGGTACAGAATTTTGTTTTAGATTTAATTAAAACAAAATCCTGTGTTACTATGGCAAATTATTGCCCAGTATACTCTAGTAGAAAGAGAAAGCCATCACATTGGCTTAACTTTGAATATATCTAAAACCAAAGTTATGACAAACCGACCGAAGACCCCATCTTACTTAATGGCAAATCCATCGAATATGTGAAGCAGTTCACCTACTTTGGTAAATTTATTTCAAGAACTAAATCAATGACTAAAGAAATAGATACAGGGATAGGTAATGCTTGGAAATTAAAAGAATTGGAGTTGGAGTTTAAAAGAAGTCATTAAAACATGGAAGTTAAAATGTTCGTCAAGAAAGAGTTATACAATACATGTGTACTACGGTACTACCAGTCCACACTTATGGCTGCCAGACGTAGGCCCTCACTAAAGTGCAAAACGGCAATATAAAGACCTGCCAGATAGCGATGAAAAGGAGCATGCTGAATATCAGGAAAAACGACAAAATATGAAACAAGACAATTATTAAGCGCACAAGTGTAGACGATGTCATAACTAAGATTCGGAAACTCAAGTGGAAATGGACAGCCATATAATAAAAGGTACTGAATAATGGAGTAAAACCTTACTTTTTTGCTATCCCAGGGGAGCAAAATGGAAACGAGGAGGATGGGACGATGGAAAACGTGCACCAGGATGGCATTGAATAGAAGAGAATGGAAAGAAATGAAGGAGGCCTTTGCCAAATATGGGAAAACAGACCAAGTTGTCGATGTCGACTAACCAGAGTCATAATTTAAGTAAAATAATTTTTCAAAATGTAGCGTGTCTGAATAAAGACTAATATTATTATACATATTATTATTCCATTTATTAATTTTATTTACATATTTTTACATTTTTAAATATAATTCTATAAAAAAAAAACATTTAAAATACAAAAATAGTAGCCCACCGGTATCGGAACAGGGTTCAAGCTACCGGTGGTCAGGGTTGCTGACAGAGGAACCTTCTAACGATACGCGCCGTGTCCAGGAGTACCGCTTTCTGTATGAAGCCCTTGATTCAGCGGCCCAATGAGAGCCTTCTCAGATGTTCATCGAGGGTCTTGGCTATTATGCCATTGGCCGTCGCGACTATCGGCACAATGACTGTTGTTATACATATTATTATTATTGTTACATAACCCAGTAACAGAGGTTATTTGCCACACTTAACCCGATTTCACTGTAATTAAAACAAATATTCATTACTTGTTACAAAACACAAACACACCGGTGTAAAAATATAGATGCCTAACGAGGAAAACAACAAAAATAAATCTATATGGCTACATAACTACCTACCTAGCTAGATAAATATATTTACCTGTAAAGTGCTCGACAGGCTTTAAAAAAAGATGGAACGTTTTCGCTCATTTAATGGCGGAAAATGTCGAGACATTTACCTCGCCACTTACCTGTATATGTGGAGATAATAATGCTGCGTAAACGGTTTCATAAAACTCTAAAGAGATTTTTTTAACAGGATCAAAATAGTGATAGTGAATAAAGAAATGTTATTATAACAAGAACTGATTGTTAATTGTACATTTTCGATTAGTATTTACGTTAAAATGCAACAAAAAAATAATCGTCGATATTATTCTTTGAGCTTTGTCAGTATTAATGTTGGATTTAATTTATATTTGTATGTATCAGCATTTTACTCAAGTAGTTGTTTTTTTAACTATCCAAAATTTAAGTAATAAGTGAATTATTGACGTTACACATAAGTAGGTAAGGGACGATTTCTGAATTGAGTATTTGAGGTTATGGACGAATAGTATTTGTCAAACTATGCCTGAAAACTGTCAACCTGTCAGTAAAATATATTAAATAAGTGTTTGACACGTTCTTAACCTCAGTGACCTCAGTCTGTTTCGATCAAAAATGATCTTTTTTTGTTCAGTACCTAAGCCTAATGAAAAGCTAGCCTAAAAACTTCTTACTGATTCAAATTAAAGGCCAGCCGACCTGAAATCTGTGTTTTAAGAAAAGAAAACCCTTACGACGATCACTCATGTGATTCTTTTTATCCAGAATGTAAAGTTTTTAAGTTGCGAGAGAGCTACGTACAAAATTGATGAGGGAACGTAACCACGCGAGCCGCGACGCAGGCTTGGCTCGAAGGTGCTTTTAGCCAGTAATTGGTAAGCTTTTAAGACTGCCTCGCGTTCGTTTGACGTCGTCCGTGTACTGCCAACGACTAAAACGAATATGGAGCCGTTTTGCCGCGGAAAAAATTAACCATAAACAAAAAAAAAGTCTTGCCAGCCAGGTCGCCGTTTGAGCCTGCATAAAAACTCTTTACTTAAAAATGAGGTTGTATTTGCCGAGAACGGGTTTTGGTTACTTTTTACCTGACTGCCGAGACAGAGTTATGTGTTTTTCAATCTATGTATTTATGTATGTTTGTTCCTATGTGGCGTTCTAGACCGCTTTTGATGATTCTTACGTCAATCGATTCGTCTTAACCTTGCAAGTGTAAGTGTAGAAAAATGGTGGCTTTTGTGCGCCATATTGTGGGGGCCTTATTTTTTTATCTTCCAAACCCATCGTGAGGGTATCAATGGTATAAAGGGTTTAAAAAGTTTTTTTATACGTCTGGTTTTGGTGAGCCAGCTCGCGAATATGTATCCTCCGACTGCCCAGCATGATTTTCTTCTTGTTAATGTCTTTTTAGTTCGCTTCTTAATTAGCCTAACTGCTTAAGAAGCGAACTAAAAAGATTGTTTTTGATTTATTTTAATTAACCTTTTTCGTTGTTTATCGGTTGTGTTAGTTTTTATTATATACTGGCTACTACCACGCTTACATTTATTTTAAAATGAATGGGCAAAATTTCTATACAAACGGATGTCATTAACATTATTCACAGCCTGACCACTGCTGAGATTACGTCTCTCTCTTCTTTACCAATCCCCACGTTCTTGTTCCAGTTCTACCCGTGATGGTAACAATGTCATCTGCCCATCTCGCCGCCGAACGACCGATACTTCTTCTTCCTCTCCTTGTGGTAGGTAGGAACACACATTTTAGGAAGGTAGATAATATTGGTAGGCACTTACAAAAACCTTTTCTACGTGATTGTACAGACCACTACAAAAATCGAACGTCGGAGTAAACATTTCGTCGAAAACGGATTAACCTGATTAGGTTCTTGTTTTACCACCAGATTAATGTATACAATTCTTACCACAATATTTCGTCCAGCCTTTAAATTTACTTTTGATAGCTCAAAAACTTATCATTTAGTGATGTCCTATTGCGTAACTGGTTTGATTTCTTACAACAATCGACTTAACACGAAGAAATTTTAATCGACCTAACACATTAGTATTTTATTTTTCTCTTATTTGATTCTAATATTTTGTATTTTTAAAGAAATCGGGGTATTTCTTTAAAAATACAAAATAAGCCTTTAAATTACTATGTTTTATGTATTCAAATTATCTGTAACGTTTTGTATAAATTTTATTTATCCAAATGTATATTCTTTAACCAATATTGATTTATTTCAATATTTTCCTTACTTACATATCTTATTGATAGTAAGATTATTATGTTTTATGATAATAAAATGAAAATATTTAATTTGAATGATTTATTTAGGTAGCTACTGATACATAATTCGATTCAGTTGTGAATTATTATTATTAGAATTAATTCATCTGAATAGCGGGACTAAAGAGCATATCGCTTCACAACTGTAAGCCTCCATGAAGTATTGTTAATAATTGTATGGAATTGTATGTAACATGGAACTTCATAGTCGTGCTAATATAAAATGTAAAATTAAACGCTGAACGAAATATAGTTAGTTCACCCAATAGTACAATTTCGTAGCACAAGAGCACACGCGACTAGAAAATACATTAAAAAAATGTATCAAAACACAACACAATGGCATCGGCCCAAGCCACGTGGCTGCAATAAAAAAGTTAAGAGTTCTAATTTCAAATTAACAGTGGGCGTAAACGAGCGCGCGCGGCAAATTAGGCGGCAATTTTGACAGCGGGGTAACTTAGAATTTTCCTGTCAAAATATTTTTGCAAACAATTGACTTGTACGCATTCAATAAGATTTTTTACACCCACTTTTCAAATAACAAAACAAAACCACAATTAGCATAATAGCTAGTTGTTACTTTTTATTGTTAAAACACAATACGCTACACAGTGAGTCAATGTGCCGCCTTTTTCTTTCAACAAGGACGGTAAACATTTAAAATAAATGCGATAGAAATAATTAATTACCCTAAGTGACCTGCCTAACAAATCTGGATCGCTATATAAATAATTAATCAGTGAAAATGGTCCAAAAAGGATGAATTATAAAATTACCTCTCAAACGTTTCGTGGCAACCGAAAAGGGTATGCTTTCAAGAGCACACGATGTTTCTGTCTCGTTTTGCACTCCAGGTTGCAGGGCAGGTGAAGGCACCCCTTTCAAGGGTCGCCTACACTCAGTCGTTCGTAAATTCAGTCCCTTCGTTATAAAAGGGTGCCCCATAAATGTATACCAACATTTTGTGTCGACATTAAAACATATTTTTTAAGCATTTTCAGTATTGCAAATTGGACAAGAAAAGAGGTTTCCGAATGAGAAACTTGTTATAAATACAGGAGAAATAATCGCAAATTAAAAGTCCTTAAATAAAAGCAATCTCCCTTACATAAAGCACAAGCATCAATAATTTGGTGAAGACAAATCGAAAAGTTAAAGGGTAAGGGGTACATTATAAAGTAAAATTGAAACGTTTCTTGAAACGACAGATAAATCGTGTGTCTACTGTAAATTGGCCTGTGGAGGTCGTCTCTCTTAGTCTGCTGTCGTCTGAAGACTGGTAAGTGGAGAGGGGGGAGAGGTGTCTAGTAAGGTTGGTTCTAAAAATTTATGTATTCGGGTATGGTTAAACGGCGGGGTCCGCACCGTCGGGCCATTAAAAACTTATTAAACATCATCTCGAGCAATTACTGCGCCCTCCCAAGTTGAGCAGAGCCGCTACGCAGCGCCCCCCCCCCCTGTCGCCTGCTAGCTAGTGTTAGCTCGAACTAGGATCGAGGACGTATTTTACGCGCGTACTCTAACTTCGTAAAAAGAACGTGTGAAAATTCTCATGAACGTGGTGATGGTTGAAATGTTTAATTGGGATAAGAATTGCTCTGAGTTGCTCTCATGCGTTTTTCACTACTGCCACCATTCTTCTTGCTTCCCTTCTTTGGAAATACTGATTTACCAGCCGGTAAACGCTGAACGAATTAATTAATTAATCACACTCGTTAAATACCTACCCAAAAAAAAATGTTGTTTGTTTTCAAATTATTTATTTGTAAAAACAAAGGTACAATATTGATTGGACTTCGTCCGCAGAAACAATTGCATTTCCCTGATGCTGGTATTTCGCAACCCTGAGATTCCTTGCGTTGAGAAAAAGTATAAACACTCACCTGGATAGGCAGGGATTGAAGGTATCAGCCACACTCGGGACTACGGGCCGGCCGGCGTGGCGGATATTCGATATGCACTACAAGTTTTCGTTTTGCTTGATTTCACTTCACAAGGAGGGTTATGATAACCAATCAGTCAATCAATTTCTAGCGAAGCCTTTTTTGGGTATTTATTAACCCTTTTTTAAACGGACACAGCGCGGGAGCAGTTATCTGCTTTTCGCCATTTTTTTCAAGTCCCAGTTCGCACGCTCACCGCAGTGAGGCGCTAGCGTGGCACCAGCGGGATGGCGCCAATTTTAAATTAGGAAGGGAAACAAATTGGATAGGATATTTAGACGGATAGGCTTAATGTTTATCCATTTCCCCCCACTCGAAATCGACCAGGATTTCGCAAGCCAAAAGACTGCCAGGGTACAACTAGCAGTGCTCGAGAAATATAAAATTCAAACTTAATAAGCATAATTACCTAAGTGTCTAAACTATTTTAATTGAACAATACTGATCAATACGCAATATTGTTCGAGATATAAGATAAGATAATAATTAGTTAATTGGTAGCGGACAGACCTTAACTACTGGTCTGCGCATAGTTTTACCGTTTGCAGTTCGAAGAGTCACAACCCTGACTATGTTATCTGATCCCGGATGAATCTGTTGTATACGAGCTAATTTCCATAGTAAAGGTGGCAGATTAGGCTTATTAACAAGGAATAAGCCGTTTAATTTAAGGTTGGGTGTATCTTTGAACCATTTAAGTTTTAGTTGAAGTATATGCAGATAATCACATTGCCAAGAAGGTTCCACAATCAGTCTCGACAAAGTACTTAATTTAAGTAAGAGAAGAGGATGTAAAGCAGATGACGATAAATTAGCGTCATCGATGCGTCCCCCCACTCGCAATAAACCATCCTCATCCAAGAAATGAGACAGATTTTGAATAGACTTGATGCTTTGTTCTTGAATTTTCACTTGACTGACGTGAGACGACATATAATGGTCTTGAATAAACTTGACTAGCATCCTCATTGATTTATCGAATTCAGAACTACCACGGGCGGTGAAATTTATCTTTATAGGAACAACCTTTTCATTTGATATGAAAGGGAAACACCATGCTAAAGTTCGTTGAATCTTTGTCAGAGAAGAATGCTTAGAAGTTAACGTCAGAAGTGGATTATCAGATTCAGTAGCGTAAAGGCTGCTTGGAACGAAAGTTTTCAATTCCGTTAGTTCTGCATTTACGAACAACGTACGTTTGCAAGGCCATTTATTAGGCGACATTTGCAACCAAGAAGGCCCACTCCACCAGAGTGGGTGATCAATGAATTCTGAACAGGGAACCCAGCGACTACAACAGTCGGCTGGGTTATCCTCGGTGGACACGTGAAACCAACATTCGGGACCAATGAAATCGGTTGCTTGCACGACTCGATTTGCTACATACATCTTTAGCAAATGAGGTGCCGTGTTGAGCCAAGAAAGAGTGGTGGTACTGTCCGAGTAGGCTTTCATAGAATTTATGTGAATTTTATCTTTGAGTAAGTTGTGCATGTGTGACATAACTTGCGCTAGAAGCACCGCTGCGCTGAGTTCAAGTCTATTTATCGTTGTCGGTTTTAACGGAGCCACTCGAGATTTACCTATTAACAGGTGAGTGACCGTGGTAACCTCATCCACAACACTACAAAGATAGACACAACAACCATACCCTTTGAGTGAACCATCACAAAACCCTACCAAATGCACTTCGGCAAGACTAGAGGGCATAATCAGTCTCGGTAGTGAAATATTCTGCAGATCAGATAAGTTGGCTGCTATTAAATGCCACGCCTTAGCTAAATGTGGCGGGATACCTTCGTCCCAACCTAAGTTTAAGCGCCACATTTCTTGTAATAGCGACTTTGCAGAAAACACAACCGGGCTTATCCAACCGAGCGGGTCGAACATGCGGGCCACTATAGAGAGGATAGATCTCTTAGTAAATTTTACGTCGAACGAGTCTGAAAACTTGTAGGAGAAATTGTCGTCCGATGGATTCCACCGTATCCCTAATATCTTGACAAACTCATTTCCAGCATCATCGAAGGATTTAGAAGTCTGAAGATGGTCAGGAGGAACATCAGACAAAAGAATTGGAGTATTCGTACTCCACTTACGAAGTTCAAAATGACCCTTTGACAATAACGAGGTAACATCCTCTTTTAATTGTTTCGCTTCATCAAGAGATGAGCATCCGGTAGTGATGTCGTCCATGAATGTATCTTCACAAAGAACTTGAGCGGCGCGGCTTGAGTATTCAGAACCGTGATCCTCAGCAAGTTGACGCAGAGTGCGAATAGCTAAGTATGGGGAGCTGCTGACTCCATAAGTCACGGTATTAAGCTCATACTCATTCAAAGCCTCGTTAGGCTCGTCACGCCAGAACACGTGTTGATAACACCTGTCCTCAGGACGTATCAATATCTGGCGGTACATTTTGCAAATGTCCGCAGTGAAGACAATATTATGAAGTCGGAATTTCGTAACTAAATCGACGATGTCAATTTGAAGTTTCGGTCCAACATGAACTACATCATTCAGAGAACGATTACTTGTAGTCCGACTACTAGCGTCGAAGACTACCCGGAGTCGCGTCGTAGAGCTATCTGGACGCACGACGCAATGATGTGGAATTATATAACGATCAGTAGTCGAAGAATCTGCAGGCTGCATATGTCCTAGTTCTTTGTACTGGTGCATAAATTCCTTATAATCAGCTTTCAGCTCGGTCTGATTAATAAGACGCCTTTCTAAGCTGAGAAAGCGATTAAAAGCTTGGCGAGACGAGTCGCCTAAAGAAGGCGCATCCTTCTTTAACATTATAGGTACCACGTAACGACCTTCACGTGTACGGTAAGTATCCTGTTTATACATTTGTTCACAGAGATCATCTTCCGGACCGGAAATTTTACCTTTCGGCGGTTCTTTAGAATCCCAGAACCGTTGAACGATATCTTCGAGCGTGCAAGAGGACGCGAGGAGTGACGTAACGGATTCACAGTGAATATTGTTAGGTGGTGTGTTATGAAAATATTGACCACTTATCACCCAGCCGAATACACTAGACAAGGCGCAAGGTAATCCGGGACCGGGAGTGAAACGTGCGCCAGTGTATATTTGATCAAAACACTCGACACCTAACAGTAGATCGATCGGACCGGATCTATCGAAGTCGCGGTCGGCGAGATCAAGGTGTTTGAAATGATCCTTGACGTGCAACGGTAACGTTGACGAAGGCAGCATGGAAGTAATTTTAGGTAAAACTACTAAAGGTAAGTCGAACTTAGGCGACTCACAAGAATGAGGTATTATTGTAGCGAAGGTATAACCTTTTATGTCACAAACATTACTTTGTCCGAGACCGGTAACGTTCAAATTACATTTTCTTATACGTAAACCTAGGCGGCGCACGCATGCGCTGGTGATGAAAGAATCCATCGAACCGCTGTCAATAACGGCGCGTGCACACTGGAGCGAGCCATCCGCGTGACGTACACGAACTACCGCTGAGCCAAGAATCTTCGTACTACAATTTGAACCCGAAGTTAGTGACGTAATACAAGTAAGTGTGCTAGTAACTTTAGCGGAACTTTCGTTATTCTCGTTTGAATTAACAGAAGACGTTAATAAACTTTTATTTTCCACATGTAATAACGTGTTATGTTTCGCGTTACAAACAAAACATGTGGTTTTAGATTTACAATTATTATTATCGTGACCGGGCCTTAAGCAATTGGCACACAGGTTAAATTTCGTAACGAAATGTTGACGCTGTTCAAGTGTCATAGAATGTAACTTGCCGCATCGGTAAATGGAATGATTTTCATTACAACATAAACAAGCTAATGAGCCCGATGCATTATTATTATTACTTTGGTTCGTAGATGCTACAAATGATGATGACCTTTGCTGACCTTTATTACGAAACTGTTTATTGTTATTAGAAGAGTTCGATGGAGTAGTCGAAACCGAGACCGGTTGACTAACTTCCAGAATCTTAATATAATTTTGTAAATAAACAATTAAGTCATTGAACTTAGGAATCTCGTGAATATTTTGTAACTCGAACCGTTTCCTAGTTTCAAGGTCAAGTGATCGCGATGCAA
Organism: Orthosia gothica; assembly: GCA_949775005.1. Lineage (NCBI taxonomy): Eukaryota > Metazoa > Arthropoda > Insecta > Lepidoptera > Noctuidae > Orthosia > Orthosia gothica. Next base: position 12,385,442 of record OX459044.1, read on the forward strand.
TGTGAAATAAAATAAATTCACTTAGCTCATCAATTTGCAAAGCACGTAGCGCATTTACGCTTTCATATAATGAATTGGTCAGTTCGGACAAATTTTCAAGTGACGGCTTGTTGACAGAAGTTAATTTAAATATTTTTTCTAGATAAGTATTTGCTAAAATGCGCTTATTGTCATATCGATCTAATAAAAGATTAAAAACCACGGAATAATTCGACTCGGTTATAGGTACGCCCCTGGCCAAGGTCAGTGCACACCCAGATAAACACGACAACAAATAATGAAACCTTTCCGTGTCTGAAAGTGAACTATTGTTATGAATAAGCGGGATGTAACTATCCTTGAAGGTCTGCCAGTTTTCTATTTTCCCATCGAAATGCGGAATTTTCAATTTGGGCAGTTTCACTTGAACAATAGAAACCTCTCGACGACAATGTGCGGACGGATCGGCGGCTGCAGGCGTGTGGGGCGCAGGCAGCGACGTCGCAAGCAAAGATTCGGCAACTTCGATAGACGCATAATACAAATCATCAAATGACAACATCGCACTCAAATCTATTTCTGACTTGGGTTTTAACTTTAACTGTAATCTATTAACATTTTCGCTGGACTCCATAAAAGCAGCCCTAATCTGATCAATCTTCTTGTATCTAGCCTTGAAAGAGGATAGCTTAGAACTATCTTGCATAACATCTTTAGACAAATCGTAGATAATCTGCATACACTTGAAGTCATATTCGCGTCTTTTAAGATACGCCTGTAATTCAACTTCATCAGACATATTTGTTAACTTACCTACGTATTCACGATAAATAAATGAGATAAGAAGGTAGGTAGATAAGTACCTATCCGAACTGCAAGCGCAATATACTTTAGGCACTACTAAGGGTAGGTACCTACTTTGGCAAGTAATACAAGTTATGAATTTAAATGTGTAGGTATAAATACCTATTACGATTTAGACACTTATAAGTTATCACTTTTATTCGTAATAAAATGTAGGTACGTAGGTAATTTCTCGAGCACAACCATTCGACCATGAAACATTCCTATTAGCTTTATACCAACATCAGTTATTGCAAGGAATAGTCATACAAGAAATACCTAGTTTATTCCAGATTTCAATTGAAACCTTAAATACAATTTAATTTTCGGAATGAATAATAATGATCAATGAGGGTAGGTTAGGTACAACCGTGGTCCGCTGGCCAGCTTAGCACGTTGCGGGAACCCGACTTGAATACCTACCTTTTGCGTTGTTTAAATAAATTATGAAATATATTTATTTAACTCGTGTTTCTTACTTGTTATTTATTAAATTAATAAGAATACACGATATTACAAGGCAATTTAGACTCATTAAACGAGATTTTATGATTAATAAGAGAATGTGAGGGTGCGTAGACTCCTCACAGGAGGCACCAAAAAGAATGATTGGACTTCGTCCGCAGAAACAATTGCATTTCCCTGATGCTGGTATTTCGCAACCCTGAGATTCCTTGCGTTGAGAAAAAGTATAAACACTCACCTGGATAGGCAGGGATTGAAGGTATCAGCCACACTCGGGACTACGGGCCGGCCGGCGTGGCGGATATTCGATATGCACTACAAGTTTTCGTTTTGCTTGATTTCACTTCACAAGGAGGGTTATGATAACCAATCAGTCAATCAATTTCTAGCGAAGCCTTTTTTGGGTATTTATTAACCCTTTTTTAAACGGACACAGCGCGGGAGCAGTTATCTGCTTTTCGCCATTTTTTTCAAGTCCCTTCGCACTCTCACCGCAGTGAGGCGCTAGCGTGGCGCCAGCGGGATGGCGCCAATTTTAAATTAGGAAGGGAAACAAATTGGATAGGATATTTAGAAGGATAGGCTTAATGTTTATCCAAATATAATAATATCTAATTCTAATGTCAGGATCGCTATGTTTAACCTAATAGTCATACAAATTTTAATGCATATAATTCCAATTTTAAAATATATTTTTATGCATAGTATTATTTAAATTATAATTAAAATTAAATTAGATACTAATAACTAGATTCATTAAATCGAATTGAGCGTAAATAAATCGGACATTTGACTTACACAACGACATACCTAATTATTATTTATTTTAATTGTCTGTTAAGAATTCACCAATGGAATAGTACGCTTTTTCAACCATAAAATCTGTTAGCATTCTTTTGAATTTGTTAATATCATTCTCAGCTCTTATAGTCGTGGGTATTTTATTATAAATTTGCCTGAAAGCTTTTTATGTGTAATGCTGTTTTATGAGGCATAACGTGAATTTTGTTCTGCAGACGTTTACTATTCAGGCTCTACTATAGTATTGAAACTTAAATTTTGGCACTAATGTAAGGTTTGACACGTAGTTTACTCTTTAACTCAAATCAGAAACCGACACTACAGTACTTCATTACTGTCTTTTACTCTGTTTGTTGCTGTTGTGTTGTGTCGAATAAATGTATTTCTATTCTATTCATCCCCAGTCATCTAAACACAAAACAAAATTCTATCGATCTATTGACCTAACAAACTTTTGATTGACCCGGCTGGGCCTTGCAAGACCACGTGTAACCGCTTTCTATATAAAGCTGTGTGCCCACCGCGGGTCTCCCGTCGGACACGACGGCGGAAGCCGCGGCTGCCTAGCCACCGGATGCAGACACGTCGCCGGCAACGAACCGGAATTTAATTCACTATATTTTCGCTATTGCGATAAAAAATATTTCGAGCCGAAGATTATTAGCGTTAAATTAACGGAAGAAATTGATTTCATGGTCCTGGGCTTTTCTCATTTTTTGTCCTTAATAAGAAAAATATATAGAAAATACAGATAGATAAATATAATGTGTCATAGAGAAAACTTCGTTGAACATTTGAGCTTTTACGACATTATAACACGACTTGTTTACCATGTCCAATGTCAGTCTTCAAACATGATTTACATTCAGGTATACTAGTGAGTAAATCCAGTTATGTTTATATCAGTGGTTCTACTGATTTTTTTAATCATTCATCACTACATCTACATGCTCTGATACGTAGTACTCTAAAAAAGATGGTAGTTGTATAACCAAAAAGTTTAAATACCTAATAAATTCTCCAAAAAAAAAAGATTTATTGCCCAATTCTGTTTTTCATTACTAAACTTTTTTTATTACAGAACTAGATAAAACTGTTTCTATTTTTAAATAAATAAAGCTAAGAACAGACTGGCCACGTGTCACCAGTTCAGTGGACATGAAAGCTATACAATTTGGCAGCAGCCCCTTGCCTCTCACAATGACGTATTTCTATTTGTAGCGTTATATGACATAGTATTATCGTAAGAGCGAGGGCGGGTATGGGCGGGCCCAACACATGGTCACAACAAATGTCGCATTTCTAAAAGAAAGACAGAAAATGAATGTATTTAAAAGTGGCAACAGACTACATAACACACAAAACTGGCTGGATATAATTACGACTGAGTCAAGAGGAGTCCTTCAAACGGTCTTGGATTAAGACCACGGTATATTTGCCTATTTATCTGCAGTCATAAGTGCTGGTGCCTACACTTATGTATGACAGTGATGGTTGGGTATGGCATCAAAGACATGAATGTAAGATTAATGCAGTAGAAATGCGTTCCTTGCGAAGTATGTGTGGTGTAACTTCAAGGTTTAAAGGAAGATATAGTGTAAATTGAAAAGAGTTTGCTGAGTTGGTTTGGCCATGTTGAGAGAATGGATGAAAGACGACTAACGGTAAAGGTATTTACAAGGCAGACGTGAATAGAAACGCTGAGAGGGGACGCCCTAGAAAGACATACATATACCTTATAGGTGATATTCTTCAGATTGCTCTATGCCTTGCGCAGGCCTTGCGCAAGGCATAGAGCAAAAGTATGAAAAATCGGCCAATCACATAGACGGAAATCCACATCGCGTTTTTCATCTCGCATGTGATTGGTCGATCTTTTAAACTCTTTACCCTTTGCCATGCCGAATTCATTACGCAATAAGGCTGCAGGTACTCAGTACTCATAACCGGCGTGCGTGTATGACTAGATGTACGAACGTGAGTGAAACAAAAGAAGTATGTAAGGATTGTATCAGGTGGCGTTCTGTAGTTTCTGCCTCCCCCATGCGGTATGCAGAAATATGTATGTATTTTAAATTTTATGAAACGTTATCTAAATTGGGTAATTAGCCAACATAGACTTGGTGAGGGTGGCGAGGTCCGTTGGATGTGAACGTCTTTCAGTTGAAATAATGCTGATGACAAATTAGTATGTTCATGAAAACAAGTAGACTGACAACACCTCTAATAATTGTGGTTGACTAGACTACGTCTGTGTGTGTGGTGAACTACGAATTCAAGGCTTTTCTTTGGTAATTGAGACAATGAGCTATTGAGACAATAAGCTCGACTCGCCGTTCATAACAGCGTGCTGGTGCCTGTTAATCGTCCCGGTGTGATGTTCTTCAGAAAGGCCAAGTGCGCAGTACCCATAACCGGCGTGTGTGTATGACTAGATGTATGTATGTGTGTGAAGCAAAAGAAGTATGTAAGGATCGTAGCAGGTGGCGTTCTGTAGTTTCTGCCTACCCCCATGGGAAAAAGGCGTGAGTTTATGTATGTATGTATGTATGTAGCTATTGAGTTATAGAGCATTGAGAAGGGATATGACTGTTGGATAATCTTTTAAGTATAATTGAAACAAGTTGTTTTGCAAGGATATGAATTCAGTGCCTTCGTAAGATAAGATAAGATCATTTATTTTCGTAAAAATGGTATACAAAGGTGGTATTATAGCATATGAGATCATACATGTTTTGCTTAAAATTAAAGCAATCAAACTTCAACGAATAAACAAATTTGAATTTACAAATATTATTATAGAAATTGTCTTCATTCGGCCATTTATATACTTTAATTTTGAACAACCTGCAATTTAATATTTTTAACACCTCCCCGGGTGTACCACCAAAACAAATAAAAAATTGCCAAACACGCCTGATTTTGCTACATACATAATTTATCATTTTTATTTAAATAATTTCACGACTTTCCACTTTCATAGGACACGTGATTCTAAAATAATTTTATAGCCAATAAAAAAGTCCATAACTTGCTATCTGCGTAAATACTACGATTTGTTTCACTGGAGGCGTGATTTTAAATGTTACTTAAATATATTATTTATTAGTTGTTTATTACTTTTGGCATTATTATAGGTAACATAATTAGCAAGGTTATAAACATTCCTAACGTGAAGCATGAAGTGAATAAAAGCAGGAATGGTTCCGCGGTGATTTTTTGCTTATTTCTGTTCAATCTTAAATTACCACGTAGCGCTAGCAGGGGGGTAACCACAAGCTCTTAGAGTAAGGTTATTTTGATATCGAGTAAGTGACAGATGTATACTAGTCAGATACATCTGTCCCTTACTCGATCTCAAAATAACCTTACTCTAAGAGCTCGTGGTCACCCCCCTGGACTCGTAAAATCACAAACTCTGTGTATGGTCTGGGACACCAAGATTCAGGTTATGCGTAGTTTGGGACTCATTGATAACAAGTCAAGGTCATTGTTAGTTGATAGGTTTAATATATCTACGTTATTGTAATCTGTCATAACTGTGTATGTTTAATAAATGAATTTGAATGGATTAAAAAAATAAAAGAAGTGGCACAAAACATACAATCTTTTATATTAAACCCCGATATAAGGCTTAAATCTCCAAATAACTTTCTTGTGAAAAAATTCAAGCTTCTAGACCCAATCGTAAAGGCAGTGAATTAATGTTTTTTTTGTTTTTAATAAGTAGAAGATATATTTTGCGATCAGTCTTATATCTTATAATTCCATATGATTTAAATAAAGTTTCAAAAGATATATTGCCTAGTCTACATGCGTACATTATAGGACAACAAAATTGCAAACAGATACAATAATCATTAACACACACAATACATAATCACTTAATACATTCATTATTTTTTAAATCAATTAAAATAAAAACCGAAACGGCGGTAGCACTGTACGCTAAGGGAACCCAAATGACAAAAAAAAAACTAAATCAGTTTTTAATTTAACGACATGGGTGAAATCTACCTTTCAAGTTTGTGATAATAATTGTAGTGCTGAAAATGATTGCACAGTTGGTAGTAGTCATAATTATTTTGGCGATAATTATTTATCTGCAACACATGGTGAGAATTTACCGTTATTGGAGAAAGAGAGGAGTTATTGGACCCACACCTTACCCAATTATAGGCAATTACAAAACTGTCATATTTGGAAAAGAATCCGAAGGAGATTATTTGAAGAAAATATATGAACAATACCCAAACGAAAAGTATGTTGGACTTTACAAGGGAGTGCGACCTGTGCTTGTCATCAGAGACCCCGATTTAATTAAATGTGTGTTAATTAAAGACTATGACTACTTCACCGATAGGTGTTTAGAAAAGCCAGTTCAAGTTTTCAACAAAAGTTTGTTCATCATGAGAGGAGACCAACGCTGGCAAGCAATGAGATCAACTCTGTCACCGAACTTCACAAAATCAAAGCTTGCTAAAATGATCCCACATGTACAGAAAGCTGTTGACAGTTATATAAATTTTGTGGACTACTTGGTTAGCAATAAGATTGAGCACGAAATACAAGATTTAAAAACTAAATACGTAATCCAAATAATTGGAAATTTATTTTTTGGCGTTACGTTGGACGTATTCCGTGACAACAATGAATTTCAGCAAGCCATTGATGCTTTATTGGATCCTCTACTACAGTCTTCGCCGATACACACCATTGCATACACATGTCCTCCCATTGTAAACATGCTTACACCTGTGATAAAACGAGAATTTGATAAAATTTACAGGGCATTCCGCAATTTGTTGATGACGTTGATTTACAAGCCAAGAGATAATAAATCTGTGAGTCCTATTTTTATCGAAGCTTTGACAGATCTTAAAAAAAGCTCTAAAATAAAAAACGGCCAAGTGGTACCAGATATAGATGACGATGATATTGTGCAGCAAGTTATGACGCTAAGTTTAGCTACTTACGAGTCAACATCTACTCTTTTAGCGTTCATGATCCACGAGTTAGCGCTTCATCAAGAAGTTCAGGAGACATGTTGCGAAGAAGTCAGTAATGTGCTTAAAAAGTACAACGGGGAACTTACTGCAGAAGCTGTGTTTGAAATGAAATATTTAGAAATGACAATGGAAGAAACCATGAGGATGCACCCTTCAGCTCACTGCGTCGATCGAAGATGTGTGGCCAAATACACATTACCCGATACAAATGTGACCATAGACAGAGGCGTCTTTATCTTCATGCCGACTCACGGATTACACCGGGACCCAAAGTACTTCAAAAATCCTAATGTGTTCGATCCCGAACGATTTTCACCTGAAAACAAAGCCAAGATTCAACCATATGTTTATTTACCATTTGGAGCTGGACCGAGGCAGTGTTTAGGTTTGTACAATAGTAAATTATATTTAATTTGAAAATAGCCACATCTATTATAACAGCTTTTGTAATTAGTTGGTAGAGAAACCAGCCTTTTTGTTAGAGAACTTTATCCCTTTTATGTATGAACGAATTCATACTTACTTATTTGGTTTTTCCATAAGTATTTGTGTTAGCTTGATGGTTATGAGCTGACCTACGACTTACGGTAGGTTATACCAGGGGTCACCAATTACTTTCATTTGGGTTCCATTTTCTAAAAATACTATATCATCGCGGTCCGTACGGATTAAACTATGCCTTTACATCGCCACATGTATTTACTAAGAATCAAGATTTTCTTCAAATATGAATGTAAAAATTTCACTTTTTGCTTTGAACAATACGTCCAAAGTTTGGACTAAAGTTGGTACAGGCTATTATCAGATAGTTATCGGAAAGTCTACCTTGAAATTTTATTGTAGGTACTGATTAATTAAGGTCCACACAAAATAAGTTGGCAGTTTTCATCCGGACCGCTGTCTGCTATTTGTTAACCCCTGGATTATATTATACACCTTTACCTCTTTCATAATATATTATGCTATACTCGAAGATTTTTATCGTCATCTTTATTTTTCCAGGCACAAGGTAAGAATAAAAGTCATAGTTTAAACAAAAAATTATCTGAAAAAGAAAAATTCGTGTCTTTGATTGACGCATGGTCACATAAAAAAAACAAAATGGTCGCTTGGAAAACATTTTGCAGATTTACTAAAATATCACATTATTTTCATTTCATCATTTCTCCTTACAGGTATAAGGACAGCAAAACTATTTGTAATCCTGTGTCTTGCTACATTCTTGCAAAAATACAAAGTAACGCCTTCAGCGAAGACAAAGCCAGTGAGATACGACCCATCGAAGGTGATTGCTTTGGGTGCTCTAGGAGGCCTATGGGTAAACATAGAACTAAGGAATTGAACATCGTTTGTCGAACTGTTTTTTTATGTGACATATTATAAGATAATGTATTATGTAAAATAAAACAATCTATGTTTTGTACGAATAATTGTAACCTACCTAATTAAGAATTTTTTTCTTACTTTTTTTTAACGTTAGATTATATCCTTTAATAGTAATAATAATTAATAATAATAATTAAGCCATTTATACCCAAAAAATAAAAAGAAATAAAAAAAATACATTCATAAATTAAACTCATACTCGTAACATGCTTAGAAATAATTACATTAATTTAAAAACATTCATAAAATAAATCATAAATAATAATTGAATGATATAAACTAAAATTATCAATTAATAAATTATAAACAATATGTCTAAATCAGTTCAAAATGTCCTATAGGTTATTTGTTGGGTACCCAATTTAGGCCATTCCTGTCCTGGGCTATTCTCGTCCAGGTGGGGCCGGCCACAGCCGCAATATCGTCGCACCACCGGCGTCTGGGTCTGCCCCGGGTGCGTGATGCATCTCGTGGGTACCAATGGAGAATCCTCTCACTCCAACGTCCATCTGTGGCTCTGGCTACGTGTCCTGCCCATCGCTATTTCAACTTGCAAGCTAATTCCCCAGCATCTGTTATTTTAGTGCATAGTCGTTGGATCGTTTTCGATCTCTGAGTTTAATTCCTAACATACTTCTCTCAGATAATATCCTTTAGCTGCTAATATAGGAAAATCAAAAGTACCTGTAGTCGAGGGCTTGACGGCACAATTTAATTTGCTCAAGTCAATTGCAGACAGTCACTGTCTGGAAATAATGAGCCTAGGATGAGAACATTGTTACGTACCAAATTCATCCCTGTTGTTTCATGAATGCCAATAAAATAGCACAACATCTGTCTCGTAAAATTGCCGGAATATAAAGTATCCTATCACACTTAGCGATAACAACCGTTTTTTTTTTTTTGATATCAGTTGAGGAATTTCAGAGATTATCCTTCACGTATATAGCTTCAAACTCACAAAATCGCATTCTCTCTTTATGATATTAATATTAAGCATTAATATGAGATTGAATTTGAGACGGACCTATTCTGCTGTACTCTGGGTGAATTCACAAGGAGAGCATTGTTTAAAATTTGTTATAGTTAAATACTGTTATGTAACAGATTAGTTTTACTGTAGTTACGGATTTGAAATAACTTAGGATAAGCGCATTTATCGTATTGGGTGTAATCCTGTAAAGATTTTATGTGATAAGGTTAAAATAAATAAATAAATGTCATATTACAGTTTTAGTTTGAGTGGTCGGTTATTTATTTATTTTTTATAGTCTACATTATAAACTTATCAGTTTTATCGTTCGTGGTCACGATATACTTACCGCGATTTTAAAAGCGTATACATTACCTAACACTTAATATATGTCGTGATTTACAGATTGATAATTAGATTTTATTTTGCTATTGTTACTGCATGAAAGAAATCCAAAAAAAAAACCTATAAAATGTAATCTTTGTTTATTAAAGAATGTGTGTACATTTTGTGATCATGTAAGTCCCATCGTGGGTACTGCTTAGTATGGGCTCCGGGGTGGTCATTTGAGAGGTCACGGGGCCTCTTCTACGTGCTGATGGTGATCACCGGGGTGGTTTTAGTGAGATAAAAATCCCACTTGCACTGGTCTTTTCCCCAAAAGACCAGGCGCCTTTTGAAGTTTTCCCCCCGTAAACAAAAAGAAAGGTAGGTACTGTTTAGTATAATTAAATTCGTCGTCTTAACTTCTTAAGTAGGTCATATTTTATATTTTATTTTATTTGGAACAACAAACAATTACATATTAAAGCATAAAACTTAAAATTAACAATTATCGTATTATCCTCTATCTATCTTATATGTAATCAACAACTTTATTCACAGCATACAAGCAAAATTTTAATAACACGCTTCAAAGAAAAAATAATAGTAGATTGTTGCATCGAGCGCAAAGTTATTAATGCATGAGTGTTATGTTGGTGCCCGAGCGCACGCGAGGGCACTAAATTAACACGAGTGCATTAATTACTCACTTTAGCGAGGTGCGTAATCTACTTTTCTTTCAACTACCAATCTACCTCTCATCTATTTCCATTTTTTTATACTTTTCTTGCCAAATATGAAGTACCTACCTATCAAAGTTTTACAGTGGTACAAAATGCGGGGCATTTTGTTCACCTAATTGGTTTTATACGCCGATTTCTTTTCTCAACCAGTACTTTTTCGATCTACTGCATACATTTTATATTAAACTTAATGGGAGACATTAAACCTCTTCGTTAAATTTATATCTAAACCAGCTAACCCCCGCGGCTTTACTGGCCACCTATCTACCTACCACTACCTACCTACCCTGCCTTCCCTACCTACTCTGCCTACCCTGCCTAGCCTAACCTGTCCACCCTGCCTACTATACTTACTCTGCCTTCTCTACCTACTCTACCTACTCTACTTACTCTACCTTCTCTACCTAATCTACTAACTCTACCTTCTCTACCTACTCTACTTACTCTACCTTCTCTACCTACTCTACTTACTCTACCTTCTCTACCTACTTTACCTACTCTTCTTACTCAACCTTCTCCACCTACTCTACTTACTCTACCTACTCTACTAACACTACCTTCTCTACCTACTCTACTTACTCTACCTACTCTTCCAACTCTACCTGCTCTAGTTACTCTACTTTCTCTACTTACTCTACCTGCTCTAGTTACTCTACCTTCTCTACCCACTCTACTTACTTTACCTTCTCTACCTACTTTACCTACTCTTCTTACTCAACCTTCTCCACCTACTCTACTTACTCTACCTACACTACCTACTCTACCTACTCTACCTACTCTACCTACTCTACCTGCTCTACCTACTGTACCTACTCTGCTTACTCTACCTTCTCTACCTAATCTACCTACCATATCTACTTAACCTACTCTACCTTCTCTACCTTTTCTACCTACTCTACCTACTCTACTTACTCTACCTACTCAACTTACTCTACCTACTGTACTTACTCTACCGTCTCTACCTACTCTACTTACTCTACCGTCTCTACCTACTCTACCTAATTTACCTACTCTATCTACTCTAACTACCCTACCTACAGTACCTACTCTTCGGCTTTATAATATTAGTATAGATAAAAAAAATACAAAACAGTGCATTAATGAAAAAACAGTGCAACAATGAGATTTCATATAACATTTCTGCACTGTTTTGGTTCTAAGCAATAAATACTTCCTTTGTGATCAGTTTTGTAGTGATTAATGATAACATTACTACGTAGTTGGAAGAAAAAGTAATAAAAATGTTAATGCAAAAAACAGTGATTTTAAACTTTAAATAACAAGTATGTGGATATAATCTAATAAAACGTACATGTGCAATGAATACAAAACATATTGACCTACAATAATCTAAGATGAAAAGGATAATTCTATATTTTCCACATCCAATTCCTGTCTAATTACTTGATCGCATTGCGATTCGAATTTCGGAATTTTCCACGTGTTGCACAGAATAATACGATGACAAGAAAGTGTTTACTATAATATAAAGGAAGCTTTTTATAATAATGTTACAAATATTCAACACCAAAATTTTGTCTAATTTACCTAATATAGGATGTAACGGAATGATGTGATCATCTTTTAAGGTTCCCCTAGTCGACGGCACGAACTATTTTGTGCGCGAGGTTAGGTTAGGTTAAAACGGGCTGGTTTCCGCAACTCCACGACCAAGCGCGTATTTTGCATGCGCGAGGTTAAAATGCATTCTTTCTCATCCGACAACACGTGCGAAAGAGGTAGATTCTGTGATGAGCAGTTAAAAACTAGTTCTCGTACGAATTAGCACTTTTGCAAATTTGTATCGAAATGGATGACGATTTAGGACGAACCGCGATATTTTATAAACAGACCTTTGGGAGTCTAGATCTTATGTAAAAACGACTTAATGTATATTTTCAAAATAAAATTATTTGCATTGTTGAACTACTAATCTATCCCTGTATGGAGGAAATTTTGCAATTTTCCTTCTACTTATGGTATTTATTTCCGCCCAAAGATGCGTTAAAATAGTGTTGAAATATGTAACTTTTGACGCTCATAACTTTCAAATATTATATTTTTTTTCCTTTTTGTTTCCATACAGGACTAGATAATGATGAGACAAATTGATGTCATTTTTTATTTTAAAGTACATCGTCAAACAGTGGAGTAATCGCCAGACTACGTTTGTATGGAAGAATGATCGACTAGTGTAATCTTAAGGACTGCTTCTGCCCACGTATATGAACAACTTTCTCCAAGGAAGTCATAGACAATAGGGTAGATAACTAAAAAAAACTATTTATTCCATCACTTAGATTACCTAAGAATATTGGACAGTTATTTTATTTTTTGCCACGTAAACAAAAAATTACGATATTGTATCACAGTAGAAATATCGTATGTCGTCATGGTGTGCTAAATTTATACTAAGTGACGTCACAAGCCCCCACTCCTGAACTTTGATGCGCTTTATCTTTGTCAATTGTTAATTATTTGATAAAGCAAGAAATACAGGCCCAATATTTGATAATGTCACTGACGGACTAAATAGAATTATATTTTTTTCTAACCAGGAAACATCCCTATATCCATAAAAAAATGGAATTTCCGTTTAATGTTATCGCCACGTGATCAAAATGTGTATGTTTGTTTTTGAGAATTTACACAATCTTTAATTTATGATCAAGTCAATAGTGAATAGGTTACTTCTAGCCAAGCGTGCACCGTCGACCATATTATCGCTTACCACCAGGTGAGATAGTAGTCAAGCGCGAGCCTATTTTAAATCAATAAAATAAATACATTGCTTATAATTTTAGAAAGTTTAATGGTGCATTTCTTTTGTAAACGTGTTATCATTAGTCAAAATTATTAAATCTTTTTCATTTTGTATCTTAAAATATGCATAATTATCTATTACTCCCAAAGAAAAAGTACACTGGGCAAACCTAGTCCACCGAAAGATATAATAATATCAGAGACAAAATATTTCAGAAAATGAATTAGTTTTTATATTATTATTATTTATGAGATGAGACAAGCAAATATATACTGGTGCTATTAGATAAAGTTTATAACACTGCTCACATATATAACCGTAAATAATTGCTCTGTGGGAGCATCTTAACAGAACTTTTGTAGTTGCTGTCATCCGGCCCTGTGGCGCAATGGATAACGCGTCTGACTACGGATCAGAAGATTCCAGGTTCGAATCCTGGCAGGGTCGCAATTATTTTTATTATTTTTCACTATATTTTAAATTAATTCCTACCTGCTTACCACTGGGTGAGACAGTGGTCAAGCGCGAGCGTATTTTAAATCAATAAAAATAAAATAATTGCTGATAATTTTAGAGGGTTCAATGGTGCATTTCTCTTGTTACCGTGTAATCATTTGTCAAAATGATTTCATTTTGTATAATTTGCAAAATTATCTATCTCCCAAAGAAAAAGTACACTGGGCAAACCTAGTCCACCAACCGATATAATAGTATCAGAGACAAAATATTTCAGAAAAAGAATCAATTAGTATATTTTTATTATTTATGAGATGAGACAAGCAAATATATACTGGTAATATTAGATAAAGTTTATAACACTGCTCACATATATTATAACGTTATATAACTGCTGTGTGGTGGGAGCATCTTGACATAACTTTTGTACCAGTTGTCATCCGGCCCTGTGGCGCAATGGATAACGCGTCTGACTACGGATCAGAAGATTCCAGGTTCGAATCCTGGCAGGGTCGCAAAACTTTTTTAATTTTTTATATTTCTGAACTACATTTTAAATGACTTTTATAAAAGCACACTTTTTGATACACCACTAGATTGTTGCCCGCGTCTTGGCTCCCATGATCACAAGAACCGTGCTTCTTTTTACAAAGTTAGTTTTTTTGTTAATTATGTATGTAAGTGTCAACTTAATTTTAAAGCAGTTATCCTAAACCGATTTAGATGAAATTTTGCATACACGTTTAGTTTGGATGACAATGCATGGTTAGCAAAGTGACGTCATTCTAATTCCAATATGGCGGACTAGATTTTTTTTGTGCACTGCCATGATATGGGTATCATATGAAAGGGTTTGCTGAGAAGAATACGAAAAAGGCTTATTTAAAAAAGATTTTTTAATGAATAATTTATTCAGGATCAAGAGCCATGCTACAGTTTTCTATCAAATATAAAATTGTTTTCTGAAAACACCAAGTTTTCAATTTGAGAAAAACTTATATTTAGTATTAACCGAGCTGAAACTATGATCATCCCGAAACACATTTCATAAACAGGTAAAATTTAAAAAATCCCCGACACATTAATTTCATGCTACATAATTTATCTTGTAGACACGACAATCTATTGCACACGTAATTATGACACGATATCTTGCTGAAACAGCCGGATTGCAACAGTAAATCGCCCATAACTTTAGAACGGCTGAACTGATTTTATCAAACATAGCTAAGAACACTTTCAATAAAGTAACCTTTCAAACAAAAATTAAATCAAATCGGTTCATCCATTTAGGAGCTATGATACCACAGACAGATACACAAATACACAAACACAGAGGTACAAACGTCAAACTTATAACAACTCTCTTATTTCATCGGGGGTTAAAAAGATTTAAAGAACTTCTAAACGCCTAGTTGATACTTCGCGTGACCCAAGGGCTAGCTTTTACCTTATCAGTTAACAGATATCAGAGGATAAGCATTGATATACAACATGGCAGACTTTTGAGCACAATACTAGTGGACAGCGATGCGGAGGAGTTTTATAATAATATATAATAATAATAAATATTATTTTCAGACCAGAGCCCATAATAAAATTACACGCTAAACACATAAAATAATCAAAACAATTACATTCACAAACACATACAATTGCGAAAGTATACGAAATTTACTTATTTAACATATTTGAAAGACGCTCTATGAGTCGTCATCCAGTGCCACATCAATGGGCTATCTAGTCTGCCGGCCACAACAACTACAAGGCTGTTGGAGCCATCGCGCACTCGCCGCATCAGAGTTCTCCGATCTATCTATCCGAGTCGCATAATGGCGTAAAAATCTGGCACGCCTGACTCCGCGAACATTCCCGATGCACTGCAAAAGCGCGGTAGTACCCTGAAAACGTTGTTGTAATGGCTCAATCTTAGACTTGATTGGACTCACAGAGCATTATTGCGACGCTACATTTTAGATTAATTAATTTTTAGTCTTAGCCAGTAGTATTATGAGTGTGTATATTATTTTTATTATTATTTATCTGTAGGCTCGCGTTTGACCACTATCTCGCCAGATGGTAAGTGATGATGTGGTCGACGGTGAAGCACGCTTGCCTAGAAGTAACCTATTTACTCTTGATTTAAAGACCCCAAGGTTGTAGCTATCAGGAAACAAAGACTCCGACAGGGAATTCCACTCCTTAGCTGTGCGTACAATGAAAGTATTCGCAAAACGCTTTGCACGTATGGGTGGGATGTCCACCATGTACCGGTGGCGCATTGCCTTACATCTTGTTGTCCGGTGATGGAAAGGCCTAGGCGGAATCAAATTGTGCAGTTCCATCGTACACTCCCCGAAATGCAACCGATAAAAAACCGACAGACTGGCCACTTGGCGTCGATGTTCAAGGCTCTGGAGCTTTGAGGCGACCAGTGCATCGTTGCCGATAAGCCTCTTGGCCCGTTTGCCTATCGTCTCAAGTGCATCAAGTTGATATTTGGAAGATCCATCCCAAAGGTGAGAGCAGTACTCCATGCATGACCGAACTT
Source organism: Orthosia gothica (assembly GCA_949775005.1). Lineage (NCBI taxonomy): Eukaryota > Metazoa > Arthropoda > Insecta > Lepidoptera > Noctuidae > Orthosia > Orthosia gothica. The sequence continues at coordinate 12,401,736 of OX459044.1, forward strand.
GCGCTTCATACAATTTGAGCAGCTGTTCAGGCGTGAAGTACCGTCTCACCTTTGCAAGGATCCCCAACTTGTTTGCAGCCAACTGAGAACTGACCAAAATTGAGGGTCAATTTTAACGTAACACCAAGAAGGTCGAGATGGTCCGTTATCGGCACGGTTAGGTACATCACGGAAAGATGGAGCTGGGTGGAATAGGTTCTTTTTTGCGGAAAAAAATTACATTTATATTTTTATCTATGTAAATAAAACACCGAAAACAATAATATTATTTCATAAATATTTTTTACGACTTTAACAAACTTAAGATATTTAGGCATCTACATTTTACACCGCCACTAAGTCACAGATTACCAACTTACATTACACAGACAAAAACCTAATTATATGTACCTGCTGACACGACCCTACTTTTCCACTAAATACCTTACCTACACACGTCGTCGCCATATTGTAGACATGGCAATTTCATGATGTGGCCGGCCATACCATTGAATGTTCAAGGTTTTATGATTAGTTCATTGACGTTTGGCCATACGAGTAGGGTTGCCAACCATACTGTTAAAAACAGTTTTATACTGTTTTTGACTACATTATACTTTTTACTGTTGAACAAATAAAGTATACAAAATACTAGTTTCAGCATCAAAACGCCTAACACTAAGCACAAACAAAATCAACAAAACAGTCACAATAGTGGCGTTTCAGAACGAATCTGCCAATGTCCAATCAAATATTCAACATTGACACTTTCTGACACTTACACAGTGTGACTGTGTGCGGGCGCAGACATAACCTTTTTCGTGTGGACACCATACGAAAAAGATTGTTTTTCAAAGAGTACTTTTTTGTTTTGATAGTTAAATTAAGTCAGTTAATCTATATATAGAATAATGTGTAATTATGACTCCTACAAATCATACAACGCCGATAAAGAAAGCCAAACTGTCTAAATACAACAAAAATATAAACACGAATGGGAATGCCAACATGACTGGTTATCGTGTGATCCAGACTCTCTATGGCTTTCTTTGATTAGCTGTTTGTCATTGAAGTCTTTGGGCACATTTGATATTATTTTTAAAATGAGAGATAATCTAAATTTGGAATGGAAAAAAAATAAATGGATGATTATTGAAAAGGTAAAATCAAATTATTAAAATGGAATGGATGATTTATACTTATTCAGAATTAACAATATTTATAAAAAAGTATCAGAAGACAGAGATTTTCTTGAAATGAGCACTGGTCAAAAGTGGATATATTTACTGGTAAATACTTCAGAAGAATTAACAAATATTTGTAAAATTTTCTCATACCTACTTTCTGTTCCCGCTACCTCAGCATTTACAAAAAAGTTTTTTCGATAATGAATGCAAAGTGGGCAAATAGAAATAGAGCTTCAATAAATTTAATAAAAGATGAGCTCCTCATTTATTTTAATTTTAGTTTTGATTGCGGCGCGGGTGGCCTATGAGAATTAAAAAAATCATACTAAATTGATAAGATGCGAGAGAGGCACTATGAATATGCCTTTAAAACATTCATCATCATAATTTCAACCAAAAGCCAAATTGACCGATACCGTGCGTCTCGCATCCAGCGCATTGTCGCAACCTTGACCAAGCCATCGGTACACAGTGGTAAGCCTTCCAACGCATCGACTACCTACAGAACTTTTCGGCCCCATCGGCCATCCGTTCTGCGAGCAACGTGCTTGAAAATATTAAAATACTGATAATTTTTCTGAAATGCTGTTTATTTTCCTTCTCAGACTTAAATATACTTTATTTCTTGTAAAAAAAAGTTGGCAACGCCATACGAGTATCATTAATGCAAATTTAGGTAATTTTTTTTTAAAATTGTATGATGTTTTCTATCGTTACTACATTTCACTGCTCCTTCAAACTTAATTAATACATTATTATTTACTTTTTAAGCAATATAATTGTTTACCGCCGAAATGTCAACAACAAACTATCAGTGTGGCTAACATAAGATGTTACTATTTAACGATATGATCGTGATATTTGGACATATCGTCAACCGTTAAACATTTAACAGAAAAGTAATAGTTTATGTTTTATATTCCAGGTGATAGCTGGTTCACAGATATAAACAAATTAAAATGACAAAGAGCGCTTAATATTTCCTACAGCAAGACAACATAGGTTTAATTGCCAGCACGCTTTACTAGACAGTCTGAAATGCCCGGCTACTTCATGAAAATACCAATTCTACGATCTGTCTACAACACATACATGGACGAAACTTACCCGAAGCGCCGAGTCTTACTTCAAGGAGCGGGGAATCAATTAAAACTACTAATAAACTTCTAAGACGTTCGCTCCCCCACTACTTGCGCCCCCAAAAAGTTACCTTTAGTGTACGATGAATTCTATTTTGCTTTGCCTTCCACCAGTACCCAATTAGGAGCACGAATTGTTTGGATACGAACAAATACTAGCTTTTGTTAGAGAAACTTGATTTTGTAGTCATAGTACCTATGGAGGCTTAATGCATTTTTTCGAGGAAGATATGTTTTTGTATATAATAATAGATACGTAGATTAGCTCACTTATATAACAGCAGCACAGGACGATTTTCAATTGCAGATTGATTGATTGATTAACTCACTTATTTCAATCGTCATAGGTATTGTTATGGGCTAGCCAGAGGCTGTTGAAATCAAACATTTAATTACTTTGAAAAGAAAGCTAAACAAAAACATTATTTTCTAGCGCTCTGATTTCAATCAACTTCCAAAACAAAATAGTTATCTGTTGCCAGTTTTATAATACGTAAGGAGGTGGCCTCTAATTAGTGAGGAGCCCTCACAGTATTATTATGTAACAGTTATTTACGTCTGATGTTGTGTTGATAAGGCAGAATCATAATAATATTGATGTGCATAAATAAACAGGTTACAGTTTATCATGCATAGTTATCGCTCCTAGAAAGATACAAATAATATTTGCCAGATTAGTCTGGTTGATAGAAAAGAAAGTTCCACTACAGAGTAGGTATTCACGAATTGAACAACACTCCTACACAATTCCACAGACAATATAATATTATAAATAATACTATGTCATTGTGTAAAATTATGATTACGACTCCTAATGACAAGTCGCAATATCACTTTGTTTGACCCTCTTCTTGGTTGCGTTCTTCATTATTGAAGGTCGTGTCCCTGAAAGGTTCTCGTGGCTTTATGCACGATGTTTTTCGACTTCAATCGGTTCTCAGCTTCTCTCAGGGCGGTTGTAACAATGAGTCCAGTGAGGGCAGTTACCTGGTCTGACCAGCGGTTAGGTGACCGGCCGCGAGGTCTTTTCCCATCCACCTTGCCCATTACCAACAACTTCTCTAGATTATCTGGTTCCCGACGGGCAATGTGACCAAAGTAGCTGAGAATCCTTTGGTAGCAGAGCGTGGTTAGCCTGACTTTTATGCCTAGTTGATCAAGGATCGATTTGTTCGTTCTCTTGGCGGTCCAAGGTATGCGGAGCATTCTTCGCCAACACCACATCTCAAAAGCTTCTATCTTTTCAGTTCTATTGCCCCTATCGTCCACGACTCCGATCCGTAAAAGAATATCGAGAAGACCAGTGTCCGGACTAGTCTTAGTCAGTAGTAGTCATTCTTTTGTTTGACTAAAACACACTATTCTAGACATGTAGCTATATGAGCAAAAGGTATGCGTGTAGTTCATTCCTTTCCCAAAAATATTCGTGGCTTTTACAACCAAATGTTTACTCTCAAAATACTCAATATTCCTAATAGCTGTTACTTTCACAGTTTATTTTCAGAAAGGCGCATCACTAAATCAATAAAATCTATAAAGTCACAGACCCCGGAACCACCATCAGGCACTAATTAGGACAAGGCACTAAAAACAAATTTCAGTTGTCATAGTTAGTAAGAAATAACCTAACCAGCAGATAAGCCGGCATGAAGAGAAGCGGCGTTCCAAGGGTGAATAAAATGAAAAGAGTCATAAATATGTCCTAATCCAGGTCCTGGTCTACATCATCCAAATCCGTTCAGCCGTTAAGGCGATATTGATTAACAAACATTAAAACATCTAAATAGTAAATAAACTTTCACATTCATATTAGGAATTGGCAGTAAGGAAAACTCTATTACAGCCCCCCCAGCCAAGTTACAAACGTTTCGTATATAATCTCTTTCTAAAATCGTTAATGCCTTCTACTTGTATGGTCTGAACAAGTGACTTAACGTTCAGATGTGTCATTCCCATACATTGATTCGTTTTCTACTAGCGTTATCGATTGTAGATTGTCAAATTGGTTACATGTGCTGATCAATTCAAACTTCAAAAATCAAAATATTTTTTTTTATTTCATGTAGGTCTACATGGGCACTTACAAAACGTCGACAAAAGGTGTGTAGCGGCACCGAGGCCGTCACTTACGAACTAATAACATGACATCACACAAATCCTGCATCGCGCAAGCAAAGTTTTCGGCGCGATTGGAACACATACAACAGTCCGACAACAACCGTTGGGCAGTTGCCCGGACCAGACACAACACCCGTCTGGTCGGAGGATCCTCCCTTTTCTATGGAGGTTTGTGGGACTTTACACCCTGTTCCGCATACCCCCAAACTGGTGACCCTCGAACATGAACATCAGCGCAGCCTTCGTGCAGAGCTACTTCGTCGTGACGTCATCATCACTTCCTCAAGCTTTCAGCAAGTAAAATAAAAAAATAAATAAAAAAGACTAAATTTAACATGCGGCACAGATGTTGTTGTCAGTGCTGTAACTATTCTTAGCAAAGGGTTATAAAGATGATTGAAAACCATTGTAAAAAGACTAAAAAAAGAAGGAAAAAAAAACAAAAATAATTAATAAAATTGAGAAATGTTTTAGACATCCACATAATTGTGCCGTTTATGAGTTACCAGGGAAGCGGCAGGCGCAGGAGCTAAAGCCATTTTTTTTTTATCTTCAACGTAGTCCTTGATTTTATAATATGCTTTTTTATTACGGACACGTTTAATGTAGTTTTTGAACTTTCCATCGGTCAGTTCTATAACTGACTTAGGCAACTTGTTATAAAAGCGTATACTGTTTATACGAAAAGACTGGCTAGTTTTAGTTAATCTGAATTTGGGCATTACAATTTCGTGCTTACTGCGTGTATTTAAATTATGTAAGTTGCTTCTAGTTTTGAAAAGCCCTCGATTTTTGCGGACATACAAAATACATTCCAAAATATAAAGTGAAGGTAGAGTCAGTATATCGGTTTCTTAAAAATTTTCTCTAAGGGACTCGCGAGGACCCATTTTATAGATCGCGCGGATTGCCCTCTTTTGTAAGATGAAAATTGAGTCAACATCTGCTGCAGAATGCCATAAGACATAATTCTGTGGAAATAAGCATAGTATACTAACCTAGCTGTGGCTACATCGGTTAACTGCCTTATTTTCCTTACTGCATATGCAGCTGAACTTAACCTTACCCGAAAGAGTTCTAATGTGCACGCCCCACTGCAATTTTGAATCGATAGTAATCCCTAAGAATACAGTTTCCGATAAAACTTCAAGATTTTTATCGCCAAGATTTAAATTTAGGTCACGTTGTGGTACATTTGGTAAAGAGAACCTAAGACTTAGTTTTTTTCGCATTCAGTAAAAGATTGTTAGCTGCGAACGATTTTGTGAGAATAATAAGACTTTCGTTGAAAAGGAATCCGTATCATTCCTACCTATTTTAAAAATTAGCGAAGTCTCATCAGCAAATAGAATTATAGCCGATAATTTCGCCATCATAAAAAGGAGATCATTAATGTAAACAAGAAAAAGGAAAGGGCCGAGAATTGAATCTTGGGACACGCCCATCTTGACTAGAGACCCGGAGGACGTCGCCCCATTAACATTCACTTTTTTCTGTCTGTTTGATAAATATGAAAGCACAAGATCAGCAGCTTGTCCTCGAATTCCATAGTGGTGTAATTTACAGATCAGTGTGTTGTGGTCGACGCAGTCGAACGCTTTTGAGAGATCACAGAAAATGCCTATGGCATCCTGGGACTTCTCCCAAGATTCTAAGATGTGGCTGATGATTTTTACGCCCGCGTCCGTTGTCGACCTACCTTTCGTGAAACCAAACTGCTGACCATGCAGGATCTCATTTGAATTGAAGTGTGACAACATCTGATCCAGCATGATTTATACTTAAAGATGGCTGTTAAGTTTACTTTTCACTGCGCAGTAAAAATGTCGTGGTGGCCCAGTGGCTAAGACCTCGCCTCTTGTGTTTGAGGTCGTGGGTTCGAATCCGGGCAAGTACCAAGCGACAGAAAGTTGGACATCACAGGTAACGGTGAAGGAAAACATCGTGAGGAAACCTGTAAGTCTGAAATAGCCAAGTCAGAGGCCTGTGGGGTTCCAGGAGACGGCTTAAGTAACTCTGACACCAGAGGTGGCCATAACCTCACACGAAAAGAAGAAGACTGCGCAGAGGTGTGGGACCTCACCCCCGAGCCGCCATTAGGTTTGAATCTACCAATACTAAGTAGGATAGGATTGTCATGACACGCTTCTTTTGTATGGAAAGTGTTGACATTACCGTCTCTAGTACTTCCGCACTCTGTAGATGAACTACATTCCTAATCAATCGTCTGTCGTTAGAAAGCGTAGTATCAACCCTCCACTACACCGCTACTATAACGTGTTTGTTTAGTGTTTGAGTTTGAGTGTTGAGTTCTTTAGCGTAGTATTGACACTAGCTACATAGGGTTGCCATTACATTTTAGGAACTGTAGTACTAATTAATGGAATGGAATGTGATTAAATGCATGTTTTATAGGTAAAGGTGGTGTTTATTCAAAATGTATAGCGTTGTAAGAAAAACGTTTATTGTTTTACATGTTTTAGATTAGGTAACCTTTTCGCTATATATTGACTTTATACATTCCTTTGTTCGATTGTAAAACTTCGTATCAAAAGTCCTATTCGCAAAACGACATAATAATAAGCAGATCGTCATATTAGCAGAACGTCCTACTATCAAAGTACAGTTAAAATGAAAACTGGCCAAGTGCGAGTCAGACTCGCAAAAAACGGCAAAAATACAACAAACGTGATATACGTTTGTTGTATGGGAAAATATTAAATAAATATTAAATAATTATTCTATTCTGTTTTTAGTATTTTTTGTAATAGCGGCAACAGAAATATATCATCTGTGAAAATTACAACTGTCTAGCAATCACGGTTCATGAGATACAGCCTGGTGACAGACAGACAGACCTTTGAGTCTTAGTAAGAGGGGCCCCTTTTTACCCTTTGAGTACGGAACCCTAAAAAGTACCTACTGAAACGTAGAATCATATTTTCTTCTTTTTACACCAGCTAAATGCATATAATTTGCATCAAACCAAGATGCATTTACATACCAATCCAATGTCACATTATATTAGAATCAACAGTATTATCAATGAAATATCATCAATCATTTAGCGGTAAGGCCCTCAAAGTGAACTGGATTGAAATTGAATATCAATTAGTTATCTTTCATCTATTAATGAATCTCTCAAACTTGATACCGGTAATGTATTCATAACCAATGTGGGGTTGTATGCAAAAGGGTTGTTTTTGAACAATTTTGCAAAAGATTTGCTGATAAGATTGTAATTTTTTTGTAACCCTTATGTTGGATATTTTGTTTAGATGAAGTACTTAATAATTTTGAAGTTCCGAACCTCATAGGTAGTGCATAAGTACGTTTGTAAGCCCTTAGTTAAAATAAGTACCTATCACTTGCATAATTATAATTTCAGTAGGAAAATGCTGTGTAAACAAAATTGAGTAGCTTCAATAAAACACATTGTTTATTTATTATAGGGTACCTAAGGTAAATCTATAAATAAATTAAAATGTGGCACAAAATATAGCTGCCTGATATCCGAAAGATAAATTCAAAATTCTGCCTATGAAAAGCATCAGTGCAACTGCACTGTAATTTCTCTTTATTCTTGTAAGACAAAATATGCGGTAACAGATCAAAGAGACGCGGCATAAGTTCACAAGTTATGAGCCCGCAGCTAATACATGATAGTACCTCCGTACGAACATAATTGCGTTTAACATTTAACAAAGATTTGTCATCGCGTACTACGTAGCTACAGCCGGTACCCCCGTACAGAACAGACAGGCATACAGACACAATCACCGACACAAAGCACTCGCTACATTAAAAGCATCCACCCTTCTCTGTTTCACGTTTTACCTCAAGAACTTCCATACATGATTTTGCGTTTTGTGAAACAAAACATAGTGCAATGCATAAACTTTAAACGCAAGATCGACGAGGAGCCGTGGGGACAATAAAACAAAGAAAAGCGTATCTGGCCCGGAGCGGTACGGAGCGAGGGGCGGCCCAGCGGGCGACCAATGAGCGCGCGCGCCCGGCCGCCCCATTCGGCCCGCCCCGGCCGCCGAGCGCTCTGTGCTGCGGATGAATGAGACGCAGCATCCCTATAAAGATTTTACATCGATTATGGGGGTATGGGAGCAGGCCGTTTCTGTCTCGCCCGTGGGCGGCGACGTGAGTTCCTCTCGCGCAGTCGCGAACAATTAACGCGCGGGGCGGCGTGGTCGGTGCGGCGCGACGTGCGACGTCACTATAATGTGGTTAGTCAGTGAGCGTCGGGGCCGAGCCGACGGCGACGGCGACGGCACGGAACACGAGCAGCGCTCGGGAGAGCCGCGCTGGTCGCTGAGCCAGCGCGCCGGCCACAGCACGGTGGAGTTCAAGAGCGCGGCGTGCGCGGGGGCTGGCGAGCATCACGCGCCACTCTCCGCGCTGCCCGACCCGCAGCAGTTCAACATCTTCCCGGCCTTCTTCAGCCGCCAGCTCAACTTCAGCAGCGGCGGCGGATGCGGCCAAGGGTCCAAGATCATGGAGGAGTTGAGACCGAACCTGGTCGGAGGTCTTTTGGGTGTGCCGGGGCTGTTGGACGAGCACCAACAAGACGCCAAGTTCCTGCCTACTGGTGGTGAGAGCAAGTACACGCCGGACAAGGGCCGCAAGTGCAGCAACGCGTCATCGTCGTCTGCAGAAGAGTTCGGTGGACTGTACGGTGGCGAGCATGCTGCCACGCCGCCTGCGCCACCGCTCAGCCGCTCCTTACAGGACAACACAGGTATGTACTCTCTCTCTCTGTCTTAACAAGCGTTCACATTAAACTTAATAGGCAGTTGCCGACTTCTGAAATGTATTAAAAAATGAATGGACATTGTCAGTCGCGAGTCAGCGGCTGATTGTGACAGCAACCTATACGTTTGATGTGAGTGCTGCCTAACTTTTATGTAAAGTAACACTCTCAGTGTGTTAGTAGCGAATAGTTTCATATTTAAAACAGCGTTTAAATACCTATATCTAGATTCAGGCAGTGTTGTTGCACTTGGTATCCGGCTCAACCTATTGTCTTATCTCACAGTAGTATTTACATTTACTTCAATATCATTGTGAAAAAGTTATTAATTTCAATTTAAAGCCAAAATAAAATTATAGAAGACAAACTCGTGTTTTGCCGCTATATTCTCTTTCTCCTGGCGACCTAGATTTATCTTTGAGGCCTATCTTCTGCTAATAGACGTGTAACCTGTACTCTAAAACCTTTAAAAGACTTATTTACATTGTATACGTGTTAATGTTGTTATTATAAAAAAATACTTCCTGTTTTTCTATGAAACAATAACTGTTTTTTGAAAAATAATTCATTCCTTGATAAATAATTTCACATGAATATATCCTTTTATGAAAAGCTATCTTTTATTCAAAATGCACGAGCATTTTGATGGACATGTTTGCATTGTTGTTTGGTTTGTTTGTTTACAAAAGTGAATTAATTAGAGCAACGTTAAGTTTTTTGATCAAATCAAATCAAATAAAATTATTTATTTTTGCAGAAATCGGTTCGGTTTGTAAATTTTCGTATTTTTTTCCTGCTATTTATTCTACAGAATTGCAATGACTCGTTTAATTAATTGGTCTCATATAAAAATTGGGTCCGACTAAGGAAATGATGGAAATATTGTGTGAAAGATTTTGATAGACTATGTAGATGACTAGATATCTGTTTTAAACATAATATGAACTTAATGTACTTAAAACAAATAAGCCGTCCATGTAAGGCAACATTCAATGAACCTACATAACTTGTGTAATACAACAAGTAGGCGAATTTGTTTTAATGTGTGTTTCATGTTACGTTTACCAAACTGTAATATATGATAGCTTGTGAGGATGATATTGAAATGTAGATTTATGAACGAAGAAGACGAAAAATTGTCCTGTCCTGTCCTCCCTGTCCCAAAATCATTAGTACCAGTTTTGGAGAAGAATGATGACTCGTCAGGATAAATGACTTTGATTTTAACTGTTCAAACGCCTATGTAAATATCTCTTGCACGTAATTAAATTAATAATAATTAATTTTCTATTTTTTTTACATAAAATATATGTCGTATGGTACTCGGAATAGTGCTACTTTTTATTAAGAACTGAAAGATATTTAAACAGACCTGCAGCCTAATTACGTAAGTCAATGCGGCAAGGCAAAGGATTTGACCTCATGAAAGAGTATGACAAATTCTCTTTAATTAATTAGATATTAAAAAAAAATATTGGACACTTTCATTAGTGAAGATAATCTTTTCGGAAGAGTCCAATAATTTTGGCAATACCTGATTATCGCATTCGCAATTAGGCTGCAGTACTTCAAAAGATCACTTTTTACAAACATATAAACAAACAATTTTACCTAATATTGTTTTAAATTAGATTTAGATTTAATCATGCATATGTCAAGCAGACATATGCATAAAACAACAAACTTATGAAAGAAAGGGTTTGTTTGTAATTAGTTAAACCACGTTAAACGGAAAGCGATTGTCCTTACAAGCGTTTTACGCAGTTAGACTTTTGACTACCCCCCTTTTTTCATTTCAATATCGTAGGAAAACAAATAAATAATAATAATTTCCTAATAAATAATAATTTCATGTTCACATGCTGGATATCCTCAGCGTTGGCTTTCACATAACATGGGTATTTCACATCACATATTCAGCCTATTAATGTTCGCACTGCTGGGACACAGGTCTCCTCTCTGTGAGAGGGAATGGACCGTAATCCACCACGCGAGCCCAGTGCGGGTTGGTGTCAAAGTCAAATGTGTTTATTTCAAGTAGACCATTATGTGCCACTTTTGAACGTTAAAATTTACATTTAATAAAAATTGATTCTACCGTGCATTCGGAAATGTAGGTTGTTATGGAGAAGAACGCACAAGAAACTCCATACTTACTCTTTTAAAAAAAAGTTTTATACAATATTTATATATGTACATACATTAATAAATTCGTATACGTGAGGACGATGTGGATGTCACATATCTTCGAATTGTTGGTTCTAGGACATGCCGGTTTCCTCACAATGTTTTCCTTCACCGTTTTGAGAGCATGGGTATTAACTGTATTTTTTTTTTATAATAGTAGCTCGTGGTTAAATAATAACAGCTGCACGGGTCGACCTTCACGGTTAAGCAACGCTTGATGAGGTCGGTCCGTGGATGGATGACCATATCAATATACCGATATTCCTCCGTGCCCCCAAAAGCACGTAAAGCCGTTGGTCCTGGTTGTCATTTGAAGATATTTGATAGTCGTTACGGGTAGTACAGAAGCTTGAGATCTGACACCAGTCTAGCCAAGAGGTATCGTGTTACCCAGTTACTGGGTTGTGGAGGTCAGATAGGCAGACGCTCCATGTAAAACACTGGTACTCAGCAGTATCCGGTTAGACTGGGAGCTGACCCCAACATATTTGGGAAAAGGCTTGTCAGGCAGTTTTTTTTTTATAATTTTATGTAAATTTAATATGACATGAACAAATCAAGGCTCAATCTCAGAATACCACCATTGTCTCTATCACCTCTGACCTAGACTAGACTCAAGAGCAAACCCATCATAAATAAATAAATAATAATAAATAAACCAGATTCTCAAAATACCCGATTATCTATACACCAGATTTTCAATATATCATATTTCGTACAGTCCAAATCAAAATATTTACTACCCTACTTTTTGCAGCAAATAGTTTGAATATTATTATTATTTATTTTATTGGATATTGTGCAATAAAATAAATAATATATTATTATTTTTGTTCCCTCTGCAGCAGAAGGACAGATAAGCAAAATCCCGGAATAGCAAAATCTCAGATTAGCAGAAGGACAGATTTGCATAAAGGCAGAAGTACAGACCCACACAGAAAACAAAAATAAAATTGAATAGTTACAATTGGTAAAATTTTATTTGAAAGTAGTATTTTTTTTATTATTCGTTGTAAGCTCGCGTTTGACCACTATCTCGCCTGATGTTAAGTGATGATGTGATTGATGAATCTAGACTTGAAGACCCCTAGGTTGTAGCTATCAGGAAACAATGACGCCGCGCCGGCAGGAAATTTCACTCCTTAGCTGTACGCACAATGAAAGTATTTTCAAAACGCTTTTTGCGTATAGGTGGGATATTCATCATGTATCGATGGCGCATTGCCGTACGTCTTATTGTCCGATGATGGAAAGGGCTAGGCAGAATCAAATTGTGCAGTTCCATCACACACTCCCCGCAATGTAACCAATAGAAAACCGACAGGCTGCCAACTCGTCGGTGTTCAAGGCCTGGAGCTTTGAGTCGACCAGCGAATCGTTGGCCTTTCTGTCAATCGACTCAAGTGCATGTATTTGGCAGATCCGTCCCAGAGGTGAGAGCAGTACTCCATGCATGACCTTTAGATATATAAAACAAAGAGGCCACAAATTGATAATAAGATTACTACTAGGATTTGTAACTTTTTTGACGGCGACAGTACATTATCTGCCTTTATGCAAATCTGTCCTTCTGCTAATCTGGGATTTTGCTATTCCGGGATTTTGCTTATCTGTCCTTCTGCTGCAGAGGGTTTTTGTTTTATTGACATTGTCATGACGTCGAAATGGCTTCTCCTATTTATTCACATTCACGTATTCATAATTATTAAATAATAAAATAAAATGGATCAAAGTGTCATGTAATTTATAATAAATCAGAAATGCAAACCAGCGTTACTGCACGCAGGGTTCAGGTACAATTTCTGTTTAAAAAATAAGTCTGGAAGAATGTCCTTATGAGAATCCGACCTTCTGATAATCTGTCTTTATGAGAATCTGTCATTATGCGAACAAAGGAACAAATTGGCTTTGTTTCCGACAAAAAAATTGTAATAACTCTATATTTTTGGATGTGGACAAAATAATAATAATAAAGATTTTGACCGTACTTTTGGGATTGTCCTGATAGCCGTGGTATACCTCTCCATTCCTCAAACACCTCCGTATATGTTGCCTTCTCAGCGCTACGTCACTGTTTCGCTCAGTGCTACTAAGTCTATGCTACTATGTGCGACTATTTATTTTTTACAATATACTATAATATTTTATTTATTTACTCGTAAAAAAATCACGAGGTTGACTAAACGCAGAAAATAAATCACGCAGAGTGAAAATCAGATATTTTGTTGTTATTTCTGTAAACAAAACAAAACAGATAAATTTAATCAGCCTTATCAGGGTCAGCACTAATAGAGCAGCATAATGTGCGAGCAGCATTCAGTCGGGGTGGATTATGAGTTGACAGTATTTGTATGTATGTGTGTTCCTTCGTAGCTCCTAAATTATTGATTAGATTTTGGTCGAGTGAAATGTGGTTGGATTTATATGAATACGTCACAATTAATCTTTATGACGGTGTAGAAACACTAATACAAATATTTTAACAAAGTAAGATAAATATTTAAATTGCGGTGTTAAATTGAAGAGTCTCACACATTCTGAAAATAAGAAGTTAAAATAGTTTAAACAATTTAAAAACGCTCATAATTATTCACTTTTTCCGTAATGAGGTTTTAATTAATAAACCTAGTCACGAACAAATTATTTAAAATACCTGCCTGGGCTACACTAGCACAGGTCCATCGAGTATATTTTTAATCGAGACTTACCTAACTAAATAAATTATTTATTAAAAAATCCATATCACGACAGTGCACCTAAAATAACTAGTCCGCCATCTTGGGCCGTCCGCCATATTAGATTTAGAATGACGTGACTTAGCTAACCATGCATTGTCATCAAAACTAAACGTGTATGCAAAATTTCATCTTAATCGGTGGAAGATAACTGCTTTAAAATTCTGCAAAAAAGTGGCAAGATTTAACCCGACCACACATACATACATACATGCATACATTGCAAGTTATAAAAGCTTGTAAAAAATAACATACTCGAGCATTATGCTCTCATTTTTGCTCATAGCTGCTAAATCAATCTTAAAAGAGTTTACAAAAGTATGTTGCGATAGGTTGCCAATTTAATCGGATGCATCTGAATACCAGTATTTCATATATATCTTCTTATATATAAAAGAGAAAGTATGTATGTATGTTCCATATAGACTCCGAAACGGCTGGACCGATTTCAAAAATTCTTTCACCGTTGGGAAGCTACACTATCCCCGGGTGACATTGGCTACTTTATATCCCTATATTCCCACGGGAACGGGAACTACGCAAGTGAAATCGCGAGGCGTCGACTAGTTTCATATAAAGCGACTCTCAATCTGACTGTCACAACCCAGTAACTGTGTAACACGATGCCCCTTATATTTAAAACAGCGCAATTCGTTGAGTCTAGAACTGGGCACGTAGGTAGCCTCTACGCGGGATATGTGCGTATAATTACAATTCCAATTAGAGTAATATTGCAAACAATCGGCCCGCGGGTGACGTCATGAATACGAAATGTCACTAACGACCGTCCCCCTTCCCCCCCGACCCTCCTCATACCATTCCCTCGCCCTCGCCGCGAGCGAAGCCTGAATTTTCAAGCGGCTCGGGTTGCCTCGCTGAATATACGCTCTGCACGTTTAATGTACGCTGAATAATAATTGTAACATTGACGAAAATGTGCCGCGGTAACGCTGTATAGGAAATGATTACTCAAACTTTGTTTATTTTAATAGGTTTCAGCTAAATTATGTCATTTTGCATTTAAATCTACAACTTGTTCTTTGAAATGTTGGAATGATCCACGTATGGTTTATTCGACATCATATATTATATTAAAATTAACAACATACATAATTGTTGACTATTTTTTGGATTTCTGGACAAGTATTTAATTTGGCAATAAAAACAAAATAAATGTATGCATCTCTTGGGTCTCTTCATGGGTTTTATATTTCAAACACATCAGATGTTTCAGTTGGTAGTAAATGCATATATTCATCGACAGCGAGCAACACCTACATAATAAAGGCAACATCTACGGAACCCAGGTGGTCACGTAGACAAGCACTAACAATGGTCATAGGAACGTGCCTCATCGCTCTCTGTGAATACAAGCGTCCAAAATTCGGCGTTCATTCGAAATAGTCACTGCGACGAAAACTTTGCGAGAGATAAAATCTGCTATAAATATACATTATACAATATTAAAATCAATTGCTTTTCGTTAGACTGGCTAAAGTTAAAAATCGGGTTGACCGATTTGAATATTTTTTTGGTTTAGTTCGCTCGAAAACACAGGGTGGTTAAAAAAATTGGAAATACCAATACAGAAAGTTTAGGTGCTACAAAGTTTGCCGGGTCAACTAGGTTATTGCATGAAGATAACATAATTCGGGTTGATTACTAAGAACGAAGCGAAACGAGGATAAGGAGAGATAATTTTAAAGGAATTAAAAAGGCAATGGGAGCTGAAGATTATGAAAAAAACTTCGAAGGTGTTGCTATTCTATCGCCAAATTTTAATACACACATGCAAATTACATGTAAAAGGAATACCAATAATATGTATAATGCTATTAACTAAATATCAGTTAAATCTAACATCCGCGATAATAATGTAATTACGGAACACATTTATCGATAATATTTAAATTAATACAGTAATGATTAAACAGAAACCTGTGGTTGAAATACGTTTAGTCATCGAAACAATCAAAAAGCTGCATTTAAATTCTCTATTACATGTATTCAAACGTAATATATGTTCATCTAAACGATTATAACTAAATAGAAATTAACATTTTATTACAATTAATAATTAAAGCCAATAATATAGACATTTTCGTTTACTACTTTTATCATTTTCAGGCGTAACCGGGTGCGCTAATAGTAAAATTTTCTATTTGTGAGTGTTTTCATCATAGACATGTGTTTTTTTTCGTTTGCTGTCATCATAGACCTGTGTTTTTTTACGTTTGCGGAAGTTGTGCTTGTTAATTCAACACTCACTGGCTTTAACAGCGCTTTAATATCCTCATTTTTATAACTTTTAACTAACGATCCAAACGTTGTTCCACCGTTTTTAAGATTATTGTTTTTATAAAGTTTTTTATTGATGTTATTGTTTTCAATATTATTATAATGTTCAATTGCTTTATGTAGTTGCTTTAGCTTGTTTATTCTTCTTATCTCGTCGAGCAGTTTTACCCCAGTAGGGAATGTTTGGGATACAACATCATCGTACCCAGGCCGAGTTGAGGTACTCACTGGCAATTCTTTGTTTTCATTGGACAACTTTCCAATCCCTAACTTACGGTATGTTTCCTCGAGATTTGCACTATTTGGGTCGTTAGTTGGAAAACTTGTCTTACTTACACTGTCGTTCAGATCTGAATCATTTGGACCGCTGGAAAGTAATTTTGGATGATACGGACCTTTCGAAAATAATTTAGAATTAAAGGGCCGAACAGGTGGGAATTTTGAATAACTGCGATCATCAGAAAATAATTTAAGTTCAGAAAGTAATTTGGGATGATATGAACCATAATGAGGTAATTTCGAACTACTTAAACTGTCAAAAGATAATCCTGAATAATTTAGACCTTCAGATAGTAATTCAGAATTATATGGACCGTTTGAAGGTAATTTATAACTATATATACAGTTTACTGAACCATTAGGTGGTAATTCAGCATTATATGGACCGTTTGATGGTAATTCAGAATTAAATGGACCTTCAGGTGGTAATTCAGCATTATATGGACCGTTTGATGGTAATTCAGAATTAAATGGACCATCAGGTGGTAATTCAGAATTATTTGGACTGTCAGGTCGTAATTCAGAATTATATGGACCTTCGAGTGGTAATTCAGCATTATATGGACCTTCAGATGAGAATTCAGAATTATAATTATCATCAGAAGGTAACCGATAATACTTTTTTAGACTTTCAGAAAGTTTTTCATATTTACTGGGATCCCCAAATGTTGATTCAAGGTCAGATGGTCTGTCGGAAGGTACATTTGAATTATATGTATCGTCAGAAAGAAACTTTAAATTATATGGATCGTCAGAAGGTAACTTTGAATTATATGTACCATCAGAAGGTAACCTTGACTGGCTTAGACTTTCAGAAAGTTTCTCTAAGTGACTGGGATCCCCAGAGGGTGAATCAGAATTAGATGGTCCGTCGGAAGGTATATTCGAATTGTATGTATCGTCAGAAGGTAACTTTGAATTATATGTATCATCAGAAGGAAACTTTGAATTATATGGACCATTAGAAGGTATTTTTGAATTATATGGACCATCAGAAGGCAATTTTAAACCACTTAAAGGATCAAATGGTAATTTGGAATAATGAGGACCGTTTGGAAGTAATCTTGAATTATTTATACCATCAGAAGTTACTTCTGAATTGAATGGACCGTCAGAAGGCAAATTTGGATTACTTGGACCAGCAGATGGTAAGTTTGAATTAGTAAGACCTTCAGGGGGTAAGTTTGCATTACTTAGGTGATTCGATTGTATTTTTGAATTATGTATACCGTTTGAAAGTTGTTTTGAAATATATGGATCAACAGATGGCAATCTTGAATTATCAGCTGGCAAATTTGACTTAGTTGGATGATTAGAATATATTTTTGGATTATGTAGATTGTTTGAAGGTAGTTTTGAATTACGTGGATCACCAGAAGGCCAACCTGAGTTTAATGGATCGTCAGAAGGCCACTTTAAATTACTGTGATCAGCAGATGGCAATTTTAAATTAGCTCGGTGATCAGAATGTAATTTTGAATGACTTGTGTGATCAGAATGTAATTTTGTATGACTTGGCTGATCAAAATGTAATTTTGTATGACTTGAGTGATCAGAATGTAACTTGGTATGACTAGGGTGATCAGAATGTAATTTGGTATTACTTGGGAGATCAGAAGGTAGTTTTGTATTCTTTAGATTGGTCGGAGACAGTTTTGGACCATCAGAAGGTAATTCATATGGACCATTTGAAGGTGAATCTAAATTAATTTCGTCAGACGGTAGTCTTGTATTTTGAAAATCGTTTGATTTTGATTTACTTTGACCGACAATTGGTAATTTTAGCTTATTTAGTTTTCTTGAATTATATGGTTCCATTTTATCTTTATATTTTGCTTTAGGATTAAATAGACGTCCATCAGGATTCTTCAAACATATATTTGGTTTCGGACTATCGGGTGGTATCGGACATACAGATGGTTTCGGACATACAGGTTGTTTCGGACATATAGGTGGTTTCGGACATTCAGGTGGCTTCGGACATTCAGGTGGTTTTGGACACTCAGTTGCTTTCGGACATTCAGGCGGTTCCGGACATTCTGGAGGTTTCGGACATTCAGGTGGTTCCGGACATTCAGTTGGTTTCGGACATTCAGATGATTTCGGACCCTCAGGTGGATTCGCACACTCAGGTGGTTTCGGACATACACATGGTTTCGGACATTCAGGTGCTTTCGGACATTCAGGTGCTTTCGGACATATAGGTGTTTTCGGATCTTTAGAATTTTCTTTGCTTGGAGGATGTGGTTTGGGCCTATCAGTAGATGATTTGATATATTTCCCAGTTAATTTAGCAAATAGCCGACTAACAGTTGGGTAAACATCTCCTTGATATCCATAAAATTCTGTTATTGGATATCTTAAATCCGGATTAACGGTTATTACTGGGTCGAAGTCATTAAGATCGTTTGTATCCAATGTGTTTTGGCTGTTATCTTGAAATTGGGAAAACCATTCATTCATTGTAACAATCTCCTGTCTGGATTGAGGACGCGTTCGGACTGGACAGAACATTTTCCTGATAGGATCTAATAATCCGGCTCCGGTTGTCGGTACTGTTTGTCCTGAAAAATTTACAAACAGGTTATTAATGGTTGTTTTTTTTAACTAAGTTATTCTCTTGCGTTACTTTTGAAAAGTATTCTCAATAAAATTAAAACTTTATTAAGGTTGAAACTATCTAACTCCCACATATAATTCGACCTTGTCGTTTCATGATATGCAGATGGCATGGCATGGCCAACTTGTGAACAAAACCAGCGACGACCAGACGCATTAGGCATTTGTTCCTTAAATTCCTTCGTCACCGCCTGTCCAAACACTGCTATCCATCTTTCTAATATTATAAATGTGAAAATTTGGATGGATGTGTGTGTAGCTGTATGTTTGTAACTCAATAACGCCAGAATGGCTGAACGGATCTGGATGAAATTTGGCACAGAGATAGTTTATAGTCTGGAATTGCACATAAGCTTAGGTATATCCTAGTATAATTTTCCCTTGGGATGATTAAACACTTTTCACGCGGGTGAAACTGCTGGCAGAAGCTAGTACTTAATATTGAAAAACCAAATGTAACACTGTTTGTTTGTTACGCATTCAAGCCTTAACTGCTGAACGGATTTGGATGAAACTTGGCATATAGATAGACCAGATTCTGGATTAGGACATAACATGCTTTTTATTTAAATTAACCCAGGAGTACGTTACCTTAGAACAATTTTCTTGCGGTGAAGCCGCTGGCAGAAGCTATATCACTACATATTATAAAATAAAGTCCCCCGCTGCGTCTGTACGCGATAAACTCAAAAACTACTGAACGGATTTCATGCGGTGTTTACCAATAGAAAGAGCGAGAGAGAGAAGCCAGGGCGGGTCGCTAGTATCTTATAAAATAGTAAAAAAATGCAGGTGGCCGATTATTGACCAATTTCTTTTGGTAACGTCTATCATTTCAGCTGAAAGACGTCCACTCCTGGACACAGGCCTCTCCAAGCGCAGCCACATTGAACGATCCCGGCATTCCAACGCAACGTCTTCCAGTTCGCGGTCGCCTCTCCAGAACTTTTCTGCCCCATCGGCCATCCGTTCTGCGAGCAATGTGCCCTGCCCACTGCCACTTAAGTTTGGCAATTCTTCGGGTTACGTCGGTAACCCTGGTTCTCTCGCGGATCTCTACATTTCTGATTCGATCGCGCAATGAAACGCCGAGCATAGCCCTCCATTGCCCTTTGGGTGACTGTAAGCTTTCTGATGAGGCCCATTGTGAGCGACCACGTCTCAGAGCCATAGGTTATCACTGGCAACACACACTGGTCATAGACTTTCATCTTGAGACACTGTGGTAAGTTGGACGAGAAAATACCGCGCAATTTCTCGAATTCTGCCCAGCCGAGTCGGATTCGACGGTTGACCTCTTTCTCGAAGTTGGACCTACCCAACTGGAACGTTTGTCCCAGGTAGACATAATCGTCAACAACTTCAAGTGTAGAGGAGTCTCCGACTTTGATAGGAGTGGATGCAACATGGGCATTCAGCATCACCTTGGTTTTGTCCATGTTCATTTTTAGACCCAATATTTCGGAAGCTCTACTGAGTACCATCTAATAACGTTCTAATCCCCAATACTAAGGGAAAAGCCAATTGGTATTCGTTAATAAATCATTATATGATTTAGAAGATCTCTGTTATGATAACTTTAAATATTATACAAGTAACTGTTTCCCGCGGCTTTTCGCCCTTGGCCATAGCGTAGCTTTCTAACAGTGGAATAACTTTTCAGATTAGTATTTATAAAATTAAAGATATATAAATATTGCATAATACGCATCGCAAAGCGTAAAAGTCAATTTTTTATCCCGGAAAAATCAAGTTCCTTGGAGCGAAGCATAGGGAAAAACCAAGTGTGCAAATACACATTGCATGGCGTGTGCACGTCAAACTTCGAGATAGATAATAGGGTTTGGCTACACGCTCAATCTTGCATGCGCAAACAGGTTGTGCAGAACTTGGCGCAAAAACTGCATGGTGTCTTACGATAGCGACTTGCATGCGCAAACGGTTTGAGCAAAAATTAGCGCAGAAACTGTAAGACACAATAGCGACTTGCATGCTTGTACAAAATTGATTTGCACAATTAAGCATGTACGTGAAGACGGTACAATATAAAGCCAATTTTTGCATAAACCGTTTGCACATGCAAGGCGCTATTGTGTAGACACCATGCAGTTTTTGCGCCAATTTTTGCTCAAACTGTTTGCGCATGCAAGATTGAGCATGTAGCCGAACCTTAAGAAACAATTCATAGTATCACTTACCGATCATCACAAATACTATAAACATGACATGAACTGATTCCATAATTGTTTCAACAATGTTTTATTTAGTACTGAGGCACAGGCGAGCTAATAGTCCTTTAGTTTGTAGGACGAATGAATAAATCAATTAATATTGAAGCAATGTTATCAATAGGCTGTTCCTTGGCTTCAACGTGTGTATTGTAAAGAATATACAAAAAACTGCATACAATATTCTGCATATAATAAAGTGCAGGTATCTTCCACCTTATGGTAGAACAAGACATGGTAGTCTCTTCCCGTGACAGCTGGGTCACGTGATTGGCCTAAGATTACGTCATCGATAGCGAACTTTTTTAGTGGGGAAAAAGATAAAAATAATACAATAAGTACTAAATTTTTATAATTCTTAATAAATCGTCATATTTGATACTTTTGGTATTTATTAACTTTGCTTTCTTTTAATTGATTGCATATTAGTATTTTTATTTAGTTCGGGGCGAAAACCCACAAAACTTGACTTGACTAAAATAAGTCAAAAACTAATTAGGTTTGGTTAAGTTCGGGCGTAAAGACGTATTGATACAACTAAGCCTTAAATTATGGAATTTACAACGCGTTTATAAATTAATCAAAGGCACATACCAGTTATTTTAGGTGAAGTTAGTTACAATATTGAAGCCACGCATATGATAGTGTCTCTTCATTGGGAAAAGAAAAAAATATTACACCGCCTTTTATACTGCTGTTTTTAAAGTTTACGGAACAATTAACAATTTTTCTTGTGTATCTTTTAAAGTTCACGAGTTCATCACAAATGTTTAGGAGCCACAGTATTTTTCTCACCGAGCGAAACAACGTTATAGGTGAGAGCTACACGACAATAGCGATGAAATGGCTAGTTGTCAGTATGACACTTGTCAATTCGATGTGTTGCCACTGTGTGTTATTGAATTACCCGAGCAAAATATTTTTTTTTTATGTTAACAAAGCAATTATGAACTAATAATTCAAAATATAAATTATTTTAACACTAAATAGATGAATCACATGAGTTACTAAATAGTTAAGCTAGTTAGTAATTTATTTTATTTTCATTAACTACATGAGAAAGTACCTAAATTTTCTAAAAAGGACAATCAATGGTAACACTTATCGTGACGTAGTCTTAGGCCAACCTGGGAAGAACATACCAGGCGAAGTATACGGAGTATGATAATATACCATGTTCCACCTGATTAACTGTTTTTGGTTCAGAAAAAAATATCAATTATAATATTTGTATAAAGCTACTGTTTACCTATTCCCAAATATATAAAACTCGCTTATATTCATGACACAAGACATGATTGCGTCAATATGACAGAAATGTTTTCATAATGAAGCCGTAATTTTTTTCAAGAAGGATTTCTTGGTATCTGTATTTTAGTAAGAAGTATTGAACAAATAGTGACATTGAAATATTGTTAAGCTGGAAAAACAGATTGTTACCATTTTATTTTATATTATTTTATAAGACAACGTTGTGGTTTAAAAGAAGATGTAGTGACTAAAATTGAAAAGAGTATGTTAAGATGGTTTGGCCATGTTGAGAGGATGAATGAAAGGCAACTAACGAAAGATGAGGGACGCCCTAGAAAGACATACATAGACCTTATCGGTGATATTCTTCAGAAAGGCCAGGTGCGCAGTACTCATAACCGGCGTGTGTGTATGACTAGATGTATGAATGTTTATGAAGCAAAAGAAGTATGTAAGGATCGTAGCAGGTGGCGTTCTGTAGTTTCTGCCAACCCCTATGGGAAAAAGACGTGAGTTTATGTATGTATGTATTATTTTATACAAAACCGGTCGTGGTGTTCTCCCGATGTTTTCCTAACCATTCTGAGAGCAGTGATGATAAAATTAATGGTTAAAGTGTATTAAAGACTCATCACATTAATAATGTCTGATAATTTCGTACAATATTCTAGATTATTTTGTTCTGCTCTACTTGTGGCAATTGGCTGCACTTTCGCTGAGGAACAGTGCACGTGGAATAGCACTGAGACACACTAGACACACTATTGTCTACAATCATTTTTTGATTGTAGACAATAGTGTGTCCTTGTCACGGGTCTGCTGGTAGAAATTTTTAAAGAAATAAGCAGTGCGTTTGTACTCTATTGTCTTTATAAAGAAAGAAAGAAAGAAAAATATTTATTTGTGACCCGCACAGGAGACACGAGAAATAAGCATAAAATTAAACAATAATAAAATAAAAACCCCGTGTGAGACCAAAAAGGCTCCTATCTCAGCATGTGCAGCGTTAACCAAAAAAGGTAACGCTGCGCTGATATTCTGTTGTACCTGTGCAATAAACAGTGTGTACATTAATGATTAAATAGATAAATAAGATAGATTTTTCTTTCTAGAAAGCCAGTCAGTCGAGCAGAACAGGATCTGCACTTTTGCTAGCGCTAGTTAGGAAAATAGTTACTATCATAGTTTGATAAACTAGCCTCTTATACCTGGAGTAAAAGGATTAAGGTACTAGTACTAATTCAATTCATGTGACATTCCTTTCTGCCCCCATAACAGAACTCCACTCCTTCTTTTCATTATAATTTAACAAATCATCGGTTAACCGTTAATCCGCGTCGCGTGGCGGTCGTGTGCCATTCACACCTGTCTACAAGCTTATCATTATTATCCTTTTACGAGTAAGGGCCGACATAAGGCCGGAAGCGGTCAAATGTTTGGAGGAATCCAGATGTTGTAATGTATTGTTGAGAGAGGCGGCAGGAGTTTAAATCAAGTTTAGGGTTTTTTTTTCTAGAAAGCCATACACGACCCAGATTTTTTTATGAACCTACAAAAAAAAAAATTATGCCACTACTAATATAAGCCAAGAAGTCACACACTTATGTCGTCGGCATTTTTAATGATTCGTCATTATACGAAGGGCGTCGTCCTTTAGCAAACTTTTACATCTATGTGAAATATCGGTGACTAAATCATTGAAACCCAGTCGACAATCCGAACTTGGTTCGCAAAAAAAATGAGTCGACGATAAAAAGGTAAATTAATTCTTAACCTTAGCCTTATCACTCTATCTCAATTGACTTTTTCGTGAGTCCAGCCAAGGTGACTTAAATTTCTTGTTTCACCTTTCTACACAAAAAAAAAACCACAACACACATTGACCACAGCAAAAAAAAAAACGTAAACTGTAAATAAAAGTGCTCGTAATCCCCCTAAACAGCTAACCAATATGCGCATAATAATCTGGTTGTAAGAGCCTCTCGACATAATGGAGTGTCGATCGTAAGCGCGCGCGCACCCTCGGAACAAATCCGCTAAGCCCATTGTGATTTACACACCGACCCCCGGAATCAGCTGGCACTCGAAAAAAGTTATTCAACGGGTTAGAAATGTGTTTCTGATTGTTTTGACTGGTATATGATGGGTTGAGAAATTGAGGTGGTTTTTGGTGTTGATTTTAGTTTAGTAGATGTTGTCATCACCATCATCAGCCTTTTAATGTTCACACTGCTGGTCTTAGGTCTCCTCTCTGTGAGAGGGAATGGGCCTTAATCCACCACGCGGGCCCAGTGCGTTGGTAGATGACATGTGATCTTCGATTTTTTTGGCTCTAGGAAATGCCGGTTTCCTTGCGATGTTTTTATTTACCTTTTTTAGAGAAGTGATGATGAAATAATTTACACAAAGCATAGCGCCTACCTCGGGACCGTTACCACTGGGCCACCACTGCTCTCGGTGGTGTAGTAGACTATCGGTTTTTGCCGAGTATTTATATTGATTTGTGCTTTACTTACTACCGCGACCGGTCAGTGCAGTAACCTTCCTTTTTTTCGATATACCAAGAAAAGCAACGAATGGCACTCAACGAAAGTATAGTCACGGTTTCCCAGTCCCAGTACTGACAAAGAAAATTTCAAATACATGTCACTAGATGGAGCGATATGCATAGATTTGTTATTTTCTAAAATTGATCATAAATATTGTATTGTTGTTGTTTAATCAACTTTCCTAAGACAAAATTATGGAATATTCACATTTCAAAGATTATTTGAACGAATCATTTAAAATTACTTCCAATAGAAGGCGCGGTTTTAAATATCTGAAAAAAGCCACTCGATTTTTTAAATTTGTATTGTAACACATTTATTTTGGTACAATGAAACTGTAAAACAATTCGTCACTGTATTTGAAGAAAAAAATTGTCACGAACCGAGAAAACCCTTTTCATTTCATTTCATTTATTTCATTAACAATTTTTACATTGTATCGAAATTTTACACAACGTTATAAAATAAAAATTAAAGATTTACAATTTTTTTTTTTTTTTTTTTTATAAAAACCGACTTGTAAGTAAATTTATTATTAATAAATTTACTTATAAGTCGCTTCTAACACCATCTATAGACGTGAAACGGAACCGAACGCAATCGAAGTAGTTATAAAAATAATCAGCCTAATCAGACGAAAAACGCTAGTTACATCGGCACGGTTTCTTTGTATGGGATGAGAGATCTGTATGCTAGTATTATATTATCTGTATGTCTAGCTTTCTATCCGGCAATTTGTTTTATGAATTGAATCACTACTTTCTCGCATTCTTTTTTAACGTTTTATCATAATATTAATGAATATGGCTAAACAGCTTTATAGCCTACTAGCTACTACTATACTATTATATTGACGTTCTGATTGTCATTCACGTTTTCTATTAAGTATTTAATAAGACGGATAGCTATCTTCAATTCCGAACTAATGACCAGTGAAGTGATCCTTTTTTTTTAAGCTTTGACACTGGTTTGGTTTTTTTTCACAGAAAGGTACTGTAATTTTCTACTATTCTCAATTTTATCGCCCCAAATCGTCAATTAAACAGCAATCTGTAGGATTTGCGGCATTTGTGTCGATCACAAGTGCGTTATTGTACAGAACATATGGACGATCGCGAGTACCCCGCGGTTCGCCCGAGGTGGTACTCTATGGGGTCCCCTTCAAAAAATACTATTTTGAAGTAGAAAATAGAGTTTTTAATAAAATGAACATTTTATTTGGTTTTTGCCGTAGCAATGTTAGAACTTCTTTATCAGATTAGATCCTAGACCTTTTTTTGAACTTATATTTTTTTTTAAACATATGAGGTTGTTACAGTCCAACGAGAATACGAAATCTTTTCACACCTAAAGTTTATCACTGTGTGATGCTAATATTAGTTTATTATTTACTTAGGTTCTGTCCGCGGCTTCGCCCGCGTTCATAGTTAAAAAAGAAATACTCCGATCGCCACCAAACTTTACAGGATTATCCGCTGGGTCAATCTAAAGATTGTCTGAAAAGTTCATTAAAATCGGTCCAGCCGTTTCGGAGTCCATAAGGATCATACACACATATTTTCTCTTTTATATATATATAGAAGAGAAACCTTGAATTGAATTTAATTTAGACAACAGTAGAAAACATTACACTTCGTTCTATTTATTTATTTATTTAAGTATACATGTGTAACATTACAGGTCACACCTAAGGCGTTACACAATGAGATAAAAAAAACTAATGGATCAGAGAAAATATAAGCTTATTATACACGATATAACAAAAAAACATGAAGAAAAATACAAAAAAGAAAAAACTTACAAAAGTAAAAAAAAAATGTACAAAGAATACATAATACAATTATTCACTAATCTAAATTTCATCCATTCAGAAGATAGAAGATTATATCGTAAGGAAACCGGCATGTCCTAGAACCAAAAAAATTGAAGACAGGTGACATCCACCAATCCGCACTGGCCCCGCGTGGTTCATTATGGCCTGTGTCCCAGCAGTGGGAACATTAAAAGGCTGATGATGATGATTTATTATATATTTTACTAGCTGACCCGGCAAACTTTGTTTTGCCATATAAACACCAAACATTTATCTACCCTACCCTACACTACCTTCCCTACCCTACGCTACACTACCCTACCCTACCCTACCCTACCCTAAACCACAAAAAAAAAAAAATACGTGAAAACCATCTTTTAACTTCAACGAAAATTAAAAAAAAAGAATTGGCCAAATTGGTCCAGGCGTTGTTGAGTTATGCGCTTACCAACACATTTTGCGATTCATTTTTATATTATATAGAAGATAGATTGTACACCACTTAATAGGTACAGAACAAACATTTATATAGAGCAGTGTTGGCAGTTTTCGCAGCGATGTTAAAACTGTTACTGACCAATAATTTAAATAAGTAGAGTCACTGCTCGGAACTGAAAATACCCTGTTTGATTTAAGTAGGTATATTTCACTAAAATTAGACTTCTTCCAGATTTGCCTATGCAGTAATCGCCGGTAAACTGATTTGCAATATTTCTACTTCGTAAACTCGACTATTTCCTGTTTCACTTTAAGATCTTAAGAGGGGACTCTAGTGAGACTTTCTCCTTACAAACACATTCTGCTGTTTTCTTCGTGGATAATGCCTCTAGAGCAATGATGTTTTTTCCATAAAATCTAGGTCTAATTAATACGTGCCTGTATCATTTCCTTTTTTCCAAAACATAATCACAAAAAGAAATATGACAATACAAAAATCAGAAAAAAAATGCCCGTTTTTACCGCCATGTTCAGAAGACTTTCAGACAAAATTTATAAGTTTTAACAAAAAAAGAAATGATAGGAGCATAGATATACTTTAAATTTTGATATAAGAATTTTTTAGATCAGACCAGTTTTCATGAAGAAAACAGCAGAATACGAAACGTCTTTTAGTTAAAGTTTTTGTAGGTAAAATCAGCCTGAGCTGCAGTTGTCCCTTTCGCACTTTACGGGGTGAGGTTGGAGGTGACGCGACGGAAATAGTTTTTTCAAATTCCTGTTGACTAGAGTCTGCTCTTAAGTAACCACGTGTACCGGTGAATCTATGAAAACAATAAGTTTACAACCACAGGCGAGCTAAATTGCACACATGCGGCAGACTTATTACGTATCTTGCAAGAGCAAAACGATAGCAATTTTTGCGCAATAATTGTTCTTCAACACAGAAGTTTTAGAAATAAGTGCATTTGACAAACTGCAAGCGATTAGCTAACGATTATTTAGGACCTACCATACCTACACCGTAGTTAATTCTGACTTTACGACGTAAACCGTTTGATCGCGAGATTATTGCTGTTTCTTACGTAATAAGCCTGCGGGATTCTAAAGCTTGGGTTTATGTGACTAATTTCGTTCTTGTAAGAGCTGTAGACTAAGGATCAAGACTTATTAACCTCTTCAACACAATCAATCTGCCTAGCTTTTGCCCAACTATATTGGGGTCGGCTTCCAGTCTAACCGGATTCAGCTAAGTACCAATGTTTTACGTGAAGCGATTGCCTATCTGACCTCCACAACCCAGTAACTGGGTAACACGGTACCTACCACTTGGCAAGAGTGGTGTCAGATCTCAAGCTTCTGACTACTCGTAACGACTGTCAAAGATCTTGAAATTACAGCCGAGACCAGCTGCTTAACGTGCTTTCTGAGGCACGGAAGAAAACTCGGTATGTTGAAATGGTCACCCATCCACGGACCGACCTCGTCAAGCGTTGCTTAACCTTGATGACCGACCAGTGCGACTGTTATTATTTAGTAGTGGTATTATTTCTGAAGGAAGGAATGATGGATATTAAGGAATTATTCTGGGGCGCTATCACCAATTACAGTGAATGGCATAATAGGTACTGCAAATATCAATGCGTTGCATTATTAATATTTTATTTTCCAAAACAAACCATAAGTCAAAACGACCACATGTTAAGAACAGATATAAACGTATAGTTCTTTGTTCTACTTACACCCAGTACAACAAGTCTCCACTAACATAATATAATCTCCAAGACTTGACGCCTCAATTTACACAAAATCTATTATTTGCGACACTTCGTCCTCGTCCGTCACCCGACACTGCCCGACACTCCGGACGGCCACAGATGGCGCTTTCATGTCAATCGTCATAATTAGGGGATTACGACCCCCTAATGACATGTTACATTGAGTCTCTCTTACGCCCCCGAACAAATGTTCAACAAATAAATACTGTTCGCTGACTTGTTGCAAGTCAGGCGCAATTTATCGACTCTAATTGATTCTACCCCTAGTGATTTCGCCGAGATAAAATTGTTTGTTGAAATTGAAAACAGAAATACTTGAAGCTGTTCGATGAATATCGATGTGACCTTCCCTGTCGATCAATTCAATTTGCCACACACTTGTTCCGATAGATTGATAAATAATTGAAAGTTAATACCCACCACTAACCGAGACGATTCAAACACGACAGCCCATTAAGACGGTACCCTGACCAAAAAATTGGCATGAGATATGAGCATTCCTATTGGTCTAGCGGCACTGGTGGGGCATGAATTACAGTAGTGAATACGCCCAGATTTTAGAATAAAATCTTTATAAAATCGAATATTGGTCCTTTGAAAAAAATAATCTACACAAATGTTCGTTATTAAATTGTCTATCTATTAGTGTTAGTACAAAAAATAATTAATGAACACTTTACGAGGAGATGCATAATATCAATAATTATTTCTCATTTTTATGTTTTTTTGGAAGAAGATTAGTGAAATATATACAACATTTAAAAAAAAACTAAATCTACCATTTTAGAATCAATATTATGTAGAAATTTAATATATTTTTATTAATTGATATTTCTTTTTAAATAACGAGTAAATAGCTCCTGAAAACAGCACAAAAACGGCTTGCGCGGCGTTTTGCTCGGGGTACCGCCTTAATAAAAACCACACAAAACAGAACATTTTAACGGGAGCATCTAAAATAACCTTTTTAATTTCTATCTCTAATGGCTTAATCGCATCTCGGAAAAATGTCAGCTAAAACGCGAAACCAATATATTCGCCATCAAAGCCCCTAAAAACATGGAAGCGAGTAAAAAAATACAACCTTTTAAACGTTAAAAGGCCCCGTTTACCGCGGACGCAAACACTTAGCTCCATGTTAATTAATAAGTAGCCAGGAACAGCGTCAAAGGGAATGCATGAATACTTCCAAACCGACCTCCGACGGTGCTTTTAAAATCTCCCCCACTTAATTCAGAAGCTCAGAGAAACCGAAGGTAAAGTAATTATGTCGCCAATATGCGAATTTTTCACAAAAATGAACGTTACGTTTGAAGCATTCCCGCGCAGTGCGGCCATGTGGGAATACAATTAAAACGAGCTAAGGATCGCTATTTGGAATTCGTTATGAGGATTAACTACTTTGAATTGTGGATTTACTTTTCTCTGCTTGCTCTATATTTTTCCCTAAACCGTTTTCATGAGGACGAAGTAATTCAGTTAAAATTCACACACCTACCTAAGGGTTAATTTACATTTCTGTTCTTTATTTGTCTTTAAATAAGGCAGTATTCCTACTGAATATTTAAATGGTTGAATTGCCATGGGTTTTTAATTGGCCCCCCAAAAATAAAATCACCGAAATCCATATTTTCCCTTGAGTAATGCAATTTTTTTTTACCCTTTTCAAAATGCTAAGATAGTTTTTTGTTACTTATTGAACATAACCGAAAATATAGTTTATCATCCTTTAGGTATCGATATCTTCAGAATGCACACCATAATCCTATAGTATATAGAAAAACCTGTAAAAGACTCGAAAAGTCCAGCCGCAGTCCAGCTCAAACGTCTGCGGCGAACCTCTGGACGGGAATCATTAGCCTCTTAACAGCGTTAGTTAAAGCAACGCAATTACACGGGCCGTGCGATCTTGACCTACGGCAAGGGGTCGATGCGCAACGCCGGTATGCAAATAAGACCGTTTCTTTAGTAGTGGAGCTGACGTCATTTGGAATGGAAGGATTGGCGTATTTGTGGTAATCTGGAAGAGTGAGCTGTGATTTTGTTTTGAGGTCAATTGGATTGGACTCTTTAGTTAAATATCGATATAGATTGTCTCTAATAGTCTTGAAGACCTGATGAAAGCCACTGAACCAGCAATTATTATGGCCACCGGATCCAAAATATTGAAAGAATTTACCATTGGCTTGAGTAGAAGAAGATTAAATCCAATAGTCCAATACTTTACAATCTTATTACCACATTAACTTAATATTTTCATGCTCCAATGTTTTAACCCACTTTTTCTCCAACAGCGGAAGGCGCCTTCAAAAAATTAAAGCCGGAGCCAGGCGGGGGCAGCGGCGGAGTGTCTGGTGGTGCATCAGCCCTGTCTCCAGCCTTAGGTCCTCAACATGCAGGGCATACACCTACGACAGCTTCATGCCCCACACCTGCACGACGGCGACATAGAACTACCTTTACACAGGTATTTAATTATGACATTATAGAAGAACTAGCACCTTGCCAGTAACTTAAAGCGCACGGGAATCCGATTGCCCGGGGGAACTCTTTACTGCTGGTCTACATTATAAAGGGAATATCTCTGCCCGCTTGCAATCTCAAGGGTTTTGATCTAGGCGATGATGAAGAAACAAAGAGCGAGATAGTCAGAACTTTTCTTCTTCGTTCATGTGTGGCACAAGGTCCTCAACATGCAGGACATATTCCTACCACAGCGTCCTATCCTACACCAGCACGCCGATGACATATGGCCACCTCCGCATAAGTATACATGCCTTACCTTATGTGCTCTATCATACGCTCCTATGCCGTTGGCTTTAGACTACTTACATTCAACCTGGTATGACTTTGAAGGTCTAGATTCATAGCACACGCTTTACACTAACCCTAGCGTTTGCCATGTTTCATATCATAGGAAAAGAGCTGTCCTTTTCCGACTGTTTGGAGATGGCTATATGCCGTTGGGAAAGGACAGGTCTTTGTATTTGCAAGCACCCCTGTGTCTGTAGCTCCCCAACGACAAGACAAAACTCTAAACATGCTTACAAGTCTACCTGAATACCTTCAAGCAGTTTTTCCTATCCATACAAAACAATAGTTTATCTAAATTCAGTGTAGGTTTTCTGGCAGGGTTTTTGAGCAAACATATTCAAAGCGAAAAGTTTCAGATACGAGCTCTTTCGTCAGGGGTCCGTTTTTATTGTGCAGGACCGTCCATTGACATTTAACACAACTTGACGCAAAATAACATAAATAGGAAAAGGTTCTCAAACTCATTAGGCTTAGGGAAAGCCCACAATTAATTCGGCAGATTTGGCTGTCTATGTAATTTTACGTCAAATTTCTAAAAGTTTCAGATAACTTTTCAGATTTATTCTCGGTGTTCTCTCAGCAAACAGCATCTACTTAGCTACTTATCAAATTTTGCCCTAAATATTATGCTTGCTCAATAACCCTCTATACTATTTACTATGTTCAATTGAATCAACACTATCTTCTCCAAAACTCTGCTTCCACATAAGAAATT
This sequence comes from Orthosia gothica, assembly GCA_949775005.1. Lineage (NCBI taxonomy): Eukaryota > Metazoa > Arthropoda > Insecta > Lepidoptera > Noctuidae > Orthosia > Orthosia gothica. Next base: position 12,434,628 of record OX459044.1, read on the forward strand.
GGCTCAGAATGTACAGGTTTATTTCTTCAAAACAACATCTCAGTTTCGGTGCTCCTGTTCAGATTATGTATCATTTGCTGACGTGCCATTTGGTCCGTTTTCCTCTACCCTAGATGACCTGAACAACGCCTTTGAAGCAACAATAAACTTGCCCACCTACTGGGCCCGAACAACCTATAGGTACTTAATTAAAATGTACCACAAAACGAGAGAAGTCTGAGTCTTTACCCCAGATTCCTAACAGGTTGATTACTATAACTAAATTATTGTTGTTTTATTGCGATAGGAACAATTAGCAGAATTAGAAGCGGCTTTCGCCAAATCACATTACCCGGACATTTACTGTAGAGAAGAGCTGGCACGGACGACGAAACTCAACGAGGCGAGGATACAGGTCAGTAAACTATTCTTCATTGTCATTTTTATTATGAACACCGTAAATAAGTTCGACATAGATGTAATGAGTAACATTCTCTTTATTTTTTAGGTTTTATTTGACTTAAATTCAACATTACCGTCGCTCACACACTAGCCCTTTCCACTGTTTTTTTTGCTGTGTGCCGCTCCTCTAGGGGCCATTGATTTTCGGAGATAAAAAGTAGCTTATGACACACAGGAATAGTGAATCTTTTTTTTTTCATTATCAGATTTTTTCTAATATTAGTTTAGATAATTATTCTGGATGTTCGAAAATAACTTGTTAAGGCCAAAACTCACGGTCTCGTCCTTTTATTAAGCAGAACACAATCTTGATGTCGCCTTTTAGGGATATCAAATTGTATGATCTGATTGTAATCTAGTAAACTAATTTTAATCCCCTTTTATTTGCCCAAAAGTAAATAAAATCCACTTATGGCTACAGATTAATAAATAGGTACTAGGAAAAAAACACCATTCCAATAGCAAACAACTCTACATAAAAAGTCCAAAATATCCGTATTAATTTTCGAAAGAAACCATAACATGCACAAGGATTTTATATTCAGATTCATTATGTTAAATATTCACCACATTCACGATTCAATTAACGGACACAGGAATGTCGGCAAAAATGGACCACCCGCGGTGTGAATAAAAACGCACGTAAAATATAGCAGCAGCACAATAGTATCACGCCAGTCGTTCTTGGATGGAATTGTCGAAATATCAATGATGCGCGAATACTCGGATAATACAATTTGGAGCGTAGGCCGGAGGCGGATTGAATTAAAGTGGCATCTGTCGGGCTCGACCGTATGAATACGAAATGCTTACAGTAACTCGCGAGAGATCTTTATCTCAGTTTTAAAATCGCTCAATCCCCCGGGACCCTCGCTATTGATTTGTCCCCGGAGCACCTAATTTGTCGCTTTAGATGTTTTATTCAGAACATGACTTTTAGCATCCTCTATTAACGTCGCGTATATCTGTCTAACTAAGACTTTTTCGTAGCACTTTTTTACGAGTGCTATTACCGCACCTTACAAAGAAATTCTTCTTTCTAAAAGTAATCCAATCATCACATATTAATTCTCATACATATGAAATAGCTTTCAAGTGATATTTTATTCACTGTCGCTCCATCAAGACGACAATTACTCTTTTCTTTCAAGCGCAACGCATGTCGAAGCTTTTCTTAGAAATGAAAGGTTATGAACGAAACGACATTATTTCATACTTTTACGTCAGTAGCGACGTTAAAAGCACGTGAAATGCGCGTAGGCGAGCGTACGCCACGCTTGTGAGTACCTACGGGTGAACACGTATGTAAGTAGGTACACTCGCGAGCCGATACATGATGTATGTGTAGCTGTATGCCCGTGCACGCGCGCTCCGTAGGAGGCTATTAACGTTTAGGCGACGCTACATAAGAATGTAAACGTTAAAGACGACGTCGACGTCGAGTTCCCTCCTTCTAGAGGAAATTTCGATATAAAAATACAACGTCGTCGGGTGTGCGAGGGTCGCGGGCGGGGGCGGAGGGGGGTGGCCCCTGAGGCATTGCAATCCCATCAAATGGATCCGTAACGAAGTTAGCCGCTCATCCTCCCCGCGCGCCTCTCGACATTGTCTCTGCCCTCAAATGAATTCTACAATTGGAAATAAGAAAATGTTTTGTTGGATCCCCGTGCTTTTTCAGTTTAAAGGCGACCGTTTTCTTCGGATAACTCGGTCCTCTGCCGCGGTATTAGATAGCTATCTATAGCTCGCTCTGTCCTGAACAAAGTGTCTTAGAGAAAGATCTTTACTTAGTTAACTCTATCTCTAAATTGTTTCTTGTTGATTGGGAGTGTTCTGTTTGAAAATGTTTGATGTTTTAGTTATGATTATGCCTTGCTATTAGTTTTGTTTGAATAGGCATCGTTTATAACGAAAATAGTTTGTAGCCTTTAAGGCATTTCCAACTCAAATCAATAAGTTTGAACTCGTTGCTTGTTTAGTTTCCTAGTTTTATCGTCATTTGAAATATAAATTAAGGCTACATGGATAACTAGGTGTCATTATTAAATGTATATGGTAAGTTAATACATAGATACCCCAATGCCTTAAATGAAATGCCAATAATAAACAATTTACAAATTGTATTCTTTAAGATTCATTTTGTATGTTTTATTTTGCAATTGCTTCACGCTGAAGCTGAATGTTTTATTTTGATTCATACATCATATAATACCGGTTTTGCCACGGCTTTTTCGCTAACATCAGACGTTCCATCTTTGACAATTTATCTTATTCATTATAGCCGTTGCTTTCAGCCAGTATTTGCAAGCATTTTTTTACTTTCGGTCGCTTTAAAAAGTATTATGGATGTTGACTAAAATATTAGTAGTTATTTAATAGTCCGTCAGGCAGATTAATAAAAAATATTGGACACGTATTTTTATCCCGTAAACAAAAAAATAACGACGATACACAGTGCGTTGAAATTTCGCGTAGCGTTACGTTTTCGTACGCTTTGTGCTCAAAATTTACGTCACAAGCCCCCACTCCACACCACTCCTGACAATTGATGCGCGTAATCTTTGTCGATTTTTATTGATTTGATAAAACAAAAAATATTTTTTGATAATTGACGAACTAAATATTTTTTTTCCTCTCATCTCTATTATATCCCTACAAATAAGTTTGGATATTACTGCCATAATCGAATCGATTGTACAAAGCAACGTTTATTTAAACCGTGCGGAAATCGCTTCATTTTTCATTACAACGCGCAACGCAGGAAGTCGGGTAGCTTTGCGAAAAAACTAATATCCCATTTATGCTTCCTCCCCCATCTATACCTACTATAAGAAGGGAGTGGTTCCCAATCTGTGGGATCATCCCTTCTAAACGGAAATATAAATACGGAAAAGCCGTGTGTCTTTTGGTCAAAAGAGGTTATAAAACTATTGTTTGGGTTTGGTTGGCATCTATACTATAGGAAAAAGTTGTATTTTTGTATGTAACGAATAAACTTAAAAATTACTGAACAGATTTCAAAAATTATTTCACCTTTGGGAAGCTACGCTATCCCCGAGTGACATAGGCTACTTTTTATCCCTGTATTCTCACGGGAACGGGAACTACGTGGGTGAAACCGCGAGACGTCCGCTAGTATGGTAGAAAGTCAGAAATCTGGTGGTTGGTAACTGAAATCGTCATGAGGTATTAGGTAATGCCCGTGCCTAGTCTGTATTAGAAGAGGCCATTGTCTTGCAGTGAAACATAAACAGGCTGTTTTTACTATTAAGTCTGCTTTGTTTTGCTAAATTTTATTTCGTATTCAGATTTTTATTAATCTGAAAACCTTTATAATGCAAGAAACTCGATCATCAAATAATACGATGTTTTCATGTTGCGAACTTAGTACAGTACGAACACATGCAGCCGTTTGCAAAAAGCGTAAAATCACTCTCTGATCCCTCAATAAACAAATGAGTAAAAAGCTAAAACGGAAAAACAAAACATAAGTTTTCCATACAACACACATTTTATGAAAACAAATCACAGAAGACAATGTTGAGAAACGCCGATACAACATACCTACATAATGTATATTTTGGATAGGGTGGGTGGCTTCACTAACTGTTAGGTATAGGGTATATCGGTTTATTTATATGGAGAGTGCGTACAGAGGGCGCTCCGCCCTCCCGGGCTCGAGGAGGGAGGGTGGGGGCACTCCACCCTCTCCCTCTAATCAGCTCTAATCACCATATCAAACGACGCACGCTTTCATTCCCGTTGACAACACACAGATTAGGGGCTCGTGTGTTTTGGCCATTGTTTTAGCTATATAAATGTACAAACTTATAATATGTATAACACTGGCTGAATACATGGATGATTTATCTAAGTTTGTAACCTAGTTCCTTCTTCAAACGAGAATGGTACTTATTAGTATGCCTAAAGGATATATTTTGCTAGTCTACTTATTTGGTAGGTCTAGTTTAGGTCACACTTTTGTCAAACTGCATAATTAGGTGGGTACCTATTAATCTTATGCTGAATTAAACATAAATATAACGTTATGATATTGTATTGTATACTAGCTGTCCCACGCGGCTTCACTCTCGTCAACTGGCTACGTCTACCTACTCATCTACCCTACCTACCCTACATACATGATTGTTGCGTAACTTAAACCGTTTACGTAGCGCACGCAACGGAAGCTCTCAAAAAGGAATATTTTGCCCGTTTTTGCAACATTTTGCATGCATGCTCCGCTCCTATTGGTCATAGCGTGATGTTATATAGCCTATAATCTTCCTCGATAAATGGACTATTCAAAACAAAAATAATTTATATATATACAATACCAACCAGTAGTTCCTAAGATTAGCGCGTTCAAACAAACAAACAAACTCTCCAGCTTTATAATATTAGTATAGATTGGCCTGATGTCCAAAACTCCACATTTCTGTGCGGATTTTGCGTATTCACATATTGCAAAAAATAAAAAATCGGCTTCAGCGACTCAGTGGAAATGAGAGTTCCATTTGACATCACATTACCACTAGTCATAAGATTAACAAAGCCTTATTATTCATATCTCCGCTCAAAACATAAATATTGTAAGCTTCTTCATAAAATATTAAAACCCCTACTTCTCCCAAACAGGTGTGGTTTCAAAACCGTCGCGCCAAATACCGCAAGCAAGAGAAGCAGCTGCAGAAGGCGCTTGCACCAGCAGTGCTGCCTGGCTGCAACGGCATGATGAGGAACATCCAGGGCTACCGAGGGTACCAGCCTTATCCGCATCCGAATACCATCAACAGATACCCACAGGTAACATGGTCAACAGTCATCAACATTATCATTCTTAATTCTTCATCATCTTCCTGAGGAGTTCATGGATAAGGTCATAGGTCTATCTTGAAGGTTAAGGAACGCTTATTGAAGTCGGTTTGTGGATGAGTGACCAAACTGAGACTTAACCGTGCCCCAGAAGCCGTTGGTCGTGGTTGCCACTTGTAGAACTTTTACAGTCGTTTGGATCAGAAAATCTGCCAGTAATCTTGTAAGATACTGATATTCACCTATAAATAGTTCAACTAATATTTGCGCGCGGCGCCATGCGTGCGTGCTCTGTGCGTATGCTTGAAAATACACAGCTTTAATTTGTGTGACAGTGACGCGGCAGTGCAAACAACCACCCACACATGCTTACCCACACATAGCGCCGTGCGCAAAGATGTCTTGAACTATTTATATACGTTTAGGTTAGGCAACCATGTTGGGGTCAGCTTTCAGTCATCATTCACTTCCTTTTCTTTCATTTCATTAATTTCTCATACAATCCATCCATCCATTGGCCTACCTCTCCATCCATGTAAATCGATTAACAATATCTTACTCGTAATACTTGTTTGTTTACCATTAGCCGAACGCATGCAATTACTGGCTAAATGTTTTTATTCTTTGCAATTTTATGGTAATAACTGCTTCACACAGATTCAATTTCGAGTGCCAATAAGTCCTGAAACACCAGCTGGAATGGAATAGGGGTCAACAATTACTTTCATTTGGGTTCCGTTTCTTAAAAATAATATGAACGTCGGTCCGTAAGGTTTAAACTCCGCCTTTACATCGTCACGTGTATTTACTAAGTACCAAGTTTTTTTTCAAATATTTGTGAGAAAAAAATATTTTTTGTCTTGAACTATACGTCTAAAGTTTGGACTAAAGTTGGTGCAGGCTCTGATGTCCATCGGAAAGTCTACTCCGAAATTTTATTGTACCTACTGATTAATTAAGGTGCACACAAAGTAAGTCAGCGGTCCGCTATTTGGTGACCCCTGGAATAGATATTGCATGACCAGTCAGGACTCTGTAAAATACTTTATTCATCCGATTCATTTATCATAGACATAATCAGGCTTTCAGAACTGGATTTCGGCCACATAATTAATGACAAACTTAAAACACATACAAATACATACAGGATGTGTTCGTTTTCGCCACAATTTTGGCGTCATTACTATGCGGCGCTAATCAGTCTCCGTGATTACGCCATAATGCGATTGAACGCCCGGCCCGACTGACCGACGAAAATAATGCAAATACTCGGCCACACGTCCCAATAATTCTCGAACTGTATAAATAAATGTATCACCATGTATGTAGATTCTGAACGATTTGTAGGCTGATTGAGATTGTGTGCAATGGTTAGCTTAGGGTAGCCTCGAAGTTAGATCAGGACTGCCGACTAACCTGATATCAAGTCGCACACAATTTGGCGTTGATTTCTCATTAACTTCATCGCACTATATATAACAACTATATATCTATATATATAAAAGAAAGTCGTGTTAGTTACTTCACTTATAACTCAAGAACGGCTGAATCGATTTAGCTGAAAATTGGCAGGGAGGTAGCTTAGAACCAGGAGAAGGACTTAGGGTAGGGTAGGGTAGGGTAGGGTAGTGTAGGGTAGTGTAGGGTAGTGTAGTGTAGGGTAGGGTAGTGTAGGGTAGGGTAGTGTAGGGTAGTGTAGGGTAGTGTAGGGTAGTGTAGGGTCGGGTAGGGTAGGGTAGTGTAGGGTAGGGTAGTGTAGGGTAGCGTAGGGTAGTGTAGGGTCGGGTAGGTTAGGGTAGGGTAGGGTAGGGTAGGGTAGGGTAGGGTAGGGTAGAGTAGGGTAGGGTAGTGTAGGGTAGGGTAGGGTAGGGTAGTGTAGGGTCGGGTATGGTAGTGTAGGGTAGGGTAGGGTAGGGTAGGGTAGGGTAGGGTAGGGTAGTGTAGGGTCGGGTAGGGTAGGGTAGTGTAGGGTCGGGTAGGTAGGGTAGATAAATGTTTGGTCTTTTTATGGCAAAACAAAGTTTGCTGGGTCAGCTAGTAACACTATATATGCAACTGTTGTCTCGAAGGGGTAGGTTGAACACGGTTAATACATTTCGCTAGTGTGTGTGTTTCAGTTCCATAATATATCTTGCACGTTAATTATATTTAATATGAAATAAGAAAGGTCGCCGTCTTGTCAGATGGCATAGGTGCAAAATCGCACCATAGTCTACAGACGCTGCAAAAAATATTTTCTAACACCATGACAAATACTAATTTAATCTCGTAGTGTTACAATAAGTCTGCGTTAAGTTTTTCACGCAAGTAGGCCTTGAACTAATTGCAGGCACTTACGAAATGACAAGGAGTCGGTTAGTTAGCTGGTGTAGCTAGCTATACCACAAAATAGGTAATAGTACTGACGGTTGTACAATATAATTTATCCTATTTAAATAAAAATAACAATAACTATTATAATAAGTTATAAAAGCAGAGCTAACCATCATGGCCGCTTCGCTGACCTAACGTAATTCAGTCCGCACCGCTATCCCATTAACACAAGTGTTAATCGGTATGAAACATAAAGCCACGGATTAATTTACGCGATTAACATAAAACAGGGCGGGAAAAATCATTATGTTCGCAGCCGCGCGAAGCTGCGTGCTAGTAATGAGATGACGAGATTGCGAATACGGTTTTATTATAATAGTAGCTCGGTTTTTGTATAGTTATGTTGGTTTAGTGTTGACGAAGTGGGTTTTATGTGGGATGTTTCATTTATAGCGTGGTATGTGTACAAGGAAAGATTATAAATGTTAAATTGTTCTCAACAATAAACAGTATCCGCAGGCTTATTACGTATCTTTTGCAAGAGCAAAACGATAGCGATTTTTGGGCAATAATTGAAAAGAAAGAATGAAAGAAAAATATTTATTTGTGACCCGCACAGGAGACACGAGAAAATAAGCATACACTTAAACAATAATAAAATAAAAACCCTGTGCGAGACCAAAAAGGGTTTTTATTTTATTATTCTATCCTATCTCAGCAATTGCTCTTCCATACATGAGTTTTCAAGTCGAAGGCGTTTTTTTTTTTTCATTATGCGCTTTTGACAAACAGCGAGTGATTAGCAAACGATTGTGTAGGACCTGTCATACCTACACTGCAAGTAATTCCGACTTTTATGACATAAAGCGTTTGATCGCTATCGTTTTGCTCTTGCAAAAGATACGTAATAAAGCCTGCCGATCTACCGATACCGAATCCAATAGAACTTGCACAAGATTTGTTTCATTGGTATCAAACACGTCTGGTCATAAATGACTACTATGTTGGTAAATGTACAAGTAAAGATTATAATTGACTTTCACCAGTCTGGTGCGAATGTCAACTTCATAAATGTCAATGAAAGGGTAGACAAGCACAAGAAAGCATCACAAGCAACTTGTGTCATACTCATGACCAACAGCAGGTCGATTCCGTAGACATCTCACCGTGATGACGTAAGTGAAGTGAGCTTGAAGTGAGCCGTCATTTCAACCGCTGCTAGCGGTCGACAGCTCACTTAGGCCTGATGTGAAGTGAGACGGTGAGATGTCTACAGAATAGCACTACAGAGATGGGTTGCATCCGGTTAAACTGAAAGCCGTAAAGAACATAGTAAAAAAAAAATCCTAAGCACATTATGGATTCTATATAGGTCTTTGATTATATCAGCTCATAATCATTCACTCCAATTATCCATTTTCTGACAGCAAAAAAATTTGCACATGAGGGCAACAAAATAGTGCACAACTAAACACTTAATTATAAACTAAATAAATATGTATATAGCACACAATACATACATATATATAAATAAAACAAAGTCGTGTTAGTAACACCACTTTTAACTCAAGAACGGCTGGATATTTTTTTTTGTTTTTGGATTCTCTGGAATAGGATAATAAGTAATAAAACATCCAAAAAATTAACGAAAAAATATACAATTTGCGAACACAGCGTCATCTCTGATACATGAAAGAAACAAAGCACATACAAAAATGAAAATGGCGTTGTATGCTGGTTCCGGTATTGCCAGTAGACTTTAAATTTTTGGGAATCGTTGAAATAATTTCTATGGCAAAACAATGTTTGACGGGTCAGCTAGTACTCGTAATACACATATATTATTATTTTCTAAAATCCTAATAAATATCTTTGACTCTATAATTTAACAGTAATAACACCGAGTTTCAAATGCTAACCACTATTTTCTCCTACAGCACCACGGCAGTTACGAAGAGTTGCAGAAGGACATTTTCTCGTTATCACAGATGGGTGGAGGCTCCTACCCCATGCCTCAGGGCTTCTCCATGGGGCACGGTGCCAATATGAGCGCTGTCGGCATGAGGCAGGATACTATGGGTGAGCTTATTGAAAAGTTGATAGGCTAACGCGCTAAATTAATTATTTTCTCAATCCTGGCTTCAAATTCCATCGTCTTAAGGGCAATAATCAGGATCAAGATTGAAATACATGCTTAAATTTAGGCGTTATCCTTGTGGACAGAGTTCAGAAGGTTTGTCTCAAATGTTACTACTAAATAAGTATATTAATTTAATTAAGATCCGAATAGTGGTTCCTCAATCCTTACGGACATTAATATTTCCACTTGAACCTATTATTGGAATCAAATATAAAGGATCACAATGTTAGGACCTATTAATATTAATGATATGTTTTATCTGTCGTGCTAGGTAACTGGGCTTATCCCAGTTGTAAACGATCTTTTGTGCCTATTGCCCTTGTTTGTTCTGTCTCCAGCTTGATATGGAGGGAAGTGGAAATTATGTTTTTGTTTTCCTAATACTTTATTATTATTATTCCTTTATTATTTTCTGATTAATTTTGTTGCGATATCCAAGACAGTTAAATTTAGTAAAAAGGAGCTCGTGGCTAAATAAAAACAGCCGCACGGGTCGATCTATAAGGTTAAGCAACGCTTGACGAGGTCGGTCCGTGGATGGGTGACCATTTCAACATACCGAGTTTCACCCGTGCCTCAGAAAGCACGTTAAGCCGGTGGTCCCGGCTGTCATTTGAAGATCTTTGACAGTCGTTATGAATAGTCAGACGCTTGAGATCTGACACCAGTCTAGCCAAGGGGTACCGCTGTTACCCAGTTACTGGGTTGTGGAGGTCAGATAGGCAGTCGCTCCATGTAAAACACTGGTACTTAGCTAAATCCGGTTAGACTGGAAGCCGACCACAACATAGTTGGGAAAAGGCTAGGCAGATGATGATCCAAGACAGTTAAATTCATTCTCCAGAACTTCATCGAGCTTAATTGTCTCGGCGCTTTTCTGGTGGTCGCCACTATTGATTTTGGCTTTCAGGATTGGTTGCAGTGGTAGCCAAAAAAAAAACACTGGAAAGCTTTTTTATCACATGCTAAAACATTTTCATAGTTTAATAAAAAACGCAAAAAGAAAACGTTTCGTTTTGTTATATGTATATTTGTTTATCTTTCAAGTAGATATGTGTTGATCAAAAGACTGACAAACATAAACCATGTCTCGAGCAAAAGCAAGTAAAACAACCAAAAAGACTAACAAAATAACAACCACCCGAAAATTTTAAATATTTTCATACAACAAATTACACTAAGAGCGAAACCAACTAAAATGTAAGTTTGTAGCGAAGAACAAAAAGCGGTAGACGACGGCAGAGCGGCAGCTTTCATCAAGTTCCTATTAGACCCGTCAAGGCAATTACAAAGTTGGCTGGAGCGAAGATGATGCCGCGTTTTTATACAAATATCCTTGTAATAATGGGAAAACTTGCTCCTCGAGTCCTCGCCACAGATGATCGCGAAGAAAAAGAACTTGATTACAATTTATTAATATCACCCGGTTGGATTTTTTATTACTCTTTGTCGGGTTTGTGATTGCCGGCATGCGGCTATAATCTTTTGCGATTGAAAGAATTGAATATCTTTAGAAAGAGGTACACGTGTAACATAATGCCGTGAAGCATTTATGTGTCACGAATTTGTTATAGACACGATTTCGTTCAATATAACACACTTTAACTATTTTTTTTTTTACTTTATTATCGTAACGCAACCATAAATTTTAATTACCTACCTCATTTTACGAGCAAACACGTTTTAATTTTTTATATTTGGTCCACACGAAAACCAACCAACCAATACCCAATTTTGGATAAAATATTCTCATTTCTCTCAGTGCTTTCTCTGAATTAAGTAAATAGAGTACACCTACCTTCCCCGTCTACCAGAGAATGTAGAATTTCATATAATATTTTCAGTAACCAGAACATGCAAAATAACACAAATATACTCAATACTCAATACTTTATTGCATTCCATATGTATTACATAGATGGTATAGACATGGTAAAAGATCAATATGGACCCCGTCGGGCACAGCAAATATTAGGAGAGAGGAAGAGGGCTAAGTAGCATTTCAAGGCATTACATAGTATCAAAAAACTAATAAAAAATATTATAAATGTTAAATTGGATGTATAATTGAGGGATTTTTTTTATTTTGCTATTGATTTGTCATTAAAAAACTCCTTAACTGAGTAATATGACTTGGATTCAAGAAATTGTTTCACTTTATTAATAAATATATTTGTTTTGTTTATTTCTCTAATATCATTTGGCAGTTTGTTATAAATTTGTATGGACATTACTATAGGTCTACCGGAATCTCATGGCAAATGTGGAAATAAAAATTTGTTGTGTGCAATACTGGGGAAATTGGATTAAACGATCATGATACTGTTTAATTTTTATTTATGTCTTTAGTATTATTGAACTTGAGGTACCTGTATTATAGTAGTCACTGCAGATCTTTGTGTCTTTGAACTTGGTCCTGCCAAAGACAGAGAGACACAAAGACACAAAGATCCACTGTGAGTATTATAGGTATGTGTATGAATAATGTTGTTATACATCGGGTTCTTAACATAGGAAAAATAAATCAATTGAATATTAATTAATGTACTAATTTATTATATATCATTTAAATCATACTAATAACTTAAAACCTTATTCAGAACTAGAAAACTAGAATACGATTCCATGAACTCCACTGGCATTTCAAAAACTTGTATCTTTGTAGTTTTATGTCATCTCTCTCCATCAAAATGGTTCTTTTTCATTGGCATTTAACATATTCAAAACCAATCTCTTTATGTATAAAGTCTGTAAAAAATAATAAAATGTATCACATTACTTGAAGTCATTCATCATCATCAGTCTATATATATATTTTTTATGTAAGTTTTATGGCCTGGTTGCTAGGGCCTTTTAGCCACGTCTTTGGAAAGAGTTTTGGATCTTATATTTATTCTTTAGTATGCGTTAGAATGCGGATGTAACAGATTCTAATGTTTTTTGGAGTATTTGGCAGCAAATTGTATCGAGTCAGTCTTCCCAGTAAGCTTTGCAGGGGCAGTCAAACTACAATAAAATACTCCGCTCCACTATCCCGAGATCGCTTCTCTCAATGATTTTACAAATTGTCCAGTTGCGTAGACAGTTGAGACACAAAACTACACCAATAATATATCACAATATCCACTAGGAATCAATTTGCAAATAATATTAACAGCCACTTAACTTCACTCGATAAAAGCCCGCCAAAAACTCCCGTCTATATACACGTCCCACTGCGCAGATTATTACTTAATATTTTTCTTACGTCAAAGATTCTCAATCTCCGTTAAAATCAATATCTTGTCGAAGAATTAGTAACAGTTACATTACTGTTGCCATTGCCTTCCGGCCATCATTCGATGTGCCCTGTGTATTAACCATATAATAAAGCCATACCATAAAGTAATGGAAAGAAATAAAAATTAAGTAAGAAAAATATAAAATAAACTAAAAGTATCAAAACAAGTCAGTCCAACTTACCGGTCTACTCTACGACGCACTTTAAAATCAAAGATTGAGTTTGATTTACGCCTTCTTCTGCCCTTATTTTATGATAGACATTGAAAACAATATGTCTCGCTTGAGATCGAAGTGGGTTTTTCGACATTTTCACAAAAATAACAAATTTTCAAGATAATATCAAAAAAATTCAGCAGCGGTTGACACATCAAGTACTTTGATTTGACAGGTGACAATTGACATTGCCATATGAAAATCACAATTTAAAAAAAAAAAAAATGCCATGAGATTCTGGTAGACCTATAAAGGGCTGGTTGAGTGCATTTTTAGTCGGGATTGAGGTATGTTTATTTTATTTTTGTTGTGTCTAAAATTAAATCTTGTTTGTGTTTCTTCGCAAGTTGTGTAAAAATCTGGATGTTTTCTGACAAATTGAAACAGTGAAAAGATCCTTATATCACTCAATTTATTAACAGTCTAGAACAACTCGTATTTCCTTGTCATCACCTACAATCACCCCACACACACATAGGCCACATATCGATTGCAATATAATACACACACTCATGCAATGATGTAGTGTAGGCCGTCAAACCCGCGGGTTGTATAATTGATAGCGTCTTGAGCATGTGGCCGGAGATTGATCGTTTATATGTTCATATCAAGACGCTATGTGTGACCTAATATCGTAATATTAGAAACTAATAACTGGCCTTGGGCCGTTTAGGTTCGAGATACTAAACTACAAGCAAATAACAAATGGTGAGGTTATAAAAGAATACTTATTTTTAGCCTAAAAAACTGATAAATCAATTTTAGTCAATTTATTTTTAATAGAATTACGTTATTTGATACTGAGAGTGCTCATCGAGTGTTTCGAGATATAAGTAAACGGTTAGTCGATATTTTCCGTGACCAGTGGGCTGGGCTTTTCTTCGGAAAGAGAATCAGCATTGCTATCCAACGTGGCAATGCTGTCAGCGTTTTGGACACGTTTCCCATTGACGTCGATGTGGACAATTTTTTTGTTGCCCGGTGAGCAATTTTTTTTTAGTTAATAATTTTTGTTTTATTGTTTCTAAGTTGAGTTTAGAGAAGTTGAGAGTTGAGTTCTTCCTTTTGATACTTAGAAAAGTATCAATTTGCTACTAACACCGTTCCACTTTCTTAAATATTGGTATACTTAATAATAAAAACACGTTCATCTGTTTCATATTTAACAAAGGATAATCGAAATTATCTTCTCCATTTGATAGGTTAACAACCAATAAATCCGCCATTTCAAGATAAAAATTTTATCGGTTTCCGTAGGTACCCAGAATCCATTTACTGCACTCTATTTCAAAAATAGAAACGGAAAAAAACCCTCGAGGCGATAAACCGTGAAATACGAAGCGGCCGCAGGCGCAAAGATTCCTGCGTAAGAAAAAACGAGCAAGTAATGGAGGAGAGGCATCGTACCGTAGATATTCTAATAAGAAAATTTCCACTACATTTACTTTGGCAGGCGTCCTCGCGGCGTCTTGGCAAATATCTTATTTCCTGCGGCGAGATTGCATCTTGAGAAAACGCGAGGGTCGATTCGGTACCTCACTATTCGCTTCCCTGCCCTCCTATACGTATACCTTGTATATAGCTACGGCGTAGCGGGACGCGTGGCTACGAGCTACGGGCGAACGTGCGCGCTACGAACTTGCTACGAACTCTCGTAGACTGCTAATATGTTCTTCGTACTAACAATGTCTAATGTCTTATTGAACGAAGTTAAATATTACTCGAACTGGTGTTCTAACCTAGTGTTTCTTCTTGTATTATTGGAACGGTTTTCTTTGACGGTTACTTTTAGTTGTTATTTATGGTTTCGTAAAATGCACGCCACAATTTGTGATAAAAACATACATAGAATATGGTAATCAATATTGGAATTATATACTTATTATTTAATTTTACATTTTTCTCCTACTCTCTTCGTGTTACTTGGGGTTAGCCGTTAGCACAAGTTTATTAGAAAGTCTATGTTAAACCGAATACTTCTTTAGCCGCGTTGCGATTTGAAACTCGGTGAAACGATAAAGCAACATTGATTAAAACTTTTTTACAAAAAAAAACAACCGACTTCCAAATAAAAAAACATTAAACGGTCAACTGTCCAGGTTGGCCGGCCGCCGGGGCGCTGTCGGATGACGTTCCCGGGGGCCATTTTTTGCGATCGCCCGGTCTCAGTAAAACGCCGATTTCTCGGTACTTTTGTATGGGGACCATGTATAAATGTTATGTTGTTAGAATTGTGATAAAATAAGCTATCTGATTTCATAGGGATTTACCCAGTTTTACCTTGTAATATATTTGATATATTATATATATTATATTATACTATCGTCTATTAAAGTACCGATTTAAACCCTGATCCTTTGAGAATATCCTTTCCCGTGACGTATTTCGGTCAAAACTTGTACTGACAGGTATTTTTCCGATTCGGTCGGGTGGACAGATAACGCACAGGATGCTTTTTTCCAATTCGGTCGGGTGGACAGACCAGGGGGATTTAAATCGTCACCCGCGACAGAAGACACTGCTTTATCCCCTTGGTTAATAATCTACTAATGAAATGTTATAAACTGTAACAATAAACAGACATGCGATTGCAGCAATCCCAAGAGATGTTCCGTCATTTATTAAAGAGTTCTGTTGTATATCTGCGAAGTGCTTCGAAGGGACCATTTCAAAATAAACTTAAGTAATTTGAATTTTGTAAATCCGTTTATATATGACGGAGCTATGCCCGAACATACAAAAAAAAAAAACTGAATTGAGAAGCTCCTCCTTTTTTGGATGTCGGTTAAAAATAGACAAACACATACGAGTACATCTATAGGATATAATTTGCGGAAGAATGAGATAGAATACTTTTTACAGAGTTTCTTTTTTAAGGTTTCACTTCTACCGTTTGTGAACTGCACACATGGTTTTTACATGTTTTTACAAGCTTGTAATGCAAGTGTGTTCAGGTCAAATTTTGCAACTAAATTTTAAAACAGGTATCCTCAACCAAATAAGATAAATTTTGCATACACGTGTAGTTTAGTTTGGGTGACAATGCATGGTTAGCTAACTGACGTCATTTTAAACCCGAAATGGCGGACGGCCCAAGATGGCGGACTAGTTATTTTTTGTTTACTGCTGATATGGGTACCAAATGAAACGGTTTGCTGAGAAGAATTCGAAAAAAACTTGTTAAAAATAAGGATTTTTTAATTAATAATTTTATTTACTTTCCCCTATCCCGGTTTCTATAATCAAATCTTCCAAGTTACCAGTGCAAGTCCAACCCACTTCCCAGTGCCGGACTTTTTTTTTCGTGACAATACAATTTTTAAATAAAAAAGCTTGTTTAAAAACTCATTTTCTAACATGAAAGCTCGTTTCTCTATACTAATGACATTTCCTTCACAGGCATGAGCGCCGAAGACGAATGGTACAACAAGTCGCTCTCCGCCCTCCGGATGAACTCCGGCCACCACGCGAACCTGGCGGCCGCGCCAATGCTGCAATACCAGACCTAATCGTTGCTGCACGGCGCCGATTACTCGCCGGCGCCGGCGCATGACTACGCGCCGCCGTAGTCAGTGCGCAATGCACAAGGAACTCTGTGGCGCGTGGAAACGGCGCATTACATATGTGGTTATGTTTTTTTTTTGAGTGGGGCCGTATTGAAGTGAGACAATCATCAAGTGTTCTCTCACGTGTCCGTGAGTCAAATAGAGATCCGAGACCGTATCAGAGATCTGTCATCAAGTGCGAAAACGGGATAGATAAAAAAAAAAAATGCCAACTGTAACAGAACATAAACAAAATTAGCTCTGAAGCTCAATATATGAGATGATGGTGTTCCGTATAGAAGTGTCAGTCATTAATACGAGAAAGAGATAACGCTATATGGCCTATATATCTCCATCTCTTTCACATAACAACGGCCATTATGGTTCTAGCGCGAGAAAGTGATAGCGCTCTGTATAGCTTCATCTCTTTTATCCATACGGTCCCTGTGATCTTTGTAAGATTGTTAATCTTATGTTTTTGTTTCAAATGGTGGCGGGTATTCGTACTAGCGAGTATGTACGAATTAAAGAATTTTCGGATTTGGTAACACACCAAATATCGACAATTCACGTCATCTGTTATGTTTGAATGTACCTATTGTGTAATTAACGGTCCTGTAAAAAACGAAATTGTTGAAATCTGTGAAAATCTCTGAAAAAAACGGGTGCGACTGTGATTTCAGGAATTTTCATAGATTTGAAAAATTACGTCGTCTACCTACATATTTTAATGATAATAACTCAATACATTTTTATGGTAATTCTCTGTAAAACTTATAATATTTTTTACATTCCGAAGACATTACAGCTATTCATTTTCAAAAGTAAATTCAAACATTTTATGGTATTTTACAGAAAATACATGATTTTTAATTTAACAAAAATCTTTTGTAATCGTGTTTTTAAAGTGCCAAGGTGATGCGTCTGTTTCCACGAAGAAGGATCATACTTTCTAAAATGATTTGCAAAATGTCACAAGTTCGTGCGCAAATGAAAAGTTCTATCGAATTACTTTCACGCGTGAATTCGTGTTTAGTCTATACATAGGTACAAATAGTGTTTTAATTTATTGAGGCCCGTTTTAATAAATCACTCTGAAAATATTTTCCGATGCGTGGTTTTTCACATTGGAAACCAATGAAAACCTGAAGAAATTGAGTTACTCTTTCAACCGAAACATTAATATTAATTATCATCATCAGCCTTTTAATTTTCCCACTGCTGGGAGACACAGGCCTCCTCTCTGTGAGAGAGGGAATGGGCCTTAATCCACCACGTGGGACCAGCGTGGGTTGGTGGATGTCATGTCTTCGAATTTTTGGCTCTAAGACATGTCGGTTTCCTCACGATGTTTTCCTTCACCGTTTTTATCTTATATATATCAGGGGGGTGACCACAAGCTCTTAGAGTAAGGTTATTTTGAGATCGAGTAAGGGACAGATGTATCTGACTTGTATACATCTGTCACTTACTCGATCTCAAAATAACCTTACTCTAAGAGCTTGTGGTTACCCCCCAGTGGTGATGAAATAATTTACACAAAGTAAAGGGCCTGCTTGTGTCCGAACCCATGACTCACGAAACGTAAGTTGGGCCACCACTGCTCTTATATTTTATTTATAAGTATTTATTTTACGTTTTTGATAATAATGTCGTAGAACCTTACGATCTTTCGAATAACAAATGTAAGTAATTTCCCAAATCTTTGGATGTCAGTGCACCTAAAATCTTTACCATACAAGGTGAAGCGATTATTCAAGACATGAAGTCTCTTAAAGAATATGATTTTAGAAATCAGCTTATAATAATTTCGAATCGAAGAGTGATTTATTAGTATGTGTCGGGTACGTTTGTTTCACGATATGCGTAAATTGTGTATGCTAGTCATTATTGTACAGACATTTTAAATCGAATAAGATAAGTATCGTATTTCCTTGATTGTTGTATTAATTGAGATAAATACACGACCTTTATATCTTTGACGGCTCTATTTTTAACCGGCTAACACAAAATATCAGAACAAAACTTAAATGTGCCCAGATTTATGGATGTTATATACTTAAATTACCATAAAAAACAGTAGTTTACCTTCTCTGATTTCAATTTATTTTTTGTAATATTGGTATTCTAGCTCTTCAACCTTACTCTTCAAACTAATGTTGTTGCACCTACTATTTTTACTTGTATGCAAATTCATCACGGACTTTGATATTTTCTTATTCCTGTTTCATCCTCTATCTATCTATCTGCCTAGCCTTTTCCCAACTATATTGGGGTCGGCTGCCAGTCTTACCGGATTTAGCTGAGTACCGTGAGTACCAGGGTTTTACATGGAGCGACTGCCTATCTGACCTCCACAACCCAGTAACTGGCTAACACGATACCCCTTGGCAAGACTGGTGTCAGATCTCAAGCTTTTGACTACCCGTAACGACTGTCAAAGATCTTCAAATGGCAGCCGGGACCAACGGCTTATCGTGCTTTCCGAGGCACGGAGGAAACTCGGTATGTTGAAATGGTCACACCACACACCGACCTCGGCAGGCTTTGCTTAACCTTGATGATCGACCCGTGCGGCTGTTATTATTTAGCCAAGAGCTCCTCAATACATAAGCATGTGGGTATTTTTGAACTGCGTTACCAATTCTTTTTCCTTCCCTCGGAGTTGGTGTCGGGTCTCCTCAGTTTTCTACGCCAAGTTATTCTATCCTTGGTTTAAATACAACTATTTCTTTTAAACTATCCAACATAGAGCTGTCATAGAATGAAGTGTAAACTAACACTGCAACAGCCTGTGTAAATATAAATCGGTTTGCATGATCATTTCTAAGGTGTTAACAGCTCAACGATATTGTAATGTTAACTAGATATTGTTTAGTCAAATTTATTATAAGAGGCCAGTTTTCATTATATTTCTAACAGAGTATAAGAGTCTTTACACACAATCCCGATGTAGCGGCGACAGACGCGTAACATCGATTCTTTATAATCAATTCGAGTTTTTTATCAAAGCCGCGTCGCTTCGCCGTCGCATCGCAATTATATCGCTAGTGTAAAAAGGCTCTAAAACCAAAGATTGCTAGTCAAACTTATACCCATTTATCAAACAACCTTTGATCTCATAGTAAAGTAATTTTAGTAATAAATAAAATGAAAATAATTATATAATTGTTTCGGCTTTTGTACAAAACCAATATCATATCAATTAAGACTGTTTCGGCGATTTCCATTCACAGTCCGTGGCCATACTGTGCATTTTAATGTAAATATACTATGTAAGGAAACTTGTCTAATAATGAACATGTGTAAAATGAAATAAATTGTCTAAAATGTAATTGACTGGTTTAATTTGAATTTCATACAATTAACACACATCCAAGTGATTCTATCAATATCAATATTTTTTAGATGTAAATAATCATCTGCTAAAAAAGAACTCTTTCACAATCAAAGCTATAATTTATATGTGATAAAGCGCTAAAAATGTATCTACTAAATAATATTTGATATAAACTTTGCATCTTTTCGTCATTTCAACATCATCGAAAAAACTTCCAAATCATAATAGTGTCATTATTCTTCGGTATTTCTTTAAAACCATATCAAAATACCCAAAGTTTGGACCTCGGAGTCTTTAAGTCAAAAGTGAATTGGTTACTTCTAGGCAGGCGTGCCTCACTGTCGACCACATCATGTCTTACCATCAGGTGAGTGAGATAATGATCAAATGAGACTCTAACAACAACAAAATAAATTTATCACATATTTGTCACATTCTTCCCGTTCCGTATCAAAATGTACAAAGTTGCATCTCCTAAAATACCAGTAAAATGATTATAATCGCATCTTCGTGTTTATTCTTCAGGTTTAGGAGTGGCGAAGTGTGGGTTGGTCAGAGAATTCTTCTCAAGGTAACGCGTCACATGCGCCGTCACTATGCGTTCACCCGCGGCTTTCTTCCAGAACTTAGCCGCTTCGGTACGAACTTGCTTGCTTTGACCACATTCCTGAAAAAAACAAAATCGAATCAGATATTTTTAGTCTATAACAAAAAACAAGGCATGAAATATTTGTACTATATTTTGAATTCAAAATTCGAAATAATTTTCAAATTTTGGAACAACAATCTGTACGTTATACAAAAAAGTTCAAATTCCATTGCAACCACTACTTTTTAAGCCCTTTTTTAATTCAAACGTTCTCTTAGAATAAAGTCAATAGTTTAATTAGTTGTGATGGATTGACATTTATATAAAATTATGAATTCAAGTACATATACAATAAGTTAAAACAATATTCGATGGTCTTAGTACGTGACGTGGTCAAGTCAAAGCTCCAGAGCCTTGAACATCGTCGCCGAGTTGCCAGCTTGTCGGTTTTTTATCGATTGCATTTCGGGGAGTGTGCGATGGAATTGCATGATCTGATTCCGCCCAGCCCGTTCCATCATCGGACTACCAGACGCACGGCGATGCGTCATCGGTACATGGTGGATATCCCACCCATACGCACAAAACGTTTTGGGGACACTTTCATTATGCGTACAGCTAAGGAGTGGAATTTCCTGCCGGAGTCTGTGTTTCCCGATAGCTACAATCTTGGGGTCTTTAAGTCAAGAGTGAATAGGTTTTTTCTAGGCAAGCGTGCTTCACCGTCGACCACATCATCGCTTACCATTGGGTGAGATAGTGGTCAAGCGCAAGCCACTAGACGATAAAAAAAAAATATTACGTGGGGTACTAATATAACTGTATCACACAGAGCACGCAGCCACCTCGACAGTAATTGCTAGATACTGTATTGTATATACTTCCCATTCGAGTACAATCCAAGCATGTTTACTCGCACTACGGTACAAATGAACGACGAAACAAATGACATATAGACAATGACGCGGGCTTTGAACACACTTTCAGCATCAAGATTTGATTAATGATACCTCTAGCCAATGATACTGTATACACTATACTGCATCATAAACCCTAATGCCTTTTACTAATCGCACAATTTAAAGTTTTATGCAATCTTTGTAGACAATCACAATCTTCATCATAATCAACAGCTAGACTTTACCCACAAGTGGGCATATGTATCTTTTCATCAGAGCCTATCTCCACGATCCTGAGCCTCCAAGTATCAGAATGGTAAATGGCAAAATGGAGAGATTTGTCGTTTTGAGTGTGAATATGGATGGCGAAAAGGGTAGTCCGACCATCCATACTAATAATTCCGTGTGTTTTCTGTCTGTCGTTTGAACGGATTTGAATGAAAGCACGCGGAGGAAGCTGCTGGTGTTAATAATAGATAAGTGTTTTTAAAGACATTCAATTTGATATAAGTATTATTGACGTATTCCACATTGGGCACCCGCTTTTACGGCACCTGAGTGAATGGCACCTGAGGTATTCCACATACGGCACTATCGATATTTTTGGCAGGTGCCAAATGTGGAATAATTTATTATTTAAATTTTATTCCACATTTGGCACCTACGGATCAGTAGGTAAGTAGTGTTGGGACGTTAATTTTGTTAGGACGTCAATGTCAAAAAATCGATTCTAGTCAGTATAGAGTTAATAGCATGATAAAAATATAACTTCCTCTCTTGCTTTTTAGGGTTCCGTACCCAAAGGGTAAAAACGGGACCCTATTACTAAGACGCCGCGGTCCGCCTGTCTGTCTATCTGTCTGTGTCTGTCGACTCGCACTTGGCCGGTTTTTAGTTAGATGTTAAACATTATAAATTTATAAGCATTTATACCCAAACTCATGATCTAATTCCATCAAGTTCATGATCTAATTCCACCTAGCCCGTTTCATCACCAGATTACCAGACGTATGGCGATGCGCCATCGGTACATGGTGGACATCCCACCCATAAACACAAAACGTTTTGGGGAACACTTTTATTATGCGTACAGCTAAGGAGTGGATTCCCAGCCGGAGTCTGTGTTTCCCGACAGCTACAATCTAGTGGTATTTAAGTCTCTCCCGGAAGGTTTACGTATTGTCGAAGTGGGGGGGGGGGCTAAGTAGCCGTGGCTTGGTCATCCACAGTGAAGTGAAGAGGAACCCAAGGAGAAGCTGCTCGTCAGGGCTTTTGCCGATAAGACGACGACGTAGCAGCCAACAAGGGCCGCCTGGGCGACATCGCAACTGAGGTGGGCCGCGTCTTCTCTGCGGCTGGAAAATGCTAGGTGGCGGGGTCTTTAACCTTTACCCATCACAAGGGAACAAAGGGTGCAATACACGGGGTCGTCTGGCGCTCATGTGCTGGTTTGGTCAGGGGTGGTCACGGAGTACAGTGTGCTCTGGTGTGCCGGTGATGGGGGTTCTCCCCAGAGAAGGGTCTGTTGACAGACAGCCACGGCGGGTTCGCGGTGAGTGCAAACGCGTGCCTGTATGCCCGCCATAAGCGACACAGGAGGACACGGTGGAGATTTAGTGGGTTGGAGTCCCACATAACTGCACTATCTCCACGTGGTAGTGCAGTATGCATGAGCATTACCAAAGAAAAAAAGGGGTAATTAAGTCAAAAGTGATTTTTCTAGGCAAGCATTCTCCACCGTCGATCACATCATCGCTTACTATCAGGTGAGATAGTGGTCAAGCGTGAGCCTATAGACTATAAAAAGAAACTATCAAGAGGCCAGAATCATGAAGTCTTTGTATTTGACGGGTTGGAATCATTACCGGTAAACACTAAATTAAGTACCAGGATTATAATCGTGAAGAAGTATCACCGAGGCTGAAATCTTGAGATGTAAAAAGAGTACCGGGAGATTTTAGATTTCGACGTCCTGAGGCCCTAGACAAGTGACATTCTATCATCAAAAAGGCAAAATTGTATTGGATTGACAAGCGATATCAAAAAATCACGTAGTTAACATATTGACAATTCGACTATCGCCTTCGCAGTCATCGAATGGCACTTGTCTAGAATCTCTGGTACTCCGTTAGTCTCTACCGCTTATAATTCTAGGCCCGCAAATACTTCTTCATGATTTTGTCCTCCTGGTAGTTTGGGCATAAATGCTTTTAATGTTCAAAATCTTACTAAAATAGCAAAATTGTTTTTATTTTTATTTTGACGTCCTAAAAAAATATAAACGTCCTAACACTAGTACCCACTTGTCCGTAGGTGCCAAATGTGGAATACAACTTTAAATAATAAATTATTCTACATTTAGCACCCGTTAAAAATATCGATAGGTGCCGTATGTGGAATACCCCAGGTGCCTAGAGCAGTGTTGGCCCAGTGGTAACGGCCACGACTTACAATTTGTAGATCGTGGGTTCGAACTCAGGCAGGCGCTTTACTTTGTGTAAATTATTTCATCACCACTGCTCTCAAAACGGTAAAGGAAAACATTGTGAGGAAACCGGCATGTCTTAGAACCAAAAACATGCACTGGGCCCGCGTGGTGGATTATGGCCCTCTCAAAGAGAGGAGGCCTACACGGACAACGGACTAAATGCGAGACTAAGTGCGGCAAAGGGGTCCATCTAACCTATCCTATCCGAACCCAGATGCCATTAACTCAGGTGCGGTTAAAACGAGTACCCAATGTGGAATACGTCGTATTATTTTGTCAAATCTCATAGACTAGATAACAATACTATGATTGGCTGTTGCATCTTTGACAGACCAATCAATCATAACAGGTCATTTGATCAGTTACTACAACGATGTTGTGGTATAGTTCTATTTTTTTGTTTTTCGGTAGGCTTACGGTACACTATCTCGCCTGATGGTAAGCGGTGATGTGGTCGACGGTGTAGCACACATGCCTAGAAGTAACTTCACTCTTGACTTAAAGACACCAAGGTTGTAGCTATCAGGAAACAAAGACTCCGGCAGGGAATTCCACTCCTTAGCTGTACGCACTGTGAAAGTATTAGCAAAACGCTTTGTGCGTATGGGTGGGATGTCCACCATGTACCGATGGCGCATCGCTGTACGTCTGGTAGTCGGATGATAAAACGGCCTAGGTGGAAATAGATCGTGCAATTCCATCGCACACTCCCCGAAATCTAACCGAAAAAAAACTGACAAACTGGCAACTCGGCGACGGTGCTCAAGACTCTGGAGCTTTGACTTGACCAGTGCCTCATCGCCGATGAGCCTCTTGGCCCGCATTTCGATCGACTCTAGTGCGTCAAGCTGGTATTTGGCAGAACCGTCCCAGAGATGAGAACAGTACTCCATGCATGATCGAGCTTGCGCTTGATACAAATAGAGGAGCTGTTCCGGCATGAAGTACCTATAGGCCTCTCCCAAGTGTTGCCACATCAGTTTTTCTATGATTGAAGTCTTAAAAAAGTTGCTTTGTAATATGACAATTTGATATGGCATTCACGTTATTTTTATTCGAACAAATAAAAATACAAAACTCGAAGCATTTATTTCAATTAAATCATTTAATGGCTCTTTTGAACTGTCAAGGAGTCGGTCAGTCAAAAAGATGAAGTCAGTTGCACGTACTAAAGCGTAGATCTCTAAGGAGAAGAACGTGTAAGAGACTCCTCAGACACAAAATAAGTACGTCATAGAATGGTCTTACCGATGGTATATCTGTGTTCGAGAGATAGGCATTGTGCTGTAAAAACAAAGAGATTATTATTAAAAAAACAGTCATAAATTTTCATTAAAATATATATATAATATAATCAGCATCAGGCCTTTGAGATTAAGTACCTATTACCTAATTTGTTCATATAAAAAATATTAATGAAAAAACAAAAAAGCCCAACTGCTTAAGAAGCGAACTAAAAGATCTTAAACAAGAAGAAAATCATCGAGGATACATCATCTGGTTTTGGTGAGCCAACTCGCGATTAAGTTCGAGTATACTGCGACATTTTTTTTATTTTTGGTTATATTTTTTTTCGGATTACTTTTAAACATGATTATAAGTGTCATATATTTTTGTAATCACCTCTTAAAACCCTATATTTTGATACATTACACGATGGGTTTGGAGGAAAAATATTGGACCCAAAATATGGCACCCAAGATCTGCCATTTTTCTTTATTATTTTTTTTATGTAGCCAGTGACACTTGCACGAGATTAAGACGAATCGATTGATTAAAAATCATCAAAAACGTTTACTCTCTAGAACGCCACATAGTAACAAACATACATAGACTGATAAACACATTACCCTCCTTTGCGTCGCGCAGTCGTTTAAAAAATAACAACACGCTTGTATTCCATGATATTACACCAACGTATAGACAGTTATGTACTTATACATAAGTATACCTATGTAACAGCGATTAAAAGAGCTATATGACATTAGACATATCCAGACTTGGAGTAATTACGAAGAAATTCCAATGCACAATAACTACTAATTACTACTAATTTCTAGCTGTCTTCTTTTTTCAAAAGCTCAAATCGTGGTTACAAAAGTAGCCAGGAACATTCGTGGTTTTTACTGCCTAGATGTGGCACCGGCCGTACTTATTATACTCAAGTATATATCAACCCTCATGCAATAAAGGTACCCTTCAAAGACCGTGCATAGGCAACCTCACCTGTGATGCAACGGAGGTTTCGCGGTTTAACGAAATGTTTAGCAGATTTAGAGCAAAAAAAAAAATTCTACTTACGATTGCAGCTTTCGCAACGAACTTGTCGATCACAGAACGGAACGTGCCCTGCCGACGAGGATCCTATAACACCAAAGCGTAGATAATGTTAAAATTATATAATATCTTTATTACATCAAAATCTCTACTTTGATTGATAATGGTACCTAAACTACCTAATGTAAGTACTTGGACGCTACTCGGCGTATTAGATTTACTATTTCTGAAAAGAAACTTGGTGATTTCAAAAATTAATATTCAAGAATCAGTCTAGAATCATCCACTGCTGGATTAGGCCTCCCTTCTTTTCTGTCATACTTCCTGGTTCTTTGCATAACTCTTTCAGGTATATCCGGCGACTTGGGTGAGATTTTCGACCTAACCCAAAACCACAACTTACATGCCTATGACATCCTAACAGCGAGGTGGTTCAAGTCCAGATACAGTAGTGCTAATAGTGTATTAATTTTATCGTTTCACAATATTTTGGTTACTGAGACCGCTACGATGGATGCCCATTGTCATCGCATATTTGGCATTGGACACATAATATAGAGACTGAAAATTGATTTGGTTGTCGAAGCAAAAATATTACATCTTCGGACGATGAAAGAATTTCGAATAGTTTGATTTTAGTTCCATCTAACGGGCAAGAAACTTTTATCGTATATATGGGCTCAAATTCAGGTGATTTCAGTTAAAAGAAGGACGCTATTGTTCATGTTACCGGTCCACGCATATTTGAGCAATCGTGATCTTTATGGTGAAACCAAACCGCGGGCGATTGACGACACAGCATGACATACCTTCTAATCTAAATTATTATGATAAAGCTGTAGAACTGTTTGGTTGTTTATGTTTCTAAAAAAATATCTCTGGAAATCTAGATGCTACCCTGGGGCTGAGTTCACACAGTACCTACTTTACATCCCAGAAAAATGCTCGTTGCCTCTGGGATAAGCCACTGAAGCGAAGTCGCGGAAAAAAGCGAATAATAATAAAAGAATTGCCAAACTTAAGTGGCAGTGGGCAGGGCACATTGCTCGCAGAACGGATGGCCGATGGGGCAGAAAAGTTCTGGAATGGCAACCGCGAACCGGAAGACGTTGCGTTGGAAGGCCTCCCACCAGGTGGACCGATGACCTGGTGAAGGATGCGGGGATCCGCTGGTTACGGGATGCACGGGACCGGTCAATGTGGCGACGCTTGGGGGAGGCCTATGTCCAGTAATGGACGTCTTTCGGCTGATATGATGATGAATATTAATAATATTTATTTGGAGGCGACCACAAAAATGACAATTCGTCGCGGTCTTGTTGCACCAGTAAATAGGATAAAACTGAGAAAAAATAATACGAACGTTAAGCAAACCGCTGATAGCTCGAATGGTCATTGATTCTGCCTTAATCAAAGTTGATTTCATTTCATCGAGTTCCGCGTCAAACATGGCGAACTTTGATTTAACCAAATCATTTACCTGAAAGTAAATAAACTGTTAGTCTATCAAGAAATAAAAAAGCGTTTAATGGATTGCAAAAGTTAAAAGAACTGTTATGCAAAGTGTCTTTATTATTTTAAGACGAGATTAAAAGACAAGGAAATGCTGTTAGCCGTTGAGATCCTGACCACAACCTAATAAATCAAACTAAAAATAATATAAACGTAAAATTCAATTGCATTGACTGTATACGAGTATAACATGAAAGGATTACAAAAAAAAAATAAGCTCAAAAGTATACACTATTTGATGAACATACACATAGAAATTCGAATTTAGAACTACATGACTTATGCGATACTAACGCCACCTACTGGCGAGACTAACAAATTTTACGCAAAACTCTTCTCAAGCTTGATGATGGACCAAAGCAAACAACTCAGTGTAAGGTTTACAAACATATAAAGGTAGGGTGAACTTTAGTTCACAGTTCTACATAAAGATGGCGCTGTTAGTCGAAATACTACAACTCTTGATCAAAAATGCTATAATAGGAGGATGAGACTCAGTAGAAACTAATAAGTAGTCGTATTTAATTTCAGTGTGCGAGGGAGACAACTATACACGACCGATAGCACCTTCCATTTTTCACACCAGAACAATTTTGACAATTATACGACACTTGACAGTTCATACAAAAGTGAGGTCCAAATCTTTCGAGATACGGAAATGGAAAATGGCAGGGCATACGAGTATCTACTACAATATCATAAATTACAAATAGATTAATAAGACCTACAGTGCCAATGTTTTGGTCATTAATGTCATGCACGAGATCAGTAAACGTTTCCTGGTACAGTGCCGACATCCAAGGTTGCTTGAAGAACGTGTAGAAATCATCTATTTCATTCTTCTGCAAATAATAAATTATTTACAATCAAAATGATTTTCGTGGCTGTCTATGCGGCCCCACTTAGTTCCATTAAACTACAAAATTTATGCATTTTAAACCATGATTTTAAAGAACTTATTCCAGGGTTATGTGTTGGCATAATAAGTACATTTAAAACTCACAATTGAAAGAAATATCGATGTTTTAAGTCAAGAAGTCAGCAGAAATGTATGGAAAGGGGGCAAAGGAGGCTTATGAAAAGGTGGACAGATCGTATGAGGAATGGATATGAATAAAAAAACCGGCCAAGTGCGAGTCGGACTCGCGCACGAAGGGTTCCGTACTTGGTAAATTGCGGTTTACGATTTATGACGTATATTAAAAAACTACTTACTAGATCTCGTTCAAACCAATTTTCGTTGGAAGTTTACATGGTAATGTACATAATATTTTTTATTAGTTTTATCATTCTCTCTCGGGGGGGGGAACACATTTTACTACTTTGGAAACTATTCAGTTTAGAAAAAAATGATATTAGAAACCTCAATATCATTTTTGAAGACCTATTCATAGATACCCCACATGTATGGGTTTGATGAAAAAAAACAATAGTTTCAGTTTCAAATATGGGAACCCCCAAAATTTATTGTTTTTTTTTCTATTTTTGTGTGAACTCTTATTGCGGTTCACAGAATACATTTACTTACCAAGTTTCAACAGCATAGTTCTTATAGTTTCGGAAAAAAGTGGCTGTGACATACGGACGGACAGACAGACATGAGGAATCTATAAGGGTTCCGTATTTTGCCATTTGGCTACGGAACCCTAAAAAGGGAGAAAGTGTAAAAAATAATATAAACAGGCAGACGTCAAGTCGCAAATACCGTACGAAGGATTGTCGCTAGTATTGCAGAACAGACAACAGTAATGTCATTTAAGGTTTAAAGTAAAGCCTTTCTTACGTGATATCGAAAATACAGTTTATTGAAGAAGGCCTCATGCTTGCCGTACAGCTGCTGGTATATCTCTGGAGCGAAACTTTTGTGGGAGAGGCAGGTGACCGCGTCCACCACGTGAAGCACGTTTAAATGGACTCGGAAGTAGTTGTCGTTCTTGTCCGTTACCATGTTATGACCCTGAAGGTAAAAGATGTTCTAAGAATCCGATTAGACATCACCACAGATAAGTCATTGGTCATGGTTCTTCAGATAAAGCCTTATAAAAAATCAGCTGTTCAATTCGTATTTGTTCCCATAGAGTTCAGCTCACACTGAGACGAGACGCTGAGCAGACCTTAACTCGAAAAAGGAAGGAAACAGCTGTTTTGTTTGGCATAATTTTTTGTAGATTTTTTCACAAATCGTATCTGATTGATACCTAACTCCTGGAAAAATTGGGATGGTGATAAAAAAAACAGGCACAGCAAAACATCTTTTATCTCGACCCAATCATCATTATCATCACCATATCAGCCGAACGACGTCCACTGCTAGACATAGGCCTCCCCCAAGCGTCGCCACATTGACCGGTCCCGTGCCTCTCGCATCCAGCGGATCCCCGCAATCTTCACCAAGTCATCGGTCCACCTGGAGGGAGGCCTTCCAACACAACCCAATTATTGGGTCGAGATAAAAATTGTGCTGTAAGAGCTTGAAGAGGTTTTCACTATACACGCACGTAGATACGCTTTGCCAACGAAAACCGGCGTCGACTATTTCATATCCAAGCTTGCTTGCGCCAACCAGCGTTTACAGCCTGAGTAGGATTCCTACCGCTGCCAGCTTTCTACGTAATTGCACCCATTCACGCAAATAGCAAGACAGATTAGATGAAAGTGAAACCTGCAGTGTAACTTGACCTGCCAGTATACACCTAAAATTTACTGCAAATTATTATAATATAGTAGGGCCTCTGTTTTGTAAGTTCTGCTAAGCGGTAGTTTCGATGCATTTTCGCATGAAGCTGGCGTGGAGTATATATGCAGCCAGTTTATGTAGATCTAATTGTCTACTAAAATGTTGTAAGCTTATACATTATCGATACCTGTCGCGGCAAGCACTGTTGTATAGCCATGGGAGTCTCTTTGCCAGGCTTCCTAAGCTTCAAGTAGTATAAGGGTCCTGGTAAAACCGCAAACTTGACCATTGGAGACCCAAACTTCATCACAGGCTGCCATCTATTAATCAATATGCCATCTATTAATACTGTTCAATACAGAACATAAAATTAAATAAAGTATAGTAATAAAACGTAACTAAACGTGGCAACCCAATTTGTTCCTTTTTTGTGGTTGTCAACACTGTTTTTTCTCTTCCATCATTTTGTTTGATTTTTCTGTACAAGTGTCGCTCTGTATTCGATAAAATACAAATATTATTTTTACCACATATAAACTGTTTTATTAATTAACAGTAGTGGTCCTTCAGTGATATAAACCAGAACAAGTGTTTTCTTCAAAAAATTCTGCGCGTAAGTTCGCATTTTGCGATAACGAAAGCGTCGGAGGCGAGGCTAACGAAACTTTCATTCAAACTAACGAAAGCGTCGGTAGTTTGAATGAAAGATTTATAATTATTTTTATTTGCCTAGCCTTTGAAGTCAGGGTTGGCTTCCAGTCTAACCGGATTTAGCTGAATACCAGTATTATAAATTGAAGTGACTGCTTCTCTGACTTCCATTTCCCAGTAACTGAGTACGTGTGCTTCACCGTAGACCACATCATCACTTACCATGAGGCGAGATAATGGTCAAACGCGAGCCTATAGATTATAAAAAAACCGGCCAAGTGCGAGTCGGACTCGCGCACGAAGGGTTCCTTCCGTACTTGGTAAATTGCGGTTTACGGTTTATGACGTATTAAAAAAAAACTACTTACTAGATCTCGTTCAAACCAATTTTCGCTGGTAGTTTACATAATAATGTACATCATACATTTTTTTTAGTTTTATCATTCTCTTATTTTAGAAGTTACAGGGGGGGGGACACATTTTACCACTTTGGCAGAGTCTCTCGCGCAAACTATTCAGTTTAGAAAAAAATGATATTAGAAACCTCAATATCATTTTTGAAGACCTATTCATAAATACCCCAAACGTATGGGTCGGATGAAAAAAAATATTTTTAGTTTTAGTTTCAAGTATGGGAACCCCCAAAATGTATTGTTTTATTTTTATTTTCGTGTAAAAATCTTAATGCGGTTTACAGAATACATCTACCTACCAAGTTTCAACAGCATAGTTCTTATAGTTTCGGAATAAAGTGGCTGTGACATACGGACGGACAGACAGACAGACAGACATGACGAATCTATAAAGGTTCCGTTTTTTGCCATTTGGCTACGGAACCCTAAAAAGGAGTAACACGATACCTCTTAGGGATTGCCAAACTGCCGGCCTTCTGACACCCCGTAACATCTGACAAATATACTAATGGCAGCTGGTTCCAATGGATAGGTCACTGTTTATAGTGTAAATAGTTGGTAATTGTGTTTATCCACGTTTATGAACGACGTGATAGTCTGCATAGTTTAGAAAGACAGTGGCACAAGCACGGTTCTTATAGACGGCGGTCGAGGTAGGTAAGTAAAAGGTAGGTAGTAGGTAGGTAAAAGGTACTTAAACAGGTTTTTTTAAATAATGCTTTACTTATTTTTCGTAGTGCCGCATTACCTTCGGCCAAGGCCACACCGATCAAGCCTCTGGTACAAGACTACTTTCAAAAAACCACTTGCTGTTTCTAAAATAATGAAAAATAATACCGTCGCGCCTGCGCAGCCGCTGCCGTTAGCCGAGAGAAGCTACTCGTGCTAGACGTGAAAGAGAACCTGGAAAATCACAAGGTAGAAAAAAGAAAACAAGCAAGTATTAAATAGAAGTGCAAGCAAGCTTAGCTTAGGTAAAAAAAACCGGCCAAGTGCGAGTCAGACTCGCGCACAAAGGGTTCCTTCCGTACTTGGTAAATTGCGGTTTACGATTTATGACGTATTAAAAAAAAACTACTTACTAGATCTCGTTCAAACCAATTTTCGCTGGTAGTTTACATAATAATGTACATCATACATTTTTTTTAGTTTTATCATTCTCTTATTTTAGAAGTTACAGGGGGGGGGACACACATTTTACCACTTTGGCAGAGTCTCTCGCGCAAACTATTCAGTTTAGAAAAAAATGATATTAGAAACCTCAATATCATTTTTGAAGACCTATTCATAAATACCCCAAACGTATGGGTCGGATGAAAAAAAATATTTTTAGTTTTAGTTTCAAGTATGGGAACCCTCAAAATGTATTGTTTTATTTTTATTTTTGTGTAAAAATCTTAATGCGGTTTACAGAATACATCTACCTACCAAGTTTCAACAGCATAGTTCTTATAGTTTCGGAATAAAGTGGCTGTGACATACGGACGGACAGACAGACAGACAGACATGACGAATCTATAAAGGTTCCGTTTTTTGCCATTTGGCTACGGAACCCTAAAAATAAAGAAAAAGGAAACTAAGAGGGTACTTTTAACACGATATAGTACTACCTCAAGGCATCGTCGCTACCATGCAATTTCGCCTTTACTAAGGTTTCAAAGATTTCCCTTTAAAAAAAAATTGACAATTTGTTTCCAGCATTAGACATAGATAGAAGTTGATAAGTTGATAAGTAAAGACGTAAACACACTTACGTGTCGTGGCGTGGAGTAGCGGCTTCTGACGCAGTTGATTGGCTACAAAACTCGCTGTGTTATGAGTTACTAAAGCTCTAACAGAATCGTTTGATTGGTGGATCCCACGCCACACCACGCCACGAAACATAAGTGTGTTACTATCTTAAAGAGTAGATTTAGGACAGACGCAACTATTCCTAATTGGGCCTTTCTCTCAAGGTAGTGTCATAACATCAGATCATATCTGACAACTGAAGGTATGTAGTAAAAAAAACATCGCATGTTATGCGGCGCCTAGAGGCTGGAAGATGATGTTACAGGCACTTGGGACAGGTGGCTAGAAGTTGTTTGCCATACAATAGCAGAAAATAAAGTCTTAATATTACCCCAAGGCAGTAGAACTGTATCGGGGTAAGATATCATCTGGAGCGTCAAAGAATTCCGGGTCACCCATCATGAAAGGATCCATCTTCTGCAGGAATAGTCTTCCCAGCTAAAAATAAAAGTCGAAATCGACATTAGGAAGTTCCGACTTTTCGGTATCGGAATTGGATCGCCGTAGATTGTGATGTCCTCCCAGGACTTCTCCCGCTCTGGGTGAAGTGCGAGGGCGTGTCAGAATTTGCCTGACTAAGCCCACCCGTGTTACTTCAGTTGCTTGTTCCAAGGCCGCGGTAACTCTCTTTCAAATTTATTTGCGACTGCCGTAACATCCCCAGTGCTAAGGTGTTAGAAAGTTACCACTTTTCCAATCTCCACAACACACTTCATCAGAAGAATGGAACCGACACCTGCTACCTATTACATGGAACTTAGCCATCTCTCCTCTTCACCGTTATCTAGCTACTTTCGGGGATTACAGGCGTCATTATTTGAAGGTCTAGTGGTTGCAAGCGCTACTGTTGAGTATGAGGTCTTGGATTCCATTCTCGGTCTAAAGCTTATTGGGTTTTTCTATTTGAAATTTCTAAGTGTCAGGCCGAGTCTAGATTTCTGTCCTGTTGATAGCAATAGAGTCACCACTTATCACTAAGGTCTGAATAAAACATAACTGCAGAAATGTAGGTATATTCCAAGCCATGCCCTCCAACTCGACTCCACCTCGATGATTGACATTGACAGTGTTAAAGCTTGTTATTAATTTTAATAATCGAGGGGTTTTCCCCGTTGTCATGGCGGCTGATGCGAGTGGAGATCCGGCCTTTAAGCAGCATTGGAATATAGGCCTTAGAATGTTACCGCTTCTCCAATGTCTTCAGAGTAATGGAACCGATGCATGCTGCGGCTTGCGAACAAACGTCGAGAATATCTCACGCAGGTCCCTGCTCCGGATATACACGGGTCGTTAGTCTCGAATGTGGGACCTACCACCAGCCCGCCGTCGTATACTAAGCCACACTCGTTTATAGCTGTTCGGGGTAAAACAAACAAATTATTTTATTATATTCTAGCTGTCACCCGGGACTTCGCTCCCGTCAACTGGCTACCTAACCTTATCTACCTACCTACCTACCTACCTACCTGCCCTACCCTACCCTACCCTATCTATCTACCCTCCCTACATACATGATTGTACGCAACGCACGCAACGGAAGCTCTCAAAAAGGAATAATTTTGCCCGTCTGCCACATTTTTCAGTTATGCTCCGCCCCTACTGGTCGTAGCGTGATTTTATATAGCCTACATTCCTCGATAAATGAACTATCCAACACAAAAATATTTTTCCAACTAGTAGTTCCTGAGATTAGCGCGTTCAAACAAACAAACTCTTCAGCTTTATAATCTATTATATAAAAATGAATCGCAAAATGTGTTGGTAAGCGCATAACTCAACAACGCCTGGACCAATTTGGACAATTCTTTTTTTTTAATGTTCGTTGAAGTTCAAAGATGGTTTTTACGTATTTTTTTTTTTGTAGGTTATGGTATTGTAGGGTAGGGTAGGGTAGGGTAGTGTAGAGTTGGGTAGGGTAGTGTAGGGTAGGGTAGTGTAGAGTTGGGTAGGGTAGTGTAGCGTAGGGTAGTGTAGGGTAGGGTAGTGTAGAGTTGGGTAGGGTAGTGTAGTGTAGTGTAGGGTAGTGTAGGGTAGGGTAGTGTAGCGTAGGGTAGGGAAGGTAGTGTAGGGTAGGGTAGTGTAGGGTAGGGTAGTGTAGGGTAGGGCAGCGTAGTGTAGGGTCGGGTACGGTAGGGTAGTGTAGGGTAGGGTAGATAAATGTTTGGTGTTTTTATGGCAAAACAAAGTTTGCAGGGACAGCTAGTATTAGTATATATATTTGATGACTAAACGGTATATCAACACTGTTTTGCTGTTTAGTTGTGAAGCTGAGGAAAGACCAAATTTAATAGCTACATTATTATCTAGAGCTTTTTGATCTTACAGCAAGGCACAGCGGTCTACTTTTTAGCCATTCTAAGCTATTAAGCAAAGCATGATCTATGTCATCAAAGATCTACATGTCGCATCAAGGCTGGCCGATAGATGTAAACCATCGGGAAGTCAGGATGTATTCCCTTAGGTTAAGACATCGTGTGTGGGCAGGTCGTTGGGTACAATCGTGCAAATGAAATCACAGAAGTTATTCGATACACTGGGTTTATTTAAATAGTCACAACTCAGTTACATTCTTGCTTACTAATATTACGGATCGACACTGATTCTACGACGTGTTAGCTCTACGGCGTTCAGTACTCAACTGCCATATTCTACTATCCCCACCACGCAAGTGGTTAGAGGAAGCGCGCCAATGCGTAGTTGTTTTGCTTTGCCGCCAGATGGCGTGCTTGCGATTTGTTTTAACGTCCGTACTATTGACTAAACCCGACACGGCCATCCTGCGAGACAGGCGTCCTCGTCTGTTCCTCATTGTCAGGGTTAACAGTGTATCGAATCATGTGGAAATTCTCATGAATGTCCTCAGCTCTTGGGGAAGCTGAGGGGTCTGTCAGACTCCTACTGACTAAAACCACATGGTGTTCTCTAGGCCGTAATTTTTCTTGAGAGGCGAGCGTGGAACACAACACGTCGCCTTCTCGGGCCTCTCTCAGGTGACAGATCCCCAAATCTATCACCCGCAGGCATCATCTTCTTGTCCTTACTCCATGCCACCTCATGTCGTGTTGCGCCACACGTCCTCGTAGTCTACTCCGAGCCGTCAGTCTCCCATCATACAAGGGATGTTTTTCTGAAACACAAAATTTCCAAACAGTATTCACTCGTCCAATCCTGACTCATACTCTAGAGTGAGGAACATTTCGAAACAATCAAACATGATCATTTAAATCACTCTGTTCGCCATTGCAAGGAACAAGTAATTCTATTTTCAATTTAAAGAAAATAGTAACTTATCTTCGTGATTACAAAGTCCAAGTACCACTGACAGTCATTAATGTCACATTTAATGAAACAAAAGAAACAAGACACCAGGTATCTTATTCACGATCTTTAGCCATCACATAGCTCTCTTAGCTATCACATAGCTCTCTTAGCTATCTCATAGCTCTCTTAGCAATCACAATTGCTCTACTCGCACATCCTCACGATGTCGAGTCAACTCAACTCTCTGAACTTAGAACCAGTTCCCCACAGACATTTACCCTGTCGTATGTTACGTCAATTCTTCATCTACTATCTCAATTGGTACTTCAGCTCTGTGTATCTTACTAACACAATCTACGCATAGTAATCAAAATTAGAAAACCAAAATTATTTAAATTTTTGTAATGAACGTCATCAACATTAACATGGTGATCTCACCTCTCGCGTAACTATGCGAGTTAACTTTATTTTAACCTCATAACTCAACAGGAATCCTCTGTAAGATTCCTTCCCTAAACGTGTTTTTTACACCGACTTACAGGCGCCCTACAGGCCCATAGTTGCTACAAAGACCTCCAGTTGCCACACTGGCCTACAGTTGCCATAAAGGCCTCCAGTTGGCACACAGGCCTTTAGTTGCCACACAGGCCAACACATAACGCTCGGCTACTCCTGACCAAACTAGATCATTGGGTTCGTGATAATAGGGAAATTTTAGAACTCTGATCTTTAACTAAATCATTACCCTGGGCCATGTACCACAGTCATTCCAGACAAACTTCAAAACTGCTGCAGCAAAAACTGCCAAGCTTATAGAAACCCTCGAGTAAAACCTCTAACGCCACGACTCTATAGCCGACCAGCAATTGTATTGCTCTAACACAACGGTCCTCTAGATCCCGACCTCCGCCAGAATCCACTGGTACGGTCAAACATAATACGGCTGATAGACTCAATTACTCGACATCTTAGGCTTGCTCATTAACATCAAAATCCCTTTGACATCAACATTGACTGGTACATAACCCGCTGGCATCTTACTTAACCTACCGTGTGCATACTTGTATGTTCTGAGCGTACCTATCTAAAGCTTTCAGTGTATAACGATCACTGCCCTGTCATAATCACCTATCGCAGACTTAATAAAGTAAAGGGCCTATTTAGTTTTCACACCAAAGTTTCCCAAACAACACCTCATTAGAAAAAGGTCCGCCGATCAACAAGTTCAACAACTAATCAAAGTAATTGTTACAATTCTGTAACGGTTTGTAATGATTCATAGGCATTGCATACTCAACTCATGAAACCTTCATTGTGACTTGTGCACCAACACAAGCCAGAATCGTATCTACCAACGATTCTCTACATATCTGCCGCCACATATGCTACACCACATCATGAGGGGCCCTTGTGCACCAACACAAGCCAGAATCGTATCTACCAACGATTCTTTACATATCTGCCGCCACATATGCTACACCACATCATGAGGGGCTCTGTGCACCAACACAGACAAGAATCGCACCAACGATTCTCAAAAATCTTGCGCAATATGTGCTACACCACATGAAGCGCTCTGTGCACCAACACAGACAGAAATCGCACCAACGATTCCTTCTAGACCCATCGCCACATGTCACGCATGAGGTGCGGTCTAAAGTTTCGAGTATGAGTGTACCAGCCATTCTGAATCAGATTTGGTCTCATTACCACTGTCATCAACTATGACGTCTAACTCTCAAGGAACTTGGTGATCGGGTATCCTTCTCACAAGATTCGCGCCTTTCACTATAAGATCTTGTAACATATCGACTGTTAATATGAGGGGAACAATTAGGCCTGATCATAATTGCTTCTTAATAGCTCGCGTGAACGACCTTCACGAATAACTCTGATCAATATCGTTTAAACCAGATTATCAACAGTAACCCTTTACTATCGCTCACAAACTCAGTTTTCATGTACGGAAAACGATCGCGAGATCTACTGCTATCATAATATTACTTTGAAAGTAAGCAAGTGAATTCAGATCTCAAGACGGTGGTTGTACATCGTTACGCAACAAGATCCGTCCTGAATACACGCAAATGACCAGTACCGTTACTAACTCGGTACAATTACGATAGCCCAACAACATTACTAACTCGCTTTGCCACTGAAAACGACTAGTTATTCAGTCATTTTGGATAACTCATCTCCTTCATATGGGCTATCTCATCCTAAAGTTTGTACTGAACCAAATGTTGAAACTAGGAAAGTACTAACAAGCCAATAGGTAACTTATTAGCTACTTGCTTTTTACTAGGTGTGTCTTAATTACCTAGTGATGGTGCTAGGTATAACCACTACCAACCAATTCAGTGTTCCAACATGAACACTCTTAAAACTCGAATTAGCATCTCATCACTAGAGAAAATTCGACTTCACTATCGAAATAAAATAGAAGCGACTCACCGAGTATTCCATTCCAAACTTGCACGCGCTCGTAACGTTCGGCTACGATCTGAGAACTGATAGCCTTAACCTCTCAGATGGTGCCACGTCAGACTTCGCAAACAGCATCTCTAGCCGGCATCGCTAGCCGCTAGCTTGCAGCAGAGACTCCACTGCGACACAATATGGTATCTGAAACATGAAAACACAACGAGAGTACTTGTTCACACAGTTATCTTAACCATACACAGCTTTGATGGACTTTAACGTAAACCAATCTATCTGCCTAGCCTTTTCCCAACTACATTGGGGTCGGCTTCCAATCCTACCGGATTCAGCTGAGTACCAGTCTTTTACATGGAGCGACTGCCTATCTGACCTCCACAACCCAGTAACTGGGTAACACGGTAACCCCTTGGCAAGACTGGTGTCTGATCTCAGGCCTCTGACTACCCGTAACGACCGTCAAAGATCTTCAAATGACAGTCGGGACCAACGGCTTAACGTGCTTTCCGAGGCACGGAGGAAACTCGGTATGTTAAAATGGTCACCCATCCACGGACCGACCTCGCCAAGCGTTGCTTAACCTTGATGATCGACCAGTGCGGCTGTTATTATTTAGCCACGAGCTCCTAGTAGTAGTAGTAACCTAAACCTGCAAAACGTGTTATTATGGACACCGAATATGAGTGCAGGGTCCCTGTCCAAAACATGAACCCCACACTATAGTGTCCCAAGTGCCCAACTAGGTCTGGTAGGGTGTCTTACCTTTTTAGATAGTTTGGCCCGCCGACCACAAAAAAAGAGTACTATGCTTCTTGTCAAACTTAGTTAACTCTCATTACATAAAATTATCACACTAGAAAACTATTCGAAATATTTCATTTGGTATTTTCATAATTTCCAGATTGAAGTGTAAGGTAGGGTCGTAAATGTCACTATATCGTTCTAACTTCTAAACAATAATAGTCAGCCAGGGCTAGTCAAAGGCTATTGCCAGTAGAATAATAACTCTTCAACAACACCAAAACATGACCATCGATAACTAAGATGAAATTATAACCTAACACGGGTTACCCCGACGAACCACTGACCACCATACCGTACACAAAACCAGAATTTTGAATAATGAATACACTTTTCCATAGTCATAACAAAATGAAAACGACTCACCAGATTGGTATAAAGATCAGTGTGTATGGATCTTTTCACAAGTCCACACGCTCATCCTTGTCCTGTCCAACTCCTTGGTTGCTACTAGCCTCCTTGCTGCTCCGCTCCAGACTGGTTTTTTATTATTCAAGACTGAGGGTAGTCTCAACTGACACCGCGATTTTTTTTGCAAGAATGTAACCGCCATTTTCACTAGCATTGTTTCCACGTGTGATCTCATTAGCACGACCGAATCCCACTTCTGATGTCGCATCAAGGCTGGCCGATAGATGTAAACCATCGGGAAGTCAGGATGTATTCCCTTAGGTTAAGACATCGTGTGTGGGCAGGTCGTTGGGTACAATCGTGCAAATGAAATCACAGAAGTTATTCGATACACTGGGTTTATTTAAATAGTCACAACTCAGTTACATTCTTGCTTACTAATATTACGGATCGACACTGATTCTACGACGTGTTAGCTCTACGGCGTTCAGTACTCAACTGCCATATTCTACTATCC
This sequence comes from Orthosia gothica, assembly GCA_949775005.1. Taxonomy (NCBI): domain Eukaryota; kingdom Metazoa; phylum Arthropoda; class Insecta; order Lepidoptera; family Noctuidae; genus Orthosia; species Orthosia gothica. The sequence goes on from OX459044.1 coordinate 12,475,383, forward strand.
CCACCACGCAAGTGGTTAGAGGAAGCGCGCCAATGCGTAGTTGTTTTGCTTTGCCGCCAGATGGCGTGCTTGCGATTTGTTTTAACGTCCGTACTATTGACTAAACCCGACATACATATTATATTTTGGTAAAGCGATGGTTTCAGTAAATATCTTCGAAAATGCTTTCTAGCGGCACCCTAGAAAGCATTTTCGAAGATATTTACTGAAACCATCGCTTTACCAAAATATAATATGTACCCGAAGGGTCCAAACGGCATTGCTGTCATTCACGTGTCCGTCCGTCTGTCCGTCGTCAATCACACGGGTTTTACAGCCAAACAGTTTGAGCTACAGTCTTCAAATTTTCACAGTATAAGTATCTTGTTGACCCAAAGCCATACAAATTGTCAAAACATATTTTTAATGTTTTTATGGAGGGCTCCCATACAAGTAAAGGCTGGACGCGAAAATAAAAATTACTTATCCCATCGAGTAGGGTATCGTTGTTTAGAGTAGATAAATACTGTTTTTTGTTTTAAAAAACATTGGCTTACAAAGGAATGAGAAGTCACCAACATCAGCTTTTTTTACAAAATTTTGTTCCGACGAATTTTCTAACTTCCCAGTGTCCTTCAAATTTGAATTTGATTTTATTTGAAATGCTTTTAATTTTTCTGAACTTCAAATTTGATGAAAATGTTTATTATTACGTATATTTTACTAACAAATAGCAATGTATTGATAAATAAGATTTTTTCCTGGAAAATCCTTCATTTTTCCTGTTACAACCAACATAATAAGACCGCAAGTCTGGTACGAAACCTTAAATATGCGAAGTCCAACATGCACATGGCCGGTTTTTTTTAATCGCCTACCCTCATTCTACTTCTGGAAAAAAGCCTAATATCTATCAGCTATTATTTTCCTGAGCCACCTCAAACAGCCCTTGTGGTACGCATTTAGGTTGTCTCTTCGTTAGCTGAGCTGGCTTCGAACAAAAATATCTTAATCTAGGAAAATAAAAAGCAAATACCTTTAAATGCATGCAAATTGATAGCACGTAATCCATAATAGAAAAGTGCGAAGCTTCTAATTGAGATCGAAGTTAGAGGTGCCATGAAATCTAAAGATTCCACCCGGTTGTCTATTTGATGCCACGCTGCCAGATGGCAATGGCGTAACACACGGATGCCAAGCTTTTCGACGCTGGCTTGAACTCTTGCATCAATCTACAATCACGAATTTAATTGAAGTTTTAAACTTCATAGAACTCTGTCTTAACCCTGAGCAAACGTTTATGAAACACTACTGCGTCTGGAACCGCCTCCTTTTTTAGAAGCGGTTAATAACAGGTTATCCCTTTACGATACATTGGAGAGTCAATTTATGTCCCATGTTATACGTAGGTATCACAAAAAAAAAGAAATTTTAGGTACCTATCACATACATACTGACCCTGGCTGGCAAAGTCTAGCTTGAATAGTCAACGAGCAGTATGTAGGCACGCAGCTGACCGATCCTCTTCAGCAAGACATGGCATACGTAATTTTCTTTATTTATCGATAGGCTCGCGTTTGACCATTTCGCCTGATGGCAAGCGATGATGTGGTCGACAGTGAGACACGCTTGTCTAGAAGTAACCTATTCACTCTTGACTTAGAGACACCTAGGTTATATTTACCAGGACACAAAGACTCCGGCAGGGAATTCCACTACTTAGATGTGCGCACAATGAAATTATTTGCAAAACGCTTTGTGCGTACGAGTGGGATGTCCACCATGTACCGCAGACGCATTGCCGTACATCTTATAGACATGATGGAAAGGGCTAGGCGGAATCAAATTGTGCAGATCCATCGCACACTCGCCGAAATGAAACAGAAAAAAAAAACCGACAGGCCGGCAAATCGGCGTCGATGTTCGAGGCTTTGGAACTTTAACTCGACCAGTGCATCGTTGCTGATAAGCCTCGTGGCCCGTCTGTCAATCGACTTAAGTGCATCAAGCTGGTATTTGGCAGATCCGTCCCAAGTGCTCCATGCAAGACCCAACTTGCGCTATAAATAAGTTGAGGAGTTACTCAGGCGTGAAGTACCGTCTTTTATTATACTTATTTGCAGCCAGCTGAGCCTTCACCTCAAAGAATGTTGATGTCAACGTAACACCAAGAAGCTCGAGATGGTCCGTTATCGGCATGGTTAAATTTGATGGATTTATCTGAGGTGATTATCGGGGTGTCCGATTCCACCCATTTGTCTTGCTTCTGCGGCTTCTTACCAAGTGAAAATGAGTCTAAACAATACGTACCGTCTCATCATTAAAGCAGTTGACTCTAAGAGGGGCAGGCTCTTCAATCGAAGGGAACGGCTCGACGAAGACAAGCTTATCAGGCGTCAAGCCCAGTTCTAATAACGCTGCTATACAGCTGTACGCTTCAATGTGGTCACCGTACACTATAACTTGATTATGCTCGCTTACTATTAATGAGTCTCCTGTATAAAAGTACAAAGTTAGTATTAGCCAAAGTAGAAACGGAACGAGGTGCATGCCAAGCGCTTGGACAGTACCGTATAGGTTAGAATTAACTACTTTGCGATGTAATATTTTGGAACAAATGCATGTTAATTATTACTAAAAAAAATTTTCTAATTTAATGAAAACTGCTTAGCAATCTATTGTGGTCCAGTTTCTGAATTGAGATCTTGTAGATCGAGAGATGCTTGAGAGGGTTGTAATTCAAAGCAATGCAGGCATACCAGTCAACAGACGCTACGCATCCCCACACTACTTAGCTACCCACAGTTTCGGCGCTTTGTTAGACATTCTCGCCCCACTTTGCTACCTCACCAGATTTGATGGAAACAGTCAAATATTTTCAAAGCTTAGCTACGCATCTCCGTGAAGCCTCGCACCCCGCATATCTTTGGTTGATAAGCCCGTAAAGAGCGCTTCTACTTACTAGCATCGCTGATCATGCGCATAAGTTTCCTCAGGCAGATATTGGCCTCGTACAGAGAGTTGATCAGAAATACATTTTCAGGCATCTCGGGAGGCATCGGTACAAAATCCGGTATATGTCTAGGATTATCTAGCAGCATTCTGTCACAGGGTTTGCCTTTTCTGCAGAAAAACAACAATTGAGAGCTTTCTACACAGCCAATAACCTAAAGGCCCTAACCAATAAAGGCTTCAAGAGATTTAGTAACGGCAAATATCATCATCATCATCATTTCAGCCGAAAGACGTCCACTGCTGGACATAGGCCTCCCTCAAGCGTCGCCACACTGATCGGTCCTGGGCGTTTCGCATCCACCGGACGCCCGCACCTCTGACCAGGTCGTCGCTCCACCTAGAGGGAGGCCTTCCAACGCAGCGTATTCCGGTACGCGGTCGCCACTCTAGAACTTTTCGGCCCCAATGTACGATAACGAACGATACGGCAAATATAGTATTTTTAAATATAACTATATTAAATAATTCTTTAATATAGCAGCAGTAAGTTAAGTTTTTTCGAGTTACTGTTGCTTTTTCAAAAAGACCTACAAGAACCGGCAAAAAAAGTATGGCATATTGATTTTTGGAAATTTTCACTGAATAGAGTGTTCTTTAGCACACCAATGCTCACAGCATTTTATTACATCGTACCATAATGGCATATGTATAATGCCTCATAAAATAATATAAACTCAATTTTGTAACTTAGTCAAAACTTACGCAACTTCTTTCACGAGTGCAAGGGATTCCTTCAAATAATCCGGATGTTGAAACTGTTGACCGCAAGTCAACACAAGTTGATCGTAATACTTACAACCTCCGCCTTTTAAATGAAGGCATTTTCTTTTCCTGCAAGGAAACTTTACATATGAAATGAAAGTATAAAAAACCGGCCAAGTGCGAGTCGGACTCGCACACGAAGGGTTCCGTACTTGGTAAATTGCGGTTTACGATTTATGACGTATTCAAAAAAAACTACTTACTAGATCTCGTTCAAACCAATTTTCGGTGGAAGTTTACATGGAATACATGTAATGTACATCACATATTTTTTTTAGTTTTATCATTCTCTTATTTTTGAAGTTATAGGGGGGGGGGGGGACATTTTTTTTTTTTTTTTTAAACGTTGCCCCACACTAGGAATTTCTTCCTGTATCGTGGGTGCGTTTACAAACATATAAACTCACATACACAACACCCAGAGCCATAGGTCATACAAATATTTGTTCCGTGCGGGAATCGAACCCGCGACACGCAGCGCAGCAGTCAATCGCTCAACCACTGCGCCAACCGTGCGCCCAAACCACGTGTGCACTTTGGAAGTCTCTCGCGCAAACTATTCAGTTTAGAAAAAAATGATGTTAGAAACCTCAATATCATTTTTGAAGACCTATTCATAAGTACCCCACACGTATGGGCTTGACGAAAAAAATTTTTTTTTGTTTCAGTTTCAAGTATGAGAACCCCCAAAATCTATTGTTTTTTTTCTATTTGGGTGTGAAAATCTTATTGCGGTTCACAGAATACATCTACTTACCAAGTTTCCACCACAGCCACTTTTTTCCGAAACTATAAGAACTATGCTGTTAGTTCTTATAGTTTCGGAAAAAAGTGGCTGTGACATACGGACGGACAGACAGACAGACAGACATGACGAATCTATAAGGGTTCCGTTTTTTTTGCCATTTGGCTACGGAACCCTAAAAAGGTTCTCACAATCATACAAAAATATAGGTTACTAAAAATATAAATAGAATGTTGAAAACGGTCTAGTACCTTGCTTGAAAGCAAGGTAGAAAGCTGAAAGAACATTCAACCACGGCAGAAGGTGTAAAGCAGAATGACTTGTAGGTACCATCAGTGTTAGATTAGCAATGGAAGCAACTCGTAATGGTGCTCCCACACTGCAGTTAAAAAAGTTTACAAATATTAGGAAACTTTTTCTAAACAAACATTTGATCACAATGTTAAGTAAATGTTTTCAAGTTAGTCAAGTTTTTGGGAGCGTTATGACGATTAAATAAAAGAATATGAATACGTGTGAGCAGAAGCGGATGCTCTCATGTAATGTTCTAATCCTATCGGTTACATGTTTCGACTTACGGCTACTTAAAGTGCTAAATTAACAGAAATGCATGGAACTTTTTGGAAGGGCCACCCTAAACTGCAATCGTGCATTTCATGCTCTCACAGTGATTACTCGATGCGGTTCAGGTTGCATAACTCCTCCCTCCTCAAGAACGAAATTATCAGAGTTGTTAGGATTCTGATGATTTCGCAGACAATTTAACAATATCATTTTATATCTAAAAACAAGAAAGATCATTAATCCTAAGGGCAGAATTACATATAGAATTACCGTACCTAAACTAATATTTTTCGTGTCAACCGCACTATCATTTTCACTGTATTTCACTTTGCTCATTTTCACTACTTGAGCTAATTCTTTCAGCTCATCTAGATTTATACCTTTCATATTCACTGCACTGACACTATTAGTACGTTTTTCAGGCTTCATCTCTGGTAGGTTAATGATTGGAGTTATTGGATAATTCAAGTGTGTAACAGAAAATTTGTAGTTTTGTAGATGTATGTGCCCAACGTTAACCTTACAAGCATCGTCCAGGGTAACTATGTATGTTCCTCGTAGAGACTCGTGGCTCATGGTGTCATCATAGCATTTTCTACTTGCTATAATGTTATTCTTTGTATATAGAATCCAACTTCCGCGGCCAATTCGTTGAACTTTCAAATCTTCAATGTCGATTGTATGCTGCTCGCATGCACTCGTATTAGAGTGGAACTTCATCAATTGTTCTTCGCATAATGGCTCTAGATGGGTCAACACATCATCGTCGGTACATAAGAATTTGTCATATATCGCAATCTGTTCACAGGCTCTCACGACTGGTAAGTAATCTGAGTCTTTCACCAAAAGGTAGGGATATTTAGGAACTACTATTACAGTTTCGTTTAAATCTGTGTTAAAAATAGGTAAAGAGTAAAGTTTAAAATAACTATAAGTACTGTTTTCAATAAGTGGGATCTCTATTATGAACGTGATCTGGTTCTTTTTAATAAAAGCTTTAACAGTAAAACAATCTTCAAATTTAACTAAATTATTTTCATTCACAGGATATAACAGATTTTCAGTCTTGGCTATAGATTGTAACATTTGCAGTAATTCAGTGGAATTAACAATCGCTCGATGCAGTACAGACACCTTACTAAAGGCTAAAGCCGTTTCAATCTCACTTAAAATTATATTAATTGTTCTAAAATTAGTTAAGAACATATTAAACATTCCTAAAATGTAAGTAGAGTAAATAGAATTTTCTTCTTTTGTAATCATATTTTTAACTAATCTCTCGATCCTTTTTAAACGTTCATCTAAAATTAAAGTATTGTTATGTAAGATTTCTGTACTGTTAACAAAAGAATTTAACATTTTGGAGACCAAAGTTACTTTATTATCTAATATTAATAGATTGTTTTTTAACTGAGAGATGAGCGAATCATATCGAATTGCGTCACTATGATCTAAATTACCTGTAACAATTTTTATCATCGATCCAAGTGGATCAATTAATCCTCGTTTAAATCTTTTAGATGGTACAAGTTGCTGAAATTTTTCAATAGTCATATCCTTCAGATAATCCGTTTGAGTACGGATGCCTAAAAACTCATGGCTGTAAGGTTTGTTAACATCTACTAATTTACTGAATTCATTGTATTTAATTAAACTTAATTCTAGATCATTACCTAAGCTATCTAAATTTAAAAGTTTTATAATTAACCACTTATCTACTTGTTTAAACGCCTGCCCTTGTTTCACGGGAAGGATACCGGGGTTTTTCTCAACCTTTTGAAGTTGAAGGGCCCACGTTATTTGCGCTACTGCCAATAGCGTGAGGCACCACCTGCGGAAGACGTTTAACATTTTTAATTGGGACTTTTGTGTTTCTAGTTCCAATTGTAACAGGGATTACATTATGTTCTACATCACCGCTGACATTTGCCTTCCTATAACGTGGCTTGTCTTTACTTAATCTGGTATTAACCTCTTTTGCATAAATTGTGTCGCCTATTTCAAACTTTTTGCTTATCTCACCACCCTTGCTATTTCTAATTTTTTGCTTTGTTTCTATCATCTGATCAGATATGTAACTATAGAGCCGTTTAGTACGCTTGGCATGATCTTTTAATAATTGCTGTGTATAGTTTTTCTCGAAATTTGCATTTAATATAGAATTTGAATCAGTATGACCGAAAACAACTTCAAATGGTGTCAAACCTGTCGTTGTATGTATGGTATGATTGTAAGCCATTATTGAGTAGGTCATAACGGAGGCTGCATCAGTGCATTTTCGATCATATTTAGCTAAACGGTATATTTCTATGATAGTCGAATGGAAACGCTTACTATGCCTGTTGAATTAGGATTATTAGGTGTACTGATGTGTAATTGTATATTGTACATTATCATTAATTCCTTCAATAATTCATTATTAAATTCACTACCCGGATCGCAACTATTTTTTTTGGGGGTTCCGTAAATGGAAAAATATTTAATAAGTGCACGTATTACTTCGGGTGTAGATCTATTTGATATTTCTATTGCTTGTCCCAATTTACTGAATGCGTCGACTAATGTGAGATAATATACAGATTCTATAGCAAAAATATCTATGAAAATTTCCTGAAATGGTGCATTTTGTGTTTGTGTTAATTGTAGAAAAGGCTTTATGGGTTTTCTGTCATACTTGGTTTTACGGCATGCTTCACAATTATTAATTACGGCTGATATCGTCTCTTGCATGTTATTCCAAAAATAATTTCGTCTTATCCTGGACATGGTCTCTTTTATACCTCTATGACAAGTTTTTCCTTCATGGTGTTGTAAGATTATTTCTTTTTGTTCGTTTTCATCTTCAACAAAAACTACACGCTCTGAACATTCCATGAATTCTACCATTCCCCTTTTAAATAACTGTATAATAACTTTGTTAAACTGTTTCCTATGCTCTGCGCTTTCAAAACATATAAAGTATTTAATTTTATATTTAACATATTCTTTTAAAAACTGTTTAATTAATTCCTCATTCTTTATTGGTAAAAATACTTCAAGAATTTTTTGTTTTTCACGGGAAAGATCTGTAACTTGGATATCGTTTTTGTGCCATGTAAAAACTAGTATCTGGTTGGGTTTAGTGTCTATTGCTTCTTGTAATATTGGAATACCAATTGTTTCCATGTCTTCAGCTGAATGTACTGTAGATGTTTTATCTATAACAGGGTCAAGTGGAATTGGTTCATTTGTATCACATTCAGAACTGGCTGTTAGAGTAGCAGACAAATCCGAGATGGAAATTGTTCTAGAGTCATCACTATCGTAATCAATTACTTTTTCTATTTTGCGAGTAGTTTTTTCTTTTTTTATCTACATTAACTTTCATAGATAATCCGTCCTTATCGGAACCTAATGCATTTAATTTAATACGAGACAAGGCATCAGCGTTTGTATTCTGCTTTCCATCTTTATATTTAATTTCAAAATCATATTCTTGAAGACGAAGTCGCCAACGAGTGAGCTTGCTATTCGGCTCTTTAAGGGAATAGAGCCAGGCTAAAGGCCTATGGTCTGTATAAATGATGAATTTATTACCGTAAAGGTAGGGCCGAAAGTGTTTTACGGCCCAAATGATCGCTAAAAGTTCACGTTCTATAGTACTGTATCTGGTCTCTGTATCACTTAAGGTTCTACTGGCGTAAGCTATTGGTTTGTCAGACCCTACGACGCCTTGCGATAGTACTGCCCCTAAGGCATTTGACGATGCGTCGGTAGTTAGGATGTAAGGCTTATCGGCATCGGGATATTGGAGTAAAGGTGCGTTAGTAAGAAGTTCTTTACATTTTTGGAAAGAATCTATGTACGCTTGATTTATAATAATTTTATTCCTTTTCTTTAAGCAATTAGTTAATGGTTGTGTTACTTTCGCAAAATCCTTAATAAACCGCCTATAATAGCCTATCAAGCCTAAAAAACTTTTAATTTCTGTCATTGTTTTTGGCAGTGGGTAGCTAAGAACTGCTTTAATCTTATCATCGTTAGGTTTAAGGCCCTCATCAGTTATAACATGACCTAAGTATAGGACTTCTTTTCGGAGAAATTCGGACTTATCAAGTTGAATTTTAAGGTTATTTGACTTCAAACGATCAAAAACTGCCCTTAACTTCTGGATATGTTCTGCAAGTGAATTTGAGAAGATTATAATGTCATCCAAATAAACCAGGCAATGGATTCCATGCAACCCTCGTAGAACATTGTCCATTGCTCGCTGGAAGGTCGCTGGAGCGGTTTTAAGACCAAACGGCATTCTTAAGAATTCAAAGTGTCCGTTTTCAGTGCTGAATGCTGTTTTCTCTCTATCATTTTCGTTAATCTCGATCTGATGGTAACCGCTAGCTAAATCTAATGTCGTAAAGTATGTGCTTTTACCTAATTTATCAAACAGATCAGTGATATTGGGAAGTGGGTATCTATCGTCAACAGTTATTTCATTTAACCGTCTGTAGTCAATTACCATTCTATATTTTATTTCTCCTGATGCATCTTTCTTTTTTGGGACTAAATGAACTGGGGCTGACCAAGGTGAATGAGATTCCTGAATAACATTTTCTTTAAGTAACTTCTCGATTTGATTTCTTATTTCTTGCGACTGACTAGGGGGTTGTCTGTATGGTTTGACGTAAATAGGATCTTCGTTTTTTGTCCTAATACAATGTTTGACTTGGTTCGTGAAACTTAATGGAATGCCATCACAGTAGAATATATCTTTATATTCTAAACATAATGCACTAATGGCTTTACCTTCTTCAGCTGACATGTGATTCAGACGAAGCTTTTGTAAGTTATCTGTTAATAATTTTTCTATTTCAATATTTTCAATTTCGTTAAAATTATTAACATCACAATCATTTATATTACTTTCATACGGTTCTACTTCGAATGGTTTAGTAACGGCTAATTTAAATGGTTTATCAAGGGTATTCTGAATTATGGTAGTAAAGTAACCGTCCTTGCATTTAACTAAAGCGCTGGGCATACGCACCCCTTCCGCAAATTCTCTGAAATCCACTAAAGCATTACCAGAATGATAATTTGCAGGTATTTTAACTCTTTGTTCTGATCGAGGTGCCAAGTCTATTATATGTTTATTCTTATCGCGCATAATTGGTATCACCGTGGTTTTAGTTTTCAAGACCTCGTTTTTCAAATCTATTAGGGCCTCTACACTATGTAAAATATCATTACCTAGTAAACCATCGAAGCTAGGGTCGACTTCATAAATATGAAATTTGTGAGTTTCATTAACATTAAAAATCGGAAATGCTGGCATTGAAAGTACTTCTTCGTGTTGGGTTGTGCCGTGAGTACTTCTAACTTCAAATTGGTCATAATAAATATAATCGTAAAAATAGTTATAGGCCTTTTCAGGGTTTATAAATGATTTAGTACTGCCCGTATCTATCATAAATTTGGCATCTATTTCGGGTATATATATGTATGGCAATTTAAGGCATGTATCGCAATTTAATTGTATCATTTCACTATGTTTTCCAAGGCTACTGATTGAAAATCCTCATTATTTTCCGTTGAAACTTTTTTGTTAACTTCTTCCAAATAATGTTCATCTTGATTATCGGAGAAAGGGTAATAATCGTGATAATATTCATCGTTACATTGGTAATCGCAGGGAAACTGACTATCATCGTAATGATCAAGGTCAAGCTCATTTAATTTAAATCCCTGGGCCGGAGGCGCCGTACGCATTGTGACGTCACTAGATTGAAGTTTAGGTTGCTGAATACCGAACGACTGTGAAGGTCTATTGAACGATTGGTTCTGGTTGCCAAATGGCTGTAAGGATTTATTATTTAATTGTTGTTGATTGCCAAATTGTTGGGGGTTCATCCCAAAATGTTGGGGGCGCATCCCAAATTGTTGCGAACGCATCCCAAATTGTTGCGAACGCATCCCAAATTGTTGCGGACGCATCCCAAACTGTTGCGGACGCATCCCAAATTGTTGCGGGCGATAACCAAATGTTTGACCTTGAAATCCAAACTGTGGTGTATGCGTCCCAAATTGTTGACCTTGGGAGTTACCTAAACATAATTTGGGTTGTGTGAAAATAGGTGTATCATTATTAAGAGGCTTATTATAATTATTTGTTCCGAATTTAAACGTTTGTGTATTATTTGGAATAGCATGTTTACTGAAGGACGTCAGCAGTGTTTTATTTCGGGCATTATATTGGTCATGGAAATTGACCTCTTCTAACACGAAAGATAAAGCCTGTTCCAAAGTGGAGGGCGCTTTTAATCTCACAATACGCACCATATTTTCCGGTAGATTATAAAGGAACACATTCAATGACGTATTATTATAAATAGTTATTTTACTTTCACGCATACTACTCGATAATCTATTAACTTTTGATATTAAAATACTACGCACTGATTGAATACGATTGCAAAAATCCAAAAATGATTCACCATTTCTTATACGCAAAGTTTCCAATTCAATAGCTAAACATTCTTCACTTCGTGGGTCTCCGAAATGTTGTATTAATAACTCCTTAAACTCTTCCCATGTAACAATATCCTCGCGCTCACTGATAAGCGCGGCTGCATTCCCCGCTAATCTACTCGTTATGGCATGCATTACATACAAGTTTTGCTCGTCACTTCCCCTGTATTTATTTATAATATATTCACTTTTGCGTATAAAAAGATTTAAATGGCGCTTATCGCCGTCAAAAAGCGGAATAATTTTAATCATTTCATTTGGAATCATAATAATTTTTACATTATCTTCCATTTTTAACACTATTAATTATATTAACACACAAAAATAATATAAAGTAAGGCAAAAGTATTAAGTTCTTAACAAAAAGTAATTCTTAAGTATAAAATTTTAATCATAAATCAAATAGAACTTTAAACAATTTATCTGAATAATATATGTTTGTTATTCATTAAAAATATTTCAATTGTAATATCACTTTAAATAACTTTTATATATTAAAAAAAACTAGCCTTACAGATTTTATGCAAAACCAGATAACGTTATAACGCGAGACTTCTAATCGCAAGATAACAAAAGGGAAATGGGAAAGGAAGGTGAAAATTTGGACTCACCAGCTCGCCTTTCTCATTTTCAGCTCCGCCTTGACAAATTTGTTTGGTTCGTAGAATCACCACAGCTGCCTTCAAGGCCACCCGAACGCGTTACACGAAAAAGTTTTATTCCGAAAAAACGCGAAGGACGGCGCAGCTTATATTCGGCGATCGTACCGGCTGCGCCAGTCAAGTTTTTGGGAGCGTTATGACGATTAAATAAAAGAATATGAATACGTGTGAGCAGAAGCGGATGCTCTCATGTAATGTTCTAATCCTATCGGTTACATGTTTCGACTTACGGCTACTTAAAGTGCTAAATTAACAGAAATGCATGGAACTTTTTGGAAGGGCCACCCTAAACTGCAATCGTGCATTTCATGCTCTCACAGTGATAACTCGATGCGGTTCAGGTTGCATAACTAGTTAGGTAATGTTGGTAAACACAAAATTGTACACAGCTAGCTCTTAGCGTTCGGCGCATCCACTTTTCTTTTTTTTTACCTAAAATAAAAGATTGGCTTATTGAATTACAATAAGCCAATCTTTTTTCATTACATGTAGACGCCTCGGGACGTAAATCCAAATTGTGAGCCGGTAAATAATTTCCATCATTGTAGGAGCACTCAAAATATCTAACAATTCCTAACAGAATGTAACGATTCCTAACATTTGTTAGCGAATATATTAGTGATAGAAAATGTTTGTAAACATTTTTAACAGCAGTGTGGCAGGACGATAACGCTTATATCAAGTTCCCAAGTGACTTTGTTAAAGCCAAAATAAGTAGGTAGAAAAATATCCAGCCAAACAAGGGCCGAAAATCTACTTGTGTTGTTGTTGTCATTTAAGGTTACGTTTAATGTTTATTTTGTTCCTTTCTGTATTTATTTCTTGTTTTTTTTCTTCTGTTTATTTACGGTGTTAGCTGGTCCGTTATGTCCGTTTTGAATAATTACTTTCTTTTTGTCTTGTAGCAGACGACAAAGTAACTATACCAAACTCCGCTAAAGAATTCGTCCTACAAATTCCGACCTCTTATAATGTAATTGGAATGATAATCACCTGTCAATTTTAACCAAAATAGCAGATATTATATCCAGATAAAAGTAGAACGGTATACTCTTGAGGTAGCGGTCGGTGTAACGACCGTCTTTAGGGACACATATGTCCGCTGCTTTGAGACAGTCGACCACATCTGGCACGCCATGCTCCGAGATGAGGGTCACGTTGCTGAACGTTAGGTACTCGGATGATGGCCTGTGGAACAGTGGAACAATGACAAAGAGTTTCAGGGTTTAGTCAAACTTAAAAGATGATTGTAGTGATATTTGAGGAAGGTACAGTTCCCAACGTTAACGATCGAAAGTAGGTCGGTTCGGTCCGAGATCAGTCAAATTTTGGTCAGTTCGCAGAGGTTTTCATGGCCCATCTCACATCATGTCACGGCACCAGGTATAATAATATTGACGAAAGCTGATGAAAGCTGACGAAAGCGTCTTCTTTGTGGCATCTTTTGTTAGCTACAAATTCAAATTTGTGGCTAAAAAAAGATGCTACCTACAAGCTACCGACACGATGGAAGTTACTGGGAATACGAAACACGTATCTGAAGTGACTGGAAGTAGTGTTCAACCGAAAGTTAGGTTTCGTTTTCAGTTTCGGTCGAATTTCGACAAAAAAAACGAGTTTCGGTTTCGGCAGCATACCTGCTGAAACTACGACCGACAACGAAACTGCATTCGGGAGTTCTCGCGCCGTGATCGATCACGTTCGGCGCGTTAAATTCCATCCAACCGAGTATTTTTTTGGGATTTTTTTTCTGTCATACCAATAAGTGAAAATCTCGAAGACTGCATAGCTATGTGATTCAAAGATAATTTAGCGATGTTTCTCATTGTGCGGTAGGTGGATAAATAAAAGTTTTTACACTTGCATGGTAGATGAAGAATAAGTTTATTGCAAGATGAAGTTCACAGACACAGTAGAAAGAATAAAGCTTGAAGTATGAAGGAGTGGACAGATAGAAACAATGTAGCTTAAGACTTTAGATGATAGCGTGATGGTTAAGGTAAGCGCGTCAGCGAATGTGACGATAAAAGAAATGATGACGTTCCAGTGAAAGGGCTGATGCTCCAGTGGGTCGGGCTGATGATGTCCCATTGCGTCTGGATGATGCTGCAGACTCCAGTGGGTCGGAGTGATGATGCAGGTTGAGGGTGATGACCAGGAATGCGCGTGACTGCATGCTGGTGGTCAGGATACCCTCGGCTGGCTGATGACTCGCTGCTCGAAGACTTGCGGAATCTATGACGTCACGGTGAAGTAGCTCTGCAGGAAGGCTGCGCTGACGTTCATACTCGAGGGTCACCAATTTGGAGGTAGGTGGAACAGGGTGTAGTCCCACAAACCTCCATAGAAAAGGGAGGATCCTCCGACCAGACGTGTAGTATGTCTGGTCCGGGCAACTGCCCAACGGTTGTTGTCGGACTGTTGTATGTGTTCTAATCGCGCCGAAAACTTTGCTTGCGCGATGCAGGATTTGTTTGACGTCATGTCATTAGTTAGTAAGTGGCGGCGTCGGTGCCGCTACAATAAAATATAAAGACTAACTGATTATAATAACGTTCTCTTTATTTGTTCCTTAAAACATGATCCTTGTAAATTTTGGTTTTGGTTTCGGTTCCGGCTGAAACTGAGACTGTTGCCGAAATTCGGTTTCGGTTTTGGTCGTAAAAACCAGTTTCGGTCAGACACTAATTGGAAGTCAACCCAAATATTACGGTACCCAATATTATATTAAAATTATTAGATCTAATAATGTATAACAATGAAGTGACTGAAAGAGAGCCAATACAAAATACAGTATTTTTTCTGTTCTAGGTAACTAGTGCAAAAGTTGTGCTTTAAATGTAATGAATGATTAGATACATGTTAGAGTTTCCTATGATAGAGGTATACGGAATACTACTTACCCCATAAGCAAAGTCTCTAGGAACGCAAGTCCCGTTCGACTGGCGCCCACAACCACAATGCTGGTGTTGACATTGATTTTAGGCAGGCAGGTCAGGGGACGCTCGCATACCCATAACGCGAATGGACAGCCCCTGTGGTGAGAATTGAAGATCATTGGTTTACGTTACATATACGTCGTGTACACGCTGCGCTGCGTTTGCCCGTGGTTTCGCGCACTTGGAGTTTGAAAACGATATAATTTTGGGCAAATAGTTCTTGTACTGAGAAGTCCTAATCCAGATTATGGTGTTCTCGTGAGGCATATTGCAGCCAAAATATTTATTCGTTAAGGCGTGATCGGTTAACAAACATCCAAAATCACAAACAATAAGCAGGAATTAGGATTGTCTACAATATAATTAGGAAATAGCAAAATATATGATAGGATATCAACAATTGAGCATTAGAAGACGTAAATAGAAGAGAACAAAAACAAACAAAAAAAAAAAAATTACTTACAGAGCTTGATATACTTTTTCGAGCTCAGGGTTGGCACTAATATTTGGTAATGAAATCCGCGGGTGAACCGGATTCATGTGGCTAGCCAACGACATCAAATTACGAGATGGGCACTAAAAGAGTATTAAACACAAATAAAATAATTAAAACATAACTCATAACCGGCGTGTGTGTATGACTAGATGTATGAATGTGAGTGAAGCAGAAGAAGTATGTATGTATCGTAGCAGGTGGCGTTTGATAGTTTCTGCTTACCCCCATGGGAAAAAGGCGTGAGTTTATGTATGTATGTATGTAAAATAATTAAAAGTGAAATCTTTTTTAAAACAAGCTTTTATTATACTAAAAAGTACGAAATGTTTTAACGGTAGTCTAATACATATCCAAAGAGACCAAACACGATGGTTGAGGAGTCGCTGCTCACGATGTAGCCAGTAGAATGTTATTATAAGTCATGCCAGTACAGGAATCTAATTGACTTATTATTTAGATTTCTGTGGATGCCAGGACGTTCTTAAAAAATCGATTAATAGTTGCCGGATACAAATATGCCCTATGTATTGATGCCTGCAAGTTAAGCCCACAAAATAAGCTGACAGTTGTGGGTTTAATAACAAAATGCACTGTTTTTATTATTAACTACCTACATTTTTGTTTTATTAAATGATCGGCTGATGATTTTAACTGATAGATTGAGGAATGAGGTAATAAGACAACGTTGTGGTTTAAAAGAAGATGTAGTGACTAAAATTGAAAAGGGTATGTTAAGGTGGTTTGGCCATGTTGAGAGGATGAATGAAAGTCGACTAACGAAAGGTATTTACAAGGCAGACGTGAATGGACACGCCGGGAGGGGACGCACTAGTAAGACATACATAGACCTTATAGGTGATGTTCTTCAGAAAGGCCAAGTGCGCAGTACCCATAACCGGCGTGTGTGTATGACTAGATGTATGGATGTGTGTGAAGCAAAAGAAGTATGTAAGGATCGTAGCAGGTGGCGTTCTGTAGTTTCTGCCTACCCCCATGGGAAAAAGGCGTGAGTTTATGTATGTATGTATGTATGTCAATGATCGGCTCGCGTTTGAGCACTATCTCGCCTGATGATAAGCGATGATGTGGTCGACGGTGAAGCACGCTTGCCTAGAAATAACCTATTCACTCTTGACTTATAGAGCCCAAGGTTGTAGTTGTAGGTTTATAGCAGAAAAATGGCCCCCACCTGGGTCTTAGCAGCATTGAAACTGACCAGATTCGCATCGCCCCATTCGGAGTCAGCCTTCAAGGACAGATTCAAGCGCTTAACCATGGCCTCCCGATGCTTTGGACAAGTATCTCTCAGCAACAGTGCTGTCGTCTGCATACCCAAATGTTCCGGGTTTTAGCAAATCATTAATGTACAGCAAGAACAATGTTGCCGAGAGCACCCTGAGAGACTCCGGCGTTGATATCTTACTGACCGGACGAGCAGCCATCGATAGCCACTCGGATGTATTGATCTCTCAGGAGGACTGCAATCCAATCACACATACCACTAGGCAGATCGCAGGAAGGAAGCTTACTCATAAGACTTTCGTGCAAGACCGGCTAGCGCTTCCCCGTGTCTCTCGATGGCCTCACTCCATATGTGAATGTCATACGCTAGAAGATCCCCAGTAGACCTATTTCGGCGGACGCCGTATTGACGGTCACTAAGGGTGTCGTTAGCTTCTAGGTATGCCAGAATCTTACTATTACGCACGCATTCATACAGGAATGGGTCTGTAGTTGGTTGGCTAACTTCCAAGCATTTGGCACTTTTCCAGTCTCATACGAAAGGTGAAACAGGCGTGTCATGATCGGAGACAATTCAGGCGCACAGGTTCTAAGAACAATTGCTGGTATATATACCATCTGATCCGCTAGCCTTATTCAAGTCGAGCTTGCTCTGCAACCTACTTAGGTCTTTTTGATGGATGCGAATGTCCGACATACTCGTTTCGCATCCATCAGGAGAAGGAGGTGGGCACGCGCCACCGGGATTCAGACGACAAGATTCCGCAAAAAGAAAACCAAACAAGTTTGCTTTCTCCCCAGCGTAGTGGGCCGGCGATGCCGGTTTCAGCAGTAGTGGTAACGACGGATGGCAGAAGTTCGATTCAACCGATTTAGCCAGGGATCAAAACTCTTTACTACCTGCTAGATAAGAAGCAAGTTTGATTAGGCTAATGCGGTCGAACCGAGCCCATCGCAAACACCTTCTTGCATTACTTGGCAACCCTGTTGAAGGCTTTCTTCCTCTGACCCACGTCACTCACCTAGCGCGTTCGATCGTCGACTCAGGCATGGTACGCTTCATGATTAAGCGCATCGGCGTGATTACACTGGGGGCCAAACCAGGGTCGGTCTTCGCTAGACATTGTTATGTCAGAGAACGGAATGTAGTAATCCATTCCCCCGCGCAACACATCCATCACTGCGTCCGCGCACGACGTAGGATCAGCCAAAAAAAGCAAGTAGGCTGCCAAGAATATCATGCGAAGAAAGATCGCATACTATTATATTCCGCTGACTTGTACCGCCATACTCGCCGGGTGCCTCTTGGGCTGAGATCGGGCGGGGAGTAGACGGATACAGATTTCACAACACAGAGGTTGGAAATACCCAAAGTATAGGAAGGAAATGAGATATCGAAACCGAGTAACGGTCTGGATCAGTTGTTAGCAGAAGGTCCAAGCAAGTGGCTGTATGCGAATCAACAAGTGTTGCCCCTGGACCAGCTGGTTGAGATTTAGCGCTAGCGCAAGTATGCGCGTCTCTCGTCCAGCATGATCAGTGCACTGGTATGGGAAGAGCCACTCCTGATGGTGGCCATTAAAGTCCCCCAGTAAAGCTAATTGGGAGGGGGGTACCGCTGCCGTGCCGCATCAGCCGCCTAACTGAGGTACTCTAGTCTGGTTATCTCCTGATCGCCACTGTGCGATTGGTAGACACAGGCGTAAATAATTTTATACAGCCCTATGTCCACCAGAGCCCACAGAAACTGAAACCTGAAAACCTGGAGTCCTCAAATTTACGGAGACGCCGATATCAAGTGTCGTCTCGGGCGTACATGCATACACCCGCGTATGGTTTAAAATTGTGCTCCAGGGTAAAACCTGGGTAGGATAAGTAGGACTCGCCTGACGGATCCTATCTACATGTTAATGTTTAAGCGAGTTACTATTGGCAGACAACCGGACACTAAAGTTACTTTACCTTGTTACTTATTTTACCACAGAACCCCTACTTTTGTGTTCTTTAGCAAAATATATGATGAAGAAAGATATACCTACTTCATGGTTTATCTAATTCGCTTAGTGCGTGTGATTACCAATATAAATAAAAAATAACGTTAACATACCGAGTCACCCTTAGCAAACAGCTTACAAATCCAAAAGAGAGTGGAATATCTTGATCGTCGTATTAGCTCCCTCAAATACCATCGGGCATGAGGCTCAAATGCAGGAGAAAGTACACCGGCTAATATCTAGAATAAGGTAAAATCACTGTTGAAACAAAGAATCTAAATAATTTATCAGGCAAATATTATCGAGGATTATATTTATCGAGGTGGCTGAATTCTGGTCGAAGCCGATATAAAAAAATAGCATCTGGCTGCCGTTTTTTTTCCAAATCGGTTCAGATTTTCATCTTATAAGCAGGACGTAATGGATCATCTCCGTGGGTGCCGACGATGCCGTGGAAGTAGGAACATTTTGCCGAGGGCCACCACATATTGCCGAGGTACGCTGGTGTAGAATGAAGTCTTCAAAATGTAAAAATCATAGTTTTTTGGCTTGTAGCGCGAGTTTATTTTAATTTTTTTATTGTTGGGAATATTTTACAAATATGGCAGAGTAATATAGGTACAGGTTTTACTAACCACTGGTTTATTATGGCACTCCCACACCGCAATTAAAATGTTGACAAACATTTTCTAACACCAATACATTTACTAACAAATGTTAGGAATTGTTACATTCTGTTAGGAATAAATGTTTTGAGTACTCCTACACTGATGCTTACATTAAAACATTACTTCATTATATTAGTAATTATTAAATTACACAATGTTTACTAACATTACCTAAAGGTGCTCCCACACAGCAGTTATATAACGTTAAAGACTGATTTATAAATAACATTTGTTTCTAACTTACTTTCTACATGTTGTAGAGTATTATTACACGCTATTAATAAATGTTATCGTGTTACACAATGTTGTATAACGTTATATAACTGCTGTGTGGGAGCACCTTAAGATGAAAACATTTTTCAGCAGTGTGGCACCTTTTCAACACCGTTTCAGCATCTTAACATAGTGATCAAATGTTTGTTCAGAGAATGTTTACTAATGTTTGTAAACATTTTTAACAGCGCAGCTGTGTAGGAGCACCATTAGAGTTTTATGTTACAGTAAATTTCAAATTTTAAAACTGCAGCATTCCTATTCGATTTTATATATTTTAATCGCACTTCTACGGCATTAGAAAATATTTTAATTAAAACTTTGCTACCGTGCGCGTAGTCACAATTTTTAACAGCTGTTTAGGGACCTTACTCCACAGTGGTGCCAACTGCTGAGCACAAAAACGGAAGCCTTCGTTGAGATACTGCCGTGCGTAAGAATGGAGTAACTGAAACGAAGAAGAGGGATTCTTACCGTTGCATCAGTGCCTGGTCGACGTGGCTCCGGTTCTAGATCATAATGGATTCGTATAGATGCCCCGTTGTCTAACGGACTAAAACAAATACAAATCATTATTTTGAAGTCATAGGCCGAGTTTTCCACCTTTAAATTATCGCAGAATTAATGTGACCAATTGTCAAGCACGCGTTATCTGCTGTGATTGTTGAAAATTAATTCAACCAATCACAGCAGATAACGCGTGCTTGACAATGTGTCACATTAATTCTGCGATAATTTAAAGGTGGGAAACTCGGGGTTAAAGACGTAGTTTATTTTTTGTTTAACACACCAGCCCTAAATCGTGTATTGAATTGCATCACGAAGAGCCAGACAACTGAAATGATCTGAATGAAAAAAGTACTATTTCCGGCAGTAAATATCCGTACTTACAACTATAGCTACATATCTCTGCCACCAAGCAATGTTGTGGTGCTCCTGCATGAGCTTTGCATTAGAGGCATATGAAGCAGTTCAGTTTGGTCTCGATGATTCTATCCAAAGG
The DNA here is from genome assembly GCA_949775005.1 of Orthosia gothica. NCBI lineage: Eukaryota > Metazoa > Arthropoda > Insecta > Lepidoptera > Noctuidae > Orthosia > Orthosia gothica. The sequence continues at coordinate 12,496,229 of OX459044.1, forward strand.
TCGGCCGCGTTGACCCCCACTATCTATCAGGTGGGCCAAAACCTTGTTTGTCACCTACAAACATTAAAAAACTGTTTCGAAGATGGCAAATTAACGATCGTGGCAACACTCACCCAAGAACAACGACGCCAACAGGTTGGTTCTCACTGAGCAGTGTGAAGGACTGCAGAGTATGTGACGTGAGCGTCGATTGGAAGAGGTCCAACAACTTATCTTTTCGCGGAGCGTTCTCCAACACTTCCTCCAGAGCAGACAAGTCGCACGCTTCACCGGGACGAACTGACATTGCGCTGGAAATAGCAGACATTAATTGCCGATTACCACTGAAGTAGACCAGCCACTGAAGTAGAATAGACCACTGAAGTATTACGATGACGTGATAATGCCATCATGGTTCCGATGTGAGAGTGAGACGCAGCTATATATAACGAATAGCACTATCCCTTTTTACAAGCCTTATATCACATTGCTTTCTGTGTGTCTGGCTACTAGTGCTGAATATTGGCGTAATTATGTTATTTTGAAAATATTGAAATAATATGGTATTTAAATGGCATAATATGGAGCTAGCTGGTCTCGTTATGAAGTCGGCAAGTCGCCATGGCAACTTCTCAACCAAACAAAATAGCACCATTGTGTTTGGGCTAATTGGATATTTTATTTCATACATTTTAATTCATTAGAAACTAGTTTTAAAAGATTTTAACTTTTAATTATTTAAAACTGAATCATGTTAGCGTTGACATGTCATAAAAGGGAGCAGGATCCTATCACATCACATCACATCATCAGCCTTTTAATGTTCCCACTGCTGGGACACACACTCTCTGTGAGTGGGAATGGGCCGTTATCCACCACGCGGGCCCAGTGCGGGTTGGATGGGATGTCACATGTCTTCGAATTTTTGGTTCTAGGACATGCCGCTTTCCTCACGATGTTTTCGTTCACCGTTTTGAGACCAGTGGTGAAGAAATAATTTACACAAAGTAACGCGCCTGCCTGGGCTCGAACCCACGACCTACAACTTGTAAGTCGCGGGCCATACCACTGAGCCACCACTGCTGTCCTATATCCTAGGATCCTATATCAGGCATAAATATATAATGTTTACCCTCGAATTGAATTCACGTGCGCCACATACAACGACTCGTTCGTAAATCTCATATTGCAACTGTAAGGAGTCACCAACTGAAACATTAACACACCATTTTATTACAAATACGCTGATCGGCACAATTCACCGGCCAGCCTTTCAAAGTGGCCTGTTTGTCACGATTTTCGTTTTTGAGTAGTCGAATAAGTGTTTATGATTGTAAAGTATTTTTATAGGGAAAGAAACGCTAACTACCGACTTAAAACTTTAAAGCAATAAGAATGAGGGTAAAATGTAAAAAAAACACTTTTTGTGCCATTCTAAATTTTAGTCGCGTCGGCATTAATACTGTTAATTTGCTCTGAAAGTAAACAAACTGTGTATATTATTAATTGTAACGATTAAACGGAAGTGTAATGTTAAAAAATCTCTACAATGGACTCTCGTAAAGTGGAACATATTGTTGCATTAATTGTCGGAGCCAACGTCACATGGCACGAATCTTAGGAGAAGCTCGCACGACTGTGAGAACTGCAGTGCGGTGGTTTCAGAGACAGGTCAAGGTCCGAATAGGTGCAATTCAGCTCGCGAAGACCACCAAAAAGGTCCTTAGAGACCGGCAGCCGTATTGCGTAAGAGCGCAAAGAGTTTAAACTCTATCCAACAGACCAAATCGACCAATCACATCCGAGATGAATGACGCGATGTGGATTTCCGTTTCGTGTGATTGGTCGATTTGGTCGGTTGGATAGAGTTTAAACTCTTTGCGCACTTACGCAATACGGCTGCGGTTCATGACGGTAACTCATCAAAGCCTTAATCAACTCTGAGAAGTCAGAAATGTAAGTGTGAGTGAACGTATATGGGAAAGGGGTTTGAAGAACGAAGCATAATAGCTTTTAGACCTGCTATGGCACCAGAGTTTCTCGCAAGCCAAAGTAGAGAAAGACTTTCTTTCACTCGTGAGTAGATGTGGTGGGCGAACAAGAGAGAATTAGCTACTAAATCTTTTATCGGAGGTCATAAGAACAAGAAGAAGGAACACCCATTATTAATTTTAATTTTGTAATGCTTAATTAACTAAAAACCCATAACGCTGCCCCGCATCTGTAGTGCGTCAGAAATGTTTGCGGTTTCCCTGGTGTGTAAGGCGTGGGGCAGCTCCAACAGTATCCTATGCATGATTTCGAGTCGCCTAGACTGTTTGTAGGTGGATACGACTGCCGAAGGGGTAATGTATTTATCAGTCTATGTATGCATGTATGTATGTTTTTTCCTATGTAGCGTTCTAGAGACCAAACGAGTCAGCCGATTTTGATGATTCTTACGTCAATCGATTACATTAAAATTGAAACAGAAAAATAGCGGCTTTTGGGCGCCATATCGTAGGGGCCCAAATTTTTTTTTCTTCCTTTCCCATCGTGTGGGTTAACAAAATAAAGGGTATTAAGATGGGATTTTAAAATATATAAAACTTATATGTTTAAATGTACCTACAAAAACTAAAAAGTTATAAATAAAAAAAGGTAATTCAAAATATCAAAAAACCCGACTGCTTAAGAAGCGGACTAAAAAGACGTAAACAAGAAGAAAATCATGCTGTGCAGTCGGAGGATACATCTGGTTTTAAACAGCCAGCTCGTTAATATGTATCCTCCAATTTGAACTAACTTTTTTTTGTATTATATGTTTTGTATTGTACCCCTTATGTGGGTGTTTTTATCGTTAAAATTAAAAGTGTATTTTACGCCATTTAATTAAGTATTAAACACTCGTGTGATACTATTATCACAAGAGGCGAAGCCGAGTCCCGAACCCACTCGTGTTTTAATCAACCCTATTATATGACCATTGCATAAACTACTATAGAAGTGTAACAGTAATGTAATGGACAACACAATTTTATATACCTACCGTGAAATGTTCTAACAAGGGAAAAGCAGGCTGGTTCGTGGGAAGAGTCACGACACAATAGTCTCTGTCGGGAAACATCTCGTACGCCACTTCTAGCATATCAAAGCCGTACCTGAAAAAATATAATCACTCTTTCGTTCTCATCTTTTTCTTCATCCAACGATAAATTGTAGCAAACGAAGAAGATCTTCGGCGTTACGCAACGCTTGCTGAGGTCGGACCAGTAATAATGGATGGTCACCCATCGACCATCCATTATTACTTATATTATTCCACCGTGCATTAGAAACCACATTAAGCCGCTGCCGCTGGTCCAGGTTGTCCCTTACTTCTCTATTAGTCGTTATCAGGAAAATGGTATGACGCAATCTCCGACGAGCCAATACGCTCTCTATCGAAAGAGCGATAGAGCAAAACCAGGGTTTGAAAATGTTTGTGCAGTCACTCGGGAGGAGCCGCCTGACGAAATTGACTACATCTAACGGGGATAATCATCGTTACGAAGCCGGAGATTCTTTTGGAAGTTGAAAGCTTCTACGCCAACTGTACGCATCGCACGCATCTCGAGCTGACCCCAAAAATGAGGATTCTAGAGCCACCTTAAGCCACCATTACACAGAAGACCTGCCTAAAGTTAGCCAATACGAAATCGAAGCAGCTCTCAAACAGCTTAAAATGGAAAGGCCCCGGGCGAGGACGGGATTGCAAAAGAACTCCTGATAGTGAAAGGACGTCCGTTACTGAAAGAACTTAGGGAGCTCTTCAACTCTTTCCTGTTCTCTGGGAGAAATCCAGAAGCGTGGCAAAGGAGCGTGGTCATTCTGTTCTTCAAAAAGGGTGACAAAACCCTTTTAGTACGAGTGCTTATGACCAAAATGTTTGCCTTATCATTTTACAGCCACAACCGTATACAATCGATAGATTTGGTTATTTTATTGGTTATTTTTGCTTTAGAATAACCAAATCTATCGATTGTATCGATAGATTTGGTTATTCTGATTACAAAAATACAAAAAAAAACACTTTTCTACATTGTTTTTTTTTAAATTGATTCGTAACTGTCGGGGACATCAGTGACAGTAAGCTGTTGGGAATTATTCGTTGATATTTTAGGATTTTTGAAAATTCAATGGTAGCCAAATTTCAGAAAACCAAATTTTTCGGTTAACACTGTGATTCAAACCCACACCTGGCCAGTTACTAGTTTAAGCTAGGTCTTCTTATCTCTTAGCGATGGTGACTGGTTCTTTTCAAGGTCGTGAGTCCAGTATTTCTGATATCAAACATTCATTTGATTAACTTTAATTTCCATGTACTTAAATCATACTTTTTTTTTTGCAGGTTACTATGAAAATGCATATCTTTGGGAAGCAATGGAGGCGATTGATAATGATGATTTTGCAGTTGATGTTCAGGGTGAAGGTGAGCATTCAAATTTCAACAGTCATTTAGATACTCGATTACAAATTACTTCAATACGTGTAGCTATTGCTCATCCTACATATGTCAGCCATGAAAGTACAACATCTCGATTTTTTATTAAATTTTAATAATTTATCACAGCGGTATAGAATGTTTGTAGCTTACGAGAATAATAAAGAATTTAATTGCATTCATGGTATTTTCTTTTTTTTTTTCTTGTTGTTCCATTAGATTTTTACAACTCAATGGTAATCTAATTTCCAGGTTCAACCGATGATGAGGACCATGTAATTGAGAATTATTGCCGAGTCCGTTGGCAGCGTTCCGGAAACTATTTTTGATGAATAATGAAAAATCTACGTCAAAACGTTTAAACAATCCACTTGCAAGTTCAAGTAAAAGAGAATCACTACCAATTCATAATAACCCTGTATCACGTGCACTAGAAATGGTTGGGCAATCCACTACGAAACAGGATCTAGACCTGTTTCAGTTATGTGGAGAAGATAACAACTGTCATGCCAACTACTTCAAACCCGTCGCATCAGTCATCAAAAAGCCCACTCCAACGACGTATATCAGTAGATCCCGAAAACCTTTTACGTTACGGTTGTAGTAAACAAGTGCCAGTTCCTAAAGGTTCTTTGAAAAGAAATGGTAATGATCAAAGTACTCTGGAAATGACACCTGCAAAACAATCCTTGATTGAACTAATGAAGGGGCAAGCTCATTTGTCTCAAATCACACAGGGAAATACATCCTTTAATAATAATGGACAATCTCCACATCAGAAGCAACATGAACTAGAAATACCGGATAGACCTACTGAAGTGAATCACATTAGTCATAAAAATCGCCACTCAAACGTCACCAAGAACACACAAAGTGCTGCACCAAAGTACGGCAACTTGGGGAACGTTCCGCTTCCGTTATCCAAACGTGCGCAGAAGAAACAATGTCCAGCAGCTTGCCAAGATAATCTATTGCACAATTCAGGTTCTGGCAACCTAGTTATAACATCATCTGGGATAGAGTTTGTTGGCGATGAAGAACCACGTCAGAGTATTGAAAATAATGCAGCACCTGCTGTGCAAAATTTATCTAATCCAGCAAACCAGCCTGATCAAATATTTCAACAGTTATCTAAAAATCAATTTCTGCCCGCTTATAACGTTCTTGTCCAACATAATTCTCAGTTAAATAAAATAATTATTACCAGCACTAATGAAGAGAGTAATGATCAGAGGATACCCTCTCAGAATATATCAAAGAACGCATTATATGCTGAGCAGAATTTTTTTATTGTCGCAAACCAGCTCTGTCAAATTTATACGCATACAAATGAACAACAATTGTCACCAGCTTCAAGAGAACATTTGCAACAAAATACCGTTGCGGATCATGTGGTTCTCAGAACAACTACTGGAGGAAAACCATTGAATCTATTAAATTTACCTCAATATAATACGAAGAGCACTCCACCTTCTGTGCAACACGTTCCGAGCATAGAAAATCAATTCAGTCAGTTTCCCAAAGCTTCTAATCAATTTCGTTTACAAAACGATGTAAGGCAAGTTACACATCAATCTCCTGCTGGCGAATCTACTGCAGCGAATGCTCTAATTATAGACCTGACCTTCGAGATACGAGAATATCCCATCTGCGATACCAAATCCTCCAACGAATCAAACGCTTCAGAATTCTGAAAAATTACATCAAAACCAACCTCTACCAGTTCTCAAAGGCTATCTACTTCAAGATCCACGTACCAAATTACTATTTCTCAGAAAAGCTACAGAAGTGAATGATAACGATCAAAGACCACCGGTTCAACGAACCAACGGGAATGTGCCACAAGCTCCGCAAACTGTTCCGACTTCAACACACCAATCAAACCAGCCTTTTGACCACTTATATAAGAATCAATTTGCTGAAGATTGTCGTGACGCTAAGCTTCCAACCATTTGTGCACAGCAAATGTTTCAAAGAGGACTCATCACAATAGAGGGCACTAATCAAAAACCAGCTCAAGACATCAGACAGAATATGCCGTTATCTGTACAAAATCCTTCAAACTCAGCAACCCATCTTTCTTGCTCATGCATCTGTTCACATGGAAGACAACTTTCATCAGTAACTCCAAGCCATTCGTCCCAAGTTACACGTGCTCAAGATCCACTTATTTCCGAATCGACCGAAGGAAATTCTGGCAGGCAATGTGTTTATCCTGAAACTGATACAGGTAATAGATTAGCTGCTGAACAAAACTCGATAAACTTGGCAACTTATCAACAGCCGTGTACCCAAGAAGACCAGAATTCTATACAACAGAGTAGTTGCTCTCAAAGTAGAACAGGAAACAAACCAACTGCTCGAAGCTCTCCAGACTTAGAGAACCAATCATTAAAACCTTCAATGGCTGAACGACATTCACCAATAAATGTAAATTCATCGATATAGATAAAATTACTTGTACTGAAACAATGTCTGACAATAAATTAATTAGCGCGAAATCTACTGGAGAAAGTAGTTGCCTTGAAGAAGTAGTTGCCTATTTTGTGTCGACAACGTGCCTGGTGGATGGCCAGGGCTCCCGGTCCGGAAGACGTCGCTTATACATCCTTGTCCTTTATTATATATATATATCGTACCCCACACCACCCGACCACAAACACGGATTGAACGACCACAGGGGTCCCTCGCGGGAATCAAGGTGAGTAATTTCGTGTACTTGTCCCACTTCCCACCTATCAGACAGGAACCAGTATCTACAATAAAGAACAACCCCTAGCGACCGCTGCTGCCACCATAGGACCTCGTTGGATCCAAGAGTCGCAGTATGCTATGGGCCCCACCGAAAACAGAGATTAAAAAGCACTTTTACTCACTGTTTTGGTGTTTGAATTTGGAACACACCAATGTATTCGAACTCCATCTCAATGCTACATAACCTCCTTGTACAAAAATTTTTCAAACTACTTCTTTGATTTTAATTTTGAGTTTTTTTTTTATATTTAGGATTTTAATAATGATTGATATTTATTGAATACTTATTTGGATCGTAGTTCTAATATTAATTGCAAAAGAATAGAATATACTTTATTGTACACCAAAAAAAGAAATAACACATATATTTTACAGCAACTTAATACTATGGGTACAAAGGCGGTCTTATCGCTGACAGCGATATCTACCAGACAACCTTTGGATGGACTAAAGAACTTAAGATAAAAACAGGGGGTAGGGTGTACTGTTATATTAAAAAAAATATTAATACATAATTTTTATTTTTTTTATATAGCTATATAAAATACTATACACAAACTTACAAATAAACATACATACATAATATTACATGTTAAAAAAAACAAAGTAGGGTTGAACAATGATAGAAAAAAAAAGGAGGAAGAAACAGAGAAATGGTTCTTAACAAGATTTTTTAAAGATGCTAGTGACTGGGCTTGTCTTACTGACATTGGCAACTACAATTATAATTATGTTACGTAATCCTCACTGGTTACGTGGTCCTCTGTCAACACGCTGCTGACGGACCACCGGCCGCCGGCCATTATCTGTTCGTTGATAACTACGGTTGAGTGCGCCTATGCGTCCATCATCACGCATCATCTCGCCCAAACCACTTAATTGAACCTACATGAAAGTGTCATCTGTATTACCTAGACATACTGTGTTGTGTACCGCTGGCCAGCATAGTGTATCGAGTCGGTGAGCTGAACTGCCCGAACGTGACATCAATCTGCATCTGCATGGGAATCGCTGTTTCAAAGGTATGTGGCATGATTAGTAAATTGAACTTTATCCATTGCCTTTCGTCTCATCGGCGTATTTTCTGCTTCAAGTTAGCACTGCTGAATCAGAAATTATAGCCTAGATTACTCTAATAATTTAGGTTCAAGCGCGTATGATTTTACTAGTAATCTTCTAGAGGTTATACGCACCAGCACTTTTAGCCTATTTATGAACTCAATAGCATATTAACAGCTAGTATGCCAATTTCTCGACCCTCGTTTGAGAGAAGCATTTATCAATTGAACCCAGAATTATTGATCAAACTACCGAACTATTTCTAATCGATAAAAATTTTGTCATTTTTATAGTGTTTGACCGTAAAACGATGTGACATGGTTTTTGGTCGTAGGCGCTCGTACTATTTTAAAGAATTACAGACAATATTTATTTGCGACCCGCACAGGAGACACGAGTTAAGCAAAAACACAAAAAAAAACAATAATAAAAAAAACTCGTGCGAGACCAAAAAGGCGGTGACTTCTTAGCCACAATATAAGTTGTTTCGAGAGTCATCACGAATCGTCTAGCGCGAAAACTCAGCGACTTCCAGCTACCGGAGTAGGCCGGGTTCCGAGGAGGATACAGCATCATAAACCACATCTCCACACAATGCGTCAGATTATGCAGAAGTCCGAAGAGTATGCCCAGGGGCATGATGTTTTGATTTTGTGGACTATGAGAAGGCTTATAACTCTATCGAGACCTGCAGGCTTATTACGTATGAAACAGCAATTAACAATATTTGCGCAGAGATTGTACAATCATCGCGCGAATATCGCTTTACGTCAAAAAATTGGAAGGCTTATTTTTGCGAAATAATTGCTCTTCAATCGCGAATCCGCATTATATATGAGCTATAGCCACACCATAATAATTTTACGACAGCACTGCTAACAATAAAAATCTGTTAACTGAAATGTGCATTTATCGCAAGGTGATCGCGATAATTTCGTATTACGTATGGTTTTTGACAGCAGAGCGACAGCGATCGGCGAGCAAATGTGGCTGTCAAATTGCGATTACTTTTTCCCTTGTTGTTGGTCGATTGCCAATCGCTCGCTGATGGCTGAGTAGGTACAGAAGTTTTTCAGTTTTTGGCGGCTTTTTTAGTGTGTTATTTTGTGGCTACTTTAATTATCTGCAAATTAGAATAATAATATAAAAATAAATATTGAAATACCAAATTCCTAGTGAATATTGTAAATGTAAATGACAAATTGGTGTTGTTTTGAGTCTCTAATGTCTACGCAACTGGACTATTTGTTGTATCATTGAAACAGAAGTGATCACGGTAAAGTGGAGGATTTTTTCATACTGTAGTGTTGGCTACCTCAGCGAAGCTTATTTGTTTACTACTAAACACTTACAAATACATGAGTTTTTTTTTATATGGCTAACACCGATGTCGAGTATTCTGCCAATGTCTAAATTAAATTGGAAAAATCTTTTTTACGTTTCATAGCTCAAATACGAGATGATGTAGTCTATTAAGAGATGATCTAATGCGTTATCGATTCGATTTCTTAAAACAATCGACAATTCGAAGAAATTTTAATTGATTTCACACATTGACATTTATGTAAATAAAATGCAAATATCAAATTTTCACTGCTATATTTACTTTACACAAATATTTTACATCTGCGAATATTAATTTATCGGCATATTGGAGCTAAATAGTAATTAAATTGACTATTGTAAAAAAACAGCCTCCACGAAGTGTTGCTCTTTCATAAGCTGGTTAATTCATCAAACGATACATTTTATAAATCATCGGAGAGTTAAAATAGCTTCTTTTAAAAGTGACTGTTAAAAAAAAAAGACTTGACTTAAAGGCCTTAGAAGCCAGGTCAGTAAATTGATCGCGCAATAATTGTACAATTTTTGCTACGCGCTGTTCCTTACGTAATAAGCCCACTGGTCTGTTTTAGAATGTATGCAGCTATACCAAGTTAACTGGCGATATATCCAAGTGCTGAGATGTCTTTATGAAAACGCTACAATGACTATCCTAAGTCGGACCGGCAAACTAAGCATATCTGACTGCGTCGAGGGGTTAGACAGTGGGACGTTATTTCCCCGACATTTTTTACCAACGCGGAGGAGGATGTGTTTAAGACGCTGGACTGGACAGGACTCTGCATTAATATAAACGGCAAGTACATCTCACACAAAGATTTGCGGATGATCGTTATAATGAGAGAGTCGCTGCATGACTTGCAGCAGATGCTGGACGGTCTAGCTGGTTCTTCTGCACGCATCGGTCTCCGGATAAACTTGGACAAAACCCAGGTTATTCTCAATTCGCACGTCACTCCGGGATCGATTCTGGTCAATGGCGGAGCACTCAAGGTTGTTCGAGAATTTAAAGTCACTCAGCGAGCTATGTAAAGGGCTATGCTCGGTGTCTCTCTGAGGGATCGAATCCGAAACAAGGTGATCTAGCAGAGAACCAAAGTTGTCGACATATCTCACAGAGCAAGCTGAAATGGCTATGGGCTGGCCACATAAACAGTAGAACCGATGACCGTTGGGGTAGACGTGTTCTTGAGTGGAGACCGTGAACTGGTAAACGTAAGGTTGGACGCCCTCAGGCTAGGTGGAGCGAATATCTTCGCAGGGTGGCTGGTCGCAGCTGGATGAGATTTGCCGAAAATCGATGCAAATTGCGTTCAAATTGTAGAGGCCTAAGCAGCAGTGGACTGCTATAGACTGATGATGATTATTAGTCGCCACAGATAGACAGAAGCTTGAAAGTATGACAGTCTTGACAAAGGGTACCGTGTTACGCAGTGAGACAACCCTTTAGTAGGTTGGAGGGGTGGATGGCAGATAGACAGTCGCTCCATCTATACTAATATTATAAAGAGGTAATGTTTAGGAATTAATGAGGTTGTAGAGGGTAATCTCGAGAGTTTGAGACCCTGGGAAGGACATAGGATGTATTCCCTTGGGATGATAAAACACTTTTTACGCAGGCGAAGCCGCGGGCAGAAGCTAGTGTAAAATACACCTATTCAGTAGCATCCAGCTGACTGGAAGCCGTCCACAATATAGTTGGAAAAATGCTAGACAAATGCTGGCGTAGTTGTACGAGTAGCTCGCCTTACAACTTCTATATCTGTTTCTTTTTGATTACAGTAATATACATTCTGGCGCATTCATAAACTATTAATAAAAGAATTAATTTGATCCGTCCTATTACCTTCGCAGCCTTCCACTGTGCATGTACAACCAGGCGCTCTATCCATTTTCTATTATTATTTAGGATGATATAATATAATTATATAACATGAAAAAAGTTTTAAATTGATAATAATTTATCAACTTCAATAGCAGTTCTTACCTCTCGTCGTAATCCGGATGAATAGCGAACAACTCCATAATGAAGGCATTCGGCTCTCCTTGATATCGTACAGGTTCCATTTTGTCGGATAATGTGGCACCAACGGCTGCAAACGCGTACGTTTATGTAGGGATGGACTCTAAGGGGCACGTGGCAAAATGTTTATAGCTGCATAGGTCGATCATCAAGGTTAAGCAACGCTTGCCAAGGTCGGTCTACGGATGGACGACTATCCATTACATACCAAAATCCATCCGTGACACAGAAAGCACGTTACACACTTTACTGGTGGTAGGTTTCGGCTGAAGGCATACCGCCGAGCAGTTTTAGCAGTTTTCCAGTACAATGCTCGGTGCAACCAACTAGAGGAGTTCGATCGAGATATCTGTTCCACTCTAGGCAGACCAGCCTGAAGTGCGCTGCTATGGATGTATTGGGAGACTGGTCGCGGTGGGTAGTGGGATCTGAGGCACGGTGCGCCGCTGGCCGACCGCAAGTAGTTGGGAGCCCAAGTATTGTGCCAGCCAAACACGATAGTCTGCCCCGCCAACTATCGAACAATCCCGGAATGCATCAACGTGCTGGTTTGCGACCAGATGGGAGGACCCAATGGCTATTCCGGCGGGGTTCAGGCGTCCCCGCAGTCTCCAGACTAGTGCCCCAATGTTGGCGTCCTTTCAGTACGAGTCTGTAGTTTAGCAGCGTGGAACCTCATCTCACTTCCTTCTCCTCTCCTCCCTTCACTCTTATATACATACATGGCAAGGAAAAAGAATGCTGGATTTAGACAGCGGCTGCGCCCGCTCCCGCACAAAGTGCTCCTCACCATAATTAGAGGTATGCGCTCAAATGCTGTGAGCAGTGGTGGGTGCATGAGCAGTGGTGGGTGAGCAGTGGTGGCCCAGTGGTATCGGCCGCAACTTACAAGTTGTAGGTCGTGGGTTCGAGCCCAGGCAGGTGCTTTACTTTGTGTAAATTATTTCATCACCATGCTCTCAAAACGGTGAAAGAAAACATCGTGAAGAAACCGGCATGTCCCAGAACCAAAAATTCGAAAACATGTGACATCCACCAACCCGCACTGGTCCCGCGTGGTGGATTACGGCCCATTCCCTCTCACAGAGAGGAGGCCTGTGTCCCAGCAGTGGGAACATTAATAGGCTCATGATGTGATGATGTGATGTGACTCAAACCTCATTGCAGTCCACCACCATCCACCTGGAGGATGAGAAACCACTTCTACGGAAGAGTCTTCACGTCTGAGGGACTGCTCCTATCTGCATCTCTGAAAATAAGTTTTCAGAGACGCAGATAGGGAGTCCGTCAGACGTGTCGTACCCTCATACCTACTTATCTTACTAGGGTTTACCCTGAAGCACAATTTTAAACCACGCGCGAGTGTATGTATGTATTCCCGAGACGACATCTGGTAATCAGCGTCTCCGTAACTTTGAGGACTCCAGATTCACAACACTTTGGGCTCTGGTGGACATAGGCCTGGATAAAATGATCTAGCCTTGTGTCTACCGTTCACATAGCGGAGATCAGGAGACAACCAGGTTCACAGCGGCGGCGGCCGCCCAATTAGTGTTACTGGGGGACTTTAATGCCCACCACCAGGAGTGACTCTTCCCATACCAGTCCACTGATCATGCTGGACGGGAGATGCGAAAGCATTCCGTTTCCTGACGTAACAATGTATAGCGAAGACCGACCATTGTATGGCGCTGATTGTAATCGCGCCGACGCGTTTAAATATGAGACGTACCTAGCATGGTTAGACGCACGAAAGCGCAAAGCGAGTGAAAATCTCAACAGGCCCGCTTAGTTCTGCAAAAAGGTGTTGCGAAGGCCTCGGTTTGACCACATTGGCCGAATAGGGACCAAACTTGCTTCTTAACCAACCGGTAGTAAAGCGTTTTGGTGCCGGGCTAAGTAGGTCGAGTCGAACTTCTGCCGCCCCTAACTATCACCACTGCTGAAACCCAACGGGTCGCTCTCCCACTCCGCAGTTAAAAAACTTAGATAGGCAATCTTATTTGCCTATATTTTTGCGGTATCTTCGCGTCTGCATTCTAGTTACGCGTGGCCCCCCGCTTTCTCCTGGTGGATGTGAGACGAGTATATCGGTCATTCGCATCCATCAAAAGGGCGTCCGTAGGGTGCTGCGCAACTTCGTTGTGAACAAGGTAGGCCCTGACGGGATATCAGCAATAATTGTCCTTAGAACCTATGCGCCTGAACTGTCTACGATCTTGACACGTCTATTTCAACTTTCATACGAGACTTGTAACGTGCCGAATGCTTGGAAGCAAGCCAGTGCCCAAGAAGGTCAACAAATCGTTCGGACCCGGCCAATTACAGACTTTAAGCTCCTGGCATACCTAAAAGCTAACGACATCCGTAGTGACCACCAGTACGGCTGCCACCGAAATCGGTCTACTGCGGATCTTCTAGCGTAGGCCATTCAAATTTGGAGTGAGGCCATTGAGAGGCACGGCGAAGCGCTTGCCGTCTCCTTATAGATAGGGTCTGGCATGATAGCGTTATTGGTAAGCTTCCTTCATTCGGTCTGTCTGGTGGTCTGTGTGATTGGATTACAGAATTCCTAAGTGATTGGTCCATTCTAGTGATTACCGATGGCTGCTCATCGGACCAATTGGATATTAATGCCGGGCTCCATCTGGGGTCGGTACTCTCAGCAACACATTCTTATTGCACATAAACGATCTGCTAAAACCCTTTTACCTTTGGATATGCAGACAACAGCACTGTTGCTGAGAGGTACTTGTCCAGCGCACGGACTACTGGGCCTCAGATCCAGTCTCTCCGTGAGGCTATCAGGTTATGGTGGAGCGCTTGAACCTGTTCTTGAAGGCAGTCTCCGAATGGGGCGATGCCAATCTGGTCAGGTTCAATGCTGCTAAAATCCAGGCGTGTCTTTTCTCCGCTAAAAAGAGCCATTTCCACCCGGCTCCTTCCTTCCGTGGTGTAACCATGCCGATAACGGACCATCTTTAGCTTCTTGCTGTTACGTTGACATCGACCCTCAATTTTGGACCATACATTGAGGCAAAGTTTCAGCTGGCTGCCAAAAAACTAGGGATCTTTGCAAAGGTGAGACGGTACTTCACACCAGAACAGCTGCTCAAGTTGCGCAAGTTTGATCATACATGGAGTCTTGTTCTCATCTCTGGGACGGATCTGCCAAATACCAGCTTGATGCACTTGAATCGATCGAAAAACGCGCCAAGAAACTCATCGTTAATGAGGCACTGGTCAGGTCAAAGCTCCAGAGCCTTGAACATCGACGCCGAGTTGCCAGCTTGTCGGTTTTTTATCGGTTGCAATTCGGAGAGCGTACGATGGAATTACATGATCTAATTCCGCCAAGCCCATTCCATCATCGGCTACAAGACATACGGCTATGTGCCATCGATAAGTGGTGAACATCCTACCCACACGCACTAAACGTTTTAGGACTACTTTCATTGTGCGTACAGCTAAGGATTGTAATTCCCTGATAGCTACAACCTAGGGGTCTTTAAGTCAAGAGTGAATAGGTTACTTCTAGGCAAGCGTGTTTCACCGTCGACCACACCATCGCTTACCATTGATGTGAGATAGTGGTCAAGCGCGGGAATATCAAAAAAAAAAGCACAGTTGCTCCCGGCTATCCTCTGAAGATCTTTAATAGTTGTTATGGATAGTCAGACAGAAGCCTGAAAATCTCACACCAGTCTGGGTAACGAATATCGTACTGGGAGCGATAGGCAGTCGCTGCATGTAAATACTGGTATTTCACTGCACCTGGTTAGACTGGAAGCCTCTGGTTTGAATTTATGCGACAAACAATAAGTCCCATACATAGGAACAAAATCTTGAAATTATATCAATATTATCGTGCGAAAGAGCACTACCCAATTCAAAAATCAAACTGAAGAATATAATTATGTTAATAGGTAACGTTTACTTCACGCATTCGTGGTAGGCATGGTACTAAGTCTTAGTTTGCAATACAAGGTTTTCCGCCGGGTCTGTCACCGATTCAAATCCGAGTCTGGCTACGCGAATTTCTACGGCATAGCTCTCTGTGCTACGCGCTACGATGAGATTTGTTTATGGATAGGAAAATCAAATCAGCGAAGATATTTTTCTCGTTGCGATTAAATAGGTAAGTCAACTTACGGCCTCTTTTGGGTTTTTCCGTTTTTTTATCCGTAACTAAATCGGGTCCCCGACTTTGTCCTTCTATGATCTTCAGGACACTGTCGGCAGGCCTGTTAAAATTAAAATAAGAAAACATGAGTACATACGGCATTAAAAACAGAAAAAAATGTTTGGGTCACGGCAGTTAGGCATAATATATGTGTACCAAATTTTAATTTAATTGATCCAGTAGATTAGGAACAAAGGCTGTGACAAACGGACAGACAGACAGACATAGAGGCATACCAGTAAAAAAGAAGTACCTACAAGGGTTCAATTTTTTTATTCGGAAGTACGGAAACCTAAAAAGAACTCTTATTGTTGATTTTGTTTATAATTCAGTATGACTCTATGAATAAAAACAGACGGCTCACTATTGTGGACGACATTTGTGAGAACGGAGACTATAGTCTAAGACTATTTTCATATGTCATACCAATTAATAAATTAAAACCGGCTTTGCTTTACAGTATTTCAGACGGTCTAGCAAATAAAAAAACATCTTACCCTATACCCAGAGCGTCGTAAATCACCAACTCAGGAATCCTCAAAAGGTGCGTATCAATATTAACGATATCGAACTCGAACTCCTCTTCTTCGTCTTGGAATAGATTCAGGATGGTTTGTTGATTCTCAAGTATAGATCTATCCAGTACCAGCTGTGGCATAATAGTTAATTTATTTTTGAATATGGAATACAGAAAAGAAAAAAAAGACGTTCGCATTCGAAAGTCGAATGTGCGTGACTTTTCTATCGTGCTAGAAATATGTACAAAACGTTGTCGAGATAGGTGTCAATATGCTATGTTCTTTACTAAAAATTCACTTCGACTCTGAATCAATCTATATAAATATAAAAATCAATGCCACTTTTCGTTGTTATTTTATAACTCAAGAACGGGCTCACCTATCCAAACCAAATTTTTTGGCTTTATTCGGACTATTTAGCAGATGGTTTATGTGAAGAAAGAAAAAAAAATGAAACTAAGGGTCGGGTAGTGTAGGGTAGGGTGGTGTAGGGCAGGTTAGAGTAGTGTAGGGTAGAGTAGTGTAGGGTAGGGTAGAATAGTGAAGGGTAGGGTGGTGTAGGGCAGGGTAGAGTAGTGTAGCGTAGGGTAGGGTAGGAAAAGTAGTGTAGGGTAGTGTAGGGTCGGTTAGGGTAGGGTAGTGTAGGGTAGGGTAGGTAGTGTAAGGTAGGGTAGGTAGGGTAGATAAATGTTTGGTGTTTTTATGGCAAAACAAAGTTTGCCGGGTCAGCTAGTATGCTGTAAAACTAAGCGACAAACGCTATGACGGCTGTAAAGTGCGCTACTCGCTGCGCAGGACATACATCTATATCTATAAAAGCGAAAGGTGACTGACTGACTGACTGACTGACTGACTGATCAATCAACGCACAGCCAAAACTGCCTAGCCTAGAAGCATGAAATTTGGCAGAAAGGTTCCTCAAGTGATGTAAGTGTGCACTAAGAAAGGATTTTTGGAAATTTCACCCCTAAGGGGGTAAAAAGGGGGTTGAAAGTTTGTATGAAAAATCTAATTCCTTCTACCAAAATTCTTGAAACTTAGCACAAATAGTATTCTAAGTAAATGACAAAGATTGACATTATTTGTTTTTCGAAACTACCCCCAAATAATGATTTAGGGGTTCTTGAAATTTGTATGGAAAATCTAATTTCTTGTGTCAATAAACTTGAAACTTGCCACAAATACTAACCTAAATGAATAATAAAGGTTGCTATTATTATTTTTTGAAACTACCCCCAAAAGACGATTTAGGGGTGTTAAAGTTTTTTTGAAGAATCTTATTACTTCAGTTAATAAACTTGAATATTGACATAAATACTAATCTAAATAAACAATAAAGACTTTCATTGTTAGTTTTTCGAAACTACCCCAAAAGATGATTTAGGGGATGTTAGTTTTTTTGAGGAATCTGTGTTCTTGGGTGAATAAACTTGAAACTTGGCATAAATACCATCCTAAATAAACAATAAAGGTTGTCATTATTCGTTTTTTGGAACTACCCCCAAAAGACGATTTAGGAGGTATTACAGTGTTTTTGAAAAATCTGGTTTCTTGGTTCAATAAACTTGTTACAAATACTAACCTAAATGAATAAAAAAGGTTGCTGTTATTATTTTTTGCAACTACCCCCAAAAGACGATTTAGGAGGTATTACAGTGTTTTTGAAAAATCTGGTTTCTTGGGTCAATAAACTTGCCACAAATACTAACCTAAATAATAATAAAGGTTGATGTTATTATTTTTTGAAACTACCCCCAAAAGACGATTTAGGGGTGTTAAAGTTTTTTTGAAGAATCTTATTACTTCAGTTAATAAACTTGAAACTTGACATAAATACTAATCTAAATAAACAATAAAGACTTTCATTGTTAGTTTTTCGAAACTACCCCCAAAAGATGATTTAGGGGATGTTAGTTTTTTTGAAAAAGAATCTGATTTCTTGGGTTAATAAACTTGAAACTTGGCATAAATACCATCCTAAATAAACAATAAAGATTGTTACTATTAGTTTTTTGCAACTACCCCCAAAAGACGATTTAGGAGGTATTAGTGTTTTTTTTTTTTTTTTCTTGGTTCGAAAATCTTTCCGCCAATATACTAACCTAAATGAATAATAAAGGTTGGTCTTATCATTTTTTTAAACTACCCCCAAAAGACGACTTAGGGGATGTTATTTTTTTTGAAGAATCTGTTTTTTTGGGTGAATAAACAATAAATTTGACATAAATACTATCCTAAATGAATAATAAAGGTTGGTACTATTATTTTTTGAAACTACCCCCAAAAGACGATTTAGGGGATGTTAATTTTTTTGAAGAGATGATTTCTTGGGTCAATTAACATGAAACTTGACATAAATACCAACCTAAATAAACAATAAAGGTTTTCAATAATAAGTTTTCCTAAACTACCCTTAAAATACGACTTCGGGGTGGTAAAGATTTTTGATAACTTTTACTGCACATAGCTTCTTTTTATGACGTTGGGGAGCACTTAGGAGGGGTTTTTGGAAATTCAACTTTTTAAAGGGTTAAAGGAAGACATTTATTTGTATAAAAATCTTATTCCTTTGGAAAAATAATAAAGGATGGGATCATTAGTTTTTCGGATTTACCCCCAGAAGACGATTTAGGGGTGTCAAAGTTTCTTTGAAGAATCAAATGGCACTAGGATGGGGACCTCTACATCGATTTGGAACTACCGAACTGGACCGTTTGTCTCAGGTTTAATAGCAGATTATTTTTCGTTGCCATCACACGAACGAAGTCGCGGGCGGAGTTAATATTATAAATCTGAAAGTGACTCTGTCTGTCTCTCTGTCCACCTTTTCACGCTTAAACCGTTGAACTTGAATCTACTTTCCGAATGCACGGTAGAATCATATATATTATAAATTTTAATTTTAATTTATGTGACGTTCAAAAGTGCCGTTTATTGGCCTAATTGAATAATTATATTTGACTTTGACTTTGAACCGATTTAGATGCAATTTAGTTCGGAGATATTTTGAGACGCTGGGCAGGACATAGAATAGTTTTTATCCTGGAAATCTTATTTAAGGGGCTGGAAAGAGAGGTAGAAGTTTGTATGGAAAACCCACAATATTATGCTGCGATATAAAAAATAAGCTATACGAATTATTAATGCTTCGCAGACGAAGTCGCGGGCAACAGCTAGTCTTGCATAAGATTTTGTGTGGGGGACAGCATACTGCAGCATTGTGCGTTGCAATCAGGGACCCTACCATGAGCTCCCTCACAGCCATAGAGCTATAAATATATACGATAGCAAAGCTAGTTCGATTGTGCCTAGGGAACAGATGTATACAACATGTATCTCTACATCTGTCCTTATGCTACGACTCCAAGAGACCAAAGCTTTGCGGCGGAGCAGAGACTGTCAAACTTAGGTCAAGTTGGTCATTTCATTGGCTGATAAACTACTTCAGTGCGCTAATCTCAACAATTGACGTGACTTTGACCACCTGTTAGCAAACTTTTGTGGTGATTTACCTCGCAAGTTAAAGTATAAGTAAAATTTAAAATACCCTCGACATATTTTTATTTCATGCTTTTTAAACAACATAATTTATCTAGTAGTAGAAACGCTTTGATCGACAATCTATCTAACACGTTATTATGACACGATATCTTGCGAAAATACCCGATTCAAACAGTGAAACGCCCATAACTTTTGAACTGCTGAACCGATTTACATCAAACTTAGCTAAGAACACTCTCGATAATGTCCTTTCAAACTAAATCACAATCGGTTCATACGTTTAGGAGCTATGTTGCCGCGACAGATACACAAATACATAGGTACACATGTCAAACTTATAACTCCCGTCTTATTCCGTCAGGATTAAAAATTAAAAGGAAACAAGCCATTTCCGTCGGCTTCAACCCCGTGGTCTATCCCACGTGCAATTTTCGGGGTAAAATAAGTTTCACAATTTGATCACTAAAAAGTATACTTTACTACAGCATTAGTGATTATGTTTTACACACATATAAACAAACAATTTTCAAATCTCTTAGTTATAAATTAGTTGAGAAGTGTAGTTGAAACTCACCCCTTGCATGAGAGAGGGCATCAATCCAACACTTCTGAAATTACGGCTATCGTCGTCATCTTCGAATACAAATGTAACCTGTGTTGTCAATAGCGAACGGTGAACATTAACAAAAAAAACATCTTATTATAACCTGTTTTCTACCCAATCGGGACCGCGTATGAATTCGCCGCTAGAGGCGCTGGTATAGCATAGGGGCTCTGATTTGTCAAACACCAGTGTTTGTGTTGTGAGTGGGTGGGAAGGTTTTTAATTGTATTATTGTTGAAGATATTTTGCGATATGTCAGATTAGTTATGGCAAATATGAGTTACGGATAAATTAATGTCAGTGCTCTAAGGTCATCATCATTCATCATCATCATAATTTCAGCCGAAAGACGTCCATTGCTGGACCTGGGCCTCTCCCCGGCGTCGCCACATTGAACGATGCCGTGCGTCTCGCATCCAGCGCCTTCCCGCAACCTTAACCAGGTCATTGGTCCACCTAGTGGGAGGCCTTCCAAAGTATCGTCTTCCGGTTCGCGGTCGCCATTCCAGAACTTTTCAGCCCCATCGGCCATCAGTTCTGCGAGTAATGTGCCCTGCCCACTGCCATTTAAGTTTGGCAATTCTTCGGGCTATGTCGGTAACTTTGGTTCTCCTGCGGATATCCTCATTGCTCATGCTCTAAGGTATTAAATATGATTTAAATGTAAACTTGGTTTTTACGCCCATAGTAGGTACGTAACAAACTTTGACAGCTGGACCGTTAGTCAACATTCCAAGTTTAAACTGACGTTAATTAGTTCATCATCATTACCTACCCATCCTTTCATTCAGAACGTCTGTGGAATCTTTGTCTATGGTGGTACTATTACTCACCCTTGATCGGGAATCCTTTTCAACGCCCTTACTATCCTTTTTTTCTGTCTTCGGTGGTGGTTCGCTCTTGCTAACAGGAGGCTCCACGTTCACCACACTTTAAATAACAGTTATTATTTAATTTAACAAAAACACTGTATAATGTATTCTAACTCATCGCACGTTAAATCCTGCAAATGTAGGTTTTGTTTCTTTTTAATGTCGCGTTTTCGTTTCATCGAGTTTCATTCAGATCACAGCGGGTAAAGAAGATTTCATTTAACAAAAAATATAAAAAAAAACATTTATTAAAAAATGATTGACGCTTCGTCTTTGCGTAAATGTATGTACCTTTGACATGACTTAACTCTAAATTCTGACTGTCATCATCATCATTTCAGCTGAAATACGTCCACTTCTGGACATAGGCCTCCCCCAAGCGGCGCCACACTGATCAGTCCTGTGCGTTTCGCATCCACCGGACACCCGCAGCCTTGACCTGGTCGTCTTTAACCTAGAGGAAGGCCTTCCAACGCTGCGTCTTCCGGTAAGTGGTTGCCTCTGTAGAACTTTTCGGCCCCAACGGACATCCGTTCAGCAACGTGCCCTGCCCACTGCCACTTAAGTTTGTAAAATCTTCGGGCTATGTCCAGTACCTTGGTTCTCTTACGGATGTCTTCATTTCTGATTCTATCACGCAAGGAAACGCCGAGCATAGCCCTCTGCATCCCTTTGGGCGACTGTAAGCCTTCTGTTGAGGCCCAATGTGAGCGACCACGTCTCTGTCACGTAAGTAATCGCTGGCAACACACACAGGTCATAGACTTTCGTGGCAAGTTGGACGAGAAGATATCCCGATCACTGCCCAGCCGAGTCGGATTCGACGGTTGACCTCTTTCTCGAAGTAGGTATGGACCTTTTGTCCCAGGTAGACATAATCCTCCTCAACTTCGAGTGTAGATTCTCCGTCTTTGATACGGATGGGTTCAACATGGGCATTCAATATCACCTTGGTTTTGTACATGTTTATTTTCAGACCCACTCTTTCGGAAGCTCTACTGATGTCATCAAGCATTGTACTGAGGTCCACCATGATCTCAGCCATGACCATGGCAAACCAAAGGTGAGTGATGTACTCGCCATTGACGTTGATGCCTAGCCCTCTCCAGTCCAGAACCTTGAAGAGATCCTCCAGTGCAGCAGAGAACAATTTCGGAGATATGACGTCTCCCTTTCCTACACCTCGCTGCAGAAGGATAGGTTCCGAGGTCCGATCCTGAAGTCGGATTGACATGGTGGCGTTTCTGTATAAACACTTCAGCACCTGGATGTACTGGTAGTCGATTTGGCACCGTTGGAGAGACTGCAGTACAGCCCAAGTCTCGATCGAATCAAAGGCCTTCTCGTAGTCCACAAACGCCAAGCTAAGAGGCAGGTTATACTCTTCGGTCTTCTGTATAATCTGCCGCAGCGTATGTATGTGGGTTACGGTGCTAAAGCCTTTTCGGCAATCGGCTTTTTCGGGAGGCTGGAAATCGTTAAACATGCAATCGATTCGTGATGACTCTTGTAAACATCTTGTAGACATGGCTAAGAAGTGAGATGGGCCTATAATTCTTCAATCGGGCATTGTCACCCTTCTTGAATAAGAGTACCACCACACCCCTGCACAAACAGCTTCTGAAGGGCCTTAAGTACCGGTTTTCCACTCGCCTTCAGGAGCTCGGCCATATTTCAGTCGTCACCCGGCGCCTTGTTGTTCTTAAGTTGTTTCAGAGCCATCCTAATCTCATAGAGGCTGACGTCCGGGATATCTTCGGTACAGTTGGGTGAGGGGGTTTGCCGTAATCGCCACGCTTGGCAGGCGGGTTTGCGATCGCAGTTTGTTATTACGTGCACGCTGAGAACGCTGCTGCCCGTTCTCTGGCATGTCCCTTAGTCGCCTCTTACGACACCCACGGGGAGATATGGGATGGTGCAATACTTTACCGTCGACACCATACGGAACTGCCTGACTTTACAAAAGTCAAAAAAGTCTAAATTATTTATTTCAATTAACAAATAATAATAATTGATTCTACCATCCATTCGGAAAAGTAGCTTTTTATTGCAACTCTTCTTCATTGTATCAGATTCATACCTGCAATTTGACTCCATCGGTTTAGGCAAGCATTCCGGGGTTTTCTTCACATGCTTAAGACCACCAAATGGCAATAAAACATAGGCGTCTTCCAAAGCTTCGTAGTTTATCGTTGTTCCAAGACACATTACTCCAACTGCTAATTCTTTATGCTGGAAAAAAAACCGTTTCTTTAAACATGGCCGATCTTTGGGCACGGAGACTTTAAATGGTGGATCGAGTAAAATTAATAAGTAGGAAGTAAGATTTAATTTTAAACTGAAAGATACTAAATGTATTTATTTATTTATTCGTTTATCCTCGCACTGAGGAGCTCGTGGCTAAATAATAACAGCCGCACGGGTCGATCGAGGTTAAGCAACGCTTGACGAAGTCGGTCCGTGGATGGGTGACCATTTCAACATTCCGAGTTTCCTCCGTGCCTCGAAAAGCACGTTAAGCCGTTGGTCCCGGCTGTCATTTAAAGATCTTTGACAGTTGTTACGGGTAGTTAGCAGACTGAGATCTGACACCAGTCTTGCCAAGGGGTATCGTGTTACCCAGTTACTGGGTTGTGGAGGTCAGATAGGCAACCGCTCCATGTAAAACACTGGTACTTAGCTGAATCCGGTAAGACTGGAAGCCGACCCCAATGTAGTTAGGAAAAGGCTAGGCAGATTGATTGAATATCCTCGCACTGGAACGCCTTGCAGCAATTATTATTATGTATTATCACTTGTCAATATTCTACACATCCAATGAGCCCAAACACGATGGTGCTATCATGTCTGGTTGAGAAGTTGCTGTGGCCACCTTCCTGCCCCATCATGAGCTCATGAGCTCCATAGTACCATATTATTTCAATGTTTCCAAAGTTACATAAGCACGCCAAGTCAGATGCCGGGAAGTGTTTGAAAAACCGGTGCGAGGTGCAAGTGCAAGTCGGCGCACGAAGGATTCCATACCATTATCGCAAAAAAAATGTTGCCCACTTAAATATTTATTTTATTCTGTTTTAGGTATTTGTTGTTATAGCGGCAACAGAAATACGTATACATCATCTGTGAAAATTTCAACTGTCTAGCTATCACGGTTCTAGAGATACAGCCTAGTAACAGACAGACAGACGGACAGTGGAGTCTTACTAATAGAGTCCCGTTTTTACCCTTTAGGTATGGAACACTAAAAATGGAATAATAGTTGCCACACAGCCTAAAGCAAGGTAATATGTATAAAGCTTGTAAAAATCACCTCACAAACGAGTAGCAAACTGTCTGACTCCGGATGCCTGGCTATCAGTTCACTGATATAGAAGTCACCATACAGCTCTCGCAAGCGCTCGGAATGCTGTTCAAGGATCGGTACTAAATCGTCATTGTCTTCTTCGCTGCATGTCGTCATAGAAAAATATTATAGATACGGGTTATCAGAAGACTTGTAGATAATTGTAGACTGCTACTGCAAGCAGTCTAAAATTTCTTATTAAATACTTTACATGAAATCAGTGGTGAAAAACCGATTTCTCTCCGCTATTGAGACCTGCAGCCTTATTGCGTAATGACTTCGGCTAGGCAAAGGGCAAATAATATGAAAAATCATGATGAAAGAATCAAATGAATGAAAGACACAATGTGGATTTCTGTCTATGTGATTTGTCGATTGATGGCGGTCAAACCCCTTGCTTGGCCGAAATCACTTACACAATTAGGCTGCTGATAGGGCCACGAATAAAATAACGCGCCAATTTAGGCATGCCATCATTAACATGTAATATGAAAATGACTAAAGCATACAGCGAGCAGTAACGGGCTTGAGCACTGTTTGGATATAAAATGATGCTGTTGGGGTCTGTGCGCGAATTTTAATGTTTTAGTTGATATAAATTCGACACAACCCTTCGTACTACCCAAACCGATAGTATCAATAGGGTTTTATTACCACAAAAAAAAATAATTATGAATGATATCTTATTTTAAAATCACTAGATACAGACTTAAGGTCACAGCTCATTAGAGCATCGCCTCGCCTCGTGCGGCTAGTATTCTATACATGGATTTGTATGGGTATGCGCTCACTACATCAACTCCGTAGCGTCATCGGATCGCCTCGGTCGTATGGTAAGCCCTCCACGCGCGGACGGCGGGTGGACCACTCGGTGACAACTCGCTGCTCGCATGCTTGCCTTGCGTTGACTGCGCATTGCCGCATTGGTTGACCGCGCGACGTTTATTGGTGATAACGCGGCGTCCAGCCATTGACCACCTGTCGACAACGAGTGGACGCCGTGCGACGAGGCTGCTCTAATGAGCTGTGACCTTTAAGCACGCTGAGCTTCCGATATAGTAAGAAAATGAGGTGCTAGACTTACACCGCTCTCCTGATCCTGAGTCGTGGGCACACCTCTGAGCGTTCGGCCACACATAGTATTGGCATCCTGTCACCCGAAATCGCTCGCTCCGACACTGTTACACGCCTGAATGACGCCTCTGACCGACCCTGGCCGGGAACCAAGTCTACACATATTTTTTCGTTTATTATGAACCAATATTAAATCACGAATGTAAAGCATAGCACATAATATATCAGCCTATAATACTTCCACTGCTGCTAGGACACAGGTCACAACATAAGTCTCCTCTCTATCTTGATCCATCGTACCGCAGGTTTATCTTTCAAGAGCAAAACGATAGCAATAACTGGGCAATAATTGCTCTTGGCAATAATTGGGCAGCGTTCGGGAAATTGCGCGGTGTCTTCTCGTCCAACTTACCACAGTGTCTCAAGACGAAGGTCTATGACCAGTGTGTGTTGCCAGTGATGACCTATGGCTCTGAGACGTGGTCGCTCACAATGGGCCTCATCAGAAAGCTTACAGTCACGCAAAGGGCAATGGAGAGGGCTATGCTCGGAGTATCCTTGCGTGATCGAATCAGAAATGTAGAGATCCGCAAGAGAACCAGGGTTACCGACATAGCCCGAAGAATTGCCAAAATTAAGTGGCAGTGGGCAGTGCACATTGCTCGCAGAACGGATGGCCGATGGGGCAGAAAAGTTCTAGAGTGGCGACCGCGAACCGGAAGACGATGCGTTGGAAGGCCTCTTACCAGGTGGACCGATGACCTGGTGAAGGTTGCGGGGATTCGCTGGATGCGGGACGCACGGGACCGGTCAATGTGGCGACACTTGGGGGAGGCCTATGTCCAGCAGTGGACGTCTTTCGGCTGATGTGATGATGATGAATTGCTCTTCAATCGCAACTCCGAATTCTCCGAAGCTCAAATAAACGTAGGGCTGACATAGTCTGTCAGACTGAAAGGGCCAATGTTGTGATGGCGAAACGTCAGTATCACTTCTTTGGCCCTGTTTTATACAACAAAATAAATAAAATTTTAAATATTTATCCACTTACCTTACGGGACTGCAAAGTTGTCACCGACAAGTGGCTCCAAAGCCGAATGTATGAGGAGCTAGAAATTCTGATGAATGGGTGATACTTACCTACGACCAAAGATTATGATGGACTATATATACACGGTTTGCCTGGGTGTCTTCCCCCGTAATACTGATTATATAGCTTTTTATAAACATGTTTCCAAACACACACACACACACGTAAACACACACACACACACACGCACATGCACTAAGAGAACTGGAGATCTTGACCTAATTTTTAATTATTTTGTAATTACTGTATTTCTTTCAAAGGTATTTTAATGTATTGAATTTCATATAAAATTTATTGTGATATCCTATTACATTGTTCTTTTTGACTTTTTATTAATTGATGATTATTGATTTTTATTGGTGTTTTTATATTTTCTTATTTTGATTATTTTTATAATTTATTGAATTGTATATTTTAAAATGATTTTGTAATGGTTAGGTCATAAATAACCTAAATATCAATTAATTGTAATTTATTATTATTGTAATTGCATTTATTTTTGTTATAAATAATGTTGAAACGCCGACGTCTGCTCTCTCGGAGGTGGGCGCTAATGGCTACAACACAGTTTCACACTAATGTAGCTGTTAACGATCACTAATACTTTGTAAACATGTTTAATGTTCTAATAAAATATTTGATTTTGATTTGATTTGAATTATTATCAGCGATAGCCACACCATAGCAGGTTTTCGACAGTGCTGCCTCTAAAGGACAACCTAGTTAACTAAAGGTTAATGAGAACGCAGGGTGATCGCGATTATGGCGAGCAAAGGCGTACTAAATGTGATTACTTTTTCTCTTGTTGTTGCTCGATTGCCAACCGCTCCCAAATTGCTAAGTACAGCAGATTTAGAATCTATGGCTTTTTTTAAATAACTGCATTTGACAAACAGCGAAAGATTAGCAAATAATTGGTAATCCCGATATTTATGACATACTAGCTTCTGCCAGCGGCTTGAAAGCCGAAAATTATCCTGAGACTAACATATGCCCGGGATAAAAGTATCCTATGTGCTATTCCTGACCATCATCTATCTCTGTACCAAATTTCATCCAGATCCCTCCAGCCATTTAAGCGTGAAGAAGTAACAAACATACAAACAAACACACACACAAACACTCACACACTTTCGCCTTTTTAATATTAGTGTGATAACGATTGATCGCGCGATGACTGCGCGAGAACTGCGCTATTATTGCTGATTGCTGTTTCATACGTAATAAGTCTACCGTAGGATTATAACGTAAGTATGTTACATGTTGCGATTCGAATTTTAGGTTGTAGAAAAAGCGATACGATGTATTTATTCCTTCACTGTTTTGAGAGCTGGTGATGAAATAAATTACCTGCCCAGGCTCGAACCCACGACACAATACGATTCTTCTACAGGGCTACGCTTCGCTACGTTCTAAGGGGCACGCACATTACGTATGTTTTACGTCAAATAGTGTGGATGATACTTACTTGGAATACTGACCAAAGATTTAATCATGGCAATGTAATAAATGTAGGCGTCATGCATGAACATCGTCCTGAGCATGTTATCCACAAGTTCGCGGCTGAATTTCGGGTTCCAGCACAAAAGGTGTATAAACAGGGTGTTTCGGGCATTCAATTTGGTTTCCCTGAAAAAAAATCGCTATAGAGATATGTTGAATACAGGCCTGCGGATCACAAAGCCAAGAGCCGTACAAGTACAAGGTTCATAACCGCGAAACCGTGATACGCGGCAGCGGTAGCTAGGAGTCTGTTCTTTGAGATACCGGTTCCTGTAAGACAGGTGGAAAGTGAACTTACAACTATTACTCACATCAATTCGCGCGGTGGACTCCTGGGCTCGTTTAATTCCGTGTGTGGTCGGGGGGTATAGGGTAAAATATATATAATAAGGAAATAAGGGACGTGGTTTGGGGCGAGATGATTCCCTGCAGACTCCTAGACACGCTCTCGTCAAAATACCTCGCTGCGCGCGAAATATACACAAACACAAATGCCCGGCGGAGCACAATACCACTCGCGTATGGCGAACGTAATTTCCAAAAACGATTGGTTGGTTATATTTTAATTTCAACAAAACCAACTGAACACCATCGTATTACGTCTCACGCCGTCAACCACATTTTTTCAAGCCCTTGTCAACGTCAACTTCACCAAAATCTGTCAAATCTATGACAGCGAGCTGACACAGTGTTGCAACAGAATAACAAAAAAAGGAACGGAATATTTTGTTCCGAACAATATCGGAACATGATGTAAAGATCCTTATTAAAAAAGGTGGATCCTCTAAAGAGACCTTCTGAAGAGGATGTTGTTGTCGGGCCGTTGAATATGTTAAATTTAAAATGTAATCAATCGCGCGGCGAAATTCGATTGCGTGATGCAGGATCTGAGTGACGTCGGGTATTTTTTGTAGTTCGTATGTAGCGCTATACAAGATTACAACACCACGATTTCAGCGGGCGATTCTGTGATTGGATCTCATATAAAATTCTTCTTACTCCTGAAGCTTGAGCGGCACCGGCGATAAACAGCAGTGCGACAGCTACTAGACTATCGAAATCGTAAAGTATCTTGATACAAATTTCAAGAAAATGTTTAGAAACCATCGCTGTAGTCTGTTGTTGCTGTTTATTGCCGGTAAGGTTTCAAGCGGTAGGTGTTGGGCAAGCTGAGATTTTCTGCTATTGGCCGTGTATTGTGATTTTGTGAACGTCAATGTAGATTGCCCAACAGCGACCGCTTGAAGTTGTCGGCACTGACTGCTCCGAGCAGTCTAATTATGCTCTAACGGACTCAAGTCGAAGAGGGACAAATTTTTAGTTAGTAGTAGGTACATCTGACACATACTTGTATTTGGTCCACACATATTTTTCCCATGCACTTGGATGCACTGATGGCAGCATAGGATAATCCTTAGCCGCCAGAAATCCAACTATTTTTTTGCATGTATCCAGCTGGACTATACACAATACACTGTTCTCACTAAAAAATACAACATAAATATGAACACCCTTTATCTTACTAATGTGTGTATATTTGTTAATCAATCACTTCAGAACGGCTGAACGGATCAGGATGAAATTTGGCACAGAGATAGATTATAGTCAGGAATAGCACATAGAATAATCATTTTCGACTTTCACGCGGCCAAAGCCGCTGACAGAAGCTTGTTAACTCATAACAAGGGTGAACCTTCTTCTTCTTCATCGTATCTATGATTCCTATTATATGTGTTTTGATCACAATTCAGCCAAGTCGAAAGCGTTGAGCATTGGCCTCGAGAAGGTCTTGTAGAGTGCAAGTGCTGTTACACAGAGAACACTCTTAAGGATCATTTTTAAATTTAGTTGCATGTAGATTTGGAACAGACTAAATAATAACAGCCGCACAAGTCGATCATCAAGGTTAAGCAATGCTTGACGAGGTCGGTCCGTGGATGGGTGACCATTTCAACATACCGAGTTTCCTCCGTGCCTCGGAAAGCACGCTAAGCCGTTGGTCCCGGCTGTCATTTGAATATTTTTGACAGTCGTTACGGGTAGTCGGAAGCTTAAGATCTGACACCAGTCTTGCAAAGCGGTAGGTACCGTGTTACCCAGTTACTGGGTTGTGGAGGTCGGATAGGCAGTCACTTCAAGTAAAACACTGGTACTCAGCTGAATCTGGTAAGACTGGAAGCCGACCCCAATATAGTTGGGCAAAGGCTAGGCAGATCGATTGACGTTGTAGATTTAGGACAGGTACTTGCTGCTAGAGCTCTTATTTACTAACACGCTTTTGTTAGCTTTTTTTAAAATCGTGGGTGAAAATATCTTAAAGAGCACCCCACGCTTATTTTTAATAAAATATTCTTTAATATTTTGTTAATGACACTTTTTGAAAATTACTTTCTTTAGTTTGGTTTTCTATTAAAGCGTGTTTTCTAGTTTATAGGCTTCCGTACCCAAAGGGTTAAAAACGGGACCCTATGACTAAGACTCCTTTGTCCGTCTGTTAATCTGTCTGTCTGTCACCAGGCTGTATCTCACGAACCGTGATAGCTAGACAGTTGAAATTTTCACAAATAATTTATGTTGCCACTATAACAACTAATACTAAAAACCAGAATAAAATAAATATTTAAGTGGGGCTCTCATACAACAAATGTGATTTTTTTGCCGTTTTTGCGATATCGTGCACGAGTCTAACTCGCACTTGGCCGGTATATTTATTATACGATAATTTCTTTAGTTTGGTTTTCTAATAAAGAGAGTTTTTTTAGTTTCTTAAACTATTATCTCTATAATAGTCGGTATTTATGATAGTCGCAGCCATAACGGTCGCTGATGAATCAGTGAAATATTCTTGGGAGAAAATACCGTCAAGCACATATTCACGTTCTCTGATAACTCATGATGTTTCAATCATGATCTCTCCCAAAAAAGACTTGTTTAACTACACAACACAGGTTTACCCCAAGAGCCTAAACTCGAAGCATTTGTATTGCTTTGCATTGGATATTTTGTGCTTCATATACCGTCATAGCCAGGCTAATTGCGTAAGTGGATTCGGCTAGGCAAATGGTTTTGACCCCATCAATCTAACAATCACATAGACGGAAATCCACATCGCGTCTTTCATCTCGCATCTCGCATTGGGCATTTGGCTGGTTACGGATAGTTTTCATAAAAGTGCAATACATATAATATAATTCATTTAATTTGTCCAAATCTGATGAATAGTTTACAAACTGCGAAGGAACAGATACATCTATTACCTAGACTGCCAAACTCATGACCCTCCCCGTATTCGGGTAAAAATAAAGGTAATCTTACATGAGAACAGTGATATCATAGGTACAAGAGACTCGGAAGGTCTGAGATACTGAGTCGCACAGCAAATTCAGTA
Organism: Orthosia gothica; assembly: GCA_949775005.1. Classification (NCBI taxonomy): domain Eukaryota; kingdom Metazoa; phylum Arthropoda; class Insecta; order Lepidoptera; family Noctuidae; genus Orthosia; species Orthosia gothica. The sequence goes on from OX459044.1 coordinate 12,527,926, forward strand.
TACTAGGTACATCTGCAAGATTAGCCAATCGCACAGGTCCCAAAGGCGGAGGTCTGGTTGCCTTTACCGTCGGGTTTGCCATTTTTTCTTACACTTCACAAATGCCTTTAGTTAGGTACTTAGACTTGTTGAAACTAAACAGCTGACCAAATCTCTCACGAATTTTATTTGGTCTTCTGTCAGATGACACCAGAAGAGTCAGTTTTGTTTTTTTTTGCAAGCATTTTCACATACAGCTTTCTAATTGCATGGTAGCCAAAATATATATTATTCCTTCTTAAAACAAGTAAAATTTTAAAAACACATTTTTATTTCATGCTACATAATTTATCTAGTACATAGTAGATAAGCTTCGATCGGCAATCTATTGAAGACGTAATTATGACACGATATCTTGCGAAAACACCCCGATTCAAACAGTAAAACGCCCATAACTTTTGAATGGCTGGAATAGAATCGATTTTATTCAAACATAGCCACTCTCGATTAAGTCACCTATTAAACAAAAAAAAAACTAAATCAAAATCGGGCCACCCGTTTGGACGCTACGCTATGATGCCACAGGCAGACACTTTAACCATGGAGTTTCTTGCCGGTTCTTCTCCATAGGAAACGACCAACCCGAACCGTGCACCTTTTGTCGACATTTTTTATACACCATAAAAGTTATATACATTTTTAAGAAAACTGGGTAAAATGGCGGTATTATCGCTGACAGCGATATCTACCAGACAACCTTTGGATGGACTGAAAATAGCTTTTAGGTATGCCTGGAGCTTACTAATAAGTACACGTACAGAGATGGGTCTTGACGGGTCAGCTCGAATGCTCTTCTCGGGCACGGGCTGTACGTTGGCTTGCTTGTAAGCATTCGGTACTTCTTCAATCTCATACGAAAGGAGAAACAGGCGTGTCATTATCAGAGACAATTCAAGCGCACAGGTTCTAGAAGAAGAACAATTGCTGTCATACCGTCGGGGCCGCTAACCTTATTCACGTCGAGGTTGCGCAGAACACTTTTTTTATTTTTTGGTGCAACCGCAGCATCCTACGTACGTCCTTTTGATGTATGCAAATGTCCGACATACTCGTTTCGCATACATGTCTCGGAGAAGGAGGGGAGCGCGGAGGATTCAGACGCGAAGATTCCGCAAAAAGAATTTCTCCTCAGCGGAGTGGGTTTCAGCAGTGGTGGTAGTGAGGGACGGCAAAAGTTCGATTCAATTAATTAGCCAGGGACCAAAATGGTTTACTACCTGCTGGGTAGGAAGCAAGTTTGATCCCTATTCGGCTAATGTGGTCGAACCGAGCCCTTCGCAACATTTCTTGCAGGACTTAGCAGCCCTGTTGTAGGCTTTCTTCCTCTGACCCACGGCACTCGCCTTGCGCGTTCGACCGTCGACCCAGGCATGGTACGCCTCATGTTGTCATGTTTATGCACATGGGCGCGATCACACTCGGTGCCAAATCAAGGTCGGTGTTCGCTGGACATTGTTACGCAAAAAATCCATCACGGCGTACGCGCACGACTTAGGATCAGCCGAAGAAAAGCAAGTAGGTTGCCAAGCATATCCCAATCCACTGAATTGTACCGCCATACCCGCCGGGTGCCTCTTGGGCTGGTATCTGGCGGGTAGTATACGGATACAGATTTCACCAGACAGTGGTCGGAAAAACCAAAGGGTTAGCGACACCGAGTAAGGGTTTGGATCTGTTGTCAGCAAAAGGTCCAAGCAATTGGGTGTATGCGATTCAACATCCGGTAACCTCATTGCCCCCTGGACCAGCTGAGCGAAATTTAACGAGCCTCTCGACCAGCATGGTCAGTGTGTCAGTGCGTTAAAATTAGTATTGAAATATGGAACTTTCGACGCTCATAACTCTCGATTCTTATTTTTTTTTACTTTTTTGTTTCCATACAGGGCCAGATAATGATGAGACAAAATGATATCAACTTTTACGCGACTGCCGAAGGAGGGTAATGTGTTTATCAGTCTATGTATGTATGTATGTTTGTTACTATAGGGCGTTACAGAGACCAAACGCGTTGGCCGATTTTGATGATTCTTTCGTCTTAACCCTGCGAGTGTCATAGGCTACATTAAAATTGGACAATAGAAAAATGGCGGCTTTTGGGTGCCATATTGTGGGGGCCCAAATTTTTTTTTCTTCCAAATCCATCGTGTGGGGTATCAAAATAAAGGGTTTTAAGAGGTGATTTCAAGCACGTACGTCGTCAAACAGTGGAGTATTCGCCAGACTACTTTTGTATGGAAGAATGAACGACTAGTGCAACTGTATGAGTGGATTTAATAAGAATCGTGTCGAACCATTAGGAAGGACGTTATGAAACAACAATAATAAATTGATGTTTAGGATTACTGAAAATAAAAAGCACAAGTTTATACATACTTAAGTTATTTATTATTCTTAAAATGAAAACTCCCTTAACTTCGGTAATAGCTACTAAATAATTTGTGGAGGCCACTGTCAAGTGATGGGACAAAACAATAGTTTGAGCATTACTTAATTAATAAAAACACAATGTCAATTGATTTAAGTCCTTAATATACAGAAAATAATAATCCTAATAAAAATAATTTAAATTCAGTAACAATCTTCCTACTAGCCCTAATTAGCATCAATAAATAAGATGACTTCATTTTGTGAATCTCTTTGGAGTTATTAAGGTTTTACGCCGTTCATAAATATGCTATGGATTTGAAACTAAATCTATAGTAAAACCAGTTTTTGTCTGACCACAAATTAGTTTCAAATTATATTTATATCGAGGAACTTAAACTTAGAGGCGTTATTTAAAACCCATTTCCCAAAAAAATAAAATAATTACAGACTTATCTGTAGGTATCCTGTTAATTAAATATGCTAAACTGCAATTACAAATAATTATTGAATTAAAAAATATTGCTTACGTCAATGTTAGGCGGATGTTGAATTTAACAAAACAAAAAAGTGGAACCTAATCTCATGTCAGTTGTATGAAATATAATAAAATCTACGGCCGAGTGCGCCGTATGAAGTAAGTATATTAGTAAATAATAGGACATAAATATATACAGCCAAGGTTTAGACACACTGAATAAGAAAACAGATATTTCGGTAACGATTTATCTTCGGCTTCGTAGCAACCGGTGCGAATAGCTCATCTCATTTGTGATGTACGTACTTTTTAAAATTATATAGTAAATTATGCTATAAACGACACGGAAGTCCATATACTAAATAATACCTACAATAAAGTAAAAAATTAAAGTTAATACCATCATTAAAAAACATTAATTAATCACACCAAAATGTTCTAATAATTGGGAGGTCTTTACTAGTACAAAAATATCATCAATATTCTCTATAACGCTCTATTTTAATGTATGGAAAAGTATCTTTAATTAAATTTTATAACATAGCTATTCTAAATGTGCTTAAGAAATCTTGTTTTATTCGATATATTGCTTTCATTGAACCAAGCAGTAATCTATGGCGTTATAATGGAACTTATACGTTTGCATCTATAAATGCTATCTTAGTTTACATAATATGAGTATCCATAGTAGAAATCTGTGTTACCACTAAAACATTCTTCGATTTTCACCTATAAAGCTACAGCTGGACATCATAATTCAAGATTGATAGTATCCTTATCGATAAAATAATAAGTCTTACATGAAAATAGCTAGCTACTATTATCTCTTAGAATGATTTACATAAAAACTATTAAAATACCACACAAGTGTGTTTTTAGATCGGAATCTATCTCCTGTGGTAAGTCATATTATAGACATGCGAGTACATGAGACAAACTTATTACATAAGGCAAGTGATTAATATGTTATTTCTATAGTAAATCTATCACACTCGAGAAATCTGAAGAAATATTGGACAAAGCACGACCACTCATTACCAGAGCACAGCTCTTGGGCGTCAGTCTATATGAAACCAGAGACAGGAACATGCTTACGATTACATTTTTACAAGAGCTTCCTAAACTGGAAACTATCCTATCAGCAGACATTATAAAATTATTTACACAAGTCGAATGCTTCCCTAAAGCGTATACAAATATTTCTGTCCCTATTCCATCAAATTTCAAAGACTTATAATCAACCAGACATTGTGATTAGTACGTCTAATTGATAATAATAATCGGCACCATTACAAATACATTATTTAATGAGTTTTGAGTTGCGCAAGCCAATCGGAGTAACACAACTGAGTACTAAAAACAGCACTTCAATGTACAGCGTGTGAACAGTACAATTTTGTATTTGCTAATTGAGTTATAAACCGAGTTTGTCTACTGCTGTCTTAGTATAATAATCATGGGATTGTAAGTCCCGACACGCTTTGATAACGTATGGAATGGGGTGTGACACCCGAATGTCTGGTGGGATCATAGGTAGCACTAGAGTGGCTAGGGACGCGCAGTCCTCGGGCATCACTTGGCGGGCTTGTGCTTGGGCGGCGTCGTGGGAGGCCCGCCTGCCTCCGCCGACGCGCCGATGGCTACACCTTCGCTGTCTACCTCCGTCTTCAACAAAAAAAAGCATATTCAGTTGTGGAAACAAAACAAGAATGTTAACATATTTCATCTGAAACTTAGAATTGTATTTAAAACTAAGTTTATCTTGTTCTGTATCAAATACTCACTTTTTCATCTTTGTTAAGGGATTGCGGTGAGTCTGTTCCGTTGTTAACATTGTCACCCGTTTCAACCGATTCTGTACTTGTGGTACCTGAAATTTGAACTTGTCATTATTATCTAATTTCAGATATAGGTACTCATATCTGCAGGCTATTTATTTCTCAAAAAGCTATTCGTTATTGGTAAGCATACGCACCAGCTTGTATATGATGAGCGTTGCCGCGTTCGGCCTCATGTTCACGCACCATAGCATCCAAGTTGTATCGTCGTCTGTAGGAAATGAAGAACGAACGTACGTGCGCCTCTGTTTTCGTACCCAGTGTTTCAGCGATCGCTTGGAAGTCCCGACCTGTGTATCAATGAACAAACGTATTATAACGTTTTTATTTTTAAATGTAATACTTACTAAATATTATAATTTGATAGTATCATGTGCATGTCTTTTTACAATTTGAAAATCAATAATTTTATAAGATTAGCATGAAATAAAGAACTTTTTATTTTATTTGAAACAAATTTTATTTTCCTACTTTAGTTACAATTTCTTTTAATGTTAAGGAAAAATGTATTAAAATGATAAACATACGTCCGTCCGTCAGAAAAAAATAAAATAAATATTAAATTAATTACGTCATAATTTTTGAGGAAAAAGCGTGTGATACATCCGATATTTCCTTAAAAATTGTGACGTTAGAAGTTAGTGGGAATCCCTTACCATATTTCCTAACGGCAGTTACCGCCATGAGTAGCTCATCGTTAGTCCAGCGCGAGTTGATCTTGGCGGGCGGCTCGCCGGGCCTAAGCTCCTCTACGCCCGTGTCACCCACCTTGCGCTTCATCGCACTCAACTGCTGTTTGTTTTGTTGCACCTGTTTCATAAATTATATTCGTTATACTCAAACCACCATATCGACACTTTTACTTCAAACAAACACAAATTTAAACTAGGAAATTCAGAACAAAGGATATAAAGTGCATATCTGGATTATCCAAGAAATTATATTGTAGGACTTGGGATTTGGCCGCACAGCAACTTTCGAAGCGCACTACGTAACTCGGGGGTTTAATGGTTTCAAAACAATAAAACTTGAAAAAAAATGTTGATCAACTAATCTATGTGTGCAGAATACATTTTCCCACAATACTACCTAATACAGTATTGTAGTATAATTAGCATGAAATACTACAAATTATTGACTATTGAATTAATAAAATTAGTTGAATTATCACATTCTCACATTACATCTCACAAACGCTATGCCACATCATCCATGCTATATCTGGACTAATGACTAAAACCAACGTATTTAGAAGAGTGCAGATTGTCGACGTAAGGGTGAGAATGTGTCTCGCAACGACACTACATAGCGACATCGTAGCGGGTTGCATCTTACTTGTCTCTTTAGAGATATAACTTCTCTGTCCATAGCTTTGAGCATGGCATCGCCGTGATTGATAAGTCCGGGCTGCGGGGGATCGCCTGGCTGAGGCCCGGTAGCCATGGCGACGAGATCGTCGTGATTGATGTAAATGCCACGTGGCAGCCGGTGCTTGTACCGCTGCTGTTTTGAACCCGGCCCGCGTCTGCCGGACGGTCCGCACAGCGGTCTCATCGTCCCCGTGCGTCTGTTACATCACCGCCAATATTCAAACAACCATCCCTATTATACATTTAATTAAACCACACTCGGAAAATGATTGAGCTGCATTGTGGAACATGCAAGTGATTGTAACGAGCGGATAATCTAATAAAACTGTAGTAGGTATGAATAGTTTCGTTACCGACCTGGCGTGCACGAGGCATGCCTGACACAACTTCTGCGAGTTGTGCGCCGTGATCTGGTTGCACAGAATGCCGCACACAGTGCACCACTTGCCCGCGCTCTCGCCGCCGCCCTCGCCCTAAACCCCAATTAACATTTTACATTCCTGTCACATTACGACTACCACCAGCTACACGAAATTGATGAGCTCTCGTGTAAGGACAGACAAAGACGTACACAATGACTTCTCACACACTTCTTTTAAAACCCATTAGAATATTAAATGATATTCTGCACACATTAGATTTATTAAACAAGTAGTCCTTCATTGATCGGGGCTATTAAAGGAAGCATGCGGGAATATCATGGGAAATTTGGAATGAGGGGAGGAAGGCAGGCTACATGTTAGAAATTAGTACAATGCGGGACACAGTGGGTACATAGTAATAGCACTAATATTGATGGATGATAGTCTTAAGGTCCATCAAGATTCACAACACAACAATTACATTTGATGCGTCATTCAACAGCAGACAATTATCTTGACATACATTCTCCTTTTTTCAGTTGCATATCGTATTCCGCACCAAAAATATATTGCAAGATAATAAAGAAAAGTAAACTTAATTCATTTGTATACATAAGTGTTACTTAACAGCTCTAGTATAGGAATAGTTTAGAAGTATAAAAAAATAATTTATAAGATATAGAATGTGTAAAATCATAATAATATTATCTGTTATATACTTGTGTGTTTACTATGTAATATGTATATTGATGTATCATGAATACATAGCGAATATAATAAATGAATGTTGCATATGAGTGATAGCAATCATAGGTAGTTTGTAAATAAAAATGCAGAGCGGTCAAAATTAAAGTGAACAAGCATTATCGGAATACATAAAGCATTTGGACATCATTTTAAATTATGATAATTACAATAATGACAGTTTAATACAATATTAAACAGTTATTTGAAGCAATCTTTTATAAACATACTCATTGACTGCAACCATTCAAATAACTGCTGGATAATATATAGACAAGTACACAAGCTCATGTTGCCACAATCAAAACTTGCATGATAACAAAGTGATGCTATGATGTGCAATGCTATGACATGGCATGACTCAAATAGACATTGAATGGAAAGAGATTTTGAAACAGGGAACCAACATTTCTCAAGTAGAAGATATCAACTCAAATAATGGATGACAAACACCAATTGAATAGACATATATGTGAGAAGGATGGAAGAAGACACTGAACATCAAGTTTCCATGGTGACAGCAAATTTATACTCATTGTGGGGAAGCAAAGCACCCACCTGGGCGCCCTGATGGCTGGCGGCGCGTTGTGGAGCCCCGCCTGCCGCGAGGGACTTCCCTCCTCGGACAATACCACGGTGGAAAGTCCACTTCTGTCACATTGAACACAAGTCCATAACTCAGAATAATATGTACCCGTCAAGCACCCAACATATTGCTATACTATGTTATATTACTTATAATAATGGTGAATTACTTCTTTTGAACATCACACCCATTATGAAATGCCTACATACAGAGCAGATAATTTACAATGACACAAATTATCTACTCTGTAAATATCATTTATGGAATCAAGAAAGTAATTTGTCACAGTAACAAAATAAAATTGTGTTTATTTATAGTCCTGTGAAAGTTAATTTCTGCCACTCTGCGATTTTATTTACTAAAATATTTGCCACTCAGAAGTTGTATAAAATTTATAATTTGGACAATCCAGATATACTATCACATTACAGTAGTTTAAAATTGTGAAGAATATGATACAATTGACATTGTTTCTGTAGTTAGGTACATTGGTAATACAATGCATTGCACACAATAAAAAAGGAGCAAATTATATTTGATTCAACTTTACAACAAGCAATGAAACCTAACACACAAGCATTACATACCTTCTCATCATTATCAGACTCTTTGTCAGAGCCTCCAGGTTCAGAGCCAGCACCTGATTCCCGCTTGCCATTTCCTGAGCTGGTAGCATTGCGGCCTTCACTGACAACATCCATCAGTGAAGTACGCGCTCTTGTTTTCTTCCATGAATAGTAGTACTTAACTAATGATGCAATTGATTTGTCTGGCAACTATAACCAAAAGTAAGGATTTTAGAAACATTTATTAGTTTGACCGCAGAATTGAACACATGGCTCATGTGAAAAACTTACCATTTGTCGTATTCTGTGAAAGCTTTTGCCATGAAACTGAAAAGCTTGTTCAAAGAGCACCTTATCTTCAACAGTCCACTCATCAGGGAAAGGAGTGAAGTTGGCAAGGTCCATTGAAGCCCTATTGAGGTCATGTTTGTGCCAGAATAACATCCCCAGTGCTTGTTCACCATTGTACCCATATTTCTCCTTTGCTGTTGTAATATACTCATCCACTAAAAATATAGAAAGATGTTAAAATAATGGAATGGAAAAAAATACCACACTTAAAAATTTAAATAAACAGTTTGTACTTACATTTGATGTCAGATATGTCACAGGTGGGTGACCAAACCAACAAAGCTCTGTCAGAAATAAGTTCCGGTCTTCGTTGGTCTACTGGTTCCAGTTCAGGGCACACAGCCTGATAATCTCTGCCCACTCTAATCTTCTCAGCTGCAAACGGTATTACTGCTTGGTTTCGTGTTACAATCATTGTGGATGAGATGAACGCAGCAGAAGGGCGATGATGGTAAGCATAAAAAAAAGCACGAGTGTCAGATGATGATGATTATTGTCTCAACCGCAAGAACGTATTGCACAAGCAGTTATATATTAAGGATTAATATTCACATGGAGATTACAATCGAGTACGTACTTAAGATACGTGCGTATTGCACGAAACGTAAGTTAACACTAAACATGCTAAAAGCTCCCAGATTGCCCGTAAAAACTATAACCCAAAGCAATAATAAGCGATATGAAATTTGTATTATCTCGTACCATTCTCGTCTTCAGAACTGGAATCTGGACTTCCATGGCCATTGGGGCTTGGCCCCCTTGACCGCTTCCCGTTTCGAACATCATTACTTCTTTCGGCCAAAACCATGATTAAACACTTGTTATCACAGATGCCACTTAATTATCACACAATTTAAAAAATCATTTAGGGGATATTGTTGCTGAATATAAGAAAATAAAAGAATTATAGAGCTCCGCACTTAAATCCAAACGTGATTCAAACCACCGCATCAATAATTTGACAAACCAGCCACGGAACGTAATGGTTCATTTAATGTAGTCTGTAGTTCGCTGAGCATTCACTTTATTTTATTCTGACGAAATAGTAATTCGTGCCATTTTAAATTAGCAAATTTTCCCAGTTTATTAACTATTGTTTTATTAAGAATAAAGCAATATATTTCACGAAAAAATCTTAATTGTATTGCTGTAAAGGTCGTTTTATTGTTTTTTACACTAGTAACTTTTACGTACAGACGTTTGCGGATGAAACAAAACATCTTTCGTAAATTAATTAGTTAAAACAGCAAATATCCTCGTTCATTTAATTATAATAGTTTTATTTTTAATGTACCAAACGCTAGTACATCTAAAGAGTCAACTTTTATTACCAAAATTATTACTTTTCAAGTAAAACGCCTCTAACCAAGTTATAGTTAAATTTGTACTGTTCATATTTTTGAAATAAGAGATGGCGCTGTTCACTATAGTTGGGCCGAGGCCTGAAACTAAACTTGAGCTAACTTTACTTGAGAGCGGTAAAAGTTCCATATTCAAAAATAAACAAACTGGATCTGGATTATTATATATTATTACCTAATTAGTAACGTATAACGTATTATGCGCTTTGTAGACTACATCTCATCAGCCACCGTTAATCAGTAGGTATGTCTTTATTAATTGTATTCATACAAAATTTTGTTAATATGATATTATGGCATAGTGCTCGCCAAACTTCTGGGCCACCCTGAAGTTGGCTTTTCGATGCGCAAGGCACGAAACGGTGCTGTTTTTGTATGAGATTTACTATTGCACAGCCATTGTTGCCAACTTCCGGGCGGCCAAGAAGTTTAGCGAGAACTATACTTAGATAATTGAAACCCATACTGAAGAAAGTTTTCATTATACATGTATAAAATGCAACTTTATACATAGCAATAAAGGTTTTTCTTTGGTTCTTCGATACCCAATTGAACATATTATTTACAAATAATTATAGTGCTCGCTAAATTTCTGGGCCGCCCTAAAGTTGGCTTTCCGACGCGCAAGGCAAGAAACGGTGCTGTTTCTATAAGAGATTTACTACTGCGCAGCCATTGTAGACAACTTCAGGGCGGCTAAGAAGTTTGCCGAGAGTTTTATCTAATTTGCTTGTTTCGAAAAGGCTTCTTCACTTTTACATTAAAACTTGTTTAAACAAGGTAAGGATCTACCGTTTCGATAAACTATGTGAGGCATTAGTCTATCAAGGCTAGGTCAAGAATAGCTTACAAAATTTCTGACTTAGGGCCGATTTCACCTATACCGATGACACTAATCACGATTAGATCAACTAAACTCAGTTTATGCAAATACAGCGATCTGATTGGTTGAGACCGCTGAGAAACTACCAATCAGAACGCTGTTGCCGCAACTGAGTTTAGTTTATCTAATGCGAATAGTGTCATTGGTGAAAATTGAAATCGGCCCTTAGCCTAAAATTTGGAGGGAAAATATTAAACACAGACAATCCTTTTTTGGTCCAGATTATGACTAGGCAATTTATTTTAGTTTGCTTGAGATTTTTTTGAACAATAAACGCGTAGCAAGTAGTGAATCAGTGAGCTGGCTATTGAATCCACACAAAACTATGTAGGTACGTAGTGTACCTACTAATAAAGTTGGGGTTTCCCCGGCCCCTTTGCTGCGCTGCAAGCTGCAATGCCTCGATCGTTTTATGGGCGGCTGTATTAGTGATTTGTTTTGCGATCATGCGCAAAGAGAAGTTGCCCTGCGTCAGTCGTGTCGTCGCATTACGGGAAATTCCAACTTGTTGAATATCAAGTACTTATGCACCTACTCTCTTTACTTGCAGAGACCGTGCAACCGTGCATTTAACAGAGTTCTCAATTCCATCAGGAATACAGTATTTTTTCTATTTTATTAATCTTCATACAAAATCAACTTTTTATAAACGTGTCTATTTATTACACTAAACTTCATTTCTGGAACAATCTTTCGAGTAGAAACCGCCATAATTGCCTAATTAATTTTGCTAACGAGTGGTTAAAATAATTAATAAACTGTTAAATTATCATCAAAAAAAGTTGAACACAAAATATAGACAAGTGAGACAAGTAAAAGAAAAGGAGACAGTATTTAAATGTCATGTCAAACATTATGTTTACGACGACAGATTTCAGAACGAAACGCAGTTTGAGTTGACAGATGCTATTGCCGAGGTTTTTAGGAACATTTTAATTTTGCTTTACGTTTCAAGAATGTTATCAAAATAGATAACGATTATGTTGCGTTATAATTCCTTCACGAACAGGTGGTAAAGTCACGTCAGAGATATTAGGAAGAAATACACTCTAACGAGGCGTCAAGAGAAATGCTACTGTCGTGATCAGGACCGCATTTTGTTCTTTATTTTGCCAAAAAAGGGCGCACAATTTTTGTGAACGTTATGTAATGTGTATTGTAGTGTTATCCTGAGTGCTTATAATATTGTGGGGAAGATGAGGACGGTGGCGTTGATCAGCGGGGGTAAGGACAGCTGCTACAACATGATGCAGTGTGTCGGCGCCGGGCACACGATCGTCGCGCTGGCCAACCTCCAACCTATACATAAAGGTTAATTTCGTCCCGTTAACCGATTTAGATGCGTATATTTACTATGCCGAACGCTTAACGATTGTTGTTGTAGTTCAACCACTCTAAAAATAGCCATGAATAAAAATAAAAATTGCATGAATGAAAAGTCCCACATTTTGTAACATATGTCTTAAAATAAAAACATCTGTAGTTATTTTAAGCCTACCTGTGATTTGGCATCAATTGTTTTTGTTATCACTAACTGTGCAGGGCTATCAAACTGATGTGGTACAATTTAAAATAAAATGCTTTGAAGTTTGAACATGTCACAACAATACTGCAATTGCTGGATTTAGATGGGTCAGCCTGTAGTAGCATTGTTTCATCACACTATAAACTAGTTTAATTAATTTAAAAATTATATTCCAGATGAGATGGACAGCTACATGTACCAAACAGTTGGGCACCAAGGTATAGACCTGTATGCTGAGGCTATGGGTTTGCCGCTATACAGGGAAGCAATAACTGGCAATGCAGTCAACCAGGGCAAGAATTACCACCCCACAGAAAATGATGAGGTGGAGGACTTGTACAGACTCCTTTCTAAAGTTAAGGTAAGTTAGACTTGACCTCTGATAATAAAAATAATCATGGTGTTTTTAGGGTTCGGTACCCAAAGGGTAGAAACAGGACCCTATTACTAAGACTCCACTGTCTGTCTGTCTGCTTGTCACCAGGCTGTATCTCATATACCGCGATAGCTGGCAAGTAGAAATTTTCACAGATGATGTATTTCTGTTGCCGCTATAAAACAAATACTACAAACAGAATGAAATAAAAATATTTAAGAGGGCTCCCATACTAAAAACGAACTATCTGTATCACAAAAAACTGCAAAAAAATCACGGAACCCTTTGTGTGCGTTTCCGACTCGCACTTGACCGGTTTTCTCTTTTTTTATTTCTCTTGCTGTTCTACTGCTGGGCAAAAACGACCTTAAGTGGATTAAAATAGATAAATGCTGAAAATTTATTCAGAGTTTCATAAAATAATATTTTACTACTAAAAATGTTAAAACATATCTGATACAAGTATGTACATAGAAGGTCAGCTAAGTACACGAAGTAAACATGTACAGCATAGATCTACATACACAGTTTCACAAACAACGGTCATGCAACAGGTTTTAAATTACCACTTTAAGTGAATACAGAACCAGTCTATTCAATGATTGTAATAGCCAATTGACATTGTGAATAATGTATTCGATGCACATGCTTTGTAACTTTATGGTTCTGTATTATGTTTCCACGGACTTCAAAAAGGCGAATTCTAATTTAAACTGCGTCTTTATGTGGCCACCTACTGGGCACAAAAATATTTAATGTTTTCTATGGACTTGAAAATAACAAGAACTGTTTCTGTCTATATCTTAGTATGCTTATATTTATTTTAAGTATTTATGGAAGTAAAAACACATTTCTTTTTTATCTAATGGCTCGCGCTTGACCACTATCTTACCTGATGGTAAGCAATGATGTGGTCAACGGTGAAACATGCTTGCCTAGAAAACACCTATTCACTCTTAACTAAAAGACCCTTAGATTGTAGCTATTTAGTCTAATTCTCTATCGCCTTTCAAACCTCTCTCTTGGTTGCTTTGCAAACATACTCAAACCAGACCAGGCAATATATGACCTACATAATTAAAACACTGTTTTACCAGCACTTATTATCTACATTGTATTTGTGACAAGAATATTACAGAGAAAATATGACTAAATATACATGTTTATCAACAGTTCATATAGGTTGTGTAATAAACAGATAGTGCTACTTTCATATTGTACAATTAATCTGCTTATCAATCACTGAGTATAGTTCTCGCCAAGCTACTTGGGCGCCCTGAAGTTGTTTACAATGGCTGGGCAGTTGTAAATCTCTTGCAAAAACAGCACCGTTTCGTGCCTTGCGCATCGGAAAGCCAACTTCAGGGCAGCCCAGAAGTTTGGCGAGTACTATATATGAGTGAAAGTCATTATTGCTTGTAATAAAGCCACAAAAAATATCTATTATTGCAATATTTTAGGCTTAAAATGAGGCAATCTTCCTGTTATTTTATCCAACTAATTAGTAATGTGTGATCCATCATACATAATTGATTCACAATCAATTTCCTTTTAGTCATTCCTAATTCTTTCCTGTAAATAGTTAAATCATGCATCCTGTTTTCAAACAATTTTGTCATGATGCACCAAAAATGTACATCGGCACAAACAAAAAATTTAAAGACAAGTGATTCATTAAAATTGTCAAGAAAATATGTGACTTTGAAAGAGATTTCATTGACATTGTACTGTAAATATGTGTTAATATAATATTTACAAGCTGCAGAGAATAATCTTAATGTAAATAAACTCTGCTGTGATAAGTAACTTTGTCTGTTACATGAGGTATTTTATTAAAATTATATTATATTTGTTTCAGAATGATTTAGATGTAGAGGCGGTCGCCGTTGGTGCCATATTATCAGATTACCAAAGAATTAGGGTTGAAAATGTGTAAGTATTTGCGTGTTTATTTATTTTAGCACCATAAACGAAGCTCGACTCGCCATTCACAACAGTGTGCTGGTGCCTACATTTATGTATGGAAGTGAAGGTTGGGTATGGCAAAAAAGACATGAATGTAGGATTAATGCAGTAGAAATGCGCTCCTTTCGAAGTATGTGTGGTGTAACTTTAAATGATAGATTGAGGAATGAGGTAATAAGACAATGTTGTGGTTTAAAAGAAGATGTAGTGACTAAAATTGAAAAGAGTATGTTAATATTGTTTGGCCATGTTGAGAGGATGAATGAAAGGTGACTAACAAAAGGTACAAGGCAGATGTGAATGGAAACGCCGGGAGAAGACGTCCTAGAAAGACATACATAGACCTTATAGGTGATGTTCTTCAGAAAGGCCAGGTGCGCAGTACTCATAACCGGCCTGTGTGTATGACTAGATCAACTAGATGTATGAATGTGAGTGAAGCAAAAGAAGTATGTAAGGATCGTAGCAGGTGGCGTTCTGTAGTTTCTGCCTACCCCCATGGGAAAAAGGCGTGAGTTTATGTATGTATGTATGCATAAACTTCAATCTATACTTCCATTCTATCACTATCACTACATCTTTACATAGTTTATAACAAAGTTGCTCTCACTATTTGTACGCTTAGATCTTTTAAACTACGCAACGGGGTTTAATGCAGTTTTCAGCAATAGATAGAGTGATTAAAGAGGAAGGTTTATATGTAGTATACACGCATATTATAGTAGAGAAAAGCCGAGAAATTCAAAGATTTGTAATGTAATGCCGTAACAAACATATTTTTGTGCGCTAACATTGCGCATTGCGCAACGCTGCACGGCTAAACCTTACGAGATAGATCAAATTAATGTACTACGGAATTGTATGTCTTAAAAAGTTCGCAATGGTTTATCTCCAAAGGATAACCCACAGTAACCATTTTTATCTAATCCATATTACAAAAAAAAATGGGTTATTATATACCAAGCTATTATAAACAATACAGGTGAGTTTTATATTTCTTATCCAATTAAATACATTATATACGTAGTGCATTTCATGTAGATCAAAATTGCCGTTTACAGCATATCATTAAAATTAATATCTTAGGAGGTGCTTAGGAGTTATCGCAAAATAAAAACTAACGCGCGCGAAAATAAATTCAAGCGGGCGGGCCTCATACCGATGACGGGATCCTACGAAAAAGAAACGTGGTAGATTTTATACCTATGGTCTACTATCCGTGCGAAGCCGGGGCGGGTCGCTAGTAATATTATAAAATTAAGGCGCCTATTCCCTTGAGTAGCTGATTTTAAGATGAGAATCACGTCTAAACGGCTAGTCGTAATTTATTGGAAAAAATATATGTTATATTAGACCATTTTCTTAATAATTTCATCTGAGCAAATTTTGAGTTTTATTCGTATAACATAGTGTAATTAATTTGTAAAGTTATGTCTGAAACGGACAAAAACACGACAATCACAACAAAACTGCTGGGCGTATTTTAATGAAATTGACACCATATCAAAGACAATTTAATTATCTACATTTTGATCTGCAGCTTTTTTTTTTAAGTCATAGAATAATAAGAAAAGTACAAAAAACTACTAAATTTCGGGTCGCGCGGGTGACAAACGAGGGCGCGTTTTGTTCCCTCAAGGTCGTTGGCGTTAGTCGTCGTCTTAAGACACCCGCCGCGTCTGTTCGGAATAAACTCACAAAAAACTGAACGGATTTTCATGCGGTTTTCACCAATAGAAAAAGCGAAAAATGGGTTGGGTGGTTTCATGGGGTTTTTAAAGCCGGGGCGGGTCGCTGATATTACTAATATTTTAAATGTGAAGGTTTGGATGGATGTGTGTGTGGATGTATGCTTGTTATTCAATCACGCTAGAACGGCTGAATGGTTCTGGATGAAATTTGGCACTGAGATAGATTATATTCTGGAATAGCACTAAGGGTACTTTTTATCCTGGGAATATGTTCCCTTGGGATGGTTTCCGACTTTCAAGTGGGCGAAGCCGCAGGCAAAAGCTAGTGCAGAATAATTTGTTTCTGTTGTATTTATTACCATCAAAGTGAATGAACATATATACATTATTCTAATAAATGTATGACTTTCAAAGTGGAAGGGAAGCGAGCGACTATGTACATTTTTATGAAATATCTTATGAAAAATGCAACAGTGAATATGAATAAAAAATCTAGTAACTTCGTGACAGACCTATTTATTGTACATAGTAAATATTATGTGGACTTTGGATGTCTACTACATTGTTAATTACCTAGACCGAGATACGAAATTGTCATTATGATAATTAGAATTATTTATTGAACAACTATTCATATTTAGCCTCTCACACAAACTTATTCATATTTTTATTATAACTATAAATTAAATAAATATACTAATGTTATTGAAATTTGTTTACATTGCTAGATGTGCTCATCAGAATTTATCCAGTGTAAGATTATAAAAGTTATTTTGAATACACAAGACTTGTAAATATCCATTCAGTTGCTACATATTGCAATGATTTTATTTTGTTTGTCATTCGACCTAGCTTTGAAATAGTTTTATATTTATGTCAGCAGTAAAACTAATGAGCGTTTTGTAGGATCTGCGTGTGCGCATGATTTAAATTTGATAGGTTTTTAAGTATTTTAACCTCGATAATTTATTGGAAGATCGCATTGAATACTATTGAATGTTTCTATTGGCTTAAGATCTACTCTCAAAGTGCATGAGCATTAGGATTCATTAGGACTAATTCTATAAATAGGGTCAAATTAAATTAGCTTAAGAAGTTATACAGAAGGTATGCGATAGGTATCGATAAGTAAAAACAAAAAAATAATAAACTAAACACATTATTTTAAGTTCAGTGACTACAGAGAGCTGCTCCTATTATCTAACTTCTTACTAATATTAAAATGTGAAAATTTGGATGGATGTTGTGTGTGGATGTATGTTTGTTACTCATTCAACCCAGAGCGGCTGAACGGATCTGGATGAAATTTGGCACAGAGATAGATTATGCTTTTTATCCTGGTAACATTATACCAGGATAAAAAGCATAATCTATCCCTTGGGATGATAAAAACCTTTTCACGTGAGCGAAGCCGCTGGCAGAAAGTATTTATGTTACAAATATTTGTGTGTTAATTTAATATCAACATCAATACATATAATAAATTTGTAGGAAAGTCGTTTTTGTACATCGAAATTTATACCAAAAACAATTGCCATGTTGTTATAGGATAACCAACAGAACCCATTGCCAGTATTTGTGTAATTTTTGTCTGTTTAGTTGTGCACGCATCGCGTAAAATGTACGAAACCAATGTAGATAACTTTTATACATACAATTTTTTTTTTTTTTTTTTTTAACTTTGCCCCACACTAGGAATTTCCTCCTGTATCGTGGGTGCGTTTACAAACATATAAACTCACATACACAACACCCAGAGCCGGAACAACTATCTGTAGGTCACAAATATTTGTTCCGTGCGGGAATCGAACCCGCGACACGCAGCGTAGCAGTCAATCGCTCAACCACTGCGCCAACCGTGCGCCCATTGTGCATAACTTGAAGTACCTATTACTTAGATTTTGTTTCGTCAATCGGTTCACTCTATCAAAAGTTAGATGAATTTAAAGTGTTAAGGAAATAAAATAAGTATTACAACACACGGAATTCAGATACTCGGACAGTTGAACTCCATATTCGATAGACGGCGTGCGGCGGTGTAATTCGCCGTGAAGTACCGAGTATCACCCTAGAATGGAAATTGGTAGCTAGGTAAGGTCGGTATCAAAGTATAGTTCTCGCCAAACTTTTTTGCCGCCCTGAAGTTGGCTACAGTGACTGCGCAGTACCGCATACAAAATTTTCGGGCTCACGGTTGGCGCTGTTGTTGAGCGATTGACTGCAGTGCTGCGTGTCGCGCGTTCGATTCCCGCACGGACCAAATATTTGTATGACCTACAGATGGTTGTTCCTTGTTCCGGCTCTGGGTGTTGTGTATGTGAGTTTATATGTTTGTAAACGGACCCACGATATAGGTAGAAATTCCTAGTGTGGGCAAAGTTTTTTTTAAAAAAAACAGCACCGTTTTGTGCCTTACGCATCGGAAAGCCAACTTGAGGGCGGTCCAGAAGTTTGGCGAGAACTATAAGTAGGGTAGATAAGTAAGTAGGGTAGGGACATAGACATACTAAATAATATGGACTGGAAATACCTACGAAAAAAACGTGCCTACCTAAACCTCAAAATGTCTCATAAAATGGCCGCCGATTCTAAGGTTGTGTCAATCAAGCAATACACACACACTCACAAATCTCAATAATACAATATGTAAACAAACATTTGACAGCAGGACTACCACGAACACAACCACAAAATTCGTCACATAAAATGGCGAATATGGCACGTACCTACAACCGTCACTACGTCATAACAAAATGTTGCCATAATGAGCAACAACTGAAATATTGTTGTCTCTTTCATCAAATACGATTACTGCATTAGAAAGAATGAAACAAAACGATGTTTCACATTCTGTATCGTATTTCACTTATATTCGTATAAGCATTGTATGTATAGAACATCGCGGCGCCTCCATATATTTCCTATCTCAATGGGTAGGGAAGACATTTGACGGGAGCGAAGCCGCGGGCACAGCTAGTTGTAAAAAGAACAACATAGAGCACGATTATAGAACACGAAGTACATTCTTGTAAACTTGTAAAGTGTACAGGCACAATTTTAAGCGGATTTTTCCGCTTCACTGGGTAACCCTTAGTTGACCCAACTAAATTATCAAAGGCGCTATAGTTATAGAATTTTGTGCTTATAAGTTAAGGTTACACTAGTCGAAAATTCCTCCATACAAACGTAGTCTGGTGATTATTCCACTGTTTGACGATGTACGTTCAAAATAAAAAATGATCTCAATTTGTCTCATCATTATCAAGCCCTGTATGGAAACAAAATAGTAAAAAAAAAAAGTTATGAGCGTCGATAGTTCCATATTTTAACACTAATTTTAACGCATCTTTGGGCGCAAATAAATACAATAAGAAGAAGGAAAATACCACCATACAGGGATAGATTAGTAGTTCAACAATGCAAATAATTTTAATTTGAACAGATACATATAGTCGTTTTTTTCATGATATCTAGACTCCCAAAGGTCCGTTTATAAAATTTCGCGCGCTCGTTTTCGTCCTAAATCATCAGATACATTTAGGCGTTTTTTCTAAATCATCATCCATTTCGCTACAAATTTGCAAAAGTGAGTATACGTACGCGACCTAGCTTCTTACTGCTCATCACAGCATCAATCTCTTTCGCACGTGTTGTCGGATGAGATAGCAGGCATTTTATCCCCGCGAACAACATAGTTCGTGCCGTCGACTAGGGCACCCTTAAATTACCTTTGGCATTGTTCAGTCAATCGTCTACTTAAAATTTTTGCCCAGTTTCAGTAACTCTAGATGACACCATAATATTGCAAAAACAGTGTAATTTTATTTAGTATAACTGAAAACGGTCATTTTTATCATTTCCTTCTACTGATAAATATGCAGTAAATATATTTTGTTATTTTATAGTTAAAATTAATTGTCTTTTTACAGATGTCACCGGTTAGGTCTAGTCTCCCTTGCATACTTATGGAGGCGGAACCAAAAAGAACTGTTGCAGGAGATGATAGCAAGCGGCGTCGAAGCTATCATTATTAAGGTCAGTTATAAAACAACAACTTTATCAATTTTATGTGACTTGATAGGTTTGTATCTTCCACTAACGACCTGCCTAGCGAGCATGGGCGTACCCAAAACATTTGTGACATGACATGATAAATTATGTCATATCTTACAATTTGTCTTAAATGCTAGCACGGGTCAAACATGTGACATATTTTAAAGGCGCAACATGCCTTTCTTGTTGCTGCCCGGCGAGCACGGCCTACTGTGACATGGCTTGAGTCACACATTTCATCGCAGTTTGGGCGATAACGCCATTTTGTCCTAAATAATAGCACCGGCGGCGTGAGAAAATTTCCTGACGTTTGTTTGGGACTCATCGGGTCTTAATTGCTAATACGGGCGCACCCATTTTGTCACAAATGTCACATTTTGACAGATGAGGGCGCACCCATTTTGTCACAAATGTCACATTTTGACAGATGATTTAGAAAAATGTATCACTTTCGTTCGGAGGTGGTGATAAAATATATTTGCCTTCTAATTACGGCACCAAATGGCAATAAATTCATTTTGTGTGTATGGTGAATTGGTGATCAATGCTTATTAATTAATTGAAATGTTACAGGATTATTAATTAATTTTATATTATTACTTTTTCATAATTGTATTTTTTTTTATTTGATTATCTTATTTTAATTATGATTATTGTTTTATAATTATTTTCTTTTATAACATATTCTTCTTGCTTTCTACATTTTTAAATGTTTCTTAAATAAAATCCCCAAAAAACATTTAAAATATAAAAAATAGGGGCCCACCGGTATTGGTCCAAGCTGTTATATTTTTTAGTAATTATTAAAAATTTCCCAATAAATATATCTTTCTAACAAACACTTAATATGATATCAAACAAACAAAGAAAAATAAAGTGTGCATAAGTCTATGGTCGTGGGTCAAATATTAATTTATTCCCAACAAAATTAAAAAGTTGTTTAGCTGTATGAACGGCATACTTTTTTACGTATTATTTTATTTGGTCGTCTATTCAAATTATGTCGCACTATGAAGTCAACAACAAGAAAAGCAAGTCGTGCCTGTAAATTATGTCACATGGTTGTCCCGTGCTAGCATTTAAGACAAATTGTAAGACATGACATATTTTATCATAACTTGTCATGACCGAGTCGAAAACCAAGCAATGTAAAAAAAACTTGTAATTCATGTTGGGATGCTGCTAACATGGGGGTAGCAAAGAGGGGGGGGCTAAATTTTGGTTATTTTTGGCCTAGGACATACCGTTTTCGAGATATCATTTTGGAAATATGCCAAATAAAATAAGATACGGAGGCCCATAATTCGGCAACAGTGCGTCGTAGGGCTATGCTTCTCAGAACATAAATGGTTTTTATGGCCAAGGTTAAACCGAAACTACAATAAAATTGGAAAATTTCCGAAAAAGAAAAAAATAAACGTCAAGAAGTTATGCCACAAGTCAAGAAAATATCTCACGCCGCCATGCTAGCATTTAAGACAAAATGAGTTTATCGCCCAAACTGTGATTAAAAGTGTGACTTAAGCGATGTCACAGTAGGCCATGCTCGCCGGGCTGCTCCAGCTTCGCACGGGACATTTTATATACAGAAACCTTCCTCGTCTTTCTAAGTAAAACCTGTCCGTTCACGCTCCAAAATCCGCTGTGTGCAAGTGAGTCTATGTATCTATCTATATATATAAAAGAGAAAGTATGTATGTATGATCCTTATAGACTCCGAAACGGTTGGACCGCTTTAATTAATTTTTCAGACGATTAATAAATTCTATAACCAAAATTTTGCCCATACACACTAACAATTTTCACTTATACAATATTTTTATTGACTGAACACTATGATATACGGTAGGTATTCTAAATGTATCGTCTTCACCTGATTGATTACATTTACAAAAATGTTAAATAATATTTCGTTTTATTCCATTATTATTTTCTACGAAGTTCTTACATTTTGGTTTTGATAATTTATTATTGAATAATTCACTATTTGTATACTGATTTAGAAATAAAATATTAAAACCTAGCACTTTTTTCCGTTTTCTAAAACTGTAATGTTGCATATTTTACAAATTTTCATGCATATTTTACGCATTTTTCATATTTTTGCGTTTAATCCTGTCCTTTATGATGATGGATAAATGACTTGATTAGGCTTTAAGGAAAGGGATTTTACCTTTTGAGTAAACCAAATGTTCGATTGTCGTATTTTACCAATATTTACAATCGATAGGTCTTCTCTCACATTACTAAGTATAAGTCAAAACACAAACCAACTCAGAAGTACCAGTTAATTGCATGATAAGATAAAATCTAGTACACTATTAAGCAAGAAAGACCTGAGTTAATCTTTATACTACTTGCAATTCAAACCCATTCATGCAAACGACACACTTAAAGTGTCAATACCCTTTCTGATATGGAAATGTGATTTCCAACCATTGAAATCATGTCACAGATAAAAATGCAAGTAGGTATAATTTGTTTGAGCATGCACTTGAAATATAAAGACAACCGGGTAATTCAAACCACTTTACTTGAAGTTGAAACAGTTCGATTAGAATTGACTCTTGTGTAAAATTGTACGCCTTGCCTAAATCTTTTGTACTGTCTGATCTCTGATGAAGAGAACGTCATGATTACCACTAAGTAGTGGATAGAGGCGACTGAACGTTTATTTTACGAGGATGTCTACCAGCGTCATCTTGTTTGCTTCCTCTTCTTTTGATTTGGCACAAATACAAAAAAAAATTACAACTAAATAAATATATTTACACAGCAAATTATAAATTGTGTTGTTTATAGAAACTCAGAAACAGAGTTAGAACTTAATTACGCATTTTTATTTTACTCATCGCTGTTCTATAGGTATTTTGTATTTTTTGTTTTTTTTTAAGAAATATAGTCTAATGCACTAAATAATTAGGTACATAAGTTTCGTTCCTTTATTTTCATAAATATACGAGGGTCCCGCTGGCGGTAGCTTTGCTTTAAGTGAGCTCCATTCCGTCATCTTCAACACAAAATCGAAATCCAAATAATGTGGGAAGCACAAAATGAGCAACAAATAATTAGGTGGTGTGCAAAGCCCTAGGGTCGATGGACCCACTATGCGCACTAACGTACATCAACGGAGGCTTGCCGCAGGCGCAAACTAAACCGCCCATGAACCGCCAGTGCGTATAAGATGCCGTAAAACCGCGGTAGAAATATTGTGGGGGCATATTAAAATGGAAAAGCGGCTAGCCGCGCGGTTAGCCGTGCGAAAGGGGGCTTACAGTCCCATTGTTGACGCTTGTTTACAATAGAAGTGACAAAATAAATATATTTAAAAGCATGCTCAGTTCTGATTTGATAAAATACTGTAAATGTGGTAGTCGGGCCGTAACTGACTTCACGAAGCGCCAAGCAAGTTGCGCCAGATATAGGCAGCGTCATCAACAGTTTTCTCCCTTTTCAAAAGTATTTAAATGCGTTTGGTAATTGGCTCCTAATTACCACTAAAGATGGCTATTTGAATGCACCCCCTGTTCCTGTCTGCTAGTACTTATCTACATCACTACGATGTCCAATCAGTCTGCAAAGTGCAGATATTACAAGTATTTGTATCGTCATTCGGCGACATAAACACTGTGTTCTTAATTTAGTCTCGGGAATACTAATATTAGTTTCCGAAGCATTGTTTACAATAAAGATACGTCAAAAATAACTTCCTTACACACGAGGCCATACGTCGTTCGTCAATGATAGTTTTATTCAACTTATTTGACGTAATTGACGTTGATCTATCGGAGTGTCATTCAATTTAACATGTTGAGGATACAAGTCGGACTCATACAGGCACCCACTTGTCTGCCTAAATTGAATGCCAATTCTATGTTGAGTATCTTTTGTCAATTTATTTTCATTTTGGACCTGTCAACGATAGTTCAAAGCATTCTTATCGTCTATTTTTGTTTTTGTCGTGGCCTTCACGTGAGGCAATACTGGATTAACTAAGTTTGGTGCTCCCTTGGATATCAATCACATACTTGGCTTTGGTAACCATCCAGTTGCTAGTTGGCAACTTTTTTAC
Organism: Orthosia gothica; assembly: GCA_949775005.1. Classification (NCBI taxonomy): domain Eukaryota; kingdom Metazoa; phylum Arthropoda; class Insecta; order Lepidoptera; family Noctuidae; genus Orthosia; species Orthosia gothica. The sequence continues at coordinate 12,552,550 of OX459044.1, forward strand.
AAGCTTTTATTTAACTTATGTGTGTTCGGGTCAAATCTTGCAACTGTAATTTAAAGCAGTTATCCTCCACCGATTAAGATGAAATTTTGCATACACGTTTAGTTTGGATGTCAATGCATGGTTAGCAAAGTGACGTCATTCTAAATCCAATATGGCGGACAGGTTATTTTTTGTGCACTGCGAAATGAATATCAAATCAAAGAGTTGGCTGTGAAGAATACGAGACAAGTTTGTTAAAAAAAAAAGTCTTGAATTAATAATTTTATTGACTGAGCAACTCTATGCCTATAAGCATAAGGCGGTGGCATAAGGAGATTAATCCCAGGTCAGGGAATAGTTATTTATGCTACAAGTGCGGAAGGTAGGTGATTTCCGATGAGTGGCATTTTTATTCACGAGCGAGCGAAGCGAGTGAGTGGATAAATCGACACGAGTCGGAAATCATCTTACGTACGTGTATCATACAACATTTTACTATGCATTGTGCGAGGAAATAAATAAATTAATAAAATGAAATTAATAAAATGGCGGGCTTATTCAAGCGCGTTCAGCATATCCACAGATTAACTAATAGTTCCTCGGGCATATCTACTGCGCATGTGCAAATAGCTGTCACATCGTAACGCAATAAGGCACGAGCAAAATATACGTTCTGCCAAATATATTTAATAAATATTTAAAATAAATTTATTGATCAAAATCTACATCTAGAGTAATTAAAAACGCCTAAAATGAAGTATTAATTTTATTTTACCTTTTTAGGGTTCCGTACCCGAAGGGTAAATACGGGACCCTATTACTGAGACTCCGCGGTCCGTCTGTCTGTCTGTCTGTCTGTCTGTCTGTCTGTCACCAGGCTGTATCTCATGAACCGTGATAGCTAGACAGTTGAAATTTTCACAGGTGATGTATATCTGTTGCTGCTACAACAACAAATACTAAAAATAAAATAAATATTTAAGGGGGGCTTCCATACAACAAACGTAACTTTTTTGCCGTTTTTTACGAAAATGGTACGGAACCCTTCGTGCGCGAGTCCGACTCGCACTTGGCCGGTTTTTATATGAATGATAATCTGTACATAACTAATTTTTAAAACTTTTCTCAATTATTAAAAACTCTATGCGTCGGGCTGACGTTGGAGTTAAAAATTAAAAAAGTACAGGAAAGTAAAAAGCACTAGTGAAAAAAAGTGACACTTTCCGCACAGTTTGGCTGCTTGGAAAACCGCTCTTTTCGAGGATATGCATTGTAAAGTATTTATTGGACTTAAGGTTAAAGTAGTAGACGGCATGAACTATTTTGAGCGCGGGGTTAAAATGCATGCTATCTTATCCGACAACACGTGCGAAAGAAATAGATGCTGTGATGAGCAGTAAGAAGCTAGTTTATGTACGAATTAGCACTTTTGCAAGTTTGTAGCGAAATGGATGATAATTTGGGACGAAAACAAGCGCACGAACTAAAAAGTCGTAAACAAGGAAAAAAATCATGCTGTGCAGTCGGAGGATACATATTCGCGGGCTGGCTGACCAAAATCTGGTGTATCCTCCGCCTGCACCGCATGATTTTTTTCTTGTTTACGTCTTTTTAGTTCGCTTTTGAAGCTGTCGGGTTTTTAGATTTTTTAATTTAACTTTTTTTAATTTTAACTTAATAGTTAGTTTTTTTTTCGAATTAGACACATTTAGACATATAAGTGTAATATATTTTTGAAATCACCTTTTAAAACCCTTTATTTTGATACCCCACACGGGTTTGGAAGAAAAAAAGATTTGGGCCCCCACAATATGGCACCCAAAATCCGCCATGTTTCTATTGTCCAATTTTAATGTAACCTATGACTCGCAGGGTTAAGACGAGTCGATTGACGTATGAATCTTCAAAATCGGCCAACTCGTTTGGTATAGGAACAAACATACATACATACATAGACTGATAAACACATTATCCTCCTTCGGCAGTCGGGTAAAAACAGGCCTTTGGGAGTCTAGTCTAATACTATAATGAAAAAACTACTAAATGTATATTTTCAAAATAAAATTATTTGCATTGTTGAATTACTAATCTATCACTGTATGGAGGCCGTTTTGTAATTTTCCTTCTTATTATTTCCGCCCAAAGATGCGTTAAGATTAGTGTTGAAATATGGAACTTTCGACGCCCATAACTTTAAAATATATTATTTATTTAAATTTTTGTTTCCATACAGGACTAGATAATGATGAGACAAATTGATATCATTTTTTATTTTTAACGTACTTACATCGTCAAACAGTGGAGTAATCTCTAGACTACGTTTGTATGAAAGAATTTTCGACTAGTGTAACCTTAACATAACTGGCTAACTAACTGGCCTAACACTTCGGTGTAGTCAACCGTGTCTTATAATGATATTATTGTTCAACAGGTGGCAGCACTAGGGCTAGACCCGCGGGTGCACCTAGGCCTCTCCCTCCGTGAAATCCAGCCGCATCTTCTAGTCATGCAGGAGAAGTATGGACTCAACGTGTGCGGCGAGGGTGGCGAGTACGAGACCTTCACGCTAGACTGCCCTTTGTTTAAGAAGAAATTAGTTATGTAAGTGTATTCTTTGTTTAGAACTTTGTCTAACAGTGAGGCAATCTGAGTTAGTATAAAAAATTTGTTTAGATCCCATCGTTCAACAAAGGGCAAAGTAGGTATAAAAACCTTTCTTACTAAACATAAAGTATTGATCAAAATTATGAAGCTTTGACAAGCATAAAACACTTTTTTTTTCTTGACTTGGCAAACAAGATCTCTATGGTTACAAATATTAATATGTCTAGTGAACCAATAAATAATTAGGTATACTGGATATTAGTTAAGTTGGTAATTGCTTTAAATCAAAATAAAGGTGTGTCAAATAATAGTTTATGCAATGGTCATATAATAGTGGTATTAAAACACGAGTGTGATAATAGTATCACACGAGTGGTTTAATACCTAATTATATGTCGTTGCAAACAATATGTTTGAATTCATATTTGGAACATTACGTTGTGAGTGTAGATAAAAGGTTTTATATAGCTTAAATTATTTACAACGAATTGATTTCCATAAAATTAATATTATGACAAGAATGCATCCCACGATATCAACGCTATAATGCGCCCCTAAACATGCGATGTAGCAATACTCAGCAAAAACAACACTATAATAAAGCCATAAAACTCTTTATCGCTGCCATAAATACAGATTTGTCATAATAACTGCTATCTGCAAACCTTATTTGATTAGCTTAGTCCGGCCGTAATCAATAAATAGACTGCAGACTCTTATCGATCACGTCACATGCGGGTGACGAATGTTCTATCCATAGAGCAATGTAGCGTCTAGAAACGACAACTTTTGTCAAGGACCGCCATTAAAAGCCGTTAATTTCTATACTACGTCACTTTTTTCGTTGTGCGAGTATTGATTGGTCCGCGACAAGTGTCATCTTTGAATCATTGACACTACGACCTGCAAAAAAGAGACAGAGAGATATTGGCCCCACACTCGCTTTGTGTTTGTCTCTCTTATCTAAAGATAAGTCAATTCTGTGACGGTAACGCACAGTCCAGCTATGTCTAATAATAAACACCTTTAATTTTTCTACTATTTTGACAAGTTTATCATGTTGATAGTCGCTGAGATGATATTTCTACTTGAATTCTTCAATAACGAGAACGTTACGCTTATCTTATCTTGTGGAGAGGCCGAGAAATAACTTGGACACTTCGACCCATTGGGATCTTTTGTGATCACCTAGATAACCTACTCCTCCCCAATCTCATTGAAAACTTTCTTAATGAGTTTTACAACGAGTCTAGGAGATATGAGCCTATATAGTCTTCTGATCTTGGATATCCTACCCATAGGAGACTCATTCGATTAACAGCCAGTGCTTCGCATATGTAGAAGGTTCTCCATGCGTTCCTTCCCCACACAACCTGCACGTGGATGTCGCGTTTAGACCCATCTTCATGAGCATGTCGTTGGTACCAAAGTGGCCAGCAAACGTTGTGCTTGCTTGCTTTTTATGAAATGGTTTGACAATGACGCCTCTAGCAGCGGTCTCTGGCGTCTCTGTGCTCTGTGGTCCTATCTTATACAAATTAGACAATTGTCACTATGAAGCCTTATCGTGGTCACTGACTTTAGATAGCAACAATTTGCCAAATAAGGATTATCTGAATTTAATAAGCATTTAAAGTTTTCAATGTTGATTAATGACGCACTTGTATCAAATGACGTCCCACTTTTGGACAAAAACCTTTCTCAAGTTTTAAAATGACGAACTAAATTTCTGAATTAAGAAATTGTATTTCAGTAATTGTCGAACTAAGCTCTCACTACTCATACTCAATTCAGTAATAAATAAAATATTTTACAAAGGTGAGCTTAACCCATAATTATTATATTTTTTTTCTAAATATCTTTATTTATCTTGATATTTGACTACAACTTCTCATATAATTTATTATCAATCAACTTGTTACATTTATTCATCTGCACTACCGTGCCCCTGCCAAGACGAGCCAAGTGAAGCGCAAGGGCACTACCTACCTTTTCTCGAAGCACTTCGTCGTTTTTTTTAACCCTCATAATACCCAATAAACAAAATTCTCGGGCAATGATTTCAATAGCGGACATAATAAAAATGAAATATAAAGTTTCAATTTTACAAACAACAAAAAAAACAACAAACTTTAGATTCTATTGATATATAAAAAACCCCGATATCGTCACTGACTCACTTCCAGATGATCATCAAAATTCTTAGGTCTACTTCCTGAAGTCCTAGAAAGCTGAAATTTGGTATGTGAGCTAGTATCAGTACACAAACAACAAAAATATTCTAAGACTTTGAAATTTTTACCCCCCAACCCCTTAAACTAGAGGATGGAAGTTTGTATGAGACTGCCGCAAATTTTGATGCTACAGGTCTGAAAATTAATATAAACAACACGCAAAGCGAAATTGCCAAGCCACATATTTTGAATAAGGTGTAGAATTTGTGAAGTTAGGGCTTGTAGAGTTAGAAGCTTGGCTCTACATGAGATCTGATAACTTTTTGACAGTGCGAGCCATATGGTCTCGTCTTGGCAACATTTTACATAAAAATATTTTTGATGGGATCAATTATTTGAGTCAGCTGTATAAACATTGTTTTTTTATTCCCACAGAGATGATAAGGAACTGGTGTTACACTCGGATGACCCCGTCGCTCCGGTCGGCTATCTAAACTTAAAACTACACCTAGCGCCAAAAGAGAACTTCGACGAAGCAATCAAACTACCTCCCACTGTTAAAAATCCGTTAGATTTTGTAAATGATTTAAGCGATTCGGTGTTTAGTGACATAAGCGATATTGAACTTAGCGAGACGGAGCTAGAGTCTATTGAGAAGTTAGAGAAAGAGGAGAAGAAGAAACAGAATGAACTGAATCCTTTGCTCACGTATTCTGGTGATAAGGTTGTTGATGTGGACCTGGAATATCAGATTGATGAAGATAGTATAGAGGTGCCGGCTGGGTATACTTACGAGCAGGCTCATAGTAAGCACGAGAGCCAGCCTATCTTGGACCACAGGAGTATATACGGGAACAAACACGGGTGGTTCTTTATCGGTGGTATAGTTGGCGAAGGTGTCGATACGAGGCTAGCTACGGAGAACGCTATGAAGAAACTCATTAGTAGGTAAACTTGTGCATGAGCTTTATTTTATGTAGTTTGTATTTTTGTTGTTTAAATAGGTGTGCTGTTTCATTTTTACTTCCAGTTTTGATTTTATACTTTTCAAGCTTTCATCCATCATAAGGTCGATTACAGAAAAATAATTGATTATTCTCATCATTTCTCATTCTGAAGCTAAAGGGTATAAATGCTAACTTCAACAGGGCCAGATCTAGGGGAGGGGGGAGGGGCGAGCCGGGCAAATGACCTGAGCAGCATAAATGAGGGGCGGACAAACGGCATTGAAAGCCCTTTTCATTTCATCAGAAAACCTAACTTATTCGTGGTGTGGTGTTAAAATTTTCAAGCTCGCTTCGCTGTCGAATGTTATTGGTTCTTGTTGTACGAGTAAACCCACCTTTAAATAACTTTACATTTATAATGTTGCAGAAATTATTAAGTGAAATTTTCGAGCTCACTACGTTTTCACTTCGCTCGAAGTTGTCAAAATTATGCGATCCGACAGTTAAAAACCGCATGTTTTTCAATAGATAATATCCTGAAACAATTACCTCCTTATAAGGCGTCATTTTAAAGGGCAGCAAATATTATTGCCGCCCTTTAAAATGTTTTGAATTGATCGGGCCCTGAACTTCAGAAAGAGAAATGTTTGAACTATGATTATGGCTGACCAAACCAAACAGAAACCATAGAAAGGAATTTCCTTGATTTTCTTAATATTATGACGTTATTTCTTTTTAACGTTTTTCCTTTCATATTTCACAAATAAAACGACATAAAAAGAATCCTTATAATTTATGCCCGTCCAAAATTTCAGGTTTGCTGGAAACCGAGTCACTACGTCTAAACGACGTGTGTTCAGTCAACATCTATATGAGGGATATGCAAGAGTATGCCGCGTTGAATGAAGTCTACATCAACACTTTTAGCTTCACAAACCCGCCGACGCGTGTATGCGTGCAATGTCCGCTACCTGGTGATATTGGACTCATTCTAGATGCTGTAAGTAAAAATATACCTTTTTCCACTACCTTGTCTATTATGTAACACATTGCCTAAGAAATTCGTTTCGAAATATGAACATTTAGACACAAGATTATAAAATTAAAAAAAAAACAAAGTTACGTAATAACAGTTACGAAATGACTTTTGTATGGGTCATTATGTAACTGGCAGAATGATACTGAACCTGTAACCTCTCGAAAAAGCGCGCGTTGATTGTGTGTATTAGTCTGTGGTTTTTAGTCCGAACGTTTCTAATAAACTGTTGTTGGAAATTATTTGCATTTAATTAAGTAAGATCATGTTGTGGAAAAATAATCGTTCGTGTCTCGCATAAAATGGCTTTACTTTAAAACCAGCTTGTATCTTTCGAAATTGGCTACATCGCTCGTGTTAAAATCTCGACTTTTTATGCTCAACGCGAAATGTACTATATTTCGCACTGCATAGTGTATAAAATTCAACATATATGAGGGATATGTATGAGTACGCCGCGTTGAATGCAGTCTACATTAACACATTTAGCTTTCCTAATACCCCGACGCGTGTGTGCGTACAATGTCCGTTGCCTGGTGATATTCGACTTAAATTAGATGATGTAAGTAAAAATGATCCTTATTTTGTACGACATACCGTGTAAAATACGGTCAAGAAGGATCCACACGTGTGTTTCGGATGATATTGAACTTATATTACCCACTGTAAGTAAATTATCCTTGTGTTGAAACATGGCGTGTAAAATACTAAGCTAAACTTCACTAACTGCTAAGTAATCGTTTTGGTGTGAATGTAAAACTCAATCTTATAGTTTACGTCATAGGGTGTATAATCCCGCCCGCTGCCTGACAACAATAAATTTCATGCATGACACTAAGTTCTTCTTCTGTTCCTGTGAGGATGTGGCCACCTCTATCAGAGTTAATTAAGCCGCCTTTGGGCACCCCACCTTACATTAACAATATAAGTCCAGGTGTCCTCACGATGTTTTCCTTCACCGTTGCCTGTCATGTCCAAGATAAACTTAGAAAGTTCATATAAATTTGAAAAAATCACATTGTTACTTGCCCGGATTTGAACCTACGACCTCAAGCACGAGAGGCAAGGTCTTTTGCCAATGTGCCACCACGTCATACCAACTAACTATAAGTTCAACCTCATTGGATGGTACATAAAAGTTGAATGCAGAGAGGAATTACCGACGCATAATTGCGTGCAATGATTTCTACTTTTCATAATAGTCTAATATTGGTCTAAAATTCAATCTTGTGCTGCATAAAATACGGGTAATAATGCAACGCCGAACAAACCACGTCTCATTGTAATTTTGATTACGTTGCTATTAGTTGGATAAACGGATTAGTTCGTCAACCGGTGATAAATAGCCGATGCCGCGCGGTATTCGATATGATAGTAATCTTTTTCAAGACTGAAACGCGTGTTCCAGTATTTCTAGTTGACATGTATGTAGCATGAAATAAAACAAGACAAAATGATCCATTTCTATATTTAACCATGTTAAGTTAGCGATGAATATAAATCAGACGTCCTAGATTGCCTTTTCATTCAAATCTGAATAAATTACTTTACTGCCTTTGTAGCCGTATATAATGTATATTGTATAATGTAATAAATCTATGCAAATTTTACCTACCTACCACAATGCAATCTGATAAGAATTCCACACATTATTCAACTACCTTGAAAATAATTATAATCTTGAACATTTGATAAAAATGCTGCGTTATATAATAGATGAATATGTACTGATATAAATACAATCGCACAGAATTAACAAGATAACAAGATTTTGATTTCGAATTTACCTGATAATGAAGGGTCGTTGGAGTTCAAGTTCAAGGAAATTTGCATTTGTCGGCCTTTATTGTTTGTTAACAATTTGTGAATTTGTACACAATACCACAAGATGTAACGGCAATGGTTAGCCATATTTTAAAAACTGCTTCTTCCCATGGAAACAAACAACTTTCGTCAAGAAAGTCATAACAAAATTGCCAAAAAATATTTGGGCCTTGGACACAGGTATGGGCCCGTACACAAAACTGCAGTGCGACGTCGCATCGTAAAAATCTACGAGCTTGTTTCTGTGTACTCCTTAGCTGTTTTTTGCGTTGCGAATTCGCATCGCGTCAATTCGCAGTTTTGTGTATGAGCCCTAAAGGTACTATCAGACAGAGAGCGGTCATGCGGTCAAGCGTTAAAGAGGTAAGTTTTACGTTCGAGCGGTCAGTTGCTTACGAACCCCGCTGTTGGACGGTCTACGCGGTTCCACTATTGTCACCATGTTTATTGACGATAGTTCTTCATCGGAAGACGAATGATTGATTTTGTGGTCAAGATGGATAAGGAACTACTGAGTGTGGGCGCACCCAGTATTTCCTTATCCATCTAAATAAGGATAGAAAACAAGATGGATAATTTCATAGACTTTTTTCTAAATTGGTTAAAGATGATAAAATTCCAACAACAATTTCCAACCATACGTCTGCTACTTTTCCTCGGTTTTTATAATTATTAGCTCTCGCATCGTATAAAAAACGCCTTTCACGTACTTTTGCTTTTTAGTCTCCATCTTTCTTCCAATTTGGTCACCGAAACAGCAGTGAACGTTTTACAACATTTACAACACAACGAACGCAAAACTGACTTCTTCTTAACCGGTTGACCGCTCTCTGTCTGATAGAACCCTTCATCATATCAGCCGAAAGACGTCCACGTGTTTCGGTACAATAATTATTTGCAAACGAAATGGAAATGCACGCAGGCAATAGTGCTGAGCTGGCACTATTGCCTGCGTGCATTTCCATAAATGCAGGTATCGCAACTAGCGTCAGTGTGTGTTCGAACAACAAACGCGTAACTCGTATCAAGCCATCTTAGTGTTACTTTAGTTTAAATTAACCATTTAATAGTTCACTAGTACTCAATATAACCTTTAAACCATATTATTGCGTATCATTAAACCAGTGGTCGTAAACCAATAACGAAATCATTACCAGAACCAAAACCAAGCTGGCGCTAAATTTTACATGGTCCTTCGAGCCGGACTGTAACATAACTGGCGAAATGTGGGTGTACCCACACTACTATTAGGTACAATTCACGTACGCTTCGGGAATCTATAACACGGTCTTAATATCAATCCGTCTCTCCCCAGGTTGCACACAAGTCAACGTTCAACAACACGCATGACTGCGAGGGTATTGTCACGAAGGAGCGCATCACTATGCACGTGCAAGGCATATCGCACTGGGCGCCAGCTAATATTGGACCTTATAGTCAGGCGGTTAAGGTTTGTAAAGACTGCTTCGTAACCTTAGCATGTGAGCGTCCTACTTTACGTTTACAAAATCTGTGCGGACGTGAGATTATCGTCTTTGAGCTGATTTGAAGCGTATTGCTGTTACTCGACTACATTTTCCTAAAAATAAATCGATCACTTTGCTCACAGGTGGGCGAAGTGATGGGCACGTGCGGTCAGATCGCGCTCGTGCCGGGCACGCTGCGCCTGGCGGGCGGCGGGCCGCGCACACAGAGTGCCCTGTCGCTCAGACATCTCACGCGAGTGCTGCGCGCGTTACACCCGCGGGCGCACATACGTAGCGTTGTGCAGGTGAGTGTCTATACTATACAGTGTGAAGTGATGGGCACGTGCGGTCAGATCGCGCTCGTGCCGGGCACGCTGCGCCTGGCGGGCGGCGGGCCGCGCACACAGAGTGCCCTGTCGCTCAGACATCTCACGCGAGTGCTGCGCGCGTTACACCCGCGGGCGCACATACGTAGCGTTGTGCAGGTGAGTGTCTATACTATACAGTGTGAAGTGATGGGCACGTGCGGTCAGATCGCGCTCGTGCCGGGCACGCTGCGCCTGGCGGGCGGCGGGCCGCGCACACAGAGTGCCCTGTCGCTCAGACATCTCACGCGAGTGCTGCGCGCGTTACACCCGCGGGCGCACATACGTAGCGTTGTGCAGGTAAGTGTCTATACTATACAGTGTGAAGTGATGGGCACGTGCGGTCAGATCGCGCTCGTGCCGGGCACGCTGCGCCTGGCGGGCGGCGGGCCGCGCACACAGAGTGCCCTGTCGCTCAGACATCTCACGCGAGTGCTGCGCGCGTTACACCCGCGGGCGCACATACGTAGCGTTGTGCAGGTAAGTGTCTATACTATACAGTGTGAAGTGATGGGCACGTGCGGTCAGATCGCGCTCGTGCCGGGCACGCTGCGCCTGGCGGGCGGCGGGCCGCGCACACAGAGTGCCCTGTCGCTCAGACATCTCACGCGAGTGCTGCGCGCGTTACACCCGCGGGCGCACATACGTAGCGTTGTGCAGGTGAGTGTCTATACTATACAGTGTGAAGTGATGGGCACGTGCGGTCAGATCGCGCTCGTGCCGGGCACGCTGCGCCTGGCGGGCGGCGGGCCGCGCACACAGAGTGCCCTGTCGCTCAGACATCTCACGCGAGTGCTGCGCGCGTTACACCCGCGGGCGCACATACGTAGCGTTGTGCAGGTAAGTGTCTATACTATACAGTGTGAAGTGATGGGCACGTGCGGTCAGATCGCGCTCGTGCCGGGCACGCTGCGCCTGGCGGGCGGCGGGCCGCGCACACAGAGTGCCCTGTCGCTCAGACATCTCACGCGAGTGCTGCGCGCGTTACACCCGCGGGCGCACATACGTAGCGTTGTGCAGGTGAGTGTCTATACTATACGCAGTGTGAAGTAATAGGCACGTTTTTTTTTTATTGTCGATAGGCTCTTCTTTGACCCCTACCTCGCCTGATGGTAAGCGATGATGTGGCCTACGGTGAAGCACGCTTGCCTAGAAGTAACCTATTGCCTAGAAGTACACTTGACTTAAAAACCCCAAGGTTGTAGCTATCAGGGAAAGCTGTGCGCACAATGAAAGTATTAGCAAAACACTTTGTGCGTATGGGTGGGATGTCCACCATGTACCGATGGCGCATGGCCGTACGTCTTGTAATCCGATTATGGAAAGGGCTAGGCGGAATCGAATTGTGTAGTTCCGTCGCACACTCCCCGAAATGAAACAGATAAAAAACCGACAGGCTGGCAACTCGGCGTCGATGTTCGAGGCTCTGGAGCTTTGACGCGACCAGTGCATCGTTGCTAATAAGCCTCTTTGCCCGACTCAAGTGCATCAAGCTGGTATTTGGCGATCGCTCTCGTGCCGGGCACGCTGTGCCTGGTGGGCTGGTGGCGGACTGATGATGCAAAGGCATGGTCGGTGTGAACACGTAGTTTTTGGGTGGTTTATACGCTTTTGCTACACGGGGCGGTTCCTATCGGTCTATTTCGCTAAGATTTTATTTTTCAATGACTTCTATATCTGCTTATACGTAATTTCAAACCCTTGTCCCCCAGAGCGTCTGCTACGTAACGCACGGCAGCGCAGTGAGCGAGGCCCGGCGGCAGCTGGAGCGGCGCACCGCTGGCGCCATCGTGCAGTACGCCGTGGTGCAGGCTCTGCCGCGCGGGGCGCAGGTCGAGTGGCACGCCTGGGCGCACACCGACAACAACCGCTTCGAGTGTAAGTATTGTTAACTAACCACTTGTTGGTATAAGAATCTAGAGAATCACGTCTGAAAATACAAACAATACTGTTGGCCGCTGCATCACCCCGCAGAAGCGGCTTCTTCGTCTACCCGCTTCGTTTCTCTGGTCGCCTTACGTTCACACAGAGACGCTGTACGATACAGAGCATTATTTGCCTCACAGAAAGGAACACATTTCAGTGAGAGAATTCGATTTTTTTACGTCCCGAACCGATAAACCGCGGTTTTAAAAATTTGAATTTTCTGTGAAATGTATCTTGTCGCGTCACGGTGTAAGCTAACCTTTTTGGTTTGCGGTGTCTCAAAGCACAATGTGGCATTTACATTTTCGGTATGAAATCTAGATATCTTGTTACTTCAGACACAATACAAACTGATCTTGCGTCAGTTAATCCAGTACTACCAATTAGTGGAGACAGAGTCGCCTTATGCAAAGACGGCGGCGCACCCTGCCCTCTTAAATCATGTTCATCAAATTTATTACTCTGAAATCATGTTAAATTAAAAAAAAGATAAAGGTGGCCCTGAGTGGAAACATGGATTTTGAATAAAAATATACAAAAGTTTTTTTTTTTTTTGCAGACGAGGAGACAGGATGCAACGTTGGTGATTACAAGGTTGCCATCACAAGGCGGTGGAACTACGAAAATACTGTCGCCGCCTTTGTTTGTTATGTTGCTACAGGTACCACTTCTCATTTACTACTGTCAAAAACTTTAAGTCAAACCTAGGTTTCTCAATATTTTTCTCGGCCTATTATAGTATGAAAATTGCGTTGGGTTTAGGCATGAATATTGTTTACAATTTAGGGTTCTTAATTTAGGCTCGCCGTGATCTATGACAATAACCTCAACTTCATTATTATGTCATGGTTACTGCAAATAAAAGATCACAGTGGTTGTGAGCAAGAAAAATAGTGTACCAACTTACTATACCTTCCTTTCCAGGTTCTTCGCCATCCACTTGCCAGCTATCATTCCCCAGCGAAGAGGTGTGCACGACTCACCGCGTGCGCGCCGCCGCCATGTCTCAGCAACAGATCGAGGACGTGCTGGAGTACGCGCTGCGCAAGCTCACGCAGGAGCGGGACATGGACGCGCGGCATGCCGTCAAGATGAGGATACTCTACCAGGTATGTGCATGAAAGGTGAGGTCATTGACTGCAGAAAAATGCTGCCCACTTAATTGACCTCGCTGCACATGATTTCATTGACTTGGAAGTATCCATTAGCCTTGAAAGCAAGAGTGAATAGCTCTGACCTGAGCTCGCTCGGTCGCTTTCATGAAACAAAACGTCGCTGACTTATTGGTAAAGAAATACTATTTATACTGGTTATTCTCTAATTTTAACCTTCAGAACTTCTTCGACAACCAGGATCTGCATATAGTTTGAAAGGGCGAAGCGTTTATCATACTTCGTTAGGAGCAAAGCTTCAGCCCCTAACACAGTCAAAAACACGTTCGAGTCAAATATAATGTTCGCTCCTGCGGTATTGACCTTGAAGTTCACTGTAGGAATAAACGACTGTCGACGTTTGGGTGTAAACGTGATCTGAATCTACAGGTATAGAGCATAAATGATTCGTCCAAATTTACTTTCATCCTTCATAATTATTTTTATTTTTTTTTGTATATTACACATACGTTAAACACCTTCCAGGTATGGAGCGCCCCAGCGATGTCCATAATAACGGCGGCGGTGTCGGCCGTGCGCGCGCGCACCGGCGTGAGCGCGGCGGTGACGGCGGTGCCGGTGCTGGCGCTGCACAACGCCTTCACCTTCCTGTCCATCAGCGGCCTCAGGCTCGACGAGTGACGTGTATGTGCCAGGCTCCATGTTGCTAACTCTTTTCCTTCTTTGTCCAAACCTCTTCCCAGATTAGCTGATTGAAACGTCTCCCCTTGTATGTAAAAATATCTAGCTCTGCTTCTGCTAGCCCTTTTCCACCAAAGTTGCACTAAGGCGGCTAAAAAAAAATATTTTTTATCCTCTATAGGCTTGCGCTTGACCACTGATGGTAAGCGATGATGTGGTCGACGGTGAAGCACGCTTGCCTAGTAAAAACCTATTCACTCTTGACTTAAAGACCCCTAGATTATGCTATTTACTACTACTATATTGGCTACTTTCTGGTGATGGCTTTCGGACGGCGCAGCGCAAAAAGTATGACCCCCTCGCCCCCCGCCTGTTGCCTTTTCCATCGCGCTCTCGCGCATTTAACGATTCTTGCTAGAAACCTCCCACTTTGGCCAAAACTGCCAATATATTGCCGAAACTGATAGATTGGCTGAAGTTGGCTGAAACAGAAGCCGAAGCTTCGGTCGGACACTACATGTTTTACAGACTCTTATGCAATGTTGCTAGCAAACAAAAGCACAGAACAGAGACTTTATAAGCATACCTAGCGATACCGGCGATATAAATAAACAATTTCTATAAAACTATGTTCTTTATTCAATTCTACTTAAAAAGTGAAGTTTGTGTTTTAGTTATCCTAAAATTAATGTGTTGCGTTTTTGTTTGTCCACAGGTTTCATCGAAATATAAGGATACAGATGCTTTATTGCCAGTTTATAAAATATATTTGCTGAATATTTTCAGTGTTTATAAAATTTTGTTAATTATGCTACCGAGTTTACCATACTGTAAGTCAAATTATATATACATTATTTTTTATTGCACATTTGTCTTTTATTTTCCTGTTTTATTCTTCGTGCATCGCAATAAAAAAAAAAACAAAAAATTCAAATTAAAATTTATTTTATCTTTTTTTACAAAATTGACCGAACAGTGCGAGATTTCTATTAACGTTTACACTTGCATTAAGTAGACATAAAGTTATCATAATTCTCTTACAAGTAAGTCTTACAAATTCACCTGTGTCGATAAAGCAATGCGAATGACGGCGTGAGTCACACCGGGATCAGTTGTGTATATTGTATAAAAGGTTTATATCATGATTTCGAGGACATAAATTTTAGCTTAAAAGTCATCACTAATAAAATTATGATTAATATTAAACCAAAGCATAATTATAAACTAAAACATTGATACATTAGTGTCAGTATTCAATGAAGTTACTAAGGTCACCTGCACTTACACAATATAATTCTAATACAAGATATAATACACAACATTATGGGGATAATTGCACACAGCAGTGGTTAAAAGACGATAGCGCGCAGAGATTATATCGTAAGTACAGCAAATGCATACACTTGTTGAATCGAATGTTACGTATACCGAAAACGAATACCTGTGGCTGCAGAGACTAATGTCCAGCCAAACATTTCCGGATTCGCCCTGGAAATAAATACCACCCAATTCAGCTATATTTAATACTATCTTTGTAACTCCATAGTTATAAATAAATAATTTCCTCGTAATGAAAAATAAACATACTATACTCTGAGTTAAATAATTTATTTGATCTTTCTATAAACCTATATTCATTGGGTTCATATTGCGTTCCAGAACGAGTGCAAGTAATAGTACATAAAGGTAGCTATGTGTTTTGTACTTTGAAATTAAGTAAGGGAAACAATCAGTTGTCACTTGAAAAAAAGAGCTGCTGAATTTCATGCGTACATAATTAAACTACAGAAACGATAAAAATCTTATAAAATAATCTAAAAAGTGTAATTAATCAACAACTTTCATAAAGTGCGTATTAGGGGGAAACATTTCTTAAATCATACCCAATCGATTCATAAAATAAAATTCTTATCAGGCAACAGAACTTATCATAACGATTCTGATGAATTCAATAACTCCGTACGTTCATGTAACAATCCTCCACATATTTAACTGGGACATAAGATTGTATACAGCTGTATCCATATAAAAGTACAACTAAAATAAATACCTTATTAAGCGAAATTAACGATAATCTAAAAATTATACTATATCAAAACTAAACAAAATGCGCACTGTTTTCAAAAGCGTGTGGATCGATTCATAAACAGTAGTGACAAAAAAAAATAACAATTTCGAAACAAAAATAAAAGAAATGCATTAAAAGGCAGATTTCTATTGTATGCATTTATTATTATTTTGTATTCCTGAGAACTAATTAATTCGTAAATGTTAAAGATACCATGTCCGTTCACAGTTCTAATATAGAGTCACACACAGAAACGAACATGATTCAATATCAAATCAAAATCATTTTTCGTAAAGTATAACAACGGCACAACTACACAATCTCACGTAATCTAATCACTTTCAACATAACCAATTGTGGACGAATACACAATACAATACATGATTTATTTTGTCTTGCAGATACCTTTAATCAAATCTATGATATTAAAAATAGTATGATTGCCCAGCTACCCATATAGTGAAGTTAGTATTAAATTACTGTACAGTTTACATGTTAAAGAGTCCTGCGTTCTACAGCTATCTATCTAACCACTTTTATGATCTTTATCTTCTGTTAAATCAAACCGTCTAAGTCCCACTAGGGATATAATAATATACATAATATTTCGACAGTGCCGGCTCCTCCGGGTTCGTAATCGCATACATTCAGCGTACAGAAAATGAAACGCAGCGATAACACAAAGAGACAATACACCTAGATCTCCTCACTATCCGACAACTTACACGTACATAGCCTACCGGTTAATCGTTATAGTAATCAGATTTATGTAACAGTTTACCTTACAACCGTAGTACCGAAGCGAATAAGTGTTACATATGAACTAAGAACAGCTACATATATATTACAGGGTTTGTTTTTACACAGTTCACTGTTTCACTACGCGACAATGTTCAGGCGTCGGGCGTGGCGTCGAGCGGGTCGCTAGTGTCCGCGTCGGCGGGCTCGGACGCGTCGCTGTCGCGTTCAACGTCCACGCGCAGCGGCGCCGGCTCCTCGGGCAGCTCGAGCTCTTCAGGCAGCTCGGGCTCGTCGGGCAGCTCGGGCTCCTCGGGCAGTTCCGGCTCGTCGGGCAGGCCGTCGCGCGCTGCCGCCTCGCGCTGGCGGCTGGCCATGTACTGGCGGTGCGCGTACTTGTTGAAGCGCCGCTTGGCCATGAACAGCGTGGCGATGGTGCGCGGCGCCAGGCGCACGGCGGCGGCGCGCGACGTGATGCCGCCGCGCCGGCACTCCGCGCACGTGTAGTCCAGCACGTTCAGGTTCGACACCGTTTGTCTAACGCATTCTGTGTGGGGATTAACATGAGTGTCAGAATTAAGTCGCGGCTTCGCCGTTATACTGGAGCTCCCGTGCCTTCATGTACCGTAGGAAACTGCAGACTTTACTTTGGTATTGGTAAATAACATCACAGATTATATTCTCAACATGCATCACTGTACCTCAATCTGTTTAAATTATTATCAAGATAAAAAACCTCAGTATCATGCTAAGGGTCAGTTGGTAATCTGATGGACGACATCAAAATTTGTACAGCACGTCGGTTTATGACCGCACGGGATCTCCAGGATTGCCTGCCCGCCCATGTTTTATCGTTTACGGTTGGTCACACCACGCACAGAGAAGGCTGCAGAACATGACTGAAACTTTTCTTAAAAGTAACAGGATTTATATTGCTTGATGGCATTGGTGGAACCAACCTTTCACATACTTACTCAATGTTTACACAATAACACCATGGACGGTCAGCATAACAGGGCGCTAATAAACATATCTGTTAACGTGTACTTTAGTACTTTTAATACATACCTAAGCCTTAATTATTTGTCCCTTTCATCCCCATGCCGGTGGCTCGCAGTCGAGCCGTTACCTACACCTAGTACACGACAATGCATGGCACACACAATTCGGCAAGTTTCGGTAACCTTTCGTGTTTTGCGACCCATTATAGTTTCAGCTATGTTCTAATTTAGGCAGATCATTGCTTACTGTGTATTATACATCATGCTTTCACCTATACGTTGTCATCTAAACACATCTATAAAAACAAAAGCTCCCTATCGGTATATATTTCGTAAATTTATGATTGGACGGCGAACCGTGTTGTTACGTATATATCAGGATATATTGTACAAGTTGTTCTGTAGGCAATCAACAGGTAGCACCAGATATTGGACTGTTAAAGGATATAGCGATATAGATGGAAAAGTAAGCATAAATATACATACTATAAGGCTACATAATGTCTATGGTAACGGAACTATGTATCATGACAATAATGAAGGTCTGAGTGAAGCTTTGTGAGAATAACATCTTTCACGTAACTACTACAGAACATGCACAGCGCATTGACAAACGGAAACATGCGCTATTATATAAAAATACGGTTTTCGGACAATGAACATAAGAAATTGTATCCTCACTTTCAGAAAACCGCAACGGGTTAGACATGACCGTACATTGTGGTACAAACATCAAACAATATTTGCCTGACTACATGGGGTAGTCATAACATTAAGGGTCGATTTTTCAATAATCTGATAACTTTTAACTGAGGAATAAAAATGGGGGTTTCACAGCTTTTGTATAGAAAATATGTCAAACGGCCATTTTTATTCCTCAGTTAAAAGTTATTACACTATTGAAAAATCGGCCATAAGTCTTCTAAATAAGGCCCGTAAGGTTATTTTCGCTCTTAAGAGCCAATTTCGGACCTGAACAAAGCTCAACTGTAGCAAAAGATCACTACTTCTATGTTTAACATCGAAATTATTGCTTTTCGAATCCATAATTACAATTTAGAGGTTTTAAATAAGGGTACCTGCGGTTGAACTTTGTTTGGACCCAAGGGCAGACTCAAAGAACGAGAATAAGCTTAGTAACATGCAAGGCATACAAATCATGTGTAACCAGTAGAGCAGGGAGCGGGCAAGCGTATGCGTCTACACGTTCGGTGGTTATGACGTACCTTGATGCAGTTGCCTATCGCAGAGCTTACATATGACGAGCTGCATGGTCCCCTTCGGGCCGATGAAGGAGCGCTCGCAGAGCGGGCAGTAGCGACCGATGCGATACGCCCTACGCACGCACACACACATACGGACCGTACGCGCACAAGCACCGGAACACAGAAACACGCCATTAGTATTAAACACCGAAACCCCGCGCCGAGTGGACGGTCTCGCTTCGTTCATACAGTTTGTTGCTTGTCCTCGACGATTTAAGTTTTATGTGCGGGAATTTACGCTTTCAGTGCATGGTTTCAGAAACTATTTTCCAATAACTTGTATAGCGGTAACTCAGAACTAGCTGTATTTCTTACACTATTTAAATATTTAAAGTTTGCATTGCCATATAAAAACACACTGATAATAAATGCGTAAATATTAGCATAAATTTACTGACTTAGAAAACATAAATTCGACAGCTTTTTTAAATTGAATGACTAGCTACAATTAATTATAATAAAAAGTGTATCGAGTCCGAAGACGAGCAACAAACAAAGTCGAGTTAGTGAACGCCGGGGAGTGATGGACTACGCCCTTGTTAGTTAACAGATGGATGTGAGTTAGTCGCAGCCGACTGCAGGATGACTGATGAGATGTCGACACCCATTGTCATTGATGATACAAGGCTAATTGACGCAGTACAACCATCAAAACAACAATATACAGAAATACAAAAAAAGTTATTAGCTACCTAAAGTGTATTGCATCAATTATGGAACAAATGAGAGTATTAAATCAAAAAAATAGGAGGAACAGTAAAGTTGGCAGATTTCTCAGTAAGGTAAGCCCCAGAATTTTGTTCAACTGTCATTCTAGCGTTTGCAAATAAAGCAACTTTGTATAAAGACAGTGCTAGAGAAAGTGTTCCCTCATACCAATTGGCGGTGCTACGCATATATGGTCCACTTTTCTGTTCTTTCTGTGAAGACTGTTTGCTCGCAAATGATTAGACTTTAATACAATAAATATACAAAGTTAAAGAAATTATTAATAGATTATGACAATCAACAAACATTCTTCAAATATGCATAAATAATAAACTTATGTCTAAGGGAATGGCATGCAACTTATATGGTACTGGGATGTGCTGAATAAGAACGCTGCGTTGGGGCAAAAGTAAACATTCTGCGGGGGCCAAAATGCTACGATACCAGAGACAAAGCGGATGTCGACAGAGTGAAGGCGAACGTCGAGACAACACTATGACCAGCTCGTGTTAGTCCACATCAAACACTCATGAAATGACGTGGGAACACATCAACTACCAAGACCAATTAATACTTAAACGACACATAAAAACTCATGTAATGAAGTTTGTATGAAACTCTGTACTTTGTATCTGCATCCCTCGATATATACTCTTCTTTGATAAAGTTCAGGTTTTGTTGTGGCCCCTCTTGGCATTACTTGAAAAATAATATTAAATTATTTTAATATTACCTCATAAACAGAAAATAGCCTAACTGAAACTAGTCGAAGTACGAAGGCAATCGATTCTCTTCAAACCTTCACATAATCGAAATCAACTTATAGTGAGGTCATCCGATTATCAGACTATGTATTTGTGATGGCATAAAATATCTACAACGAACGAACGAAGTTTAATGGCAAATCTAGTTTATGAATTCTACTCTAGAATAGGTATTTCAGGTAATGGAGGAAATTACCAGGGTAGAAAAGGTTTGAATACTTATTCTTATGGTATTGGTTAAAGCATTTATAAAATTCGTAGGACAGGAATTTTATATACACATTTAAATTTCTATAATAAATAAAATATAGTTATATTACCTACAAACCTATCACTTTTGTTCTGGCTTTTTTATCACTATTAAAGCCATGATTGTAAAGTTGTTTTCTTGCTACCATTTTGAGGCAGTAATTATAAACCTTTAAAGTAAAATTAAGGTTTTCACCCTACTGATAAGTTTTTATTTATTTGAAGTTGATACTGACAGTGCTGAACCAAATTTAATTTCAGGTCAAAACTGTAAAACAGGTTCAGTTTGTATGTAATTTCAGACTAGTTTCATCATGTTGTTTTTCCAGCACTGCTGGGGACTTCCACTCTTACCATGTTTTACTTTTAGTAACTAATTTTAGATTAGTTTCTTGAATATTTTTATAATGTTACTAGAAAGTCATCGACGATTCTCTATAATAATATGCTAGAACAACTGTCAGTATGGCTATAACCTCAGAAAAGGACGAAAATCCATAGTCAGAGCACATCAAGCTAGCTTCCATAACCGACCTCATTTATCCGGCCAGCTTTAGGTCGCTGCTGACGTGAGTATGTTCTATTGTTCTTTATTTGAATTGTTCTGTATTTGAATTGTTACTGTTCTCTATTTGAAAAATAAAACGGGTTGTGTACTGACCTGGCGCAGGGCGTGCACAGCGAGTGCGAGTACACCTTGTGTCCGCCCGGGCCGCGCCGCGTCTGGTGGTGCCAGTCGGCCGGCGCGTCCGGCGCCGACGAGCCGCCCACCGTGCCGCCCGGGGACCGCGAGCCGCACGACTTGCACACCGCGCACTCTACGCAGTGCCACCGACCTGGAATGTACGATGTAAAAAATAAATGAGAATAGTCATCATTTGCCTAGCCTGTATCCAATTATAAAGAAACATAGTCAAAATCGAAAAAAAAAAACCAAAATGTCGGGTGCGTGTCGGACTTTGCACATTTAGGGTCAAGGAAAATGACGGAATTTCAAAGAAATTTTTCTGTTTTATACATTGGTATTTGTTAGTAAAATATACGTAATAATAAACATTATCACCAAATTGCAAGTTCATAGGTCAATGGGAAGGCTTCTCATTCCTTTGTTTTCCAATATTTTTTAAAACGAAAAATGCAGTATTTATCTACTCAACAAGCTCTAAACAACGATATCAAACCATCAATAATCTATTATTGACGGTTTTATTATTAGGTTATAGATGGGGTAAGTCAAAATTATTATTTTTTACCCCCTTTAGCTGTATGGGAGCCCCCACTTAAAAATATAAAATATTTTTTTTGTCAATTTTTCCTAAGTTTGAGTCAACAAGATGGTGTGAAAATTTGATGACTGTAGCTCCAATCGTTTGGCCATAAAATCCGTGTGACGGACACGTGAGTGACAGCAATTAGGGTTCCGTTTGGATCCTTCGAATACGGAACCCTAAAACATTAGAAGTGTATTATAATATTCTCATGTGCAGATTGCAAGTAAAGAAATAAAACTATGATGCACGCGAAAGTTTATGCAGATGGACGGATGTTTGTTACTCTACTCCCAAAAACTACTGAACGGATTTTGATGATATTTTAATATAACTTATACACCAGACTTACAAATCTCTATGACCTCCATGGAAAACAGTTCAAATCTATTTTGCAAAGTTACCGTTTTGCAGACCTATCCTAACGATGCTTCGACGTTGTTAGTAAACAAACAAATTACGCTACCCACACACGTGATGCAATCAGTTAGATAACTCTTATCACACTTCCGAAAATAATGATAAGTTTCATTCATTGTTCGACTTGGAGCATTTGCCTATCTTGTTGTAACAATTTAGCACAGTCATTCAGTTATTCTATCAAGAACTGTTCAGTACAGCCTGGAGTTATGAAGCTGGCGGTATAAAATCCCAGTGCCTCGGCAACCACGAAAAGTATTGCGTCTCATCTCTCCTCGATCGTGTTGAATTGCGTTCTATCAGATTCCGAGTAAGGAATGGAGAGTGCACCTATGTTTGAGCGGGTACCGGGCACACAATTATGCACTATTATTTTATTATCTCCTCCGTAAGCCGTTATGATAGGCTCCATGCTCGAAATTTGGACTATAGAATTACTAAGGAGTAAGGACTCATCATCATCTACCTGCCCTTGTCCCATGTTACATGGGGTAGGCGCAACACGTTTTCTTCTTCCATACCGTCCTGTCCCCCGTCACGCCCTCACTGACTCCCTTTTCTTTCACATCACTCCTCACACAGTCCATCCATCTTTTCTTTGGCCGTCCGCTCCGTCTCCATCCACCCACGTTTGTATTCATAACTAACTTAGTAACATGCGTTTCATCCCTCCTCATCACATGACAATACCAGGACAAAGGGTTTCTTTTCAACATTTCTGTCACTGGCGCCACTTCCTCTAATATATCTATTTCTCACTTTATCCAATCTCATCACTCCGCACATTCATCTCAACATTCACAGCCAAACATTCTGATCCATACAGTACGACAGGGCTAATCATGGACTTGTTGATGTCCCCCTTTAACTTGAGTTTAATTTATTGGGTAGGGATTATTCACCAAGATTTTTTTTTGAAAGGGTCTCATTTAGCAAAAAAATAATCTAATTTTAAGGGTTTGTATTCGGGAAATTTCTGGATGCGAGATGCACCGGTGGTCTGTGTGCAGTGGACGTCATCCAGCTAAAATGATGATTTTATTTGATGACATACCGCTAGGCACAGTGTCCAGTCCGACGCAGTAGATATGGAAGCCTCGGTCGCACAGGTCACAGAACAGCATCTTGTCGTCGTCGGCGGGCTGGCGGCACGAGCAGCACGTCTTGCACTCGGCGCACTGCCACGCGTACTCGCGGCACTTGCGTATCGTATCCGCGTTCAGTTCCAGGCAGGACGGGTGTACTGCGAATATAAAACATGATTATGAGACAAAACATTTTAATTGGATAGTTAAAGGATGTGTGCTTGTACACAAACACGGTGGTGGTCTTTACGACTGTATTCACTATTGCACTTCCGATTGTTGCTCCTGTCCTGTTTGGAGTATCGAGTGCTACGCACAGACAGTGAAGTATAGTCTCAATATGAAGTATAGTTCTCGCCAAACTTCTTGCCCGCTCTGAAGATGGCTTTAATGGCTGCGCAGTAATAAATCTCATACAAAAAATTTGGGCGCACGGTTGGCGCAGTGGTTGAGCGATCGACTGGTGCGCTGCGTTTTGCGGGTTTGATGCCCGCACGGAACAATTATTTTGTATGTATGACCTACAGATAGTTGTTCCGGCTCTGGGTGTTGTGTATGTGAGTTTATATGTTTGTAAACGCACCCACGATACAAGACGAAATTCTTAGTGAGGGGCAATGGTGAAAAAAAAAAAACACCGTTTCGTGCCTTGCGCATCGGAAAACCAACCTTCAGGGCGGCCCAGAAGTTTGGAGAACAATATAGTTTGTTGTTTGTGCCCGCAATATGCGAGATAAATGATCAGATAGACAGTTTAGATAAATGTCTTGTAATAACCTCCTCAGCACTGTCACACTACTAGATATACTCACGCTTGGCGTTGCAGTGCGCGCACACCAGGAAGCGCTCGTGCGCGTACTTGCGGTTGGCCTCCAGGCGCATGTTGCACACGCGGCACAGCTCCACCTCCTCACTGCCGCGCGGCTCCTCCTTGCTACTGCTAGCCACCTCCGTCTGACTGCTGCGCTTGGTCTTTGTTAGCTTCTTACGCTATAATTTAAATGGTTTACAAATAACAATGTTGTTATAATAAAAGAGTCAATGTCAGATCACCCAGTGAATCACTAACTTAAAACTAAACAACGGTTTCACTGTAATGCATGCATCAGAGTCCTCGAAAGAACTGATGAACCCTGAAAACTAGATAAATGTATTAAAATACCAATCTGTGGCCTATCCAATGTTTGCTATATTTCTTCTGTTCTTAACTTCCGTGTATACTGACCCCTAAAAATCATAAGTCGGTTCCAAAGAGTTATATTTTTTTAAATAGAAAGAAAGTAAAAATATTTATTTGTGACCGGCTCAGGAAACACGAAAAATGAAACAAAAAGAAAATTCGCGCACATCGCAATGCCCGCGAGAGCAAGCTTTCGAGACTAAAAACATTAAAAAAAAAAACAAATATGTACATACTTCCAAATAAAAAACACTACAAAGTGAAAAATAACTTAAACTTCGGAAGTAGGTCTTCCTGTTTTCGTTTTTTGATACCAACTTCATTAACATTTTTTGTAAATGACTGTTAGTTACCTAAATACAATATAGCTTGCATAACACAACAATAGCTGGCCTGCATGCATTTTCATTTTAGGCAGTAGGGAGGCGTGACAAAAAAAAGTTTAGGAACCCCTGTCCTATAGACTGATGCCACATACCTTAGCAGCGTGATGCGTGGGCACATCGGAGTCGTCGGAGGAAGACAGCCGCTCCCCCCAGTCGGGCTCGGACTCCGAGCTCCACTCCTCCGACGCGGGGGCTGGCGGCGCCGCCAGCACTGTGTTCAGGGGGAAGTACCTGTGGCATACATGTGTGTTTAGTTATATACTTCTTCATTCTTACTAATATTATAAATTCGAGAGTTTGGATGGATGGATGTATGTTTGTTACTTAATCACGTCAGAACAGCTGAACGGATCTGGATGAGATTTGACTCAGAGATAGATTATAGTCTGGAATAGAAAATAGGCTGCTTTTCATCCCGGTATAATGTTCCCTTGGGATAAGAAAACACTTTTTACGCGGGTAAAGCCGCTGGCAAAACCTAGTAAGAACATAAAATTGAAGTCGACTCTTAACATAATTGGAAAAATACTAATATTGAATACCAAGTTGAAGAATGAATTAAACATAATCTGTGGTTTTATTAACCGACTTCAAAAAGGAGGAGGTTCTCAATTCGACTGTACTTTTGTATATTTGTAACCCCAGAACTTTTTACTATATGAACCAATTTTGATAAATCTTTTTTTATTTGAAAGCTGTTGCCATTTAAATTTGATCAAGTTCTGATGAAGAACTTCGGAGATATGACGGCAAATCTCTCGGAATTGCTGCAATCCCAAAGCTGTTTAATGTTTACGCCATTTCATAACAAAACTTCATGCTTTTACGCTCTAAAGGGGTACGCAGATGTGTACAGTTCACCCTGGTACACTCTAATTTCACCAGTTGTATGTTATTCGAGTAATCTATTTTGGCTTAACTATGAGCACTATAGATATGTACCAACACTAAAAAGTGAAAAATATTTTTTTTTGACATGTATATTATTGTGATTTTAATTTATGTGGGTTTTTGTTTGAAGTCTAGGTATTTTGAGAGTAGGCCAAAACGTAATTGAATACACGATTTTAACTTTGGCGGATAGTCAACTGTTGATTTGCAAAATGTTATGCTTCAAGTAAAACAATAAACTCGGCCAAATACATTGTCACACGGTCGTGTAGAAAAGCTGGTTAGACTCGAGGTTTTCCGGTTTAGTATTTTAGTTGAGTTGAGCAAGACATAGAAACATGACCTTTATGAGCTTAAGCTCTCAGCTCAAAAAAATCAGTTACACAAACGCACTGGACGACTAAAGCGGTGCGTTAGCTTGTTGTACTGTGAAAGACTGGAGTTTGACATGTCGTAAAGCTTTCTAGATATTACTGGCCGGCTACTATACCATAGGGCAAAAATACACATGCTTGTAACTTGCATAAAAGTGTGCAAGTAACTTGCATGCCATTGTGACATTCACCAATCAGAAGTTATTATGGTTCAATGGTATGCAAGCTATAGCACAGTTTTATGCAAATTACGGCATGTGTATTTTCGCCCTGAGAGCTACACTCTGGTTAAACAACCGACCATCTACTAGGTTGATTCTCGTGACGGCAAATGAAAAGCATGGTAGAACGCCACCTACTACGATTTTTTGCTTTATTTATGCTTATAAATATATCTGGTCATACACGCACGTATGTTATGAGATATCTACGCACCTAGTCTTTTTGACATATTAAAAAAACATTCGTCGCATCGTCCTATCTCGCTTACTCTATGCTACTCGATGACAAACTGTTTCTTGCGCAATGGTTCACAGAGCCAACTTCAGAGCCACAAAGATTCACTGTGACTACTATACTCGTGTGCACTCATGCAATGGGTGGGCCACCCACTCCAGGTCCACTTTTGAGATGCTATATAAAAATGCAAACAAAGGAATAAAATGTACCTCAGCTGATCGGGCGTATAGACCCGGTACGAGTGCTGGTACTGGCCCGGCAGCAAGGCGTGCGGGTAGAAGCCGGCCGGAGGCTGCAGGTGCGGGCGGCGCGGCGCCGGCTGCGGCAGGCGCGCGCGCTGCACGGTGAGCGACTGCAGGTCTGCGCACGCGCCGCGCCGGAGAGCGTTCATGCGCGCGTTAAATTCGCTCGCTGACGCTATCGCTGCTGCTGCCATGTCCTGCAGGAACAAAGGGTTAGTGTTTCTTTCTTCTCCATAACAATCTACCCTTGCGAAAGGACAGTAGAATATATTTTTATTTATTAAAATTTTTGGCTTTCAATAGTGCCACTTAGTGGCCTAATTGAAATAAACTATTTCACTTTGACTTTTGACTTTATTATATAGGCTTGAAAAAAAAAAAAAATTGCTCAACCAGTTTTTAGCCTAAAGGGGACCAAATCAATCATTTCCTTTGGTCTTAATAGCTATGAATTAGTCTACCCAGGGGAAAGAAATACGCTATTTGGGAATAACGAAACAATGTAGTAATGGAATAAAGTGTAACAAAAATCAGGCAGATATTGTTATTATAGATATTATATAATATTTTTTTAATAGTTGTGGTGTATGCAAAGTTTTTGGGAAATGTGGTATGTGACGACCACAAACATAAATCTAACTTTATAACACAAGTCTCTCCATCTGTATGAAAACCAAGCGTGTCACTTTTTCACACACAATTTAAAAACAAATTTACTAACCAATGCAAGATAACATTTCCAATGCCTCGGCTAACTTTTTCTATACAGTCTTTACAGCTCGATATGACATAATTAGGCATTTTTCTAGATTTCGGTGGAATTCCGGTGCCGATAATGCTAAATGAAAAGCTCAAAATACCATCATTGACCGTAATTTTACTCTGTTTTTTGACAAACGAAGTACATACAATCGCGTCATTTAGTTAGATTTATATCTGTGGTCACGACTCAATACAAGCCACAAGTAAGTAATCATCTAAATAAATAGCTGTCCAACTCAAACCCACCTGTCTAGTCTTTTCGGGGTCAACTTTCGGTAGTTCAGGCTTATGTTCCACCACTTTCTCCGCCTTCATTTCCACCTTAACCACCCTCTCTTCAGGTTTAGTATCTTCCGACGATTCCTCGGGATGAAGCTGTCTCTGCCGCTGGTGCGACCGAAACTCTTCGTATTTGTGAGGGTAGTCTGACAACATGATGTCTAGGACATCGCTCGCATCTACAGCGGTGATACCTGAAGGAAGATATTTTATGAGAAATATAAAGTCTAAAAAGAGCTTATTAGTATACTAACTGTTCGCGACTTCGACCGCGTCAAACTCGTAAAAAGTAAAAAACGTTGGTTTTATTATTTTACGCAGTACCGGTCCTCCTTATAATATCAGCTATCTGGTATTAAAATGCCCGTCAAAATTGGTCCAGACTCTTTGGAGATTTTTTGGTGTAAATACCGTGTCAATACAGGTTTCGCGCCCGTCAATTGGCTACCTACCAAGCTAAGTGTGAAGGGTAGGGCCCATCCCACCAACCCTACCGTACATACCTACCTACCCTACCTTACATACATGATTGTTGCGTAACTTTAACCGTTTACGCAGCGCACGCAACGGAAGCTCTCGGGAATAAATTATACCCATTTTTACAACCTTTTTCATTGATACGACAAATAGGAGCCTATAGCTTTCCTCGATAAATGGACTAACCACCACAAAAATATTTTTTGAAATCCGACTGGTAGTTCCAGAGATAAGCGCGTTCAAACAAACAAACAATAAAACTCTTTAGCGTTATTATCTATATATATATATATATATAAATAAAACAAAGACGGGTTTGTTACAACACTTGCTATAACTCGAGATCTGCTGGACCAATTTTCATGGGTTTTTATTCGTTGGATTTGTCTCCGCTCCGAATAGCAGAATACTTCTTAAAAACGTAGGGTAGGTAGGGTAGTTATGGTAGGTAGGTGGCCAGTTGCCGGAAGCGAAGCCGCGGGGGTCAGCTAGTAAATATATAGATTACAAACCGACACTTCAATTTTATTTATACCATTCCCCCTCTAAAAAGCTTATTTTATTCACTAAAAACAGTGAATAAAAAGGACTTTTAATCACTGTTTTGGAGTTTGAATTTGGAACACACCAATGTATTAGACGTCCATCTCAATGCTATGTAATCTCCTTGCGCAAAAAATACTCGAGACAAACTTCTTGTGCAGAGAATATTCGACTTTCTAATTCTCTTTCTATCTCTAATATACTATTATTTGTGTAAGTTTAGGTAGATGTGTAGATGAGAGGGTAAGCAGACAATAGCAACGTTATCGAGTTGACAACACGGAAACAGATAGATGGCCCAGCGTAGAATCTAACGCCGTCAAATCGAGAATAGTCATTCAGTTTTGAGGCCTTTATCTAGCCAAGAGTTATAAAAGACTAAAATAGAACTGTAAAAACTTAAAATTTGTATTTCTGTAAAAGGTTTATTTGTGGCAATACAGACCCGAATAATTTAAAAGCATCACTATCCCAAGCATCATAGGATTCGTTTACAGTTCAATATAGCAAAACATTTTTTTTTAAAGGGTACCTAATTGTGGCGTTTCTTATCTGTTCTTCTCCATATCAATCTACTTTTGCGAATGGACAAAATAAAATTTATTTTAAATGATATTTTTGCATGCAAAAGTGCTGTTTAATGGTCTAATTGAAATAAACTATCTGACTTTGGTACCTAAGCAAATTTTCAAGCGGGTGAAACCACAATCGCGGCTAATCACTACATATTATAAAATGAAGTCCCCCGCCGCGTTTGTACGCGATAAACTCAAAAACTACTGAACGGATTTTCATGTGGTTTTCATCAATAGAAAGAGTGAGAAACGAGGAAGGTTTTTGTGTATAATTTGTCACGGGCGAAGCCGGGGCGGTTCGTTAGTCACACTAATATCACACTAATATTATAAAGGCGAAAGTTTGCGAGTGTGTGTGTGTTTGTATGTTTGTTTCTTCTTCACGCTCAAACGGCTGGACGGATCTGGATAAAATTTGGCACAGAGATAGATTATAGTCAGCAATAGCACATAGGATACTTTTTATCCCGGGAATATGTTCCCTCGGGAAAATTTTCGACATTCACGCGGGCGAAGCCGCTGGCAGAAGCCAGTATTAAATTAATTATTGACTTAGTAATTAAATAACAATAAAAATGGTGTTCTTATGGTAACTTACCAAGGTCACACAAAGCTTCAGTCACGAGACCTTTACTGAGAACGTAGTCGCGTTCCTCGCCGGAGATTGTTCGCCTCTTCAGCTCCGCGTACCGCCGCTTGAAGCTCTTCACTCCTAAGAACATGGCTACTTGTTCTTGTATCATCATCACCTGCAACATCACACAAATATGTATAACAAAACTTCACGCCAGTTTTTCACAAAAGGTTAGGCAGAGGTATACAGCAAACCTACATTTCGCCAATAAGGTAGTTGACAATAAATATCTATTTAGTCCATCAGTTAGATAACCTAAAAATATTAGATACGTATTTTTTCTTTTGCCACGTAAACAAAAAATTACGACGATACAGTTCGTTAAAATATCGTGTGACGTCACGATGTGCTATACTTTATACTGACAAAGTGACGTCACAAGCCCCCACTCCTGAAATTTGATGCGATTTATCTTTGGCAATTTTTATTATTTGATAAAGCGAAAAATATGGGTCCAATATTATTTAATAATCTCACTGTCGGACTAACTACATAGCTGCTACTTACAAAAAACGTAATGAAAAAATTCAGTAACACTTAGCATGACCTGGGAATCATAACACTGACTTCCTGCTGACCAGTAGCTCAGCATATGCGAGCACTGTCTAAAGAGGCAGTCAAATACTTAGGTGCAGTTATATATATATTGGACTGCAGTTGATTAGGGCTGATTTTAGAGTCATGCTGACCGACGCAGACCAATGACGAGCTCGCGGTGACCGTCAGCGCCGACGGTCAGCGTGACCAAAATCAGCCTAAGAAAATAATTGTGGTTCTTTCACAAAGACGCTTGTCGACCACATCATCGCATACCATCAGGTGAGATAGTGCTCAAGCGCGAGCATATCAGTAATAATAAAACCGGCCAAGTGCGAGTCGGACTAGCGCACTAAGGGTTCCGTACCATTATCGCAACAAAACGGCAAAAAATCACGTATGTTGTATGGGAGCTCCACTTAAATATTTGTTTTATTCTGTTTTTAGTATTTGTTGTTACAGCGTCAACAGAAATACATCATCTGTGAAAATTTCAACTGTCTACCTATCACGGGTATGGATCCCTAAAAAAGACTGGTCCTTAGTAGCCTTAAGTAGAGAGAAGTGTAAGGAGACAAGAGAAGCCTTTGGCCCTCTGCATGTCTGTCTGTAACTGGCTAATAATAATCAAGTAAATAGAGCCTTTTGACTGTGACTGTCGTTTTTTTTTTTCGAGTTTTTGTTTTCGAGATGCAACGGAGGTACTCGTAAATATACTCGAGCGACTAGTAGTAGAACTTGTGTACCCGCTTTATTTTTGGCCCGAATTGAAATAGCTTCCGATTCGGCGTCGTTGAGATACTCATATCCTATCCCTTCTCTATACTATCCTACACAATCCTAATTCTCCTTAATACCTAAAATTGTACACAGGACTACTTCTCTGCTTTCTATTGTAAACTCTCTCTATCACTCTAGTGTTTGCTGGTAGAAAACTGTACTTTGAGTTACTTCGCCTTTGTATTGTACAACAACTTCAGGGCCACTTTATACTAGCGTTTGACAAACGCTATTGTGAAGAGACCCTTATAATCACTTTGTGTTGTACGTAATTTTTTGTAAAATAAAATTGAAGATCTTATTCAAAATTTTTTGAAGCTTTTATTCAAAAATTTTACATGACTCTTGAGGTGGGTTAGTCTAGCTATCGCAAGTAGTTTAAATATTTGTACCTTATGTTCAACATCAGCCTGATCAGGAGGCGGCCACGTGTATTCTTTTACATCAGCTGCCGTCCACACCTTATTACTGTAATAAGTACACAGAACACATATTAGAATAATGCCTTTTTTATTCACAATAAAATAAAGGAGAAAATTATAATGTTTTTGTGAATTACCTGTCAAACAAATCGGCGAATTTCGATTTCTTCAGTTTACTACTCTCATTTGTCGAACTCTTCACTGAACTTTGAGAATCCTCGTCGAGTAAGTGCGAAGGTCTAAAATACAAAGAGTTTTTATTAGAAACATACGACTTCAAAATGTTGCCACTGTTCACTTTTCAGGACAGAATTTTGAGCCTTCAAACGATCGAGTTAGAAGTCTGAAACTCTGATAACTGGCCCAATTTCTTTCTTTTTATTATTGGAAGTCAACCCATTGTACAGAATTAGGTTGTTCAGATATTATCTAGGCGACATAATCATACTCACTTGGCGGGAGTGGCGTTATCGTCCATCATGCAAGTCTCTTCCTCAAAGAGCTGCACTGTAGTGGTCGCGGGTCCGCACACTCGCCCGTAGATGCCCATCGTTTCCTGAAACACGACATATTGCTATAGACACGAGTTACTTACACTAATTCTATAGTTCTTGTGATATTTCGTGCTTCTGAAAACATAATGCCTAAAAATATGAGAATAGTTTAGCAACTGTTAAGCAACTGGTAATGCTTACTGCTAATTAGTTCAGAGAGTTTTATCAATTTAAACCTCAAAAAGAGCTTAAGCTTGAAATATGGGCGTGTTGTACTCAGTTAGGATGTGACGTACCTTCATGTACATAGCGCCGCGCCCCCCGCCCCGGCCCCGGCCGCGGCCGCGCGGCGTGCGCCCCCGCCCACCCCGCGCGCCCCTGGCTCCTCGCCCCTTCCCCGACCCGCCAGCCTCCGGACTCTTCCCCAACTCCTCCAATTTCGAACTATCAAGTACATCCTTTGACTCTGGAGATTCACCAGGCGAAAAATTCCCTGACGAATTCCGTCTTCTACTTGTTAGTGGCGTTACGCAGACGGAAGGCATCTTGTCGAGAGCCTCCGTCATCCGTGGAAGCTTGATTCTGGAGCTTGTGGGGTCAATGGGGGTGGCGGGCCGGTCTTCGGGTTCGTCGGCAGGCTCGATCACCACGATGGTCTCGAGCTCAGTGGGTGGAGTGGTGACCTCAGCGCGGCGCCCCCCGCGACCTCTGCCTCGTCCGCGCGGCTTTTGCAGTATCGCTGGCTTGTCCCTGGAAATATTAGTAAAAAAAATTATTTAAATTGTAATACTTGTTTGTGATTATAGACACAATAAAATGATGGTTAGAGAAATCATATTCACCTCATTAGACGAAGTGACCGCTGCGGCCGCTCTTCAAGAGCGGGAACCGGCAATGTGACGACGGGTTTCGCACCTTCCGACAAGGGCGTTTTCCGTGGTCGTCCACGTTTTTTGGGCTGCGGTGTCTGCGGTGTTAACTCCACAGGTTTAGGAATTTCGATGATCTCAGGAGGTTTTTCAGATGGCTTCACATCTAGAGGATCTTGAGAAACCTCTTCTGGTGTAGTGCCAAAATCACGGTAGTCAGAGTTTTCGTTTATTATCATCTCCTGTAGTTCCAGATGTGAGTTTTCTACAGGAGCAATTTCAACCACATCTGAGTTACTCCCTGAGGCATTGAGTTCTATATCTGTGGCCACAGTTTGAGCTTTCTCTGAACAATTTGCATTATTTCGCAATGTTTGCATTTGTTTTGCTTGTAAATTAGACAAAATATTGTGTAATTTTGAGTTGCCATTCTTTGAACAGTTTTCGTTGTTTAATAATGTATGATTAACAGTTCTAACTCCTTGTTTCATATCTAAACTACTTTTTGTAGGTGATGGTGGAGTAGGTTTTGAAACAGGAGTTATAGTTAAGGATTTATTAGACAGAAGCTGCCCCAATTTTAACCTCTTCGATTGTAACAGAGAAAGATCAGATTCTTTATTTTGAGGAGGGCTAGTTTCTGTGGTTGAAGGCCTCTTACCCATATTTCGCCGAGCGATAGGGGTCTTCTCTGTATTTTCAACTATCCTTGAGCTTCGTAATCGTTTTCCTGTTGATAAATTTAATGACGTATCCACTGCTTGCTTTCTTCTGCTATTTACATATTTTCTTGGGCTTTGCTTATCATTAATAATATCTTGAGTATTTTCAGAATAATTTTGTTGTGTATCAGGCCTCTTTACATCTTCAGTAATTATTTTAGATGAGGGTCCATGGTCAGTCTTATTTATTTTTAATATTATTCTTGGAGAATCTTGACCAGAGCTTTGATTTGTAATTTTATCAGATATGGTGATTTCTAATGGTTTAGTTAAGCTCTCATTAGCTTTAACACTCAGGTCTTGTACTGAATGTAAACCCAAATCCTCAGCTTTATTTGAATCATTGATCTTATCAGGAGTAGAACTTCTTTTCTCAATATTTTCAAATTTCCCAGTATGTGTTTTATCTGAACTTGTATTTCCTGACTCAATCAAATGATCACTATTTACAATGTTTTTATCATTTTTCTCAGCTGGCAAAGCATAATTTACTACCGGAGATACTTCATGGCTCTTATCTGAACTATTTTTTGTATTTTCTAAAAGTTTTTTCAACAATGTACAGTTTTGAGATGAGAACTTCTGTCTACCTAGTGTTTGCATCATACTGGACTCTGAAATTGCATCAGGGGTTCCATAGTTTATATTTTTGTGTTCTTGACAAGTGGGACTTGCTTTTACATCATTAGGCTGATTATGTGTACTTGTCTTTTCACTTTTAGGGCCTGTCTCTGATTGTGTATGCTTTTCTTTTTCTGACAAGGTCGATGTCTTAACTACAGATGTTTTTTCATCGCCTTCTTTACTCTTTTCAATTGAGACAGGTATGCAGTTTTGCTTAGGTTTTTCTTCAGAGGAATGGTCCTTTACTGTAGATGGTAATTCATTGACTGGTCCACTACTTTTTTTAAGATTCTTGCTCTCCAGGCATATTTCTGATTTTGTTTCTAATGCATTAGCTACCTTCTTTTTTGGTGACAGTGATAATCTTTCATCACTTATATTATTACAAGCATGTTCATGATTGTAATTCTCTGTCATAGTTTTCATATTAATTTTCATAACCAATGGGGGATTCTTTGATGTTTTTTCCCCAGAGTCATCCTTGGGTTTTGATAGCTCAGGTTCTTCAGGCCTCACAACAGGTTTGATATTCAATTTAGTAACAACTGGTATTACGGGACCGTGGCCATCAATTTTTAAATTTTCCTTTTTAGGGGATGAGGGTGAGATACTGTCTCCTGGTTTGACTAATGGTTTAATATTTAGTTTAGTTATAACAGGAATGCTTTGTTCACTTGATGAAACTGCCTTAGATAAATCGTCTAAACTATCAGGTTTTATGATAGGTTTAATATTAAGTTTTGTAACCACAGGTATATGGTCTCCATTATCATCACTAGAGTTGCCAGTCTCTGATGATTGATTTTCTGAATCTTTTAATGTTTCTTCATCTTGGGGCTTAATTATAGGCTTAATATTAATTTTAGTAACAACAGGTATACTATTTTCATCAATGTCAGCATTCAAATCATCACAGTCTTTTTCCTCTGAAGAATTCGCCTCAGGATTCTTTATTGGTTTAATATTTAATTTAGTTATTTTAGGTACATCATCTACACTAGAATCTACGTCATTATCTTTAGGCTTTATTACAGGTTTTATATTTAGTTTTGATACTACAGGAACTTTACTATCAAAGTCCTCGGAGGACTCTCCACTGTCTGTAGGTTTCAAAATAGGCTTGATGTTCAATTTTGTTACTACAGGGATATGTTCAAGACTGTCACACATTGTTGAAGACCTTGTTACAGGTTTAATGGTAATTTTAGGCACATGCTGACTTTCTTTGACGTCAGCTGATGAAGAAAATGATTCAGTGGATATCTTAATCTTAGGGATTTCACCTTCTTTACTAGGTGTTTCTGGTGGTTTCAATGGTTTGATGGTCAACTTTGGACTTAGGGGCTGACCTTCTGATTTTGATACAGTTTTAATTGTTAGCTTTGGAACTTTCTCAGGTTGCATGTCTGAAGACAATTCAGATTGGCTAATTACCATCTTCAATTTAGGTTCTTGTTCTTCTTTTTCATTTTGTTGAAAACCTTTTATTGTAAGCTTTGGAACATTTTTTTCAGTGTAAAATTTACCTTCACTTTCAGTGCCAGGCTTTCCTAGTTTTATAGTAACTTTTGGAACAACATCTGAAGGCCCGTGATCCGAAGCAGATGCTTGGTCAGAAGTACTAGTTTCATCATTTTCGGAATACTCTGATTCTGAAACTTCACTACTGCTGGATTTTCTGTGAATGTCATTTATTTTCTCTGGTGGTTTAAGGATAGGTTTGATATTTAACTTTGTTATACAAGGTAACTGTTCTTTAGCATTTGCTCTAGCATCCCCATCTACAGCATGTTGTGACCTCATTGATTTTTCATTAATATTTTCTGGTGGTTTAAGAATGGGTTTAATGTTTATTTTAGTCACACTAGGTATGTTGTCAGTGTTATCATCTGTATCTTGTTCTGCAGGTGGTCTGATAGGTTTTATTGTTACTTTTGGTACAGGTGACTTAATTTCATCTGGTTGTTTTAGTTTGATGGTTAATTTTGGGACCTGTTTGATTACCTCAGATTCTTCATGAGCAACACTGTTTTTACTAATACTGCTGTGTTCTGTCTCTAATTTAGATTCAGGCAAACTTGACATGGATAAGTTAAGCTTAAAAGGTGGAACCTTCTTTTGATCTTCTTGCATTGTTTTACTCCTTTTTTCTGGATCAGAATTTACAGAGGTTGATACAACTGATGCGCTTGTGAGTATGATTTCTTGTTCGGGTAAGACTTCATGTTTAGCACATTCAGAATCTTTCATGTCCTTATGTTTGTCTTTGTCAATATCACGTTCTGAATAATTTACTTTGATGCCAGCTACAGGCTCATATGATATTGGTGTAGGCATACTACTAATTTCCTGTACTATATTACTAGAATTGGCAACACTATTGGTATCAGCTTCAGCCACTGGTTCTGAGGAATTTGGTAGGCTTATGCTGGGCTGTACAGGTTGAACTTGAACACTATCATCATGCTTTTCTACCTCCTCTTGTTTAGGTGGAAGACAATGTTCTATACTGGGTTGGGAATGTTCAGGGCAAACTGCTTGTTCAGGAGATTTAACTGGCTTCTTGGACACATTATTGACAGATATTGATGTTTCATTATTGTCTTGAGATTGTGAGATACTAATAGTATTTGAAGATTCTTTATGAGGCTCAGGCAAGGGTAATGAGTGGTTATCAGATGAAGTTGATTGACACTGATCCTTATCTGATTGGATAGCTGACTGATTAGAAGGCTCTTTATTACTGGTACCAGGAATAACTTTTTGTCTAATAAGCTTAATTTTTTTAGGAGGACTTACAGATGTTTCTGCTTTGCAGAAACTAATTTCACTTACATTTCTAATCTCTTCTGGTTTTACATTACCATGTATTATGGGCACAGCATCAGATGAACTTGTCACATCCTTGGTGACATTTTCACTGTTTTGTTCGGCAGTTAGTGAATTAACAATTTGAGAATCAACGGTTGAGGACACTGTAGAGTCTGGTCGTCGGTCACTTGGTGCTGGCCGTATGAGACGCCGTCTGAGAGGTGACTGCACCTGTGGTTCTACAAGCACTGCTCTACCTCCACTAACACTACTATCACTAGATGTTGATTCTGCACTTTCTACAGTCACATTGTCCCTGCTATCACTGGATGACACACACTTCACTGTTCGTTCCTGTGATTCACATTCACTAATGTCTGAAATGTTTTGCACAGTCTTTTCTTCACTACTGGAAGGAATATTAGGTGGAGGGCAACTAGCAAGTGCCTCAGGTATCACATTTGACATAGCACTTTCTTCTGGTTGAGAAGACACTGCAGGTTCATTACCCTCAGGCAAGGATGAACTTTCTGCTAATAAATCTATGCAACTAGCTGGTGCATCATGTGCTTCGGGTACCACATTTGTCACAGCACTATCTTCTAGGTGAGAAGACACTGCAGACCTATCAGGTTTGGACAAAGATGAGCTTTCTGGTAATGATGTTGCCTCAGATACCACATTTGATCCAACACTGTTTTCGGGTTGAGTAGACACTGCAGGTTCAGCATTCTCAGGCACAGATGAACTTTCTGGAATTGATGTTTCACTACTTGCAGATGCCTCAGGTGCCTTATTTGACTCAACATTATCATCTATTTGTGAAGACACTGCAGGCTCATAATTCTGGGGCATAAATGAACTTTCTGGTAATGATGTTTTGCAACTCACAGATGCCTCAGGTGCCTTATTTGACACAACACTATCTTCTACTTGTGTAGACACTGCAGGCTCATCATCATCAGGCACTGATGAACTTTCTGGTAATGATGTTTCACAACTATCAGATGCCTCAGGTGTCTCATTTGACGTAACACTATCTTCTACTTGTGTAGACACTGCAGGCTCATCATAAACGGGCACAGATGTACTTTCTGGTATTGACGTTTCACAACTCACAGATGCCTCAGGTGTCTTATTTCGCTCATCAGTATCTTCCACTTGTGAAGACACCTCAGGATCATCACTCTTAGTAACAGATGAACTTTCTGGTATTGATGTTTCACAACTCGTTGAAGCCTCAGGTGCCTTATTTGGCTCAGCAGTATCATCCACTTGTGTTGATACTGCAGGCTCATCACTCTGAGTCAAAGATGAATTTCCTGGTAATGATGATACAACACTAACAGGTGCCACATTTGTCATATCACTGTTTTCAGGTATTTTGGATACTGCAGGTTGTTCACTCACAGGCAAAGAGGCACTTTCTGGTATTGATGTTTCACAATTTGCGGACGCCTCATGTTCCTTATTAGACACAGCACTATATTCCAACTTGGAAGACACTACAGGTTCTTCACACTGAGGTATAGATGAACTTTCTGGTACTGAATCTACACAGCTAGTGGATGCCTCAGGAAACACATTGGACACAGTAATATTTACAGTTTGTGTTGACACTGCGGGCTTATCACTCTCAGGCACAGATGAACTTTCTGTTAATGAATCAACACTATCTGGTTTTAAAACTCCATGTGATGTATCACTGAGAGATGATGATTCGGATTGAGAATCATTGCTAACTTGAAGAGTTAATTCAGTTTTGGCACTGTCGACAGATGCTACGACGGGTAAAGAAGAGTTGTTGTCGTGAATCTTAGATGATTCTTGTATGATATTCGAGTGTTCACTGGTGAGTTCAAGTTCGTCAAAAACCGTGTCAATAGATTCTTCTGCTAGCGGTATTCGCTTCGGTGCGCCCGGGCCGTCGACAATTTCA
This sequence comes from Orthosia gothica, assembly GCA_949775005.1. NCBI lineage: Eukaryota > Metazoa > Arthropoda > Insecta > Lepidoptera > Noctuidae > Orthosia > Orthosia gothica. The sequence continues at coordinate 12,592,230 of OX459044.1, forward strand.
TCTATCATGTCCAAAATCGCCTCGGTGCTTGCATTGACGTCCTGCGCCGACGGCGACGGAACGCTGTCGCCGTCGAAGTTGTCTTCCGACATCGCGGGAGTGTGGCACGACAGTAACGCTTCTGATTGCTCTTGCTGGAAACTACTAGTTGCATTAACTTCCTCGGCCAGTCCGACGTCCTTTTCCCGCGCCGATGTACGGCGGGAAGCGTTCGTCGCTGTGCCCGCATCATCTTCTGAACTCTCCATTATCTACTGTTTTGCGACGCTGACATATCTGAAATATAAAACGCTCGCTGGGTGATATTTACGTTACGAACGGATAACCTGGCGACGTGCGAGATTGACAAGCCACAGGCACCATTCTAATTCACCATAACGCTACGAAATTTCGTTCACGGGGTCCACAGCGTTGATTATATACCTACACATGTACTTTAATTTCATATTCACGACGTTTAGATGTTATCCGAATACGCGCGAGGTCTTGGAAAGTATTCAACAGCGTAAACCGGCAAACAAAAAGCTTGTATACGCCATTTTTAAAACCAAAGACATGGCAGGTTGGGACGTACGGGCCAATAAAAAATATCCTATACGGACAATTCGGCCATTGTCGTGTTGGTAAACTGCATGAAGCCCATAGATCGCTCTACTCGAGCTTTTAGCTTGTAAGAGAGTAATAAATATGTCTTTCGACATGTGTTAAAACGAGTCAGACAATAATTTTCTTAAATTCCAGCAGAATTATTTATAGTGGCAACAATGTCATACGTCTCTATTTTGTATTGAATGTTGAGCAACGCGATACGCGCTAAGCGCGTCATGTTGTGATGTGATGAGTTATTTTATTGTTTATTCTAAATTAAATGTACGTGGCAATCAAAATTTGAAAATTTTCGATCAATTTTATGATTAAATTTTATCACTATGCTGATCCAAAAGTGTATTTCATTCAACTTAAAAAGAAATATAGTTTATCGAAATTAGTAGTAATACAGTCTGTTTAGTCGATTTACAATCGATATTAGAGCTTACAGTTCATAAAGACAAAGCTCTGACAAAATAATACGACATTTTTTACAATGAAAAAGTTTATATAAAAATCAAAAGACCCGACTGCTTAAAAAGCTAACTAAAAAGACGTAAACAAGAAGAAAATCATGCTGTGCAGTCGGAGGATACATTTTCGCGAGCTGGCTACTAAAACCAATGCCAATCGACTGCTTCGGAAGGCGCCAAGACATGCCACGCCACGTAAGTGTGGTTCCGTCATAATAGCCAGTGATACTCGCAGGGTTAAGACGAATCAATTGACGTAAGAATCATCAAAATCGGCCAACGCGTTTGGTCTCTAGAACGCCACATAAAAGGAACAAACATACATACATAGACTGATAGACCTCCTTCGGCAGTCGGGTAAAAAAAGTGTTCATAGATAACTAGATGATGATATATATTGATTTAAAAGCAAGGCCAGCCGTTTCATAATGGCTGTACCTGCTAATCTTTTAACTATAAATTTACTACTTAGCACGCACTGCGGTTTTTAGCAGCGCGACATTTTTTCACCGATTCTGCGACATATGAATCAAAAAGAATCTGTATGTACTTGCGGTTAAAAAACCGTGCGGTGTAAAATGCGCAACAAATTTGTGTCTTGCCATAGAATCCACCGCAACCAACATTTTGAGACCTATGAACAGGTAGAAAGAGACAAAACTGACGCGGAATTTTATCCGCCGTGCAGGTTAGTTATGATTCAGTACGCGGATTAAAACCACCACATTAAAATTTTCGCGAATAGAAACCACAATCCATGATAACGATAAGCCTTACAGTATGAGGTTCCATTTTTATCACATTAACAAGTGCAATGTAGACCGGTGACGATAGTTTACTTGCCTAGGAAATGGGACAGTTTACGCAACAAAGTCCAACAATAGTGCCATCAGTACAAGCTGATAACATTGAACGGTAAACTTGATTTGATCCCTTGAATAAGGTTTTTTGAGACTAATAAGTGCCGATTTCACCAATTAAACTAATCACAATTAGTTCAACTAAACTCAGTTTATGCATATACAGAGTTCTGATTGGTTGAGACCGCTCATAATCTCAGTTAAAATTAAGCCGAAAATATAGACAAAAAAAAATCGGTTACTTGTTTTGTTTACTCTGACTAACGAGGGTCGTGGAGCCATCTGGTTTAGCTATAAGTAAGATTCCCAGTTAAGGTAAGTAGCTGATAGCGTTTTTTGCATGGAATTAATTAGATTTGATAGCTTGATCTCTGCGACAGCTGTCAGTATCAATACAGTGCGACATAAAAGAGTAGAAGTTAAATATTTGGGAACTAAAAGTTTTAATTTTCTGGCAACATCTAAAATGAGTACTTGAGCTGTCAATTCATCTCGATCGGTTTCGATTTTCGTAAGAATTTTAGTTTTTGTGTGATATTTCTGTGTGTGGATAGAAAAACAGTGGAAAAACATGAATACGGTAATTCGTGGAGGTGCCCGTGATATAGTTTACAAAGTTTATATGCGGTGTATAGCCGAATTCCAAGCTGGGAAGTTTCTATCCAATTTAGTACAACTTAGTAATTTGTAAAAGTTGTAAATAGTAACAATAACAGCTTAACTGTCAGTTTGACATATGTCGCAGAGATCAAGCTACCTTTTAAGGACCGATTTCACCAATGAAACTAATCGCGATTAGTTCCACTAAACCCAGTTTATGTAAATAAAACGTTCTGATTGGTAGTTTCACAGCGGTCTCAACCAATCAGAACCCCGTATTTGCATAAACTGAGTTTAGTTGAACTAATCGCGATTAGTGTCATTGGTGAAATCGGTCCTAAGAAGTATAGTTATTATGCTTTCGGCGATTCTATGTATTTCATTTTATTAATTTCTTAAGTCTTTTTTTTTTGAATATTTAGTGATAAACTTTATTGTGATTAGTTTTTTTAGTGATTTTTCTTTGTTTTTTTTTATCCATGGTGTTTTGCGCAGAACAAGATTGTTTCTAGATTAATTTTCGCTATAGTTGCCAAACAAAATATGCAGTTAGTTTTTTTGTATGCGCTAAACTAAAACTATTAGCGTATATCATGTTTGACTTTGGCGGGATGTTTTTAAAATGAAGTTCAGCGAATGTTTTAATTATTCGCAAACATATGGCACATCTCGGCGAACATTAATAGGCACTATCTGTCGCGCCGCTGCCGCGGCTCCACCGCTACGCCATCCAGCATCCGACCAGGAAGGACGAGCTGGCCAGAATTCGCCCTTCCGGCATTTTGCCGGACAACGCAACGCAGAGACGCGGCGACGGGGAATTTAGATTAATTATTATTAGGTTTGCTTCGCTTAAATCGGCTTTTAGTTCTTACTAGCTTGTACCATGATTCAGCTCGCCATCTGTTGGTTTAAAGTAAATTGATTCCCACCATTCTGTATATTTTGATAAACATAATTGCATACTTAAATGTTTCTGGTGTCTTAAGTGATTAATTAGTCAGTTACTTGCTCTACGAGATACGAGTCATTGTAGTTTGTTGGGTATTAAGGAGTTGATCACAGCCAGGTCTGCAAATCAACCTCCCAGTGCTATCTCTGTATAAACAACAGGACTAATTCTGATAATATATTAAAGAGTCAACCACAGCCAGGTCTGAGGTTATTGACTTTGTTAGAGAGACTTCGTATTGGAGTACCGAAGGGCTCCTCTAACAGACTGATCACGGCCTTTCGCCCAGTCCAATTATAGTGAGATTAAAGAGTCAACCCCAGCCAGGTCTGGGGTTATTGACTTTGTTAGAGAGACTTCGTATTGGAGTACCGAAGGGCTTGTCTAACGGACTGATCACGGCCTTTCGCCCAGTCCAATTATAGTGCGATTAAAGAGTCAACCCCAGCCAGGTCTGGGGTTATTGACTTTGTTAGAGAGACTTCGTATTGGAGTACTGAAGGGCTCGCGTCTAACGGACTGATCACGGCCTTTCGCCCAGTCCAATTGAATTAGTTTAGTTACGTTCCATTTAGAGTAGTTCAAATGACACAAAATGAAGCGGCAAACGCCATAGACTTCCTGGAGATTTTAAGCGCCATAACCATAAATTATTTACTCTTTATCTACGGTGATCGCTCTATGGGTTTGGTATTGCCTAGTTTGTTACACGTTTCGCTCTAACAATTTTAATTTGACTCTGTTACCTGTTTACTTCGCGAACCACATGTCGAGACACTATCGGTAAAATTGAGTTCTAGACTTGTATTTCGACAACTTTTATTACTTTACTAGATTCATGTGTATGTACACTAAAAGTAGCTTAGTAGAGATCAACCAAGCTTGCCTTGATTTTCTCCCACATACTCCATAAAATATTATACCGCATTCTAATTTAAAACAGTGAAAACACTAAAAAGCTTTCGTCGCCAGGACACAAAATTCACAAAAAAAAACTAGTGGTTTCTTAATTCTCTCTGACTAAGGCGGTATGGTCCAAGATCTTAGCCTGCCCGAGTAGGGCGAAGAAAAAAAATAAAACAATTCTAGCTGTGTTTTTGATTGACTTTTTTGTTTGAGTTGAGCTCATAGACATACTAAATAATATGGACTGGAAATACCTACGAAAAAAACGTGCCTACCTAAACCTCAAAATGTCTCATAAAATGGCCGCCGATTCTAAGGTTGTGTCAATCAAGCAACACACACACACTCACAAATCTCAATAATACAATATGTAAACAACCATTTGACAGCAGGACTACCACGAACACAACCACAAAATTCGGCACATAAAATGGCGAATATGGCACGTACCTACAACCGTCACTACGTCATAACAAAATGTTGCCATAATGAGCAACAACTGAAATATTGTTGTCTCTTTCATCAAATACGATTACTACATTAGAAAGAATGAAACAAAACGATGTTTCACATTCTGTATCGTATTTCACTCATATTTGTATAAGCTAATGTATGTATAGAACATCGCGGCGCCTCCATATATTTCCTATCTCAATGGTTGAGCTAGCTACATATCAGTAATCTGTGGAGTTGAGTTGACATCAGTTCAGTTCATTGAGATAGGAAATATATGGAGGCGCCGCGATGTTCTATACATACATTAGCTTATACAAATATGAGTGAAATACGATACACAATGTGAAACATCGTTTTTTTTCATTCTTTCTAATGTAGTAAAGGTATTTGATGAAAGAGACAACAATATTTCAGTTGTTGCTCATTATGGCAACATTTTGTTATGATTTAGTGACGGTTGTAGGTACGTGCCATATTCGCCATTTTATGAGACGAATTTTGTGGTTGTGTTCGTGGTAGTCCTGCTGTCAAATGGTTGTTTACATATTGTATTATTGAGATTTGTGAGTGTGTGTGTGTTGCTTGATTGACACAACCTTATAATCGGCGGCCATTTTATGAGACATTTTGAGGTTTAGGTAGGCACGTTTTTTTCGTAGGTATTTCCAGTCCATATTATTTAGTATGTCTATGGTTCAGTTCAATGAGGTAGGATAACTATGGAGACGGCATATTCTACTATATAGAAAGAAAGAAAGAAAGAAAGAAAAATATTTATTTGTGACCCGCACAGGAGACACGAGAAAATAAGCATATACTATATGAAGAATAGTTATACAAATATCTATCATATCGACACACACATGTCAAAAAGCGTTTTGTCTCTTTTTAACTAACCAAGAGCTGCATATGAAAAGAGAGACATCTAAATGTTTGTCAAGGACTAAATTTGGCAACACTTTTGTGTGACGTCAACATCATGCCTATGCGTGACCGGTCGCCATTTTATGCGCCAAAAGTACTCTTTGTTTTTGTGGTAGTTGTGCTGTCAAACAGTTGCTTGTTCAGAATATTTTTGTTGTTTTACAAGGAAATACGTCTAGAAACTAGTTATTTTGGTGTTCTGAGTGTGGACATTAATAGGAAAATCATGCCCTCGTATTGTTTAAAACAGTCTGGTATGAGAAAAAACAAAAATCAGCCTAAATTGACTCTGCACAGGTTAGTAACTAGTTTTCACTAATCCGGTCGAATTTTGTATTAAATATTGTTACAAGATGGAATTTTTGAATATTATTCGAACCTGTGTCATGTTTGTATATAAAACGTTATTATTTTCTATATTTCTTTGCATTGTTTTCATACAATAATTATTGACAAGTAAGGTTAGTGATGATCGATAAGTATCGATAAAATTAAAGTATGTAAAATACATTGCAATGATATTTTAATCCAAAGATTTCCTGGAAACGAAATTTTAAAGAAGAAATGGATAGAAGCTATTGGTTTTGAAAATACAAACCCTAGACATAAAATGTGGCATATCTGCTCCATGCACTTTGAGGAATCTTGTTTTAACAGAACCCTCGATGTGATAAGGTTACCTGATGGCGTAGTGCCCACATCGACGTTACTGGTATGTTTTTAAACAAAAGTTGCAAAATACAGTAATTTCAACACATCTTGTTACATACTTTTTTATTGACAGTATTTCTTTATATGAATTAAATATGTAAATAGAATTATGCGACTTTCTTTTTCAGCCTAGGCAAATATGTTCCTCACAACAACCTACTTATATATATATGTTTATCTCACAAAGAAATGGGCTTTACTAAATCAAAAAGTGAGAACTTTAAATGAAAAGGTCCGGAGATGTGATGGAAAGATTCCTAATATTATTCAAGAAATTAAGAAACTTAAATATATCTATAATGAAGGAAGTTTAATTCTAAATAAAAATTTAAGAATATGCAGAAGGATTTCGTAAAAAGCAAATTGCCAAATCTAAAGGCCTACTTTAAAAAAAAAGTATTCTGAAGAATTAAGAAAATTTGCCCTTACGCTTCAATTTGTTTTAGCCGAAAGCGTATGATTTTATAAGTAATACCGACAACACTTGTTTGAAACACTCGCACTTTGAGCATAAGGTACCAACATGTTAATGCCGAACCTGGCTTTATAGAAATAAATAAAATAGTGAATTTCAATGAGTTAATTTTGTTCAAAAATGAATAAATGTCTTTTTTACATAAAATATTGTTATTATTTTACATAAATTAAGTTGTTCGAAAAGTAGGAAGATAACAAAATATTATTATTTATTTACTATAAGAAGATGCATTTACCCTGCAGTGGGACAGTTACAGGCTGGTATTATTTATTATTGCTACCCCTTTGGCCTATGTCTAGTGGATTGGGATAGGCTGATTTGACTTGATATAAATCAAAATACATTTTAGTTTTTAATGGGTTAGGTATAGGGACGGCCAAAAATCGTGAATCTAACGAAACAGGACGATATTTGAGGCTTTTTCTAGCAGGTCAAAAGAAAAACATCTCCCTCTATCCCCAAAAATCGCTGTTTCGTTTGATCCACGATATATTTTTTGCCCACCCTGTATATTACCAGTCATACAATACTCTATACCCTAAGCTACTTCGGTTTCTATGGGCCTGGTTTGTTCATATTATATTGTTATTACATTATTATATCGTAGAACAGCAACGTAAACAATTTCATGAAGGTCGATATTTACATCGATATCAGCTGCGCATGTTTCTCGCAGTTACAACCCTACAAGGCAGCCATTTTATGCGCCAGATTTTTGTAGGTATGCACGCTAATTTCGTAGGTATGGCAAGTCCATAGGTTTCTAAGTCAGTGGTTCAGTTGACATCATATTATATTACTCTTTGGTTGACATCTCTATACTATACTCTATGGTTGACATTTCGTTTCGGTCACAAAATGTGCGTGATTTGATTGTTATTTAGATGAAGGTTTTTTTTTGTATTTCACTACGCTAGTAAATTTATTTGTTACGTGGTCCAAGTATTATTCTATATTATCCACTATGACTACAATCAGACCATTTACGTGTGAAGATATGTTGAAATTTAACAACGTGTAAGTGTTTTTGTCTATATTGTTTGATGGAGCTAACTGCACTTTACATATTTTTGTAATCATTTGACCAAGAAAATGATTTTTAGGATAATTTATAGTTAATTCTTTATAGGAACTTGGATCCTCTGACCGAGACTTATGGGTTATCATTTTATACTCAGTATTTGGCTCATTGGCCTGAATATTTCCAAGTTGTAGAGGCACCAAGCGGCGAAATTATGGGATACAGTAAGTGATAGTGTCACACATAGTTTTTAAAAGTTTTATTTATTTATACTTTATTGTACACCAAAAAATATAGGCACAAAAGGAACTTAACAAAACTAAACTTATACAATGGGCGACCTTATCGCTTGCCGCGATCTCTTCCAGGCAACCTGGAATGGACAGTGATTGCCTGGCAGTGGCGTAGCGTGCCTTGGCGGGGCCCAGTATAAAAAATTGTTTGGGGGCCCTTATGAAGCGTGACTTCTCACAAAAAACAAAAAAATGATTGCATAAAATTAAAAGAAATATTTATTCATCATAATTATCTATCTGTCACTTTTGCCAAAATGTTTACAAACAATTCAAATTGAATATACACTCTCCTTGCCTTTTTTCCGCAAACAGATTTATTAAATCATTTATAGCTGATGATGAGTTTAGTTTTTCTAAAGTTTCTGCCTCTATGGACAAAATAGAGACAGGTCTGACAGGCGTTCATGTCCCATCGACGTTCTTAGGTAATTTTTTATCAGTTGTAATTTTAATTTACGCACGTTGGGGGCCCCGTGGCCCGGGGCCCCCGTATAATTGATACGGCAAATACGGCGGTAGCTACGCCCCTGTTGCCTGGACATGACATGGGGTTGTCAGTGGTGTAACAATACCAACAAAGAACATACAGATACAATAATACTTAATAAAAAACACAAATAGATAATTATATATGCTATATAATAGATACATAAATACATACATATTTAAATTATAAAAATATGTATGACGATCATAGACAAAATATATGACAACAAACTAAGAGCACGATTACAGCAATAAGTAATGTTCCTTGATGAGTCTTTTAAATATAGGCAACGACTGTGCACATTTAATTGGGTCAGGCAATGCATTCCACAGACGAGCAGCCTGGACAGTAAAAGATTTGTCCATGAAAGTTGAGGAATGCATTGGCATTTTGAGTCGCAAGTTAACTGATGACCTTAGGAGTTTTGAACAGGGGTCACCAAAACAACCTACATAATAATTTGTGAGGAAGAATAAACGGACCCCAAATGAAAGTAATTGGTGACCCCTGTATTAGAACAATTTGTTTTAATGTGTAAATATCTGTAACTAGCTTCTCCCTGCGGCTCCACTTCCGTGGCCCACAGGATCCTTTTACGGGATATAATAATAGCCTATGTCACTCCAGAATGATGTAGCTTTCCATTGGTGAAATATTTTTTTAAATTGGTAGTTTTTCAGTTTATCCATAGCAAATAAACAAACAATCAAATCATTCCTCTTTATAATAATTATAGTGCACATGTAGATAACAAAGACTTATCCATTATTTTATACTTTCAGTAATGGGAAAAGCAGAGGGTCATGGTGACAACTGGCATGGTCATGTAACAGCCTTGACTGTTGGCCCTGAGTACAGAAGACTTGGACTAGCAGCAACACTTATGAATATCTTGGAAGATGTTTCTGAGAAGTAATTTACCTTACCATAACACAGATTGGTTAATTTGTTTACAAGGTTTCATTCATGCAACTTTTTCTTTTTTTGTTTCAGGAAGAAGGCTTATTTTGTTGATCTTTTTGTGAGAGTGAGCAACAAGGTTGCCATTAATATGTATAAGAATTTGGGCTACATAGTTTATAGGACTGTTTTAGAATATTACTCTGGGGACCCAGATGAAGATGCTTATGGTAAGAAATTGTAATATTTTAAGATGATTAGAATAAAATTGTTAATATGTTTTACTAATTATATATTTTTTTCTTTCCAGATATGAGAAAGGCCTGTTCAAGAGATGTTAATAAAAAGTCAGTAATACCATTGATGCATCCTGTTCGACCAGAAGATGTAGATTAATTAATAAATCACTCATATGAAAATTTCATTTTATTTTGAAACATTATTACTTATTCATTCCTCAGCATCATTAGTTCTATGTGGGGGTGTCCCTTCTTCTTCTTGATCTTCATCTTCTTCATTTGTTGCAGTTTCTGATGGTTGTGTAACTTCTTTTGCCTTGCGCCAATTTTTAGCAGCAGCAAGCAATTTAAGGTTTGGTCTAACCATTTCATCTTCTGGGAATATGTAATCAAATACTTCTTCCCAACCTTCCTCAACTCCACTTTCACTAATGATCTTTTGCCTCTTTTTAACTCTTCTTGGCATTTTGGCCATAACCTTATCCAGCTTTTCTTCTTCACCAATTTCTGTTTCGAACTCTTTCCATGCTTCTAAAAGAAGCACTCTTGCTTCCTTTTCTCCAGCGCTTCGAAGACTATCATTAGCACGCTCATACACTCTCCTAGCTAATTCCACATTTATATTATCAGCATTTTCAGCATTCAGTTCAAACTTGGCATAAGACAGCCATACTTTCACATGGACGGTTCTCTCTAACAATCTTTCATAAAGTTGTCTAGCTTTCTCAGTTTCACCCTGTTGAACTTCAAAGTCTATGTAACTTTTCCATAATAATTCTGGCATATCTAGTCTTGGCTGTCCAACTGCTATTTCATAAATTGCTCTCGCCCTGTCAATGTCTCCTAGTAATGTCTCTAACTCGGCAAACTTTATCCAAGTTATGCAGTTTTCTGGGCCATATTCCAAAAATTTTTGGTATAATATTCTGCACCTATCAAATTCTCTCAATTGTATTTCCAAATCAATATAACCCCTATACAATTTGTCTCGAGGGCATATTCCAAGAGCCATACCCAATGTCTTTCTTGCTTGCTTTAGATCTTTACATCTGACTTCAAATTGGGCATACATCAACCATATTTTGGAGAATGTAAATATTTTGTGTGGTATTAGTTCTAAACATGTTCTGTAAACTTGCCTCGTTCTCTCAGCATCCTCTGCTTCTAACTCTTCATACAATGCGTAATTAATCCACAAATAGATATAGCGTCGCCAGAACTGCTTGTCTTTAGAAGGAGGTACATTTGCTATGGCTCTCTCATATGTGTCCCTGATGTCATCAACATTCCCTTCATTTTCAACAAGTCTTATGTAATCAAACCATGCATCATAGTTGGTAGGATTCTCAATTACTTCTTGCTCATACATATATTTTCTCTTGTTAACAATAACATCTTCAATACCAGATCTGTCACCATATTTCTTCTCATGTATTGTGTATGCTTTATATAATTCCTTGTTCCTGTCTTTTGAAATATGATCCAAAGCATATTTGTAGATTACTCTTGCTCTATCATGTTCTTTTTGGTTTTCTTCAAACTTGGCAAAGGCGATAAATAATCTTTCATCAAGTTCTTCATCACCAAAGAACTCTACAGCTCTTTCAAAGACTTTTCTGGAACCATTTATAAATCCATGATTCTCTTCAAACTTTGCATATTTTATCCAGTTCTTTACATCAGGGTGCACCATCACAAATCTTTCATAAATCTGACGAGCACGGTCTAGTTCTTTGTATCTGAGCTCAAAGTTAATGTATGTTTGCCATGCTTGTTCATCTGGTTGCCATTCCATCCAGCGTTCAAATACCTAGAAAAAATAATATTAAATTATTATAACAATCACATACACTTTACTTTCTTGTAGTTTAACTAAGAAGTTTTGGTTCGAGCCAGTTGCCCATACCACAAAATAAAGTTGCCTTGTCTCTGCTGCAGTTTTGTTTTCGCCCAAAAACCAGTAGAAACAAACTATATATATAATAATTAGTGCTTTCAATCCCCAGGTCGCTCAGGAGCCCAGAGATGAGTGTTGTGTTCAAATATTCCCAGTAGGCTTACCCCATCTATTACTGTGGAATCTATTTCTTTTATCATTTTATACCAACTTTTTTTGTAGAGTCCTATTGAACTGCATTTAATAAATAAAGTATTTATATAGTAATAAAAAAACTTCAGTTATGGTTTCAGCTAAAAATCATGTTTCAGTCGGACATTTGCATGACGACATGTTACCTAGTCAATACTTACTTGTCTGGCACCAGCAACATTCTCCAACATTTCTTCCATGTAGGTGTACTTGTACCAAAACTGTGAAACCCTCGGCAGTATGGTAACAGCTCTGTCCCACAGGTTACGGGCATGATTCACTTGCCTGTTTCTCATCTCCATTTCTGTGTACTTCAACCTGGAAATTAGACAAAGAACCTCATAATGACTAGTCCATAAATTATTGTTTTGTTTATCAGATGTTAAGGTGAAAGATGGATGGCCTGTATGAAAGAATAAATTACTTCTAGAAACCCCTTTCTAGGAGTAATTTATTCTTTACAACTACTGATTAAAAAAAGGTTTGAAAGTAAAGACCATGATGTGTAGACCCCAAATAAATTGGGAAAAGATAATGATGATAATAAATAGATTTGGAGCTTCTGCTGGAGAAAGTAAGACGTTAGTCTAACTTAGTATTAACTCTCTTTTGCATTTTTACTGTTTCGGTAATGATAAGAGAATGAAAACACAACAATTAAATCAAGAACTTACCATAGGGTAACATTTCTGTGGTCCACATCAAGAGCTCGCTCATAAATAGATCTTGCCCTCTGGACTTGCTTCTGTGACTCTTCCCATTGAGCATATTTGAGCCAGTTTCCAATAACCTGAAAACATGTTTTGTTTAGCATTCATTCTTATTGGTACACTGAATAAGTACACCCAACTGCTTTACACACCAAATTATCCTATTTAATTCAGAGCCTGTATGTATCAGTTACAAGCTTTATTCAAATTCGAAAATTCTGCTATAATCTATTTTTTAATAATTAGAACCTGTTATTGAAAACAATACATTTTTACAATAAAATTAATGAACTAGTCACTTACAAGTCTGTTCTTACGGATATTGTCTTCAAATGCCTTTCTTTTACGATGCTGATAGTCCCTTAGCTCTTCTGGGTCAGAGATCTTCTGTTTCGGTGGTGGCGGTAAAATCTCCAAGTCTCTCTCTTTAGCCTCTCGGAGAAGCTGCTCAGCAGTAATTTGTATCTCTGCTGGTGCTTTATTTTTAACCTGAAAGTTAATAGTTTACAAATAAATAGGGTTAAAGTTAGCATTTTAATGTAACACAGTTTCTGTCTTGAAATTTAAACTGTTTACCTTTGCCACTTTGGGCATTTTTGTAGTTTTGCCGTCCATGATTTTTGTACGTAAATTTAAATTGCTTTCTTTAATAATCCAATTAAATTCAGATGATATTTTTGTAAATACGAAAGCGATACGTACGAGTCGTGTGTAAATATAGCATAGAGAATCATTTGAAAATTTTGACAGATAGAGAAGAGACCAAAGAAAAGAACTACACAATGACAATATCATGACAAATCAATGACTATAGAAGAATGTAACAGATTACTAAGGCCTAGTTTACACAGGAACGGGCGAGGCCGTTCTGTGTTTTTGCGCTCAATAACCACAACACTGCTATGGTATGATCCAAGAATCAATCGTGGCCACGCCACTGCATTATTACAATAAAAAATTGCTTCTGCATGCAAGCAACACAAGCAACCGCAATCACTTGGCATTGGCAATCGCAGTACGTCTTAGAGGTTAAATGCTCTAAGCAGTACGTCGTACTTTTGTACTTCCAGAGAACTTTCTGTGTACTTCATGTTCCTGTGACAGTAAAGTAGGTTGACCAAGATCTACGAGTTTTTGGCGGGATCTTGTCGAGTGAAGTTCAGTGGCTGTTAATATTATTTGCAAATTGATTCCTAGTGGATATTGTGGTACATTATTGGTGTAGTTTTGTGTCTCAACTGTCTACGCAACTGGACAATTTGTGAAATCATTGACAGAAGCGATCTCGGGATAGTGGAGCGGAGTATTTTATTGTAGTATTGACTGCCTCCGCAAAGCTTACTGGGAAGACTGACTCGATACAATTTGCTGCCAAATACTCCAAAAAGCATTAGAATCTGTTACATCCGCATTCTAATGTAAAATAAAGAATAAAAGCGAAATAATAAAATGGCTAAAAGGTCCTAGCAACCAGGCCATACAATTAAATATAAAAAAAAAAACAAGATCTACCGTCAACGTCAAACTCATATATTATTCATTGAGATAGTATATGTCTATGATATTATTTTACTCTTTGGTCAAACTTCAACTTCCTAGGTATATTCCTATTCCTAACCAAAATAAATACTGAAATTTAACCTCAATTTTGATTCATCTAACTTCGTTTATCATTATTTTTTTTAAGTGAATAACGCTTTCAACAAATACCATTATTGGGTTACTAAATATCCTGCAGTTTGCAGTATGTTTTATTCACTAACTCGAATTGTTTCTCCCCGTAGTTCAAGTAAGTTTCCCGTAGTGTGTCTCTTTGGATTTTGATTATCAACAAAAGTTATTTTGCGGTAAAGTAGCAAAATTTAAAACTTCATACTCTTTACTTACAGTTGCAAGAGTCGCTACACGAGTTTTTAGTCAAAATACTTCATACAAAAGAGAAAAACATCCGGACGAGCAAATACACTATCTGAAGTCAATAATTGAAAACAATGAAGAAGATTGGACTGTTGTCAAGAATGATGTTCTTTCTAAACGAGGCAATGTGACTCAAAAAAACATTGATGCTATCATGTTAAAATACATGGTGGGTTTTAAGAACCATAAAGCTGCTTTATCTTTTGCAGAGCATGTCATAAGTTCTGGTGAAGAGCTAACTTTAGGTACAATCAACGCCTTGTTACATCTTTATTATGAAATCGGGAAGACCGATAAACTATCAAAAGAACAAACCCAGTTTATTGTAGATGCTAACAAGAGTTTACATGATAAATACAAATTTCTGGAGTATAGTACTTGTGAACGATTATTACATGCACTTTGTGTTATAAATGAGTGGGAAAAAGCATTAAGTGTTTTAGATGAGATACATTTAAGCACTGTTCCTTCACATTCAGCCTACAGTACCCTGATAGCTACTTTCTTCAGACTAAATAAAAAGAAGAAGGCTTTAGAACTTATTGAAGAAAGTCTTAAGTATAAGAGGCCTCTCCTAGAAAATGCTTATGAAGCATGGTTGGATTATATTCTAAGAAAATATAAAGACAAAAAGGTTATAGCAAAACATTTGGATGAGGTGTTTTCATTAATAGCTAAAAATTGTGCTATTATCCCTTTGAACACTGCCAATAAAATGAAAGAATTGTATAGCTCTATGGGCTGGGATGCACAGTTTGCTAGAATAAAGAAAGTAGAGTAAGTTCCATTAGTTATCATGATTATAACCAGGAGGTATTTTTGAGAAAATTGTTATTAATATATATATATTTTCCTATTTTTCAGTGGCCAGTGTTCATGCTGTACAGACAAATTAGACAGTTTATCATTAACAGATGAAGAATTCACCTCACTACAACAAAATGTGAAGGATAAACTGATTGTAGGTTCAGATTTGTTTTTAAAAACATCTCCTGAGGAACTAAAGAGGTTCTCAGATTTTGTTGAAAAAACTGCACCTTATGACATTGTTTTAGATGGGCTTAACATAGCCTATACTGTGGGTCTAGGCTCTAATATGGAAAAAGTCAAACTGTTGAATACTGTTGTTGAACATTTTGTGAGACAGAAGAAAAAAATCCTGCTTTTAGGCAGAAAACACATGATGGGGTGGAATAGGAAAATCATGCAGCAAATCATGAATAATACAAGTTTTTTCTTTACTGATAATTTGTGAGTAGATCTTTTTACAAGTTTTATGTAACCTTGCTTTTTTGACCGGTGACCTGAAACTTTTGTGTGACCGGAAACTAGTAAACCATTTTTCAAGCACTTCCTGGCATCCGTTTAAGCTGAAACTTGGCGTATTCATGTAACTATCGAAACATTGAAATAATATGGAACTTGGCTCATGATGAAGCTGGCGACAGCAATTCCTCAATCAGACAAAATAACACCCAATGGTGCTATCTTGTCTGTTTAGGCTTATTGAATGTGTATTGACAAGTGATATATGATTTATTAATCAAGTTAATTTCCTATCCATGTGTCCAGATAAACCTTTACTTAACAAGTAGCATACTGCATACAACATTTAATGTTCTACCTCATTTAACTTTAACTTACAAAATCATACAAAAAGACGTCAGTTTATATATTTCATCCCCTTATCCCAATTAGGGATGGGCGACTGTTTTAAAAAAGATCGAGTCTTGAACTATTTGATCGAAATCAGAAAAATCAATCCACAAAAAATCGAGGTGTAAATTTCCTTTTCGCGTTTGTATTTTCAATACAAATATAAATCCAATTACCGAAAACAAATTTTAACTAATTAAATGGTGTTTTTACAACTACATGAAAGTATCAGCTAAAAACACATTACCCTCCTTCGGCAGTCGGGTAAAAAGGAGACATTTTTTCAATCAAACTGAATAATTTTCATTTCTTTATTTGTGTAGTACATTCAATGATCCAACATATTTTAATAATATTTTGGTTCATAATAAAACAGAAAAATTGTTTCTCGATTTTCTTTTATGCAATATCGATACACTGGATCGATTCAGTACTAGATACCGATACAAAATCGATATTTTTCGGTTCATAAAATCGATTCGGCGTTTAATCGATGTCAGATCGCCGTCCGTAATCCCAATTCATTTGGAGTCAGAGCAGCATGTCGTCTTCCATACACATCTATTCGCTGTCAACTCAACAGTCAACTGAGTGAGTGAGTTTCTATACATATGTAAATGAGTCTATATTTGCTCCACAGATCTCAGGATGACCCATACTTTATAACAGCAGCAATACTAAGTGGTCCACAAACAGACATAGTGTCCAAAGACTTATTGAGAGGTCATAAGTTTCTCTTGAAGGATGAAAATCTAAGGATGGTGTTCAGGAGGTGGCAGTGGCAGCATCAGTGGATGGTCTTTCCCAGCAATCAAAGAGGGCCTTTACAGGTACAGAACCATACAAAATAATTTGTCCAAAGATCTATAAAAATAAGAACATTATTGTTTTTTTATTATCTAATATATAAAATTCTCGTGTCACAGTTTTCGTTGCCAAACTCCTCGAAACGGCTTGACCGATTTTGATGAAATTTTATATGTATATTCAGTAGGTCTGAGAATAGGTAAACATCTATTTTTTTTTTTTTTTTTAATGGGTAGGGTAGGTATGTAGGGTAGGGTAGTGTAGGGTAGGGTAGTGTAGGGTAGTATAGGGTAGGGTACGTATGTACCACAATAGATCCCAATGGGTCGAAGTGTCCGAGTTGCTTCTCGGCCCCTCCATAAGATAAGATAAGATAGGGTAGGGTAGGGTAGATAAATGTTTGGTCTTTTTATGGCAAAACAAAGTTTGCCGGGTCAGCTAGTTCCTATATAACCAAGGGATAAGTGATCGGTTATGACCTGTGTGTGTTACCTGTATGTGTTACAAATTAAATTGGTTGCCATATCAATTTTTTTTTTTTTACTTTTTAGTTAAATTTAATAAAGTCATTCCAATTTATTTGGTGTTGGCACAGTACCAAATAAATGCATTAACACAAAAATTTGGTAGTATGTTTTTTCGTTTTTATTACGGTTCCGTACCCAAAGGGTAAAAACGGGACCCTATTACTGAGACTCCGCGGACTGTCTGTCTGTCACCAGGCTGTATCTCATGAACCACGATAGCTAGACAGTTGAAATTTTCACAGGTGATGTATATCTGTTGCCGCTACAACAACAAATACTAAAACAAAATAAAATAAATATTTAAGGGGGCTCCCATACTACAAACGTGATTTTTTTGCCATTTTTTACGAAAATGGTACGGAACCCTTCGTGCGCGAGTCCGACTCGCACTTGGCCGGTTTTTCCTTCCTATTTTCCTTAGGAGCACTAACGTATTTTTTGCTTTCAGCCACCCTTAAAGTTCACCCCTTGTGCACAAAAGAAGAATAACACCTGGCATCTACCCTTCGAGAGAGAAACGTTGACAAATACGGCACAAATAAATGATGGAACACCAGATCTATTCAGCTGGCTGTGTTTAAGGCATAAATGATAAATAAATTCTATATTTTTATTTATAACATGTTTTATTATATTCAATTGGGTCATGAACAAACAACTGAGTCTTACAAAATATATCTGATATGGATACGGTTAACATCACACGTGTCTCTGGAAAACAAATTACTTATCTACAAGGCAGTGTTAAAGCCTGTCTGGACCTACGGAGTCGAGCTGTGGGGCTCTGCAAGGCATTCAAATGTGGAAATTCTCCAGCGATTTCAAAATAAAGCTCTTAGAATGATATCAAATGCTCCTTGGTTTATGAAGACCTCAGAGATACATGAGCATCTACAAATCAAGACAGTAAAAGAGGAAGTAGAACAAAGGATACAGGCATACAAGCAACGAATAGCTTTACACACCAACACCTTAGCCATAGCCCTAAGTGAACCAGTAACAATGAAAAGGCTCAAACGCCGCCACATATGGGACTTTATTAAGTGAAACGAAGCAATTTTGAGAGGCAGATTCTTCAATGGAAGAATGCACCTCCGCAGTCAATAACCGCACAGAAAATCTGCTAAAGGTTAAGAAACTGATTGCAAGATATTTTTTTTATTTTTATTTTTTTATTTTTTTTATTACGATGTAACTGAGTAGTTACTTCATAACAGTCACAATCTAGCCTTGAGGCTAATAAGTAACTTAAATTTAACCTAATTTGCTAATAATTTATACGGTAAAGAATGTGTCCATTGGCACTTTTCTTATTGTCTCTATTATGATGGGAAGACACTTAGTTCATGTGTTCTTAAAAGGTAGCACTCACTGCACTCCGTAACACTAATTTCACTCTAAACTAACTCAAAAGGCTTAGTCCTTTTCAGTCTCCTTATTATGTCTGTGGTGTCAAGGAGCTGGATAGCCTCGACATTCACATGTTTATGAAGTCTCTCTTCATGGGCTTCGGCGTATTTTTTTATAACTTTGGCGACGAGGTCCACTCCTAACTCCCGGTGGATGTCCTCGTTTCTAATATACCAGGGAGCGTTTACTATGCTCCGCAGTACCTTGTTTTGAAATCTTTGTATAATTTCAACATTGGTACGTTTTGTACAGCCCCAAAACTGTATACCGTATGCCCATACAGGCATAAGTACTTGTTTGTACAGAAGTACTTTGTTGTACACTGACAATGATGAATGTCTGCCAAGTAGCCAGTACATATTCCTGTAGCGGATATCTAACTCCAGGCGTTTCTTTTTGACATGAGCCTTCCAGCGAAGCTTGGCGTCAAGCGTCATACCCAGGTATTTTGCAGTATTTTTGTAAGGTATTATGCACCCGTTGATATAAACCGGTGTATAATTAGGGCTTCGGTTTGTGAAGTCTATATGGGTCGATTTGGACTCATTTAACTTAATTCGCCATTTTTTTGTCCAGTTGGTGATGGAGTTCACAGCAATTTGTACTTTATCTACGGCTTCTTTGTGAGTGACACCTATAGCCATGATGGCTGTGTCATCTGCGAAGGTTGCAATAAAGTTGTTTTTCATTTCTGGGATATCACAGGTGTACAATAGGTACAAGATAGGTCCAATAACACTTCCTTGTGGTACACCAGCTTTTATTTGCTTGAGATCTGAGTAAGCATCTTCATGTCGGACTCTAAACGTCCTCTCTGTTAGGTAAGATTCTAAAATGTCTGCAAATTGTTTAGGAAGCATTTTCCTTAACTTATAAATGAGACCTTTATGCCAAACCTTATCAAATGCCTGTGATACATCTAGAAAAACTGTAGAACAGACTTTTTTTTCTTCTAGGGTTCTTTCTATAATGTTGGTAATTCTATGTACTTGGTCTATCGTGGAGTGTTTTTCTCTGAAACCGAATTGGTAATTGGGAATCAGTTTTCTGTCTTCTATTATTGGTTTTATGCGTCTTATAAGTAGTTTTTCAAATAATTTTGAAATGATTGGTAAAAGAGATATAGGTCTGTATGATGTTACTTCCTGAGGCCATTTTCCGGGTTTGGGGATCATTATTACTTCAGCAACTTTCCAGATATCAGGCACGTGTTTCAAACGGAATGTTGCATTTATAAGGGTTGTAAGTTTTACTATGGCTTTTCGTGGCAGATTTTGAAGCAGTTCTCCAGTGATAAGGTCGTATCCAGGCGATTTCTTTTTGGCTAAGTTTTTGATCATATTTTGCACTTCTTTCGGCGTAGCTAATCGTATATTCAACTCGTCATGGTGAGTGACATCTAGTGTTATTTTTTCAGAGCTTTCCTCAGCACTTGTTTGAAAAGTTTGTTGTAAATGCTCTGCAAATATATTTGCTTTCTGTTCGTTGCTTATGGCCCATTTACCATCTATTTGTTTAATAGGTGATGCATGAACAATAGGCTTATTCAGACGTTTAGTGGCTTTCCACAGTGAGTGTTCTGTTTTTCCACTACTTGTTAATTGGCTTAAGTAATTATGTGTAGCATCATCATGATATTCCTGTATTGCTTTACTTAATCTTTTTGTAAGTCTATTTAGCATTGTTTTGTCAGGTGGATATCTTGATTGTTGCCATTTTTGCCTCTGAGCCCTCTTTATGGCTATGAGGTTTCTTATTTCTAACGGATAACTATGACTTGCAACTTTTCTTTTCAAGAGAGGTGTATTTCCCCAAGCGCAGTTTTGAATGACTGTCACAAATTTTGACACTTCTTTATCCAATTGTTGATTATTTTTGAGTGGTACTTTGAGGTCAATCATATTGTCTAAATCGAATTTGAAGCTATCCCAATCCGTGTTTTTATTCACTAAAGTTGGATTGCTTTCTTTCTGAATTATGGTTTCACTTAAAGTTAAGATAATGGGCGAGTGATCAGAGTTCATATCAAATCCCTCCTGTATGTGAAGATATGTAGCCGACAGATTCTTAACTATGAAAAAGTCGATCAGATCTGGAATTCTTTGGGTATCAGTAGGCCAGTAAGTAGGCTTTCCTGTTGATATTGCATTGCAATTGATTTCTCGCATAGCACTAAGCAATTCCCTTCCTTTAGTGTTGGTTAGTCTAGATCCCCAACGTATGTGTTTTGCGTTGAGGTCACCTCCCAATATAAACGTGTTGCCAAGAAGTTTCAACAGGTTTCTGTACTGCTCTATTTTCAGAGCATGCTTTGATTGATTTTGATTTGCAAGATAAAGAAAAAAAAAAAAAAAAAAATATATGGTTACGGGAAAAGACCTGCCTCCGTATCATGACGTGGCAAAACTACAATTATAATGGTTCGACTGTGAAAAAGGGAAAGATAAGATACAAGTTCACCCCCCTGGTCAGTCACCGTGGCGTTGGGAGTTTGTCAAAGAGCCTATGGAGCGCAGCCAGGGCCGCGCCGACCGGCGACCCCTGTGTGCGAAAACTTATGAAGCGCCTCTTTTTTCGTCGTCTTGTTTCGACATTTTTTTATTTATTTTTTTATTAAAATTTTGACTGATATATTAGATGATATCCAGTTTTATATAACAGTTAGACAATTGTATCTGTAGACTCTTTAAAAAAATATTCTCTGTAAATTTGTGGTAAGAAATAAATAAATACAAATACATATAGAAACTAGCTGTCCCACGTGGCTTCGCTCCCGTCCAACTGGCTACCTACCTACCCATTTACTCTACCTACCCTACATACATGATTGTTGCGTAACTTAAACAGTTTACACAGCGCACGCAACGGAAGCTCTCAAAAAGGTTCTTATTCCCGTTTTAGCAACATTTTTCATTTATGCTCCGCTTCTATTGGTCGTAGCGTGATGTAATGTAGCCTATAACCTTCCTTGATAAATGGACTATCCAAAACAAAAATATTTTTTCAATTCCAACTAGTAGTTCCTGAGATTAGCGCGTTCAAACAAACAAACAAACTCTTCAGCTCTAAAATATTAGTTTAGGAAGGTTTTTTTTCAATGTTTTTATTTATTAAATACTTCCACACACTATCTTTGCTTCTAACATACGTATAAAGTTGAGACAAATTGGAAAATACGTGGATTTGATAATAGAACAATATGTATCAAAAAAGAATATCGTCAAAAATAGCCTTGGAGTTTGTCAAAGAGCTATGGAGCGCAGGCGCAGCATTGAGTTTAAAAAGAACAGACCGAATACGGAATACCACGCTGCACTCCAAAACGGGTATAATAGACGCTTCCACGTTTAAATGGAATTGGGTGAGTCATGGCTGCAGCCATATGCAAAATGACCACTGGGCAAGAGTTTCTGAAGATGGAAGGCGCCGTCGAGGTGGCGCAGGCGTGATGTTTTGGAGGCGTGGGTACCATGAGGGCTGGTTTGAGATTGTTGAAGAATATCTGGTACAACAAAAGCAAGGTAAAAATTGTAGATTATTAACCAAGGGGATAAAGCAGTGTCTTCTGTCGCGGGTGACGATTTAAATCGCGAGCGTAACGAAGGACTCGAGGTTTACTCCCGAGCGTAGCGAGGGATTTAATTTCACCCAAGACTAAGACAGCTTTATCACCGAGGAAAATACTCTACTTTTCGTACCATTTGCGAAAAAATTAACACAATAATAATATGAGATAAGCATTTATTAAAAATAATGACATATAAATAAATTAAAATAAACTTAACGTTTATCTAATCGAAGAAAACAATAACGCGGCTAATTCCTAGACTAATATTTTTTTGTCGGAAAATCAAAGGCATCAAGCTCATACGGCCTCGTCGGTTTTCGTAATTTTATTTAATAATCATAACTGCTTAATAAATGCGTATTCCTTTTTCAAAAAGATGTATAATGCTTTATATACAAACTCAATTGTGGAAACACAGATGTAGTCTACTATATAAAAATAAGTCGGGTTTCTTGCTGACGATATAACTTCAGAACGCACGAACCGATTCCCAAGGTTTTGCATTCGTTAGAAAGGTCTCGGGCTCCGTGAGGTTTATAGCAAAGAAAATTAAGGAAAAATTAAAAAAAAAAGCCTTTTTATGCGGAAAATCATTTTTCACATACAGCGCCATCTCTGATACATAGCATGTACTACAAAGATGGCGCCGGTGCGTGATACATTGTTTGACAGCTACTAATTGTTCCCTGATCAGTTAATTTCAAGTGACAAACCGGTATTGTGTTCACTGTGAAATCTACTATATAAAAATAAGTCGGGTTTCTTGCTGACGATATTACTCGAGAACGGACGAACCGATTTCCATGGTTTTGCATTCGTTGGAAAGGTCTCGGGCTCCGTGAGGTTTATAGGTAGGGTAGGGTAGGGTAGGGTAGGGTATGGTATAGGTCTACCAGAATCTCATGGCAAATGTGGAAATAAAAATTTGTTGTGTGCAATACTGGGGAAATTGGATTAAACGATCTTGATACTGTTTAATTTTTATTTATGTCTGTAGTATTAATGAACATGAGGTACCTATATTATAGTAGTCACAGCGGATCTTTGTGTCTTTGAACTTGGTCCTGCCAATCATTGCGTAAGAAACAGTTTGTCATCGAGTATACTGCATAGAGTAAGCGAGATAGGACGATGTGACATACAAAACCGATTGAAAGAGACAGTTATACAATGCTATCTTCACCTTCAACATTGACACAAAAATAGCTACTGCGCGGGGTCTTGCAACCAATTCAGAGACACAAAGATCCACTGTGAGTATTATAGGTATGTGTATGAATAATATTGTTATACATCGGGTTCAAAACTAGAAAACTAGAATACGATTGCATGAACTCCACTGGCATTTCAAAAACTTGTATCTTTGTAGTTTTATGTCATCTCTCTCCATCAAAATGGTTCTTTTTCATTGGCATTTAACATATTCAAAACCAATCCCTTTATGTATAAAGTCTGTAAAAAATAATAAAATGTATCATGTTACTTATAGTCATTCATCATCATCAGTCTATATATACTTATTTTTATGTAAGTTTTATGGCCTGGTTGCTAGGACCTTTTAGCCACGTCTTTGGAAAGAGTTTTGGATCTTATATTTATTCTTTAGAATGCATTAGAATGCGGATGTAACAGATTCTAATGTTTTTTGGAGTATTTGGCAGCAAATTGTATCGAGTCAGTCTTCCCAGTAAGCTTTGCAGAGGCAGTCAATACTACATTAAAATACTCCGCTCCAATATCCCGAGATCGCTTCTGTCAATGATTTTACGTTGTCCAGTTGCGTAGACAGTTGAGACACAAAACTACACCAATAATATATCACAATATCCACTAGAAATCAATTTGCAAATAATATTAACAGCCACTGAACTTCACTCGACAAAAACTCCCGTCTCTACACACGTCCCACTGCAGGGCGCAGAATATTACTTAATATTTTTCTTACGTCAAAGATTGTCAATCTCCGTTAAAATCAATATCTTGTCGAAGAATTAGTAATACATACATACATTACATTACTGTTGCCATTTCCTTCCGGCCATCATTCGATGTGCCCTGACCTATGATTTACCATATAATAGTAATGGAAAGAAATAAAAATTAAGTAAGAAAAATATAAAATAAACTAAAAGTATCAAAACAAGTCAGTCCAACTTACCGGTCCACTCTACGACGCTCTTTAAAATCAAAGATTGAGTTTGATTTACGCCTTCTTCTTCCCTTATTTTATGATACACATTGAAAACAATATGTCTCGCTTCAGATCGAAGTGGGTTTTTCGACATTTTCACAAAAATATCAAATTTTCAAGATAATATCAAAAAATTTCAGCAGCGGTTGACACATCAAGTTCTTTGATTTGACAGGTGACAATTGACATTGCCATATGAAAATCACAATTATTATATATAGTGTATTAGACCTATAGTGTATGGTAGGGTAGTGTAGGGTAGTGTAGGGTAGTGTAGGGTCGGGTAGGTTAGGGTAGGGTAGGGTATGGTAGGGTAGTGTAGGGTAGGGTAGTGTAGGGTAGGGTAGTGTAGGGTAGTGTAGGGTCGGGTCGGGTAGGGTAGGGTAGGGTAGGGTAGTGTAGGGTCGGGTAGGGTAGGGTAGGGTAGTGTAGAGTAGGGTAGGGTAGGGTAGATAAATGTTTGGTCTTTTTATGGCAAAACAAAGTTTGCCAGGTCAGCTAGTTCAGTATAAATTTCGATAAGTATTCCAAATTTAAATCTCATTCTCCCCCTAGAGGATGAATGAAATTCAGTACAATTTTCTTTTCCTGTTTTTAACAGATTAAAAATGACTATTGTTTTGTTCGCTGTCACTTTTTTGAGCAAGTGGTACGAAAAAAATCATTTTATTCCATAGAACAAAACGACCGACTTCCAAAAAAATCATTAGGTAAGTACCTATGCTTTTTTTTGTTTTAGGGAGGAAACCTTCAGAAGGCACCAGGACTTTTGGGTAAAAGACCATGGAGTGTGGGATTTTTACCTCACTAAAACCACCCCGGTGATCACCATCACCACGGAGCTCCAACCACTTTTGATGTAGGCGGTGTTTCGGTGTTTTAGTGTTTTAGTCGAGGAGCTCGTGGCTAAACAATAACAGCCGCACGGGACGATCTTTAAGGTTAAGCAACGCTTAACGAGGTCGGTCCGTGGATGGGTGACCATTTCAACATACCGAGTTTCCTCCGTGCCTCGGAAAGCACGTTAAGCCGTTGGTCCCAGCTGTCATTTGAAGACCTTTGACAGTAGATACGAATAGTCAGACGCTTGAGATCTGACACCAGTCTAGCCAAGGGGTACTGTGTTACCCAGTTACTGGGTTGTGGAGGTCAGATAGGCAGTCGCCCCATGTAAAACACTGGTACTCAGCTGAATCCGGTTAGACTGGAAGCCGACCCCAACATAGTTGGGAAAAGGCTAGGCAGATGATGAGTCGTCGTGGCGGATGCCTCCTGATGGCACGGATTCGGTAATAAAGCCTCGCGACCATGTCTGCCTGAATATCCAGCAGAGGAAAGCGTGCCAGGAGAGTTGCCCCCTCAAAGGGTACCGTTCGGTAACCTCGTGCGATACGAATGGCCATTCTACGCTGCAGGCTATTTATTTTAGTCCTGCAGCGGCGGACACCTGATAGTTTCATTGACTAAACCAGTGCCCCATAAAGGACCATCGATTGCATGACACCCGCGTAGAGGCGGCGAACTTCTTCCCGAGGTCCCCCGAGAATGGGCAGCAGTCTGTGCAAAGCACCCACTGCCTTTTCGAGCACCTGGTCCTCAGCAGGCGCTCGGAATGCTCTTCGAAGCCCCACCGACATGCCAGGGTAAGGCCAAGATACTTTATGTATCGAACCACCTTTTTCTTTTTTTGTTTGGGAAATCATCCAGTGAATTCTCCTGCTCTGGGTGAAGCGGAAGGGCGTGTCAGACTTTTACTGACTAAAACCCACCCGTGTTCCTAGGACTTGTGCATCTCCAACCGTCACTGACGAGCTGGGCTCTGCTCCTCGGCAGTTTATGGAACCATACCGCCTCAGTTTTGTGTGGCGCTATCTCCAAACTCAGCTCGCGGATTGCCGCCACGACTCTTGCCACCCCGAGCTTGGCAAGCTGGATGGTCTCGTCGAAAGTGTCCTCGCCAGCCAGAACCAAGGTGTCGTCTGCATGATACTAAAGCCGTCGGGGAGGTCAACACGCAGGACCGTATCATATGCGAGATCCCACAGGAGAGGACCTAGAACCGACCCCTGCGGAACTCCGCACGCCTACCTTAACAAGACCAATCCGGCCACTCACGCCCGCCGCGATCCAGGAACACGCCCGCACGAAGACAATTGCTAAACAACTGTCTTTTGCGGTCCCCCAGAGCAGCCATAGCGAAAACCTACGTTCGGTCAGGGATGCCATCAGGACCTGGTGCGGTGTTGCGTTGTGTTACGTCGAACAGCTCGCTCCAGCTTACCTTCAGTCACCACCATCTCATTAGTCCAGTCCGAGGGTGTCACGAGCGGCGAGGGACCTTTCCTGGCTACTGGAAAGAGCGTGTTTACTACTCTCTTCGGCAGACCTGTATGTAATTGGACCATGGACGTAATTTGGTCATGACCATCTTATACGGTCGCCCCCATGGATCCCTGTCCAGTCCCTCAAGAAGCTCCCTCCAAGACCTCGACTTCGCATCCGAAATGGCGTGTTGGAGCTCCATGGTCTCTCTATAGGTTCTGGCTATTTCTTCGACTGTAGCTCTTAGCTGTCTTCTGCGTCGGGTGCGTTGATACTGGCGTCGGGACCGAAGACAGGATATGCGCATCTGCGCGATGTCTTCCATTCACAAATAAACCGCACCCCGGCGCTGGGCGCACCTGACCCGGGGCATGGAGGCGTCGCAAATCGACGTCATCCTGTCCCGGAACCAATCTGCCTCTTCTGCTGGATCGGGCGAGATCCCCAGCCCAATAAACGTCAACGGAGTCCACGGTGTCTCGAAACCAGCGAGGATAATCCCGAAGCCCTCCGTCCGGTAGGGCTCCGCTACCACCGCCAGGGCAACCGGGCACTCCGCAATGGTCTACAGAAAAAGATTCTGCGCGTTGCGGCAGTGGTTCAGGTTGCATTAGAGAACTTTTAGGGCTTCGAAAGCGAGGTTTCCATGTCCTCCGTGAGACCGGGACTACACACGGTAGTGTTATCGACACTATTTGCGATGCTAGCGGGGGCAAGCGATACTCGCTTCTTGCGCGGAGTGCATTTTTTTTCACCCAGTCGGTGATCCGCCGGAAGACCCTGGTCCGCCCACACTGGACACCGCATGGTCGGCGAAGTGCACTCTCTCGCTTTGTGAGCGCCCTCACAAGCATAGCACAGGGTGCTCCGGTCAACTGTACTGGTGCACTGACTGTGGACGTATTTAGCCCACTAAGGAAGTAGGTACCTACTTACAAAGTTTGAGAAACACATTTTAGTTTCCGAAGTCGGTGTGGCAGGTTTGGCCGTGTGGGTAAAAAAATCATAATGAAGTACAGAACCAATCAAAAAGGTTATTTTATGTAAGGCTAGAAGATCTTTTTTTTCTAACGTGAACGTCAAAAATCAAAGCTTTTTTCTCACGTCAAACGTTGCTTGTCAAAACTCATTGAACGAAATACATTCCAGTATTTTTTTGAGATCTTTTTCTTTAAATTAACCGTGCTATTTTCTTAAGCAATCATGCCTCAAAAGAGCGCGAATGATCTTCTGATCAAAAAACAGAAAATGGATCAAGGTAGGTGATTTTATACATACCATATCGAATAAGACTTAGGGTTATGCATACGGCTTAGGCGTAGGTATGGCTTAAATTTCCAAAAACTAAATCGACAAAAAAACACCATTTAATTATCGAACATGATAATAATTTACGAACTTTGGAAAGAAGTAAGACTAAAAATAAAACGTCATTTCCTTACATCAGTACTTGAAACGTCAAATATCTTTAAATAAAATGGCGCTGACTGAGTATGGTTCTCACCACTCCCATACATACCTAACTAGCTGACCCCCGCCTACCTATCTACCCTACCTTATCTACTTACCAACCTACTCACCTGCCCTGCCTATCATCTTGCCTACCCTACCCTACATACATACATATGTACCTACCCTACCCTACCCTACCCTACCTAACTACCTACCCTACATACCCTATCCTACATACCCTACCCTACCTACTACCTACCTACCCTACCTATCTACCTACCTACCCTATCTATCTACCTACCTACCTACCTACCTACCGACATACCTACCTACCTACCTACCTACCTACCTTCCTACCTACCCACCTACCTGCCTACCCTACCTACCTACCTACCTACCTACCAACCTACCTACCTACCCACCTACATACCTACCTACCTACACTACCTACCTACCTACCTACCTACCTACCTGCCCTACCTACCTACCTGCCCTACCTACCTACCTGCCCTACCTACCTACCACGGCGATCTAATTAAATTTTAGAACACAAAAGCCGCTATTGTGACTTAACTATGATAATTAGATATATTCTCTCTCTAACTTTTTTGTAGGTAGGTTATCATATACATAAATACATAAACTCGCGCCTTTTTCCTATAGGGGTAGGCAGAAACATGGATTTATCATATAGTACATACTTTTTATGTG
The DNA here is from genome assembly GCA_949775005.1 of Orthosia gothica. Taxonomy (NCBI): domain Eukaryota; kingdom Metazoa; phylum Arthropoda; class Insecta; order Lepidoptera; family Noctuidae; genus Orthosia; species Orthosia gothica. Next base: position 12,621,481 of record OX459044.1, read on the forward strand.
TCATCAATAGTTTTCTCAACGCACGCCAAGGCATAATTTAGCTACTTTGGGTTACATTATTGCAATTTTCATCAGGATTTCTATTTTTTTTTTAATAAATTATAGCCCGGAAATTACTCCGGAATAATGTTGCTTGCATAGGTGAAAGAATTTTTTGGTCTAGGGGTATCCGAACCTATTCGGTACAAAGAAAAACCAACAATTTACCGCAGTATCTCAAGAAAAAAGTCTACGACCAGTGTGTGTTGCCAGTGATCTTGATCACCTATGGGACCTAGACGTGGTCGCTCACAATGGGTCTTATCAGAAAGCTTAAAGTCACCCAAAGGGCTATGGAGAGGGCCATGCTCGGAGTTTCCTTGCGTGATCACGTCAGAAATGAGGATATCCGCAGGAGAACCAAAGTTACCGACGTAGCCTGAAGAATTGCGAACCTTAAATGGCAGTGGGCAGGGCACATGACTCGCAGAACGGATGGCCGATGGGGCCGAAAAGTTCTTGAATGGCGACCGTAAACCGGAAGACGATACGTTGGAAGGCCTGCCACTAGGTGGACCGATGACCTGCAGCCTAATTGTGTAAGTGAATTCGGCAAAGGAAACAATCTGTTTCTTTCCCAAAAACGACTTTTCGTATAGCGAAAAGTCGTTTTTGGGAAAGAAACAGATTGTTTCCATTGCCAAATTCACTTACACAATTAGGCTGCTGGTTAAGGTTGCATGAGGCGCCTGGATGCGAGACGCACGGAATCGGTCAATGTGGCGATGCCTGTGGGAGGCCTATGTCCAGCAGTGGACATCTTTCAGCTGAAATGATGAAACAAAAAAAAAAAACAGAAAATCTTTCATCTTTAAAATATTAATTAATATTCGTTACATGCAAAAATACAAATCTTTCCTCTTTATAATATTATAGTATAAATTATATTAGTATAGATAGAGAGATAGAGAGAGCGAGCCTATTGCCACTAATTGCCTATTAATTTAACATGAACCTTTTAGAGCGTGCCCGCAAGATGTCGGCCCGTCAACGTCGGAACTTGGAGCGAGTGGAGATGTTAGCACGGCCTAACTCTCGCCGGCTTCGAGATCTCTGGAACGAGAAATGCACCATTTTACCGCGCGAGAAGAGAGATAAGATCAAAAGCGCCTTGGAGGAGGATTACTTCCTCAGTCCTGAGTAGGCTCTTCCTACATTATTACATCCTTTTCTAACTTTCCAAAAAGGGGGAGGTTCTATGTTCGACTTCATGGTTGTTTTTTTTTTGTGAGTAAAGAGTATGTACCAAATTGGGCCCATTTTAATTTGATGAAGAACTTCGGAGATATAAAATAGAACTCTTCAATAAATGACGGCAGACCTCTCGGGATTGCTGTAATCGCATGTCTGTTTATTGTTTATACCGTTTCTAACATAACATCACGCCAGTAAGCTCTAAAGGGGTACGCATACGATGTGTACAGTTCACCTTGGTACACTGTCATTTCACCGGTTGTGTTCAAGTTTCATGATATTCGGGTAATCTATTCTGGCTATAGGTACAACTAAAAAGTGAAAAATAATAAATCTTTTTTTTACAAAAAAATATAATACAAATAAAAAAATAAAAACAAAAAAAAATAAAAACAGTACAAAGTGAAAAACTAATTTCTAAAGGAGGAAGTCGGTGTCCATAACGAAAAAAATTGGTACGTATCAAAGACACCGACTTCCAAAAAGAAAGTTATTTTTCACTTTGTAGTGTTTTTCTTTAGAAGTCGGTAATACTTTTCGTAAAAAAGTTTTGTTTTATTTAGTACCATTTTTAATCAACTTAAGTTTCTCTTTAGACGGTCGGAACCAATATGTGAGCCGTAACTACGTTGGTGGTAACAAATTTAGTTCCTAGATATAGAAGAGTAGAAAATATATTAAAACTCTGTAGGTACCTACTTATTACACCAGCTTCCCCAGGCCTGTTAGCATGTATAGATACTGTACCATGCTATACGAAATGCCTTTAAATAAATTGCCCAAAAACCGCTCACATGACGTAGGTAGGTAGGTACCTACTTCATTATAATCGAAATGACAACAAAGAGATTTTACATAAAGTTCTTTTGTCAAAATGTTCAACACGTTATAACGATTAGGACATACTGGACATAGTAGGCAATGTTCGTTATTTATCAATGATCATTCGTGCGAGACTTGTGAATGTGATGAAACATGCATTGAGAAGTTAACAAACTACAGTAATTTCGTACCTATTCAATTCAAAACAAAACGAAGCGATTTTGATTTTTGGTCACGGGGTCCCAACACAAAGAAACTTTGGTCACTAGATGGCGCGATGTGCATCGAATATTAAATTGTGTCTAAAATTATCATTTTCTAGAATTGATCCTAAAAATTGTATTTTCATCAACTCTCCTAAGCACAAACTTATGGAATATTGGGCTCTTAATTCACATTTCAAAGATTATTTAAACGGGTCATTTAAAATGGGTGGTATTTAATACTTTAACTGTAATTCCCCTTTTTTCAATCAAAATATTCGAAATTACTACCAAAAATACTGAATTGCACACTAAATTTGCTCATCAAATAAATGAATTATACTATACTGCTAGATCTTTAAAGCTTAACTGTTTTACTGAATAACTATCTGTTAACTAAAAGTAAATCTAATAATTCTTCGAGTGCAACAAAATATTTAAGTTTTAAGGGAGGGGGGGAAACGAAACAAAGTCGACGGAGCCCCGCTGCGCAGGGCTCCTATTTCTGTCTGCAGGGTCTAAAGTAACCTAACATGAAGGAGATGACGGGAGCTGAGTTCGCTCGCTTTGCTCGCTCACTTCAGCTCCCGTCATCTCCTTCGAACCTAACCTATCCGTGTCGGGGTGCCCTAAGCTCCCGAGCTCGCTTCGCTCGCTCTTGGACTAATTCACATTTATTTTATATTTAATTGAATAATTTGTGTGCAAATCAGTATTTTTGTTTTACGGTGAGTAATATTGTTTTGCAGTAGGTTATTAGTGGAGATATTTTGTTTGCTTAAATTTCTAAATAGAGGTGCAGTTAAAAATTCCCCATTTAAAATTGATTCCAATAGATAGCGTGATTTAAAATTTCTGAGGCATGCCACTCGATTTTTTTTGTTATTCATTTTGGTACAATGAAACTGTCAAAAAGTGCAAAAAATACCATAAAACAAATCGTCACTGTATTTATAGAAAAATAGTCACGAACCGAGAAAAGAGTTTTACTTGCAAGTGGCTGTTAACATTAACTCGATGGTGTGAGCCACTTGTAAGTTTTTACCCTTTTGGGTTTTCTCGATATAGATGTATAGCCGTGGAAAGGAACAGAACGCGATCGAAGTACTTATAAAAATAATCATTTTAATCAGACGAAAAATGCTAGTTACGTCGGCACGGTTTCTTTATAAGGAATGATATCGACGATCTGTATGCAGTATTATATTATCTGTGGTCTAGGTTAGTTGACTAGTAGACCATCCATTCCCTATTTTATTTAATGGCCTGTCCACACTCCTATACAGGGTGTAAACGAAAAGTGCGATCATATTTTAAGAACTGCTTCTGGCCCATATCTACTAGATGAGAGTCTTCATTTCCAAGGAAGTCAGAAAATTTACAAAAAAAAATGTTGCACCTACACGACCATACAAATTGTGGTCAACTGTCGATAAATTTGTAGGACACGGGGTCCCAGCGCTAAGAAATAAAATTTGGTTCAAATAAATCTCCAAACAGACATAACATTTTCCGGAACTGAACATAAGAATTGTATGTTCTTGTTTAATCAACTTTCCTAAGCACAAAATTATGGAATATTGGGCTCTTCATTTAAATTTCATAGATTATTTGATCGGTTATTTTAAAATTGATGCATATAGATGGCGCGGTTTTAAATGTCTGAGGCATTCGACTCGATTGTTTGTATTGTAACACATTTTGGTGCAATGAAACTGTAAAAACGTGCAAAACAAAATTCATGCACCGAGTAAACCCTTTTACTTGCAAGTCGCTGCTAACACCATCTATCTATCGCCATGGAACGGAAACGAACGCGAACGATGTACAAAAAATAATCGGTTAAATAAGACGGAAAACGTTAGTTACGTGCGTCGGCGAGGTATCTTTGTATGGGATGAGGCCGTATGCTAGTAATTATCTGTGGTATGGAGAAACAAATTATTTTTTTATTTTCTAATGACTTTTTTGGAGAAAATTTTTCATTTATATTTGCAGAAGCAGTTCACAAAATATAATTACACCTTCCCGTAACACCCTGTAGAAAAAATGTCGGCATAGCAAGCTTCCAGATTTTATGTATGGCCTTCTTTCACAGGCAAACTGAGCAGTACTTCCTAGCCTTGAAGGGCCCTGAGAGGGCTGCTTACCATGGACCGGTGACTGGCATGTTTGGCATGCACGCCATGCCTGGCAAGCGCAAGGATGGTACTGACAATAACAGGGAGCTACGCCAGAGGCAAGCGTGGCTTGTCAACTTTAGTGCTCAGGTCTGATCTGATATCATATAGGGTATTTGATTCTGCCTAACCCTTTCCACCATCTGACTACAAGACGTACGGCAATGCGCCATCAGTACATGGTCATTCCACCTGTATGCAAAAAGCGTTTTGCGAATACTTTCATTGTGTGTACAGCTAAGGAGTGGAATTCTCTGCCGGAGTCATTGTTTTCTGCTAGCTATAGTCTAGGAGTCGAGAGTGATTATGTTACTTTTGGGTAAGCGTGCTTCACCATCGACCACATCATCACTTCATAACAGGCGTGATAGTGATGAGCGAGCCTATCACAATTATTAATAATTAAAAAATGATATAACTACACACCCACACTCGCCAGTTATTTTTAAATTCATGTAGTAGAGTAACATTTTGCTCGAACCGGGAATCGAACCCAGGACCTAATCACAAGTAGCGTTTGCGTCCGCTAGACCAACGAGACAGTTAACGAGTTTATAATGTTACCACTGCTGGGCCACAAGCCACCTTTATGAGGCTGGCTGCAATGCATCACGCAGGCACAGTGCGTATTGGTAAATTCACATATTTGGAACAATCTTGGTTTTCGTTTCTAGGACATTTCCACAATAGCTTTTCCTCACCTGTTTAACAGTGCTGATAAAATAAATCATTATTATCATCATCATCATCAGCAGCCTTTTAATGTTCCCACTGCTGGGACACAGGCCTCCTCTTTGTGAGAGGGAATGGGCTTTAATCCACCACGCGGGTCCAGTGCGTGTTGGTGGATGTCACATGTCTTCAAATTATTAGTTCTAGGACATGCCGGTTTCCTCACGATGTTTTCCTTCACCGTTTTGAGAGCAGTGGTGATGAAATAATTTACACAAAGTAAAGCCAAGTACGCCTGCCTGAGTTTGAACCCACGATCTACAATTTGTAAGTCGTGGCCGTTACCACTGGTGCACCACTGCTCTAAAAAAAATAACAAAATGTAAAGCGCTTGTCTGGGTTTGAACCCACGACCTACAATTTGTAAGTCATGGCCGTTACCACTGGTGCACCACTGCTCTAAAAAAAATAACAAAATGTAAAGCGCTTGTCTGGGTTTGAACCCACGACCTACAATTTGTAAGTCATGGCCGTAACCACTGGTGCACCACTGCTCTAAAAAAAATAACAAAAAGTAAAGCGCTTGTCTGGGTTTGAACCCACGACCTACAATTTGTAAGTCATGGCCGTAACCACTGGTGCACCACTGCTCTAAAAAAAATAACAAAAAGTAAAGCGCTTGTCTAGGTTTGAACCCACGACCTACAATTTGTAAGTCATGGCCGTTACCACTGGTGCACCACTGTTCTAAAAAAAATAACAAAAAGTAAAGCGCTTGTCTGGGTTTGAACCCACGACCTACAATTTGTAAGTCATGGCCGTTACCACTGGGGCACCACTGTTCTAAAAAAAATAACAAAAAGTTAAGCGCTTGTCTGGGTTTGAACCCACGACCTACAATTTGTAAGTCATGGCCGTTACCACTGGGGCACCACTGTTCTAAAAAAAATAACAAAAAGTAAAGCGCTTGTCTGGGTTTGAACTCGTACCATTAGGGCACCACTACACCATCCGATGAAAACGAAAAATGTATATATTTAGGCCAGTCACCTTAATGCGCTTTTACATTAGGTCGGCCACCGTATATGGCGACCATTTTCAGTTTAACTGGACCGGTTAACCGAATTGGGCTGTTTACGTTAAGTCACTGAATACGGCGACCGCATTCGTTTAAGTTGTCGGTTTACCGGATTCGGCGACCGCTTTCAGCCATTTATTCATTCACAATGAGTGGCGCGTTTCAACAAGTCAGCCGTGTTCGGTTACCGGAAACGGTCTGCGGCCGAATACGGCTGACCGAAAACCGGTTTACACTAGTTGGTGACCGAATACGTGCTGTGGTCGAATACGGCTAACCGAAAACCAGCTTACAGTAGTCGGTGACCGAATACGGGTTGCAACCGAATTGGTTAAAACGACCTAATGTAAATTAGCCATTAGACACAAAAAATCGCGCTAGGACGAATGAAAATTGCACTGTGCTGATTTTTCGGGATGTTGTTAGAACGGACACCAGTAGGTAGGTACTGTAAAACCAAGTTTGCAGCTTCGAAGGACCTGTGCTAACTTGTACTCGGAAAATCTTGCAATTTTAGGACATGGTTCAGATTTTCGTTTGTAATTTCTAAACGATGAAACCTACGGAAAAATTACTCGTTAAAGTACATTTTTAAAGTTTGCTACAATTTGAGTGCAACTGTAGCTCTGCAGGTTCGTCAGGTCCCTTCCAAAAACGTTCAAACATGTCGTTTTAGCCGGCGCTTGAAGAAGACGACGTTGACGACGATTTACCATTAGATCCAACCACAAAGGAGCCCCAAGAAGAGCCACCTGACGAACCTGGGCCTTCCAAAAAAATACAACAGTCTTGCTGAGTGCGTAAAGGTACCTAAGCGTATTATTGTAATATAAAAGGTAATTCAAAAATTATAAAACGAAGCGAACTAAAATACGTAAACAAGAAGAAAATCATGCTGTGCTATCGACGGATAAATATTCGCGAGCTGGCTGACCAAAACCACCAGGCTAATTGCGTAAGTGAATTCGGCTAGGCGAAGGGTTTAACCCCATCAATCGACTAATCAAATAGACGGAAATCCACATCGCGTCTTGCATCTCGCATGTGATTGGTCGATTGATGTCGTCAAAACGCTTTGCCTTGCCGAATTCACTTACTCAATTTGAGGCTGCAGATGTATCCTCGGGCTGCACAGTGTGTGCTTCTGTCGGGTAAAAAAATGTTACTCCTTATAATAATCATTGTCACAGTCAAAATAACATTGTGTTGACTGTTGTGTATTTCTTTTGCAGGAGTCATCTGAAGTCCCACCAATATATCAAGTTCAATATTTCACGGCCCAAAATCCCCCAAACTACCAAAAGAATTTGAATATAATTCTGGTTTTATAAATTATCATGAATTGTACCTACTCAATCTAATTTTGCGTGATATAAACAAATTTTCCACTGAGTATTTTTTATCCTTTACAAAAGTCCTGAAATTCGCCAGGCTCCATATTTAATTGGTTGAATGCCGTAATTACCGAAACAGTTTAAAAGCCATTGTGTCTCGCGTGGATCCACGTTTCTGGCACTCAGAGGGTTTAAACTAAAATGTTTTACTTCTTGAGAAAAATAGCTAATGGTTTTCTACTGTTACTATCTCGGTTCCTATGAAACCTACAGTTTCGGTTGCACTTAAATTATAGCAAATTTTGTTTACTTTAAGGTGTACGGGTATTTAGAAGTTATTCGCTAAAACCTGAAAACTCACGTTTCTTCGTAGCACCACGCAGTTAGCTCTTTATTTTGAAGTTGCAAACTTGGTTTTACACGATTGTTATCCTAACATCTTCCTAAAAACAGTAAATACAGAGCAATTTTTTGTGACCTACGATGTATTAAATGACTCCTAATACTAATTATGACACTTCCGTGCCCGTCTATGTCCCGAAGTGATATGATAAGCTATACTTAACACAATTCGTCAAGTGAGAAAAAAAATGAGGCTTTCTACATTTAGAGGTCGGCGTGGTCCTAATCCTACTATACTCTATTTGAAACAACATTACAATTTTTTACAACCTTTTTTAGGGTTCCGTACCTCGAAAGCAAAAAACGGAACCCATAAAGGATCACTTTGTTGTCCGTCCGTCCGTCTGTCAAGACCCTTTTTCTCAGGAACGCGTGAAGGAATCAAGCTGATTTATATCAAATACTCAAGTCTACTGTCCCTTAAAGCTGTGAAAATATCAAACGTTTAAGCCAACGCAATCAAAAGATACAGCCGTTTATGCCGTAAATTTCCGCAAAATTTTAACACTCGCAAGGGAATCAAAACCTACAGTGTACTTCCCGTGAACGCAGAATCTTGAAATTTGGTACGAAGCAAAGTCTTATACCACAGATAAAGGAATAATTGCGAAAACCGTAAATTTTTAGTTACATCGTATAGTAAAAATATTTTTACAATGCATGTCCTCGAAAAGAGCGGTTTTCCAAGCATCCAAACTGTGCGAAAAGTGTCACTTTTTTTCACTAGTGCTTTTTACTTTCCTGTATTTTTTTTTATTTTTAACTTCAACGTCAGCCCGACGCATAGAGTTTTTATTATTTGAGAAAAGTTTTAAAAATTAGTTATGTACAGATTATCATTCATATAAAAGGTAGAATAAAACTAATACTTCATTTTAGGCGTTTTTAATTACTCTAGATGTAGATTTTGATCAATAAATTAATTTTAAATATTTATTAAATATGTTTGGCAGAACGTACATTTTGCTCGTGCCTTATTGCGTTACGATGTGACAGCTATTTGCACATGCGCAGTAGATATGCCCGAGGAACTATTAGTTAATCTGTGGATATGCTGAACGCGCTTGAATAAGCCCGCCATTTTATTAATTTCATTTTATTAATTTATTTATTTCCTCGCACAATGCATAGTAAAATGTTGTATGATACACGTACGTAAGATGATTTCCGACTCGTGTCGATTTATCCACTCATCGGAAATCACCTACCTTCCGCACTTGTAGCATAAATAACTATTAATAATTTTAAACTTACTACCCCCTTTCCTCATGAACGCGTAGAGGTATTAAATTGAAATTCATATCAAATACTCAGGTCTATAATACCTTTAAGCTGAGGTTTGTACGGAACCCTCGGTGCACGAGTCCGACTCGCACTTGGCCGGTTTTTTTTTTACATTCCTTTCAACCGATTTTAAGTTCTATCCCGTAAATATAAGGATAGCATAAAAACCTTAACCCTTTTACCAGAACTAACTGTTAAATACAGCTGCCATTTGTCATATCACTAACGCAATAGAAGTCAAAATCGATTGAACGGGATGTAAATGGGATTATTAACACGCTTTTTTTAAATGTCATCTCAAATTTTAAAAAAATAGGCTAGTATTATATTACCTGTGCAGGTAGGTACATCCTACGTTTTGCACGGATATTATAACGCATACTTTCCCATTTTGTATAGTAATTAATTTTGTTTTTTTTCTATTAACTATTTCTATTTCATTATTTTTTATTTACCTATTTGGTTAAATGCATGCATGCACGCCACCTGGACAAAATACAAAACAATATCCCTTATATTGTTTTGTATTTTGTCCAGGTGGCGTTGCGATTATGTGATTACATAGCTAAAGAACAGAAGGAAATCATGGTATCCAACCGCCTGAGAAGTATCGCTGACGTGGTCCTTGAGAGAGTTGCTGAAATTCTGGGTCAGTATTCACTTCCTTAGATAAAATACAATGGGGTTTGCACAGGGGCCCTACTATGACGTCTTAAAACCATCATAATTGTGGTGTGAGAGAGAGACAGAGCCATACAAGACAAATACAACTATCCCTCTATCATAGTGGAATCATTGTGGAATTGGCTGCCCCGGAGTCTTCACCTGCTTTATAACCACAGAAATAAATCTAACTAGATAACGCTAGTCGCTCCATCTGTTTGAAAACCAAGCTTGCCACTTTTTCCCACACAATTTAAGAACAAATTTACTTACCGATGAAAGAAAATATTTCCATTGCCTGGACCAACTTTTTTCTGTAGACTTTTTACAGCTCAATATGTAATAATCTCTAATCATCATCTATCTAGCTCTATAATTAGTTATTTTTCTAGATTTCGGTAAAAGCCCGCTGCCGTTAATGCTAAATAAAACAGCTGCTCAAAGAACGATTATTGATCGTACTTTTACTCACTTTTTTGACACGCGAAGTACATACAATCGCGCCATCTAGTTAGATTTATATCTGTGTTTATAACCTTTCTATACCAACATAGGTGTTTAATTTTTTGGGTGGTATTTCTTCAGTATCTTTTCTCTTTCAAATTGTAATGAATCTGCCTTAAAATCAAGCATGCTCCGATTGGTTTGAATTCTGTAAAGTTAAAGTACCTTGATCCACAATTTAAAATAAAATGGATGGTATTTGGCAGAGTCCCTGAATTTCCTAAGTAAAAACCATTTAACGAGGTTTGGCTCTCGCAGAATTCCTCCCCCAATATTAGATGAATTTAAAAGATATTCCATAATCTGAAAAATAAAGATAAGTACATAGGTACATACTATGCCCCTATGTTTTCCTTTTTTTCATTTATAGTTGTTAAATTTGTAAATTAGGCCTCTGTTGACAGCACAATTTTGAGCATCTTTTTAGGGTTCTAGTGCTTCTAAAGGTAATGTATCATCAAAAAGGAAAACACAGGGGCACAATATATATCTTTATTTTTCAGTTTAAATGTATCATCAAAAAGGAAAACTCAGGGGCACAATATATATCTTCCTTTTTCAGTTTAAATGTATCAATCATCAAAAAGGAAAACACAGGGGCACAATATATATCTTTCTTTCTCAGTTTAAATGTATCATCAAAAAGGAAAACACAGAGGCACAATATATATCCTTATTTTTCAGTTTATGGAATATCTTTTAAATTGGTCCAATATTAAAGGAGGAAATAGGCGAGAGCCAAACCTCAAATTTTGACTTTTTACTTAGAAAATTCAGTCGGATGTCTACGACCGCATTTCCTCCTACAGGCCTAAATTAATTGTTTAATCTAAAGTCTGTCCTGCTGTGTCGGACAGTAAAGATGTTCGATAGCATCTTTCTTCGATTCAATATTTTTACTTGCTCTTTGACCAGAGAAAAACAAATGACGTATTGTATTATTATTTGATTTGTGTCCCCCCAGCCCCCATACTCAGAGTTGTTACTTGGGACTGATCAAGGTTGATTTGTTGTTTGATTTGTTTGTTTGTTGAGTGTTGCTTGTGAGTGACTAAATTGGTTCCTAACCATAAAAATAATTGTAACTGTTAAAAAATAATAATTAAAAGGCATTGTTCTGTTCTACGCTAGGTGAACCAAAACCGACCCGTACGAACCCTGGCCGTCTCGCTAGGTTCATGGTGGCCATATCTGACCGTATCGCGGTCTGGATTGAAAACTCGGTCTACCGAGCTGATGCCAGAGAAATTGAAGATTCAATGTACGATGGGCCTGATGAACATATTCGACTTGACGCCGAAAAGCCATTAATTTGCTGAGGACATAAGATTCAAATTGCTGCGAGGGGTGAGTGACTGTTTGGACTCTTTGGTAGTAAAATAAATTACTATTCCTGTTCTTATTCTGCACACAAAAACATAAAGCCACAAATACAATAGGACAGCTTATGAACAAAGGCGAGATTAATCCATAATTGTGTTCTCTTACAGCAAACCAGTATTCCTGAAGATAATTGGGAGGAACAATATAATTAATATTAATCATATTGTTATCAATACAGAAGCAGTGATCTTAATTTATGAATATTAGCAATATCTAGATTTGCATAACCACCATTTCGATTCATATTACGGGCATACAACATTCTAAAGTAGAAATACGATGATATAATGGAATTTTATTACACGATAATAATGCATAAATAGTTTTAAAATGAGCTGATGCAATAATAATGTTACATTTCAATAGATATGATTACAAAACTCATGTATTTCTGTCACGGGTCTAATCCATCTTCCGTAGAGAAAGCAATTATTTTAGCCTGACAAATATTAGGTCATTACATATGAAATTGGCGTTTTGTAAAATCGTTATTTTTAATATAATATATTTATTTAATCAAAGTATGTACCATTGCTATCCATGCACTCATAGGTAGTTCATTGATCCCTTTACAAAAAAAAACCATTCGGACGGGCATCAATAAAATCTTTAAAGGCACTTTGGATTGCCCCATCGGAGCTGAATTTTGTCCCTTGCAAAAAGTTATCCAAATTTCGAAAAAAATGGTAATCTGTTGGAGCAAGGTCCGGGGAGTACGGTGGATGTCTTAGACATTCCAATTGAAGCTCCTCTAATTTGGTAGCCGTCTGTTGTGTAGTGTGTGGTCTAGTGTTGTCCTGAAGCAGCAGTAGTTGCTGACAATAGACATCCGCCGTAATCGTCTGGCCAGTTTAAGAAATCTGTAGTGAACGACACCGGCACTAGTCCACCAAACGCTCACAAGTAGTTTCTTTTGAGTAAATTTTCGCTTGGGGCAGGATTTGGCTGGTTCGCCAGGGTGCGATGAGCGTTTCCGATTATTGTACAGGATCCACTTTTCATCACTGGTAATGATTCGATTTAAAATCCCTTCTTTATTGTGCCGGTTGAGTAATGTAACGCAGCAGTCGACGCGCGTTTGTCGGTTTGCTGCACTCAATTCATGAGGTACCCACCTTTCAAGCTTTTTCACCTTCCCAATTTGCTTCAAGTGGATTAAAACAGTTTTATTACTCACACCGCAGCCTGCAGCTAACTCGGACGTGGTTTGCGATGGATTCGCTTCCACAATAGCCTTCAATTCTTCATTATCAACGTTGGTCTCCGGCCGTCCACGGAGCTTGTTCTGCAGGTCGAAATTTCAAGAACAAAAACGTTGGAACCAAAAACGCACTGTTTTCTTTTGCGACACCGTCGCCATACACATCATTAATCCTTCGAGCCGTTTCTGCAGCACTGGTGCCACGATGGAACTCGTACTCGTAAATAACGCGAAATTTCAAGTTTTCCATTTTGTAAACTGAGTGGCGCAAAGAAAAACCAAAAGAGGAGAAACATGAATTACGTTTTTCCAAACACAAAAGCATGAGTAATTAGCTGTATAAATTTAAAAATGGAATTCCAAACCAAAGAGGTGATATTTGAGATCAAAGTGGCCAGTACGACAAAACGCTAATTTCATAGGTATCGGACGCGGCTTACGGACGCAATGACAGCCGCGACTTATAGAGTATCTAGGTAATGAATGTACATTACGAAATCAGAAATGTAGAGATCCGCAAGAGAACCAGGGTTACCGACATAGCCCGAAGAATTGCCAAACTTAAGTGGCAGTGGGCAGGGCACATTGCTCGCAGAACGGATGGCCGATGGGGCAGAAAAGTTCTGGAGTGGCGACCGCGAACCGGAAGACGATGCGTTGGAAGGCCTCCTACCAGGTGGACCGATGACCTGGTGAAGGTTGCGGGGATTCGCTGGATGCGGGACGCACGGGACCGGTCAATGTGGCGACACTTGGGGGAGGCCTATGCCCAGCAGTGGACGTCTTTCGGCTGATATGATGAATGTACATTACATTGTGCTTACTATCGGATGTAAGACGCAGACGTGACCTTGGGCGTTCGAACGTCTGATAGAGATCTGGCAGCCGCGTCCCATACGACTGTGCACACATATCAGCCGCGGCTGTAAGTCGCGTCCGTCAGCCGCGTCCGATAATTTGTTCCCAGCTTTAGTCCGGTGCCGCACTGCATCCGTTCCAAATCCGAATTTTTGTACCGAGTTCTATCCGAATTACAAATGTTCTGTATTATAACGGTCTAGTGCGCAACCCCTTCTACAAGTAGTAACTACGACTACTTCGGAACGGCATTACTCGGATTCGGATCGGATGCAGTGTGACTCTGGTATAGTTCTCGCCAAACTTCTTGGCCACCCTGAAGTTGGCTACAATGGCTGCGCAGTAGTAAATCTCATACAAAAACAGCACAGTTTCGTGCCTTGCGCACTATAATGCTCGCCAAGCTACTATAGTTTTTATCGTTTTGATGGTCAACTTAAAAAAAACTAACTGTTCTTATAGTCTGAGACGTAGAAGATCGACCTTCACCCATCAGGTAACTGGATGAGACATATTTTTATTAAATTAAAATTATTAACAAACATGCTTATGATAACTTGCCTATTGAAAAGTTTTCATAGCTATTTTTAATTGAATTAATTATAATCATTTTTTTTTTCATCACCCATTCTTTTGATAACCGAATGAATTTCATCTCAACTGATAGTCTTTAACACACAGAATATGCCTAGGTAGGCTTGCCTACTTATTTCTGTTCATGGCTACCAGGCAAGCAGATGTGAACAGGTAAGTCAATATAGGTAACTACACTGATCTGTTATATTAAATAAATAAAAAATGTTTTTTTTTTTCATAAAATATTATTTTAATTCAATTAAAAACAGCTATGAAAATTTTTCGATAGGCAAGTTATCTTACTCGTAAGCATGTTTGTTAAGGACGCTATAACATTTTTCTACAAATAACAGTACTTTTGAGGTACCATTTTAATGCATAAGCAATCACCGATGTGAAGATATCATGGTCTTAATTTAAAGGTAATATATTCAGCTCCAGATAAGCATCAGAAAAATTGTATGACATCATACAAAATTTTCGCACAAATACGTTTTGCCCATCACAATAATCGCAAAAAATTAAAAAAAGTAGGGTCCGAATAGGTTCCAGTTTAGGTAAATTTACAGCATATTTTATCTTCAAAATTATAAAAAATTGCGGCATATATAGTCCTTTACAGTTGCAGCTAATTATTTTTCACCTAAATAATTATATTTTTTAATTATTAGCTAAAATAAAATCACTTGCCGACGTCTTCATACATTTTGTACCCGCCGCTCATCATTCCGCGCTCAGAAGCGCTCGTGGAAAGACGGACGTATCGCTTTCTCGCAGGAAATAAATACGATAAAAGTAATAGAAAGATTGTAGTGTGCATGCGTGTGAGTACCGTCCTCGTCGTGATCGAAAGGAGTTGATATTTTATCGGAAGTATGCCGTATTTTTGAGTTTCCTATTATTATTAGAATGTGATTTAGAAATTATTTTGGGTAAGATCGTGTTTTGAATAGTTGGGTGTTAAGCAGTTGTTGACAAGGTTGAGAAATGTATGGGTGGGTTTAAACAGCTCTGACTAAGGTTAGGATTTGGATGGGTAAGGTTAAGCTGCCTACGGGGAAGTTTAGAAGTGGATGGGTGGGAGGTGATTCATGATTTTAACCGGTTTGTATGTATGTATGTATGACAAATACGGGGCCAAAACCAAAATACAAAATGGCGCCGACGAAAATTTGGCCGCTTTTCGACATGGGTGTCATTTTCATGGTTATTGGGGTCACTTTTATCGATTACGGGGTCAAGACCAAAATACAAGATGGCGCCGACTAAAATTTGACATCTTTTCGTCATCGGTGACATTGTCATGGTTTTTGGGTTCGCTTATATCGAATATGGAGTTAAAACCAAAATACAAGATGGCGCCGACGTAAATTTTGCCTGCTTTTCGACATGGGTGTCATTTTCATGGTTTTTGGGGTCGCTTATATCGAATATGGGATCAAAACCAAAATACAAGATGGCGCCGACTAAAATTTGTCATTTTTCGTCATGGGGGTCATTGTCATAGTTTTTGGGGTCGCTTATATCGAATATGGAGTCAAAACCAAAATACAAGATGGCGCCGACGTAAATTTTGCCTGCTTTTCGACATGGGTGTCATTTTCATGGTTTTTGGGTTCACTTATATCGAATATGGAGTCAAAACCAAAATACAAGATGGCGCCGACGTAAATTTTGCCTGCTTTTCGACATGGGTGTAATTTTCATGGTTTTTGGGGTCGCTTATATCGAATATGGGGTCAAAACCAAAATACAAGATGGCGCCGACTAAAATTTGACATCTTTTCGTCATGGGTGTCATTTTCATGGTTTTTGGGTAGTATGTCATTAGCTTGACTTACAAGTTGTAGGTCGTGGGTTCGAGCTCAGGCAGGCACTTTACTTTGTCTAAATTATTTCCTCACCACTGCTCTCAAAACGGTGAAGGAAAACATCGTGAGGAAACCGGCATGTCCTAGAACCAAATATTCGAAGATATGTGCACCCACCAACCCGCACTGGGCCCGCGTTGTTGGTTACAGCCCATTCCCTCTCACAGAGAGGAGGCCTGTGTCTCAGCAGTGGGAACATTAATAGTGACTGATGATGTGATAGTAATATTTAATATATTCCATATAATGAAAAATGTTCAAGTCATTTTTTAATCCTTGTGACCGGCAATTAATTCGTTTTAGGTATCTACTTATTTCACGTAGCGTTGTTTTTAGGGTTTCGTAGCCAAATGGCAAAATACGAAACCCTTATATATTCATCATGTCTGTCTGTCTGTCCGTCCGTATGTCACAGCCACTTTTTCCCGAAACCATAAGAGCTATGCTGTTGAAACTTGGTAAGTAGATGTATTCTGTGAACCGCAATAAGATTTTTACACAAAAATATAAAAAAAAAACAATAAATTATGGGGGTTCCCATACTTGAAACTGAAACTATTTTTTTTTTTTTTTTTTGATATTGAGCTTTCTAATATCATTTTTTTCTAAGCAGAATAGTTTGCGCGAGAGACACTTCCAAAGTGGTAAAATGTGTCCCCCCCCCTGTAACTTCAAAAAATAAGCGAATGATAAAACTAAAAAAAAATATTATGTACATTACCATTTTTTCGTTTTTTTTGTCCTGTAATTTTTAAGTGGTGTACAATAAAGTATATAATAAATAATAATAAATAATAAACTTCTAAACAAAATTGGTTTGAACGAGATCTAGTAAGTAGTTTTTTTTTAATACGTCATAAATCGTTAACAGCAATTTACCAAGTACGGAACCCTTCGTGCGCGAGTCCGACTCGCACTTGGCCGGTTTTTAAAATAACTACTTACTACAACAAAGTGAAAAATAAAATTCTTTTCGGAAGTCGGTGTCGGTACCTATTGTTTTTCGTCACAGGAAAGCTATTATTTTTCTCTTTTAAATTTTTGTAGGTACCCCATATTGGGTATACTAAATACATCTGTTTACCCCCTAAAACCGTACAAGCGTGATGATTTATTATGGTATGGTTAAAACAAAACATAAACATACGATCACAGTAATCGCAGGTCATTTGCTGTTTGATTTGCATTAAAGAGTTCCATTGTCTATCTCCGAAGATCTTTAACAGATCCTAATATATTATACAATAAAACCTTCCCTGAAAATACCACCACATACATTTATCGATGAAAACCCGATAAGTATCGGATAAGTAGTTTGGCCGAATAGATAGAGCATCTCCTTTTTTTGAAGTCGGTTGAAAATAATAACCTACTTTTTACGACGACGGTTTGTAACAGTTATCAAATGGATTTTCAAAGTGCCAACTAACCTTCTTGAATCAACTTAATAAAAACAATAAAATTCAAAAATAATATCAAGGACCAAGATTGTTGCCGTGATGTATAAAATCGAGCGCTCAGTAGTTTCAATGTGTGCGTACGCGTAATGTTGCTGTGTGCGACTAGATACCTAAATTTGAGTTCGTCGAAAATGTAACAGCGTCCTTAATAAATCACATTTGATAAAAAATATGTCTCATGCACTTAACTGATGGGTGAAGGTCAATCTTCCACGTCTCCTCTACTATTAAGCTTGGACTATTTACCACTAGACCTGCATCAATAGAAGATTATCTTTATAAGAGACCGCGCTGCGAACACAGTCATCATCATCATCAGCCTGTTTAATGTTCCCACTACTGGGACACAAGCCTCCACTCTGTGGAAGAGGGAATGGACCATAATTCACCACGCGGGCCTAGTGCGGGTTGGTGGATGTCACATGTCTTCGAATTTTTTGTTCAAAGACATGCCGTTTTCCTCACGATGTTTTTTTGAGATAAGTATTGATAAAGTAATTCACACAAAGTAAAGCGCCTGCCTGTGTTCGAACTTCGAACCCAAGACCTACAACTTGTAAGTCGCGGTTGTTGCCACCACTAGAGACGTACTACTAGAGTGTGCACTATGGAGTTTCAAAGTTTCATAGACTTTGTAATTATTTTTTTTTTTTTTTTGGTAACATAAAAAAGAAAAATATCAAATTTACTACAATTTCTACCAAACCCAATGATTAGTTGAGCTGGCAAGATGTCAGACAAGGACACACTACCAGCGCGAACCCTCTCGCCAGGACCGCTTTTAGTTAGCTACCGCTTATAAGGAAATAGCTAACCTCGGTGTATGATAATAGATTTCATTTAGGCTAAACAAAATTTTTTGGTACACAGTCTAGTAGTAAGAAATACGTATAAGGTCTTTGGCACGAACACAGTGCTGCGCTCCTAAACACAAATCGCCGAAATCACCCAAAAAACCTTAAATATACCGGACACGTCCGCCGCGTGTCGATTGACGCATGGGCTCAACCTCAACCACAATGTAGACTCCGCAAAGCGTCTGGAACTCTGTAGGCATGACAACAAAGATGTCGGAACGAGCTTGACGCCTACAGATAGGATTGACCAAAAGTAGCGCGAGATAGAGAGCAACGGCGAATGGAAGGCATGCCCTGCAGTGGGCCAGGACTTACAGAAAATTAAAATAAGTAGAAAGCCGAGGCATATATGGCGGGACGAGCTCGTCTCCTACCGGAAAGTTATTTCACACTAGTAGATAAAAACCTTTTCATAAAAAATAAACCGACTTCCAAAGCAAAACACTGAAAAGAGCAAAAATAATTTTCGTTTCGGCAGTCGGTGTCTTTGGTACCTACCTCTTATATTTTTTGTCGTTTTGCTTTTGAAAAAGTTTTATTTTTCTCTTTTTAGTTTGTTACTCCATCACTAAATTGTGAGCAAGTTCTATAGTAAGGTCCTAAAGAATTGACAAAATACCCATAAAAACTCAATTTACATGTGCTGTTTGTCGTTAAGGAGTTCGGTTGTATGTTCCATATATTGAAAACTATCAATTTTGATGAAACTTATACTGTTTCCTAAGTTGAGAGATACCTAATCCAATAAAAAAGGAATGTTCACGATCCGATTACTTGATTCGGAGATATACGTGTACAAACATACATACAAAACTACATACAAACAAACATACTTAAACTTATCAAATTTGGCACACGTGTTTACGGATAATAACCTCATAGAAAAGGAAACTTCAAGTCTCTCATGCATGATTTATAAACCACTAGCTTCTGCCAGCGTCTTTGCAAGAAGCCTATGTCATATTCCAGACTATAATCTATATCTGTGCCAAATTTCATCCAGATCCGTTCACCCGTTTTGGCGTGATGGAGTAACAAACATACATCCACACACACACCCATCCAAACTTTCACATTTATAATATTAACATTATCAATTGATTGATTGATCAATTGATTGTTGCATTAATCAATAAACGATTGTTTATTAAAAGGCGTTCTTACCTTCATGACAAGAATTTAATGTGAGCACAGCGAATGACTAAATTATGAGAAACTCCTATATATTTCGATCCAGTTATGTATAATATATATACGTAACCTTTATGTGCCAGTATTTACATCGACACAAAGAAGTTAGATTGTTAGAACGTTATATTTTCTGTTCCCTACACTTATGAAGTTATGGTATGTGAATAATGACATGTAGTGTACTAATTTTAATAACGGCACTATGTTGACGCGGCAATAATTGACTTGTCATACGGTAAAAGACGTAATAAATTATAAACTTTGTTTAATTCGTTCGGTGTGAATGAATTAGGTTTTCCCTCAAAATTTTAAAGAAGTAAAATCTAGAGAGACATGTAGCTTTTGGAAGTGAAGACCGAAAGAAAAAAACATATTTGAGCCTGCACTCCTGCAGCCTAATTGTTGTGTAAGTGAATTCAGCAAAGGAAACAATCTGTTTTTTTCCCAAAAACGACTTTTTGTATTGCGAAAAGTCGTTTTCGGGAAAGCAACAGTTTGTTTCCTTTGCCGAATTTACTTACACAATTAGGCTGCTGCATATCTTAAGGCCATGTATTCATGCATCACGGAGGCCCAGTGCATTTTGTATGGTGGTTTTGAATTTTTTGTTTCTATAATTAGATCACTCTAACACTCTACACTCGAAGTTGTGGGCGACTATGTCTACCTGGGACAAACGATCCAGTTTAAGGCCAACTTTGAAAAAGAGGTCAACCGTCGAATCCGACTCGGCTGGGCAGAGTTCGGAAAGTTGCGCGGTGTCTCCTCGTCCAACTTGCCACAGTGTCTGTTGGGTCCAGTGTGTGTTGCCAGTTATGACATATGGCTCTGAGACGTGGTTGATCACAATGGGCCTCATCAGCAAGCTTACAGTCACCCATAGGGCAAAGGGGAGGGCTATACTCGAATTGCCTTGCGTGATCGAATTAGAAATTTTGCCTTTTGCCTTTTGAGCATTTTTGCGGCATCTTCGCATCTGAATTCTGATGGCGCGCAGCTTCCTCCTTCTCCTGATGGATGTGTGACAAGTATGTCGGATATTTGCATTCATCAAAAGGACGTGCGTAGGGTGCTGCGTAGCCTTGATGTGAACAAAGCGAGTGGCCCCGACGGGATACCAGCAATTGTGCTTAAAACCTGTGCGCCTGAATTGTCTCTGATCTTGACTCTGATTGATCTGCCAAATACCAGCTTGATGCACTTGAGTCGATTGACAAACGGGCCAAGAGGCTTATTGGCAGTGATGCACTGGTCGCGTCAAAGCTCCAGAGCCTCGAATATCGACGCCAAGTTGCCAGCCTGTCGGTTTTTTATCGGTTACATTTCGGGGAGTGTGCGACGGAACTGCACAATTTGATTCCGCCTAGCCCTTTCCATCATCGGACTACAAGACGTACGGCCATGCGCCATCGGTACATGGTGGACATCCCACCCATACGCACAAAGCGTTTTGCTAATACTTTCATTGTGCGCACAGCTAAGGAGTGGAATTCCCTTCCGGAGTCTTTGTTCCCTGATAGCTACAACCTTGGGGTCTTTAAGTCAAGAGTGAATAGGTTTCTTCTAGGCAAGCGTGCTTCACCGTAGGCCACATCATCGCTTACCATCAGGCGAGGGAGTGGTCAACGCGAGCGTAACGAAAAAAAAAAAGTAATATAGAGAACCGCAAGAGAACCAGGGTTACCAACATAGCCCGAAGAATAGTGGCCAAGGCACATTGCTCGCAGAACGGATGGCCGATGGGGCAGAAAGATTCTGGAGTGGCGACCGTGAATCGGAAGACGTTGGCGTTGGAAGGCCTCCCACCAGTTGGACCTATGATCTGGTGAAGGTTGCGGAATCCGCTGGATGCGAGACGCACGGTACTGATCAATGTGGCGACGCTTGGGGGAGGCCTATGTCCAGTAGTGGACGTCTTTCGGCTGATATGTTGATGATGATGAACTAGAACACCGGTCTCCTCTTGATGTTTTCTTTTACCGTAAATTGGCAGCTGCGGTATTCCAGTCCCTGATCCAGGATAGAAAAGTTTTTTGAACGATATAATTGATTGAAAGGTCTTTGCAGTGCTAATTTAGAATAAAATTATCGATGAACTATCCTAAAAACAATTAATTGAAAAAACTTGGAACGCCGAAGAGCTGACGACTGGAACAAGGGACTTCTAATTACTGTGCCCAAGAAAGGCGATCACAGTAGCTGCGTGACTGGATAGGCATTGAATTGCTGTCGATGTCTTCTAAATTCGTCTGTAAGCTACTCCTGTATAGGCTGTCGAAGGCCGTGGAACCTCTTCTGCGCAAAGATCAGGCGAGTTTTCGTTCGAACCGGCTCATGCACGGACCAGATCAATATTTCGTATCATACTCGAGCAGGCAGCAGAATGGCAAAGGGAGATTTATCTTACCTTTGTCGACTTCGAAAAGGCCTTTGATAGGTTTAAATGGTCCAGCATCTGGTCCCGCCTGTTTTTGGGGAGCCACCGAAAATAGTCCGCCTATTGGAGAGCATCACAAGACATATTTTTGCAAGGTGACTCACGAATGACATCGCAGTACAAGCAGCTGTCCGCCAGGGCTGTCTTCTTCCGCCCCTCCTCTTTATAGTCGTTCTAGACGGAATCATGCTTCGCATAAACGAAAGCGGGCGCCGCGGCATAGAGTGGGGATTGTCCAACGTCTTGGAAGACTTGGATAATGCCGATGATCTATGGCAGCTGAGTCATAGGCGGCGAAAAGTGGGCTAAAAGATGACATCCGTAGGACCCAGAAGAAGCCGACAGGGTTGAACAATTAAACACCGATGCTAATTAGCATAGAGGTTGTGGCACGCGTCCACAAATTCACGTACCTCCGGAGCGTCGTGTCGAGACTGGAGGAACTGAAGAGGAAGCTGAGACCTACTTAGCATAAGCAGAAACTGACCCGAAGGGTTAAACTCAAACTCTTCAGGTCGAATGTCAAATCCGTGCTGCTCTACGGGTGCGAAACGTAACAAAGGACATCTCACGCCAAATCCATTTCCTAACGACGCTTGATCTGGCTGTCGATCGGGCTCTCGTGGCATCTCTCCGACGGCTCCACGTTAGCGATGGTTTCAGGCCAGTATATTCCGAGGATGCGACGCAAACATCGGTTGTCAACCTGCAGCTTAATTGCGTAAGTGAATGCGGCAAGGCAAAGGGGTTTTGACTCCATCGATCGACCAATCACTTGCGAGATGAAAGACGCGATGTGGATTTCCGTTTATGTGGACTAGGTACTATGGACGCCCCCTGCCTCGGCTAGGGGACATAGGATCATAGGGCAACAGCCCCAGCAATTTTATTGTTATATTTTCCATCATTTTTTTAAAGTGAAAAGTGGAAGAAGACCACCAATTTAAATACAGTGGGCCAACGAATGGCGATGAGAGTTTCCATGTTTGTATCCATGCTGTCTTATGACTGATGACTCAAGGAATGAGATACTAAACGTACAACAACGTAAAACGTCTTTGAGTTGTTAGAAAATGACAATTTCTAGACGTTTTAACGAATATTTCAAAATCATAAGCAGTCTCTTCATGTGTTACTTGAAGTCATCGATAGATCTAATCTTCTTAAAAGATTTAATTAATCTACCTAAAATCGCGCCATCTATCTCACTGGGGCATGTATTATGGAAAACCCCTATTGATTAATAATAATCTTACCATTTTGTCCACAGACTGTCGTCACTGGTCCTACCGTGGTGAACGAAGCCGGCCCCCGCTACCTCGCTGGCTGGCCAGCGCATACATCTAAAACCTCGAAAATTCTGGCTCTCCTTGCCACAACCCTTTGCAACTAACAATTTGTCCGTCGGTCTAACCAGAGCTTACTCGTATCCTGTACAAAATGCTTATTGATTTGTAATTTTTGTAAAACTGTATAAATTAAAAATATGGTCTATATTTTTTTGTTTTAATTTTAATAGTATGAAAGAAACCTTATCATCATCAGGTTCAACCCGGTTGCAAACCACGACCTAACCTATTATAAGTAAGTTTAGCTTAGTTCGCAAAGCTGAGATATTTTTACATACTTGGAGCAAGCTTAAACTGCCTTAATTCTTGATTTGCAACTGGCTTCAGAATGGGAAGCACAGTGTAAGGGTCAAATCACATTCGAGAGTCGAAGCGATGCGAAACAAGTCTAAAACTGTAAACAGTATCATCATCATCTTGGACACAGGCCTCCTCTCTGTGAGAGAAGGGGATAGGCCTTAATCCACCACGTGAGTCTAGTGCGGGTTGATGATTTGTTTGTGGACTTTGTTTTATACTATCATCATCACCATCATCATATCAGCCGAAAGACGTCCACTACTGGACATATGCCTCGCCCAAACGTCGCAACCTTTTATACTATGCATAGTATATAAAACAAAGTAGCTTTCCATTTCTGTCTGTTTATCCGTTAACTCCTAATAAAACACCCAACGGATTTTGATGCTGTGTTTACCATCAGTTAGATAATTTTTCATTGAAGGTTTATTTTATACTAGCGGACGCCTCGCGGTTTCACCCGCGTAGTTCCCTTTCTATGGGAATACAGGGATTAAAAGCCTATGTCACCCGGGGATAGTGTAGCTTCCCAACGGTGAAAGAATTTTTGAAATCGGTCCAGTAGTTTTTAAGTTTATTCGTTACATACAAAAATACAAATCTTTCCTCTTTATAATATTAGTATAGCTATAGATAACAAAATTATAAAACCTGGCCAAGTTTTTATCTAAATCACACCTGTCAATTAAGTTTGACCACGAGGAAACACCATTTCTAGTTGTCAAACCAGTTGGATTAAAAAGTTTGACTACGAGGAAGAAGCGGTGTGAAGCTGGGGCGGGTCGCTTGTTATACGTATAGATTGCACCCATGGGTTTTGGTGCTCTGTGATCTACTCATGTCTATAAAATAAATGACTGCTTACTAAAGTATGTTGTAATATCACGTAACAAGAAATCAACAACCGGGGTGTGAAATCAAAACCAAATGAAGCAATTTTCTACTCGTAAACCAGCCTAAATATACACATAAGAATGCTTGCCATTAAAATAACTTGCTGTAAACTAAATATGTATGATTCATAACTAGGACTGATGCCAGCAGTGGCGGATTTGCCATAAGGCCTAAGTAGGCCCAGGCCTAGGGCTGCCAGATATTAGGAGCGGCCAATCGTTGTAAAAAATACGTTGCAGATAAATCAAGAAATTACTCAAAGTAAATATTACATTATAATTTTTTCACGATTTGAATCTATAAAAGTTTACAAAAAACTGAAGTAATATGTAGTCAATCCGCAGCCTTTTTCCAATTATATTGGGGTCGGCTTCCAGTCATACCGG
This sequence comes from Orthosia gothica, assembly GCA_949775005.1. NCBI lineage: Eukaryota > Metazoa > Arthropoda > Insecta > Lepidoptera > Noctuidae > Orthosia > Orthosia gothica. Next base: position 12,646,619 of record OX459044.1, read on the forward strand.
ATTCAGCTAAGTACCAGTGTTTTACATGGAGCGACTGCCTATCTGACCTACACAACCCAGTAACTGGGTAACACGGTACCCCTTGGCAAGATTGTTGTCAGATCTCAAGCTTCTGACTACCTGTAACGACTGTCAAAGATCTTTAAATGACAGCCGGGACCAACTGCTTAGTGTGCTTGCCGAGGCACGGAGGAAACACGGTATGTTGTAATGGTCACCCATCCACGGACCGACCTCGTCAAGGGTTGCTTAACCTTGATGATCGACCAGTGTGGCTGTTATTATTTAGCCACGAGTTCCTTTGAATAAATATGTAGTACTTACCTATATGATGGAAAGTGAGAAAAGGGCTGCTGATACTTTACTGCACACGGCCTAGGGCGGCTAAGGGCCGATTTCACAAACGATACTAATCGCGATAAGTTCAACTAAACTAAGTTTATGCAAATACAGCGTTCTGACTGGTAGTTTCGCAGCGATCTCAACCAATCAGAATGCTGTATTTGCGTAAACTTAGTTTAGTTGAACTAATCGCGATTAATATAATTGGTGAAATCGACTCTAAGACGTCGAGTCCGCCACTGGATGCCAGACATGCAAATTAGCAACGTAACTTCCAAGATGCATTGGACTATGTCTATAAATCAGCACGAATGCTAGTATGCTTATACATATTGTATGACTAAGTTATTAGGCAAGCCCGCATTGTTATCTATCGTTAGTGCTATTCTGTAAAAACACTCACCGTGAAACCTTAGGTGAAGTGTGCATAAAGTGTGCTATCGTTCCAATTGGTGCTAGGGATTAAAAACTCACTTCATGCTAACTGCATCTAATTTATCAAAGTGGGATCCTTAATTCCTTACAGAATAAGACTACAGTAATAACCTACTGCAGTTATGTACCTTTTATCAGTGATTTTTTTTTGCGTGAAAGTCGAAAATTATACCAAGGGAACGTAGTACCAGGATATAAAAGTGTCAGTAGCAAACCTTGTGCAGTTTTATAGGTAACTAGCGGACGCCTCGCAGTTTCACCCGCGTAGTTTCAGTTCCCGTGGGAATACAGGGATAAAAAATATGTCACCCGGGGATAGTGTAGCTTCCCAACGGTGAAAGTATTTTTGAAATCGGTCCAGCCGTTTAGGAGTCTATAAGGAACATACATACATTCTTTCTCTTTTATATATATAGATTATACTTCTACATAGCTACTGCTAGCGGCTTCAAAGATGTGAAAGGCGAATTTCATACCACAGGATCGGAATAAAAAGTATTTATGTCCTACTTCATCTACTCGTCTACCCGTTTACCACGTTTCGTTCAAAACCGTTTAGCCTTTGAACCGTTACTTGTTAACAAATCTCCAAACTTTTGTTTTTTTTTTTCAATATTTAAAAAGCCAATAGGTATGCCTAGCTGATGCATATACTTCTGTACATAATTTCGTTAATATTGAATAGATCGTTAATCTGTATTAAACATTTCTTCTTTTTCTAAACCTATAAAAATCTGGCAGTTCAGCGCACGAGTTAACTAAAATTACAGCCGCCCCTGGTCAGGGGTTAATGTTCCCACTGCTGGGACAAAGACCTCTCTGTGAGAGGGGATTGAGCGTAATCGGAATCGCTAGTTCCTCATAAACCTCACTACAAATATTTTGCATCCATCTTTATGATAAGCAATCCACCTTTATTAACCCAGCTAGATGACAAAGTAGTCCTAATAAATTGTTATGCGCACCATATCTGGTTGTGTAGCGAATAATTAACATTTTTTCCTGACAACTGGTATTTTCATTAGATATTCAGATAGGTTCTGACCTTAGCAGGGTCTGTGCTCTGTTGGGCTAGCTGCTTGACTGGCAACCTTCAAGGGTCCTATATATGCGTCTGCCTTCCGTGAGACGGTATAGTTTGCACTCAGAAGGCTTAACAGCAGTTCTAGTGAGATCTACATACACTGCCATCAAAATGAAATACTTCGTGAGTATTATTTTATTTAAAACTCTAGGGTGTCTCAGAATGTTTATCGTTTTTGACACTTAAAAAAAAACAGGCCAAGTGCGAGTCGGACTCGCGCACGAAGGGATCCGTACCATTATCGCAAAAAACGGCAACAAAATCACGTTTTTTGTATGTGAGCCCCACTTAAAAAAACATTTATTTCTGTTTTTAGTATTTGTTGTTATAGCGCCAAAATAAATCTGTCAAAAATTTCAAATGTCTAGCTATCACGGTTCATGAGATACAGCCTGGTGACAAACAGACAGACGGACAGTGAGTCTTAGTAATAGGGTCCCGTTTTTACCCTTTTGGTACGGAACCCTAAATAGAATAGAATCAGTTCAAACTCGTTCAATTAAAACATTCAGATTGAGTGGCAATGGACTGTTAACTTTACTTTTTATGTATACCCAAAGGAAAACAACAACAGGCGTAAAATCTGGGCTATTTGGGCTGCCTTATCAAGTCAAGGAATTATCGGCCCTTTTGAGGATTTTTAGCGTGTGTTTGAAAATTTTAGTTACAGGTTAAATGATTGTTAGGAAGTCGGGGTGCGCATTTACAAACTATTGTTTTTCATAAACCAAATACAATAACTCTTTTATTTAACAGTAATTAAAACGAGTTTGAATTAATTCTAGTGATTTTTTGTTAACGAAATGTATATTCCATTTAAAAAAAAATTGTTATAGTTATCTAAATGATCTTATTTTATTATAATTTGTAAAAATTCTGGTTTCCCCCACTCAGAGCAAAGGCCACCGTCTCTCTTTTTATTTTATTTTCGGTCATCTGCAGTAATAGGAAACTCTGAACTTACTTGGTTTATGAAAAAGAAAACAATATGAAGTTTCAATTTTCTTTATTGTACTACATAAAAACACTTATTTTAATACCTTTTAGCTGGTATTCCTCGTGGTCTGCTTGGCTTTGGCCGCCGCTGCACCCCAGTTTCTTGGCTGGCCAGGATATACTGGATTAGCTCCTAGGGTAAGTAAAAATATTTATTTAGTAAGGGGAAGCAGTGGGGAATAACATAGAAATGCAATCCAGATTATTAGTTTGCAAGAATATTTATTATATACTTTATTGTACACCACTTAAATAATTACAGGACAAAACATTTATAAAGATAAGTGTACAATGTGCCGTCTTATCGCACGGAGCAATCTCTTACAGACAATCTTTGGATGGACTGAACGAGACGAGATAGACAATAATAAATAGAATATGTTATTCAAAATCCAAGAATTTAAAATTTACTAACTACAAAATGTCTAATATTAGGTATTTATTCGTAAGCTAATCTAGAAAAGTGATTGCATAACATCACTGCGGTTTTCTCTGAATTCGTTTTTGAATCAACCTTTATATAATAAATATTTTTATATAATATTTAAATAAATTCATAAATAACTCTCGAGGTCACAGTTCACCATAATTAATCGCGGTTTTAAAAGAAATTCATTACACGCGTTCATGACTGTCTAAAATCGCGTTTAAAAGCATGTTGTTGATATATAGGTTTTTATTGCATTTTCTTACTTTACTGCTCATTTCTTTATGTTATCTTACGTAATAAATGAATTATAATGGAACCTAACCAGAGATCATATCAATGAATAAAAACCAGTCAAGTGCGAGTCGGACTCGCTCACGAATGGATCCGTACCATTATCGCAAAAAATCACGTTTGTTGTATGGGAACCCCATTTAAATATTTATTTTATTCTGTTTTTAGTATTTGTTGTTATAGCGGCAACAGAAATACAACATCTGTGAAAATTTAAACTGTCTAGCTGGTTTCAGTTCATGAGATACAGCCTGGTGACAGAAAGACAGACAGACAGAGGGACAGTGTACCCTATTACTAAGATTTTAGTAATAGGGTAAAAATAAAAAAAATACAGTCGAATTGATAATCTCCTCCTTTTTGAATTCGGTTGAAAATAGAACAGCCGTTTTTGAGTTGTAAGAGCATTAACGGAAAGACAGCCTAGGTAGACCGCCTCTGCGTTTTTGTTACCCTGTCAATACTGTACCTGACAATACTGAAATTTTTAACAGACTTCAAAAAAAGGAAGAGGTTCTCAATTCATCGGATTCTTTTTACCCCATTACACAATGACTCCTGGACCGATTTGGAAAGTTCTCCTTTGGTTTTAAAGGGTGTTTTCTTCCCAGGTGGTCCCATGGTCATCAGGTTAGGATCTGATGATAGGATCCTGGACAAATTCCTCAAATAAATCGATAAGTAAAATCCCTCAAAGAGGGCATTCCTCAAATATTATAGGGTATAGCGATTTTCTTATTTTCATCAACAATGCAATCATTTGCACTCAGAAAGTATCATTTGGTGAAGGAGAACTGATGAAGAAGACCACAGATGGCCACTGGAACTACTTAATGCTAAGTATGTCACGGGTATAAGATACCTCTAATAGTTAACTGACTGTGATGAAGCAAATACTTATAAATAAATGATACTGATGAAAATGGTACCATCGAACTGATCTGATGATGAAGCCGGAAGGTAGGCACTGCAACTCAGAAATAAAACAATGCATCCTAGTAGAGTTTGGGCTTATTGGCATCGTCATGAGATTTACATTCATGGTAATTGGATGACTTAAGATCCTATGTCCCCTAGAGCTGGGGCAGAGGGCTTCCACAGTAGTCCTCCATCGAGACCGGTCTTGAGCTTCGCGCTTCACCTCGCTCCACGCCATTCCAATGATTGTCGCTTCAGCGAATACGGTACGTCGCCAGGATTGACGGGGACGGCCTCGCTTCCTTTTTCCTTGAGGATTCCAATCTAAGGCCTGTTTAGGAATGTGATCGGAATCCCTCCGGAGCGTGTGACCAATCCAACTCCATTTACGCCGCTTGATCTGTCGGTCGATCGGGGTCTCGTTGCATCTCTTCAACAGCTCTACATTAGAGATGATCTCGGGCCAGTAAATTCCGAGGATGCGACGAAGACATCGGTTGACGAAGACCTGGATTTGGCGCGAGATGTCCTTTGTTACCTTCCACGTTTCGCACCCGTAGAGCAGCTCGGATTTGACATTGAACCCGAAGATTTTGAGTTTAACCCTTCGGGTCAGTTGCCGCGATTGTCACACAGGTCTCAGCTGTGCGAAGGTAGCTCGCGCTTTGGCTTTCCGAGAAGCGATATCCTCTTCAGTTCCTCCAGCCTCTGACACGACGCTCCCGAGGTACGTGAATTTGTGGACGCGTTCCACAACCTCTGTGCCGATTAACATCGGTATAGAATTCTTCAAACCTGTACGCATCTCTTGAGTCTATCGGATTTTAATTTTGAGCCCAGTTTTCGCCGCCTCCTGGCGCAGGTCGTTCAGTTTCGCTTGCATGACGGCGTGTGTATAGACATAAATCATCGCCATAGTCCTGGTCTTCCAAGACTTTGGTCAATCCCCACTCTATCCCGCGACGCCTGCTATCGTGAGTGCGCAACATGATTCCGTCGACAACGATTATAAAAAGAAGGGGCGAAAGAAGACAGCCCTGATGGACACCAGCTTGCACTGCGATGTCCTCCGAAATGAGGCCTTCGTGAGTCACCTTGCAGGAATATTTTCTGTAAATGCTCTCCAATAGGCGGACTATTTTTGACGGCACTCCAATGTCCAACAGGCGGGACCAGATGCTGGACCACTTCAACGTATCAAAGGCCTTGTCGAAGTCGACATTTGGATGTACCTACCATAATTCAAAAGAGATAAATAAAAAACTTTTAAACAAAAATATCAAACCGACTTCCAAAACAAAACACTACAAAGCGAAAAATTACTTTCTTTTCCGAAGTCGGTGTCGAAAAGGGGAAACCAATAGCACAAAATAGTAAGTATACAGAAGGGCGACTGCCGTTGTTTAGTTAGAAAATTAACAGCTAAACTTGACAGATTCACTAGGGTTGCTACTGTATTGATTCCGAATTAAAAAAAAGAGTAGGTTGTATAAGTACATCGATTCGTCTAAACATATATCATATCATGCTTACATGCCTTAGAGGGTAGACACGGCATCAGATATCCATTTAATATCACGAATCATTTAATATTACGCCACATATGACGAAGATTGGAGAGTAACAAGACGTTGTAATAGTGTAATAATGATCCCACTTAAAACAAAAAAATGTGAAAAGCACCAAGCTCTACAAAAATATAAATGTGGAAAAACAGGTACCTAATAAAATCAAAAAACCAAAGATGATCTTAAACAAGAGAAGAAAATTATGCTGTGCGGTCGGAGGAAACTTATTTGTAAGCTAGATGACTTGAACCTTATTATTATGCCAAGTTCCTAATTTCTTCTATGGACTTAAAATAATTTATTATAATCCTAGATAAATTTCTAATTTGTCATCTTGAAACCTTTATAACTTAAAAAATATTGTAAGACAGAATTAAAAACAAAAAAGTAAATTCGGTCTGTAACAAAAAATAAAGGTAACCCATCCAATGCAACCAATCTCGTTACCGTACTTAATGTATGAATGATGTGACAAACGCCCGCACAAAGCACTCATGACAGCCGCGACTGAGCTCGGTCCAATATTGCCCAATATTCCCTGTAAAACCGCAATGTAAAAGTGTTTGTGCAAAATGACACTTTGTTCGTAGTGGCCCCTCTGTCTGCGGCGCGCCACCGCTTCCGTACTTTGTGCCAATAGGTACCAAAGACACCGAATTCGGCTAAGAAAGTTATTTTTCGCTTTGTAGTGTTTTGTTTTGGAAGTCAGTTTGATTTTTTTGTTAAAAAGTTTTTTACTCAGAAAGATTAACAATAAGAACTGTGTATGTCCTTCAAGGTCGTACCCCCCAGCTTTCTTTTCCATTCACGTCTGTAAATTAATTTTGATAATTCTCTCTTTTACAGACCCTGGTTGCTGGTCCTACCGTTTGGAATGGATTCGGTGCTCGCTACATCACCCCTGGCTATGTCGGCCCAGCCTTCTTCTAAGTCATAGCTCCGACGTCCTTTCATGCAACTGATGTTACTTGCACTTCGTCCACTGATTCTCATCTATACCAACTTGTAAATACTGATCTGTATAATAAATTGAAAGTTATGTTCATATTAATATTTTGTTTCTATTGTCGCATGTTTTCTCGAAGAAGATTCATTTCTCTGGGAGCTGATCACGCAGCTAGGCATTGTTTTATAAGATTGAATTTATGTATATCTGCGTATGCGAAAATTTTAAACTCTTTTTTCTCAATAAGTCACGGGTATAATTTAAACTATCGAATTTGGATAGCGTGTATGTTGGGCGAGTTCTACCAAACCTAATAAGCGAAGATATGATCAGCAATGGGGATTATTTTTAACCGACTTCCCAAAAAGGAGGAGTTTCTCAATGCGGATGATTCAATTTTTTTTTTAATATATATTTGGGCATATTATTTTTTTGTTCGAAAGAAGTTTGTTCCGAAATGGTCCAATTTAAATTTGGTAAATAACTGATGAAGAACTTCGGAGATATACAACAGAACTTCAATAAATGACGGCAAATCTCTCGGGATTGCTGCAATCGCATGTCTGTTTATTTTTACACCATTTCATAACATACCATCACGACAGTATGCTCTAAACCGGTACGCAGATGTGTACAGTTACAAGTTACATGTTATTCGGGTAATCTATTCTGGCATCACTGTGGGCATTATAGGCACCTTACTATAGAACTTGTCCATTATGTACCACTAAAAGTGAAAATAAAACTTTTTGACATAAAAATACAACCGACTTCCAAAAAAAATACACTACAAAGTGAAAAATAACTTCAAATTCGGCAAAAAGTTTTATACTGCACATAGGTAAAGGCATCAGTCAAAGTGTTAATTTTATATTAGGATTATAAAGGATTTACGAATCCGTCCAATGACTGCTGAGTATTGTGCATAACCGATTGACCCGTTTCCCGTTATCAAAAACGAGTATTGAATTAATGTCAATTACCAAAATAATCGTTAAACCAGTTCCAGATTTTAATCTCGAGACACCAAAAACGGCCGCTTCGGAATCGAATGGGCACGTACAAGTCATTGTATAATAAGTTGCGCTAGCTATTTTAATTTTGATAAACGGTTTCATTGAATAAGCTATTTAAGTACGGAATAATCGAACAAACAAAAGGGTTTTTTTATAGTTGGTAATTTCCACTTACACTCTTTCCTTCTCGCCCTATCTCTCTCTCTATAAACCCCTTTCTTTTTCATTTATCAAAAAAGGAGACACAGCTGCCTCAAGCTTTCATGTCTTTAAGGCCGATTCCACCTGCTACTACAAATCTTCAGCAAGTAAGCCTCGGGGTTTCGACAGTAACTTTAGATAGGAGTTTACGTGTATAACTATCTTTGCTTGCAACTTGCATCGGGTAGTCTGTCTGGCATTTCTTATACAACTATTTTCTTGAAGGTATACATATACAAATGCGTTTATTAGTATTGAGGATCCTAAACAATGTCAGTGCAGAGGTGGCTTAGTGGTATTGGCCGAGACTTATAAGTTGTAGGTTTCTAACCCAGGCAGACGCTTTATTTTGTGTAAATAATTTCACCACCACTGCTCTCAAAACTGTGAAGGAAACCATCGTGAGGAAACCGGCATGCCCTAGAAACCAAAATTCCAATACATTTGACATCCACCAACACGCATTGGGACCGCGTGGTGGATTACGGCCCATTCCCTCTCACAGAGAGGAGGCCTGTGTCCCAGCAGTGGGAACATTAAAAAGGCTGATAATGATGATGATGAAACTATGTGCAATGGCCGTATTGCATCAGTGTTAAACAACCAGACCTTACGAGGGAAAAGTTTAATGAACTCATAATGACAATCAATATTATTTATAGGCAAAAGACGAGAAAGTTATGTCTTATGGTAGAAATTGTCTCATAGCATGACGTTGGCGACGAATAAAATTACCATAGTTTATGACACACGAGTATTCAAAGAATTTTGATGTTCCGAAAACGGTTACGTAAATGATGTCATTTTAGGTGATTTGGATTTTGATTCGTAATTTGCAAACCTAATATTTTATTCATGCAGACTTAATTACTATTGTGGTAGGTTTCCTACGCGTTCTAAACTTTATATATTTGGTAACGCTGTTAAATGTGGAGAAAATTATCACTTTTACCAGTTTTTATTAAAAAACTAATATTTTCGGTAAATTAAAAAAAAAAACTTTCGAAAATAATTATTTAACACAGAGACAATTCAAGAGCAACAAGGTAAAAGAGAAGAATAGTAGAAAATGCAATCAAAAATGACGCCGGGCGTACTCCGGCCGTACCGTATAATACTCACAACGGATCCTTGTGTCTCTGAATTGGCTGCTAGAGGCTGCGCAGTAGCTATTTTTGTGTCAATATTAAAAGTGAAAATAGCATTGTATAACTGTCTCTTTCACTAACATACGTTTGTCGCATCATCCTATCTCGCTTACTCTATACAGTTAATCTGTTTCGTGCGCAATAGTTGACAGAGCCAACTTCAGAGACACAAAGATCCGTTGTGAGTATTATACCAAAGGGTAATCAACTCAGAATTTGACGGGCGTCAAACACCCAGCACTGATTTGCAGTTGGCTCTGCTGCTAGTTGGTTTTGTGATAAGTCAAAAAGTCTGCAGGTAAGTCTAATACTTCTAACCAACAATATGCTGTAAGATTTCAGTCGGTAAAACTACGAGATTATAAGACCCCCTACGATTTACCTATGACGTCACCTATGCGGCACTTCCGATTCCATATCCGGACCCTATTGTTTGTAGAGTTGCGGTTGGGATTAAATTGTTGCAAATTTGGCGCACGGTTGGCGCAGTGGTTGAGCGATTGACTGCTGCGCTGCGTGTCGCGGGTTCGATTCCCGCACGGAACAAATATCTGTATGACCTACAGATAGTTGTTCCGGCTCTGGGTGTTTGTGTACATGTGAGTTTATATGTTTGTAAACGCACCCACTATACAGGAAGAAATTCCTAGTGGGGCAAAGTTTAAAAAAAAAAAACAAAAATATGTACTTTGAAAAAGTTCGAATCTTTGTGGCCAAAAAAGGCATAGTTTATGACTTTTAGAGGAAAAAGTGAAAACGTTGCAGAATTTCACGTAATGCGCAGCGAGCACACATTGTTCGAAGTTGCAAATTTGGATTCGAGAGTTTCAAATTTGTATGTTGTATGGACCACTTAGAGTAGTGTACTCTAAGTGGTCCATACAACATACAAAAAATCCAGAACTACATCATGCTTTGCGATTTTAGCCTTTTCCAGTGTCGATTTCTACTGGGCTAATAAGAGTGTATTTCAGAAAAAGTTGCTGATGAATAATCCTAGCTACAAGGTTATGTCTTTGGAAGTACTCTTCTTTAGCTAGACTATTATTATTACTAGCCAGAACTGCAACAGCTAGTACGTCCTTCCTCCATTCCTTTGATTCTGCACTACTACAATTTTAAAGGCAATACAATATAGTCGTTTGGGGGTATGCGGAACAGGGTGTAAAGTCCCACAAACCTCCATAGAAAAGGGAGGATCCTCCGACCAGACGGGTGTTGTGTCTGGTCCGGGCAACTGCCCAACGGATATTGTTGGACTGTTGTATGTGTTCTAATCGCGCCGAAAACTTTGCTTGCGCGATGCAGGATTTGTGTGACGTCATGTCATTAGTTCGTAAGTGACGGTGTCCGTGCCGCTTCATCACTCCCCTCCGGAGACTGGAGGTCAATAGCAGGTTGAGTCGTCCGTACATCTTGTGATGCGTGCCTGGCCAGTGGAAGGTTGGTTCCCGTGAGTCGGAACCGGAAGTCGCAGAGTTCGCGGTGAGTCGGAACTGTATGCGGTTGTGCCCCAGTGACTCGGGGTGATGATATCCCACCCAGGATAGTGTTGCTGGCTCCAGTGCGTCTGAGCGGTGATGATGTCCCAGTGAGTCGGGACAGTGCTGCTGGCTTTAGTAAGTCGGAGCGGTGATGAAAGAAGCTGAAGGTGATGACCAGGAATGCGCGTCCGCTGCATGCTGGTGGTCAGGGTACCCCCGTAGATGCTGTGGGTACTGGCTGGCTATGTGACTCGCTGCTCGAAAGCTTGAGGAAGTTATAATGACGTCACGTTGAAGTAGCTCTGCAAGAAGGCTAACACTTTTTCACTTTTTCATTCTTTCTTTTTTCTTTCTGATGTTTATGTTCGAGGGTCACCAGTTTGGGGGTATGCGGAACAGGGTGTAGGGTGTAGTCCCACAAACCTCCATAGAAAAGGGAGGATCCTCCGACCAGACGGGTGTTGTGTCTGGTCCGGGCAACTGCCCAACGGATATTGTTGGACTGTTGTATGTGTTCTAATCGCGCCGAAAACTTTGCTTGCGCGATGCAGGATTTGTGTGATGTCTTGTCATTAGATCGTAAGTGGCGGTGTCGGTGCCGCTACAGTAGATTATGCACCAAGGGGATAAAGCAGTATCATACGTCACGGGTGGCATATTGAACCCTGAGCGTAACGAGGGACCCTGAGTTATGTACAGTCCTGAGTGAAGCGAGGGGTTCAAGCTGCCCAAGACGAAGACAAGATTTATCCAAGAGGAGCATTCTCTACTTTTCACAGCTTCTGCGAGACAATAAAAAGCGGCTGTATGTATTGATTTGTATATTTTGTTTGATGTTGATGATGAAGCATCGAATAAATGCACCATAGGCTGCCTGACTTTCGAGTTTCTGCTAAATGTTGGAAATAAAATAAAAGGACGGATTCCGACACAGTCTTGACTCCTACTCTTGTTGTTCTCCATTGAACAAAATCGTCATAGGTTTTTTCGTTTCTGTGTTTTGATTTTCCCGGCTGTAGATTTCTCTAAGAGGTGGGTTCTCTACTGTTTGTCACCCTCTATGAGAAAATAAGTAAGTGCAACTTGTGAACAAGAACGTTTCGTTTATTTATTTACATACAATTAGTAATCATAAGATATAACATAGAAATAATTAGATGCTAATGTTTATATTTGAACAATTATGGAAGTTCATCATAGAGGAGCTCGTTACTAAATAATAACAGCCGCACGGGTCGATCTTCAAGGTTAACAACGCAACAACAAGGTTAGCAACGCTTGACGAGGTCGGTCCGTGGATGGGTGACCATTTCAACATACCGAGTTTCCTCCATGCCTCGGAAAGCACGTTAAGCCGTTGGTCCAGTCTGTCATTTGAAGATCTTTGACAGTCGTTACGGGTAGTCAGAAGCTTGAGATCTGACACCAGTCTTGCCAAGGGATATGGTGTTACCCAGTTACTGGGTTGTGGAGGTCAGATAGGCAGTCGCTCTATGTAAAACACTGGTACTTAGCTGAATCCGGTAAGACTGGAAGCCGACCCCAACAACAATTGGGAAAAGGCTAGGCAGATGATGATGGAAGTTCATCCTAACAATTTTATTTATTTATTTACCCTCGCACTAGAGTACACACCAATGGAGTACAAACTTACAAATACTAGCTATAAAGTCCAGGTTTCCTCACGATGTTTTTCATGTTGTTTGATTTGATTAGTACCATCCGTTACAGTTGCACATTTATTTTTTAATATGGTTCGAGCGCGGGTTTCCAGCCAGTCACTTGTTCAATACAATGTTACCGTGCGGTCCGAAATAGAATTACAATCGCTCATTAGCCATACACCTCATAGATTCGTCGTAATCGATTTTAGCGATGTAATCCTATTTTTGAGCGCATGGTTTGTGAATCATCTCTTTGCTGATTGGAACATTTACTAACAATATCCACATTCCAAATTCAAATCACTTTTAGTCCCTAGGGATTGATCAGCTATTTTATTCCCTGTTTACGAAGAATAAACTAGCTCTTTTTGAATAGATGTGATTAAAATATATTAACAAGTAAAATTACAAAATTTAAAAAAACCGCCGACACATTTATCTTGCGAAAACACCCCGATTCAAACAGTAAAACACCCATAACTTTTGAACGGCTGAACCGATTTTATTCAAACATAGCTAAGAACACTCTCGACAAAACCAACTTTCAAAAAAATAAATAAACTAAAATCGGTTTAGGCGCTATGATGCCACAGACAGACACACAGATACACAGCAAAACATGTCAAACTTATAACACCCCTCTTTTTCCGGCGGGAGTTAAAAATATGGTTTTATATCATTTTGGGATCCACTGACTCAAAGAGTCATTATGGTCTGACATATGACCTCGTGATTTAATTGGAATTGCAAAAACAATTGTATAGCCACATATGCATTCAGTCCTCACAAAATGAAGTCTTGGTTAAACTATTTTGTGTTGCTGTTCAGCGTAAACTTTATTGGTAAGCTGTTTACATTACTAAAAAATCACATGTTTACATGCCTTAAATCAGACGCCTGATTCTTTAGACGCCTGTTTTCGAGCAGAAAGAATAGCCCAAATCAAATGGATTGATTTAAAGTAGCTAGCTCAGGTTACTGGTTTTTTTCTGGCTAACATTTTAATTATTTTTCATGAATTTTAGAGGGATCATTCCGATGTGATTACAAATACAGTTCAAAAGCCCAAGCATGGTTCAAACCTTTTGTTGTGCCCGTGAATTTTTTCGATGCCCGTCTGCGATGCTCACTGGAAGGTAAAATGACTATAATATTATCTCATATTGTCTCATATCTTCAGAGAAAGTATGAGCATTACTTTTAATATACGCTTGATTAAGGCAGGTTGGCTATTCCTAGCCAATTGGACTAGTCGATTTCAAGTGATCCATTTACCAACGCACAGCATTTCATTTTTATTCAGATAGATAAGTCCAGCAACCTAATTGGGCAAGTCAATTCGGCAAGGCAAAAGGTTTGACTGCCTGAAAGAGTATGACAAAATCTCTTTAAATAATAAAATATTTCCAAAAATTATTGGATGTTTTCATTGATGAAGATACTCTTTTCGAAAGAATCTAATAATTTATGGCAATACCTAATTATTTAAAGAGTATTTGTTATACTCTTTCATGGCGTCAAACCACAGAACAGATATTTATCTGTTCTGTGGGTCAAACCTATTGCCTCGCCGAATTCACTTACGCAATTAGGCTTTAGGTTTCCTCATGAGGTTTTCCTCCGCCGATGTCCGTGATGTGATACCAAAGATATATAAAGTGAAAAAGAAAATCATATTGATACTTGCCCTGCAGAAATTAAAAGATTGTAGGAAAAATTTACTGCCTGACTGACAGTAAATTCTTCAACTGATCGTAAGTGCGACTGGTACATCCTTCCAAATAAGAATTTAAACATAACTGGAATAAATATAGGTACCACCGCTGCCTAAGGCACTGTTTGCAGGCTCATTTTATTTTGTCATCAGGAGGTATCCTGGCTTCGCCGACCACACCAGAAATACTAGCTGAAATGAGAAACATTATAAATCGCTCCAATCCAGAATATGAAATCTTTACTGGTATTCATGCTACTTTTTCTCAAGGAGATTATTACACGATTGAAGGTTAGTCAATTAGTCTACTGTTTAAAGCAATCGGAGATTTATCCTAAAAGAGTTGTAAATGATCTAACTCTGATGACAAACATTATACTTAAACAGTTTCTACTTGTACCTCAAACATTTGAAGGTATATTTAAGCAATACTGCTTAGATTCCCTAATGAAACAGAATGATTAAAAACTAACAAAATGACCCACAGCGTATTTTAGTTTTCTTAAAATGTAATGCAGATTACGGATTTTTTTACCATAATTAAATTAAAAAGAAATTAAAATAATACAAAAAAAAGGTAAAAAAAGATGTATATTGTATTTTAATTAATATAAAAAAATATGTCGATGCAAGTACTGCTGTGCAAATGGTATAAAATTGAGACTCATACGGTGTATAAATTACAGGCATACCGCTCTCAAAAATTGCAGCAGCTTGGGCTGAAAACGAGCCAGATAATAAAGACAATAGAGAACGTTGTATCACTTTGAACGGTAATGGAGAATTAGCTGATCGTCCCTGTGAAGTCTCTCGACCTTACATCTGTTACCGCTCCCAGAGCTTTCAAGTAGAGGTCAGTGAGTGCGGCACTGTTGATCCAGGTAAATATGTATACAGGGTGTAACGGAGAAGAGTTTTCATAAAGACTACTTCTGCTCATGGAAATGAACAACTTTCTTCGAGAAAGCCATAGTGAATTCTCTCCATACTATGTAATTTTGATCAGCTGATGATAACTTTGTACGGAAATTCAAATTTTTTTGGGTGCTCATTATGACTTTCTTGACGAAACCGTATAAAGCAGGGGTTCCCAAACTGTGCGTCGCGTCACCCCGGGGCGTCGCACATTGGTACAAGGGCGGAAAAAAGTCCTTTGTTTCAACCTTGTTTAAAATGTCTACAATTTGGTACACACATACTAGAATGTTAGTAGAAACAAGTCCTAAAATTAATACGGATAAATAATTATACAGTATTTAATTATATGATGCCAAAGTAGGGTGATCGAGAATTTACAAATTTCGTGCAAAAAATATTGTTATTTCAAGTATGAATAGAACCAAAATACTATAATTATCAACTTTAATTTTTAGTTTAGTCATAAGTTTATTGTGTGTATTAATAAAATAGTAAACATAATGTTATAATATAATGAATAATTACTTGCTATTACATTTTTAGTGAAGAAGGTCATTTGGAACCTTTTGTTTTCAATCATGAGATCATAACTAATCTCCGTTATCGACCGATACGTAATAATATACTTTCGGAGATTAATTAGACCCTATAGATTAAGAATACATTAGTTTTGGCTGCGATAACCTGCGATCTTGGAAATACCAGGTCCTTAACTAATTAAGAAAAAGTGCATTAATTATTAAGTGTTTGGATAATAAGTGTGTGGATAGTACCCATCTCTAAAACTATATGTCTTCTCTATTTAATATTTAATTTATTAATATTTATTTATTTAAAAATGCTGATTTAATTATATGAAATTCATGTGAAAAAATTTGATGAATATTTTCATGTTAATTTTTTTTTTTTTTTTTTTTTTTTTTTTTTTTTTTTGCCTTTTCTAGGGTTCATCAATAGGATGGACCCTACTCTTATTACAATCTAGCCTTACAAATAGACTAATAAGTAATTTAATTATAACCTAAACTATTACATTGTCTTTACTAAGAATGTGTCCAATAGCCACTTTTCTTATTGTCTCTATTAAGGCGAATACACTTCGTTCTTGTGTTTATTTGGTAGCACTTTCGTACGTTACACTATTCACTAACACTAAACACTAACTCGAACGGTTTTGTTCTTTTTAGTCTTCTAACTATGTTTGTGTGGTCGAGAAGCTGGATTGCCTCGAAGTTCACATGCTGATGAAGTCTCTTTTCGTGAGCTTCTGCAAATTTCTGGATCACTTTATCGATGAACTCAACTTTTAGGTCCCGATGGAGGTCATCATTTCGTATGTACCAAGGTGCATTTACAATTGCCCTTAGCACTTTGTTCTGGAATCTTTGTATAATTAATATATTGCTCTGTTTGGTGCAGCCCCATAGCTGAATACCATAAGTCCAAACTGGCATCAGGACTTGTTTGTATAGCAGTAATTTGTTTTGCACAGACAGCATGGAGTTTCTTCCAAGCAGCCAATACATTCTTTTATATCGGAAGTCGAGTTTTTCTTTTTTCTTCTTGACGTGGGCTTTCCAGCGTAACTTTGCGTCAAGGGTCATACCGAGATATTTGGCTGTATTCTCGAATGGGACTTGTTTATTATTAATATAAACTGGAGAATACTGGTGTTTTTTGTTGGTAAAATCAATGTGAACAGATTTAGATTCATTTAGTTTAATCCTCCATTTTTTGGTCCAGTCATAAACTAGATTAACAGCCATTTGAACCTTTTCTACTGCTTCTACGTGACTGTTTCCTACAGCCATTATGGCCGTATCATCAGCAAAGGTCCCAATCGTGTTTTGCTCTAATTTAGGAATATCACAAGTGTATAGTAGGTACAGGACCGGACCTAACACACTTCCTTGCGGTACACCAGCTTTTATTTGTTTCAGTTCAGAGTAGGCGTCTTCTTGTCTTATTCTAAAGACTCTGTTTAGAACATAGGACTCTAATATATCTGAAAATTGCTTCGGTAATAAGCTCTTCAATTTATGTATAAGGCCTTCATGCCATACTTTGTCAAACGCTTGCGCCACGTCTAGGAATACAGTAGAACATACTTTCTTATCTTCAAGGGCGTTTTCTATAACGTTTGTGATCCGATGTACTTGATCAATAGTAGAGTGTTTTTCTCGAAAACCAAACTGGTGCTCTGGTATTATGTTCTTGCTATCTATTATAGGTTTAAGTCGTCTGAGTAACAGCTTTTCAAATAGCTTGGACATTATTGGTAGCAAGGAAATAGGCCTATAGGATGATGTTTCGTGAGCCGGTTTACCTGGCTTAGCTATCATTATTACTTCAGCCACCTTCCATAAGTCTGGTACATATTTAAGCCTTAATGCGGCATTGATAAGCGTCGTTAATTTAACCAGACCCTTTCTCGGTAGGTTATGAAGTACTTCTCCTGTTATTAAATCGTACCCTGGTGATTTTCTTGTACTTATATTGTGTTTTATTTCTCGTGCGACTTCTCTCGGTGTTACTAATTTTATGGTTACTTCATTTTCCGATGTCACCATATTAAGCAAAGTGTGATTTTCAATGATTTCCCCGTCGTTTGGTTGAAAGATATTTTCTAGGTGCTCTGCAAACCTTTTCGCTTTTTGCTCGTTAGTTACTGCCCATTGCCCGTTTTCACATTTGATAGGTGGTATTTGGGTAATCGGTCTTTTTAAGTGCTTAGTAGCCTTCCAAAGAGAGTAGTCTGTCTTTTGGTCGTTACTTAGGCTCTGAAGATAGGTTTTGGTTGACTCGTCTTTAAAGTCTTGGATTAGTCTTCTTACTTTTTTTGTAAGAAAATTCAATTTTCGTTTGTCTTCAGGGCACCTAGATTGATGCCACGTTTTCCTCTGTTTTCTTTTCTCCATAATGCGATGCTTGATTCTGAGCGGGTAAGTATTTCCTTTCGTCCTCTTGTTGAAGTCAGGTGTATTTTCCCACGCTGCCTGCTGGATATGCATTATGAACTTTTCCACTTCGACGTTTAGGTGTTCGGGTGTTTTTAGTGGAATTTTAAGGTCTATTTGATCATTCAATCTGGTCTTGAAGCTCACCCAGTCTGTACACTTATTAACAAGAATGGGCCTGTTTTCTTTACACAAAATGGTTTCGCTAATTTCAAGATATATTGCAGAGTGATCTGAGTTCATGTCATAACTTTGTTCCGATTTTATATAACTAGTTGATAGATCCTTAGTTATAAAAAAGTCTATTAAGTCCGGAATTTTATTTTGATCTGTTGGCCAGTAGGTGGGATTTCCAGTTGATATGCTTCACATTTCAGCTCTTTTATGGCATTTAGTAGTTCTTTGCCTTTAGTAGTTGTTAGTCTTGAGCCCCAATACGTATTTTTAGCATTGAAGTCACCTCCTAAGATAAATCGAGTTCTAAAGCGAGTTAGAAAGTTCATATAGTGGTCCTTTTTTATCATATACCGTGGTGGACTGTAGATGGCAGATACTGTTAGAGGATATTTTTTGGTTTGTAGACAAATTGCCACTGCTTGGATGTCCCTCTCTTCGTATTTAAACTCTTCAAAGTGCTGTAGGTTTTCTTTTACTATAATGGCACTACCACCTCTTGCGGAATAGTCTGGGTGAAGTGCATGGTATACTTTGTACCCTTTAAACTTAATGTGAGATTGCTTTGTGAAGTGAGTTTCTGATATCAGGCAAACATCAATCTTTTCTATATCTAATACTACTTGTAACTCGTTCTGATGTTTTTGTAACCCATTTGAGTTCCACGCCATAATTCTTAGTGTAGTATTCATTTTTGTGGCTTAGTAGTAGCAGCTTTGTTGCTATTTTCAATTTTTTTCAATCTCTCGTCGAATGATAAGAACTTTAAGATTTCATCTAACTTTTTGTCACTGTTCATATCAACCACAGGCGCCTTGGCTATGCCTCTTGTAGCTACTTGGGCATAAGATACGTTTTTAATTGTAGTGCTTTGCCTTCGTTTGTACTGGGTGGGGACTTCGGCTCTTCCACTAGGTGTATTTTGTTGAGGGGCAGTATTATTGCCTTTCGATTTTTTGTTTCTCATCTGCTGGATTTCTTTAGCTACGATACAACCTCTGTAGTTAGCTGGATGTGGCGCTCCACAGTGAACGCACTTTGGCTTCTCCTCTTTTGATTTTCTGCAATCCTTCGTGAGATGTTTGCCTGTGCACTTTACGCACCTCGGTTCTTTGGAGCAGTACTTTTGCGTATGGCCGTAAGCCTGGCATCGTTTGCACTGAGGTACCAGTTTTGTGGATTTTACCGGTTGTATTTCCACATTACATCCCAATACAGTTTTGATGTTAAAAATTTTGCTAGTTTCTTCATCGTTTGAGAATGTTAGCATGAACATATTGAGTGGCTCTTTGGTTTTCCAACTCAATTTGTTGACTGCTTCTAGGATTTTGTAGCCTTTGCCACGCAAATCTTCAACAATTCTCTCCGGAATGCATGTGAAATGCAATTTTTTTGCCATCACTCTAATTGGTCTCTCTTGCTTGTTCTCATACGAGTGCCAAAGGCAATTGTTGAGAGAGAGGGCCTTTGTAATTGCTCTGTATGAATCATCGTTTTTGGCATTTACTTTGATTGTATCGCCGTTCATCATTTTGATGCTGAACGCGTCAGCTGGTTGGCTCTCAGACAAAAAATCAAAGAATTTCTGGTAATCCTGGATACCATCTACTACAATAGGTGGTGGCAAAGGAGTTTTAATGGTTTTTTCCTTACCTTTATTATGTTCACTTCCTTGTTCATGCAGAGTGGGTTGGGCGGGCGAGGCATTTTCATGTTAATAAAAAAAAAATACGTGTTATATCTTTCTCTTTGTAAACTGGTACATCCATTATATCATTTTAATAAAGTATTATGAAGAAACGCAACGTCTTTTCATTTAAAAATAATATTTTCCGCATGCCCGTACTACCTGCACCACTGTGCGTCGTCGTGATGCTCTCTCGCGGGCGTCGTATACGAGAAAGAACAGCTGTTGGACCTATGCGATATATGTAATACGAGTCTAAAACTACAAAATACTACTCGATAAATACAAATAGGTTTTACCCAATAAAAAAAATGTAATTCAATTTTAGGGTAATTTCTCCCAAGATTATCCAACTCTGGGTACTGTAGATTCCTAGTACCGCTTCATACATCGCGTCGCACCTAGTTATGCGAAACTGGCTATTCTACAGTTGCAGTAATTAAGTCGTAGTACAGATTACAAGCCAGCAATGGACTGTTATAGGCTGATGATGATGGTGATGATAGATTACATATAAATTGAGAAAATTAATGCAGATAAACTTTATCGAAATTGCCGCTCTGATTTGAAAAGTTATGCTCAGAAAAGCGAGCTCATTGACCATACTTTTTCCTAATAATCATTATTAAGGTAAAAAAGAGTCGAAAAAAAAACACAATGTAAAGGGAGTCACTGTATAAAAAAGATTGGGAAGCCCTTCTATATAGGAATGGAAATGAACTGAAGGAAATCTGTTTGAAGTTTGAACACACCTCTTTCCGTCCGTTATTTCAATAGTAAAAAATTGCCTCGTGAATTGATGCTAATGCATAACATGACCTTTTCAGAATATCATTTGGATAAAAGAACTAACAAATGCTACAAGTTTCATGCAGTACCAAGAAATTTCTCGCGAGCCTTCCTTGCTTGTTCAGCAGAAGGCGGCCATCTTGCCATTATCAACAGTGATGTCGAAGCCACAGTGCTGAGAGAACTCTTCGCTAAATACCCTGAAGCCAAGTTGAAGGGAGATTTTCGGAAGGATCTAGCTTTTGTCGGTTTTCATGATTGGGGCGAAAATTGGGATTGGAGGACTATTCATGGTAATTAATCAAAATCAAAATATTTTATTTCAACTGAACCATTTACTACTATTACTACTACTGGTACGTTTATATTGTCAACAAAAAAAAACATAAGTGAAGCTAGTGGCACATTCACAAGAGTCGGTAGGTCGCTATGGAGAACACCGTGCAAAAAAACTCCACGGACACTATTTTCCTTCAATAAAGTTCAATTACAATTTGGTTACATCATTCTTGTAGACATATTACATGTTGTTGCAATATTATGTGAGAACAATGTAAAAAGACGTGCACGTAAAAGCATGTAAAATAAAACAAACAACCACAAAATACAATTATTAACCAAAAACAGGCCGATAGCCAAGCTATTTCTAATCCCAACTGATGGTGCCCGTTCACGAACATGACGCATGGATTGGCATCACTCAGCTGAACCATCATGAAGGGAACCAAATGATCCAACACATTTACTATAAGGGTCAAAATTGCAGGCACACTCTACCAAAACAGAAAAGGCATTTTTTTTTAAAATTCAACTTTTCCCGGTTAGTAGGAATAATCTATACTTTAATTTCTATTACAAATATTAAATCAAATATGGATAATTTAACTTCTTCTACAAAAACCAGCCATTTGAGTTTTGGGAGAGTATGATTGCACTTTTGACCCTTGACTGTACCACCATCAATTCTAAATGTGACCTTTTTTTTCAAATGTGTTGCATTGTCATTTAAGTAAACATTTAATAAGCCAATTTCAAATTCGAAAAAGATTGCAGAAAAAACTTAATTTAATAATCAAAAACCCGACTGATTAAGAATCGAACTAAAAAGCTTATAACAAGAAAAATCACGCTGTGCAGTCGGAGGAAACATATTCGCTAACTGGCTGACCACCTGATCCTCCGACTGCACAACATGTTTTTTTTCTTGTTATAAGCTTTTTAGTTCGATTCTTAATCAGTCGGGTTTTTGATTTTTAAATTAACTTTTTTAATTTACAACTTTTAAGTTATATTTTGCTTTTTCGAATTACTTTTAAACATATAAGTGGTTTATATTTTTGTAATAACCTCTTAAAACCCTTCATTGTGATACCCCATTTGATGGGTTTGGAAGAAAAATAAATTGGGACCCGCACAATATGGCGCCCAACATCCGCCATGTTTGTTTTTTTAGAACTTCACCTATCTAAGAACACTCGGGCGGTCAAGACTTATCTATCGATGTCTTAATTATATAATTCGGTCAAGTGGTTTAAAACATATAAGGTAATAAAGAATATTACATACATACAAACATACATACAAGATACGCGCGAAACACATAACCCAATCGGGTAATAAAAACAGACGTACTTGCACTAAAAACGTAATTTATAAAATTTTGTGTAATTTTGGTTCATTGTTAGTGTATTCCTTTTCAGGCCAAACGCTAGATGAGGCAGGATACAGCAAATTTTCCGCAGGGGAGCCAAATAATGTGGTGCCAGGAGAACACTGTGGTGCGATATACCGCTCAGGTCTATTAGACGACTTGTGGTGTGAAAGACCAGTCGCATTTATATGTGAGAAGAGTCCAGGTTTTCCTTTAGTTTGTACTCCTATGCAAAGTAGAGAAAACAATTAGGAATAATTATGTAAACAAGTTTGTTAAACAAAAAAACTATTTTAATTTGAAAACTGATTTTTTTAATTTTTTATTACTTTTATTTTATTTTTAATCTAAAAATTGCATCGTCACGAAAAATAAAAGATTAACAAAAATGTGTCTTTTAAATGGTTCCCGCTAAAGTGTCGGGGTAGCCAGCGTAATTTTACGAATATTTTATGCAATGTGTGCAGCTTTTATGGTTGAATCGTATTATTAGAATGTTATTTGCCATAATAAATTAATAAAATTGAAATCATCAATACAACTGTCTGATTTTTCGAAATACATCCGCAAACTGATAAATTAACAGATTTTTCACTATTGGGGTTGCTCATCAAAAACGTAGATACATAAAATATAAAAAAAATATGTTTTTTTTTTAACTAACTGATTAGTCTGACTTTGAATAGGCAATAGCACATTAAAAACTAGGAAATCATAATATAACTAGTATCTACCTTTATTTTTTTACTGAACGGTGTTTATCGAAATCTCATAAAAGTTTTTACAATGCATGTCCTCGAAAAGAGCGGTTTTCCAAGCAGCCAAACTGTGCGGAAAGTGTCACTTTTTTTCACTAGTGCTTTTTACTTTCCTGTATTTTTTTAATTTTTAACTCCAACGTCAGCCCGACGCATAGAGTTTTTATTATTTGATAAAAGTTTTAAAAATGAGTTATGTACAGATTATCATTCATATAAAAGGTAGAATAAGGGCCTCGTTCACCACCTGCATTTAAAGTGTCGAATAGGCTAACCGCCAGTCAAAGTCACCCGTAACGTCATGTGCGAATTTCACGACGTTCGAGTAGGACTAATTATAAGATTAACTGACCCATATCTTACTTGCCACGACATCTGCCCATTAGCGAGTTTACCCATCAGTTTTAAGTTGTCCGTTGTCATTTTGTGTAGATTATTTTACAGTTTGTGAATAAAAATGGATTTATTTGACTTGATTGATCATCAATTGGATGAATTAGAACATTCTACGACGCAACGAGTACCTAGGATTGGTGTATTTTAATGCTGTGTTGATTATTTTACGGGCCTAGGTGTCACTCATTTTTGCTAGAATTCGTCTATTGAATTATGCAGTAAACCAACATAAAATAACCCATAAATCGCAATATGATTGGTATTTTTTATTTTTCAAGTGGTTTTACTAATAAACTATCAAATCTACTGAACTTCTGAACAATAGGCTATTATAACATATTAAATCCACATGCATACCAAACCAGACGAAAAAACACCATAAATAAAAAATAAAAAAAGATAGAAAAAGTGTTTATATGCGCCAGGCACGACGCATACCCTAAAAAAAAAGTACAAATGACTATTGACATCTGGCAATGGCATTTGCCGAGTAACATTGACGTATTATGGAACGAATGTAACGCAAGATTTGTTAAGGCATTCACTTAACCAGTACGTTGTTACTCGAACCTATAATTTCGTTTGTGAAATTGACAAAAGATACTCGCAACTTTTACGTGCCACATAACGTTATCCTGGACATAACTAATCAACGCTTTACTTGGAGATGGTGAACGAGGCCCTAAAAGTAATACTTTATTTTAGGCGTTTTTAATTACTCTAGATTTAGATTTTGATCAATAAATTAATTTTAAATATTAATTAAATATGTTTGGCAGAACGTATATTTTGCTCGTGCCTTATTGCGTTACGATGTGACAGGTATTCGCACATGCGCAGTAGATATGTCCGAGGAACTATTAGTTAATCTGTGGATATGCTGAACGCGCTTGAATAAGCCCACCATTTTATTAATTTCATTTTATTAATAAATTTATTTCCTCGCACAATGCATAGTAAAATGTTGTATGATACACGTACGTAAGATGATTTCCGACTCGTGTCGATTTATCCACTCACTCGCTTCGCTCGCTCGTGAATAAAAATGCCACTCATCGGAAATCACCTACCTTCCGCACTTGTAGCATAAATAACTATTTCGCACACTTGAAATATTGTTAAGCCGAAAAGTTTTGGAGTGGCGACCGCGTACCGGAATACGCAACATTGGAAGGATTCCCTCTATACTCCATTTGAAATAAAATTAGACATGTTTACAACTCTTTTTACAGTCCGTTCAACCGATTTTGAGTTCTATCCCGTAAACTCAAGGATGTCATAAAAAGCATAAACCTGTTACCAAACCAACTGTTTACTAAAGCTACCATTTGTCGTATCACCAACGCAATAGAAGTCAAAATCGGTTGAACGGGCTGTAAAATCGGCTTATTTCAATGTCTATGTTATCGCAAATGGAGTTTAGGTGGAGCGATAACCTTGTCAGGGCTGTGGGAATCCGCTGGATGCGAGGCGCACAGGACTGATCGAAGTAGCAGTGACATTTGGGGAAGGCCTATGTCCAGCAGTGGACGTCTTTCGGCTGGAATGATGATGATGATTTATTGTTTCCGAGTGGGTCTACAGTTAGCAAAGTAGGGCTGTAACACTATTAATACTTGTACCACTTTCAAAACACAAATAAACAAAGTAAATACCCACTTCCCCCTATGCGTTTGCAAAAACTTAACGCGTGTCAGCACGCTCTTGGCAGCGTGACCCGTAAAAAAACAATTTCACCAAACACACAGTCGGACAAGACCAAAATAAAAAAAACAAGAAGGAAATTCTGATGAATAATTGAAAGGGTAAAAAACACTTTAATAACTTTTTTGCCATTCACGCAATAAAGGTACTCTTTATTATACGTGTTATATAATACAATGTAATTTGTTATAAAAATGATGTAAATCTCTGCGGTCGTAACCGAGTCGCTGATTTAGAGAGATAGTAAAAGTGGTCAGTCTTGAAAAAAAGACGACAACGACAAAATGGCTGCGGCCGACATAACTGGCGCTCTTGTTACGAGCTACATCGGCGACCAGACATTAAATTAAGAGACATTATGATTAAATTTGCTAATTAATTAGATTTAATATTTTTTAATTTCGCGGTAACTATGCGGACAGGTCTGGACAATTCAAATTTTGATTTAAAATGTTCCGCTATTCCAAATTCTAAGTCTCTTTCTTGTTCATAAACTATTGTAGGCAGCTAGAAATTAGGAATTAGGGAGAAAGTATAAGCGACATTTTTTTGTTTTTTTGTTAGAGAAATGCTCATGCATACTGCGCTATCACGGGAAGATAGTGCAGTTATGTGAGGCTGTCGGTCCTGTGCCGCTTGTGGCGGACACACGGGCACACAATAGCCCTCACAGCGATCCCGCCGCGAAGTATGAGTGACCTCCAAGGAGAACCGTGTTACCAGTAACAGAGTTATGGAGGTCAAAAAAACAGATACTCCAAGTCAAATACTTGGACTGGAAGCCAAACCCAAAGTTGTTGGGAAAAGACTTGACAGATGAAGAAGGACGAGTGGCAGCATTCCCGGCACTAAAAGTAGATACTAATATTTTCAATCACTCATCCTTAATACCAAAAATACAATGCTATGTTCTTCTGCACTTATTTTTTTTGTTACTTTCATCTATTACATATAGTATGAGATACTAGCTACCACCCGCGTGGTATTAGTACATCTCCCAATATCTTTATAAATTATACCCTGGGTTATTCTGATGTGTAAGCTATTTTCTGTGAAGCTTAATCAAAATCCGTTCAGTAGTTATTGCTTGAAAAAGTAACAAACCATCCATCCTTACAAACTTTCACGTTTATAATAATACAGTAGGATGAACCAGAGATTTCATCATGAGGCATCATTAAGTAAATGTTCGAATTACACGACAGATCCAGGAAGGAACAGAGAGAATGTAGTACCTAGTACCTAAGTAATAGGTACAATAGTGTACGTTACCAACAGTTCCATAGTCCCACGTATCCAGTTACATCATAATGAGAGGATTCTACTAGTGCTGCTTAGAAAGGCTTTCGAAAGGCGTGCACCGATGTAACCTCTTATATAAAATTAGTCACGGCTGTGATATGTCAATGTTTTGGTGTTTAGGAGATAAACGAGGCGAATGGCTGTTATTATTTACGCAGATATATTAAAAACTTCTTATACCTAACTCAGCGGCCAATCCGTCATACTTTTCACACAAACGCTCGTACGTGATTATGCCGTTGTAACATCTATCTATGAATTTTTGAACTAATAGGTATTTTGTGCACCATAGTTTATATGGAAGCAAGAAATAGAAAATTGGAGAAACCAATTCAGTATAAGCCACCAAAAATCTGCTGCTTTCCACAAATTTTCCCTAAACTATAGCCGTTCTATAATGTCCTCATAAAATATAAAATTAAAGTAAACATCTTGGTAGGTAACTTGCAAATGTAATGGAGATTCTAATTGAAAAATATTTATTTCACAAACTTGTAGGGATTATTTGAAAACATGTATTTTCTGGAACAAGTTTTATGTAATTTTCGAACACTATTTTCGTTTAATGTTTTCGTGTTCTTACTTGCTCACATTGCTTGGTCAATTACGCTGGATAAAACAACAATCTTTTAGACCATGCTCGCGTTGACGATAGATGGACCGGGAAGAGCCCTCTTAACTTAAATTATAATAAAGATGTAAATTTGTTTGCCCGTAATATGCTAGTAAGAGGTAATATCTAGAATTACTGATCCGACAGAGAATTCTTTTAATGATAGAACAGCCAGCTGATTATCAGGTTAGTTTTAACCCTTAGAAAATGCACAGTTCACGTGGGTTAAGCACACGGGAGCAGGAAGTTACTTACTTACTTACTTACCATCAGGTGAGATTGTGGTCAAGCGCGAGCCTATAGGTTATTAAAATAAAAAAAATAAAAAAAGTTACTGACAAGGTGATAACTTTATTTAAAAAAAAAACACTTAAAGTAGAATTTGACCACCACAAAGAAAGGATTTGTATCGTCTTTCACCTCTGGCAGTGGTTCTAACAAGGAATTGCTCTCATTAAACAAAATCGCTGACCGATAACTTAAACAAATATTGCTGTAATAGGGTTCATTTGCACCAAAATCTTAACTCAAACTTAGGTGCTAACACGAGGTTTAATAACAAATACGTTGTTAGCTACTAACTCGGAGTTAGTTAGATAATACAAGGAGGCGCAAACGGGCTTAATTGAATTAACAGCGCCAATCTCCAACAATATAATTCATCAGTTCATCCATTTCGGAAACCTGCACCTAAATGCTACCGGAAAAAATTCTCTCGTGATCTTCGATGCAAACTAAAATCACAAAAATGTTTATAGATCCTCAATAAACCGAAAAAAAAAAACTTGACAGATTCTCGCAATCTGCGTTCAATGTAAAAACGATGCCCTCATTTTTTTCTGCGCACTCTTTTCTTTGTTAACTTTAGATTTAGGTACGTTTGTACCTTTCAGAAAATTCTTTTGTATACGGTTATCGAGTTAATATAAAAGCAAAAGTAAGTTATAGAAATAAGTAGGTTTAACCGATTAAGGCGAATTCTGTCTCAACCAAACGATGATGATGCGAAAAGCCTGTTCAGATTCATGGCCCAAATCTAATCTGTAATAGTGTATATTAAGGTTACACTAGTCGAAAATTCTTCCATACAAACGTAGTCTAGAGGTTACTCCACTGTTTGACGATGTACGTTCAAAATAAAAAATCATATCAATTTGTCTCATCATTATCTAGTCCTGTATGGAAACAAAAATGTAAAAAAATAAAATATATGAAAGTTATGGGCGTCGCAAGTTCCATATTTCAACACTAATTTTAACGCATCTTTGGGCGGTAATAAATACCATAAGAAGAAGGAAAATTGCAAAACGGCCTCCAAACAGGGATAGATTAGTAATTCAAAAATGCAAATAATTATTTTGAAAATATACATTTAGTAGTTTTTTCATGATATCTAGACTCCCAAAGGTCTGTTTATAAAACATCGTGCGCTCGTTTTTGTCCTAAATCATCATCTATTTCGCTAAAAACTTGCAAAAGTGCTAATTCGTGCACGAACTAGTTTTTTACTGCTCATCACAGCATCTATTTCTTTTGCACGTGATGTCGGATAAGATAGCATGCATTTTAACCCCGCCAACAAAATAGTTCGTGCCGTCGACTAGTTCAACCTTAAAGGTATGATGGGACTGTAATAAGCACTATAATTATAAAATTCCCTAATTAAATAAAGAAAACAAAATAGAAACAGGTAATGGTTGCCTTTTAAAAGTTAGACACAATTTTTTTTTACCAGAAGACCTACATATTACACTCATTAACCCCTATGATGCCGCGAATTACAAAACATTGACAAATTAATCAATGCCGGAAATAGATAGAAAATTCAGATAAAATTGCACTGCAGTCTAGAAAGCGGGTCACCATAATACATATAATAGTTCAAAAACACGTTTTGCAACAAAAATCAACATAATCGTGTGTGCCCGCAAAAACGACTCAAACAGCTTATGTACAACACTATATTCTATGCAAATGTGGTTGTAGAACTTGTAGAGAGTGCTAAGCAATTTGTTCCAAGGGTTCTTGTTGTAGATTACGTTGGCATGCTGTTTTTAGCACTTCCGCTATAGATATACTTAGGTGGTAACTTATAGTACATCCATATTAGATATCATAAAATAATTCAATACAATCCTGTCTAAAATGTATAAATAAAAAAAAACCGAGTGCATGAAAAGTTTAAATTAAAATAAAAGACAACACTAAACTGATAAGTCGAGATATGATAAGATAGTTTAAGAAATTTTCACCCTATCAGCACAATTATATATTATTAATTATAAATTTTAAAATTTATAATATACAATGTAAATATTGCAATGTACTCTTGTTTTATGAAATAAATATTTTTATTATTTATTGTAAGTAATATTGCGGGACTCAATAAAGTCTAGACCATTTCAAATCTGCCCAACAATAGGTAAAAAACCAACATAATCACGTGTTCTCGCAAAAACTACTCATACAGCTAATGTAAAGACAGCTGCACAGAAACTTCACCCTCTAGAAGTGAATCTATACACATATAGGGGGTGACATTTCTCTGCAGCTGTATGTACTAATCTATGCAAATTTGGTCGAAGAGAGTGCCAAGTAATTTGTACTAAGGGTTCTTGTTGTAGATTACATTTTTAAACTGTTTTAGGACTTCTGCTATAGATCTACATGTATAACTGATAGTACACCCATATTAGATATGATGTCAATATAATATTAACTAAAAAGAGAGAAATAAAAAAAAACTCTAAAATACTTAATTTTTTTTATTTTACAATATTAAGTGTAAAATAAAAAAAACCGACTGGATATAAAGTGAATTTTAAATAAAACTGACAAGAAATTAAAAACACGTCCAATTGTCTAGGATTCTGTAAGTAATATTGTGGAATATAGCGACTTGAAACAATCGGGACCCAATAAAAAATATAGAACATGACAAATCATCCCAATAATGGGTCAAACATCAACATAACCAGGTTGCGTGGAAGAGATCGCGGAAAACGATAAGGCTGCCAGTTGTATATTTATTATTTTTTATTCCTGTATTTTCTGGTGTACAATAGAGTAATAAATAAATAATCACGTCATACTGTGCCGTAAAAACTACTCAAACAACTTTATGTACCACATTGTTATATGCAAATGTGGTTGCAGAGAGTGCGAGGCAATGTTGTTCCAAGGGTTCTTGTTGTAGATTACATTGGTAAGCTGTTTTTAGAACTTTAGGCTGGATTTTTGCCCGGTTGCCGGGCTGAGAAATTTCGTTTGGATAAATCTTCTTTTTTTTCTTTCTTAAATAAAACTTTGCCCCACACTAGGAATTTCTTCCTGTATCGTGGGTGCGCTTACAAACATATAAACTCACTAACACAACACCCAGAGCCGGAACAACTATCTGTAGGTCATACAAATAATTGTTCCGTGCTGGAATCGAACCCGCGACACGCAGCGCAGCAGTCAATCGCTCAACCACTGCGCCAACAACACCACACACTAATAACACTTAACGACCCCGGAATTGAACCTACAACTGTAAGCTCAGCCGGAGTGCAGATTCGATGAATTGACTCTTTTGCTTCTTCTTTCTTTAAAGTAAGTAAATTGTAGCAAATAAATCAGTTAGCAGGTATACCTTTCACTCCTTCAGACCTATTGTTTGCTTTGCAGGTTACATCATCATCTTCCTGCCCTTTTCCCGTTACTTGGGGTCAGAGCAACACATTTTCTTCTTCCATACCGTCCTGTTCCCCGTCACGCCATCACTGACTTCCTTTTCTTTCATATCACTCTTCACACAGTCCATCCATCTTTTCTTTGGCCGTCCTCTCCCTCTCCATCCATCCACATTTATATTCATAACTCTTTTAGAAACATGCGTTTGATCCCTCCTCATCACGTGACCATACCAGTACAAACGGTTTCCTTTAAACTTTTCTGACACTGGCACCACTTTCAAACTTCCTCTAATATACTCATTTCTCACTTTATACATTCTCGTCTCTCCGCACATTCATCTCAACATTCGCATCTCTGCTACATGCAATCTCTTTTGATCCATCTTTTTTACAGCCCAACATTCTGATCATACAGTACGACAAGTCTAATCACGGACTTGTAAATTTTCCCCTTTAACTTGAGGAGCATCCGTGGGTCGCAAGCTGTTCCAGTGACCTGTCGCCATTTCATCCATCCCGAGTTGATCCGGTGCGTTACGTCTTGCAGGTTGGTTGCGTTACGTCTTGCTTACGCTTTGCATGTTACAGTTCCATACTTATTATACTCTTTGCCATATAGCTCGAAATCCATTTCCTTGCTATGAAAAAATCGCCCAATATGATGTCTTTCGCAGAGATCTATGGTCCTCACGAAATTAATTACATCCTGGCTGGATATCGTCCATTCTATGGACATTATAATAAAGTTAAAATTAATAATAGCAATCTATGTATAGGCCCTTGGAATAAAACCGGTTCAAGTTAATTGCACTGATTGATCGTCAACTTATCAATAACATCAGATTCCACATATTAATTAAGAGTAAACGTTTAAATACGACCCAGATTCGCATCAATATCCTAATTTGCATGAGATAAAGGCTAGCCCTAACAATTAGTAAGATAAGTTTGATTAACAAAGTAATAGATTCATAGTTCTCGTTATGTTAGTTGAAGAGCGCGGTACCGGTTAGCTCATTATCCTCATTATCCTAAACGGGGTTTATAAGTTGCAACGTAGTTCGTAGTCCAAATTGGATTACGTTTGAGTTATCAAACTTTTTTTCTGAAAATCTTCGGTTAACTCAAACGCAACCCAATTTGGACCCAAAGTTATCAAAATAGTTGCAAATTAGCTCTAGAACACTCCTTCTAGAGTTATTTTGCAACAACTTTAAGTTAACCGAAGAAGTTTTCTGAAATTTTTAAGGAAGACATTTAGCATTCACCCTGTATATTTCATTGGATTGTAAGTAAGACGCAGCGACCTTTGAGAGGAGAGCATGGGCTTAGGAAGTACTTAGAAGGCTGGACGATTAATGTCAGGTTTAGATTTAACAGAAACGATTGACAATCAACGAGGGAAAGTAGGACTATCGAGGAAGATGCAGAATATTTTTATTATAGTGCTAAAATCTTTAACTATGCTGCAGCGTTAATTAGATAGCATACCGAAGCAGACACAACCATCCATTGGTATAGTTCACTGGTTAAATAAGATTACAAGAATCATTGAGTCAGAAAGAAAGAAAACGTGAAGAAAACGTGTTGCACGAGAGTGCAGGAAGATGAATCATTGAACAGATTAACCTTACCAAATTACACCAATTGTTAAAGTAGGTAAAACGATTAGCTATTTGGTCATAGAAACCGTGCATAAAACGCTAACTAACGATGACTTAGCAAAGGGACATCATCTCGCACGCACGATTATGTGAATGCATGAAATATGTACCTCCTACTGCGTTGAGTTTTGCAATGGAGTGAGAGATTTGAGATAATTTAGTGGGTTCCACCCACTTATTGATGGAGACTTTCATTGTGGTGTATCTAAGAAAAAGCACTCAAAAGTTTCTGCTTTAGAAACGGGATTTGGCTATCATAATGTAAGGTTCCAGCTGGATTCTATGTGAAGTTGAGATTGAGACGTCTAACAAAGAAGTGATTTGGTTATTCCTTTTACTCTGTGAATCGTGGTATACCAGAAAGTAGACAGGATCTAACAACCAAATAAAAAGTAACGACCGTGAAACGTTCAACGGATACTATTAATCGGTAGTTAAAAACTCATCAAGACAAAAAAAGTAGTACGAAAGCTACTTGAAGTGTGACTTTTTTCACTGTCGAGCTTACTCGATACTAATGAACCGGCCAACTTACAGTACGAAATGTAGGTCGATACTTGCTAACTCGTGCAAAACATAATGAATAATTGAATAAACAAAATGGTTTAAATTAAGAATGGATGCATGACTAACTGGTATTCCAGTAACCGCTTTCTAAGCAGACAAGGAATAGAAATAGGAGATGACGTCAGACAGGCAGTGATCGGACGTTACACCATCACTGTCGCGATCAAATGACGCAGACATAATGGAGCTATGGAAATTGATTCTTTTTTTGAACCGCTCTTGCACAATATTCTCTTTTTGAATTCCGCAAGCCGAGCCCAGTTTTTGTACGGCATCAGATGAGAGATTAGCATGAAGAATTGGATCCGTACTTTGGACTTTTTATTTATTAGCTTGTACCCACGGCTTTGCCCGCGTTGATATTGTTTTATTAACCGAAGGGAATATTATACCGGGATGAAAAAAGTAAAAACTTTGTAAATTTGTTATTGAAGAATGATTCCCGCTCCTCTTCTCTTCAATCAGTCCTTCAATCTTTGGACCTATCCTTGCTTCCTTTAAGTGCCACACACCATTTTCCGAATTGTAACCCGTCACTCTTAGACCTTGTTATTGTTTCCTCTTTACAACATGTCGGCAAGCACGGCCAGTTCCCTGCTGACATGTTTTCCTATCATGACCTCATTTTCCTCTCATACAAAGTTCGACCTCCTAAGCCAAAACCTAAGATTCTCCTGCAGCGCAATTTTAGTGGAATGAATACAGATGATCTCCGAAGGGATGCCAGTAACATTGACTGGGAACCCCTGGTCAGCCTTGAGTCAATTGATGACAAAGTGAACGTGTTGACGGACAACCTTTTGCAGCTGTATGATGTTCACGCTCCCATACGTGCAATAAAAATTAAAAATCTTCCGGCGCCATGGCTAACAGCCGACATTAAAGAGTTAATCCACAGAAAAGCTGTTACCAAAACCAAATTTAAATGTCGTCCCTCGTCGCCGAACCGGGAGAAACTTTTGGACGCACGAAATCGCTGCAATAAGGCGTGTAGAGACGCCCAACGACGCCATATCCACACCTCAGTTGAAAATGGAGACCCAGCTAAAGTCTGGAAATTTCTTAAATCCATAGGAGTTGGAAAATCTCGCCAAGAATCGATTCCTAAAGACCTTGATCTTGATCAACTGAATCAGCACTTCTCGTCTTCGTCCTCATGTAATAGGACCTTGAAAGCAACTACTTTGAACTATCTTTCAAACCTTCCAACTCCGGATCATTCCCCATTTATTTTTAGTCAATTCTCTGATTGTGATGTTAAGAAGAGCATAGTGTCAATTACCTCTAACGCAGTTGGCAGTGATTGTGTCAGTCGAAAAATGATACTCCCTGTCCTCGACGAAATCCTTCCTGTCCTATGCTATATCCTGAACTACTCAATATCACATGGGGTCTTTCCATCAGCTTGGAAAGAGGCCAAAATCACTCCTTTACCCAAAAAGGCTAATCCTACTTCCTTTTGCGAATACCGTCCTATCTCCATCTTGCCTTTCCTCTCAAAAGTCCTTGAACGCCTTGTCCACAATCAGCTTAGTGCTTTTCTTTGTAAGAATAGTCTGCTGAATCCCTTTCAATCCGGATTTCGTCCTGGTCACAGCACAGCTACTGCCTTAGTGAACGTTACGGACGACATACGGCTAGGCATGGAGCGAGGACAACTGACAGTTCTTTGCTTGCTAGATTTTAGTAATGCATTTAATACTGTCGATTTCGATATCCTGCTTGGCATACTTCGCTCGCTTAACATATCTCCAACGGCGATTGACTGGTTTTGTAGTTACCTGTATGGCCGCCGGCAACGTATATGCATGGAAGAATCTAACTCTTCTTGGTGTTATACAACTGCCGGTGTACCTCAGGGTGGCGTTTTATCTCCTTTACTCTTTGTAATATTTATAAATGCTATCTCCAAAAAACTTCTCTCCTTTTACCACCTTTATGCAGACGATTTACAAATCTACAAACAAGCTGCCCTTGCAGAGTTAGCTGAAGCAATTAATGCAATAAATAAGGATTTGGCTACAATATGTGAATGGAGTGAGGCAAATGGGCTTCAGGTAAATCCGTCGAAGACCCAGGTCATAGTTGTTGGCAGCTCTAGGATGATTCCAAAAGTAAATTGGACACAACTTCCTCTGGTACAATATAACGGAACTACTATTCCAATATGTGAGAAGGTTAAGAACCTTGGGGTTTGGATCGACAGATATCTGTCTTGGGGTCCGCAGCTTCAGGACGTAAGCCGCAAAATTTTTGCATCTGCCAGGTCCCTTAGACGATTGCGAAACTTTCTTCCCACTGCCACTAAAATTGCGCTTTCACAGACCCTTCTGCTTCCTATCCTTGACTATGCTGATGTCAGTTATCTCGATCTCACCCAGGCACAACTTGATAAACTTGAGCGTCTTCAAAACCTTTGCATAAGATTTATATTTGGCCTGCGCAAATATGATCACATTTTTGAATTTCGGACAAAGCTCAAGTGGCTTCCCATACGTCTTCGCCGGGATTCTCATATTTTATTTCTGCTTTACAGTATTCTATACAATCCTGCAACCCCCTCTTATCTCAAAGAACGTTTCAAGTTCCTTCATGACACACATCGATACTATACTAATATTGGTTAACTACTGGTTGGAATTGAAAAATTCTTTTTGTGTTGGATAGTCCATTTATCGAGGAAGGTTATAGGCTATATAACATCACGCTACGACCGATAGGAGCCGAGCATAAATGAAAAATATTGCAAAAACGGGCAAAGATATTCCTTTTTGAGAGCTTCCATTGCGTGCGCTGCGTAAACGGTTTAAATTACGCAAATATCATGTATTATGGAAATGTTTCTCTTTAAAAGTTCTACAAAAAAGTCCGCGACAGCATATGTCTATCTTTTAAGATTGACTCACAATAGCAACTTTTATGTTTTAAATTTTAATTAGATCGCCGCTGCCGGTAGAAACAAAAGTTGGTTACATTCGTATAGTTGTATTTTATTTCTTATTCAAATAAATAGTTCAACGAGTTGGTAGGTAGGTAGGTAGGGTAGGGTAGTGTAGTGTAGGGTAGTGTAGGGTCGGGTAGGGTAGGGTAGGGTAGGGTAGGGTAGGTAGGGTGGGTAGGGTAGGGTAGTGTAGGGTCGGGTAGGGTAGGGTAGGGTAGTGTAGGGCAGGGTAGTGTAGGGTAGGGTAGGGTAGGATAGTGTAGGGTAGGGTAGTGTAGGGTCGGGTAGGGTAGGGTAGGGTAGGGTAGGGTAGTGTAGGGTAGGGTAGGTAGGGTAGTGTAGGGTAGGGTAGGGTAGATAAATGTTTGGTCTTTTTATGGCAAAACAAAGTTTGCTGTGTCAGCTAGTAATAGATATCTGAGGTCATCGGAAAACTTGGGACTAGAGATGCCGATGCATTCCACCAGCTTTTACGACAAATCTTTTACGGTTCAAGCGGTGCGGTTGTGGAATGCTTTGCCCGTGTCAATAAGGCGTGCTCAATCTCTGCCCATTTTTAAAACTATGGTGAAGAATCACTACCTCTCTCTTTAATAGTTGTTTTTCTTGATTTCTTAGTGTTGTTCCATAATTGTTACTGTATATATTTGTCTATATAGTATGTATATATATGTATTTATTTTCTATATAAATAGTACACCAAACTTACCTACAGTACTGTCTTTCCTTTCATTTTTAAAATCCATCCAAAGGTTGTCTTGAAAAGATCGCTTTTAGCGATAAGGCCGCCCATTGTGTCACCCAGTGTAATGTTTTGTTCGTCTATATTTTCTGTAACTTATATGGTGTACATAATAAAGAGTATTCTATTCTATTCTATTTTATTTGTGGTTGATGGTCTTAACAATAAATATCCTATGTTCTAATCCAGGTTCAACTCTATCGATGTGCCAAGTTTTATTCAAATCTGTGCAGTTGATACGGCGTGAAATCGTAACAAACACGCTCACATTCGCATTTATAATATTAATTAGGATTTGGATAGCCAACAAAGGATACACCCACGATGAGAAAGAACAATGATACAAAACGTTATTCAGTTCTAGGAGACCATAGCTTTTATAAGGATTCAAGAGATATTTAATTCGTCTCAGATCTTCATGCAATGCTTTCCTCAGTAAGATCGATGCATGCATTTGTTTCGTTCCGCATATATTACTTCGGTTTACGTATATTGCGACATTCCGACTTTCTTTGGGTGTGTTCACTGTGAGAAGTCAGAAGGTCTGGTAAAAGTGAAAAGTTTCATCTAAATGCTGACTAGTTATCATCGTCATGTTTTACTATAGCTTCTTCCAGCGGCTTTGCCCGCGTGTAAGTCGAAAATTTTCGGAAGGGAACAAATTCCCGGGATGAAAAATATCCTATGTGCTATTTCAGACTATAATCTATCTGTGTGCCAAGTTTCGTCCAGATTCGTCCAGCTGTTTGAGCGTGAAGAAGTAACAAACGTACAAAACACACACACACACACTCACAAACTTTCGCCTTTATAATATTAGTGTGATAGTGTGATGTGATTAGTGTGACTAGCTTCTGCCACCGGCTTCGCCCGCTTGAATGTCGAATGTAATCTCAAGGAAACATACTCTCGGGAAACAAAGTATCCTATGTGCCAAACTATAATCTATCTATGGGCCAAATTTCATCCAGATCCGTAGAGCCGTATGAGCGTGAAGAAGTAACAGACACACACTAACAAACTTTCGCCTATATAATATTAGTGTGATGTGATTA
Source organism: Orthosia gothica (assembly GCA_949775005.1). NCBI lineage: Eukaryota > Metazoa > Arthropoda > Insecta > Lepidoptera > Noctuidae > Orthosia > Orthosia gothica. Next base: position 12,684,451 of record OX459044.1, read on the forward strand.
GCGTGACTAGCTTCTGCCAGCGGCTTCACCCGCTTGAATGTCGAAAATTATCCAAAGGGAACATATTCCCGGAATTAAAAGTATCCTATGTGCTATTCCAGACTATAATCTATCTCTGTGCAAAATTTCATCCAGATCCGTCCAGCCGTTTGAGCGTGAAGAAGTAACAAACACACACTAACAAACTTTCGCCTATATAATATTAGTGTGATGTGATTAGTGTGACTAGCTTCTCCCAGCGGCTTCACCCGCGCGAATGTCGATAATTATCCCAAGGAAATATATTCCTTAGATAGAAGAAGAAAAGAAAGAAAAAGTGTTTATTCGCCACAAAAACGACATACAATTTTTGATTTTTCCTTAAATTAAAAAAAAAAAAAACCTAAAAATCCTATGTGCTATTCCAGACTATAATCTATCTATGTGCCAAATTTCACCCAGAACCGACCAGCCGTTTGAGCGTGAAGAAATAACAAACATAAAAACACACATACACACAAACTTTCGCCTTTATAATATTAGTGTGATGTAACTAGTGGAAACATTTGTGACTGTCTGCGATGTTCTACTTCTAGACACATATGAGTGTTTCATTCAGAAAATAAAACCGGTAAGTTTCTAGCAATAAAAGCAAAATTGATCGTGCCTAATTTTTCGGTGTTAACAAAATAAAATCTTATGTAATAGAAGATTTGATTAGAGTAGTAATTAAGCGTATAGAATTTGTCTGATTTAACTTAGTAGTTAGTCTTTTAATTTTACGGATGATTGAGTTTCTCGGTTATAGAAATAGGTAGAATCAAATCCGGGTCATGATTATTTATTTATTTGTTTGTCAAAAACTCCTTATTGGCCACGCCACATAAAATAAGATTTTTTTAAAGTTCAATCACAGTATAGATATCTATACAGTATTCTATCTTCATACAAACGGTCGGAACGCGAGTCATACCCACGTGACTCGAGCTCAGCACGCACTCGATATACTACCAGTCGCGGACGCGCCGCTGTGACGAACGAACGGTGTGATGATTTTGCAAGCAGTAAGCGTGCGATTTGTGAATATTTTATTCAAATACGTTCAAGTACTTACTTACTTTATATGTCAGAGAGCAATTATAGCCTATTTTTTTTTTGTTTGCTTGAATTCTTCTCGCAACAAGAGATAACATTTTTTTAATTACCTGTAACTTCCGTAAGGCAAGACAGTAAAAAAATATACCTAACCTAATAATACGTAATTTGTTTCTTTTTTTAATAGTGAGATATTTCGCTTTTTCCACCGAGTAAAATACCTGGATTAATAAATATAAATAAGTGGATAGGGTGATAAAGTCACACACGAGTCACCTACCTACGCTCGGCACAGGCTCGGTTTAAAAAAAAACTAGTAGGTAGTTTCCTAGGCGCCTAGCCTATCTACTTACTTATATACTTAGCTACTTACATATATTATTTAATTGGAAAAATATCATTATGAAATGATTCAGTACTTATGAGATTAATAAATGGTAGGTACCTACCTAGTAAGATTTAAAATAAGTTTAATAAAAAAATATAATATTTACCTCAGATTAGAGAAAATAATCTGAGATATTTACAATCACAAAACTAGAAAGAAACTCAAGTATGTAGAGGAGGGCGGCCCTAACGCGTGTTTAGGTGACGCGCGCCTGTATGCATTTATTTCAAGGTCAGGGCCGAGTCACAATACTGTTAGATATATGTACCGTGGTTCAATCAATCTGCATTAGTCTTTTTCCAACTCAGTTGGGGTCGGCTTTCAATTTCGAGGGATGTCAAAGTCAAATTCGTTACTTTTTGCGGTTTTTTGAACGTCAAAAATTTAAAAGTAATAATAATTGAATCTACCATCTACATCATCAGCCTATTAATGTTCCCACTGCTGGGACACAGGCCTCCTCTCTTTGTGAGAGGGAATGGGCCGTAATCCACCACGCGGGCCCAGTGCGGGTTGGTGGATGTCACATGTCTTCGATTTTTTGGTTCTAGGACATGCCGGTTTCCTCACGATGTTTTCCTTCACCGTCTTGAGAGCAGTGGTGAAGAAATAATTTACACAAAGTAAAGCGCCTGCCTGGGCTCGAACCCACGACCTACAACTTGTAAGTCGCAGCCGATACCACTGGGCCACCACTGCAATCTACCATCCATTCGGAAAAATTGCTAGGAGAAGATCGGACCAGAAACTCCACACATACTATTAAAAAAAATGTTTTACACTCATTAATATACGTTAGGACAATGCACCCCGACTATAGATAATATACTGTACTATATTATATATATATATATATATATATTATACTATACTATAGATACTACGTATATGTATAAAATATTACAAGCACTAATAGGTAAATTCATTAATTTGCACCTAAATAGGAACATGGTTCTCACATACTTACAAATATTGCAAACATAGGTAAAAGTACCTAATTCAACATGTATGCAGCTGTATGCCAATATTTTACATGGAGTGACTATCAGCCTATCTGTGCTCCACAACCCAATAGCTAGACAGGGCATACCTTCGGGCTTCTGACTAACCGCAACGACTGACAAAGTTACGTAAATAATAGTAAGTGAGATCTAAAAGGTTGGTACCCTACTAAATTACATACGAGGAAGTCAATTCTTGAAATCAATGTCTTGTTAAGACTGACTCCTCTAAGTAAGGTTGTCCGGCAGATATCGCTGTCAGCGATAAGACCACCATAGTATTAAGTTTTTGTCAAAGAAATTTGTAACTTTTTTGGTGGGCGATAAAGTATATTCTATTCTAGAGAAGGTATATCCTTCGTTTGTAATTAAACGCAAAATTTGTTAACTATTCAAAGAAGCGCGCCTCGTACCAATACTTATGCGCAAATGGTAGGCTATTTTCGCGATTCACGCATATATTCGCGCCTAGCGATTGCATTCGCGACTCGGGTGTTCAATTAAAATTCAAACTGACAGCTTTGGGGCGATAAAATCTATTCACTTTACCGAATGCAGCTCTCGACGTCAATAGTTGCATGTTGATTATTTTGTTCCCTATATTTTATAGTCTGCTTTTGTAATCCAAGCCCTTAGCAACTCGTATACATCTTTTGAGCACTGATGAATATAAGTAAATGCAATAAAAGCACCAAGTAAAACAGACGGAATAAAGACTTGTGGAGAGGTTGATGGTTTTCACAGGATGTAGTAAATCTTTACAGTACCTATGAAGCGATTTGCAGAGTGACTGAGGGTATAAGCCTCTGCTGAGACTTATTTATTAGCAGCTCTCTGCTGATTCATAAGCTATTTATAATGTCGTGGTGGCCCAGTGGCCTCTCGCCTCTCGTACTTGAGGTCGTGGGTTCAAATCCGGGCAAGCAACAATGTGACTTTTTCAAATTCATATGTACTTTCTAAGTTTATCTTGAACATTACAGGCAACGGTGAACATACACCAACACAACACCTGGACATATATAGTTAATGTAAGTCGGAAATAGTCAAGACAGAGGGTTCCAGAGGCGGTTAAATTAACTCTGACACCAGAGATGGCCACATCCTCACAAAAAGAAGAAGAAAGAGCTCTCTGCTACCGTGAACGTTCCTGATCGTTATACAAGTATAATTTATTGAATCCATATAAAATACATGAGAACAGGCCTTTATCCTGAATTCGGGTATTAAGAGACCAGTTGTCTTTTAACACGCACGATTAAACAAGGGATGTCTTATATTTTTTTCGACAATTTATAGGTTTTTTTTTATTATCGTCTCTCACTCCCGAGCGAATACCTATCCCCATTCCTTCCATTTTTCTGTGTATTGCTTCACACCTCCACACAAAGCCAAATTATACTGCAAAAATATAATCTAATCCCTTGAAACGAGCAATTCTTGTATATATATTATAATTTGAATCTCGGAAACGGCTCCAGCGATTTTCATGAAATTTTGTATGCAGGAGGTTTCGGGCGATAAATCGATATACTTAGCTAGGTTGCATTTTTAGATAACGTCTTTTTCTCTATTTTCACCCGAGCAGAGCTCGGTCGCCCTGGTACTAATAATTTTTTTGGTTTGTTTTTGATTTTATTTTATATTAATTTTGAATTTTTATTTTATTTTTCAATCTTATAATTTTGATTATTGACATTATGATTTTGGTTTCTGACAATTTTATTAATAATATTTTAATTATTTAAGTTTGATTTATATGTGGGTACTTATCCATTTGTATTTTTTGTTTAATCTACTTTTTGTGATTTGAATTGTATAATTTATAGTTATCTCAGGGCGGCAAAGTCATCGTAACTTTGCCGCCCTGAGATAACTATAAATTGTTAGTGTTATGTACGCCGTACTTGTCATATGCATTGGTCCAATATTTGTTTAGATTGTTTTGTCGATTTGTAATGCATGTGTTGTGCCTGTGCTATATTTCAAATAAAATAAAATAATATGCATCAAAATAATAAAATCAAGCTGGCATCCAACGCTCCATAAATCAGTATAAACACACGTTCAAACTAACCACATGGGCTCTGCATAGTATTTTCACATTACCATAAGAAAGCAATATCATTTATATACAATGTGTGAATTACTCTATGTACCGTGAGTATGTGCCGTTAGCTTTATGTCTCTGAGAACTTGACACTTGTCTTTTCTTGAATATTTGTTTCAATTAGATACCGGTAGCGAAATACTAGGCGTTACCTACGCCCAAACTTTTTTTTATTTTTTATTAAGGCGGTACCCCGAGCAAAATGCCACGCTCGCCGTTTTTCGTGCTGTTTTTAGGAGCTATCCACTCGTTATTTAAAAAGAAATATCAACTAATAAAAATACACTAAATTTCTACATATTATTGATTCTAAAATGGTCGTATATTTTTTTTTAAAGATGCATATGTTTCACTAATCTCCTTCCAACAAAACCATAAAAATGAGAAATAATTTTTGATAGCATGCATCTCCTCGTAAAGTGTTCATTAATTATTTTTTGTACTAGCACTAATGAATAGACAATTTAATAACGAACATTTTTGTCGTATTTTTTTTTTTCAAAAGACTAAAATTCCATTTTATAAAGATTTTATTCTAAAATCTGGGCGTATTCACTACTGCAATTCATGCGCCACCAGTGCCGCTAGGCCAATAGGAATGCTCATATCTCATGCTGATTTTTTGGTCAGGGTACCGCCTTAAGCCTGATACTAAACATTCATTAATATCAAACTGTTTTATCTTAAATATCTAAAATATCGGCTTGCCCGGTTTAGTGATCAGCGTGTCCTCTGACACATAGGCCTCTTCCAGCTGTTTCCACTCTTCTCTATTATAAGCCTTTCTTGTCCAGATTGTCTCTCCAGTAATCTTTATATCGTCTGTCCATCTTTTAGCGTGTCTGCCTCTCTTCCTTTTGCCATCACATGGTTGCCATTCCGTTATAATTTCAGTCCATTTTATCCTGCTGTCCCTAGTCATGTGTCCTGTCCATAGCCATTTCAACTGTTTTATTTTCATCAGTATGTCTACCACCTTTGTTGTAGATCTAATATCTTCTCTGCTCTTTTTCGGTCTTTTAGTCACGCCCAACAAACTCCTTTCAATACCCCTTTGACACGTTCTCAGTTTAAGAAATTGTTTCTGAGTCAACGTCCAAAGTCCATCTATTCAACATAGGCGCCACGAACAGCCCACTTTGCAGGGGCTGTTTAAACACCGAAGAATCAGCCACCGATGTAATCCTGGAATGCGTGGCCGTGGCATCTCAACGCGAAGAAATCCTCGGAACAGTAAGGTCGCTCCGTGAAGCCTGTGAAGCTCCCAGGAAGCTTCTGTGCTTTTGAACGGAGCTAGGCTGGCTGTGTTAGCCAGTGCCCCCACGCACAACGGATCAAATGGAAACGGACTAAGTGCGGAAAAGGGAGCCCTACTATTAGCACTACCTACTACGCCTTGGAAACCAGCTTTTAGGTTTGACCTAGGTCATGAAACATTGTTTTAAAATACGAGTAGGTGTCTAAGTAAAAACAATCTATTTACATCATGTGACTTTTTAAATGAGAATTTGCGTATTGAGAAGCAACGTGCACTTTTATGTATATGACCGGCAGGCTTTTTACGTATCTTTTGCAAGAGATAACGATAGCAATTTTTGCGCAATAATTGCTCTTCAACACAGAAGTTTTAGAGTTGTTGGTGTTTTTTTTTTAATTAAGTGCATTTGACAAACAGCGAGCGATTAGCAAACGATTGTGTTGGAGCGACCATACCTACACTACAGGTAATTCAGACTTTTATGACATAAAGCGTTTGATCGCTATCGTTTAGCTCTTGCAAAAGATACATAATAAGCCTGCCGGTTAATTTGCAGAAATGCCTCATGCTTTTTAACGTCTTTTAAAAGGGTACCTAATCTATTGACTAATGGCAATTAGCCAACTTAATTAATCTTTTGTGGGTCTATTTCACAAATGCACTTTATTTACCGAGGCCAAGTGGCGTCTTTAAAATTATATTGTGGAAGGTGCCTGAAACTCTTTCAAAAAAATTCGTCATCGTGTACTATATTAAATTTATCGTTTATATACGTGTACAAAGGAATTTCTTCATTACTGAATACCAACAAATCATAAAAAAGCGTGCTAATTCTAATTTATGGGCCGTCCTTGTCGTTAACCACGACGTACATAGGTACTTATTATAATGTGCAAATGTTCATACAACTCATACAATTCATGCAGGTTTACACAACATAATGTTTTTATTATCTCAAACAGAATGAAAAGAATTGTGCCTTAATAACCATTATTATCATAAAAATAACATAATCTTCGTAAACGTGTGTGATATAAGAATAGAATAACTTTTATGTAGAGTCTGTGGCACAGATATAAATCTAACTAGATGACGTGATTGTATGTAGAACTTTGCATGCCAAAAAACGGATTAAAACTACGATCAATGATCGTAATCTGAGCTTTTCATTTAGCATTATCGGCACCGGAAATCCACCGAAATCTAGAAAAATGCCTTTTTATGCCTTATTGAGCTGTAAAGAATGTATAGAAAAATTGTCCGAGGCATTGGAAATGCTTTCTTTGATTGGTAAGTAATTTTTCGTACCACTTGCTCAAAAAAGTGACATTCTATACCACAAAAAGCGAACATAACAATAGTCATTTTTAATTTGTTAAAAACAGGGAAAGAAAATTGTACTGAATTTCATTCATCCTCTAGGGGGAGAATGTGATTTAAATTTGGAATACTTACCGAAATTTATACTGAACTACATCTGTGTTTACACCATTGAGTTTCTATATAAAGCATTATACATCTTTTTGAAAAAGGAATACGCATTTATTATGCAGTTATGATTATTAAATAAAATTACGAAACCGACGAGGCCGTATGAGCTTAATGCCTTTGCTTTTCCGACAAAAAAATATTATTCTAGGAATTTGCCGCGTTTTTGTTTTCTTCAAATACATAAACGTTAAGTTTATTTTACTTTTAATTGTCATTATTTTTAATAAATGCTTATCTCATGTTATTATTGTGTTAATTTTTTCGCAAATGGTACGAAAAGTAGAGTAATTTCCTCGGTGATAAAGCTGTCTTAGTCTTGGGTGAACATAAATCCCTCGCTACACTCAGGACTCGTATTAAATCCCTCGCTTCGCTCGTGATTTAAGTTTTTAACACCCTCGCTACGCTCGGGAGTAAACCTCGAGTCCTTCGTTACGCTCGCGATTTAAATCGTCACCCGCGACAGAAGACTCTGCTTTATCCCCTTGGTTAATAATCTACTATTGTTTTTAAATTGTTTATGAAAAAGTGGCACGCTTGGTTTTCACACAGATGGAGAGACTTGCGTTATCTAGTTAGATTTATGTCTGTGGTCTGTGGCTTTTTCCGCCTATCCATACGAACATTAAAAATGCTGTTTGTTTGTTACCTTTCCACGACTATACAGCTGAACTGATTTAGATGAAATTTGGTATGGAGATAGTTTGAGAACCTGGGACGGACATATAATAGCTATAAATAACTTTTTGTCCCGGTAGTGTGTTCCCTTGGGATAATAAACACTTTTCACGCGGATGAAACCGTGGGCAGAAGCTAGTATAATAATACTATGAATAAGTTGACCAGTTGTTGAGAGGGGTGACCATAAGCTCTTAGAGTAAGGTTATTTTGTGTGTGCGTAAGGGACAGATGTATATGACTTGTATACATCTGTCCCTTTTCCACGGTCGAACCATGATTGTTTTGACACGTCATAGTACGGGGGCAGGCAACACATGACAGGTGATATTCTATCATTCTGACAATATTATTAGTTTATTTCATAAATTTGCAGCTTTATTAAACAACAACTGTCACGAAAATATGGCATTTTTTGTAAAAAAAAATTATTATCAGTTATTTTCAATTTCATTATTAGTTCGGCAAATTAGTTTTGTTGGATCTTATGGGATAATAATTAACTTTAGTCAGCTCTTTGTTGCTGGAATACTGTTACACGACTATAAAGCAAACTGAACTATGGAAATCACCAAATCAAATAAAAAGGATCAAATCGTTGTTTATTAGCTCAAGCATGAGTATCATATAGTATCATACATAACAAATTGCCAGCATGAAGTGTTGTTAAAATAAAAAAGATCATGGAACGTCATGTTTTCAAGATTATCAAATTTAATAATAACAAATTTTGGCAAATGACAATTAAATAATGCAAGTCTAAATTACCACTCTAGAATGATAAATAAAAATTATAAAAAAGGTCAAATTAATAAATCAAATCAAAATAATCATTCTAGAATGTCACAATAAAAAATATAAAAACATTTGTCAAGATATCAAAATAATAAATTAGTAGAATAATATCAAAATAATCACTTTAGAATGTCACCAATTTCGTATTGTCATAGAGAATGAAAGAAATATTGTTGTTATTACTGTTGTTGTGTAAGATCGTGTCTTTCAGAATCTCATCAGCGCCGAAATAATTTTTAGGGTTCCGTACCCAAAGGGTAAAAACGGGACCCTATTACTAAGACTCCACGGTCCGTCTGTCTGTCTGTCTATCACCAGGCTGTATCTCATGAACCGTGATAGCTAGACAGTTGAAATTTTCACAGATGATGTATTTCTGTTGCCGCTATAACAACAAATACTAAAAACAGAATAAAATTAATATTTAAGGGGGCTCCCATACAACAAACGTGATTTTTGTGCCGTTTTCTGCGATAATGGTACGGAACCCTTCGTGCGCGAGTCCGACTCGCACTTGGCCGGTTTTTTTGATGGCATGCATCTCCTCGTAAAGTGGTCATTAATTATTTTTTGTACTAATGGATAGACAAATTAATAACGAACATTTTTGTAGTATTTTTTTTTTCAAAAGACCTAATTTCGATTTTATACAGATTTTATTCTAAAATCTGGGCGTATTCACTACTGTAATTCATGCGCCACCAGTGCCGCTAGACCAATAGGAATGCTCATATCGCATGCCGATTTTTTGGTCAGGGTACCGTCTTAAGAGTGATTGAATTTACTCTCATTTAAACCAGAAATGAAAAATATATTGTAAATCCGGCGGAGGCGCTAGCAAGAAAAACGTCACAATAATGTTATCTACAGATCCATTCATAATAATAAAAATAAAAAGCTTTATTTCATTCCATGCCAATTACATCATAAATCGTACAATTAAATTCGTAATAATTGAAAAACTGTTATAAATAATAATTGTTTTTTTAAATAATAATAATTCATAAATTTTATTCAATCATAATTGTTTTTTTTTTTAATAATAATAGTAATTGAAAAATGTATAAAATAATAACTGCAAAATTATTAATTAATAATTGAAACATTGTTATAAATTGTATTTTTTAAATGTGATTAAATAATATGATAATAATAATATTGCTATCCATTTTTAAGTTTTTATGGATCCCTTTCGGGTGAAAGCCTCCTCCAAGGCATTCCACTTTTCTCTGCGTTTTTCAGTGTCTAGCCATCTACAGCCCGCCACCACCGCTATTTCACCCATCTAGCACAAGTATTGTAATGACGGCGGCGGCGCCAGCAAGAAAAACGTTACAATAATGTTACATATACATTCATAATACACTTACTAATTACTATGTTCGTGTTGGATACTGGTTTTAAAACACAGCTTGGTAATAAACAACTGTTGTGATTTATTTGATTCGTGGGTGGCGTAATGAGTGCATAAGATATTCATTAACATCATGTCAAGAGTACTTAGCACCTTCCTTCCTTTCTGCTGTAACAATAGATTCATTCATCATAATTTCATCACTCATCATCATCATCATCATATCAGCCGAAAGACGCCCACTGATGATTAAAGTTTTGGAATTAAGTTAATGTCAGTGTTTCTGGAGGTTTCTAAAATCAATCAATCTGCCTAGCTTTTTACCAACCACATTGGGGTCAGCTTCCAGTCTTACCGGATTCAGCTGAGTACCAGTGTTTTACTTGGAGCGACTGCCTATCTGACCTCCACAACCCAGTAACTGGGTAACACGCTCCCCTTGGCAAGACTGTCAAAGATCTTCAAATGACAGCCGGGACCAACGGCTTAACGTCTTAACTTGCCGAGGCACGGAGGAAACTCGGTGTGTTGAAATGTACACCCATCCACGGACCGTACTCGTCAAGCGTTGCTTAACCTTGATGATCGACCAGTGTGGCTGTTATTATTTAGCCACGAGCTCCTCTGGAGGTTCCTACAAATAATGGTAATAATGAAAAAAAAACGCTTTTGACAAATTATTCAATAAAATTATTAATAAGCTTTTTTGTGTTCTTCTCAGCAAACCCTTTCATTTGATACCTTTAACATGACAGTGCACAAAAAATATACGTGTATGCAAAATTTCATCTTAATCGGTAGAGGATAACTGCTTTAAAATTCAGTTGCAAGATTTGACCCGAACACACATACAAGATACATACATTGCAAGTTAATTTAAAGCTTGTAAAATCATCAGGATTTTTAAATCTCCTTTTGTTTTCAAGTTAAATCACCTCACAGTTACTTTCGTCATAACGAAACATACAAACAATACGTGGAATAAGCGATCAATGTCAGATCTAGAGTACAATGCAATAGTTTTATGTAATAGTAATTATGTAGACTGCCATGGTGGGCGCTCAGGTTATGAGGAACGTATGAAAGTGCTCAACAATAGTGCTATTAGTGTCTGTTGTCAAAATAACACAACATAACTGTGCGAAATAAAAAATAATCATAATTATCTATGTAATAGCCACTTTCGAATATCGAACAACTTCGATCACAGAACCACAATGAAATATTTACGTCATGTATTATGATGTGTATTAAACAACATTATTATGCCAATAAATCGTAATAATTTATTAAGTACCCATCTTGATGCGCGTATTATAAAACTGCACGTAGAGAAAGTGCAGATTGAATTGAAGGAAATGACAAAGATTCTTCAAGTATCTGACGACGAAGATCAAATGTGAAAAGCGACAAACTCGCAGGTCGCGTAAATGCAGTCGTGTGGGGAATTTTAAGTTTAATATGTAATGTGTGCAAAATTGACTGCATTTTAACTTTATTAGAGGTTCGGATATATTGCACAATATATAAAGTAACACGAGGAAGAATACGGAAGATCTTCCACACAATAAATCAATCACAGTCATGATCATATCACAACTATGTATTTTTGACAGAAAATAAAGAAAGAAAGAAAACATTTATTACTAACTGTAACAGAATATGAACAAACACAAATTAGCTCTGAGGCACAATATTATATCAGTATGACAAAAGGCGCAGGCTCAGCACATGCTGAGCAGGGATACTGATTTCCTCTAACAGAAGTTAAATATTGGTTCGTGCATCTGATATAGTATAGCAGTAGGAAGCTGAAACATATGTCATTCTAACAGGGATATTGATTTCCTCTATCAGAAGTAATATAGTTTCATGTATCTGATATGGTTGGAAACAGATTCCTAGAGAGTTGATTATGCGTTGGTTATGTGTTAAGAGGGAAGGGTATGTACCTACATTAATAACAGCAGGATCTTTATCTGCCACAGTTAAATTAAATTATTTTATTTCGCAATCAACAGGTTTTACATTAAATTTGTAGAGGCCCTCTTTTAGGTACGGATATAACTCTACCAGAGAACCTCTGTCCTCCATATCAGTACATTACATATAGAGTCTGTTAAAAACATAATCAATATTAAATGAAAATGAAAATTCTGTTAAAATGAACTTAAAATAAATTAAAATTAAATTAAATTAGAAATCAAATAAAATTGAATAACTTATAAGAGCTATGTGAGTAAACCGTTATTTACTCCAAAGTAACCTTCCAACTTCGTAATGTTATGACTAGAAAGGAGGTTGCTATTGAGATGACGATGATCGTTGATGAAAAACTTAATTAAAAAAATCAAAAAACCCGACTGCTTCAAAAGCGAACTAAAAAGTCGTAAACAAGGAAAAAATCATGCTGTGCAGTCGGAGGATACATATTCGCCGGCTGGCTGACCAAAATCTGGTGTATCCTCCGCCTGCACAGCATGATTTTTTCCTTGTTTACGACTTTTTAGTTCGCTTTTGAAGCAGTCGGGTTTTTTGATTTTTTTAATTAAGTTTTTTTATTTATAACTTTTTAGTTAGTTTTTCCGAATTAGATACATTTAAACATATAAGTGTTATATATTTTTGAAATCACCTCTTAAAACCCTTTATTTTGATACCCCACACGATGGGTTTGGAAGAAGAGGAAAAAAAATTTGGGCCCCCACAATATGGCACCCAAAATCCGCCATTTTTTTATTATCCAATTTTAATGTAGCCTATGACACTCGCAGAGTTAAGACGCATCGATTGACGTACGAATCATCAAAATCGGCCAACGCGTTTGGTCTCTGGAACGCCACATAGGAACAAACATACATACATACATACATACTTACATACATACATACATACATACATACATACATACATACATAGACTGATAAACACATTACCCTCCTTCGGCAGTCGGGTAAAAACAGGGATCTGCGAAAGAAGAAAACATGCTACATAGAATCCAAATAATTTGGGATTATGGTGAAATTGATGACAATGAACCATCCACCAATCCTCAAGCGAAAGAAGATTATGAGTATAGCCAAAAGGTAAAAAATATGCTAATGATAAGGGTGATCAATTGAGGAAAGATTCTTCGAAAATCCCATTTCGTAGTTTCTAGAAAATCACAAACTTTAACACAAAACAACGTCTAAAACTTAACGCCTGTCTAGAACTGCGGTAATGTGAATACATACAGTCACTTCACTCACTTGCGGTTCATCTCGCGTACAAATGACATCAATGAATGAAAGTGCATTCGTTCTCGCTAACTCGGTAGTCTATAAGTGTAGTGTCACTGCCATAAACTTGAACGTAAACTTGATGGGTTTATATGAAGCGTGATTGAACACCCAAGTCGTGAGAGATGGTAAACAAGGTTTTAAATACCGTGTAATTTGTATTGTTACTATCTGAAAGTCAGTTTCTGTTATGACATGAGCTCTTAAGAAAGATCTCACTTCAGAAGTGGGACAAATCAGGCTTATAGAAAAGGTTTCAAAACGATATCTTTTACTGCAAATTGTTTTGTCTTGAATGGATTCGAGATGTTTTTCGAATTGATTCCGAATGTCTGCAGTGTGCGCAGATATATTGTGTACCTTCATATATAGCTCTAGTATGAAATAATAAATGTATCTAATTACCTTGTAATAAGTTATAATTTAAAAGAGCATTATAATGTAAGTACAACGCGTAACATCTTGAAATGAAAGTGAAATTATGTATGAGATTCTGCTTGCTATCTCTGGCATGCGGAGAAATGGGTCATTGTGCTCAGGTAGACATATTATATGCGAAAGTAAACTATACAATAGCTATAACTTATTTCCGCATAGGTACTATAATATGGAAAAAATAGTTCTTAAACGATCTCTCGAACTCAATAAGAAATATGTTAATGAAGCAAGACGTGCTAAAATTTATAAACAATAGCTTAAAGCATGTTAACTTCGAGTAAATAAACCGTGAAGATTACCAACACGAGCAGTAGATCAGATTTGATACGAACATAAAAGTTATCGTTAGTTTCCTTCCGGAGCACCAAACGATACCGAATGAATGTTTAAATTGATAGTCAAATTACAAAAAAAAGAGCATCAATTGTAGCAGAAACCAGGTCGCCAGTAGGGGCTCTCGTTCGTATGACATCTGTGTCGATAAGTGCATCAAACCGTGATCGGGTGTGACGCAACGCTTCCGGCTTCTATTACCTCATTGTTGGGTTCGGAAGCTCACCGGCCCGCTCCCATTCTTTCAGCCAGTGCAGTGAAAGGGTCCTCCGATACACTTTTACCCTTCCGACAGCCGGGTGCGCGCCACCGAACGCTCTCTTATAAATTCGGTGAAAACACAGCGACATCACATTACGAATTCGGCGGCTGTACGGGCAGGCCGACCAATACACGGAGATCTTTGTTTGTGTTGTGCTCCAAACATTGTGAAGTGATTTAGTTTCATCTACGCGACGAGTATATTAAATAAGCATCTAAAATGAAATTCACGGTGAGTTCGCGATCTGTGATAAAAAAAGTGCTAGAATTAAGTGTTGGTGGTGTTGGGGGATAACGAGAGCTCGAATTGGATTTTAAGGACACTTGTGTGCAAATATACATTTTTGAAAAGTTTAACTGTAATATTTTGTTTTAAAATCAAAGTAGTTAAAGATATTGATTTAATTATTGTAATTACCTATAATTTTGATACATGTATACTACATACATTGAAAGATATAAGTACTAACAAGTTTAATAACATCACTGTAAATATAACATCGTTGAGTGTTGCTATTACTGTGGTTATAAGTATTACATCGTTAACTGCCCATTCAAACACATAATTTTAAAAGTAATTGATGAGCCTCGATTGCAATATTTATTACAAGAAAAATACATTTATTATGTTTAAAGTAAAAGTGGAAAAGTGAAATTTTTATAATGTGGGCGTAAATATTAAACATTGCCATGCGGGTCGTCGTTAAACTTGCACTTGCACGACCGCAGTATTTGGAAACCAGTTTTTGAATTACTTTTGCGTAAAATATAATGTTATATTATGTTTATCGTTACCATTCGACTTGATTCTCTCCGACAATTACTATCTGAATGAAAGTATATAATTATATTTTATCTGTTGCAGATCGTTTTCACCACACTCTTGTGTATATCGACGTCATGGGCCGTGCTGGCGAAGAAGGTGGAAGATAAAGACAAGCGCGAGGCGGCGGTGGGCTACGGCTCGCAAGGGCTCTCCGCGCACAGCTACCAGTCTCCAGCATCGTACGGCCAGGGCGACGCCAGCGCCATCAGCGTCGGCGCCGGCTACAGCATCGGCGGCGCCAAGCCCAGCTACAGCTTCGGCGGACAAGGATCGAGCGGAGCCCTGCAGTACTCCGCTGAGGGTTTATCTCAGTTATCGCCCAACAGTCACGGCAGCATCCAGCTAGCTCCTATTACTTTACAACCCAGTAACGGAGGTGCCTACACGACCGGAGACCTCTCTCAGTTAATGAGCCAGCTCTCCCACAGCCTGGGCGCCGGAGGGATCTCGCTGCAGCCTTCAACCACCGTTGCGGAGTTCCATCAGGGCCAGGGAATTGAGGGTGCTCAAGCAGCCCAAGGTGGTCAAGAGTACTCGTTCCCTCAGTTCTCATACGGAGCCCCCAAGCAGCAGCAGCAATTCGTCTTATCTGAACAGTTACAACATCAATTATCTAGTGCACCTGCTTACTCCTCTGGCACCAAGGGCTTGGGTTCTTACTCCACCGGTCCGGTCCTGTTCACTCCTTCTGAGAGCCAATCTAACGCACCCGCGCAGTCTTATGGATCTCCTAGCGCTGGACACTCGTTTGACGCAGGATCTCTTTCTCTCGGCGGAGGCGGTCACTCATTAGCTGGACTTGGACTGGGATCTGGACTTAGTCTTGGTGGAGCTGGACTTTCTTTCGGTGGAGCTGGACATTCCTTCGGTGGAGCTGGACAGTCCTTCGGTGGAGTTGGACAATCCTTAGGTGGAGCTGGACATTCTGGTGGCATTTACAAACAATTGAGTAGCTATGCTGGCCCCAGTAAATCTTCTTTTAAACCCTCTGCTTACCTAGGTTCATCTGTCCAAGGAGAATCTGGCCACGGCCTGTCCAGCCAGGGTATTTCTAGCCATGGTTTGTCTAGCCAAGCTCTGTCCGGTCACGGTCTGTCTGCCTTATCTGGATCTTATGGTGCTCCATCTTTCGGTAGTTTCCGCGGTGCTAGTCACGGCCTGTCCCTTAACACAGGTGCTCACGGTGCCAGCTTCGGCGGATCTCAAGGAGGTTTCGGTAGCGGCTCATCTAAATTTATTGCCCCTGTTTACCAATCTGCCAAGGGTGAAGGATTAGAAGGTGCCAGCGCTTTCTCTTCAGGACATGTTGCTCCTCCTGGAACTACCTATGGTTTCCCTAGCGGTTCTTACTCCTCCAATAACGCTCACGCAGCTTCTTCCAACAAACCTTATTATGTCACTAAGCACCATCACCACGCTTCCCCAAGCAGCTTTGGAGAAGGTAGCTCATCATACAGGGCACCCGCTTCGAGCCACAGTTCCCTAAGCTCTCATTCCTCTGGCCCCAAATACAGCTTTGGTAGTTCAAGTTCCCAATATTCACCAAAAGACGCGTACGGCGCTGCCAGCGAGACTTCGTACAACACTATCAAATACAGCGAAGAATTGAAGCCACGAGCTCATTAAAGTAAGATTTCGCGAATAGTTTTGTGTAAATAGTAGTTGAGGGTATTGTGCGAGGGTTGTGTAGGCGTGGTTCGAATGGTCGTATGGTGTATGAGAGCGAAAGTATTACTCGGTGTTATTTATTTGCGTACACTCCGCTAATTAGTTGTGCGGGCACCACTTTGATACTCGCCGTGAGCGTCAGCGCATACGTGCCGTGTTTTAGTTATCTTGTCGGTGTGCTTTCTTTTCGGTAACATGTGTATAATTTGTATAATCATGTAGCTTGATATCTTTCATCGCAGACTGGTTAGAAACTCGTTTGTTAGCAATAACAATATTGAATCATGATGCGCATCTAATCTGAACAACCACCGCTTGGAACTGTTGTGTTAAACGACGTGAATTTCTGTAAATATAGTAAATAGTTAGGTTGTCTATTTATTATTTTATAAATTTAGTTTTTATGGTTGTTATTGTTATAATAAAATGCCAATAAAATATTTGACTTTCATTTTCCCGGGTTCCATGTTAGAGACACTTGACTGGAAAAATCATTCAGAGTGCGTAACTTCCACAGGAAACATGATACTGCTTGGGTAATCGGTACTTGGCGCGCATCGCCAGTTTCACTCATATGAAAGTACTATAGGAAATTGAAATAAGCCTAATACCGCCACACGGCGTTGTCGCCTCGCTTCCGCGTAATGGACTCGACCGGACAACAACACCATGTTGAGAGCAGCTAGCTTGTCAACCACCTGATTGAGCAATAGATTTCATCTCAATTAACACGAGACCGGATCTTAATTCGAGTGGCTGTCGGATGTGACGTGAAAGTAGAACAGAAGTATCTAATTAAATGGTAACAGTAGGAACAAGTAGGTGAATAACCTAAGCTTGATGAGACAGATGTGGTTCCGTTCGTAACACTAAATATTAGTTGCATAACGTATACGAAACAATGGGTTGGTCCTGATAAAAGTAGAGCAATTCACACATACACTAAAGACTGTACTTTTAAACATATAACTTTTGCAAGTAACCTAGCGAAAGATGGGCGATGTTTAATACAAAAATCAGAATCAGATCAGCAACTCTTACGTGTCGCATGACACTTAACGCATAAGATGATAGTTGTTATAGTTCGTTTAGTGTAAACAGTTACTTAATACTTCACGGTCGAGGGACCATGTACAGTCCGAACTAGAATGGAAGTCGACTGCATTCACTTCCGAATTCTGAAATGTTCCTTACGCAACAGCTCACGGTTTTAACCGCCACCTAAGGTATTATGCATTCAGGGTACCGTTGTTGCAATCTGGATTTCTATTGTGTGCCTGAGATTGATGTTGTTTGTCACAATATTAGCATTCTCATGAGCGTCCGTTTTAAATTGTTGCGAATGTTTAACATTTTGGTGTGTAGGCATTGGTTTCTTTGTAATTTGTTACATCGTCTTGTATATTGTTACTTTATTTAATTTCAATATATTTTTTATTAGCGGATGCCTCGCGGTTTCACCCGCGTAGGTTCCGTTCCCGAGAGAATACAGGGATATAAAGTAGCCTATGTCATCCTGGGATAGTGTAGCTTCCCAGCGGTGAAAGATTTTTTGAAATCGGGCCTGTAGTGTTTAAGTTTATTCGTTATATATAAAAATACAAATCTTTCCTCTTTATAATATTATTATTAAGTATTTTTTGTTTAAGTATTAGTTGATTGTAGGAAGCCACGTAATTGTTTCTTCATTGTTGTTCATTCGAATTGTTGACAATGATCTTACAAACAAATTCAAATTACTTACAATTTCTTTAAAGAATGTCGTTGTAGAATATTAATGATTAATGTTTCAACAACGCATATCGATTATTGAATTCATTGTATCGTATTTGTTTGTATTACGTAGATTGATATTATCACAGTAATTAAAATTTACGTTTGCTAGGTAACAGTAGGTGTTCCGACAAGTTGACGTTTTCATGTTTCCTATTCTACATTGTCGTGTAACTGGGGAATACTTAGTTTGGTGAAGTTGTTTGACAAACAAATTGAAGTGACTTATAAAGTTATGCTTAGAAATTAAAACGGTTAAAGCAAATCAGAATTGATATTCGAAATTGTTAATAAATATAGCGCAAGCAATAAAAATAGCAGAATAATATAATTTTTTTTTTATGTCACTTGATATATTTTTTACTTAAAATTCGCTCTCATTTTATAACCTAATCGATGCAATAAAAAAATCAGAGTCCTTCACTTTTTGATGTAACGTCTATCGTATTGATATTTTTCGTATAATAATGTGGCGATATCACCCGAACTATAAAAACAAGTTGATTGATACCCCATTCATCAAAATCGACTCAGTAGTTGAGGTGCTATGATGAAACACACGTAAATAAAAAATATACATAGACTCCTAAAATTATAATTTTAGGAGTCTAGTAGTCCTTCCTTCTGGCTTTGCCGTAGTCAGGTAAATAATTAGTGTAAAGATGAACTAACTATGAACATTAAGGTAACAATTGTTGCGTCCGATCAGCCATGGTCCATTAATATGGTTGAAATTGGGAGCGTGGTAACTGGTTAGACCATAATCAGATTGACCAGAAGTTCTGCTTGATCAGCTTTATAAATAAACAATACCGGCTTTATTGACCGACTGACTTAATTTCGTCTCGGTTGAGTCGGTCCGAGGGAATGCAACTGTTTGTTTTGTAGTGGTACTATAGTTATTACGTTACTATTATTACCCAAAGGATCAAATTAAAGTCAAGTTGGAACGTTGCAAACAACAAGGTGACGCCGCTCAAAACTACGCCTTGCCGTATACATACACCGGCGTCACCATGTTGTTTGCAACGTTCCATCTTGACTTTTTATTTGATCTGAACCCAAAGGGATATTTCGAGTATTTAGAGTGATGATCGGAGTCCCATCCATTCATCCCATACATCGGTCAAACGATCAGTTGGTCGATGAACATTCATTACTTATTGAGCTCACCCCTCCCCCCTTCGCTGCTCAGAAAGCCGTTGATCCCGGTTCTCATTTGTAGAACTTTGATAGTCGATACGGTAGGTAGTCTGAATGATGCCAGAAAATCTGACTGTCTTGGCAAGGGTATCGTCTTACCCAGATCTAAGTGCTGGTGGTCAGATAAGCAGTTACACAATACACTTTTTTAGGGTAGTACCTTATAGAAGCACCAAGGAAGCTAGATATGGTCGCAAGAAATGTGTCCCACATAAGTTTTTTTTTGCAATGTTACCTACACATTATTTATGTACAGCATGACAATTTTTTATATGACACACATTTATTTTATTTAAGTATACATTATACATGTCAACTTGCAGTATAAAACTGATTTGCATCCGTCACCTCACACATCAGGCACAGTTGAAAACCAGCGTCAGACACTAGATGTCTGTCATTTTTTCTGAACTGGGCCTTTTTGGCGCAGCCGTGAGGCACACTTTCCAGCTAACTTCTTACATCAGACTTAATACTTTTTTTAAATTTGTGATTTATCTGATGTATATTGTTGTTGTTTATTAATGTTCTGTTAATTTGTATCTCATGTGTATTATTATGTGTGTGTTTGTGCGTGTGTTGTGTCTTATATGTCTTTTAGTCTGTGATAAATAAATGTACTTTCTTTCTTTCAGTTGCTCCACGTAAAATTCTGGTACTTAGTTGCATCCGGTAAGATTGGAAGCAGACACCAACAATAAAAAAGGTTAGGCAGATCGATTTTTTTGTGTTTACGTGGCTTTCTGCTCTGTTATTGGTATCGATAGCATTTAATCAGTTATACAAACAAATTGTAAGATAATAATGCAATTTTACGAGGCAACCAGCTGAGAAAAATAATGTGCGAAAACGATAGTTACACATAAACATTAACATAGCGTTTACTCCATCCGTTAATAAATCACGTACGATTTTACAGTTTGATCAATTGGAACGTATAAATGGCCTTAAAAAGAAATGTATAGTAAGTGTTTACGTAACACTTGATTTAACCTAGATATGGCTGGAAACACCTTATATGAGTTGAAGTTCAATGTAACTTGCTTATCGTCTTTGGAGTAAAAGGTATAGTTTGGTTAATTTGCAGGCAATTCCTAGTAGTATGGAGCCTGTATCCCCGACGCCTTCGTATACAATCTCTTGTTCCAAAAAGTAAAATTTCAAAATTTAAAAAACCCCCACATATTTATCTTGCGAAAACACCCCGATTCAAACAGTAAATCGCCCATAACTTTTGAAGGGCTGAACCGATTTTATTCAAACATAGCTAAGAACACTCTCGACAAAATCACCTTTCAAACAAAAAAATTAAATCAAAATCGGTTCATCCGGTTAGGCGTTATGATGCCACAGACAGACATAAAGATACACAGATACACAGATACACAGCAAAACACGTGCAACTTATAACACCCCTCTTTTTCCGGCGGTGGTTAATTATAAATAGTCTTTGTTTCATCATGTGCCATAAACACATTAATATTTATAAATTATAAATATGCTTATAAATTATGCCACTACGCTACAGTACCTACTTCTGTAAAAGGCAATAAGTACAAAAATATAACAAACACCTAATAAAATTAATTATAGATGCATGCGTACTTTCTGCGGAACGATTTATTATTGTATTCATAGTGCGCAATTATTATTACGATTTGTTTTTTAATCGTTACCAAGCAATCATAATATGCGTTGCGTTATGAAATAAAAATAATAATCGTTTGAATATGAAGTTATATGAGGAGTTTTCCCACGTTTTATGGAAGACATTGTTTCCTGGTTTGACCGTCTCGCAGCTTGAAATTATAACTTTCGAATCTGGAGTCGTATATGACGTTGACATGTAAACGCCATCTTGATTCCGATGTCAAAAAGGGGTAGTGCTATTTGTCCTGTATATACGTATAAGGTTTTTGTCCTCTATAGCTCCGTCTTTATTACACACTGGATTCATGATGGCTTTAACACGTCTTAGTAAGATCTCGAGGTTCTATTTAATATTACTGACAGTGCGAAATATTTGTCATAAAAGTCATAATTAAAAAACCAGCCAAGTGCGAGTCAGACTCGTGAACGAAGGGAAAAACACGTTTTTTATATGGGAGCCCCACTTAATTATTTATTTTATTCTGTTTTCGGCTGATGTGGCCGAAAAGTTCTGGAATGGCGACCGCGAACCGGAAGACGATGCGTTGGAAGGCCTCCCACTAGGTGGACCGATGACCTGGTTAAGGTTGCGGAAAGGCGCTGGATGCGAGACGCACGGGATCGGTCAATGTGGCGACGCCTGGGGGAGGCCTATGTCCAGCAGTGGACGTCTTTTGGCTGAAATGATGATGATGATGATTCTGTTTTTAGTATATGTTGTTATAGCGGCAACAAAAATACATCATTTGTGAAAATATCAACTGCCTGGCTATCACGGTTCATGAGATACAGCCTAGTTACAGACGGACGGACAGACAGACAGACAGACAGACGGACCTCGGAGTGTTAGTAATAGGGTTCCGTTTCTACCCTTTGGGTACGGAACCCTTAAAAATATATAGCAAAGAATAAAACTGTCGGATTATCAGAGTGTCACCTGTCGGTTGTATTAAATAGTGTTCTGGATGGTACTAGAATATCACCTGTAAATAACTGGTGGTACTGGCACTAAAGAGCGTTATAAATATTGATTGACATTTAAAACCTATCAAGTTTTCTTTGCATTGTTAATAAGACACATATACATAAAACAGAAGGAGAACGATGCTAGTGTGATAAAATGCAAATTGCTCTACGAAAAGGTAATTTTATAAGAGTGGGTACTGCTCTATGTATCTTAAGATAACATCAAGATCTTGTTCGTTTGAATACCGAACATGTGTAAAAATAATTTACATAGAAAGAATAAAGTAAATATCTCTCAATGGAATTAACAATTCGGAACTGACTTTAGATGAAGATAGGGGATTTCTGTTTTCTTATACATACTGTATTGTACAGCAACATAAAATATTACATAAAGGTTTTCACCCATACATTGTAAAAAATATAAAACAGATAGCTTGGACACGAAATGGAGTTGCACTTGGAGCGAATATGAATGTAAAGAATTATTATTATTTTATTAAACCGTACCAATCAGATGTTAATGTTTCCTTATTCGATGTAATCCTGTACGTTCTGAATAATGAGCAGCAGTTTTATAAGCTGTTGCATGGTTACATCTGATCTAATCATTCATCATTTGTCAGCTTAATTGCATGGATCCATAAATTATATACGTTAGTATTTAGGCATGAATTACTCATTAGGTGAGTACTGTTTGAACATAATACTGTATTACATAGATTATCGGGAACAGGGTTCAAACTATCGGAAGTTAAAGGCTCCAGAGAGAAGGTTCGCTTAATAATACGCGCCGTGTCCAGGAGTACTGCTTTCTGGATCAAGCTGTATCTCATTGCCCGAGGAGACGAGGCTCCGGTGTTGGTCGAGGCTCTTAGCTATTATGCCATAGCCCGTCACGACCATCGGCACTGTGACTGCTGTATTTAGTGCCACATCGGTCGCGAGCTAGGACAAGATAATTAGTTAATCGTGGACAAAGATGGTAAACCACCATTACCATCTGATTTGATTAGGATTAAAAGAGTCTTTTATTTGGGAATTTACACTCCCAATACAATGGAAAAGCCTCTTATCATAACAACAATAAACGAACGTATCATTCAATAGCGATTTCCGAGTTATCTCAATGAACTCCAGATGTTATTTTCATAGTAAAAACAAACTATAAAAAGTGTATGTCCAAATGAAAAGGTCGCATTGG
Organism: Orthosia gothica; assembly: GCA_949775005.1. Lineage (NCBI taxonomy): Eukaryota > Metazoa > Arthropoda > Insecta > Lepidoptera > Noctuidae > Orthosia > Orthosia gothica. Next base: position 12,708,203 of record OX459044.1, read on the forward strand.
TACTTCCCAAGTATAGAACAGGACCTAAGGAATGCCCTCACAAATTCACAACCGGGGTCCGGGTCCGGCCATCTTTGATTTAATGTGCTACACATTAAATCAAAGATGGCCGGACCCCATTACCTGAACTTACGATGGCCCATTTACGATAGATTTATCGCAATCTGGCTTGTGATCGCTAATTGACAATAAATGCTAGATCTAAGGAAATATATGACAGTGCTCAATGAAAGGTAGATTGTCCTGTCAGTACAGTTACTGAGAAATAGTTCCTGTTTATGTGAACTTGGAGGTTTTAATGTTGCTACAAAGATATGAATCACAATTAGTTTATTAGATACTTAAGAGAGTATCAGAATCTTTGCGAAAATAATCTCTGGTAGCTTCTCGACGAAATTATTGTATGGATGTTGCTGTATTGGCATCAGATAAGATAGACAGGGTCTAGTCTGGAATTGATAATTTTTGAACAGTTATTTAATGTTTTTAACCGGCTGCAAAAATAGGAGGAGGTTCTCAATTCGTTGAATTCTTTTTTATATATGTTCCCCGATAATTCAAAGATGCCTGGACCGATTCGGAAAATTCTTTTTCTGTCTGAAAGCGCATTCCCAGGTGTTCTGATCTGAAGAAAAAAAACTTCCTGGAGAAATCAAGGAGACTCCTCAAATATTATAGGCATATATAAAGTGATTTCGGTTTTTTGATTAACATGGCAAGCATTTATACTCAGAAAGTATCATTTGGTGAATTGGAACTGATGCAGAAGACCACGTATGGCCACCCACTGGAACTCCTTAATGATAGGTAGATATGTCACTGGTATAAGTCTATCTATATATTTTATATATATAATATATATATAGATAAGTTCTTTAGCTATGCAATTGGCGTTTTGTCGTTCTGGCCACTTTGATCTCAAATATCTCCTCTTTGGTTTAGAATTCCAATTTTAAATTTATACAGCTATTTACTCATGCTTTTGTGTTTGGAAAACCATAATTATTATTTTTTTTTTTTGCGCCAGTCAGTTTACAAAATGGAAAACTTGAAATATCGCGTTATTTACGAGTACAAGTTCCATTGTGGCACCAGTGCTGCAGAAACGGCTCGGAGGAATAATATGGTGTATATATGATGTGTATGGTGTTGGTGTCGCAAAAGAAAACACAGTGCGTTTTTGGTTCCAACGTTTTCGTTCTGGAAATTTCGACCTGCAAACAAGCCCCGTACTTGTGAGCGTTTGGTGGACTAGTGCCAGTGTCCTTCACTACTGCTTTCCTAAATCTGGCCGAACGATTACGGTGGATGTCTATTGTCAGTAAATGCAAACCATGATGGAAAAGCTACCAGCTAAACAGCCGAGGCTGGTCAATCGCTCTAAGCCACTGCTGCTTCAGGACAACGCTAGACCAAACACTGCTCAATAGACGGCTACCAAATTAGAGGAGCTTCAATTGGAATGTCTAAGACATCCACCGTATTCCACGGACCTTGCTCCAACAGATTACCATTTTTTTCGAAATTTGGCAAACTTCTTGTAAGGGAAAAATTCAACTCCGATGGGGCAGTCCAAACCGCCTTCACAGATTTTATTGATTCCCGTCCGAATGGTTTTTTTGATAAAGGGATCAATTAACTACCTGTTCCTCCCTTACAAAACGCCAATAATAATAATACCAATATATATAAATATATATCAGGGATGTTAAGAATGTTCGCGTTCGCAATCGCATTCGCATATGCGAATGATTCGCATCATTTCAAACACTCGCATCAACACTCGCATCAAAGAATGCGAAAGTTTAGCGAATGCGAGTGTATGCAGGTTGAGACAAGTAGGAGTGGGCGGAGCGGATCATCAACACGTGTTTGTTCCTTTGAGTTTGTTTCTAGTTGTCACTTGTCGATCAATCAGTAAGCAGGTATTGTGATTAAGGGTATTAACACAGTTTCGAGTTGTGGGTTATTTTAAGCTAGAATAAGTTATTATAAATAGTTATTTAGTACTATATTTTTGTAATATGGCACCGGGAAAGAAAAGTGAAATATGGCTATATTTCACACCTATTGATCGAGATCATGCAAAGAAAGAAAGAGAAAAAAAGAAACAAAAATATTTATTTGTGACCCGCACATGAGACACGAGAAATAAGCAAAGCAAAGTGCAAAGTGTAATATTTATTATCTATTGAAGAATCTATAGTGAAAAAGAAGCATTGGGACGCTAAACATCCAGTGTCGCAAAAAATGTATTGCCGAATAAGTGAAATGATAGTTTTAGACAATCTTCTCAACATTCGCACTCGCATTCGCATTCGCGTTCGCGAATGTCTAAAATATGACATTCGTAACATCCCTGATATATATATATATATATATATATATATATATATATTTATATATATATAAATGGTACTGATGAAAATAGTAACATTGAACTGATCTGATGATGATGCCTGATGATAGACACTGGAACTCCGAAATAAAACAATGTATCCTATTCGTGTTTGGGCTTATTGGAATTGTCAGGAGATGTACTTTGGCTATAAATGATTTACATGGTAATTTGAGGTAACAAAACTAAAAGAGAAAAAAAAAAAAAAACTAAAGATTGAAACCGACTTACAAAAAAATCATTACAAAGCGAAAAATAACTTATTTTGCCAAAGTCAGTTACGAAAAACGAAAATAATAGGTACCAAAGAAACCGACATCGCCGTGTTTTTAGAAGACGGTTTAATTTTTTTGTTAAAATATTTTTATGTGGAACTATTTTGTTTATTTTATTAACAACACCATCTATCTATACGGCATCGAAAGTATACCACTCTAGTTTACATTTTCCATCGAAACCAAAGTTTTAAAGAGCCATGCACTGCAGGTGAAAGGATTGATTCGCGTTACTACATTTGCTAGATCACTACAGATGGCGCTAACGTAAAGTATTGCTTATAAAATATGATACTTTATAAGGTTTATAGAGTAAGCAGTGGTCTAACGTGGTAGTAATCGAAGATTTAAAAAGCTTCCAGAACTGTTACCGATGATTTTGATTATAAAACTTTTCAATGTTTTTTAAACATTATGCCGTCAATTAGGAAGGCGTTTTGTAATAATATGATGCGCTGTTTATAGTGATCTTGAGCAGTCCTTCAGTATTAAAAGCGCTTTCACGATCAGTCGTGGATATTAGAAGGACTAAACCTCATGGATACTTAAAAAGTACGTCGCTCTCTATGATATCAGTGATGCTTTAATCATGCTTTTTACCGTAGCAAGAGCTACAATTATCATTAGCAATTCACTAACAAGAGAAAAGAAGCATTTTTGCACAACAGTTCTGCTAAAATAAAAATAAGGTAATTATTATCTGAATTATCAGCCTGTTCAACACGCCTACATTTCTTAACAATTTAATAACTTTATTTTTGTGCACTTAACTGAGTAATTATAGTCCATTATTGTTTGATTCGTGATAATGCTTCGCTATTAAAGTCATTAGGAGAAAAGAGAATGGTAGTGCCATATGGTACAATTTTGTACAATCATTGCATTAGTCTGAAAGGGCATGCACGTGTAGTGTGTATTTATTGTCAATTTCTAGGTTTTGAATACGTTGAGGTGAAGCTTTTCTAGTACTGTGTTGTTGGGAAGGGACGAATTCGCCACGGTCTTTCCAAGGAAGCAATAATTTCATCTCCCTTCAGTTTTAAATTAGCTTCTCAAGGCAATGTTTTCTACAGCTAATGTTTTTCATTACATATAATTTTTGAGGGTGTGTCTATGATTCATTCCCCATACCATTCTAAATTATATTAATCATCATCATCTTCCTGCCCATGTTACTTGTCCCCTGTCCCAAGTTACTTGGGGTTGGTGCAACACGTATCCATTCTCCCATCTCCATTCTGTTCTCTGTCAGGTATATCGACATTGCTAATTTACAAGCTTGAGAAATACTGCAATATAACACACATACGAGTGACTGACATCTCCTCTTGCATCAAGGAAATCAAAAATATACCGCAAAAGTGAATCTATAAATCATTTTATATATTTTTTGACATCATTTATTGATTGATGATGGTGGATATAACCACTTACTTGGGAGCTTCCGGTACATACTAATAGACATTTATTGCGTTATTCAGGGATTAAGAAGCACTCACTTATTTTATGATTAGGTTGCCATCCTGTCGGAAGTTGCGTAAGTCAATCATATTGGTACAGACATAACTTGATTGATAGGAGACATCTTTAGATTAATTGAGTGAGAACATCAAGCTGTTAGGTGAGATTGGTCGATGAGAAAACTGGTGTAACTAAATTCAATAAAGATGTAACAGTTAAAAACTTCAAATATGTCAGTAACGTTCTAATCTTCGGAACAACAGTGCAAGAGTGTGAACATGATGGATGGAGCCCAATCACGCTAAACTTAACAATCTTTTATGTCAGCTCCATGATTCACCGAGGGACAACACACTGCCTAAACGCCTAACGTTACAAGACGAAAATAATAGAGGAAATAGAACTAATATTTGTTTTAGAAAGTGTTGTAGAGCATTCAGAAAATATTTATAAAACACTACATCTATGACCGGGCCAATCGGGGTGTTCAGCCAACACTAGTTCCATTATTTTCAGATTATTTTAAAATGGAACTAGTGATTAAAAAAAAACAAAGTTCAATCATGGAACTGTTAATGGTACTAGTGGCAACGAAGGGAAGTTTCAACTACAGAAGTCGCGGCCAACAGAGAATCTTTAACACAAATAAACACATACAAAAGGACACAGGAAACAGCTAAAACAGCTTTTTGCTTCCATTCCCACAAAGCTAAATATAACACACTTGTGTGTTACATAACCTTCAATTGCGTGGAAAGGAGCGGTGTGCCGGTGTTCTGCAATTTTCATTAGTAGCCACCTGCTAGCCACAATTAGAGGTAATTCGCGCAGGCGCAGTAGAAAGTTTGTGAGATACATTGGAAGCCCTTTTAGTTGATAATGAACTTCCTTAGAACTGTCTCGATTTGTGATTGGTCGATAGGTACTGTAGAGCTAGTAGGTAAACCTTTTTGTGGGTTTGAGAAGTTAATGGCAGGCGATAAAGAAAAAATATTATTCTTGAATATTAATTCGAGAAAATTTGTTTCTATTCCTACCAAGTCAAGTATGAACTTTTGCTTTGTGTATTTTAAGTTGTTTTGTGAAAGTGAACATATACGTATGTACTGTAAGGACTTACCATTTGAGAAGGCAACCTACTTGCCTATTAAAACACTGGCAATATTTATTACTTGAAAGATGTATGAATTTCGAACAGAATAGCTGTAGATGTTTTTTGTTAATTTTCAATGTGTCAGAATTGGACTGAAGCCGCCCAGAGGCAGGCGTATTGTAATATCTTACTAAATATATATAATATAAAGTTATTTTCCATGTTTAACTGCTGATCACCCTATCTACCCCCTTACATATTGGTGGAGGATCAGTCCTGGAGATTCTGTGTTGAATCTCCAGGACTGATCTGGCTTCTGTACTAATACTACCGGAGAAGCGTACGCACTCCTCGATTCCCGAATAAGATATAGGTCCAAATAGATAAGAATAAGTTATGATTATTAAGGTTTATATATAGGAAAAGGCCCGTTGTCAATAAAAAAAAAAAAAAATGACAACTATCGAATTTGACATAAGGAAGTTAATAGAGATGGGAATGTAGGAAAAATGTATCGATAGTTTTCTTGTCGAAATTTTCAAATAGTATCGATATATATAATAAAATTATTTCTTTCCGTTGCATGAGCTGTTGATGTGCTGATGGGTAGTATGCTGCTGGGCGAAGAAGAGGCTGGCAACATTAACTATGCATCGAAGAAACGACTATTTATATAATGAGCAAGTTTGTAGGTGCGAAACTTCCACCAGGCCCTAGAGATAAAATACAATAGATGAGGAATAGTTGTAACTGAATCCGACTTTGCTAACGGGGCATAGCCTTTGCAAAGGATGTCGAGTTGACATCATCGGTCCAGTTGATGACTGTTGTTTAAGAAAGTAAATATATTTATGATGTTAAGCCCTGGTGTAAGTTTGATGAGTAGAATTTAAATTCGATGCGATCCAGCCTTTCCTTCTCTGGCCTGATAAACGCACGAGATCGAAATATTGTATCATATCTGAATTTTTGAATTTAAACCCCATCCGGGTCGATGTGAGTTGACGCATCATTCTTATTAGTGTTAGGAGGACGCCTTGTACCTTTTTCAGAGGTTTTGGCCAAGGAGGTTCAAGCATGACTGCGTTGATTTGTTAGTGCGTATGTGCACGTCAGCTGAAGTTAAAAGCACATATCGGAGTATCCGGTAATTCGTTTGTCATGATTAAGCCTTCCCCTTTTAAGGGTCGTACCTCAATTGTACTTTGATTCCTCTGTTAGGTAAATGTTCGGGTTAGGATAAGGTAGGATTCATATATCCTTTCAAGACTTAGAATAGAAGCACCTCATATGATTCTGTGCGCCTATTCGTAGGGGCGTAGCTCATGTAAGGACTTACCATTTGAGAAGGCAACCTACTTGCCTATTAAAACACTGGCAATATTTATTACTTGAAAGATGTATGAATTTCGAACAGAATAGCTGTAGATGTTTTTTGTTAATTTTCAATGTGTCAGAATTGGACTGAAGCCGCCCAGAGGCAGGCGTATTGTAATATCTTACTAAATATATATAATATAAAGTTATTTTCCATGTTTAACTGCTGATCACCCTATCTACCCCCTTACAGTACCTACCTATTAAAAAGAATTTACAAAAACTATGGGTTGCAATGGAACTTTAACTTTGTCTTGTATGTTTGTTCGCGTTTGTTGTCCCAGAATTCGATAGTTATCTCAAATTCTGAAGTCGAATATAATGCATATTTCAAAAAAGAAGACAACTTTTTGATGGGGCGTAGGTAGAAAACCGCAGACATTTATTTTTATTTTATTTTTATAAGGTACTCCGATGACTTATTCACTAATACATATTACATACAAGACCTTATATTTCTATTAGTATAATTTGTCACTTAAAGAAGTACACAACTTAAACATAAGTAAAAAATACATACAAGAGAACTTTTCCAAAGTGATTTAAAATAAACTAAACATAATTTTTGTTCCAATTAAATATAAATAAGAGCTTCTTTATCATAGGATGACAATATAAAGAAAATACAACATCTGATTTACTTAATAAATAAATAAATAATAGATAAGCAGATAAGGCCAGTTTAATTTTATTGTAATTAATGTATACGTCAAACGACTGCAATAAACATGATCAAAATGTTATGGTGAATGGTTGGGGTTCATAACTTTTTTACGTAGACTTATAGGGCTTGTTATGATAGAATAGAATACATTCCTATTAAATAAATAGGAATGTATTCTATACAAGAGCTAATATGCCTGTTATTTGCTCCAATCCTTCACAACACTTGATATTTTATCGAGATGATCTTATGGTAGTTACCGCATCGTTGCTGATTGTAAACTGTTTACGAAGATGAACTTACGTAACGCGCTTAAGCTTTTTGTAGATTATAATCTGCTACAAATTCCTTTAGATTTTTGTCTTTTTGGTTTGTTTTGTAACTTTGTAAAAGTTCGTTAAGTAATTTTTCGTGAAAGGGTTCGAAGCTTCTATGGCGGAGAGAACCCTAAACCATTCACTCTATAGCTTGTAGAGATCTTACTGATATAATAAATCACGTTGCAATAAAGTGACAAAGCAATGCGATATTCGCTCTAATTATTACGATAGAACCCAACACGAATACTTTCGACTTATTTAGGGAGAAATATGAAGGTATGAACGCAACGCATTTCCGCTTGCCGCGGTAGGAAACTAACACTATCAGAGTAAACTGGATACGTTCCAATACAGGACAAAGACCTATCGAGCGGTCACTTCCCTCGGTGATCTGGAGCTAAGGAAAGTTGTCCACGGCCGCTCATATAAATGCATGAACTTGATACCGTCTTGCACTTTTCCGCGAGCCCCGGTGAATAGAACACTTTTCCTTTCGCAATACGCGTTTTCCACTCAAGTAAATAATGTAATTATATTCATACACGCGTTGCTGCAAACGTTTTACATAATGGCGAAATGGGAACTTTTGGTGAGTCTGCCGTGTAATGTTAATGATACTAACAGTACTAACAAGCGTTCAATTGTAAGCAGATAAATGTATTTGGGCGTTCCCTCTGAAGTCATTTATTACAACTCGTTGAAGCAAAAGTAAATGTTCTCAGTTTATTGTATGATGCGAAATAAATATGCATTGCGATAACGAGGAAGCTGATTGATTGGCTTCTTCGCGTTTGGTAAAAGACTATGATTGATTGAGAGGTAATTTGTTTCAGATTTTCGTCGCTTTCGCTACACTGGTATGCTGTACCGAGGTCGAGGATGTCGAGCAGAAGAAACGGAACGCGGGAAAGGGGACGAGTATAAATGCTATTCCAACTGGAGCACAGAAACAGGATTACACCTACAGCATTTACTCGCAGAATCCTAGTTCACAGAGCGGTTCAACCAGCCCATCTTACCAGTCACAAGTGTCAAATTCGTTCTACCCAAGTCAAGGAAGCAGCCAGTATTACTCATCACCAAGTTCACAGAGTGAACCATCATCATCATCCTCTTACGGGTCCCAGCAACAGCAACCTCAGATAAATCTGCTACCCCCACCGACCACCTCTCAGTTCGTACCACTGAACTTTGTACCAAATCCTGGTTACCAGTCAAAATACCAAATAGTGCCTTCGAAGCAAAATGGGAATATCCAGTTGGCTTTTCTGCAGCAGCCGGCAAGTTATCCAGCTCAGCCGATTGTTCCTTATGCTCCTCAACTTTTCTCACCAAATCCTACAAATCAGATAAGTCCTCATCAGAATCCTTATAATCAAGTGCCTCAGGGGCACTACAGCATGCCTAGTTATCAGCCTTTGTCTCTTGGTGGATCTTATTTGGGTCAGCCATCGACTATGCTTCTATTTGCTCAGCCGAATCCCTCTCCATACAATAATCTTCTATACCAGAACCCGGTCCAGAGTTTCTATAACTACTATCCTTCGAATCCCCAAAGCAAATACAACGTTCAGCCGTACGTTCCACAAGGATCGACGACTGAATATGAAAAGTTGCAAGGTCCTATATCTCAAAGTGTACCAAAGGAGGATAATAATGATGTTGTTCACGGTAGTGAATATACTGGGCCACCGTCTGATGAAAGCTCAAGTTACAAGAACGCCTATTCGGCTAGTCATAATACTTATGCTAAACTATAGCCATGTCTACCCATAAGCGCCTAAGTAGAACTGATATATAGTTACTTGGAAATATAGTTGCCATTACGTTAACCATATATATTTATTGCAAATGGGAGATTGTATAGTTTAAGTAATTAGTTGTGTTACGCATATTGTAGTATGTTAATTTTGTTGGTAGTGTTATTGTTATCTAGTTTTGTTTGGAAATAAATGTTGCATGTTTTTTTATACCGCTTTTATTTTTGTTAAATCTCAATGCAAATAATGTTTTGTAATAAATACCTAGCATTATCTTACCAGTCCTCCCTCTCAAAGACAGGATGAATGTGTTCCAGCAGTGAGATCATTAATAGGGTGATTATGATGATGACCAGTCCTTTAGCTTAATTGTCTTGACCAATGCCCAAAATGCGTTATAATTACGTGAACGCGCTTTTGGCGTAGGTGGGTGACAATCAGGAAACCATAATACGTTCCGTTTGTGGTGGAACTACTGAAACTTATCAAAAATTCAGACGAATCTGCATTTTGAATCTTTAAATTATATAATTTTTTTACTTATGTTTTGATATGATTTTAATAAACTCTTATTAAGTATCCCCATCAAGGATCTTCAAGGTTAAGCAACGCTTGACGAGGTCGGTCCGTGGATGGGTGACCATTTCAACATACTGACTTTCCTCCGTGCCTCGGAAAGCGCGTTAAGCCGTTGGTCCCAGCTATCATTTGAAGATCGTTGACAGTCGTTACGAGTAGTCAGAAGCTTGAGATCTGACACCAGTCTAGCCAAGGGGTACCGCGTTACCCAGTTACTGGGTTGTGGAGGTCAGATAGGCAGTCGCTCCAAGTAAAACACTGGTACTCAGCTGAATCCGGTTAGACTGGAAGCTGACCCCAACATAGTTGGGAATAAGGCTAGGCAGATTGATTATTAAGTATCCCCATAAAAATAAAAAGTTATTGACGCCTCAACACTCTTTACCCTCAAATATGATAATAACAGTCTTAAACACACCACTATGTAGATCAAATACCAACATAAACAAACCAATTTCACAAAGCTGATATATAACATGTTTGTACGTAACAGTTGCACTCTATAATTTACTCCGAACTTCGAGAACAGTGGTCTTGACTGCCCTAAATTGCTTGCGCTATTCAAACAATCGAACCGTAGAACAGGCAGAACACCCTGAGGTAATATTAATACTCCTTTCTGCATTACTGGTATTTGCTGGGAACACAATGCAAGCCAGATATACTGCAAAAAATAATTGGAACTTGCGAACTTTTTTATTACTAGCAAAAAAACTAGTTTAACTAAGTTATAGTTTTCTAATAACTAAAGTTTGCTTAAATTGTTGTAATTTTTAGGGTTCCGTACCCAAAGGGTAAGAACGGGACCCTATTACTAAGACTCCGCGGTCCGTCTGTCGGTCTGTCTGTCTGTCTGTCACCAGGCTGTATCTCATGAACCGTGATAGCTAGACAGTTGGAATCTTCACAAATGATGTATTTCTGTTGCCGCTATAACAACAAATACAAAAACAGAATAAAATTGATATTTAGGTGGGGCTCTCATACAACAAACGTGATTTTTTTGCCGCTTTTTGCGATACGAGTTACTAAAGTAACTTATTAGAAAATAAACATTAATAAATAGTCTTTACTAATAAGCAAATAGTAAAACTATGTTTTGTTGCAACAAAATATAGTTTTACTATTTGTAAGAAACAAGATTTATATTTAAAATATGTATATTTAAAAAAACAAGTTTATATTAAAAATAATTACATTGTCACAACAAACAAACGTGTGTGGTAATTTCATCTCAATCGAACATCTGGAAGGAAGTCAAAAACTTGCAAGATGAAACAGGTGAAACTAAAAAAAAGCTTGTAAAAAGTTCGCAAGTCCAAATTTTTTTTTCAGTGTTTTTTTTTCTTTCTATCTGTAGCTTTGTCTGCAGTTCTAAAGTTATAGTAGTTTGCATAATACGGGTACTGTTGTTCTTTCAAATTGATTTCTTTAACGCCCTCTATTTGTCTTACTCAGTTGTTATAGTGTTGTAAGATTTTCGCATGGTTGTAAATGTAAGTGAAAACGATGATTAGGTATGTTCGAATGATGAACGAGGTGGGGAATTTGGGTAATAGAACGTTGTATTATTAATGCGGAATGGTGTTCTTGTTTTTGTTTCTTCGTTTTATGACAGCTACTTCCGAAATTGAAGTTATTTTTTACTTTTTAGGGTTAGTATTTGGAAGTCGGTTGTATGTTTTCGGAAAAATGTTTTTATTTTTCACTTTTTAGTTGTGGTACATATGTATAATGCCCACAGTTATGCCAGAATGGATTTACCGAATAACATGAAACTTGAACACAACCGGTGAAATTAGAGTGTACCAGGGTGAACTGTACACATCTGCGTACCCCTTTAGAGCGTACCGGCGTGATGTTATGTTATGAAATGGTGTAAAGAATAAACAGACCTGCGATTGCAACAATGCCGAGAGATTTGCCGTCATTTATTGAAGAGTTCTGTTGTAAATCTTCGAAGTTCTTGATCAGATATTGAAATTTAAATGGGAGAGATTAGTAACAGCTTTCAAATAAAAAAAACAATCATCAAAATCAGTTCACCTGGTAAAAACTTCTGAGGTCTCTCACATAAAAAAATACAGTTGAATTGAGAACCTCTTCCGTTTTGAAGTCGGTTAAAAATGTTGCGCCGACCCTATGTCACATGGGACAAGGACAGGAAGATGTAGAAAGAAGGAACAAAAATAACATTCATTTATTTTATTTATGGGGGGGTGTTGAATGATTTTCAAGAACCTATTTTTTGTTTACGGTGGGAAACCTACAGAAGGCGCCTGTACTTTAGGGGAAAAGACCAGGGAGTGTGGTATTTTTACCTCACTAACACCACCCCGATGATCATCAGCACGTAGAAGAGGCTCCGTGAAAGAACCTTTACCTACTAGTTTTCTCTCTAACTGTCTACTGCACCAGCTTTAGTTAAGATAAACTGCAAAGCACATGTTTGCCATAGATATTGCAATTTATAGAAAGAGAAACTTGACAATATAATTATGTTGCTGAAGTAAGACATAACGGCGATGGAAAATATTCCTTTATAGCTAAACCATTGAGACAAAAAAATTGCATAAACTTTGCAATATTCTAAGTGTTAGCGAAATATATATAAAAAAACTGCATGTTTTAGTTGCATGCCAACGTTAATCTGATTTAGTCATGTGATGAAGAAGACGAAATATGTAAATTAAGATTGCAGATTTTAGTCACATGCAGTAAATCTAACTCAGTTATACAGAAGAGTCATCAAAAGAATGTTACCGTTAGCACACCCAGACTTATGAAATTAAATTCTTCAAGCTATAAAAGTCTGCATAAGATAATTTACGACATGACTCGTCAAAACACGTTCTTATAAAAATAATCTTAACAAACGATGCGCCCGCGCCGGTGTGGTTAATAAATTGAGCGAAATTATCCGTATGATGGACGTGAGAATTAACGTAATCACCGTCGTAGTGGCGTAAGAGTTATCATCAGTAGAGGGTGACACAAGGTCATGTTGTAGGCCGAAAGTTTTGGTAGCGCTATAAAAACTATTTCTATCATTTGTCGAGCCGAAATATCGAGAGTAAAGGAGTATCTTTTCTTGATGAGGAAGAGATCGCCGAAAGCGATAAGGTCTCCCATTGTATATTTTTAGTTTTAAGTTACTTTTGTTCCTGTATTTTCCGGTGTACAATAAAGTATAAATAAATAAATAAACTTCTAAAGCACCTTACTTCAAAGAAAATGAATTAATAATTAACAAGAGACATTTCGTCTGTGTTGTTATGTTACCAAAAACAACACAACTTATTACAGTATTCTTACAGGCTAGAAATAAAGGTTACATTACAAAAGAGCATACGTATCCGAACTAGGACGGATCCTGTATTTCGGCATACAGCGCTAAATGTGTTTCAAGTTGGTCTCGCTGTGCTTTCACAATAAGTTTGCATTCATAGTATAAGATATTAATTAGCAGTTTCATGAATTCCATATACCTTCATCCTACACCTGCTATGCTAGAGCCTGAAATACTTAATCATCGTTCCCATATTCTTCACCAGTCAATATGCTTTCAAGCGTAAATTGCGGTTTTATATTCAACGGGGAGAAGGGATATCTCGATAACTTCTATTCATTACTTTATTAAAATATATATATATTTATTTAGGTATGTATTATTTAAAATATATATGTGTGTGTATTTTAAACAACTTGTTATTAGTATTTCTTTGTTTTACTTTTTTGGTTGTCACCATTTAAATAATGCACCTGCTATGGTATCTCTTCACCACCCTTGGTTGACTGGTAGAGAATGCCTAAGGCATTAAGTCCACCATTGTACCTTTGTGTATGAAGTTTTAAATAAATAAATAATATTCTTTCCATTTCCATGTCTTTTCCTATTTTTATTTAATTTGTCTTTGCTCAATTTCTGCAATAAAAGTTACGGCCGAACCACCGAATACTACGCCGAAGCCTACGCCGAAGCCGAACAACTACGGAACTTTGGCCCACCTCTACTGATCACTACAGTTCGGACACCTCATATCAGCAGTGAAAGGAAGCTGCGTGCTTACTTAATTGCCAAGAGTTTTATTTGTATCATTTCTAAGATGCGCAATCAGACGCACCTGTCTTATAGGGAGTGTTCACTAATGTTTTAGAGCTGTGTTGTGTAATATAATATAACGTGTATGTAGGTATGTTAGGATGGGTTTTTTGAAGAAGAGCACCTGTCTGTAATTAAGGTGGAAATGAAAAGTGACCTGGATTTAAAATGTTTTATAAAGTTAGTCAATTTGTTGGTGCTTTCTAACTTTTTTATTACTGTTAGAGGTAGACTTTAATCCTGAGGCGTCTGTATAGCTTGTTTCATTACCTAATGCGATGTCTGTTAAGGCGCAGATTCCCCTCAGTAGCTGATTTTGAAATGAGAATTACGTCTAAACGACTAGTCGTAATTTTTTGGAAAAATATATGTTACATGTATACTGATCATTTTCATAATAATTTGATCTGTAAAATTTCAAATTTTATTCGTATAACATAGAAAGAAGAAGAAAGAAAGAAAGAAAAAGTGTTTATTCGCCACAAAAACGACATACAATTTTTGATTTTTCCTTAAATTACATAATAATTAATTACATATTAATTAATTTGTAAAGTTATGTCTAACACGGACAGAAAAACGACAATCGCAGCAAAACCGCAGGGCGTAGGTATTTTATTGAAGTTTTCACCATCTAAAAGGCAATTTAATTATCCACATTTTGATCTCAAGTTTTTTTTTATAAAGTCATATAATAATAAGGAAAGTATAAAAAAATACTGAATTTTGCGTCCCACGGGTGTAAAACGAGGGCGCGTTTTGTTCCCTGAAGGTCGATGGCGACTGTCATCGTCTTAATTTATGGTTGTGCCTTCTAGGTCCAGAAGCATAAGATTTTGCAGAAGAGTACCTAAATGACGGACGTACAAAGGAAGTAAGGAAAATTATGGAAAACTCATTCCCTGTAGGGGTTTAATAGCAGATATAAGTTTGTATATTTGTCAATCGAAAATCCCATAGTAGAAAGCTTATATTTCATAAGCTGTATTTCATTTACTATTTCTTAATAAATAGGTATAGTTATTTCAGAGATTTGAGGCCTTGACGTCGGTGTTACGTAGTAACAAATAGGTATGAATGCAAAAATCTGCATATTATCAAAACGGACACGTCTAAAAGCATGTGACTGTTACACATTACATTAAAATATGTAAAGAAATGCTAAACACACCAATGATCTCATTTGTTTAGTGAATTTGCATTTTATGTAAATATTTGTGTTACTAACCTTTCTATGTACGCGATTACATTAAAATTAAATAATAAGATAACAAGATAACCATATTTTATTTTATTTTTTTACATTTCCTCGTGGGTGCGTTTACAAACATTTAAACTCACATACACAACACCCAGAGCCGGAACAACTATCTGTAGGTCATAAAAATATTTGCTCCGTGCGGGAATCGAACCCGTGACACGCAGCGCAGCAGTCAATCGCTTAACCGCTGCGCCAATATTGGAGACCGATTTTGAAACTGCGGGCAGAAACAATAGTTATAGTTCAATATTATGCTTTCTGCCCGCAAAAATATTTATGAAGTTTTGCGTTAAATTCAAATGCAGGTTATTTTTGAACATTATTTCAATTTCATCTTAAATTATATAAGCTTTTTGTTTGTGTTTAATCAGAATACCATATTTTAAAAAACTATATAAATTCAAGCTGCTTTTTAACTATAAATGCATCTAGCAATTTGTGGTGCAAGTGGACCTGTATGTAATTTTGTTTGAATGTCGGTCAAGTATTACTTATTCTTTGATCATTTCCCCCTTTCTAAACATCTTAAAAAAAACAATTAAAAAATTAACATCACCGTAACTAAATCCCACCATTAATATTTGTCACATCCTATATTCGCCGTACATGTTCAATTTGTATTACTATTAAGACCGGTCCGCACATCTGTAACGCATCTCTAATAGGTACCTACACGTAATACCCATTAATTATAAAATGGCCCCATACGAGTCCTATTTCATATTATTTGTGGTTTGAACAACTTTCGCGAACGACTTTGTAAGCTTCACTAAGATTAATTATTATTATTATTTCCGTGTCAATTGATTTGAGGTTGTGAGATAATTGGGTGGAGAATCTTCTTTTAATGTTTTAATGCTACATTTAAGTGGTCAAGAAAAAATCTTCAAAAACAAGCTTACTGTCAATTAGTTTTAAAAAGCCTATATTGTCAATTTATTTCCTTGAGAAATTTATTTTTGAAATAAGTTCCAAAAGTATTAAAGAAGCCAAAAGAAGCACGAGTTCTTAATTGGAATAAGCCGTACCTTAGGATTCGGTAGGAGACGGTCAAGGTTTTCAAGACACCAATCATGAAAGCAAAAAAAAGCTCTTTGTTTTGTCTGTTCATCTAACCTTGATATTTAGATAATTTTTATATATTAACCCCAATCTGTTCACATACCAATTGCCATCTCAAGCTTGACTTTATATATTTGCATTTATATATTTGTATTATACTTACACATACTTTGACCCACATTCAGTGTTTCATTCTATTTTGTTTGTTATCTATATATTCTTCTATTTTATTTTATTATATAAGTCCTGTTTCTGTAACCAGTAGGCCCTATCAGAATATCAGCGCAGCGTTATTACCTTTTTTGGATATCGCGGCACATGCTGAGATAGGAGCCTTTTTGGTCTCGCACAGGGTTTTTATTTTATTATTGTTTAAGTGTATGCTTATTTTCTCGTGTCTCCTGTGCGGGTCACAAATAAGTATTTTTCTTTCTTTCTTTCTTTAATAAATCTAGATTAAAAACCAGTACATACGTAACGATATATCAAATCATTATCTAGATTCGTCGTAACTTAATAAATCTAGATTAAAATTAGTACGTAACGCTATTAATTCAGTGTTTCCAATTAGGACATTTATTGCCAACAAATTGCATGAGCTTCTAATTTTGTAAATGGAGCTTCACTATTTCTTAATAAAAATAAATGAACTGTGTATTTTTATTTGGCGCCATTTACATCATGTGGTATGCATTCGAAGCTAGACTAATTTGCATCAAAACCTCGTATTTTTCGGCATTTCTTTTTAATCGTCGAAGTAACGAATTACGTGTGAAACTAATTAGAGGAGTTTATTGCTGATAAACTTGATTAAGGTCGGAAAACTCGTATGTATTAATGCGTATAGATACATCTTCTTGTGTACGTAATCGAGTAAATTATATTGATTGGTTTTTAGTACCTTTAATTGACGATGTTCCTACCGGGCAAGTTTGAAATATTGCAAAAACATTTGAGAGCGTACTCGGTATTAGGAGGGAATATTTTTTAGAGAATAATTTAGCAAATGAAATTAAATTGTCACGTTTTCAGGATCGAAATGCTTGACTAAGTTTTAATCTTCATCATCAGCTTATAGGTCATCTTATCTATTCAGCTAAGTAGTACGTTGCCGACGTGGCTGCATAGGGATGTTTCCTGGGTACAAAAATTATAATTCTATTTAGTCTATCAGTGAGATTATCAAATAATATTGGACCCATATTTTTTTTTTACCAAATAAATAGTAAATGACAATGATAAGGCGCATCAAAGTTCAAGACTTGTGACGTCACTTTGTCAGTATATAGCGTAGCACACCGTGACGTCACACGATATTTCAACGTACTGTATTGTTGTAATTTTTGTTTGCTTGGCAATAGAAAAAATACGTGTTCAATTATTTTAGATTATCTAACTGACGGACTAAATAGATATTTTTGGTCAACTACCCTGGAATCATTGATATGGCGAAGGAATAACTGCGTTTCCTATCCCACCACGAGCTTGCCGATTTGCTACAACACGTCATACTTTCGGTCCATTGCCAAAATAAATCAATACATAAGTGCAACTAAAACCGCAAAGAGCTAAATAAATTTTGCACGTCAGGTACTCAAGTTACAGTACGGTACCTATCGCTATCGGCAGCTGGACACTGATCCCTTTACGTGAAAGTGATCTAGACAACACAGGTTCTACCGCAGCCCACGCTTCCGTCCGCCTTTGTAAGGGAAAAGGGAAGTATCTCGTAACATTATAATTGATGTGTAAAACAAGTCATGCATTTTATAAGTTAGGTTTTTTTATATCCACATTCGTTTTTCTTGCAGTTTATTTATTATGTACTAGCTTCTGCTAGCGGCTTTGCTGTTGGACATAGGCCGCCCCCAGGCGTCGCCACATTGACCGATCCCGTGCGTCTCGCATCCAGCGCCTTCCCGCAACCTTAACCAGGTCATTGGTCCGCCTAGTGGGAGGCCTTTCAACGTATCGTCTTCCGGGTCGCGGTCGCTATTCCAGAACTTTTCGGCCCCATCGGCCATCCGTTCTGCGAGCAATGTGGCCTGCCCACTGCCACTTAAGTTTGGCAATTCTTCGGGCTATGTCGGTATCTTTGGTTCTCCTGCGGATATCATCATTTCTGGATCATCAAAGGAACATATTCTCGGGTTAAAAGTATGCTATGTGCTATTCCAGAGTCAGACTATAATATATCTCTGTGCCAAATTTCATCCAGATACGTTTAGTAGTTTTTTTTGTGAAAGGGTAACAAATATACAAACATACTCACAAACTTTCGTCTTTATAATATTAGTGTGACTTATTTAATACTTCATGCACACAAACGTACAGAAGCGGACTTAATGCCTTAGGCATTTTTATAATTGTTGAACTTTGGGTGATGCAGAGACAAATATTGATAGGTGCAATATTGAGTATAAGTCACGATTAAGTAATATTTATTAAAATACAAAGATATACATACAAACAATCATAACAAATACATACAATACGTATATAATATACACAAACAAATAAACTAAATACACGTTTGGAGATAGGTGGAACAGGGTGTAAAGTCCCACAAACCTCCATAGAAAAGGGATGATCCTCCGACCAGACGGGTGTTGTGTCTGGTCCGGGCAACTGCCCAACGGTTGTTGTCGGACTGTTGTATGTGTTCTAATCGCGCCGAAAACTTTACTTGCGCGTTGCAGGATTTGTGTGACGTCATGTCATTAGTTCGTAAGTGGCGTCGGTGCCGCTACACACGAATTTACATAAACAGATAGTGGTAACAGATATTGGAGAACATTAATGCTGTGACGATACTACTGCTTCGTGGTCTCGTTACACGTACTGTGGATAAAAAGGCTGTTGCACTCAGGGATTATGTAGGGTTTTATTTCAGTCAAGGCATTTTCATAAACGGACAAGGATTTTTAGGGTTTTTCAACTTTGTCTTTATAGTGTCAGCAATATCTATTGTGGCAGGTGTCCATAGGCATGAACAGCTAATTTCAATACCTAAGGTGGGCCACCGTCCTTGCCAAGATAACACAACATTCCGTTCATCGTTAGCTTTATTACATAAGGCAAACTTTCATACCCATAGTCATGCTTTGAGTTAAAACTACACTATCAGATTGTTCCTTGAAAACTATAGTAATGAATAGTTGTAAAGCATAAAGATTTTGCCTTGAATTTTGTATATTAAATTTCTGACTTCGCAGTTAATCATTGCATGTTTTAAAAGAATGCAGACACACCTCCCACAATTGAATTCTAAGTCCAATCCCAAGTACCTAAACTTTAGATAAGTAGGCCAAAAACTAACATTTTCAAATCTTACTTCATACTTGATCGCCTCAGACTTCTTTCTCAATCGTCTAGACTAGCCGAGTTGCTATAAACTAGTCAAAACTCAAAATCTAGCCTTCAAATTCAATTTATTATTTAATACTTCAAAGGTGAAAGTCCTCGCAGATCCTAAGTTGTATAATGCGGCATTGTGAAAAAAAAATAAAGGGTTTGTCAGGGTTTGCAATAATTCAGTTATTGCAAACCTTGAAGAACACTTTTTTATTTACAAATTCAGAATTTGATATTCATTATTTAACATAAATTCAAGTCCTCTTAAAATCTAATTTAAATAATTTCGTACTGGCTATTGAGAAAAATAGAAGTTAGAACGTACACTAGGACGAAGTTCCAATCGCTATATAATAAGAGGCACAATCCGATAATACATAGTAGTTTATGAAACTGTTGCATAATAAGGGATATTAAAAGGCGAGGTTTTTAATAGTGTCACACGAATGTTTTAATACGTAGTTATGTGCAGTTTCATACACTATTTTATCTACACTCATACACTGGGTTTGAAACTACTAAATAAAAGAAAAAAGTCAAACGAGTAAGAAAAAATCAGTACAGCAAAACGTATGAATGGCGCCAAAACCAAGCACATCACCGGCCACCGCATTAACCGTGCATGCGCTAGAGCGGGCGTTGCCACTGACAAGTATAAATTGAAATCAAAACTTTTTTATAATAAGTACTATAAAAAAATATTTCCCTCCCGCAATCGGGTAAAAATGGCGCGCCCCACATAAGCTTTGCATTACAAATAATAATTGATGGAAACTCCTTGGTGATACGAGTATTATCTTTTTGGATTTACCCTTTATTGTTATAGAAAAAAAATTGTTTTATAGCATTTTTTTGTTAGAGAAAAGTGTTATAATAAGATTCTATTTTAATATTTCGGTATTGTGTTTATAAAGTATGTCAATATAAACTCGTTTTGAAGTTTATAATTTGAATATTACGATATGTAGTATGTAGTGTGTATGTATGTAGTATGAGTACGAGAGTAGATAAAGACATTAAACTGATGAATGATATTCTTGTTTGTTTAACAACGTTGTTTAAGTGAACGAGAATATTATCCTCCATCGAGATCTTTTCAAAACGCACTGACTAAAAATTTCACTCAAAATTACAAACTTCGGAAACATTTGCCCGAGTAGCTACCGTGTTTTGGGGTTTGTCGTAATTCAATTAAACATACATGTTTGAAGTTATGTAACAACTCTTAAATACAAAACCGTTTTCCTCTTTACAGCCTTGAGACGCCACATTAGCAGACAGCTACATATTATTGGGCATGTTTGTTTATATTGGTCAGTACTTCACGCCCATTTCCCACGTATGGATAGTCAAGTGTCAGTTGTCAGTATGTTTACTTGACATGTGATGTGTAGCAAGTGAACCTTATTAAAACTTTGGGCCTGTCGAATAACAAAATAAGAAGTTTCAAAATGTGGGCAACGGTCAGTGTGATTGACAGTGTGATTCTTATTAAATCCCAAAGGTTTAATAAGTATCACACTGTCAATCACACACATATCGAAATGGATCGAAAGAAAGAAGGCGTCTTAAAAGTGTAAGTGAGTATCCGGGAGTCGTTTGGTTTGTTAACCCGACAGAGCATGGAAATGCATCAGCGGCAGCTACTAGAAGCGGCATTTTCAACCCTTTCCAGAACAAACCAGCGTGTTATCGTTTATTCGCACTACGATACTAATGATGATCTAAAGAAATGTATAGGAATTTCTTTTTTTGTTTGAAAGGCAGTTCTTAACAGCGGTTGTGCGCACTCCTACTTTCGGCATCACGAATTTAATTTAGTAGTGCTGCCGTATCTGGACGCGGCAATTCTGTGTTCCATGGTATAGGGTTAAGAAACAATAACAAAACAAAACACGACTATCTCAAGCTTCTGTTCAACAAACGCGTTGAAGCGTCAAAAACACACTTGTCAAAAAAGAAAAGGCTTTGCCCACAAAACTCTTCAAGCGTGACAACCCTACCCGATGCAGGCCACCCGGTGCGTTGATGCCTTGCCAAAAGCCAGCGTGCGTGAACCCTGAACCGCGATACAATAGTTATGTAACCAATGCGGATGCCCCTGCTTTACATAGCTTTGTTTTCGAGAGAAAGAGGTGTATTGTGACATGGATTGCACGTGATTCAAGTTATCAGATGATACTTCGAACTGTGTTTCCAATGCAGAAAACCAGTTCTTTTGAATGTAAATGAATATTACACAGCATTATTTTAATTTTTATTTCCATGAAGGCAGTTCCTTGTGTGTGCAGTGGTGGCCCAGCAGTGGTAATTTGGTCATTGGTTCGAACCCATGCATGCGCTTGACTTCGTGTTATTTATTTTGTCACCACTGCTCACAAAAGCGGTGAAGACAAAACACCGTGAGGGAACCGGCATAACCTTGAACCACAAGTTCGAAGACATAATATGACGTCGACCAACCTGCACTGGGCACACGTGCCCGACAACAGAGAATCTCACTCCCCATAGAGAATGTCTGTGTGCCAGTAGTAGGAACATTATAGGCTGATTATGCTTGATTATGTATGATTCGAATCAGGAAATTCTTTTACTTGTAGAAAACTACACTATCGTTGAATGCCACTGGCTACTTTGTCATCCAGGAAAAACGTATGAGAGCAAAGCCGTAGAAAAAAGTTATGTAATATTGAGTATAACCAGGAAACTAAGAAATGATTCAGTATTACTTATCGACGGGTGTGGCGAAACTTGGGAGAGATCTATTTGCCAAGATTGTGAACTGCTGAGTTGAATGATTGAATGGATCCTGCAAGCCTTTTGATACCAATAAATTTATATTTCAGTTTGTATAATATAAGTCTGTTATACGAAAACATTCCATCGCACTTAGAAGCAAGTTTGATTTGGGCGTGCTAATGATATTCGCTCATGTCCTAGATTAGTTGTAACTTGCCTAAATGTCCTCTTTGGTTGGTCTAGTGGTTTAAGTAGTTCTTGCTCGTATCCTACAGACAGGTCCCACGTTTTTTCTTTAAAGGCTACGAGGTCATCACGCGTTTGGTGTCGTGGAATATTGATCAAAGCATTACTTGAAATCGTTATTAATGTAATTTCTGTGTTCGAGCAAGTATCTATGATCCTGGCAAAAAATTATATAAGATAATTTCGGTCTCCTTTTATTGGTAGCTACAGCTATTCATATTCTTTTATCTGCGTTCCACGAGTTAAACAAATATGTTAACAATAGGCTTAAAGCTATAGGCCTTTGTAGACCCTTTTAGAGCACATCAAATATTTTCTATAAATACTATCGATATGCATGACTCCAGTCAACTTGAAAACATGTCCATTATAGCATTCCTTTAGCGTTTTCTGAATAAAAGCAACTGAGATTATGACTATCATACTTTTTAACGGTGCTTTTAACCCATACACGAGTTCTGGTATGTTATGGAATACGATCTTATTTCAACACTGATAGTGTTCAATGTTCACTGTTGTTTTGTTTTAGAATGTTACGTAGTTTTTAATACATATATGTAGCAAATCTTTTATAGGGAAATAGATAGTATGCAAGTCATTTGGATAATTCGTGATCTTGATTGTTTTTGACCACAGCCGTGAGTAGTCACGGCTGTGGTCAAAAACAATGGAATGGAATGGCTTCAGAATGTTTTTTAATATTGGTTGCACTATTTCCTTGTGATTTGATAATATGTTCTAATGCTGCAACTTCTGTCACTACTTTTTCTTTATTCGATTTACTTCGTTAGTTAGTATGCTTGCTTACATTTGTTTTGAAAGTTTTAATGATGAAAGGCTACAGAAATATGTTAGTCTGGTCTGCGGTTTTTTTGCATCTAGATTGGCAAATATTTTGTCTAGCTACACACGGATGTCTTGTAACTTCACTGATTAAGAGCATTGAGATTATTGGGACATCACATAGCTCTAAAAAACTGACCAATGTCTTGTCAGACTTTGACACGTAAGGTTCCGTACCAAAGAAAAAAATCAGATTTATCAATATATTGGTATTTGTTAATGAAATAAACATTATAAGAAAGAAAGAAAAATATTTATTTGTGACCCGCACAGGAGACACGAGAAATAAGCATACAATTAAACAATAATAAAATAAAAACCCCGTGCGAGACCAAAAAGGCTCCTATCTCAGCATGTGCAGCGATATCCAAAAAGGTAATAACGCTGCGCTGATATTCTGATAGGGCCCACACCAAATTTCAAGTTCATATGTCCATGGAAAGTTAAAAAATCCTTCGGAACAAAATTGTGGGACAGACGACACACAGACCGATAGACAAACACGTGGGTGACAACAATAGGGCTCCGTTTGGACCCTACGGGTACGGCATCTTAAAAATTACTGCGTTATTATAAGCTTCCTCAGTATATTGTTTAATGTTTCCTTTATCCATCTCAATTCTGAATTGGTCATAAATTGGTGTTGTCTATATGACCCGAGATCTCACTGCAAAAATCTGCATGTCATTGTGTTATTGATTAAATTAAATTTTCTTGAATGATACTTGATAGTAGATTAGATTTATGCAGGGTTGCCTGTAAAGCTACCTATGGGGAAATCGATGTTGATGTTTGTATGTTGTTTTGTGGCAATTAACTGCTTTTTCTTTCTTTCTTTTTATTAATTTTGATTCCTACTTTAAGACAAATCTTCCTGTTTTTTTTTAATTATTTTTCGTATTCAGATTTCGTTGAGTTGAATATCTGTAATTACCTCGTATTTAAATCACCAAATAATAATAACTAACACATCAATGAACGCAATATCTTCATTAGTATAAATTATTATATTGATCTTGTTATTATTGATGAATGCATGTACTCACAAAGTAATTAGATTTGGCAATTAATTTTAAGACTGATTACACACCGTAGTACAGAGCAAGACGTGAATGATTACTTAGTTTTTTTATTGGACAGCTTGTAATGTAAAACTAATGGTTTTTTTATCAATCACTCCGCACTATTCCCAAACCAGTGCAACTCCTGAAAGCCAGAATCAACAGTGGTGACCACCAGAAAAGCGCCGAGGCGCTGAAGCTCGACGAAGTCCCGGAGTATGAATTTTTATTAATTAATCAGAAAAGATTGACAGAAAAGTAGTGAAAAAACACCTAATTTTCACTGTGAAGGGATCCATATCAAGCTGGACACAGAACAAATAAGGCCAATAGGCACAATGGGTCGTTTACAACTGGATTAGGCCAGTTGGCTAGCACCACGGATAAAAATTATCATTAAAGGTTCCTAACATTAATAACATGGGTTATTGAAAGATAACTTAATTACTGGACACACATTACTTCACGCCTGTATTTAACGAAGGGTAAGGCAGTGCTGCACCTACAATACACCCACATTTCGCCAGTTATGCTCGCTTTGTCATCAACCTGGTACAAATTACCGGGATATTGCAGAAGGAAAAACCCAAATATTCTGTTTTATTTTATTTTAAACTTGATTGCCTATTCGTTCAGAAAATCTTGCCGCACCAATTATTGTAATTTTAGTAGCCTAATTGCGAAAGTGAATTCGGCAAGGCAAAATGTTTGACCCTTTACCTTGCCGAATTCACTTATGAAATTCAGCTGCTGGTGTCCTGAAATACAGACCTCACGTCTAGTTTAGGCATCAGTCTCCCACAGTATTATTATTGCTATTACGTACCTATTTTGTATTGATACCTCTCTAAAAAGTACCTATATTGTGGTGAGAAAGAAATCCTTATCTAGGATACATATTCGCCGGCTGGCTGACCAAAATCTGGTGTATCCTCCGCCTGCACAGCATGATTTTTTCCTTGTTTACGACTTTTTAGTACGCTTTTGAAGCAGTCGGGTTTTTTGATTTTTTTAATTAAGTTTTTTTATTTATAACTTTTTAGTTAGTTTTTTCGAATTAGATACATTTAAACATATAAGTGTTATATATTTTTGAAATCACCTCTTAAAACCCTTTATTTTGATACCCCACACGATGGGTTTTGAAGAAAAAAAAAATTTGGGCCCCCACAATATAGCGCCCAAAATCCGCCATTTTTCTATTATCCAATTTTAATGTAGCCTATGACACTCGCAGGGTTAAGACGCATCGATTGACGTACGAATCATCAAAATCGGCCAACGCGTTTGGTCTCTGGAACGCCACATAGGAACAAACATACATACATACATACATAGACTGATAAACACATTACCCTCCTTCGGCAGTCGGGTAAAAACACTCTGCCCGACTCGGGAATCGACTCTAGGAACTTATGTTTAGCAGTAGCGCTTGCGACCACAAGACCAACGAGGCAGTCTTATTACTGAACATACGTAAAATCATCTGTGTGCACAATTACTTACACATGCTTCTCTTCTTCTTCCTTCCCTGGTCGCATTATTTAGGGTCGGGTCTCCTCACTTTTCTGCGCCAAGTTGTTCTGTCTTGGGTTGTCTGTTCGGGCATAGTAACTGAAAAGTTTTTTACAATGCATGTCCTCGAAAAGAGCGGTTTTCCAAGCAGCCAAACTGTGCGGAAAGTGTCACTTTTTTTCACTAGTGCTTTTTACTTTCCCGTATCTTTTTAATTCTTAACTCCAACGTCAGCCCGACGCATAGAGATTTTATTATTTGAGAAAAGTTTTAAAAATTAGTTATGTACAGATTATCATTCATATAAAAGGTAAAATAAAACTAATACTTTATTTTAGGCGTTTTTAATTACTCTAGATTTAGATTTTGATCAATAAATTAATTTTAAATATTCATTAAATATGATTGGCAGAACGTATATTTTGCTCGTGCCTTATTGCGTTACGATGTGATAGCTATTCGCACATGCGCATTAGATATGCCCGAGGAACTATTAGTTAATCTGTGGATATGCTGAACGCGCTTGAATAAGCCCGCCATTTTATTAATTTATTTTTTTTATTAATTTTTTTATTTCCTCGCACAATGCATAGTAAAATGTTGTATGATACACGTACGTAAGATGATTTCCGACTCGTGTCGATTTATCCACTCACTCGCTTCGCTCGCTCGTGAATAAAAATGCCACTCATCGGAAATCACCTACCTTCCGCACTTGTAGCATAAATAACTATTGTCCGTCAGGTTAAAAAATATTGGTCACATATTTTTCTTTTGACTTGTAAACATAAAGTGGCGTCGATATAATGCGTTGAAATATCGTGTGACGTCACACCGTCAGTACATTTTATACTGACATAGTGACGTCACAATATCCCACTTCTGAAGTTTGATGCACTTTATCTTTGTCATTTTTTATTGATTTGGTAAAGCAAAAAATACGTGTCCAATATTATTTGATAATCTCACTGACGGACTAAATAGAATTATTATTTTCTACCCAGGAAACATTCCTATTGGGCTTGCTTGTGGTATATTTCCATATTGGACCACCAGGTCAATGACGGGCGGCCTCTACCTCTCTTTTGTTCAGGAAGGCGCAGATTAATTTTAACTACATGGTCCTCACCACATCGCTTGACGTGCCCATTCCAACGAAGGCGGTTTTCGATCATTTTATCGACTTTTAAACCTTTCCGTGCCTGATCAGGATTATTTTATAGAGTGGCATTCAAGTCATTGAGGTAATGTCATGTAAAACAATTAAAGCGTACTTAGGTCTTAATGTATGCAAGTTTTGTGGTTCTATTGACGATTCAAAGTTCTATTGCTTACATTAGAAGAACAAGCAACTAAATTGTGTCATGTTTTTTATTGCTATGGGATGGCAAACAAGCAAATGGACTAAGTTGTCACCAACAACTTGTACAGTTGCAAATACCTTTATTTTATTGCACTTAAACCTACATGGGCGCTTATAAAACGTCACTATTAAGACAGAATAACTAAAGTCTCACAACCACCATTTTCATTGCAAAGGGAGGATTGTCCGACCAGACGGGTGTTGTCTGCTGTCCGACGGTTGATGTTGAGCTGTTCAAATCACGCGGAAAATGTTGATACCGCAATGTAGAAAGTGGTTGACGTCAGGTCTTTTTTGATGTTCATACATATTGTGGTATTCATTCCACATCATTTAGTCTACTTACGTGTTCTTTTGATATTGATCAAAACATGTAACTCTTTTTTATGTATTCTTTGTATTTTTATCACCTGAAAAGCATACTTTTAGTTATCTCTGATTGTTTTAATATCTACAATTTAAATTATATTGCTAATTTGTAAAATCTTGGAATATTTTATACTTTGACATTTTCATCTCATCTGACGTCTGTCCACAGAACATTTTTACTCTAGCGAGCGTCTGTCTTCTATTTTATTTTCTTAAGCCATAGACATAACATAGGTACCATGGACTAGACCTTCCTTAAACTTGTTATACATTATTGTAAGAGCAGCGGCAAACTGCCCCTCTCTGTAAAACCGTTGTTTTATTCGTTCTGGTCTTATTTCATAATTGAGATTTGAATTCAAAATTTAGAAGGGATGGCAGAACGAGGAAAAACGGGCGTTAGCTTTTTAGTTTTTGAATCGGGACTGAACGCCGAAAGTCGGTTGACTACTGAGTAATATAATACCAAGTGTATTTTCTATACTGAAAACTCACAAAAACTGTGAATTACCAGCTTATGTAAAAGTATTATTTTATAAAGTGCTCCAATTAAATATATTTTGTGTGGTTCGCGAGAGCATTATTTCCTGGAACTTTACCCTCAACAATCATCTCTTTGCATCAAAGGCCTCGCTGTTTGGCGTATTGAGCCATTGCCGGCCTCCACACCCCTTGGAGCTTATGTACTTACCCGTTTGCCTGTCTATCCGTCCTTCTATCTATCCTACTGCCTCAAAATCAAAGTCAAATATATTTATTCAATTAGGCCAATAAACGGCACTTTTGAACGTCACATAAATTAAAATTTAAATTTACAAAGTAATAAAAAAAAAGAAATGATTCTACCTGCCCAATTGCCTGCCTTGACCATATACCCATGGTGTCTGCTCACCTGCCTACCTGCCCGATTGCCTGCTTGTCCGTCGTGGTGCCTGCTCACCTGCCTACCTCGGGCATTCCACATCTTCCTGCCCGTCCTGCTGCCTGGTTAGCTGCCTAACTAAAGCAACCCACGCCGAGCCAAGCCGGCCCATAGTTTTTATACTCAATATCCTTTTTTATTAATTTTAGTTTATAATTATTATTTTTATTAACGTGGCTTACGTTTAGCTTCCTCTGAGCTATGTGGAGGCCATACCACAAACTAGACAGCAGATGCGTTGTAATCTCATAGACAAAGATGAAATGTCTCATAAGTCGTTTATTCATTTGCTAACACAGGTACAAAAAACAGTTGTTATAAAAATTACATGCGTTCTATATTATGCCAGAAGGCGTACAAATATTCATGGATTTTATTGATATTAACATTGATAATTTTTATTTGATAATTGATATTAACATTGATATTAACATTGATAATTAATGGAATGCAATAATTAATTGATTTTCTTAAAAAAATTAAAATAAACAAAAAACACATGTATGAGTAATAACAATAAGTTAAGTATACCGGGCTGGTAAAAAGAATGTGTTTTAAAACAAAGCATGAGACGTAGGCATACGTGGGACACTCAGAAAGTTTTGCGAAACTAAAAAAAATTGTTCTATACGTACATATATTTTTATTAAATCTTTTCAAAGTACTTTCCACCAGCCTCTATACAAAGATTCATGCGCCTAAACCAGTTTTCAAAACACTTTTTCCAGTCCGCCGCAGACACCTCGTTTACAGCCTGCTCGAACGCAGCCAGCGCATCTTCCGGCGACGAAAATTGTATCCCTTTGAGCTGATTTTTTATTTTTGGGAATAAAAAGAAGTCACACGGTGCTAGATCAGGGCTGTAAGGAGGGTGACCCAGGAGTTTGACTGGCGTGCTGTCCAGGAAGTCCCTCGTTTTGAGTGCGGTGTGCGCAGGTGCATTGTCGTGGTGGAGCAGTAGCCCGCGGAGCCCTGTGTTTGGTCGCTTGTTGCTTATAACAGAGAAAACTTCTGGCAAACATTTGGTAGTATACCATTCGGCATTAATGCTTCTTTGATCCCGTAAGGGAATTGATACCAAGTGGCCAGTCAAATTAAAAAAGCTAGCGATCAAAATCTTACCCCCGCTTCTAGATCGCTTCACTTTGGTAGGCGTTGGCTCATTTTGAAACACCCAAACAGTCGACTGGCGCTTGGTTTCTGGGTCGTATTGATAAATCCAGGACTCATCACCTGTAACGATGTCGTAAACACGCCGAGACGAGCCTGCTTCAAATTTGTTAAGCATATCACGGCACCATTCCACCCGGGCCTGCTTCTGAGCATCGGTGAGGTTGTGCGGCACCCAGCGTGATACTATCCTCCTCACGCGAAGATGGCTGTGTAGAATCTCGTGAACGCTTCCCGATCCAATCTTCAATATGTGTTGAATCTCCTGATATGTAATTCGCCTATTGTCTTGGATTAAATTTTTCACTGCTAGCACGTTTTCTTCGGTAACAGCCGTCAAAGGGCGACCGCTTCTTTCGTCATCCCCCAAAGTTGGTCGACCGCGCTTGAATTCGTTATACCAACGATACACGGTTGCCTTGGAAGGGCCTTCATCCATGAATGCCATTTGAAGTCTATCGTACGATTCATCCGGTTTCAGGCGACACTTGAAATCGTATAAAATCATAGCTCTAAAATGTTCCCGGCGCAGATCCATATTTCAGTGAGACACAATACTTTGAATTAACTCGCAAAAAATGTGGAGGGAAATTTTGAAATTGGAACTTACTTATTTTTACATATAAATAATCATATTTTCGAAAAACATTATAACTGGCCAGTCTCCCATATATAAAAACTTTTTTTCGCAATACTTTCTGAGGGGCCTGGTACATAATGGAGGAAACTCGGGATCACAATAAGATATTTTGAGTAACCTGAGGTTTAAAAGGAAACCCGTCTTATTTTTCTCACGCACGTTTTAATCAGGTTAGTACGTACTCCTGTAGCTCTTAGGTATAAATAAATTCGACGATCGAATCTGATAAACCTTTAATCTTAATTGAAATCGAACCTCAGTCTATTTATAA
Organism: Orthosia gothica; assembly: GCA_949775005.1. Classification (NCBI taxonomy): domain Eukaryota; kingdom Metazoa; phylum Arthropoda; class Insecta; order Lepidoptera; family Noctuidae; genus Orthosia; species Orthosia gothica. The sequence continues at coordinate 12,739,048 of OX459044.1, forward strand.
AATATACAGGTGACTTTTAATCTATACCTTACGAGTATATAATATAATATTATAAAGCTGAAGAGTTTGTTTGTTTGTTTGAACGCGCTAATCTTAGGAACTTCGTTGGAATTGAAAAAAATATTTTTGTGTTGGATAGTCCATTAAACGAAGAAGGCTATATAGGCTATAGGCTATATGTATAACATCAAGCTACTACCAATAGGAACGGAGCATAAATGGAAAATGTTGCAAAAACGGGAGGATTTTCTATTTGAGAGATTCCGTTGCGTGCGCTGCGTAAGCGGTTAAAGTTTCGCAACATTCATGTATGTAGGGTAGGTAGGTAGCCAGTTGACGGTAGCGAAGCCGCGTGGGACAGCTAGTTCATAGACAATCATTCAGGGAGCGGAAGTACTAAAGAATATAAACATCTTTTATTATGAGACCTACCCATAAATCGCGAATATGTAATATTTGTAAGTATGTGAGAACCATGTTCCTACTTATCAAATTAATTAATTTCCCTGTTAATGCTTTTTAATACTTTATACCTGTGTGTAGAGCTATTCTGGGTGCATCGTCCTCACATATATTAATGTATGTACGTATGTTAATATTGTAAAACACAATTTTTTTTTTTTTTTAAAAGAGTAAGTATGGAGTTTCTTGTGCGTTCTTCTCCATAACAATCTACTTTCCGAATGCACGGTAGTTTTTTTTTTTTTTTTTTTGTCTTATTTTTTTTTTATTACTTTTAATTTTTTTTATTACTTTTAATTTTTAATTTTAATTTATGTGACGTTCAAAAGTGCCGTTTATTGGCCTAATTGAATAAATATATTTGACTTTGAATAACAATCAGCTGTTCCTCATTTTTAGGGTTCCGTAGCCAAATGGCAAAAAACGGAACCCTTATAGATTCGTCATGTCTGTCTGTCTGTCTGTCTGTCTGTCCGTCCGTATGTCACAGGCACTTTTTTCCGAAACTATAAGAACTATGCTTTTGAAACTTTGTAAGTAGATGTATTCTGTGAACCGCATTAAGATTTTCACACAAAAATAGAAAAAAAAAACATACAATTTTGGGGGTCCCCGTACTTGAAACTGAAACTAAAAATATTTTTGTAGGGGTATCTATGGATAGGTCTTCAAAAATGATATAGAGGTTTCTAATATAATTTTTTTCTAAACTGAATAGTTTGCGCGAGAGACAGTTCCAAAGTGGTAAAATGTGGGTCCCCCCCCTGTAACTTCTAAAATAAGAGAATGATAAAACTAAAAAAAATATATGATGTACATTACCATATAAACTACCACCGAAAATTGGTTTGAACGAGATCTAGTAAGTAGTTTTTTTTTAATACGTCATAAATCCTAAACCGCAATTTACCAAGCACGGAACCCTTCGTGCGCGAGTCCGACTCGCACTTGGCCGGTTTTTGTTGAGATGTGCGGACATACTGATGAACTTCTTTTATTTTGGCCATATTTCCGTTGTTACATAGATAAAACTGTTCCTCTACATAATAAGTTACTTTCACCCCCTTAAAATTTGGCAATAAATGGAAAGTCACCCTTTATAAGCAATATTGAAAGGCAGGTGCAATGTAAGTTCTTAATCTGTCTATCAACAAGGACTACTTTCTTCGAGTCTAGTTTTCATGTAAATAACGTGCTTAGCAACACTATATTTTTACATAAAAGGGTGGAATACTAGACAAAATTTCTAGTTTTGTGTTGGAATTTTAACGACGTCGTGTCGATTTGACGGCACTGAGTGGCAGAGGATGATAAAAATTCCAAGTTCAATGATTAGATCATATCAGTCAACTTAGTTTGTTGAAGTTTAAAGCTTCAAGAAGGCTTGCATAATGTACGGTCAAGGGTCAAAAGTGCTGTCTTACTCTCCCAAAACTCAAATGGCTAGTTTTGTCGAAGAAGTTAAATTATCCACAACTGATTTCATATATATTGAAATGCCGGCGCACCAGGAGGGGACGCCCTAGAACATAGACCTTATTGGTGATGTTGCGTGCGTGTGTGACTAGATGTATGAACGTGAGTAAAGCAAAAAAAATTGTAACGATCATAGTTTCTGTAGTTTCTGCAAACCACATGGGAAAAAGGCATGAGTTTATGAATATATATATGATTTAATACGTTGTATAGAAAGTTGAGTATAGACTATAACTACTAACCGTGAAACGTTAATATTATTCTACCTAAAAAAAATTGCCCCTTCGTATTTTGGTAATCTGATTGCACTTTTGACCCTTAACTGTACATAACAATCGGTTCTCCACTTTTAGTATGAAACTTATTAATACCAGCGTCAGTCTCCCGCTGTAGGCAAAAGCCTCTTCTAATACAGGGAAGTTACGTCCTTCTTGCTCAATGCGGTATCAAACATTAAACCAAGCATGAAATCTGATTCCTTGTATGTCTTTTTCTTTTGTTTTATTTTATGTCTTTGATTTATGTCTCTGTTACTTATGGTCTCGTAAATCAGAATCTGAGATTTCTTCTGATAGTTCGCATTCTGTCACAAGACCGATTTGACCAACGTGACTAATCGGGAAAATAAACTGAGTTAGTTGAACTTACCGCGATAAGTTTCATTGGTGAAATCGGCCTTTAATCACAGGCGACAAGCAGCAGTGACAGGCGACATAGGCAAATGTGTAAGGTGAAGGTGAGTCGCGGTACATCTGAATTTGTACGGTGATATTGTCATGTTACTGTTCGTCGCCGGTGAATCGGCCTTCAACTTCTGACCTTCAACTGTATGCATCTGCGCGGGTAGAAGGTTTATCGGATGCTATAGGCGATGTGAACCGGGACTTAGTCGCTGTCAAGAACTGGTCTGATAGATTTGGGGTGTCTGTAAACCCCTCAAAATGTCAGGCCATTGTGATCGGGAGCTCGCGCATGATGGGTCGGGTGGGGATTAGCTCTCTTCCTCCTATTATTTTTAATGGTACCGTTATCCCCATCAGCCCTAGTGTAAAAGATCTTGGTCTACATCTAGACTCAACGCTTAGCTGGAAGAGTCAGGTTTCAAGTGTCAGTCAAAGAGTCAACGGGACCTTGCGTTGCCTGTATCGTCTGAGAAACTTTCTGCCTGCAAAAACGAAGACTATGCTTGTGCAGACTTTAATCTTCCCTATAATCGACTATGGTGACCTGTGCTACTTTGACCTGAACGCGGTATTCCTGGATAAGCTTGATAGGCTTCTAAACAACTGCATCAGGTTCATATTCAACCTGAGGAAATATGACCATGTGTCGAACTGTAGATCTCAGCTCAAATGGATGCCCATTCGGCAGAGGCGAAATTTACGCGCTTTGACCACGCTTTTCTCTCTACTCAACTCTCCCACCCCTCCTTCTTATCTCATCCCTCACTTTCAATATCTGTGTACTTCACACGCTAGGAATCTGCGTTCATCTAACAATCTTCTTTTGCTTTGTCCTTCTCATACTTCTGATTTTATTCATTCTTACTTTCATATTCAGTCCATTCTTCTCTGGAATGCGCTTCCTCTGGATATCAGGACGGCCACCAGTCAATATGCATTTAAGCGGATGTTGCGACATTATTTTCTACACCATTAGCAGAGTCTTCTCAATCACCTTTCTATTAATTTATATATGTTTATATATATATATAAAGGTATTTATTATAGAAAATATATATGTATGTTTATTTTAACTACAATATATACATTATTTTTCAATTTTACTTCAGTATTTTTTCAATTTTTATGCACCTGCCATGTTATCTCTCCACCACCCTTGGTTGACTGGTAGAGAATGCCTCAGGCATTAAGTCCGCCTATGTATCTGTATGTTGCATGAAGTTTTAAATAAATAAATAAATAAATCGGTGATAGACTCAAGCCCTCTAGGAATCTCTTATAGAAGTATAGATGAAACTAGGATCACCGAACTCGTGTAACTATAGAAGCAATTTTTTTTTTTGGGGCCATGTCACCCACGTCCGTAGGAGCGTACCCTTAGATTCCCTACACGTGGTCCCCGGCTGGTGCAAATCAGGTGATACTAACTGGTGGTAGGCTCCGGCCGAAGGCTTGTGACCACCCACTGAGCAAAGACGTACCGCCAAGCGGCCTAGCCGTGTTCCGGTTACGATGCTCGGTGTAGCCACCTAGAGGAGTTGGGTCGAGATAGCTGTTCCACTGCAGGTAGACCAGCCTGACACGCGCTGTTATGGGTGTATTGGGACACTAGTCACTGAGGGTCTCATCTGAGACACGGTGCGCCGCTGGCCGACCGCAGGTAGTTGGGGGCCCAAGTAGTGTGCCAGCCACACATGAAAGCCTGTCCCGCCAAATGTCGAAAAATAAAATCTCGGAATGCACCATCGTGCTGGTTGGCGACCAGATGGGGAGCGCGCGATGGACATTTCGGGGGGGCTCGGGCGTCCCCGCGGTCTCCGGACTAGTGCCCAAATGATGGCGTATTTTCAGTGCGTGTCTGTAGGTTAGCAGCGTGGAACCTCGTTTCACTTCCTACTCGTCTCCTCCATTCACTCGTCTAAAAATGAAAATGCCAAGGAAAAAGAATACAGGATTTCAACAGCGGCTGCACCCCCTCCCCCACAAAGTGCACCTCACCAACATTAGAGGTTTGCACTCGAATCTCTCTGCAGTCCACTACCACCTGGAAACTGAGAAACCAGCGCTGTTTTTCCTTGCGGAGACGCAGATAGCGAGTCCGTCAGACGTGTCGTACTTATCTTACCTAGGGGTTACCCTGGTAATAATTATAATCTGCACGCGGGTGTGTGTATGTACGCTCGTGACGACACTTGCTATCGGCGTCTCCGTAACCTTGAGGACTCAAGTTTTTAAACGCTTTGGGCTCTAGTATACACAGGTCTGGATAAAATTATCTACGCCGGTGTCTACCACTTGCACAGCGGAGATCAGGAGACAACCAGGCTCACAGAGTACCTCAGTGAGGCGGCTAATGCGGCACAGCAGCGGTACCCTTCCGCCCAATTATTGTTACTGGGGGACTTTAATGCCCACCGCCTGGAGTGGCTCTTCCCATACCAGTGCACTGACCATGCTGGACGGGAGATGCGTAAGTTTGCGCTTGCGCTTAACCTTAGCCAGCTGGTCCAGGGGGCAACGAGGGTGCCGGATGTTGATTCGCACACGGCCAATTGCTTGGACCTTCTGCTGACAACAGAGCCAGACCAATACTCTGTATCGATAACTTCACCTTTGGGTAGTACCGACCATTGTCTGGTGAAGTCTGTGTCCGTCTATTCCCCGCCCGATCCCATCTCAAGAGGCATCCGGCGGGTTTGGCGGTACAGGTAAGCAGATTGGGATGGCATGCGATCTTTCTTCGCAAGATGGTGTTACGAAGGGCTCGGTTCGTCCACATTTGCCGAACAGGGACCAAACTTGCTTCTTACCCAGCAGGTAGTAAAGCGTTTTGGTCCCTGGCTAAGTCGGTCGAGTCGAACTTCAGCTGTCCCTCACTACCACCACTGCTGAAACCCGACGGGTTGCTGGCCCACTTCGCTGAGGAGAAAGCAAATCCGCCGAGTTGCCAGCCTGTCAGTTTTTTATCGGTTACATTTCGGGGAGTGTGCTATGGATTTGCACGATCTAATTCCACCTAGCCCGTTTCGTCATCGGAATACCAGACGTACGGCGATGCACCATCAATAGATGGCGGAGATCCCACCCATACACACAAAAAGTTTTGGGAACACTTTTCTTATACGTACAGCTAAGGAGTGGAATTCCCTGCCGGAGCCTGTGTTTACCGACAGCTACAATCTGGGGGTCTTTCAGTCAAGAGTGAATAGGTAATTTCTAAGCAAGCGAGTTTCATCGTCGACCACATCATTGCTTACCATCAGGTGAGATAATGGTCAAGCGCGAGCCTATAGGATACAAAAAAAAAGCAATCATTTCTTATTTTTATAAAATGTAACATGGTCCAGAATTATGAAAAAAGATTAGTTATTTAGCATCGTTGGAATATCTTATTAGTTTTGATTGCATGTGACCTAAAAAACGTACACAATATCTCACGGTAGGTAGATAGCTATGGCTTATAATTATACCAAAAGAGAGCTTACATAAAGCACCTACTTATTATACTAACATAATTTATACTTGTAAGAAGGCTCTGCGTTATAATTATAGTAATATAGACAGCCTCAGTAAATCCTCCTGCCGAAATCGATTTGAAGTTAGTACTAAATTAGACGAACTTGTTATTATAGACATACTAGTTGAGTCTGTGAGCTCGTCTGCGCCTTATTTACATCATCTGCCTAGCCTTTTCCCAATTTTTGTTTGGGTCGGCTTCCAGTCTTACCGGATTCAGCTGAGTACCAGTGTTTTACATGGAGCGACTGCCTATCTGACCTCCACAATCCAGTAACTGGGTAGCACGATACCCCTTGGCAAGACTGGTGTCAGATCTAAGACTTCTGACTATCCGTAACGACTGTCAAAGATCTTCAAAGGACAGCCGGGACCAACGGATTAACGTGCTTTCCGAGGCACGGAGGAAACTCGGTATGTTGAAATGGTCACCCATCAACGGACCGACCTCGGCAAGCGTTGCTTAACCTTGAAGATCGACCTGTACGGCTGTTATTATTTATCCACGAGCTCCTCCTTATTTACATGTAAGTCGGCAAACAATATTTCTCTATAGCATTGCTGCTGTGGATTTTATTAACAAAACACAGCATTCACTGCTGGACACAGGCTTATTCTATGAAGAAGAAAGTTCGATCACCGCTCGCTTTGGACTCATGACAAGCCATCAAAATCATCATCCTTGATCTATATCAAAATCATTTGATAGCTCAGCGAAGCATCGCAGGTAGCTGCCATCCGAGCTAGTCTCTCAGTTGCTGTGAAGCGGACATGTTTCATGAATCTCATCATCATTTCATCCGCAAGACGTCCAGTGCTGGACATAAGCCTCCCCCAGGCGTAGCCACATTAACCGATCCCGTGCGTCTCGCATCCAGCGCCTTCCCACAACCTTAACCAGATCATTGGTCCACCTGATGGGAGGCCTCAGGTTGCCGGTTCGCGGTCGCCACTCCAGAACCTTGCTACCCCATCGGCCATCCGTTCTGCGAGCAATGTGCCCTGCCCACTGCCACTTAAGTTTGGCAATTCTTCGAGCTATGTCCGTAACTTTGGGTCTCCTGCGGGTATCCTCATTTCTGACATGATCACGCAAGGAAACTCCAAGCATAGCCCTCTCCATTGCCCTTTGGGTGACTTTAAGCTTTCTGATAAGGCCCATTGTGAGCGACCACGTCTAGGTCCCATAGGTGATCACTGGCAACACACACTGGTCATAGACTTTTGTCTTGAGACACTGGGGCCAATTTGGTTGAGAAGATACCACGCAACCTCCCGAACGCAGCCCAGCCGAGTCGGATTGGACGGTTGACCTCTTCATGAATCTGTAACTAGTTAACTAGGATACAATAAAGAAAAATCTTTTCATTTAGATACAAAGATGTCTTCTTTAAGTTTTTATAATACAACTATAATTCCGACAGTTATGTTACATAAACATAAGTAGCTCTATCAAGTCCTCACTAGAGCATCTAACGGGGTCGAATTAAAATTAAATTACTATTAAATCGTTTGCATGTCAAAGTATTTGCGAATGAATGTTCGATGATTGATATGTTCATTCAAGCGTGAAATAGTGATTGACGTGTGAATATGAAAAAAAAACAAAATGTTACTGGTGAGTTATAATTTGTAGGTTTTTTCCACTTAATCATACAATAGTGTCTGAGGACGATTTGAAAGCGAAGAAAAAGTTCTGACTAGATTTGAAAACATTATGCAAGCAGAGAATTTGATTAAGGGGGCGACAGCCGCCTCTTCACTCAATAAAACACAGAAAGAGATGCCCCCAAAGCACGGGGTCCCAACGCTAACTAAGAAAATTTGGTTCAAATAATGTTAGTAGATGGCGGAATATGCATCGATTTGATCACTTTGAAAGAGAGTTACCGCGGCACTGGCACGCGCAACTAAATGCCAGTAAAAGTTTGACACGCCTGAACGGTAGAAGTCATTGGATGATTTATGAAACCAAAAAAAAAATGGTTGTTTCCCTATTCTATTATATTTTCTTATTCAACTAAATTAATAATTTCAATTTCTATATAAGTGAAAACGAGCGTGAAGATGACTAGTTACACTAAAGGTGTGGATTACAAAAGGGAGTGCGTAAAGAGACATCGGGTGCGCCCGAGTTGCTCCACTGGCTTAGAAAGTACGCAGTGAAACCGATCCAGTGGACGTCATCCAAACACTTTTATATGCGGGTAATAGCTGTATCGTAGCACGGTGATTAGTGTTGGATATGTTGATTTGCTTTATAAGGCTATGTATGTAAAGTGGGTGGATTAAAATAGCTTATACGGGGAAAGATGCTTAAGTCCATGAAGAGGAACTTGATAAGTTTTGCTACCATTGCCATCAATTTCTTCTATGAATGATAACTTAAATAGACACGAGAAAAATTAAAATCCCCTGGCACATTTTTATTTCATGCTATAATTTATCTAGTAGTAGACACTACTACTAGTATTGAACAAGTAATTATGACACGATATCTTGCAAAAACACCCCGACTGAAACAGTACTCGTAAAACGCCCATAACTTTAGAACGGCTGAACCGATTTTTATCAAACCTAAGAACACTCGCGATAAAGTCACCTTTCAAACAAAAAAAAAAGAAATCAAAATCGGTTCATCCGTTTAGGAGCTATGATGCCACAGACAGATACACAAACACACAGTTAAACACGTCAAACTTATGACTAAAAATCAACAAGCATAGGACAAACAAACTACTATTACGACTATGACAACAATTTTTCTTTCTTTCTTTTTATGATGATGAGGTAAATAGGAGTCCAACTTTATTGGCCCATGCTTTTATACCGGGTGATCAACAAAGGTGGTGTTCTCCAAGACAGCAGAATAGGAAAGGTACGCAACATATTCGTAAGCACTAGGAATTAGCGGAATATTGCGTAACACACAAATTCGCGCAGTCGCACTTCGGAATTCCTTTTATTTTGTCATTAGGTACAACACTATTTATTTAATGTCGAGCAGACGAATTTTTAATAAAGATTAGGCATGTCATTTGGCTGTGATTGGAACTGTGATTTAGTGTGTTACGCAATTCATTGCAATTAGAGTGCAGGTCAGAGTCAAGGATGCTCATTTTTAACCGACTTTCCCTAAAAGGAGGAGGTTCTATGTTTTTTTCACCGTTTTCTCCGTCAATTGTAGACCGATTTTGCAAATTCTTTTTTGTTTGAAAGAGTATGTTCCGAAATTGGTCCCATTTTAAATTGGTGAAGATCTGATGGAGTACTTCGAAGATATACAACAGAACTCTTCAATAAATAACGGCAAATCTCTCGGGATTGCTGCAATGTCTGTTTATTGTTTATACCATTTCATAAGGGGTACGCAGATCTCCCTTTTCACCGGTTATGTTCAAGTTTAATGATATTCGAGTAATCTATTCTGTCGTTATAGGTACCTTGCTAAACAACTTGCCTATTAGGTGGGTAAAACTAAAAAGTGAAAAGGAAAAAAAACTTTTTTTTAAATTATACTGACTTCCAAATAAAAAAACTACAAAGTGAAAAGTAACTTTATTTTTGGAAGTCGGTGTCCATAACGCAAAAAAATTGGTACCTACGAAAGACACCGACTTCCAAAAATAAAGTTATTTTTCACTTTGTAGTTTTTTTATTTGGAAGTCGGTGGTATTTTTTTGTAAAATAGTTTTTTTGTTCTTTGGTTGTTATCAAAGATGTTGGTAAGAACTGTCAGCCTGCTAAAGTTAGCCTGCTAGGAAGAGAAAACTAGAAACAACAGTAACAAAGCTTATTAGTATTGTAGGTACAGGTTTGGCGAAAGTATCAAATGAAGCCGATTCAGCGGGAACCTTATAGCGTTCAACATAGTTGGCGTTAAATACTGTATTTGTTAATTACACGTTTCACTTGGATAGCTTACAACGACTGTACCTACTGTTGGTAGATGCCGTCTACATCAAAGAAGTATTGATAGGAGTTGGTACTATTTACCTAATTTATAGGAGCAGGCGGTAATATTTAAAAATATTTCAATGATTAAACTTTGGTATGTACCCCTTTTTAGGGTTCCGTAGCCAAATGGCAAAAAACGAAACCCTTATAGATTCGTCATGTCTGTCTGTCTGTACGTCCGTATGTCACAGCCACATTTTTCCGAAACTATAAAAACTATGCTGTTGAAACTTGGTAAGTAGATGTATTCTGTGAACCGCAATAAGATTTTCAGACAAAAATAGAAAAAAAACAATACATTTTGGGGGTTCCCATACTTGAAACTGAAACAAAAAAATAAATTTTTCGTCATACACATACGTGTGGGGTATCGTTGGATAGGTCTTTAAAATAATATTGAGGTTTCTAATATTTTTTTTTTCTAAACTGAATAGTTTGCGCGAGAGACACTTCCAAAGTGGTAAAATGTGTCCCCCCCCTGTAACTTCTAAAATAAGAGAATGATAAAACTAAAAAAAAAATATGTTGTAAATTACCATGTAAACTACCACCGAAAATTGGTTTGAACGAGATCTAGTAAGTAGTTTTTTTTAATACGTCATAAATCGTAAACTGCAATTTTTTTTTTCTAAGTTTTTATTCTAAGTTTTTTTCAGTCCATGCAAAGGTTGTCTGGTAGATATCGCTGTCAGCAATAAGACCGCCTTTGTACCCGTATAAATAAGTTTTTCTTGTAAATGTTTATAATTTTATGGTGTACAATAAAGTATATTCCATTCAATGTTCAATTTTGTAGACAAGAAAAACTAGCTCCTGTTAAATATACAGACACAATCGTTTTCGATACTGATTATAATCTAAGCCAAATGAAAACCAAACGTTCGCATTTGTTATTCCTCTTCATTGTTCTATGTTCTAGAAATTCAAAATGTCATCAATCAATTTGTCTAGTCAGGTGATTATTGAAACACCATCGTTTGCTGTTCTGGTCTCGTAGAGGTCTTATGATTGCAAGTCACGAAGCAGAAGACTGACAGACAAATTGAAAGAAGGGCACCTGTTACTACTTTTACCACTGAACATACGACCTATATCGCCCTGACACCATGATTACGTTGTTGATACAAGAATATCACGAGGAAGTGGTCTTCGACAGTTTACGGCCGCAAAATATATTGAAATATTAAAAAGGCATAATTATGGTTAAATTGCGTGCCTGATGTACCTTTTCGTGTACATGCGTCGTGTAACAAAAAAACATATTATGTGACAATTTGACGAGTAACTTTTTTGTGCACGTAAAAAGAGTCACGACTTGTTACGCATAGGTCACAAATTTTTGAGCAGGTTAAGTATTTGCATGACGTCTTGTCTAGAAACATTAATTATGTCAGCTTCAATGTTTCCTTTTGAATATTTCAGGATTACCTGAAAAGTAGATACCCCTGGTAGTAGTAGGAAGGTGACAGTTTATGTATTAATGTATGTAAGTAGGTAATGCATCTGGTAATGGAAACAAGTATAAAAGTTAAAGTGGCAAAACTGAAGAGCGGTATAGAAAGTCGATAGAAAGGATAAATAGAACGTATCACTCGATTTTTGCTCAACATTTAAAGTTTCAATTTAAGGCCATCAATAATGCGCTGGTGAGAATTGATTACATCTGCGTTTATAAAAATGAGTCTGTTGAAGGAGGAAGTTGTGGCTTCGAAATATCCGTCCGACGATATACTTCTTACCTACATAGAGATATATTAACTGTAAGATACTTGGGTCTATAACTGCGAACATACGTTATGATAAACTATTGATAGTTCAATTTACATGTGCGCGCGGCGCCATGTGTGCGTGCGCGTAACATTACTAGTGTAGCGGCACAAACGCTGCCACTTAAGAACTAAAGACATGACGTCACACAAATCCTGCATCGCGCAAGCAAAGTTTTCGGCGCGATTAGAACACATACAACAGTCCGACAATAACCGTTGGGCACTTGCCCGGACCAGACACAACACCCGTCTGGTCGGAGGATCCTCCCTTTTCTATGGAGATTTGTGGAACTTTACACCCTGTTCCACAAACCCCCAAACTAGCTTCTGCAAGCGGCTTCGCTCGCGTGAATGTTGAAATTTATCTCAATGGAACCTATACCTGTCTGCGTGCCAAATTTCATCCAGATCCGTCCAGCCGTTTGAGCGTGAAGAAGTAACAAACATACAAATACACATACAAACTCACTCACAAACTTTTGCCTTTATAATATTAGTGGGATGTATTTGTGTGGCAGTGACGCAGCAATCTTCCGTCGTCCGAGCAAAGCACCACTCACAAATGCTTAGCCACAAATGGCTCCGCGCGCAAAGATGAGTAAATAGATAGATAGTGATAGATTGATAGATAGTGGTCAAGCGCGAGCCTGAATTGTCAGGCTTGCGCTTGACCACTATCTCACCTGGTGGTAAGCGATGATGTGGTCGACGGTGCCACTTTTGCCTCCAATCCATGCATGCAATCTATTCCTATCCTGAAATTCTAAATGAAATAGTTCAAATTGGGAACCTAGAAACAAAATATAATAGGTAGAAAGGAAAGAAAATTGGGTCAGATAAAATTCTCCAACTAAACGAAAAGATTTGGAAGATGAAAACCAGTTCAGCTACACCACCAGTTCAGGGTATTTTTTTTTGTTCATCTAGGCGGGATGGAACGGAATGAACGTAATGGGACGGGATGGAACGGAATGGAACGGATAGGAACGGTATGGAACGGAACGGTATGGAACTGGATGAAACGGAAAGGAATTGAACGGATAGGAACAGTATGGAACGGAACGCAAAGGAACGGAACGGAATGGAACTGATAGCAACTGAATGGAACGGAACGGAATGGAACTTATTGGAACGGGTTGGAACTTTACTGGAACGGATAGGAACGGTTTGGAACGGATAGTCACGGTATGGATCGGATAGGAACGGAATGGAACGGATAGGAACGGTTTGGAACGGATAGGAACTTATTGGAACGAAATGGAACTTATTGGAACGGAACGGAATGGATCTTATTGGAACGAATAGGAACCGAATGGACCGGAATGGAACTTATTGGAACGGAACGGAATGGAACATATAGGAACGGTTTGGAACGGATATGAAAGGTTTGGAACGGATGGGAACGGCATGGAACGGAACTTATTAGAACGGAATGGAACTGATTGGAACGGAAAGGAATGAACTTGATTGGAAAGGAACGGTATGGAACTGAATGGAACGGAACGGAATGGAACTTATTGGAACGGATATGAACCGAATGGAACGGATTGGAACGGAATGGAATGGAACGGTATGGAACGGAATAAAATGGAATGGAACGGATGGGAACGAGATAAATGCAGATACGCAGATGCTGGGCACTTTACAGATATAATTTCGATTTGAATAGAAATTGGACAGTTAACTTAACTAAAAATAAGTATAGAAGAAAAAGAAAAAAAAAAAAGAGAATGAAAAATGGTAGAGATACAATGTTCTTGTTGTTTTGATCATTGACTATCGGCTATTTTTAATATTTACTCCTCACGGTTAGTTTCACAACTAAAATATATTTTAATTGGACAATTAAGTAAACTGTGTGTGTTTCCAGTATTATGTAAAACTAACTTGATTCTCATCATTGTCTTAATTTTTTTAATCAAACTCTTGCAAGTTTTATGCAACTGCACTTGACACAGCAGGTTGCAGTATCTTTGATGAGTTAACCAAATTCATTTTGGTAATACTGCACAGAATGGTTATCTCAGAATATAAATTAGTTTTTGCTCGTGGCACTAATACAAGGTATTATTTTTTTTTAACCTAATTACTATTTTTTTATATTTTTTTTTAATCTGACGAAAAAAAGCTTTGATTGATTACCTAAATGTCAATTAATCATTCAAATCAATAAAAAAAAGAAAAAGAATGAATGTCGGGTTTTTTGATTTAAGTTTTTTTATTTATAGCTTTTTAGTTAGTTTTTTTTTCGAATTAGATATATTTAAACATATAAGAGTTTTATATTTTTGAAATCACCTCTTAAAACTCTTTATTTTGATATCCCACATGATGGGTTTGGACGAAAAAAAAAATTTGGGCCCCTACAATATGGCACCCAAAAGCCGCCATTTTTCTATTGTCCAATTTTAATGTAGCCAATGACACTCGCAGGGTTAAGACGAATCGATTGACGTATGAATCATCAAAATCGGCCAACGCGTTTGGTCTCTGGAACGCCATATAGGAACAAACATATATTCATACACTGATAAACACATTACCCTCCTTCGGCAGTCGGGTAAATTGATGGTAACCAATGTACAAGTTAATAAGATACATTAAAGCGCCAAAAAAGTGCGCTATATGTCTTAACATTTGAAGTAAACTATGATAAGAAATTCGGGATTTGAATTGAATGAAATGGGAAAAAAAAAAAAAAAAAAAACCGTTCATCTTCGGTCCTATTAGTGTCTTACTAAAAATCAAGCTGAAAAGTGATGGAACGGTTTTGCAATACAAACCATGAAAAAAACCTGACTAAAAGCTAACTAGCTTTAAATGTTTTCGTCACAGTCCATTTTATATTCTTCCATCTATAACAACTAATGCGCTTGAACGTGAACTTTACTACTTTTCACATCACGACATCTTTTATAATACCAAAAATAACCTTCCAAAAATTCATTCGTGACTTAAATTTCATCTCATGAGCCTCTTTCGATAATGTGAAAGAAAACCATCTCGGTATTATGTAAGGTAAACGTTGAAGTACATAATGATTCTGTACTTAATGGCGGATCGGCGGATGTGACCAATATAGTAAAAATAAGAGTGAACAAGACTTTTATTTGTTTAGTGGTCACAAAGTGTGTGGGATTGTATGAATGTGTTGTGCAAGTTTGATGCTATTTCGTGTGGTAGCCTTGAAAAGCTATTTCTTTGTACTTATTTGTATTTTGCTATAAGAATGTATCTTGTTATGCAAGACTACCGCACATTGTTGACGACGTTATTAACATAAATATTTATTGAAAAATCGGTCTATTTCGACTTTTGCATTGAATTTGTTTGGCTTTAATTTAATTGTAACGAAAACTAGCATGTCTTTTCTTATAAACAGTATACGATTTTGTAACAAGTTGCCAAAGTCAGGTATAGAACTGACCGATGGAAAGTTTAAAAACGATATCAAACGTGTCCTTATTATAAAATCTACTATTATTTAATCTTCAACGTAGTCCTTCTACGTTGAAGATTAAAATTTGTCTTTAGCTCGTTCTGCGCATGCTTCCCTGGTAACTCATCAACGGCACAAATACCAGGCCCCTCAGAAAGTATTGCGAAAAAAAGTTTTTATATATGGGAGACTGGCCAGTTATAATGTTTTTCGAAAATATGATTATTTATAAGTAAAAATAAGTAAGTTCCAATTTCAAAATTTCCCTCCACATTTTTTGCGAGTTAATTCAAAGTATTGTGTCTCACTGAAATATGGATCTGCGCCGGGAACATTTTAGAGCTATGATTTTATACGATTTCAAGTGTCGCCTGAAACCGGATGAATCGTACGATAGACTTCAAATGGCATTCATGGATGAAGGCCCTTCCAAGGCAACCGTGTATCGTTGGTATAACGAATTCAAGCGCGGTCGACCAACTTTGGGGGATGACGAAAGAAGCGGTCGCCCTTTGACGGCTGTTACCGAAGAAAACGTGCTAGCAGTGAAAAATTTAATCCAAGACAATAGGCGAATTACATATCAGGAGATTCAACACATATTGAAGATTGGATCGGGAAGCGTTCACGAGATTCTACACAGCCATCTTCGCGTGAGGAGGATAGTATCACGCTGGGTGCCGCACAACCTCACCGATGCTCAGAAGCAGGCCCGGGTGGAATGGTGCCGTGATATGCTTAACAAATTTGAAGCAGGCTCGTCTCGGCGTGTTTACGACATCGTTACAGGTGATGAGTCCTGGATTTATCAATACGACCCAGAAACCAAGCGCCAGTCGACTGTTTGGGTGTTTCAAAATGAGCCAACGCCTACCAAAGTGAAGCGATCTAGAAGCGGGGGTAAGATTTTGATCGCTAGCTTTTTTAATTTGACTGGCCACTTGGTATCAATTCCCTTACGGGATCAAAGAAGCATTAATGCCGAATGGTATACTACCAAATGTTTGCCAGAAGTTTTCTCTGTTATAAGCAACAAGCGACCAAACACAGGGCTCCGCGGGCTACTGCTCCACCACGACAATGCACCTGCGCACACCGCACTCAAAACGAGGGACTTCCTGGACAGCACGCCAGTCAAACTCCTGGGTCACCCTCCTTACAGCCCTGATCTAGCACCGTGTGACTTCTTTTTATTCCCAAAAATAAAAAATCAGCTCAAAGGGATACAATTTTCGTCGCCGGAAGATGCGCTGGCTGCGTTCGAGCAGGCTGTAAACGAGGTGTCTGCGGCGGACTGGAAAAAGTGTTTTGAAAACTGGTTTAGGCGCATGAATCTTTGTATAGAGGCTGGTGGAAAGTACTTTGAAAAGATTTAATAAAAATATATGTACGTATAGAACATTTTTTTTTAGTTTCGCAAAACTTTCTGAGTGTCCCACGTACATAAGTAACCACACAAAATATATATTTAATTGGAGCACTTCAAATAATAATAGTTTTACATAAGCTGATAATTCACTGTTTTAAGAGTTTCAGAATAGAAAAATACACTTCGTATTCTAGTACACAGTACCCCCCACTCTTCGCGTTCAGACCAGACTCTCCTCTGCTAAAAATCTGAAGCCCGTTTTTCATTCGATTTGCAATCCTTTCTAAATTTCAAATTCAAATCTCAATAAGACCAGAACGAATAAAAAACGGCTTTACAAAGGCGGGTCTGTCTGCTCTGACCTTACAATAATGTACAACTAGCTTAAGGAAAGGTCTAGGTATTATAGTCCATGGTACCTATGGTATGTCTATGGCTTTAAGAAAATAAAATAGACAGACAGATGTCATGTCAGATGAAAACGTCACAGTAGAAAAATATTACAAGAAGAATTATAAATTACGAATATAATTTAAGTTTAGATATTTAAAACAATCAGAGATAACTAAATATGCTTTCCAGATGTAATAATACAAAGAATATATATAAAAATGAGTTACACAAATTGATGCGATATCAAAAGATGTGAAGATGGATTGTGGAGTGTTATGGAACGAAAGTAGATCTTGAATAAATACCACAAGTCTTGTTAATTTTTTTTTTATCTTTGTATAAATTCTTTTATCGATTGTTTTATGAATGTGTGAACATTGTAGGCCTTCTAGATTTCTAGATATTTGTTAACTTTTTATCTCATTTTTCTTTTGTTTAAATAATATATAATCTTTTTTTCTTTTTTACTTTTTTACGACTTATTGTCGGGCCTACTTTCTCCCCCATATCTAAGTTCTAATGCTGTAACATGGAAGTATTGTAAAACAAACCATTTTTTTTAAAGAGTAAGAGTGGAGTTTCTTGCTGGTTGTTCTCCATAGGAAACGACCAACCCGAACCGCTCAGCTTTTGTCGACGTTTTATATGTGCACATGTAGGCCTACGTAATATAAAATAAATTAAACTTTGATTTTGTAAAAATCTATTGCGAAAATATGCTTAAAGCGGTCGTAAGTTCACTTCTGATACTTGTGTATAAATAGTGCAACAAAAAAGACCCATTTCAACCTTTCACATCCACGGCTTTCCAATGATTGACTGATGTATCTACAACCTACAACTACTAAGCAGAATTCTATTATTAAATACGTAAAAATGTTTTCATCCAAATAACCAAATACTCAATATCATTTTTTCATTTATCGATTACTCTTTCAAATTCGATTGATCAATAATATAATCCAAAAAAGTTTTTCGATTACAAAATAATGATATTATATCGTAAGCACCAAAAATCGAGATATACCTTTGAAACAAAAGAATTAACATGTTGACTAATAAAAGAGACAAAAGATAATGGTCTTAACACTCCATTATAATGGTGATATCGAATCGATACCATTCCGTAACAATTCCACAAGCAGTGTTCACGTCTACCGCCTTTATACAGGGTGGCCAAATCGAATGTAAGTATACACACTTTGTTTTGCCACCATTTCTATGAAGTGAAGACTAGAGATATTTTTTGCTGGTGTACCCATATCTACTTTAGTTAAAGAGTTGCAATTTGGTTTTGGATCACTTTTCAGACCATACCCACGGAGATAAATTCAGTAATTGTACTACAAAGTTGCAACTTCAATTGAAAATCGACCAAATTTTTATTAACAAATTGTTTTGGGTAACAAATTAGGTTCAATAACCCCAACCTCATCAGGTTCGATCAATTCCGATTTTGTATGTAGTGCTATCTAAAAGGATGTACCTAATGTGGACAATCCTGAACACAAAAAGTAGGATGTTCGTTACTATAATATTAGTAGGAAACTTAATAAAGTATGTGGGAGTCTGATGAACACGACAAAAATCTAGCGCATTTTTAGGCAGCATAGAGGTCAATATTTGGTTGATTAAAAAATACGAAGCCTAATATAATTAAGAAAAAAAAATGGAAGGTACCTAATTATCGTTTGATACAAAATATAGCGATCATGAGCAGTGGTATCGGCCGTGATTTACAAGGGTTCGAGCCCAGGTAGGCGCTTTACTTTGTGTAAATTATTTAATCACCACTGCTCTCAAAACGGTGAAGGAAAACATCGTGAGGAAACCGGCATGTCCTAGAACCAAAAATTCGAAGATATGTGACATTCACCAACCCGCACTCGGCCAGCGTGGTGGATTACGGCCTATTCCCTCTCACAGAGAGGAGGCCTGTGTCCCAGCAGTGGGAACATTAATAGGCTGAGATGTGATGTGATGTGACAAAATAATACTACCAAGTTGGCCACCCTGTATGAGCGGCAGTAACCACTGCAGTTGTCTTCTAATTATATAGTTTTAGGCTTCAGGCTACGGCCTAATACTCATAGTAGCCTAGTACTTGAGGCGACTACATAACACGACGTGACGTGATAATTCTATTGTTCACAAATAAATGGTCTGCAGGAAGAATTTACACGGATTCCTACATCCGGGAATGTTGGAAGTTGTTTATTTTATTATAAAAACATTATAACAGAAATGTTTCTTATTGTGTCGCCTCAATGCTCGGTAGTTTCTTCTAGTCTATACATATAAAGTTATATCTATAAATATGTGTGTATGTATGTAACTACATATGTATACTACCTATGACTCCGAAACTGCTTCAGAGATTTTGATGAAACTTTCGTGGGTTGTTCTGCGTACGCCCGCGAAGGTTCCAGTTTTTTTGTTACATGGCTTGGCAAAGCACGGCATCGCTACAACTAGTGATAGATATTATTAAAGGAAAAAACAAATGACGAAGCAGGTAAAGTTACACGGTGTGTACCGCGGGTATGTTTGTTGAATATACAACAGTTTTCTTTAGTAATGTTGGAGATAATATCATCAAAATGTTTAAGTCATAAATCATTTATTCATTTATTTAACATAGGTACAATAATAATGGTATATACAGATAATAAAGAGCGCCCTATGTTATGCCAGAGGGCGTACAAATGTTTGCAAGAAATAAAAAATAAAAATACAAGCCAGCTAAATCTCAATAATGAAATAAATTAAGCCTGGACAATAAAACAACAATTATAAAGAATTGCCTAATACAAATGAATAGAAATCAATATCAACGTAAATGTCAATAGAAATCATGTCAATAATAAGACAAAAATAGTAACAATAATATAAAAAACAAAATGTCAATACAGTACATGTCAAGACAGACTAAAAAACAGATAATAAGACTAAGTCAATACAGGTACAAATGTCAATATACAATATTAATGCTAATGTACAATTCTAATGTCAATATAAAATACCGTTTGCATAGTATTCTTTTGTTTTAAGATGTGATTCACCAATAAATTAAAAATGGATTCATCCTTATTCTATGCACGCATAGAATAAACTCTATTACATAACACAATAGCTGCAGGACGACTTTCAATACCTAAATATTAGCGGGCAGGTTTATCAAATTTATCTTTCTTTGATTGATTAATGGCCAATTTCTTGCTGGCCAGCGACATATAACGATAACAAATGATCTGTAATAAATTTGACACAATTCAATTATCTGTCGGAATGAATGCTTGAAATGTTATTTATGTAGAACTATGTGCATGTATATTAATTGAATAAGTAGACCTATATTGTCTTTAAGTTTTACTGGAGAGGATTAAGAAATCATTTCAGAAAATCGTAAAGTAGAAATTAAAAAGTAGAATAAAATTGCTCAAATAGCCATAAACAGATAGTTGTATTTTTTTTATAATGCTTAATTAATTTGATTTTTAAATTAAAAAGTAAAATTCTTGTTAAGAAATATTTTTGTTGAATTTTTATCGTGACGTAATGACAATTTGTTGATTTCACGCAAAGGTTAATTTCGAGATTATTTTTATAATAAGTTTAAATTATATTAGTTGCTAATGTTGCTAATGTTTTTTGCGAATGCGTTGTGGAGTTAATTTATCCCCACGTTGTATGGGTGAGCAGTATTTTTCATCTTGTATGCCGAGGGTTAACAAATAAATACCACAGGGCCTACTGTGAATTAAAACAATACATTAATACTTAACAATGCGAAGATGTCATCCAGATTCATTGTAGTCAACATTATCTATAAATACCCGGTACTGACCCATCAATGAGCAATGACGAGATGATCTCCTTCGCATCAAATTGAGCTCATCATATTAACAGCAAACTTGATATGATTGCCTTTCTGTACGCCAATATGTAGAGTAGTGCGGTATTTAACAACAAACGGCCGATACGCGCGACCACTTTCCGAGCGGGCAGCCGTCCGAACGCATTTGCCATCCATGACTTTTTAATAAAAACAAGTGTGTATTTCTAATTTCAAAAATCAATATTCATAACATAAAACCTTTAATTACCAGTGACATTTCCTCCAATTGCATAAAAAAAAATTACGAATAAAAAATTAAGTGTTCGATTTTCGAATTTCCCGCGCAAATTGTGACATGTTAACGACATGCCTATGGTTCAATTGTTCAATTATAGAGTGCAATCAATGGTGGACGATTTTCTTTTTTAACTGATGGTTTGTTCAAATTATAGGATTTCAAGCACGCTTGCGTGGACAGCAGTGGGCTGCAACCTGCAACCACGGATGTGAGGACAGACAGTTGGAGTTGTCAACGAAGCAAGGAGGCAAGATGCGGTGAACTGCTGAACGTGTTGTGACTTTGAACTAAGTGATCGTGAATGTTGGTGATTTAGTGTGTGGAACAAATTTTCTTTCGGGACTCTGTGCTGTGCTAAATAGTTCATCATGTATCTCTTGAAGGTGAGCATAGATTTTTTTCTATATCTTTGTGAAAAGGTTTGAACAATGTGGTATTTTAAATAACAGTGTCTTCAAATGTTCTTAAAAACATTCATTATTTATTTTTGATACCTACATTGATGAGTAGATCTAAATCCTAGCTGCTACTACAAACTTAACTGTTGATCTCTATTTATCGTTTTCACTAACACTATGTGTCATCTAAATAAGTTCGTAGTAAAAATATCATAATTCTCAATACAGCCAGACAAAATATGTATATTCTCAAAGAATGTATAGGTGAACTGACAAAGAAAAGTAGTATTTTTCACATATGTTCATCTTCGCATCACCCGCGTTCAAAGTTAACAAAAAATGCTCCGATCGCCACCAAACTTTACAGCATTATCCGCTGGGTCAATCAAAATATTGACTGATTTTTTAAATTAAAATCGGTCCTGCCGTTTCGGAGTCTATAAGGAACATACATACATATAAACTTTCCCTTTTATATATATAGAAGATGCCTATATTTCAATATGAATCACACTTATATTCGAAAAGTAAAGCGTTGTCCACACATTTCCGGGTGGACTGGACCCGGAAATGTGTGGACAACGCTTTACTGTCCCTGACGGAACACGGCAGGAATCGGTTACATACGATTTGTACGAACTTGTTCATCTCCGTATCAGGGGGATCCGGATCGTTCATACAAATCGTATAAGTGTTCCGTCAGGGACGGGAACCTGGAAATGTGTGGACAGCGCTTTAAGCAGAGGTTCCCGAGATAGTTCCCGTGTCTCTCGAGACCACACGAGACAGTATAAAATCTGACATCTGACTTGCCTAGTGGTATCGCCATGCCATACTCGATACTGGGATGTGGAGTAAAGACTGGTAGTCTCTTTGTAAAATAATGGTACTCATCTGCTCCGGTTTACTGGAAGCGACCTCAATTCTCAGTTCTCGTTGGTTGGCAGACTGATTGATAGCCTGTGATACCTTACTCAAAATTTCAGATTAGATATACCTAGTCATGTAAGTTCGTAATATTTTGTAAACAAACACAGATATACAGTTTCTATACGCATGCTACCGACATGATTGTTAGTGTTATTGTTTTCTATCAAAACATTCGTGTGCTAACAATTTTGGAAGCTGTTACAATAGAACAACATTAGACAATGTGATAATTGTATCATAACAACTATAGTTGTAATAGATAACAACATAACATTGTCAACAACAGCTTTAAGTATATTCGGCGTAAGGCATAGAGACTAAGGATGTATATGACAGCCTGCAGTACTCTTAGGCCTTGAGGTGATAAGGTAAGAATAGCGAATTGATCTAAGTATGCAGTGGGAATACTAAACGAAGCCAAGTCAAGACCTACGGAATTATAAAGAAATTGTTAAAGAAGTTCACGATTTTTGTACACTGTTTAAGGCCTATGATCATCAGAACATTTATTTTTATCAATCGGCAAATTAAAGCCGTAGGAGGAGTTCGTGGCTAAATAATAACAGCCGCACTGGTCGATCATCAAGGTTAAGCAACGCTTGACGAGGTCGATCCGTGCGATGGGTGACCATTTCAACATACCGAGTTTCCTCCGTGCCTCGGAAAGCACGTTAAGCCGTTGGTATCGGCTGTCATTTGAAGATCTTTGACAGTCGTTACGGGTAGTCAGAAGCTTGAGATCTGACACTAGTCTTGCCAAGGGGTACCGTGTTACCCAGTTACTGGGTTGTGGAGGTCAGATAGGCAGTCGCTCCATGTAAAACACTGGTACTCAGCTGAATCCGGTTAGACTGGAAGCCGACCCCAATATAGTTGAGAAAAAGGCTAGGCAGATTGAATAGACAAATTAAAACAATCCTTCATTGTATTACAGACTGCCTGACGGAAGTCACTTTAATTTATAATATTTTAGAAACCTCTAATTCGTAGTATATATTTTGTTTTTTTTTGGTAAAATGCAGTTTTTTTCACATATTAGGAATCCGCTTTTTGAATTCACAGAGTACCTTGTTGACTATGTGATGACCACATCACACAATAATGATCATTTGTATGGGATAGGAAGTAAAGAAGGAGAAAGCTAGTAGTTGTTACTTGGTAATCATTTTCATTCACTACTTGTAGTCACACGAGGGCATTACTGGGTGGTCAGACCATTTTCTTTCACATAAAAATATTTTATACCTAAAAACAATTGAATGTGTCAATCGGTAAACCATAAATTACGATTAAAGAAAGTTAAAAAAATCCAAAATATTGTTTTATCGTTTTTTTTCTAGTTGCTTCGGATTTTCTTTCAGATTTTTCTCAATTTTGTCTAGTGACACCATTGGGCCTATAATATTCATAAACTCATATTGTACTGTAATATGTTTTGTCTTTTTAGGAGTGAAGAAAACTAGGTCGAGTCATGATGATTTGATCTTGTGTAATATTAAAATTAGTTTACAATACAATTGTAACACATCTAGATTCTATACAAAATTATGATTGCACTAATAAACTAGCACTGTTCACCGAAATAGTACTTACAAAGAAAATTATGTGAACTAAGAAACCTTGATAGAAAATATTCAATCGCCGCTCCTTTGTGTTTTGCTGTTATTACAAGACTGTAACATTCCTACTGTTACATTTACTGATGTATCTGAAAGATAAAATTTTAGTTACACACTATCCTATCCTACTCGCTCAAATGATAATAAAATAGAATTGTATTCTTATATTATTTTCTACAACTTACATTTCGCTCTTACAGAAGTGACATGCAAAACGAAACAAAAATATCTTCAAATATTCGTTCCAAATATGATTAAAATTCCAAAACTAAATATCAGATTGCCAGCTTCAAAGCGGTAAGGAGGTAGTACCTCAAAGCAGTAATTGTGAAAGTTTCTGTGTTTAGATATTTGTTAATCAAACACGACTGAAAGGTTTTGGATCAAATTTGGAATACAGGTGTATCATGGCCTGGATTGGAACCTAGGGTAGCCTACTTTTATCTCGGTAGGTTCTCATGGCATAATTTTCCAATTTCACTCGGGCATACTTGGACGCTTCGTAAGAATTTTACAAATGACCTTACGTCAATTAACTTATGAGTTAGATGTTTAGGCTCCATAACTCCAAACTTCCTTTCACGGTTTTAGAATCGCCTACACTACGAATGCAGTTTTAACCATACAAGAGCCTTACAACTATTCATGTGGGCCGTTCCATTGCTTGAATTGGTAAAATAACTTGGATATGTAACCTACACCTTATACCATGTGTGGTACGGTTTAATTTCAAGTTGATTGCCATTAATTACTATTGTACCAGAAAGGTGAGAATTTACCTATCCAAATAAGTTTTGTTATTATCTTATTACGAAGTTTACTTTTACTTAATTGATCTTTCGTACTGGCTGGTAAATGTTTACAGCTGGTCTCTAACTGCAATTATTCCGCCCACAAACCATTAATCTGGTCTTAAAGTAGTTCTGTAAATTATTGGATGGATTAGTGTGAAGGGACTTATGTAAACCTTAAGGGCCTTCCACTGCTTTAGTGCCGTAAAACGTTTACTTTCTAAAGCATGCTCCTTAGTAACGGCTAGGTTAAAAGGTTTGAAAAAAAATGTACATGTACATTATTTGTAAATGATGTTTTTTTCATGTAACTAATAACCCTGCTTTAAAAAAAAATAGCAGTCCGATATTTTTTTTCTACTTTTGGGTCTCGGGCCTCCAAAACGAAATGGATGTTTAAAAATATTTTTACACAGAAAAATTGATGGCTAGAATTTCTTCATAACTGAAATAGCATATGTCAATCAAATAATATTTTACAAACAAAACTGTCCAAAAGGCTTTTCAATATTGATATTCTGGCTCTGAGCGGGCGTACGGCCAGTACTGCGTTAATATTGGGGAATATATACGCCTTAAGGTTTGTGTAGATGCCAATCTTTAATTACGGAGTTAGTGCACCGATGGAGAACATTTCTATAACAAACTTAGTCGACGGCGTGTTTCTGTCAAGGCCTAATTCTCACAAGTACTTGAAGAAGTATAGGAATACTGGTACATAATTGCTGGTATGTAAGTAACTTAACGTCATGGATATACAAAACAGAACGAAGGACAAACTTGGTTCATAAAAAAAAAACTATTCCCGACTACTAAAGAAGCGAACTAAAAAGAAGAAAACAAGAAGAAAATGAAGCTGTGCAGTCGGAGGATATAAAGTAAGATTATACCTCACACACCACCACATTATCCTCCACAAAAACATAACCCTTTCCTTGCAGTCGGGTTAAAGAAAACAGTTACGGTTGCGTGGGAGCACAGTTCAGGTAAAGCTTTTCGGACCTAGGCAAATCTATCACTCTACTTAACCCCTAGTCGGTCGCGCAATCTTATTAAGATTACCAATTTTTTGGCGGATTCTGTCTTTATGCGACCGAGCAGAGGTTAAAAAAGTCTACTCTTGTTGGAGTTTGGAATCCTGTTTCCAAAAACCGTCTTCATACATAAACTGCAGTTTCTTGTTATTTTCGGAAAAGTAAAAAACACCATATTTGGACCACCAGACTATTACGGTCTCCACTTATTATCTTGATGAGTACGTTCTTACGTAATCTTGTGAAAAGTACAAGAAACATTATGCTGGGCGAGTTCTTTTAAATATCACTTAAAAAAGTTGAAATTACGAATATGGAGGCTTGTTTTAAATAAAAAAGGTCAGCATTCATAATTGCATAAAGTCAAATTAAATCAAACCATACACGAGATCAGTTTGTGAAGATAACTGCCAAAATAGGCATTTGTCAAGACAATGACCCAGGTTATTAAGAAATAGGATTATTTTCATCCCGTTATTAAGTTCCCTTGGGACAAAACACTTTTTAAACGAGCGAATACGCGGGTAGAAACTAGCCTTAAATAAATCATAAATCTTAATCTAGAAACTGGTACATAACGCTAAACAATCTTAGGCATAGTATCGAGCAAAACTTTATTTTCCTTTGCCGTAGGTTTGGAATAGCCCAAAACAATTCGGCACTTAGATTTTGCATTACAAGAGAATAAAAGAAAGAATTGGAGATTTGAATGCGTGAACCACGTCCGTTTCTAATGTAATGTGGCAATTCCTATTCAAGGAGCATAACGGTTCGTATTAGGGACAGAACTGGCTGTTCATACCGTGGTAAGTGGATATATAGCACCTTGCGGCCTACTAAAATTATGAGGTTTTTTTACAATTTGGTACATGCTTGAAGTTAGAAGAAAGTGTTAATATAATAAATACACAATAGTATATTATGCAACTAGTGAATAAAGGACGGATTTAAAGCGAGGGCTATAGATGAATCACAAGCAAGTGTAGGATAAGCTTTTTAGAGAGGGAATAGTATAAAGAAATATAAACAGTAATAAGCTTAAAAAATCTGCACCCTGAATATAAAATGTTTTATTTTTAAATCTTTAGAGTTTCAAGAAATTGTTTAAAAATCAATATATTTTAATTGGATATCCGTATAATATCGACATTTGAATAATAAGCCAGAGTGAAATGACGAAAGTGTATCATTTACATACAAATGTATGCGGGTAATGCATTTAGCGAACACGTTCGAGATTCTTAAGACCGTTATAATTGCAATATAGATGTACTTATTGCAATATTATGGTCTTGTCAAAAAGATTAAAAATTAACAAGATAATTACGGTCTTGTTGATTGAATTAACAATCAAAGAACATTTATTGTAAGAAGTTTTTTTTATTAAGTCAATATTTTTAATCATAATTTCTCTGCTTCATTTGAGGCAAACAAGTTTCGTTTATAATTATAAAATTCCACATAATAATCGATTATCTAGTATACAGTAAAATTTTATTTGGGAACTGAAGAATATCTCATATGAAAAATTAAGAATAAGAATAAGAATAATTTACTAAAAAGTAAGTACGTTCACAAAAGTGTACATTAATTGTAATTGTTTGGAAATTATAACTGAAATATATCTCATATAACAATGACACTAGGTAAAATTGCTGCTAAGATGCCTTGGATGTGCGCGACCAAAGAAAACGTGAGTCGTCTACTACCAATAATAATTTTATAGTTCAGACCTTGCTTGTCTAAAACGGAGAATGTTTTCTTGCTAAGGAAATATAAAAAAATATTAATTAAAATATATTTTTTAAACAAGTGTTTTTCGTATTCCTAAGCAAACTGTTTTTTTTTCTTTTTTTTTTTTTTTTCTTTATTTTTTAGGGACTTTTATCCTTTAAGGCATGTCAGCCCCATCGTAACCTAACCTAATTTTACATTTCAACTTATAATATATTTTATCTTAACATTAACAAAAGTTTTACTACCGACACATTGCCATGTCATAAACAATTCTAGCAGTATCACTTCCTGGATCAGCCAGGATTTCAAAAAACGTACCCATGTCGAACTTATTGATTTTACTTAATCTTGACAATCGCTGCCTACCCGTCTGGTTCTTGACACATTCCACCAAAAGGTGCTGGACATCATCAATAACTCCACACACCTCACAATTTGGGGAATCTAGTTTTTTCATCAGATGACCAAATCTTTTGGTGGGATAGTGTCCAGAACGAAGTCTTAGAGCCGCTACAATGTACTTTCTGCTCATTTTAATGTCCACAAACCAAGGAATGCGAGAAGGCTGGTGTTGTATGACCTTGTACTAGATCCCTTTGACTTTACTTAGTTCTTGAAAGTAAAGATCCCATTTTTCAAAACAAGCTGTTTTAAGTTTAGGCAGAATTTCTGTATAATCAGGCGTCATTGTTATTTCCGTGCCTTCTGTTATTGCCAATTTTGCTAACCTGTCAGCCTCCTCGTTACCTGCTAATCCTATGTGCGATGGAACCCATTGCAACCTCACATTTACTAACCGTAAGTTAAATTCATAAATGTTTTTTACAATTTTGTAGGCTATAGATGTACCTCTGAAACCAGAAGCGCATCGAGCCAAATGTTGAAGAGCACTTTTACTATCGGATAAGATCACGATATTTTGCTCAGTATCACCGCATATACTTAGGGCTTCTGAAATGGCTATGAGTTCCAGTGACATAATGGACACATGAGAGTTAGTTTTAAAACAATGGGATGACTGAGTAACTGGATCAAATATAGCGACTCCTCGACCATCCTTGGTCTTAGAACCATCAGTATAAAGTCGTCACCAATCAATATAATTTCTATGCAGCTCTTCAATTACCTGATATTTGAGAGATACCAGATCTTCGTTATTTTGGACCCTTAATGCACTCTAAATTATCCACAATAACTTTATCCATTTGTATGTAAGTTACCCAAGTGTTAAGTGAGAACATTTCAAGTGGATTGGATGAATTGATATCATATGAACTACATTCACTGTAAGTTAGAAGCAGCGACGACTTTTTTTTTGTTCTCCAATACCCGGTGTGGTTTTATTTGATACTCATATCATGGCAGTGCACAAAAAATAGCTAGTCCGCCATCTTGGGCTGTCTGCCATATTGGATTTAGAATGACGTCACTTAGCCAACCATGCATTGTCATCCAAACTAAACGTGTATGCAAAATTTACCGCCTTAATAACTGCCTTGCTAAGCTTGTAAAATGCCTACACGCTTTGAATATAAACATAGCCATCTCATAATAGGTACGAAGATCCTAACATCTATAGTCAGGGACAGCCAAACATTCACCAAGAACATCCTCATGCAACTTTCATTTTGCATAATAATTATTTATCTGCATCTAAGAATTTGACACAACATAATTATATAATAACCACATTATCGCCCACGACGATCTTATAACGGTTCTTCAGATGTATAATTTGTATCTAGGATGGTCTAGGTTTCAAAATTGGGGTCAAAACCTGACGTCGAAATTCTATCAACATTTTATAACATAAACTTGTTTATAAAAATATCGAATTAAAACTATGATAGAAAAGATGATCACGTTCAAAATGCATGGTGTTAGGTAACAATCAGCTTCTAAACGTTACAAATAACACAAAAGTTTTAAATTAAATTACGCAAAATGCACGTGATTGCTTTCCGAAATAAAGTTAGAATGTTGTAAAACTATAAACTAAGATCGATATCTATACTAATATTATAAAGAGGAAAGATTTTATTTTTGTATGTAACGAATAAAATTAAAAACTGCTCTGTTGGGAAGCTACACTATCCCCGGGTGACATAGGCTAATGTGCTATGAATATCGTAAATCATTTATTTTCATTGCTTATATATTTGTATGTATGTATTTATGTATCTATTATTTAGCATTTGTATTTATTGTGTTTCTAGAAAATATTATTGAAATTATATTATGTTCATTGTTGGTATTGTCGCACCAATGACAACCCCATGTCATGTCCAGGTAATCTCTGTCCATTCCAGGTTGCCTGGAAGAGATCGCGGTAAGCGATAAGGCCGCCCATTGTATGTTTTTAGTATTAAGTTTCTTTTTCTTGTTTATTATGGTGTACAATAAAGTGTATATAAATAAATAGGCTACTTTTAATCCCTGTATTCCTACGGGAACGGGAACTACGCGGGTGAAACCGCGAGGCATCCGCTAGTAAGTGATAAAACGAGAGTTAATGATTATCTTTAACCAAGCAAATGCGTCATCTCAATTTTAATCGCTCGTGTTGATCCGCAATGCCTAATCATCGGACCATTTTCGGAACGAGTAAATTGGCAATTTATCTGACAGCTCATCAACACATGCTCGTGTCTAATCCGACAGAGAAATTAATACTAATTAACACAGCAAAGCCTAAGTAGCAAATAGTCTATTCATACTCGGATTAGGCACAACCGACACATCCTTATGTGTGTGGAATAAAAGGCTTAGCCCACGGAACCGTTTTCAATAGGTACCTGCCGTTGCGTGTGATGTGAAATTCGAAAACAAAAGAATTAATTTTGCAAGAGATGTTCTTTTTTCTTTGAATATGAATACATTTCACACATCAATTCACGTTATTATTATTTGAACTGGATTTACATGCGCTCGTTATATATGATGTAAACCTATGTAATATTCTGCCTGTTATAGACAATATTAAGCACACATCGATGCGTAAGTTTCTAACGATTATAATGTGCAGATTATCATTCACATATAGCTGTAATCATAGTTAATGTAAATAACACGTAACATGGTGTGTGGTATCTTTTAACCACATAAATTACAAGTAAAAGTTTGCATTCCCGTATCTTGGTACCTACGTTAGTAAAGTTAACCGGTTTCATAATAGGTTCTAGTTTATTTTTTGCCATTCACCTGTTAGGCGTAATGTTGGGTGCAGGCGACGGGCACGCCTCTTCGCGCCATCTTAGCGGTTCACAGCGAAGGCAGCGGCTACCGCTCGAACGTCCAACTCGCTCTCAACTCACTTTTCCGCTTTTACTTTCAGATTGCTACCCTTTTCCTCGTGGCCCTCGCTGTGGGAGCCGAGAAGAAAATCGAGTTGCAAGACATCGAGGAAGATAACTTGAGGAGTGAGCTGAAGAGCGAACTAGAAAAGGACCACGACAAATCCGATAATCAACAAAATTCAGCTCCTGAAAAAAATGAGCCTGAGTTCAATTCTTTAGACTTTATGAAAACTGGACTCCTGAGATTTTTCGATTATCCTCAGACTCAGACACTTCATCCACAACAGCAACAACAACGCTATGTGCACCAGTATGCAGTGACGGAGCCACCTGAGAGATACGTTCCTGCTGAAAACAAAGCTCTGTTCGCGCCACAACCACCCCAGCAGCATGCCATGGTAGGATATTTATCGAACATGCCAATGCAAATATATTTAGTCCCGCAGTACTACTCCACACCAACAGCGCAACAATCGCCAGCCGTGCTTGCAGAGTTCAATTCAAATGGTCCGCATGGGGCCGCTACAGGCAACACTTACGTAGAGGCCCCCGTATATGTGCCGCCTAAAACTGCTCCACCACCGGCATACTTGTACCAAGCTCAGCCGACGTACCAAGCTCAGCCGACAGCAGCCCCAGCTGTAACAACTGTGCAACCTGTGATCAGCTACCACGTGCCTATACCCTACCACAGCTATGTTCCAGAAGGACATCTAGTAAATTCAAATGCCGCCAAGGGTTATCTCGCAAACCTAGACTACAGTGAAACGAACACAATCGACGGCGATAGTAATAATTTTGAAACACCCCCAACTTATCACCCGCCGACGGAAGCAGAGTTCCCGCGTCACTATAATTCTCGCGCGCCCATCAGAGGGCATCAACACAAGCACCATGTGGTGTCCGATCTGCCACATCCTAGCCCATTGCTCCTGAAAGTGCCCCCCGCGCACCTGTCACATTTACCTAGGGCGTTGCCGTGGTATCGCCCTCGTACAAATCAGGTTTACCAAGAAGATGAACCAGCTTCAAGTTCGTTGGCTCCACGCCCGTATTTCCCTCATAGTCCGTTCAAGAGACGTCCTACCTCCTTGCTTGACTCCTACATCCCTTCTAGCCTTCAAGTGGAATATTTAAAGAGAGGTTTGGCGAAGGATCCTTCGTCTTTGTACGAAGCGTTGTCCAATGGGCGGTTGCCACATCTCGCGAGCCCACGACATGTTGAAAGAGGTTTTCTTCCGAATCAGATGTATCCCACAGCAGCTGGTGGTGTCACATACGGGCACTATAAAAGAAACCCAAAAACTGAAAAGTTCCCACATAAATGACCTCATGACTGAAAACTAACAGTATACATAAGGGTTTACAGTTTACAGTATACAAAATCTTGCTGGAAGTTAAGTTACGATGAAGGTCTACTTATCGATGCATTTTTGACGTTTAACATCTCTTAATTTGAAGCAGCGTTTGTAAATAAACCTTTTATACTTTAGATATTCCGTAACTACGAATAAACGAAAATAAGGGTCTAGAAAAATAATAATAATTGGTTTGCTTTAATTTTTAATTTCGTGTATCTAATTACGAAAGGTAACAAAAAAATAATGTAAAGAATGCAGCAATGTACAAAGAATAAAGTGTAAGTATATTAATATAAGTTAAGTATTTTTAAGTGGAAAAAGCTCATAAGATTATAGTATTTTGTTTATTTTTATAAATAACTAATTTGAAAGGTCAGTATTTTATATTTTCGAATAATTGTTATTTATAATAAAACTGTTGTTAATAATAGTTTGTTTTATTACCTATTTATTCCTATAATCACAATTAGTTTTTCATGACTACCATTCAAATGGGATGCAGGTGGCGTCGAGCGAGAAAGTAGCCTAAGAAGGCGAAGTGTTGATATGAAATGAAACTGCACCTGAAGCTTTAAAGATGGTCACAGAATTGGTCGCTTTTGACATCTCAGATAAAGTAATTTCAGCAATCAAATATTCCATAGCATATGCATACCTACCTAACCCTAAAAAAAATAGAAATTTAGGAAATGCAATAAAAACTTGAAATTACGTTTAAAATGTATCTTTTGGCTTAATACAAAAATGTTTTATCTTTTAAGTGTTAGATTAATATCTTTTTTAGATTTTCTATGCTATAAAAAATACATTAAATGCACGCATCTGTGGTACCTAGGTCCAAAGTGATGGTTGTTAGACTATGTGGATATCGAAATAAGTAAGCCAGATAGTAATATTGCTATATCTTTGAGGGTGTGGCGATTGTACCCCTTTTACAGTTAATTTTATCGATAAAAACACCCCCCGTGTTTTTATCGATAAAATTAACTGTATAAATTGTATTAATACAAGCCAGGACAGATTGTATATTGTAATGACTACACCTGTTCTTATAAGTCTTCAAAGCAAAAACATTGTAATAAAAAAATAGACATACATACATACATAATATCACACCTGTGTTCCCCGAAGGGGAAAAGCTGCTAGGCAGAGATGCTGCTTAAGTCCCATGTTAATAGACGCGCCCATTGCCATCAACCGGTCACCGAACACTGATTGAACTCCAGACTTCGGCCAGCTACTGAGAAATTCCAGATGGTGAAGACTGAATACCACTTTGCCTGACCTGCGAATCGAATCCAGGCTCAATAGTAGAGTACTGTAGCGGCACTAACGCCGCCACTTACGAACTAATGACATGACGTCACACAAATCCTGCATCGCGCAAGCAAAGTTTTTTTATACACATACAACAGACCGACAATAACCGTTGGGCAGTTGCCTGGACCAGACAGAACAACCTCTGTCTCATCTGGTTGGAGGATCCTCCCTTTTCTATGGAGGTTTGTGGGACTTTACACCCTTACCCGCATACCTCCAAACTGGTGGCCCGTCCATATTCCGTCCAGCCTTTAATTTTACATTTGAAATATTTAAGCACCCTACGCTTATGAAGTTCCCTATTTATTAACATGCAACCATAGACATTAAAATGCAACACTTCATGGACGCTTACAATAGTGAAGCGAAGTGTTTTTTTGCCCCGATACTCCGATGAATTAAAATTCACAAATGTTATATCATGTTATTATCATAAATAATAATAATCAAATTTTCAATAAGATATGTAAGTAGGATAAATACCTATTGAAAAAGTTATATTTGGACCTACATTTAGATAGATACAAGTTATACAAAACGTAACAGATAATTATAAAACATATTCATTTAAATGCCTGTTTTTAATTCTTTAAAACAATACCTACAAAAATAAAATAGGTACTAATAAGATAAATTAAAATTTCTTCGTAAATAAAGTCGATTGTTGTAAGAAATCGAATCGCTACCGCACTAGGACATCACTAAATGATATTTTTTTGAGCTGTCAAATGTAAAATTAAAGGCTGGACGGAATATAGCCAAACAATTGAATAAATGAAACAAAAGAACTCAAAGTGAAATCAATTAAAGCGTTAATGATGGCATCGCATATAATCCATATGTAATTAAAAGAGTACACTTCTAATTACTGTCTATAATAATTATGAACATTAATGTTCAGACCTGCCAGAATCGTTGAACACCTTTTGTCACGCTTTTCAAAAGATGCGTCGCGTTCGTCACAGCCGACAAAGAATAATTATATAAGACTATCAAATCCTGTTGAAAGTTATGAGAGCAGTTTTGATACGTACATAAAAGCTTATATGACCGACATAGGGACATTATGCTTTCAAAGGCACATAATCATAATTGAATTATTAGTTAGAATATTGTTACATACAAAATCTTGTGGGTAAATAGGAAGTAGACTTTCCTTACACGATAGGTCCAAATTCTTGCTTTATAGGTATTTATGAGATTTTTTCTGAGTTTTACATAGTTTTCTTGTATAAAAGCGTGTAAGGATTTGGGGCAGATCTTTCCCAGCACCCGCAGTGATGGGTGATGGACAATCTAGAGTAGTAGGTAAGTGGCTAATTAAATAATAAATAAGGTAGGAACCAAAACTAAAAAGAGCAAAAAAATGGCTTGAACAAAAAAATTCAACCGACTTCCAAAACAAAACACTACAAAGCGAAAAATTACTTTGTTTTCGGAAGTCGGTGTCTTTGGTATCTATTTTTTATCGTCTTTGACACAGACTTTTCGTTTTGTTTTAGAAGTTGTTTTTATCAATTTGTTAAAAAGTTTTTTATTTTGTTCTTTTTAGTTTTGTGACCTTGTTTATTACAATAAAAATTCAACTCAAAAATTACTTGTCAGATCTTGATTAAATTTAATAGCACCAGCTTTCAAATAAAAAAAGAATCATCAAAATCGGTTCACCTAGTAAAAAGTTCTGAGGAAAACACACATAAAAAAACCGGCCAAGTGCGAGTCGGACTCGCGCACGAAGGGTTCCGTACTTGGTAAATTGCGGTTTACGATTTATGACGTATTAAAAAAAAACTACTTACTAGATCTCGTTCAAACCAATTTTCGGTGGTAGTTTACATGGTGATGTACATCATATATTTTTTTTAGTTTTATCATTCTCTTATTTTAGAAGTTACAGGGGAAGGGACACACATTTTACCACTTTGGAAGAGTCTCTCGCGCAAACTATTCAGTTTAGAAAAAAATCATATTAGAAACCTCAATATAATTTTTGAAGACCTATCCATAGATACTACCACACGTATGGGTTTGACGGAAATAAAAAAAAATTGTTTCAGTTTCAAGTATGGGAACCCCCAAAATTTATTGTTTTTTTTCAATTTTTGAGTGAAAATCTTAATGCGGTTCACAGAATACATATACTTACCAAGTTTCAACAGCATAGTTCTTATAGTTTCGGAAAAAAGTGGCTGTGACATACGGACGGACAGACAGACAGACAGACATGACGAATCTATAAGGGTTCCGTTTATTGCCATTTGGCTACGGAACCCTAAAAACAGTTAAATTAAGAAACCTCATCCTTTTTGAAGACGATTAAAAAAAGAAAACTGAAGCCTCATACACGCACTAATATAGAAAGGACCTCAAGACCAATGTACCTACTTGTGAAAGAATCCTCTGTCTTGGTATAACAAAACACCGTTGATGATTTATGCTGATTAATTTGCGTTCCTCTTGTACTCACCGCAAAACTGTAACATGTCTCGCAAACAAGTATTTTATTATTGAATCAATTCGCATTATGGTCTTAATTATTAAAACCAAACATAGTTGCAAATTCTTAGAAAATGATGAATGAAAAGACTGACAAAGTGTCAAGTAAAAGTTGGCAGTCAACTAGGCATTCTAGATGGACTGAGATAAATTGTAGGTACAATATTCTTGTTGCAATTTCTTTTGTAATATCGTTAGGCATAGGCACATCGCTTCTGAATGACTAATGTTAGTGCTAGCGTGAAAGGGAATTTGACACTTGCCTTAAGCCAATTATGCGGTGTCTATCTATGTATGTAATTTCAAAGAACGAATAAATGTGTAAGTAATTTTGGTTTTGATTTATTTTGTGATTTTGTCAAATTGGTTGGGGATTGCAGAATTTGATTGTTATTTCATAACAATACAAGATGTTACCTATGATCACAATTGTGTCTTTTCCATTTTCCACAGAACACTGCACGTCGCATAATTTATTTATTTATTTACAACTTCATGTACAAAGGTATAGTGGCGGACTTAATACCGTAGGACTTCTTTACCAGTCAACCAAGGGTGGTGAAGAGATGACATGGCAAGAACATTGTTTAAAACATGGAAAACAAAAAAAAGAAGAAAAAAGGGTATAATATTTTCTTCTTTCAACGATGAAAAATGATGTAGATATGATGTTGATTCCATTATCTAGGTATAGACTCCCATTCGGTCCGTTGTACGTGGAGTTCCTGGTTACATAGCCCGCCTACCGCCACCCAGAATCACAGATACTTCCTGAAGTATCTGTGATTCTGGGTCCATAGGCTTCCCGAGTCTTTATTCGAAGTTTTCCACTAGCCTACATATTCATCGAGCCAGCGGCTCTCCTACACTTCGAGTACGTACGACCAAGTCAACATATCAACTAAGATTCAATTAATAATCCATCATTTTCCTACAATTTATTTACCTTAAAAAAATGTATCACGAACATAAAAAAATTAACATATGTGTCGAGTCAATATTTGTAATGCACACTTGCACAAATTAAATGGACAATTAACCCAGAGCCACTCAACCTATCAAGATGGTATGCTGATCTACAGGCAGTAAATGAAGCTGTCACTAACGTCATGAATCATGATCTGCCAATCAGATGCGATAACGACGTCTAGATGTTTGTTACCACTTTATGTGCATTTAATTAAGTACAAGTCGTGTTGATATAAGTTTTTTATTGGGTTGCACAATTCTATTTATAATTGTTTGTATCGTGTTAGCCAGTTTATGGGTTGTGAAGGTCATCACTCCATGTAAAATAATGGTACTCGGCTGCATCCGTTGAAAAATTAATTTAAAAAGTAAAAAACCCGACTGCTTAAGATGCGAACTAAAAAGACGTAAACATGAAGAAAACCATGCTGTGCAGTCGGAGAAAACATTTTCGCGAGCTGGCTGACCAACACCAGATGTATCCTCCGACTGCACAGCATGCTTTTCTTCTTGTTTACGTAGGATACATATTCGCGAGCTGGCTGACCAAAAACAGATGTATCCTGCGACTGCACAGCATGATTTTCTTCTTGTTTACGTCTTTTAGTACGCTTCTTTAGCAGTCGGGTTTTTTACTTTTTTTATTTTTTATTAACTTCTGATTTAACATTTTTTTGTTCGAATTAGGTACATTTAAACATATAAGTGTAATACATTTTTGAAATCGCCTCATTTTGATACCCCAAACGATGGGTTTGGAAGAAAAAAACAAATTTGGCTCCCACAATATTACACTTAAAGCCGCCAGTTTTCTATTTTCCAATTTTAATGTAGCCAGTGATACTCACAAGATTTAAGACGAATAGATTGACGCTATAATCATCAAAATCACCTAACGCGTTTAGTCTCTTGAACGCCACATAGGAACAAACATAGACTGATAAACACATTCTTCTGCAGTCGGGTAAAAAGAGAATAGTAGTTAGAGTAACAGGAATAAAGTTGCTCTATTTTCTACTTCTAGGCTAGGCAGAGCGACGATCTTCTTATGGTCGCTGGTAGAAGCTGGATGAGACTGTTGCCGAGAAACAAGATTATTGTCGCACGGTTAAAGATGCCTTATACCTCCCAGTGGACTGCTATAGATAATGATCTTTCACGTCCGGTACTTTTGTACCTTTATATCAATAATTCAAAATAAATGACATCATACAATAGGGCGAAAAAGGTAAAATCAGAACCGTACCTAATAAAGTAATGCATAAATAATAGGTAGGAGATTATAATTTATTTAAATAAAATCTTTTGTTGAAAGCTTCCTCAGGCCCTACATCGTTGGAGCAAGTTCGCTTACATCTATTTTAATGGCCATTTTTACTAGCACTGACTATGTGCATCATTTAAGGCGGTACCCCGAGCAAAACGCCGCGCAAGCCGTTTTTTGTGCTGTTTTTAGGAGCTATCTGCTCGTTATTTAAAAAGAAATATCAATTAATAAAAATACATTAAATTTCTACATAATATTGATTCTAAAATGGTAGATTTAGTTTTTTTTTAAATGTTGTATATATTTCACTAATCTACTTCCAAAAAAACATAAAAATGAGAAATAATTATTGATTTTATGCATCTCCTCGTAAAGTGTTCATTGATTATTTTTTGTAGTAACACTAATGGATAGACAATTTAATAACGAACATTTTTGTAGAATTATTTTTTTCAAAAGACCAAAATTCGATTTTATAAAGATTTTATTCTAAAATCTGGGCGTATTCACTACTGTAATTCATGCGCCAACAGTGCCGCTAGACCAATAGGAACGCTTATATCTCATGCCGATTTTTTGGTCAGGGTACCGTCTTAATTAAGGTTACCCAGTCGACCATTCTTCCATACAAACGTAGTAGCCGTACTCCATTTTTTGACGATGTACGTTCAAAATAAAAAAAAATATCAATTTGTCTCATCATTATATAGGCTATAAGGAAACAAAAAGGAAAAAAAAAAATTGAAAGTTATGAGCGACAAAAGTTCCATATTTCAACACTAATTTTAACGCATCTTTGTCAGGAAATAAATACTATAAGAAGAAAGAAAATTGCAAATCAGTTGCCATACAGGGATACATTAGTAGTTCAACAATGCAAATAATTTTATTTTGAAAATTTACATTTAGTCGTTTATTCATGATATCCATACTCTCATAGGTCTGTTTAAAAAAAATCGTGTTCTCGTTTTCGTCCTAAATCGTCATTCATTTCGCTACAAATTTGCAAATGTGCTAATTCGTACACGAACTAGCTTCTTACTGTTCACCACAGCATCTATATCTTTCGCACGTATTGTCGGATGAGATAGCATGCATTTTAACACCGCACACAAAATAGTTCGTGCAGTCGACTAGGGCAACCTTAAGACTAGGTTAAGAAAGACCGAGCTATCGGTCTAGAAAGCAACAATGCATTAATGCAAAATATGTAATTTATATCTGCGACCTGTCCAGTTAAAATGTCTAATATTGTCTAGACGAAAGTTCAGCCACACTTATAAACACCCACGGTAACTGTGAAGACAATGGAATGACGAGTCTCAGGTTATGTAAAAAAACATCATTTAAAACAATAGGTCTTCAGGTTATAAGTTATAAGACCTGTCTTAAAATTTGAATGCATACTATTGTATCAAAATTTTAGGAAAATATTATGAAGCAGAATAACTGTTTGCTTTTAAAAGATAACTTCAGGAAGTACTCAGCCGATTACATAATAGAAAACAACACTGTGGTCGAGTGTTATAATACCATATTCCAAGTTGAATATCCTTAAACTGGAGTCTGGACTCCAACTTGAATCATCAAATTGACAGTTAAAGGCCGAGTTTCTCGCCTCTAAATTATCGCAGAATTAATGAGACAAGCACGCATTATCTGCTGTGATTGGCTGTTGAAAATTAATTCAACCAATCACAGCAGATAACGCGTGTTTGACAATTTGAGGTGAGAAACTTGGCCAAAGCTTGTTATAATTTTATTATTAATCGAGGGGATTTAGGGAGTTCCTTCAAACGGACTTGGAATATGGGTCGCAGTCTAGTTTTCACCTTGAAAAATGCACGGGTTTTTTGAGACGACCTATAAGAGGGATTTGAGGGTTTTTTGAATTGCCAATCTTAAGTGGCAGTGGCCAGGGCAAATTGCTCGCAGAACGGATGGCCGATGGTGCAGAAAGGTTCTGGATTAGCGACCGTGAACCGGAAGACGTTGCGTTGGAAGGCCGCCCACCAGGTAGACCAATGATCTGGTGAAGGTTGCAGGGATTCCCTGGATGCGGGACGCACAGGACCGGTCAATGTGCGACGTGGCGACGCTTGGGGAAGGCCTATGTCCAGCAGTGGACGTCTTTCGGCTGATATGATGATGATGATGATGTGAGGGATACCGCGGGCAAAAGCTAGCAATTTATAGGACATGTCTTGCAGGTTGCATGCACAATTTAGGATCAAAATATTAAGAAAGACATTATCTATTGTTATTTTTATAATAACTTAATTTTGTATAGAAAATTGCCTTGAATTACATTCAGACTTGCAAATTACAATGTTTTTGAAGATTTCACAGGTAATTTATGAACTCTATAAGCGTTATTATGTTTTATACTCCTTTTGTTACTTTCGCACATTTGCCTTAAATTATAGTTCTGACATTTTCTATTGCTACATTTTTATTATACCTAGTCCTATGTTATTACGATCGTACGTGTCTGGTGTTAAAGGTGACTTCTCAGTTCAATTTATTTTGATGATGCTCTAGCAGCCCAGAAATAGTAGGTATTTCCACCACGATCTGAACCGGGCTGCTCAGAGCAAAATGTATAGCTTACCATCAGGTGAGATAGTGGTCAAGCGCAAGCCTGAAGAGGATAAATAAAAAAACAACTATCTATTGATAACTTATGTTTAGTTAGGTAGGTTGGCTAATACTTACATAAAACATCAGGATATATTTGGGTGAAGGGTAATGCAAACATTTCTAAACCTGAATTTAATAAAATCTTATAGAAATAGAACTAAATCTGAATTAAAAAAAATCTTATTGTAACATTGAATTCTACAAAAAAAAAAACGAAACGGTACAACGATCGTATGTCACAGTCTTCAATTATGAATAGGTACTTTAAGGCTCAAAATGCACAGAACTATAATCTATCCGAAAAAAAATAAGGCGCCATCTATCGAGAATTAGTACAACTACTAACATTCATACATAGCATGTGAATGGTGGTCGGCTGCGTATTCGCACAAGCAGCAAGACCTTTCACTTGATTGAAAACGTGGTTCGACTGTGAAATCACTCGCAAAAACAGTTTGATGAGTCTACAGTAGATGGCATTGATGTCGTTTGCTTTCTGGAGTGAGTTCTGATGAAACTCTGTATTAGAAAGTTTGGTTATCTAGTGTTGGAGATACATAAATATTATATTGTGAAGAAGTTCAGAGGCGAACGGCTTGAGGGCGCTGCAGAGAAACAGATATTAATTATGGATATGCGAAAGAATTTAAGTTATATGGGGCCGATTGTCTTTGTCCTGGTTTGTTCAAACATTTTCATTTGTAGGCCTAAGCCTATCCATAATTAACGAATTCGTTGCTGAGTAGTGGCCCATAGCCCCCTTTTTACCCGACTGCCGAAGGAGGGTAATGTGTTTATCAGTCTATGTAGATATATATGTTTGTTCTTATGTGGCGTTCTAGAGAGCAAACGCGTCCGCCGATTTTGATGACTCTTACGTCAATC
The DNA here is from genome assembly GCA_949775005.1 of Orthosia gothica. NCBI lineage: Eukaryota > Metazoa > Arthropoda > Insecta > Lepidoptera > Noctuidae > Orthosia > Orthosia gothica. Next base: position 12,780,991 of record OX459044.1, read on the forward strand.
AATTCGTCTTAACCTTGCGAGTGTCACTGGCTACATTAAAATTGGTAAATAGAAAAAATGCCGGCTTTTGGGCGCCATATTTTGGAGCCCAATTTTTCTTCTTCTTCCATACCCATCGTGTGGGATATCAAAACAAAAGTGTTTTAAGAGGTGATTTAAAAAATATAAAACACTAATATGTTTAAATGTAGATACCTAATTCGAAAAAAAATAGTAGAAAATCATGCTGTGGGCAGTCGGAGGATACATTTTGCTTTGGTCAGCTAGCTCACGAATATGTATCCTCCGACTGCACAGCATGATTTTATTCTTGTTTATGTGGTATTAGTTCGCTTCTTAAGCAGTAGGGTTTTTTGTTTTTTTGATTTAACTTTTTTTTTCATTCCATTTTCCTTTCGTATCATCATCATCATTTCATCATAAAGAGGCCCATGACAGCTGGACCCAAGCGACGCCACATCAATCGTTCCTGTCCTACAATCTTCGTTTAGCAAATAGATAATTTTACAGCAAATCTGCTTACTCATACACTTACCAAAGAAAATTATGTGACGTAGGTAAGTAAGCAATATTAAGGTAAACACGATTAACACATTATACACATCTTTTACCCAAGTGTGTTTGATCAGATTACTAGCAAAATGCATTTCGTTTGTCATCTTGTTTATTTTGTACTTACAGACATTATTATCCAAAAATATGTCAACGAGTTACTTAAATTTCCAACAACTTGCGAAAACTACAAAACATCGTGTGCCCGAAAGTCGTAAAGTATGGCCACTAGAAAAGCGTTAATGGGGCAGGTTCTCAGCAGACCAAGTTTAGTTAAAGGACAATATTAAAATCATAAGAATATAAAGCTTTAGATGGAAGGATTTTGCAAAGCACTGTTGTTTTGTCATATCAAGCGCCATAATTTTGTATTAGTTAAGCTAAGGTATATATCTAGGACTAGCTGACCCCCGCGGCTTCACTCCCGTAAACAGGCAATCTACCTACCTATCACCTACCTATCTACCCACATACCTACCCACCAACCTTGCCACTACTAAATAATTAATTTTATAAGCAAAATTTTGCTACTCTGGGTTATATTATTGCAATATTTATAAGGATATCATTTTTATTTTAAATAATTTATTGTCTATGTTACTCGGAAATAATGTAGCTTTCCATAGGTGAAAGATTTTTTTAAATCGGTCTAGTAGTTTCGGAGCCTGTTCGGTACAAACAAACAAACAAAATCTCTCCTCTTTATGATATTGGTATAGACAACTAGACGCTCCAGAATTAAAGTGAGTTCTAAAAAAAACCGGCCAAGTGCGAGTGGCACTCGCGAACCGAGGGTTCTGTACAAACAGCAACATTTACCAAAATAATTAGGTAACATTACTGAAGTTCATAAACATTGAAAGCACCGAACATTGCTCTAACGAAAAGATAAACTGGATTCTGGGAAAAAATGAACTTCGCCATTGAAAAACTGTTGTACTCATACATCGATATAAGTCCCGCTCAGTTTACCGACTGCAAAGAAGTTTATTTTTATTTTGGTAAAAATTTACGTTTATCAAATTTGCGAAGCAGTGGTGAAAGGGAGTAAGAAAACATCGTGAGGAAACCGTCATGTCTTAGAGCCAAAACTTCGAAAACATGTGACAGCTCGTGGCTAAATAATAACAGCCGCATTGCTCGATCTTCAAGGTTAAGCAACGCTTGCCGAGGTCGGTCCGTGGATGGGTGACCATCTTTAATTTGCGAGTTTCTTCCGTGCCTCGGCAAGCACGCTAAGCCGGGACCAGGCTGTCATTTCAAGATCTTTGACAGTCGTTACGGGTAGTCAGAAGCCTGAGATCTGACATCAGTCTAGCCAAGAGGTATCGTGTTACCCAGTTACTGGGTTGTGGAGGTCAGATAGTAAGTCGCTCCATGCAAAACACTGGTGCTCAGCTGAATCCGGTTAGACTGGAAGCCGACCGCAATATAGTTGGGAAAAGGCTAGGCAGATCTCTGGATTGCGTTGATCTAAAAGTTGTTTTTTTCACAGATATATCAAACCTGTGTTTGATTTGTAATGCTTATTGTAAACATTAATTTAATAATCAAAACCAGTTTATGATTAATATAAAACACCAACAAGGCCTAGAATATTTGGGGTCAAACGATATTAATAAAAATATTATACAACACGTCACATAATTTCGAAGACATATATTATGGTATCTATCCAACCTGCACTGGACTCATGTGGCAGATTGTGCACAGAGAGAAGGCCTAAATCCCAGCAGGGATTGTGATTATTGATTGATTATTTATGTATGTGCATGTGGCTCATTAATCACTTATGCTTTTAAATACTGGTTTAGAATCTTTGCCATTGGAATTAATATTTAAGTTTTATTTTTTATGTTACTGTGATGTGAATGTGAGGCCATAAGTTAAAAGCTAAATAAAGTCTGACCCCCGTATTGAGAAACGTAAAATAAAGTGACAACCAAGATCTCTACCTCTATATTTTTTAAGTTTTTAGATTCGTAAGCTTGCCATAATTTATCTCATCATCATAATCAGTCTTTTTTTAATGTTCGCACTGCTGGGAAACAGGCACTGGCTCTGTGAACAAATGATATGTTTGTGATTCCACAACCACTAGGGCGCAAAAACAAATTATATGTTTATGTTTGTGCTGTATAGACTCGATTTCTTTTAGTATTGTATAGCTGCACAGCACATGTGTGGGTACTATGTACCCAACTGTAAAGCTACCATTTGCTATACCTATGTGTCGTTCGTTGACTTGTGTGTGCCCTGGCAGTTGAGTGTGTCATGCTCCCTCAAATGTCTCTCTGATGGTGGCGCGTGTGTTGGATCATTCGGTTCCCTTCATGATGGTTGAGCTGGGTGGTGCCGATTCATGCGTCATGTTTGTGAACGGGCGCCGTCAGTTGGGATTGGTCATAACTTAACTGCTTCGGATGTTAATGTTTTTATAGTACCTAATAGATAACTGCACAGTACATGTGTGAGTACTTTTAATACTTTATACCTTTACGTAGGATAGTGTGTAGTGCTATTCTGGGTGCATTTATTATTATTTATTTATTTATTTTTATTTTTAAAAAAAAAAACGTTGCCCCACACTAGGAATTTCTTCCTGTATCGTGGGTCGTGGTGTCCTCACATATGTGAATTTATTAATGTATGTACTCATGTACCTAAATATTGTAAAAAATATTTTTTTTTAAAAGAGTATGTATTGAGTTTCTTGTGCATTCTTCTCCATAACAAGCTACTTTCCGAATGCACGGTAGAATCATTTTTTATAAAAGAGTAAGTATGGAGTTTCTTGTGCATTCTTCTCCATAACAAGCTACTTTCCGAATGCACGGTAGAATCAACTTTTATGCCATGTAAATTTAAATTGTGACATTCAAAATTGCCGCTTGGTGGCCCAGTTGAAATAAATATCTTTTGTCTTTGTCTTTGTGAGAGGGAATGGGCCGTAATCCACCACGCGGGCTTAATGCGGGTTGGTGGATGTCACATGTATTCGAATTTTTGTTTCTAGAACATGCTGATTTCCTCACGATATTTTCCTTCACCATTTTGAGAGTAGTGGTGATGCAATAATTTACACAAAGTAAAGCACCAGCCTGGGTTTGAACCCACGACCTACAACTTATAAGTCGCGGCCGATACCACTAAGCCACCACTGCAGTCACATAATTTATTACACCTTTAATATTAAGAGGCTGACTGTTTTAGGCTCATGTACGTTTGATATCTAAAATGGAATATCAGAGAAGGACGGGAAAGTTTAAAACATATCAACTTACATGTGACACAAACTCATCAAGTGTTTTTGCTCTCAGTTTTAGTGGCCACACATTTATAGCACCGAGATTACAGCATGTGACAGATTCAATTCACTTCAATTACTTCGAGATTCTTACTGGATAGGAAAAGGGACTTACGAGATTCCTACTTAATGTTATAAACGTGAAAATATGTATGTTTGGTAGTTTGTTAATTAATCATGTCTCAACGGCTGAACCTATAGGACCTTCCTTATTACCTATTTGGATGGAACTTGGCGCACGGGTACATCATATCCTGGATTAGGACATAATATAGGTACTCCGAAACTGTTCACCGTTGCACTGGAGGATGTCTTCAAGGTTCTGGACTGGAGAGGGCTAGGCATCAACATCAATGGTGAACACATTACTGACCAACGGTTTGCCGACGATATAGTGGTCATGGCTGAGACCATGGAGGACCTCAGTCCAATGCACGATGACGTCAGTAGAGCTTCCGAAAGAATGGGTGTTAGGATGAACATGGACAAAACCAAGGTGATGTTGAATGTCCATATTACACACACTCCTATCAAGGTCGGATACTCTACACTCGAAGTTGTGGGCTACTATGTCTACCTGGGACAAGAGATCCAGTTGGGTAGGGCCAACTTTGAGAAAGAGGTCAACCGTCGCATCCGACTCGACTGGTCAGCGTTCGGGAAGTTGCGCGGTATCTTCTCGTCCAACTTACTGCAGTGTGTCGAGACGAAAGTCTATGGCCAGTGATGACATATGGCTCTAAGACGTGGTCGCTCACAATGGGCCTCATCAGAAAGCTTACAATCACCCAAAAGGGCAATGGAGAGGGCTATGCTCGGAGTTTCCTTGCGTGATCGAATCAGAAATGTAGAGATCCGCAAGAGAACCATGGTTACTGACATAGCCCGAAGGATTGCCAAACTTAAGTGGCAGTAGGCAGGGCACATTGCTCGCAGAACGGATGACCGTTGGGGTAGAAAGGTCCTGGAGTGGCGACCGCGATCCGGAAGACGTTGCGTTGGTAGGCCTCCCATCAGGTGGTCCGATGACCTAGTGAAGGTTGCGGGGATCCGCTAGATGCGAGACGCGCGGGACCGAACGACGCTTGGGGCAGGCCTATGTCCAGCAGTGGACGTCTTTCAGCTGATATGATGATGATGATAGGTAAGTACTCTGTTCTTCTTCACTTCGTGTCGATTGCTCAAATTTTGTCCGACCATATAATTTTTTACCGTTAAAAATGCTTATGCATACTGCGACACCACGGGGAGATAGTACAGTTATGTGGGACTCCAACCCACTAAAATCCACGGTGTCCTCCTGTGCCTATTAAAGCGGGAACACGGGCACGCGTTAGCACTCACCGCGAACCCGCGGCTTTCCGTCACCGGACACTCCTCTGGGAAGTACCCCCCATCATCGGCGCACCAGAACACATTGCACGCCGTTACCACCCCAGGGACCAAACCAGCACGTGGGTGCCAGACTAACCTGTGTATGGCACCCTTGGTCCCGACCAGCATTGTACCTGCTGCCTTATTGCGTAAGTTTATTCGGAAAGGCAAACGGTTTGAACCCATGAAAGAGTATCTTCACCAATGAAAGTGCCCATTATTTTTTGGCAATATCTAATTATTTAAAGAGAATTTATCATACCCTTTCATGGGGTCAAACCCTTTGCCTTGCCGAATTCACTTACGCAATTAGGCTGCTGGATAGATCTGTCATAAGATACTAGTGTTTTAGGAGTTTTTATGTAGTTCCCTTTGGCTAATACACTTTTCACGAGATTGAAACTACGGGCATAAGCCATTTTGAAACAAAACGGTTACTTTTTTAGATCACTTACATACATTTCCTATATTAAGGGTAGTTAAAAGATGAGAACATGACTATAAAAGTTATATAACTTTGAGTCTTAGTACATCTCTCTAGATTAAACTGTAATTTTATTGAGTCATTAAAATATAATGTTTGTTGTACGGAAGCCTGCACCTATCTATTAATTACAAAGTGGTGATTATAACATTCCTTTGACCTAGAGAGACTTTTGCAACAGCTTTTAAAACCTTTTTTCCTGCAATCTATCCTAATCTAACCTGTTTCAGTACTTATCTTATTAAATAAAGGATTAAACAGACGACATGGCAATAATTTGTGACTTCCTTCAACATTAATATAAGACTTATTACAATACATATAAGACGACTTGAAATTCCGAGACGAGTGGTATCGGCCGAGACTTGCGCTTTATTTTGTGTAAATCATTTCTTCACCACTGCTCTCAAAATGGTGAAGGAAAACATCTTGAGGAAACCGGCATATCCTAGAACCAAAAATTCATTTATCACAGAGAGGAAGCTTGTGGCCCAGCAGTGGAAACATTAATAGGCTGATGATGTGATGTGATAGGCGTTAATATTTACAAATTCCTCTGTATTGTTAAAATTCTCTCTACATCCGCTACCATTCCTCAACCATCCATCAAATTGATGACACTACTAACTCGCGAATCGTCATCCATAATTCGTCGACACGCAAAAATCCCATTATAAATCATGGCCCCTATGAATAAATACGCACTAACTCACTTTTGAAATAGAACGACATTATATAAGACGCGTTGTGTGACAATAAAGTGAGATCGGACTCAACAAACAACTCATAAATATTTCATATTGTCGTTAAGCTAAAATGCCACTATCTGACAAATTTTATTTAATCTTCGTTTCGCTAATACGACAGTCGATCAAATTTGTTTGGCCCAAAACTTAGCCACTTCCACGGCGTCGCATAAATCACTCCGGTTGCATATTTTAGTTTTTTGATCCCATATGCAGGACATTTTAGTTTTTTGATCCCATCACAATTAGCAAAAAATCCTCTGTCGATCTGTCTCAGCAGTATTTTTCTAATATCAATTAATTCTGGATAACAAAAAATAAGTTAAGTTACTAGCTCACTTTATAATTAAATATTAGTAATTGTTAATGGCACAAAGAGAACCTTCTTAATAGTTTTAACACCTCACACATTGTGTAATCTATTTTTACAAATAAAAATTCTGATTCCGATATGTCATTGATATAAGCTAACAATGTGCTTAATCGAAAGTGCGCAATTAGATATAAAAAATGACACAGAAAACGCTCGCATATTATTTATAGTAGGTACATAACTAAACAGCATGTTTTTCTAATTATTTCGCGGTTTTTGACCTTATGACTGCGTCCGCTGAGGACGTTGCCTTGGCTGAAAACTGTACCAGGCAAGGTATGTTTATAACTCAAAAGAGTATGTTTGTCATCGACAAGCTAAGAAGAAGACTCAAAATTTGTTTTTGTCAGTTAGTGCCATTATAGCTTGAAGACGGCATCATTGCTGTAGACGTGCTAACGGTTATTACACCCGAATTCATGCATGCTAAGCCAAATGAGATGCTTCATCTGAGAAAAAGTGAAAAGCTGGGACGATGAACATCTTGTAATGTTGTTATGTTACATCAGTGCGAATCGCGATGTAGTGTTTTTGGAACAATCAGATGCTTGATTATTAATCGGTGTTATATTTTTATGTCAAGGCCTATGATGTTGACAAATTGATAACTCATGTTAACAATATGTCAACAACATGGGCTAGGTTAGGTTTATATTTAAAGCACTTTTTTCGTTGCTTAGGAATACCGACTGCTGACATTAGTCCTTTCGTTATTCAGGCTGTTTCCTAGTGCTTACCCAGCTAAAAAAATTGGATGCGTTAAGTGTCTCCAAAAACCAAAAAGTGTTTCTCTGTTCATGTAGCGTGGAGTTTTACTGGGTTGGAGTCCCAGATAACTGCATTATTACCCCGTGGTAGTGCAGTATGCATGAGCAATTCCACAAAAAAAAGTAGTGAACCCGTAATGAAAATGGGTATAGGTCCGATTTTATCGAAAATGAGTTAAGTATATCAAAGTGATAAAAAACTGCTCTATCGTTTAGTGAAAACGGATCTAAGTTATCTCTTAAAAATAAAGAAGTTAATTTGTGTAAAAGGGTCATAATGACACCAAATATAACTACAATAGTAAGTTTCAAGTACCTACTTTTGTATTCTTTTATACGGAAACATATTTTTTTTTATTTTGTGTTTTTTAATCTAAATTAAAATAAATTACCCACTTTTTATTTGGTGTGTTTTTATCAATACAACAACACCTGATCCTTAAAATGGTTTAGTGAGTAATGATATTACTAGACATAAATCCGTTTTCACTAAAATAAACAGAAAAATCAAAATTTCTTTGCATTTCTTGGTTATAAAAAAAATTCACACAAGTGAAATAGGCACGCATTCCTAATGCGTGTCTCTTTCACTTGTGTGAATTAACATTTAACTTATGGGAGTAGGGGTAAAACTTATTTCATACCTTCAAGGTTTAAATGTCACACGAGGTCAAACACGAAATTTGAAGCGCGTGGAGTGTTTTTTGCGTCTCCTAAAAAGTTGTTTTTTTGGACTTAGATCCTTTTCACTAGTGCCACAGAATTAAGCCTATTATAGAGAAGAAACGGTAACTTTTACCTCAAGTATATAATATATTTACTTAATACATATTTACATAATAATTTTATAGACTTTTTACGCGTCTAAATAGAAATTATGCGCATTACATTGACGCTCATTGCCGGATATATAATTATATCGTCCATTATACTTATATAATGACACTAAACACATGAGGAACTAATTGGACATTATATAAAGGTACCATGTACCTAAGGCATAAGGTACATAATATAAATATTTATGATAATTTTGGTGTCAAACCAGTGGAATCTTTGCGAAGTGATGTAAGACGAATAGGCGTAGTAAGGGAAAATTTGTATAAGAAATAATTTCGTTTCGATTTATCATCTATGGAATATTAATTAAGAAATTTAAGTTAGTAGTGTTTATCATTAGTTATTATCGGTGAAAGCATGTCTGCTTACAAGGTTTTATCAATAATTAAATTAAATTATTGATCTTAAATTAAAGTCTTAGGAAATTATCTTCCGGAAAAGTTTTTATACTAATTGATTTTGTTTCATTACGATTAATCTACATAAATTATGAATAATGTCTCCGCAACGTTAATTTTTAGGGTTCCGTACCCAAAGGGTAAAAACGGGACCCTATTACTAAGACTCCGCGGTCCGTCTGTCTGTCTGTCTGTCTGTCTGTCACCAGGCTGTATCTCATGAACCGTGATAGCTAGACGGTTAAAATTTTCACAGATGATTTATTTCTGTTGCCGCTATAACAACAAATGCTAAAAAAAGAATAAAATTAATATTTAAGGGGGGCTCCCATACAACAAACGTGATTTTTGGCCGTTTTTTGCGATAATAAAAGCGTACGGAACCCTTCGTGCGCGAGTCCGACTCGCACTTTGCTGATTTTCATTTTTTATACGTAACATGCCTTTTATTTATAAATCAAATGGCTGTGGGTGTCTGCATTAGTTTTCAATATTATTTTCAGTATGGTCAACATCAACTTATAAGCCAATGGTAGCACTGGCTATGACAAAGAGTAAAGCAGACATGACGTCAATTTGTGTGAAAGAACAATTCCATCAAAAACATAAATGTGAAAAAGGGAGCCAAGTTCCATACTAAGAATATGCACGGTTGTTGACTATGTCGACAAAAGAATTGAGATCTTAACGGGAACCAAGTTCTGTATCCTGAAATTTATTTACAAGAACATAAAACATTCTAAAATACATTTAAAAACACAATTTCTTGCTTTTTCTGCTACAACAATATTTGCTATTTTAAAATATAACTTTTTAAATTTGAAAAAGCAAATTATTTACATAAAGCAGATAACTTAGGATAAATTGTGTGGCTAGTTTTCAAATACAAGATATCTTATATTTGGCTAATCCACTTATCATCTTTATGTTACAACCATTCAACGGATTCAGTGCGTTTTTTAGAAGAAAATTTAAAATTTCTTAATCGCTCATCATTCGAACTTAAACCATGATGCAAAAACGATCCATTTTCGTGCGCATGGGCAGTTACATGGGTAATTTAATACCGATTGAAATATCAGGTTTTGCCATTCTCTTGACAATGACAATGAACAACGGATTGAATGGCCTATCAAAACCGCTATTTAACAATGCAGATTTTTTATCATACATGAGATGTTAAAAATATTTATTTATGTGGTTTTATATTAGATCTAATTTATACTAGGCTTAAACAGATCATTTATATAGATAAGCCCCATTTTCTTAATTGATGAGTTGATTACTTAATTTATCTCATTTTTGTTTGGTGCTGAGCGTGGATGAAGCCTAGAATTTTGCGGATACTCAGGAAAATTTAAAATACCTATAACCACCCGGTGCCTATTCTGATTTCTCTGCTAAATTCTGTGTTTTGCTGAGCATAGTAAAACAAATATATATTCTATTTACTCATGACTTAAAGAACTCAGGTTTTTAAGTCCAGAATGAATAGGTTTAAGAGTTGAGTGCTAGCATGCTGCATCGTCGACTACACCGTCACTTACCATAAGGAATAAAGATCTTGTTCAAACCCGTGCCTATTAATAATAAATATCTTGATGACGATCTCTTTATCAAGATTCTTCATCAGCACGTATTCGTTTTCGTTTCGTTACAACTTATAGAAATGCATGTTCCATTGCACATTCTAAGTAGCCCATTGCGTTTTTTGTTGGTCAGCAGAGCAAGCGACTATTGTACTATATTATCGAAAGTAAGAAAGTGGTCCAGTCCATTCAACTCGTATGAACCGTAGACATGTTTTTATGAGTGCCCAAAAAAAGTGCATGAGGGCAATGTTCGGATTAAAATCTACAGACACTTGCAAACCTTTTTTCGTTGAATGTAAAATATTGACATTACCGTGTATGTACATATTCGAAGTTGCAGTATTTGTGAAAACCAACCCAAATCTGTTTCCCAAGCTTTCAGATAGAAATAACCGGAGTCGACGACATGTCAATATGTTATGCTCGAGACAGTCCAAAACGGCACTGATGCGTAATAGTATTTTGTGCATGGCACCTATTATTTATGATCACATACCAGAAACAATTAAAGTCTTAAATATTAATCTTTTTAAAAGGCACTTAAAGAGGTTTCTTATAAATAAATCCTATTATAATGTTTCTGAATTCCTGAAGGAAAATATTGTGTTTTAATCAATGTGGTTGTTCCGTTATTATATGTTATAAATTTTAGTTTTTTAATTATTGACATTTCTGATTATTATTATTATTTTTTTACTATAATTTATTTTGACATCTTATTTCGTTATTTATTTTTTTATGACATCTTATTTTATGAAGTTTGACTACATTTTTTTAATATTATTGACCACTCTGTACTATTGTTTAAATTTGTGTTTTATTATGGATTGATTATTATTTGACATTTAACATTTGGATATTTAACTAATTGACATGTACATTAGAATTTTATTAATGAGACGCTTCTAATTGTTGATTTATTAAGATGTTGATTCGGAAATGTGTATGTGTGTATTCTGACTCTTTTTCTATTATTATTATTGGTAATCATTTGTATTGTATCAGTAATTAATTATATTAATAATAATAATAAATAAAATCTTTATTCAAATATTACAAAAGGTAACAACATTGAATATTGCAAATCATATTTGTACGCCCCATGGCAAAACATAGAGAGTATCTTTAATGTTGTAACACCCCACACACTGCTGTGTAACCTATGTTTTACAAATAAAATTCTGATTCTGATTCTGAGTATTTCTGTTTCATATTATTATTGTTTGTAAAAATCAATGCCAGGTGGAAGAACTTGAACTTGTGTTTTGTATGATAGATTGTTGTTGCCGTATTACTGTCAAAGATGTTGGTAAGTGACTGACAAATACTCATACGATGACAGTGTTATTCAGTCACTTAGTTCTGTATGTTAGTGTCTGTGTGTGGCTTTGTAATTCATAAAGGTGTGTGTGTGCCTATCCAAACACTTTTAGATTATTTCAAATACCTACCGAATTATTTTTATTTTAATATCTATGAACAGTTTTGTATTATTTGGTAAGCCTTTCGGCTTTCGGTATGCACGCTCAGAGCAGTTTATAATTTTTTATTGTATTAATTTTTCTATTCTTCTTTTTTTATTATTGTGTTCTGCCTGTTCTAATAAATGTTTGCTAATCTATTCATAACTTTTTTTTGCTAGCCTATTCCGTCCCACTCCTGGGCAAAGGCCTACTTCCACCATTCACGAGCCCGCGGTTTATCCTTTCAGTTCTAGCAAAATCTGTTTAGTTCGTCTAACCATTTCCTTCGTGGTCTATCGCGATCCTGTCTCACTGTCTCAGGTTCATCATCATAATCATGTTGCAATGAGACTTCGGGCTGACGTGTTATTCGTGTGCACTCATTGGGTCGTCTACTGCAAACTTATTCTGGTCGGTCCAAATCATGAGCAACCTGCCGCGGGCTCTGGTTCCTTCCACTCTACCCTGGACTACAAGCCGCTCTATAGAGTCATTGCCTCTACGGGACACGTGACCAAAAGATATGGCGTAATCGAGCTTTGACAATAGCCTATAGACGCTGCGCTACATGACTATAAAAATACAAAATGAGAAGCTAGCTAGGCGTTAGGCGTTATGTAAGGCGGGTTAAACATAGGAGGGTTAATCATATCAGTCATAAATCAATTTTCTAAGGGCTCACTAAGGCCATAATTAAATGAAACAATTACTTGCTGTTTTACTATGATAAGATAAACCACTTTTATTAACACTAGTACCTACTCATTGTTTAAATAATGTAGATCAAAATCAAATAATTACTAGAAAATCACAATGGAATTTGACTTTTCTTTCTATAATAATTAAACATGGTGAACTGTACCAACTTAGTTTCTCTTTTGAGAGAAATTATGTAATTTTTAATTTATTTAATTAAATATTTACTTGACGCACACAGTGACGTCTTCTTATTTGAATAACGTTCTTAATGATTAACATCTTTATGTGACTTATAATTAAGTGCGGAGGTACGTATTTAACCTTTCATGTGTTTAAGACTTGACTCCACGCGAGACAAATGACTATTTTGACGACGCTAATGACGGGCATACGAAAGGTTAATCTAAATATTTACCTTCTCCCGCGACTTCGTATCCGTGGCCACATAGAAACCTAAAAAGTTGCCGATGACGCTCGGCGAAAGTAGGCTCTATCTGAGATTTTAGTATTTTGCCGGGATGAAAGATTGCCGATGACGCTCGGTGGAAGTCAGCTCTTTCTGAGATTTTAGTATTTTCCCAGGATGAAAGGTTGCCGATGACGCTCAGCGAAAGTCAGCTCTATCTGAGATTTTAGTATTTTGCCGGGATGAAAGGTTGCCGATGACGCTCGGCGAAAACAGCTCTATCTGAGATTTTAGTATTTTCCCAGGATGAAAGGTTGCCGATGTCGCTCAGCGAAAGTCAGCTCTATCTGAGATATTAGTATTTTACCGGGATAAAGGGTTGCCGATGACACTCGGCGAAAGTCAGATCTATCAGAGATTTTAGTATTTTACCGGGATGAAAGGTTGCTGATGACGCTCGGCGAAAGTCAGCTCTATCAGAGATTTTAGTATTTTACCTGGATGAAAGGTTGCCGATGACGCTCGGCGAAAGTCAGCTCTATCAGAGATTTTAGTATTTTACCGGGATGAAAGGTTGCCGATGACGCTCGGCGAAAGTCAGCTCTATCAGAGATTTTAGTATTTTACCGGGATGAAAGGTTGCCGATGTCGCTCAGCGAAAGTCAGCTCTATCTGAGATATTAGTATTTTACCGGGATAAAGGGTTGCCGATGACACTCGGCGAAAGTCAGATCTATCAGAGATTTTAGTATTTTACCGGGATGAAAGGTTGCCGATGACGCTCGGCGAAAGTCAGCTCTATCAGAGATTTTAGTATTTTACCGGGATGAAAGGTTGCCGATGACGCTTGGCGAAAGTCAGCTCTATCAGAGATTTTAGTATTTTACCGGGATGAAAGGTTGCCGATGACGCTCGGCGAAAGTCAGCTCTATCAGAGATTTTAGTATTTTACCGGGATGAAAGGTTGCCGATGACGCTCGGCGAAAACAGCTCTATCTGAGATTTTAGTATTTTACCAGGATGAAAGGTTGCCGATGTCGCTCAGCGAAAGTCAGCTCTATCTGAGATATTAGTATTTTACCGGGATAAAGGGTTGCCGATGACACTCGGCGAAAGTCAGATCTATCAGAGATTTTAGTATTTTGCGGGATAAAAGGTTGCCGATGACGCTCGGCGAAAGTCAGCTCTATCAGAGATTTTAGTATTTTACCGGGATGAAAGGTTGCCGATGACGCTCGGCGAAAGTCAGCTCTATCAGAGATTTTAGTATTTTACCGGGATGAAAGGTTGCCGATAACGCTCGGCGAAAGTCAGCTCTATCAGAGATTTTAGTATTTTACCGGGATGAAAGGTTGCCGATGACGCACGGCGAAAGTCAGCTCTATCAGAGATTTTAGTATTTTACCGGGATGAAAGGTTGCCGATGACGCTCGGCGAAAGTCAGCTCTATCAGAGATTTTAGTATTTTACCGGGATGAAAGGTTGCCGATGACGCTCGGTGAAAGTCAGCTCTATCAGAGATTTTAGTATTTTACCGGGATGAAAGGTTGCCGATGACGCTCGGCGAAAGTCATCTCTATCTGAGATTTTAGTATTTTGCCGGGATGAAAGGTTGCCGATGGCGCTCGTGAAAGTCAGCTCTATTAGAGATTTTAGTATTTTTCCGGGATGAAGGTTCCCGATGACGCTCGGCGAAAGTCAGCTCTATCTGATATTTTTGTAATCGGATCTGTACCTATAGATTACCGATTGTTATATAGTATGTGTGTGTGAAAAAAAGTCAATAAAAATCCGACTGCTTAAGAAGCGGACTAAAAAGACGTAAACAAGAAGAAAATCGTCTTTAAGTTCGCTTCTTAAGCGTTTTTAATTTTTTAATTAACTTTTTATATTTACTAGCTTCTGCCAGCGGCTTCACCCGCGTGGATGTCGGTAAAAATCCTAAGGGAACATATTCCCGGGATAAAAAGTATCATATGTGCTAATCCAGACTTTAATCTATCTCTATGCCCAATTTAATCCAGATCCGTCAAAGCATTTGAGCGTGAAGAAGTAACAAACATACAAACACACACACACTCACAAACTTTATTATTTATTTATTTAATACTTCATGCACACAAACGTACAGAGGCGGACTTAATGCCTTAGGCATTTTCTACCAGTCGACCTTTGTGTGATGGAGAGACAAATAGTGGTAGGCGCAATATTTAAAGTAAACATGATACCTAAGGTAGGTTCATTCAAATACAACGCTATACATACATACTATAAATACATACAATAAATACTCAAACATATAAACTAAATACACGAATATACTTAAAAAATTAGTGGTAGCAGATAATTGGAGAAAATTATCGCTGTGACTTTCGCCTTTATAATACGTATATTAGTGTGATAACTTTTAGTTATCAATTATTTTTTTCGAATTAGGTACATTTAAACGTATAAGTGTTATATATTTTTGGAATCTCTTCTTAAAACTGTTTATTTTGACACCCCACACGATGGGTTTGGAAGAAAACCATTGTAAATTGAAAAAATCCAACATATGGCGCCCAAAAGCCGCCAGTTTTCTATTTTCCAATTTTAATGTAGTCAGTCAGTGATACTCGCAAGGTTAAAACGAATCGATTGACGTAAGAATCATCAAAATCAGCAAATGCGTTAAGTCTCTAGAACGCCACATAGGAACAAACATACGAACAAAGACTGATAAACACATTACCTTCCATCGGCAGTCGGGTAAAAAAACGGATGTGCAAATTTTCAGCTCAATCGGACACAGGGAAGTCAAACTTTGTAAGATTTGATTACAACAACCGCGAGAGGTGAAGTTAAATAAAACCTGCAACAATTAGGTCATAAGTAAGTAAGTCATAAGTAAGTAAGTCACAAGTAATTTATTTCTTAACAACATACATTGGGTAGAAAAAATAAGCAAAATAAAACAGAACCATTAATTAAAAAGGATCGTAATTGATTAAATTGATTGAAAACATAAAAAAATACAGTATCTCAATAATTAACAATCATTTATAAATAATTTGATTTCAAAAATAGAGTCAAAAATAAAATTCAGTTGTTATTATATAAAAAAGATCAATAATGCCAAATATTACAAAATAATATTTAAATATAGGTAATAATAATTTACTATCCATTTTATAAATATAAACAAAATCAATGTCAGAAATAAAATTGAAACAAATAAAAAAAACTGATTAATAATGTGAACTGTAAGTTAAGTATGTGGCAGGCTTGGGAGGCATAACAGGGTGAGACTGATGTAGGTCCCGGGACACAAAGGAATCCATGGTAACGAACGAATCGAATCAGATGAACTGGCAAGAGAGGGCTCAGCAAATGATTTTGTGGGTCCAGAACCATGTGTAGGCATTTCGACGTGTCTCGTAAAAGCCACATTTAAGGAGTTTGCAGATCACAGACAACGAACACACTGGTTGTCTACTACTGGTCTACAACACTCCAAGAAATTCCTAGGCTTTACGTTCAAAGCCCGGGAATGCATCTGGAATATGAGCAGGGGGCAAATCCGCTACCTGCTTGGGGCCTTTACTGGGCACTTTGGAACCAACGACATGCTCATGAAGATGGGTCTAACCGCGAAACCCATGTGCAGGTTGTGTGGGGAACATACGGAACGCATGGAGCATCTCCTGTGCACATGAGATGCACTGGCTGGTAAGCGAATGAGTCTACTAGGGGTTGGATATCCTAAACCAGAAGACTATAGGCTCATATCTCCCAGTCTCGTTGTAAGACTCATGAAAAGAGTTTTCAACGATATTGGGGAGGAGTAAGTTATCTAGGGGACCACAATAGATCCCAATGGGTCGAAGTGTCCGAGTTGCTTCTCGGCCCCTCCATAAGATAAGATAAGATAAGATGTGGGACATTCGACAAAAAAAAACATAATAATCCAAATTACGTCTTCATAATATTACTTAGCTTAGTTCGATGATATATAATTACTTAAGGTCTTGTTTCATAAGTCTGTGACTGCTTGATACGACTAAGCTTATGAAAGCGATCATTAGGAAGTCACTCAAGTTATGGGGTTAAAGAGAGCTGTCATCATCATTATATCAGATAGGAAAAGTTTACTTCTAAATCCTCATAAAGTATCTACAATCTTATTGGAATTCCTGAGTTGATCTTTGATCTTTCGAACATAAGACGTACGTTACGTATTTTCAGCATAAGACTATTGTGAAGACGATGGAGGTTAAAAAATGCACACAGTAATTAAAAAAAACCGGCCAAGTGCGAGTCGGACTTGCGCACGAAGACTTCCGTACAATTATCGCAAAACACGGCAAAAAAAATTGTTGTATGTATTTGTTGTTATAGCGGCAACAGAATTACATCATCTGTGAAAATTTCAACTGCCTAGCTATCACGGTTCATGAGATACAGCCTGGTGACAGACGGGCAGACAGACAGACAGACGGACCGCGGAGTCTTAGTAATAGGGTCCCGTTTTTACCCTTTGGGTCAGGAACCCTAAAAACAATCATAAAGGAGAAACTATTAAAAAAGAAAATGAAAATACATTCATGATTAAAAGGATTTGCATATTGCTCATGATGTATTTGGCTCATTTCAGTAGTACTACTCAGTAAAAATCTCATCGTGACAACTTAGTGAAATGAGCTTGAAGCGAGCTGTTAATCCTTGGTATCAGGGTAAAAAATTATAGATCACTTCAAGCTGACTTTACGTAATTTTTTATGGTGAGATTTCTACAGGAAAAACCGGCTGTTCAATGTTGTATTCATTTATGTTGAAAGATTACTTTAACGCACTGAAGATAGCCGTATCATTATGTGGTATAAGAGTGATTTTATAACTCAACAAAATAAAATGCAACGTTACGAAACAGGTGACAAGAATGAATGGCAACCGACAGATGCAGGCTTAAAGTAATTCATCGTCATCTTATAAGACTACAGCATAAAATACCACACATTTCGACTTACGAATATAAAAAGTGCTGGGCAATTATGACTTTTGTTTATTTGGATAATAAGAATTACATTAGTAAATCAATTTTTTTTTGTAGATGTCATCTGTCATAAGGAAAGTGTTCATAAAATGTCAACAATTCAAAGATTTATCATTTATCCCTCGTTATATTTTAATGGATTATTAAGACAAACAAACTCTCTCTTTTATTGCTTTAAATACAATCAGTGTTACAATGGAATCATGTCGTTAATTTACTAGCAGGAGCTCGTGGCTAAATAATAACAGCCGCACTGGTCGATCATCAAGATTAAGCAACGCTTGACGAGGTCGGTCCACAGATGGGTGACCATTTCAACATACCGAGTTTCCTCCGTGCCTCGGAAAGCACGCTAAGCCGTTGGTCCTGGTTGTCATTTGAAGATCTTTGACAGTCGTTACGGGAAGTCAGAAGCTTGATATCTGACACCAGTCTTGCCAAGGGGTACCGTGTTACCCAGTTACTGGGTTGTGGAGGTCTGATAGGCAGTCGCTCCATGTAAAACACTGGTACTTAGCTGAATCCGGTAAGACTGGAAGCCGACCCCAATGTAGTTGGGAAAAGGTTAGGCAGATTGATGGTCGTCCATTTACTACCAGCATATGCCAAGATGAACAACCTAATAAAATTGTTGAATCATATCCTATTATTGATGAAATAACCCACAAGGTGGATGAATGACCGTTTGGGGGGACCGTGTGTCTATCAGTGGACGGCTTTCGGCTATAATGTTAATGATGACCTTGGTTGTGATTGTTGATTAAGCGAAACTGTACAAAAGTAGTAGCAGGTAGTGGAGTTGCAGGTTGTGGGTTTGAGCCCAGGCAGGCGCTTTTCTTTGTGTAAATTATTTCTTCACCACTGCTCTCAAAACGGTGAAGGAAAACATCGTGAGGAAACCGGCATCTCCTAGAACCAAAAATTCGAAGAAATGTGACATCCACTAACCCGCACTGTGCCCGCGTGGTGGATTACGGCCCATTCCTTCTCATAGAGAGGAGGCCTGTGTCCCAGCAGTGGGAACATTAATAGGCTGATGATGTGATGTGATGTGATGTGTACAAAAATGTTATGAATATTCAAAAATCAACAAAATAAATGAGATATCTTCCATAAATTTTCTCCATATTGAAAGACTAGCAAGAAAGCTGAATACAGACGTATTGCCGGATATTTCGTAATAATTGCAATTTTGATTGAAAAGTGCTGTTATCCCACTTATGTATTGATTTTAATTTCTTCATGATTTGTATCGTCTTTGCTTTCTAATTCAGAAATAAAGAATAAACAGATTTACATAAATTGCATCTTAAAATGCATATTTCAATAATTTCTTAATAAACAGCCGGTAGTAACTTTAAACGAATTAGATGACTACAGACCTGAGTATTAATATTTTATACATTTTACAAAATGTTGCAAGTATCAAGCTATATTAAAAAGCTTGACTTCCACTGACTTGCAACTAAATGCTGAAATTGAATGACAGATAGATAATGGTTTTGTAAAGATATAGATAAAAAACTGATGTAATTATTAAAGTTCCCTTTGTTAGATGCCCACTTTTTTACAAGAACCATGAAATATAAATGAAATATCATCCGTTTTTTGTATTGAGAATTTGAAGTTCAGAACTCGTCAAATACATTAATTTAGGTTAATCTATTCTGGAGTTATAGGGACCTTAATCAACAACTTGCTGTTAGATAGGTAAAACTAAAAAGGGAAAACTTTTTTGCAAAAAAATACTACCGACTTCCAAATGAAAAACTACAAAGTGAAAAATAACTTAACTTTTAGAAGTCGGTGTCTTTCGTGGGAACCATTTTTTTGCGATATGGACACCGACTTCCAAAAGTTAAGTTATTTTTCACTTTGTAGTTTTTCATTTGGAAGTCGGTAGTATTTTTTTGCAAAAAAGTTTTCCCTTTTTAGTTTTACCTATCTAATAGCAAGTTGTTGATTAAGGTCCCTATAACTCCAGAATAGATTAACCGAATAACATGAAACTTGAACATAACCGGTGATATGAGAGATCTGCGTACCCCTTTAGAGCGTACTGGCGTGATGTTATGTTATGAAATGGTATAAACAACAAACAGACATGCGATTGCTGCAATTACGAGAGTATTGCCGTTATTTATTGAAGAGTTCTGTTGTGTATCTCCGAAGTTCTTCATCAGACCTTCAACAAATTAAAATGGGACCAATTTCGAAACATACTCCTTCAAACAAAAAAAGAATTTTCAAAATCGGTCCACAATTGACAAAGATATCGGTGAACATAAAAAAAAAAAAAACATACAAGAAGTCGAACATAGAACCTCCTCCTTTTTGGTAAGTCGGTTAATAAAAGTAGAGTGGGTAGAGTTTTACAAGTTCTCAATTTCTAATTCTCAATTCATAAAACAACTTAGCGATCGTGATAAATTAATTATTATTTTCTGAATATTACATAATATTATTCGTGGGTGCATTAAATCGCCTAAATTTTATTAAATCAGAGCACGATTAAAAACCAAATAATTGCCACGCGCCAGTAGTAGTTTCTGCCTATTAAATTAATTAATAAGATTTGAAGGATGACTAAATAAATAATGCTAATGTCTATATATACTGTCCTTAATACGAATAATATGTTAAATAAATTTTGAGTTCATGGATACTTTGTCACTAGAGGCGTGTGGTTATCTAATTTTAACATTCCTTAGTATGCTCTAAAGTGATAAATTAAATTATAGTTTTATGGAAAACAGCCATCCATCAGCGACTTTGGCGGCGTGGTGTTTTATAAAAAAAATGTGCTTCTTTTGGTAATAGGTAATATCTATGTTTAGGTAAAACCAACAAAGGATCCGCTGTATGCGAGACCCACGGGACCGGCCAATGTGGCGACGCCTGGGGAAGGCCTATGTCCAGCAGTGGACGTATTTCGGCTGAAATTATGAATAGTGTAGCTTACTATCAATACAAGAATTTCCGTGATCAGATCAGAACTTCGACGAATAATTTACAAAAACAAAAAAAAGAACCTTTAAAATAAAATAATAAAGATAGTTTAGATTATGAATTGTGTAAGATGCGTAAGTGGGCATTAATTTTATGACATAACTGTATAATCGAGTCAGTTCAGAGGTCAAGCTACTGCTGCTGCAGAAAATGCCTCGAGGGTTCTAAGAAAATACATTTTGAAATAATTCTTGTGTTTCGTATGATATAGAAATAGCTACGATAAAATGTATTTCTCAACTCTAACGGATATGATTAGAGTTGACTAAATTATTTTTAGTCTTTTTAAACATTAAAAAAAAAATGTAAATGTAATGTCTTAAATATGTGTGATAGATGACTCCTTCCCTACTTTCTGCAGCTTCAAATATGTGTTGGTAATGTGGGTTGCTGATAATGGAATGCTAAATGATATTTCGCAAATTGTCTGGAACAAAATGCTACAATTAATACTTTCAAGGATTCTCTAATTCACACAGCACTTATGAAACATCATGTATTACAGATGAGGTTTGGATAAGATCTATTCTAAAACATTTCATTTTCAACAATGGTCAAATGAATATTGCGGTGCATTATTTAATATTAACTATAGACAGTCGAAAAATGAAAAGGCTGAGCATTGGGTCAGTTTTTAGTGTTTCGTACCTGAAGGGTCCAAAGAAAGCCCTAGTGCTGTCACTCACGCGTCCGTCTGTCTCTCCGTCGTCTGTACAAAAATTTTGCTCCGACGAATTTTCTAACTTCCCATTGACCTAGGAATCTGAAATTTGGTGATAATGTTTATTATTACGTATATTTTATTAACGTGAACACTAAATGTGCGAAGTCCGACACGCACTTGGCCAGTTTTTTTTATTGCGTCGTACTTTAGACATCTCTTACTTTTTGAATCTGTAAGCCATGCTGGCACATACCTGAATAATTTTTAAGTTTATACTTTTATTCCACATTCCACTTAGTATATTATTTTTGTTCCACGAGTGTACTTCCTACACTTGGTGTCATGCAAAACCAAAACGTCTTTCACATCATTCTTTGTTACGAATCGCGTATTATGTCGAAACGGCATTCAATTATGATCTCGCCAAATAATCCACTAGTCACGTGATGAGCAATAAGATTCAATTCTCTTACTGATCGTTATGACTCATGATCACTTGATTTAGAACTTTGTGCTTTTGTGATAAGAATAAAAATTGAGTACCTAGTTACCGATTTGTAAGTAGATGTTAGTTTTCTACGATCCATCATAAGATACTCTTTGTTTTTTTTTTTTAATAATAAATGTATGTCTAAGGTCGTTGTAATTACTGCCAGTTTAGATAGTTACCGATTGCGTATCAGTTGATTAGAGAATCGAATGTAGATTGTTGTGATATAAAATGGGGCACGCCTTTTAATTGATTGAGTTTTGAAAGATGCTCATATGACGAAAGGGCCTTTAATTAGTGATTAGTTATGGTGTAACTCATCTGATTCTTCTTTTAAACTGGCTTTTGGTTACGTCATTATGCTTATCTACTACTAATCGATTAAAATGTGTAACACCATCAAGTTTATTATAAGATGACTGATGATGTGGAAGAATTGTATTCCGTATTCCATCTTTTTTGATTGAGCTTTAATATTATGACCCAATGACCCAAATATTTCGTGTGTTGCCCATGGTCCACCCGCATAGTCCACCTAGGTGGACTGTGGGAAATTTTCTTTTTTTTTTATTAAAAAAAGCTGAGAGTAAATTTTCATTCAAGCTGTACGGATGAGTGATATTAGGAGTAAGTGATACAACGAATGCTGTTGCTATACTGCCCTTTATTATAAAAGAACACAAGTTTATATGGTTACATTGACATCTCCCTCTCATCTCCTCCCTAAAACTAAAATAAAATAAAAGTTTACTTTTATTTTATTGCATGGATACAATATAAGCACAAATTAAACATTGATACTCTTAGGCTAACACGTATAAAATATAGTTATAACATAATCGTAGTACATATGTTCGTTATGTTTGGTATACAAAGTTATACAATAATAAGTAGTTACATACTTATAATAACAATCAATCCCTGAGTACCTATGAGCGCACAGCTGGCGCTTATTATTCGTCTCCGTTTTCTGCTGACCTGTATAATAGCTATTGTTAAGTGCTTATAGCATTGGTAATTAATTGTCTTATTGTTTTTATCTTAAACATGATACGGTTTCGTTCTGTTTTTGTGAATAATGTCGGGTTTTCCCTTATAATTGACCTCAACATTTGGTGACAAATCTCTAATCACCTTGTAAGGTCCAGAATATAATTGTTGAAGTTTATTGCCAGTTTCATTTTTAATTAAAACTTGATCGTTTGGCTTGTAGCGTATTGGATTTACATGCTGGTCGTATCTACTTTTTCTGCCTATTTTATTGGCTATCAAATTTTCCCGCGCTTCGGTTTGAGAAACCTGTAGGCGGTACTTAAGTTCAAGCGGGTAACTGTCGTAATTATATAGAGGCTCTACACACTTTTCCAAATTATTGGGCAAGTTACACTTTCTACCGTATACGAGTTCGAATGGTGTAAATTTTGTTGACGAGTGAACTGTCGTATTATAAGCAAAGCACCAGAATGGTAACCAAGTACTCCATAATTCGGGTTTTCCTTCTGCTTGGATTCGCAAAAATGCACCTAGATTTTTATGCGAGTTCTCTAGCGCTCCGATGCTTTGGTGATGATACGCAGTTGAGTTTAACTTTTTAATATGTAGTAATTCACAAACCTGTGTCACGGTCTCGGACATGAACTCTGTGCCTCTGTCGGTAGCTATGTCCCTCGGGATGCCATGTTGAAGTATGAAGTTATCCACGAAGGTGCGTGCTACTTCTGTAGAGGTTTTAGTGACGAGGGGATACGCACATACATACTTGGACAGCTCGCATTGCAATGTCAATATATAAGAAAAATTGTTGCTGTCTTTGTCTAATGGTCCTACCAAGTCTAAGAAGATTTTATCGAAAGCCGAATGAGCAGTTGTGGTGATTGCCATTGGCTCTTTCACCTGAACTGTATACTTATGCTTCTGACATTGAACACATTTTTTGACATAATTTTTGACATCACTTTCTAAGCCTGGCCAAAAATAGTATTTTTTTATATTAGTCAGCATTCTTCTCATGCCCGCGTGCCCACTAGTGGGCAAAAGATGAAAGTCGTTGAGTATCACTTTCCTATCATCTTTGTCCTCTATTCTTTCGACATCTTTTAATATACATAATCTGGGCCCTTTCCAGTTGCTTTGTTTTCTTATCTCACTAGTTAATTTCTCTACAAAAATTTTATTATTCGAATTTTTAATGAAGTATACTTCTTCTATATTTAGCTTGTTACATAGATCACTCAGCTCTCTCGCAAACTCGGCTCGCGTAGTTTGTGATTGAGATGCCGAGTTTATGAATATAGTTTTCATTTGGGCATTATACAATAATATTATGTGTGTTTGTAACACTACTGAGCTATCGCTCTTTAACTTCTTAAGACTGCTACTGGGTGCAAATCTTAACTCTACTGCGCCTCTTGGTTTGATATGAGTTTCCACTACATGTGGTTGAACTGGCAAGTTGTCGGTGGGCAACTCATCTGCCGGGGCGACAGCATCTAATTTTCGTTTTTGAGCGCGAGTCATTACTGCACACAGACACTCATTCATTTCTTTAAGTTCTTTTGACGTAATTTTTATTCTAGATAATGCGTCTGCAACGCAGTTCTCACTCCCTTTTACGTATTCTATTTCGTAATTGTATTCTTCTAGAGCTAGTCTAAATTTAAAGAGCCTGCTAGATGGGTCTTTTAAATTAAATAAGTATACAAGGGGTTTGTGGTCGGTTAGTATTTTAAATGTACGACCGTATAAATAGGGTCTGAAATATTTGACAGCCCAAACTACAGCTAAGAGTTCTTTCTCTATGGTGGGATAGTTCTTTTCCGCTTTGTTAAGGCTCCTACTAGCGTAAGCTATTGGTCTGCCATTTGAATTTGATAGTACTGCCCCAATTGCGTACCCAGATGCATCGGTTTGTACTATGAATTGATTTAGTTCTGAGAAATCTGGGTACTGTAGGATTGGCGGTGACATCATACTTTGTTTTAGAGTTTCAAATGACGTTTGACAGTTGCTATCCCAGTTGAATTTAGTGTTTTTCTTACTTAAAAGGTTTAAATGATAGGCTTTGTCGGCAAAGTGGTCTATAAATTTTCTATAGTAGTTTGCAAAAGCAACGAAGCGTTTCACTTCGTCCGTACTTTTAGGAACTGGATACTCTTTAATTATTTTAATCTTATCTGGGTCCGGCAATATACCATTGCCTGTCACCACGTGGCCTAAATAAAGCATCTCTTTCTTAAGGAAATCGCATTTAGTGGGATTTAATTTTAAGTTGGCACTGCGCAACTTTTCGAATACTTCTATTAAATTTTTGTTATGGTCAGTTAAGTTCCGTCCCATACAAATAAGATCGTCTAGGTACACTAAGCACTTGTCGTAGGATAGCCCGGTCATTGCCATGGTCATCATACGCGAAAATGAGCTGGGACTAGTTTTGAGTCCCATAGGCATTCTTGTCATTTGATACTGACCACCGTCTGCACTAAATGAAGTATATTTCCTACTGTGTTTGTTTAACGCTACGTTAAAAAATCCTTGGTTTAAATCTAAATGTGTGAAATAAATACATCCACACAAGGAATCTAGTATATCCGTGATGTTTGGCAGTGGAAACTTATCATCCTGAATACAAGTGTTGAGCTTACGGTAATCTATAACTAACCGCCATTTTTTTTCCCCGTTTGCGTCTGATTTTTTAGGCACTAGGAGTACTGGGCTGGACCACTCACTGGAGCAAGGTTCAATAATTTCTTGTTCCAATAAGTTGTCCACTTGTTTTTTTAATTCGGCTTTCTGTGAATGCGGCATTCTGTAGGGCTTAACGTACACTGGTGCCACGTTTGGTTTCAATGTTATTGAGTGTTCATATAATTTAGTTGTTCCTAATTTATCACCCGGTAGGAAGAAAATATCTGCATATTTTGCGCAAATGGACTCTATGGACAATTGCTCCTCTTTATTTAAATGTTTCAGTGATAGCGAAGCGAATACCTTTCTGACACGATCAGCATTATTATTGGTTTCTTGAAATGAACATACATCATACTCGCTTGCTTTGTAAAGTGTTGGACTAATTGTTGTCAAGACTAAATCTGTCTCCGTGGTGTTTAAAATCCTAATTGGTATTTTCCCATTCGTGGGCTTAACTAAAGTATTTGCAACAAAGATCCCCTTTCGCAGTTCTGTTCCATTAACTACACATTCTTCTATCTCACATGTTCGAATAAAGTGAATAGACTCTGATCTTGCCGGTATATTAAAATGATTGTTTGTCATTATTAATGGTAATGATACCTTTGAGTTGTTATTCCATAGTAACAAAGTTTGGTTACCGTAATTTAATACTGATTTATACTTGCTTAAAAAGTCTTGTCCCAGTATGCCACTACCTTTACAAGGCAATGTTTTAAAAACATAGAACTTATGTTGTAGGGTCTGATTTCCAATAACTAGGCGCAAATAAGCATATCCTATAGCCTGTACTTTGCCCCCGATGCCGTTTACAAGTGTCTTCTCGATATGGATTGGAATGTTTTGGTCGAGAATTTGTTTATACTTTATGACAGATATGGATGCACCGGTGTCTACTAATAATTGGTATGAATAATGGTTATGCGATTTTATATTTACGTAGCCTACGTTATTGCATGATAAAATTATATTTTTAGTCCCGAAAAAACTGGTCCTCATTCCGCTGTTCTGTTTCTGTATTTTCCTGCGTTTCTGAGTCATCCTATGTATGTATGTGTTGATCCCTGGAGGTGCTATAATTGGACCTACCTCTGTTTCCATGAAATGGTCGGGTGGACCGGCGCCAGCTTGCCTGCGATCCTCTCCGAACCTGATCCTGCTGTTCGTCTTGGTTTTGGATAACCTGTTGATTGCCACGTGCGCGTCCTCTACCTGCGTATGAGAAGCGGCCTCTCCGCTGTGACCAGTTATAAGACGATCTCCCTCTATAATTCATCGTTAAAATATCGGAAGATGTTGATGGACTTGTTATATCTTCATCGATGGCCGCCTGTACTGCATCTTTCAATGATGTAAAATTTCTGGCTGAAATTATTGTACTAAGTCGTCGATTTCTCAATCCATCTGAGAAACATTTGATAGCTTGCTTCTCATTAATTGGCTTTAAAACTTTCAAACTGGCCTCGTTGGCCCCCGATTGAGAGATCGTCAAATCAACAAACAATTCCGTAATTTTTTTGCCGAAATCATCGATTGATAAATCGTTTTGCCTAAGACTTTGCAGCTTTCGTTGAATTGCTGTAGCCGATTTTTTAGGCAATAACTGAATCTTCAAGTCAGCTATTATGTCGTCAATATTGACATATGAAGTCGCTAATTTCAATTTTGCGGTCTGTGAGAGTCTATTTTTTAATACGAAATTTAACAGTTTTCCTTGTGAATTTTCGTCTAACTCTGTTTTGTAATACTCTATGCCATCTATAAGTTGCTTTACGCTAGCCTCATCGTCTGTACAAACTGGTAATAAACTTAAAGCAACTTTTAAATCAAATTTACAAGTAGTTGCCATTTTATCTGCCGTACTAGGTTTCTGTGAGCACAATTCTAATATTTGTTCATATAAATGATCAAAATTTGCGCAAAGCTCGTGAATATGCGAACATTCACTCTCACATACGGTGCTTTTCGATTTTGAATAATATTCTAAAAATAAGTTGTACTCTTTTAGTAAGTTGTCTGCCTCTGCTAATTTTACGACTATAATGTTACCTTTTCTTCTATCTGGACCTATCTTTATCAAATATTTTCTGATTTCAATTAACTTGTCGTACAATGTTTTTAAGTTTTCTGCCATTTAACATAAATACTTATTTCTATTTTCTTAGTAGGTACTGAATTACATACCATTTTTTTATACTGCATACACTCCAGCGTTCATTTTTTTTTTCATTTGTCACTTATTTTAGTCCACTAAAATAATGTCATGTATATTTTATGCTATTACACGTTTACTACTAATAGAGAATAGACAACACCTTATATATAACCACGCACTGACACGTAACGAATACAACTTTCGCGCACTTTTCTTCGTAAACCCTGGGTTTTTAACTCTTCAGATGACGTCCTCAGTGTCCTTCTTGTAGCCTCTGGCATTCGTCCGCATTTCCTCTGCGTCAGCTCTACGTCTCCATATAGAACATCGTAATCTGTCCTTCCTGATCTCATTACCCATCCATTTCTGATGGCAATTCTTGTAGATTCTGAAGATACCATACAAAAACGCCAACGATGCTATAAGAAGTAACACGATTAAAATGATGTTTGTTGTGCTGGCATGTATCGTCAGCTGCGTGATGTCAGCGCTGTTACTTCCACCTGCTGCGTTTTGTGGAACTATAACTTCTTCCTTCGTATTAGTTGTACCCATTTTGTGATTGTCGTGGTAAATATTCACAAAATAGAATAGTGACCACGCTAAGTCCCAGTACGAGATTGGTCTCGTTACAATACATTGCGACACCCGTTTTGGTCAAAGAAATGTAAACATACGCTGCTAGCGTTTACGCTGTCACGGTCGCCATGTACGGATGAGTGATATTAGGAGTAAGTGATACAACGAATGCTGTTGCTATACTGCCCTTTATTATAAAAGAACACAAGTTTATATGGTTACATTGACATCTCCCTCTCAAAGCGTAAAATCCGGAACTATTACTTGTCCTCTCTTAAATAGCTCGGTCTCCGTCATATATATTACATTTAAATTTCTGTTTCATTTAGAATATTGTATTTATTATAATATTTATTAGACTATTTTTTTTTTTAATTATTGTTGTATTTTATTAGTTAGATAGTTTATTAATATCCTACTTTAATTATTGTTACTTTTTTATATTTTGTTGAATGGTACTCAAAGGTTGACTGGTAGAGAATGCCTTGCTGCATTAAGTCCACCTATGTACCACCATTGTACATGAAGTTTAAATAAATAATAAATATTGTACTAATATTGAGTACCTCTCTTCCAGTGCCATATTTTACTTTATACTTATATCGATCTGTGGGGCGAGCACAGCCTACTGTGATAGGCTTGAGTCACATATTTATATCACAGTCTGGGAGCAAAAACCGAGATAAAATGCGTGACACAAGCCTATAACAGAGGCCGTGCTCGCCCCCTGGATAAGTATGGTTCAAAAAGAAGGAGGTCTATTCTCTGCATTGGTGAACAAGGCTGCCAATGATGGTGATAAGTAAAAGCTTGTAAGTATTGTTGCGGTTTTTCCAGGTCCCCAAGTTGTTGTATCGATTCAGGAATACGTATGAGTAGTGAAGAAATTTTGTACGAAATGTAGGTCAAAGAACTTCCCTATATATCCCATTGTATAGCGAGTAAAAAGTGACTAAAAGGATTTTCTATTTTCCTTGAATGCATTTAAATTATTGGCCTAAGTTGCATTGGTCTGGTTTTTGTTAAGGAAGTACATTCGTTTTAGCTTTAGCAAATGACGCAATATATAGTAATTCAAAACCGGCCAAGTGCGAGTCGGACTCACGCACGAAGGGTTCCGTACCATTTTAGTAAAAAACGGCAAAAAAAAATGACGTTTGTTGTATGGAAGCCCCCCTTAAATATTTATTTTATTTTGTTTTTAGTATTTGTTGTTGTAGCGGCAACAGATATACATCACCTGTGAAAATTTCAACTGTCTAGCTATCACGGTTCATGAGATACAGCCTGGTGACAGACAGACAGATAGACAGACAGACAGACAGACAGACAGACAGACGGACCGCGGAGTCTCAGTAATAGGGTCCCGTTTTTACACTTTGGGTACGGAACCCTAATTAATCAAAATTGAAATTTATATCTTTCGAACCAATATTGCACATTTATTTTTAATGTTCAGTTTATTTTATTTATATCCAGATATTTATAAATTAATTTGCACTTTGAGGTATGTGGAACAAGATTGTACAATTTAGCTTGCTGTTTGAATGACATAACACGAAAGGATGGGCAATTATCATCTTTTGTGGGTCAGAACATCTCCATGATATTTTGCATAGGAATTCACGGAGATAAACACATACTCGTAGATATTATGGGTTTGATATTTTTAGGCCAAATAGCTTATGAATGTAATGTTATGTAAGGAAAAATGTTGCAAAAAAACGCACAGAATTGAGATTGTGGAGGATAAGATAGACGGCGTGTAGTGACATCTTAGATCTTGCCTCTCACTTGCAAACAAACTTCGGGTCATAATAATTCCAAGCACAAAACGTATTAAGGTGCGTTTAGATGCAGTAGCAATAAATAACATGAAGAATATGCAATGCGCTTGAGTTTTGATTGAAATATTGACAAGGAAGAAAACATAAAGTTCGTTTTTTCATTAAATTATAGATTTATTGAAGTGGACAAAGATTGAAAAGAACATTTTAAGTATGTAAATATCGTAGAAACAAGATTGTGCAGACTGCGTGTTCGACTAACAGAAATATAATCTTTTGAAAATGCTCCAGCCAGTTGCATATCCAACTATAAAGATAAAGATAATTTATTTGTCCAAACATGAGTTTACATACAAAAGGCACTGATATGTTTTGCCTATTGAGGCATAGAAATATATATCTTACAAATAGAGCATATAACAGAAAAGTGTGTCGTGAATATTCAAAAGCGAAACATCCACAACAATCTTTGTTCTAAACGCGCCTTAAAATTACAAATCTTCTAAATCGTGCATCACATTGTCTAAAGTAACACTTTACTCACAATTTTATATAATTACACACTCACTAACGAGCTAATTGTTATTATTACGCAACTGTTTAATTTCTCGCGAACTGTCTCTTTTCTCCGTCTCATTATACACAAGAGTACATTCCCGCCATTGTTCCAAATTTAAATTAAGGCGGTTACGAAGGAACTGTTGCGTGGTATAGACAAATGCGTTCGAGTACAACTTTTTTTAAACGTATTTTTGTGCACACTTACTATTACGTTTAGTTATTAGGAATGCAAATGAGGTTTGATGCAAAAAGTGATTATTTCATAATGTATTGTTTGTTTGATGAAATGATTTAAGTTCTTCCCGTGCCAACCCATTATCTTTTAGATTTTCTTATTCTATGGATATGTGAAAAATTTACTCACGACAGTTATATGTATGCAATAAGGCGTTTTAAAAGAGTCACAAATAAACATACCTCTCCATTTACTATTGTGCTACAATCGTACGTTTCCTTTATTTCAAAAACTTACGTCATATTTCTGAAATCTTGTTTATTTTATCTCCGGTTACAGGTGAATGCTTCTGCACATAATAATATCACGACCTTCAATTGAATGCAATGCATATGGCAATATGACTCAATACTACTGGTTCAGATATCTAAATCTACTTTTGTATAAAAAAAGAATTCGATTCAGTTCAGATACATACTTGTCTGTTAGGAAAGAACGGATAATAGCGTAGAGAGGATACATTACGACGATACTGTTTTGACCACGGATTAGAAATATATCAGAGACTGAGCTTCATAGGGTTTACAATATCAAATGGCGACGTCTGCGTACTGTTTACGAGATTATCTAGTTGGAGATGAGTAATGCAGAGACGGAACGCGGAAAACGGGTAAGTACAAGACAATATTCATTTTCTCATCTAAAAATACACAAAGTAAATACGGGGTATATTGATGAAGTCAGCCACTTCCAGTCATTGTTTCCTCGAGATTTACCACGAACTGATTCCTTGTGTTTATTTGAAGACTGATAGAAACGCGGGAATGAGATGATAAGCATAACTTGCCGATGTGTTGATCATAAAGCTAAAACTTGGTCTCTGTTACTACCTATTCTGGGGTGCCTACACTTTCCTCCTTTTATGTGGTACATTGCATTGCAGAGTATTGCAGATAACATAAACCATCTTGCAAGCTTATGTACTGAGAATTACATTGCAAAATACGTGTTATGTATTAACGCATAAAACACAACAAATTACCTATTTTGAATAATTGCAGTAATCAACTAATAAAAGGTTACGAAAACTGAATTAGAACAATTAAATCGACTATTATGTTTACGGAAATTATGTGAGGAATGTTTTTTGTCCGTTACAAGAACTGAATACATAAATTTTGCAGTAATTTTAGATAGGCAGGTGGATTGGATGGAAATTGATAGATATATGTTTATGAAATGGTTGGAAGCAATCATTTTGCAACAAAAAAAAGCTATATCACAGTTACCAATTCTTTATAAAGGGTCTTTGAAATAGGGCGGGTCGATGTTGACAGTTTGTAGCGGCCATGTTGTTTTGGCGGAATCTGTCAAATGCGTTGTTATTTCTTCAGTTATTGATGCCAAATCACCATGGCAAATTACACGATTGAGCAGCACGTCCAAATGATAAAACTTTATTATAAATGAATGGACATTCTGCATGAACGGTTCGATGGTAGGGTTATCTCTCGCAGAGGTGACGTGAATTGGCCACCAAGTTCGTGCGATTTGACCCCGCTAGAATTTTTCTTGTGGGGTTTTCTGAAGTCGCAGTTCTATGTCAATAATCCGCAATCAACCGATGCGCTGAAAGGCAACATAACTCAGGCCATCGCTCAGATTCAGCCGGATCTATGCAGTAGAGTAATTGAAAATTGGACCTTTCGGATCCGTGCCACCGTTCGAAGCTGCGGTGGACATTTAAACGATGTCATATATCATAAATAATGTCATAAATGGGCCTTTCAAATAAAACAATAATTTCTTTAATATCTCACATACAGCTTGTTTTATTTAATTTCAACATCGACCCGTCCTTGTTGAAAGACCCTTTATTTTCTACCCAGTAGATAGGTGACCACATTAAAATTCCGCCGTTCTTTAGGTCCTCAATCATGCAGTTGTGGTGTAGCACCTGGGGCATTCTAGCATATTTCTGTTACCGTTCAGTTTGAGGGTTTGGATAACTTCTTCGTCACGTTCAAAATCGTAGTACTATGGAGCTTTTGTCATGACAACTTGTATTTTTTACCTAGTGATACAGTGTTGTAATATAACTATATCAAGTTATATCAATATATAGGTCTATATGTCAAGTAATAAACTGCTATAGAGTTGATTGATTGATTACAATCTCACACCAGACGATACCTTTTTGCGCTTCACGAAAGCTTAGTTTAATGACAATGGAAGGTATTCTACTGACATTAATAAATCGAATAAACAACCTACATTTAGAAATAA
Source organism: Orthosia gothica (assembly GCA_949775005.1). Lineage (NCBI taxonomy): Eukaryota > Metazoa > Arthropoda > Insecta > Lepidoptera > Noctuidae > Orthosia > Orthosia gothica. The sequence goes on from OX459044.1 coordinate 12,814,417, forward strand.
TTAAAGGCGTTCCGATGAGCCGAAATAACCAACAGTTATCGGCGAGATGTTTGCATAAGATGTAGCTATAGCCGTTGCGTTATAGCATGCCAAAAGCGGTCACTGACCCCACGTTTACTGAGATTATTAATAAATAGAAAATCATAGTAAAAAAAAGAAACCATCAAGGGTAAATCAAATAGTTTATTTCAAATAAACCTTAGAGGTACTTTTCAATTGTAAAACAACAAAAAACATGAATCAAGTTGCAATATATGCTTATTAAAAAGATTCAGTGCGAATTCTTGTGAATTTGTAAAACTCTTTCACCATTTGAACGGTAGATTATTCCAGATAGTGTGGTATTTATTAAAGATCTACTTACGTTTCATAACACTCCACAATCCATCTTCACATCTTTTGATATCGCATCAATTTGTGTAACTCATTTTTATATATATTCTTTGTATTATTACATCTGGAAAGCATATTTAGTTATTTCTGACTGTTTTAAATATCTAAACTTAAATTATATTCGTTATTTATAATTCTTCTTGTAATATTTTTCTACTGTGACGTTTTATCTGACATGACATATGTCTGTTTATTTTATTTTCTTAAAGCCATAGACATACCATAGGTACCATGGACTATAATACCTAGACCTTTCCTTAAGCTAGTTGTACATTATTGTAAGGTCAGAGCAGACTGACCCGCCTTTGTAAAGCCGTTTTTATTCCTCTGGTCTTTTTGGAGATTTGAATTTGAAATTTAGAAGAAATGGAGATCGAATGAAAAACGGGCTTCAGTTCTTTTAGTCTTGGAACTGGTCTGAACGCGGACAGTGGTGGATACTGTGTACTAGAATACGAAGTGTATTTTTCTACTCTTGAACTCTTAAAAACGGTGAATTATCCGCTTATGTAAAAACTATTATTGTTTGAAGTGCACCAGTTAATATATATATATATTGTGTTGTTCCCGAGAGCATTATTTCCTGAGACTTACCCTCAACGGCCATCTCGTGACATCAAAGGCCTCGCTGTTTGGCGTATTGAGCCATAGCCGGCCTCCACACACCTCGGAGCCTACGTATTTACCCGTTGCCTGATTATCCGTCCTGCTATCTACTCTACTGCCTACCTGACTGATTTTCTGGCTTGACCACCTACCCGTGGTGTCTGCTGAACTGCCTACCTGCCCGATTGCCTGCAAGTCCGTCGTGGTGCCTGCTCACCAGCCTACCTCGGGCATTCCACGACTTCCTGCCCGACCTACGGTTAGCTGCCCACGACGTCTGAAGCCGGCCTAAAGTTTATACTGCTATATCCTTTTATTTAATTTTTTTATCTTTTTAACTTAATTTTTATTAACGTGGCTTACGTATAGCTCTCCGGCGCTATACGTAACGCTACAGTTTGGCGCCCAACTTTTAAATAATTAGGCGCAACGTTGTTTTTGCGCCCAATTTTATGTACTCACCCCATCACCCACACTCTACTTACTTACTACACTTTTTTTTAACGTGGGCTCGACCTTTCATCATCCTTCTCAAAATTCTAAAAACATACTTGCACAAGTACATAAGCTTACTTTTGGTTTCTCATACAGGCCCTCTTATCATCATCATCTTTCACTTTTGCTAGAACTTTTATTCTTTCACCTTGTACTAAACCTATTAGGCAACTTCTTTTTCCCTCCTTATGTTTTCTCTTTGTTTTAGTTTTAGAGCGGTATTCCTCTAGAGCGGTCTGCACAACTCAGAAAGCCTTATGTGCAAAGAGCGGTCCCGTAACTCTTTAAAAATAAGCCAAATGCGTGGAGTCTTCTTAAACTTCTTAATTCCCTTGAATCTTATTCTTAAAGAATGAGGTGTTATTTTAGAGCGGTTTGCATAACTCGGAAAGCCTTATATGCAAAGAGCGGTCCCGTAACTCTTTAAAAATAAGCCAAATGCGTGGAGTCTTCTTTAATATTTTTTTTTCCCTCTTGTATCCTTCCCTCTTGTATCCTTCCCTCTTGTATCCTTCCCTCTCAAACCTAGTTCCCTCTTAACCTAGTTCCCTCTTATAGACTTGAGAGTTCCCTCTTATAGACTTGCGAGTTCCCTCTTATAGACTTGAGACTTCCCTCTTATAGACTTGAGTCCTCCTCCTCTTATAGACTTGGGTCCTCCTCCTCTTATAGACTTGAGTCCTCCTCCTCTTATAGACTTGAGTCCTCCTCCTCTTATAGACTTGAGTCCTCCTCCTCTTATAGACTTGAGTCCTCCTCCTCTTATAGACTTGAGTCCTCCTCCTCTTTGAGTTCCTCTTGTTTAAATAAATAGTTTCTTAAAGGGTTTTCAAACAGGTGCGGGTAACGACACCTATTAAAAATAAATAAGCCTTCGTTATATCTTAATAAATATTTCCTTGTGGAGTATACGTCATTGAATGTGAACTATATCCCCTAACGTGTGATTGAATGAGAGTGTTTGACGAATGTATGAAAGATGTTGTGTGATAGAGCAAGGATTATATTTAAACCTCAAAATTTTCTTCTAGTTGAAAATTTTTCTGGGGTCATCGGGGAAATGTGGTATTTATTAAAGATCTACTTACGTTTCATAACACTCCACAATCCATCTTCACATCTTTTGATATCGCATCAATTTGTGTAACTCATTTTTATATATATTCTTTGTATTATTACATCTGGAAAGCATATTTAGTTATTTCTGACTGTTTTAAATATCTAAACTTAAATTATATTCGTTATTTATAATTCTTCTTGTAATATTTTTCTACTGTGACGTTTTATCTGACATGACATATGTCTGTTTATTTTATTTTCTTAAAGCCATAGACATACCATAGGTACCATGGACTATAATACCTAGACCTTTCCTTAAGCTAGTTGTACATTATTGTAAGGTCAGAGCAGACTGACCCGCCTTTGTAAAGCCGTTTTTATTCCTCTGGTCTTTTTGGAGATTTGAATTTGAAATTTAGAAGAAATGGAGATCGAATGAAAAACGGGCTTCAGTTCTTTTAGTCTTGGAACTGGTCTGAACGCGGACAGTGGTGGATACTGTGTACTAGAATACGAAGTGTATTTTTCTACTCTTGAACTCTTAAAAACGGTGAATTATCCGCTTATGTAAAAACTATTATTGTTTGAAGTGCACCAGTTAATATATATATATATTGTGTTGTTCCCGAGAGCATTATTTCCTGAGACTTACCCTCAACGGCCATCTCGTGACATCAAAGGCCTCGCTGTTTGGCGTATTGAGCCATAGCCGGCCTCCACACACCTCGGAGCCTACGTATTTACCCGTTGCCTGATTATCCGTCCTGCTATCTACTCTACTGCCTACCTGACTGATTTCCTGGCTTGACCACCTACCCGTGGTGTCTGCTGAACTGCCTACCTGCCCGATTGCCTGCAAGTCCGTCGTGGTGCCTGCTCACCAGCCTACCTCGGGCATTCCACGACTTCCTGCCCGACCTACGGTTAGCTGCCCACGACGTCTGAAGCCGGCCTAAAGTTTATACTGCTATATCCTTTTATTTAATTTTTTTATCTTTTTAACTTAATTTTTATTAACGTGGCTTACGTATAGCTCTCCGGCGCTATACGTAACGCTACAATAGAAATACACTTATGCATTATATAATTGACAATGTGACATATTTTTGCGACCGGCGTTATTTACTAAAGCAGAAAAGGTACAAAAATGTCGCATTGCCTTATATGTCACCTGTGGCTATATAAAGTCAAAGTCAAAGTCAAAACGTTTATTGCGAACTAAGTGTATCATATTGGTGTTATATTATGTTAGTACTTTTGACTTAGCAGCCTTTTACAAGCATTGCAATTATCATTCTCCTGTGCTTATCATTCTAAATTAGCATGCATTAAACATTATCAACATTATCATTACTGAATTATTCTATTTTACATTAATATAATTAAATTGATAAAAATATAGTTATGTCAAAATTTAATGTCAATAATAATGAATTTAATACAATTAAGAAGCAATATCAATGTCATCCTTTTCAGGTAGTAAAAATTATAATTTTGATTTCGTATGAAGTTAAATAGGATAGAGTAAATTTTATTGTTTGTATAGGTCAGATCCCCTAGAATAGACCTCTTTTACTTATTTAAAAAATCGTAAAAGTAGTTAGTATTCAGTTTCTTTCGAAAAAAAATAGAAAAGGGCAATGACCGATATTGCTCTACTAAAACGGAAAAACTATAACTAACTAATCAAGTGTACATCAATATCTTGAACCAGTTAAAGTTAAGATTTATGAAGATGTTAAACCGAGCCCAATCGACACCTCTCCATTGAGTTTCGTCATGTAATTTACTGGGTAATAAACAAGAGATTACTACATGAGCCGAAATTACCAACTACTATAATGATGAAGTAATTTTAAGTACCTATGCGCAAGATGAGCAGTTGCCTAGCTTAACCTTAGGGGCTTTTATTCACAGCTACTGCATCAAAAAAAAAGAAGACAAAATATGCATTCTCTTTTCTGAAGAGGAAATGAAGGACTGAATTTCTTTAGTAAAAATCATAATTCGAAATTTGTTTCTCGCCTGTATAGATAAATTTGTATGGATTTTGTATGGATAAATTTAAAAGACATTCCATAAATTGAATAATAAAGATGTATGTTGTGCTTCTATGTTTTTCTTTTTTCATTTATCGTTGACCAATTTGCACACTAGACCTCTGGTGGCAGCGCAATTTTGAGCATCTTTTGAGAGTTCTAGTGCTCCTAAAGTCTCCTATCATCAAAACGGAAAACATAGGGCCACAGTATATATCTTTATTTCAGTTTATATAATATCTTTTAAAACGATACAATATTGGACATAGGCGAGAGCCAAACTTCGAATTATGACTTTTTACTTAGGATATTCAGTCGGATGTCTGCGACCGCGTTTCCTCTCAATAGAATACAATATTTGAATGTTTTTGTTTTTTGTTTGGTTTCTCTAACTATACTATACTTTATTTGAAAGTCTTATTTATAGTTTAACAAAATTATTGTTGCTCAAAGCGTCAAAATAACTTTCAGATCACTGAGTACCTTACCTACTTCAAGTTTTATTTTCAGTCATTCATATTTGTAAAGAGAATCATTAATACATAATTCACTATTATTATTTTACGGTATAAGCTTATTGGATTTCGTAACTTATAGAGAAACTTTACTTAATTAGTTTCTGTTTATCAGTAATTTTTGCTAGGTATGTGCATTAAATTGTCTCTTTTATGTCTAAATGGTAGACAAAACCAAAATTATGACAATATTACAGCTCCGTTCAGACTACCCGCCCGCTGTATGCAAATAAATCGAAAGCGCTACCGACCACCTATTCTACGTTCACTAAACATGAGTGCGAACTTTGATTTCTTTGAAGTTTTGTCATAGGTCGATTGTAACAGTGTTTACAGCTAAATCGAGCTGAGGTGCTGTGTCAGATTAATAAATCAAGTATTGTGTCGGTTATGTGTCATTTTCCGCTTTCCTGCTGTAAACATGAAACATTCATCTTTCCACCATTAACCTTACCGTAGAGCTTCGTGATCAGAATTTCAGTTTTTCATCTGATTAAAAGTCAAAGTCAAATTCTTTATTTCGATTAGGCCATTAAGCGGCACTTTTGAACGTGAAAAATTTGAATTTATACGAGTAAGTAATATAAGTTGATTCTACCGTCCATTAGGAAAAGTAATTTGTTATGGAGAAGAACGGACAACAACTCCACACTTACTCTTTAAAAAAAAGTGTTTTATAATATTTAGATACATACATTAATTCATATACGTGAGGACGATACACCCAGACTAACATTACTATTCTACGTATAGGTATAAAGTATTACAATCAATAACAGATAAATTCATTCATTTGATAAATAAGAACATGATTCTCACATACTTACAAATTAAACTGAATTAACGACTGATTGATCAAATTATTGCAATCATTCAATATTTATTGAGTTCATTTTACTTAAACCTCCTAACTGTGTTAAACTCGTTACTAGGTTAGAGTATATGACTGAAAGCCAATCCCTGGTTCTAGAACCATAAATACAGGAGTTTTTCTACAACAAACCTGGCCTAAGCAAAGTTTTTTAAAATTTCATCCTCTTGTTTCTGTTGTTATTTTTGACAGGTATATGTTGAAATAATTAAAATCATAAATGACAAGTAATTTTTGCAAGCGTGAATCGGGTCAACGGTCAGCACCTCGGGTATTGATATTGACAAGTTGATGAAAAAGCTTTTGTTTGTTGAACTACCGATTTTTATCGATGATTCTTGTGATGAAGCAACCTGTACAAGTGTACACTCAGTACAGTGTCTCCTGATATCAAGTTTTGCAAGCTAGTCTTAAATATAGAAAATAAATGTAAGAGTAGGCATGAAAATTTGCAACAATATGTAAATTAGTAATGTCAAGTGTTTACAGCATTGACATAAGTGATACCAAACATTGCCGCATGCAAATTTTTGGGCAAAGTTATGTTTTCACTAGGGTAATAAAATAGAAATTGACTGAATTTAGTTGCCTGAGTTAAAATGGTGAAATATACCTCGCCTGACGTGGCTATAACGTTTGTTGAAGCAGAATGTATTTTTGTAGTAAGAAAGGACAGAGAAAAAAAATGGTAATAACTTTATCAAACTATCTGACAAATAATAATTGAAGCACAGGTGCACCGTGAAAGTACGAGTACTACCTATATACATATTGCAAAAAGTCAATGCAAAAGAAGTTTATCTGGTCACATCGACTCGAAGCCAGTGAAAGCACGCAATCAAGTTAGTCGCACGGACTGTACACATCGCGCTGTACCGGAGTGAGCGCTTTCGGTCAAGCGGAGACTTGCGCATCTCGTGGGAATGTTTCCGAGGTATAAAAGAACGTAACATAGTCTATCGCTGAACCATTGCTTTGCATGTACCCGTTCGCTCCATATACCCACTCCGGACAACACACAGGTATTAACAGTGCTTGTGATATTGTGATAACAGTGTTGTGATGTGCCTTAAAATCTAAAGATAGTGCTGTGCTCATAAGTCTGTTTTCTTTTGACAGAAAGTGCTGCGCAGTGAGATCATCATGCGGGTATATGTACTGGTATGTTGTTTTTGAGTTATATAACAGTAATGAGAGTAAGTATTTCGCAATTGAAGTAAAATTCAAGTTTGTTTCTCAATAGTGTTTGTAATCTGCAAGTGTTGCGATCAGTAATTGTGTGCGATGTCTCTTGTCTGAAAACGTTGACATTTGAACTTGTAACGACTTAGCTTAACTTGCATAACATAAAAGTTTGTGATATATTCGAAACAATTGTTCTTATATTTACTTCTGTATCTGAATTTAGAATTTGAAGTTACAAATTTGACAAACTATACTTGATTACAGAAGTTTAACATGGTCGTATACTAAACTAGAGTTTTAAAATTCTTAATTATGATTACCTACTTAACAGGTTTACTGTCCGCATAGCAAAATAATAGTTAAAAGAATCACAAATGCCATAATATCTGCGTCATGGGATTGTGAACCTGTTAACTCCGTAAATAGGGGTTCAATATAATAAAACTTGTCATAAGTGAAAACTAGAGATAAAATAACCTCCTTTTTTGAAGTCAGTTATAAAAGAAGTTTGAATGTCGCACTTCTTGTTCATAATAAGAGCAGGTATTGTTGACAGGTGTATGTGGAAATAATGATTAAAATCCTGATGTTTTATATCGGAATTGATTATCGATAAGTGATTCATTAATACTCAATTAACAGATTGCTCATATGCATCGATCACAAACTTTTCATTCAGCTCGTTAGACAGTGTAGAACTTTCGATTTTTGAGACAGATATATATATATAAATAAACTTTGTTTACGTCTCAATATTATTTAAACCTGTAATAATATTTGCCTTATTCAAATGCACTTTCGTCACCGGTGAAAACTATTTGGTATGCATAAGATTTAAATAAAGATGTATACTGTATCAGATTAACATCACAACTTTTTGCTAGAAGGCTCTTAGAATCTTCTAGCAATCACATTTTGCTTTAACGGGAAAGAGCTTTATTCTTGAATCTACTCTCAAGCTCTATAATAGATAAGGTAAAAGAGATAGAAGAGAGGATAGAAGTTCTAGAAGTGTAGTTACTTTAGGTAGTCTAATGCTACATCATCAAGTAGATAAGTAAACTACTGAGGAACGTAATGGCTTAATAGAATCGCTCATCAAATGCTACCGTTTATCCCACAGACAGCATCCTAAAGTCTGCTTCTTATCGGGAGCAAAACGAAATTCCTACCTACAATAAAATTGCCGGTCATCGTATAAGTGGAGAAACATCAAAATCAACTTATGATTACAACACTGAAAACCCTCTCTATAAACTTTACAACTGACCCATTTGGACCAATGCATTTGTCGAGACCAATGCAAATACTCGTCATTGTGTCTCAAGTGTAGTAAATTTAAAAGCGAGAATAGTAATCTTATTGTAGTCTTGTAGGTCATGACCTGAAAATTGGCCAATGACCAAACGTCACCTTTTGACCGTTTGTTTCGACTTGACCATGCCAAGGCTGCTATCGCTTACTTTACTAGGAAAGACGTAATATATGGAGTTACCAGTTGGTTCATCATTTGTTTTTGGGATTTCTCTCCCACATAAATGTCAGGGATTTTTTTATTATCACATGGACTGGTCCTGTGCATCGCATCCAGTGGATTCCCGCGGCCTTCAGCGGTCATCGGTCCAACTTGACGGTGGCCTTGCCAAGTAAACGCATAGGGGAAGACTCTGACCTGCAGAGAAAACGTCTTTTGGGTTGAAATGATGAGGAACAACTGCTGAGTCATACTTCCCGGTTATGTGCGTCTGGTTCTCCAGGTGTTTTCGTAACTGTGATTCGTTTAATTGTAGTTATATCTATGATTTATACTCCAAGGATTTTCACAGATAGACCCGTAGTATGGATTTATTAGCGATAATATACTTCAATAATACGCGAAAGAGGAGCCAATGTGGTGACACTTGGGTGAGGCGTATGTTCAGTAGTGTCGTATCAATAACTTGAAAACAATGGTTAGGAAGTACAATAGTCCCAAGCTATCGTATTGTGCACTTGTCTTATGCTATACAATGACAATATTGATTGACCTTGTTTTAAAACAAATACCTCCCTACATCTTTGATACTATAATAAAGATTGGTGACGTAAGATAGGTATTTACGCCATCGCATTCTCAAAAGATATAAGTCCGCGTTGATAAGTCTATTATAGGTGCTTTTCCACCACAGTGCACTATGTAGCGATGCTGCGCAAGTGCATAGCGAAGTTGTGAAGTGGTGTATAGCTATATGTGGTGCGCACTCCCCTAGCACACACCTTGATTTATTGTATGTTTAAAATACATAGCTCTGCTTCAACCTTTTTTACCAAAGCTGCGCTAAGACTGTCTAATAAAATGAAGGGATCACATAGGTGGATATTTTTGTAGCGCACCAGAACTCTACATAGCGCATCTTTGGTGGAAAAGGTAAAACCTAAAGGTTAAAAGAACCTATAGAACCTATAGAATTAAAAGGCCTGTCTTCGTGGAACACCAACCATCCTTCAGAATCTGATTGATCGAAAAAGCTCTACATAAATATCGTGCATTATCTATACATATCCAGAAATGAGAAAGAAAGGAAAAAAAAAACATATTAAATACAAAAAGAAATTATGTGTCACGTCCCCGAAAAAAGATATATTTTGACTTTCCTTCAAACGTTATAAATTAAAACAGAATAAACCGATAATGCTCATTAAATCTAGTTCGTATTTATCTATCTTTAAACATAAACAGCTAACGATGAAGTTAGTACAAACAATGAACTCCCTTTTGTGTAAGATTGACGTCTTAAATTTAAAAGCATTAAACGTACTAACAATTACTGAATGCATTTTATGTGAAAGATGATGTTCAATTATGATTGAAATGTTAATAAAACTTGATTACACATCGTTCATGTTACGTACAGCAGCAGCGTTTATACCTTCCCACTGCTATTAGGAGTGTTCTTCGAATGCATAGAAATAATGTAGAAAATTTATTGAAAGCTTTTGATTTAGCCTCATTGACAAGCTTTAATGTACCACCCTAGATCTTACAGGAAATTACAAAATCAATAAATCTATTTCGAGCTTTTTATTAACCAAAACTTACCGAATAGATTTGCTAACGCCTGAAAAGCACTTTCTGATCATTTCAGGATTAACATAATGTATGTACAACATTGTCCAATAGAAAACGACATTCCTCGTGAGAGTTACCATTCTCTGAATAATATTTGGTCGTCAAGAAATTGTGTAGATCAGGGGTTAGAACCCAGGCAGGCGCTTTATTTTGAGTAAATTATTTCATCACCACTGCTCTTTAAATGATGAAGGAAAACATCAACCACGTCCTAGAACCAGAAATTTTAAGCCATGTGACGTCTACCACCCACACTGGGGCCGCGTGGTGGGCCCATCTCACTGTCACAAATGTAAGAGCTAGATAAGGTACTATACCAATGAAGCAACTAAGACGTAAAATGCCATAAAACGATATCCTACAGTTGCCAACATAAGTAATTAAAAGCAAACATTGCTTAATATGATATAACATATAAAAGGAGGATCGGTCTTCGTCATTAAGTGGATAATTACAGTCATTTAGAAGATCAATATTATGATAGACGTGATTGATCGCTGAACCTACTTAGCGATATAAAAGCTATCGTCATCTTTAATGAGAGAGAGGATTCTATTATCTGGCTTGTATATTGATGTTACGAGTACAATGGTTAGTTTATTATTTAAGACAACTATTAATTAGTAGTAATTAGTAAACTATTCTCTTTTCATTTTATGATGATTAAATCGACACATGTCTGTTAAGTTATATATAGCTATGGTGTAGTAATAGCCTTGTAAAGTGTTACCTCACCAAGTGATAGAGCTTTGTCGATTTGATCGATATCATTCTTTGATGGTGGTCGATTGATGTGGTAGTATTGCTCTTTATTTGATGTAAGTAGTAAGAACTTTCGATAAACGTGGACTAATCTATTCTTTCATTTGTTCGATTTAAATTTGAAGTTTATCGATAATTATATAATAAGCAAAATACAGGTCAATGCGATGTGTCAAGCAAATAATCATTTAAAACTATAAAGTCCATATTCTAAATCCTCTTGAAGGCAACTTCTTCAACTCGGTCACCATGACAACGGAAAAAGCTGTCGAGACGAGAAGTTGCATAAAATCAATATACTAACGTTAACGTATAATAATGTTCATTTAATAGAGTCGAGTGGAGAAAATGACTTGGAATATAAGCTAAAAGCCGTAAGCTCTCTATTTGATGACATCATAACCACTTTTTGACATAAACCCTTCCAGAAAATGAGGTCACTGACCATATCTACACATTAGATGCGTATTGGCTATTCGCATAAATTAACAGCTAAAACATAACATGCGGTAGACGCAAACGGACATGCACACGTAACGATTTCCGTTTTTTTACGGAATGAGTGAGATTATGCGCATATTTTCCGCATTAAATTATCTTATTAGATAGTTGCGTAATTCAATGATACATTCTGTAGACAAATTAGTTACATTAACAGCGTGTGCCGGTAATGCACTAGAATTTAGTCTTAATTTATGATTATGCATACTTAATTTGCTCATTCACAAAGTCTGTATTGCAAAAATAATTGAGATGCCTATAGATTTGGATAATTGGATATGTATTGCATGCTGTCAAAATCGGCCATCTTTTTGGATGACTTAGCAATAGTATTTACAGGCAAAAAAATTCATGTGGGTACATTTTCACATCTCGTCAATGAATTCAATACACCCGACAACTGGGGGGTGACCATAACCTCTTAGAGTAATGTTATTTTGAGTGTGTGTAAGGGACAGATGTATATGACTTGTATTCATCTGTCACTTACGCAATCTCAAAATAAACTTACTCTAAGAGCTAATGGTCACCCTCCTGTAGTATATTTGAACAATTCCGTAAATACGAACAAAAGTTCGAGAAGAGATTTTTAGGTACCGTCATTCGCGCTGCCGATTTTCGAGCTTATTCGAGATTTTGATGCCCCATGCATCAAAATCTCGTAGAGGACTGTACCGCTCAGTAGGTTCATTCGAGCATACGTTTTAGAGATCTTCTTATTCGAGCAAATGTACGATTTTGCGTAGGTAACACCTTTTCAAACCACTATAGGTAGGGGATATTTGAGCGATTAGTCTCATTTTCTTTTTTACCACAAATATGATTACCATTTAGGCCGTTTAGAACTACACAACGTTAAGATAAGTGACCACAAAGCAGTGCTTTGACGTTGAGAAGTATTATGTATCCTACCGTCACTGCTGCATGTACTAGAGTAATTTTTTTTATAGGCTTTGTCCCACTCTAGGCATTTCTTCCTGTATCATGGGTGTATTTACAAACATTTAAACTCACATACACAAGACACCAGATCCGGAACAACTATCAATTGTCAATGATAACTTAATTCTGCATTAACAAGTAAAATTTCTAAATAAAAAAAAAACCCCGATACATTTATCTTGCGAAAACACCCCGATTCAAACAGTAAAACGCCCATACCTTTTGAGCAGCTGAATCGATTTTATTCAAACATAGCTAAGAACATTTTCGACAAAATCACCTTTCAAACAAATAAAAACTAAATTAAAATCGGTTCATCCGGTTAGGCGCTATGATGCCACTTGACAGATACACAGACACACAGATACACAGCAACACACGTGAAACATATAACACCCCTCTTTTTCCGGCGGCGGTTCATAAACGAAAAATTGCACTATCAATATTGTTTACGTTACGGAGGGTGCAGCGGTAGAAATATTTTGTTACAACTTTGGTTAAGAGCTGCTTTCTGAATTTGAGTATTAGGAGTTAATTACGTGGCTTTTAATGCATTTGACAGATTCGCCAGGATAAAGTAGAGTTTGACAAATACTCAATTTCAAATTATTAATTCAGATATCAGTGTTAAAATTTTAAGCTCAGAGCTTCACTATTGCGAAAAAAAACAGATTTTATAAGTTGGTATTTTAAAAATTAAGGTTGGCAGACCGGTTATGATATATGTGACTGGGCTGACTTCTTTCTATGGGAGACTTGGTACATAAACAAATATAAAGCCCTAAACATCTTCAGTTGATTTAAAAAATAAAACCTAACTCTACTATTAGTTCCACTTCCCCGGCTTTATTAATTTAGTTGACTTGGAATTACCATTTTAAAACAATTATTAAAAAACAAATAGTAGTAAAAGTTGCTATATTATTTTTATGGACTAAGTCTTCCGTAGGATCAAATCTCCCTAGTCTACCTTAATTGAAAAAAAATCTTAATGAAAAACCTGTTTCATTGAATCTTTTCATAAGTCTACCTGTTCAGTAACTTTTACCGCCCATTCATAGTTTATATGTCAATTAAAAGTGATTAAAGCTTGCGAATGCAGTTCTTATGTAAGAAAAGCACTGCCGGGTCCATTAGAATCTGAACAAAATAACAGTATAGCACGAGTGGAGATGCAGACTGTGTGCGACCTGAAGGTAGTCGTTGAATAGTAATGCAACTGTCATCGTGATTGCGCACGCGTTCAGCATTGATACCGTCTTGAAACTTAAGAATTTATAGTGAGTACAGTATTCACAAATTTTGCTTTGCTTGTGTAGAATTCGTATTTAAAATCTTTCAGGGCACTTCCGGACACTAGTCATACCAAATTTTTTGTTCGACTGCATTTCCTGAAAAAAGTTTAGATGATAATACAAATCAGGTGGTTGATTATACTTGGGTTGCTTTTTTGATTTTGTAAAGTCTGAACTCTAATATATTATCGGCTAATCTAGTGATATATTTTATAGTAAGCTGGATTTTTGTATATGGTCTTACTCCATAATTTTTATTCTTTATTGTTTACAAAAACATAAAGACTGAAATACAATAGGACAGCTTAAGTACAAAGATGAGCTTAACATTGCCTATCATCATCTTTTGCATACATAGTTTTTAACCGGTCTTAAGTTTATTATTAATTACACCAGACAAGCATATTCATTTCTTGTCTATATCTCGCCTATCTATATTTTTTTTCCTTGTTAATGTCGTAAACACTGCCAAGACAACAAAACAAAGGAGTCACGACCTTAAAATAGAAACACTTTAAATTACAGTTATCTAAAGTTGGCAGGAGTTCGTAACAGGGAAACGTATTGTTATTCGGTGTTGCAATCCTGATCGCTGGACGCTGGTCGTTGGTCTGCAGACTTTCTCCGAACATTTATATCAGCTCCCGACGATTACTTTCATCTCGTATTGCATCGCTAACTGCACGAACACATCAAGATCATTGCTATTTAGCACCGCGCTGTGATGTATGTAATTATTTGTACATTTAGATAAAACATAAAACGCATTCGCTATGCGGACATTGCAGCTATAACAATTAATAGCAATGCATCTTCAGTAGGAACTTTATTCATTTATTCGTCTAGAGAGTCTGTAGGCAATTAGCCGACAATATTACGATCAACAGCGGTCACATATAAATTTCGCAGTGTAGTCACCGGTGAGCGTACAACTGTTACGTAAGCTTATAGTTACAACTTCCACATAATGTGAACCTGTCGTTAATTAATCAGCGAGGTAACCATCGAGAACCTGAGGTCGTGGAAAGTCGCAGGCGCGACGGGTCGCGCGCTCCGCGAGAAAATCACTGTTGCGCAAGAGACAGATCATAAGGAACGATAACGCATCTACTTCACACACCACTCAACTCATTCTTTGACGAACAACTTAACGATCGAGATAAAACAAAATGTCAAAATTATCATATCGTAGAGTATTTTCAAAATATCAATTTTATGAATGGAAAGTTGGCGCGTCATAAACGGAGAAATTCCAATAAATCTAAACCGAGATATGTGCATCAATTTGTATGCGGATGTGTGCATTATATGAAGTGATCATCTGGCGTCATCGCCTCGTAACAGATGTTAAATTTCACAAGATCGACTCAATGTTGGAATACTAAGAAATAAAGATAATGTTATGTTACCTAATTGCAGAGCTCGCTTAGAGAGTGAACGATGAGACAAACACGCAATCAGTTAATGGGACGTTGTACAGACGGACACTGCTAGAACACATGCTATTGAGAATACTTCATTGTTTTATGGCAGTTAAGAGCACAGTCTAATATAGCTGTGGGTAGTTATTTAGTCAGGTTGTATGGTACAGGACATACATTGTATCAATGATGATGCTGTCTGTTTTGAACTTGGTAGAAAGTGAAACTAAATATTTTTTGAAGATAAATAAGCGGAGCATAAAACAAGGCCATAGGCCGCATTAGGTTGGTAGGTTAATATATTATTATGATGATGATGATTACTCAATCGTCTTCTATGATTAGAGATGTATGTTCGCGCTGTTAGCTTTTACGCATTTCATAATATTATGTCGACCTTGTTTTCCTAACAAAGTTTTGAATAATGATGAAAATATAACAACATTGATAGCATCTATCATTACCTAGATTATTCAATACTTCGGCAAGAGCGACGTTGTGTATTTGTTAACTATATACGCAATGACGTGCAGATCATATTAGGTACGGATCAAATTTTGTTGAGTAATATGAATTTATTGTAACCAATCCTTGTATCAATTTCAGATGCTGTTTTGTGTGGCGTTGACGACAACATGGGCCGATCCAGATCCAAAGAAATACAAATCAGAAGTGAAAGACAAAGATAAACAATCAAATGCAACACTTACAGCAGACGAGAAGAAATTCTTAAGAGATGTAGAAGCAAAGTATGGGATCAAAAATGATGCCGAAAAAGAAGAAAAGAAAAATGACAGTGAAACAAAGCCCAAAGCATCACCAGTAGGAAATTCACATTTCCCAGCTGTTATAGCTATTGAAATTGTTAACGATACTGACAGCAAAGGCAAAGGAAAGCGTACCATTGACGCTAACCTCGGATATGGATACAAAACCAATAACGGGTACACATACTCCTATTTCGGCAAACCTACGCAAGAAAAAGGAAAATTCATG
The DNA here is from genome assembly GCA_949775005.1 of Orthosia gothica. NCBI lineage: Eukaryota > Metazoa > Arthropoda > Insecta > Lepidoptera > Noctuidae > Orthosia > Orthosia gothica. Next base: position 12,830,606 of record OX459044.1, read on the forward strand.
GTATATCCTTACTCGCAGGAAGATATTCCCCCAGCGAATACTCATTCTTTCCGTCATTACGACCATTCTGGAAAGCATGTCAAAACAAGCGTTGAAATCCAGCCGTCACAAGCGTTTGAATTAGTTCCCGTGAAAAATGAGAAACCTACTTATCACTACGAGAAACCAGCGATTGAGTTTACGACACCTGAACCGAAACCTGCATCATATTCATCAGCTGAACATAGCAGTAACTCTTACTCGTCACATCCATCAACTCTGTACACAACATACAACGGTGAACAATTTTCAGGCCTCAGTGGTCAGTTCCCGACCGTCATGCCTGATTATTTAGTCGATCCTACCCAGCTGATCAAAAACCCAGAGTACCAAAACGTTGGGTTGACCCAGGATCATTTGCATACCCCTGGTTCCCACTTAGAACAGAAGGTTGTCCCAGTTTTAGTATTGAGAATACCGAGCTCGTCCTTAACCAACCCCACAGCTGAACTGTATGCCAACCTACCGCAGAACTATCCGCTCTCAAATTACTTGAATCATTTGAACCTACAAGAGCTAGTGAACCAGTACTTTAAGAAAGCTGGATATAGGTTTGCACCTCAGGTAATGGCATATCCTAGTGCTAGTCCAGAGATCCACGGACATGAGAGTTACAGTCAAGAGAGCCTTGGTCACGGTGGATCTTCCGTGTCTCAGTACGAGCCTCAGCATTACGCTCATCCTTACGTTCAGCCATCATACACGCAAGCCCATCTTTCAGCTGGAGTACAATACTCTGCAGTACAACCTGTAATGGCCAGGTACCCATCCAGCTATGTTCGCCATCATTACATGACAATGCCTAAAGGTTATTCTCTTTACAAACAACCTGCACTGCCCCAAAAGTATGAATACCAGTACCAATACGTTCCCCAGTCAGCCGTATCATCGCAGAAATTTTACATGCCTTCAACACATTACCAACAAGAAACGGAACATGTGTCATCCCAGGAGAATCAACAATCATCCCAGGAGCAAGGAGGTGGTGCACATGATACTCCTCAATATCAATATCAAGTTCCAGCACAAGTCAGTGCTGGCTATGAATCTGCTGTCACACCTGCCTCTGAATACGGCTCTCCTCAGCCTGAGTATGGTTCTCCTCAGCCTGAGTATGGTTCTCCCCAGCCTGAGTATGGAACTCCAGCTCCAGAATATGGAACTACTCCGACGCACACTGAAGCTGAATACGAACACACAAATACTGTTGCTTCTGAATGGAACGGCGCTCCTCCGGAACCACATTCACAATCGGTATCGGCGGGATACGAATCAGCGGGAACACCTGCACCTGATTATGGTTCTTCAAAGGAAGTCGCCGTGTCTCAAGTTTCTTATGGATCCTATTACACTCAAACTCAGCATGATCAACCAGATCATTCTAGTTATTCCTCCCAAAGCGCACAATCAAGTCACGCGTCCCAATCAGATTCCAGCGAACAGCAAAACTATGTGTACCAGCAAAAGCAGCCGCCGCAGTCAGATACTCACGGACTAGTCATTTCAGAGAACTACCCTAGCAAGGACCACACAATCGCTACCGTTTTACCCACACATTACAAGACAGGAAAACAGAACTCTGGAATGATCCAAACCGTAAGCTACGTCACTCCTATGCCTCATCCAAAGTACCAGATGCCATACAGAGTCATGGTGCCACAGACTTTCCTTCACAATCCGTCTACAGAGAAGGTGACGTACGTGAACTCTCATCCGATGTCTGCATCTTACAGCCAGACTGTGGTTCATCAAGACTATAACCCTGAAGCGGAGTACACAGTACCATACCGTTACGTGCCACCCATTGGTAAACAGAAGCCACCATCTTACCCTAGAAATTACCACTCACATCCCAAACGTATGGTCAAACCCGAAAACAAGCTAGATTCAAGCTCATCAGCGTTCTCTAAGAATAAAAATGAAAGAAACGAAAAGAAAAGGTTATCATAAGTAAATTAAATTATATCACAATGTATGTGAATGGTTAAGAATGATTTAGGTGCTGTAAATATAGGAGCCTAACAACATTCGAATATATGTTCATAGAGTACAGTACAAAATCATGAATCAATTTTGATTGTTGATTTTGAAATAATCGAAAGAAATAAAGGTGCATTTGAAAGAAGAATCCGACATATTGTATAGAATATTTTATGGACGATATTTTCAATGATATGGAAGAATTTAACCTGAATTAAGAGCTACCTATCGTTACTAACAGTAAACCACGCCATCTAGGCGAAGACATGATGAAGTCTGCTGCATTATAGATGCCGATATGAAGTATGTGTTTTCATCAAGCACAGTATAATCAAATATATCAAATGTAAATACATAAATATTTAATGTACAAGAAGAGGCTGTTGTTAAGGATATTGACAATATATTTTAAGTGTGAATGCAATATTGTAAAACAATGCTTTGAATTATTTATTACAAAATTTGTTGTGTATTCTTCCTAATTTGATGTGCAATAATTTGGGATAGGTATATACTTAGTGTAATAAATTAAATAGTTTAATAAACTTTGCTATTGCTTGTGTTTGAAACCTACCTACCTCACGATCATCGATATATTCAGGCAAATAGAAAAATTTAATAGGAAAGGCAATAGGAGAGGAAGCTTTGCCCTGCATTATGCTAATACAAGCTAGCTCTATTAGATAAGAGTTTTTATTGGAAGCAATTTTATTTATATTTATTTTATCGCGATGGTTAAATAAATTCAATCCTGCTGTTTTGATAATAGAGAAAGTATGAAAATTAAAAACCATAATATTTCTAGGAGTAGACAAAATTGTTAAAAAAAGATACAAATATTTAAAAGAGACGGAAAAGAAAGAGGTTGAGAAAAGAATATATCTATTGCTAACGAGGATAAATTTTGAAATGATATGGCTACGATACCATTAAACAATTCGATGGCAATATTCGTATAAGTAACAAAGTATACGGGCAGTAGGATAAAACACTTATTACTGGCAAGAACAGATACCAGACGAGAATATAGTCAGTTTCTTCTTCTTTCGTGTCGATTAACTGAAACAACAGTCTTTAAAATATATAGTCAGGGCAAAAATTAACGATCAAATCCTACACGCATAGAAAAGTATAGACTTTTCTGAGACAAATTATGTAACTGCAATGCGTACCTAAATAGGTATACGCAATGTTCATTAACATAATGTTCTAAAGTAAATGTAAAATTACGAAGACACGAAACTTAGCAATTTGGAGTTAAATGAACTAGAATCAAAGGCATCTGTAGAATGATAGCTATTAAAATTATGATCATTATTCATGTCCATATTTCACGACCTATTGCGCGCTCGTGCAAGATCGTTAGTGTTCTAGCCAGTAATGATACAATTAATAAATATCGTTTTATAACATACGCACCGTAATTATCTACATCACGAACATCGAAGTCTGGCTTAATATTAATTTATCTGTTATTTACTGCTTGCAATTTTCAGACGTCAGCTGAAAATGATTTGTAAGTTTTTTCAAGTGGCTAGAGATGTTCTCAGAAGTCATTCTTAAAAGGCCATTGCTTGAATGAATGCTTTGACTTGCACTTTAAAAAAAAAATACATGAATGAAACGAAACTGTAAAAATCTTTGCTACAATGCGTGACTTTTCTTTCTAATCAGACCATGCGTTTGCTTTGGGCATACTGCGTCTTGTCTTTTGTGCCATAGCTAGTCCTAGTTAAAATCGGGTTTTCAGTTGCAAGTGCTGACTATGCTTTGATTTATGATTTTTTATTTTCACAATTATTTATTTATTATATTCTTCATTGTACACCACAAAAATACATAAAAGCAAGTGTCCAAGGGGCGGTCTTATCGCACAGGGCAATCTCTTACAGACAACCTTTGGATGGACTGAAAGAGAAGAGAGAAATTTAAGGTTGTCAGGGTACAATATATCTTAAATCATTTAACATATACATAACTAGCTGTTCCCCGCGGCTTCGCTCCCGTGGGCCATCCCACAGGACCCGTTTACGGGATTAAAATTTGTCCAGTAGTTTCGGAGCCTATTCGGTACAAACAAACAACGTAGTAACAAAAATATATCAGAGAAAGGAGAAGACTAATTATAATGAAAGGAAATGCTCCTTTACAATTTTTTTGAATGTTGGTAAGGATTGAGCACTTCTCACTTCAATAGGCAATGTATTCCACAAACGAGCTGCTTGAACTGTAAAATATTTGTCGAAGAAGGATGTGGAATGCATACGAAGGCATTCCACATCCTTCTTCGACAAATATTTATACTTAATTTCAGATTCTCCGATGATCTCGAGGACCTAGAATGTGGGTCACAAAGGAACTGAAAGCGTTCTTTAAGATAAAAAGGACTAGATGGATTAAAGAGCACGTAATATAGCAAAGAAAGTATGTGGGCATTATCTAGTTTCTCATTTTTTTATTCGCTGTTAAATGATTAACCTAATGTACAGGCAGTATTACACTGCCTGTACATTAGGTAGAGCTACGATGAAAATATGGCAGTCGCAGTTAGCCTCAAAGCCCCAGAGCGTGTTCGTCTGCTACCCCCGAGAGCCAATAGCATATTGACAATGGAGATTCAGAGCATCCTGAAAAGACCTTCAAAAGAAAGGCACTATATTGCTGATGCATTATTATGAGGCCGACAATTTAACGCTTAAGCAATGTCACCCTCTGAAATAGTTTCAACTGTAACATCTGTAATTGGTAACTGAACTAATATTAAGGAAGTAAAATTGTATGTAGAGGTATGCGGAACATGGTCGATTCTCCGTTAAAAAATTAAGATCCTCCGTAAAGTCGGGTTTGTTTTGTAGTTCGTATGTGGTGGTGTAGATGTCGCTACATGTTTGTTAAAAGGAAGTTGAACCAATTAATCTGGAACTTCTGAACAATTACGAAAATAATTTTACTGATAGAAAGCTACAATATTGCTAATCGAAAAAATATCCCGAAAACTGAAGACGGTTCCTGTGGGTTGGTTGTTAAAATATTAGTGTTGCCTAAAATAAAGATTATTCTATATATCATGATATTTATTGACGCCACGTGAGAGAGGTTTCCTAAATTTCCACCTAATTGTGCTTTTTGACTGACCACACCAACTGAACTAGTCTTAGTACTTTGTGACACTGGTTTATCCGCCTGAGTTGTATCAGAACGCTTTTGTCAAATGTGACTTGTTTGTAAATCAACTTCAACTAAACCATTAACAGGCAATTTTGAATTGTCTGGGAATCGGTCATCGGTCCTTATTGTTCATGTTACTTATTTGTACGTTTTCCGAAATTGGACGGAAATGTACGAAGAACGTGCAAGAACCTCCATAGACACTTTAAATTAAGTTATGGCGAATTCTTGGTTACATTGTTCTTGTTGTTTTAATATTTTAGAATAATGTAACTGTAAGAACCTCCACCTTTTTTGAAGTCGGTTATAATTAAAGGTTTGCTTTGTGGTTAGAACTTCACTTGATCTATCTCCGGCACCTCACAGTCTGTTGGGCAACTAGTAAAGGCTTTCTTCTAAGCTCTTATATAGAAATCTATTAAAACCAAGGAACAACTACCTGCTATTAAATAGATAAAAACCTTAATAATTCCTAACGTACACTGACTAGGATATAAAGCATCAACCGGATACTTTCTTGTTCACAAAGTTGCATTCTGTAATTGGATAAAGAAGCTTGACCAGGAAACCCTACTAATTGCCTCTGGCAACTGGCAGGTTCCTGCAAAAACTGGTCACACTTGCAATATTCTTATCGCAGGGGGTTGGGTGACTAGGTGTGCGCATTTCACTCTCGCTTCGTTTCCCACTTCCGCGTTTTCCAGTACTAAGACCTGCTATGAGGAATCAGGAAAAAGCAAGGACGGTAAACTATCATTACATTGAGTGTATGCCGTTGTAAAAGCGGACGGAACCGAAGGTACAGGTCGATTCGAACTTTATCGCACCTGAGAAGTGCGCTACTCGCTGCGCAGTAGCCCCTCAAATCGTAGCAAAAATTTGCGCACTGCTCTCAGAGTTTTTCAAACCACCATTATATTTGACTCGAACTGTACATTAAATCTTTTACTAACCGTATTTTATTCATGTGATAAAATATATTCTAAGGCCATGAAGTTATATTCTTTCAAAATTAATGTTATATATTATCTTTCCTGGTGTTTACTTGGACATTTATTGATATCGATGTCTGTCATATTTATTGAGTTCGATTCTGGAAACTTATGAGTTACGAGTGCTTACATCCATCATGTCGTCCGTATATTATTTACTGTTAGTGAATTATGTCACGAAATGTAAGTTATTACTGCATTAACTGTCCATCAGTTATACTTTAGATCTTTATAGTGGATGCTAGGTAAACTGTAACGTTAATTGGTGTAAGATGAAAATTATTTATTTTTATTTATTTATTATTAAAATCTCCCTTGTAATTATCATTACAAGTAGGTATACCTAATGCGATAGCTTGGTCTTAAAATTAACTTATATACAATATAAAACTATGAAAACGTAAATATCTATTATAGTCCTTATAATAACAACTAAAAAAAATTACAAATAAACTAAGTTAAAAAAAAAAAAAAAAAAAAAAGTATACTTTTGTTACGTTACGTGGAATAACACTGTATCTTCACGTATCACTGTATCTTCATGTGGATGCTAGATATACTGTAATGTTAATTGGTGTAAGATGAAAAGAAAAGTAAACTTTTGTTGCGTTACGTGGAATAACACAGTATTTTCATTTTCAAAGTGAATAATTTTCTTAGAGTTTTTCGACGCCATATTTTAGTTAAGTATATTTTTAGCTTTAGTTAGTGAGTAGTTTTTGGTTAAAGTATATATGTTTGTAGTCTTAGTTAATTAAGTATTTTATACACTGTATATACTTGTATCTATGTAAATAAATCCTTCATTCTATTAAATGTAGATATTTTTCTTAGAAGACTTTTCAGTGGATGCTAGATATACTGTTGGTGTCAGATGCAAAGAAAAGTAAACTTTTCTTACATTATGTGGAATAACTCTGTATTTTTATTTAATTTTACAGTTTCCTTCGTCCATTTACTTACATCATCCTTGGCAATGACTAATAAATTTAAACCCTTATTGAGCCCGTTTCGCTTATGTACCTAAGCCCTTCGTCACTGCTGCAACCAGGTCTGTTTTTGTTATCAAGTTACGGCAAAGAATACTTTAATTTCTTTCCGGTATTTTCGTACCTGGCTGAAATATAAAACTTCAAAGTACGAAATAATGCTAATGGAAATCATAAGTACTTTTTCGTACTTTGCAGTTCATATGTTTTATGTTATTGATTGGCAAATAACCTACCTGTATATGTGTGTAGAGGCCTACCTGTTATTTTGGTCAGTGGTTAACTGGACATCTCCAAAATCAGAGATATTGCAGATTCATTACCATTCCAGAAACAAAGCAAAATTTATTTATTTATTATTATTTATTTTAAAAAAAGCTGAATTATCTCAAAAGCCTCTAATAACACCGGCAGCCAAAGCCTTCAAACCGGAACACAGCAACGCAGCATGGCGGCAGAACTAGCTATGTGTTTGCGCAGGCGCTCATACCAAACCAAGGCGTTGGCTTTATCGTAGGAAATGCAAAGGAAACTAGTAATTTTCAGTCACTGGATTGAGTGCCCCATGTTATAGTGTTATCTACTTGTTAGTACAAGTGATAATTGAGTCTTGGGATAATTTGCACTTCCATTGCTCTCGATGGCCGGTAATAAGTAGGTGGTAGAGGCTTGTATGTATATTGTACCGGTACTATGGAGGCGGAATGAGACAAGCTTTTACGTTTTGATGTTGAGGTGTGTTTGAAAAGGTTTTGGATAGGCGCTTGGTTTTGGTTTTTGGGCAGAGACGTAAATCGAGAATGCTGATAAAATTAGCCCACAGCTCTCTGAAATCTTTAAATGTTTTAAAACCATTTATTAATATAGACAGTTTAAGATACCAATGCCCCGCGCCAGATTGGAGCAATGGACCCACAATATCAACGGAGCTTCCGTTGATATTGTTCAATTGGTCCAATCTCCACTTGTGAAAAAAAAAATACGCTGTGCCTGACACAGCGTATTTTTTTTTTCACAATTTATGTAGACACACACAATACAAGGACAAGAAGAAGGAACAGAAAAATAGGTACAGAGGTGATGCTTATTTCTAATGAAATCTCTTCCAGCATACCTGCGAAAAGAAATTTGATAAAAAAGAAATCTAGACATTGTGTGTGGAGGGGAAAAATAAACACATAAAACAATTCACAGTTATGTAATTTTCAATAATATTACAAATAAAATATACTGGCATACATATACAGACATAGAAGTATAAATATCATGACAATAAATACTTATTTAAATAAAAAGATAATTTATACATATTATAAGCAATTATGACGGAATGTAAAGGTAGCATTCTTTCACTCTTCTTTTGAAAACTGCAAGAGTTTGGCAGTCCCTAATGTCGGGCTGGTCTTAGTGTTTCTTGATTAGGAAATTATTTTCAGTAGCAATTTGGTGTCTGTATTTCTACAAATGGTAGCAGAACTGCACTAATAATTCAACGTGGCAATGCTTGAGGGAGAAATTTAGTCGTTTTTCGACAGGCTCTGTGATATCCGACATTGAATAAGCTACCCATACTGTTCCTTTCAATATGGGAGCGAGACTCCTAAACATCAGCACGATCGCCGATCCATTCTACCATCAATCCGCCTTAGAGCATCCAGCTAAAGTAAAAAACTATTAATTCAAGGAAAAATCGTGACGAAAGAAAGGAAACCAGTCTAAAATACTTTTGATACTACAATTACACACTAAGCGTGAATTATATCGGCGAATCGGACTAATAAACAATGGTTTCCCTTTCTAGATGAGCCGATAGCTTTGTTAACTTATATTACTGGGAAGTTATGGAGTACGATAGCAAACTTGACTGGTGTCTTTAAACTGCACGACTTGTGAGGGATGTTGAATACTTTTAGTACAGTCCTGCCTGGGCCTGTAGGGTCCTCACCGATGGGGTACCGCATTGTCGAGGCGGGAAGGCTCACTAGCCGTGGGTTGGTCACCCACGGTGAAGCGAAGAGGAAGTGCCGCCTGGGTGACATCTCAACTGTGGTGGGCCGCGATGTCGTATGGGGTCTCCCATACCCATACGATATCGGGCTGAGGGTTGGAGGCCGCGGCGGGAGAGGAGTGCCGGTATTGCAGTGCGCCGTTCTCCCTACCTTTCGCGGCCGAAAAATGGTTGGTGGTGGGGCCATTGACCTTGACCCGTCACACCTCTCTCTCTTCTGGCACCCATGTGCTGGTTTGGTTCCTGGGGTGGTCACGGCGCACAATGCGTTCTGGTGCGCCGGTATTGGTGGGTACTCCCCAGAGGAGGGTCCGCTGACGGACGGACAGCCCGCCAAAATTGGCACTGGAGGACACCGTGGAGTTTTGGTGGGTTGGAGTCCCACATTACTGCGCTATCTCCCCGTGGTAGCGCAGTATGCATGAGAATTTCTCTACGCTAAAAAATAAATAAAGAAGCCTGTGGGGTTCCCAGAGGCGGCTTTTTTAACTCTGACAGCAGAGGTGGTCACATCCTCACACGAAAAAGAAGTACAGTCAACAAAATATCAATTACAAAAGTTGAACTTTGCCGTATACTTCTTGAATCCCCCATTATAGTATGCTCCATTGCCGAAGACATCATCGATGATTATCAGGCAGGTCAGTTAGTGGCCAAAAGCGAGCCTACTAAAAAAACAAAAATACTGATTCTGTGAAAATCTTACTGACACGATCATCGAAATCACTGTCAAAGTCAAATTCTACCATGGATTGTATAAAATTTTACTATTTTGTTGAAGACAAAAATGATCATTTAATATGTTGTACTTGTAGTGTATCTATCCGGCACTAGTTGTGTTGTGTAGTGCTTGTTCAGCCTAGATCGGGTGGGGGTGTTGCCGATCCTTAAACGTTTTGTATGCACTTGTTAGACGCTGCGTACACGCTTCGTAGACGCTGCGCAGACGCTTCGTAGACGCTGCGTAGACGCTTCGTAGCCGCTGCTTCGAACTTTCCGGACGAAGTGTCGGCGAACTGTGGCTAAATAAGCGCTGCGTAGATACTGCGAAGACGCTATTTGGTTTCTGTCACTGCACCGACTCTACATCTTGATGAGAGTCGTGGCGTCTATACGACGTTAGCGTCATTACAGGACATTCCCGTAAATGTTTATGAACAAACTGTACTTATAGTAATCTTGTGTCTAGAACCAAGGCTTAAGTGACTGGAACCAAGATATTGTAATCTACAAGTTGTTTGTCTTCGTCCGGGTTAACAGTAATCATGAAATCCTTCATTATTTTCAAGTAAATTAGCGTTATTACTAAAAGAAAATTGTGTTACTAGATTATATTTTTCAGTTGTGAAAAGAGATTCTTTTCATTTTATTTAAGTCAACTGAATCTTTATTCATTTAACATATAAAAATTAGATACTCTACGTCGTAAGATGTAAAAGACCCATTACGTAACGCGTAAGTAAACTTTAAAGGTACCCTTTAAGACGATTAGTTGCGCCCTAGGCGTGGAAATGTTAACGCGAAGATACACAGTGTTCCTCAAAGTTTTGTTCTGATTTATTGAATTTGTTATTTTACAACCACTAGATAGGCAACAGTTGATATCATGTATATCGCTAAGCTGTTTTTTAAAGTTTCGTACAAAGGGTAAAAACGGGACTCTATTACTAAGACTCCACGATCCGTTTGTCTGTCCGTTTGTCACCAGGCTGTATCTCATGAACTGTGATAGCTAGACAGTTGAAATTTTAACGGATGGTGTATTTATTTTACCGCTATAACAACAAATACTAAAAACAGAATAAAATAGATATCTAAGTGGGGCTCCCATACAACAAACGTGATTCTTTTGCTGTTTTATTGCGATAATGGTACGGAACCCTTCGTGCGCGAGTCCGACTCGCACTTGGCCGGTTCTTTATGATAGTTTAATTAGTGTAAAACCTTTCTCAGCAGCAATTTTTTGCCTGAAAAAATTTAACATGTACCTAAAACATTTTTTTAAATATTCTGGACTACTTCTAATAATTACTTTATTACTATACATTGACTTAATAAAATCAGTTTGATGAGCGAAGATAAAATCGTTTTTTAAACTAGGTTAAGTGATATGCAAATACCCTAGTACACACGAATATGTTAACAAACCTAATTTAAATATTATAAGATTCTGATTAACCCTTCATCAGCCATGACAAGCTACTTATAGTTAACTTATTAAAAATATAATATTTCACCATAAACACATTAATAAATTATGGTGATATCGCAACTAATTATATTCAAATCGGTTGACAGATGCAACATCATCTGTAACAAATGAAAATATAGCTTAGTTTTGTTAGGGGTTTCGTAATGTTTCAAATTTATATGTTGGTAATGATGTTTCAAAATTATGGATATTCTACTCTCCTACCTATTGAAGTATTTTTTTCTAAACTGTTTATTAATTTATTTTCTAAACCGTTTATTGTACAAATTGACTTAAAATGAATAAAAATAAAATGAGTCAACTAGGAAGTTGTCGTAGCTTAGATTAAAGGGAAGTATTTTTTTTTTGTTATTTATCTGTGGAAGCTTGTTATTAACAATTTAGTTATATTTGTTATTACAATGTTATTAGTCTGTAAGCTTTTCTAAAATGTAAAAATATATAAAAAAATATTTATTTATTAACACTTGTCATACACAAACATACAGACGAGATTTCTAATATTAATTATTTGTTTTAGAATCGGTTTAAAATAAACCATAAACTATTAACATTTTTTGTAAATTTAAGACTGTGCGAAACAGATTTTAAATTAGGTGCAGTGCAATTAATTCCGCAGTGTGTTGCTATATTTATTGAAGACCCTTCGACTCGACTCTAATTGGCGTCTCAGACATCTCTTACGGTACACAGATAAATGCATGGTTGCAGTAACTGCATACCCGATAACAGCTTCGTGTGACCCCAGAGTTAAGAATATACAAAATTGCAGACATCGTTCTAGAAATTATGCAAATGAAAAGAGATAGTATAAATATAACGATATGAGTGGCAAAATATTGAAACTATGATTTATTTTTGCTTAGAGCGTTAGCAAATAATAAAAATAAAACGAATCATTTTAGGTTATTAAATTAAAATAATCAAAATGCTATCAAAGTCTTTTTTTTTCTTTTTAAAAACTTTGCCCCACACTAGGAATTTCTTCCTGTATCGTGAGTGCGTTTACAAACATATAAACTCACATACACAACACCCAGAGCCGGAACAACTATCTGTAGATCATACAAATATTTGTTCCGTGCGGGAATCGAACCCGTGACACGCAACGCAGCAGTTAATCGCTCAACCACTGCGCCAATCGTGAGCCCTGCAGCTTTGGTTGTTGGTTACGAAATTATTGAGTCTTGCGAACTTTGTCTTACTAGCAACAAAACAGAGTTTTGCAATTTGCTTGTTTTGTTATAATAATACCGACTTTAAAGTTTACAAATTGACTGACTGCTAAACAGCCTGTCAATCTCGTAAAATACGACTAAGAAATTCCATTACCAAACAACAATGAAAACAAGACACCGAACAACAAACTTTCAGAAACTTCACTCCCGATTGACCACAACATAATTACCATACAATCGTCACATAAATCAAAGGGCGTACTTTGAGCACCGCTGGCTCCCCCTGCTGCACATCCCTGTGTGCGTCTAACGCTAGTCCCAGCTATGCAACCATTGCATTATTGCACACTCGCACAGAAGCCCCTGTCTGCGTCTAGCGCTTGTCCCGTCTGTGCAAACTCACACAAACACGGCTCCACGCTCCGCCACCCCCATATATAAGTCTAACTCAGCCTAGCCTTGAACTTCACTTCACCACGGCTGCAAGCAACACACGGCCGTATTAACCCCCCGTTTACAATTACCAACCCTTAACCGTTCGTTAGGTAAATATAGGAATTGGACTACGGTGTCAGTGAAAAAACGATGTTGTGTTGAATAGAACTGTGTTGATTTTTGGTGTCTGACGATACACGTGAAAATGATGACCGTACTGCAAACCGTGAGTTGAGAATTTATTGTTGTTGATTGAATGTTAAATTGCAGTTATAATTGAAGCGTCAAAACTTAAACAGCCTGAAAATTCATGTGCTATTTTTTTTATTGTTAAGATTGTATTTGAATAAAAGTGTCAGTATTTCAGTCAGTTAAAATTAATAAATCACTGACCATTCTCTGATGAAAAAAAAATAAAGACGCGAAGACGATTCGATTTAAATATCAGTGGCTTTGTTTATCTTTTCTGTTTCATTTAGTAGTCCATAAATATTTCTATGGGCCAAAAGTCGGTTAACTCTGTATAATTTATTCACATTATTTTTTGCGCAAAGTGAAACATCTGGACAAAGGCACTACAAAAATAAATAAGACGAGAATAAACATTACTATTTCAAAAAGTTTTTTTTACTTTTTGCATAATAATTACCGTACATATAATAATTTTGTTAGGTGCTCAATTTTCTATTTTGATGTTGGCATCATATTACGGATCACTCGAAATTAATTTTATATCAACATCAAATGAAGTAAACAAACGAATACTATATACACAATTCTGAATAAATACTTTCCCACAATTAACGATGTCTGTTCCTTCCTAAATAAACATTTCCGTAGAACAATGGTGCGATGAAAGTGGATATAGTTAAAGAAATGGTGACAGGTAATGTCGTTAGTGACACATTGCACTGCGCACGAGACGATCTTCTCATTATAAATGACAATTTAGTGCTGGTATAATGGATCAATAGGAAGATATATTTACATACAATGCCGTTATTTTAGTAAAGAAATATTAATTGGTGGAAAGGAAAGTGATTCTTAGTTTTCTTTGTTATAAACTTCGCCGGCTTCGGCCGGTTGCATAGTTATTATTTTATATCTGCGAGCAGATTGAAAACTATGTACCTATTGTAATAGTTGAGACCAGCTCGTTAAACTAACTTGTCGGCATCTGGAGCTGAAGTTACTGAAAAAGCCAGCTTATAGCATAAATCATCATCTGCCTAGCCTTTTCCCAATTGTTGTTGGGGTCGGCTTCCAGTCTTACCGGATTCAGCTGAGTACCAGTGTTTTACATGGAGCGACTGCCTATCTGACCTCCACAACCCAGTAACTGGGAAACACCATACCCCTTGGCAAGACTGGTGTCAGATCTCAGAGCTTATAACGTAAATACGTAATTTATTTAGGTAAGTTTATTTTTGGGGCTAAGTTGTGAAAACTTCACTTCAAAATATCCTGCATCTAGAGTATAACAAAATAACTCATTGTTTTGACAAACATGTAAATAAAGGCTAAGAAAATTACGTTATTGACAAAAAATATCTGTCTAAAATATCAATATAACATCAAAAATTTACTCGAACTAGTTCACCTTATGAAAGTTAAGTATATTCTAAAGTCGAATCGGTACATCATTATTACATAACATCTCATAATTTAGGAAAAACCCATAGGAAGACGCATTACTAAGACATATTGGAGAGGTTAACGTAACGCTTTACTTCATAACTCATTGGTTTCTAAATCAGTTCCAAGAAAATTAATCTTCTTTAGAGGATTACTCAATAGTTGCTTTTAAAGGAAAACAGACGCCATTATGTATATTTCTACTTTATTTAAGTATGTTTTTGATGGCAACAACTAAATATGCCTAATCAAGAATACAATATATTACATGTAAGTTAAATAACATATCACTAGCATTTTTGTCTCTCCTGTAAAAACAGTGTATTTTTCTGGAATTATCTTAGCGTTTAGATGGCAAATATAAATCTTACAAAGGCAAATGTTAGTATCAGGCATAAATCATAAAATGACACTCATCGATAGCGTAGATTTCCATACGTGGAAAAATAAAACTAAGTGGTACCTAGAACTCATTTTGTCAAATGCAAACATCAGTTTAGTTCAAAATTTAAATAAAACCTTTTCTAAGTTACCTCCTTGGTTGCCATGTGTCGGAGTAAAATATCTTTCCTTTTTTAAATTACACGACAGATATCAGTTGTATGTTATTAATTTGGCCGCTAAACCACGACAGATATGGCGTTTCATACAACTTTTGCCAGCCGCTGCTCGCATGTATTTGGCCAGTACAGCAATTTCGATTTATCTCGTAGAAGGTTGTCAAAATAATGCCCAAATTTCCAAGCATGTTTGAAAAAATAAACTAACTACCTATAAGTCTAGGTTTCCTCACTGTGTTTTCCTTCACCGTTGTCGGCGATATCCAGATATTCCATACATAGAAACAATAAATTTTAGCTCTCTATAATATCTTTTACATGGTACTTAAATAAATTATTCGATTCGAGAATGTTAAAAGTGAATTGTTAAGAAAATATTTTCAGATTTTTGTTACTCAAAATTCAAAATTTGAAAATTATTTGTATTGTTTGTTGTTGTTGTTGGTTATTGATAATTCACTTTCTCATGTTCATTTTTCATAATGAAGTAAATACTTACGCTTTAAATGTCATGTCACGCATTATTAATCGTTGGGCGTTAGTTATTCACGAAAGCAAATTAATAGCTTGCCAGTTCCATTAATTAATGATCTCATGCACTTAATATAATTAATAGAGATTCATCTTCGTGTCACTTGTCTAATCGCAAATATATAATTTACGGGTAAGTGTCTATTGCAGGTATTTCTAGCTTTATTTTTATTTAGACAGTATCATGTGAAATTGAAAGTAGAAATATTCTGAAAAAAAAAACAACAGCCAATTGGCTGATTCTGAAAAGTATTTATTTAGTGAAGTTGAGTTTATAAGTTTAAAATGAGTAATATTTTCACAAACCTGGAGAGTTTTTCGATAGAGAACAATCTGCAATTTAAAATGTATTTATATATTCTGGAAAAGAAATCAACAGTTCAGTTAGTTAGGTTCTTCTTGTTTATTTTTCTATTTAGTGAAGAGTAAACGATTCGCAAAATATAAAAATACTAGCTTTTGCCAGCGGCTTCGTCCGCGTGAAAAGTGTTTTCTTATCCCATGAGAACATTATACAGCGATGAAAAGTAGCTTCTCTGCTATTCCCAGTCTATAATCTGTCTCTGTGCCAAATTTCATCCAAACCCGTTCAGCCATTTTGGCGAGATTGAGTAACAAACAGACTTCCAACCAAACTTTCGCATTTATAATATTAGTAAGATGCGTAGATAAAAATTCAAACACCCTGAAGGACCTTGCACCCTGAACCCTGCACCCTGAAGGAACTTTGTGAGGCAAATGAAAACGCTGCTGCTATGGCTGAATTCTGGTCAAAACGTATATAATTGTGGAATCATCGATACGACGAAGAAGAACATTCTAACAAATTTCAATAAAAACCTATAAACCAACATACTAGCTTGAACATTCAACAACAACTCTATACCATAACCCAACCCATAAAAGTCAATATCGCATAAAGTCAATGCTCACATCAACTATCAATTACAAGAGTTCATCGTCCACATTATCATAGAATTATAGCCTTAAGCATCATAACCAATGACGGATCGGTATGGTCATTGATCCTTCTCCGTTACGGCAGCTGATCATATTCCTGTAATCATACCTTGATTGGCAACTGATTGATGCTAAATGCCAATGAAACTAGACACTTGATCAGTGATCTGATTGCAGTTCAATTATTATTTTATTCGCAATAATGGTGATGAGAGATTGATGTTAACGTGTTTTTATTAGCATTGGAATTGTGTTTTAATTGTTTAGTTATTGGCCTTATGCATTATATTACAACTCAAGTGCAAGTCATATATCTATCTTTAGCTGCTGGCAATTCAGCGTTAATTAACCGACTGCGGGAAGGTTATTTTTCTCGAACGTATGTATGTATGTCCATTTCTATAGCACGCTCTACAGCCCAAAGGGCTTGACGGATTATGACAAAATATGAGTCATTGCATTCGTCTCAAAAATTAATTAACTGAAAAGAGAAAACAAGTACGGCGTACAGGCGGGTATAAACAAAAATTATAGAAAAACCAAACAAAACTCCGTTTGTCACTGCTGGCAGCACCTCATAATATTTAATGTATAAATTATATTTAGTATTTGTTTTTCTCTTTTCAGTTAATTAATTTTTAGCGGTCGGGTATTTTTGTTTTTTTAAAATTATTTGTTTTCTTCTTAACCAGAACACCTATGTTCCAGCTTTAGCCCAGCTCTATTCCCTTTGGATTCATCTCTTTTATAGGCATATAGAATAAAAAACACACACCTAAGTACTTACGAAGATTGCTCTCTACACCATATGTTTACTGTTATTGCTACGAGCTTTCACAGCAATTTAAATATTATGTTAGGCTTTTTATTATACGTAATTAACAATTCCTGCTATAATCCCAATTTGCAGCATATCTTCTCATATAGTCATATATATCACCTCATATTATAATGTAATACCAACCAAACTTCATTATCATAATAATTTGGAAATTAATTTGTTTCTGTCATTATGGATTCAATGTCATTAATTGATATTCATAGAAAAGCCTACGTCCAATTGCAACATTTTACTTCAAAGGGTCTTTAAAATTATAATTAAATAATCCATAAAAGTTTTATGAACAGATATTTTGTCATACAGATCTCGCAAAGAACAATAAAAAGCGATATCAAGAACGTTTAAATACAATAAAAAGCATGTCACAATAGCTATAATTATACTTCAAGGTATTATTATGGAAGATACAATCAGCTTTTAGAATCAAACAATAAAGATGACATTACAAAAAGTATTTTAAAAATAAAACAATAGAGTAAAGATTCCCGTGTCTTTATTTATGTACACACAAAACCACTTAACAGATAAAAGAAAGAATACAGGTAGGTAGAAGAGCACAAAGGTACTGCTAGATGCTGCAGATGAGTACCCGAAATCCAGAACTGTGACCGAACTCAGAGATGATGCCAATGATGGCAGTGAGACGAAGCGTGAAGCCTGATATCTGACGTCCTTAATGCTTGAATTACTCGAAGGGTTATACAGAGGCTATAGTAGGTACAGCCACATCCGTCCACAAATCGTGACTTTGAGAAGTTCCTGATGAAAAACCGCAACAATATTATTGAATCCTGAATCACATATCACCAGTAGCGCTTGCGGGCACTAGACTAACAAAGCAGTCTTACTATTTAGATAATCTACAAATAGCTGTACAAGACTGTCACCATTAAAATAATTTTATCCGAAAGACGTCCATTGCTAAACATAGGAAAGACTATTAGCTTCTCGCTTAGCTGATTTAAGATATGTTTATATGTATTGCATGAACTAATTCCTCCTAGCCCGTTCTATTACCGGACTACGAGACGTACGGCGAGGCGTCATCGGTACATGGTGGATATCCCACCCATATGTACCAAACGTTTTGGGAATACTTATATTATGCGTACAGCTAAGGAGTGGAATTCCCTGCCAGAGTCTGTATTTCCTGATAGCTACAATCTCGGAGTCTTTAAGTCAAGAGTGAATAGGTTTCTTCTAAGCAAGCGTTCTACATCGTCGACCAAATCATCGCTTAGTATCAAGTGCGATAGTGGTCAAGCGCGACCCTATCAATAATAAAAAAATAAAAAAAAACCTGACTGCTTCAAAAGCGAACTAAAAAGACGTAAACAAGGAGAAAATCATGCTGTGCAGTCGGAGGATACATATTCGCGGGCTGGCTGACCAAAATCTGGTGAATCCTCCGCCTGCACAGCATGATTTTCTCCTTGTTTACGTCTTTTTAGTTCGCTTTTTAAGCAGTCGAGTTTTTTGATTTAACTTTTTTATTTATAACTTTTTAGTTAGTTTTTTTTCGAATTAGGTACATTTAAACATATAAGTATTATATATTTTTGATATCACTTGATACCCCACACGATGGATTTGGAAGATAAAAAAAATTGGGACCCCACTTTATGGCACCCAAAATTAGCCATTTTTCTATTGTCCATTTTTAATGTACACTCGCAGGGTTAAGACAAATCGATTGACGTACGAATCATCAAAATCGGCCAACGCGTTTGGTCTCTGGAACGCCATATAGGAACAAACATACATACATATATACATAGACTGATAAACACATTACCCTCCTTCGGCAGTTGGGTAAAAATAACTCGGTAGATAGAGACTGCAAGAAAATACCACTGCAGCATAAATACAATCTCATCAAACCCAAGTCACACTATTTCAAAAGGAAACTAAAACACAGCTTACATTAAAATAACAATGATTCGCCCGCCTGAAGGTGTAATTATGAAAGTCTCCATCAGTTTTACGTCTAAACAATAAATTCTTAGCTCTTGCTCACTTTCTCTGATAGTATCACAGTTATATAATGCTTGGTCCCGTTTAGAGTGATGTCGTCCCACTTTAGAGCCGTAAACCTTAGAAAATGTTCCGAATATTGCGTCACAAGTGGCTATCGAAGACCCTTTAAATGTTAGCAGTATGGTAATTTCGTTGTTTTGTTTAAAAATCTCGGTTTATTTTGTTCTAAAACTCGGTTTGGGTTACTTATAATAAAACTTATGGATGACCCATTTTTAACGACAGTGTCACTTTGTTGTATTAAGTGATTAGGAGCAGGGCACATTGCAGAAACCCTTCACTTTTGACACAAACAAAATAGAGGTATTATAATGATAATACAGTATTTTACTTAATTAATCAATTATTATAATTTTATGCGTATTTTATCAGTTCGATTAACTTATCTTTATTTAAAACATTTTAGTCGTCCGATGGATCTCACCGCTGATGGACTGAACGACCCTAACGAAATATCATTCGTGTTTTGTTTTCTAAAACCATTGGTCGAATATAATTTATTTATGTTTCTAATGGATCAGTTTTATAGGCAAAAGAAAGTTTATTTTGCAAAAAAGCCTTTCACTTTGTAAACAAAAGTATCATCTACCGCTAAATCAATAAATGAAATGGCTTAATCGTGAAATGTCTACGGGGAATAAAATTACTATAAACATGGTAGTCACCTAACTAACCTTACCCAATATGGCGCGTAGCAGTGTCTATGTCGTAGCAAAATCCGTAGCCATGTCGCTTTGAAGTTTATTATTTCTGTGCACAAGAAACGTATGTGAACTTTCAATGTGGTATATGTGGCTTCAGGACAAGACGGGTACTTGAATAAAACATTCATTCGCTATAAAAAAAATTCTCTCTCTCTTTCTCTAGTATAAGTTATTATTGTTTGATTTATTTCTCTTCTTTACTAACTTAATTTAAGTACTACTAATACTATTGTTAAGGGTTTAGCATAAGCATTATCTTATATTGTATGTAGTTTTGTGACAAATAAACACTTTTTCTTTCTTTCTTTCTTTCTATATGTAAAAAGTAGTAGAAATAGGACTTCTAATATAAGACTGGTGAGTTTTCTACGCTATTTTAGAATGACAAGAAATTGTGTAAAACAAAATCATCATTTGAAGAACAACCGGATGGAAGGAAAAATATTTCAGAAATATCTTAAAATTTAATAGGCACCTATTTGTGTAGTAAATATATATCAAGACGCCACAAAATTCTGTTAAAACATCCAACGCCAACAACATCACGAGAGAGGCCATTCTTGAGAAACCTAACCGAACTCAAAAACAATCAAACGACTATCCAATCCCGCATTTACCATAGCAACACGCAAATTCCACGCCACTCAAAACAATTACCGTCTAAACGCAACCGTACCAAATCATAGACCATCCAAACTTGCGCTTTCATTGGAACAACATTTCGCGCCAATCAATTTCCCTGTTTCTGTTCCCACACTACGTCAAAGACCTCACAGCCTGTTGGAACAGGTAGTTAGTGCTAAAAGCGACATGGCATGTTCAGAAGCGCACTTTCCCTGGCCACAGCGGGTGAAACGCGTGACCGGTAAGGGCAGAGAAACGAACATGGTACATCCCAGCCGATGTCTTCGCGACCTTTGACGTTCGTTTATCTGGCGAAGTCCTTAGTTATGGGGCATTGAACGTTGTTTACGCGCGGTTTCGTTTGATAATTGCTGTTTTGATGTTTTATTTTGCTGGTTGGCTGTAACGAGATATAGAAAAATTTGTTTCATTGTAGTAAAGTTATTCTTACAAAAAATAGCTAATAGATTTTACCATTGAAATCATTCTCATTGAATACATTCTTATTTTTTCTTTACTGCCTTTTTTCTTTATTTATGTTTTACATCATTTGTTTTACTTGTAAATAAATAAAAACAGAATAAGAATTTTAATAAGGCATATTATCTGTATAATGTACCTATGCAAAAGCTGTTAGCCATGTGCTTTCCCCGTCTACGCTACTGAAACTTTGTTCAGAAAAAAGCCAATAAAATCATTTCCAACTTAGTTTTTGTAAAATATTTTAAATATGTACTACTTTCTCAGACACTGAGCTCCAAATCAACTTCATCGAATCTGCGTTAGTTAACTCTAAGTAAACTTCACTAATCTGTACTTAGATACTTTTAACGACATCCCATAACGACTTACACCACCGCAGAAAAGCATTTATTACGCCATAAAATCTTCACTACGACAAGTTTAAATACACTAAGCAAAACATAAAACTAAATGAGTTTGTTTAAACCTGGCATATAAACAAGACTGCACAGCCCTCCGTTTCACGATTGAAAGGCAATTGGCATCACTTAGCTCCGACCCTAAGGTCACTACTTAAGAGGAGCAATCAATTGCATTGAGTTTAACATAAGGAATTACTGGGGATTAAGTTAGTTAAATGGTGCGAGAACATGAGACAGTTTATCTTTATGTAGATCTAATAGATTTTACCATCATAGATTAGATTTATGAATGGTTCTCACGGAATGTAGAAGGAATATTATGTTACTATAGTCAAACATAGAGCTCTTAATATTTGTAAACTGTAATTGTTGAATGGGATTTCATTCAACAAGTGCTCAACAAAAAATGGCCTGGATAACGTATATCTGTAAAAATAACACTTCTTCACATTTCATTTGGACATCGTCAGTTAATACAAGGGGTAATCATCGCATTTTTTAAATAATATGGCGATGTTCATTTGTTTCAGTTTTCAGTATATACCGACGCGAATTTTAGCGTTATATTACTTATAACGTACTTATTAGTGGTATCATCTAGGTTCAGTCATTGAGATGTTCTATTTTATATAATTTAGCGTATGTATTGTATATTAAGTAGGCGTTGATTTCATCTTTCTCCTTCCTGCGTTATAACTATTATTACTAAGTGCCTTTGCATGTTTACTTTAAGGTTCCCCTAGTCAACAGCACGAACTATTTTGTGCGCGAGGTTAAAATGCATGACTTCTCATCCGACAACACTTGCGAAAGAGATAGATACTGTGATAAGCAGTAAGAAGCTAGTTCGCGTACGAATTAGCACTTTTGCAAATTTGTATCGAAATGTATGATGATTTAGGACGCAAACGAGCGCGCGAAATTTTATAAACAGAGAACAAAATGTATATTTTCAAAATAAAATTATTTGTATTGTTGAATTACTAATCCATCCCTGTATAGTTACTAATCAACTTTTTATGGTTTTTAGTTTCGCCCAAAGATGCTTTAAAATTAGTGTTGAAATATGGAACTTTCGACGCTCATAACTTTCCAATTATTATTTTTCTACTTTTTTGTTTCCATACAGGGCTAGATAATGATGAGAAAAAATGATATATTTTTTTATTTTGAACGTACATCGTCAAACAGTGGAGTAATCGCTAGACAACGTTTGTATGGAAGAATTTTCGCCTAGTTTACCATAAGGGACTTTTGCATGATTCACAATCAATAATATATATTAATTCCTCTATAAAATTTTATTGCAAGCCATTAACTATTTAAGATGTTATCCGTTTACATTCACGTACACAAGTGTGGGTAGTTGCTAACTTATACCGTTGCCCTTTCACCCCGGACGAGTATTATCCTGTCTTGCATGCATAATGGTCACGAATTGAAAGCTTCCTAGCTAGACTTTCTATTGTGTGAATCTGTTCACGGCTCCTTTTATAGTAAATCAATGGATTTTATTGCTGTGCTTCTAGGTTTATATCTTCTAAATCATGTGTCTGTTTGTGGGGCTGCCTTTGTCTTCTTAACTAAGCAACGGATTGATTGATGCGATTTTGACTATTATTAAAAAATGCCAAGTGACCGAAAAACAACACATTTTGTATTGTGTCTCATTGTTTGTCAGTTAAGGTTCGATGCCCGGGTCGGGCTGTACTTAGGTTTTTCCATCTGGAATTTCTCAGTAGCAGCCTGGAGTCTGGCTTTGTGCTTGTACTTCTTTTTGTAATTTTTTAGGTTTCCGTACCCAAAGGGTAAAAACGGGACCCTCTTTCTTTCTTTCTTCTTTCTTTCAACCCGCGTTGGGCCCGCGTGGTGGATTACGGTACAGAACACCTCGTGCGCGAGTTCGATTGCTCTTGACTGTTTTATTTTTCCGTTACATAAATCCCCATTTATCGCCCTGGTTCGTTTGAGCCACGGTTTTTTGACCACCATGTTTATTATTATTATTATTTATTTATTTATTAAGGTACAAGTTTATTAAATCTTAACTTAAGAACTATGCCCCACAAAACCGTTTACACGGTTTGTCTGTGGGAACGGAACACACAGTAAAAAAAAACATTTTCATTAGTGCGGACACTTAATTTTCACATAATGAAATTATAAAACTAACATGACACATATATCTTAAAAAACTACTTAATAGATACGAACGATACGAAGATCATTTACAAACTCTTAAGATAGAACTGCTTAAGGGAATTGGCAAATTTACCTTTTATTTTCTGTCTTCTTATATTAGTAGGCAACTGGTTGAGAAGGTATGGTACTCTTTTATCTAGCGTTCGGTCGCCAAAATAATTCCTTATTCTGGGTACATCAAATTTACCTGCCGATACCATCCTCGTTGCGTGGTCATGGGTAACTAGCGAGTGACGCTCCCAACTGCCATGACTGTTAACCAGAAGTAGGTATTTATGTTTAAAGCTGATAGGGAGAATTTTGCAAATTTTAAATAACTTACTATAGTCGTCTTTACATTTGTTTTTAGTTTTCTTACTTACTAATAGTTTTAAAAATCTGAGTTGTTGTGCTTCTAATTTTTCTTAGTTACTTTTGAATGTAAGTCCATAGCAGTCGAGGGCGTAACTTAATATGGGATCAACCAATTGTAGATAAAGGCACTTAAGGGTATTACTTGGCACTTTAAAGCTTAGATGGTAGAATTTACCGAGTAATATTCTAAGTTTATTACACAAGTACTCAATGTGGTTTGACCACGAAAAATTCTCATCAACTTTCACTCCAAGATATGTTACACATTTATCGCGTATAATAGGTTTGCAATTACAATTAATATAGTTTTTATGAATGCACGTAAACTCATGTGTGTACATCGGAGGTGGGTTGCCAGGTGGTATTAAATATGGTATTGTATTGTGGTATTATATTTTTATTATAAAATTTATCTAGATACATTAATAAAGAAATATCGGTGTCTCATCAAGTGGTAAAAACCGTGCGAATCAGTGGCTAATCTTAAGTCTTGTATAAATTATTTATAATATGTGTAAGTGTGATGTATGAATATAAAATAGTAGTTTGGTATAATTTTGGATTTCCAAATTCCGCGTTTCACTGGTTTGGTTTCCTTTAGGCCTAGTTTTGTAACGTTTAGAGGTATAAATAAAAGATTATAGCTTAATGGAGGTCGTTGTTGATTTATGTTTGTGTCACAGTAGCTAGTCGATTTTTGTCGAGTTCAACGAATGTCCACACGAGCCTTGGAGCGAAACACCTAGAATCCATGGTGTTAGGCATGCCCAGCAGTGCAATTACACATTTTTTCAGTAATAAATTTATAATTTAATATTAAAGTCTGAATGTAAAACTGAGACATGTAACATTACGTATCCTCGTCGTGTTAATATATTTATTAGAAATATCTCCACTTGTTGGCATTTTTAACCCCCGCCGGAAAAAGAGGGGTGTTATAAGTTTCACGTGTGTTGCTGTGTATCTGTGTGTCTGTCTGTGGCATCATAGCGCCTGAACGGATGAACCGATTTCAATTTAGTTTTTTTTGTTTGAAAGGTAATTTGGTCGAGAGTGTTCTTAGCTATGTTTGAAGAAAATCGGTTCAGCCGTTCAAAGTTATGGGCATTTTACTGTTTGAATCGGGGTGTTTTAGCAAAATAAATGTGTCAGGGGTTTTTAAATTGTGAAATTTTACTTGTTACCTTAGTACTCTCGCTATATTTTACAAGCATTCATTTAACTTGCAATGTATGTATGTATGTAAGTGTGTTTGGGCCAAATCTTGCAACTAAATTTTAAAGCAGTTATCCTCAACCGATTAAGATGAAATTTTGTATACACGTTTGGTTTGGATGGCAATGCATTTTTAGCTAAAAAGCTTGTTTAAATATATATTTTTCAATTTACATAAATATTTCTTTTACATTATAACAGCGTAGTTACGTTTGAAACATAATTTAATAGTGTAGATTTTTTTTTCTAACTTACTAATATGCGCGTGGTTTGTTTTTTTATTAATTAACGAATTTCGTAAGTACGGACTTTTAAGTATTTGCAATTGACTTAGATGATCTGAACCACTTTTTTGTCTACTGTGCCTATGCTAGCTGGTCTGACACGTCCTAATATTGCCCACTTTGTCTTCACGCCACCCAGAGACCAGTCCAGTCCTGTTGACCCAGGACTCGACTGGTCTCTGATATCCATTAAATCTAAAGCTGTGGGTTGCGATAACATCAGTCGTCATAAGATCTTGTTGGCTTTGTATCAACTTCTTCCTGGAATCTCCCACATCATTTACTTCTCTCTTTACTCCGCTGTTTTTCCTTCCCTGTGGTGTAAAGCTCATGTTCGAGCCCTGCCTAAGATTCCTAATCCCACTCTTTCCAGTCACTTTCGACCGAGGTTAAGAATTTTGTTCGCTAGTTGACACTTGACTGACGCGTGTCAGCCAAAAAGTCACTGGAACGTTACTATCGCTGTATTGATTAAAAAATCTTCTCCCAGCTCACATAAAGGCCATACTTGTACAGTCCCTAATATTTCCCATAATTGACTATGGTGATGTATGCTACTATGGCCTGAATTCAGATCTACTCAATAAACCTGACCGCCTTCTAAATAACTGCATTCGATTTGTCTTCAACCTCCGTAAATATGATCGTGTATCCGCACATCGATCACTTTTAAAATGGTTATCCATTCGTCAGCGTAGATCGCAGCGGGCCTTGACTACTCCGTTTTTTTTCATTGAAAACCCACTTCCCCTTCTTATCTGACTTCTCGTGTTCAATTCATTTGCTCTGCCCACAGTAAAAAATCTTCGTTCCACCAATAGTCGTCTTCTAAAATGTCCCTCTCACCACTCAGGGTTTATCCACTAGTCCTTCTTTGTCCAGGCGATCTGCCTTTGGAATGCGCAACCTCAGAATATCAGGATGGCAACCAGTCGGTTCTCTTTCAAATTTAAGGCATGTGAGCACATTCGCAAAAAGTTTACAGAATCATCATATAATTAATTTGCTGGTGTCGGTTTATCAATAACATTGTGTATATGTATATATCTAAGAATATATATACCTATATAGTATTTTAAATATTTATTTCCTATTTATCGTCTAGTTGCAACTGCCTTGTTTTGTCTCTGCGCCACCTTTAGGACGACTGGTAGAAAATGCCTAAAACAAAAAAAAAGTTTGTGTTTTTTAATTTGATTTCATTATTTGTTTTGATAGTTTAGCCTTTTACGGCAAATAGGCAGGATATTATTCAATGATTAATAATTAATTAGATACAAAACGTTTTTAGCTTTGCACTAATCATCAAAACGATTAATGCTTAAATACATATTAAGATATCACTTTTACATTCAAATATAAACATTATTACGTAATATTTATTTACGAAACCGGTTTTCTATATTTTAACAACTTGCAGTCAAAGTTAACGATATTATGAAATTACACGTATTGATTGAACTGCCTATCATCTACTGTTATATATTTTATTAAAATATGCAAGAAAATCTTGGTGCGAATTGAAATGAACTTTCACAATGATTTGAGATCAAAGTTCTAAAGCAAATCCATATTTTCCAAACATGCATCTTAATGTTTTAAATTTTTATGAAAAATTGCGTGTTTAATTCAGCAGAACGAATCGCTTACGTACTGAAATAAGAAATAATTTATTTGTTGTGACTGCACGCTTATTTATTGCTGGAGCTAATGATGAAGAAATATAAATGGCCGAGGTAATATAATTAGGAATCCAACGAATCAGCACGGAGAGTAGAAAAGCGATTCGATTCACGGCTGAGGACACACAGACCTCACTGTCGCCCGTGCATACCACACGGTCGTCGAACGTTGTAGACGTGAGCACGTATCACGCTTGCATTGGCACATCAGGGGGGCTACTGCCTATCTCCGTCAAAGAAGTTTCGGGCCCCGTCCGAAAGTAAGGGAAAAAACACCTCGGGAGTAGGTACAAATGTCAAATTGTGTTGTAATTAATTCTTGGTTCGGGCCCCGAACGAATCATCCGTATGTAGATGATTCGGAGTAGGAAATGCCTGTACTGAAGGCCGAAACAATGCACTTCGTGCTTAGGGAGTAGACCCCCAGCACATTTTGAGTGTCACACACTCAATATCTGCTGATTGCACAATTATTTTATTGATTAAATAAAGTATGTAGGTACTTATTTTGTCTCATTTAGGAATGTGCTCAAAGTATTGTACATAGTGATAAGTAGATAAGATACCAAGAATAAGGTGATTGAGCTTAGATTGCTAATCTTGATGAGATAATAATAAGTCGACTAGGTTCATATTTAAGAGGAAACGGGGCAGAGAGCACCGAGTGAATTTCCTTAGTAAAAAGTCATAAATCGAGGTTAAGCTCTCGCCTATTTTCTCCTCCAATATTGGACAAATTTAAAAGATATTCCATAAACTGAGTATAAAAGATATATTCTATGTCCCTATGTTTTCCTTTTTGATGATACATTATCTTTAGAAGCACTAAAGCCCACAAAAAATGCTCAAAATTGCGCTTAGTGTACAAATTTGACAAATATAAATGCAAATAAGAAAACACAGGGACATAGTATATATCTTACTTTACCAGTTTATGGAATATCTTTTAAATTGGTTCAATATTGGAGGTGGAAAAAGACGAGAGCCAAACCTCGAATTATGAGTTTTTACTAAGGAAATTCAGTCGGCGCTCTCTGCCATATTTCCTCTTAATAAAGGTTTCTTGAAGAAGAGTTTGTAAACTGTCGTAATAAAAGGCTCTCAGAAAAACCTTTAATGTTTAAGGTTTTTCTAAAGACTCTCGATTAACAAAAGTCTTTAGAATTATTTATATATTCCTTTTGTTTATTTCTTTGGTTTCTGATACGGTGCCTTTGATTGTATCACAATGAATATGAAAATTACTGCGTAGTACATACATTCTTTTTATGCTATTGAATTCACGTCCAGTCTCATATCAACTGTGTGTTTACGTGTTAATTTATCGCATGTTTATCAAGCGTTTGAGCACGCAAATTGAGAGATTTATCAAGTCGATGTCAACATGAAAACTCACTGGCATAAATAAAGCTTTGCATGTCGTAGTATTGGGCGTAGTGGCTAGTTCAAAATGATTTCATCTGTTCTCTTTGCTACTAACATGCAACTGATGCAAATATTGACAGAAGTTTCTCTTTTAGGCGTGTCATAATTACAATTTAAGACAGCTGCGCGAGATACATATTTTACACTCCTTAGCCATTAAACTCAGTATTACCAACTTTGTTAAATTTACAGTTCTGTAACACGACATCAACAGGTTTCTGATAAGATATTAATTTCAAATTCAAAATACTAGTTTTGTGAAAGTACTAGTCAATGTTTTCTCAAATTAAAATCGTTTATGGACTTGGTGTGTATGACCAGAACTGACCGTAGGCGGGTTGACCCTTGAGAAGCAGTAATTGAAAGGGAAAATCTGGTAGTGACAGTACAAGTTGAAGGTAAAAATAACAACTCGATGAACAAGTTAGGGACTAGCAAAGACCGAGAGTGGATAGGTCAGATACACAGTCATCAGTATGCAAGTCCTTAAACGAAAGCGACGGCCTTTCTAAAAATGCTGAACTATTAGAAGAAGCTGACAGTTTCTAAATCTTTAGTTAACTCATCAACATGGTAATTTCTAAACAGGTGCTTCGAATACCATAAAACTTGTTGGTGTTAGTTTTTCTACAGCTTCGTTAAAGTTTATGTCTATGTTTCGTATGTCTGAAGACGTACATACAAGTGATGCTATGTAGGTGTAGTGTATGCAGAAACAAGTTTTGATGCGTTTTACAAAATGAAAAAAATATAACCAGTTCACATCCATTGCTAAATATAGCTTGAACTGAACGGAAATCATATAGCATACCGATTAGCTATATTGTATAATATCTATTTATGATAAATCCACGTGGTCATCTTAGTGTTTGTTGAAGTGATTATAATGTTGTTCTTTCTTTAATTCCAGATACGGCTACTAGTCATAATACAACTAATCAAATCCACCCGCTGTCAAAATGGATTCAACGAGCAAGACATTCTCCGTTACCAACAGATGGCTTCCAACGATGGCCACGTTGAGGACGTCACGGGTTTCAACCACATGCTACAGAGAGACCAAAACAGCCAGTCTTTAAGTTCACCCAGCGTACAGTATACCATCAATGAAGACCCTAATAAGATCAATAACTATGGTCGAACATTTTACTCGCGGAGCCGAAAAATTTACAGAATCAAGAACCCGTTCCAGCAACAGATTGAAGAAACTGAGAAGCAACCTGAGAATACGGAATCGCAGGACAGCGGTGCAGGGGCTAGTAACCAGTATGCATCCGTGCAGTACTCCTTACCACCGGAGGAATTCCTTCAGCAATTGAGAGCAGAAAATCAGTACTACCAACAAACACAGATGTCTACCCCAGCACCGAGCCTTGGGTATACAGCTACACCGCAGCCACAGTACCAATACTCGACAGTCTCTCCATCTAATTACGATAACAACAACCAACAGAATAATCAAATTCCGTTAGAGCCTAAAGCGTCACTTGGTCAAACGTACTTGTCTAGCCCTAGTCCTTACCAATACAGTACACCGAATTCGTTCTTGGATAGCGTACAGAGTACCGCATCTCCATTACCATCGTATTTGTCTACACCATTAAACAACGGCCAATATAGTGGAACACAGTCAAGTTCATATGTTTCCAGCTCATCGCCTATATTCCTTTCTAGTCCACCGAATTTACAGTCATATGTATCGTCACCTTTATCAGTCATACAAACAGGGTCGCCGGACTACACCAATAGAGCTACTACAACCATCGGTAATAATGTAGTGAGTTACGATCCTAATGACCAAAGTAAGAAAATGCAAATAGACCATTATGATTACGCTGGCAACGGAGTTAGGTACCCGAACAATATTCAACAACAATATCAAAATGAGTACTCATCATCGACGACAACAACCACTTCACCTTACCAGGACCAGTTGCGAGAATCATGGCAAAATGCTATGAACTCCAATATAAACGCAGCAGCGAAATCTCTTCAGGAGAATCAATATAACCGGTATCAGAATTATCAGTTCCAAAATGCCCAACAAGATTCAAGGTTAGACTCGAACTCTGATAGCATCAATAGTGATACACATCGCATCGGTAGCATGGCATCAGCTAATAACCTATTTGTTAATTACGTACAGCCCGATAACCAAATGTTGAACAATCTAAAACTTCGTACCAGAGACCTGGAGCATGAAACAGGTCAAGCAGATTTATATTCTAATGGCGATTTTGGATGGAAACTAACAGGTAAAAAACCTTTAATTGAATATAATGGGTTTCCCTCAAGATACTCCCAGTTCAGTACGCAATCTGATAGCCCAGTTAGCCAGATGAATTTTCATATGGAAACTGGTAAGCCTTATAATTATGATCAAGTATCTAAGTCAGGCACTGAAGATATTGAAGCTCAAGAATTTGCAAAAGCAGCTGCCAAAGCACATGAGAGGCTGAAACAGCAGCAGCAACAACAGCAGCAGCAGCAGCAACAACAACAACAACAACAACAGCTATATGGCAATAATAACTACGGATCTTCTAATATTGGTAGTTCAGACATAAACAACGCAGGTGGGTATTATAGCAGTAACGATAAACTGAAAAATAAATACACTGATAATTCAAACAACCCTTATCTGTATAATGCACAAAGTGATCTTATAACAGCATCCCCATATTTTCTTTCAACACCGAGAGAAAATCTAGACGGGAAACCAAAACAACCGTTTGATCACGATAAGGCGCTGAAAAATATTGTCCCAATAGATGTGTCGAATGTAGTAGCGAATTCCGATCCGTCAAAGTCAGGAACCAGTTTGGACAATAGCGGCCGATACACTTCCAACAACTATGGAAAAGAACAACTAGATCAAAATATAAGGCAGTACATAAGACCCGTAACAGATTCATTTTATAAAGACAAAAATTCTATCTACGGGTTTAATATCAAAACGAAGTCTGATGATTATTTAAATTCTGACAACCTCAACAAACAAATAGAGTCAACTTTTTACGGCAAACAGCCAGCGTCCCCGGAATCTAGTTTTAATTCGGGCAGTTACTCTGGATCACAAGGGCTCAGCAGTTATTTATCTCAACCGTCTAACAATTACCAAGACAGTTTGCAATCACAGAATGCTCAGTCAGGATATAACCGCAATCAAAATCAATTACCATCAGACATTGCTAGCATTTTAAAACTCAATGATATCCCTTACAAACTAACTCATGGTATGGCCAATGATGCTCTCAAGTTACACAATATCAATTTTGATCAGGGGAGCTTACCCACTCCACTACCAATCAGAATCAATCAAAACGTTGGCAGCCATCAGCTTGACGTCACAACTAGCTTACTCAACAAGTTATTATTAAATAAGCAACCAGCTATGAATATGAACAGACCGGAAATAGACAGCAGTTTATTATCGACAATCAATGGCTTTAAAGTAGCAAACCCATTTAATGTAGACCTCAAATTGGTAGCAGAAATGTTGAAAGGAAAACCCACTGTGGACGATTCGCAAATGATGACAATGAGGGACCAGTATTCAAAACCGGCACCAATAAAATTTGATCTATCACAGCTACAGTTTTTGCTAAAAAATGAAAACACAGGTAGCTTAGCGCCTATTAACGATGGACTTAGTGCGCTAGGTGGCTCTTACATGGACATATACAATAACGGGCGATTTCCTTACCAGGGAGTGAAGTACTCTCGTAGTCAAGAAGAAGAAGAAAGTATAGTTCCCATCGCCGACGCATCAAGTACCCACCCCATAGGCGCTGTCATAGAACAAGACGATGCAGCGAGTGAAAGGGAAGTTAGTTCTGTATCAGAACTGACAGGACAGGGTGACGATGTTATTTCAAGTAGTTTCGAGGAGAGTAGACCTAAGACCCGTTTTATGTCGGGATCGCGATCAATAAATGAAAGGCATAGGCACCCTAATTTGCTATCGGGACGTCATTCTTACCAAAGGAAGTATCCCAAGTCTGATGTAGATGAACCTTACCCTTTGTTGAAGCCTCCTCCTCCGCATTTGCCTATGGTTAGGGGTAGCCATATGAAGATGGAGAAGCATTCTCGCAGGCGGCGCGTTAACAAACCGAAACTGCTTAGGATTATGAAGACTGAGCCATTGTTTGAGGCTGGTGCTGAAACTGAAAGTTTAGAGAACTCCGTACCAATATTATTGCGACCGCCTCCACCGGTTGCAGAGTCAAAGTCTGATACCATTGGTGCAGACTCTACCACGTAGACTATTATAACTTATTTATATCTTAAGTATACTTTCTGAACTGATGTACAATGTTCTATATTGTATTTAATTATTTCTAAGTTATTATTATGGTAATTTTATAGCCTATAGAAACGATTTTTCATTGGACTGCTTAAAATGATGTATTATTAAAATTTGGCATTTATTTTTATGTGTAAGGTTTAAAATATTGTTTAGACTTTTAACGGTTTTGTACATACATCTCTGTATGTTAACGTGTCTACGTAAAATGGACGAAAATGTATTGTAAATATTGTTCTTAAAATTATAATTTTGTTTTAATTATATTGTTGTGATAAGTTAAATTTATATCTGTCGAGGTTGTTGTTAATTTTTTGTAAGTATTTTCGATGTTTTACAAGAATAAAATATAGAAACAAGCTGCGTTTTATTTGATTAATGAGCAGTCGCTCTTTTATTATTTTCTGAAGTTATTCACTCATGTATCAATATCTCAAGTGATGCATGTTCAAACAGTGAAAAAAAGATGGTACTGTATCACGTTATAAATCTATCTTTGTATAATTTTCTTCAGATTTCTCTTCAACAATTTTAACGATATGTTACGAAGGCTCATGTCATCGAGACAGAAAATTACGTAATTAAGAGCTAATTATAGCGAGATGAGAATTAAAAATGAAATTGAATCAGTTTTCACGCACGTAATCCACGTAAAGAGAATCATAATAGAGGTGACAATTTATTCATTGTCAGCTCAATCTGTCGTAGTATATTACTACCGATAAAGTGATTATCTAAGGCATTTGTAATTTATGAAAATTCATATCTAAACGCCCTCACAATCAATCAGACTGATTAATTGACCAAGTTTAGGATTATTATTGGCATCAGTGTGTCATGTATTAAATAATGCACTCTCATTCGAGAGTGAAATAGGGTTAAATAATTCGACTCAACCGTATTACAGCTCTAGAACCGACAGTTTTGTACCTACTTGCTTTTTGGCGAAGCTATATTTATATGTCTTGCAATTACTAATGTTTCATTTAAAGATCGCATTGTATTCGTAGTGTTATGCGTTAAATGTAATGGAATATTGTAGATCTCGCGTGCGTCTCGCTTTCTGCCCGCGGACGCGTCGTCCGATGGGACTCGGCTCGCGAGTCGCGTCTCGTTTGTGTTCGATTCAAATTATGAAACGCATTGGTCATTATAATTGGCTAATCGTTTCTAACACTGTCGCGATAAATTGCGATGCGAGTAGTTTGAATGAGAGATGTTTTAAGATATTTGGCCTGGGTTTTCCAATATAAATTGTGATCTTTGAAAGAGAGCACTCACTGAAAATATTTTAAAATAATTCCAATTGCAGAAACAACAACAACAACAACCAACAACAACCAACAAATTAAACAACCACACAACCTGAACATCAGTAGTTTAGGCGCTACGTAACGGTAGAAAAATCGTAAAATATATAAAAACATACATAGACTGCTAAAATCAAGGCAATCAATAAGCCTCCTTCTGTTTTTAACCGACTTCGCAAAGAGGAGGAGGTTATCAATTCGACTGTATTTTTTTTTATGTTTGTTACTTCAGAACTTATTATTCGGTGAACCGATTCTGATTTTTTATTTGAGCCGTGGTGCTTGTCATATGGTTCCATTTCATTTTCATCAAGATCTGATGAAGAACTTCAGAGATATACATCAGAACTCTTCAATAAATGACGGCAAATCACTCGGGATAGCTGCAATCGCATTTTTGTTTATTGATTACACCATTGCATAACATAACATCACACTAATACGCTCTAAAGGGGAACGCAGGTGTAAACAGTTCGCCTTGGTATACTCTTATTCCACCGGTTTTGTTTAAGTATCATGTTATTGGGTTAATCTATTCTGGCTTCACTTTAAGCATTATTGGTACCTAGCCTATATAACTGGTCCATTGTGTACCACAACTAAAAAGTGAAAAATAAAAAAAAGACTTTTTACAAAAAATACAACCGACTTCAGAATAAAAACACTACAAAGTGAAAAATAACTTCAAATCATTTATCAATTTTTGTTTGATAAATGATTTGTTTTGAATACGTATTCCTTTACATTGTTTTCTTATTTAGTAGCCGGGAAATGTATCTGAATATAAATCTGAATTATAACTTCATTATCACTCACTTTCATTTATCTGTAGGTATTATATCGTCATAACTCTCTAGAAACTGAACATTTTAACCTTTGTGACTTTTGCAGCAAACATATTATCATAACTATAGACTGATGGGGATCAATGGTTGAACTTGGGCCTACTCATTACTCTGTACCTACCAATTAAAGATTTGATAACGAACTTCTAAAAGTAGGTATAGTGCGAGACACGTAAGTTGAACCAAAATTTATTATCGTTCTCTTGAAATTACACAATTTAAACTGAAATAAATCCCTTTTCTACGACCTAATCGTTTACAATATACAAATTGCCAACTGTTAGGTCACATAGAAAGGATTCATTTCGGTTTAAATCGTCTAATTTCAAGAGAACGATAATACATTTTGGTTCAACTTACGTGTCCCGCACTATACTATGTTAATTTTCTAGGATGAGTTTAAATACATAGAAGTATAGAAGAGAAACATCAGAGAGTACATTGGCTATCGCTGTAGAATAATTATCTACCAGGTCATATCAGTGACCCAACTTTGGTCAACCCAGTGACCAAGTCTCGCAACCATCCCAGTGGCTACAGCAATCATCTTAGTGACCACTCACACAACCATAGTCATTCTGACCGGGTCTCGTAACCATCCCCACCTGTAGCCAGGTTGACAATCTACAATCGATAACGCTAGTAGATAATGATTCAATGTATGGGAATGACACATCTGGACGTTAAGTCACGTGGTCAGATCATACAAATAAAAGGCGTTAACGATTGTAGAAAGAGATTCGATACGAAATGTTAGTAACTTGGCTAGGGAGGCAAAGGCGCCAAACAGCGATATTCTATAAGCTTTAATGATTGTCGATGAGTCTAATGCAAGGGAATGACTTCTTGACATTTCTAGCGCTTCCAAATTAATACTGGACTTTTTAACAACCATTATCGCCGATAGAATATCTCTTTTTCTGGAGGTCCAGGTGATGCCAGTTTCAGATACATTTAAGCTCTGTCCACACATATCCGGAATCCCGTCCCTGAAGTAACACTTACATACGATTTGTATGAACGATCTGGATCCCCTGATACGGAGATGTATGAATAAGTTCGTACAAATCGTATGTAACCGATTCCTGCCGTGTTCAGTCAGGGGCGGGAACCCGGAAATGTGTGGACAGGGCTTTAAGAGTTAACACAGGAGACACTTGATCAGGTTTTCAAAAACTTGAGTCACTTAAAATATGAGTTTCACTTGAAGCAATAAAATAAGAAATCTGGAATTCTTATGACTACTAGATTGACGGGTAGTTGTTACGTTCGCTCAATGCTCGCTATTCTCATAATATTTTTTATATAATGCTACATAGACGATATCTAACGAGTCCACGTTGATCGACTAGTGGTCGCCAGCTTGTCTTGTATGATCCTGGGTTCGATCTCCAGATTGAGTAAAGGGTTTTCCATTAGGAGTTGGTCATCAGTCTTGGTTTGTGTCCGATTAATCAGCAATCAAACAATGAGTTTAAACGTAATAATTAGTGAAATATTCGTGAGCTTGCTGACCATAACCAGATGTATCCTCCGACTGCACAGCATGATGTTCTTCTTGGTTACGTCTTTTTAGTTCGCTTCTTAAGCATTCGGGTTTTTGATTTGTTGAATTAACTTTTATAACTTTTTAGTTATTTTTATTTGTTCGAATTAGGTACATTAAAGTATTACATATTAAATTTTTGAAATCACCTCTTAAAACCCTTTATTTTGATACCGCACACGACGGGTATGGAAGAAAAAAATATTGAGCTCCCACAATATGGCGCCCAAAATCCGCCATTTTACTATTTGCCAATGTTTAAGTAGCCAGTGACACTCGCAAGGTTAAGACGAATCGTATGACGTAAGAATCATCAAAATCAGCCAACGCGTTTGGTGTCTAGAACGCCACATAGGAACAAACATACATACATGCATAGACTGATAAACACATTACCCTCATGCGGCAGTCGGGTAAAAACTAAGAAGTGTCCAAATACCCGGCAACAGGTTGTGGATACAGACATAAATCTAACTAGATAATGCAAGTCCCTCCATCTGTATGAAAACCAAGCGTGCCACTTTTTCACAAACAATTTAAAAATAAATTTACTTACACAATGAAAGAAAACATTTCCAATGCCTCGGCCAACTTTTCTATACATTCTTAACAGCTCAATATGGCATAATAAGCCATTTTTCTAGATTTCGGTGGCTTTCCGGTACCGATAGTGATAAATGCTAAAAACTCAGTTACGTTACGATCATTGATCGTAACTTTCCTCCGTTTTTTGGCACACGAAGTACATACAATCGCGTCAACTAGTTAGTTTTATGTCTGTGGTTGTGGATAATATGCAGCATTCTGAGGAGACAGTACCTAGAGTTATAAAAAAAATATTTTATATCTGAGGTGAAAAAACGTTTAAAAAAATCATGGGAAAAAAACCGTTTTTTTTTTTCTGGAGTAGGTATTTTTCAAGAGTGCGAAAATAGAAATATGGTAAGGCGGTTATCGCATAAGAGTTGTTTTTTTTTTGTTTTTTAATAAGAAAATACCATTTGTTTTTTTTGTTAAATAGTACATAAATGTGTTAAAATAATTGGCAACACCCACTAAAGTTTACAATTTACGGACGGGGATTTCCTAATTACAAAGAAATTAAAAGAATTAATCTGATTGTAACAAATTCAGTATTTTCTAAGTTCACAATAATATGTACCCGTGGATTTAAACATAATTTGATTTTAATTAAAACACAACAACCAAATTTAGTGTTTCACTTTTTCTGAAAAAAAATCAAATGTAGAAAAATAACTACGGTGCTAAGTCTTTTTTCAAGATTGTGAAAAAAAAAATGGTGTTTTTTCAATTTGCATCTCTAACAATACCCCATCTACTCCGTCTATAGAGCCCCTGTAGCTGAACCGAACACACAACCGTCGCACAGTAAATGCGACTGTCGTGGCCATCTGCTAACCAAAATTAATTCAACAACGAACTATCGCAAGGTTATGAAAAGAAGCTGTATGCAAGGCGCTTCTAACAAAATATCTGAACAAGTATAGAATCGGAATAAGGAGACTCTACATAAGAAAGACAAATAATTGTATAAGTATTATTTATATGGTTACAGTGGTACGTAAATATTAAAGTTGACCATGATGATAGGAATGTATATATTTTTGTGAAAACTTTCTTGACACACAATCTCGAAAACTTTGACCATATTTACTTTGTAAAAGACTAGCTGACCCACGCGGCTTCGCGCCCGTCAACTGGCTACCTACCTACCACTTACGTAGCCTACCTACCTACCACCTACGTAGCCTACATACCTACCCACCTACCTTACCTACCTACCAACCTAATCACCTGCCCTACATATCAACCTACGTATCCTACCCTACGTGCCTACCAACCCTACCCTACCTACCTACATACCCTACGCTACCCTACCCGCTGGCCTACTTACCCTGCCCTATCTATCCACCTACCCTACCTACCCACCTACCCTACCTACCCTATCCTATCTATCTACCTACCAATTTGTTAAACTTTTTATATTTATTTTGATGTGATATTTAGTTGAATTTTGCTACTTTGGGTTACATTATTGCAACTTTCATACAGATCTTTAATTTTTTTGTAAATTAATTATAGCCTATGTTACTCCATCAACTTTTATGTAGCTTTCCATAGATGATTTTTAATATCGGTCCAGTAGTTTCGGAGTCTATTCAGTACAAACAAACAAACAAAAAATCTTTCCTCTATATATATATTAGTTTAGACAGAGGCCTTTTTAGGATTCCGTACCCGAAGGGACCAAACGGGGGCTCCGTTTTTATTGCTGTCACTCACGTGTCTGTCAAGCCGTCATCTGTCACACAATTTTGGTCCAAAGATTTTTTTAACTGCCCATTGACCTAAGAACTTGAAATTTGGTGATAATTTTTATTATTACGTATATTTTACTAACACCTACCAATATATTGAAACAAATAATTTTTTGTTGGTGCGGAACGCTAAATGTGCGAATTCCGACACGCACTTGGCCGGTTTTTTAAGCACTAATGAGGCTCGATTCAAAAATGAAAGTTTTTTATCCGACAAGATGAACGAGATATTATTTTGATCTGCATAAATTATCATAAGGCGCAAAAGATTATATACATAGGTAAGCTAAAATAAGATAGATTGATATAATAATGTGTATTATGTACCAACACCATGTCAGTTACAGAAAATGAAAATGGAGATAGACACAAATGGTGGTCTTTTGCTGAGTTAATTTGATCTTATATCATGTGCAAGGAAAATATATTACATGAAAAATATATTTATTTAAAATTTTAAACAGACAATTAAATAGAATAGAATAGAATAGAAATTTATTTATTCGAGACAGACACAACAGCAACAAACGTGGAGTAAAAGACAAAAAAACTTTTTAACAAAAAATCAAACTGACTTCCAGAACAATAAACTACATAGCAAAAAATAAATTTCTTTTCCGAAGTCGGTGTCTTTTGTACCCATTGTTTTCCGTTTTTCGACACCGACTTCGGAAAAGAAAATTATTTTTTGCTTTGTAGTTTTTTATCCTGGAAGTCGGTTTGATTTTTAGGGTTCCGTAGCCAAATGGCAAAAAACGGAATCCTTGTAGATTCGTCATGTCTGTCTGTCTGTCTATCCGTCCGTATGTCATTTTTTCCATCAAACCCATACGTGTGGGGTATCTATGGATAGGTATTCAAAAATGATATTGAGGTTTATAATATTTTTTTTTTTCTAAACTGAATAGTTTGCGCGAGAGACACTTCCAAAGTGGTAAAATGTGTGTCCCCCCCCCCGTAACTTCTAAAATAAGAGAATGATAAAACTAAAAAAAAAATATGATGTACATTACCATGTAAACTACCACCGAAAATTGGTTTGAACGAGATCTAGTAAGTAGTTTTTTTTAATACGTCATAAATCATAAACCGCAATTTACCAAGTACGGAACCCTTCGTGCGCGAGTCCGACTCGCACTTGGCCGGTTTTTTCTTAATAAGTTTTTTATTTTTCTTTTTTTTAGTTTTGGCAGGTACCTCCAATTAACATAATTATCATATATAGCAAAAGAACATCTACTACTACTACGGATACTATGTTTTATTTCAGAGTTCCAGTGCTTACCTTCCGGCTTCATCATCAGATCAGTTCGATGGTGCCATTTTCATCAGTATCATTTATTTATAAGTATTTGCTTCATTATAGTCGGTTAACTATTCGAGATATCTTATGCCCGTGACATACTTAGCATTTAGGAGTTCCAGTGGCCATATGTGGTCTTCTTAATCAGTTCCACTTCACCAAATGATACTTTCTGAGTGCAAATGATTGCATTATTGATGAAAATACCAAAATCGCTATATGTTTGCCTATAATATTTGAGGAGTTTCCTCGATTTCTCTAGGATTCCATCATCAGATCCTGACCTGATGACTATGTGACCAACTAGGAAGTATACCCTTTCAAACAAAAGAAGATTTTTTGAAATCGGTCCAGGCGTCTTTGAGTAATCGGGGAACATACATTTAAAAAAGAAGAGAAGAGAAGAGAACATACATTTAAGAAAGAGGAAAATTAAGGAGCATTTCCTTTCAACGCAATGAATTATTTAAATATATGTGTATTTATCTTTATAAACGTAAGTAGGTATTTTATGTATTATTATGTAAATAGTTTCATCTTCTTTATAGGTATATATATTGTACACTGGATTACTGCCTTCTACTATTATGATCTCTATCACTCAAAGGTTTGCTGGAAGAAAATTCCATTTGGAGTTAAGCTCGCCTTTGTACATGAATTTTACTATCAAATTATTAAAATGTAATGTCTTGTTGTACAATAAAGAATAGTAAAAAACAAAGATGCCGACGAATTGAGAAACCTCCTCCTTTTTTTGAAGTCGGTTAAAAAGAAGTGCAAACACAAATTGGGCTGAATGCGCCTATAACGAAAGGTTTACCTAAGGGTTAACTCAGCATTTGCTGGGCGTCAGACACCCAGCGCTGGTCAATTCATATATTTATTTTTAATACACCCCTACAATAAAAGGGAGGAGATAGAGAAATCAGAAAGTTGCAACGATGAAATATAGATATTATATAAATAGAGAACGATATTATAAATTAATTATTTAGAACCTGAAGCCAATTCAGTAGAGGTTACTTTACTTAATCCCTACAATGGCTACTAAATATACGTACACTCTAACTGCAGGCGCATCGACTTTTAAGTTATTTGTTGAACTTGATGGATACAAACTAGTAGGATTACTTTGGATTATTATAATGAAGGCATTACTCAAATGTGTCTTAATTTATGCCCATAAAACATACAGTTTCATCATTTTGAAATTTCACATTAATGACCTTAATTTAATATTAAAAATGGAATATTAAACACTCAGACCTTCTCAATGTCACTTCAGTTAGAAATCGCCATAATATTCATATCGATACTACATAAGCTCCTTCATCAGCGAAGCATTGAGTAACCGATGAGCATAATATATTCAATAACTCGAGTATACGCTGTTTCCGTTAGAAAAGGAAAGACTATTCAGAAACCTGTTCGTTTACTCTCGTTCTCAACGCGTGTGACCCACACGCGACATCGATATAAATAAGATGGAAGTATACGACAACATCACAAACAAGCGTCGCTTGTTACAGTCAACACAAGTTCACCGTGTAGCCAGCGATTAGCTAATCACTATGGCTACTTTTGTAAGTATTCACAACCAAAAAAATACATGACAGCTCAACTTGAATGAAGAATTCAAAAATACTAAATCTTTTCTATCTTTCCAGATGAAACTGACGTGCTTAGCCATCCTATTGAGCAGTACCTACGGCGGCTACCTTCACGGAAATCATCATGATGACCATTCAAGC
Source organism: Orthosia gothica (assembly GCA_949775005.1). Classification (NCBI taxonomy): domain Eukaryota; kingdom Metazoa; phylum Arthropoda; class Insecta; order Lepidoptera; family Noctuidae; genus Orthosia; species Orthosia gothica. The sequence continues at coordinate 12,872,948 of OX459044.1, forward strand.
AGTTTATCTGGTGGATACCCATCACACCATTCCTCATCCAGTTTCTCGCCTAGCAGCTTCCCTGCTGGGTCATTACCCTCTGCTACTTACTCCGGATCGGGATTGAACCACGGTGGCTACTCTCACGGTGGCAGCATCTTGGACTCTTCTCTCTCTGGATCTCACGGACATGGTGGTTCTGGATTCGGTGGCTCTGGATTTGGTGGATCTGGATTCGGCGGCGGACATGGCCTCGGAAGTGGCTCTGGAATTGGTGGACCCAGTTACAGCAGCGGCTCTTTAATCGGTAGCCCCACCATTGGTGGCGGTTCTGGATTCGGTGGACCTTCTATCGCAAGTGGCCCAGGATTCGGTGGACCCAGCTTCAACGGTGGCTCTGGATTTGGCGGCCCTGGATTGACCGTCGCGGGCGGTGAAGCCCCTCCCCCAGGTCAAAAGGCTCCCGTCATTGAAGAGATCCACGGTCTTGCAAACGGCAACGGCGCTCCCACTCAGTACCGCGTCCGTGAAGAACCCTACCAGGTCTTGAGGGAGGTGACCCACAGAGTGCCCCAACCCGTGCCTTACCCCGTGCCCCAGAGGGTTGAGATCCCCGTGCCCCAGCCCTACCCCGTTCAGGTGCCAAACATCAGGAACGTTCCAGTGCCCGTCGTCAAGATCCAGCAGGTCAAGGTAGACAAGCCAGTCCCCTACCCCGTCGAGAAGATCGTCAAGGTCCCCTACGAGAGGGTCGTAGAGGTGCACGTTGACCGCCCCGTCCCGGTTGAGAGAATCGTTGAGGTGCCAGTTGTGAAGCTAGTCAAGGTGCCCGTCCCGTACGAGAAGAAGTACGCCGTACCGCATGTGAAGACCGTGCACCACAAGGTTCACGAGAGCCACGGACATAGCCACGGCCACAGCAGCCACGGCAGCCACGGTTGGTCCAGCTGGTAATCCTGGATGACCAAAGGAGCAAATATTGTACATAGTAGAATCGTCACATACCTAGTCCGGTCTATTGTAAATATAATAATCGCTTCATAGCTCATCGTGAGGCTGCAATCTAGGGTGATAACTAAGTCATTAATTTAGGTGAATATACTAACGTATGTTCTATTATAATGTTTGCTGTAAATAGTTACATTATGCTTTATAACTTTAATAAACAAATAAGTGTCCAAAGATTTTATGCTTTTATTTTTACCTGTACGACTATTACCCTTATTTATAAAAATCTCGACACTGTTTAGCAAATAATAAGCACATTTTATATTCACATTTTTATACAGAATTTGAATAAAGAGTCTATTATCAAGTTGCTAAACAGGGTCGAGAGTTTTATAAACCAAGCCTTAAGTTTTGTGAGAAACAAAACATTTGCGCAGCTTATTTTATAAAATATCCTAAAACTCTAAAACGTCCTATATGACGAATATAGAATCATAAATCAGTTGCCACATTCCCCTATCGGCAGAGGAGTAACCTGCCTGCACGAAACGAATTCTCATCAGTCATATAACACATATAAAGCCATACATTCTTCTCTTCGTGACATCCCAAAAAATATGTTCAACAATAACTCATGCTGCAATGATAAGTAGCATGTATGAGCTTTGATTGCTCTGGATGAACTTATTAATACGAATAAATTATCTAGTTAAATGCTCTGTGGCAGAGTTGGCTGAACAGTTTCTGTAAAGTGACCTCACCGCAGTAAGCAAGACCACCTTTTCATAAGGCCTGAGACACAGTATTCTGCTTTCAGTCAGTCAATTAGACTGAGGCGAAGAAAATTTATTCTCGAAGAACCTCCAATATCTTACACAAAGGAAAAATAAACTTAGTTACTCCAGAATGTTAAGATGGCACCAGACGCTGATAAATACTGAAAACCTGACTTGATATAAGAAAATAAAATAAATTATAAAATCCACAAGTGAATTGTCTGGTTGTTTTTTGCCATTCTTAAGATTCAATTTAAAAAGGCTAGGTAACCTTTTAGCGATCGTATCTACTATGTTTGTTTACTTTTTAAACATGATTAATATTTATGTAACTTAATACCAAGATAAATCTATAATAAATTCCAGTAACATTTGAGATTGAATGAGGTTGAACAATGTGGGCGGGCTTTTCACTTGTTTCCATTGCCCGTGCGACCTCAGAAATGATAGGTTGTCATTTAGTTTACGTAATATGGTGATTCATTGAGAGAAACGTGCATTCCAAATAACATGCTATAAGTGTTTGCCACATTGTAGATCGTATCTGAAGAATAGTTGATGGGCCTTTTCCGGTAACGAACAAGCTTAAGACGACGACTAACGCCAACGACCTTGAGGGAACAAAACGCGCCCTCGTTTCTCACCCGCGCGACCCGAAATTTAGTAGTTTTTTTGTACTTTTCTTATTATTCTAAGACATAAAAAAAAAAAGCTTCATATCAAAATGTAGATAATTAAATTGTCTTTGATATCGTGTCGATTTCATTAAAATACGCCCAGCGGTTTTTTGTGATTGTCGTGTTTTTGTCCGTTTTAGAAATAACTTTACAAATTAATTACACTATGTTATACGAATAAAACTCAAATTCTGCTCAGATGAAATTATTAAAAAAATTGTCTCATATAACATATATATTTTTTCCAATAAATTACGACTAGCCGTTTAGACGTGATTCTCATTTTAAAATCAGCTACTCAAGGGAATCGGCGCCTTGAAAGCCTACTCGAGGGTGCGGTCTCATTGAGACCTATTGACTATAGATTTGTAGTTCAAGAAGAGCTACATTACAATTAGATCTGCAAGGTTAGACAGACATAAAAATGTAAGGAAGAAGAGACTAACTTAAAGCTCTCGATGGGACCGCAACTTATAGTTGGCGACCCAAAAGAAAATACTATTATTGAGATGAACAATAGAAAAGTATGGTACCTAAAAAAGCAGCCTTATCATTGAACGCGATCACTGTAAGACAACCTTTTACGTTAGGATACCTAGGTATTATCCGCTGAAGAATAAGCGTCTGGTTTTCGAAAGCCTGTCTATTGTATTGTTCCTATCTGTGTCAAATGCCAACTTATGTGATTTGAGCTTGTCATTCTAGACAACCTTAGAGCATTTAGGTTAAATGCTCTAAGTCGATAACGAACATTAAAACTTAGCTTAAGAAACGTATGGCAGCAATTTTACGTTTCAGAGATGTTATCCTTCTTAGACACAAGAATCCTGCTTATACAAGAGTGAGCTTAAAACCTTTCCAGTTTAAAAGGCCTGTAAAGTTATTATGCTAAATTTGATACATCCAATTTCTTAATATATTAATTAATACCATTATAGACTTATAAAGCGTTCTATCGTTACTACCTAATTAAAACAAAAAAGTAGGCCAATAAGTTTTATTTATTTACAATTATGTAAAAGATCCGACAAAGCGGAAACGGTTGTTCTGAAGACCGAGCGGGTTTTTATTTACATACGAATGCCCACGAACAGGTGAAATCGGTAACTTTATATTGTACCATATTATAATAACAAATATATTGACATCTTAAGGGAACAAATTACATAATATTCTCTTAAAAATAACATAACAAAATTCTGTCTTTTGAATTAGGCCTTTTCATTATGATGTGACTGATTTATTGACCGTAGATTTAAATTATAATGTTATAAATCTTGCCTAACTTAATTTGCAAGGGCAGAAAAGTAGTAAAAGATGATTCAAATGAGATATGTGGAAATATACACCTGTTTAGCATTTCTATAGCAATCTAAAGTGTGCCGGTAGTATTATTGTGCCCATCCTTTTAAATTTCTATTTTGCTTTTGAATTTTAGAAGCCTACTGCCATGTTTCACTTAGCAGGTCAAGAGGACGGATACAAGCAGCATTCTACACACACCGACAAAGTTTCAATGAAACAAAAATATCAAGGCATGCTTATGGTGAATTTCATGAAAGCAAAATATTTTATTTAAAAAATATCAAAAAGGTCGACTGCCGCCCCAAGCAAAACGCCGCGCTAGCCATTTTTCGTGCTGATTTTAGGAGCTATCTACTCACTTACTTAAAAATAAATATCAACTAATAAAAATACATAAAATTTCTACATATTATTGATTCTAAAATGGTCGTATACTTTTTTTTAAAGAGGTATGTATATGTTTCACTAATCTCCTTCCAACAAAACCATAAAAATGAGAAATAATTATTGATAGCATGCATCTCCTCGTAAAGTGTTCATTAATATTTTTTTGTACCAACACTAATGGATAGACAATTTAATAACGAACATGCTAGTCGTATTTTTTTTTCAAAAGACTAATATTCGATTTTATAAAGATTTTATTCTAAAATCTGGGCGTATACAGTAGTGAAATGTAATTCATGCGCCACCGGTGCCACTAGGCCAATATGAATGCTCATATATCGTGCTGATTTTTTGAACAGGGTACCGCCTGTTCTAGTTACGATTCTTTGGTAGGCCAAAGAGTTTTTCATTAAATTCAATAAAACATAAAAAGGTGTGAGTTTAAAACAATAAAAAATCAGCAGTAGCACGAAATTAGGTTTTAAATAGCAAAGAGCTTACTCACTATTACATGAGACCTTTAAGCCTAGGTACACGAGAATACAGACTTGGTGTTATGTTTGATGAATACAAGCTGCACTCCAAGCTGCATACAGCAATTTGTTTTAGAAACAATATAATCTGTATCTAAAACATAGTACTATAAAAAAATAAACTGACTTCCAAATAAAAACACTACAAAGTGAAAAATAACTTTCTTTTTACCAGAGGGTGTCATTGGTTTTTTTTTCGTTTTAGACACCAACTTCCAAAAAAACAGTTATTTTTCACTTTGTAGTTGTACCTTATAGGCAAGTACTTTAGTAAGTTATAATATAATATAGAAATATATATAAATATAGAATATCATAAAACTTGAAATTAGCTGGTGAAATGAGAGTGTACCAAAGAATTGTGAACTGTACTCATCTGCGTACCCCTTTAGAGCGTACTGGCGTGATGTTAAGTTCATACTCTTTCAAACAAAATAAGAATATTCAAAATCGGTCTACAATTGACGCAGAAATCGGTGAACAAAAAAGAAAACAAAAATAAATGTCGAACATAGAACCTCCAGCATGAGAACATTATTCTCTACATAAGTGGGACCGACAATGGTGATAAAAAGTAGTTGATCTTGTTATTATCTCACTTCATAATAATAAACATATCAGGCCATCCATCACCTACAAATTTTATGGTACAACATATTTAGACAGGTTTTGGCGTAATAATGTTAGCTTTCTAGTTATAAAAAAGTATTCGGCACATACTTGTACTATTAAGTAACATCTATGAATAGAGCAAGTGGACTACTTTTCCTTTTTCTCACATTTGTGTTCAAGTTTTTAGATATGAATGCAAGAAAGTTATTATCCTGAAATCCCACTGAACTTCATGTTCCATCTAATTCATTAATTTAATAACTCATAACAATAGTCCATTATTGTTAGTAAAAATACTTTATAACTAAAGTTAGTAATATAAAGACAAGAAAAAAACGATTTAAAACTATTGGGACCTAAGAATAAATTAAATTAAAATTGTCAATAAATGAAATCCAGATCCCGATAGGTTTATGAAGGCCTGTTTGTATGTCTGAAACATTATCTCGCCTTGTAGAACTGAAACCAAGTAATTTATTTATTCTGATATAGCTATATATTTGATTTTGTAAGGCTTGGTATAGGGATAATATAAATTTGACATATGTTTTAAGGTACTATTTTTCATTAGCTAATTTTGTTCACTTACATCATTATATAAAAAGTTTACCATAGATATTTTACAAAGAAGCTAAAAAAAACCGCCCAAGTGCGAGTCGGACTCGCGCACGAAGGGTTCCGTACTTGGTAAATTGCGGTTTACGATTTATGACGTATTAAAAAAAAACTACTGACTAGATCTCGTTCAAACCAATTTTTTCAGGCAGTTTACATAGTAATGTACATCATATTTTTTTTTTAGTTTTATGATTCTCTTATTTTAGAAGTTACAGGGGGAGGGACACACATTTTACCACTTAGGAAGAGTCTCTTGCGCAAACTATTCAGTTTAGAAAAAAATGAAATTAGAAACCTTAATATCATTTTTGGAGACCTATCTATAGATACCCCACACGTATGGGTTTGATGAAAAAAAATATGTTTAGTTTTAGTTTCAAGTATGGGAACCCCTAAAATTTTTTGTTTTATTTTTATTTTTGTATGAAAATCTTAATGCGGTTCACAGAATACATCTACTTACCAAGTTTCAACAACATAGTTCTTATAGTTTCGGAAAAAAGTGAACAGACAGACAGACAGACAGACATGACGAATCTATAAGGGTTCCGTTTTTTGGCATTTGGCTACGGAACCCTAAAAACTAAAACTAAGAATCTGAAAACGTAAAAAAAACTTTATCTATTCTTAGATGAGAAATAGCTAACATAATTATGTGAAGTTTTAGATGACACATTGATTTACTATTATAGGTATATATTTCAATATAGTTATTAGGAAATCTGTTATAGTTATTCAATTTAACTAATAAATTTATAACTGGTTAAGAAATGAAAACTCCTCATATAACCCAATATTAAGTTAAACATTTGCTAATGACAGCCTTGATTTAGATTTTCATATTAATTTTGATGTGAAGCAACATAACCACAGCTGATGGTTTCCTAGACCTTTGATACGCGGTTTCCCTTGCATAATCATAGAAAACGATGTTAACGAGATCAGTACAGAAATTAACATAATATATTTTAGCATCGGTGACGTATAGGATACAGCGATGTCCGTTCGAGTTTTGTATCTAATGTATTCATAGGCGTTGTTGGTTAGAGCGAGTTGTATAAATATGTGGCGCCGTTCGATGTCAAAGCACAAGCAACCGACACTCGGAAGGGACAACAACTAGCTCGTTTTTTTTTGGCTGGCTTCAAAGCGATTAGCTAAAAGCCATGGCATTTGTTGTAAGTTCAACTTGTAACTTTAAAACCTAATATTTATCAACTTCGCCCAACTTGTTCTCTTACTAAACATACAAATATTTACTTGTTCCAGGTCAAACTACTCTTCCTGTCAGCGCTGGTGTACAACACTAATGGCGGCTATTTAACCGGACAGCACCATAGCCCGGACTCCTTCCTGTCTTCAGCATTAAATTCTCCGTCAGCTTCGTTCACGCCCTCAGGGTCGTATGGACCACCAAACCACGAACATCATGGAAACCATGAACACCATGGAAACCATGGAAACGGTCAGGGACACCAAACCGTGCATATTGAGGAGCATGTGGTGGATGATCACCCAGTGCTGAATGGGGCTTCTCTGCCCGGTATCGGCTCTATTGCCGCTGCTGCGTCTTTCGGCGGTGACTCCCTCGCCGGTGGCCACGGACACTACTCACATGGACACGGTAATGGTGGACATAGCCACGGTGGGTTCAACCTCGGTGGACACAGCGATGGACACAGCCACGGTGGGCTCAACCTCGGTGGACACAGTGACGGTGGACACAGCCACGGTGGGCTCAACCTCGGCGGACACGGAGGCAACGGTGGAAACGGAGGGTACCATTACGAACCCGCCAACCAAGGATCTCTCATAAGCGGACCCTCCGCCTCTGGACCTGGACTCTCCGGACCTGTTTCTGGACCTGGCTACGATTCTCTTTCATCTGGCCTTGCCGCTCCCGCTCCATCTGGCAACGGATACTCTGAAGGCAGCCTACTCCTCGACTCAAACCTCCCTGGACCTGGCAACGGTGGTAACGGTATTGGACCAGGCACTATTGGAGCCCCACGAGTGATTGGAACTACTGTCTCTGTTGGCCGTCCTGATGCTTCTGCTACTAGATACGAGCTGCAGTCTGTTGTGCAGAACGTTATTCGTCGCATACCTGTTGAAGTTACCCGTCACATCCAGGTTGCTGTGCCGCAACCCGTCCCAGTGCCCGTCCGTCAAGAAGTCAAGGTTCCCGTGCCACAGCCCTACCCCGTCCACGTTGACGTCGTGAAGCACGTCCCCTACCCCGTGTACAAGACCGAGCACGTGCATGTCGAGAGGCCAGTCCCAGTCGAGGTTATCAAAGAGGTCCCATTTGAGGTTATCAAGAAGGTGCACATCCCTGTTGACAGGCCATACGAGGTCATCAAGAAGGTCCATGTACCCATTGAGAAGCACGTCGAAGTCCCAGTAGCCGTGTGGAAGCCCTACCCACTCCACATCATCAAGCATGTTACCCACTACAAGAAGAAGAGCTGCTGCTGGTAAGGCACTGCCTTGTTCTTCAAACAGCTGGTGAGCCTACCAGCATCAGTCGTGATCATACCAAATAGTCAATAGAATTGTAAATACTTTAATAGTCATTAGTTTGTACATGTAAATAGATGAATATAAAACGTATCGTTTTATTACGATTTATTTTGTTGTTTGTTTTCTGTCCCTCATTATTACACAAGATAAGATCAGTATAAATGTCGCAGCATCTTAATGTCACAAGTAAAGCTTATTTCATCATACTTAGCTTAAATACTGCTGACGAAAATCCCTTTTGGTTGTAAATCAATATAACTTATTCATCATTAAATTGAGCAAAACTGTGGGCAACACACAAAGACACAATGATTTTGTTTAAAATCACTGACCACTGTGATTTTCTAAGATTTTTTAAAACACGCTCACAAAACTTGTGATTGCTAACAGATTTTAGTCAGCTGTTTGGATTCAGGTTAATTCACTTGATTAAATAATCATCAAACTCATTTTAATAAGAAAGTTGTGGTTTTGCAAGAATTTACATTTCCTTATATCCGCCACTATTTGGAACTAAGACAATTTTGTTGATGACCAGCGGATGTTAGAAGCTGGTTTTTGAATAGAGAGCAGCATACGTTTAATTAACCCTAACCACTTCCACCTGTGCAGCACCCAGTGTACTTGTTAGCTTCTGGCCTTAGTTAATAACCAGCCCAAACAATTTGGAGACTAAGGAAGTACAGCATACTGGGTAACTAGGGAATACTAAAGAGCCCTCTAGTCTTCCTTAGTTTGCAAACCATCAGCGCCAGCCACTGACGTCATGCCGCCGCTCAATCAACGGGTTGGCCACGCCTCTCCGCGCACTTGAGCGACTAAGCTCAGATCTAGAAATAATTATGGCTTTATAGAGGAACGTAGTATCTTTATAAAGGAACGTAGTATCTTATTATAAGTAGCAAATCTAGTAAAATCCTACAAAAACAAATCATTAAACGTGTTACGTACCTAGTTTTCGTTTCAAAGTAGAAAATTATGTAATTCTGTGACAAAATACAATAAATATTTGGTGAGAGTGAAATTAAATGAGATAATATTACAATCGACTGCATTATGCTAATCTAAAGCCAGATGTGGAAATGATCGAACTGGTTCTGATGTAATAGCAGCCCACATACTGATGGAATATTTTGATAGAATTTTATTTATAACCGTGGTTGGCTTACGGCCTATAAAAGTATTACGTATTGTGGTCAAGACAATTAATCATCCTAGCCGTTTAAAACTATATCGGGGTCGGCTTCCGATACAACCGGATGCAGCTGAGTACCATTATTTTACATGAAACGTCTGCCTATCCGACCTTCACAACCCAGCAACTGGGTAACACTATACCACTTGGCAAGATTGGTGACTGATTTTCTGGTTTCTGACTATCCTTAACAACGGTAGAAGATCTACAAATATCAGCAGAGACCAACAACTTAACTTGCTTTCCGAGACACGGTGGAATCTCGCTATGTAAAGATGATCAGATCACTCATACTTAACAACGGTAAACCTGAAATAAATCTGCAAATATCATCAGAGACCAACAGCTTAACTTGCTTGCCGAGAAACGGAGGAATCTCGCTATGTAAAGATGATCAGATCACTCATACTTAACAACGGTAAACCTGAAATAAATCTGCAAATATCATCAGAGACCAACAGCTTAACTTGCTTGCCGAGAAACGGAGGAATCTCGCTATGTAAAGATGATCAGATCACTCATACTTAACAACAGTAAACCTGAAATAAATCTGCAAATATCAGCCGATACCAACAGCTTAACTTGCTTGCCGAGACACGGTGGAATCTCGCTATGTAAAGATGATCAGATCACTCATACTTAACAACAGTAAACCTGAAATAAATCTGCAAATATCAGCCGATACCAACAGCTTAACTTGCTTGCCGAGACACGGTGGAATCTCGCTATGTAAAGATGATCAGATCACTCATACTTAACAACAGTAAACCTGAAATAAATCTGCAAATATCAGCCGATACCAACAGCTTAACTTGCTTGCCGAGACACGGTGGAATCTCGCTATGTAAAGATGATCAGATCACTCATACTTAACAACAGTAAACCTGAAATAAATCTGCAAATATCAGCCGATACCAACAGCTTAACTTGCTTGCCGAGACACGGTGGAATCTCGCTATGTAAAGATGATCAGATCACTCATACTTAACAACAGTAAACCTGAAATAAATCTGCAAATATCAGCCGATACCAACAGCTTAACTTGCTTGCCGAGACACGGTGGAATCTCGCTATGTAAAGATGATCAGATCACCCGTACACAGACCGACCTCGGCAAGAGGCTTAACCTTGAAGATCGACCCATGCAGCTGTTATTATTAAGCCACAATCTCCTCACAAGACTTGCAACTAAATTAGAGTATTAACCTACTCTGCATAAAAATATCAAAGCTCATGTTTAGACGGTTTAGTCCCATCTCGTCACCTTCCCATCTCGGCACCCTGTCACAAATCATGTCAAGTTCACATAAAAAATAGAAACACATTATTTGATTATTTATTCAATCAATTTTTTATTTGATTTTTTGTTTTTAAGTTTTATTGTTTAAGTTTTTTTTCAATTTCTGTTTTTATTTTATTTTCAGTTTATATGTAATACGGTATTGGGATTGGGTAGGTGCCGAGATGGGACTACACGTAAGTGTATAATAATCTGAAAACCCATTTTTACTCAACACTGATTTATGCCAAACTTGAGTAGGTGCCGTAAAAGTCGTCGGATTCCAAAGAAGCGGATACCCCTCACACGGCTGGTGTATTCCGATTTGGGCACCTTCCCATCTCGATACCGTATCACATATAAATTGAAAAAATCAAATAAAATAAAAACAGATATTGAAAAAAAAATCAAATCAAAAATATAAAGTCGGAATAAACTGTTTAGACAACTGGTGAAATTTTTATTAAGTACTAGGAAGATCGAAAATTGTCCCCTTTAATTGTTCACGGTTAAAATATTTATTGGATATCATCATCATCATCAGCTGTCGGTTCCTTTTCTTTTCGTGTCGATGGCTCTTTATTAAAAAAATACTGTTCTTACCTTTGTTGTGGGGATATCCTCATGGATACACGCGCACCTCCGACTGGTATCGACCTGTCATTGCTAGGAGGGCTAGGAGTCGGAGGCCTAGTTCAGCTCACGGAGACAAAATATTTCGGATATAGGTACCAGCAAATGGCACAAAGTTTGATAAGGAGTAGTAGCACTGTATGTTGGAGTTGTGCTTAAAATTTCCACCTAGCCTAGCATGTCGTGTGAATTGGTATTATTGATCTTCTAGAATCCCTAGAAAACTTTTATAGATAGCTAGGTTTCTACACCGTATCAAGGAAAATCTATCTGATCAAAAGGAAATCATCGGGGAGACCAACAATTCATTGCTGCACTGTAGAGCCTACTTTCCTTTTTGAGCAATATACCAACTATCATTGGTAGGAAGATTGATGCATCGGGGATGCTGAGGTAGGCGCCTTTTTGGTCTCGCACGGGGTTTTCTTTTTACTTCTGTCTCCTGTGCGGGTAACAAGTTTTTTTTAAATAATTGTTCTTTAATAAAATTAATTGTATGATAAGATCAGCAGCCTTATTGCGTAATAAATTCGGTAAGGCAAAGGCTATAAAAATCGAACAATCACATGCGAGAAAAAGACGCGAGGTGGATTTCCGTCTAAGTGATTGGTCGATTTTTCATACTCTTTGCCCTTGCCGAATTTATTATGTAATAAGGCTGCAAGTATGGACCTAAATAGGATTGAATACATCTTATTGAATGAATACATCTAATCCGATTAGAATAAAGCCTTTAGTTAACAACCATTTGTACAATAAATGATTGAAGATTAGGTATACCAATAATTCACTGGTAGAAACCGCATCTTCAGGTCCTAAGTTTAAGTCCTGTGTCTAAGTGAAGGGAAACTCTTTTATTATGAGATAAATTCTCAGTAATATTAAAGTAATGGTTACAAGTGTGTCCAGTAAATATTTGATATGTTAACTGACTGTCACTATATTCAATCATAATTACTCATGTGTCAAATACGACAGTTCTGTCCTTTGCCTTTGCTAGCTGTGAATCTTCTTATCTATATCTATAAAAGCGAAAGGTGACTGACTGACTGACTGACTGACTGACTGACTGACTGATCAATCAACGCACAGCCAAAACTGCTAAGCCTAGAAGCATGAAATTTGGCAGAAAGGTTCTTCAAGTGATGTAAGTGTGCACTAAGAAAGGATTTTTGGAAATTCAACCCCTAAGGGGGTAAAAAGGGGGTTGAAAGTTTGTATGAAAAATCTAATTCCTTCGACCAAAATTCTTGAAAATTAGCACAAATAGTATTCTAAGTAAATGATAAAGATTGACATTATTAGTTTTTCAAAACTACCCCCAAATGATGATTTAGGGGGTGTTGAAGTTTGTATGGAAAAATCAGATTTCTTTGATCAATAAACTTGAAACATGCCACAAATACTTATCTAAATGAATAATAAAGGTTGCTACGATAATTTTTTGAAACTACCCCCAATAGACGATTTAGGGGTGTTATTTTTTTTGAAGAATCTTATTATTTCAGTTAATAAACTTGAAACTTTACATAAATACCAATCTAAATAAACAATAAATGCTTTCATTGTTGGTTTTTCGAAACTACCCCCAAAAGATGATTTAGGGGATGTAATTTTTTATTGAAGAATCTGATTTCTTGGGTGAATTAACATGAAACTTGACATAAATACCATCCTAAATAAACAATAAAGGTTGTCATTATTAGTTTTTTGCAACTACCCCCAAAAGACGATTTAGGAGGTATTACAGTGTTTTTGAAAAATCTGATATTTGGGGTCAATAAACTTGAAACTTGCCACAAATACTAACCTTAAGGTTGCTATTATTATTTTTTGAAACTACCCCCAAAAGACGATTTAGGGGATGTTAATTTTTTTGAAGAATCTAATTTCTTGGGTCAATAAATATGAAACTTTGCTTAAATATCAACCTAAATAAACAATAAAGGTTTTCATTATTAGTTTTTCGAAACTACCCTTAAAATACGATTTCGGAATGGTAAAGATTTTTGATTACTTTTACTGCACATAGCTTCTATTTAAGATGTAGGGGAGCACTTAGGAGGGATTTTTGGAAATTCAACTTTTGAAGGGGTTAAAAGGGAGACATTTATTTGTATGAAAAATCTTATTCCTTTGGCAAAATAATAAAGGTTGGCATCATTAGTTTTTCGGAATTATCCACAGAAGACGATTTAGGGGTTTTAAAGTTTCTTTGAAGAATCAAATGGCACTAATACGGGGAACTACCGAACTGGACCGTTTGTCTCAGGTAAACATAGTTGTGAGTGACGTTTTAGTGTTGCGTAATTTACGCTGTATTAGGTTTTTGTGTTGTGTCGCGTAATTTACGCAGCATTCGTTTTCATACTATAGTAATTTTTGGGCCACCCGAAATTATGCGTCTCAAAAAATCCGACCAGTCTTCTGCTCCTTCTATACATATAAAAAAAATATCTTATTCTATACATATAAAATGCTTTGTCCTGAATGACTGACTGACGGATCAACGCACAGCCTAAACCGCTGATCGTAGAGACCTGGAACTTGGAGAGTATGTTTTTGTATGACGTAGGCATCCGATAAGAAAGGATTTGCCGAAATTCTTCCCCTAAAGGGGAGAAAAAGGGGGACAAAGTTTGTATGAAAAATCTAATTCCTTCAACTAATATTCTTGAAACTTGGCATAAATAGTAATATAAGTAAACGATAAAAGGTTGACATTATTAGTTTTTTGAAACTACCCTCACAAGTGGATTAAGGGGGTTTTGAAGTTTGTATCGAAGAATTTTATTTCATGGGTTACTAAACTTGAAACATTGCACAAATCCTAACTTAAATAAATTATAAGGTTGTTATTATTAGTTTTTCGAAACTACCCCCAAAAACAGATTTACGGGGTGTTAAAGTTTTTTTTAATAATCATATTACTTGGGTTAATAAACTTGAAACTTAAGCAATAAAAGTTGTTATTATTAGTTTTAGGTTTTAAAAATATAATGACAAATTATATTTTTTTGAAACTACCCCCCAAAATAGGGTTAAGTGGGTGTTAAAGTTTGTTATGAATCATACTGGACAAGGTTTCGTTTTTGATGTATGATGTGGGATCTAGGAGAGCACAAAGAAGGAATTTGCGGAAAATCAACCTTTCACCATCATTATCATTTCAGCCAAAAAACGTCCACTGCTAAACATAGGCCTTCCCCAATCGCCGCCACACTGATCGGTCCTGTGCGTTTCGCATCCACCGGACTCCCGCAGCCTTGACCGGGTCGGACTTCCTAATTTGCGTTTTCCGGTTCGCAGTCACCACTGAACTGACTGTCTGTCTTTAAGGGGGTGAAAAGGGGGCAATTTGTTTGTATGAACAATCTCATTCCGTGGAGATAAAGTAAATAATAAAAGTTTACATGATACGTTTTTTAAAACTACCTCCCCCCTGATAGGGTTAAGTGATTTTAGTTTTTTTGAGACATCTTACTGAGCAATCTAACTAAAATAAACAAAAAATTAAAAAGAGAAAAAGGGTATATTAAGTTTTAAGGGGCGGCTTTTACTTTGTAGCGGTAACCTAAAATGTTAAGTCAAAAACGAATCGTCCCAAACCTATAAACCGTAGAACTTTACAAAACCACATTTTTATTTGGTTTGATAACAGCTTATTTTTGGTTGCCATCACACGAACGAAGTCGCGGGCGGAGTTAATATTATAAATGTGAAAGTAACTCTGTCTGTCTCTCTGTCTACCTTTTCACGCTTAAACCGCTGAACCGATTTAAATGTAATTTGGTTCGGAGATATTTTGAGACCCTGGGCAGGACATAGGATAGTTTATATCCAAACATACTTACGGAAATCATACTTAAGGGAGTGGAAAGAGGGGTAGAAGTTTGTATGGAAAACCTACAATATTAAGCCGCGATATAAAAAATAAGCAATTCGAATTACTAATGCTTCGCAGACGAAGTCGCGGGCAACAGCTAGTAACTACTAAAACGGATACTTTTTCCTGGGCCATCAGAATGAAGAATGGCTTGAGAATCCCCTGAGTTGGTACCTATCTTTTTCGATCGTATCATCGTAGTTAATAGCAGCCTAATTGCGTAACATATAAATTCATTGAATCGATAACTTTCATTTTTACAATTCAACAGTATGATCCAGTAATTTATTTAATCACCAATGTATGCATTGTATAAAATACTCAATTATCGATAATTACCTATATACACTTAAATAAAAAACTACGAACGCGTTTATAAAGGGCAGGGGTCATTAGGCGTCACAAAATTCGTCCATATCGCTGTCAACATGAAAAGTGCCCAGAACGCTGGCAGCATTGCCACGTTGGATGGCAATGCTGATTCTCTTTTCGAGGAAAAGCCCAGCCCTCTTTTCAACAGTATTCATTGCGTGTTTTACGCTGTCGAGTAGACGAATTTTTAAACAGATAAAAAAATGAATGCATTAATTTTTTTATATGTTTAAAAATTCGTCTACTCGTAAAGAACACACGTGGGCATTCTTTGAAGTTACGCAGTTAAGGTGCAGGAGAGCTTATTTTATATTGGTGGAGGCTCTTTCAATGCAACTTTCTGGGATCATCCTTACATTTTGTTTACCTTGTCCTCCAGGTGAAGGCCTCCCCCAATTCCTTCCTCATTATTTAGGAACCAAACGAGCCCAGAAGAATAATGTTTATTCTTGAACGGGTTAACGGTCGTAGAGAACATCGATATAGCAATTATTCACAAGCTTGTCCGTCCACCCCTGCCGGTAGATCTCCTTACTTTTGTGCCATCCTTTTGGCATGTATGAGGCAAAATATTGGCTATCAATAAACCGGATCATAAAGCTCGTACACACGAATTAACACGGATACGAATTGGAATGTGTGTTACGGTTATAAAGGGGAGTGGCAATGAAAACCGCTTCACGTACTCGTTTAGCTGTGGCTTTGTGACTCACCTGGCTCAGTTAGAACAAGTCTTTATGCAATGGTTTGTTTTGAAGAAGATTTGGAGCAAGGAATGTCCGGTGATCGCTTCCGATCACTTGAAATCATAAAGATCCAGTGAATTCGTGCCTCATTAGATACAACAGAAGCAATTATTTCAGCGGAGGAAAATTCTATTCTTGAACCCTTATCGCTATAAGGACACATGGACCATGGAGAAATATCAGTATTATGTGGAAACGGGTTTACTAAGATATACTTCATTCCATATTCCTTATTAATAATGAGTAGTTAATTGGCAATGTTAAAGTTAATGTTATCTTTGCATGCGGCAGAAAGGCATTTGCCATAAGTTACTAAATATTGATGTGATGCCTGATAAAAGAATACAACTGAGCAAAACGACACATTATCATTCATAAAACAGTAGGCGCTTCGCACTTACTACGTTCAATATGAATGTACATTATTACCTCAATGTATGAATGGCATTTGGTTTACCTATTACCCAATAGCATATTTTTCCAACTTTTCAAAGGACGTTGTTAAAAGCTAAGCCAATTTCAGCGGGTCCGTGCCCACTCAACGTGATTTCACTCAACCCGAAGAATAATACCAGAAGTTTTACTACCAATTCAGTGCCATTTGTACAGTCAGGCAAAGTGATATTTATTCTAAATAACTTAACTTTGGAAGTTAGTACCTACTTGTTAAACTAATAATTATAATTACGTTTATGGACTGATCCAATTAATTCCACCGTGCCAATTACACAGATATAAGATTGTAATGATAATTAACAATAATCTGTGATTTTTACCAGAAAGTACAAAGCGTTTACTATATTAAAAAGGATAAGTACTTTCTTGTTTAATTATTGATTTATTTATGCATACATTATTAAAATTTTACACTCTCTGTGATGCAAGCGTTAAATCAACACTTTTCTGCCAGACTATACGTCGACGTTTTTACGCCTATCAGAATAGAAATATGCAGGTATTATTCTTTGGGTTGATTCCAATCGGGTTGAATGGGCACGGACACATTTCAGCCTACAGGTAATATATTATATATACTTTAAACCTGTAACCTCACCCGGTTACAGGTTTAAAGTATATTTTTCATGTCCAATATTCCCCGCTCAGAATGTTGAATATGGTACCTATGTACAGTTATTTAGGATACATCATAATTACCTCGTTCAAAGCTTGTAAAAAACAAAATGAATAACTTGTTTTTGCCACAGAATTTACGTAGATCCGAGATAGTTCCGAATAGACGGAAATCGGCTAAGAGGATGTCTAAACCAGTTTCCAACACTATTACTTAACAGTTTAATGACATTTGAATAAATTGCGAACGTTTTTGATAGTCTCCTAATTAAAAATGCATAGCAAGACACGAATGGTCGCCTCTCGTGGGGTCGCGAACGAAGTTTATATAAAAGCGAGGAAATAAAAATGATAATGAACCATTAGATTAGGTAAGCTGCAGTTGGGTGCACCCCTCTTAAGAGTAAAATAGATTTTGAAAAAATAAACAAATGAGATAATAAAAATATAAGTGCAGAACAGGTTTGAGATTTACCAGTCAACGACATGTAGATTGTTTAAAGTTATAAATAGAACTTAACATTGTAAACAAATAGTATTTTAGTAGTGTGTGGAATGTGCTAACGAGATTATATTAGGTATGTATAGTATCTTACTTAATATAATAATATGTAGGTAATGATTTGTTACGACGTAGAAATGGCTTTCATGCTATTGTTATTGCTCTGGATATATACAGGGTGTCAAAGAGACTTTCATTTTTTTTTACAATGTAAATGATAAATGATTTTATTCCTGTAAGTTGGTTTGTACAAACACTTTTACATGTCCATCATATTTTTAAAACTAGATGAGGTCGGTGGTTCCTATCTGACTACTCTGAGAAGAAAGACCGAAACCAACTCAGAGGTCACAGTCTCTTTTAAAGTCCAGACAAAATCTAGGTTAGATCATGTGAAGACCATGCAGGTGTAACTGAAGTAACAAAAAACCTGAAAAGGGGTCATTGAACTCATCATTATAAAAAAATTGTTATGGGACAAACCGTTAAATCTCGAAAAAAAAAACAGTCTTATGTTGCTATATTTGTATAACTCGACAATATTTGTACTGAATAGCTAACTATAGCTAGCTTTTTCGCGATCTCAGGGTAAAAGTCCGATACTAAAAGTTGTTCATAATGATAAGTACAATGACCCATTTTTCATTAATTCCGTAGTTTCTGTTAAATACACTGTATTTCTATATTGATATAGTTTTACTCTCCCTCTCTGCCTAGCCGTAACTCATTTGATTAACGATCGCTTCTCTTCGTCATTCTTCGGATATTTTTCGGATTGACAAGACATCTACTCAATCTTTCGACACTGGTTGTGCTGCCTTTCATTGTTGGTGATGGACCTCCAAGTTTAAGACTTTATTTTCCTTCTTTCGTTGAACATGGGGTTTTATGTTCAAGATATAACATGTGTTGTGGTCTAGTCTAGCTGTATGTTTATCTACCAAGTATTTTTTAAAGAAAACATCATAATATCTAATTACAAAATAAGGCTCGATACCAGTATTCTGCATCACTATTCATAAGCTATCATTGCCATTGCCTAAACATCACATTATTTCTCTCTAATGACCGCAACTTTCACCCAAATATTAATAAGATTGCGACAATGTTTAATATTGATATAATCCACACTTTGATTTCATAAACGTAATCATTACGGAAGTCTTCGAGCGTCACACTTACGAATCTATTGAATTTATGTATGTGTAAGATACGTATATAAAAATGTTGTTCATCTTCATTTTAGAGCAAACGACTAACCGCTACACTGCAGGTCGGACTGGACACCGTTCACTTATAATCATGGGGTTACCCGTAAGTAAAACAATCAAATGCTACATTAATCGTCTAACAAACATTGATTTCGATCATAAAACTATTTTTCTTTTCTCATTTTCAGATATGGTGCTTGATAGCACCAATGTTCCTGGTCTCAGTGAGAGCAGGACTTCACGATGTCGTAGCACAATCGTTCTACGAAGAACCACAGTCGTCATCACCAGCGCCAGTACCCACGCAATCTCAACGACCCGAACTAAAAGGAATGAAAGAAATTGTGCTATTCCTAACACCAGAACAAGTGGACACTTTACAAGCAGCCGGCGCAATCGTGCAACCATATCCAGAATATGAACATGATTTTGCTGATCTCCAGGAACAGTTTAAACAAAGTGTTGAACAACAGAAGGTGCAGCAGTATCAAACCTGGATAAACCCCGTCGAAGAACAGAAATATAACGCTGAGGCACAAAATTATTATAAGTTCTTAAACATACAAGAAATCAATGATGACTTGTCACAGACAACGCAGGCTACTGAAAGTACCACAGAGAAGACTACAACCACTCCGCGGTACAAATATACTAAAGCACGACAACAATATAAAGAGAAGGAATATGCCACACCTTATGTTCCTAAAAAAAAGAATCGAACGAAAATCTTCAACCAAAGTAATAATGAGGAGGCATACGTTCGTTTCCTACCTAATTATGAACATGAGATTCTACAAATGGTTCCCTATCAAGCTTTGCCACTGTCTCCATACCAATTTGCGCAAATTCAAGCGGACGCATACATTCAAGCAAATGAAGAGGCCCAACGAAACGCATATTCTCAAGCACATACAATGGTACAACAAAATGCATTCAATTTTGTCAATACAGGGGCTCAAATAACTGCATTCAATGTGCCGAGTACTGTGGCACAACAAAATGCATTTGTCCAAGTAAGTACCGAAGCATACCAAAATGCATTTTCTCAAGCAAATAAAGTTCCTCAACAAAATGAATTTTACCAAGTAAGTACCGAGGCATACCAAAATGCATTTTCTCAAGAAAACGCAGAGGCTCAACAAAATGCATATGCCCAAGAAACAGCAGATGCTCAACGAAATGCATATGCTCAAGCAAATATAAGGGCTCAATCAAATGCATTTAATCAAGGAAATACCCAAGCACAGCAAAATACATATTCTGAACAAACTACAGACAGCCAAAGAAATAAGTATTCTCAAGCAAATACAGTGGCTCAACAAACTGCATTCCCTCAAGCCAGTACCGAAGCGCAACGAAATGCGTATTCTCATGGACCAACACAAAATAGTGCATATTCTCAAGAAAATGCACAGGCTAAACATAATGCGCATCATCAAACAAATCTGGCTAATCAAAATGCAAATACGGTGTCTCAAAAAACTGCATATAGAGTAGCACCAACAGAGGCTCAACAAAATGAATTGCCTCAGGCTAATACAGTGACTCAAAGAAATTACTTTTCTCAAAAAAACCCAGTAACTCAAAAAGCTGCAGATACAGGAGCTCAATATAATTCACATACAAAAACAAATATAGTGGCACAGCAAATTGCATTGTCTCGAGAAAATACAGTAACTCAACGAAATTCGTTTTCTTCAGCAAACAGAGTATCTCAACAAATGGCAAATATTGAAACAAATACAGAGGCTCAACAAAATGCATATTATAAAGTGAATACAGTTCATGAAACTGCAAAGACTGTAGAAAATAAAGAAGCTCAACGAATTGTTTATTCTCAAGCAAGTACATTGGCTCAACAAACGGGTAATACTGTAGCAAATACAGAGGCTCAACCAGCTGTATATTCCCAAACAAATAGAGTGTCTCAACAAACTGCAAATACTGTAGCAAACACAGAGGCTCAACAAAATGTATATACTGAAGCGAGTACAAAAACTCAACAAAATGGAAATACTGAAGCAAGCACAAAAGTTCAACAAAATTCGTATTCACGAACAAACAAGGAAAACCAAAAAAAATTGTATAAACCATCAAGACCATCTAGAATCCAATTACCAAAAGGATCTAAAAAATCACAAGAACTTGAAAAAGTTCCTGCGCCTGTGACCACACCAAAACCTACAGGTAGAACATACTTTATATCTCAGGGTTCGAATGAATTTAAAGAAACCCTCAGTTCGATTGAAGGCCTGCCACCACTACTACCATTAACGCCAATAACACCATTGGATGGACAACAAGAAAAGCCAGTCACCCCAGCACCACCAGCACCTACCGTACAAACTCCAATTTTACACCAAGATAGGCTTTCTCTTCTTCTGGCTCCTCTCTATCAACACCAAACAATAACCGATACTATAACTCGACAAAAAGAAGAACTGTTGAAAAATGAGTTCAACATTCGAACTAAATTACAAAAGATGAAAGAGTTGCCCCAGTATTATGACCAACGAGAGTACACCGCTGAATTAGAAAAACTGACAAGAAACTTTGGACAGCAGAACGCTTTAGCAAGGATCGCAGCTTCGACTGTTGCCCCTACAGATTATTTAAATCAAGGAACAGAAACTACTGAAAGTCAACCTGTGGAATCGGTGAAAAGCACTGAAGTCCCGATGCTAGTACGCATTCCTAAACCTCATGATGTTAAAACTCCAGCACCTTATTCTGTGCCTTTAGACTTCTTGCAGCCATACAGAGTACCACAACCTGTAGTAGGAGGAAAACGTCCCGGTGAAGGTGTAAAGAATGTTTATGTTAAAGTGGATAAACCATATACAATTCAAAAGTTTCATACATTTACAGAAAAACAGAAGAGCCCTGTTATGATTCCTATTAATCCAGAACAATTCACAGTAATTCGTCATATTTGGGAACATTAATTTTATAATGTTATATACATCGATCTCGTTTGAACTGAGATAAAGACTTGTTATGTTTTGTGATTAAAATCAAAAATATTTAAAAAATAAGTATTTTTTTAAATCGAGTGCAATATTGGTGCCATTGATTGAGTGATATTATTTGTATTTAAGATATAAAAATTGTTTGATATAAGTATTTAATTAAATGAGTTTTTTTTAATCGTGTCTTTTATTCATTTTTAGTTGGTGTAGTAACGCCTGGAATAAAAGTAATTTATTTTGTACGTTGTGAGTAATGAGTAATATGACTTGACGAAGCAGCGATTCTTGCAAGACTTAATGCGAAGGCGCTATGAAAAGCATACAACTTTGTTTTGTTTTGTAGGTTGTCTTGAAAAGATCGCTTAGCGATAAGGCCGCCCATTGTGTCACCCAGTGTAATGTTTTCTTCATGTACTTTCTGTAACTCATATGGTGTACATAATAAAGATTATTCTATTCTATTCTATTCTATTCTATTCTATTCTATTCTATTCTATTCTATTCTATTCTATTCTATTCTATTCTATTCTATTCTATTCTATTCTATTCTATTCTATTCTATTCTATTCTATTCTATTCTATTCTATTCTATTCTATTCTATTCTATTCTATTCTATTCTATTCTATTCTATTCTATTCTATTCTATTCTATTCTATTCTATTCTATTCTATTCTATTCTATTCTATTCTATTCTATTCTATTCTATTCTATTCTATTCTATTCTATTCTATTCTATTCTATTCTATTCTATTCTATTCTATTCTATTCTATTCTATTCTATTCTATTCTATTCTATTCTATTCTATTCTATTCTATTCTATTCTATTCTATTCTATTCTATTCTATAGAGTTATAATGATATTTGTTATTGGTTAAAGGAGAGGTTAAGAAGAAGTTTAGAGACAAAGACTCATTTATTTTATTGCGATGGTGCTGCCTAGGTACCTAGCAAAAAAAGTGGATTCATAAATCAAAAAACATCTAAATAAATAAAATCCTATACGTTTGTGAAAATCACTCTGTGTATACTGCGGGACACGTAAGTTGAACCAAAATGTATTATCTTTTTACTGAAATTAAACCA
Organism: Orthosia gothica; assembly: GCA_949775005.1. NCBI lineage: Eukaryota > Metazoa > Arthropoda > Insecta > Lepidoptera > Noctuidae > Orthosia > Orthosia gothica. Next base: position 12,896,255 of record OX459044.1, read on the forward strand.
TTTAAACCGAGATAAAACCCTTTTCTACGACCTAACCGTTTACAATATACAATTTGTCAACGGTTAGATCATGAAGAAAAGACTAATTTCGGTTTAAATCGTTTAATTTCAGTAAAAAGATAATACATTTTGGTTCAACTTACGTGTCCCGCAGTATAGTAGTCATTTGTATCACCATCACTTCACACGAAATCAACAGCAACTCCGCTTACTAATCCTCCTAAACATTCTTCTTCTTCTTCCTCGCTCTATCCCACTTTAGGTGGGGTCGGCTATCCTAATTTTATGGCGCCAGGACAATCTGTCCTGAGTTGTCGGGTCGGGCAATTCTTCCTCCAATAGAAGTTTCGTCATGCTAGTCCACCACGTAACCGCGTAGCATGAATGTCATTTAATTTTCTAGTTGTAAAAAAAATGTTTCATTTAATCCTTCAAAATATTACCATCCTCAAAAATAAATGAAAGGATAAATTACCACAAATCAGCGAAAAAAAAAACAACTTTCACAAGTAGGAAAAATTAATGACATTAAATATTTTCGCATATCGATCGCGATCTTCCGCAGTTGAATTGCAAAATACATTCGGAATATCTGATTCTGTGTATCATCGCGTAGAAAGCGGTACCACCTACTGTATGAATACGAAATCGCCGACAAAACCAGGAAGCTGCGATGTCGCGTGTTAAAATCATGAGATTTGTATTCGCCGCTATTGCATAAGTCGGCCAAGTTGTAACATTGCCTGGCGCCCCACATTAGTATTTTATGGTTCAACTTTGGGTAATTTATTCGTAAAAAATAAATATTAAGAATGATTGAATGATTTAAGATTTTCGCCAACACCTTTCATGAGATATTTTTAAAATTAAGTTGTCAAAACTTAATAGATATTTCAATAGTATAGTGTTTCCGTTGGTGTAATTTGCAGGCATAAGTACTTTAAATGCTGTGTTTAACTTTGGGTAATTTATTCTTAAAAAATAAATATTTTTATGACAATTAGATATCTAATGATTTAAGATTTTATTCTCCAACACTTTTGCAGAGATATTTTTAAAATTAAGTTATTAAAACTAGCTAATAGATATTTTATAATATTGTGTTTGCTGGTTAAGCTAACGTTACTGAGCTTAAGGTGTATCCATCATAAGATAAACTTTACTATATTTAGACAAATATGGCAAAGTTGACTTTAGAACATAACATACAAAACATAGTCCATTGTATGTAAAGAAAACAGGAACTTCCACACACAATTCACCGAGTAATACACTGCACAGTAACCAGTAGCCAGTCTTGACCTATTGCAAAATCACAATCATACGTAAACACATTAGTGTTCGTATGGTATAAATAAAATAATGATCTAAACCATACACATTATCAAAAGGAAGTTATAACATCACCTCTTTCTATAACTAAAGAGTGTAAACTAGGCCACTGTGGTGTGACAGAAATGTGCTGTGGTGTGAACATCGTCAGCTTTTATTATGTCATCATAATTATAACGTTGTCATTCGGAACTGGAGCGAACTTAATTGGTATGTACTTTGAGTATAATTATGCATAAATATGCGTAAGAGCATTGCGAGAAAACAGTTGAAGAAGACGATAAATTATGGTTTATCATGGGAATGTGATCATTTTTGTTTATATTTGAACATTACACCTAGGACCTATCCTAGATGCATAACCAATCTAAACAGATCTCTTTTGAACTTCTATTTTATATTTACGAATATTATAGTTATTAAGCTTACATAAGATTAGGCAATTAAAATTGAGATATATAGCTTAAAGGTATTGAAATTGTTACCAAATTCATGGCAGATTTCCTTCGCAGTAAAGCTTAGCTCTTAGCTTTTATCTGTCAGACTGCATAAGGTACCGATAAATCATACGACAAGATATCAGGAACTTATTCTGTAAAATATATCTCAAGATTTAAGGCCTATAAATTCGTGACTCAAGCAATTTTCGCACGCGTATTACTTCAAGTATCCACCTAGATAAGTAATAGTTATCGTTTAGTATTATTTCCTTATATAAAGAATATACATAGAAACGATATCGTGACTCACAAGTAACTACGGGACGGCAATTTCAATAAGAGCGCACTGCCGACAGAGCCTTTCACAATTTCTTCGGGCAACGTTAGTTAGTCGAATTTAACTATGTTTTGATTGGGGTACTGTGATTAGATTCCGCGCTACTATTGGTATTATTTAGGCTGTGTTGTCATGTGTATTATGTAAAGTAATAGACTGCAAAATATAATTAAAGCAGTTCTAACAGTTTTTCAGGTCTCCCAATTATTGCCGTCAAAATCGTAGTTTATGTCTAGTGTAACTAGTTCAGTATTAAAAAAAAAACATTCGTGTTGCCCAGGTTCCCAATAATGATACATGTGTTGTAACTTTGTTAAATAATAGTTATGTGAACACTATGATCGATCCTTTTTGCGAACCACGAAGCGATAATCAGCCGGTAACAATTACATGAACCGTCACTGTACATAATTACCAATTAACACATTGCTGTCGATGTCTAAGCATGGTCTATTGGAGCAGAAGAATACTCTTTGTAACATAAGGTTGTGTGGATAATAACTCAATGTTTCAAATACAAACACCAATGTTTATGTAAAAACAAACGTTTTATTAATATCACAATTTCTCTGGGACTCAATCAACGATCGCCTAGTCACAATAATTACTAATACGAAAATCAAGTGAGAAAACAATTACAAAGAAAACAATCACACGAACAAGCAGTCGATCAACTCTAAATAGCACCACGCGGTACTTTCTAACACCTAACGGAACTGTTTCTAACATTTCATAATTTAATTGCCGCGCAGTGCCGAGAATCAATAACGATAAAAATTCAAGACCTACATACAATTTCCTAAATACGATTTTAGAATTAATCCTAGATCAGGTACATTTTGAATCTACAAGAAACATTTCAACTGCATAACGTAAGCTGAATACATATTAGTCTCAAGCTAAGATCTAACTTTATGTGTACTAATATCAACAGGCAAGAGATAGACCTATGGTTACTGTAGACGACGGAGCGGACTCCTCGCTAGTATGCCCGTGGTTGGTAAAGTCTATGTTAAATGCAGTTAATAGCTCTCGTATTTGTAGCCTTCGCCGGAGTCGCCGGCGAGAGCGTGTGAAGCCTCCGCGTAATAGTGTCCTTCGGCCTCGGGTTGGGCATGCTCAGCGTAAGCTTTAAGGCCCTCACCGCCGCCGTAGCCTTCGAATCCAGCGTGTCCACCTTCGAATCCAGCGTGTCCACCTTCGAATCCAGCGTGGCCACCTTCGAATCCACCGTGGCCGCCTTCGAAGCTTCCGTGACCACCTTCATAGCCGCCTCCGCCGGAGAGATGCTCGTAACTTCCTTGCTCGAAGCCTCCGTGCTCGTAGCCTCCATGCTCGAGCGCGGCAGCGTGATCGGTGTTGTGCCTGTCATCCTCAAGCACGAGACCACCGCCATGCTTGTGCTCGGTCTCGGGGTGGATCAGCTTCAGGTTCTGCTCAGATTTGCCCTTTTCGAGCGGGTGCTTGAGCAGATGGCTGTGCTCTTTCTTCACGTACACGGGGACGGGGTGAAAGTGCTCGAATTTGATCGACTGGTGTGACTTGGCATGTTCATGCTCTACTTGATGATGGTGTCCCGTTTCGCCAATGAGGGCGTGGTCGTATTTGGCCTCGAGTTGGGGCGCCTCCTCGTGGATAATTCCCGGGTAGGCGGCCACCACAGCCAGGAATCCCAGGAAATACTGCACAAGAAACAAAGAGAAAACTTTAGTAACAAATAAAATTACAAATATGGAAAGTAGAATTGGAGAATTGGAGAGATAGATAGTTTCAGTAATAAGAGCTTGCAAATTATCTAAGTTCGCATAACTATATATAGACTCGAGTATAATGTTGCAGCAACAGCGGATGTCTGCCTGCCAATTAATAACCGAAGCACCGACGATAAAACGTCGAGCTGACTATCGGTTACTATTATTAACCAGTTTCACTGCGGCCACTAACTCGAGGAACAGTGTTGATCTTATTTATGTAACGCGAAAGACTTCCTATGAAGCCGAACGAAGTGTTAGCAGGAAGAATTGCTCTTATAGATGCTTCACTGGATTCGTTCACCAGTGCGTTCAATCAATGAGGTAAATGTTCCTTGTTTTAGAACAAATATGGTGTAATAGGCTAGTTAACATATTCAGCACAGTCCAATTAGCACGATCACGATTTTGTTTAAGATTGGTGCACTAGGTGGACGATTACAGCAAGAGCACTTAGATATCACTTTGAATACACAGTTACGCACATGGTAGTACATTTCGGCTTTGGATTACTGTGGAACACCTTACTCCACGAGAGGGTGGTGGGTAATGCCAGCATTTGTAATTTGCATCGTATTTATACTCGTTTTCACTTAGCGGCCGGTGTGTGCGAGTGCTCTGGCTGCAGTTACGTGTGCGCGCTGCGCCGCATTGTCAGTCTATCGGCGTCTCAATTAGAACAATAGATAGAAATTTGTTGGGAGATTTATATAAAAAGCACTAGATAGCGACAACATTAACATATTTTGCCATAATTATCATGTAACCTCTTCTATGCAATCGTAATTGTTCTGTTATATCGACTGACGCGCGAAATGTTGATCGAATTTGCATATTTTATGTAAGTCTGTTTTTACATTTATTATGTATCAATGAATTAGTTGAGTGACTTTTAATATGTGCTGTCCAATTGTTTGTTCTTGCATTTTAATTTGACTGATTCCGGTTGTTAACAATCGCAAACAGAACGATTTATTGGGTTCATTATTTAGGATTAACTACACCAAAGATTTACCATCTGGAATTTAAGAAACAATACTTTTCTGGGGTAAACCTATGTGTATATGTTCAATAAAGTTAGTATACTTACTTACTATCAGGGATAGAATAACACAAATACTTAAATGTTTGTAGCTTTTTAATTTTAATCTGTTTAATACGAGAATCTCTATGGTTTTCTGATATTGTCGCATCAAGCCCTAATCCACTAATCACACTTCCACCATAAATAAAGGAACATAGACGTAATAAGTAAATATACATGTAACGATGTATATTTACTTATTACGTCTATGTTCCTTTATTTATTCGTCTACTAATATACGACTTTATATCTTCATTATGTAAATTGGTAATTTATAAGCTTTTGAATAAATTATTAATGGAAATTGGATTTTAATCGAATCTTTTACTTATAATATGCGGTAATTGTTGTTCTTTAGATTATAATTCTTCCTTACATCCGTTTATCCGAAGTTTAGTTTTTTTATATTCCTAAAAAGATTTTACCGTCTCTTACTATTGTTACTGTAAGGTTGCAGTATCCCACAGATGGGCAGGACCATTGACTTTCATCTCTATCAGTATTAGGCTTATGTGTGTGGTGATTTTTGTTTTACCCAGCTCGTCCCGCCCTATTTCCATTATAATTTATTATTCATCATTTATTAGTCATCTAATTATGTAATTGAGTTTAAAAAAAATCCATTGTTGCATTTGCTGTGTGAACTTGTTTAAGATTCAAAAACGATCCAATCATGTCAGCACAAATGCTTCCCGGCCTTCACTTTCTGAAATAATTTGAAATAAAAACCAAAAGCAGATAAGAATAAGTAGTTATGAAGCATAATTACGTTTGTACATTACAAGAATATGCAAAAACATATCCGGGGCAAGGACGATCAATTTTTATATTTTCTGTATTCTTTACATAATAACGTTAAAAGCTAAGAAATAATATAATAATATGAAAGCTGGTTTCGCAATCGGATAATAAAATAAAACGATTAAATTAATATTGTATAATTGTTGAAGTCCGCATTGACATGGATTGTTATATGAAGCTTAATATTAAAAAGGATTATAGCTTAAGTACTAGTTTCTATCAGCAGCTTCGCCCGCGTGAATGTCAGTATTTTTTTCAAGGGATCGAACTCGCCTTTGTATTTAATCTGTCCTATTGATTTTGTATCCGTTTGTAAGTTTTGGTTTGCAACGACTGAGAATAAGAATATCCTGGGATAAATAGTATCCTATATCCTGTTCCAAGGTCAAATCCACCCTTATGCCAAAAATGATAAATATGGATTCAGTGGTTTAGGCGTGACAACTTTACAACCAGACTGACAGAGTTATGGACAGACAGAAATATGGACAGACCGAGTTATGGATTTATTGACTGTTATTATAACGCAAGCGTAATGAACTAATGAGTAATAATTGTTATAATTTATTAGAACACACCACAATAAAAATCTACGGTCATCCCATAACCGCCTTCTTCAATGTCCCACTCACCGCACTGACTTTATTCACTGTTCTTTCTTCGTACAGTCTATTTCTCTGTGGAATGCGCTCCCCCAGGAAATCAGGATGGCAACCAACCGGTTAACCTTCAAAGTTAAAGTTCGCGAGCACATTCGCAAGAAGTTGGCAGTAGTATCGTCACAACGCTAATATTTTTCAATTATTAATCTAATATTACTAATGTTTAAGTATATCTATATATTTAGTTTATTCTTTTGAGTATAATTTTCTTGATTATATTGTATTTATAGTATATTTTTTGCATGAACCTGATTCGTTTAATTGTCAATATTGCACCTACCACTAGTTGTCTCTGCATCACCCAAAGGTTGACTGGTAGAAAATGCCTAAGGCATTAAGTCCGCCTCTGTACGTTTGTGTGCATAAAGTATTAAATAAATAAATAAATAAATAATGTTTAACGGATATGATCACTCTGCCTATATAATATTTTTGTAAGCTTCCTCATTGGTGTAATAATAAGTTTATTGTTTTTTGTGAAATAAACTAATCGAAATAAACGTAACTGACCGACTACTTGCCAATTCAAAAATACCTGTTAACGATTTTATTATAATAAATGATTTCAGCTTTGAGTTTGTTACAAAACAAAACCTTTTCCATAAGGGAACAGAATTTATTTCTCTTATTTCATAACTATTTAGAAATATATTCATACTCATACGGGTTAAAATCAATACCTCCCTTTTGGCTTCGCCGTAGCCAAGTAAAAACTACGCATTTTTCCTTTATGACGACGACTAACGCCAACGACCTTGAGGGAACAAAACGCGCACTCGTTTCACACCCGCGCGACCCAAAATTTAGTAGTTTTTTGTACTTTCCTTATTATTCTAGGACTTAAAAAAAAAAGCTTCAGATGAAAATGTTGATAATTTACTGCCTTTGAGATGGTGTCGATTTCATTAAAATACGCCCAGCTGTTTTGGTGCGATTGTAGTGTTTTTGTTCGTTTTAGACATAACTTTACAAATTAATTACACTATGTTATACGAATAAAACTCAAAATTTGCTCAGATCAAATTGTAAAGAAAATGGTCTTATTTATCATATTTTTTATCCAAACAATTACGTCCAGCCGTTTAGACGTGATTCTCCTTTTAAAATCAGCTACTCAAGGGAATCGGGGCCATATATTTAACCAGGAATTTTCATAATGAAAAAAATTCATTAACTCTTTATTCAAAAATCGAACCTATACCCATGGACACGATTGCAACCTCTAAGCGCAATCTCGTGAGTGAGTTTAAGGCGTATATATTCCCCAATTTTAACGCGGTACTGGCTGTGCGCCCTTTCGGTGCCGGATTATCAATATTGGACCTCCTTTTGGACAGTTTTGTTTGTAAAATAATTTTTAATTTATCCTATGTACGTTAAGAAGGAATTGTAACTATCTATTTTACTGTTTAAATATATTTTAAATATTCTAGTTGTTATGGAGAAGTATTATATGCAAAATAAGTGAAAAACTATCGTGTTGTTAATTATATTTTTAAACAAAAGTATCAGTCATACGAAAAAACCATGTTTCACAAATAATGCACATGAATATATTTTTTTTCTAACCTTTTAACATAGCCGTTACTAAAGAGTATACTTTAGAAAGTAACCATTTTACGGCACAAAAGCGGAGTTCGGACCTTAATTAACAAGCGCTAATATGGCATGAGTATTTGTTCTGATCCACAACTGAGCCATCTACAAACAAACTGAAAGTGAAATTATCGACTTACATAATATAACATCACGCTTTGTATTCCCAAAAGGGTTAGCAGAGGTGCATCCTATATAAGTAAAACCCATATTTTGTTAGTTATATTCAAGTCCCATGTTATTAAATAATAATAATCTATTGTTCCAGATGGAAAAATCCAATAACACATTGCCCGACCTGAGCATCGAACCCAAGACCTTATGCTCAGCACTAGCGCTTGCGACGACTAGACCAACGATGCAGTCAATAGGCCCAGTTTTAACCGACTCCAAAAAGGAGGAGGTTCTCAATTCAGTTTTTTTTTGTCTTTTCGCGTATAACTCCGTCATATATGAACAGATTTGCAAAATTATTTTATGTTCGAAAGAAGTTTATTCCGAAATGGTCCCATTTAAATTTGGTAAAGATCTGATGAAGAACTACGGACATATACATCAGAACTCATCAATAAATGATGGCAAATCAATCGGGATTGCTGATATCGTATGTATGTTTATTATTTACACTATTTCAAAACATACCATCACGCCAGCATGCTCTAAACGGGTACGCAGATATTTCATCCTAGTACACTCTCATTCCACCGGTTATGTTCAAGTTTTTTTTTTTACTTTTACATGTTATTCGGGTAATCCATTCTGGCATCACTGTGGACATTATAGGTACCTTACTATAGAACTTGTCCATTATGTACCATTAAAAAATGAAAAATAAAAATAAAATTCCACCGACTTCCAAATAAAAACACTACAAAGTGGAGATATAGTTCAATATCGGAAGGCGATGTCAAAAAACGAAGAAACGAAAACAGGACCGACTTCTGAGATTTTAGTTAGAAGTTTATTTTCACTTTGTAGTGTTTTTATTTGGAAGTTGGTTGTATTTTTTTTTGTAAAAAAAGTTTTTTGATCCATAGTTAACTCAACCAACTGATATATGCTAACCAATGGTTTAGATTTTCGGTAAAACGCGTTTATTCATGAATTTGGTTGTTGTTTGTTTTATTATTGTGCAGCCAACAACTGAAAAAAATGGTGTTTTACTGAAATTTAAAACCATTGGTTAGCATAATTATCCATTGGTTAAGTTAACTACATCTCTTCTTCATATTTTATTTTTATTTTACCTTTGTATAGATTCTTTTACCGATTGTTTTGTAAATGTGTGAACATTGTAGGTCTTCTAGATGCTTGTTAACATTTGTTAACTTTTTAATTCGTTTTATTTTCTTTTGTTTATATTATATATTATCTTTTTTTTGTTTCACTTACGACTTACTGTCGGGCCTACTTTGTCTCCCCATATCTAAGTACTAATGCTGTAACATGGAAATATTGTAAAACCAAACCATTTTTTAAAAGAGTAACCATGGAGTTTCGTGCCGGTTCTTCTCCATAGGAAACGACCAACCCGAACCGTGCACCTTTTGTCGACGTTTTATAAGTGCCCATGTAGGCCTATATGAAATTCAAAAATTGATTTTGGTTTTATGATTTTGATTTTTACGGATGTAAAACAAATTAACAGGCCTATATTAACCGTTTAACTGCAACGAAAACCCAGTAAAACAGTAATGCTTTCTGCTTAAAATGCAAGCAACAATTAGTTGATTGCCGTACGTAAGAGTCTGATCAAACCGCGGCTTAATCGTCTCGAGGTTTCGAAACTCGGCGTTTGATACAGATTTAGTTTCAAAATGCTGTGTTTTGCAACGTTACGCATTGAAAACAATGCATCCTTTGTTTTTTAGAGAGTGTGTCGATGATTATAAATTGGTAATGTTGTAGTGATGGGTTTTATGGTCATTGTGTTGCGGTTCTGAAATTGTGCGTGGAAATTGACCAGTGGTTGGTTAAGAAACTAGTTTTTTAAGGTTCCGTACCCGAAGAGTCCAAACAGAGCCATTTTGCTGTTACTCACATATTCGTCACAATTTTTGTCCGAAGATTTTTTAAACTTTTAATTGACCATGAAATTTGGTGATACTGTTTATTATTACGTATATTTGACTAAAAAAACTACATTCACAAATGGACTTGGCACATTAAGGGTTCCTTAAATGTGCGAAGTCCTTTTGTGGATTTTTATTGTTTTTATGCTTTTAAGAGGTAAACTCTGTACGTACTGAATCGATGGCGAATTTTCTTCCTGCTTCTTTGTTAGAAAGTAAAAGAATATCTCCAAGTGCCATAGGCTATCTAGGTATATACTCGTACTTACTAACGTGGAACAATTCGTGCCACAGGAGAGAAGCTGCGTGAAAAAGCTAGTGTCAGGTTTTTTTTTTATGGAACATAACACACACAATAACATGAATTGTGTAGACACAATGGAATAGGCTGGCTATCTTCCATCAAAATTTTATCTTATTGATATTAACTCAGTTACGTAGTGAATTCGTACGTGTTTTCGTAACAGAATGCCTAAAATAAATTGTTGTGGCTGTATACATTAAACAAACTGCAGTCTCCAAATAATACGAATGAAGGGCAACTTACCTGAAAAAAACATTAAATATCTGTGTCAATGTAACATTTATTTAAGGCGTATATATTCCCCAATGTTAACGCAGTAGTGGCCGTGCGCCCGCTCGGAGCCAGAATCAATATTCAACCTCCTTATCGACAGTTTTTCGTGCAATATTCTTTGATTTACATATGCTAAAAATGCGAAAAATGCTTTCAAATTTTTCTGTGTAAAAATATTTTTAAACATCCAAGTCGTTTTGGAGGAGTATCCAAAAGTAGCGAAAAAATATCGTCTTGTTAATTGTTTTTTTAAAGCAAAACTATTAGTTACACGAAAAAAACCATGTTACACAAATAATGTATATGAATTTCACAAATATATGTAGTAATGTACATGAATATATTAATTTTTTCGAACCTTTTAATCTAGCCGTTAGCTTAAGGAGTATGATTTGAAAGTAACCATTTACGGCACTAAAGCGGTGGAAGGCCCTTAAGCCACAAATATAATAATAGCAGCATAACATGGACTGTTATAGAGATCGTTATAAGGACGAAGTGAAGGGCACTCTCCGAATGACATTTACCACCAGCATGCGGGTACTACAGTCATTGGCAGAATACGGTATGGTATTGGCTTGTAGGGCCTTTTTCTAAGGTTACCTTCACTATCGCTCCGGTCACTGGTGACCGATACATTATTGTGTTGTAGTTGCCCAGTGGCTTAGACCTCGCTTCTCGTGCTTGAGGTCGTGGGTTCAAATCCGAGCAAGAACCTGACTTCCTGACTTTTCTTGACTTTTTCAATTCATGTGTACTTTCTAAGTTTATCTTGGACATCGGTGACAACGGTGAAGGAAAACATCGTGAGGAAACTTGGACTTATAGTCAGTTTATGATAAGTTTCTGCTCCATTGGTGTAATAGGGATGTTTCCTTTCTAGAAACATTATAATTATATATTTAGTCCTTCAGTGAGATTATCAAATAATATTGGAGACGCATTTTTTGCTTTGTCAAATAAATAAAAATTTACAAAAATAAAGCACACGAAAGTTAAAGAGTGGGGCTTGTGACGTCACTTTGTCAGTTTAAAGTGTAGTCGTATTTTTTTATTTACGTGGCAAAAGAAAAATACGTGTCCAATATTTATAGGTTATCTAACTAATCTATTGCTGCAAGGCGTTTCAGTGCGAGGATAAACGAATAAATAAATGTTCTATTGTGTTTATTGTCTAGAAGACAATGTGATATAGAAATGAGGAGTCAAAATAACAGTCTAATAAGGCCTTTTGGTGGCCGAGTGGTATCGGTCGCAACTTACAAGGTGTAGGTCGTGGGTTCGAACCCAGGCAGGCGCTTAACGTTGTGTAAATTATTTCATCACCACTGCTCTCATAACGGTGAAGGAAAACATCGTGAGGAAACAAAACGGCATGTTCCAGAACCAAAAATTCGAATATATGTGACATCCACCAACCCGCACTGGGCCCGCGTGGTGGATTACGGCCCACCCCCTCTCACAGTGAGGAGGCCTGTGTCCCAGCAGCAGGAACATTAATAAATAGGCCGATGATAATGATGATGAAGGCCTTATTTTTCTAAAGTATACAAATGAGGGCTCATAAACACACTGTAACAAATGTTTTCTACGGAATACACGTGAGATGGCACTGATAATACAGACATCAGTCGTGTTCAAATAAGTACTTCTGAACAAATTATATTCGTCTCTAGACATGAAAGAGGCATAGATATTCCTTAATATAAACTACGATTATTTTTGCGCTTGACTGTACCTTCACATAAACCTTAATACAACTAGACAGTAGGTAATAAGGCTGCTACCGTGACGTAACTCACTTCCAATACATTTCCATTGTTTCGTAATTTAATATAACTTTAGATTAGGGCGTTATTGTTTTATATTATTACGTAGAGAAGTAATTGCGTCCTTAAGTAACTCGGTAAGTTCGAGACGGTAACTGTTTCCGTATGTCCCAAAATTGAGGCAAAACGTACGGCGTAACGTAAACGTTTATTACGATCATGTGCCTTTCTTTTTTTGTTCTTATTGTGATAATTAACTTGTACGTGTACATTTATTTTACAATTAAGTTTTTTATTCACTTCGGTTACTTAAAAGTGTATTTACAGAACGGTTTCATTATGATTGGTAAAATCTTTTATTATTTATACTACCTATCTTATATTTTATTATGCGTACAGCTATAATGGAAATATTAATTAATTCTTGAATTGAATTTGATTTTAATACTTTAATTGAATTTAATTTTAATACTTTAATTGATTTTAATTTAATTCTTTAAAATATGGTTAACTTAATTTAGTTTTTAACTCTATTTTCTGCAAAGACCCTGACTATTTTTGAGTGAAAATTGTAAGTGCATGCATGCTTTATTATAAATATTGTAATTTTATTTCCAGGAGGGACACTGACTTCTAAGATACAGGCATTCTCCTAGTTTGGAAGTCAGGGTTCCATCATTTGTATTTCGCCTTTTCGTGTATTTCTTATTTATAAACAATTTTTGTATGGCTTGATGAATTAATAAAATTTAATTGAATTGAGCTAAGGAGTGGAATTCCCAGTCTGTGTCTCCAGATAGCAACAATCTGAGGGTCTTTAAGTCAAGAAAATAGGTTATGTTTAGGCAAGCGTGCTTCACCGTTGACTACATAATTGCTTACCATACAGTGAGATAGTGGCCAAGCGCGAGCCAAAAGACAACAAAAAATATGTATATGAAATTGAAGAACAAAGTCAACATAATCCTCACAGACTGTGTAATCTATGTCAAACAACATCTTCTCGTATAATTGCTCCAACATCTATCTCTTTGGAATCTTGACTCTTGAATTACCATTTGTTATTCATCTGCCTAGCCTTTTCCCAACTATGCTGGGGTCGGCTTCCAGTCTTACCGGATTCAGCTGAGTACCAGTGTTTTACATGGAGCGACTGCCTATCTGACCTCCACAACCCAGTAACGGGTAACACGATACCCCTTGGCTAGACTGGTGTCAGATCTCAAGCTTCTGACTACTCGTAACGACTGTCAAAAATCTTTAAATGACAGCCGGGACCAACGGCTTAACGTGCTTTCCGAGGCACGGAGGCAACTCGGTATGTTGAAAATGGTCACCCATCCACGAACCGACCTCGTCAAGCGTTGCTTAACCTTGATGATCGACCCGTGCGGCTGTTATTATTTAGCCACGAGCTCCTCCACCATTTGTTATTATCGTCATGCAAAAATTATAACATTACACTAATTCATCATAACTAATATTATTAATTTAAAACAACTAAACCAAAATTAATAACTATCTAAACACGACGCATCCTATAAAAGAAACAAGATAAATTACAACCGAGATGATGAATGGCCGCTGATCTTGAACCGAGCGATGCAACGCGCCTTGAATCTTGCATCCATCTTGCATCACATGAGAACATTGTAACTAAAGCACTCATTAATTTAAAATAATGTGCATTTTGTTCTTGCAATTTGTTCGTGGTTGAACCAAATGCTTGATACGCGTGGTAGAGCGCGCGTTGATGTCTTTTGTTCTGCGTTTGCGCTAATGTGAATATTGAATTTGGGTTGTTCTCGAAATGGTAGAAAATCATTTAAGAAAACTACAAAAATAGAAAAAATATTTTCTATTTTTGGTAGTTTTCTTCTTCTAACCATTACCAAAAATCATCTTTATAATTATTAAATTATAAAGATGATTTTTGTTAATAGTTAAAATGTATTTTAAGAGATGTAAAAAGGCCATAAAACATAATAATGTTGCACCTATAAATTATAATTTGTAGCGTAGTTGCTGTGTGAAGCTCGAAGATTGAAGAAACAAGTTGACCTAGTGATGGTTCTAAAATTCGTTTGAATGATATATCAAGGTCGCTGTGCTCTAGTAAAAGAGCATTGGACGGATGTAGATTATTTCATTTTGTATTGCATAAAAAGAGTTATGTCATATATTATGTAGATAAGTCTTATTTGTTGTTTATTATTTTATTCTATTTAAGATTTAATATCTAATGTGTAGCTGAATAACACCAGTTGGTAAGTAATAATGTTAGAAAGAAAGAAATGCCTGGTAAAGTAGTTAATTATGTCAATTACAAACCAAGCATCAGCGTAAGCCATTTCTCAATAATGTAACAGTTTGTTACCATTTACACTGCTTAAAATGCTGAAAAAAAAAATAGTAAATATTTCTTCTGAAATAAACTCAATCTATTACTGAGCATTCTTTCCAACAAAAGATGAAGGCACAAAAAGACAAGTTATAAATTATGTGTGTATTTAATTATTACTTTTCTTGGCAATAGGCTTGTCTACTATGACGAGTGTTAAATGTTGGCGTGCCTAAACCTTTGGCGAAAATAGGGTAGTTTAAGCTATAGATTTAAAAAAAAAAAATTTTTCTAAGGCCCAGTTTTTTGATCCGTAGTTATGGTCTACCAGAATCTCATGGCATTTTTTATTTTTTTTAAATTGTGATTTTCATATGGCAATGTCAATTGTCACCTATCAAATCAAAGTACTTGATGTGTCAACCGCTGCTGAAATTTTTTGATATTATCTTGAAAATTTGTTATTTTGGTGAATATGTCGAAAAACCCACTTCGATCTCAAGCGAGACATATTGTTTTCAATGTGTATCATAAAATAAGGGAAGAAGAAGGCGTAAATCAAACTCAATCTTTGATTTTAAAGTGCGTTGTAGAGTGGACCGGTAAGTTGGACTGACTTGTTTTGATACTTTTAGTTTATTTTATATTTTTCTTACTTAATTTTTATTACTTTCCATTACTATTATATGGTAAATCGTAGGTCAGGGCACATCGAATGATGGCCGGAAGGAAATGGCAACAGTAATGTAACTGTTACTAATTCTTCGACAAGATATTGATTTTAACGGAGATTGAGAATCTTTGTCGTAAGAAAAATATTAAGTAATAATCTGCGCCCTGCAGTGGGACGTTTATAGACGGGAGTTTTTGGCGGGATTTTGTCGAGTGAAGTTCAGTGGCTGTTAATATTATTTTCAAATTGATTCCTAGTGGATATTGTGATATATTATTGGTGTAGTTTTTTGTCTCATCTGTCTACGCAACTGGACAATTAATAAAATCATTGACAGAAGCGATCTCGGGATAGTGGAGCGGAGTATTTTATTGTAGTATTAACTGCCTCTGCAAAGCTTACTGGGAAGACTGACTCGATACAATTTGCTGCCAAATACTCCAAAAAACATTAGAATCTGTTACATCCGCATTCTAACGCATGCTAAAGAATAAATATAAGATCCAAAACTCTTTCCAAAGACGTGGCTAAAAGGTCCTAGCAACCAGGCCATAAAACTTACATAAAAATAAGTATATATAGACTGATGATGATGAATGACTATAAGTAACATTATTATTTATTTTTTACAGACTTTATACATAAAGAGATTGGTTTTGAATATGTTAAATGCCAATGAAAAAGAACCATTTTGATGGAGAGAGATGACATAAAACTACAAAGATACAAGTTTTTGAAATGCCAGTGGAGTTCATAGAATCGTATTCTAGTTTTCTAGTTCTGAATGAGGTTTCAAGTTATTAGTATGATTTAAATGATATATAATAAATTAGTACATAAATTAATATTCAATTGATTTATTTTGCCTATGTTAAGAACCCGATGTATAACAACATTATTCATACACATACCTATAATGCTCACAGTGGATCTTTGTGTCTCTGAATTGGTTGCAAGACCCCGCGCAGTAACTATTTTTGTGTCAATGTTGGAGGTGAAGATAGCATTGTATAACTGTCTCTTTCACTCGCTTATGTATGTCACATCGTCCTATCTCGCTTACTCTATGCAGTATACTCGATGACAAACTGTTTCTTACGCAATGGTTGGCAGGACCAAGTTCAAAGACACAAAGATCCGCTGTGACTACTATAATATAGGTACCTCATGTTCATTAATACTAAACACATAAATAAAAATTAAACAGTATCAAGATCGTTTAATCCAATTTCCCCAGTATTGCACACAACAAATTTTTATTTCCACATTTGCCATGAGATTCTGGTAGACCTATAACACAACCGGCGATGGTTAAACATCTTTAACAATGCATTTTTTAGCCTCACAGTTGATCAAATAGGTTGGAGAGTGAATTATTTGATCATTTATTAGACTAAAAATTGATGAATAAAGGCGTTTTACTGAAATTTTAAACTAATAGCATATTTATTAACTTTAAAATTTCGCGTTTCATAATTGAAAACAATATAATTATAACGGGAAATTTAACGCGATAATTTCGATTGTTGTATTTTTAATAGCATATTTAACCATTGGTTGAGTTAACTATGGATCAAAAAATTTAGCTTAAGTACTCATAGTTCATTTCTACGAATAGCACTAAACCGTAAAGTATGATTCAGCTCATTGGCTGGATAGAGTAATTAATCAACATCACGTAAATGTCGGAAAAACACTACCTATGTGTATCGGTCTGAAAAGTCGGAAGAATACGATTAATTGTAGTGTTCGTAGATTAGATGATAAATAATTGAGTTATTTACAATTGCTTTGGAACTTGTGGAATACAAAATACATAAAAGTTATTTAAACGTAAATTTCCTCGTTTGTATCGTGGTGGTCTCAACTGCCGAACGGTACACCCTTTTTTAATCTTGGAGAAATGCTCATGCATATTGCGCTACCACGGGGAGATAGCGCAGTTATGTGGGAATCCAACACACTAAATCTCCACGGTGTCCTCCTGTGCCGGTTATGGCGGGATTACGGGTACGCGTTAACCCTCACCGCTCCTCAGCCGCGATGCCTCCGATACACGACATCGCGGCCTGCTTCAGTTGCGATGTCACCCAAACGACACCGCAACCTTCCTTTTTTTCTTGTTTTAAAAAAAAGTTGCCCCACACTAGGAATTTCTTCCTGTCGCTTCTTCGACGCCCTGGGTCAGATTCTCAAATCAGACAAGTTTACTTGCATTAGGGATTTCCCAGTAGCAGGTCCTGCGCTAGATCTCTCCCCGGTCGTGTCGGATTACCGTAGCATAGACTTTAAGGTTGAACTAGTCGACGGCACGAACTATTTTGTGCGCGGGGTTAAAATGCATTCTATCTTATCCGACAACACGTGCGAAAGAAATAGATGATGTGTTGAGCAGTAAGAATCTACTTCGTGTACGAATTAGCACATTTGCAAGTTTGTAGCGAAATGGATTATGATTTAGTACGAAAACGAGCGCGCGATTTTTTATAAACAGTACTTCGGAGTCTAGATATCATAAAAAAACAAAATAAAATTATTTACATTGTTGAATTACTAATCTATCCCTTTATGGAGGCCGTTTTGCAATTTCATTTCTTCTTATGGTATTTATTTCCTCCCAAAGATGCGTTAAAATTAGTGTTGAAATATGGAACTTACGATGCTCATAACTTTCAAATATGTTTTTGTTTCCATACAGGACTAGATAATGATGAGACAAATTGATATAATTTATTATTTTGAATGTACATAGTCAAACAGTGGAGTAATCTCTAGACTACGTTTGTATGGAAGAATTTTCGACTAGTGTAACCTTAAAGATCATTCATTAAACCTTTCTGTCATCGTCAAAATATATAGGCCGGCAGTGAGGTTGCGGTTGCAGGACGCTGTCTGTGTACACTGTGTGCAGGCTGAGAGTTGTGACTTGAGCCATGGAGCGTTCCATGATTGGAAAATATCATCAATGACCGAGGCATAATTGATAATCACTTACCTAAGGTACAGGTATTTTATCGCAGACTTTAACAGAAAAGTTGAACAATGAATTAAACCGACTTCCAAAAGAAAACACTACAAAGCGAAAAATAACTTTATTTTTGGTTTAATTATTTTGTTAATAAGTTTTTTTAGAGATCAACCCAGACCACAGCTAAACGTACATATAACTTATGTAAATTCTTAAATACCTACGCCAGGCCTAATTCATCATTTGTGTAGTGTATGTAGATATCAATAGATCGCGCTACAAGCCGATAACAGTATTGTAGTGTTACCTCGTGCGCATATGCCACTCGGTTATAAATACCGGTCCGAGTGGTGGGGCGATCAGTTTTTATCAGACTGTCGGCCTGTGCGGTAGTGCGTTGGTGAGTCAACTATTAATATTGATAAATGTGCATATTTTACATTGGCGACGAGGAGAAAACCGTAGAGTGAAATAAAGTTGATATATATATTGTAGCTAAAATAAACATACATATATACTTACTATAATAAATACGTTTATATATATATATACATATATAAATAAATAATTTCCTTATAAAACAAAAACCTATCTAAAAGGAACATGAAGACTTTGTTACGATATAAAAAAAAAAAGAAATGTGATGACAGTGACAGTTAAAATCAGTGGCGTTAGTTTTTGAAGTGCATCAAATGTATACGATTAGTAGTGCACTTGCTGAGTAGTGCTGTGGAATTCAACCTCGTAAAACCCGAGTTCGATGCGCAAACGGTGGCACACTTCACCGTCGGCGTCGTATTGTTTTGGTCCCACCAAAACTGAATGCTGTAGAAGTAAGCCCTTCAGCTTCGCGTCTACATGAAGGAAACAATGTGGAATGTTATGCCAATCTGGTGAGTCGTTTTCATTTTGTTATGGCTCAGGACAAGTGCTTATTATTCAAAGTTCTGGTTTTGTATACAGTATGGGCCATTTCATATCATAATTAATGTTGGCTTAATTACTGGTCAAGTTTTAGTGTTGTTCAAAGGTATCACTGGTGGCTATTAGCTAGCCTTGGCTGATAATTTTTGAGTAATACAGTAACAATGCCGTACTTCATTCAAGAAAAAATGATAATTCCAAATGAAATGATAAGTTTTGAGTTAATTGTGTTGATCATTGAATTGGTAGTGGTTATACCTAGCACTAAGACTAGGTAATTGAGACATACCTAGTACAAAGCCAGTACGTAATAAATTTCTTACTGACGGTAATAGTTTCAACATTTTGTTCAGTAAGGATGAGATATCCCTTGTGAAGGACTGCACAACTGTCATTTTAAGTGTCAGAGCGAGTTAGTATTATAGCTGCTTTAACCAATACTGACCATTGGTCAATAACATGTATTCAGAACAGATCTTATGTCGCGGGACAATTTACAACGATCTCGATCGATTGATTTTCATCTCCAGATCTTAATTCACTTGTTTACTTTCAAAGTAACATTATGATAGTAGTAGATCCCGCGATCGCTATCTTTTGAAATCTTTAAATAGTAATAGAACGAATAAGTACGCTCACGATCGCATACAAAGGATGCCTCTAAGTAGTGCTCCTAACGAGTTAAACGTAAAAAACAGTGAGGAGAGTTGGAGAGCACATACCGTGGCTATTAGGTCGCACTTTACGCACTTGTCTGTAGTCGTACCTGCAATTCACTTGTGAGTTGTTGAGGGGGCTATGGGCAGCTGATCTCAAAGGAGACTATCGTTGTATTGGTTTTGTAATAACCTAGAAGTCGTAGGAATAGAATCATGAATCATCCTAGAATCACAATATCACCAAAGCCACGAAAACCCAGCTCATACTTGTGTTCCCCATATTTCTATACGCAGTCGAGACCTGGATGCAGAAATAAACTGAGAGGAAATGAATAGACGCTCTGGAAATGTGGTGCTGGAGAAAATGCTTGGAGTGTCGTGGACTGAGTTTCGCACTGATATATCCATCCTTCAAGAACTCTGTATCAGGCAGCGTCTATCGGCTATAGTCCAAGCGGCGTGTCCCGACGAGGAAACGACTCTATCGAGCGGCTTGTAGTTCAGGGTAGAGTGGAAGGACCGAGAGCGCGCGGCAGGTCGCCCATGCGATGGACCGACCAGATTAAGTCTGCAGTGGGTGGCCCATTGCATAAGTACACACGAAAAACAGCCGATAGAGATGGTTGGCGTCGCATCGTTAGGCAAATTATGGCAACCCGAAGTCTCACTGCTACATGTTGACCACGACCGCTCTGCCAAGAGTGTACCGACAAAGAAGAAGAAGTCGTAGACTCTATGTGAAGTGATGTGTGTTGGTCGTACCACTTGAGGTAATAACGATATGGGTGGCATGAGTGTCACTAGCTGCTGCAGCAGTCGTGCCATGAGCGTTGTAATTATGATCTAAGCTGATACGGTTTCTGATCAATAACTGCTAAGGCTTAGAGGAACCTTTCGATATCGGAGATCGTTATACACTGAAAGCTTTAAATAGATGCGCTTAGAACTAAGAAGTATACACACTAACGGTTTAGAAAGATGATGGTGGGTCACGTAATCATGTTGCAGTCAATGTTGATTTCGATAATGATGATTGATGAGCAAACTGTAGAAGTTTGAGTAATTCAGTCTATCGGCCGTAGTGTATGTTCAACCGTACCAGTGGTTAAGCATAGTCGTAGCCGTAAATCGGTATATCTTGAGGCAACACAAGTAGTCCGTAGGTGAGCGATATTGCTTTTAGTCCTGTCCGAGGTCTGGTCTAGATAGACCGTTGTGTGAGAGCAAAGCGATTGCTAAAATAATAAATCAAAGAGCACACAATTGCAGTAGAGTATACCTACTGGTCATTTAATTGACAAGCAGTAGAATATAGGTACTGGTCATTAAATTGACATACAGTAGAATATACCTACTGGTCATTCAATTGACAGGCAGAAGAATATACCTACTGGTCATTTAATTGACAAGCAGTGGAATATACCTACTGGTCATTAAATTGACAGGCAGTAAGATATAGCTACTGGTCATTAAATTGACAGTCATCAGAGCATGACAGTAATAGCAGTAGATTATACCTACTGGTCATTAAATTGACAGTCATCAGAGAATGGCAGTAATAGCAGTAGATTATAACTACTAGTCATTAAATTGACAGTCATCAGAGAATGACAGTATTAGCAGTAGATTATACCTACTGGTCATTAAATTGACAGTCATCAGAGAATGACAATAATAGCAGTAGATTATAACTACTGGTCATTAAATTGACAGTCATCAGAGAATGACAGTATTAGCAGTAGATTATACCTACTGGCTTCAGTAAAGGAGCTAGCTGATCTGTTTCACAAAGAAGAATATGAGAGTGGACTGGTTGGATTAATAAGTCGAAGACAAAAGTCATGCTCACGGACATATCCGGTCAACTCTCTAGAACGAAAGAACTCGCGGACCTAGAATTTGTCAGCGAGTTTATATACCCCGGATCGCTACTTCCTGACCGGGGAGGAACTGAAAGAGAGATCAGGAGAAGGACTCAAATGGCCAAAGCGGCGAAAGTAAGCTGACACATATTTGGCAGGGCAGAAATGTCAACAATGTGGTAAGATGAGACTAGTCTGGACACTGGTTTCTCGATATCCCTTTTCGGATCGGAGTCGTGGACGATTCGGGCAATAGAACGACAAAAGATAGAAGCTATTGAGATGTTGTGGTGGCGAAGAATGCTCCGCATACTATGCATAGCCAAGAGAACGAACAAATCTATCCTTGATCAACTAGGCATAAAAGACAGACTCACCACGCTCTGCTACCTACTACACCAGCGCTGCTGCGGTATGCTGCTAGCCACTTTGGTCACATTTGCCCGTCGAGAACCAGACAATCTAGAGAAGTTGGTGGGAAGGCGGATGGAAAAAGACCTCGCGGCTGGTCACCTAACCGCTGGTCAGACCAGGTAACCGCCCTCACTGGACTCTCTGTTACAACCGCCCTAAGAGAAGCTGAGAATCAACTGAAGTGGTAGAACATCGTGCATAAAGCCCTGAGGGCCTTTCAGGGACGCGACCTTCAGTAATGAAGAACGCGACCAAAAAGAGATACCAACTAGTGGTAAAGGAAAAACATCGGGAGGAAACCGACATGTTAAATCAGCAGCAGTGGTACTTTTATGTACTGGGGTCCTCCATGGTATCAGCCATGACAGCTATATCATCGATGAACCAAAAGTGAGTGATGTGCTCGCCGTTGACGTCGATGCCTGGCCCTCTCCGTTCCGGAGCCTTGAAGGCGTCCTCCAGTGCAGCGGTGGATGGTTTCGGAGGTGTGGCGTCTCCCTGTTCTACACCTCGCTGCGGAGGGATGGGTTTCGGGGCCAGGTCGCAAGGTGGAACTAGCGTAGTGGCGTTTTTGTGCAGGCGCTTCGGTACCTCGATGTACCGGTGGTCAATTTGGCGCCGTTGGAGGGATTGCAGTGCAGCCCAAGTCTCGATCAAGTCGAGGACTTTCATGTGGTCCACAAACGCTGAGTGGAAAGGCAGGTTGTACTCTTCGGTCCTTAGCCTGCCGCAGCGTACATGTGTGGTCTACGGTGCTGGACCCTGTTCGGAGGCCAGCTTCTTCGGGAGGCTCGAAGTCGCCGGGCCTGCGCGAGAGACTATTTCGTGTATTAATTTATTGGTTCCAGGTAACTAATTAATAACATGAGTTCTCAACTAACGTTAGAGTCTCTTTTATCTGTTCTGTGGTTAGAGTAATGTGATGGTGAGGGGTAACCTGCATCAGTAGGCCGAGATGGGAATCAGAAAATAGAATAGAAGAGGAAGAGAAAGGTTAAAAGGAAACAATAAATTAAATCAGTTAATGGTTTTTTAAATATTACTGTGCTGTCATTTTGTTATGCCAGAGATGCCAATTAATTATTAATACAAATAAGAATTTGCTAAAAATCTTATATATAATTCTGGTGACATACAACTGGTTAAAACAAGGAAGGGAATGTAGTGTATGTAGATATCAATAGATCGCGCTACAAGCCGATAACAGTATTGTAGTGTTACCTCGTGCGCATATGCCGCTTGGTTATAAATACCGGTCCGAGTGGTGGGGCGATCAGTTGTTATCAGACTGTCGGCCTGTGCGGTAGTGCGTTGGCGAGTCAACTATTAATATTGATAAATGTGCATATTTTACAATTTGCCTTGCCGTTTCCAACTACGTTCGGGTCGGTTTCCAGTCTAATCGTATGCAGCTGACTACCTAACTCGTAACTTACCTCCACAACCCAGTTACAGATAGTTCACCTCATCTGTACGCGCGGCGCCATGTGTGCGTGTGCTTGTAATTATACATTATGCATTTGTGTGGCAGTGACGCGGCAGTCATCGTCTGAGCAAACAATCACCCACACATGCTTACCCTCACATAGCGCCGCGCGCAAATATGAGTTGAATTATCTATACTAGGTAACACAATACCCCTTGGCGAGTCAGGTGGTCGGGCTTTTTGACTACCGACAACTCGTTATGACTTTCAAAGATATTAGAATGATAACGAGGCACGGAGGGATCATCAAATAGTATATTAACACCCTAAGTACATTATATAATATTGTTAAAGTCGTTTAAGTATGTATATAAACGACTTTAAATAATAACTAAAAAAGAACTTACAATTCGTCCTCCATCATGTTTAATATCTTTCATCTCGTCCGTTTATACAGGCATATTTCTGTCACACATCGATCACATAATCAATCTATAACCTTTTATAATACAGACACATTACGTTCGAACAAAAATCTCAATGCAGGTAGTGATTGAGCAACCCAATTCACATTGTACAATACGTAACCCAGGTTGCAGGCTATAATCTAAGCCCGGTTGCTGTAATGCGTTAGCAACCGCTAATTGATAAGTAGTAAGTAAAGTGGTGACTTGGTGAGCTGAGTGGGTACTTATGAGTTTGTGGGTTAGGGGGCTCGTGGGTGGTTTGCGTGTTGGGTGTTTGAGTAAATGGGACTGTGGTTGGAAAACGTCAAATTGGCGTGGAAAAAGCTAGATTAAAATATAAGTTTTTTATGACTACAACATTTGGTCGCAGTCGCAATCTCACAAAATTTAGAGAAATAACAGACGCTCTATCTAGACTAAGGCCGAGTTTCTCACCTCTTAACTATCGCAGAGTTAATGTGAAAAATTGCCAAGCACGCGTTGTCTGCTGTGATTGGGTGTTGAAAATTCATTCAAACAATCACAGTAGATAACGCGTGCTTCACAATTTGACGCAATCATTCTGCGATAATTTAGAGGTGAGAAACTCGGCCAAAGTGTCTTGCGTGTTTGACGTCAGCGAAGGCGATGTTCGAAATGCCAAAATGTAAGGGATTGACCACGTGGCATTTCAATAGAGTTTTTAACATTTCTAGAACCTCAAGTATTTTTGACAGAATACGAGAGAGATACTAAGATGCGAAAGCGAATGCAGTCCCTTAAAATATGGGAATTGACCCACAGCACAGAACTAGTAAGAAAACAGCTTTAGCAATGGCTATGAAACGCTCTAAAGATCCACATCATTTTTAGGGTTCCGTACCCAAAGGGTAAAACCGGAACCCTATTGCTATGACTCCACTGTCTGGCTGTCTGTCACCATGCTGTATATCATGAACCGAAGATGAAGCTAGACAGGTGAAATTTTCACAGATGATGTATTTCTGTTGCCTTTAACAACAAATACTAAAAACAGAATAAAATAAATATTTAAGTGGGGCTCCGATATAGCAAACGTGATTTTTTTGCCGTTTTGTGCGATAATGGGACGGAACTCTTCCTGTGCGAATCCGACTCGCACTGGGCCGGTTTTTTAAATACGTAAGTATGGCCAATGGCCTCCTACCTTTTCTTTTAATTTAACCTACAATATTTTTATCGACGCTGATAATGTCTAACCTCAGAGGTCCCATGGGCTCCACCTGGCCGATGCCATTTAAGCACGGATAAGGGTCTAATGAATCATCATAATTCCGCAACACAATAATTTATAACCCGTTGTCATCACAATCGTACGAAGAAGCGTGTATCAACAACACTAAAAACCAACTTCAATCAACCTTTCAACGACTAACAATAGTCGTCAAGCGTAAGTAAAACCTATTCAATTATGTAAACCCCATAGTTTTCTTACTGCGTCCCATAAAAAGAGCACTTTCATTGTTCATCCGTATCCGACACATGTTTCTTGTGTGTTACGTTTTATTACGAAGCGAGGAGAATAAGTAATGCTGAGCTAAGTATGCAAACAAAGCGATTGCAGCAAAAACGAGGAGTTATGATTGTATCGAGTAAATGTAAGAGTCAGAAGTCCCTACGTAAAACCTCACTATTTTATAAGCTTTTTTTTAACTTGTAATGTATGTATTTATGTGTGTAAGTGTGTTCGGGTCAAATCTTGCAACTGAATTTTAAAGCAGTTATCCTCCAACGATTAAGATTAAACTTTGCATACACGTTTAGTTTGGATGACAATCCTAAGTGACGTAATTCTAAATCCAATATGGTGGACGACCCAAGATGGCGGACCAGTTATTTTGTGCAATGCCATAATATAGATATCAAATGAAAGGGATTGCTGAGAAGAATACAAAAAAGTTGTTAAAAAAAAAAGTTAAATTATAAAATCAAAAAACCCGACTGCTTCAAAAGTGAACTAAAAAGTCGTAAACAAGGAAAAAATCATGCTGTGCAGTCGGAGGATACATACGCGCGAGCTGGCTGACCAAAACTAGATGTATTCTCCTCCTGCACAGCATGATTTTTTCCTTGTTTACGACTTTTTAGTTCACTTTTGAAGCAGTCGGGTTTTTTGATTTTATGATTTAACTTTTTTTATTCATAACTTTTTAGTTAGGTTTTTTTCGAATTAGATACATTTAAGCATATAAGTGTTATATATTCTTGAAATCACCTCTTAAACCTCTCACCCTTTATTTTGATACCCCACACGATGGGTTTGGAAGAAAAAAAAATTTGGGCCCCCACAATATGGCGCCCAAAAGCCGCCATTTTTCCATTGTCCAATTTTAATGTACCCTATGACACTCGCAGGGTTAAGACGAATTGATTGACGTATGAATAATCAAAATCGCCCAAAGCGTTTGGTCTCTGGAACGCCATATAGGAACATACATACATACATAGACCGATAAACACATTACCCTCCTTCGGCAGTCGGGTAAAAAGAGATTTAAAATGTATTTTTTTTAAACTTTAGCGACCTTTCTAATATCGATAAGCGATTTTTACAAGCTTTTACTCTTAACAAGGTAATATCCTTGCTTTCATGTGTCCGGCAACTAGTATTCGATTTTCGAACACTTCCTGTAGCCTTATTGCGTAATGAATTCGACAAGGCGAGATAAAAGACGCGATGTGGATTACCGTATATGTGATTCGTCGATTTTTCATACTCGTTGCTTGCTTGCCTTGCCGAATTCATTACGCATTATGGCTGTTGGCATCCAATACAAACTTTATATACAACTAGTATTCGATTTTTCCAACCACTTCCTGGCATCCGATTAAGTTGAAACTTGGCGTAATTATGTAATTTTGATAACATTTAAATAATAATGGTACTATGTAGCTAGCCTCATGAGGGAACCTGAAGGTGGCCATAGCAACTCCTCAACCAGATAAGATAGCACCATCATATTTGGAATCATTGGATATGTACTGTAAAACGACATTAGATTACGTACTTTTTAGCCCAATAAAAGCTTGTTTTAAAAACGATTTTTAATTTGTTAGTACTAAGTGAACTTGCATGTATGGACGCAATGCGACTGATTAACACTTGAAATTTTCATAGCAAATAGCATTGTCGCCTATCGACTCAATTTAAATTGCGTCGCGCCATCAAGAAGGTCCCTTAAAATAACCTAAGACCAGAAACTGTGAAGAACTCGTTTGGGTTTAGTATTCCTCCTTTACCGTAGACAAAAAGAAGAAGAAGAAATTCAAAGCCCTCACGATGATTCTCGAAGAGATAAGCACCATAACTGTGTAAGTTCAAAGAGTAGGGTATGGATTGTTTCCATTGCTTCATATGTTCAAAAATCCGTCCACTCGACAGCGTAAAACACGCAACGAATATTGTTAAGTTACTAAAATAAAAGGGAAGGAGTTTACTACGTAGTGTTAAATCAGATACGCATTTAGGGTGCTCAATCTCAACAGTGATGGCAGCATTAATCCTTAATAAAACCCACAGCACAGTCAACATAGCGGGGTTAATTTACGTCTATTTAACTACGATTGAAGTCGAGTAACGCGAATCGATATAAGTTTGACAATTATGTGTTACACCTATTGAAATATTAGGCAGTGCTGATTGAGCTATATAATATGGATGGTGTGTTTTATGTCATAGGAATAGGCATTTAAAATAATTTTCATATATGTATTGTAAGTTTCGTGTTTATAAGCTATCTCGGTACTCTACAGATGCAATCGACTCCTTCATTCTTTTCCAAAGACGCTTTAATTTTTATATTTCAGCAGCAGCAGTTCCTTGCACAGAATATTGATTGTTATGAAGAGCGAATATTAGCCATCTCTTTATTTCAAAACAGTGTGTACGCAGCCTGTGAAGCAACAGTGTGTGCCGCACGCCGCACTCAAAGCATCGAGAGATTTATTTTTGGAAACCGGATCCTAGATTTTATTTTGATGCACAAAATGGCCTCGCCCAGTTTAACGACCTGCTTGACCTTTGACATTGAAACTTATGGCACTAGAATTTTATTAGCACCTAGGGATTTGTAGAATTTGAGACTACTCCTTAACTTTGTAGAGCAACAAAAAACCCTTTGCTTTTTCCTTTGCCTTTTGGTGTCAGAGGATAACTAAACGCTAAACATTGCAATTATCTGAATCAGATGGTTTCAAACAGTTATTACACACTTTATAATTGTAATCTTCACACAAAGCCCCCGATGCGTATAGATATTTCCTCTTACAACAGCGACCGGCGCCGCGGAGTGTTCGCTAGCGAGGTGTCATCAAAGGAAGTAAAGGATTTTGCAATATCCACTCTGTTACATGCTCATGTGATAATTTTTACAAATACAAAATGTTTTTAAGAGTTTTTAACCCTTTAGGTATCAGTGAGCGGTGCGGTCGTGTTAGTGGAGGAGCCTTTGTGAGACTTGGAAACATGCCTACATGTTTTCTCTTTCAGGACGTATATTGTATCATTCCCTAGTCTATTCCCTGAAGTACATAGGTGTCTAAAGGAATACCCATTTTTAGCAGATATGTTTTACCTAGTGTTCCAGCTATTTCTGACGTAATTTATACGGAATTGATTTCGTCACTTCTTTTTCCCTAAGTGGATTAGGGCGGGCCGTTTGGTGGACATTTTGCCGTTCAAAAATTTCTGATCCTCAGCTTGATTTGAATTGGAAGATAAATGATTTTCTATTGATTCCGATAGTGTACCTATTTCTAGAAACTAACTATAGGCCAAACACGTACTTTAAAGACTTTGCTGCATTCGAGTAAATGCTGCGAAATAAGAGCTATCAAAATTAAAATAACCCGTAGCCAGTGGTGTCTTATCCTATACAAAGAAACTGTCCCTACGTTCTGTACTGATTATACTGATTATGTTTTGGACAACGATCGCGTTCGGTTTCGATCCACAGATATATCTATGGTGATCTATCTATCGCCGTGGAACGGAAACGAACGTGATCGATTTACAAAAAAATCTCGGTATAATTCTTTGTATGGGATGAGGCATCTGTATGCTAGTATTATATTATCTGAAACATTTAATAGGTATAGTTGGTAAGATAATACTAGGGACAAACATAAATTATAACATAATAAAAATGGTCATTATGTATGTACCTACCTATTACAACGCAATTTGCACATAGTCAGTAGACCTGCGGTTAAGACAATAGAAAATTAAAGTAAATAAACAATGAAAACAAACAAAAGGAAATAAGCATTGTCCCTATTGTTTGCGAAGATTATCATGTGTTGTCTTCCTATTAGTCTGCGAGTGTTCACTGCTACAGCAGAGATGGCGCAAGCCCACATAGATTATTTTTTTCAATAAAGAAAAACCGTTTTTTTTTTTGTTTGTATTCATCCAAAGACTTCGCCTGCTCTGGGTGAACCAGGAGTGAGACTTTTACTGACTAAACCCACCCGTGTTCCTTCAGTTGCTTGTGCCAGGGCCGCGGTAATTCTATTTCAAATGTATCCGTGACCCAGACAGGACTTTGTCCAAGCTGGTAATCAAACCCCGGATTTCATGCTCAGCAGCAGCGTTTGCGACTACTAGACTAACAAAGCAGTCGGGCCAGGTAAAGGATTAGTAGGTACTTTAGTATAGTAAGGTCGCTGTCACTAAAGTCACTCGCAAGGTGCTTGCTGAAGAGGCTCCAGAGATTTTTGCCCTTGAACACCAAATTTCCCTTGCCCATACTCTTATTCAGTCCATCATCGACTACGCCGACGCCTGTTATTTTGATGCCACCGAGGAGCTTTTAAATAAACTTGAGCGTTTGCAAAATATATGTATTGGTTTTGTTTTCAATCCCAAAAGTATGATCATGTTTCAGGCTTTCGCAAAATGCTCATGTGGCTCCCTATTCGACCTCGCAGGAACTCTTGGAATTTGTTCACAATCCTACAACACCTTCCTACCTCCGCGAACGCGTCTCCTACTCCCGTCCTTCCGATGGCCTTTGCAGGTCGCGTCTCCTTGAAACACCTCCCAACACTACCGACTTTTAATCCTACTCCTTTACTGTGCACGTGGTGCGGTTTTAGAACTCGTTACCGCCTGATATTAGGGACTGACAAACTCTTGCAGTTTTTAAAAAGAGAGTGAAAGAGCATTATCTTTCCATTCCGTCATATCTTAAATACTATTTTGTTAGTATTTATTATTGTAATATTTATTTTAATAATATGCAAGAGTATATATTATTAATTATCCATACTGTATTCTTCTATTTATTTATTTATTTATTATATGCTTTATTGTACACCATAAAATAACATTATAAAAAGAAACTTAAAAGTAATACAAATACAATGGGCGGCCTTATCGCTTTCCGCGATCTCTTCTAGGCAACCTGGTATGGACAGTAATTGTCTGAACTTGAAGTGGGGTTGTCATTGGTGTGACATTAACATTGTGAAAACTACATTATAATAGATACACAGATAAATACATATGCTATGTAATATATACATAAATACATACATACTAAATATAATGGCAACAAAAAAAAAGAAAAAGAATGATGAATGACTCTAATGACTTCTATGTGATTTGTTTAATCTATTTTCTTTTTATTTCTCCTCTACACACGGTGTCTACATATCTTTTTTTCAATTCTCCTCTTGCTGGAAGAGATTTCGTTAGAAATAAGCATACCTTTGTACCTATTTTCTGTTCCTTCTTCTTGTCTATTTATTGTGTTTGTACATTAGTTGTTAAATAAATAAGATTGTCTAATTAAATAATCGGTAAGTACTATGAGGAACGTAGCTGCAGGAGCTCAAATGACAAGCAAATAGAATTTTAAACTTATATCTATTATTTCATGAGTGTGCCTTGCCACATAGACTATTGCTTAGATAAAATACCTATAGATTTAGCCTTAAAATGAGCTTGATTGATAGAGCGAGATCGCTAATTGGCAGCCCCATGTAAATAATAAGGACAAAAGATTATTTTTTGTCTTTGTCACCATGGCCGGCTTTTGTTGTTTGTCAAACGCTAATATCACGGCAGGTTTGACAAACTAACTCGGTCGTGTTTGATTTTTTTGTGATTTCGCGGGATTAAGTGTTTATTGAGACAAGGAATTGGGTTATTTATAGATAGTGCGATGGTGGGTTGAAGTGTTCTAGGCTGTAAAAGCCAAAGTGTTATTGTTATTGTTGTTTTATGTGCGGCCACGCCATGGCTCCATCTATAGGTACTTTATCTAAGTTGCCTTACCAGGCGGCTCTTACAGTAATGTCATGTAAACGAAACAAAAATATCTTCAAATATTTCTAGCATTCCAGATTTGATTATTCTCCCAAAACGTGCCAGCTTTATAAGAGGCAAGGAGGTCACCCTCCTTACAGTACCTTACCTTTATTTAATGCATAGGTAAACCAGATAGCATGATTGAACGTCCAATGCAGGTACCTATTACGAGTACCTAGTTCGCTAGTAAAAGTGATCAGTGCATTCCGATCGGTTACAGGTATTTTGGTCTACTTAATGACAAAGTTGCGCTGTCTGCAATGTAACGCTACTTCGAAGATAACCGCCATGTATTAGCTGCTTGGTTGGATTTACACATAAGTAGGTACCTTAAGTACCTACCTAGTCTGGATACCTACCTAAATGTGAGGTTGATAGAGTTGCCAAATATTTAGTAGTAAAAAAACTAAAACAAGACTACAAAAATTGCATTCTGAAAAGTATGAAACGAAAATATTCTTAGCCATGGTCGTATGCCACCTTTGCTGTTATAATGTATTGTTGTATAAACCAACCGCACACGACCACAACCATACGACATATTAGATATTATTTCGCATACGTTAAGTAAAAGTTATTAGGGAACTGATGAACATACCGACATAAATGCTTACCAGTTAAAAAGCTTTTTAACCTAAAAATAAACCGACTTTCAAAACAAAAATCTACAAAGCGAAAACATACTTTCTTTTCCTAATAAATTAATAAAGTTATTTTTTCGCTTTGTATTGTTTTATTTTGAAAGTTAAAATGCTTTTTATTTTTCTCTTTTTAGTTTTTGTAAGTACATCCTATGACGATTCCAATAAGCCCATACACGACTAGGATACATTGTTTTATTTCGGAGTTCCAGTCCTAGTCTACCTTCCGGCTTCAAAATCAGATCAGTTCGATGGTACATTTTGCATAAGTAGGTAACATTTAATTATAAGTGGGTATTTGCTTCATCATAGTCGGTTAACTATTCGAGATAGCTTGTACCCGTGACATACTTAATATTAAGGAGTTCCAGTGGCCATCTGTGGTCTTCTTCATCAGCTTCTCTTCACCAAATCAAGACGAAGTCCTAAGTTCTTCTCTTCTTTCTGAGTGCAAATGATTGCATTTTTGTTGAAAATACCAAAATCGATATATGTCTGCCTATAATATTTGAGGAGTGCCCTCGATTTCCATGGGATCCCATCATCAGATTCTGACTTGGAGACAATGGGACCACCTGGTAAGTAATAAAAAAAAGAAGAAATTGTCAAACCGGTCCAGGCGTCCACATCCACATCCAGGCGAAAACATAAAAAAAGATGCCGACAAATTGAGAACCTCCTTTTTTTTAAGTCGGTTAAAAATCATAACTGTACGGTACGGACGTGATCGCTCGAGGTAGATAGGTATTCTGGAGGTTGTAAAGCTCCTGCTCGAACGCGTTGACGCCCCTGCACCTATAGTTCAGTTGTCATCGGGAATTATTGACCCTGGGAGTTGCTTGAAGGCTGCCTAGTGTGTTAAGGTGAAGGCGTGATGTCCAGAAAATAAAAGACTTAATTCTTCATGACTATTTGCCGTTTTTCCATGGTCTTCGTTACACAAAGTTACGTGGATTTAACTAAGTTAAAATAATGGCTACAAATTGGACGGTGTGCCTGCGCACTATCCTTTTAACAAACTTTACCTTAACGAGGGCCTTGAATTTGCATGCGCGCAAATTTTTATTTACAAAGATTTTTCACTATATACTTAAGCTATAAACTGACAGAAACTCCCCTTCCACTGAACCGATTTCGATCAAACTTGTATGGTTGGATAGGTCTCGAGATGGCTTTTGGACCTTGGACCCTCTTCCAGGTGCCCAACTATTACCTTCAGGGAGTTCTTGCAGGAAGAACACTGAAAAAGGGGAAGTTCTGTCAATTTCTGGGTTTACATGCTACTTTCTACTACAACTATACAAAAAAGGAGTACTTTTGCCCGTTTTTGTAACAATTTTAATTTATGCTCGGCTCCTATTGGTCGTAGCGTAATGTTATATAGCCTATAACCTTCCTCGATAAATGTACTATCGAACACAAAAATACTTTTGCTGCATAATCCCCTGGGGGACTGAAATAGGGGATTCTAGTGGAACGAGTGCATTTTAGTGCTAGGGTACCAGCAAGGGTCTTGAAGCCCTTCTACTGGGCTATCTAAATGTTGTAGTTCTATAGCTTCTATAGTTTCTATAGCTACGTAACGAGTTTTCTAAGCACGTACTTGAGGAAAATGTGTTTACCTTTTCAGAGTGAAACTGTATTAAACCCGGCTATGTACTGTTGTTATGTACAGTTTTTCAGCCATAGCATCAAGGTATACTATCTAGAACACCTAGACGGTGTTTCGTAACAAAATAATGTGTGTAAGGAAAATAATACGATTGGCATGTGAGTAGAACGCACATACCACTACTTGCGACCCTGCCATTTTGAGGGGGTCTAAATGAAAATAAACAAAATATTTTTATTTCCCTAAACTATTACATACATTATATACTTAAGGTTTTTTATGTATAATGCTAGTAAATAAGCTTACTATGTAAACTATAAGCTATGTGACGCCTCGTTGCAAACAATAGCCCTCCTTTTGGCTACGCCGCAGTCGGGTATAAAGCTGCAATTTAGCTTAGGAAACCTGCGCCTTATAGTTAATCTTAGTCTGAAACCGCCAACCCGGATTGAGCAGCGTGGTGATCTGCTCCTGTCTTCTCTTCGTCCTGCAATGGGACAGTTACAGGCTGATATTATTATTTAATTATTTGTACTTAAATTTTGGGACAATGTAAAAGTTACAAAGCAAACATTTACTTATTTTAAGACTCCAATTTTATACTCCGCCTTGCGTCTACATAATATGTCTTCAAACTCCAAGTAGTCGCATGCACGACTGCTTTTGGGTTCAATCCCCATCTAAACGGACAAGCAGTTTGAAATTTTGTCCGCCCACGCCCAACATATTAGTGTCCTTAATCCTCACAGAAAACGGTATGATAGTGATGACGCTGACGTCATATTATGACGTCATTTTTGCTGTCTCGCCAGGAAAGTTTTTTTTTATTTTTTACGTTACTTAATAATATTATGAGTCTTACCAGAGATAGTACGTTCATGCACTGATCGTGACCATCGGGGTGGTTTTAGTGAGGAAAGAATCTCCTGAACCCCGATCTCATCCACAAAAGATTGGAAAACTTTTGAAGGTTTTGAAAAACAAATACAAACTGAGTCCTATGATTGAAAATAACACAAGCATTTGCCTGGTGCACACTATTGACTATCGACCAATACGTGGGACACTCAGAAAGTTTTGCGAAACTAAAAAAAATTGTTCTATACGTACATATATTTTTATTAAATCTTTTCAAAGTACTTTCCACCAGCCTCTATACAAAGATTCATGCGCCTAAACCAGTTTTCAAAACACTTTTTCCAGTCCGCCGCAGACACCTCGTTTACAGCCTGCTCGAACGCAGCCAGCGCATCTTCCGGCGACGAAAATTGTATCCCTTTGAGCTGATTTTTTATTTTTGGGAATAAAAAGAAGTCACACGGTGCTAGATCAGGGCTGTAAGGAGGGTGACCCAGGAGTTTGACTGGCGTGCTGTCCAGGAAGTCCCTCGTTTTGAGTGCGGTGTGCGCAGGTGCATTGTCGTGGTGGAGCAGTAGCCCGCGGAGCCCTGTGTTTGGTCGCTTGTTGCTTATAACAGAGAAAACTTCTGGCAAACATTTGGTAGTATACCATTCGGCATTAATGCTTCTTTGATCCCGTAAGGGAATTGATACCAAGTGGCCAGTCAAATTAAAAAAGCTAGCGATCACAATCTTACCCCCGCTTCTAGATCGCTTCACTTTGGTAGGCGTTGGCTCATTTTGAAACACCCAAACAGTCGACTGGCGCTTGGTTTCTGGGTCGTATTGATAAATCCAGGACTCATCACCTGTAACGATGTCGTAAACACGCCGAGACGAGCCTGCTTCAAATTTGTTAAGCATATCACGGCACCATTCCACCCGGGCCTGCTTCTGAGCATCGGTGAGGTTGTGCGGCACCCAGCGTGATACTATCCTCCTCACGCGAAGATGGCTGTGTAGAATCTCGTGAACGCTTCCCGATCCAATCTTCAATATGTGTTGAATCTCCTGATATGTAATTCGCCTATTGTCTTGGATTAAATTTTTCACTGCTAGCACGTTTTCTTCAGTAACAGCCGTCAAAGGGCGACCGCTTCTTTCGTCATCCCCCAAAGTTGGTCGACCGCGCTTGAATTCGTTATACCAACGATACACGGTTGCCTTGGAAGGGCCTTCATCCATGAATGCCATTTGAAGTCTATCGTACGATTCATCCGGTTTCAGGCGACACTTGAAATCGTATAAAATCATAGCTCTAAAATGTTCCCGGCGCAGATCCATATTTCAGTGAGACACAATACTTTGAATTAACTCGCAAAAAATGTGGAGGGAAATTTTGAAATTGGAACTTACTTATTTTTACTTATAAATAATCATATTTTCGAAAAACATTATAACTGGCCAGTCTCCCATATATAAAAACTTTTTTTCGCAATACTTTCTGAGGGGCCTGGTATCTATCTCAACATGTTACATTACCTATACACAACCGCAGCCGGTATTTTAATTAAATTGATCACTATCAGAGGCAATTTGATAGCTTTGTAATTAATAGAGATGCTGCGAATACTCGATATATTATTCGGTATTCGGCATTACTCGATATTTTTATGTTATTCGTCGAATACCGAATAATAGTATGTATTATTCGACATTCGGCGAATAGTGGTATATACAAAAATAATTTTACAACTCATCGTCATCTGCCTAGCCTTTGCTCAACTATATTGGGGTCGGCTTCCAGTCTTACTGGATTTAGCTGAATACCAGTGTTTTACTTGAGTCGACTGCCTATCTGACCTCAACAACCCAGTAACTGGATAACACGGCACCCCTTGGCAAGACTGGTGTCAGATTTCAAGCTTCTGACTACCCGTAACGACTGTCAAAAATCTTTAAATAACAGCCGGGACCAACGGCACGTACTTTCCGAGACACGGAGGAAACTCGGTATCAAAGATTACTATCTCGGTATGTTGAAATGGTCACCCATTCACGGACCGACCTCGTCAAGCGTTGCTTAACCTTGATGGTCGACCAGTGCGGCTGTTATTATTTAGCCACGAGCTCCGAGTTGTAAACATAATTTTACAACTATAGACTTAAAAATAATAAAACTTTTATTACTCTTTAAAAATAAAACACACTTATGTATTATTATCATTAATTTATAAAGTATGCTAAAATTCAATAATGTTGGAGTTAAATATCTTAGCTTCCCCTCGTCAGTCGACAACTCTAATTTAGAGTACAAAATTTTTGTCGGATTCGGTCACGCAATCTAAATTAGATTGTTTTGGCGCGCGTTCGTTTTGACGGTTTTATTCTGCCTAATGCTTGGTCTACACGCGTGTAAATACGCATACATGTTCGGCCATAGACAAGGATGACGTAAATTCATTCAAATAACCGGCAACATCGATACTCGCTTCTTAAAGATTTTTTCAAGTCGCCACATCTCAGTAGACGTCCCGACTAGAGCTTAGTGACGTGGCCGCCTTTGTTTTGGTGCCATTTTTTTTGTAAATTCTTCTGTGAGTGAGTTTCTGGCGAAAGAAAAATATGGAACGGTAAGTGATGAACAGTTTTTACCAGCGGCATTGTGTGTTTGACCTAAATTCCATCAGAAAAATGAATTTCAGCAAAAACAGTATTCCATTGTTCTCGCCGCGCCAGCCGTTGACCTTTTTTTCTCGGGAGTGTTTTGTTTAGTGATTTTGCAAAATTCTTATCAAACTATCGTTGTTATTATTCCTACACTAATTAGTAACGCCTCGGAAGCCGCTAATTGAAGTGATAACGCCGGTACTTTGATTTTAGTAGAAAACAAAAACATTTGACCCAAAAATTCACCGGGAATCGTGACGTCACAAACGATATTTCTGCGACCTTGAAACACTGGATGTGGCATACGGATTTTAGTACCTGTAATATTTTTAGGAGACTGTTTTTTGTTGTGGGTCGTTTCTTATTGCTTTCTTTCTACTTTTGGATGTGCGTTTTAATTATTTTTTTTTCAGGGTGCGCCTCGCCTGATCCGCCATCTTCGCCTGTGCGCGGGTGCGCCTCGCCTGATGCGCCATCTTCGCCTGTGCGCGGGTGCGCCTCGCCTGATCCGCCATCTTCGCCTGTGCGCGGGTGCGCCTCGCCTGATCCGCCATCTTCGCCTGTGCGCGGGTGCGCCTCGCCTGATCCGCCATCTTCGCCTGTGCGCGGGTGCGCCTCGCCTGATGCGCCATCTTCGCCTGTGCGCGGGTGCGCCTCGCCTGATCCGCCATCTTCGCCCGTTTTTTTTTTTAAACGGAAAGATTCTCGTCTAGGACGATGTCTCATTGTTCAGTTTTAATTTTGAGTCATGAGTGCAAGTACGCACAGTGCGCTCAGTACTGCGTGTCGCATCCATGTTACCGTAGATCTTTGTATGTGTTTTTTTCGTAAAATTTATCATCTTGCTGATTGTTTTTTGTAATGTTTTTTTTAGGCAACAAGCCTTTGTTTTTTGTATTTTCATTAGTAAATATCATCATCATGTACATTGTGCAATAATATTTCAAAGAAATACAATAGTACTTGCTCTGTGTCCAAATTACGAAAGGTCTTTGTTTTGTTATCATTTTCAAGTGTTTACATTGTGACTCATTGTTCGTAACCTAAACAATTCTAACACCTAAGCCCTTGTCTGCGATAAGAATGTGTTTCAAATAGCGTAATAGGATACTATACCAAGCCATGTGGCTGACAGATTTCAAGGAACCAAAATGTAAACATACCATTTTTTTTTGTCGGCGGCCGACTCAAGTACCTGGAGCATAATTTTGTAAAGATTGTGTTTTGAAAAATATGTATGGGGAGGTGTAATCTAATGATTGATTTATGTGAAATAGAGTGTTCTTTTGTAAATAAAATAAAAACTTATTGAAATAATGGTTTATTTTTTCATTTCTAACTACATTTGTACACAAAACTGGGAAAAAATCCCTTCCACTGACTTTACACATTTTTTGCAAATTTAAAATAATTCCAAACATGAAAATTCCATTTGAAACCTGATAGCTTAGTTCAATGACATTACAACAACATAAGTTTCATGTATAGCTCACATACAAAACTATCGAGATAAAGGCGTTTAAGTGGCGCGCGGCAAAACCGCGCGAAACTGCCCGGCCGGCCCCCGACCCAAGGTCAGTGCGGGCGTTTTTGCCGCGCGACTGAACAGAGGATATTTTTTTATATGTATATGTTCGCCATAGGGAATGGCGATAAATCGGTATTCGACTATTCGCTCTAACAACTATTCGCGGCATCTAGTAATTAATTCAAATCATTAACAATAGCGTGCACACGTATTATAACAATACGCCGCGTGCGCGCCGGGAACATATATTAACTGCACTAGTCAACTTGCCCAGCAAAATTATATTAGAGTTCAGTTCAAAATAGATCAACTCAGTGGTGATTTTATAATTTAAAAATTCAAATCCAAAATTAAAAATCAACTTTCTCACACACACATTATTTTCATTCACATTTGTTTTTGGGTTGTTTCTAACAAAATAGTGTGAACCCACCTTTAACAATGAGGGCTATCTCGTTTAAATTTGCCGCTAGGGGCGCTGGTGTAGAGTGAGGTTTTCAAAAAAGTCAAAATAAGTCACCGTTTTTAGGGTTCCGTACCCAAAGGGTAAAAACGGAACCCTATTACTGAGACTCCGCGGTCCGTCTGTCTGTCTGTCTGTCTGTCTGTCTGTCTGTCTGTCTGTCTGTCACCAGGCTGTATCTCATGAACCGTGATAGCTAGACAGTTGAAATTTTCACAGGTGATGTATATCTGTTGCCGCTACAACAACAAATACTAAAAACAAAATAAAATAAATATTTAAGGGGGGCTTCAATACAACAAACGTAATTTTTTTGCCGTTTTTAACGAAAATGGTACGGAACCCTTCGTGCGCGAGTCCGACTCGCACTTGGACGGTTTTTTATAGTAATTAATACTATACTTTTTTATTATTGTGAATATTTTCGAAATATGGCGAATGTACGGGATTTATATCAACCACTGTTTTAATAGATTTTTATGTTTCCGAAAATATAGAATCTTTAAAAAAAAAACAGGGCTGCGAAAAATTGTTGCATAGTCATGTAATTACTAACAATATGGACTTTAAAGTCTGCAAATAAAAGATTATTATTATTATGTCCTTTATTTTATTCAATTTCTTATTTTATACATTTTTAAATATTTTTAAAAAACACATACAAAAAAGAAAAACATTTAAAAATATAAAAAATAGAGGCCCACCGGTATCGGGAACAGGGTCCAAGCTACCGGCGGTCAGGGCTCCAGAGAGAGGAACCTCCTAACAATACGAGCCGTGTCCAGCAATACTGCTTTCTGGATCAGGCCTTTGACCCAGCTGCCTAACGAGAGCCTCCTAAGATGTTGGTCGAGGCTCGTGGCTATTAAGCCATTGGCCGACACGACTATCGGTACAATGATCGCTGTGTCCACATCCCACATGTCGACAACCTCGCGAGCCAAGTCAAGATACTTGATTTGCTTATCTTTCTCGGCTTTCACGAGGTTCCCGTCATGCGGGACGGTAATGTCAACAATCATTGCACGCCTCTCGATTCGGTCCACCACCACTATATCAGGCTTATTAGCGATAATCGTCCTGTCAGTGATGATGGACCGATCCCAGTACAATGTGATATTGCCATTCTCG
The DNA here is from genome assembly GCA_949775005.1 of Orthosia gothica. Lineage (NCBI taxonomy): Eukaryota > Metazoa > Arthropoda > Insecta > Lepidoptera > Noctuidae > Orthosia > Orthosia gothica. The sequence goes on from OX459044.1 coordinate 12,936,624, forward strand.
AGAACTGGGTCGGGCACATACCTGTAGTATGGCACCTCCGATACCACAAGAGTGTATTTCAGAGCAAGTTGCTGATGGATAATCCTGGCTCCAAGGTTGTGTTATGCAAGTACTCTTCGTTAGCTAGACGAGAACAACCAGAGATAATGTGGCGGATCGATTCACCCGGACGGTGACATGCCCGACAGATGTCAACCGTGCCATCCTTCACAATAAATCGCCGGTAGTTATTCGTCATGATAACTTCGTCCATAATTGCACAGACAAAACCTTCGGTTTCCCCAAAGAGGTCACCGAAACGCAGCCAGGCTACGGACGCTGACTGATCTATATCGGACCCATGTAGGGCCCGGAAAAAGCGTCCGTGAAGCTCCTTACTCTGCCATACCTCCCTGCGGTCGTTAGTGTCAAGCACTACAGGCTTGCGCCAGTTCTCATTCGCCAAGGAGAGCGGGGTGAGTCCCTTGTCCACTGCTACTACATCTCGATGCATTCCCACTACGGCGTGTAGAAAATATTCCCTGAGATTGCATATCTCGCGGTTGTGAAGATTCTTGGCATTTAAAAAGCCTCGGCCTCCACACTTCCGCGGGATATACAATCTCATGACCGACGATCGTGGGTGATGCATTCGATATGCAGTCAGCAGTGTACGGACCCGCCTATCCAGGGCGTCGAGTTCCGTTTGAGTCCATTTGAGTATGCCGAAAGAGTACATCAATACCGGCATGACCCAACCGTTGAAGGCGTGCACCTTGTTTCCACCCGAAAGAAGGCTATTGAAAACCTTTTTCAGGCGGCCAAAGAAGCGTTCCTTCAACGATTGCTTCATGTCAGTAGTGCTGATACCTAACGCTTCCGACATACCCAAATACTTATAGGTTTCGTTTGGAGAGAGGGATCTCAGGTTTATGGAATTCGCGAGTTGAATTCCCACGGATTCCACAATCTCCCCTCGCTTTACATGCATGACCGCACATTTGTCCACGCCAAACTCCATCCTGATGGTGCTACTAAAAGTTTCAGTTACCTTCAGTAGCTCCATCAGCTGAAGATTGCTGGGAGCAAAGAGCTTCAGATCATCCATGTAAAGGAGGTGAGATATAACCTGACCACCTCTCTTCAACCGATAGCCTAGTCCTGAATTCTCCAGCAGCATACTTAGAGGATTCAGGGCCAGGCAAAACCAAAGTGGACTCAAACTATCGCCCTGGAATATACCTCGCTCGATCCTTACGGGTTCGCTATTCCTCTGGATATTTCGACATCCTGGATAGCAAAGGACTTTGCTCCACTGCCCCATACACGACATCAGGAAGGTGCGTAGAGTTGTATCTATTTTATACAATTCTAGCACCCTCATGAGCCATGTATGAGGCACCGAGTCATAGGCCTTCTTATAATCTATCCAACATGTCGACAGATCCTTTCGGGAACGCCGAACCTGTTGGCTAATGGCCATATCTATAAGGAGTAGCTCCTTAGTACCGCGAGACCCGTTCCTGCATCCATTCTGAGAGGCCGACATGATGGAGTTATCGTCGACGTGTTTATTAATTTTAACTCTCAAAATGGATGTAAGAACCTTATAGACCGTCGGTAAACATGTAATAGGTCTATAATTTTTGGGTTCCGCGGTGCTACCAGACTTGTGGAGCAGGTGGGTAATTCCTGTTGTTAAAAACTGGGGTAGCGAACCAGACTCTAAGGCTGCCTGGAACTGAGATGCCAAACGAGCGTGCAACCTTTGTAGCCATTTTATCCAGAAGTTGTGCAGTCCGTCCGGCCCTGGAGATTTCCAGTTCGGCAACGGGCGGACTGCACGGGCTACATCATGGGCAATGATCATGATAGCCCCCATTTCTTGTATGGGATCGCAAGCTCGCTCAACCTCCCGAGTCCATTCACCTTCGGTGTGACTGACAGGCACCGACCAGATACTGCGCCAGAAGTTGAACATGGCGTCATCATCCGGCAGGCGCGTATCAGTCACACCTTGGTTGGGTCGCTCCCAAGCTCGGTAAACCCACCTTTCATTTCTTTGGAATGTGCGATTCTGGGTGTATCGCTCCACTCGCCGCCTATACCTACGAATACGGTTTGCCCATGCATACACTTTTTGTTTCAGGAAGTCGATGCGCTCCGTGACATGGGATGTGTAGTCTCGGGGGCTGACATCAGTCCCCGAAAACGCCCGTCTCACAAAGCGCATCACTCTTGGGCGAGTATTGCCCTCCCTGAAACAAATTAGTTTGCCAATGAGTGCTCTGGCCCCACCAATACGACGTTCGATCCTGCACTGCCAAGCTGGTACGGCTGGCGTCGGTCGTGTAGCATTGTCATCTGCAAATTTGACATGGGCTACACGACATGCCGCTACAGCCGCGCAGTACATGATCGAATGTGTATCAGTGAGGTCTTCGCAGTCTTCAAAGTAGTTTGATAACTGCGAATCCAGAACAGCCACCAGTGCCCTATTTTTGTTATGCATGGGCAAACGAGGTAATCGTGGCCTAAGTTCGGGTGGCATGTAGCGATATGCCCGAATAGCACACTCCAAAGCACTCCTTAATTCCTCACTGCACTGGGTACTTAATCCTGTCACTACTCTCCCCGTCAGCGTGGCTGGGAGTGTGGTTGGACTGTGGTTGCACCACAGCCTGCGACGATGGTGCAGTGACACCGTTACCCATTTCAGTTCGGAGGCGATCAAGTACATTATCATCCAACATACGATTACGCTGGATGACCCGTACCTGATCCGACAGTCGTTGGGCCGAAACGTTGACGGCTGGTTCAAGCACCTGAAACAAAGAGAGCATCCGGACACGGTACGCGGTCAGGTTGTTTCCTCCCTCAGTAGCCCCAAAGTATGCGCGCAAGACATTTTCATTGATGGATTGTGTCCATCTCATGCGCTGCACACTTCCACATTATTATAGTCGATGTTATATTTAATCGCATTTCTACGGCATTTGATATTATTTTAATTCAAACTTTGCTTCCGTGTTATTATAAGTATTAATCCTAAAATGTTTGACTTTAGAAAGTGCAATAAAACTGTGAAATTGTGATAAAAAATTGACTATTATGGCATAGTAGAACAACATCTTTTTACCTTTGTGTGTTAAGTAGTTGAATAAATCATTGATTAGATTCTTTATGCTATGATCATTAAAATAACGTTAAAAGTACCTGAGTCCTACATCTAAAGTTATGTTTTTTAAACTATGTGGGTATCTTATTATGTAAATCAGATAATAAAATTGCTATAACTTTGAAAGTATTGTGTGAGAATTGGACACCATAAGTGGATGCATTTATCGATAAAATTTGGTATATTTTACGCCCTTAAAGTTTTATTACTACAAAAACGGAAAAAGTATATCTAAAATCCCTAATTAATCCATTCAATGAATGATTATATACTAATTTCAATATATGGTTCAGCCGTTCAAGTTATGGTTCAAGTTACTTGCTTTGGTCTATATACAACACGTAAGCTGGCACAGTGGCGCCACCCTAAGCGAAAGCACGTACACGTCTTCATCTTTAGAAGTATAATAATTATTTACAGAGTGGTTACGTTAATAATGTTTACAAGCAATTAAGTAGTACAAAATTAATAATTAAAAAACATTTAAAAAATATTTAATGCTAATCTTCATCAATCGTTTCTGAACGAAAAGTTGACGGACCAATCACAGCGCAGTAGAAGACATTTTCATTTGTAACGTATTGAATTTTGAAAACAAACGTTCAAGACTCGTTGGATCTCGGATTCATGTTCGGTGGTATTTTGGAATTATTAAGTTTTATTTGTGAATGTAATACGACCACTATTTAGACATTTATTGTGAACTTATGTGAGTTTTATTTGAAGAAAAACAGTGAAGAGATATATAAAATGATTACGTTATCCGAAGATGTCAACAAGCTATTGTAAGTTTCCAAATTTTTATACCACGAATGTATTCTATTATCCTTGTGCTGTTGTCTCCAGGCAAATATTATTGCTAGCCTCGTGTAGTCAAAATGAAATGTTGGCTATATTTTAATTTTTGCGTTCGCCATAAGAGTAAATGCAAAGGCGTCTCATTTCCCACCGTTACAGATTTGTTTCAAGCTGCCGTGTTTGAAATAAACTTTCGATCTATAAATAAATCCTATCAACAATACAACGACCTAAGGCAAGATTTACTCGAGTTACGGTCATCATAATTGACCTATTGTTGCTTTTGTATTACTAACTCAAAAGTTTCAAACATCTTTTGAAAAGCTGCTTGGCAACTGAACCGTGAAATATTTGAAATTAAATTAGCTTCTTATCCCCTCAGTTTGTATGTTTGTTATGATTAGTTTTTGAGGATGTTTCACTTGTTATTTGAAATTCAAACCTCATTACATGACACTGCTGTATAACCTTGAGTTGCACAATGTTCTCTTTTCATACAGAAGATACCAGAAAGCAATGGTCACCACACTCAATGTGTTATTCATAGCAAATTAAAGTAAAATTTACGATGATCTAAATGTTTTTGAGGTGATTGTGCTGTTACAATAATGCAAATATTATGAAGAGTGTTGAATTGAACATTGCAACTATGCTACAAATGCAAACAACTAGAAACAGTGTCTATAGCTTTAATAAAGTACAGCTTTACACTCACAACCACCATTTTATAACCACCATTGTATAATTGCGGGCAAGTAAGTTGACAAGAGTGGTTTTTTAGGTCTCTTTGGTTACCAAGCGGGATTTTGGGAACTTTTAGCACCATTCCGAGTGTATGATTGGTTGGTCAGTTGACACAAGGATTAACTGACCAATTGCATCATGTCCATGTTCTGTTCAATCTATATGGTGGTTGGTCAGTTTGCACACTTACCCCCACTATAGTAAAACCTTGCCAAGTTACATGCTGTGGAATACCTATATCAAGTTTGTCAAATTAGATAAAACATTGTGACAATTAACAAAATATGTCTCACACTACATACATAACATCACACATGTGCTGCCCGAAGAGTTAGTCCATTCTATTGTTTTGTTAAACCATTTATCTATAAGAATATCTATAACTTTTCACAGCAATGAAGTCCTTATGGAGATATCTCAGAATGTCCGCAACATGATGGAGGAGCTCTGGCTGAACTGGTCACACCTTGGTGTCGATGACAGCACCAAAGTCAACAACATCACCAAGCTCGTGCAGATTGAGAAGGAGTTGCACAGAGATGTCATCTCAGAGACAAGGCAGAAGCTCAAGACTATGCAGGGACAAGTTGACAGTAAGTTGATAACTTGTTATGTTAATGAAGCAAGTTTTAGGAACAATATTTTTGTTGGAGATCATGTTTTTGATATGGTTTATCTCTGAGCAAACCTATGGTTTTCCAACTGTAATCAAAGAGTGGGGATACTAAAGTTATGATAAACATGTAAATGCATAGTTTTTAATTGCTGTAAATTATCAAGCTGAATTAATTGATTGTATTATCATGAACTAAGATTTTGTTTACTTGTGCTATCTGTAAATCGGACTATAAGATGCATAATTTCAACAAATAGTCTGATTAATTGTATGGGTAGGGTGGGTGCACCAGTAACAAACCGATTAAGAGACATTTTGAAAAAAAAAAATATGCTGTGACTCAATTATTTCAAAAATCGTTGCAAAAAAAAAATCATCATACTCCTTATCTACCATAGAATCATGTAGTTTAATCCGATTTTCTTAATAATTATTGGGTTTTTTTTTATTTAAATATGAATGTGGAAAGTCGCAATGTGCCTAAGATGGACCAGATTGTACCAGTAATATACCAGACAATGTGCCAATAGTGAACCAGTAAATAAAACGAATGTTTTTAATAAAGAATAATTTTATTATTGATACTTATTAATTTAATTAAGTTTTGTACTTAATAATCATCACAAATTTTAATCAGGGTACAAATTTCATGTAATAGGAACAGGACCAGAACATGTATTTCATACTACAGGACCCTGGGGTCCCGGTCGTTTGAAAGGCGTGCGGGTGTCTTTTTTACATACTACTTATTTATTTATTTTTGCATAATTTTTGCGCTATTACTTGTCTCGTCCATCGCTTTTAGGAAATCTTCCTCCTTATATTTGAAAAATGTTGTTTTCGGTGGCATTGTGTCTGTAAAAAAGTGTACGTGGTCAATTACTGGAACAAACTCTTAGTATAGATGTTACCAGTAACAAACCTCTGGTCTACATCTGGCACAAACTCGTTGTATAGATGTTACCAGTAACAAACCACTGGTCTACAATTGGAATATTGAGATTTTTTTAGGAGTTTATTATAATAATTTATTGCAGTACCTTAAGTGAGTATAAATGAAAAAGAAAAAACAAAAAAATATAAAATGTTTTAATCACCAGTTGTAGACCAAATGGAATATTACTAGAACATCACTGAATTCGCGTTCCATTAGTTTACCAATGACAACCAATGATTTAAATTAGCATTTTCTGATGAAATAACAAGTAATAATATTTCTTTATGCATTATACTATGCAGAAAATTGCACATTAGGTTACAATGATTGATTTAAACCAAGATATAAAAGGATTAAAAAACTTACCGTCGTACGCGTGCTTACTAAAATGGCCGCCCGGAACGATGTGAACGATTGTCATTTTGGATTTTGTGTTTTTTACTGATGTAGATGGCGTGTACATCGGTTTTATCTATGCTTACATGATTGGTAGAAGTACGGCAGGGCTACCAAACGTAAAAAAAGTTGCGGGAAATTCAACAGAAGGTTAATATTTCGGTTAAAAGATTGAAATGGTGTACTACTGGTTCCTGGTATGGCACTGGTGCACCCACCCTACCTAAAACATAACTAATTTCACAGAATTGAAGGAAGAAACAGAAGAATTGAGCCGCTGCCTGTCTGTTGATATCACCATTCTGGACTTCAAGGATGAAATGATGCTGGTTGAATACAAGAGAGAGCTGGAAGAACAGATTGCTGGGTAAGCAAGCACTAATTACAAATTTTCTTGATTCAAACTTTTAACAGAGATATTGTGATTTCTTTTGTCAGTTTTAACTGCTTCAGTATTTATCATTGGTGTAGGTATTTTACTTTAATAAAAGATGACTAAATGCTCTACAAAATTTCTTAAAAATCAGTGACAAAATCATTATGACAATTTGCTTTATTGTTGCACAAGAAAAAATAGTTAAAAGTTATGTTCAAGTTTTGCAAATATTCATATCTTTACTTTTCACAGCTAATTATAAAATTACATTAACAAGGCATACACATTACATTATTCCCACAGCTCTTAAAACAGGTAGTTATTTAGACAATTGCTTTAGTCAGGTGGTAGGTCAATTTTGTAACAGTCAGTCAGCTGTTGACATGAGAAAGATTCTTAGGTCATCTGTAATTGTGCATCTTTCTTTGTTAATTACCTAATGTTAACACTGCAATCTTCTCATGAGAACTGTAATTGTTGCCTTCTTCTTATTGTTGGTTTTGTTATTTTTCAAAATTATTTTGACATCTGTGGCTGTAGGCTGCCTTTAGTTATTTAGTATGATCACTAGTAATTATACTTAAATACAAACCTAATTATATTTTGTAACTGCTATAAATCAGAAAGATGAGGTTAGACTCAATTTAGCAATACTGATCTCAAGTTGTATCAGAAGGTCAAACTTGCCGGTAGAATCCAAAAGTGAACTCTTTATATTAACAAATTGAATAATACTTTATGTACCACTTAACACTTTGTTGGTCACACAATGAGACACAAAACACGTTTTATTGTTAATATGGCCCTTTAGTGCCAACAGAGGTGTTTGGTGCAAAGCAAAACAATTCACATACAGGTTGCCTGAATAATCATTCACACAAAAATAACTCTTATGCTAACAGATACAGAGAACAAATGGAACAGCGTCGCATGAAGATGGAAAGACTATTAGAATGGCAAAGAGACCTTGCTGACAAGCTTGGTGTCACCATCCATGAGCTGCAGGAGGTTCCTCTACCCTCAGAGGAGGAACTGGATAAGTTGAAGGAGCACCTAGAAATGCTGCAAGCAGAGAGGGATAAGAGAGCTGAGGTTTTCTTGAACATTCAAGTTGAAATTAAGGATATTATGGGTGAGTATATTCTTTGTATTGTAAGACGTTTTTGCTCCTTTTACATTGTTTTTATTGGCCCTTAGTACAGTTACAAAAAATAGTGTTCTAAACTGCAGCAACCGTAAGATAAATGAGTTGAGCATTGTAATTATGTATTTATTGAGTTTATTTGTGCATCTTGTATTATCCCAAGACAAGTCTATTTATAAATATATAAAATAAAAAGCCTTTTATTAAAAAACCAGAGAAATACAGTAAAAAGAACCGTAAAATCTTCGTATTTTATAAAATGTCTCTAATTTCAGTGTGCCTCTTGGCATAGGCCTCGTCTAAAAGTTTCCACTAGCATCTGTGTTGAGCAACTCGTCTCCACTTTTGGGCCAGCGGTCCTTTTAATTTCTTCCTCCCATCTCAGACACTGTCTTCCACAGCTTCTTTTCCCATCTCTTGGTAGCCAATAGCCTATTTAATTCATTACATAAATGAGTGTGTTTAATTTGCCAACTAGTTTATTGTAAATCACAACTTGTGGGATTAACTTTTATTACATAAACATCCCAAGTTCAGTATCAACTTTGACCCTTGCCATTTCTTATTTTATCTTTTATCTTGCCAATAGTAGGTCATTGCCATCTCAAATAATTGGATACTGTTCTAATAATACTACTTATACAGTCAGCATTATAACAGTCAATCAGTTACTATTGAAATTCATTCGCACATTTTTGGAAAAAGTGAATGCTAGCAAAATACTGCGAAGTCTTTTCCTAAGTACTAATTTTGTAAAGAGATAAAACAGTTTGTTAGTAAGAGGTAATCTCTGGGTGTACCTGAAAACATTATACTACTGGTAGAAAGTTTCACTATTCCTGAGTGTTGTAGGGTAAATACGCCATACGTCGGCCACCCCCCAATGTTCGGCCGTCTGCACATTTTCAGCTTGCGTTCATTCAAAATGTAATTAAGTGGCAATTTTGCCACTCGAATTGCAACCTTAGTTCATACTCTATAAGTACAAACCGTTTCTATTCGATTACGTCACTCACTCTTCGCACACTGAGCGTCAATAGCGATTGCGCCGTTGCAGCGTCAAATTAGCAGCTAAAGTAGCTTACTAGCTGTGAATACCCGCACTTCGGGGATTGATATTACAACGATAAGACCTTTATTTTTTTGTTTTTAAGCTTTGTTATCACTAAAAAGTTTGTTTTACTATATTTTGAGACAGTTTTCTTAACGTTTTGCGTATTGTTTTAAGGGAAAAATAGGGGGCCGCCATTAGAATACCAATTTCGACTTAAAACCGGATTCTCGGCCGTGGCCGACTTAAAGTAAATGCAGTCTGTTTTATAAATTCCGATTCTACCAATTCCATTGGCTTAATAAGAGAATTTGCAAAGTTTATAGGCAAATAAATCTATTTTACGTTTAATCGTCAAATTTCGGCCGGGGTTATATTAGTTGAATCTCGAGAAATAAGGTACGCAAAAAAACAGGGGCCGACATTAGAAATATTAAAGATCATAATGTCGGCCAGCCTCTAATTACAGCGTCACTATACAGGCTGGTTACATTAGTATTTTTTCATTGATTTTGTGGGTATATAATTTATTTATCAAACTTATTTTCTCAAAATTGAATAGGTATGTGTTATTAGAATTTGTTAATATCATAAAGAAGATAAGTTTCTTATCACATACTTAGTTATTATATTTTTTTTACTTTATTATAATTATAGTAACATTTTTTAGGTGCAAATCGTAAAAATTATTTACTATTAAACAAATACAAATGTTTACTTAGGTGATATTAGACTGCTGCCAAAATAAATCATATTAATAATATTTTTCATTGTCTTAATTTAAAACACCCTATACCTGACCGACATTAGGGAAAAACGCGGCCGACCATGGGCCGTGAACGGCCGACTTTAGGGTTTTTTCGTTCTCGATGCATTTAAACCTTAATACTTTTTTCTTTTAGTAGAAATGTCAATCTTATGCATATAAAGATGAAATAGATTTAAAAAACTTTCCAAAACCGCATCACAAGCATCCTTTTGTAGCAAACTGATGGCGCCAGAGCGATCCCTAGTTAGAAAAGCCGTTAGGGGGCCGACATTTAGCGTATTTACCCTAGGATACATTTTATGATATAGTTCACTTCCACGCGATCAGCGTTTCAGGCAGAAGCTAGTCTGCAATATGAAACAAGAACACCAGCTCATTACAGTGTCATCTTTTCAGACAAACTCCGCATCAAGCCACAGAACAAATTTGAGCACATTGTGACATCATCTCTCTCTGTGGACTTCAAAGTGACTGATCTCAACATGGACCGCCTCTCCAAGCTTCAACAAGACCTGCACGAGAAGTTTGAACAGACTAACAACAGGGTAAGTCTTTTACAAGATATAGTTCTCGTCAAACTTCTTGGTCACCTTGAAGTTGGCTTTCCGAGGCGCAAGTTACGGATCGATGCTGTTTTTGTATTAGATTTACTATGAGAACTATATTAATCTTAAATATTTTCTTGTGTGCCAGTTATTGGTAAAGAGTAAGCAAGTCACTTATCAAGCCCTCAGGCACAAATTGAAGTTTGCATATTTTATGGTGTCCAAATTGGCCTCATCCCATGTTACTCAGGGTCGGCGCAACACGTTTTCTTTCACATGGATATAACATTGTGTAATAAATTTATTTTGTTTTTTATTACGGTAAGGACGTGGAATAATGCTAGTGCTATACTCCATTTGAAATAACATTAGAAATTTTTACAACCCTTTTTACAGTCGATCAACCAATATTGAGTTATAACCCGTAAATATAAGGATAGCATGAAAAACATAAACCTGTTACCAAAACTAACTATTTACTACTGCTGCCATTTGTCATATCACCAATGCAATAAAAGTCAAAATCTGTTGAATGGGCTGTAAATTGGGATAATTTAAATGTCTCGTTTTTTCAAATGGAGTATAGAAATGATTAAAGCTAACAAATTGAAATAACCAGTTTATTTTATCAGATTATTTTGCCGAAAACCACCAAGAAGATTTTGTATCAGCTATGAATAACCAATTTCTTTTTCTAGGTACTAGAGCTTCGTGAACGCCTGGCGAAGTTGTGGGACTGTTTGGAAGAAGATCAGATCTACCGCGAAAACTTCTTGCACGCACATCCTGGATGTCACCCACAGACCGAGGCCGCCATCAAAGAGGAGATCAAGCGCTGTGATCAGATCAAGAGGCAGAAGATTCAGGTATGATATTCAAGGGTCAACAACACATAGAATGACTCGCTTTTATGCATATTAGGAAGTATTAGGCAGGGGTGTTTAGTGTAGGTACAATCAAGGAGATACCTTACCTACATAGGTAGGGTAGGTAGGTAAGCAGGTGGGGTAGGGTAGGTAGGTATGCAGGTATGGTAGGGTCGGGTAGCTAAGGTAGGGTAGGGTAGATAAATGTTTGGTGTTTTTATGGCAAAACAAAATTTGTCGGTTCAGCTAGTTACCAATAATATTTGTGTCTGCACAGTGTGCGCAGAGCACCAGTTCCGACTTTTATAGCCATTGTGAGAATTGTCACTGGTGATACACACTTGATTTGTACAGAAAGTTTTGATAATGCTGGCTCTAGCAGTTGCCGTCGAGGCGTCTCGGTTCTCTGTTTTTATCCATACTAATATTATTATTGCGAAAGTAACTCTGTTTGTTACCTTTTCACGACGTAACGGCTGAACCGATTCGGATGAAATTTGGTATGTAAAGTAGTCAAAAAATAAAAGGTCTGTTATGACAGCTATAGAAATACTTAATAATAATTAAATTTGATGCTTGCGAATGATGCTCGTTGTTATAGTGTATGGGTAACATAGTAATTAATTAGGATTATGAATTTGATTTTTCAAATCATTGTGACGACTTTTAATGGTGTGGGACCCTATCTTCATATAAAATTTAACACAGACACGGATTTTATCGCAGTAATGTGTTCCCTTGGTATGATTAAACACTGTTCACGCAGGCAGAAGCTAGTTTCTATGTATTTTGTTATTTTCGTTTTTTAAATACATATGCCACTGTCGCAATTCATTACGAGACAATGTATAGAGTAAACAGGGCTATCCATTCTCAAGCTAGACGACGCGGCACAACGAGTCGAATAAATGCATAGCGGAGAAAATCAATCTATTGCTCAATTCGATCTACATATTAGCATTCAAGATTGGTCTTTTCGCTGATAAGATAGCAAGGATTTTATGACTGGAATATTAAATATTGATACAGCAGTTACATACGGAAAGTGGTCTAGCCACACAGGAATGGTTTCAACAGCATCAGGGCTTGTTTCTTTCAACACTAAATGATGTTATAAATGGTTCTCTTATCTGTTACGATGTGAAATTATGAATCAATTTTAGAAGGAATTGCGATTCTGCACAGGCGTAGGCGGGGTACCCCGTATGGGTTTGTGATTCTGATAGTAGTAAATCAGTAAGGTTAAACGTTTTTAGTACTTATTGCAATCTGGTTTACTGCTTTAAAAAAATAAGAATACATGATAGTTAAATAAAATGCCGTAAAAATCGTTATCGTCATCATCATCGCTTACCATCAGTTGAGATAGTGGTCAAGCGCGAGCCTACCAATAATAATAAATAAAAAATAAAACTATGTCTATACTAATATCATAAAGAGGAAAGATTTGTATTTTGTATGTAACAAATAAACCGATTTCAAAAATACTTTCACCATTGGGAAGCTACACATCCCCGGGTGACATAGGCTACTTTTTATCCATGTATGCCCACGGGAACGGGACTACGCGGGTTAAACCGCGTGGTGTCCGTGGTGCTAGGCAACTGGCCAGTTGTAAACCTTTGTGCCTATTGGCCCTGTTTGTTCTGTCTCCTGCTTGTTATGGAGGGAAGTGGAAATTTATATTAATTTGTCCTACTCCTCCGTAAATCTTTTCTGATTAAAGAAAGAATGATAGAAAACCAGTTTATTTGGCACACACAGATACACATCATGTACAAATAAAACGAAACGTAATAAAATAAAAATAAACAATTACATACATAGTGTGCCCCGCGGCTGCGCCAAAAAGGTCCAGTTCAGCAAAATGCCAGACAACTGGGAGTTGCCTGACGCTGGTTTTCAACTGAACCTTACGTAATTTCGTTGCGAGATCCAAGACAGTTAAATTCATTATCCGGGACTTCGTCGAACTTCATTGCCTCGGCGCTTTTCTGGTGGTCGCCACTGTTGATTCTGGCTTTCAGGAGTTGCAGTGGTTTGGGTATAGTGCGGTAGGATTGTCTCATTAAAAAAAAGTACATGGTAAAAAATAGCGAACTATAATTCTTTATGATTCGCGTCGAGTATTGGCAATTTTAAGTGCAGTAATTGCAGTTGCAACAAAATTGTATAAGAATCACTAGAAAAATGTAATAAAGTTAAACCTATGCAGGGTGGGCTTGTAATCTAATTTTCACCATAGGCATTTAAAACCCAGTTTTAATTCTATCTGCAATTAACATTTATATAACGTATTATGCAAAACTCGTAATCTAACCAGTCGTTTTGCATGGCTGGATTATAAATCGGTTTACTTTCTCGCAACTGGTATTGATAGCCATCAGTGGCGCTATCTAGATGTCATGTATTTTAATTGTTTACATTTTGATTTATTATAATTACATGGCTCTTTTGCACTCCCTATTAGTGAAAGGGCTGAAACGAACAGTTATTTCCTTGCTTAGCGTCCATGTTGTTACACTTTCATCTATCTATACTTATACTTAATAATATTATGAAGCGGAAATATTTGTATTTTTGTAAATAACGAATAAACTTAAAAACTACTCGACTGATTTCAAAAATTCTTTCACCGTTAGGAAGCTACACTAGCCCCGGGTGACATAGGGACATACATTTCATCCATGTATTCCCACGGGAACAGGAACTACGTGGGTGAAACCGCGAGGCGTCCGCTTGTCTATATATAAAAATCAATTGCTGTTCCTTAGTCTCGCTAAAACTCAAAAACGGCTGGACCGATTTGAATCATTCTTATTTTGTTGTTCGCCAGAATACAGGGAATGTTTAAAAACAAAAAAAATTATAGGTAGGGTAGGGTAGAGTAGGTAGGGTAGGGTAGGTAGTGTAGTGTAGGTAGGGTAGGTAGGATAAAAGTACAATGAATAAAAAAAATGAATGTTTGGTGTTTTGTTACTTTTATGGCAAATAACGTTTGCCGGGTCAGCTAGTTATTTAAAAAAATGGACCCCAAATGAAAGTAATTGGTGACCCCTGGCCTATTATCAGCTATGTTGTACCCACTGCTCGACCAAGCACTCTCACGGGGAATCGAGACCACCCTACACGGTTTCTTGTGGCCTAATTTTCACCCGATTACGACAAAGCCCAAAAAGAGGGTTGTGTTTGATTCAAAGTTTGCGAATATCTAAGCACATACTCGTAATAACAGCAACATAAAATTTTCAGGATATTAAAGCCAATTGTAATACGCCTGATGCTGACCAACAGGTGACCATAGTCATAATTTTGAGTATGTGTCGTGTCGAATATATTAGGCACCAGCATTTAGAGTTATATTAACGTCATACTGCAAAGCGTATAATACATTTTGCGCTTATTTTAGTAGCATTACTCTACTTAAGACACCGCCAGATAACAAACAAAATACAAATCGTTAACACCTGTCTACCAATGTATTCCAATATTTCGAAACGATACGAAAAAAATGTAAAGGCAGTGTCGCTAACAAGATTAAAACAAACGCATCGCGGTAAGGGACTTCCGGGACCCTTTCACTTTGCATTCAGTAATGAGTTATCTCAAAAAACGCGTGGACAGATTTACACGATAAATTGTTCTACGGGTTCTACGTCCATACCTTTCATTTGAGACCAAAATTATCAAAATATCAATAAACAAAAGTAATGTTTTCAAGTTACGTAAGGTACAAGTCGCCTAAATGTCTTATTTTATTGTTATCTGTCGGAAACTTTAGTCCTCAACAGATTTGAGTAGTAGGAAATGATCGGAATATTTGTGCCTTACCAATTTGTGATACGCACGTTCACGCTAGTCGCGCACTGATGTGACTGCGTGCGTGTTTAGTTCCGAATACACCTACGACTGTTTCTATTTAAAATTGAAGTTCGTGTTCGTGGCCGCATAAGTATGCGTCTAGCTTTAGTTGGTATTTCGCCTGCATTGAAAAATCACATTATGCGCGGTAGTTATCGACTTTTCCCTATTTTTACCCGACTGCCGAAGGAGGATTACCCTCTTTTGTGAGTGTTTATCAGTCTATATATATGTATATGTCGGAAACACGAGGGCTTCCTTCCATATACCCTCGTACTTGTGGGCTTATCGTGGGTTATGCATGCACGAGGCAGGTAACTAATGGCGTTTTAGAGATATTCCATTGTCCAATTCTAGTAGCAAGTTGACGCGTTGACTAGTCTGATACTTTTAGACGCAACTCCACCGGCACCAATAATGCCACTTATTATCACACGTAATCGCCATACGTCCCGCTCCAGTTCTCTCCAGGAATATCGTACTCTCTCTACCCAAGTCAACTCCGCGCTGCCGCCCGCCTTCCCTCCAAATTGTCTGTCACCTTACTCTAGGATTCAAATCCTTCACTAGGATTGGACATTGGAGAAAACTCAGTGTTGCCAATCGAATAAAATCTAATTGAAATTTGAATCAGAAGCTAAATGTTGCCAATTAAATAAAACTGAATTAATAACTTTACAAGCGATATTTCATCGTTCCCAACTATTAATCATTTACCTTCCTCCGATACGGCCATCTTGACATTCAAACGGTCCCACGTTTGATGTAGAGCGATGAACAACATCGTTACTCAGTTGTGATATAAAAACAAAAACCAAGAGAACAAAAAAAAATTAAGTACCTAATAGGTTAAGTTCGGCCGCTCCTGACCAAATAAAAAAAATTACGTGGTCGTGACATCTTCCACGTGAAACCTTCAATCAACACCTTATATTACCAGCCTACAACAAAAATCAAGTACTTCTTTACTCATGAAAACATAATTCTCATAGCTTACACACTGTTCATTTGTTTTCTCCATGTAAATCTAGGTCTCCACACCGTACACAACCATCGTCGTACTCTCGAAACAGATACCTCACCGTTTAGACAACCATATTAACACTAACACATTCTAAACGGTTACCGAAGCACCAGAGGTACCAGGTTCCCAACAGACGTCAAGTCGGTCTCGAAGCACTAAGTGTGCCAGAAACCACTCAAACGCCCAACACAACATACCATGCCACATACACCAAACAACGGG
Organism: Orthosia gothica; assembly: GCA_949775005.1. NCBI lineage: Eukaryota > Metazoa > Arthropoda > Insecta > Lepidoptera > Noctuidae > Orthosia > Orthosia gothica. Next base: position 12,953,130 of record OX459044.1, read on the forward strand.
TCACCGAGGCCCCAGAGGGACCAGGCTCCCCCAGACACACAACAGGTTACCAAAGCCCCAGAGAGACTAGGCTCCCCCCAGACAACAGGTCACCAAAGCCCCAGAGGGACCAGGCTCCCCCAGACAACCGGTCCTCTCGAAGCAACAAGACTGCCAGATACCCATGCAACATACATTAAACAACAGGTCACCGAAGCCCCAGAGGGACTAGGCTCCCCCCCATACATATCCAGCAATGTTTCTTGGTCCCACAGCAATTGCTGTGCCTCCTGATGGTCAACCCTGTGACCATCCTGCAACCATAGTCATCCTGACCAGGCCTCGTAACCCATCTCGGTTACAGCAGTCATCTTTTGACCACTCACCAGCCTACTTTAGGCTACAGCAGTCATCTCTGACCACTCACCAGCCCATCTAAGGCTACAGCAGTCATCTCTGACCACTCACCAGCCCATCTAAGGCTACAGCAGTCATCTCTGACCACTCACCAGCCCATTTTAGGCTACAGCAGTCATCTCTGACCACTCACCAGCCTATCAAAGGCTACAGCAGTCACCGCAGTGACTACTCTTCACCGCACAGTCAGTCCTTTGACCATGCACACGACCTCACCATTGCTAGATTGATTTGAATCAGTCTTCAACATATTACATTCAGTTACGTCAATGGGTACTTAATCTTTCAGATTTTCTCAAACTCATCATGAACCAAACAAAGCCTTTAATTCAACACATAATTGCCACCATTCAGAATTCCATTTCACTTCCAAACAGCACCTTTAAACCAAAATGAAATTTGTTATTTCAATCTTTACTCTCAGTATCAATCTTTATTCTGAATACAACGGCAACCTCACATTCAGGATTTCATACACAGCCAAAAGCATACTCAAGAACTCTATTCTATGTTCATGATTTCATACACAGCCAAAAACATACTCAAGAACTCTATTCTATGTTCATGATTTCATACCAAACTCTCAGTACGATAGGTATAATAACTTACAACACCAAACATTACCAACTTTGCAAACTAAAAATTAAATCATGCACCGCACATCACTGACTTTACATCTGTGTTAACATTATCTTATCCAACTTGAATGAAATAACACAAAATAACGTTAGGTATGTTCAAAATGACCAGCACAGACTATTCAACAAGTTAGCACAGCCATTACTGACAGTATGCTTTAAATTCCAAACTTATTATTCAAGTTAGGTAGGTACTAGACTTCCTACATGACACCACACAATTCACAAATACACACCTTTATTTAAAGAGATGATACAATTATTAAAATTTTTGAACAATGTTCAAGATTACCGAGGCCAAGCATCGTTGAACAACACAGAACAAGGAAACCATTCTTAGTTTCCTCCAAAAAAACAAAAACCCATGTACCAAGTACATCAAATAGAACCCAAGTATCCCATCCGTGGTCTACAATTCACAATAACTTAGCAAATACATTTGCTACACAGAATGCACTTTCAACTTAAACGCCGAATAAACTCTTGACTCCGTCATCTCTCTGACCCACGAAACTGAGAAACTGTTCTATGTGAATTAAAATGTTGCCAATTGAACATCTATCTCATCCTCAGCCACAACTTGGAACAGTTATTGGCTCTTGAGTATCTCATAATACCTGAACACGTCTTCTCGACACCATCTAAATGTCTAGTTGCACTTGTCATTCACCGTAGTCAGTTTAAATCATTTTTATTTGTAGGTATCATTAGAATGACATGTTATCAGTTGATTAGTTCTCTACAATGGGATATATAACAACTACAGACATTAACTTTACCTTTATTCAACCGTTGGTAGCAACAAAACTAAACGCCAACTATCTAGGCTATAGTAACGTTAGTCCTCGTGATGTTTGCAAGTTGTAAGATTGCAAATCGAGACGAACAAAAAACTATTTCACTAAACTTTAACACCGGTTTGAAATAAACTTGATCACATAGCTCTTAACTGAAAGTTATTGCATGTCTTTGCAACAATGCAATTTAAAAGTCTAATCCTCACAGTGACTCACACCTTGTAACGATTTATTAATAATCTAGTCTTTATCTAGTAACTTTTAAGTTAAAAATCATATCAAAGTTATTTGTTTTGTATCCTCAAACTTTTTCGAATATTGACACTTACTTTTCACTGTCTTTATGTCTTATAGAGATGAGCAAGGGATGACGTTCTGTTATCGATTAATCGACAATCGATTTTAAGGACAAAAAAAATAAATAAACGTTTTTTCAATCGATATCCAGTACTCAATCGATCCAGCGAACCGATATTTCACCCTAGAAAATCGAGATAAGATTTTTCTGTTTTGATATGAACCAAAATATCATTTAAAAATAATTGAATGTATATCACAAACATAAGTGAATTCAACGTAAACAAAATAAATATTGTTCCCTTATACCTGATACTTTAATTTAGTTGTAAAAACAACCCCAATCGGCCAAAGATGCTAAAGATCGACTATTATTACGATTTTTCTTTTTGCGTTCCGTAACTGGATTCAAACTTGTATTGAAAGTACCAACGCGAACAGTTAGAAAGTATGTTGTTTCCAAGGAATAGCATTTTCACAAATTCCCTTGGAGATCAAATCAACAACAAACTCAGTGGTAGTAATATTTACGGTAAATCTGAAGTGACACCTATTAATAAAAAATGCATGGCTAAAATTCCTAGTGTTCACATATAAAAAAAAAGTACGGATTGAACATCTTTACTTCTCGATTGTCAGTAAACTAACAACCTATTTATTATCTGTGTTTATGCTTATGACAGCACTAGTGGTCACAAAACTGTGTACAATGTTCTCATAGAGAAAATAAAACTACGTTAATTGTTCTAACAACATAATAATGTAATGAAATCTCATTTCTTTGCGTTTCGTCCCCACGTTCCAATGCTCCGAGTACATTAGAAACATAAAATTGCAAAAATCGTTTTGTTGTTTATTTTGTTGGTGAATAAAAAAAGATTAAATACTTGATGAAACAAAATATTTCAAAGCTCGAACAAAGCAAGGATATCAATAGATGGCGTGACATGGACTGACTGACTTCTCATTCTGTCCATGTAAAAATGATTTGTTCATTTTTTAATTGATCATAAAAAAAATCATGCACCTATTCAATAAGTTATTTCAAGCAGCATATTACAGCTAATGGGGACTCGAATCTTTCGATGATTATTGAGAGAAACATACAGTATCAACACCATAACACAGATAGCTCTGTTTGAATATTTTTTTTTTTTTTTTGTATCTTACATGACACATTTCCATGAAACAAAATAATGCAATAGTTATAGATTGCAATGAATTCAAGAATTAATTGTAAAACTTTGGTAAATCCAAACCCAATACATACTTCAGCTGCCACAAAAATGTACAGCTGAATGCAGATGCAGCAATTGTTGAATGCAGATCAATCAAAGTAACATACCTTAAGCCTGTACTCCCGGATGGGTCAGGCAGCAGTGCCGAACATGCTCACATGCACAAGTCCAGACTCCTAGATGCTACCAGAAAATATTAAATGGATTGATCACCGCAGTGGCATGTATAACACCACTAAATTTCCTCTTTCATAGCGCTGTAGGCTGCGGGTTATGTGTTGCCTTTTGAAATGGAACCTGAGCTCCGCACTTGTATCACCACACACAGCTGGTCACAACAGGTCTTGTGGTATCCACAGCAGCCATGTTGAAGGGCTCAGACGTCCATGCTATTTGTTGCATATTGTATGAATGCCTGAAAAATTCATGTCTATGAGCAAGTTTTCACACAAGCATAATGTTTTGTTGAATCAAGTTGTAGCTTAAGGATGTTTGCTCTCTTGCACTGTATTTACACAAGTCGTCTTATTCTCATGCGAGTTCCACTGACAGTATGAAACTGGCTAAGTTTCTTTTAGCATCATAACGAAAATAGAAATTTATTTTAAATTTTAGCCACTTTATACCAAGAAAAACAATAGGTATTGTGGCTAAACTTCACAAGGCATTAGATAGGTACTAATTATTGTCAGAATACTCAAGTTTATACTTCCCTGTACATCTGTACACCACAGTTGCGTTTGCCCAGTAGGTATCTAGTCAGGATTGGGCATCCATGTCATCATTAACATTATCTGCAACCCGACTTCGCATATTTTCTAGGATAGGCCACACTATTCGGTTGAATTCGGGCAACATGATATTCCTGTCTCTAGTAGCCGGCGAGTTGCAAAACATCTCCATTAGGTAGGTACTTCCATGCCATTTTGTTGCGCGCCAGCCATTACTCGTCTCATTTGATCCATCATCGCCTTGTGCGTGCATTGGTTCAAACTTCTGATGTCGGAAACACGAGGGCTTCCTTCCATATACCCTCGTACTTGTGGGCTTATCGTGGGTTATGCATGCACGAGGCAGGTAACTAATGGCGTTTTAGAGATATACCATTGTCCAATTCTAGTAGCAAGTTGACGCGTTGACTAGTCTGATACTTTTAGACGCAACTCCACCGGCACCAATAATGCCACTTATTATCACACGTAATCGCCATACGTCCCGCTCCAGTTCTCTCCAGGAATATCGTACTCTCTCTACCCAAGTCAACTCCGCGCTGCCGCCCGCCTTCCCTCCAAATTGTCTGTCACCTTACTCTAGGATTCAAATCCTTCACTAGGATTGGACATTGGAGAAAACTCAGTGTTGCCAATCGAATAAAATCTAATTGAAATTTGAATCAGAAGCTAAATGTTGCCAATTAAATAAAACTGAATTAATAACTTTACAAGCGATATTTCATCGTTCCCAACTATTAATCATTTACCTTCCTCCGATATATATTTATTCCTATGTGGCGTTCTAGAGACCAAACGCGTTGGCCGATTCTGATGATTCTTACGTCAATCGATTCGTCTTAACCCTGCGAGTGTCACTAAATTAAAATGGGAAAATAAAAAAATGGCGGATATTGGGCGCCATATTGTGAGACTTCAATTTTTTTTTCTTCCTAATCTATCGTGTGGGGTATCTAAATAAAGGGTTTTAAGAGGTGATTTCAAAAATATAGAACTCTTATAAAATTCTAAAAAAATAATAACTAATAACTAAATAGTTATAAATAAATAAAAAAAGAACAAAAAACCTGACTGCTTAAAAAACAGTCGGGTTTTTTGTATTTTTTTATACAAACGCAAATAGACTACTTTAGTTAACAAACAGTAAACTATATTCAAATGACCATTTTCCCTCACAGGTGTTCGTATCGAACGTCCGTACGAAGATAAAATTGATGTGGGACAGCATCATGTATGCGACTCGTGAACGCGAGGAGTTCGTGCATTACTTCCAAGACATCTTCACCGAGGATACACTGACCCTGCATGAACTGTATCTGGAGAAGATCACCAAGTATTACAACGAGCATAAGTAAGTGACGCTATAATGATACTCACTACTTAACAGAACTATTTGTAAGCTTTCTTTGTACCTACTGGCTATTTATTTGTTTCCTTTCCATAAGTATAACGGATTTTTCTTTTTTCTGTTTCGAAATCAGGGCTGACTTTATTGTAAATTGCTTGCTACGAAACAAAAGTAGTGTTTAAGATATCTAAAAGTTATGAGTAAAATTCGCTTTCGAAAGCTGGACCCTCGGGAGGGGTTCTGACGCCCGACCTGGGCATCGCATCTTTGGGCCCTTTATTAAAAGCTGGAAGTCGTGGAAAAAGATCCCTAGCAGTGGAATGATATGATTGACAGTAGTGTTTTGAAAAGGATAAAATTTAGTTTTCTTTAAAATGACCCCCTTCCATCATTTCTCAGGCAAATTTTCGAGATGGTGGTTACACGTAAGAATCTTTGGCTGAAGATGACGGAGCTCGAGGCGCGAGCTACGGAGCCGGGTCGTTATCACAACCGAGGCGGACAGCTGCTGCGCGAAGAGAAGGAGAGGAAGGCTATCGCTAGTAACGTAAGTACTACAATATACAAAAATCACAGACTCTTGACATCTCTTGCCGACTGTACATCGAAATGCGTCTGAAGCTAGCGATCGTCAGACATTTGGATACAGACGAAACGGTAAAATTGTGTCTGGCTCACAACGGGCCTCATCAGAAAGTAGAGATCCGAAAAAGAACCAGGGAAAACAGGGACATAGCCCGAAGAATTGTCAAAGTGTGTCAGTGGGCAGGGCACATTGCTCGCAGAACGGATGGCCGATGGGGCAGGAAAGTCTGGAATGGCGACCGCGAACTGAAAGACCTTGCGGTGGAAGGCCTTCTAACAGGTGGACCGATGACCTGGTGAAGGTTGCGGGTATCCGTTGGAGCGGGACCGGTCAATGTCGCGACGCTTGGGGGATGCCTATGTCCAGCAGTGTACGTCTTTCGGCTGATATGATGATGATGTGTCTGGAACGAAAATCAAAATAGCCAATAACTTACACATATTATCAAACGCGCTTAATTTCTGCTGAAAGTTTCTCCAAGTTTAATCGGGAGATTACAATAGAGTCGAGTATGTTCGTCAATATTAACAATATGAATTGTTTCACAGCTACCGAAGATTGAGGCACAAATCCGAGAACTAGTGTCAGAATATGAAGCCAAAACTGGAAACACGTTTACTATTGATGGCAAGCCTCTGCTTCAACTCATGGAAGACGAATGGGAGACAAGGAAAGCTGTAAGTATCCTTAGTTTACTGACAAAATATTTAAAAAAGTTCTGTCCATGTGTCACCCTAAAACATCGCGTTCTTATCGACCTCGTGCTTGTCTAGGACTTCTCTATTTTGGCAACAGAATATCCAACAAACAATAAAGTGTGGTGCAAGACCACCTAGACTAAGTCAGATAAGATCTGCCAAACTCTTGATTCAGGGTGACACAGTGGGAAGAAATCGACCGGTAGGCTTATTACGTATCTTTTGCAAGAGCAAAACGATAGCGATTTTTGCGCAATAATTGCTCGTCAATACAGAAGTTTTAAAGTTGTTGACAGTTTTTTTTTTTAAATAAGTGCATTTGACAAACAGCGAGCGATTAGCAAACGATTGTGTAGGACTTACCGAGCTTACACTGCTGGTAATGCCGACTTTTATGACATAAAGCGTTTGATCGCTATCGTTTTGCTCTTGCAAAAGATACGTAATAGGCCTGCAGGCGAACGTATTTCCTCGAAGCTCAATCAAGCCATAACAGGTGCAACATGATTGTGTTCGATCGATGACGTGAACCATTCAGGTCATTTCAGTGATGCATTGCAGCTGAATTATGTACGATGTATACAGGATGAGTTTTTAAGTGGGTGCGGATGGCCATTACCGAAATTTTGAGGCATAGCGGAAAACACTCAAAGCAGTCACAAGGCAAATTTTGATGAAAACTGAAAATGCATCAATTGATTTTTGTAAAATCAATAATCCTAGCCAGGAATCGAAACCGTTGCTTTTGAAAAAAACAGTTGCTGTATTATTATACCATTCGATAATACCGCTTATAAAGATCAACTTCCGGGAAGTATTGGCATGTGGCAAACTTAAGAAACAGGCTCTTTTTTTTCGGATTTGGCCATCCACGCCCACTTAAAAAAACTCACACTATATATCGAATGGTCGACATCTATCGACCGCAGTCTACTTGCACTTTAATTTATCCAGGTATTTAAATTAGTATTCTATTTCAGTGGATTCAAATTAACTCATCCTTATTAAACAAGAATCGAACTGTGGCTTTGTAAAGTTTTGTGAGGCGAGGCGACATGAGGGAGAGTAGCGATAACGTTTTGTTCACTGGTATGTCTCACCTCGTCTCCTTAAACTTAATTTACTTAGGGTCGAGGTGAGACGAGAACTAGCTGGGGCATTATTTGTTTGATACGTATGATTTCGCGTGTTTATAAAGTTCAATTTCCATGATCAATGTTTTTCCGAATAACTCCAATGCAATAAGCGTAGTACGCGTAGCCACGGAGCGCTTATTTAATTGTTATTACCGTGACCATTTTAATAACCACGGCAGACGTCACCGTAACTCTATATACAAGACAAAATTTCAGTAATTAATTATTTATGGGGTTATTTATTTTCTGTATCCTATTCGTCACCTCGTCTTGCCTCGACGAGCGTGAGATCCATTGCTCGTTTTCCTAACACCAGTGTACCCACAGGAGCGTCACAACAAGCTATCGGCACGCAAACAGGCGTTGACGCCGACGACGCCCCTGTTCCGCTCGCTCGCGACGTCACCGCTCGGCAAACGGAATAGGACTGCGGCGGGGTTGGCTGCTACTGCTGAAAGGAATAGGTAACGTTTTGAATGGTTTAATTTGGTGATGGTGATTTGTTTCTTTTATATATAAAAATGTATAGATATTATTTTGTTGTTGGAAGGCGATTCATTATATGATCCCTTTCCTTCGGACCGCCAACTGGTGTAGACGTGTACACAACCCAAATTTCTTTATTAATTAAATAATAAATACAACTAAGTTAAATCGCGCAAAAAATTGGAGTGCACCGGAAGAACCACAGTCCGACCTACTAGTTGTAACACTTGACCTCTTCGCTACTCCTAGTACCCTAGTATATCGAAGTAAATCGGCCATTCTAAAGGTACGAATTATTTGTTTATCTGCCCACGCGCACGCCAACGCCCCCAGGAAGCGCAAAGCTCTGCCTACCTGCACATCATTGGGCCAGCAAGGACAGTCTACCGTGCTGTGTGCGTAAACAAATCTGCACATCACACTGCTGCTGCCTTTATCCAGACACTGCATTGTTTCCTTTGTTGTTCATAGATAAATCTTTTGTTCCATTTATGTGTGTCCGTTTGCTAGGTGGGGGGCAAAGGCCTCCTCCAATCTTTTCCATTCCGGCCTTTCTATGGCCACTCTACCCCATGTTGTTCCAGCGACTTGTCTAATGTCGTCATCCCACCTTGTCTTTGGTCTACCTCCTTTTCTTTTCCCATCCCTTGGGTACCACTGTGTGGTTATTTTACTATCATTTACACTTTCTTCTGATCATGTGGCCCGCCCATTTCCACTTTTGTCTCCTTATTTTCCGAGTTATATCCTGGACCTTAGTCTTCTGATGTTGCTATTCCTTACTTTTTCTTTCCTTTTGATCCCTGTCATACTCCTTCCCATGGCATGTTGGCATATGGAGATTTTGTTTGTTACGTTTTTTGTCAAAGCTACGCTCCCATTCCCATATGCCATTCCAATACAGGCAGGATACATATGTTGAAAAGTTTGCTTTTCGTTGAGATTTCGTACGGCGATGCGCCATCGGTACATGGTGGACGTCCCACCCATACGCACTAAACGTTTTGGAAATATGTACTTTCATTATGCGTACAGCTAAGGAGTGGAATTCCCTGCCGGAGTCTGTGTTTCCCGATAGCTACAATCTAGGGCTCTTTAAGTTAAGAGTACTTATTCACTCTACTACTACTACTTCAGGCAAGCGTGCTTCACCGTCGACCACATCATCGCTAACTATCAGCTTTGATTTGACCAGTGCCTCCTTTTTAAAACACCCCTCCTAATTTCGTATCTCAACATTACAAGAGGTCGACACAGGATCATTGTGACTACTACCCTGCTGCGCTTTCAAAAAGGAAGTCAAAACACTAATATCATCTTTAATGTCACCACAACAGGAAGAGATTAAGAAGATCTACTGATGGAAACCAAAACCAATAATAGCAACATAGAAACCTCCATGGCTTTTCTCACGGCACAAAATGAAGAACTGAAGTCCAAAATTGAGCATCTCGATGATCAATCAAAGAACTCACACCCATACTTACGCACTCACTCACACACTCACTAGTGACACTCATACCACGCGTTCAATTTAAGTCACCTGTTATGTTTAGTTTTTCATGTTTACATTGTCTACATTACAATTGCATAAAATAATGATAAGTGGAAGTGCGGAGTCTCCTAATACAAGCAATTCCTTGCTTAAAAGGTGATCTCCAATAATATGTATCGAAATGCCCATTGTAATTGAAATACATATTTTAATTTCTAATTTTAGTTTTAATCTTGAAGTAAATTCTATGGAAAGTGGGCGTATCTCTCACTGCGTCATTTATCAGTCTTATTTATTTGTTTATTAAAACTTTATACACAAGTACAAAATCAGACTTACCCCCGGTTTCTCAAGACTCGATAATCTCTGTGATTGGCTGTTGAAAATTAATTCAAACAATCACAGCAGATAATGCATGCTTAAAAATTTGACACATTAATCTTGCGATAATTTAGCGTCAAGAAACCGGGCCTTAGTGGCTTATATTGTGTGACTATTGAATTTACCAGTGTCCATTACACATAATTTTGGATAAGTGACAGCAGCATAAAAGTTACCTAAGTAATATCGTAATTGTTGGGGTTTATAAAGTGGACACCAAAGAAAAGAACTGTTTTAGGGTTTGAATAATAACAGTTTAATTACCCTTTGTTTTATATATCGAAAGGTGTGTGTAGCACATGTGGTTCTAACTATGGTTGAAGGAATACTGTTCCGTAACCAGCTAGCATTTCAGTTTCAAGTGTTGACAAGGGATCAAATAATAAACTATATAATTAATGGTTAGAGAGAGAGAAGGCTATCGTGTTGAATAGTATTGAATTATTTTTGATAAACTCCAACACGCCCCCTCAAAAATAAATCCCTTTCTCTTTAAAAACATCATCGTAATAATACGTATCGCCTACCATCTTTATACAATAATAAAACACACACCTTTCTTTCTGGGAAAACAATATCATCATGGTCCAACATTTATTGCGCAGGATTAGGGAAACCCAGAAAAACCTAATCAGACTAATCAATCATTTCATCTCTTGTAATTCATGAAATATTAAAGTTATTCATCTACTTATTACCAAACTCTTATAATTAAATATCCGTATAATTATAACCAAGCTTTTATTATTAACACATTATCTACTTATGTAGGTAATCATCTTTGTAGTTATAACCAAGCCTTTTATAATTAACTTATCATTTTATTATAACCAAGCCTTTTATAATTAACTTATCCTTTTATTATAACCAAGCCTTTTAATTAACATATCCTTATTACCACGTTGCATATACATATTTGCAACACCACCCCGAACTTCATACTCATTCAGAGACACACCGCGGGGAATTTGTCAGGATAACAGGCAGCTGGTTAATAAAAACATAAAACACATTCACACACTTTTTCTCTACTTAATTTTTATAGTTTAAATGTGTTTAGATCGTCTGTGACTGGTTGGATTGCTGATGCTTTTGCATCCATAATTGTCTGTAACAAATTAATTATAATCTAATAGCACAATGCCAAAACTCGACATCAATTACCTACTTTAACCACAAAGTTTCCTTTACAACTTCATATTGAACTATGTATGTATACCTGCTCGGCTTCCATGTTTACTGTATATTTGTGGCATACAAATCACATTGTGCAATGATCAAATACTACAATTAACCCGTAGTACTTTTTATATCAATTACGTCATAGCCTTTTGTCACAATGAACAAGCCACTTCCAATAAATTAATTTGGTTATTAACTTGAGATTTATGGTTCGTTTTAAATTTCTCAAGAGTCAAGACCCTTTGAAGTGTGACCATAATGAACTATTGTTCTTGCTTGCATACTGACTCAGAATGTTTATAGAAAAACTTAGGTCAGGTTAAGTGGCCAGCATGATAAGCTTCAAGCACTCAACGAAATTTCTATAAGGGGCACTTGTAATTTCACACGACTCTAATATTTCGTACTTCATAATATGGTTTATTTTCCACTTTGGGTACAAGTATTGACTTATTTACATTACTCATATTTAAACTTCTCAATAACTGTTTACATATCCTGAACAAAAGTAACTTTGTTTTCTGAGTTGGTTATTTTATTTACCAGAAAACCTTTTATCACTTTTCTGTCTAACATACTAAAAGTGTTCAGTCAGAATGTTTTAAAACTATTCATAGTGCATATTTCAATAATCTATAATCAAGAATTTATAAAGCAGCGATCGTCACAAGATCATCCACATGTAAAACTTAAATACAATTTGAAATATAACATAACATAACGTCTGTATTACCTAAACGGTCAGATAAAGGCTTAGTACATTATATTATAATACACACACATTGTTTTCAGTTATATAAATTATTTTTAAAACATAACTTAACATAACATCACGCCTGTGTTCCCCGAAGGGTTAGGCAGATGAACATAGTACATAATAGTACATCAACATGTCACCAGTTATGTTTAGGTCTTATGGTATAGGGGCGAGTCTATTGCCGCCAACCGGGCACAAGTCCAGACTCTAGGCTTTACTTTATCTGCATTAAAAATGTTAATGCACCGATTTACTGATGAGTAATGAAAACCCCTTACTTTAAAAGCTTGTCCCAATATTTAGAAGTTTCGGAACTAACAGCTTGCAAACTGCATCAATCAATGGACATAATGAATATACATATAAACGTATAACTTATTCAGTCAGGATATGCTTGGAAATTTATTAATAAATATGTACTTTTCTTGATAAATGTCCATTTAAAATGACTTAACACCCATAAGATGTACTAGTAAATTAAATTGAATTGTAAGTAATCTAAAACCACTAGCCATTTATTCATAGGTTTTCCAAACTCATCATCTTTAATCGTAAATGCCCCACTTACAATCGATCAAAATATTTATTAAACATGATTTTAGTGTTATACATCAGGCAACATTAATTTACAATAAGTGATTTATATTTCTGATTGATATTTTCCCATACATGTTTATTATTTATAGATTCAATTTCTGAATAAGTAAAGATTGAGCACACAACAAATCAGTAGATAATATTTACCAAAAATACAGTCTTCATAATATTAATTAAATTAATTAATATTAATTATTTGAAACAGATAACTTATTTTGCATCCTAACACTTAATCTTAAATTTTCTGTTTCATTATTTTATGGTAAAGTTAACTCATAATTATTTTGATAATATGAAGATCGGTTACAATGCTCCACTGTTTCTTTAACAGATTTATTAGCAATTATACCAGGAATGAAATCCTATTTATTCACATATACATTTTGATTTATTGTTATCAGATCCGCACCACTTCCTCAGGGTGTAAAAACTCATGCCAGTTGCATGCAGTTATGCCAGGAATTAAATCCTATTTATTCACATGTACAAACTTATTTATTCTTATCAGATCCACACCACTTCACCAGGGTGTACCAACTCATGCCGATTGCATGTAGTTATGCCAGGAATTAAATCATATTTATTCACATGTACAATATTATTTATTCTTATCAGATCCACACCACTCCACCAGGGTGTACCAACTCAGAATTATCAACAGAGTTATTGCTACTTTTAGCCATAATCCGTTCGGGCTCAGGTTTCACTGGCCTATTTGATAAGATCCATTATCACATCACTGACTCTCACAAACTAATTGTTTACCACAACCTACATCTTAGGTATACCATTTCGTTTATAACCAACGAATTATTTTCATATTGACAACACTGCCAAATTTTGTTTTCTTCTACTTATTACAAAGTAAACAGTAAAACCAAAACATTTAAATACTTTTGTGGCGTCTTATTATGCCATAACACATAAGGTGTGTTATTAACCTCAGTGCTCTACAGAACAATCTTATCCCTAAATGATTTGACACATTAAGACCCTAATAGTAAGTAAAACTTATTACTAATTACATGTATGATTCCGTTCTATATTATTCAATGTTCTTATCATCCATTCGACAATTCCATTCAATGCCGTTATACAAAGCACTGTATTGGTAACTAATACCATTTCGAGTTTAGAACTCTTTCATTTCATTGGATACAATTTCCGCTTGATTATCATAACATAAGTTAGGAATAATACTCAGATCAAAATTAAATCCCGAAACATAACAAAAACATATGGCCTATCACAAAAACAACAAAACTCAGTTTTTGTTTTCAATAGACTCAAGTGTCGTTACTCATCAGTGAGCACTTTAAATATCTACTTTTAACAAAACTTTTTAGTCAATTTGTCAATTGCCAAACAAGTTTGTTTCACATAAATACAAGCTTCACACAATTTTTCGTAAGGCACAATATTATTAATTGCATCACTATTTAATATAATTTGCCTTTATAGCCTTACATTTCGTTCCACATTAAATCGTAATTATTATTAATATTTACGAAATTATTTACAAACATTTGCAAATTAAAGCGTTTATAAAATGCAGACAATTAACGTCAATTAGATTATTCAAAGACTTACCCTTCATTACCAGTTTAACATCTTTGAACACAATGACGCCGCCGTTTTATCAAAAACGACAGTCTGCGTGCTGCATTTTGCTTACCGATATTATGGAATCTCGTAGAAAAATACATTCTGGAGCACACCTGGAACGCCCATCTTACAGGTATCCGGCAAATCTCCTCCCTTCGTCACGTGTATAAACGCGCCACCATGACTGTCCGTCACCCATTATATAATAGTAATCTTTGCCCGTCACGAAGGCAAATCCAGACGTATATCATGTGGTTCTGGTTTTGAACTAAACATCAGCACCGTTGTATTGTTCCTTCTTTTGTTTCCAATGAATTAACATCTCTCGGGTTCTTGAACGGTTTATTGACTTTTGCACTTGTTGATGGTCTCTTGAATTGTTTCAGAAATGTGACTTATGGCCTCGAAATTGCAGGCTGAATTAGTTTTAGACTTAGATCATGATCTTTACTTTGTAAGTTTGATTTCATGATCGAACAATCTCGTTTTCACAAACGCTAGTATTATATTATCTTTAGTCAATTGTCATTCAGTCCCGATTGCGGTGACAATATTGATTTTTGCATTCGCTAAAGTCATGAAAAAGGTTTATAACTTTTTAGAATTCCTTTGACTTTACACTTGTAGCTTACAGTTCAGCAATCTTTTTCAAGAGACAGCTACGTCGCACTTCAGCACATATTTTCATTGGAACTTCACTGTCGATAACGTTCAGTAGGTACTTCAAGTTCACTTAATAATTTTCGATATTTGAAATGTCTACACACTTTACTTATTTCCATCAAAAATGTTAAATGTTCATATTTCTCATTTTGATTTTAAACAGTTTTATTCCTTTTTATTTGTTTCACTAGATGCACAACTCGTTTTTATTATTTAGTGTCCAATAATTATTTTCACTGTGGCTTAGCGCTCTGGGCCCATAACCTGTTGGGGTTTATAAAGTGGACACCAAAGAAAAGAACTGTTTTAGGGTTTGAATAATAACAGTTTAATTACCCTTTGTTTTATATATCGAAAGGTGTGTGTAGCACATGTGGTTCTAACTATGGTTGAAGGAATACTGTTCCGTAACCAGCTAGCATTTCAGTTTCAAGTGTTGACAAGGGATCAAATAATAAACTATATAATTAATGGTTAGAGAGAGAGAAGGCTATCGTGTTGAATAGTATTGAATTATTTTTGATAAACTCCAACAGTAATTTCCCACTACATACACCAATTATTGTTTTTTTTTAATTTCTGAAAGAATGGACTTTTTTGTGCGTTCTTCTCCATAACAAACTACTTTCCGAATGCACGGTAGAATAATTTTTTTATTCCTTGTAAATTGGGACGTTTAAAAGTGCCGCTTGGTGTCCTAGTTGAAATAAAATATCTTTGTCTTTGTTGTCGAAATACCCAAGAAAACAGGACAGAATCGGTAAGAAAAAACAGCGTAAGTGTTATGAAGGAAAAACCTGTGCCGTCCTATAAATTGTGTTAGATATAAGCATGGTCGCATTGACTGTAAGCAGGTCTTTTAACTTATAGGCCGCCGTCGAAGCGCCAGCTGATCACCGGCAGCGCGACCAAAGCGGTTACTACCTTCACGAACAATCTATCTGCGCTCAAGAGATCTGCTATCACTACTGTTAAGAGGTAAGCTAGTACTTTTGGTGTTAGATTTTAGAGCCAGCATCATTGGATGAAGTTTTAAAGTTTTCTTTCATAAATAACTTATGAAAGAAAACTTGCATATTAATAAAATACTCGTAGCAATTATCCATTATAATATTGTAATTTTGATTTCGATATGTTTGTCCTAAGCGGTTGACTTTTATTGATTATTTTGGTTTGTGTTTGTTTATATGGAGTAAAATTTTGATGGCAAAAAATTCAAAATCTCATTTAAGCAAGTTACTTCACAAGATTCATAAAATTAATGAATTATACGACATTGAATAATGCGAGATGGCAATATTTTTCTGTAATAAACACAGATATAAATCTAACTAGATGACGCGATTATATGTACTTGCGTGTCAAAAGGGCAAAATTACGATCAATGATCGTAATTTGAGGTTTTCATTTAGCATTATCGGCACCGGAAATCTACCGAACTCTAGAAAACTGCCTTTTTATGCCGTATTGAGCTGTAAAAACTGTTTATAAAAAGTCGGCCGAGGCATTAGACATGTTGTCTTTCATTGGTATGTAAAGGAGATTGCCCATACACATGCCCCTTCTGAGGTATCGTGTCTGCGATTTCAATATTATCCAAAAATAGGATTTATTTTGTATATATTTTTTCATCCGTGTCCTTTACTTTATCTGTACAAAAAACAGATCAGGTGCCTTCACTTGGACATTTGTATGCACCTTATTGCATGGTAATAAGGGTTCATTTCAAGAACAGAAACATCATTATATCTCGTGAACCCCGCAAAATAAATAAAAAATATTTTCTAATTATGAATATAACGTGTATTTTCTACAATATACAACAAAATTCATCAAGATACAACCATTTATTCAAAGGGGCCCAAGTTCCCTTACAAAATGGGCATTCCCCTTTGTTTTTAAATTGTGTGTGAAAAAGAGGCACACTTTGTTTTCATACGGATGGAGGGACTTGCGTTATCTAGTTAGATTTATGTCTGAGGTAACGAGCATAAACAATTTCCATTCTAAAAGTCGTGATTTTAATCTTAGTTTCATAAACTTGTGCCTTAGTTTATTGTAATTAATTACCAGTGCGGAAAAAAAAAAAAATATTGGCATCACTCACTTTTCATTCGAGCATTCATTAGTTACCTCACGCACTTTCGCACTCGTGTTATTTAGATAATATTTTTCATTCCTTTGCTATTTCAGTGCTCGCTTGTGAATTTATTGACGTGAAAACACCATTACGTCATATTTATAGAGGCAAGTTGAGTTGATTGATGATTAGTAGCGATCGAACCAAATAGTACGGCGGGCAGCGTGGTATTTTTTCAAGTCATATTTTACCGAATAAATTTCTTATCAAGCTATGTCTAACGTTCATTGATCAGCAAAATTAGCGCCAGTCGCCGCACCCGCGGCACAAACCCGTTACGGTTGTACAAACTTACAATTCACCGGCTTCAATGCAGCTAACCATTTCATTTTAGTTCAGAATGATCTGAAGAACCATCTCACCAAGTTTAATGCGGTATCTACCTTTGCGAATGGACAGTAGAATCAATTCATCATATCAGCCGAAAGGCGTCCACTGCTGGACATAGCCCTTCCCCAACCCAAGCGTCGTCACATTGACCGGGCTTGTGCGTCCCGCATCCAGTGGATCCCCGCAACCTTCTCGAGGTCATCGGTCCACCTGGTGGGAGGCCTTCCAACGCAACGTCTTCCGGTTCGCGTTCGCCAGCCACTAGAATCTATTATTATTTCTAAATTGAAATTTTCGACGTTCAAAAGTGTCGCTTAGCGGCCTAAATAAATTGCTAACTTTGTAAGAAATATTTTTTTTGGGTGACTTTGAAATGCTGTAACTTTGTACTCCACCGATTCTGGGGCGGCTGACGTTTAGAGTTCTTACGTTTGCTAGTCAAACTATTAACTTTATAATTTTCAGTCGGTATGAAATTACTTTTTTAAATTCACGTTGCATCCCGAACTAAAAATATTCTATTTTGATGTATTGCGTAAGTAGAGGGAATGAGAAATATTGCAGTGTTGTTATATAATGTATTCATCATACCTGTAGAGCAATTTGTATGTAGTCATTATGCGTCATTGTTCAGAAAAGCATGAAGTACCTAATTAGAATATTGGATAGAAGTAATTATATTTAGATTGTAGGAGTAGATTGCGATTTGCGTCAGATATCGACGCTATTATGTGTCCGACATTATTGAATAATCAACTCTTATAAAATACTAGCTGTTTCGCTAGCTCAAATGTCGTAAATTATTATACGAGTATGGGAACGTACTACAGCGATTAAATGCTATCCAAGCCATCTTAAATCCTACGAAACCATCCAATTCGCGGTCTACCTGTGTTCAAAATGTTCAAAATCACCTGCATATACATTATACCCTACTTTAACAGGTTTTCAAAGTAGTTAGGCAAATACTTAACTTCTACTTACAAACGAAGTTTCAGTTGTGTGTCAGTGTTCTTGTGCTCACATATAATAATCAAAATTAACCTTTTTTTCTTGTGGCAGGCGCATCAGCGGTCGTTTGGCTGCTCGGGTAGTTGCGGAGGGCAAAGATGCCAAGAGGAAGCTCAACTATGGAGATGAACTGAGGAAAACGCCCAAAGTCAATGGCAGTATTCTAAAGCATAAGCGTGCGGTAAGTTGGGCGCAATTTAACTATCTTCAATTATTTTCGAAGCGACGATTAGTTCTTGCAAAAGCGGGTAGTCGAGATTGTCTTTCGCAGAATCCTACATGTAATCCGCATAAGTTATTCTAAAACTTATGTCGCCGTATTGTCACAAGGTTCTGCTTTAAAGAATCTTTATGGCTTCTGTTTCGAAAGCTTTCTATTTGCAAACATACAACACTCTTTGACATAGAGCGTTGTAGGTTCTATGTGAACGGGCTCCATTCTAAGATGTCATCGCCGCTGATCACTTAGAGGAACTATCTTATTTAGTCATCCTAGCTCTTCGTCCAGTATTTATCCGGCTTCGCATTTTTTAAATACATATATGGAAATCTTTGTAGCATGGTTTTTCAGGGTTCTGTACCCGAAGGGTACAAACGGAGCCCTATTGCTGTCACTCACGTGTCCGACTGTCTGTCGCGTCTGTCCCACGGGTTTTACGGCCAAACGGTTGGAGCACAGTCTTCAAATTTTCACAGTATAAGCATCTTGTTGACCCAAAGCTATGCAAATTGTCAAAAAATATTTCATAAGTTTTTAAGGGGGCCCCCATACAGCTAAAGGGTGTGAAAACAAAATGAAATTTTGAAATTCCCTCATATTTTTTATTACAACCAACTTAAATTTGCTGTTTGGTACGGAACCCTAAATGTGCGAAGTCCGACACGCACTTGGTCGGTTTTTTTTAATTTACTTTTTACTGAATTATTTATTTATATTATTTTCTAGTCAAATGGTAAGCGTCGCAGCACCAGTCGTCGTTCTACCAACGCGACGCGCTCCACCGGCTCTCAGGAAGAGGAACGTCCACACAAGGATCCGCTCATGGAGACTACGCTCCTCACCACTTACACTGACTTCAAGGTCAGTAACCCAGACTTGTTGGCGTGAATCTAGTAAAAATACTTATCTCATGCATTATAGAAGGCATGACATTTTATATAGCTTCTGGTAGTGGCTTCGCCCGCGTGAAAATTACTCTAAGGGAACATACTCTCTCGAAAAAAGTATCCAGTGCTCTCCTCCAAGGTTCAATTTATCTCTATACCAGTGGTGTCTCTTCCGTTACAAAGAAACCGTGCCGACATGCTGTACTGATTTTTTTTTGTACATCGATCGCGTTCGGTTCCGTTCCATGGATATAGATGGTGATCTATCTATCGCCGTGGAACGGAACTGAACGCGATCGATTTACAAAAAATAATCGGTATAATCAAATGAAAACGCTAGCTACGTCTGTACGGTTTCTTTGTATGGGATGAGGCATCTGAATGCTAGTATTATATTATCTGTGTCTATACCAAAATGTATCAAACATTTTTCACAAGTTTAAGCGTGAAAACGTAACAATCTAACAGTATCTGTTCCATATTTACAATATTAGTATGGATAAGTCAAAGGATATTCAAATTAAACCTTTTTATGTAAAACTGAAATGGTGTTATCAGCGATTGATCGAAACGTATTGCTTTACAGGATGGCATCAACGAAAAGCAGATCAGTCGCAGCTCCATGGCGAACCAGAGACCAAACGAAGCACACCTCCCCACCATCGTCTACCATACCATAGACGAGAAGAATGGCACCCCAAAAAAAACTCCGCGGGTCAAAACACCATTGACGCCTAAAGTCGGCAAAGAGAACATTCAGCACCTCAACAACCTGCATAGCCACATGACGCCGAAGAGTAATCTCATGTACACACCGACCAGGCTCACACGATCCGCCCTCAAGCTTAACAACGACGGCTTCGCAACTCCCCGAGCTCCCCTCAGTGCAAACAAAGTCAACCTACAAAGACAAAACACAGCCTCCAGTTTAACAGTCAAAACTACTACCCCCAATAACGTTAGCAGGTCTAAATCCCACACGCATTTAGTGCGCAAAAACCTTCCGCCCCTAATCTAAGAACTTAGACTGAGTTCAGTTCCTACCTCTTGATATTAACGCTTGGTTTTGTTTTTTTTTTATTAAGGATAGTTTTAGCACGGAAATATCAAGATGTATGAACTGCGCCTTACGATATTATTAGCCATGATTTTCATACGAGAATCAATTTGTAATTATAAAAATATTATTCAGATTTTTTTTAATACAATTTATTTTTGTGTTTGTCGATGGTTTGACTCAAGTTTTGTGACGTATTAAATGGTCGTTTTCTCGTTGATAAAATTATGTTTTGCTTTTTAAACTTGTATATTTGAATCTCTATAATTATGTGCTGAATAATTGCATTCATTTTTAAGTATTGGTTATTTTTATTTACGGATGTGATTGAAAGTATTTTAATTGATAGATATAGTTTTATAAGTTACTTTCAGTTCTTACAAGAATAATTATTTTAGTTTGTCTTCAATTGGAATAATTTTGTTTTAGAATAGTTTTTAGTCATGTCTTTTACTAACATATTGACACTCAATTTTTAGCTTAGGATCAATTTTCTTTCATTAACCCACCAAATTGTTCTTCTTGAAAGATCTTATGAAAAGCATTGATAGAATTAAGTATTTTTACGAGCATTGATAAGCACGTAAAAAAATGTTGACATGACAGGCAGCTTACCACAGACTAAAAAGGTCACCATAAAAAGGTTTTAACATTCCATGAGACAGTGTACTTAATTTTTTATCAGTATTTCCAGAACGAGAAGAGATTCACAAAAGGGCCATATCTCATGCTAACATTAAAATAATATTAAAATTAATTGATATTCGTCGCTTTATTTAATTAATGTATAATTTTAAAATGTAAATTATGGTTGTAATATATTTGCATAGTTTAAACACAGTTGATGTTTTATTTCTTGACCAACGAGATTAAGTTCCTCTAATATAATTTCAATACAACTGTAATTTTGATATTTTCTGAAAAATATAGTTTTTGTAATCGGATGTAAAGATACTTTGCAAAGAAAATGTCGATATACTTCGATTATGAAGTAGGTCCAAAGGGCCGAATGTTTAGAAGGGCGGTAGAAGGCGATAAGTATGACATCGAGTTAATTTGGAAACGAGAGCATACAGAACTACTGTTTTATGATGTGGATATTGGCTCGTTGATGTAAGTTTGAATTACTTTCTACATTCCATGATAATAAGAACGAAATTGTCTGTGGCACTGAGGTGCCAAATGTACGGCCTGATGCAAAAGTGCGAATTCGTACGCGAACTAGCTTCTTACTGCTCTTCGCAGCATCTATCTCTTTCGCACGTGTTGTCGGATGAGATAGCATCCATTTTAACCCCGCGCACAAAATAGTTCGTGCCGTTAACTAGGGCACCTTAATGTTGGCTGTGAACTGCGCTACTCGCTGCCCAGTCTATCCCCTTTGAGCAGCTCCCTCATGTTCAGAGCCACCATGAAGTTTGCATATAACTGTAGTCAGGTTTTCAGGCCAATGCAGTTCTGCAAAGTTCAGAAATATCTTTGAGGTTATGACTAGATGATAAACGAAAAGTTGACAACAACCTATTTGCAAAAGTATTTTCAATCTAGTGTAATACTTAACAGTGCCCGAGTGATTCAATCTTTAGAAAGAGACCGTCATAATTAAACGTGCACTACAAAGCTAACCTTGCGAAAATAGATATTTTTCTAAGACTAACTACAAATATTATTCTTAAATTGTGTAAAAATAGTAATTTGTTATTGTATGTTTCAGTGAGCTATCAGCCCTGTCAATATGTATGATAAACGAGAGGAAAGAAATATTGGGCTTCATGGCACTTACAGATCATCCTCATGTACTTGGCCTCGATCCCGCCGACTGGGAAAATTGGATCAGGAATTTATATCAGTTAGTACCGTATAACCTATTTTATTTACTGAGTGATAATGTAGCATTATATTCGTGAAATAATTTAAAAAATCGCTCCAGTAGTTTTTGAGTTTATTCGTTACAAACGATTTATATATTTTCTCTTTATAATATTAGTGTAGACTGTAGATGATAAATCATCCGCACGTCAGAACACTTGAATATGAATTTGGCCCTTAAGCCTGGTGTACACGAGTAGAGTAAACGGTATTGTATATCACGGTAGAGTACTAACTCTGCTACTAACTATACTAATGTAGACAGCATTGGGGGAGTAGAGTACTAAAACTTTAAAGATTAGAGTGACTAGCCGCGCGGGCAAGCTACTCAACCTGTTGCCTACCCACCTTTATCGCCACCCCAGAGTTATGGCGCTCACTTCACTCTACCGCACACTATTGCGTACTCGACCCATGTGTACGTATAGTAGAGTAGAACTTGTACAGACTTGTCATTGAGTGGCGACATTCAAGCGACGTACGTGGCGTTCAAAGAAACACTTTTAGTTACTCTACTAATAAAATATAAATTTTACGTGTAGACAGTTGCTCTACTGAAACTGGTAAAGTACTTAGAATTGGTAGAGTATTACGCTAATTGATTCCGTTAACTCTATCAGTGTACACCAGCCTTATTGTGTAATGAATTCGGCAAGACAAAGAGCAAAAGGTATGATAAATCGATCAATCACATAGACAGAAATCCATCTCGCATGTGATTGGTCGATTTCATACTCTTTCCCTTTGCTTTGCTGAATTGATTACGCATTAAGGCTGCAAGCTTTACTGCTACCAAAAAAGGCGTATTAAAAGTGTCAAATTCTAATCGTTACCACGGATCTGCGATTGACTGTGAGTGGCTACATGAATCGTCTTGACCTGCAGGCATTCATAGCGGAGTAGGCTTACTATGACTACCTTGATATTCTTCTAAAGCGTTTATTAATATTCGACTTTATTTTTAAGTGAATTATGTTGATATCCGCTTATAGGAAGTGGAAGCCACCGTTCACTTTGCTTTTGACAGGACTTCGACTGCCCTTATTAAGGGAACACTAGTAGGGTTAGCAGTTAGTTTTAGTAGCAGGTTAGGCAGAAAGAGTCCTCGAGACCATTATGAAAAAAGAAAATAGATTTCAAACAAGATTATTTCTTATATTTCAGGAAATACTATCTTGCTCGCAACACGATATTCATACACTTTATGTGCTGCATCGACTCCGTAACGGACTTCTTCGTTGAAGAGGCATTGGTATCAGTTTTCCTGAATGACTGCTACTTGCAGTACATTGTGCTGGTCGTACCTCTGTTCTGTCCTGATGGTGAGGATTACTGAGGCTATTTCTTTATTAAAGTTTGTTTGTTTTAAACTAGCTTTTTCCAGTGGCTTCGCCCACGTTAAAGTCGGAAATTATGCCAGGGGACCGTGCTGCCGAAATAAAAAGTATGAGTACTTAAATCAATCTAGCTATAGTAGTCACTGCGGATTTTTGTGTCTCATCGACAGTTCAGTCAGTTTTTCATCGAGTAAACTGCATAGAGTAAGCGAGATAGTACGATGCGACAAAAGTAAGAGAGTGGAAGAGGCAGTTATACAATGCTATCTTCTACTTCAACAATCAATCTGCCTTGCCATTGGCGTCGGCTTCCAGTCTAACAGGATTAAGCTGAGTACCAGTGTTTTACATGGGGCTACTGCCTATCTGACCTCCACAACCCAGTATCTGGGTAACACGATACCTCTTGGCTAGACTGGAGTCAGATCTTAGGTTTCTGACTACCCGTAACGACTGTCAAATATCTTCAAATGACAGCCGGGATAACGGGCTTAACGTGCTTTCCGAGGTAGGGAGGAAACTCGGTACCTATGTTGAAATGGTCACCCATCCACGGACCGACCTCGTCAAGCGTTGCTTAACCTTGATGATCGACCAATGCGGCTGTTATTATTTAGCCACGAGCTCTTCTCTTCTCTTCTACTTCAACATTTACACTAAATAAAATAGCAACGTGGCAGGCTCTTGCAGCCAATTTCCGAGGCACGAAGACAAGACAAAGTACGGCTGTGACTACTATACCTAATTCCTTAATTTATTCGAAACTTGATTAACGTGAAAGCGTAGGTACCTAAAATACAGACAGACAGAGTTTTATCTCACTTATAATATTTGTATGGATCATTAGTTGGTACTACCAGATGGAGAAATTTATGCTTTAACAACCTACTGTAATTAAACTGTAAGAATGCGTTTGCGCAGCTTTTGAGACATTCATTTCTGAAATCTTACATCTTGATAAAATTTCAAAGAAAATTAGTTGTGAGCACTTGTTACAGAAGTAATAACAAGGTACCAAACGTTCAAAAAACGCAATATTTACAAATACTCACCAAAATCTAAGGATGGAATGGGTAATTTTTTGTTTACGGCCCTGAGAACGGACTTTTGTCCAAGATTGAAGATGCGTCGAGCAGTGTAAGTACCCACATTTTTGCAAATAGTAAATATATATAGAAGAGAAAATCTTTTGTTTATGTCCAATTAATGCATGTTTTTTAATATGTAGGGAAGAAGACAATGATGACATAGTAGAAATATTACACGAGAAATGTCCCCGTCTGAAGGAGTTGTACGGTGAATATTACATAAGCGAAATAATCGGGCGGCATCCTGAGAGTAGCAGAAAAATCATCGTTGCCGATGTAAGAAGATGTTGAGTTTTTCAGCCAGTTGAAACCGATAGCAAACTTAGTTCATAACATTTTAGTAAAGAAACCCTCAGACAGCTCAGTAGGATGGGTGAACTGCGCCAACCGTAAAAAGTAAGTTTACTTTTTACAGTTGGCGCAGTGGTTGAGCGGTTGACTGCTGCGCTGCGTGTCGCGGGTTCGGTTCCCGCACGGAACAAATATTTGTATGACCTACAGGTAGTTGTTCCAGCTATGGGTGTTGTGTATGTGAGTTTAAATGTTTGTAAACGCACCCACGATACAGGAAGAAATTCCTAGTGGGGCAACGTTTTTTTTTTTTTTTTTAATTGAATGGTAGTTTCTTACCATTCAATTAATTCATTTCTTTACACTGCTCGCGAAGTTGAACGATGTTTGACTAATATGATAGTGTAGGTAGAGAGCGGTAGAGAGGCACTTAGGCTTACCTCGTCAAACTTTACCTCGCCTCGGGCGACTTCTATTTGTTGTCGGTTTTTGCGCCCGAGTCAAAGGGCCCGAAGTTGCACGAAGTGCGTTCACGAAGTGCCTCTATCTGTACTTCTCGGCTGACTTCAGTTCGCGTCGTGACGTCGTTGTGCAAATATGCACGTAGTTATAATACGTGAGAGTGCACATTGCAACGGCAGCTGCTACTTGAGCGTCCATTACAAACGTGCGCTGGCTATCGGCACCACAGAGCGAATCCGAATGAGCTCATCACGAAGTTGAGCGAGTGTGTAGTGTCGCACTTCGTACTTTAGCCAAAGTTTCTAGAGTACCTAGGTACCGCCGAGGAACTTCGCGAGCAGTGTAGAGGAGGCACCACAGACTTTAAAAAGGAGGAGGTTCTCAATTCGACTGTTTTTTTTTGTGTTACCTCAAAACTTTTGAATACCTACCTTAAATTTGATCAAGATCTGATGATGAACTTCGGAGATATACCTACAACAGAAATCTTCAATAAACAACGGCAAATATCCCGGTATTAATGCAATCGCATGTCTGCTTATAGTTTATGCCATTCCATAACATAATATCACACCGGTACGCTCTAAAGGGGTACGCAGATATGTACAGTTCACTCTGGTACACTCTCATTTCACCGGTTATGTTTAAGTTTTATGTTACTCAGGTAATCTATTCAGTCATAAATTTGGGCATTATAGGTACCTTATAGCTCATTATGTACCACAACAAGGGTTTTTTTTACAAGAAAATTCAGCCGACTTCCAAATAAAATACTACAAAGTGAAAATATAACTTTACTGTCGGAATTCGATGTCAAAAAATGAAGAAAAACTGGAACACCGACATTCGAAAAAAAGATTACTTTGTAGTGTTTTTATTTGGAGGTCGGCAGCCTAATTGTGTAAGTAAATTCGGCAAAGGAAACAATCTGTTTCTTTACCAAAATCGACTTTTTGTATTGCGAAAAGTAAAAGAAAAAAGAAGAATAGTCTGCGGTTGTATTGTTTAGTAAAAAAGGTATTTTTAATCTGTTTCTTTCGCGATTTATTATGTTCTTACTAAACCGAAAAACATTTCAGATTCAAGGCCGTGCCGTTGCCGTGATGTGTTTGAACACAGACATCAACTATAAGAAACTGCAGAGATTGTATGAGTTGCAGCCCTACCACGGATTGAAGACGGCTACAGCTTACGAGAAAGCGCAGAATGCGCGGACTAATTCTCTGCTAGCCGATATTGGGTAAGGAATTATTTCATTGGTGCAATATATTTCCTATATTGCAATTAAGAGAGAATTTATATGGCAAAATTGCTTTCGCCAGCACATTTGGTCTTGCGAGATGAAAACTATGTAACATATGACCCAACCCTGGCCAAGATCCACACGTCATGTTCCAAATTTCCTTAGGATTCGCTGAGATAGGAGCCTTTTTCATCACGCGGGGATTTTTTTTATTTTTTATTATTGTTTTTTTTTGGTTATCTCGTTTCTCCTGTACGAGTGTCACAAATAAATATTAATTCTTTCTTTCTTAACGTTTTAACCTTGCGTTGTGGTTGATACACAAACGTAAAGATTTGCCAATTTATAATATTAATAGATAAACTTGGTAAACTACTATAATATAGTTAGTAGAAAAGAGAGGTAGGTTTTCAGTCAAGGGGCAATTCGGACTAGGTAGAGACTATCTCGTTGTTTCTCTTTATTGTTTTGAAAGCAGGTGGTGATAAATTAAATTGCACATTGTCTGCTGGGATGAAGAGGAGGCTGACTGATGGGGTCTACACTTTAAATACAAAGTCCGTAGTTTCGGCCTTCGTTACGGCGTTTCCTACTCCGTATCACCTAAGGACGGATGATTCGTTCGGGTCCTGAAATTATGAATGAATGACAACACAATTTGACGTTTGTCCCTACTCCCGATGTGTTTTATTTAACCTATCCGAAAAATTGAACTTGACACCTGTTTTAATGGAATAACTTTCGGACGGGGCCCGTTACTTCGCTGACGGAGTTAGGTTAGAAGGCCCCCTGAACCGCATATGTTACCATTATGGCTGCTGTTGGAAAATGTTTTTTTACACTCTTGTTATTATTTTAGAGAGCCCATAATGCGTGGGCAGTGGGGTCCTTTCGATTGTCCAAAGGAAATTAAACGACGTTATCCGGAGACAGTAAGTTCTTCCAAACCTCTACTTCTAAAGCAGTAAATCAATTTTATTTCAGCCGAAAGACTGATGGACGAAGATCTCCATCAAACATCTATTCCAGATCTACCCAATGCACGCAACCTAAGTTAGGATCCACATTTATAATTATATTATTGGTATATGAATGATAAAATCTTGTATCAAGTCCCCATAATACTACATGTTTGCTGCTTGATTTAATCCCATAGGCCTGGTCCAGAGTGAACGCGCGGTGATTGGGATGCGTGTGATTAGGTGACCACAGTGCATCGCGAGTTATTGCAGCGGTCAGTCGAGGCTAGGATAGACGTTTTTCTCATGGATATAAAATAATTTCCTAACGAGGCCACTTCGTCACTTCGCACTAGGCGCCCGCTATAGTCACTACAGTATGGCGCAAATGGCGGTTTTATAAGTTTAATGCTCCGTGTCCACTGAAGCTTGATGATACTCAATTCACGTTTTCCAACCAGCGAACAAAACATCGCTGTGCTACACAAAATACGAGCCGAGTAAACTTCACCCGTACCGAAGAAATTGAGGAGGAGATTGTAGTCAAGGTTCACTCTGAAGAATTGAGCGAACAAATACATACTCCTTCGTTGACTACTTCTTTGTACTCTGTGGCCGACTTGCTAGATGAAGACCCTTTTGACTACGATATTGTGAACATTGATACTATGTTGCTTAATGTTGCTGAGAACAAGCCGTCACATGTAATTCTGTAAGTTTTTTTTAGTAACATTTGCTAATTTATACTTCAAATAGCCTATTTTTTATATCGAGCTATAATATTGAAGTGCCGTAAGTCTGTCGCCTTACATACAAACTTACACCCCCATTTCCACCCCCTTATGTATGATTATTGGGATATAAACTATCCTATGTCCTTCCCAGGGTCTCAAACTATCTATATACCAAATTTCATCTAAATCGGTTCAGCGGTTTAAGTGTGAAAACGTAACAGATAGACAGACTTTCGCATTTATAATATTAGTATGGATAATAAATAACTAGTAGGTAGTAGTAGTGGTTGTAAGCGCTACTGCTGAGTATGAGATTCCATCTCTCGCATCTCCGTTATTTTTTGTTTTTTATGGCTTCCTCCGTGATCAAATTCCAAACTGGGATAGGAAGGACCTACAAGCTATGGTGCACCAGCCGTGTTCTAGAGCAGTGATCAAGTTTCAGACAAAATACGAACGGGACTGACAGTCATAGTTGTAAAAATGTCTCATTTTCTAAAAATAACCTTACGTTCCTTGATTCAGGCCACACCATATTTGCTTGAATGTAAAGTCATCGTTCTTACTGGGACCACAACATAAACCGTTAACTGCGCGTAATTCATCATATTTTAGCCAAGGTAAGCCACTTTAGAAAGATTATAGCCACGTTACTACCCAATGACGTGCCGGCGGGATACACGACGATGCTCCTGTCAGGTGACCCCCGTCCCGCGCGCACGTTTTACCACCCCCGCTGCCTTACGTGTCCCGCGCCCGCGGACCATGGGAGTGTCACGTACGAACTTGCTATGTTCTAGCTACAGACACGGCGCCTGCGGCGAGTTAGGCTGATGGTAGTGTTGCCATCGCGGCTAGGTACAAGAAAAGAGAAACCTAAGTTGCAGTGAGCGAAGTCGGGGTGTGGATGATGGAACTACATTAACAATTTAGATACTATAGAATCTGGTTCCAGCCTTCTGTTCTCTTGAGTTGGTTGGATCTTGATCAACCAGACTGCGTTTGGTCGACATCGGCCTTGTCCATGGGCGCCGGCAGGGTTATTTTCAGGGGATTGCATCTTCAGCACCTCGCCTCGAATAGTTTCCTTTTTTCCCATTCATATACAGATGAAAAATTAAAAAAAATGAAAATGAAAATAGTTTATTGGTAAAACAAGTTTAGGTAAAAACAATTTTTTGATTGGATCCTCCTTTTAGGCAGATAGTGCCTGTATTAGGAGAGTCCGCTCTTCCATAGCAAGACGTATTAGTAAACGAATTATATAAAAAAAATATATAAATATGCTAAAACTACACAAATTAACATTAACTTAAATCAAATGTGTGTATGAGTGGTGGTGTGATAGAACAAACTTTGTCGGCTTATACGGAAAAGTTAGAGAACCAAAGAAGATGTACCTATGCAAGAGCGAGCGAAGTGAGGTCAATAATTTTAGGACCTCGCATTAGGTCTGCTTATAGCTTTTTATTTGAATGTTTTGCATAGTTTATTAAAAGCCAGGGGGGTGCAAGTGCACCTACTTGCGCCCCTCTCCCGGCGCCCATGAGCCATGATCCTTGGCTCAAAATCATACGCTAACGGGTCTATTAAAGGTGGACCTCGTACATAGTTGCTTTATTTACTCTAAGGTTGAAGGTCCCTTGCACATCATGTCACTAACGACAGACATAAGAAGATTTTGTTAGTAAATTTTTAAAGTGAACATAATTTTTTAAAAACATGAGATAGATTTTTTTTCGTATTTTCTGAGAACTTTATAACTTGGTCTATCACCCATTTACGGCTTGACGTCGATTTCTGGGACACCCTGTATAGTGACTATGATAGCAATAACGGGGAATAAACTCGGAATAAATTATTGGAACCTGTTTCATGAGTCAAGAGGTTCTAAGGTTTCAAATCTTCTTTCAAAAGGAACTTTGTCCGCTTTACACAAGTGCAAAACAGTACTTAATAGTTAATAGTCGAAAATATAATACACATTTATTTGGCTTGTAGAGAAATATCCACATAAAACAATTCAAGAAGAAGACGACGAGTACCCTGGACCAAAAAACGCTTTTATGATTGAATTGTTTGCATTCCGCGACGACATAGATGACAGGTGACTTTGTAATTTTATACAAACTATGTAATCTGGAATTTATCTGCTTAGCTTATGATTCTGACTGTATGTAGAGGTAAATCAGAAAACGATAGCTAGCTGGAGAACCTTGCAAAAGACAAATGGCTCTTTTCAGAAAAAATACAGATACAAATATCTGTGTTTAGAAACTTAATTTAATTGGTATTAACTTATTGGTTAAATGTGACCAAAGGTCATTGGGGCTTAATCTGACCCGCTTTGCGAAGAGTGGCGTACATTAACCAAAAAGTTTTAAACTAAATAGAATAATGTGATCTTTCATTGCGATGGAGAAAATGAATCGGTTTCAGAGGATTTTATTTTTCGTCTTTACATTTTGTTAAAAATTAGGTAATTCCTTTGCCGTGTGTCAATTACTTGCCAGAATTTGATCCATATTAGCGACACTATCGGCGGGCTTATTACGTAAGGAACAGCAAGTAGCAATAATTGAACAATTATTGCGCGATCAATTTAGTGACCTGGCTACTGAGGCCTTTAAGTCAAGTCTTTTTTTTTGACAGTCACTTTTAACAGAAGCTATTTTATCTGTCCGATGATTTATAAAATGTATCGCAGATGTATCGTTTGATGAATTAACCAGCTTATGAAAGAGCAACACTTCGTGGAGGCTGTTTTTTTACAATAGTCCATTTGATTACTATTTTGCTCTAATATTCCGATAAATTAATATTCGCAGATGTAAAGTATTTGTGTAAAGTAAATATGGCAGTGAAAATTTGATATTTGCATTTTATTTACATGTATGTCAATGTGTAAAATCAATTAAAATTTCTTCGAATTGTCGATTATTTTAAAAATTGAATCGATAACGCATTAGAACATCACTTAGTAGACTACATTATCTTGCATTTGAGCTATGAAACGTAAAAAAGATTTTTCAAATTTAATTTAGACATTGGCAGAATAGTCGACATCGGTGTTTGCCATATAAAAAAAATATAATAGAAGATACTTATTGCGGACTCATCACATTCTCATGTGTTTGTAAGTATTTGTAGTAAACATATAAGCTTCGCTCAGGTAGCCAACACAGGATTTTTTTATACTGTATATAAAAAAAATCCTCCACTTTACCGTGATCACTTCTGTTTCAATGATTCAACAACAAATAGTCCAGTTGCGTAGACATTAGAGACTCAAAACAACACCAATTTGTCATTTACATTTACAATATTCATTAGGAATTTGTTATTTCAA
Organism: Orthosia gothica; assembly: GCA_949775005.1. NCBI lineage: Eukaryota > Metazoa > Arthropoda > Insecta > Lepidoptera > Noctuidae > Orthosia > Orthosia gothica. The sequence continues at coordinate 12,985,138 of OX459044.1, forward strand.
TATTTATTCTTATAATATTATTCTAATTTGCGGATACTTAAAGTAGCCACAAAATAACATATGAAAAAAGCCGCCAAAAACTCAAAAACTTCTATACCTACTCAGCCATCAGCGAGCGATTGGCAATCGACCAACAACAAGGGAAAAAGTAATCGCAATTTGACAGCCACATTTGCTCGCCGATCGCTGTCGCTCTGCTGTCAAAAGCCATACGTAATACGAAATTATCGCGATCACCTTGCGATAAATGCACATTTCAGTTAACAGATTTTTATTGTTAGCAGTGCTGTCGTAAAATTATTGTGGTGTGGCTATAGCTCATTTATAATGCGGATTCGCGATTGAAGAGCAATTATTTCGCAAAAATAAGCCTTCCAATTTTTTGACGTAAAGCGATATTCGCGCGATGATTGTACAATCTCTGCGCAAATATTGTTAATTGCTGTTTCATACGTAATAAGCCTGCGGATCATGTAATAATCATCGAGTTTATTTTTCAAAATGAATGTTTCGATTCCTGCCTAAGAATATTGAGTTTTCAAAAATCTCATAATGCAGTTTTAGTTATCATCAAAACGGCCCCGAGAATCCTGTCAGTGTTTATAGCTTTTCCTCATAGTTTCGAATTTGGCCCACTTTTTATATTTTTTTCGACATTCGTGACTACGAAATAGGACTAGAAATCAGAGCCAATATATCAATACATTCTGCTATATTTCGTTTGTGTACGCCATGGCTGTAGTATTATATTTGCTGTGGCCATGGATATGGTTTCCATACTAAGATGCCCAATGACCTTTGCTTCGAAGCCAGCAACCTTTTTATTCTATAAACATTTTCGTTGTTATGTTCTGCATTACAGACATGCTTACGACTTACTGGAAGCAGCGTTTGAGTTGACGAAGGATTATGATTATTGCATTATTCGTGTGCCCGCAGCTGACACGACTTTTCCTTTGTTGCAGCATTTTACTGTAAGTTATCTTTCTTAATTTATGATGAAAGGTCGATTTTTCGCTATCTGAAATTCATACACACTGACTATCTGTACCTAGATTAATTAGACAAAATATGATCACACGTTTCAGTTACACCCTGTATATTTCTTACAGTTTATTCCGACGAAGCAGAAGATCTGCTGCTCCTATTCGTTGTATATTGCACACAGAAGTTCAGTTTTAGGGTAAAACATTTTTTATTAACGGTAGCGAGTAGATGAACTGTTATCGCGACGGAAGGGCTGTAATTGTAGTAGCCTCGAGTACATGTCCCACCACCGATGACTAGCGATAAGCTAGTATAGCTAGAAACTTGATACGACCGACGATTGTAGGCAAGCAGCGAGAACGGAGTGTGTAATTCTAATAGTTTTGTCAAAGACAAAACTATCAGAACTACACGTGACTAAGATTGTTAACTTTTGTTTTTTGATAGCTTATTTTATGCCCCGCTACTGGGAATAAACCTCCCTAGTCTCCTTCCAAGCTCTGTGCTGCGCGATCTTTGGTCAACGCAAAAGTGATCAACATCAACATCTTCGCCGCGGCCGAATTCAGTGGGATACTAAAGCAAAACCATTTAAATAAAAATTCGATCATCCTGGTTAACTCAAGATCATTCATGAATAACATTCCAATTTTTTCCCCAGTAAGTTAAGAGTTCGTGAAGCAGAAATAGTGGACATTCCTGAAATAGCGCGCCTCTTGATAAACCTTAACGGTAAAGAGACTCTCACAACAGTCGAGACCACGATCAAAAAGAAAGAGAACAAGGCGTATGTGTTCACCAGCGGTCTGCATGTGGTCGGCTTGGGAGTACTTGAGTACGTGCATCTGCTATTTAATTATGAGTATGAAATTGAGGTCAACCGTCGAATCCGACTCGGCTGGGCGGCGTTCGGGAAGTTGCGTGGTATGTTCTCGTCCAATTTACCACAGTGTCTCAAGACAAAAGTCTATGACCAGTGTGTGTTGCCAGTCACCTATGGGACCGAGACGTGGTTGCTCACAATGGGCCTTATCAGAAAGCTTAAAGTCACCCAAAGGTCAATGGAGAGGGCCATGCTCGGAGTTTCCTTGCGTGATCACGTCAGAAATGAAGATATCCGCAGGAAAACCAAAGTTACCCAGTTAGACATAGCCCGAAGAATTGCCAAACTTAAGTGGCAGTGGGCAGAGCAAATTCTCGCAGAACGGATGGCCGATGGGGCCGAAAAAATCTGGAATGGTGACCGCGACCCGGAAGACGATACGTTGGAAGACCTCCCACTAGGTGGACCGATGACCTGGTTAAGGTTGCGGGAAGGCGCTGGATGCAAGACGACCGGGATCGGTCAATGTGTCCTGGGGGAGGCGTATGTCCAGCAGTCGTCTTTCGGCTGAAATGATGATGATGATGAAATTATGAAATAAGTTGATAGTAGCCTTAAAACGACCAGGCCCATTACTCCTCTGTAGTCTCAAATTGGTGAAATTGGTGACATACTCTGATTACGAGCTATGAGCTTGCTTATATATACTTATACGAATACGAAGCGCGATTCTCTGAAACGGTCCATAACCTTGCGGTTATGGACCGTTCCAGAGAGTTTGATTTAAAAAAGAATAATTTTGAAAAGAAAGAATCTCGAAAATTCTTCTCAATAAAAATATATAATTTCCTCAAACGCAAACACAGATCTGTTGATACAATTTACAATGCGATTAAAACTAAATGGGGACTGCGATGTAAGCTACACAGTACCTACCCCACCCCACACCTCCACTTTTACATGAATTGCTTCTGCGCAGCGATTCGTCTCATGTTCCGAGCCGTCATTTAGTTTGCAATATAACTTTATTTATGAAATTAACGTTATCTATCAGCGTTGATATATCGCATGATATGGGCAGCTCACTAAGAAGACTTCCCAGATTTTTTGGTGTAAGTCAGTGCAAGTTTATACTCGGCATTATACTATTAAACGAAGCTTTCGAAGCAACTTGAACTTGATTATCCATAGTTTTCTTTCTTTTATAGGGATCCAGAACAAATAGAATTCCTACGAGGCAGATTCAATATAGGAAATTATCGGATCCACAAGTACCACCTGCATGGAAATGGTTTGGACGCTGGGTTGACGAGTCTCAAGGTTGCTTTAGTGTACCCGGTGTTTGAGCCACATTTCAGGTTCTTTGCTAGAGAGATGTTGAGACTGTCTGGATGTAATACTCTGATGTGGTTGACAGCATATAGGAATAAATGGGTAATGTTCTTTTATTGATACCACAATAGTACAAATTTAGAAAGTCCAATAATTTGTGCATTTTGAATACTTACAAGCAATTCAATTTTAAGTCGCCGTCACGGCAAGTCTCACGTTTGCCTGAATTTGCTCTGAAATTCTTGACAGAAATTGAAAATTAAATACTAATAGATCTCTATGGACCTGCGTGAAAATAAATTTGAAAGTTATAAGCGTCGAAAGTCCCATATTTCAACACAAATTTTAACGTTTCTTTGGGCGGAAATAAACACAATAAGAAGAAAGAAAATTGCAAAAACAGCCACCATATTACCGCACTTGTAGTAATTATTGGAAATAAACATTTATTAATATTTTAAACAGGGATTGATTAGATGTTCAACAATGCTAATAATTTTATTTTGAAAATATACATTTAGAGGTTTTTTCATTATATTTTTTTACTATATATAGGCTTGCGCTTGACCACTATCTCACCTGACGGAAAGCGACGATGTGGTCGACGGTGAAGCACGCTTGCCTAGAAAAAACCCATTCACTCTTGACTTAAAGACCCCTGGATTGTAGCTATCGGGAAACACAGATTCCGGCAGGGAATTCCACTCCTTAGCTGTACGCATAATAAAAGTGTCCCCAAAACGTTTAGTGCGTATGGGTGGGATCTCCACCATGTACCGATGACGCATTGCCGTACGTCTAATAGTTCGATGATGGAACGGGCTGGGCGGGATTAAATCATGTAATTCCATCGCACACTCCCCGAAATGTAACCGATAAAATACCGACAAGCTGGCAACTCGGCGACGATGTTCAAGGCTCTGGAGCTTTGACTTAACCAGTGCCTCATTGCCGATGAGTTTCTTGGCCCGCTTTTCGATCGACTCTAGTGCATAAAGCTGGTATTTGGCAGATCCGTCCTAGAGATGAGAACAGTACTCAATGCACGATCGAACTTGCGCTTGATACAAGTTGAGCAGCTGTTCCGGCGTGAAGTACCTTCTCACCTTCGCAAGGATCCCCAACTTTTTGGCAGCCAGCTAAGCCTTTGCCTCAATGTATGGCCCAAAATTGAGAGTCGATGTCAACGTCACGCCAAGAAGCTCAATATGGTCCGTTATTGGCACGGTTACATCACGGAAAGTTGGAGCCGGGTGAAATTGGCTCTTCTTAGCGGAAAAAAGACTTTCCTGCGTTTTAGCAGCATTAAACTTGACCAGATTGGCATCGCCCCAATCGGAGACTGCTTGCAAGGACAAGTTCAAACGCTCCACCATGGCCTCACGGAGAGACATATCCATACTCCGAAAGGGCTGTTTATAAAATTTCGCGCGCTCGTTTTCGTCCTAAATCATCATTCATTTTGCTACAAGTTTGCAATAGTGCTAACTGCTTATTCGTACGCGAACTAGCTTGTAACTGCTCATCACAGCATCTATCTCTTTCACACGTGTTGTCGGATGAGATAGCATGCATTTTAACCCCGAGCACCAAAATAGTTCGTGCCGTCGACTAGGGCAACCTTAATAATACTAAGAATCTAATCACTGTCGTTTCACAGACAATACATAAAGCTAACTCTTTAGTGGCTTCCATGGTGCCTTTGATACCGAGGACTGTGGAGATCGACAGCGCAGCTGTACCTAAACTCAAAACAATTTCTGTTTTGACAGAGAACATGTAAGTATTCCACTTTTAGGATTCCGTAGTCAACAAAGAACCCTTATAGTTTCGCCATGCCCGTCCGCCGCTTAGCTCAAAGACTTCTAGTACTACAAAAAAATTGTCTTGGACATACAACATATTAATCACGCCGACAAAGTGGTAAAGTAAAAACAGAAAATCATTTTTTTTTGTGTACCTCCTTTACACGTAAAGTGGGGCTTTTTGTTCATGTCTATCCCATGGTGTGGGGTATCTTTGAATATGCCAGTAAAAAAAAATCGGGTATGTGAAAACCATTTTTCGATTCAGGGATCCGTTTGATTAAAATTAAGATTTAAATTGCTAACTTTTGTTAGAGTCAAGTGTTCCGGGCCCTGCCCGCTAAATAGTTTCTTTTGGATATGTGAACAAAATCACGGCATTAGTATAATGAAATTAAAAGGAAAACTATCACAGCTAACTAGGCTTAACGAGTAATAGTCGACCAACCTTTAAAATGAGCTTGGAAAAGTAAAAATGTTGTGCCATGCACGGGGTCGTCTGGCACCCATGTGCTGGTTTGGTCCCTGAGGTGGTTACGACGTAAAATGTGTTCTGGTGCCCCGGTGATGGGGGGTACACCCCAGAGGAGGGTCCGGTGACGGACAGCCGCGGCGGGTTCACGGTGAGTGCTAACGCGTGCCAGTGTTCCCGCTATAAGCGGCACAGGAGGACACCGTGGAGTTTTGGTGGGTTAGAGATGTGCATAACTCCAGCTTCCTCATAAGTGTTAGAATAATTCTATCTATGCTAATATATAAGGCATAATAGCAGCAATCAAAGTACCAAGTCTTTATTTAGCTGCTACAAGAACTTCGTTAATATAAGTCGTTTAGTATGTGTCAGCTGGAGTGACGTCACCCCAGCTTCCTCATTCAATACAGGCAAACCAGTGATGTTAGGGTTTTGGACTATAGTCAAAAAAATAAGGCATAATAGCTGTACATTGAAGGAAAGAACTGAACGATAATACTTGAAAAGTGTTAAAACTACTATCAAAAAACGTGTGTAAGCTGGAGTGACGTCACCCCAGCTGCCATGTCATATCTTCCGTTTAAAATAAGTTATGGTTATATATTATAGCTCATAAATTAAGGAATAATAGCAGCCAATGGCAACAAAATTTTCAAATCTGTGGTCAACATACTCTTTTAGTTATAAAACCGACAAATATGTGTAAGCTGGAGTGATGGCACCCCAGCTGCTCATGTCATATCTTCCGAACGAAAGAAGATATGATTATGCATTATAGCTTAAAACTTAAGGAATAATAGCTGCCACAGGCAGCACAATTTTCCAATCTCTAGTCCTTGTAGTTTCTACGTAGTAAACAAAAAATAAAAAAATAATTTCGGATTAGGAACCGCAACGCCACTCCGTACCTCCTTCGAAGTAATAATTTGATCTTTTTGGCGCGGAAACAATTTTTTTGTTTACTACGTAGAAACTACAAGGACTAGAGATTGGAAAATTGTGCTGCCTGTGGCAGCTATTATTCCTTAAGTTTTAAGCTATAATGTATAATCATATCTTCTTTCGTTCGGAAGATATGACATGAGCAGCTGGGGTGCCATCACTCCAGCTTACACATATTTGTCGGTTTTATAACTAAAAGAGTATGTTGACCACAGATTTGAAAATTTTGTTGCCATTGGCTGCTATTATTCCTTAATTTATGAGCTATAATATATAACCATAACTTATTTTAAACGGAAGATATGACATGGCAGCTGGGGTGACGTCACTCCAGCTTACACACGTTTTTTGATAGTAGTTTTAACACTTTTCAAGTATTATCGTTCAGTTCTTTCCTTCAATGTACAGCTATTATGCCTTATTTTTTTGACTATAGTCCAAAACCCTAACATCACTGGTTTGCCTGTATTGAATGAGGAAGCTGGGGTGACGTCACTCCAGCTGACACATACTAAACGACTTATATTAACGAAGTTCTTGTGGCAGCTAAATAAAGACTCGGTACTTTGATTGCTGCTATTATGCCTTACATCATCATATCAGCCGAAAGACGTCCACTGCTGGACATAGGCCTCCCCCAGGCGTCGCCACATTGACCGGTCTCGTGCGTCTCGCAACCAGCGGATCCCCGCAACCTTAACCAGCAGTCTAATTGTGTAAGTTAATTCGGCAACGGAAACAATCTGTTTCTTTCCCAAAAACACACACATACACAAGGAAGTTGAATCTTTATTCAACTTCTTTCGTTTTCAGAGTGTTTCCTTTGCCGAATTAACTTACACAATTAGGCTGCAGGTCATCGGTCCACCTGGTGGGAGGCCTTCCAACGCAACGTCTTCCGGTTCACGGTCGCCACTCTAGAACCTTTCTGCCCCATCGGCCATCCGTTCTGCGAGCAATGTGCCCTGCCCACTGCCACTTAAGTTTGGCAATTTTTCGAGCTATGTCGGTAACATTGGTTCTCTTACGGATCTCTACATTTCTGATTCGATCACGCAAGGAAATGCCGAGCATAGCCCTCTCCATTGCCCTTTGAGTGACTGTAAGCTTTCTGATGAGGCCCATTGTAAGTGACCACGTCTCAGAGCCATATGTCATCACTGGCAACACACACTGGTCATAGACTTTTGTCTTGAGACACTGTGGTAAGTTGGACGAGAAGACACCGTGCAACTTCCCAAACGCTGCCCAGCCGAGTCGGATTCGACGGTTTATCTCTCTCTCGAAGTTGGCCCTACCCAACTGGATCGTTTGTCCCAGGTAGACATAGTCGTCCACAACTTCGAGTATAGAGTCTCCAACCTTGATAGGAGTGGGTGTAACATGGGCATTCAACATCACCTTGGTTTTGTCCATGTTCATTTTCAGACCCACTCTTTCGGAAGCTCTACTGAGGTCATCGAGCATTGTATTGAGGCTCTCCATGGTCTGCCTTATATATTGGCATAGATATAATTATTCTAATCACTTATGAGGAAGCTGGAGTTATGCACATGGGTTAGAGTCCCACATAACTGCGCTATCTCCCCTTGGTAGCGCAGTATACATGAGTATTTCCACACGCAAAAAAAAAAGGTTTCTTAACAAGATATCATTCTAAATGCTATAAATATTTGGTATCATAAGCCAATCCTCTCGTTTCGAGAACTTTCAGCGACAACCTTACGCCCATGTTTACAATTTAGCTTAGTGTATTTATTTTGTAGCAATAAGAGTTATTTTCGTAATGCAATTGTGAGTACAGGTAGAATCAAATCTTATGATGGCTCGAAACACTCCGCGAATCGCCGTGCAGAAGCAAATTCATTTGACAGCAGGGGTGAAGTATGGAGTGGGCTATTGCACAGCGAAAAGCGATTTTTACAGACGTCATTAACTTCAAATCGACTTATATCTGCTCACACATATTTAATTAAAGTATCTTATAATATTTTACAGCCTTCCATTCAGCAGTTGGTTCATTAGTAAGAAACTGACAACTATGCCCAAAATGGACATCAATACGCGCATTGTAATCGTAGGCGCGTCCAGAACTGCTTTAGGATTCCTAAATGCTTTACTGTTTGGGTATGTTTTTATATTTGTACACTACAAGTTTCCGCCCATGATCCCGCATCCATGCAATGACTAATCATCAAGGCTGTATAACTGTTAAAAGTTTTATCAAAATCACATTCATAAAAAGCCAGACCCGGATCAAATTTGCAGGCTATACAAATATTTGTTCCCTGTGGGAATCGAAGTCCCATGCAGCGTACCACTAATTTAGCCACTACGCCAACCGTGCCGTCAAATAGTACTGCGCTCAATTCATTGGTCTCGTTCAACCACTCTTCTCATCTTCTTTTCGATTCGATGGCACATATAATTAGATTGTCTGGGCCCAGTAGGCGGCCACGCTTATTGCAGCATCAGAAGCACTAAACAGGTCTTCCAGGGTGCAAGTGAATGAACTCTTCTCATAACTTTTTTTTTGGTAAGCCTTTAAAAGGAGTCTGGACTTTTGGGGAAAAGAGGAGTGGTTAGGCGTTAAGGCAGTTGCCTCCTCGACACTTTCTTCTCCGAGTGGGCTCGGCATTCTGATGATCCCGCTCGGTAACTCTTCTCATACCTACTGTACACCTAAAGTTTCTCTTCATTTCAGTAAAACATCAACCTACCTAACTTTCAACAATGTGACCCTAGTATCACCGAATGGACTACCATACACGAGACATTCCAAACCAGTAGCCGAGTCCATGTTCCTCAAATACTTTAATGGGTCTGACAAGTATTTGAAAAGTGTTCCGTATACTTATTACGTGAATGTTATCCAAGGGACTATGATGGATATCGATCTGTTAGACTTGTTTAATTTTTATTAGGTTCCTAAGTAGTGAATTATACACGTACCTACTACACGATCAACTTAAATGTGCACGCTGGCGCTGTGACGTCATTATTTTGTTTGACTCTAGCTAATGGCGCACTAGCCGAACGCGGCGTGCACGAGCCGAATGCGGGGCGCTCGAGCCGAACGCGGGGCGAACGAGCCGAACGCGGGGCGCACGAGCCGAACGCGGTTTTATGGGAGTGGGGTTGCGAGTTGCACAGTTAAGTTGACCGTGTTGTGGATAAAGTTATTCATTGACAATTGCCATATCCTAACCCTGTATTGTTAAGAACTGCCAGACTAACTGCTCACAAACCCGACGTTGTTTGAAAAGGTGAGTTGAGTTGCGATGTGCGGCATGCTTCGCCAGTACCTAGTCCTGCTCCCGGCGTGTAAGAATTCGCTTCACTTCGAGATGCCGTGTGGTGCTTATTCGAGTGCTCTCACTGAAATGTGTACCCTATACCGTAGTGAATAAAGTTCTTGTATTACTATCTTAGAAAGTGCGTAAATCGTCGTGTCTCGGTGTGAGTTTACCCAATACCTATCACGTATTCTTTTTGTTTTATTTTCAGACAGCAAAAGTTCATAACATTGACAAGTGGAAACAGGAAACATTACGACTTGCTCTTTCTGTTTTTCGGTAAACAATATCAGCATCCAGATCACATGGTTCAATTGATCCAACGAGACATTGATATCAGGTACCTACTTAATAGAATAATGTATTAAAAAAAAACTAAATGTGTCCATACTCACAGATGGCTTACTTGACGCTTTTACCCGTTCGCTACTCGCCAGGTGACTTAAGCCTGGCAAGTAGCGAATTGCAACGAACGTTCTATAGTTTTCGCAACTGGCCGCACTGCAGGATTACCGCCTTCGCCTAGCGTGTGGCAGTGTGGCCCGCTAAGCTCTAGGTGCTAGGCAAACCGCCTATTATCGGACGTAGCCTTAGTAGTTATAGACACGGGGTCCTAGCGCTAAGAAAGAAAATTTGGTTCAAATAAATATCAATAGATGGCGCGACATGCACCGATTTGTTATTGAACTGTGTGTAAAATTATATTTTTTTGGAATTTAACATAAAAATTGTATGTTCAGTTAACTCTCTTAAGCACAAAAATATGGAATTATTTAAATATTTGGTTCTCTTAATTCACATTTCAAAGATTATTTGAACGGTTCATTTAAAATTGGTGCTATTAGATGGCGCGGTTTTAAATATCTGGGACATTTACTCGATTGTTTAAATTTGTTTTGTAATACGGTGTGGTGCACTGAAACTGTAAAAACGTGCAAAAAATACTGTTAAACAAATCGTCCCCGAATTTAAAGAAAAATATTCTCGAACCAAATAAAGCCTCTTTTTACTTAGAAGTTGCTGCTAACACCATCTATCTATCGCCGTGGAACGGAACTGAACGCGATCGATGTACAAAAAATAATCAGATGAAAAACGCTAGTTACGTCAGCACGGTTTCTTTGTATGGAATGAGGCATCTCTATGCTAGTATTATGTGATAACATGTGGTATAGAGCAGGCAATACTTGATCGCTACGCAACTTATGCTGCCTCTGCCACTAGTTTGGTGAGACAGAAAAATAAACCAAAAAATTAAAAGTAAACCGCCTAAGTGCGACTTGGACTCGCACGCAGGGTTCCGATCGAATAATAATTTCAAAACTAAATGAAAACACGTAACAAAACATAGCAGGTTAACTTAGGAACGCCGCTACGACACGTTATTTTATGGATTTAGAAAGGAAAATGTTCGTTTATCAAGATATTTGAATGGGTAAAATACATTATTTTTGCAGGAGTAACACATCAGCAGCGCCTCAATATACGCGTTTGGACCAGCCCCGCTACAGTGATACAGAGATACAGATCACCAATGACGAAACTCCGGAGAATGTGTTCATTATCAACGATATAGCTGATGCGAACAAGGCTTTAGACTATGTCAAACACTTTATTTATGATGACCATTGTAAGTAGCTTTTATTAAAGCTGTAAGTAGCTTATATTACTAGTATTTATAGTAGACAAGTCAGAACACATAGAGTCAGAGTTGAAGCGAAACGACGCGACGCCGCAGTCTAGAAATGGACTAGTAAATTGAACCTTATCTCCACAACGTAAAGTTGAGTCAATGTGACGCGTCAAATAGGGATGTTTCTTGAGTAGAAAAATGATAATTCTATTTAGGCCGTCAGTGAGATTATCAAATAATGGACACGTATTTTTTTCTTAACGAAATTAATTAAAATTGACAAAGATAAAGCGTATCAAAATTCAGGAGTGAGCTTGTGACGTCACTAGGTCAGTATAAAGTGTACTAACGAAGTGGCGTAACACGATATTTAAACGCATTATATCGTCGTCACTTTATACCTGATGGACAAAAAACTATTTTTCATACCTGACCACGTATTTTTTATACCTGACGGACAAAAAAACGAATTTTAAATTTCAAAATAATAAATCTCGAATACAAATATTTTTATTTCAACTAAACCTTAATTGAATTGTCAAACAAAATAGATCGGTCAGTAGATCTCTATAGAGAATAATGTGCAAGAAACTCCACGGACACTCTTTTCCATCAGTTTTAATTACAATTATTTGATAACATCATTCTTGTGGAAAAAATAAATATGTGAGAACGATGAAAAAATACGTGCAAGTAAAAGCGTCTAAAGTAAAACAAACATTTAAGTACTTAATTAAAGCAGGCTGAGGCAGCTAAGTTATTACCAATCCCAACTGATGGCGTCCGTTCACGAACATGTCGCATGGAGTGGCACCACTCAGCTCAACCATCATGAAGTGAACGGAATGATCCAACAAAGTGCCACCATCAGAGAGACTAGAGAAAGCATGACATACTATCGACTGCCAGGGCACACGCAAGTCAACGAACGACATATAGGTACAGTAAATGGTAGATTTACAGTTGGCACATAGTACTCACACATGTGCTGTGCAGTTATATAATACTAAAAGAAATTAAGTTTATACAATACAAATATATTCATACAGTCAACAGCAGGTCCAACAGTACTTACTTCAAAACACTAAAATAGACCAGCCTCGCGGTATCTACATCAGTAAATTGAAGAATTTTTCTAATAGCATAAGCTGCCGAACTTAGCCGCCGTGCATCTGATATTAAATGAGGACCCCATTGTAACCTTGAGTCTAGGGTGATCCCCAGGAAAACCGTTTTATCGACGAATTCTAGCTTCTCCTTGTTTAATAAAATGTCCATTAACATCCCTATTGACATGAAATATAGGACATGCGCGATGCATTTGATGGATCGTTGCGCGCGTCTTTTGTTTATCTTGATAGAAATGTGTGCATTACGTGGTGGTGGAGAAAGGGAGGAATGCTATGAACTTCTTTGCCGCGTCGCTTTTCTGTGACTCTCTGTGAGTGTGCTTTGAGAAGGTTTCTATCGAATTTGCTGCCTAATTGACATTCCACTGAGGAGGAGTGAATGTGTTGGATAAATCAAAAGGGTCCCGTTTATTAAACTTGTAGTATCAGCGCAAGTTTTGTGCGAGAGGTGGACTTCTTTAAATACTTCGAGACTCTGCGTCCTTAAGTGTGGCAATGTTTTGCTGTGTGTCGATTTTGCAATATTCATTTTATTTACTTAATTTTACAATATTTTGCTTTATAGATAAAATCATAGTGTATGGAGCAACAATACATGCGTATTTATGTATCAACGCACTTTTGGAGGCCAAAATTAATCCAGAACGCATTATATTCATAGAGCCTTTTCCATTCGAGGATCCCACTAAGGCGAGAGTACCTTTGTTCGATAATGTTAATGTAAGTCTAAAATTAAACCTCATCATCATAATCCTCCTCTATGTGAGAGGGAATGGGCCGTAATCCACCACGCGGGCTCAATGCGGGTTGGTGGATGTCACATGTATTCGATTTTTTGTATCTAGGACATGCCGGTTTCCTCACGATGTTTTCCTTCACCGTTTTGAGAGCAGTGGTGGTGAAATTATTTACACAAAGTAAAGCGCCTGCCTGGGTTTGAACCACGACCCACAACTTAGAAGTCGCGGCCGATACCACGAGGCCACCACTGCGGGGCGAGCACAGCTTACTGTGACAGGCTTGAGTCACACATTTTATCACAGTTTTGGAGCACACACCATGATAAAATGCGTGACTCAAGCCTATCACAGAGGCCGTGCTCGCCCGGCAGCACTCATTTAACCTATAATATGAATAATTCATAAATATTTAATTAATCATATTTTTAACTTAGAAATTGGGGACAATATCCGTCTGATCTCTGCAATTTATTTAATTTATAGGACTTTTTACTTTCTAGTATCTTACTTTTTAGTACCCAATGATAATCCTTCCTATGGCTTGATGTAGCGTCATTGTCGACTTGAAGACTCGTTTTATGCTCTCAGGACCAGTGCCACTTTGTGGTCTTTTTCTCTATATTCCAAACATTTTTTTTTAATTTGACGACACGGTTGGCAAAGGGGTTGAGCGATCGGCTACTGCGCTGCGTGTCACGGGTTCGATGCCCACACGGAACAAATTTTTTTATGGCCTACTAATAGTTGTAGTTGTAGTGAACTGGGTGTATTGTGTATGTGAGTTTAAATGTTTGTAATTGTAAACCCACCCACGATACAGGCAGAAATTCCTAGTGGGCAAGGACCGAAAAATATAATTGGTAATCAAAACTTCAGAAGACTGAAATCAGATTTAGTCCATCTGAGTTCTCTTCATCTAAAATTATGTTAAATCGTTTTATTTTGAAATTACAGGTAGACCAAACCGTCATAAACATATTAAACACTTTTAAAATAAAAGTGTATAGGTCCTTCTACTTTAAGTCTTGGTCTGTGACTGTTGATAACATTATAACACACGCGGACTTTCTGTCCTACGCTGATTATCTGAACCTGGAGTGTAATGCTTTGTTCTATTATGGAAGAAGTGGTGTTAATATGAGAGCATTTATAGGTACGTAAAGCTGCAAGGAATGGCGATATACCACTTAACATATTAGTCATAAGGCTGAAAAGAGAAAAAAACAGAACATTCCTTCAATGTAGACCGTGAAATAGTAAACGTGGCTGGATGGACCACCATAAAAAGACGAATGGAACAGAATGGGATGCCGACAGCAGGGAACTGGTATTTTGTAACAACTTTATTTTGATTTTTTTTATAACCTATACGCTCGCTCTTGACCACAATCTCACCTGATGGTAAGCGATGATGTGGTCGACGGTGAAACACGCTTGCCTAGAAATAACCTATTCACTCTTGACTTAAAGACCCCTAGATTGTAGCTATCGGGAAACACAGACTCCGGCAGGGAATTCCACTCCTTAGTTACCTAACTAAGCTTACTTAACTTAGGAGATACTTATATCCAGCTGTGGAATGTAGGTGGCTGAATCGGTTGATTCCAGTTTAACTTGAAATTATAACCCTCTTTTTACTCAACTGCCGAAGGAGGGTAGGCAATGTGTATAGCAGTCTATGTATGAATGTATGTTTGTTCATATGTAGCGTTCTGGAGACCAAAAACGTTGGCCGATTTTGATGGTTCTTATGTATATCGATTTGTCTTAACCTTGCGAGTGTCACTGGCAAGAAAATAGAATAATGGCGGATTTTGGGCGCCATATTGTCGGGCCCAAATTGTATTTTTCTTCCAGATCCATCGTATGGGGTATCAAAATAAAGGGTTTTGACTAACAAGTTATAAATAACAAAAGTTGATACAGAAAAAAAAACCAACTGCTTGAGAAGAATAAAATTATGCTGTGCAGTCGAAGGAAGCATATTCGCGAGCTGGCTGACCAAAACCAGATGTATCCTCCGACTGCATAGCATTATTTTCCTCTTGTTTACCTCTTTTTAGTTCGCTCCTCATGCAGTCGGGTTTTTTTTAATTTTTATAGTGAATTTGAAATTATAATAGATGTTTTACTTTAACATATTGATATGACTATTACCAGACGTATCAGTTTATTTAATTTGATCGTACACTTCCTCCAGCGATCCACAAAAGCGGGTTAGCATACGACGGAGGTGTCATAATAGACCACGAATGTCGAACTTTAGACCCGGCAGTGTATGCCGCGGGGCCTTGCACGAGGTACCACAAGCGATATTACGGAGATTCACGGAGCCATAAGTATTATGACCGTTATGAGCTTGGCCAGAAGGTTGGTGCAATTCATGAGTAATTTTTTTTTTTGATTTGCCTTAAAATAGCAGGGCCATAGTAACTATTCACAACTGCATGTACTTACTTTGTGTAATGTATAACCAGATGTAATAATAATAATCCCCCTGACTTATTACGGCCATGGCTCTAATCTCAGATATCACCATATACCTACAGGGGGGTGACCATAAGCTCTGTATGACTTGTATACATCTGTCACTTACGCGATCTCAAAATAACCTTGCTCTAAGAGCTTATGATCACCCCCCTGCTGAGTTTTTTAAGTGGGCGTGGATTGCCAAATCCGAAACTATAAAGATTAGCGAAAAACACTCAATGGTGTCACGAACCTGAGTTTGATGAGAACTAAAACAGAATCTTTGGTTTTTTTTTAAATTAATATTCCAAGCCAGAAATCAAATCCGCTGATTTGGAAAAAAAAACGCATGCTGTATTAATATACCATTCGATAGTGTCGCTAATAAGGATCAAATTCTGGAAAGTAATGTCAGTGGTGTCTCATCCCATACAAAGAAACCGTGCCGTAGTTCTATACTGATTATTTTTTGTACATCGATCGCGTTCGGTTCCGTTCCGTTTCGTTCCACGGATTTAGTTTTTTTTTTTTTTTTTTTTTTTTATTTTTTTTTTTTTAGAAAATAGATGGTGATCTATGTATCGCCATGGAACGGAACCGAACGCGATCGATTTACAAAATATAATCTGTATAATCTGATGAAAAACGCTAGTTATGTCGGCACGGTTTCTTTATATGGGATGAGGCATCTGTATGCTATTATTATATTATCTGTGGTAATTTCATACGGCAAACTTGAGAAAAAACTTCATTTTCAACAAATTTCTATTTCGATTCCTGGCTAGGTATGATGATTTTTCAAAAATCTAATGATGCAGTTTTAGTTTTCATCAAAATTGGCCTCGTGACTCCTTTGAGTGTTTTTCGCTATTCCTCATAGTTTTGGATTTGGCCATCCGTGCCCACTTAAAAAACTCAAAGACAAAGACAAAAGATATTTATTTCAACTGGGCCACCAAGCGGCACTTTTGAATGTCACAATTTAAATTTAAATGGAATAAAAGTTGATTCTACCGTGCATTCGGAAAGTAGCTAGTTATGGAGAAGAATGCACAAGAAACTCCATACTTTTTAAATTTACATGGAATAAAAGTTGATTCTACCGTGCATTCGGAAAGTAGCTTGTTATGGAGAAGAATGCACAAGAAACTCCATACTTACACTTTAAAAAAAAAAAAAGATTTTTACAATATTTATATATATAATATAATATAGTGTCTTTTTTCCGCTAAAAAGAGCCAATTTCAACCGGCTCCAACTTTCCGAGATGTGACCGTGCCAATAACTGACCATCTTGAGCTTCTTGGCGTTACGTTGACATCGACTCTCAATTTTGGCCCATACATTGAGGCAAAGGCTCAGCTGGCTGCCAAAAAGCTGGGGATCCTTGCAAAGGTTAGAAGGTACTTCACGCCAGAACAGCTGCTCAGTTTGTATCAAGCGCAAGTTCGATCATGCATGGAGTACTGTTCTCATCTCTGGGACGGATCCGCCAAATACCAGCTTGATGCACTAGAGTCGATCGAAAAGCGGGCCAAAAGGCTCATCGGCGATGAGGCACTGGTTAAGTCAAAGCTCCAGAGCCTTGAACATCGTCGCCGAGTTGCCAGCTTGTCGGTCTTTTATCGGTTGCATTTCGGGGAGTGTGCGATGGAATTGCATGATCTAATTCCACCAAGCCCGTTTCATAATCGGACTACAAGACGTACGGCGATGCGCCATCGCTATATGGTAGACATACCACCCATACGCACTAAACGTTTTGGAAATACTTTCATAGCTATTTCTACTATCAGGTGAGATAGTGGTCAAGCGCGAGCTTATAATAAATAATAAAAAATTGGTACATGAGTACATATATTAATAAATTCACATATGTGAGGACAATGCACCCCGAATAGCACTACACACTATACTATGTAAAGGTATAAAGTATTAAAAGTACTCACACATGTACTGTGCAGTTATATAATAGGTACTAGAAAAACATCAACATCCGAAGCAGTTAAGTTATGACCAATCCCAACTGACGGCGCCCGTTCACGAACATGACGCATGAATCGGCACCACCCAGCTCAACCATCATGAAGGGAACCGAATGATCCAACACTCGCGCCACCATCAGAGAGACATTTGAGAGAGCATGACACACTCAACTGCCAGGGCACACACAAGTCAACGAACGACACATAGGTATAGCAAATGGTAGATTTACAGTTGGGTACATAGTACCCACACACGTGCTGTGCAGCTATACAATACTAAAAGAAATCGAGTCTATACAACACAAACATATCATTTGTTTTTGCGCCCTAGTGGTTGTGGAGCAGGACTAGCATTGAGCCAAGCATTTTTATCAGTGATATAATCCCCCAACTTATAATATGCCTGCCTGCATAGTGTGCGTTTTATACAATTTTTGAATTTCGTCTCATTCAGTTCTAGAATATGGGGAGGAATTTTATTGTAACATTTTGTACAGTACCCCATGAAAGATAAGGTCACTTTTGCCAGTCTGAAACCTGGTTGAACCAATTGGTCCCTATTTCTAGTAATGTAATTATGTCTGTCTCCGTTTTTACTAAAAAGATGTAAATTCTTTCTCACGTACATGATGTTTTCATAAATATATTGACAAGGAACCGTCATGATGTTAAGTCCTTAAACAGTTCCCTTAGAGAATCGCGCCGGCGAAGATTGTAAATCGCTCTGATGGCTCGTTTTTGCAGAATAAAAATAGACTCAATGTCTGCAGCCCTTCCCCATAGTAAGATACCGTAGGACATTATACTATGAAAGTAACTAAAATAGACTAGCCTAGCGGTATCCACATCTGTAAATTGACGAATCTTTCTGACAGCATAAGCTGCCGAACTCAGCCGCCCCGCAAGCGATACTAAATGAGGACCCCATTGTAACCTTGAGTCTAGCGTGATCCCCAGGAAAACCGTTTTATCGACGAATTCGAGCTTCTCCTTGTTTAATATAATGTCACAATCAGTACTTTTGACATTTGGCAAGGAAAATTTTACGCATTTGGTTTTTTTACCATTTAATCATTTAATACTAAATTATTGGCAGTGAACCAATCCTGAACCTGCCGTAGCGCGTTATTTACGTCGTCAACCTGACAAGTACGTCTATTTATTTTAAAAACTAAAGATGTTTCATCAGCAAATAACACCCAAAGACCTTATACGTATTTCTTACTACTAGACTGTGTACCAAAAATTTTTTTATAGCTAAAATGAAATCTATTATCATACGTCTAGGTTAGCTATTCCCTTATAAGCGGTAGCTAACCAAAAGCGGTCCTGAGCGAGAGGGTGACCGCTGGTAGTGTGTCCTTGTCTGACATCTTGCCAGCTCAACTAATAATTGGGTTTGGTAGAAATGGTAGAAAATTTTATATTTTATTTTTTATGTAATACCAAAACGAACGAATAAAAAATATATTTAAATGCGTTTCAAAGTCTATGAAACTTTGAAGCGTATTTAAATATTTTTACAGTTCCTTTAATTAATCAATTCATTGTATTTAAAAAAGAATTCATTAATACTGAGTAAGAGTAGTACTTTTAAATGTTTGGGCCTGGTAATACTAAATGTAGGACCACCAGGTTTGTGGAGTTTTTGGCAGGTTTTGTTCGAGTAAAATTCAGCGGCTGTTAATATTATTCGCAAATTGATTCCTAGTGGAATAAAATTGGTGAAGTTAAGTTTCTCAACTATCTACGCAACTGGATAATATGTGAAATAATTGAGATCCTTTGGGGTATTTCAAAGCATCGTCTGAAGACTGCATGATCATCTCACGCCTCTCCTTCATGAGCTTGAGAGTAAGATCAGAGAGCTTTTTGTTCCTATCTATACGATAGTTCTTGAAGAATAAGACTTATCCAGACTTGGGATTTGAGGGTTATGGAGTCCCCCGCCTCTCTTCGAACTTCAGATAACTCTATAATACTCCATCGTAAACTGCTCAATTCCTCTTAGAGTTCGGTGATCGTATCGTCGGTCCGGAGTCCGGAGTGTGCGTGTGTTGTACGTTGCCAGGTCCTGTCGTCGGTATTTGTTAGGGTAGCCGGATCTCGTCCGGCATTCTTTGCACCCCTTGCCATACCTTAACCTAGATCGCTACCGTAGTCGAGGGTAGGCAGGCTGCCGGGCACTAGGGGCTATGTTTTATTTGTGCTATTCATGGGGAGTGCTTTGCAGGCGGGTTGGCGATCCCAGTATGGTTGTTACAAATGCACAGAGAACGCTGCTGCCTATTCTCTGATTTGTCCCTTAGTCGCCTCTTATGACACCAATGGAAAAACATGGGATGTTGCAATTCTTTACGCCCGACACCATACGGTAAGTAATGTAGATTCCAAAAAATATACACACGTTTCTTTTTTTTTCCTTGAATTTGGTAGGTTTAGGTAGCGTAGTTACGTAGTATGTATACATATATCGGGTAACTTACACTATTGTTTTTACAATCAAATTGTCCCTTGTTATATTTGGTCATGGTCACCTCATTAGAAAGAGACACACTACCAACGGGAGCCCTCTCGCTCGGACCGATTTTTGCGCCATAGTGCACAATCTAGTAGTAAGAAGTATAAGGTCTTTGGCTGCAGAGGGAACACCATATTTAGTTTGCCTTCGAATAAATGGGGTAAATCGTTTATGTATATTAAAAATAAGAAAAGACCTAAAATTGAGCTCTTAGCTCTTTCTTTTCTTCTTCTAAGAAAGGACCTAAAATTGAACTCATTCTGTATATTAGTCTATGGTAATCACCGCGGGTAATACTATAGAGTACAAGCACAAAGTACGTAAGCGGCGGCGCGCCGCAGACAGAGGGGCCACTCTCACTTTGACATTTCGGTTTTACATGTGAATATTGGGCAATATTGGACCGAGCTCAGTCGCGGTTGTCATGATTGCTTTGTGCAGGCGTTTGTCACGTCATTCATACATTAAGTACTGTAAAGAGGTTGGTTGCATTGGATGGGTTACCTTTATTATTTGTTACAGACCGAATTTACTTTTTTGTTTTTAATTCTTTATTTCAATTATTTTTAAGTTATAAAGGTCATTAATCTTTCAAGATGACAAATTAGAAATTCATTATCTAGGATTATAATAAATTATTTTAAGCCCATAGATGAAATTGGGAACTTGTCATAATAATAAGGTTCAAGTCATACAGCTTACAAATATGTTTCCTCCGACTGCACAGCATAATTTTCTTCTTGTTTAAGATCATCTTTGGTTTTTTGATTATATTAGGTACCTGTTTTTTCACCTTTTTTTTTGTCGAGCTTGGAGCTTTTTACAATTTATTTTTTTAAGTGGGATCATTATAACACTATTACTACGTCTTTTACTCTCCAATATTCATCGTATGTGGCGTAATATTAAATGTTTCGAGATATTAAATGGATATTTGATGCCCTGTCTACCCTCTAAGGCATGTAAGCATGATATGATGTATGTTTAGACGAATCTATGTATTTATGTTTGTAACTTGGGTAACCTACTCTTTTTTTAAAATTCGGAATCAATATAGCAGCAAGGTAGCAACCCTAGTGAATCTGTCAAGTTTAGCTGTCAATTTTCTAAACGGCGGGAGTGGCCCTTCTGTATACTTACTATTTTGTGGTACAAGTGTGTGAGCAAACAGGTACACTCCATCTTCTAACACTGTGATAGTCCAACGGGACGGGTATCCAACACGTCTTTCGAGGTTTTTGCTCTACAAACATAGAAAAGATGTGTGTCGTGTCAACCTACTCGCATGGGGTAATGGGTTGAGCTAATATTTGGTTTAGAATATCTATTTATATAAAAATGAATCCCTATTTCCCTTGGTCACGCCATAGGTTGAGAACGGCTTTACTGATTAGAATAGAATATAATAGAATATCTTTATTTCGGACGCAAAAAATCCATAGAGTGTTAGTAACATAGAAAAACGTATTACCTAGTGTTAGTAACAATCAACCTAACATGCACAAACTGCTGCACAATCGGAGAGCCGAAGCTCACAGTTTTCAGGATGCCGTTTTGACAGTCCCTTTTTTTTTTTTAAGTTTCCTAATTATTTGTAGAAGGTTGTTACGAAAAGAAAACCTGAGATAATTGCGAAGAAAATTTCAGAAAACAACGACTATTTGAACTTTGCGTGTAGAATCCTTATTTCCCTTTGTCACGCCATAACTTGTGCACAACTTCACCGATTTCATTAGTTTTCTCATACTTTCTAGAAGGTTATTACGGAAAGAAAAATTAAGAAAAAAAATATTTGTAGGTAGGGTAGGTAGGTACGGTAGGGTAGGTGGTATGATAGGGTAGGTAGGGTGTGGTAGATAGAGTAGAGTAGGCAATTGACGCGAGCGAAGCCGCGGGTACAGCTAGTTTAAAATATAACTAAAGAACACAACAAGTTTCGTAGGTTTAAATTGTTCGATGGTTTATTTAAACGAATTATCAATCGGTTTAAATTTAAAAATTGATGCTAGAGTAGCTAGCTACTTTAAAAATGTTATATCTTCATTTTGAATGTAGGTATTTTTAAATAACTAACTACGAACAATATGGAAGTAGTAGTTATTTTTGTTTGCAGTTGGGTGCTCAAATAAGGAAGCAACTGGATCCACTATTTGTTGAAGCGAATCCAGGCTTCAAACATATATGGGCTCAAGATTGTATGAAAGTTGATAAAAATCCCTTCAAATCAACTACTTCGTGAGTATATATGTAATTTAATGATAAATAGTTATCTCATAGGCGTGAAACTATTAAAGGCCTCCCATTGGATGGACCCATTTCGCGGTTAAGGCTTCGGGAATCCGCTGGATGCAAGGCGCATTATAATTTAGTAATCATAATGTGTTACAATTACAACACAGAATATTTCTTTTTTAATGTACATGCATCAAATGTGTTTGTAGAGGCCAACTTGAGTCCGCAACCGATTTAGTGCATTCCATATATGTCACTGAGGTTCACATACAGGTTACAGATGTTTCTGGGGCCATAAGTTAGCCCTTATGTTCAAAATAAGTGTTGGCATGGCGCATAGGACCGGTCCATGTATTGACAGTGACACTTGGGGACTTGGCCTATGACTATGTGCATTGTCCAGCAGTGAACTTGTTTCCGTGGTGCTTAGTAACTGGGTCTACCCCGTAGGAGTAGTATTATAGTAGTAGTAGTTTTATTATATTGTGCTTATTATTCTAGCTATGTTCTGTATCCTGCTGTATAAGGACGGAAGTGGAAATTGTGTTTTTTTGTTACTCTTCCTCCGATATTTTTTCTGATTAATTTTTTTTCGGGATCCAAGACACTTGAATCTTTTCGCCGGGACTTCACTACGTCCACCTTTGACGACCCCGCGCTTCTTCTTACGAGTTCTAGCGAAATCTATCTAGTTCGTCCCGCCATCTCCTTCGTGGTCTGTGAACCCGTCTCACTGTCTCTGAGTACGAGTTCAGCGCTACTTTGGACTTGGTTTGTCCGGCATGCAACAGACTTATCCTGCCCATTCTCTTTTAAGTTGGGCAGCCTTTTGAGTTCGAAGGGTAGTTTTCCTTTAAAATTATGATGTATTTGGATCATTATTTCCAGAGTAAACAAAGCGGATACCCTCCACAGGAGTGACTACGCGCGCCCAGAGATGGCATTGATAGCTCTAACGAAGCCTAAAGTCATACACTGCGTGCTACCTGGAGGCCTGAAGTACTTAGAAGTACGATCCCCTGGGAGGAAGATTCCTCATAATTATGTGCAATCTTTGGGATATAATGTTAGTTATTTATTATATTTGGCACAATCATTATACTATTCATAAGATTATTTGCACTCTTGTCGATACAATATGAATAGGTATCATTTTAGCTTGGTCTGTCCCACTGTAGTGTAAAGGCAACCCTATCTCCTTTCTAATCCTCGGATGGACATGTAAGCTAATTCTTATTTCAAACAAACATTCATGTGAAGACAACCAATTTACGAGCTCTTATGATCACGATTAATCGACGACTATTATTTATAGTGCTAACACACGTCCGGATTTGGTACGGCGGACTAACGCCGCCCTCAGAGCCGTTCTCGCTTACAGACGCTCGGATATGGTACGGGCGGACTAACTCCGCCAACAAATCCTAGTCTTGCCGTACTTAGAACATTATTTTATATTTTTCAAAACAAAAGCCAATACACATATAAGACAAACAGCCAAAATCAGTGGATCTCCCATAAATCAGGGACTTTTTCAACGCTGGTCGTAGTAGGTACGGCTCAACCAGCCGACAACCGTACAAACGTTCGGCTTTGGTACGGAGCATACCATATCCGATGTGAAAACAAGCGGACCGAGGCAGAATCATTATTAATAATAATAATGCCCGGCGGACCATTCTACACACGCTCGGATATGGTACGGGCGGACTAACTCCGCTCATAAATCTGTGGTCCGGCCGTATCAAATCAATAGATTAGTTCACCAGCTCATAATATCATACAACTGATGGATGGATGAAAATGGATCATTCAAACCAAGGACTACTTTCTGCTCTATTTTGCGGTATGAGATCGTTCACCCCAATCCGTTAATTTTGTTCATGTTTTAACACATTTTTCCTCAGGGATTCGTGTTCGAGACATTCAAAGCGGGTTACTTCAAGATCCACCTGACTAAAGAGTTTATGGTCGACGGCATCACGTGTCTTAGCCAAGGGAAGTTCTCTATAGAAAACTTTAAAAACATATACGGTAGACCGGCGTCAGAACTTAATAATATGCATTTGAGATACATGGTATGTAAACAGGATGATAAATCTACTTTCCTTATACAAAAGACGGTGTAATCAGCCTAAGTATGATATTCCAACTCCTGGGACGCAAGCCTCTGTGAAAGGAGTTGGACAGTGCTCGACCAAGCGTGCTCACTGAGACGTGGCTTCGATGAAATTACAATTATTCGGTATTTCCGCAGTTGCAGTTTTGGTCTGAGATCTCATATTCATAAAATACTTAATAACACAATGAACAAGACAAGATGTTATAAAATCAATTTAAATTTTATTGCAATGCCAGATAATAGAGATACTCCTAATTTAGTTCTCTAAAAAGTAATGAAGTGTGATATTAAACTTATTATATTTTTACACTCTTTCATAAAATTGTATGATATATTTTCCATGACTTGCATAATAATGCCCATTCTATAATATTTCTCATCAGGCGAACAAATTGGATGACTTCTTTGATTTCTTCCGATCGCCGTGGGCGTTCTTTTTGTACCACGACCACGCTGACGATCTGTTTGCTATGATCAAGCAATTGTTCCCAAAGGTAAATTTTTTGCAAAAGTACCTATATATAATGAAATCTTATTATCAAATTACTATGGTGCTAGTGTCCTTTGTCCTCTATGTGAGTTATGTGCGTGCCGTTATTTGTATAATAATCAGAGATCTTAAGTCAAAAGTACAAAAGTATATTGCAAAAATAACAGCAGCGTCAGTGTCGTATATAAGGGCCTCAAAGGTGACTGTGTTTGAGCACACAGTGCATTCTTGCATGTGGTTCATTTTAGGTATCCGACTAGTCGGTTGAAATAAAATCTAATTTATTCATCAAAAATGGGTACAATTGATCCTAATCCTATCCTTATCAAAAACATTTAAATGATTTTTATTTAAATAGAGCGAACGACGATGTCTGTACTGTGTTACAGACACCGGCGCCTTCCTTTTACTGTTAAAAGTTACAAGTCAATCTACACTTTAATTATAATACAAAATTACAATTTTAAATTTGTTACACTCTTTGCGCTGTAGCATGGTGTGGGTGACAAATTCAGTAACATTTTGTACGCATATACGTATACGCATTTTTGTAGTTTAACATCATACAGGCAACTATGATATTTGGTATAACTATGGTATGACGTTAAACTACAAAAAATTCGTATACGTGTACCTATGCGTAAAAAATGTTACTGAAACTGTCACCCGCACCATGCTACAGCGCAAAAGAGTGCAGGAAAGTTAATTGAACTTACAATAATACATTATAATTTAGTAATCATAATGTGTTACAATTACAACACAGAATATTTCTTTTTTAATGTACATGCATCAAATGTGTTTGTAGAGGCCAACTTGAGTCCGCAACCGATTTAGTGCATTCCATATATGTCACTGAGGTTCACATACAGGTTACAGATGTTTCTGGGGCCATAAGTTAGCCCTTATGTTCAAAATAAGTGTTGGCATGGCAATTAAAATCTTACTCATATTATAAATGAGAAAGTTTAGATGTATGGATGGATGTATGTTTGTTACTCAATCACGCTAGAATGGTGGAATGGATCTGGATGAAATTTGGCACAGAGGTTTAGATTATAGTCAGGAATAGCACATAAAACTTATCCCGGGAATATGTTCCCTCTGGATAATATTCGACATTCACGCGGCCGAAGTTGCTGGCAGATGATGTGAAGTGATGGCAGAGCTAGTTAAATATAAAATTAATCGACAATATTACAGGGGCAATGCAAGGGACTAACACTCAAGGAAGCTTTAAGTGAAGTTGGTATGAAGCTCTCATCTGGTTCTCCGGTAATTATACTTATTATTTCGTCTTTATATTTTTTTAAAACCTTTCATTATGCTAAATTGAGTTAGTTAAGTTAGTTAAGACGGGCTGGTATCCGCAATGGCAATTGGGTCAATCCATAGGTTATGGGGTAGATCTTTTTTATCTTTATTATTGATAGGCTCGCGCTTGACCAGTATCTCACCTGATAGTAAGCGATGATGTCGTCGACTACACTGTCGACGCACGCTTGCCTAGAAGTAACCTATCCACTCTTGACTTAAATACCCCGAGGTTGTAGCTATCGGGAAACACAGACACCGGCAGGAAATTTACAATTTACTTTACCAGACCGCGCAATGGTACTGGTACGATGGGTTCCGGTCTCACCGGTGCTGGAATCCTAGGAATGGTTACTTTATTGTGCATACTGACCTGGTTCACGCATCGGTGACACTCGTATATCAGCCCGGAGTTAACCGTGTGGTTGTTCAGTGCTTGCAGGACGGCCATGCTGTCCGAAAGTATGCGTATAGGGAAATCTTTTATATCCTGGGCTAGGACGGCTAAGGCTGGCAGGGAAATGTCCAAGCATTCAGCCTGGAACACCGTGTTGTGGACCCCCCGGTGGTGTGGCTATGTGGATGTTGAGGTCCTCTGAGAAGAAACCTACGCCCGCTATATTAAGTATATTTATACTATCTTAATGACAAAAGCGTGCACTGACTGGACAGGTCCATTCAATCTGGCTGGTTCTTTCCTCAAAAGACCATTTCAGACATCAATCTACATGGTCTTCACATGATCTAACCAAGATTTTGTCTGGACTTTAAAAGAGACTGTGACCTCTGAGTTTGTTTCGGCCTTTCTTCTCAGAGTTGTCAGATAGGAAACGCCGACGTCATCTAGTTTTAAAAATATGATGACAAGTATCATTTACCTTTATTTTTCTTTGTCAGTGCCACTGTGCCTCGTAGTTGCTTTAGTTTTTGCTGTAGGAGCGTAAAAAAATTGGCGAACACAATAATTGCTGACACCAAATTACCAGGCTGTTCTATGTCTTCGTGACAAACCAAACAAAATAGGATGCCACGTGCTGCTTAACCTTCTAAAATAAAATCACCATCGTTTTTAAAATACACTATTTTTACATTTCAGACATTCACAAGGGACACAAAGTTGGGGATACAAGCAAACTTCGAGAAATCTCCACACATAGAGGCAGTGACAGACTTCGTGATTGACTGGCTTTCCCAAAACGATGTACTGCTACCTATGTACTTGCAGGCTGGCCAGACTGCTCCGTATGAATATGATCTTGATAATAATCCCCTGATTATTAATAAAAGGAAGAGGGAACTGATTCAAATGCTTGTCTAAATGTTGCTGTTTGGAATGATATATGGAGTTTAGTAATAAAGAATTTTTTAAATGTACTGGATTTTATTTTGATAAAGTCTTGAAAAGACGAAGTGTTCCTAATGATATATAAAAACCATATAGGTACCCATACGGTAGTATCTCTAAGTAGTTTATATAGGTACCATTACCCACAGATATGTCTCTTGTTACATTGCTAGTTTTTTTAGTCTGGCGGATGACAAGGTAATTTTAGTGCTCCAAGTGATCAAGCCTGACTGATCAAGTTTTTCAAATTGGTTATTATCACATTTCTTTATTTTTTGGCCTATGTCCAGCAGTGGACGTCTTTCGGCTGAAATGATGATGATGAAACCTTAATTGTCTCACCAAATAGTTTATATTACTCAGATTACGTAAAAAGGTATAAAAAATATCACTGACAACTTTAACTCACTTGACATGTCATTGTCAACAAATCCATTTCAATATTTCAATAGTTTTATATTTTAATATTTCTGTTAACTATTTTATTGTACGAGTAATACCTTTTTTTATCATGACAAAACCAAAGGGTGGCGTCCCCAAGCCGCTCGTTTTGAACGAGCTCTTAGTCCAGAATGTCAATACTTGGGGCAATGTGCAGTACAATATACCTCTGAGGCTGTCCAGCAATGAGACTAGGTCGGCCACCAGTATCGGCCTGCGGCATATACCTGCAATACCGCATGCTTTGGATTGTGTGAGTTGGATATCTCATTATTATGATGTTATAGTAGTCTTCATGTCCGTAAGGATTGAGGAGCCACTTTTTGTATCTTAATCAAATTTATTTACTTATTTAGTAGTAAGTTTAAAAAAATTGTAGGTTCGATCCTCGATTTTGTAGTATAATACTTCAAAAGTTATATGGACATAAAGGTGGCTCCTCAATCTAAATGTTTGGATTGAGGAGCCACGACAGAACTAGGAACATCATGGATTAATATTTATCATAATTTGGTATGATTTTGTAGTATTTGAGAGTATTTTGTAGACAAAATCTGAGCTCGGTTGCATTAAAATTAAAAAAAATATCCTACATTATAAGTGGCTCCTCAGACCATACATACGACTCGTAATTTTTCAAAGAAACAGTAGTTCAATTAATGCGCGATTTCTTCGTCATTTAGTAGTAAGTATATTAGATTTGTAGGACAAGAATCAGTAATTAAAAATGCGTGCATTGGGAGATATGGCACATTTTAACTGGCTCCTCAATCCTGACGTTACCTGAGATTACAACGTTACTGTACCTTCTTGAGATTACAACGGAATCAAAAAACAGAGACACTAACATTTAGTATGAATGTCTACTTAATACTTAAGTAGAGATCAACATTGTATATATTCGGTATCTGAAAAACAAATTACTTTTCGATATTCCTTAAGAATTCGCTATTAAGGGTGACCATGTTATATGAATGAAACCCGGATGACAAGTTTTTTAAATTATTTTTTTAACAAATCGACAATATAGAAATATAGGTAGGTATGTACAGATATTCTTCATATGTTTTAGGTATTTAAATCAATTTCTACATAAGTTAAAGAATGGATTAATATTGGTTGGTCGGTGCTTTTAAGAATTTTACAGTGAGAATCATAGTCGTAAAAAAAATTCTCAAGGATTTCAATAATGAGTTAAAATAAAATTTAAAAACAGATTTCTATTTGTATTTTTAAAAGCCAGGAAACGAGAAAAAAAATGTACTTTATTCATGGACACCCTACAAAAGAATATGATTGGAAATTAAAGGATTGCTAATAACTTCGTAGATATTTACTTTTTTTGTGGCAGGATTATACGTACATTTAGTATCAATTTATACAGAATAAAATGGTTTTTTTATCAAATTTCGGCACAAGTATCATTATATTAGAGGAAAATCTATTTACCGTAGCATCTCAATTGAGGAGCCAGTTAAAATGTGCCATATGTCCCAATGCACTAATTTTTAATTACTGATTCTTGTCCTACAAATCTAATATACTTACTACTAAACGACGAAGAAATTGCGCATTAATTGAACTACTGCTTCTTTGAAAAATGACGAGTCACATGTATGGTCTGAGGAGCCACATATAATGTATGATAACTTTTTTAATTTTAATGCAACCGAGCTCAGATTTTGTCTACAAAATACTCTCAAATACTACAAAATCATACCAAATTATGATAAATATTAATCCATGATGTGCCTAGTTCTGACGTGGCTCCTCAATCCAAACATTTAGATTGAGGAGCCACCTTTATGTCCATATAACTTTTGAAGTATTATACTACAAAATCGAGGATTGAACCTACAATTTTTTTAAACTTACTACTAAATAAGTATATTAATTTAATTAAGATACAAAAAATGGCTCCTCAATCCTTACGGACATGTCTTCTTGAAATTCACCGAACAAAATTGAGCAAATAATGCACGGCATAGGAAACCATCACGTTCACTGTTAGAACTGTTATCAACTTATTGATTAAAACGTGGTCAAAAGAAATACACCTGTCTGTACTGACCCTTAAAAAGAGAATTTAAAGAAGGAGAACTTGCTATTTCTGTATAATAACTCCAACTTACATCACTAACCTTAGTCCTTTACTCTCTCTCTTCTCTCTTTACGAATTCCACGAAGACTTAGGCAGGCAGAGGTATACTACCTAAAGTTCCCCCACATTTCGTCAGTTATGCCCACAACATTATCATCATCATCATCAGCCTTTTAATTTTCCTACTGCTGGGACACAGGCCTCCTGTCAGAGGCACTCTTTCTGGCCTCTGGCTATAATCCACCACGCAAGCCCAGTGCGGATTGGTAGATGTCACATGTCTTTGAATTTTTGGTTCTAGGACATGCCGGTTTCCTCACGATCTTTTCGTTTTCCGTTTTTAACCCCCGCCGGAAAAAGAGGGGTGTTATAAGTTTCACGTGTGTTGCTGTGTATCTGTGTATCTGTGTATCTGTGTATCTGTGTGTCTGTCTGTGGCATCGCAGCGCCTAAACGGGTGAACCGATTTCGATTTACCTAGTATTTTTTGTTCGAAAGGTAATTTTGTCGAGAGTGTTCTTAGCTATGTTTGAATCAAATAGGTGCAGCCGTTCAAAAGTTATGAGCATTTTACTGTTTGAATCAGGGTGTTTTCGCAAGATAAATGCGTCGGGGGTTTTTTAAATTGTGAAATTTTACTTGTGACAGCAGTGGTGATGAAATAAATTACACAAAGTAAAGCGCTTGCTTGAGTTCAAATCTACTCGTAAGTCAGGGCCGTAACCACTGGGCCACCACTGCACAATATTATATCACAGATAAATTACTATTAATTTGTACCTTTTAGAAAATAGATGATCCACTACCAAAGCGGGTCACAGGCCGCGATATGGTGGTAGAGAAAGAGTCGTACAAAACCACCACGGGTGAATACTGTGTCAAACCTAACCCAAACAAGGCCATGGAGCGAGCAGATTGTGCCATCAACTGCCGACGAGTAGTGTTCATGACTGGAGTTGAAAAACGGGTGAGTGTTTTCTAGTGTTATGTTTTTCTTGTGTCGGCTGCAGTTTGACTTACTTGACTTAAGATCCTATGTCCCCTAGCTGGGGCAGAAGGCTTCCAGAGTAGTCCTCCATCGAGACCGGTCTTGAACTTCGCGCTTCACCTCGCTCCACGCCATTCCAATGCTTGTCGCTTCAGCTAATATCGGCTGCAGTTTAGAGGTAAAAATCGTGTTATGGTAAAATATAGATATATCTCCTCTGAGCGTGTGCGGGTGCTCGGCATTAGTCTCCTGACCAGGATGATGACACCTGCTGGAACTACCACTGCTGTACACCGCAACTGAAGACCGCTGCTTCGAGGTAGAAGATGGAGACTGTAAAATAATAAAAAATACGGTGAGATCCTCGAAGGACCAATGTTAGCTCGTGGATGAAATGAAGTTGACTGTATAAAATAGGCGAATGGTTTGATACTGTTATAATTACAAATTCAACTATCCCGGACGAACAATATAGTTTTAAGAGATAGGTGTTGACTGTCCTGGTGGGTCCGTGGAACCAAATGTCGGCCGAGTCACGCCGTGTTGCCTGCGCGCTGCGCACCCACACGCTAATGCTGCCTGTATCACGCAGCTGTGTGTGGTGTTGCGACGGCGCGGCGCGACGTCGCGACGCACAGAGCGCGCGCCACCCGCGCTCTGCATTTTGGGTTGAATTGCCAACACAGCTATTTAACAAGGCAGAGTCTGAAAAGATTATATGTCTAGAAAGGGTCAGTCATCCGGACTTAACCCACTACTTAAATGACGACTTTGGAAAGAAAAATGTAATATTTCAGCAACAAAGATACCTATATTTTTAATGAAAATGGGGTGATCGATGATTGGGTGATGATTCGCTTGATCTAAATCGAAGTTATTTTGCTACAAATTCGGCATCGCAGAAAACTATACTGTTCAGATGTTCACCGACAATAGACATAGTCTTGTTAAATCCATAATAATAACCGAGGTTAAATATAAACTAATAATCTGCTTTTCAGTTACAAGGAGTGTGTATCACAAAGCCGTTACTGTTATCGGAAATGAAAGATAACTTCAGAGGCTTAAGGAAGTCGCCTTTGGCACCACCAGATATTGAGGTCAAAGCACCTGACCCGGAATATATTTTTGATGTAAGTTCTACAGTACAACTTTGCCAACAGAAAACTCTAAATACGGTCTATGCATTGCCACAATAATTGGTTCTCTGCTTCCAGCATAAAGCGTATTCTTGCGTCCTTTAAAGATCCTAGATCTTCGGTTCACCTTGTCTTACTTTTATTGATAATGTTTGATAAGATTTTGCAGTCCACCGAGTTAGGCGTCACTTAATGACTGACGGCAACCTATGCCATCGATCTTCGGTAACACTCTAAAGCTAGGCAAGCCTTAAAGGTTAAGGCGTATTGACGCAGAGCAAAGCGAATTTAAAAAAAAATACATAGCATATTGACCCCTGTTTCCAACACGTTATGCACCCATTTCTATCCATATAAAAATACCATCGCATTTGAAAATTAGAAGCTTGAATGCGTGCGTCTTTTTCTAGTTTTGATGAACATATGAATTAAATTGAAACCATATTTTTAGGTTATAGCAGCGGGAAGAAATGAAGCACCAGTGATATTTGACTGCAATCCAAGGGGATTCAGAAAGCAACTCGACCCTTACGTGTCAACTTATAGAACCTATCATAGACCTTTCACTCCTGATGACCAGTACGGCATTGGGGCAAAAGATCACATCACTTTCTACTCTGAATCCAAAGCTCCAAGGGCAAGTTAAATTTATGTATACAATTTTATTTATAGTACGTCCTAATTATGATTTTGTATTGTCATATAAGGCTCTAAAACAGTGATTTTCAAACTGGGGGCGGACCTCACTAGGCTCCCCTAGAACATTCGACAACATTTAAGAGTTTTATTGAGTCCGTGGGTGGGGCGAGTGCATAATACTCCGTCGCTTGGGCAAACTTGAAACTGGAAATCTTTTCCTAATGTTGTCATAACCATACGGATACAAAAAAAACAATGCAGCATAACAGTAAATACCTAATCTTGAGCCAAAACAAACTCTTCCTTCCTCATCTAGAGTTTTTGTATAGGTACTTATGACTGTGTGTTACCTAAATATAAACACCAATACTGGGGGAGCTTTATATTTCGCAGTCGTGTGGCGTGACAAAAAAATCTTTGGAAACCGCTGTTCTAAACAGACGTGATACATAGCACTTACATCAAAATTGCCAACTGATTGCCTAGTCTGCTCGGAAAAACTGTATTTAAACAGAATTTAAACATTCTGGCTCATTTAAACGAAATGAGGCACTAAATCTGTCGAAACTCCTGTTTTGACAGAATTAGTTAGAGCAGTACTGTTTAGTCACATATAGAGATCCTTCTCTATAGGTGACAAAATTTTGTTGAGAAGACTCATTCCATTTTCCGTACGTGTGCAGAATATTGAAAAACTAACGCTCTGCACGTCGATTACAATGCATTGTGAGCCTGAAAGTGGTGCGATAGGAGCCAGTTTTCGAATAAGTGAAATAGCTATTGTACTTGTTTGATCATAGGTCAAAGGCTTTGGACCGAGGCACAAGGAAATATGGATGCCTTTGACGGGTACAATTCATAGAGGTGTCTACGACAGGATCCATGTTAAGAAAGAATATAAGGAGGTGGCTGCATGCCATAACCCTGTCAGCAATTTGAAAGGGTAAGTAGCTTTGTCTATTAATACTTCTTTAGAGGTTTCGTGCCCAAAAATTAAGGATGGCACCCTATTTAGAAGGTATTAAATGATCACTAAATGATTAGATGGTGTTGGTCTTCAAAGCCCAGTCAAGGATTCTGCCAGGCGTAAGAGGCGTATCTTAGCCAACACTTCTGTCTCTCACAGGGCTTTACCTTTCCTCTATGCACCCTCAATATAGTCACTTAATTTGCTAGCATATTTGTCCATATTTCGCTCTTCACCGTACTTTTCACTCAAACGCTCATTCAGTGTCACGCCAATCCACCTTAATGAGATGAAACATTTTCTTGCACAGAACGTTCATCACGGAAACAAAACAGAAGTACATAAATCCGTATGCGAAATCGTCTCTCGCATCCTGGAGCCATGGCGAGACGTTTGACCTGGCTCCATTCCCTCCGAATCCTTTCCAAACGAACATAGCACCGTTCATGTACTGCAGTGACTATTGTCACATTGCCCAAGGAACACCACCGTACACGGTCATAGACCAAATCAGTCACAAGATGCCTGCTCACAAAGGCTGCATAGAAAAATACGTTGTATCTAGAGACTACGTAATTTAAAATAAAACTATAATAACTATGACTTTCCATTTATTTTTCGGTTATTACCGAATTCAAAAAAAGGACATAATCGATTCGACACGTATGTATGTAATATTGTTCTGGCTCCTGTAACACAGGTTGCTACCTAGCACAAGAGCCAAGGCGTCAAATAAGTATGTTATACCTACCTGTATTTGGTATAATTAGAGATTACCAATATCGATGATGAGTTATCGATATTTAAAACTTACTATGTTCTCTGTGTTCTATGATATATCGGGCAAAATTTAAACCTGTGTGCGGCTTTTTTTGGTGATGAAGTATTAGTAACCAAACACATTTCCATGGCCAAACCTTTTTTTTTCGAATTAAACTAACCAAGTTTAAAATAAATATAATATGGATATAGGTAATCTATTCGTAATATTCTAATCGAGAAAAGGTTAATCAAACAAGTGTAATTCACAAAGTCTCAAACCTATAAAAAAATGGTTTCGTATTATTTTGTGACTTCAGATTTCCTAAGGACCCAGACAGAAAATAAATATGGATTGAAGCGACTGGAAGGCAAAGTTGGTTTCCCGCAAAAACTTGTACAATTTTCTCAGATCACTTCGTAGAACTAGATTTTTTAATTACCTAGCCGACACAGCATTGCCAAAACTAAAAATTATACATTTTCAAGTAGGTTGTTAAATACAGGCCTGCGGATAACAACCAAGGGCCGAAGACTGGGGCCCATAGCAGTCTTGCAACCCCTGGATACTCAGGACTGCACCCACGAAACCACGGTACGTGACAGTGGAAAGATAGGGGTTTGTTCTTTATGGCTGAGCTCTTACCTGAGTTATTCCTGGCGGTCGTCCTCTTGTACTTGCTCGATCCGGTGCCTGGTCGTGGATTTAGGGATGAGATATATATAATAAAGGACAAGGCTGGGATGAGGGACACGAACGCGTTTTGAGCCGGGGTCCAACTGCCGAGCAGACACATACACGTTCCCGGCAAAAGCAGCTTGGCTCGCGAAATATGCACAAATACGACTGCACGGACGATACACTACACCGAATTCGCGAATGCCCGAAAGAGATTCTATCTTGGATGGGACTTTGAAATTACAATTTATTCAACTAAACTCTTCAAAAACGGTCGCACGCGTTCGAACTCAGGTTTTCAAGTTCAAGTGTCAAACGTCAAGTACCCTCACCCGCTGTCATAATCGGATGACGGCTAGCAGACCAGAGATTAAGAAAGAATGAACGAACGATGCGTTCGTAACATAGGTATAGGTATAATTATGTTATTCTTTCCCTGTTGTCCTAAGGCCAATTGTTTGTATCAAATCTATGCAATTTGGTAATTTTTACGGTATAATGTTGTTGTATCTCGCTTCTGAGATTCTGACAGCCTTCCGAAAGCCGCCATTTTTCTATTGTCCAATTTTAATGTAGCCAGTGACACTCGCAGGGTTAAGACAAATCGATTGACGTACGAATCATCAAAATCGGCCTACGCGTTTGGTCTCTGGAACGCCATATAGGAACAAACATACATACATAAATACATATATACATACATACATAGACTGATAAACACATTAATCTCCTTCGGCAGTCGGGTAAAAACACCACAGGGCGTATCTTTGTATCAATAGAATAATTTTCAAAATTGGATCAGTAGTTTAACATAAAAAATCTTTATCATACTTTCTATAAATCGTAAGTATTAGAACAAATTTATGTAAACACTTGATTTCAAACATAATAATATTTATCGACTCTAGCTGTTGACTGTATTTTGTTTGAAAATAAAACGGAATGTCGATAAATAATTAATCGACAGAGGTACATCCCTACAGGAGGACGAATAGTAATGACCTCATTTCGCAAATATAAATCTTATCATTAACGAAATACAGTTTTAAATTGAATGCATTTATTATAGTGACATCCAGCGGCGAGTAGCGTAACTTGCTCATTAAACTATTCCGTGTGCGCTTTAAACGGAAAAAAGTTAAAATACTCAAAAATAGTAGACAATAAAACAACTCTATTGTCATAAAACTGTGGTTTATTTTCAAAACTCGTGACGACTGACATATTTCCTACTTTCAACTAAAATTAAACTACCAATCATATCAAAGATTTCTTAGTGTTACGAAATACAATTAATGTTTGTTTTTATTTTAAGGTTTCCATATGTGTTTTGTTTTTTATCTTGGTGTACAATAAAGTATATAATAAATAAATAATTAACCTGTTTTTTTCTAGTTTGGGTACGCTGGTTCCAATACTAATGAAGCGCTAAACGACTTCTACTGTCTTTCTCTGTTCTGTGGTGTAGACACGCAAACCAAAGCCGCTATTTAAAAAAAGGGCAAAACAAAAGTTTCGAAATGAGATCGCCCCGCGGCGCCTTGAACGTTTTAAAGTTGGAAGGCTGTGGAGTAGAACAATTCTATCGAGAAACTGGGTGCGACCCCCGTTTCTGAATTAAGAACTTGCGGTTGACAATTTATCAAGAACAACAACAGCAGTTGTACTTACTTTTGTACCAAAGTTTGACAGATTTTAATGCAAAAGTAAACTATGACAAATTCTTAAATTCTAACTTAACCATCTACTTTGGTCTTAGATAAGGAACCTTTAGATATAGGTTCTTTATCTAAGACTGGTCTACCGGGGTTACTAAAAATAAAACAAAGTAATGAGTTAGACATTCCATTTGTTTACTTTTTATTGCATTTAGGATTGTATTTAAAAATAAGGATAGTTTATTATTTGGTGAAACTTTCTTCAATGTCATTTAATTCATCTGTGTTGCACTTCCGCTCAACCTTGGCGGCCAGTGTAGGAGTTGCGAGATACAGCAAATATTTTGGAACCTGAAATGAGAATACGAATTAATTAGTGTATGTTAATGGCTATTTAAACTGCAAACCTGCTAAACTGAAACTAAAGTTTAATTGACATAAAAAGCTTTACATAAAATATGAATCCCGGCCCCTAAACCTAGTGTTAACTGCATCAAAGGGACCAGTGACTTCGGCTGCTTGCGTTGAGACTTAGGCCCCTCTAATAAATTACGACATTTGATTTTATGACTTTTGAAACAACTTTTAGAACGCTAATATGAAGACTGTATACGAATTTTCAGCTTATTATCTCTCATTCGGAATGCTAAAATGACTTGCTTGGATAATCGAAAATATTGGCCGACTGCGCAGTTCACTGAATGCAGTGAATGAAATTAATTTGTAGTCGTGTGCAGTCATAAGCACTGCACGTTGGCCCCACACTGCAAGTTGCGGCATTTGGTACGGTCAGCAACGAAAATCGATGAACATTTTGAATTTCGGCGTATTTTATTTATGCATCAACTGTTTTGGTTTAGGTACCAACAATTAAGTATATTCTATCTAAGCTACTATTTTAAGATATAACTGGCGCGCATGTTAAATTTAAATTAGATACCTACTATACAAACTCAATTATGATTATGCTGGAAAAATGATTAATAAATATTTTTTTGTTTTGACTACTTTTGTTGTTGACCGTACTTTTAAGTTTCAGAACTATCGTGGCAATCTTAGAAGTCCGATGACGTTTCTCATTTTACATGTCGCGATAACTTTGTATGAACGTCTTTCAAAAATCAAATTCATAATCCTAATTAATTACTATGTTACCCATATACGAGTATCATTCGTAAGCATTAACTTTAACTTATTTTTATAGCTGTTAAATCCGACTTCTTCGACTTTAAGGATATTATTGAAAACTCCAGTAAGTACATTTATTTATTATAACAAGTAGAAGATCACTATATTACCTTAATTATTTTCTTGGCGAGTTGAAGCGCCCATAAGTGCGCCATGGTACTCGGTATTTTCTCTAGGAATATTAAAATGTCATCGATTTCTTTTTTTCATGTTACCATTCTTGTCTCTTGTCTGGGAAATTATTAAAAAAATATGAATGGTTGTGTATTTATAATTTCTATAGGTGTTAAAGATCTTACTGACAAAACAATTCTTGAACTTAGTATGCAAAACATGTTTGTCCCAAAATGTACTAATTGTACTTTACTTTTAATACCGTTTTCTAAGCAAATCAATACTATTATATTCTACTAGCTTCTGCCCACGGCTTCGCCCGCGTAAGTGTTTTATCATCCCAAGGGAATACAAAATATCCTATGTTCTTCCTAGGGTCTCAAACTATCTCCATGCCAAATTTCATCTAAATCGGTTTAGTAGATCAAGAGATTACCCCTATAACCTCACAAACTCACGAACTTTATAGTATTCATCTATACTTATAATAATATTATAAATATAAGTATAGATGATAAGCAGTTACAGGCTGATCGGGCTATTCTATACAAATTACGCTGATTTTTTTACTTAAGAAAGAAGTCTTGAAATACCTCTGGTCTGAACACGAAGCAAGTTGCGCATCCAGGTCGGAAACATTCACACGTATTACGCAGTTTCTGAAATATAAATAAAAAACATTATTTAGAGTGAGATTTTAAAGTGGGCGTGGATGATAAAATCTGAAACTATGGGCAATAGCGGAAAACACACAAAGGGACCGATTGTGATCTATGAACTAAAACTGCATCAATTGATTTTCGAAAAACCAATATTCCTAGCAAGGAATCAAAACCATATCTTTTGAAAAAAAAAAAGCACATGCGGTTGTATTACTCCATCCGGTAGTGTCGATAATAAGGATAACATTCTGGAAATACGGATACGGCAAACTTGAGGCAAGACCTGATTTTTAACAAAATATTTAAGAAACCATGTCACGAGGAATAGACAACGTCACTTGGACTGGATAAAATGATACTGACCTTTTTCTTTTTCTGTTTTCTAATAATTGTGGTATTAATTTCTTCTATAGATTTTTGTGATCCAGCATCCTGAAATATGTATTTTTTAATTAATAAATTAAACAATTTACAGGTTATGAATAATATCATCAAGTAGCGACCCACCCCGTTTCGCACTTGTGCAATTATATTTTTTTTGTGGATATCCCAAAATTACTGTTAATCAAACCTTGTTCTGCCAGTTAGAAAAATATATTATAAAAATACAAATAATAAATTACAATTACAAATACAACATAAAAATAACTAGTCAAATATATAGGTACCGTTCTTAAGTGATGCACTTATTTATTCATTAGTTTATTTTTTCAGGACCTCCAACGAAAGATGTACACAAAAAATACAATTAATCATCAATTTGAAGTGATGACAAGTGCACTGCATCAACGTTTTAGGAGGCGACAGCATGCATTTTAAATTATTGACTAAATAAAAACTAAAATATTAACTATTATTAGGTACAAGGTAATAGTCAAATAAATGTATATAAAGACAAAACAAATCAAAACATGACATACTTATAAAAAATCAAAACTCTCCTTATATATAATTAACCTTACGATTTAGGTTAAAAGGTTAAATCGGGCTGGTATCCGCAACCCCACGACCAAGCGCGTATTTTGCGTAAGGAACAATAAATAAACAAAAATAAACAACCTTAAGATTTACCAACATTATGACAAACCAGACTGCAAAAAATCTTCAAGAGTGAAAAAATGCAAAATGTACACATACTGGTAAACTGAAGTGATTTTTTTTAGATACAGAGGGATGGCAAATCGGACGGCAAAAATCTTCAAGAGTAACAAAATGCAAAATGTACACATACTGGTAAACTGAAGTGATTTTTTTTTAGATACAGAGGGATGGCAAACCGGACGGCAAAAATCTTCAAAAGTAACAAAATGCAAAATGTACACATACTGGTAAACTGAAGTGATTTTTTTTAGATACAGAGGGATGGCAAATCGGACGGCAAAAATCTTCAAGAGTAACAAAATGCAAAATGTACACATACTGGTAAACTGAAGTGATTTTTTTTAGATACAGAGGGATGGCAAATCGGACGGCAAAAATCTTCAAGAGTAACAAAATGCCAAATGAACACATACTTTTACCAATTAGATTAAACAATTTTCAAATAAAAACATAATAACGTATTAATGGTAAACTGAATTGATTTTATTTAGATACAGAGGGCTTTTAGATACAGAGGGATGGCAAATCGGACGGCAAAAATCTTCAAGAGTAACAAAATGCCAAATGAACACATACTTTTACCAATTAGATTAAACAATTTTCAAATAAAAACATAATAACGTATTAATGGTAAACTGAATTGATTTTATTTAGATACAGAGGGCTGGCAAATCAGACGGCAAAAATCTTCAAGAGTAACAAAATGCCAAATGAACACATACTTTTACAAATTAGATTAAACAATTTTAAAATAAAAACATAATAACGTATTGATGGTAAACTGAAGTGTTTTTTTTTAGATACAGAGGGCTGGCAAATCAGACGGCAAAAATCTTCAAGAGTAACCAAATGCAAAATGTACACATACTGGTAAACTGAAGTGATTTTTATTATATACAGAGGGATGGCAAATCGGACGGCAAAAAACTTCAAAGAGTAACAAAATGCAAAATGAACACATGCTTTTTAAAAACTCTATAAGCTTAAACAATTTTAAAATAAAGAAATTATAATAACTTATTAATGGTAAACTGAAGTGATTTTAACCACCTCAGAATTGAGGCGAAAAAATACAAAAAATATTCAAATCAGTCGAGCCTTTTTCACGTTTTTGCGAGACTTACGCATTGCAATTGATTTTTATATTTAGACTAGCTTCTGACATCGACTTCGCGCGCGTAAAAGATATCCCAAGGAAACATACTCCCGGGATAAAAAATATCCTATATTGATCCATGGTCATAATCTATCCGTTGCCAAGTTTCATCGAAATCCGTTAGGTGAAAAGTAAACAAACAGAAAGACATAATATTATTACGGAAGTTTGGATATAAGTATGTTACGCGCAGCTGCATAAGAGGAATCGCCAACTCAGCACTCAACACTTTTATTATAGAACCATGCGCTGCAAATTTAACGAACGACAGAAACGATGAGCTGAGACAGCACTTTGTGACGCACGGACCTAGTTTAGCCAAATAATGTAGCTCTGTAAAATTCCATTCCATATTCAAACTTCGAATAGGCACTTAGGCTAATTTAAGCGATAATTAATGTAATTCTTTTATTTTAAAATAAATTAAGTTAATTCATTTTTGTTTTTTTTTTAATCTCCGATTGCAGCTAACGTAATTGGCGCAGTCGGTAGGATATTCGCGGGCCAGTTCGCAAGCTTAGGGATCTCTAATATCGAAATCCACGTACGCGAATCGCCTGGAAGCAGTTCCGGAAGGAGAATCCAGACTTCGATTCACGAGAGAACCAGAGATGAAAAATTTGTGAGTACACTTGAATTGTTCCTGTGTTGCTTCCTTCTTAGTCCTAGTACCACCCAACTTCCAAAATTTTTCACCCTAGAAGTTCCAATCCCCAGGAGCCCGCATCTCGTACGGCTCGTTGGAGTTCTATAGATAACAGTAGAGACTTAAATAGTGATAGTGAAATTAGTAGTATAAATATGGCCCATGACCCGGATACAATTTTCAAGACCCTTCGTATGGTCCCGGAGTTCGATGGGAACCCAAATGTTTTG
This sequence comes from Orthosia gothica, assembly GCA_949775005.1. Lineage (NCBI taxonomy): Eukaryota > Metazoa > Arthropoda > Insecta > Lepidoptera > Noctuidae > Orthosia > Orthosia gothica. The sequence continues at coordinate 13,027,244 of OX459044.1, forward strand.
ACTAGGTTTGTCAGAATATGCGATCAAATAGTAGCTAAGTATGTTAGCAATACCCCAGGTTGCGAGTTAAACAACTTATGCCTATTAAATGGCATCTTAAATAAAATAACAGGCTCTGCCGCTTGCACCATCAATTCCAACGGTATACCTGATAGTTGGCTAGGAATTAGAACAGCCTTAGTCAATAACTTTTCAGATCAACGAGATGAAACAGCTTTGTATAGAGACCTTTCTTTAGCTACGCAGGGAAATAAGACACCTCAGGAATTCTACGAGGAATGCCAAACTTTGTTCAGTACAATGATGACGTATGTAACATTACACGAGTCAATTACTACCACAGTGGAAGCGAAACGTACACTGTATAAAAAAGTTACTATGCAGGCTTTTGTAAAAGGTTTAAAAGAACCATTAGGATCCCGCATAAGATGCATGCGTCCCGATACTATCGAAAAGGCCCTTGAATATGTACAGGAAGAACTTAACGTTATGTATTTACAGGAACGTAGTGAATTTTCAAAACCCACTACACAAAAGAATTCAAACTCTGTAACACCCCACGCAAATACTAACCCAGTTCCTCTACGTAATAATAATTTCGCAGTACCAATGCCAACTGGCCCAATCCCATAGGAATTAGACCCAACCAACTACCACCACCACAACCATTTAGGTTCAACCCCAATTTTATTAATCAGCAGTCCCAACATCGCATGCCTAATCGAACACAGCAAATATTCCGTGCGCTACCTCAAACATATAACGCTCAAAGTAACATGTTCCGTTTGCCACCAAGAAACATTCCGGCCCAAAATCAAAATCAAGGTCCTAAACCTATGAGTGGTGTACAGCATTTCACACCTAGACCCCTGCTATCTGGCCATAATTGGCAGAATTCAGGTAATCCGCCACCAACTAATTATTTTAAAAATCGTGAAATGAACATGAATGAGTGCACGTCATACGACGACTCATATTACCCGACGGAGCTCTATTACGAGCCGGACTGTTTTAATTACGATGACACATATTATGATTATAACCCGTTCTCTACATTAGAGTGCAACCATGAGCCCACTTTGAACGATGTAAATGTTCAAGGAAACATTACAGGTTCTACTGAACCTCAGGCAGATCCATGTCAGATAAGTCAGTATTTTCAGGAGGAACAGAAATCAAAAAAGCTAAAATAGAATTAAATCTCCAAACTCAACGTCAGTTGCCGTACATACTAATATCAGAACCACCTTTAAAATTACTAATTGACACCGGTGCGAACCAGTCCTTTATAAGTCCAGAAGCTGTAGAAAAATATTTCTCAAATTTTCCCTTAAATTACGACCCGTTTGAAGTTACTAATGTACATGCGGTTAGTAGAAATAATTATTCTATAAGTTTACCTTACTTCGCGGAATTTAACGATCCAGAGTTTATCAAGTTATTTGTATATCGTTTCCATGAATACTTTGACGGTTTAATTGGTTTAGATTTGCTAACTAAATGGGAGTCCAAGATAGATTTAAAAGATCAGAGGTTAATAACGCGCACGTCATCAAATCCTATCCGTATGTATAATTCCTGCAATGTTAACTTGTATGAAGATATAATACCTGCTCAATCTTCAAAATTAGTGAGAATACCGATCGACACTCCAAACGGTGCAGCATTAGTTAGTGAACAGACTATATGCAACTGTATAGTACGCGAGTGCCTTACTATTGTCGACAATAATCGCGGCTACTTAGAGATTGAAAATACGAGCCCGAATGATATTATAATATCACTTGACCGACCAGTGCACGCAAGTTTATTCAATATCGAGTGCACGCGCACCGAATATTGCACCACGCGAGTTCAAGAAGTGACATCGCGATTACGAACAGATCATTTAAACGAGGAAGAGAAACTCAACCTTATAACTCTTTGCTCAAAATATGCTGACGTGTTTTACATAGAAGGCGAAGCGTTAACATTTACCAACCGAATAAAACATCGTAATAAGACTACAGACGAGGTCCCGGTTTACACAAAAAGTTATAGATACCCATTCATTCATCGTCAGGAGCTTAGGGAACAGATTTCGAAAATGTTAGATCAGGGAATAATAAAGCCTTCAGATTCAGCATGGAGTTCGCCCATTTGGGTGGTCCCCAAGAAAATGGATGCCTCGGGAAAGCAAATATGGCGTTTAGTAGTTGACTTTAGGAAGCTCAATGAAAAAACTATTAACGACAAATACCCTATCCCGAACATTAGCGAAGTTCTTTACAAACTAGGTAGGTGCCAATACTTCACCACTCTAGATCTGGCTAGTGGCTTCTACCAAGTCGAGATGGACCCTCAGGATGTTCAGAAAACAGCTTTTAATGTCGAACATGGACATTTTGAGTTTCTTCGAATGCCCATGGGACTTAAAAAATCACCGTCCACATTTCAAAAGGTTATGGACAAAGTCCTCAGAGGTCTCCAGAATGACATATGCCTGGTGTACCTTGATTACATCATCGTTTTTTCCACATCACTACAAGAGCATATGACCAATCTCGAAAAAGTATTCAATAGACTCCGGGAATCGAACTTTAAGATCCAAATGGATAAATCCGAATTCTTAAAACATGAAACTGGTTATCTCGGACACATAATAAGTAGCGAAGGAATAAAACCTAATCCAGATAAAATTCATGCAATAGAGAAATACCACATTCCAAAGACCCCAAAAAAATTAAGCAATTTTTAGGCCTTGTCGGTTATTATCGTAAATTTATCCCAGACTGCAAAAATTACGAAACCTCTCACAGCGTCTTTAAAAAAGGGTAGAAAAGTTGTATTAAACTCCGAGTACATAGGCAGCTTTGAAAAGTGCAAGACTCTCTTAACAAATGATCCTATACTACAGTATCCCGATTTCGATAAGGAATTTGTACTGACTACAGATGTTTCAAACGTTGCTATTGGTGCCATTCTATCTCAAGGACCCGTAGGTTCCGACAAACCTGTGTGTTTTGCATCCCGAACCCTGAATGAAAGTGAGCTTAACTACAGCACCATAGAAAAAGAACTCCTTGCTATAGTTTGGGCCACCAAGTATTTCAGACCGTACTTGTTTGGTCGTAAATTTAAAGTACTGACAGACCATAAACCTCTACAGTGGATGATGAACCTTAAAGAACCTAATTCGCGATTGACTAGGTGGAGGCTGAAGCTTAGTGAATATGATTTCACCGTTATCTATAAGAAAGGTAAATCTAATACGAATGCCGATGCCTTATCTCGGGTGGAGATTCACAATGAAGATACTAACACTTTAATAGATGAATTATGTTCTTTGATTCCTAACCCATCAGAAAACCCGATGCCTGCGAACTCATCCACTTCCCTCCGCGCGCGCGCTCCGGTTGGCGGTGATCTGCTTTGCTCCTGTTTATTGTTGAGATTATTGTGTTCCGTAATTTATTTCCGGCTTGTGATTTGCTTGAAGTTGTGTATTGTTGTGCTAAGTGCTGGTATCGTAAGTTTTTGAACGTGTTTACGTCCGTTTTTAATTGTTATTAGTTAATTCCGTCGGCTATCGGTAAGTACATTTATTTTTCTAGACTTGAGGGTACATCGAAATAATTTATCGTCTGTTAATCTTTCGCTTTTTACGTTCTAATACGTTTATTCGTTTGATTTGTAACTTTGTTTTTAAGTAACTATGTTGTCTATTAATGATGACCCGCCTGATCGTGGTGGAGAAACATTATTTCGACGTAATAATAAACAAAGGTCGCCGTCGACCTCCGCTAATGCCAGGCGTCTATTTAGTGAAATGTCTCCTTCTTGTATTTCACCCGAAGATAGATTAAAACGACTGCCAACATCGGAGTCAACTGAAAGGTCTTCGCCGATATTAAATGTCAGTAATGCAAGCAATGACGATTATTGTGATTTGGTTTCTCAGGCGTCCGCATACCTGTCTAAAATTAACGACCTTGTTAATGACCAAGGGTCCCGCATTAATGTTGCGAATAAATCCGCTATTATGGACATGACTCAACGCGTAACGGCTATTGTTTCCTTGCTAGCCATAAAATCATCCGCCAACGAAACTAAATTAGCCAATACGGAACGCGAATTAGACAAAATTAAACTTAATACCGGTGTCAACATTGCCAAGTCTGATGTCAGTAATATTACATATGCTGATAAATTAAAACTTCGTTTGCCCAAAATTGCACCCGTGGTCGACTCTCGCGCCAAACTTCCGTGTCTCGTGGCTTACCCCACGGATGAGCGTTCAAATGATTACGCCACTTCTTCGGCGACTAAAGAAGCGCTTATGAAAGCGATAAAACCCAGTGAAGGCTTTCAAATTGTAGGAGTTAAAAAAGCTGCAAAGTCTGGCGTCGTGTTACGTGTCGCTAACGATTTTCAGATCAAAAAATTGCAATCGGTCGATGCCATTAGGTCCGCTGGCTTGCGGCTTGAGAAGCCAAAAGGCCGTAGGCCTCGCATTTTAGTTAAGGACGTCCCATCCTCAATGGAAGATACTGCCTTTTTGCATGCATTATTCTGTCAAAACATTAAAGACGAGATGCCACTAAATGAAGACGACTTTATTAAATCTACCAAAATTATACGTCGGCGTTCGCTAGACAACGGCCGGAAATGGATAGGCATTGAATTGGAGTCCTCGGTCAGGAAACATTTGGTTTCAACTAAAGACAAATTATTTATTGATTGGGCGACTTGCCGTTTCATTGATGATGTCGACGTGGTTCGTTGTGTCCATTGTCAACAGTTCGGTCATGTTAAGAAACACTGCACTAATAAATCACCTACCTGCGCTAATTGTTCTGAGGCACATGAAACCAAAGACTGCCCGCACAAGGACAATTTAAATTATACACCGTCGTGCGTAGCGTGTAAACGTTCTAAGAGACCTTATAACCATCGTTGTGGTTCTCCCGAGTGTACTACTTATAAACTTAGGCTCGAACAACTTATCCTCAACACCAACTACTAAAATAATGGATAGATTAACCATAGGCCAATTAAATCTCCACAACGATAGGGTGGCGACTTCTGAACTAGACAAACTAACAATCGATTATAACTTAGATATAGTGCTTGTTCAAGAACAATACCAAAACGCGCGGTTACGTCACAAAGTAGTACAGTTGGATGGCAAAGCACGAGCCGGTATTTACGTGACGCGTTCTTCTAACTTTACAGTAACGTCTTTGCGTAACCTTATGACACCCCATTGTGCCGTTGCGGAGGTCTCATCGTCTTCTTTTAAAGTTTACGTTGTGAGCTGTTACTTTCAATATTCAGACCCTGTTGCTCCTCATATACATAACCTCCGTCATGTCTTGCAGTCGCTCGCGGGCTGCAAAGTTATTGTTGGCGCTGATGTTAACGCGTCCTCGACTCTTTGGTATGGCAAAGTTCGGTCTACGGATTATGAACGACGCTGCGCTGTTGAAGATTTCATTGCTGAAATGAATCTGTCTATTCATAATACCCCTGACGCACCACCAACTTTTTGCAGCCAAATGGGCGAATCTTGTATTGACGTCACACTTTCTAGTGCAGACGTACGCTTGGATAGGTGGCGTGTCCTACCGGACGCGTCTTGTAGTGATCATCGCTTGATCGTGTACGAATTTGTTCCGGTTTTTACTCAGGGTACGTCACATGTCATTGGTAACTTCAGGTATAAATGTAAGGGTGCTAATTGGGAATTCTTTAGCTCGCTTCTTGCGTGTCACGCCAAAGACTTCACTCGTGATGGGCTGTCAGCTGAAGAAAGTGCTGAAATTATGTCAGACACTTTCACTTACTGTGCTGACATTGCCATTGGTCGTGGATCTGTGACCAATATACGTAGATGTGATTGGTGGTGTGACTACCTAACTGAACAGCGTAAAAGTTATCGCCGAGCGCGTAAACATCTTAACAAGCTTAAAAAACGTAAGGTCACCGGTGACCCTCTTTCCATTGCGTTAAATACGTTTAGAGTTGCCAGGTCCCGCTACAGAGCATCGGTGGAAAATCTAAGGGTAATTTATTGCGTAAAATAGTAGAAAAATTAGATAAAGAGGGTCCGTGGTCTCCTTTATATCATGAGTTTAAAGCCAATCGATCAGTCGACCTCGCGTGTGTTCAGAACATTAAAGTAAATAATAAACACACCACCAGTATTGAGGAAACAACTGAAGTTTTGCTGAATACTCTTATACCTGATGACTTGCTTGCTAGTGACAACGACTACCATCAACAAATCAGAGCGTGGGCAGCTGTACCACCTGAATCACCAGCGTCAGACCTTCCATCCACTGACGAATTTATTAACGTTGTCAAGAGGTTACCACTCAACAAGTCATCGGGTGAAGATAAAATATCTAATCGGATGATTATAGAAGCGTGTAAAACAGCCGGTGATGCGATTTTAACCGTTTACAACCGTTGTATTGCGGAGGGCGTATTTCCTCGTATATGGCGACGCGGATTTATACGAATTATCCCGAAAAGTGGCGACAAACCCCCGGACGACCCTAAGTCGTACCGGCCCATAACATTACTTCCATCTTTGGGAAAACTCCTGGAGCGCCTTATCGTTCCACGTTTGCTACCGGACGGACCAAAATTTCATAACAATCAATTCGGTTTCACTACTGGAAAATCTACCGTAGACGCGGCCCTTACTGTTAGGAAAATAGTTAATACATCTGAACATAAGTACGTAATTGGGATTTTTCTAGATATTTCTGGGGCTTTTGATAACGCATGGTGGCCAATGCTATTACTTAAAATGAAAACTCGGGGCTGCTACAGAAATATATATAATCTAGTTTACTCTTACTTTTTAAATGGTTCCGCGAAACTCAAACTCGGCCATCATTCCATGTCGAAGTCTCTCACCATGGGATGTCCTCAGGGTTCGGTTATTGGTCCACCTTTATGGAATTTAGGCTTTGATGATTTCCTCGCGATTCCGCTTCCTAGCGGCTGTTCATTAACCGGTTACGCGGACGACGGTCTTCTGCTCATTCAATCAAGTACTCGAGCTGGACTCGAGAACTTGGCTGACACTTGCCTACGATTAATATCTCAGTGGGGCGATCGAAACCGCCTGACCTTTGCTCCGCACAAAACTTATCAACTCATTTTGAAGGGTAATCTTAAATCGTGTCCTACTATTAAATTTAATGACGTTCCCGTAAAAAGGAAGCAGTCCGTGTGCTATCTTGGTTTAGTGTTAGAGAGGAATTTTGCATTTATAGATCATATTAAAATAGTCGGTGAAAAAGCAAAAAAAAATTTCTATGCCTTAACGAGAATATCTAAATCTACGTGGGGTCTGTCTTTTTTAACTTTAAAAACTATTTATGGGGCTACTTACTTGGTTTGTATGTGCTATGGGGCGCCTGTTTGGGCTGATAGGGCCACCATAGGGGCGGTACGACGTAAATTACTTCAAAGTCAGCGTTTGGCTTTGATATTCTTATGCAAAGCATACAGGACGGTTAGTAGGTACTGAGGCCTTACCGATACTTGCTGGTGTACTTCCGGTCGACCTTGAAGTGCAGCGACGTGCTGCAATGTACTATTCCACACGAGAGACCGCGGACGCGAACTTTTTAACGCGGAGTGACCGTGAGAAAATCTCTAGATTATTTAAACCACCTATTGACGTCTGGGAGGAACTTTTATCCGAATGGCAATGTAGGTGGGATAATTCTATCAAGGGCCGACACCTCCACCAATTCTTTCCATCCGTTCGCGTGCGGCTGGCCAGCACGTGGCTGGAAGTGGATCACTGTGTTGCCCAATTTCTCACGGGACATGGTAACTTTAAAAGTAAATTATTTTCTTTCAAGCTCGTTGCCTCGCCTTTATGTCAGTGTTCTACATCTGACTGCGAATATGTACAATCTGCACATCATATCTTATGGGAGTGTATTCTTTGGCAGAATGAACGTAATATTATGTTGAATAATGTACAGGCTGCATCAGGAGTTGTTTACTATACGGACCTTGTGGAAACTAGAACAAATTTCCGTGCGTTCAAGCGTTTTTGCCATACCTATTATTGGAACCAAATATAACAGCTCACAATGTTAGGACCCATTAATATGTATTAATGCTAATTTTTTTATCCGTGGTGCTAGGCAACTGGGCTTATCCCAGTTGTATATGACCCTTTGTGCCTATTGGCCTTGTTTGTTCTGTCTCCTGCTTGATATGGAGGGAAGTGGAAATTTACATTTTTCCTACTCCTCCGTTATTCTTTTCTGATTAATTTCGTTGCGGGATCCAAGACAGGTAAATTCATTCTCCGGGACTTCGTCGAGCTTCATTGCCTCGGCGCTTTTCTGGTGGTCGCCACTGTTGATTCTGGCTTTCAGGAGTTGCAGTGGTTTGGGAATAGTGCGGTGGGATTGTCCCAATTTAAAAAAAAAAAAAAAAAAAGAACTCATCCACTGCCACCGTGCACACCAGTCACGAAAACCCCATACTAGAAGTCCCAATCACAGACGAACCCCTTAACAGATTTCATAGACAATTATGCCTTACGATAGTAGAAGATGTCAAACGCAAACCAGTAGTTACTAAGCCATTCGAAACTCACACGCGCATAGCAGTCCAGATATCATCATCTAAGTTAGAACAAGATGTAGTCAATGCCATCAAAGAGTATGTAAACCCGAAAGGAAAAACCGGTATCCTAATAAATCCACCTCTTGCCATGTATTCCATCATACCAGTCATACAAGACAAATTTAAGAGTTCGTCTATGAACTTAGTACTAGCTAAGATAGAATTAGAAAACGTTAAAGATTATTTACGTCAGCAAGAGATAATTCAACACTACCATGACGGCAAAACTAATCACCGAGGAATTACCGAATGTTATTTAGCCCTCTCAAAAAAATATTACTGGCCCAAAATGAAAGACCAAATAACCAAATTCATCAACGAATGCATTATTTGCGGGCAAGCTAAATATGACCGGAGACCTATTAGACCCCAGTTTAATATTGTTCCTCCGGCAACAAAACCATTCGAAATAGTCCACAATGAAAAGTATGTTACATTTATAGATGTTTTTACCAAATATGGACAAGCATACCATCTCCGAGATGGCACGGGCATTAGCGTTCTTCAATCATTATTACAGTATTGTACCCACCATGGGGTTCCCTTAACGTTAGTGACTGACAACGGAACGGAATTCACTAATCAACTGTTCCTAGAATTCACACGCCTTCATAAGATAAACCACCATAGAGTTTTACCGCATTCGCCTAACGATAACGGTAACATTGAACGCTTCCATTCAACCCTCCTTGAACATATAAGAATATTAAAGTTAAAACACAAAGATGAGCCTATCGTAAATCTTATGCCTTATGCTATAATTGGTTATAATTCTTCAATACATAGCTTCACTAGATGCAGACCTTTCGATTTATTAACTGGACACTTTGACCCACGCGATATTCTGGACATAGATTTTACCCAACAATCATTACAACAGTACGTTCATAATCATAGGGCGCAAATGAAGGAAGTCTATAACATTATTAACGAAACTTCCTTATCAAATCGTACTGCGTTGATAGAAAATAGAAACAAGAACCGCGAATCCGAAATAGAATACGTTCCTCAGCAACAGGTGTTCATTAAGAACCCTTCAGCAAGCCGTCAGAAAACTGCACCGCGGTACACTCAAGATACCATTCTGGCCGATTTACCCATACACGTTTATACGTCCAAGAAACGTGGGCCCGTAGCCAAAAACAGATTAAAAAGAGGCCCTAAGGTACCTAACTTGCTGCAGGATTCTACTATTGCCGGTACTTCACGAGACCCAGTCATTGGAGATAAAACTTGAAAGCTTGGCCAATGGACCCAGCTTACTACCGTACTACCGACAATAATTGGTTAGAATAGAAAATATGTTAGCGTTTATACACGCATCAAGTACTGTTCATTCTCTTAGTCTCACTTAGATCTATGGTAAATAGGTTAGAAAAAAAAAAAAAAAAAAACAATAAGGACGAGATATTCAATCTGGAACTTATAGAATATTACGACCTTATCCATCCCCGATCATATTTCAATGAAAACCAGATAGTTATAATTTTTAGATTTCCTATAATTTCTAAAATCGTTTATGATTTGTATAAGTTATCTATAGTACCCAGCAAAAACCGTCAAGCCCTTATCCCTACCTATCCCTTTATAGCAACTAATAGGGACTATTTCGTGTACATAGAAGCAGAACGCTCGAAGTTTAGTAACTGGTATCTCTGTGAAAAGGAAATAACCCATCAGATACGAACAAAAACTGATGCATACAAGAACTTATCACGAATCAAGCCCTCAAGAGTTCCTGCCAATAGATGACCAGCATTATGTCCTATCGTTTCCAGGGAAGCTACCTCGCTACTAAACCTATCAACTGTTATCTCCGCACAAAGGAATTAACTATATTCAACGACAACGACGCAATACAAGGGCAACCCTTGAAATTAATGAACATTCCCTACGCCACGGAGACACCGGGTGTTGCATTAAACCAAGTTCATCTTAGTTCAATCGACTTAGGAGGACTACACAGCATACAGAACCAAGTCATGACGAGCCAGCCGATACAACCCAACCAGCTGCAATCAGATGTCATATACCATACGACCATATCGTATTATTAGGTGCAGGCGCACTTATCACAGCCATACTGGGTTATCGCAACAAATGGTTTTGCAAACGCTCCAAAACGCCGGACAGCAAGGGACATACTTACGAGGAACCTGACAAAAAAAGAAGAGGATCGCGCGCCCAGAAGACAAGTTCCAGCAACATTTTCTCTCGAAGTTCTCAAATAGTTGCTGATCTGCGGGTGGATATGTTACGCGCAGCTGCATAAGAGGAATCGCCAACTCAGCACTCAACACTTTTATTATAGAACCATGCGCTGCAAATTTAACGAACGACGGAAACGATGAGCTGAGACAGCACTTTGTGACGCACGGACCTAGTTTAGCCAAATAATGTAGCTCTGTAAAATTCCATTCCATATTCAAACTTCGAATAGGCACTTAGGCTAATTTTAGCGATAATTAATGTAATTCTTTTATTTTAAAATAAATTAAGTTAATTAATTTTTGTTTTTTTTTTAAATCCTCCGATTGCAGCTAACGTAATTAGTAGGATTACTTACGCTAGTGCAGTTGCATAAGCTATGACTGCGTCGGGATGACGTCGGAAAAACCATTACGCTGCCATTATTTCTTTGAAGTTGCTTTTTTTGGTGCACTCGAGCCAAATCTTTGTTCGAAAGCTTCTCTTAGAGCTGGATTATGCTGCAAAAATTAAAATATTTCAAGAAATATCATTTCACTTAGCATGTCTGGTAGAATAAACTAGAAGTTTTTTTTTATATTCTCCTTGTGCCCCTTTTCTGGATTAATGCCACCTCTCTTCTTTCCAAACTTCAATTCAATGATTTGTGATTTCCAGCTATGTCAATCCAATCTTTACATAACATTCCGCCACTTTCACTACGATTGAAATTGTCCCACAGGCGTCCAGTGTGATCGATCTTTGCCTATCTATTCAGATTCAGAAATATACCATACTCTTTTATAAGTTATTTTCTTTACATACCGCAGGGCATATTTCATTTTCGCACTTCGTTTTCTTTTCCTCATCCTCACATTTCTGTAAGAAGACATTAATTTGTGTAGGCGTTTTAAAAAATATATCGGCTTCAAAACTTTTATAATAGACTTCTATTAAAATATTGTTTAAAGTTTATTTAGTAAATTGTAACAAGGGTCGAACGTCTTTATGTTGGCGCTTAGCGGTCGTCGAACACATGCATGTGATGTCTAGCTGATAGGCTAATTTTTAGGGTTCTGTACCCGAAGGGTCCAAACGGAGCAATATTGCTGTCACTCACGTCTGTTTGTCCGTCATCTGTCACACAGGTTTTACATCCAAACGGTTGGAGTCTTCAAATTTTCATAATATATGTATCTTGTTGACCCAAAGCCATACAAATTCTCAAATATTTTGAAATGATTTTAGGGGGGCTCCCATACAGATGAAGGACGCGTAAAAAAATTGACCAGCCCCATCGAGTGGTATCGTTATTTAGAGCTCGTTGAGTAGATAAATATTGTATATTTTATCTTAAAAAAATATTGAAAGACAGGAATGAGAAGCTACCAAATTCAGCTAATTTGACAAAATTTTGTTCCGAAGAAATTTTAACTTCCGATTCCCCATGAACATCAAATTCCGGGGTAATATGTATTTTTACGTATATTTTATTAACAAATATCAATATATTGATAAATCAGATTTTTCTTTGAAATTCCCTCATTTTTGCTATTACAACCAACTTGATTTTGCGGTTTGGTACGGAACCCTAAACGTGCGAAGTCCGACACGCACTTGACCGGCTTTTTACTTCTTCATGTTAAAATATTCTCGTAGGCATGGCTTGTACCGGAACGAGAAAATACGGGGACCGAAACGAGTAACGTAACGCTAACGTAATGTACCTACTCCAGTAAGGGGTTATTTGGTTTAAACTATAACATCATCTATGCCGCCATAAACAAAGCCTAAACCTAGCCTAACTACAAAATGACTGGATGTCACCAAAATCGGACATCGCGCAATTAAAGTTCTACGCCCGATTTAACACATACAAATGCCCGACAACAACTATAGGTTAATTCCTTTCCAACACTGCAATCATCTGGTTGGAGGTGGCGGGACTTTCAACCCTGTTCCGCATAGCTGCCTCCAAAATACTAAGTAAGTAGGCGTGTTACTATAAATTTACTTTTAACACTTACCCGTGAGCAAATGTATTGTGGAGGTACAGGAACTCTCGTACGCGTTCTGATTGGTAGACATGGCGGATTGTGAAAGCAACGAGCCGGTGTAGGACAAGGCGCTGATGGTCGAGCCGGCAAGTAGCATGGCATTATGTAAGGGAACCAAGAAGAAGGCGGTATGCAGCGAGGAGTGTGGTGGCAGGACCGAGCTGCTATTGGCTGGGGAAAAAGAAAAATCGATTACTCAACTCCGGTTTTTCAATAAAGAGAGCAACGTTTTTCTATAAGATAAAATCACCGTTATATATTTATTTATTTAAAACTTCATGTATAAATAATGACAGACTTAATGCGTTATTATGTGGTGTAAGTTCTAGAATTATTTAATATTATCAAAGCAGACCAACTTTTTGTAGTTCGCAACTGGCACGCGGTGTTAATTCGACCCTTGGTTCTTCGACTATATGATGGCGATTCAGTTTAATCTGAAATTGTAATATTAATTTTACTGACTGTAATATCTAAAGGTGGCGTAAAACTTACATATACTTATCGTTCAAACCTTGAAGCCATAGCATTTACCGCAATCCGTCCCGCATTTGTAAGGTGGGCAGCATGCACCGCACTGGGGCTAATAAACAAAAATGAGTAAATACCCTCGATTAAAAAACAAAAAAAATACCTTTAGAAACTTTGTTGCTGACCTTGCAACTTCTTCTGCAAATGGCAGGACTCTGGAAAGGCAAATTTGAAATGTGATGTTTTAGAATTATATCGTATAATAAGATTTGAAATGAGCATTGTTAAAAAAACGAAACAATGATTACTTACAAAACGAGGACACGATGATGGATCTTCCTGAAAATAAAAATTGCAGATTAACTTTCGACACAGGAGGTAAAGCATAAAACAATAAATAGAAAAGAATAAGTTACTAAGCAGAAAGGTGGTATATTGCAAGCCGCCGCACACGACATGCAAGATGGGTAATAGGAATTACAGCAGCGTTGACGACAACAACGACGACCGCACTAAAATAAAATATAAAACATTATTAAAACGATTATATTTCACTGCCTAATATATAAGAAAGATTTATCAACGAATATTGAAAATTATACCTTTAAAGATGCTGGCAAATCAGAGTTACTCTAAAACAGATAAAAAATGGTTCAGGTTTGTGAATTACATTGTAGTAATTGACTAACTCAACGAAACTTTGCCAAGAAGCTGACTCGACTTATTGCTGCCAAATACTTCAAAAAATATTGGGATGTGTTACAACCGCTTTCTAATGCTAAAGTGTTTTTTAAAGTGACTGTACAAAAACTTAAAGACAAACCAAATGTAACATTAGCAACAAAAGCACAAACTGAGCAACGTAATAAAAAAAAAAAAAAATGTAACCAACCTTATTTCTGCAGCAAGTATTTCCACAGCATATTTGTACGATAGCTGTTTGATGAAACACAGCCTTCTCATCATCCTTACGCTTAACTTTAGATGGTTTGGAACCAGCTATGGCTATATTGGACAAACCAAACAAGTTATGTTCCTTGTCCAGCCGCAGTATTGTTGACAAGTACTTGTCTTCGAAATCATTATTTTCGTTGAGCTCAGATTCAGAAGCCTTACTACAGTTGGAGCTTGATGTAGCAGGTGACATCGACGGTGAACTGGAAATAATGTTTTTGCTTGTAAAATGTTTGATAATCAAAGTATACTAACCAGCTTAGTTCGCAATCGTGTTTTTATTCAATGAAATTACCAATTTTTCATGGCCGCCGGATTCTATTTGGATCTTCGTTTCTTATATTTTAATTTTGCACCTGTTAATGCGTTCTCTTTTCTGGAACGACACCATGTCAGTCTATATTTATGACAGCAGCGTGTCTTAGAATATTTTTTTCTGGAGATACATACCTAGAATCAGGACGATCGTCTTGATCCTCAGTTAACCACTTCATTTTGGTTAATTTTAAAACATTTGGGTTGTCACAGGGAAGAAAACTTTCATCATTCTCAGACAAGTCGCTATCTTCACTCGAAGTAGTTGTTGGCTAGTACAAAGTCACTTTCAATGTATAAATGTTAATAATCAAAACAAACATTGCACAAAAACAATAGAAAAACTTTCTAACATATTGGGATGAGTCGGTTGCAGTTTGTTCTCCGGCTTGTTCATCAAGTTCGGCTTTCTTATACGATTCAGCAAGTTCGTGAAGTGCTTTAGATCTTTCTACTTGTATGAGATGGTCTTCGGGTATATTCTGAGATATTATAAGATAACATTTGAATGAACTAGTCCATATTGCCACATTCGCTTAAAACATTTCGCATCACTGTTTTGGCAATAGAAATAAAAGACTTACATCATCACCAAGAATAGTTGAAACATCAATTACATTAACAGGTATCTTTTCGTTGGACCCAACATTGGGGGTTAGCGTCCCGCATGGTTTGATACCATTGACAAGACACACACAGTTGAAACATATATTTTTTTCAGAGACGCTGCTTGGTAATTTCATAATGTCTGATGTAAAGACGTTGGAGGAACGGTGATGGTTATCGTGTGTGTCTGTCATTTTTGAATGATTTCAGCTTTTAAGCATAAAATCGGTGCTGTTTTGTATTCATCTGAAAAAAAATAACTAGTTTGATGCTTTTAGATACCTACTTCATAAAATTAGAATTTAACTATAGGTACGAACATTGTGTTTGAACCAAATATTTGATCCAAAGTCCTTGTAAATTTATTGAAGAAAATCTTTAGCTTGCCATTTTTACTGGATTCACTATGACATTGATTCAAACTTGACAATCGTTCTTTTTTACTAATATTTGTTTTCGGAGTTCATGACCTGTATGGAGATTTTGTTCATTGAAAGATTTGTTTTAATTCCAAAGTGTTGAAAGTTTGCTACTAATAATATCGTATCTTCACAAAAACATGGTAATTATACGTTAAACAGCCTCGTGTCATAAATCTAAGGCCAGCAAACAATGGTGCCGTCATTGGCGTCATTTCCAAAATTCGCGCTGGTTAATTGTATGAAATTGTTCCATTATCTGATTAGGAAGTTATTTTTTACGTGCTTTAAACAATGTTGCTGTCATGGTGGGAACATGCGGGCTACGACCTGCGGATGTTGGCGAATAGAACTGGGCAAATGGGACTGGACAACTAGATATTAGCCATGCATTGTATGTCATTGGTCTCGTTATGACTTTAGGAATTTTGTTCAGAGAAAGTATTTTTGCGAATTCGAGTGTGGATGGAGAAATGATGTGATCGAATTTTAATTAGTTAACTACATCAAATTTGTTAAGTACTATCTAGGAACGTGCTTACGTACTATTGCAATGACAACTAATACAGAAGTATGGAAGAACGAGACTGCACCGACGACAAATGAATAAGGAAATGTTTGTAAGTGTGTTGCAAGTATGATGGAGGAGTAGGAACCCAGTGCCTGTAACTCAGGTTAATTCGTTGTGCGGGTACTGGTTCTAGAAGAAGGCAGACCTTCTGCTGTAACGCACTTCTTCATCTGTTATATTTAAGTGGTAGTTTAAGGATGATCATTGAACTCAAAATTGAGTTGTTGAATAAATTATGAAATACTGCCTACACGAATATTATCTCTCAAGTCAAAATACAGTGCTTCTAACATTTAACATCAGCTACAAATTAACAACAGTAGCAAAAAGTGGAAAACGCAAATAGTCCAGTTATAATCGGGTCTTCTATTTCTGGGAAAGAAGACATTGTTAAGAGTCCAGTGTCCGACCCAATGATGTGAACGACACCAGAGCCCACAAAAACGTATTACAATAAGAGAATAAAAACTGATTTTGCAGAGATTAGACGGACACGCTCCGTTCGCGCCTCGGCTTGCGAACCGCATTCTATGCCCGTACCTTTGTAGATTTTGTCCGTTGAATGTTTTGAAAGATCGTAAAGATACTGTTAGTTTAGATTCTTTAATAATTGCTAATTCGTTTGTTTATTGTAATTTTACGCCGCAGGATACCTAAGACCAATATTTAGGTGATTTCTGCGCGTCTATCAAAGCAGAGAGTGAGGAAGTTCTCTGCACTACTCCAGTGTCCAACTTAACAAAAGTTTTAAATATCCTCTTATATTTCTTTTTTCCTAGTCTGTTCTGTCTCACTGCTGGGCAAAATATTACCTCCACTCATTCTTCTTCCAGTTCTTCACTTCTAGTTCTGGCGAAATTTGTCTATTTCGTCTGCAATTTGTCTATTTCCTTCGTGGTCTGCCGCGAACCACCAGCTCTGTGCTACTTTACCACAGTTTGTCTGGCATGTGGCAGACGTGTCTTGCCCAGTATCATTTAAGTTGGGCAGCCTTTCGAGCCAAATCAGCTATCTTCGTCATTATAGATTATGTTTTTACCGTCCTTGCACAACTAGTGAGCTGCAATACTTTGACACCAACACTCAAAATTTCCTTGCGGGCGTCTTATGTTCAGCAGTGGATGTATTCCGGTTGAAATGATGATGATAATGACTCAACATTACCTACGCACGAGTCTATCCAAACCGTGGGAACATTGATATAATTACCTATTGGGGTTGCGAAAATTATAGATCGCCAAAGGGCAACTAAAAAAAAACACAAATAAAATTGCTAACTAGAAATCTAGTCCATATTTGATAGCTCTGTTGATTAATGGACGAAAAACTATAATATCTAGTTCCCTACTGCTTTTTATAGTGCGTGAACGAATGCCCATATAAAAATGAATAGGTGTAAATGCCTGAACCAATCTGAAGCAAACGTTTGTAGCGGTGAATCATGTTATTGTCAGTGATCGTCAACTGTTTTTAAACTTGACCAAAGCTCAATTTTACTACTCATGGTTGAAACTTCGTTCAATTCAATATTAACCTATCAATCGCCCTATTGGCAATAGCCAAGTAGATGCTATAACTAAACCGTGCAAATGTTCAAGCAGCACTTAGCGAAATATGCCTTTTTAGATGTAGTTGCCCAAGCTAATCGTTTAGAATTTAATCTTAATTTACAAGAGTAATCCAGAAAACACTCTATACTATCTGCTAGGCGCACTGGTTGCAGTCTACGTGCAGGAATAAATAATTTCATAAAAAAGTGTGAAAACAGAAAAAAATGTAGCCGCGGTAACAACAAAGAACCACTACTACCGAAGATTCACAACCTCTGAACCATGCCGGTCGAAATGGAGGCTCTGTACCGTATCATTTTTGTAGTAGCCCATCCAACGATGCCGGCATCTCATCATCGTAAAACATTTTTCTGTCGTTAAACATATTATATAGGAAAATTGAGTGGGATGATTTGTGAAAATCGTGAATAATAATTTATTGATTTTTTTTACTATTTTAATAATTAATTTTGTTATTATGACTATGGCTAACAAAGTGTGTGTTTATGTGCTGTTTTTCTGTGTTTTCCAATGGACTAATGCACAATTTGGAAGTAAGTAAAATATATAAAACAAAAAAAAAAATCGGCAAATTCAAGCCAAGATTCTGCCGTTGCATGTGAATAGTCCAATTACTTTATTAGATTTATCTTTTGTTTCTTCTTTAGTTTTTGTTCCATTGATAAGTTCTCATTAATTAGGTTTGCTAGTTTTAAAATTAACATGGTTGTCTTGAAATCTTTTGTTTTAGCGATACTATATGCGATATCATCTTATTATTTACAATGTTAACGTTGTGGAGTTCATGTTCTGTGTTTGAACCCTTCATTTGTATGCTAATTTTAATTGCACTGGTCGCGCGTTGATGACAAAGAGCTTCATTGTTCATATCGTAACTCTAGTTTAATGGCATATAGGTAGGTGAGAATTTGTCAAAAAACTCAAAGTGTGACTGGATAAAAGGTCATCGTCATACTATAACAACCTACCTAGCAGGTAAGCATGCAATAAAAATAATGAGCTAACTAATATATATATATATCATTCAGGGTCAAAAGTAGCGAAACTTCACAAACGTGATGAGTTCCTATCCAATATCCAACCAACCATAAAACGACAAAACAGATGAAGAAGTACGCCAATAGTTTATTTTCGAAGACGGTTTTTGAAACTGTAACGTCTCTACCATCACCAATTTATTTATAGCATTATATCTTTTCGTCCTCTGTACTTAAATAAACTATATTTAACTTCATATAAATAGTCACCTTCTCTCTAGCCATAATAAAAAATTTAACACAATTCTTTTCTTGCGTCTCTTTGGCCTCCATCTACTCTTATCCTTAATCATACTCTAAACTTTCCTCACGGCAAGTGCCTCATTCCTTCGTATCACATACCCATACCACGAGACCCGATTTTCATTACAAACAAGTTCTCGGTCACCAGTACCAGGGCCGCCGCTTACGTACTTTGTGCCAGTACCTACCACTTTCAAAAAGCCTATCAAGCACATTATTCAATCATATTGTTCTTCAATTAGAAAGAAGTAGGTACCTAAGCACCAAGCATGCGGTCGGCATTAAGTCCGCTTCTGTACGTTTATGTGTTTAAAGTATTAAATAAATAAATAAGTTCGTACCTATATAATTACCTATTATTTAAGTAAAGTATACCTACATATGTATTACGCAATATGTTTGTTTCCACATCCCTTCCACCATGTCATGTAATTTGAACGAATGATGCACCCAATAATTGCAGGCGACCGATGGCACAAAGGCTAGCCTCGATCAGGGCGCACAGTAAAATGATAACATCGTTTGTATCAAGGACGTGTTTGACGTGAATTACCAGTGCATTATGGTAATGCTGTTGGTTTTTTGTGTGAATTAGATAGAAATATGGGTAGCAAAAACCATATGGTTACAATGATAAACAAAGGGTACCTATTGCAGACCTACTTACAGGGAATGAAATTTATTAGCAACAGTCAGAAACAAGGTCTGAATCTAGTGGAGTGAAGAGACGGTATTTATAGAGGCCAGGACAAAAAGCTAAAACCTTCTCGACTTGAAAATCTTTTTCTGTATTAGTGACAACATGCAGCAGACCAATTTTTCGAGCAAGAGCACCTTAATTTTTAACCGACTTACCAAAAAGGAGGAGGTTCTATGTTCGACGTCTTCTATGTTTTTTTTATTTTTTATGTATGTTCACCGATATCTCCGTCAATTGTGGACCGATTTTGAAAATTCTTTTTTTGTTTGAAAGAGTTTGTTTCGAAATTGGTCCCATTTTAATTTGATGAAGAACTTCGGAGATATACAACAGAACTCTTCAATAAATGACGGCAAATCATTCGGGATTGCTGCAATCGCATGTGGGTTTATTGTTTATACCATTTCATAACATAACATCACGACAGTACGCACAAAAGGGGTACGCAGATCTCTCATTTCACCAGTTATGTTCAAGTATCGTGTTATTCGGGTAATCTATTCTGGCGTTATAGGCACCTTACTAAACTACTTGCCTATTTTAGGTAAGTACAACTAAAAAGGGAAAAATAAAAAAACATTTTTGCAAAAAAATACTACCGACTTACAAACAAAAAACTACAAAGTGAAAAATAACTTAATTTTGGAAGTCGGTGTCCATATCGCAAAAAAATGGGAAACAAGAAAGATACCGACTTCCAAAATTAAGTTATTTTTCACTTTGTAGTTTTCTGTTTGTAAGTCGGTAGTATTTTTTTGCAAAAATGTTTTTTTTTCGAGAGCATCTTGATGTTTTATATGATTTTAACCTGAACTAGAATCGTTTAAATAACTATGAGTGGCGGCTGGTTATAGCCAGAAGAAGGTTTATCCGATTGTACCGTTCATTTATCGCTCTTAACGACTGGCAGGGTTCTTAATCCTTGAATATGCTGTTAAAGAATTTAATCACTATTCAATTCACTGAAATCTTTTCAGGTATAGGTCTAAGCGTTGGAATGGGAGGTATCAAAGACGATGACGTACCTTTAAGTATAAGGGTAAGTTCAATTTCCATTCATATTCTTATTCTTTATTGTACACAAAAAAAAAACATAAAGACACAGATACAATAGGACAGCTTACGTACAAAGGCGAGCTTAACCCATAATTGGGTTCTCTTACAGCAAACCTCAGTTGCATTTAGGAATTTGCATATGAGGACAGTACATACAAGTGCACAACAAAATTTATAAAAACACTTAATATTTTAAATTCTTACATACTAAATAAACTTACACAAATACGTGTACAACACACAATGTATAAACTAATACATATATATTACATAATACAACCAAAAACTTTGCGTCATGCTGACAGGAAATGACACTTTATTCTTCTCTTGAAAACCTCTAATGAAGGGCTATCCCGTATAGAGTGAGGTAGAGTATTCCAAAGGCGGACAGCACGAACAGTAAATGATCCACCGTAACGACTTGATGAATGGGGAGGAAAACGAAGGAGAAGAGATGATGACAAACGACAAGGTTTTCCTCTCGGTACAAGGTACTCAAAGCGCTCACGAAGATACAAAGGAGAGGCAGGATTATGAAGAACAGAAAATATGTTTATAGCCACGATTTTCATGTACCGTCGTCGCGTGATGATTCCCTTCTTCTTCTTATTAGCGTGTCGATGGCAAATACAGTTGTAAGATATTATGTTTGGTTTGGCCCAGTATTCAATATAAACATAATTTCCTTGCTGACTATTTAGAACCCTCCCTTATTACTGTTTTAGTGCTCGTCAAACTTCTGGGCAGCCCTGAAGTTGGCTTTCCGATGCCGCAAGGCACGAAACTGTGCTGTTTTAGTAGCCAGTATTCGGTCTTCTTCTTTTGCATTATGTATGTTAGTTTTTCCAAATCTGATATTAACTTGTCATTTGGCAAGCAAAGCTCTACTATAGCAAAATATTATCTTCGTACTATCAGGAGTAAGCCCAACCGTAAATAAACATTTCAAAATGTTTCCTGCTTAGGAATACGTTTGGCTAGCACGTAGCAAAGTAAAAATTCACACATTCTGACAACATTATTATTACTTGTTGTATTATCCGAGAGCTAAGAAGATGTCCTAATTCCCATACCTATGATGAGCACATTATCTATTCAACTTTGGCTCGTAAACTGACTTTTGAATTTACTATATAAAAATATGTACACTTTTATTACAGAGTCCATGTCCACAAAATACAACATGCGTTCCAGTCAGCTCGTGTCCAATACTAGAAGACCTTATGGACTTCTCATGTTTCTCGTCAGATAAGTAAGTATTACTAATAAAAACATAGATGCCTAAAACATGTCTGTGTATGTTTCCCACAAAGCCAGGCGTAAGAAGACAGCGGTGTGTGTTTCCTTACATCACTTACCATCAGGTGAGATAGTGGTCAAGCACAAGCTTATATAAAATGGCTTGCGTTTTCCAATGCAGCTTATTTCAACACAGTCTAGCAAAAAATCATCATTATCAACATCATCTCAGCCGAAAGACGGCGACTGCTGGAAATAGGCCTCCCCCAAGCGTCACCACACTGATCAGTCCTGTGCGTTTCGCTTCCACCGGACTCCCATAGCCTTGACCAGGTCATCGCTCCCCTAAAGGGAGGCCTTCCAACGCTACGTCTTCGCGGTCGCCACTCCAGAACTTTTCAGCCCCATCGACCATCCGTTCTGCGAGCAATGTGCTCTGCCCACTGCCACTTAAGTTTGGCAATTCTTCGGGCTATATCGGCAACCCTGGTTCTCTTGCGGATGTCTTCATTTCTGTTTCGATCAGTCATAGAAACTCCGAGCATAGCCCCCTATTGCCCTTTGAGTGACTTCAAGCCTTCTGATGAGGCCCATTGTGAGTGACAACGTTTCCGTTCCATAAGTAATCACTGGCAACACACAATGGTCATAGACTTTCGTCTTGAGACACTGCAGTAAGTTGGACGAGAACACAGACGAGAAGATACCGCTTAGCTGCGCGAAAGCTGCCAAGCCGAGTCGGATTCGACGGTTGACCACTTTCTCGAAATTAGACCTACCCACCAGGACCGATTGTCCCTGGTAGACATAATCGTCTACAACTTCGAGTATAGAGTCTCCGATCTTGCTAGAAGTGGCTGTTACATGGGCCACAAATTAAACCACTTATTATTTGAGTAAATTTTCTTAATTGATTTATTTTCCTTTCTTTAGGTACTTCCACCGCCTCAACCAGTTGATATGCGGTAACGCAGGAGATGAGGACTACGTCTGCTGTCCTTCCTGTGACTGTGGGAAGGTGTTCCAGGATGGACAGGACAAGTGCGGACAGAGCATGGTGCGAGGTGTTGAGTACAATGGACTGGGGAGCCAACCTTGGACTGCTAGAGTTGGCTTTACAAGTAAGTTTAAAATTGACTTGATTTCCAAAAATAGTTGACGGGTTCTGAATTTGTCAGTGTTTATTTTATGTTAATGAAAACTAAATGACTGATCATCATTACTGATATAATTGACTGCTGTTTAACATTATTTGCATCGATGCGGATGTCAAATTAATTTACGTAAATTCCACGACAAAAACAAAATACTCAGATGAATTATGGGAATGAGATATTTTGTAAGAGACTTTCAGTTCTGGTAAAATATTAACAATAACAATATCAAGTAGATAAAGAGTTATTATCTCATGATGTTATTTAAGACAACTTTGAGCCTTATTGTCTGATTTTAATATTACATATAATAAATCTGAAGAAAATTCGTTATTGTGCATCAATAATATTTTCCAAAAGAGTAGCCAGGGTGTTAAAAAATTACCCATAGAATCCATTTCCAGCTTTTTTAGATTTTTGTCTGATTGTCTGATTATCAAGCATCAGGTAAAATGTACGAAACCAATGTACACAATTTTTATACATAAACATTTTGCGTAACTTGAAGTATTGCTTAGTTTTTGTTTCATCGCAATCGGTTCTCTTTACCAAAAGTTAGATGAATTGAAAGTGTTCACAACACACGCAATTCAGATACTCGGACAGTTGAAGTTCAACTGTCCGAGTATCTGACTATCCGAATATTCGATAGATGTTAACATTCGCCGCGAATGACTCTGGAAAAAAGATTTATAGGTAGGTAGGTAGCAAGGTAAGTAGGGTAGGTAAATAACGGTAGGTACGTAGGTAGGTAAGTAGGTTAGGGTAGGCAGTTGACGGGACCGATGCCGCGGGCACAGCTAGTAAAAACTAAAATGGCTGAATTCTTCATCGGTCTATAAGTGGTACAAAATATCGCCAGATCTGTCAAGATAAACAAATGAAAAGAGTTTCCCATAGGGCTATCATTATGGACCCTATCTCACGATATGCGGACAGGAAACCGTCATCGATGCATTGAGAGAATAATAACAAAATTATACCTTTGTCTAGACCTCGTGATATCTGGCGTGACTGCCTGCGGCTACATTTGCTAAACATAAAGATGATCAATCATACATAAGTGCACCAACAAAGGACTAATGTTGAACGCAACACAATTAAGGTTGCCCAAGTCGATAATTCTTCCATACAAACGTAGTCAGGTGATTACTGCACTGTTTGACTGTGTACGTATAAAATAAAATATCTATTTGTCTCATCGTAACGTATCGTAATATTTGTATGAATTCATACGATGTTATTATATTCACGGAGACATGGTTGGTCGACGATATTAGTAATAGTGAGTTAATGGACGGAAGATATCTTGTGTGGAGGCGGGACCGTGATTATTGTCGAACGGCACAGACTCGTGGTGGTGGAGTGTTGATCGCGGCAAGGAATGATCTGACCGTTGTGGAAAGATGTGAATGGCAGACCTCTGCCGAGGACATATGGGTGTCTATCGTTCTGAAGAGGTCTAAACCAGCGATTAGCTATAATATTAACATTTGCGGCTTGTATCTGTGCAATGAAAATGCAGGTAATTCTTACATAGCTCAATTGCAAAACTTTCACCCTAAACTTAGCCAGTTAGTGACCGCCTACCCACTTGATACATTCATCGTAACTGGAGATTTTAACTTCGGTGGCGATGTGGAATGGCGACACTCAGACGACGGCCCCGGATTGTGTCCTGAGAAAGTGTCCGCTCGATATATTCTGGATTTCTTTAACACACAATAAATGCGTGTAGTTCAATAGTGAGCGTAATGTCAGAGGCAGGTTATTGGATCTTGTTTTTTCAAATGGTGCTGTGAAGGTTAATGAGTGTAGTGATCCTTTGGCGGTGCCTGTTGATTTGCACCACAAGCCGGTTATTATTAACGCTGATTTCGTTGAAGTCCACAAATGCACTGAGAAACCTAGTGTAAAACATATATTTCATCAAGGCGATTACCCTGCAATCACGTCTGCACTGAATCTTATAGTAAGTCTTAAGTATTGAAAGAAAAACATAAATACCATAATAAATATAAAAAATACGGTAACTTAACCGATTATAATTCTTTTTCTTTTTGCGTAATCGAGTTAAACAACTTGAAGCGGTTTGTTTTGATGATTATATGAGAAAAATGGAATCAGCAATTACTAAAAACCCTAAGTGTTTCTGGTCTTATATCTATAATATAAAAATGAATCGCAAAATGTGTTGGTAAGCGCATAACTCAACAACGCATGGACCAATTTGGCCAATTCTTTTTTTTAAATGGTCGTTGAAGTTCAAAGATGGTTTTTACGGGGAGAAAAATTCTAATAATTGCAGGGAAAAAAAAAATTGCCCTTTTCTTTTTCCCATACAAAAGTTTTCTAACTAAAACGTAGAGTCAATTTGAGCTTTATTGCTATTGTATAAGCTATTTTTGCTTTGTGTGGGGTAGGGTAGTGTCGGGTAGGGTAGGGTAGGGTAGGGTAGGGTAGTGTAGTGTAGGGTAGGGTAGTGTAGCGTAGGGTAGGGTAGTGTAGGGTAGGGTATTGTAGTGTAGGGTAGTGTAGGGTAGTGTAGGGTAGTGTAGGGTAGTGTAGGGTAGTGTAGGGTAGTGTAGGGTAGTGTAGGGTAGTGTAGGGTAGTGTAGGGTAGTGTAGGGTAGTGTAGGGTAGTGTAGGGTAGTGTAGGGTAGTGTAGGGTAGTGTAGGGTAGTGTAGGGTAGTGTAGGGTAGTGTAGGGTAGTGTAGGGTAGTGTAGGGTAGTGTAGGGTAGTGTAGGGTAGTGTAGGGTAGTGTAGGGTAGTGTAGGGTAGTGTAGGGTAGTGTAGGGTAGTGTAGGGTAGTGTAGGGTAGTGTAGGGTAGTGTAGAGTAGTGTAGAGTAGTGTAGGGTAGTGTAGGGTATTGTAGCGTAGTGTAGGTTAGTGTAGGGTAGTGTAGGGTAGGGTAGTGTAGGATAGGGTAGGGTAGTGCAGGGTAGGGTAGTGTAGCGTAGGGTAGGGAAGGTAGTGTAGGGTAGAGTAGTGTATGGTAGGGTAGCGTAGTATAGGGTAGGGTAGGGTAGTGTAGGGTAGTGTAGGGTAGGTAGTGTAAGGTAAGGTAGATAAATGTTTGGTATTTTTATGGCAAAACAAAGTTTGCCGGGTCAGCTAGTTAAAAATAAAAGTAGTGGTAACACTTTGCCTAACGTACTGCATTACATGGACCAGTCCGCAGACACCGGCGAGGGTATCGCTGAGCTGTTTTCCTCTTATTTTCAATCCACTTTCCAGGAACCAGACTCAGATCCAGATTCTGATGTCCTGGATACTAACAAAGCTACTTATTCTTATAGTTAAGTGAACCTGAGTACCGTTAGCGTGTGTCCTGACATGGTACTCAAGTTACTTAAAGGCCTGGACCCCACAAAATCTGGAGGGCCAGACTTGATACCCCCTATTTTCATAATTAATTGTGCAAAGAGTCTTGTGGCACCCGTCTGTTTGTTGTTTGAACGGTCGTTGAGAGAGGGTATCGTCCCGCGGATATGGAAATCGGCATTCATCACACCTATCTTTAAAAAGGGGGATAAATCGCAAATAGATAATTACCGCCCGATATCTAAGCTATGTCTTTTTTCTAAAGTTTTGGAACGAGTGGTACATACGGAGGTCTATTCAGCTTTGCAACGTCACTTTGGCGACGAACAACACGGGTTTCTCTCAGAAAACGATCAACTGCCTCAAACCTGATACTGTCAAACGAACTAATAACCAGCGGACTACAGCAAATGTTTCGACCGAATAGATCACCGCGTGCTTCTTCAGAAGTTATCATCTGCAGGAATACACGGTGATCTATTTCGATGGTTTAAGTCATATTTAGATAATCGAACGCAGGCTGTGGTCTTACGTGGATAGACGTCCGGATGGAAAACTGTCCCATCAGGAGTGCCCCAAGGCTCGATCTTGGGACCGTTATTGTTCACTGCTTTTTAAATTCACATATTTTGCTATACGCAGATGACATGAAAGTCCT
Source organism: Orthosia gothica (assembly GCA_949775005.1). Taxonomy (NCBI): domain Eukaryota; kingdom Metazoa; phylum Arthropoda; class Insecta; order Lepidoptera; family Noctuidae; genus Orthosia; species Orthosia gothica. The sequence goes on from OX459044.1 coordinate 13,054,455, forward strand.
TAAGTCTGTACGTACAGTATCTGATACTGAGTTACTTCAGTTGGACCTTGGCAGATTCGTATCATACTGCAAAACCAATAAATTACAGCTAAACGTATCCAAATGTTTTCATGTAGTATTTACTCGTCTTAATACTAACATTGGTTCGGGTTATACACTAGACGGTACGTACATAAGTAAGACAAGTAACATCAGAGATCTCGGTGTAATCCACGACGGCAAATTACTTTTTGATGATCACATAGAAACCATTGTCAAGAAAGCCCTAAAAGCTCTGGGTTTTATTATTAGAGCTTGTTCAAGCTTTCGGTCTCTAAAACCAGTAAAAGTCCTCTACTGTTCCCTCGTGCGCAGCCACCTCGAGTACGTTTCTCAAGTTTGGTGCCCTCAATACGAGATCTACAAATCTTGTATCGAAGCTGTTCAGAGAAAATTCTTGAGATACTTGGACTTTAGGGCAAAGCAATTCTCAGTCGACTACGAACGCCGTTGTATAAGCGATACCATTTTTTTACCGTTGCACGTAAGACGTAACATCAACGACATATGTTTTTTGGCAAACATAGCAAATGGCTCGGTGGATTGTCCCGAGCTACTCAGCAAAATATTTCTTCGCACTAATCAAGGCAGCCTACGAACACGGCCTCTGCTGCAGTTGTAGCTTTCAACAAGTTGCCAACACACTTGGAAATCGATCTCTTCTGTACCGGCGCACACAAAATTAGAAAAATCCTTGGCAAAGAATATTTTAGCGGCAGTCGGGAGTGAGTGCAAAATAGTGTCATATTTGTATTAGGTATTTAAATGTAGTACGAATCCATTTACTTCAACCTTTCTTTTTTAATCACTGTCTACCCATTGTTATTATTTTATTCTGTGTATCGCTATTATTGTAACGCGATGTATACATGTGGAAGCTTGTAATTAGCCATTTTCCTTACCTACGATTTATTTTATGTTTTTATTAGTCTGTAAGCTTTCTTTAAAATAAATAAATAACCTAGCCCTGTATAGAAAATAAAATATATATTTGAAAGTTATAAGCGTCGAAAGTTCCATATTTCAACACTAATTTTAACGCATCTTTAGGCGCAAATAAATACCATAAGAAGAAGGAAAATTTCAAAACAGCCATCACCATACAGGAATAGATTTGTAGTTTAACATGCAAATAATTTTATTTTGAACATATACATTTAATCGTTTTATCATGATATACATATTCCCAAAGGACTGTTTATAAAATTTCACGCGCTCGTTTTTTTTCTAAATTTATCATCCATTTCGCTACAAATTTGCAAAAGTGTGTATTCGTACGCGAACTAGCTTCTTACTGCTCATCACAGCATCTATCTCTTTCGCACGTGTTGTCAGATGAGATAGCATGCATTTTAACCCCGCGCACAACATAGTTCGTGCCGTCGACTAGAGCAACCTTGAGGATCTAACGCAGCTCTACGACAAAAAACCTTCTAAAAGTAAAAAAAAAATCGATAAGAACAAAACCAGACAGTTGAACAGAATAAGAAGCTAGGTCGTAAAATCCTATTGTTGTTTTTATTCAGACAAGGAGACGGGCAACGTGCGATTTGCTTGCAGCGGTTCTATCATAGGAAAACGCGTTATATTGACTGCTGCCCACTGCGCTCTCGCCAAACCAGAAGGATACAAACTGTAAGTAAAATTTGCATTAACATTAGATTTATGTATTTGTTTAAGTATATATCACTTATATTGTATGTGTATGTTTTTATATCTTAGGTAAGTCGTTCACTTTTCTACTCTTCCTGCTCTCACACACTATTTGTCTACATTTCTTCTTCATATCTCCTTTTCGCGGGTCTGCTGGTAGAAATTTCTAAAGAAATAAGCAGAACCCTTGTACTCATTTGTCATGATGTGTTTTCTATATGTATTTTCTGTGTGTACATTAATAAAATAAATAAATAACATGCTCTATTAGTGCTTTTTTTGACTTTCCCATATCTGGCGAAGACTAGCTATCTTCTTCCACCTAGTTCCACATAGTCAACGTTGTCCACGAAGTTGAATCATAAGGGGCTTTAGAAAATATATGTGCTGTTAATAAGTTTTTCGGCCAACTATTAACAAGGTATCCAAGACTCCTACTCTGTATGCTAGTATTATTGTAAAAGAGATGTGTAACTTCATGTTTTGGTGTACAATAAAGTATATTCTATTCTTTTCTATGCTAAATTTTATCCTCTTTGAAATCTTCTAGATCAACCGTGGTAGTCGGCGAATGGGACATCGGCCGGAGCCCGGATTGCAACGATTACTTCTGCGCCCCACCGACGCAGGCTATCAAAGTGGAGAACGTTATCGTGCACCCTGGATATGAGCAGAAGATATTTAGACACGACATCGCGCTGGTTATGTTGAAGGAGGAGATTAAATATTCAGGTATCAATGTTTTCTTGATTAAAATTATTTGACAGTAATTTGTCCTATTTAGAAATAGGCCATGGCCTCAAACCCTCGGCGTAATTTATAATGACGTTGAAGACGCGTACAGCTTTTACTAGCAGGAACGTCACGATTATCTGCTATTAAGTCCCCGTTGGATAGGTATTGATGATAAAACAAGACTTTATGTTCTTCTGATTCAGAGATCTTCTGAAGGATTGCTAAGTATGAAGAAAATAATGTATTTCCCAGACCAATTATGTACAGTTCATCACATTCGCTGAGATATTCATCACAAATCAGTCTACTCCGGTAACATTGACATTGCCATTACCCTTGACCGCAGTTTGTTGACTGTCTGACTGACAGCCTGAACTTCCTGCTGTCACTCATCCTCCCATATCATCACACCCTTTTGCGTTTCCCAGTGACAGCTGCTCCGATCTGCCTGAATGATAAGCCGGAAATAGTGCTGAATGAACGAGCATCGCTTGTCGGCTGGGGCAAACTGTCCGGACAGAATAATGTGGTGAGTGGAAGATAGACATCAGTTTTAATGATAGGATGTCATGTGAGCTAATTGTTTTGCCCTTGTCTGTATTTGTGACCATGATTTGCTTGGATTTTTGATGTGATGGGAAAATTATGTGAAGCACATATTTGTCAGTTATATTGGTTACGTGATTGAAGTAATAATGGAGCTATAATTTCTGATGTTTTTGTTGGGCTATTTTCAAAAGAAATATAATAGGTAGCTATGTAAATGATCAATAAGATTGGCCTATTAAGCCAGTCAATGTAGCAAACAATAGTGGCTCGAATTATGATAGCAAAAGCATGTCGAAGTGGCATGAAAACTTGACTTAAAAAAGGAGTAATGGTCGAAGGAGAGTAGGACACTATTTCCACGAATTGTCTTTAGTTAGCGACAAATGTTTCATTTATTGCCATTGGACCAGACTGGAAAATACAGAAATTATTAAAATCAATTCCTCATGTGCTCATGGATACTGTATGACGAATCTAGGCCTCATATACTTTGGCGCAATGATCTTCTTCTTCTCAAGTCGATGTAAAACTGTTTCAATATATTGGGCTCAGAAACCTTCTGGGCCCAATATATTTAAACAGTTTTACCACCACTACAGTGCCCACCTGGCCACATGCTTACATGTATTGTTCTTCTCAATTTCAGGTAAGCCGTCAACAGCAACTAGAAGTTCCACTAGTACCGCTAGAGAACTGTGAACGTATCTTCGGAGAGTCAGTACCAGTGAACGAAGGACAGCTTTGTGCTGGGGGAGAGGAGGGGAAAGACGCGTGTTCAGGGTTCGGAGGAGCCCCACTACTACTGTTTAGAGATGGGCGTCATGTGCAGGTAAAGGTTTTTATTTGTAAATTAAGAATCTTAACTGCTAATTAAAACGAAAATGTTAGAAACCGCAAGGGGCTAGAATTTTAGCTATTAAAGTATTTTCAACTCGCCAGCTGGACAGTATTTACCTAGTTTTATAATAATGGGGGAGGGCTGAGTCAAACTTAAGTGGCAGTGGGTAGGAAACATTGCTCGTAGAACGGATGGCATTCGGGTCTGAAAAGTTCTGGAGTGGCGACCGCGTTCCGGAAGACGTAGCGTTAGAAGGCCTCCCTCTAGGTGGAGCGACGACCTGGTCAAGGCTGCGGGTGTCCGGTGGATACGAAACGCACAGGACCGATCAGTTTGGCGACGCTTGGCGGAGACCTATGTCCAGCAGTGGACGTCTTTCCGCTGAAATGATGATGATGATAATAATGGAGATTACTGCAAATGGGAAGACCCTCGACAACGTGATTTCTTTTCTGCAGGATTTTTCATCATTTATGTCAAAAATCACCTACTGCTAACTGTTTAAACCCTGAAATCACCGACGACTCTATTCCTCTATGCCTCTGCCCAGATCCGTGCGTTTATATTAATTCAATCTGTATACATGCCTGTAATGTCTCTTTCAGGTCGGCATCGTATCTTTCGGGTCTGAAAACTGCGGTAGCGAGGGAATTCCCAGCGTATACACTAACATAGCACACTACTACCGGTGGATAGTCGACAACTCCCCTTCGTAACCCTGACAAAATATTGCTCCAATCTAATAAGAAAGTTACAGACGCCTAGTCAAGAAAATACGGTGTTGTGTTGGTGTAAAATCTTACAAAATAGAACAAATTAAAATACCTTAAAACTAGTGATTCGATCGGAACACACAGATGACTACATTTTTTTGAGATACATACTGTGAAGTATATAAGTACCTACAGTTTTTTTCCGTATTATTTGGATAAAGCCATGTAAAATATTATTTTAAATAAAATAAAATATTTTAAAAGGTTTTTGATTGTATAGGTTAGTTATTGGTGAATATGGTTAATGGTAATAGTGCACAATAATGAAGAACCTATCCTAATACTATATAAAAAAACTAATAATAATGATTTATGTCCAGTATGAACTTTTTGAACTTACCCCCGATTCTGAATTAAGAAGTCCAAGATAAGTACTTGTCTATCTCTACTTTAGCCTGGAAATTTGCCATTTAAGTAGGGTTTGACACGTACTGTACTCCGAATACTCAATTCAGAAACTCATCCTTAGGTAAAGATAAAAATCATGAAGAAAACTAAACCAACAAAATATTATAGAAATATATGTAAATTTATTGTTTATTCAAACGAATACGTAGTTCAGTGCCAAGGTATTGTAATGGGCTTGGCATGGCGGGATGTTTCTGAGTATCGAGCATAAAGTTCCTGTGAAGTCTACCAGTGATGAGTCTTGTACGTGTTGGTTGAAAACCTGAAAAAAAATTAGTCTGTGGATAAGTTTGCAAAAGCTATATTATTGATTAAATATGTGCAACATCTCTTTAAGTCATCAGTAAAAGCAAGTCGACGTTTTACAATGACAAGAATAGACTGGACCAAGAATACAGCCTTGAGGAACTCCAGAAAACGTAAGACCCTTGTCATTACTTCTACTTGGAGGATAGTCGATTTCAGGCGAACGTCAACTGATGTTGTAGATAAATTGTCATTCTAAGTGATAGTGATGGTCGAAATGCCAAAATGTAAGGAATTGATCACGTGACATTTCATAGCCCAGTAGAAATTATTTAGTTCTGCATTTTTGGTATGTTGCATGGAACAGTTAAGGTACCTAGTGTAAATCCAAATTTGCAACTTCGAAAATCTATTGCCAGCTGCGCGGAAAATCTGCAAAATTTTGGTTCTTTTTTTCACATTTTGCTCTAAAAGTCTTAATTAAATGCCTATTTTTAATTCTTTATTGTACACCAAAAACAATATTCAATACAATGTGATAATAAAGTACATGTACAAAGGCGAGCTTAACTCAATGTTGAGTTCTCTTACAGCAAACCCTAGAGAGTGACAGAGAATTATGACAAAAGAGGGCAGGATCCAGTGTACAATTTTGAAATAACATAATTATATAAATAAAATAAAATAAATAAATATATATGTCGCGTCGAAGTACCTATGAATCGTAGAATCGCCATCTTTAACCCCAATGTCTAGAGGCAATTCCTTTATTCTTGACTGGAGCGGGTTACTTCAATAACACACAACACTGGATTGAAACTCAAGAGTGTTTATTTGATTTAGTTACAGGCACTTTGAGTTTTCAAATGAACTTGAAGCTAAAACCACATCGTGTGGCTTGCTAGATCGCAAAGCCCTTGTCGATCGCTGGAGGAGATCTAGCAAGAAACTCCAGGATACTCTTTTTAAATGTTTTTATAGATTACACAATCACTTTATGACAATTAATTAGGTTTTCAAACATCTATTCGATTACATTTATTAATCAGTTCTTATTTTTCACACATAGTCCGCGCGATGCGCGTTCTAAGTGGGCGGAACTTCCATATTGTTTTTGTTTAGTCACTAATTACTTGGATAGTTGAGTAAAGTTAGCAAACAATACTAAAATGCTGATCAGTTAATTATTTTAACATTAAACAACCTCAATACTCACAAATATAAAGTGGTTTGTAGTTTATTATTGAAATAGTCATCTAATAACAAAACTATTCAAGTTTCCGGTGATCTAACAATCTTACTAATTAGAAAGTTTCTCATTATTACATAGCTGTATAAAATAGTCTTATGACTTCTTAGTATTTAATCATTTACTCAAATTTGTTTAGTTCTCGTATTAAATTATTAAATCTGGTTATTGGTCATAGAAATTATAACATCCGCCATTGTTTGACAACTTTATCTGAATAACATAATCAAACACATTTACTTAGTCAAATGTGCAATAGTTAAAATGAGAACAAATCCAAAAGTCCTACAATAAGTGTTCCTGTTTAATTTAAACATCTCGTATTAATTAAACATTGAAATTAGCATACGAATTATGAATCAATACTGATTCCACAGTGAGCCAATAGATGGCGCTGAACTCAAAACCCAACTTAAATAGACATAGACACATAAAACGATTAATTAGGATAATAAATTAGCAAATTCACGCCTACGCGGCGACACGGCCATACTGGACCTAGCTGCGGGCTCTGCAGCTAGAGGTGTCCTCAGTCTCGTGTCCTCAGTCTCGTGTCCTCAGTCTCTGTGTTTCTTGGTTGTTATCTGTAATAGCGGAGAAATATTTGTCGGCAGATTATTGTTGTTTATCATCCTACAGTATTAATTAAGTTTAGGATCTGATAACAACTGGTTTTATTTATCATTGACAGCTTGTAATAAATCTAAACTGAGTTTGCCTTATTTTTGAAATATTGAATGTATTTTTACACCCACAGCTATATGCTTTAGGTATTCTACTTGCTATATGGTAAATACCAATGTTGTTAGGAAACAACTAACTGCTACATGTCATGTCAATGAAGGCATACAATTTCTATTTCAGGTTTTTGACATTGAATAATCAGTTGCTAGCTTACTAGTCCAATTTGAATCTTGTTTGCAGAATGTTATTGTTTGTATTATCTTACAATATTCATTGATTTGTAATAGGTAAAAGTCAGTTTAAGTTATCAATTTATCACTGAATACTTATGAAATTAGGTAACTATTAAGTTTATCTCAAATTAAAATATTTGATGCATTAATGAGCACATACCTACTTATAAGAAGGCTTACATAGCAGCCTTGTATTTGGTAAGTATAGTGTAGGTAGTGTAGAAGTATTGTGATCAGCTGTTTTTTGTTTAGTTTCATTCTCACGGGACGGTAATGCTCTGTGATAGACACAAAGTCTTTGATTTGACAGGATTTAAGGATAGGATCAGGAACACCGCTCTGTGATAGACACAAAGTCTTTGATTTGACAGGATTAAAGGTTAAGGAGTTTAGGATCATTGCTCCGTGACAGGCACGAAGTCTTTGATTTGACAGGATATAAGGAACCAGGCTCTGGGTGGTCTTGTACACCGTGGACCCAGCAGGATAACATGAGAGATTTGTTCATTAGCGGCCTCCACGCCTAACCAATGGATATTAAATCTTTATTAGTTGCTTCCACAGCAAACCAATAGATTGTGTGTTGTATTATCACTATTAGTTTCCTCCACGGATTACTAACAGACAGCTTATTGTGTTATCATTATTAGTTGCTTCCACAGCATACCAACAGGATAGTTTATTGTGTTATCATTATTAGTTGCTTCCACAGCATACCAACAAGATAGTTGTGTTATCATTATTACTTGATTCCACAGCATACCAATAGGATAGTTTGTTGTGTTATCAATCTTAGTTGCTTCCACAGCATAATAAGATAGTTTATTGTGTTCTCATTATTACCTCAAATCCATCTCCATGGATGCTGATAGTTTGGTGTTGATATAACCTATTATTTTATTAAGTGCCTCCAGAGCTATAGGTTATTGGACATCTCAATAATTAGAGCTTGTTTTATTATTCATTTTTATAATTGACTAAATATGACAATAGAATAGCATAAACTGAAACGAGTTACAAAAACATAATAATAACAGTAGTCCTCCTGACTGTTGAGCCATCTGCATAAGGAGGTACTATGGTGCACAAGGCCAATGGCTCAACATGCTTTTTGAAGCATGGGGGTTCACCAATTTCAAAACTCTGGGCTGCTACAGAGGAATCCCTATTGGAAAAACCCCATAAACAAATTTTGCCCAACCTAGGAATTGAACCCAGGAATAATAATTTAAAAGTACTTTGTTGCATGGTAGTATCATGCACAAGCGTCATGTAGTTATTCGACATGGCTATTGTGTTGAGCCTTCTGATACAACAACACCGTATCAGTTAGCGAGGTGAGTAGAAGATAGTTTGAAAACTTCTCACCTTTTACTTTAGTTATGTTGGGCTGGAAGTCATTTTTCAGCTGACCTCTATTTGGTGGCTTGTATGTATGTTGGTAGCTTCTAAGGTCCTGACCCGGCGACACGGTCACTTGCAAACCAGGTTTTTTTTTTTTAGTTTTGTTTCCACATCCTTGATAATACTTGACTATGTAGGTAACCATTTTGATTTTTGATATGACACAGGAATCTGGAATGTGAGAAGGTATACAGATAAATAATAATAAAAGAAAAGATGATCCTATTAATATTTAAATAAGTAGGAGTTAGTACTGATAACAAATAAATTATGTTATTGTTTTGAAATAGTAAGAGAGTAATTCAAAGTTAACTAGAATCTGATGACACTGAAATGAATAACTATGAAGATTGCTGCATTACTTATGACGGTGTTTGCACTAGCTAAAGATTAATGTTAAAACATGTTGAAAACTACTTTTAATGATGCATGTTTGCATACCACACACACAACAACCTATTTACACACCTATTACAAACCTATTTCATTACAAAACATTTATGTGTGAACAAGTTTGAATACAAGCTAGGTAAAAAGTTGCAAAAAGAAAAGAAAGTTATTGAATGCGAAAAGTGACAAATTATCAAAAAACAAACCTGTCTTTTGATTGTTTTTATTCTGTGCAAGTGCATCCACTAACAAGCTTTGAAATCTGTCAGAAATTACTAATCTATTTACACCCATTCAATTCAACTAAACCCATTGTGAGATTTAATTCATTAGGAAGGTTCTCAAATATTGAATGATTAAATAAACTTTATTATAACAAACTTAACTTGAACAAGCATAAATCTTAGAGCTTATAAAAGGCCCCATCAGTATCCAACTGACAGTCTGAACCAAGAATGTAGGGTCAGACAATTTTTTAATTAGATTTAACTTATAGCGCTATCACTGTCAAGAACCCCATAGCCAAAACAAATCTACCAGATCATGTAGACAGATAAGATGGAACACAGTAATCACATTAGATTCACTCAAATATGTCTTACATACACAGGACCATTAATTTACCAAAAATCACAAGGTCCATACATAATAGGTTACTCACACATACTAAGCGTACCTACTTGTAAATTAAAAGTTACCAGGTGGCTATCAGCTTATGACTATTTATTATTATATTATGATTATGCATGAACTGAAGCTCTGCTGATACTTACCCTGATTATAAAGTTTGTAATGACTCACCCAGGTGTATCACAACCCTTTCACCCATTCATACAAATACATTTATATTAGATGCATACTCACTCTACAAAAACCTCTAGATAATATTTTAAATATTGTTTAGTCTTGTAACCAAACAATTATTCTCACCCCAGCTACTTAAATGCAAATCGTTGTAAGTATTTTCTTGAGCACACTATAATTTTATTTTTATTTGTTGTGCTTTTCATGTTTAAGGAATGTGTTAATACATTTTCTTATCCTACTTTACTTTAAAAAAAGTATGACATGCAACGGGTTCCACATTATTCAATAATAAACCCCGTTTGGTAGTCGGGTAAAAACAATAAATTGCAAAAATGCCAATTAGTGCGTCAACATGAATATGACATGGCACTTTCTGCCAAATGTTTACTACTTCTGTTGCACATACATTCTGTAACTTACTTAACTTATTTACCTACTAAACTTTTGTTTTAGCTACCTTAATGTAATGAATGCTATAAAAATAAGTTGTTACTTTTTGTCCGGTACAAAACTCAACGTAGGTACTTTGAATTGTTTAACATTCATACACTCACACCTTGTCCCCATGGGGATAGGCAGCAACCACAGATTGCCACTTGCTACGATCCTTACATACTCCTCAAATAAAATAAAGTTTCTCAAATAACTGAGCCATTGCAATTCTTAAGACAAAAGAACCATATTTAAACAATAACATTGAGTTCCTAGTCAGCTGTCTTATTTTATGGAGTAATTTAAGCCGTTTCATTCATTTTAATTCCACAAATTGCCACACAAACAACAGCAGGGACCACTCAGTCAGTAAGGGGTATTGTGTTACCCAGTTACTGGGTTTTGGTTGCTCCATGTAAAACACTGGTACTCAGCTGAATCCAGTTAGAATGGAAGCTGTCCCGGACTTGGTTGGGAAAAGACTAGGCAGATTGATTAAAATTGTCACACAAAAGGTCACTGACCTTGCCTTGTATGATGAAAATAATTAAGAATGTTAAGTTACATAAATAAAAAAAACAGAATACTCCCCTCAACCATGATGAAATCTATCAATGGACAGATCAAGTTGTTCGTTTAGCTGCTTCGGTCATTCTGTGCTGTATAAAGTTTTGGCCACAATGGTGTAGGACAGCATCCATGCCACTAGTTAGTAGCTTCTTCTGTCGTTTCAATAGAGTTCAGATCGTTCACGTAAAAATATTCCAGTTATTTTCGCCTATGTCTGGGCATCGCTTACTCTTGGAAATTATCATAGGAAAATCTTTTGCCATACCCTCGGCGTTGGCGATGTTGTACGAAATTCTTCGGATGGCTTTCATAGCATGGGCAGAAGGCGATAGTGGGAGCTGAGCCCAATTCTGATGTCGCGTCAAAGTACCTATGAATCGTAGAATCGCCATCTTTAACCCCAATGTCTAGAGGCAATTCCTTTATTCTTGACTGGAGCGGGTTACTTCAATAACACACAACACTGGATTGAAACTCAAGAGTGTTTATTTGATTTAGTTACAGGCACTTTGAGTTTTCAAATGAACTTAAAGCTAAAACCACATCGTGTGGCTTGCTAGATCGCAAAGCCCTTGTCGATCGCTGGAGGAGATCTAGCAAGAAACTCCAGGATACTCTTTTTAAATGTTTTTATAGATTACACAATCACTTTATGACAATTAATTAGGTTTTCAAACATCTATTCGATTACATTTATTAATCAGTTCTTATTTTTCACACATAGTCCGCGCGATGCGCGTTCTAAGTGGGCGGAACTTCCATATTGTTTTTGTTTAGTCACTAATTACTTGGATAGTTGAGTAAAGTTAGCAAACAATACTAAAATGCTGATCAGTTAATTATTTTAACATTAAACAACCTCAATACTCACAAATATAAAGTGGTTTGTAGTTTATTATTGAAATAGTCATCTAATAACAAAACTATTCAAGTTTCCGGTGATCTAACAATCTTACTAATTAGAAAGTTTCTCATTATTACATAGCTGTATAAAATAGTCTTATGACTTCTTAGTATTTAATCATTTACTCAAATTTGTTTAGTTCTCGTATTAAATTATTAAATCTGGTTATTGGTCATAGAAATTATAACATCCGCCATTGTTTGACAACTTTATCTGAATAACATAATCAAACACATTTACATAGTCAAATGTGCAATAGGTAGTTAAAATGAGAACAAATCCAAAAGTCCTACAATAAGTGTTCCTGTTTAATTTAAACATCTCGTATTAATTAAACATTGAAATTAGCATACGAATTATGAATCAATACTGATTCCACAGTGAGCCAATAGATGGCGCTGAACTCAAAACCCAACTTAAATAGACATAGACACATAAAACGATTAATTAGAATAATAAATTAGCAAATTCACGCCTACGCGGCGACATATATATTAACGCCATTTTGTCCTAAATAATAGCACCGACGGCGTGAGAAAATTTCCTGACGTTTGTTTGGGACTCATCGGGTCTTAATTGCTAATACGGGCGCACCCATTTTGTCATAAATGTCACATTTTGACAGATGATTTATAAAAATTTATCACTTTCGTTCGGAGGTGGTGATAAAATTTTACAGTTGAAAATAAATATATTTGCCTTCAATTACTGCACCAAATGGTGGCTTCAATTACTGCAATAAATTCATTTTGAGTGTATGGTGATCAATGCTTATTAATTAATTGAAATGTTACAGGATTATTAATTAATTTTATATTATTACTTTTTCATAATTGTAATTTTTTTATTGTTGTTCTTGTTTTTATTTTGTTTTTTTTTTATAATTATTTTCTGTTATACCATAATCTTCTTACTTTCTACATTTTTAAATGTTTCTTAAATAAAATCCCCAAAAAACATTTAAAATATAAAAAATAGGGGCCCACCGGTATTGGTCCAAGCTATTATATTTTTTAGTAATTATTAAAATTTTCACAATAATTATATCTTTCTAACAAACAAAGAAAAATAAAGTGTGCATAAGTCTATGGTCGTGGGTCAAATATTAATTTATTCCCAACAAAATTAAAAGTTGTTTAGCTGTATACTTTTTAACGTATTATTTTATTTGGTCGTCTATTCAAATTATGTCGCACTATGAAGTCAACAACAAGAAAAGCAAGTCGCGACTGCAAACTATGTCACATGGTTGTCCCGTGCTAGCATTTAAGACAAATTGTAAGACATGACATATTTTATCATAACTTGTCATGACCGTAGTTCAAGTCGAAAACCAAGCAATGTAAAAAAAAAAAACTTATAATTCATGATGGGATGCTGCTAACATGGGGGTAGCAAAGAGGGGGGGCTAAATTTTGGTTATTTTTTGCCTAGGACATACCGTTTTCGAGATATCATTTTGGAAATATAGAGCGTTTTATGCAAAATAAAATAAGACACGGAGGCCCATAATTCGGAAACAGTGCATCGTAGTGCTATGCTTCTCAGAACCTAAATGGTTTTTTATGGCCAAGGTTAAACCGAAACTGCAATAAAATTTCCGAAAAAGAAAAAAATAAACGTCAAGAAGTTATGCCACAAGTCAAGAAAATATCTCACGCCGCCATGCTAGCATTTAAGACAAAATGAGTTTATCGCCCAAACTGTGATTAAAAGTGTGACTTAAGCGATGTCACAGTAGGCCATGCTAGCCGGGCAGAGGTGCACTGCAGTTACAGAGAAGGAGCCATCATAACGGCTAGAAGTGTGACGCGGAGAACGAAGTAGAAGCGAAGTGGCCGTGCGACAAGGTTTGCCCCTCAGGATGAGGTACTCAAACCGTTCACGAAGGTATTGGGGAGAATTAGGATTATGCAGGATAGTATAGAGAAGGGATAGGATATGGGTATCTCGTCGACGCTGAATCGGCAGCCACTTCAATCTGGTCCGAAATTCCGACACATGGTCGTACTTGCGGAGGCCAAAAATAAAGCGGATGCACAAGTTCTGCAATCGCTCCAGTTTGTTTAGGAGTACCTCCGTTGCATCTAGAAAACAGACATCCGCATAGTCTATGAGCGGTAGAAAAAGAGATTGAGCAAGTGTGACCTTAGTGTGAAATGGTAAGAATTTTTGGAGACGTTTAAGAGACTGAAATGAGTAGAAGACCTTCTTACTCACATTAGCAATATGAACCTCCCAAGAGAGGTTAGTGTCTATATGGACGCCCAAGTTTTTCGCGCTTTTGGAGTAATTTATGGGCACTGAGTTATACTTTACTGGCGGCAGAGACTGGGGATCCAATAGATTAAGCATGTATCTGCCACCAATAATGAGCGCTTGAGATTTAGTTGGGTTTAGGAGGAGTCCAAAAGACTGAGTGAACCTGTTGATATTCTCAAGGTCATCATTGATGGCAGCCACAGACTCTGCGAGTTCACCCACTTTGAAATGGCGATATAACTGCAAGTCGTCTGCATAGAGATGAAAGTTAGAAGTTAGGACCTTAGTGATAGCATTTATAAAAATTGAGAAGAGAAGAGGAGAGAGGACACCACCTTGAGGAACGCCCGCAGCCAAGTCACACCATTCAGAGGAATCCTCATCGGAACGAACAGACTGCGAGCGACCCCGGAGATAAGATTTGAACCACTCAATTACCGGAGCAGAGACATTAAGGCAGGAAAGGATTCCTAAGAGAATGTCAAAGTCAACTGAGTTAAAAGCACTGCTGAAGTCCAGTAGAACCAATATAGTTATACATTTATTTTCCATAGCCAGTCGTATGTCATCAGATATTTTGACTAGATTCGTAACGGTGCTATGGCCAGGTCTGAAACCAGATTGGTAAGGACTCAGCAGGCTATTACAGGATAAATAATAAGATAATTGCTTCTGAACAATACTCTCGAGGACTTTGGAGAGGATTGGGAGGATGGATATTGGACGGAAATGGGATGGTGAATGCCTATTTTTATGCATAGTACCAAAGCAAAAGGCATAAAATCATGTAAAATAGCCTTTCGGCTCAGCTCTCAGGCAAGTACACGTCCCCTGCATCCCTTCTTACATTTGCGGGCTATAATTTTGAGGTCATATAGCTTGGTCCCTATTTGAGAAGGTCATATAGCTTGGTCCCTATAGTGTTTACAGAGTTGCGGTTGGGTTTAAATTGTTGTAAATTTAATGAACTTTAAAAAGTATGGGCTCCTGTTTGTCGACAAACGCATAGTTTAAGACTTAGAGCAAAAAGTGAAAAAGGCTCAAGATTGTGCCGATTTTCGCGTGGTGCGCAGCTAGCACAAGTTTTTCGTAGTTGCAAATTTGGATTTATACTACCCTAACTGGTCCATACAATATACTAAAAATGCAAACTACATCAAGCTTTGCGATATTAATGTCGATTTCTACTGGGCTAAGGCACTTGTCCCACCGCCGACGAATATGAGATAGCTATCGCATATTTTCTCGCTGAGGAAACGTACGTTTTATAGTACATACAAAATAAATGATCACGTGTCAATAAAAGAGACTAATATTAGTTGATCGCTGGCTATTCACATTGCCGCGGCCAGCGAGTACTCTCTCACCACAAATTTGTCGCAACGACAAGAGTTATCAAAGTTATATTCGCTAAACGATACTTGTTTGCTTGCATGGCGGTCAGAACTCATGTCAAGACACACACCAGCGGTAATTTCTACCTATAGTGCGGCCGCCCCGAGCGAGTGGTGCTAGCAATCGCCCGTTGCACAAGTACACTCGCATATAGCCGAGCGACAAATCTACGGGCAAAACGCACTCGCTTCTCGCTGCTCGACAACTTGTTTTTAGTTTCTAGCTTTACTCGCTACTTGGTGATCGTCGGCCTAATAGTTTTTGGCTGAATGTATGGGATTTTTGAAGTTTTTCCAGTCGTTACCGCGACGTTTCCGTTGATAGAAAATCATTTCTTGATCTTCAGGACTGAATAATTAAATTGTTTTGGTACACGTAGAAAAATAATAGTTTAAAATGTAGTCTTACCCCGCCAATGGTAATAGTTGGGATAAACTTGGGCTTCACAAGTTTAGTGAGAAATTCTTCTTGAAGCTGCAATGTTATACCTCTCTCAGAGTTAGCGCATTCTGCCACTTTATTTACTGGAACGCCCGCTTCAAGGACACACTGAAAATGTAACAGAATAGAATTCAGTTGAATTAATTATATGACTTGTCTGATTTCCTGATTCCATTATACCTTTGGCGCCTTTGATAACAATATCCGTAATATTAAAGGCTATATTATTTTTCTTTTAAATTAATATTATTACAATAGTTTCTGACTCATATTGAGATGCAAATATATATTTGCGGCAGAATAGCGCTGTTAAACTGATCACACTAATACGAATTAGTAATTTCAAGGTTCTTCAAATGTCACATATGTGTATGTATGTCTTATTTATTTCGATTGCAAACATGTAAATAACGTGTAACATTTATTCTATTTAGTTCAATGATATCACTTTTTACCATGAGTTTTATTTTTATTATTTTTAACTTTTATTCCAAAAACAACTATAGTGCAATTTAATCAGATTACCTACCCATATCCAGGGCCATGCCCACAATCCAAGTCAGGGTTTGATGGTCAGGTCGGTTGAAAGTGTTTTTGGATTTTCTTACCAGGAATTTCACAATAGGAGGCTGTGTCCGGTTCTTACCATATGAGTCTTAAACGTTACTTTTGAAATATGAGTGTGATACTCCTTTGCGTACTGTCTTCAGACAATGTAGACTTAATTTTGTGGAGAAACTATCATGGATACCCTCCGTCTGAGCAGAATGAAGGGTTAGGTTGGCCTAAAATCCCACAGTATCTACCGCTACCATCAATCAAGGGTTCGGGATGCAATAAAATTCGCGTGCTCCCCAGATTCGTATCAGCCGGTCATTGTTAGTGAGACTCGTTCAATCTAACGAAGCACGGAATAACTGCGCAGTGCGCACCACCTAGTAATGTAGGCCTAACTTTATGATTAAACCATTACCCACCTCTAAATCCCCTCTAGTGCCCGCTTGTTTTTCCATTTCGCAGGCAACATAAGAAACCTTTTCCACGTCGCCTCGCCCCTGCATGAGATCCAGCGCGCAGCTTTGCACAAGGTTACCGGCACACTCGGTGGGGCCGTGCTGACACTCAAAGTCAAAACCATTGTAGCCTTTGTTTATACTCTGAAAATTATAAAGAAAATTGTTTTGAATCTACTTAAGATAGACCTTGCTTCATCACCTCCGCTGTGAGGCGGATATGCCACTCGTTTGTCTAAAATTCAATAATTTTTGAACTCCAACTTTAAAACGTTAAACCGAATATGTTGGTGGTTCTAGCCAACGGTTTGTACAAGATTGTTAAACTACAGAGAAAACTTTGCCTATTCTCTCTAATCTCGTAAGTATTCTGTCAATTAAACCTATAAGCCCCTCCAAAAAATTATATAATTGCTGGTCATACACATGGCATGATTTGCAAAGGGGCTATTTAACGATGTTTTGAACTACTGCACCCAAGCGCACCACAATGTAAACGAGCTACCTCGAACAAAATGACAATGTGCCATACTTACTCTTGCTTTTCCAAAGGGAACTAATCTCAGGATAAGATATTTATGCAGCAAGTTTATGGCTGGCTGTAGTTGTCTGACGATGAAGTCCCTACTGTCTGGACATTTGCTCTCATAGTAAACTGTGACGAATATCTGAAATGTAAGTAAAAAAAATGTGAAATGGCTTTCAAGGTCCAAATCCCAACAACAAAGGACGGGGCGATGGAATCCACCAGAACAAGATAGTCTAGTGTGGTACACGGATGGATGGATGGATAAAATGGAATCAGGTACAGGAGCGGGAATATACGCGAAAGGTTACACATGTAGTAAACGCTTAGGGAAGATGAAACATATGCCATAATAACCCTGCCATACCCTTTCGGTATGGGCACGCCCGGCGCAATCACTCTTAAACCTTGTTTGTACTTTTTTAACTATTCTTCTGTTACTTTGTGATTGTTGTTGTTGTGTTGTGTCTATGTCGAATAAATGTTTTCTATTCTATTCTTCTGAGCTCAAGAGAATATAGATAGAGGAACCAAAGGTAAATCTATATACAGCGTCGACCTAGATCCTTTCAGAGGTTGTAGTTTCCATCAATCCTGACTGATTTGACTATGAAACACTGTACTCCAAACTAAACCGTTATAAAGACATTGTTTTTTTTTTATTAAAGTGCCGATTTTTTATCTAGTAGCCTATTTTTTTAGGTTTGGGAAGCTTAAAATAAATAAGACTGTCCCAGGGCATAAAGGAATCCATGGTAACGAAATGGCAGATGAACTGGCAAGAGAAGGCTCAGCAAATGATTTTGTGGGTCCAGAACCATGTGTAGGCATTTTGAAGTGCCCCGTAAAAGCCTCATTCTGAGAGTTTGCAAACCACAGTTAACAAATAAATTGATTAACTAATATTGGTCTAGAACACTCCAAAAAAATTCCTGGGCTCTACGTTAAAAGCACGGGAATGCATTTGGAATATGAGTAGGGGAAAAATCCGCTATCTGCTCGGAGCCTTTACTGGCTACTTTAGAACCAACGAAATGCTGATAAAGACGGGTCTAATCCCACGTGCAGGTTATGCGGGGAATATACGGAACTCATGGAACACCTTCTGCGCACATGAGATGCACTGGCTAGTAGTGAATAAGTCTTCTAGGTGTCCAAGACCAGAAGACTATAGGTTCATAACACCTAATCTAGTTGTAAAACTCATGAAGAAGGTATCAACGAGATTGGGGAGGAGTAACTTATCTAGGGGACTACAAAAGATCCCCTAGATAAGTCCTCTCAACCATATAAGATGAAATAAAATAATGTAATAGACTGGTTGTTTGGTAGAGAATGCCTGAGGCATTAAGTCCGCCATATTACCTTTGTACATGAAGTTGAAATGATAGTAAGAAATAAGAATAAAAAAACTCTGGCACGTCGAGTTTCGGACATCAGCCCAATATAAAATTCAAAAGGATCATAAGAGTATTTTAACATGAAGCTTTGGAAGCCTTTGCGCATTCTGATAGACTTCCAAAGCTTTTCACGTATGCTTTTTGGTCTTTTATTTTCTCTTCAGCCTTTAAGATCGAACTGAGATTTGAATCATCGTTTTGGAATATCTACGTCAAATCCGACGGTAATATTGTTGGTTCAGCTGTTTTCTAGAATATATTAAAATTGTACGAAAAATAATCGCACAGCAGAAATATGTACCAGGCCCCTCAGAAAGTATTGCGAAAAAAAGTTTTTATATATGGGAGACTGGCCAGTTATAATGTTTTTCGAAAATATGATTATTTATAAGTAAAAATAAGTAAGTTCCAATTTCAAAATTTCCCTCCACATTTTTTGCGAGTTAATTCAAAGTATTGTGTCTCACTGAAATATGGATCTGCGCCGGGAACATTTTAGAGCTATGATTTTATACGATTTCAAGTGTCGCCTGAAACCGGATGAATCGTACGATAGACTTCAAATGGCATTCATGGATGAAGGCCCTTCCAAGGCAACCGTGTATCGTTGGTATAACGAATTCAAGTGCGGTCGACCAACTTTGGGGGATGACGAAAGAAGCGGTCGCCCTTTGACGGCTGTTACCGAAGAAAACGTGCTAGCAGTGAAAAATTTAATCCAAGACAATAGGCGAATTACATATCAGGAGATTCAACACATATTGAAGATTGGATCGGGAAGCGTTCACGAGATTCTACACAGCCATCTTCGCGTGAGGAGGATAGTATCACGCTGGGTGCCGCACAACCTCACCGATGCTCAGAAGCAGGCCCGGGTGGAATGGTGCCGTGATATGCTTAACAAATTTGAAGCAGGCTCGTCTCGGCGTGTTTACGACATCGTTACAGGTGATGAGTCCTGGATTTATCAATACGACCCAGAAACCAAGCGCCAGTCGACTGTTTGGGTGTTTCAAAATGAGCCAACGCCTACCAAAGTGAAGCGATCTAGAAGCGGGGGTAAGATTTTGATCGCTAGCTTTTTTAATTTGACTGGCCACTTGGTATCAATTCCCTTACGGGATCAAAGAAGCATTAATGCCGAATGGTATACTACCAAATGTTTGCCAGAAGTTTTCTCTGTTATAAGCAACAAGCGACCAAACACAGGGCTCCGCGGGCTACTGCTCCACCACGACAATGCACCTGCGCACACCGCACTCAAAACGAGGGACTTCCTGGACAGCACGCCAGTCAAACTCCTGGGTCACCCTCCTTACAGCCCTGATCTAGCACCGTGTGACTTCTTTTTATTCCCAAAAATAAAAAATCAGCTCAAAGGGATACAATTTTCGTCGCCGGAAGATGCGCTGGCTGCGTTCGAGCAGGCTGTAAACGAGGTGTCTGCTGCGGACTGGAAAAAGTGTTTTGAAAACTGGTTTAGGCGCATGAATCTTTGTATAGAGGCTGGTGGAAAGTACTTTGAAAAGATTTAATAAAAATATATGTACGTATAGAACAATTTTTTTTAGTTTCGCAAAACTTTCTGAGTGTCCCAAGTATAAGTAAACGAATATAACAAATATCACACATGATATACTCGTAAATAAACGTTAGAACCAAAACCTGCGGGTGCAGTACAACTTTCACTGCTCCAGTATAACTGAGGTCTTTAATATATGTGGCGTTGACCTCCACTGTTCGGTATGTGATCGACTGTACACGCCTAAATGCCTTGGCAAATCTAGTTGAGTATTTGACGAATGATAAGCAAACCATTCAAGATCTACCCAGTCACGATGTAACATAAAAAATTGGTCATAAAGGACTTTTAAGTGTTGGAGTACCCCAACGTTGTATACTAGGTCCATTAATGTTTTAGGTCACTAAAGCATTTTGGTCTTACTTATGTATTTGCTGTTTAGCGAAATTTAAGTGGATTTATGCAGAAATGCGGTTTAAGAAGGATAATTTTTGAAGACAAGAATTACCTACCGTAGGTACAGATGATGATCACGTTACTGATGATTAAATTATCTGACCTTCGCTGTGAACGTTCGAGCAATTTACAGCGACAAAATATTCATGAAATAACAATTTCATAGGAACATAGTAATCAAGCCTGTGTTACTATTATGTTTTATGTTCCACGGTGATGTCACGAATGTTGGTCACGGATATTATTTTAATGATGGCAAATATTTAATGACTTTGCGTAATGTTGGTTCTAGTAGAAAAATAACAAAAATTTGCAGTAATTTCTACTGAATAGGTTTTTAGTTAGTAAGCAATTATGAATTATTTTATACTAGAATTATGAATAGTAGTAGTACTAGCAATTATGAATTATTTTATACTAGAATTATGAATAGTAGTAGTACTAGCAATTATGAATTATATTATTACTAGGTAGGACTAGGTTTAGTACCGAAGTTAGGCGTCGCATTATAATGATTACATCGAACAATATGTCGCATTATAATGATTATATCGAACAATACTTATACATACAGGTGCATAGATAGGTATTTCTGTATCTGTTATCATTATAACAGATTTCCAATGCACGAGCAGTGCTTGTAACAACGAGTAAAACGAAGATTCTAATGGCAATTAATAGCACACAATATTAATTTATTGATTGAGAAAACACAAGTCAATTGTTACAAATATCGCAAAAAAGTTAAGTAGAGAAAATTAACGCAAAAGAAATTTGATTGTTATAATTTTCGCAATAGTATTTATTAGTGTTTAGAAATCACTACTTTTTTGATGTGTTGGTGCATTGTTCTAATTGAATCTTTTTCTGCATTAGACAAGCCTTTTCATGGTGTAATGTGACGCTTACGTGTGTATATGAGAGCTAGCTTTATCTTATTTTGGTCACTGTTTCCATAGGATTAGTGTGTGTGCGACATAGAAAATAAATGTTAAAATCGGCCAAGTGCGAGTCGGACTCGAAGGGTTCCGTACCATAATCGCAAAAAAAACACGTTTTTGTATGGGAGCCCAACTTAAATATATTTTTATTCTGTTTTTAGTATTTTTTGTTTTAGCGGCAACAGAAATACATCATCCGTGAAATTTTTTACCTGTAGGTAAGCTATCACATGAGATACAGCCTGGTGACAGACGGACAGTAAAGTCTTAGTAATAGGGTCCCGTTTTTACCTTTTCGATACGGAATCTTAAAAAGAAGTTGATCACTCGTGTGGTGTGTGGTCTTACGATCACTGATGGACCATTTTAATTTAAATCGGATCTGTTAAAAACTCTATGTTTTATTTTTTTGAATAGCTACTGTGTTTAGAACATGATTAGTGATCACCTACCTGTATATATCATCACAAAAGTAGGTGTTACAACGACGAAATCGCGTCTTCTCTAATGAAGTAAAGCTAATTGGTAGTATATCATTAAATTAAGGAGAGAAAACTGCCTAAAAACAAAGTGAACAAAATCCTAGACATAACCACCAATGAGGTTAATAACATCAACATACCATCAAGCCTGTAGGATTGGGTAGAAGTGAAAGTGGTTAATATTTTGAAATAAAGTAAAACATAACAGAAAAATCTAAGAAAATCGAAATAGGATTGCTGCTACAAGCAAGCAGGCGAAACACCGAAAATAATGAAGCAGTATGTTTGTTTAGTATTGATACAGCTGTTAGATTCTGATAGAAGGTGCGTAACGTTGTGATTTTCATGCCATTAGCAAGATGTGAAACCTCATTTGCTTTTCTCTTCCAGTATTACGAGTCTAGTAGGCATTAGATTTAAATGGAAAACAAGTTTAGTCAACATTTTTCTTTAGTTAGAAAATAAATCTCTTGAAGCAAGGGAAAACTAGCACCTGCTTAAATAAAATACTTGATGAAAACAACCTAGCAATTTGGCAAAATCTTCCACTGAAACATGTTACAGAAGAAAACCGAGAACGTACACCTCTAAAAATATTTAATTTTGTCTGGTTATTGAAAAACTGTAAACGGCACTGAATGTTGTTCATTCAAATATTAAATAATAGAATTCGCTTCGACACATTTAGACACGGATCGAGTGTATTGAATTTTAAAATTACTTTTACCTTTTGTGGGACATCGCCGCCTGCTTGATTCAGCGCGAAAACAATCACTAGAACGAGTTGACTTATCCGTAACATATTGTACTTTTTAATAGCGATAATTTGTTTAAATTAGATGAAGAGTTAGCTTGCCGGGTTATTTTTGAGTAATGTGTACTATTTGTGTAAATATTCGCGAGTAAATGTTATAATTACGGAAACCTGCGGCCAGTTCGCACCTGGCGCGACTCACGTGTGGTCGGTTTGTACTTCGATATGCTACTAAATGCAGACATAGAATAGTGATAGACATGTACTGGTACCATATCTTCTTGGTGTATCCATCAATGAATTATTTGCTTTTAGGATATCACAAGGTTGAGTAAAAGTACATATATTTTTATTTAGAGCAAGCAAGTATGTCAAGTTGTTAATTGGCTACGACGCGATGTATCAAGGTTAACAGATAGAGTTATTAGACGCTTATTTTAGTAACTGAACTGTCTTAGTAACTTAAGGAGTTCTGACATTCCATTCTACATTCGCCATAACACCGCACCTGACCAAACCTTTTCTATAATAGCCCACACCTTTCATCTCCCGTGTCAATGTCCAACACAACTAAGAATTGAGAGTGTTTAATATCTTGGCGTACAAATAGATGCAGGGTTACAATGAGACTTACAGGTTAATGCCCTGACTTCCAGGACTGATACACATTTTTAAGTCACTGAGTCGGCTGATGTTAATACTCTGAAAATGGTCTTCAACGCCCTGTGTCAATCATTTATTGGATACTGTATCACAGTATGGGGCAGCGCAGCTAAAACCAGTCTAATCAGACTCGAAAGAGCACAGAGAGCCATACTGAAGTAATGCTTCGAAAGTCTTTCCGTTCTCCGACTACATAACTGTACTCGGAATGTAAGGTGCTTTCAGTCCGTCAGCTCTAAATGCTTTCAGTACTTATTAGACATGCCTGCGTCCCTCCATCCTAAAAAACGTACCACGAACGAGGTTTTATGCAGTGTTCCTTGGAGAATGCCTCAAGGAACACAGCATAAAACCTCGTTCGCCAGATATCAATTCGACACACTTAGCGCACACATTTACAAAAAAACTCACCTAAGTCTAAGATGTCGGAATGCTGGCTACTCAAACAGAATTAAGCGCAAACCGAGTCTTTGCTTACATACATTGCTTGATTTGATAATATCTTTCATACTCTGTACACTGATATTTTCACCCACACCGCCCCACATACACCTTTACACTTACATCCCAATTGGTGATAAACAAGTAGATTTTATATTTATTTATATTTAATTTATTACCAAATCTGACTGACTTCACAAGTTTTGTTTAAATACAGAAACTGAATAGCAGATCACTGTCTCTTAAGGCAGGATTCACGAATGATTCAATAATGCATAATTCCCACAGATCTTGTTCATCCAACGCCTGTCAGTTACTTCTACCAACTAGTTGTGTTTTTTTAATCGTAGTCATTTAAATTATAAATATAATCATTATTATTACTTCTTCTTAGCGTATCGATGGCAAATATAAAAGGTTAAGTATTGTGTTTGACCCAGAATTCAGGCATGGCAACACCACCATCAGCAAGCAGGACATGCTGCACACTCTGTGAGATGGGCCATGGTCTATAGAGAGATGGAGAGATGCTGCACAAGCACTGAAGACTAAGTGCTGTCAGCCTATCAACCTATCAACCTGTGGAGGTTGTCCTTGCTGCAGCCAACCGGAGCCAAGTCTATTTAGGGTTTTCCAGGTCGACCATGGCAGAGTGTGCTCAGGTGGCAGGCTCTCCGATGGCCCGATGAAATTGACAGGAGGCTTGAGTTACTCTCGCCAAAGGTCGCATCTCGCCGAAGAGGAGTTGCCATCACATCACGCATCCAAAAAAATCCCGCTTTTTAGGCGCTGGGGTACTGAGTTGTAATTGTGCATTGAGTGGCGTTGGACGTTTTCTAGTTTCACCCTCTCTAAGTGACTTGCTCTAGTCATGTGAATTCCCGGGTGCGCGAAGCCGATAAGTGGATACAGCATTCGTACAGGAGTCGGTTTGAGGCAACCTGTGGCAATCCGGCACGTCTCATTTAGATCTGTATCTAATAATTCGGAGTGGGCAGAGCGGCTCCATACTGGACTATCATATTCACCAGCACAGAAACAGAGTGCCATGCCTGTCGTTCGCAGGACTTGAAGAGACGCCCCCCATCTGGTGGACGTTAGGCGGCGAAGCAAGTTATTCCTTGAATGCACCTTCCATTTGACATTCTCGCAGTTACTTATGTAGTTTTTTTGTGTGTTTTGGGATGCAACTGTGGAGGATTGGCATTTACAAAAACTGCACCAGTCACTTTCTTCGTTTCGAACCCATCCTCGATATGTTGTGTGAGGTCAGATCTGGCCACAACAAGACTTTCCAAGTCTAAATCCAGCTTGTTCTGGAATAAGTTTTGGGTCAACGAGGTCTGTGAGACGGGCTAAAAGTAGCCTTTCAAAAAGTTTGTAGGTGTGACAGAAGAGGGATATAGGGCGAAAGTTTTTTTGGGTCGTCATGCGGTTTTCCTGGTTTGGGAACAGCAATAAGCTTTGAATTCCTCCAAAGACGAGGTATATTTCACTAGTAAGCTTTCGAATATTGTTCCAAGATTTTTACTATTGTGGGTCATGTCGATATTGGTGACGGTGTCCATCCATTTTTCCTGGCGTCTCTCACTTATCTGTGCCAGCAAGTTTTCTCCAGCTTCAACTGTCTCTGCCGAGAAAGGGTCGCTGTCGTAGACACGTTTGTAAGCTTGTAGGAGTTCACCGGATTCTTGGGATATGCCTGGAATGTTCGAAGTACGACATCCTCGGGGGATGCATTTTCAGGATATAACCGAAACTGCACCCAAGAATTTGTCGTAATTTTCTGGCGTAGGCGGGACGTTATGTTGTTCTTTGTCCACAGACTTCGAGAATTGTTACCAGTCAGATTTAAGGTAGTTGAATTGACGTTTGAATGGCATGGACACAGGGCGAACGACGGACTGGACAATGCAGACGATGTTGCGTTCGGGGGATTGGGCGACATATAGTATTTTTGATCTGGGTGCTAATACTTGAGCTAACAAATATTAAGTCCAGATTGTACCCGCGCTTCCATCTATTGAATGACGCTGGTTGTTTAAGTCAAAGTCAAGTTTGTCATGGATTAAGGTCCTTCTGCCCAATCCTCAACAGCTTGGTCGACTGAATTTGTAAAGCTTTATCCCCTGCTGGAACTATGTCTGGTGAAGTCACCAACTACTATTTTTGTGCGCTGAATGTCAATATCAGGTGTTTCCCATTGAAACAGGTTGCCGGGGGGTTATAGAACGATGTTACTGTGCAGTTATCAAGGTCTAAAGAGCTAATTTCTATGTTGTTTACACTAGATCATTTTGTAGCAATAACACTTACGCCGGGAGCAACAAACACTGCGTTAACGTGCTTCGGGTGACAGATCTCGGTGGCTAGTGATAGTCCAGGAACGTGAGGCCTACCCTGGATGGATTCCCGTTGGGTCTTTTGAACACATAGAATCTCACGATGCGTCTTGCGGGACAACTCCGAAAGAATTTTTGCTTTGTCCCGAGAGAACCCTTCTATGTTAATTGAGACTGCACGCAAGGCCGGTTTTGTGAGTGAACTGTTTGGACCCGAGAAAGGCCGATTAGGGCTTATATTTGCCATCGTGGTGAAAGGATTAGCCAATCGACAGAAGTCGACTACCCAGGGTGCGCTGGACGTTGCAGAAGCTCGCAAAGTACGTCATTCGGGGAGGCTCCTTTCTTGCACCCCAAATGTAATCTGTAAATTTTTGGTAACTGAAGACGTTGCGGCTTGTATTTCTAGACAAATGTTCTATTTTATCCTTAACCAGTTCTTGCCCGCGTCTTCGCTTCCATGGTCTATTCCACAGGAACCGTGTATTTAAGAAAATATTGAAGATCAGTGAACATTTATTTAATCAGGTCAGTACTTCTAGATATTACCTCCTACAAGCCAATAATCTTACCTCTTTATAATAGGTTAATACATTAGTTTAGATTAAAAAAAATATATTCAATTAGATACTGATTGAATCAGTTTATTTAATTAGACTATCGTTTGGAAAAATACTAAATATGTTACTTACATGTTTATAACTTCATCTCGAATTTTTAAAAATAATGATTACTTTTCTAATTTCTGTTTCTGTTCTTATTCTTGCATTTGTTGTTAAATCTTGTTGGCTTTAACGGAGGATTCAAAAACTTGTAGATAGGTATCACTATAACCAGGGACAGAAAAGTAGGTATTATTAATATTTATCGTCCAGACTTTTTATATAAATAACCCTTTGTCGCAATTATTTTCTTCCTGAACGATTTAGGCTTAACACGCATTGGGATTTTATTCGCGAGAATTATTTCCACCCATTCTGCGACCTATGGAATTGTATGAAGTTGCACGCATTGTGGCAAAAAAATTGCGCGGTATTAATACCGCAAGCAAATCGTATTTTGCCACAGAATCCATCGCACCACGGATTTCTTGCGGTATTATTTCCGCGCGAATAAAAATCGCAATGCTGGTTGCGTGCTAAGACTAAGGCCTCTGCCTCGAATCTTGCAGGCAGCGGGGCGGCAGCGGCGGCGACGCGGGAGCGGGGCGGGCAACGAAGACCCGTTCTCGAAACCAGCGGGCAGATCGCGCGGCACAATAGCGGCGTAGTGTTGTGTTTTTTTTTTCACGTACTAAATGTCTGAACAACGGCAACAACATTTTTTTGATTCAAATTTATTCCTAAAGCTCGATTTATTGTAGGCAAAAGAAGAAGTCAATCCCTACTATAGGGCAAGGAAAAGAAAAGGCAAGTCTTATCGATATTATGAAAAACAGAGACAATGTCCTGACAAATTCTACTACTACACCAGAATGAGTGTAGAAATTTTAAATATACTCTTGAAGCTATCAAGGGCGATTTAGAGTCTGGAATTAATCCAAATCGATACAGAGGTATATCTCAAAAAATTGTGAAATAATTTGTTCTAGCACGTTCGAGGACATTTCGACACGTCACAAAAATACATTGCACAACACTACAATGCAGTCGCGCGGGCAGTTACCGCTTGACTGAAGTGCACCGCTCGTTGCCCGCGCCCGCGCCGCTATTGCGCCGCTGTTTTCGAGGGCCAGTCCATTTGATTGTATGCATTAGATTCTGCCGCGCCCGCGCCGCCGCCGCCACCGCCCCGCTGCCCGCAAGTTTCGAGGCAGAGGCCTAATAGCTTACATTCGTCGTCAGGTAGTAAACTTATTTGCCTGCGGTCTTCTCGGCTATAAATACCTGTACATAGAACTTTATTATAAGTATATCACATTAGGTGCAGACAAAGATGAAGTAGTTACCTAAATATAGCTAGATACATACCAAGTTTGCACCTGACAGTAAGCTGTATAGATAATAGCACCTGACAATATAACGACCCAGTAAGGTTGTATCAAGTATACGGCATATGCAACTAAAAGTATTACGATGAGAAAGTATACTATTTCCATCAAATTTTACTGAACATCTTTTATGCGGTTTGGTCGGAATCTGAACCCATTTTTTATTTACTGTATAAAAATTGTGATTTGATTTCCCGTCATGTTGAGCGAACTGTCAAAATCTATTAACGCCATAGATTATTTTGAGACCATCTCCATTTATTATTTAAAAGAAAAATCAAGTTAATTAAAAAAAAAAACAAAAGCCCGACTGCTTATGTAGAGAACTTAAAAGAATTAAACAAGATGAAAATCATGCTGTGCAGTCGGGGATAGATAATCGTGAGCAAACTGACCAAAACCATATTATTCTATGACTTTAAAAAAAAAGCTTCAGATCAAAATGTAGATAATTACAGTGCAACATAAAAGAGAAAAAAAAAAAAAAAATGTAAGGTGTCGATTTAATTAAAATACGCCCAGCAGTTTTGGTGAGATTGTCGTGTTTTTGTCCGTTTTAGACATAACTTTACAAATTAATTACACTTTGTTATACAAATGAAACTTAATTTTATTTTTGATCAAATTATTAAGAAAATGGACTAATAAAATATATTTTTTACAAAAAAATAAATTATTAACCGAGCCGTTTAGAAGTGATTCTCGTTTTAAAATCAACTACTCAAGGGACTCGGCGCCTGCTGTGTTCCGTCGGTGTGTGGGACTGCCAGTGCTTTTGGGGGAGAAGGAGGATGTTAGTTGCGCTACTCAGAACCGGTCTTGGTCTCCGGGCAAAACTGCCGGGTAACTCATTTTCGAGGGTAGCGGGATCCGAAGCACGGTGTCAGCCGTTGGCCGACCGCAGTCAGTAGGAGGCCCAAGTAGCACGCCATCCACGTGCCCCGCCAACCCGCGAAAAATCCCGGTATGCTCCAGCGTGCCAGCTGGCGACTGGATGGGAGGACCCGGTTGCCATATCCCGGGGGGTTCGGGCATCCCCGCACTCTCCAAGTGAGTTCCCCATTGGGGGAACTCAGTTGGAGACTTGGGTAAGCTCCAGTGTTCCGCTTGGTTCACTGATCAGCGCCTCGACAGTTCAACTTCTTCCCCAACAAAATAAAAAAAAAACATTATGACCAAAGCGAAGAAAAATAGACAGTGGACGTCTTTCGGCTGAAATGATGATGATGATGAAGAAAAATATGGTGAAACAACGGCTGCACTTCCTCCCACTAAAAGTGCACCTCACTTACATTAGGGGGTTGCAATCTAATCACGATCCGGTCCACCACCACATTGAGACCGAAAAGCCGCACCTGTTTTTCCTAACGGAGACGAAGATAACAACCCCGTCGGTCGTGGCGACCTCAACTACCCATTACTCTCTTGAACACAAGTTCAAGAAGCAAACTGGGGTCTGTGTGTACGTCCGCGATGACATTTATTCTCGCCGTCTTCGTTGGTTTGAGAAATCTGGTTTTTCTGCCATATACTTGTGGAAACTGAGGTGGAAAAGTCTCTCTACATCGGCATCTACCGATCCCACGCCACCCGGTGACCAGGATACAACAGCGCTCTTTAATAGTCTCGTGGAGTCGGCTGACGTAGCCCAGCAACGGTACCCAATAGCGAAACCTAATTTTCTGGGGGACTTCAACGCTCATCATAAGGAGATGTACCCGTACCGTACCGTACCGTACCCGTACGTAGTGTATAATTGGGGGTTCTGGATCACTTGCTCTCGCTTTGCTCGAGCGCGTGATCCAGAACTCCCCAATCATACACTACTAACGCGATCTGCGATATAGTTCTTAATATAGATTGAGTATTGTGTTTCATTCAAAGTGGATCGTGGACAGCTTGATACAGGTTTGTTTTTACCAGTCGGAGCGGTTGTCATGCAAAACGTTCTAATCAACGGCGCGATGTGTACTTCAAGTTTATAAACAATAATATCAAGTTCGACTCGTTGATCAACTTATGTCTCTACATTTTATTACTTGACGAATCGACCTATGATATTCATAGGTAGAACAATGCAGAGTGCATCAATTAGTAGATCAACAATTTACTTGCATAATATGTAGTTCGTTCATTGGTGATTGTACCCGTACCGGAAAACTGACCATGCTGGGTTAGAGGCGCGCAAGTATGCTCTGTCGCTAGATCTAATCCAGCTGGTGAATGTGTCAATGCGCGGGTACCGGATGTTGACGGCCATACACCCGATTGCTTAAATCTTCTGCTGACAACTGATCCGGATAGTCATTCAGTATCGGTCTCAGTCCCGCTGGGAACGTCTGACCACTGTCTGGTGAAATCCGTGTCAACTTACTCAACTCCAGATGAGAGTCCTAGAGGCACGAGGCGATACGAGCCAGCAGACTGGGACGACATGTAGCACTTTTTTGCGTCTTATCCTTGGTGGAATGTGTCACTGTACTTCGGTGAGTGTGGTCAAGAACTCCACGACCTCATCCCACCGGCCCCCTTTTACGATCGGACATCTAGACGCACTGCAAGTCCACCATCCTTACCTGGCTGCCATTCTACCAATTCGCACCAAGCGCTTCCAAACATCCTTCATAATGCGCACAGCGAATGAGTGGAACTCACAAACTTTTCATTTGTTTATCGTGTGGTAATGCTCATGCATAATGCACTGCCACGGGGAGATAGCGCAGTTATGTGAAACTCTAACCCACTAAAACGGTGGTCCAGTTTTTTTTATTTTTTTGTTCTCGATAGGCTTGCGTTTGACCACTACCTCGCCTGATGGTAAGCGATGATGTGGCCTACGGTGAAGCACGCTTGCCTAGAAGAAACCTATTCACTCTTGACTTAAAGACCCCAAGGTTGTACCTATCAGGGAACAAAGACTCCGGAAGGGAATTCCAGTACTCCTTAGCTGTGCGCACAATGAAAGCATTAGCAAAACGCTTTGTGCGTATGGGTGGGATGTCCACCATGTACCGATGGCGTATGGCCGTACGTATTGTAGTCCACAGTGTTCTTTTTTGCCGCTTATGGCGGGAACACGGGCACGCGTTAGCACTCACCGTGAACCCCCCGCAGCTGTCCATCACCGACCCTCCTCTGGGGAGTACCCCCCATCACCGCAGGGACCAAACCAGCACATGGGTGCCAGACGACCCCGTGTATGGCACCCAAGGGAGAGCAGTTCACTGCAATACCGGGACTCCTCTCCCGCCGCGGCCTCCAACCCTCAGCTGCGATATCGTATGGGTATGGGAGGTTTCATACGACATACGATTGTCGAGGCGGGTAGGCTCAGTAACCGTGGCAAAAAGTAAGTGGTCAAAATAACCTTAGTCTAAGAGCTTATGCTCTCCCCCCAGGCTTCTTCTGGTTAAGCTCACTGCATCGTCGACTCTGTCTCTGTCACCTCT
Organism: Orthosia gothica; assembly: GCA_949775005.1. Lineage (NCBI taxonomy): Eukaryota > Metazoa > Arthropoda > Insecta > Lepidoptera > Noctuidae > Orthosia > Orthosia gothica. The sequence continues at coordinate 13,086,446 of OX459044.1, forward strand.
GACCTAGACTAGAGTCTAGAGCAAATGAGTAGCTAAGGTAGGGTTTTAATGATTATGATTTTTTGAGATCGTAAATTAATAATTCCAGTTTCCTAATAAGGTCTTTAGTAATGTTTGAGGTAGTCATGTGCTTCAATCAGAAAAAATATGTCTACATTACATGTTTTATTTCCACCATACTATAAATTATATTCTGTGACACTATTTCTTCCTTATAATAAGAGTATGCCGATTATACTTTTTACTTATTATCGAATATGGGCCTGTGGATCATAAAGCCAAAAGCCGAACACTGGGGCCCATAGCAATATTTAATTGCGACTCTTGGATCCTACCAGGGCCAGACCCGCGAAACTGCGATTGCGCAGCAGCGGTTGCTAGAAGTCTGTTCTTTGAGATACCTATTCCTGTCAGGAAGGTACAAGGTTACAATTGGTAAGACTTAACTTGGTCCTCGTGGTCGTCTTCTGTGCTCGCTCAATCAGTGCCTGGTTGAGGGTTTTAGGGATAATATATATATATAATAAAGGGGAATACGGGGCGTGGTCTGTTGGTATTCTCTGCAGACTTCAAGACACGCTCCCGGCAAAAGCAGCTCGCTGCGCGCGAAATATACACAAAAACGACTGCACGGGCAAAGCACGACACCATTCGCGGATGGCAAACGCAATTACAATAAAGACGGGTTGATTATTCAACAATTTAAATATAATCAAACGAGACCGTAAGCAGAGACCGTCGCACGCGCTCCGTCACAAATATTCTAGTGAAGTGTCAACAGTCAACTCAATCAAAAGCTGTCAAAGCGATGACAGACGAGCTGACACAGTGTTGCAACAAAATAACAAAAGAGTAACGGAACGTCCTACACTGTAAATCTATCTATTTTACTCTCTTATCCTATATGGACACTCTTTCTATCTAATCTCTTATTCTTCTCAATAAACTGATCAAGCACAAAACAGATTGGCCTCCTAGACCCAACTACAGAGTTCTCAGTAGAATATTCTTTCTGGAATGCGTCACGTTCTTCTCTAATGTTTGTCGAGAAGTTAGCTATGGATTTCTCATAGTAACTTCTGGCTTCTTCTTCATAGTTATGGATTTGAGATACTGGTTGCAATGTAGGTGGTATGTAATTGTCTCTTGCTTCTGTACGGAACGTTCTGAAAAATAATGAAATCAGTTATTTTCGTAACTGTGTTCATATTGGATTGACGTGGAATTGCGGAATGAAACACTTGAGTAGTAGATGTCGTATAATTACGGTAAAGGTACACTAAGAATGCAGATAAAGGAACTATTTCTAATACAACAACCGATTAAAAGAAAACGCGCGGCGGTTAGGAGCTCGGGCGCGCGCGTCGGTTCGAAAACGTGTCTCTGCGTGTACTCTGTTGCGTCGGAACTCGGAAGTTGGTCGGCGCGCGAGCGTTTCGGTTGCGTTATCGCTCTCCCTCTCTTATGCCTCGAGTGCATAGTCATTAAAGTGAGAGGGAAGGCATGCGCGGCGGCGTCCGGAAGTACGTAGGCTTGAATTATTTGCGACATTATTAAATAAAGTACTCTTTCGTATCTGTACTAGTTTTTAAAGTGACTGCAGTGGATTTGAGTTCGATTTCTAGGAATATATCAATAGCAGCCCGAGTATAGATACGCATCCGGGTTTGGACAATAGACTTGGCCATTATTACATTCCTTATAATCATAACGGGCAAAATATAGCCCTGTGTACTACCTATTCACCAATTCCTATTTCTAATAAAATAATAAAAATCCCGTAGAATTTACATTAAATATAGAGAGACATAGATATTTATCTATGTACATACTATAATTATTTCTTATATCTATTTATTATAATCTAATGTCTAACTTACTCTAGTATCCTATAACTTTTCTATAAAAAACAGCTTAATTTATTTTTTGTTTTATTTTGCCTGCCAATTCTTATTTAGTCACTGTTAAATAGCTACCCAGCTAATACGTACCCTGGTACCCATTTCAGTTTGTTATGAGTTCTTATTTCCCTGAAACCTTCCTTGAACTTTTCTCTATCGTAAACAGATTTTGGTCTGGGTACTGGCAGTCGCCATTCTGTTTCGGGTTTTGGCGTTCTTGTCTGAAAATGAAAATTTGTTTTGTTTAACATGGTTTCAGTCAATCCAGACCTTAGACTAAATAGTCTAGTATAACGTCACCTGCTATGACTGTCGATATCATTGATACACTAATGAAAATAAATTTCTAGATTTGCTGAACGTCGTACGAGTACATCCATTTATATGCGAACCTTGATAGGGTTTAGCAGCTTTTCTGTTCTGTGGTTTGGCCCACAAGGCGTTTTTTTTTAGATAATCTTTTATCTCAAACTTCATATTATGTCAAATCATTCCAATGATTAACTCACATAAGTTATATCCTTATAAGTGTAATAAGTGATGACATCCTTGTTGCACGAGGGTCTCTGCAACTGCTCAGCAGTGTACGGCCGGTGGTGTAGCTTGCTGGTTGACAGGTACGGGTCAAGGTACTTTTCGAAACCTTCGTGTGTCGTGTCTATGGGCTCTAGTTCTGTACGCCAGCTTGGTTCCAGGGGAAGCTGGGTGGATTAAATTCGATTATGAAAAAAATATTACAAGCAGGGTGGCAAACCAACTGCAATCAACAGCGATCACTACGTTGGTTGCCCATCAAATAAACCATGAAGAAAAATTGACAATAAAATAATATGATCTTGAGAGGAGGAAGGAAGAAATATTTAGTAAGTAGACCTAGGCAGGAAAGGACACATCTGTTTGAACAAGAAGTCAATGAAATGTTCGGACAAGAAAATGTTTTCTATATAAATGGTTCAGTACAGAGTCGAGTTATGCTTACTGGGTCCTGAGGTAGCCTTGTAGGAAGTTTGAACTGATTCTTATCTGTTATCAACCTTGGAGGAATGACTGGTGGAGTGTACCGACTCCTCATCTCTGTCGTGCCGTGTGCTGTGCATTGTGGTACTCTATCTTCAATCTGAAATTGTACAGGAGACTTGAATTTTGCCAGTAATATTTTTAAGAGAGCAGCTGCACTGAGTTGTTGAAATTAAAAGTTTAGATCTTTTTCTCATGCTTTTACAAAATTAACTAAAGGTTAGCGCGGAATATTGTGGTAGGTGCCTGGCTATTCAAAATAAGCATTGCTCAGGTTCTCTGTAGGGTATATAATAATATGTGCTGTGGGTTTGATCCATCGATATTTACACTTACACTAGGGAGGGAGGTTTGATCCCTCGATAGGTCAGACATAGTGACATCATTCAGATTTTGTCCGACCAGTATCTAGCTACTCCGACAGCTCTGTCATTCGCCACGTTCAAATCCCGTAAGGTGCATGAAGGGCAGTCAAGGAGGTGGGTCATATTGTGCGAAGGGGGGCATACTGGCACTGTGTTTTGGATGGGTCTATACTCCATTTGGCCAAATTGCATATTACAGTATATAGATATGGAAAACAGAGATAGACTAAAAAAAACTGAAAAAGGCCTCAGTGGGCTTCGTGAGAGTTCTTTACTCAAGCTTGATCGACGTAAACGTCATTTTGTATTGAAACTGGATAAGCACCGTCAGGGGGGTGACCATAAGCTCTTAGAGTAAGGTAATTTTGAGATCGCGTAAGTGACAGATGTATACAAGTCATATACATCGGTCCCTTACACACACTCAAAATAACATTACTCTAAGAGGTTATGGTCACCCCCCTGGTGACAGTAAGGGAAACCGCTCTTTTTTGTACTTATACAAATTGACATTAGAGAACGTTTACGTTACGCTATCGTATACGTACGTAAAAAGATCGGAATTAGGCCTTTGGTAGCAACAAAGGACTATATTAGGTTGGCTGCATACATGCTTGTATTTAACTTACCCGTCTAGGCTGCGGATAAACATACTCATTCTCCGTACACGACGTGTGTTTGTTGAACCGCTTAGTTTCAGGCAGTTTAAACCCGTAGTGTTCAGTCGTCTGCGACCTCGTCAGCTGTTTAGTTATGTTGTAGTCGCGAAAGTAGTTCTTCAGCTCCTCCACTGGAGTTCTCTGTTTAACACAATACTAATTATTTGTTAGTTGGTGCCTTATTGATTGCACAAACAATAATATAGGATTTGCCTTCTAAGATAAGGTTGCTAGGAAGTATCAGTTATCATCCCGCCAGCAGACGTCCAGTGCATTCCAAAACAAACATCGCCACAAAAAATCCGCCGGGTGCAGGAAGGACATAGGGATGATGAAAAAAAATATCTATATAGTCCGTCAATTAGATAACCTAAAAATATTGGACACGATTTTTTTTATTCTTATTTATTTGATAAAGCTTAAAATATGTGTCCAATATTATTTGGTAATCTCACTGACGGACTAAATAGAATTATTATTTTTCTACCCCGGCAGCATCCCTATTGGCAATGTGAAAAGTTTTCCGCTATCTATCCATACTTTTATTTACACATACATATCGACAATTATCTTGTCTGGCGTGTCTTGTTGTCCTGTACGCTACAAAAAGCGTAAAATTCGTAGCCGAATTGTGTGACAATTCTGTTTCCATTGCCATGAACACTTTAAAAAGAATAGTGGAACTAAAAATAAAATAGATATAATAAAATAGCGGAATCGGTATAAAATCTACACAAGTAGGTATAACATGTGAAGACCTATAACGATATTTTAGTATTAAGTAGCTAACATTTTTATTTAAAGTCTGTACTAAAGTAAAATAATTTACCGTCTCCTGCAAAACCTCTGGTAGATCTCTCCATTTTCGTCCAACTGTTTCACTGGAAACGCCCGCCCCTGGATGTTTCCTCACTGGATATTGAAGATGCACCCTGTCCCAATGAGGTACGGGTAACTTAATGGGATAATTTGCTTGCATAGTATGTTTTTCGTCAAGTGGGTACAACATGGTAGCTTGTAGGAAAGTGGCGTTATTTGTGGGAAGTGTGGTCGATGTTTGTAAGTATCATAGAAATATTGGAGTGGTTGCTATGGTTGCGCTTTTGTAAATTTGGGTTGTTTCAAGCTGTTTGCTTTTGGATTAGGGTGAAAATATTCGTGTAATATTATGTTAGTAACATCATCTTCCTGCCATGTCTCATGTTACTCAAAATATTTTTTTTTTTAATTTCATATAGACCTACATGGGCACTTATAAAAAGTCGACAAAAGGTGCACGGTTCGGGTTGGTCGTTTCCTATGGAGAAGAACCGGCAAGAAACTCCATGGTTACTCTTTTAAAAAATGGTTTGGTTTTACAATATTTACATGTTACAGCATTAGTACTTAGATATGGGGGGACAACGTAGGCCCGACAATAAGTCGTAAGAAAAACAAGAAAAAGATTTTTTATTATTTAAACAAAAGAAAATAAAATTAATTAAAAAGTTAACAAGCATCTAGAAGGCCTACAATGTTCACTCATTTACAATGCAACCTGTAAAAGAATCTATACAAAGGTAAAATAAAAAAAGACTAAATTTAACATGTGGCACAAATGTTATTATCAGTGCTGTAACTATTCTTAGCGAAGGGCTATGAAGATGATTGATGTAAACCATTGTACAAAGACTAATTAAAAGAAGGAAAAAAAAAACAAAAAAAATTAATGAGATTGAGAAAAGTTAGAGACATCTACATATTTGTGCCGTTTAAGAGTTACCAGGGAAGGCGCATGCGCAGAAGGAGCTAAACCCAAAATGTTTATCTTCAACGTAGTACTTGATTTTATAGAATAGAATAGAATAGACAATAATATGCAACTTATTATAAAAGTGTATACTGTTTATATGAAAAGACTTGCTAGTTTTATTTAATCTGAATTTGGGTATTACAATTTCGTGCTAACTGCGTCTATTTAAATTATGTAAGTCGCTTCTAGTTTTGAAAAGCCCTCGATTTTTGCAGACGTACAAAATACATTCCAAAATATAAAGTGAAGGTAGAGTCAGTATATCGATTTCTTTAATTTTTTCTCTAAGGGAGTCGCGAGGAACCATTTTATAGATTGCGCGGATTGCCCTCTTTTGTAAGATGAAAATTGAGTCAACATCTGCTGCTGATCCCCACAACAGAATGCCATAAGACATAATACTGTGGAAATAAGCATAGTATACTAGCCTAGCTGTGGCTACATTGGTTAACTGCCTGTATTTTCCTTACTGCAAATGCAGCTGAACTTAACCTACCCGAAAGAGTTCTAATGTTTTCGCCCCACTGCAACTTTGAATTGGTAGTAATCCCTAAGAGTTCCAGTTTATCCAGTTTTACATAAAACTTAAAGATTTTTGCCGTCAACATTTAAATTTAGGTCACGTTGTGGTACATTTGGTAAAGAGAACTAAAGACATTTAGTTTTTTCGCATTTAGTAAAAGATTGTTAGCTGCGAACCATTTTGTGAGAATAATAAGACTTTCTTTCAGCAAATAAAATTATATCCGATAATTTGGCCATCATAAAAGGAAGATCATTAATGTAAATTGTAAACAACAAAAAGGAAAGGGCCGAGAATTGAACCTTGGGGCACGCCCACCTTGACTAGAGACCCGGAGGACGTCGCCCCATTAACATTCACTTTTTGCTGTCTGTTTGATAAATATGAAAGCACAAGATCAGCTCGAATTCTGTAGTGGTGTAATTAACAGATCAGTGTGTTGTGGTCGACGCAGTCGAACGCTTTTAAGTTGAATGGTTTGAACAATGAAATGAGCTTACATTTTTCAGGTGAATTGACTAACAGATCTATATTTAAATCACCACAAACAAAAACTAATTTATTAACTAATTCAAGAAAAACAATGACAAGTTTGATGCTGGTGGCCTATAAACACACAATATATTATGCCCCTCGACCTCTACACATGCTACCTCACATATGCGATCAACAGAGTAACTCTACTAAAGTACTTGAGATGGATGCAACTAGTTTCTTTCTTTCATTTCTTCTTGTTGTCTGTCACTTTATCACTGAATACCATAATTAATATTGTAACATGTACAGGGCGTTGTGTACGGAATGAGAGTGTATTGGAGACAGTTTAGGTACACTGAGTCACCCCGATCACACGGTGGCGTTGATCAGAACAGTATTGGTAAAAGTCAACTTCATCCTAAACGGAACAAAAACAAAGGTTGCATGAACTTTGCATTTGGCATTGGAAAGTGTCGAGATCAGTAAAGTAAAAAGTCACCATTCTTAGCCAGCCTCGTCACAAGTCGCTGCGTTTTAACGTGTGGCTAGCAGCTGCGGATCACAAGGTCCCTGGTCCAAACTGGGATTTTCTATAAAGTTTTTAAAAGCTTCCTTCTAGTTCTCGCCTTTGTAGCGTATTCTGAAATTAGCATGGATTGAAATTGGAATTGATTATTTCAAATCAGATTTCAATTCAAATGTATAAATAATTCAGGGTTAGTTGATTACTGAACAGTATTTAATCGATGTTTTGGACACGGTTTTGGTCGGCATACCTAAGCACCGGAACCAACATAGCCCGAAGAATTGACAAACTTAAGTGGCAGTGGGCAGGGCACATTGCTCGCAGAACGGATGGGGCAGAAAAGCTTTGGAGTGGCGACCGCAAACCGGAAGACGTTGCGTTGGAAGGCTTCCCAGTCCACTAGGTGGACCGATGACCTGGTGAAGAATGCGGGGATTCGCTCGATGCGGGACGCTCGGGACCGGTCAATGTGGCGACTCTTGGGGGAAGCCTATGTCCAGCAGTGGACATCTTTCGGCTGATATGATGATGATGCCCCAACACATTGGATTTCACCCAACCGGTGTTTCGATTTGAACGCGGAAAGGGGAATAATCTCCGTGCCTCATCGAGCTTGTATATCCATCGGTTCTTGGCTTGAACTTCCTCCGGTTGTGTCGGATAGCCGTCCCATCAAATAATGAGGGTGGTCCAAATGGTAAAAAACAGAAACGCCTAGGCGGCTAGGGGCTGGTAGAGACGGTGTTGTGATTTTTATACATTCTAAGCAAGCCTGTCAGTGAGAATCACTGTTTACTCATAAGTAGTGATGGCTCCAGCAAATACAGACTCTTACTATGGCAGTCGAAAATTCTTCATTGATATTTATAGTAATTGCGACCCCAAACGTCTGTAGCGCGGCGACTCCGTGCTCTGTGATCTGACTCTGTGAATTAGTCCATCATCATAATTATCAGCCTTTTAATGTTGCCAATACTGGGACACAGGCCTCCACTCTGTGAGAGGGAAAATGTCGTAATCCACCACGCGGGCCCAGTGCTGGTAGGTGGATGTCACATGTCTTCAAATTTTTGGTTCCAGAGGACATGCCGGTTTCCTCACGATGTTTTCCTTTACCGTTTTGAGAGCAGTGGTGACGAAATAATTTACACAAAGTAAAGCGCCTGCCTGGGTTCGAACCCATGACCTACAACTTATAAGTCACGGCTGTTACCACTGGACCACCACTGCTCTCTGTTCTGTGGGTAAGATGAAGTAAATAATAAAACACCATGAATAAATTTGGTAAAAATCCATTTACTCCTTCACAATATGACTGAAAACTTTATCAAAACACAATTTACGTGTTTTACAACTAACGTTAATAAGAGTGACGTAATAAATACAAATGGCGCCTTACACGCGCGTTGACGGTCACATATTCAGAATCAATTATTGCCTACCCTCACTAATGTACTGGTTTAAAAGTACGAGTCTTGGAGAAATGTTCTAATGAATGAAGATTTCCTTAAAGTATACAGGATGAAAAAGGAAAAAGTATACAGGAAACCATGTCACATCTACTTATCGACACTGGGCGGTGCCCACTCCCTCTCGAAGAGAAAAAGCACCACCCGTGGGCACATTAATAGACTGATTTTGCTTATTCTATATGAGAGAGTTTTTTATCGATCTCTAAGCCCGAGTTTTTGACCTCTAAATTATCGCAGAATTAATGTGACAGATTGTCAAATATGCGTTATCTGCTGTGGTTGGTTGAATTAATGTTCAACAGCCAATCACAGCAGATAACGCGTGCTTGACAATTTATCACATTAATTCTGCGATAATTTAGAGGTGAGAAACTTGTCCTAAGGCAGCTAATCCTACCGATAGGAATTTTATGACATTCTAAGACATCCTAAAGTTCATGAAACCGCAATCACTCTCTATCTCAATGAAAAAGATTCTTACTAATAAGACTAATTAGTTTCAGTCTTTAAATAATGAAATAATGAGGAGTGGATATGATGAATAAGATCGTATTGTAAGTCAGACTGATAACCCTTAGGGTTTATCTCATCTTCCATGGAAAGAAGGCGAAAAATCCCTAACCCCGAGTTTCTCAGCTCAAATGATTGAATTTTCAACAGCCAATCACAGCAGATAACGCGTGCTTGACAATTTGTCACATTAATTCTGCGATAATTTAGAGCTGAGGAACTCGGGGTAAGCCTCGAAAGAGGCAGAGGTAATAAGATAGGATGAACTACAAATAGATATAAAATATGGAGTAGGTATAATGTTAGATATACAAAACTACGGAAAGAAAATATGCAAATGGTGACGTAAGGACCAGTCGTCCATACTTTGTGTAATATTTACTATATTACTGGTTTTATGGCGGTCGTAAACAGTTTAAATATTGGCAGCAAAGGGTCCTCGAGAGCCTTGGTTGGCAGTGGTATAGAGGTAGGTATATTATTTCTACATCTACATAAAATATGTTACTTCAATCATTTCTCCAAATCGTACGAAACTGTTCTGATTGCAGTGTCTGTTAATATGGAATTATATACGAACTACAAAAATATTGTCCGTGATGAAATGTAAAGGCAATGTTTCATCTGAATACGTTTTAAATAACGGGTAAATTTTAGCAAGTATTTGCATATTTATCTACAGTTTATCAAGATTAGAAAAAAAAGTTATGGAAACAGCAATCTCACTATAATCTACCCTTTATTAAGCTAACATTTTTTGTTAGTTAGTTACCCTAATATTACATATAAATAAATTATATTAAGAAACAGCTCTACGAATATACAAAAATTAATACAAAACCTTACAGTATTACTAATTAATACGATTAACATCACAGTTCATAAACAAGTTAGTAAGAGTTAAAATATGTATAGATACTTCAAAAGTAAATTTTACCACTAGAAATTTTTAAAGAAATACTTAGGTAAATTTTATTATACTAAAACAACAATTTGGTGAGTTTATTTAGTGTAGGTACCTACGAGACGAAATTTAGGAACATACAAACGCACACTTGGAGAAAATAAACACCGTCTTTTTAAGACAGTTAAAGAGTCCCTGACTGCGATCATCGAGTCAGGAGTAGGTACTACACAATACAATAAAAAAAATGGTGAACATTTGATCCATACTTCACATTCAACCGTCGAATGATACCTCCCCACACGATACAAAATGTACAAAATCTGGGAGTCACATCCCGAAACTTCAGTCAGATTATAATAATATAAAATTAGGTACTTATATATTACTGAGTAAAAAAGCTACAGTTATATATGACATTAGTATGCTCGTTGAGTAGCGACGCTTTAAAAATACTGCCTATAAGCGATGTACTTATAAATAAGATAAGCTTAGAAAATGTTCGCACTTACAAAATCAGTTGAATAAAATATCACTTTGATTTTATTGTTAAGGTGATAAAAATATAGTTTCTCATTCGTTCTCGATATAATTTTGATGACTTATTAATAATGAGCATGATTTGACAACCTACTGTTCGAGGATTTACTATACTTCTTATCAGATAGCTTGATGTCTGCGACATATGTCAAACTGACGTATACGTTATTGTTACTGTATTGATATTGACAGCTGTCACAGAGATCAAACTATCTTTTATGAAGTATACACGTTCAAAATGACTGCGCACATCAAGTGCAAACGAGCTCACTCCCCCCTACCAGCGCAGCCCCCCGCGTTGGCGTCGTGCGCCAATAGAAAGAGTCGAACGTCAGGGTAACATTGACAGCTCCAAGTGCACAGTTTAAACCGTAGTATTCATGATTTTTAAGTGTGTTTCTTTACTTTCTATTGCTAAGAGATTTCTGTCGCTTCTTATTGCTAGGTGTTATTGGGACAAGCAGTCTAGGGGTATGATAGTAAAGCCTGCTGCGGCCAGGCGATCTTCGCATCTATTCTTCTGTAGGCCAGGGTGAAGTTCTGTCCACTCTTCTCTGACATCACTTCTTGAGGGCAATCGTTTTCGTTCAGCATTGTTTCTGTAAGAATGAAAACACAAATTTAGTTTATGTCGCATAAGGAACACAGTTTTATTTAGATAGCCTCGTCTAAAGCCGCGTTTCCACTGACGCGGAGCTTGGCGGAGAGGAGCGGAGACGTGCGGAAGTGACCAATTACAATGGTTGAAATCCTCGTCGCGCCACTCGTCTCGTCTGTGATTGGACGATTCCTGCACGTCATCGCTCCTCTCCGCGTCAGTGGAAACGCGGCCTTAGAGGACTTTCAACCCAATTATCACAATATCATTGCAACTACAATTGTAAATTTTCACCTAAGGCTCATCATTTCATCATCATCATCATTTCAGCCGAAAGACGTCCACTGCTGGACAAAGGCCTCCCCCAGGCGTCGCCACATTGACCGATCCCGTGCGTCTCGCATCCAGTGCCTGCCCGCAACCTTAACTAGGTCATCGGTCCACCTAGTGGGAGGCCTTCCAACGTATGGTCTTCCGGTTCGCGGCGGCGGCGGTGGTACCTAAGGCTCAAGTCGCGGGAATTGGAGGCAAAATGTGTTATTGTGGTTTTATAGCCTTACGTAAGACACGAGGAACAGCGATTTTTTTGATGGCTTAAGACCTTTCTTAAAAGGCTCCTTACTGTGCCAGTATGGTCCCTTAACTGGAATCCGGTCATCTGTCCATTCATCCGAATCGGATTAAAACAATGGTAATTTCTATTGTCTGCTTATTGACACTTGAAGGTTTATACTGTCCCACTGCAGGACTCCTTTTCCTCCTTCCACTTTATCCGGTCTATTGCAATTTGGCGCAATCCTTTGAGAAGTAGTCCAGCTCATCCAGCCAACTCTTTCCGAGCCTACCGTGTTATCGTTTTCTGGCGTTTGGGATATAAGAAATTAATAAAAAAATAACATACCATGGCCATCATGCAGAGCAAACAACGCGTAATCCTGCGGGTTGGTAATGGCGGCGGCGTGAGCGAGCGCGCGGCACAGGTCGCGAGCGCGCGCGCCCGGGCGGCACGGCACCGGCACGCGCCGGATGGAGCCGCGGCACTCGTCCGGCAGCACCACGCGCACCACGGCCACGGAGCATTGTTCACGGTTCGTGTCCATTGAGCCGCGACGCCAGCTCTGAGGAACAAAAGTTTGGTTAGCCACAAGAGAAACCTTCCATTCAAATGGAATTGATCCTATTATTTTCCGTGTCCCCAAGTAACTATTGAAAAATTGATCTATGTTGCTAATGGCGTGTAAATATCTAATTTACTTTTGAGCCATAAATTTCCGGATGTGAAGCCCAAAATCAGACATCCGATGTAACTTGCGAAGTTACTTAGAGGTAAGGAAGGTAAGGAAGGTAAGGAAGGTAAGGAAGGTAAGGAAGGTAAGGAAGGTAAGGAAGGTAAGGAAGGTAAGGAAGGTAAGGAAGGTAAGGAGGGTAAGGAAGGTAAGGAAGGTAAGGAAGGTAAGGAAGGTAAGGAAGGTAAGGAAGGTAAGGAAGGTAAGGAAGGTAAGGAAGGTAAGGAAGGTAAGGAAGGTAAGGAAGGTAAGGAAGGTAAGGAAGGTAAGGAAGGTAAGGAAGGTAAGGAAGGTAAGGAAGGTAAGGAAGGTAAGGAAGGTAAGGAAGGTAAGGAAGGTAAGGAAGGTAAGGAAGGTAAGGAAGGTAAGGAAGGTAAGGAAGGTAAGGAAGGTAAGGAAGGTAAGGAAGGTAAGGAAGGTAAGGAAGGTAAGGAAGGTAAGGAAGGTAAGGAAGGTAAGGAAGGTAAGGATGGTAAGGAAGGTAAGGATGGTAAGGAAGGTAAGGAAGGAGAAGGTACTCATCCATATACATATGTCTCTAATAACCAAATAATAATCTTAAAACAGTGCTGAATATTCTCAGCACCAATACACTGTTTTTATACACAATACTTACAGGTGTAGTACTATCCGGCTGTGGTTCAGGAGCAAGTCTCTTCAACACTGCCACGGCAGAAAACAGAGCAGTCAGGTAGTATCCTCCTTCACCAGCCAGTAATGCTGCTGGTAGTAGTCCTGCCATCAACTCCGCTTCAAGTTCAGCACAGACCAGCCGGCTTCGGGCGATGGTCCACGCGAGGACCGGGAGGAGATCATCTGCACCAACACTGCGTTCGCCACGAATCTGACAAAAAAATGTATAATGTGTTTAACTTTGGTGCTGTATAGTGGGATTATAAGAACGGGGGTAAGCAGATCAATAGTCTTATTGCGTTACTTTTTTTAGAGCTCTAAGCAAGTACGATATAATTATTCACTGTTTTATATGTTTTATTAATCTCTGCTAGACAGAGTAAATCCCACAATTAATACAGTTCAATAGTCAAAAGAAAAAGAGTGAAAGAGTATGCAATCAATTCCTTGAATTGAATTTATATGTCTAGTCAATTAGCTGCAGATAAAGTAGCAAGCAGTTACTTTTTTCGAAACAAAATTGTGCTGCTGGATTACTATTTTTAATGGGTACTGGAAGGGAACATTTTTGAAAATAATATTACGAAATTAAGTGAGTCTGCCATGTGTCTACTTGTCTAGCATATCTAAGTGAAATGTTGAATAAAAATATTATAATTATAGCCCTTATCTTATCTGAGTGAAAGTTGAGATTCTAAATAATGAGAGATACTTAAGGTGATGCTATATCGGTGACCTAGTACGAGTAGACATAAAGTAAACATAGCTTGGTATACTTACAGCATTAAACATAACAGATATGGCGGCTAGGAGGTTCTCCAGCTTGTCGAGAGGAGAGTCAGCCTCCTGCATCTTGAGGAAATGCTTCGAGATCACGGCCAACACTGCCGATGATGGTACTTTAGTCGATTCCTGAAAGAAAATCTAGATATTAACACTAGTAGTGCTCTCAACCTAACTCACTTAGATAAAGAAAAGTACAACCCTGAACAATTCAACAAAATAATAATTGTGGAACATGAAACAAAATCTACCATCATAATCTATTTAATTATAGACTTGTTGCTGGTAGAAAAAGAAAAGAGAGTTTGCACATATTCGTAACTAGAAATAAAAAATAAACAATCCATCAGGAAAATACAGGCCGTAACAAAAGTTTGTCCAAGGCACATGTATGAAAATCTACAGGACAAGCCAATAAACACTAATCCTCATCCTTGTCACATAAGAAACCAATTCACCTTTTAGTATTTCACAATATTAGATACCTTTATGCCCAGCTGCAACGGCGTAGCATGTTGCGCTCGCTCGATGGCAGCGTGTAGACGCCGCACATCAGCTGAGTGCCAAGCTGCCAGTAACGTGTAAAGGCGTGCGCGTAGCGGTCGTACGACCAATCGGTGCATCACCCCTTCTAGTATGGCGTCTAGGTTCAGGAACTCGGTTGGTTTTAGCTGGAAAAAGAATATTAACGTTATTAGAATTGGTCCTTTTGTATGTTGTAATTTAAGGTTTCCTTTTGTGTAGGTGCGTTTTGGGAATGAGACTTCTCAACTTTTTACTTTTCACTTTGATTATTATGAATTTGTTTGTTATCGGACAGATTTACGGAACACCACGCATATTTTAAAAGTTAAATAAATGACGGTTTTACCTTGAGTCGTTCTTTTTCAACTTCTTTCTCAAACTCCCTCTCGCCGTGTTTCACCAGATAGTTTTTCATTCCTGACATAAACTGCCTCATGTTTCGCATCATCACCTGTAAACCAAACATTTTTTTTTTTTGTAAAATAAAGATGAATGTTTAGAGCTTTAGGTGGGAATTTCTGCCAGTTGTGTTTGGGGTCTGCACCACAATATCCCCATAGGCATTATCGACCAGATAAAATATTGTTGCCATGTAAGGTAATATTGTCTATTGTGCCTAAAATTATAATTTGATATTAATAAAATCTTCTTTTTTTTTCATTTACTTGGGCACTTATAAATCGTCGACAAAAGGTGCAATAATAATATTATCTTACCTGCGGACTAGTATCTTTAGAATCAAGCGTGCACGCGATAAAGTTGTCGATGTTCTGCGCAAAGGTCGTGCTCTTGTCCTGCGCAAGGTGTAACGCGTACGCTCGCAGCGCTGCACCCGCACCGCGGGTTTGACGACCGCCGCGTAGGGCACGCACTCGACCCGCTGCTGCTTGGAGAAAAGAAAATAATAAATTACAGATTTTTCTCTTTATTTACAGCGAAGAGGCCTGTGCCCCAGCAGTAATAACATTAAAAACAAGCCCAGTGCGAGTCTGACTCGCGCACATACGGTTCCGTAAAATAGCTTTATTCATCAAAATAAATAGGTAACATTGCTAAGGCTCTTAAACAATAAAAGCACCGAAAATTGCTCTAAAGAGTGGTATATTCGTCTAGCTCTAGAGTTCTTTGTTACGGTGTTCCGCAGGGTTCTGTGCTGGGACCCTTGCTGTTCATTTGCTACATAATTTTTTCCCAAGTAATCATGCACCAAATGTCCTTATTTGCTGATGACAGCACAGTTGTATACTAGTAGTAATACAGAAATATTTTGACATAGGCAAAATTGTGAAATGTGAATAAGCACCTAGCAGCTTGGCCTTATATTTTGGGGTAATGCGATTAAGGTTGAGCAGGTATCAATAGCACAGAAATAATGTATTCGAGTCATAAGTAAAATATAAAGAAAGGATTCATGCAAGCCTCATTTCCAAAACTTAAAAATATTGACTGTACCATCACTTCATGTCTTTGTGAAAAACAACAAGTTTTTGTATAAGTCTTTCGAAAGTTAGCGGCGCTGAAAAGTTGCAATCATTAAGCACTAAAACCAAATGTATGTACAATAGTATTTATGCAATGGCTCCAAAGCTTTATACCCTGATCAAATTGTGTCAAGCAGTAACATGAATGAGTTTACAACGTAAGCTTTTTAAATTAATGTCAAGGCGTATTATTCTGTTAATGAATATCTTAATGATACATAAAATAATATTTAAATGTTTATATCTGTTTGTATAATTAAAATGTTACTCGCATATGTTAATGATATTCTAATTTGGAATTTCGGAAATTGAAATTTGTATTTCAATTATTATTGTATTACGAAATTGTGTGTGTGATCTGTTATTGTTTGACATGAAATTGTGACATCTACTTACTCTTTATCTATTGACTTAATTTTTTGTTTTTTTTTTTTGTTAATGTGACATTCGATTACCTCTATATGCCCAATATTTTGTGTGCCTTCTGGCGGGACATATTATGGACCAATATTTATTTATTTATAACATCTGTTATTTAACCCTATGTTCACAAATTGAATAAATGAATTTGAACGAAGGGACAAACTTAACATTGCTGTTCTAAAACTGTTGTCCCCATGCATCAATACATAAAATTTTACTTTTAAAGTACATTTTATAAGTTGGTCGACTATTAGTCGTAAACTTGTAAAGCCTACTTAGCTATGATGGTTTCTCTTTTAATTTCGATATATATACTACAGCCGTGTTTTTTTTACATAACCAATAGCAACCATGTAGCTGGCACGGGGGGAGACACTTGTCTCTTACAAAAAATTGCAATTTAAAGCTTAATTTTATGCAAACGGATCCCTGAAACAAAAAATGGTTTTCACAGACCCATAATACGTTTGAACGGCCTATCCAACCATACCACACCATGGCATAGTTGAAAAAAAACATCCCCACTTTACGTGTACAGGAGGTACCCTGAAACAGTTTTATTTTCCCACTTTGTCGGCGTTATTAATATATTATGTATATTCATGACAAATCAAAGTTTTCTAGTACTAACAGTCTCTGAGCTAAGCTAATGGCTAAGATGGATGGGCGGACAGACAGACATGGTGAAACTATAAGGGTGCCTTGTTGACTACGGAACCCTAAAAAGGCTGATGATGATGAATCTTTTTTTTCCGATGGGTTACACAGAGGTGTACCTACACTACATACATCCGCCAATTATGTTTCTGTTTTTTTAATTGAAAAACGTTACTAATGTATAATAAACTATAATTTCAAAGGCAGTTGATAAAATTTTCTATAAAACGTTTTTTATTTCAAAAATGTTTACTTCTATAGTTTAGGAGAAATTGCGATTTCTTACGTGTGGTACTAAATTTTGAAGGCCAGTTATATCTAATGGAATCAGATATTTAGTTAGCCTTTGAATAACAAAGTACAAAATTCAACATACACGATGGATGCACGTCGGAAATAATGACCTCATAAACTACATAGATACACAGATAACATTATATATTATTGTAATGTGTGCGAACATTAGACCGAGAGATTTTTCGACCCATATCTGCACACTCGGTTCACACCCTGTATCATTCGATAGTGACTCAGTATTGTGATAAATTAATATGTTCTGTTTTCCATATTTTGCAACTATGTTATCATTCTCAGCTTAGTATTTAAAATTGTGGAGTATTTTCTTGCACTTCTTGAAAGGAAACATTCTCAATAATTTTATAACACATAAGTTAGTAAAATTTGCAATACCTACCATTATCTGGGTCATTATTTTTGCAATAACGACTCTTAATGATATGTATAGTCCAAAAATATTCTTGGAAACCAGTTAACTCGCTAGTGAATTGAAAACCATTACATACGCAGAAACTATGTCTTCTTCTTGTTCGTATATATTGTCATACCCACCAACCTTTTATGACTAGTGCGCACCTGGCGTTTTTGTAGGACATCACTAATCGTGTTCATGCATGTTCTTCTAGAGCCTCCCCTCCTACACATTTAAGTTAAATATTGATAGACTAACAACAGATAATTGAAAACCCTAAGCAAAGTAATTAAACCCTAATTGTTATAATATAAGACGAATTAACATATAATTAGTAGTTGTTGTTACACTAAAGTGATATATTTATTGTCCCAACCTCATTCCGACGATAAATTACAGACAACTTTAATCTAAGAACAGCACAAAATTAATATTTGAAATGAAACTATTATTACCTACATAAGTACATGTTAGTGGAGGCAAATGGTTCAAGAAGATCTTCTTCGCAAGGGTTCGGGACTTCGACTACTTCTTCAGTCTTACATATTTTAAAATATTTCACTTTATGATACAGGAGCCGCCAAAATCTTTTGAAACAGTTCAGTACTCTTCGAAATGCACTTGAACGTCCGTTACGTTGCTCAGTTTCGCAGGAACTCCTTTCGTGGCAGTGGCAGTTTGGCGGTTTAGCTACTACTTCGGCTCGTCTCCTATTGACACTCCTCTCTGCCAATGATTTGCATAGATCTGTCAGTCTATCCGATTTCTTCAGACGTCGTTGGAACCTAGGCTCCATGAACTGTTTTCGGGTGATGATCACCCAATCGCTTTCGTAAACAAATTCGTTTAAGGAATCTGCTCTGAAATTCTTGATGGTGGTCAACATGTACACGTCACTATTCACTGGCACATACACATCCAATACTTCCAAAGCTTCCTCGCCGACCGGAACTTCTTCATCAAGAGGTATGAAGTGTTTCATTGAATCATTTTTTGTCAACCAGGGCACTATGTTGCTGGGGCCTGGCGTATCTTCAGTCGACTTCTCGCACTTTCCTTGGAACCACTTTTTGAACCACTTCATGACTAATCACCTTGCGGTTCTTGCCCGCTTGAACAAAAGACTTAAATCGGTGGTTTCTCATTCACACAGGGAGCGGCTTACTTCTAATGCTGTTCCAACGCGGTTTGGAAAGCGACTGTCACTGCACTTGCTCGGGCACTGACTATCTCTGAGAATTTCACGGCACGCGCAGACCTTTGCCCTTTAGCCATAATTAATTTATTTGCAGAGCTAATGTAGTAACAGATAACAGATGCGCGCCGCGGTCCTATTGTGTGTGCTCTATGGCTCCAGTAAGTTAATTAATTTGATATTGAAGTGTTATAATTGATTAATTACATATCCGTCTGCAGTGTGCAGAGAACATCTGTGATTTTGCGTCGAATGATACGGGTGAAACACTGCAACTAGATATTGTATTATTACTGTATTGGAATGAAACAAATATTGGGACCGAACGGGACTGGTAAAAGTAATGACCGAAAACTGACTTTTAAATTCACTTGTCTGTATTGTTTAGAGAAGATTTAGAAGTGACTCTACCATTTTAGTGTAATCTAAATGAGTGGAGCATTATCAGAGCGTGCTCTATATTAAAATGTATTTACACAGTGTGTTATGAGTTTGTTGTATAACATGAGTAAATAATTGAACTTGACGACACGTGCAGTGACGTAGTATTTCATCTTCAATGGAAAGAAATGGTTCAGTAAGTTATCAAAAGAGCATAGAACTAGGTGAATAAGCAAGTTTGTATAAAATCACGCGAAGGAAGTAATAATAATTATTTGATGAGGCCATTTGCACTGCAGTGAATCATCTTTCTTGTAAATATATGCTTTAAATGCTATTCAAATGCCGCCTTCTTTTCAATGCAATGTCTTACAGTTTTAATAACGGTAATAACTCACCCAGTAAAGGATCTAGTCGGTCCCTGAAGCTCTTTGCCCTGGTGGCAACTGTTGGTCCTCGCCTCGGGATAGGAGACTCCCATTCACATGGCTCCTCCTAAAAATATAAAATATATAATTTATACAAGGGTAACTCACCTAAATTAGTAATAGTACAAATATGTAATGTAAAATATGTAAAAAAAAAAAAACTAATAACAATTGATTTTACCGTCCATTCGGAAATGTAGCTTGTTGTGGAGAAGAATGGACAAGAAACTCCACAGTTACTCTTTTAAAAAAAAAGTGTTTTACAAGTATTTGGTTACATTATCTTGTTGAAAAAAAAAAATACATATATGTGAGAACGATGTAAAAAAATAAAAGTAACGCACTTAAAAGCTTCTACAGTAAAACAAACAATTAAAAATACAATAAATAGGTAATTAAAAACAGGCGGAGGCAGCTAAGTTATGACCAATCCTAACTGTTGGCGCCCGTTCACGAACGTAACACATGGATCGGCACCACTCAGCTCAACCATCATGAAGGGAACCGAATGATCCAACACATGTGCCACCATCAGACAGACATTAGAGAGAGCACACTATCACCTGCCAGGGCACACTGAAGTCAACGAACGACACAAAGGTACAGCAAATGGTAGATTTACAGTTGGTACATAGTACTCACATATGTGCTGTGCAGTTATATAATACAAAAATAAATTGAGTTTATACAACACAAATACATTCATACAGTCTTCAGCAGGTCCAACAATACTTCAGAACTTTTCTGCTTATAACTTGTTATTGTGCCCTAGTGACTGTGGAGCTGGCCTAGCGTTGAGCCAAGCATTTTTATCAGCGATGTAATCCCTCAACTTGGAATATGCCTGCCTGCATAGTGTGCGTTTTATAAAAGTTTTGAATTTCGCCTCATTCAGTTCTAGAATGTGAGGCGGTATTTTATTGTAATATTTTATACAGTACCCAATAAAATATGACGCTACTTTTGCCAGCCTGAAACCTGGTTGAATTAATTGGTTCCTATTTCTAGTAACATAACTATGTCTATCGCTGTTTTTACTAAAAAGATGTAAATTCTTTCTTACGTACATGATGTTTTCGTAAATATATTGACAAGGTACCGTCATGATGTTAATGTCCTAAAACAGTTACCTTAGAGAATCGCGCCGGCGAAGATTGTATATCGCTCTGATGGCTCGTTTTTGCAGAATAAAAATTGACTGAATGTCTGCAGCCCTTCCCCATAGTAATATACCGAAAGACATTATGCTATGAAAGTAACTAAAATAGACCGGCCTCGCGGTATCTACATCAGTAAATTGACGAATTTTTCTAACAGCATAAGCTGCCGAACTTAACCGCCCGCAAGTGATATTATATGAGGACCCCATTGTAACCTTGCATCTAGCATGATCCCCAGGAAAACCTTTTTGTCGACGAATTCTAGCTTCTCGATAATGTCACAATCATAACTTTTGACATTTGGCGAGACCAATTTTACACACTTAGTTTTTTTAGCATTTAAAACAAAATTATTAGCAGTGAACCAATTCAGAACTTGCTGCAATGCATTATTTACGTCGACAACGTTACTCGTACGTCTATTTATCTTAAAAATCAAAGAAGTGTCGTCAGCAAATAACACCAGAACACATACAATAACAATACACATAAAGGGGTCATGCTCCAATTAATTCTTTTGCGTGGCTATCAATTTGCCTGGTGATAAAGAACACGTTTCATGAATTTCTGTAGTCACTAAATAAAGATAAAAACTTGTTTCAATATTTCCCAAGATAAACATTTATTCGTCAAACATGAAAAGAAAACGACTACATTATACCAGTGTTACATTTACTTGAAAAGGTAGTTTGGTTCTGCAGAAGGTTTTTTCGATTCGGTAATACTTACATTATCATAGAGTTGGTGACCGTTCGATGGAGGTAGCAATCCATCCCACTGCGAGCTATCCCAAGGTTCAGAAAACACTGTCCCATCGTCGCTTGCCTGTGAAAGAGATACCGCTTTTTATTGACCAAACAACATAGCTATTAAAGACAGATTCATTTATTTCACACCGTATTATACAGAAACGATATTTTAATAGAGAGATATGAAGCAATTTCTTCAGCAGTTAAAGATATTTCTCAGTTATATTCGATATTTAATGCTTCTGCTTTGATTGCCTCGCATTTATATAGCCAGGATTGACCCACCGCTGAGCAAAGGCCTCCGCATCTTTCCAGACACTCTTTTAAAACATTGTAGTTTCACAAATAATTACCTGTTCAGATAAAGGTCTCAGATCGTGTACGTTGTCGTAACACGAAGCTCTTGGTGGCGATCTCACTTCCTCTGGTAGCATCGTCGGTTCTGCATTCAGCCGCAAATCAGGGAATCTGTTAAAGACAATTTGTTGTTGTAGCTCTTTATAAGCTGATCATTTTACGGTTAATATAAGTTTCCCGCACCCATTTCCCCGAAAATAAAGATAAAACTTGAGGTCTATAGTTAGATGTTTTTAAGTATTTATAACGTCCGATTTAATATTGACCATCTCATTAGAAGAGTTGATAAGTTTTATTTATTTATTTAAATTAAGTACAGCCATTTCATATGCATTACAAATGATAAGAACATTCTGGACTCAATTAAGGTTTACAAAGCGCAATTTTAGTCTTTAATATTAAGGAGAATGCGAAAAATTGGTCCATGTGACCAACAGGAACGTGATTCATATTTTTTGAAGGAGGTTTTTAAGCATTCCATTTTATGCCATGAAAACTTTGCTCAATTGTGTCCCAGTTTTGAAATATAGAGGTAAACGTACCCATAAAGCTTATCCTATCTGAAAGGGCTTCTAAAGATCTCTATTTTTTGTTATGATATAAGCTAAGATCGATTATTGCCCAGTTCCTAAATAGGTAATTATGAATAAAAAACAATAATTAAAGAAGATCTAATGAACCAAAAGTAATGACGTTTGTGTTTTCAAAAAAAATATTTTATGTTCTTGAAGTTATTGTCAATTATGTCCAGCAGCCGTATTGCGTAAGTGAATACGGCAACGCAAAGAGTTTGATGGATATCCAATCGACCAATCACATGCGAGATGAATGACGGGATGTGGATTTCCGTCTATGTGATTGATTGATACGGGTGCAGGTTTTGAAATATATAGGTCATAGGAGTCTACTTGGACATTATTCGACGAGTTCAAAAGGACCGAGTAAGCAAAAGTAATGAGATTCATATTATCTAAAAAGGCTTTTTATGCACTACATTTTATGCTAAGAAGCTAGGACAAACTATGTGCCCGTTCTGAAATATTAGAGTAAACTGACACGGTGATTCTTCGATGAGTTAAGACAGACCGCGTAAAAAAAAAACACCAACAAGGCAAAGATTGAACAAAAAACACCAACACGGCAAAAAAAAAATCAGCAAAGGCTTCTTAAGTTCGATATTTTATGTTATTGAAGCTAATGTTAATTGTGCCCCAGTTCTGAAATATTAGGGTGAACGTACACTGATATTAATATTATGACGAGTTAAGACATATCGATTAACCAAGAGCAGTGAAACAAATATTGTCTTATTGGCCTTTTTAGTAATGCATTTATGCCAAGGAAACTAAGACCAATTATGTCCCAGTTCTGAAATATTAGTGTAAACGTACACTGATATAATTCGCTGAGTTATTATTGATCAAGTAACCAACAGCACTGAGACACATATAATCTAAAAGGGTTCTCTCTGTACTTAGTTTTTTGCTAAAGAAGCTAAGACCAAGTGTCTCAGTTCCGAAGTATTAGGGTAAACATACAAGGATATTATTCTATGAGTTATGACTGATTGGTAAACAACAGCAGTAAGATTAATTTTATCTTTAAGGGCTTTTGTATGTAATTAATCTTATGGTAAGAAAGCTGATACCAATTGTGTTCCAGTTATGAAATATTCAGGTGAACTAATAATGGCATTATTCGATAAGTTAAGACAGGCCACGTAACCAACACTGACAATAATCATATTTTCTGGAAGTCCTATTATAGAAGGAAGAGCTACTTTATTGTTATGAAAACTTAGGTTAATTAAGTCACAGTTCAGAAATATTGTAAACTAGCTTCTGCAGTTTCGCCCGCGTGTATTATACGTATAAACCTTTCTCTTGAATCACTCTATCTATCTATTAAAAAAAACCGCATCAAAATCCGTTGCGTAGTTTAAAGATCTAAGCAAGTTTTATACTATGTAGTGTACACCAGCATTATTTCGTGAGTAGGGTGAAGATACTTCTTTTTTTGCATTATGATTTGTATAATAACAACTTATTACTTAAATTACCATTCCACCAAAGGACACAAAAAGAAAATAACAATTTAGGAATAAAATATGGAAAAAGAAAGTTCTCAGATACATTTTTCACTTAAATTGATGTAAAATAGAATATTTGGGAGATGACGGTTCCATCAATACTAATTTCAACTCTGTTGGAAGGTTAGACCAGATTCCATAAAAAATTGTCCAACCTTCTTTAAAATACATGCATCAAAATTATTATTTGATAAGTTATTCAATTTAATTCATAATTCAATTTAAAAAATAAGTTAAAACTTTAAAAATAGATTAAAACCAGTAATAATAATTAGTTAATAAGAATAATTAGTTTTGATGAACTCTTACCGTTGTGCAACCACTTGATGAACAGTGAAGTGCTGAGTACCATCATCAACTGCACTCAGTCGACACTCCTGTTCAGCCAGCGACGGGAACGTACCGCTCTCACTGTTAGTACCTTCATCGTTTTTATCTGAAAGCAAATGCAACATCCATGTTAATTTTACTGTTGCTATTGCAATTGTGTTTTTATTCATATTTGTATGTGCAAGATAAAGAGCTAATGACAGACAAAATAAACCAAAAAAATCTAAGGGGCCGGGTACGACACCTAAACCAAAATCAATAAAAAAGTCAGTAGGATCTAAACATTGTTGGCCTAAGTTGGAAAACCACGTCATGATTTTGGGTGGGCCAATATATAAAAGCAATGGGTAATTGTATAGAAATGTTGGGAGTGCAAGAGCAACATTTACAAGCAGCATCTACTGTTCTACAGTATCTCCATAACACTGACTTATAAACTCCCAACTGGAATCAACGGTCCAAGTCTGGTCGTTCTTGCCTGTGGGTGGCTTGTTTGCGATTCGTGGAGGCTGCACTGGCTTCATCTTCGGCTTGCTGCGCAGTGACATCAGGTTGTCTACCGACGATGACGTGTTTGGCGATGATGCTGAAATTATAATAAAACACGAAATTAATACAGAAATATATTTACTTATATCTAAAATTGATAATACAATGATAAAACAAGGGCAGTTAAACGTTGAGCTAAAATGCTTATTAAGAGATGAATTCGTTAATGAGGCAAATTGAGTTTACAGTATTGGATATAAGACTTAAATTATTATGATACGTACGAGAGAGTTCTTCAATACTATGCATATCGCGCAGAGGATAGTACGGATGATTTTGAGTCGGTGGTTCCGAGTACCTTTGGGATAGATTTACTCCAACTCTCAGTAGCTTTCGTCGTTGTACTTGTGGTAAGGCAGCCTGCGAAACGATAATTATTTTCATTTATTATATTTACTAGATATATAAAATAAAGGGCGGCGTGCTTCACCGTTGACCACATCATCGCTTACCATCAGGTGATATAGTGGTCAAGCGCAAGCCTATAGAGGATAAAAAAATAAATATAGGCAAATTGATATCCAGAATATACGTACATAAGTATAGTCTGATACACTTACTTCCTTTAAAGCATCTACAGGATCGGCGTAGAAGGGGCTGCCAGCATTGTCCTTTTCAGATTCCTCACCAAGAGAATTAAGGACACAATCGTCTTCTAATTTTACTGTCTCCATACTTTCAGTACTATAGTTCTCCCTATTTTTGATCACAGCTTCGATCTCCTCAGTCAATTTCTTGTTCATATTCATAGATATATTAAGTTTATCCGGCCTCTTTGGTACTATATCTCCCTTGCTGTTGGTCGTTGCTATGATTTCACTGGAACCTTTAAAGCTCTTCTTCAGTGAGTTATCCGATAGGTTTTTCTTTTCGTTCAGACTTTCAGTTGAATTCATTATTATGTGAATATTTTCCTTTTCCAATATGGATTGTGTGCTTTTAGCTGCATTTAGTTTAGCTGTAATAGAGTAGGGTTTAATATTTGTCTACAATTGTTGATTCGATGGTGATTATAGACAGAAACTTTTGTTTTACTTACGTAATGTGTCTGGCAAAAGATCAGGTCTTTTACTTTTCATCAGACCGTTATGGATGTTGTTTTCATTTTCAGCTTTTAGAGGCTTGAAAGTGGAGCAACTGTTACTTTCCGGTCCCCAAATATCCTCATAGTCTGAAACTTTGTCTATTAACGAACTTCGGCAGTAAACACCTGGAGATTCTAAGATGTCTGATTCCTGAAATATGTCACTTGACTGTAGGAGAAACCAAAAAACAAAATGTTTTGTTAGAGATTCTTATAAAAACAATATTTTCTACGACTTCAAAACTTTATAGGGGCAATCAAGTAACTTGCATACTGTAGGTTAGTGATGCATCAACATTGTTTGTGCTACTTGTTATTAGAATATCGTGCGATTAGTGAAAATCAAAAATGCACATGAAATGGTTCGCATTCAGAAAACATGTACTCTACCTGGTAATGTCTGGACTCCTTTCGGTGGGAGTGTTTACTCCTCCTCGATCTACCAGAAGGTGTGCTACTTGCTGTGTTCGTATTTGGAGACAAAACTTTATCTCGATCTTTCCCCATCATGGGAGATATAATTGACTGATTCGATGTAGGCGAGAAAACATTTTTCGCTGATATTGGGGAACTTCGAGATATCGGAGAGAAAATCTCACTTTTATTAGTTTGACTCGTCGGCGAAAAAACACCGCTTTTAGAAGAAATCGTGTCGTTAGACACCGGAGAGTTGATTTGGCTTGTTGGCGAGAATATCCCGCTAGTGACTGAGTTCGTTCCGTTAGGAGATACTAGTTGATTAGCAGCAAAAGTGCTAGATTTAGTTAAACTGTTGACTATTGGATCCACTGAATCGGAAGTATTTGTCTGAGATTGTTCTACCGGTGATCCAGGTTCGACATTATTCTGCTCAGTCATTTGACGTTTGAAGCTCCCGTGCAAACTAGCCGTCATAGCATTGATGCACTCCCCTTCTGGTGACATACGGTGCATCATGTTCTACACAGGAACAGGAAGTTATAGTCAGTCCATGAGTTAAATTAAGTACCACATTTAAAATAAGAATAGAACAAAGATTTTACAGGTTAGAAACAAAACACTATCGACGGGCATTGGCAAAAATAAAACGTGCAAAGCCAACAATGGTGCAAAAGTCATGCATTAATCTAATAATCCTCACCTGGGATTCTCCATTAGAATCAGCAATGTTTTTTGTATCCATGATGCTGAATACAGAGTCTGCACTACTGTTGTTATTGACGGCGTTAGACGCAAGCGTTAGTTGTAATCTGTCGCTCTGTATGCTCTCATTGATTTGATGATTGTGAATTTGTGTGTTATTGACACAGAAAGTAACGGTGGTAGTGACTGTTATGTTTCCATTCTGTGCAACTTTGTTAATGGGGCTGAAAGCTTCTGATTTTGGAGATAAGGATGGCTTGGAAAATGGTGGTTTTGCCCACCTTGGGGGTGGGGGAGGTGGAGTCATTTTGATGTTTATTTGGGTGGGAGAATGTTGTGTGTTGGTTGTTGGAAATGTATGAGGCTGTGTTATATGCGCCTGAAAACAGGTGAAGCGTCTATTAATAACGTTCTAGATAACAACACCGTTAAAGCTATACTTAATAATATCTTCATACTTACGGTACTAGACATAAGGTTCAAAGTATTTGGTGGGGTAGGTCTAGGCGCTCTGATGAATGCACTGTTGGGCTTCGCTGGTGGTGACGGGGCAATTTTGCCTTTAAAAGTACTGAGGTTCTGGTTTTGACTCGGTGGGCAACCTGAAGTGTCTATTGGCGACATCTTTAGCACTACATTTTGATCTTTGTCAGGGCTCAGAATGTGTTCACGGGAGTTTGTTCGGGTACCTAAAAAATTTAATGTCTTTAGTACATTTCCATTAATTTCTTACAAGAATTGCTGATTTTTTTATAATTTTTGCCCCATACTAGGCATTTCTTCTGTGTCTTACACAACAAACCAAACCGGAAAAACTATCTGCAGGCCACACAAATATTTGTTCTGCGCGGGAATAGAACTCGCCCAACGCAAAGAAGCAGCCGTGTCTTCGAATTAATAGGATACTTACTGGCATTAAAGCTGCTAAGACTAGATCCCGTATCAGACGGAGTAACGGCCATGGGAATAACTCCATTGGCCAGCTGACAAGGAGAAAGGAGATTGTTCGGATTGTTCTTCGGGTTTGCCATCGGGTAACCCCAGAACTCTTGTCCTAGAAGAGCTAAGGAACTTAGTTGATGACGACTCTTTGCTTCTCGAAGGGGACGAGCCAATTGTAGCTGCACTGGAAGCTCGTCACTAAAAGGAAATAATTAAAAGTTGTTAAATTCATTCATCATGTTCATGGAACACAAAAGTTTTATTAATAAAAAAAACTAATTACTATTTACTATAAAAATATGAAAATTATCTAATCTATTCAGAGTGAAATTTTAAGAGAATTGCAATTGCAAACTGTTGAACATAGGCTTTCCCCAAACATTGCAAAATAAACACAAATACAAATTTAACTAATGTCTTATTTTATTGCAACTCACCAGCATTGAGAGTAATGTGCAATCAGTTCAGGAATATTATCGAAGCGGTTGTGGGAGGTCTCCAGCCCGATGCGACCGCCAGCAGCCTGGATGAGGTAATGTTCGATGTATGGACCCTTGTCTGCCGGCAGACGGACGCTGATGGCCATGGTGTCGGGCTGACTTGATTGGCGAACCACAAAGTTCTGGAAAATTTTAAAGGTGGGTTTGTATAAGCTTTATGCTGATTTTTTGACCTAAAAGAAGGCCCTTTCTCTGGTTACATGAGGAATTGACTAACTGTTGGCTAATGTCCCGAAAAACTCAATGAGCATTCGGATCCCATATGCATAATGTTTCAACACCAAACTGTTCAAACACGTCTAATTAGTTAATGGCTAGTTAAACAATGTTCCTTTGGGTAGAACATAAATGATAAAATAAACTTTTGATCAAATGAGAAGCGACTTATTAGATTTCCCAACAGACACGTTCCGTGCTTTATAAGACTTTTTTGTTGTGTTCTTTTTGAAAATAATAAAACTTCAAGAGATTTATGCTAGCTTCATATCTACAGAAGAAAAAAATGAGACCAAAAATTAAGGTGATTTATTCAAGCACTAAAAACCTAGAAGATGTTAAACTTTTTTCATTAAATTCAGACTGGGATAAAGTCGTTCTTCAACGACAACCTTAAAGACAATATTCATTTCTGAAATCCTAAAAGTTACTTTTATATACAATACTTCACTTTCCCTAAAATATCCTCTAAAAGATCTTTGGAATATTTAAACTACTTACTCCCTCCTCTTTTCCTTGTAGCAAATGGAAGGCTCCAGCCCTCTGAATGCCTGGCAGGAACCAAACCGGATGCGTCCTAATCAGCCTCTCGAGAAGCCCGATGTCGCATGGTGGCTGCTCCTCCGATCCTGACCCTGAGGAGTCAACCGAGGAGCAGTCACCTCGAGCACCCTCGCCGTCTGATGATAGACTTTCTCGACTCTGGAATCAAGAGGTAACACGTGAATACCTAGTTACTATATATATTATCTACTAGTTCCTATTAGATAATATTTATAGGTCATCTTTCTTGGACACTATAATCTTAGACCATCACATCACATCAAATCATCTTCATTCTTATCTAATCCATCTCTCTCTCTTACTCGTCTCTCTGTTGATTATTATCTAATTCATTTTAAGTTTTGTTTATTAACAGTTCTAATAAGGTTTTTAAATCGCTGACGTCTTAAAACTACATTATTATTTTTAATCTTAGAATTTTAAGAATTTTTTCTCTAGAATGTTTCATTCTTGGGCTTAACAATAACAAAAATGGCGTTAGTAGAACACCTAAGACCAATTTAGTCGTTGCCATGTATTTTATAACATAGGTATAAAACTAAATCATTCAAACAAACCCATCCAACATTTATTCAAATTAAATTAACATTTTAACACGCTCATTACCCAAAATTTTAATAACAGCATTATCGTTTAATGCGTTCACAGAGCCATTCATTCATTCATTTTCATTCATCGCGTACATTAGTACTAACATAGTCGGAGAAAATGCTCCGCTAATTGAGGTTGTGTGGCACGTGAAAATAATCATAATAGGCAAATATTAGTGAGTCCCTTTATGAGTCCATGTTGCGGGGGCTTAGGGGGCTCACGCGAGTGTCTGCGGCCCACTTTATGGCTTCGCACTGTGTGTACACAGCCTATTAAATTCGCAGTGAATATTATACGTCTGTAATGCGCTGTAATATATGTTTTTAGTTATAAGCCCGTCTCAAATTATACCCCTTTATGGTAATTTAATGATGATATTCAATTTTGAACTCGTAGGAAGGAAATGTGGTGTTAATTTAAATGGCTTAATAAAGAGATAATAAAATGCCCATTAATTTGAGAATTCTGTACAGTCTAGAGAAGTATCTAAAGTTACCTAATACCTAGCAAAGCTTATAAAATCTTATTTTGTACGATATTACTGGTATAGTATTTATTAAACCACGTTTTTTAATAAGAGTTAACCAAACATTTTAATAAGAATTCTTTATTAAACGTAAAGAAAGTTAACTCAAAATATGGAAACACAAAAACTTCTGGGATGAAAGCAAAGCCAAAACAATATGGGACGCTTCATATAAATGTCACTTTGGTAAAAAGTGAGTACAATATTTAAGGGAAAATACCCACGACAATCTCGCTTCAAACGGAACCAAGGCTCTTTGTTCACCAACTTGGAAATATTATTACTCGATTTTCCCCGCAAAGGATACGCGGCTCTCACAAAGGAGGCTAGCAATTTCATACAGGCTCATCCATTCTAGTTTAGTTGTTTATATGTTAAAGTTGTATTACCCTTTCCGTCCGGCTGTTGCCCCCAGATAAGATTTTATCATGATATCTTTGTTCATATTCTTAGCAGATCGCAATTTTTCCCTCTGATCTTTTTATGAATTTCAAGTAGCCCGGAGTCATGGGTTCGGACCTTTTTGGGGCCAATAAATTAAAATATTTCAGGATTTCTTATATTTTTTATTCTTGTGTAACGTCTGCATGTATAAAGTAGAAGATAATATATTGTATTTCGGTCTGATACAAGAAAATAATAGTGGTCTACAAAATGATACAACGCAAAACATAATGCTAGCAAGTCACAATATTCTCACTGCTGGGACTCACTCCTCCTGTGAAAGGGACGAAAAATTCCCAGACAAAGTTAGCGGAACGAGTTTGATGCCAATTAAAAGGACTGATCTGTGGCCGATAACAATTACTTCAGTCGCAGACATGATTGGCAAAATAAAAAACAAGTGTGGCTGAGCTGGCAATAAGCTTCAACACTAAGGGCCCATTTCGTAGTGTTGGGATATTATGCTCTACCATATTTTAAAAACGAAACTGAATTAGTATGAGTATATTTTTCCGATGAGTTTACCGTATGTTATTCAAAAGCAACCTCAACCTGTGGTCATTAAGTTAAGAGTGAAAAGATTACTTCTGGGCAAGCGTGCTCCACCGTCCATTATACGGCATCACTTACAATCAGGTGAAAGAAAGAGGTAAATAAAAATTGTAAAACACATTTTATTTACCCAGCACATACCAGTATGATCAGCGAATTAATGTAAAACAAACTAACAATAAATAAAGCTATATTAAACACCAAATAAAACACACATCGAGGCTTATGTTATGTGCATAAATATTCATAATTTGAGGCGAGTTTGTCCGTTAATTGAGACCAAATCCCTTTGCAGCGGCGGGTTTATGCGATTTGCCGTGTAGTTTTGAAATAAAATTGCCACTGCGAATGTGAATATTTTACTTTTCGACTTAATGAATGCGAAATTGTGGTTTATTTCGAGTTTCGACTAATGGAATATACTGGAGGTATGTTTTGGTAACGTTAATGTTTTAATTAATGTTGAAATAGTTTAATTACAGTCTCTTTTTGCAAATTAATTCCATGTCGTGTGCATTTGCAAATGAATTTCCAATTCGGTGTTTTGGAAAAAGGACTTTAAACAAAATTTTCTTTTAATTTTTTCTTTACCAAACCTTTTAATGGTTTATAATTAGACTTATACGCTGAAGGCAAATATAAGACGGAAATATGAAGTTACTGGGTCTCATATCGCCAAAATAAATCAAGCAAGCGTGGTTGCTTTTTAATTTCAGGTCTTTGTCTCGCAGTTAGAAAATAAGAGGCTGTATTATCCTGCGTTGATCATTATAGCAATCGTAAACACCAATTATGTAAAACCGTACTCAATAAACTTGAAAAAGTTTAGCACGTAATTTGCACTGTAGTATCCGTTTTAAACGGGTAATTTGCAAGGAAAAACACCTCATTATGTCTAGGAGTAATTGCTAGAAAGTCGGGCGTTACTCACTCACATTTGTTTCATTGAGTTTCTCTTCAATGCAATTTAAAATGGTGTAACTTAGAGCAGAATAAAAAAATAGTGTGTTTTTGTGAATTACAACATAAAGCTTAGTAATTACAATTTAAATGGGTGACCGTATAATTTCTTGTATGTTTTTCTTCTTAGAAATCTATCTAAGTTTCAGGAACATCAACTTTCTGACTAAATAACCAGTTTCTGGATAATCAAGATTACCCGTTATGTAAATGGTTTATTTAAAAAATGCTTTGAGTTTTTCACGAAAATTATTTTATTTCATGGACCGTACAAGGCTGTGTAACATATTACAACAACTGAGTGATTCTCCTTCAAAGAAAATGTTGTCAAGTTATTGGAAAAAGCTTTTAGATTTCTTTACCTAATATCACTTTCTATCTATATAGGTTAGTCAACAAACATTAACTATGAAAGTTTTATCATTCTTTTAAAATACTTACCAGCTACAATACCTACTTATCTAATAAATTATTGCAGCTTTATGATAATACCAAAGTAAAACAAACAACGCTCTCTTTTAAACTAAAACATCAACGTTTAAATTAAGCTCAAAACCTCAGTTAGCAGTTAGGAAAGTTTTCTGTTTTTGAAGCTTAAATGGGTATCGTCAGGTAAATTTCCTTTTTTTCAGAGTGATTAAATAATAAGTAGGATTTTTACTCGTGGGAGCTCTCGGAACGGTATTTTCAGACTCTTTTATTTTGCATAAGAACTTACTTATGCCATTTTTACCCATATTTTTTAAAGAAAGAAAAGTGTGTTTCCCTACTAATATTAATAATACATAGTAGTTGTGTTTCTATTACAATAATTATAACGATATAAAATTATTATACTCAACGGCAAATCCGATTAAATTGAAAGACGACCCCTACTATAATAATATCCATGGGAAGGTAAGCAGTAACTCGATTAAATTTATTCGATTACACGACTTTTAAGACCGCCTTACCTAAGACGGATATCGGTATCCGTGATGAGAGTTAACGTTATAAATTCACATGTTTCAATTTAACTTCCTTCCCTTAATTATTAAACACCAAACAGTCTGTGTACCGTAAAATATTTCCGATAATTATAAAGCACAACACTCCGAACATTTCACCACAACATTAATTTCCGTATAAAACAAATATCGTGATAAAATTAATTTCGCAGCAATTCGGGGCATTTAAACGGGCATATTACAGGCCGAAAATGCCGACTATACGGGATATTAATTCCTCGATCGGTAACAATAATAACGGTTATGAATCATGGGTGACAATGGACCAGGCGGCAGTTAAGGTGTTAAATTTTGTGGTACAATAGAAGCGCGGTAACAAATATCACACTGCCGCGAATGCTGCCGAAGATTTATGTTCCAACTTGGTTTGCAATTAGATTTCTTCGGTGTGAGATGCGACTGTTTGGCCGTGTATGGTTACCACTTATGTTGCTATTGGAATTAAAGTGGAACTGGTAACCGCATTGCCATAATTACTCTTCGAGAATAAGAACAGTATTATGTTAGAGAGGAAATGTAAGTTTTGTGTTAGTTTACGGATTAAGGTCTGTAATGTTGATTGTTGAAGTAATGATTGTGGAACTGACATTTCAAGAACTATAATTTAGGAAAATGTTGGAATCCTTAAACTTTTAGAAAGGCCAGGTGCGCGGTACTAATAACGTGTATGCGGAATATTTATGAGGAAATGTGGGCAGAGAGCGCCGCGTGAATTCCTTTAGTAAAAAAGTCATAATTCGGATTTGGCTCTCGTCTATTCCCTTCTCCAATATTGAACCAATTTAAACGATATTCCATGAACTGGAAAGTAAGATATATACTATGCCCCTATGTTTTCTTTTTTCATATACATTTGTCAAATTTGTACACTAAGCTTCTGTTGACATCGCAATTTTGAGTATTTGTTGAGGGTTCTAGTGCTTCTAAACATAGTAAAAAGGAAAACATAGGGGCATAGTATATATCTTTAATTTTCAGTTTATGGAATATATTTTAAATTGGTCCAATATTGGAGGAGGAAATAGACTAGAGCCAAACCTCGAATTATGACTTTTACTAAGGCAATTCAGTCGGCGCTATCTGCCAATATTTCCTCTCAAGATTGAACTAGTCGACGGCCCGAACTATTTTGTGCGCGGGGTTAAAATGCATGCTATCTTATCCGACAACACGTGCGAAAGAAATAGATGCTGTGATAAGCAGTAAGAAGCTAGTTTGCGTACAAATTAGCACTTTTGCAAATTTGTATCGAAATGGATGAGGATTAAGGACGAAAACGAGCGCGCAAAATTGTTTAAACAGACCTTTGGGAGTTTAGATATAATGAAAAAATAACTAAATGTATATTTATTAAATAACATTATTTGCATTGTTGAATTACTAATCTATCCCTGTGTGGAGGCCGTTTTGCAATTTTCCTTCTTCTTATGGTATTTATTTCAGCCCAAAGATGCGTTAAAATTAGTGTTTAAATATGGAACTTTCGACGCTCACATAAAAAATAAAATATATTATGTTTTTAAATTTTTGTTTCCATACAGGACTAGATAATGATGAGACAAATTGATATCATTATTTATTGTGAACGTACATTTTCAAACAGTGGAGTAATCTCTAGACAACGTTTGTTTGGAAGAATTTTCGACTAGTGTAACCTTAAGTATAGTAGCAGGTGGTGTTCTGTAGTTTCTGCCTGCCCTAAAAAGACGTGAGTTTTGGTATGTTAAACTTTAAACCACGGTCCCTGAAAAATGCATGCTCGCAACGACAAGACAAGCACTCCAGGTACAAACTTCAAAGACACCACAACTTTAAAGCATTTCAGCTCACGCTACACTTCACAACTACTCCAACACCTATTACGTAAACACTTTGCAATAGCAATCTCTTAAAGGCATCTGCGTCTCATGGAAATATCGCAAAGCACTCAGCTCTTAGTGTCGCATAACAGTTCACTTTTACACGAGTTTGGTTCACAAGTGCGAAGCGGCCGCACGTGCTGGCACGTTGTAAATGGTTCGAACGTTTTAGGAGCAAACGCCGTGCACCTGCGACCGAAGGGAAGTTTTAATTAGGTAAAAAGTTTGCCAGAATACGTAATAGGGTATCGGTAGTCTAACGATTTTATGGCCGGTTAAGTAGCCTTTAAGAGGTAAATGATTTTTGAATTTTATGAACGTTTACTTTAGAACGTAACGTTAATTCTAATAATACCTATCTTTTTCAATGTTTTGCATTGAACTTTTGAGCCATTTGAATTGAACTTTTGAAGAAGTAGTATGCAGATTTCGTGTTACAGTTCCCGCTTCGAACTTCGTAAGCCATTAAAAATCTTTTCCTCAAACTTAGCACTTTTATGAAAAACTCAACAAATCTTGAAAATGTTTATTTCCACAGAAAACCGTCGCCGTCGTGACAAACTTTTAACGAGCACCAATCGAATGCAGACAGTGAAAAAAATCATCCAAATAGGAGTAAAAAGAAACACGGGTAAAAAGAAACGCGGGTCAGAAACTCAGAAATACTCGGGCATAAAACAGTTATTACTTCACAAACAAACTTACAGCGCCCTTTAGTTTTCTTCAAGTTCAATCAAAGAGCGCAAACAGTGTTTGTGGTCCAGTGAGGGAAGCTGGGAGGGGGATGCAACCGGCAACGGCAGATGACTCACTAGGGGTGGTTAAAATCAATAAGTCGGGGCTGCCCGCTCATGTGTACCGATCAGATTGGCGTATAATAACCATTTTTCTGCGTAACGCGTTAATACCCGTTTTTGCTCATTAACCGTAATTATGTGGTTCGCTTAATTAAGGGTTCGTGGGAATTAGGAGCAATTTCGTAATGGATGTTGTGTGTTGGCTGGATTATTAGTTTATTACTTTTTGGAAGTTTTTATGTAATGAGTTTTGTCTAGACTTGTGGCCTACATGATTAATTTAGATATTTATGAGACAATATTATTAAATGCTAGCTTTTGCCAACGTAATTTGGACATTATCCTAGCCGGCATAAATGGTATCCTATAGTCTAATACAGGTTTACCCGTAAGCCAAGTGTCATCAAAATTCGTTTAGCGGTTGAGGAGTGATTGACAAGCATACGGACGATACGGACAAACACATTTATATATAAAACACAGCAAAAATTTTCGTCTCTACCATCAAGCTGCAAATACCCTCCCAAAAAAGTGTAGACATTTTCGATTTCCCATCAACACAGACGGTGAAGTTAAATATGTATAACGTAGTAAAAGTCCACAACTCCACATAGCCCAAAGGCGCCATTACCATAATAAGCGTCCCGGAAACTGGACAAGGGAGCCTTGGCTCATGGGGTTTGATGCCATTGACTGACGCTTGACTTACAAAGCGTCAGTCGTTTCCTTTATTGGCACCCTGATTGCATATTTTCGAAAATTGCTCGTGACGGCCAATTAGGTGGTGAATAAGATTGCGGTTATTAAAGATTTTGGTTTAAAAGAAAAAAAAATTGTGACGTGATGATTGTAATATTTGGATTGGAATATGTTTACCGTTGATATAGTATTTTGGTAACAGCCGCATAGGCATGGCAGCAGACAGGCTTACGTTTGATAACTACTTCACCTGCGGGGCGAGCACGGCTTGTGATAGGATTGAGTCACGCATTTTATCACGGTTTTTGCGCCCAAACTGTGATAAAATGCGTGAAACAAAGTGTGTGTCCTGTCACAGTAGGCCGTGCTCGCCCCGCTGGTGGTAAACCATGATGTGAGTTAAACAAGATTGTTTTTAGGGTTCCGTAGCCAAATGGCAAAAAACGGAACCCTTAAAGATTCGTCATGTCTGTCTGTCTATCTGTCTGTCTGTCCGTCCGTATGTCACAGCCACTTTTTTCCGAAACTATAAGAACTATGCTGTTGAAACTTGGTAAGTAGATGTATTCTGTGAACCGCATTAAGATTTTCACACAAAATAGAAAAGAAAACAGTAAATTTTGGAGGTTCCCATACTTGAAACTGAAACTAAAAAAGATTTTTTCATCAAACCCATACGTTTGGGGTATCTGTGGATAGGTCTTCAAAAATGATAGTGAGGTTTCTATTATAATTTTTTTCTAAACTGAATTGTTTGCGCGAGAGACACTTCCAAAGTGGTAAAATGTGTGTATACCCTGTAACTTCTAAAATATGAGAATGATAAAACTAAAAAAAAAATATGATGTACATTACCATGTACACTTCCACCGAAAATTGGTTTGAACGAGCTCTAGTTAGTAGTTTTTTTTTAATACATCATAAATCGTAAACCGCAATTTACCACGTACGGAACCCTTCGTGCGCGAGTCCGACTCGCACTTGGCCGGTTTTTTTAAAACAACGTAATATCAAACAAACGTACCTATGTAGTTTAGAAAAACTGGAACAGAAACAACATGTGCAACTAACGCTTCAATAAATAAACGTCACGAAATAAGACCGAATAATCACCGAAAAAATTCGTATCCACGAACAATGCAAAAAAGCGAAAACGAGCGACGCATCTATCCTCCCTACTGTTGTACTAAATCGATGGCATCCACTGCACCGCATGCAAATTAAACTAGGGATGGCTTCATTTTTTTTTCATCCAACGATTAAAGTCTGCCCCGGACGAGGAAGGGCGCAGACGGAGTTCCGAGTAGGGATGTAACTGAACCTAGTATCCGCAAATGCGGAATTTTCGCAAGACATCGATCAGATCCATATCTGGCCCCGCGAGATTTTGTCGAAATTTATTTGAAGGTGTATGTATTTATAAAGACTTGCAAAGGGGTATCGGTTAAGGTTACACGGGAACTGTTGCGGGTAGTTGCTCCATAAAAAATGTAAGTATTCGGCTGCATACGTTATATTGGAAGCTGACTCTAATACAGTTGGGCTTGGCTAGGCAAATGATAACGTATCGGAAGTGCCCTAAAAATAGTTCTTACTAAGTGACTCTAACAATCTTCAGTACGGTGCAGATTTTTAAGTTTTTGCTCTCAGACCTTTGCCGTCACCAGGGTCAATGGCTTACAAGTGAAAAACAGTTAAGAAGAGCCGATTTATTTCATGACACAATAAGTAATCGCCCTAAAAGTGACAAAACAGAAATACAGAATCACATTTTTCCGATTCCGCCTTCGCTTCCGTGGAGCTCAAGTTTAACACCTCCGCTTTCGCTATAGACTAGACGGACTCCGTTACATCCCTAGTTCCGGGCAACCCGATAATCGTTCCATGTTGACAATGGTAGTAATTATCGCGTACAAAACGCCTAACTTCCGAACTTTTGAATCAAGTCCCGACTTTTACCGAATACTGCCGAGTTGATGGCCATGTTTATTAAAACTCGTCGAGTGTAACGAACGTTTTTCTGCTAAGAAGTAGTTTGAAAGCTTTTAAAGTGATTGCCGTCTAACATGATATTGAATTGGCGGGCGAGAAGTTTACGCGCTATTAAACAAACATGGAGTCAATATTCTAGGCTATTAGAAGCAATCAAAGTAAATATCGCTATTTATAAATACATAAGTGTAGGGAGTCGATTATCTTTTTAAGTAGATTTTAAGGGCATTCCATTAATAGGTGTACATTGAAAATATAATTTAATATCACGCGAAGTCGCCACTTTGTCGTCTGGCGTTAAAATGTCTGATAAATAGGGCGAGCGGAGTTTCATTGCGTTATCTATTCATTTGCACGGTAAACGAGGCTTTCAGAGAGTCGCCAGTATTATGCGGACATAAAATATGAACCCCTTTTCAATCCTTTCGAAAACACAAAGGTAGGTAAAAATAAATGACTTGTAGAAAGTTCTGTATGGTCACTTTTCGCATTTAATAAACATTGTTTTTATTATTCGGCGGTCAATTTTGATTAGAAAAACGTATTTTTTTTTATCTTCTATAGGCTTGCGCTTGACCACTATCTCACCTGATGGTAAGCGATGATGTGGTCGACGGTGAAGCACGCTTGCCTAGAAAAAACCTATTCACTCTTGACTTAAAGACCCCTAGATTGTAGCTATCGGGTATAAAGTATTTTCGCGAGTGAATAAGGGTGACATCAAAAGTGAATTTGACCCTCAAAACCCGAAGCCCACCCTGTAATTACCCGCAAAATAATTAAAAACACCATTACAGACCGTAAATGGTACGGTACGAGCTCCCATCCAAATTTCTAAGTCGCACATGTCATTTATGTCCCGCAAAAGGCAGTTAACTTGGGGCCCCTGCTCTAATTTGAGGGTTAATCGGCAGTCCGATGGACCAGTAACTGTAGTGTAATGAATATTATGCTTTCGGGCTATCCCTTTACTTTTGGTGTCGCACTTGCGAAATGACCAGAGCGTTTAAAATAATTGCGTGGACGAATTAGTTTTGTGCCGAAACTTTTTACACGTAAAATTACGTTAATAGCTCGCTTTTCCAGCCTTTCCAATAAGCACAAAAACACAAGCAAGTACACTCTAAGTATAAGTTTACTGTACCATTACTCCGTATTTTAAACGCAAGCCAGCGACAATGCAAGGGTTTGGTGGGGCTTCACAAAGCAACGCCCGCAATTGACTGAGAAGTTTTACACCTCAAGTGGGCGCCCCTGTCACTGTAGAGCGGCTAAGTGCAGTTGCAGGGTTTGCAAACATTGTGGTGGTGCAACAACGACTAATTGTCATTTTAGAGAGAAAACATTGAAGTGTCTAGGATAATGTACTGTACGTGCGTTTAATGTATCTTTAATTATGTTTGAGGCTAAAGACGTCGCATACTAAAGAGGTTATATGTAAAGTGCGAAGTTTATTTATTGACGTTTTAGTCTTTATTCAATTGCTATTAACATCAATAGAAAATTTTCTAAGCTCTAAGGATTTTTAAGTTAAGGGACAAAAAGGTGCTTTATTTTAAAGATAAAATTTTCTTCTTTTTGTAAAATATTTTTGCCAAAATACCGTGAATAACAAGGTAGCATTTTAAAAACTGTTTAGGGTGTCGGATTTTTGTATAACGTAAATAATTCCAATTTGAAAGGAACATCAAACGAAAAGCTCCCTCTCCCTACAAATTCCCTTCTGTAGAACCACAAATTTAATTCTGTATCGACTATTGAAAAATATTGCTTTCATGTAACATCACTCTCCTTGCATTCACATGGTAATGGCAGCAAAATAGAAAGAGGAGACGCATTCCGAGAACCGACAACATACATCTCGAATACAACACAAATAAATGGCTAAATATAATTTCATTCTGAAACGGTATTTCACTTTAGAAATGCTCGTCGTTCCATCTCTTTACATAATATCCGATATGCAAATAAAGAATCCAACAAATGTAGATGTACAGTTTGAGAAAAAAGAAAAAGTCTGCGAAACTGAAAACTAAATAGGACCGGCACGGTTCATTAGGCTACATCCGAATGCTCTTGCTATTCCTGATTTAAAAGTTTCCGAAGTCTACAGAGAAATAAAAAGGGATCCGTAAATCCGTGAATCCTTACCTGACTTAGGCTGTCTCCTAGACTGCCATCAGCGTCGACAGGTCTGAAAAGTTGGTCTTTAATTGGAAGGTCTCTTGATCTATGTTTCCTTTCTTGAGCTTCCCTCATCGCTTGGGTCTGAAGTCTTTCGAAGAACTCTCGAGGCTTCAGTGCGGGTGGGTCGTCGTCAGGCGGCGGGGGCGGCGGAGGGGGTAGCCTCGTACGAGGTGAGCTACGAAGCAAG
The DNA here is from genome assembly GCA_949775005.1 of Orthosia gothica. Taxonomy (NCBI): domain Eukaryota; kingdom Metazoa; phylum Arthropoda; class Insecta; order Lepidoptera; family Noctuidae; genus Orthosia; species Orthosia gothica. The sequence goes on from OX459044.1 coordinate 13,127,694, forward strand.
GACCTCTCGTCGTCGTCCTCTGTGGAGCGTTCATCGTGATCTGAGTCTGAGCTCCTGCTGTCGCGTCTTCTTATGCCTTGGAGATGTGGCTCGAGGAATGTCGCATTTCTGGAACAAGGCATTAAAATATTGGTCAGTTTCAGTTAGTATGTATTCTGAATATAACTGGGCCTGTTTGGTTCTTCACAGTGCCAGGTATACAAAATAATAAGTAAATTATATCATAAAAGCAGGATTAAAAGTTTAGTTCTAAGTTTCAATGTTCATAGATCATTCTGGACCGGTGAAAAAAAAACCGCGTTTCAACCATAAATTCCACTGGAAAAGATACTTAACTAGGTACTAAAAAACCCTCTATCCGCAAATAAATTGCATACAGACACCCACAATTCAACCAATACTCCACAACTCACAGTATTACGAGTACTTCTGCGAAATAAATGCGCTATTAGCCATCTAGCCGACGCCGAATCGATTTCGGCTCATCTAGTTGCAGCTTACCAACACATGGGGCTGAAGTGACCAGACTAAATGGACATTAACTAAGATTTATTCCCGAGCACGGGGCACGACGCGTAGGTAGTAATTAAAAAGCTGTGCACGACGTGGTACAGTCAACCATACGAACATGTAAAGAATTGACATCAACCGTGCTTTATGTCGTAACAGAAAGGGCAGTTTTAGTAGTGCAAATGTTAACGTTGTCACTCAGTTGACTGTACTTACCAACGCAGCGAGTGCGTTGGATATTCTTTCGATTTACTTACTCAGAAGGATTTTGTAATGTAAAGGGAAGGTTTTGCAATCTTGAACGCGGTTCGATAATTAATACAATAAAATTAGGGTGATGGGATGGGGTTTTGGGTTTCCAAATTCAACCTGACCGAATTATGGACAAAAGATTTCAGTCTGGTTTCTATTTCATTTTAATATTAAAAATATATATTTTAATAACAATAATTTATTTATTAACAGTTTGGCTGCCAGAGAACGAGACACAATAGAAAATGTATTGTTTGTCAGGCATCTGGCAGATAAGGTGTTAAGAAGAGCTCGTGACTAAATAATAACAGCCACACGGGTCAATCTTCAAGGTTAAGCAACGCTTGCCGAGGTCGGTCCGTGGATGGGTGACCATTTCAACATACCGAGTTGCCTCCATGCCTCGTAAAGCACGTTAAGCCGTTGGTCCCGGCTGTCATTTGAAGATCTTTGACAGTCGTTGTGGGTAGTCAGAAGCTTGAGATCTGACACCACTTTTGCCAAGGGGTATGGTGTTACCCAGTTACTGGGTTGTGGAGGTCAGATAGGCAGTCGCTCCATGTAAAACACTGGAACTTAGCTGAATCCGGTAAGACTGGAAGCTTGGGAAAAGGCTAGGCAGATGATGATGAATAATTTATTTATTTAACCATTGTTACATGACATTTGTTTAATTTATTGACGACATGTAACTATTAGTGAAGCATCCAAATTATTGTGAAAAATATTTAAAATAAAGTTTTCTAAAGTTTTCATACGGGCTTCATTTATGGAAGTACCGAAAATATTTTTTATCGTGTATAGGTGGTTTCACAGTATCCACTAAAGCATCCATTAAGGACACTCGTTTGAGTTCCGTAATTTAACCCGTCACAGCGGGTTGTGTTAAAAACGTTTTTAATACCCTCCGGCTGATGCGAAGTGACACTCAATTTGTTCGAAGCAAATGTTGGACACGTCACTATGACCAGCGGATTTTAGGATGGACCGGTGTTGATTGTATTTGAATTTAGGGACATGACGCGGTTTATAATACTTTTTTGGAAGAAATAGAGGCAGAAGCATCTTTTGATGAAATGCATGCTAAACGCGATGTGAAGAAAATGTTAATAATAAGCCCTGACCCTGGCCGGTAGCTTGGGCCCTCTTCCCGATACGGTATCGAACCTCAATTTTTTAAGATTAAAAAAAAATCTTCTGATCAAAATTGTGTGATAGACGACGGACAAACATACAGACACGTGTGTGACACCAATATGGCTCCATTTGAACCCTTCTGGTATGGAACCCTAAAAATGGATGGTTCCTGCAGAATTGGTTTCGGGTGCGAAGTCGCAGGAAAAAGATTTTACACGATGAAACAACGAATTAACTAACCTATTAGACATGAACCAATATTTCAAAGACAGATAGGATTCCTAATTTCAAGCAGAAAATTCATTGGCTCGTTAATAAAAACATGAAAAAACTGAGCATGAAACTGAAAGTATTTCTCCACGTATTGTAAGTTTGATGTCAACAGGCAGTTTTTGCGCTATCGATGAGATGCCGTTTGTGTCGTTTACGAGGTGACATTCAATTTTAGTGCCAACACATGGCGACTAGACAGATCGACTAACAGCAATATTCGCGCGTTTGTGTGATCGGTTATATTGAAGCTCCTATTTCTCAAATTTATGATGGAACTTTCGCAGTCATGTTTCCCAGTGCTTTCAGTACTTACCTTAATTGGAATAACTCAATTGTACTGCTAAGGCAAACAGGTGTTTAAAAATTGTGTCTAGTAACATTTATTTGAAGTAAAGATGTAGAAGTTTAGGGTTTGTTTTTTCACGACAAATAATTTTCAATAGTTAAGATACAATCCGTTGTAAGTTTTTGTCAAAAACTGTTTTTTTTTCGTACCTATCCAATGTTTCTTTCTCAACTGAATTGTCCTTCTTCCAAACGTCTCTATTATTCGTCATCCCAGTACACACCTCCTTTTAAGCTACATCATCTTTCGAATAGATTATCCACCAATGAGGGCTACCGTTTTTGTGCCCAACAGTTGGCGCCTCTGTTGAATAAGGTCCTTAAATATAGCGGTTAATCGTTGTTATTACGTGCACAGAAACAGAGATTGCATATAAATCATTTCTAATGCCGTAGAAGTGCGATTAAATATGACTTTGAGTATGCCGCAGTTATGCGCAGGACCTTTAAAAAAAACAAAGATCAAAAATTCCGAATCATAAAACTCTATTAAAACAGTGGTTAGTAAAATCCATAACTATTTTAATATGCCATATTTGGAAAATATTTACAACAATAAAGAAGAGAAGCCCAAAAACGGTGAAACTTGGCATTTTGAAGACCTCACTCTACACCAGCGCCCCTAGCAGCAAATATAAACGCGATAAGCCTTCATTATTTAGCCTTACTCAACCTTATAGTAACTAACTTTTCTTTCCAAACTGTCTATTTTACGTAAGGCATTCAGCGGTTCAGCATTCATTCCCTCTTACAAAGAGGAGGCCTGTGTCCCAGCAGTGGGAACATTAATATGCTGATGATGTGATGTGATGTGATTCAGCGGTTCAGCAATTAAACATGTATGTCTAATCAATTGAACCGACGGAAACTCTGCGTCGCTAAGTTTAGAGTTTCCTATTAGATTAGTCAATTAATTCTCTGAATACTTAATCTACACTCAAAGTGCATACGTAATAACGTGCTTCATAAATTAGATTGCATTACATTTAACGATTTTAACTTATCTGAAAGTAAATGCTAAGAAGACAGTTATGGCAGTGATAAAGTGTAAATCTACCTAAGTATACACTCTCTCAGCGTATTTAAGTAAACTGATATTATAAAGATGTGTAACTATTTATTTTATGTTGTAAAAGGTTGTGTTTGTTATATTGTAAACATACATTCTGGAAGTTAGTATTTATTCAAATCAATCTTGAAAATTCTTCCACCTATATAACAGATAAAATACTAGCATACATATACCTCATTCCTTACAAAGAAACCGTGCCGACGTAACTAGCGTTTTTCGTCTGATTAAGATGATTATTTTTATAAGTACTTCGATCGGGTTTGGTTCCGTTTCACGGCTATAAATGGTGTTGGTAGAGACTTGAAAGTAAAAGGGTTTTCTCGGTTCGTGGCTATATTTTTCTTTAAATACAGAGACGATTTGTTTCATAGTATTTTTTGTTTTACAGTTTCATGGTACCTGTATTACAATACAAATTTAAAAAGTCGAGTGGCATGCCTCAGAAAATTAAAACCGCAATCTATTGGAATCTATTTTAAATGATTCGTTCAAATGATCTTTTTGAAATGTAAATTATGAGTTCAATATTTCGTAATTTTGTGCTCAGGAAAGTTGATAAAAAAGACATACAATTTTTATGATCAAATGTTAATTTTACACATAAATCAATGCATATCGCGCCATCTAGTGATATTTATTTGAACCAAATTTTCTTTGTTAGCGCTGGAACCCCGTGCCTATATTAAGCTATACTTTCGATTAGACTCATAGGCTGTTTTTAATCATGGAAAAATCCATGGTCCCTGCGGGATTTAGCACAGGATCGAAGCCACGGGAAAATGCTGGTAGAAGATTTATTGAAGAAAATACTTACGTCTGAGACGTAGTAATGATAACATCATTATATCTACAATTTGTAAGTATTTTACGTGATTGTGTTTACGCACATAACTAATTAAATAACTTTAGTACTACCCTCCACATAATTTTCTGTCTCAATTTTTTGCATTCTACATAACTCAGCACCCACGTCCCCTCCGTTACAGTAACAAATCAGCATGGCATCATATGTCACCCCCATGGTCATTACGGGCGACTGACGCGATGACGCCGCCTCGCCGGCAATTCATTAAAACGTCATAGCGGCACCGTCACAGGTGTACCGATGAAAACCTTAATTAAATTTAATGCCACGTATCATATGCGAAGTGTTATTAATATTAAGAGTCGTTAACTGAGGTTACGGTTGCTATTGCTTTACGGTGTGGACAGCAAATTTTTAATGATGGGTTCGATTCCCTCGTTATTTTTGAGAGGTTTTTCAGACGACTGTTTTTGTGTGTCTAGCAAGATTTAACTAAAGTCATAAAGAGGTGGTTTTGTATACTCATCTATACCTAAATTTAGGCCTCTTCAGACATTATTAAGATTTGTACGGTAATAATAATCCACGCCTCTTAAGGCGTATATATTCCCCAATGTTAACGCAGTACTGGCCGTATGCCCGCTCCGCCCCAGAAAATAAATATTGAATCTCCTTTTGGATAGTTTTGTTTGCATAATATTCTTTGATTAACTTATGCTATTTCAGTAATGAAGAAATTCTAGCCATCGATTTTTCTGTGTAAAAATATTTTTAAACCTCCAAGTCGTTTTGGAGGCGTATCCAAAAGTAGCGGAAAAATAACGAGTAGTTATTTTTTTTTAAATCTAAATTATTATTTAGGTACACGAAAAGACCATGTTTCACAAATAATGAACAAATGTTTATGTGTAATGTGTGTGTGTTTGTGTAATGTACATGAATCGTTTATTTTTTTTTCAAACCTTTTAACTTAGCCGTGTTACTAAGGAGTATGCTTTAGAAAATAACCGTTTTACGGCACTAAAGTGGTGGCAGACCCTTAATCTAAAATCTAGTTTTCATAACCAGTTTCTTTTTAACCCCCGCCGGAAAAAGAGGGGTGTTATAAGTTTCACGTGTGTTGCTGTGTATCTGTGTGTCTGTGTGTCTGTCTGTGGCATCATAGCGCCTAAACGGATGAACCGATTTTGATTTTGTTTTTTTTTGTTTGAAAGGTAATTTTGTCGAGAGTGTTCTTAGCTATGTTTGAATAAAATCGGCTGAACCGTTCAAAAGTTATGGGCGTTTTACTGTTTGAAACACCCCGAGTGTTTTCGCGAGATAAATGTGTCGGGGGTTTTTAAAATTTTTAAATTTTACTTGTTATCAGAGTATTTTTTGTTTCTATGCAAGCACAAAAAATGTTGTCACCGAATACACTCTTTCCTACGTAAAGCTTTTTGCTACATCGTCTTTTTCGGCAACACACCCCAAAAATCCTAAAAAGATTTTCTCCCATTTTACTCGTTAAACTCAACCATTTTTCAGACGTGGCAAAAATTTGGCTCAATTGTGCCTACCGCAGCAAAAAGTATAGATTTTTTGGACACAGGTCGGAAGTGGCGGAACCAGGAGATTAATGTGAATTCCGTACACGCACTACGGGAAAAAATATATTATTTTCGTTCAGGGCTGACACCTGGGTACCGGTGAATTTAATTATCAGATGAAATTGTGAGTGTTATTTTCCTTAAAAGGTTTTGCAGTTGTTTTTGCTATGTGATCAGTAGGTAAGACTTTCGTCTAGAAGAAGTCGCTTAAGTAGATAAATCTATCTATCAGAACACCTGAGGGTCCAACCAGTAACATTTATTAGCGATAATGGTTATAGAGAAGCAAAAAATTTGAAGGGATTGACCACGTACCTTTTCGGTAGCGCAAGTCAATTATTTGGATTATACAGCAATTATTAATAATTTAATAATCGTTGTTAGAATTAATTTCATTTCTTTATAGAGCACCATAGCACTAACCATGAGGTATATTGAATTACTCTCAAATGTAAAACAACACCACCTCATCAAAACAAGTAAAATTTCACAATTTAAAAAACCCCCGACACATTTATCTTGCGATTAAAAACACCCCGATTCAAACAGTAAAATGCCCATAACTTTTGAACGGCTGAACCGATTTTACTCAAACATAACTAAGAACACTCTCGACAAAATTACCTTTCAAACAAAATAAACTAAATCGAAATCAGTTCATCCGTTTAGGCGCTATGATGCCACAGACAGACACACAGATACACAGCAACACACGTGAAACTTATAGTAAGTACCTTTAGTTTCCCAAAACGTTGCACTTTCAAGCTGAAAGGATGGCAATTGGAAATTCAGCACAATTTCCTTTAGCCAAAATAGTGAAAATTGCCATTCAATTACGACTCTTGTCAACCCTATTCATTCACACCGCATTGTTTGTCATAGCCGGGCACAACCCTAATGGCCGGCATTTGTTTTTCTTCATTTAGTGACCGCCTCTAGGGTCCCGCTATTTAGATACAAAAGAATCCAACGTTTGCAGGAACACTTCACTTGATTTAATGTAATATGGTTTGGATGAATTTACTTTGTTATTTTTGTGTATTATGTTTCCCTGTGCAAATGAATTAACTCTAAAAGGATTAGGAATCAAGTAGGGGTCCATGAAAGATGGTAACGTAAGTCATGACGCTTGAAAACTGCTTCAGACTTCAGTTTTACTCATTCAAGTAAAATTTAAGAAGACAAGCCCGTTCCATCATCGGACTACAAGACGTACGGCGATGCGTCATCGGTACATAGTGGACATCCCACCTGTAAGCACCAAACGTTTTGGGAATACTTTTATTATGCGAACAGATAAGGAGTGAAATTCCCTGCCGGAGTCCGTATTTCCTGATAGCTACAACCTAGGAGTCTTTAAGTCAAGAGTGAATAGGTTTCTTCTAGGCAAGCGTGCTTCATCGCCGAGCACATCATCGCTTATACGCAGGTGAGATAGTAGTCAAGCGCAAGCCTATCAACAATAAAAAAAACAAAATCAAAACTATTAAAAAACAATATTCACTTTTATATAAACAAATATTATAAAGGATTTAGATTATTGATTAATGTAAAATTATGTTTGAAATTAAGACATATCCTAAAGCAAAAAAAAAAACATTGACAGAGAGCTCTATTGTAGAGAACTATAGCAGAAAGATTTGATGTTAAAACAAGCGAACAGTAGCTAGTTCGAAGGTCTATTGAGATGTTTTGTATTTTACTATACAATCACCGTTAACCATAAACTACACAACATTAAAATTTTACAAAACAAAATTGTAGACCGTTTTCTAGTTCCACATCCACTTTAGAACCGTTCAAGCAACTTTTCCAACTCGTACTGGAAACCCGTAACTTAATCTGGGGTGGGCAGAGTCTGTAGATAAAAGTCGAGGCTAATGCTGCATTAAACCTAAGACAGGACTAACGAGAGTTTATTAGTAACAGAATACTCTCTAACGTAATCTATCTAGTTTAGTAGAAAGGAGTGGCTTTACGGTTTTATTTCGTGCGGTCTGGGTAAGTTTGAGTGGTTTTAGTTTATCCTTTAAGAGGAAATATGGGCAGAGAACGCCGACTGAATTTCCTAAGTAAAAAGTCATAATTCGAGGTTTGGCTCTCGTCTATTTCCTCCTCCAATATTGAACAAATTTAAAAGATATTTCATAAACTGGTAAAGTAAGATATATACTATGTCGCTATGTTTTCCTTTATATTTGTCAAATTTGTTCACTAAGCTTCTGTTGACATCGTAATTTAGAGCATTTTTTGAGGCTTCTAGTGCTTCTAAAGATAATGTATTATCAAAAAGGAAAACTTAGGAACAGAGAATATATCTTTCATTTTCAGTTTATCGAATATCTTTTGAATTGGTCCAATATTGTAGGAGAAAATAGACGAGAGCCAAACCTCGAATTATGACTTAGGAAATTCAGTCGGCGCTCTCTGCCCCCGTTTCCTCTTAAGGCGTATGTTAACGCAGTACTGGCCGTGCACTTGAAGCCAGTATATCAATATTTTATCTCATTTTGGACAGTTTTGTTTGCAAAATAATCTTTGATTAACATATGCTATTTCAGTTATGAAAAATCTTAGCCATCAATTTTCTGTATAACAATATGCTTTAGAAACTAACCTTTTTACGGCACTTTCATAAGCATATCCTATCATACATGTACATTCTTTGTGAAACATGGTTTTTCGTATAACTAATAGTTTTGCTTTAAATAAATAATTAACAACACGATATTATTTCGCTACTTTTGGATACTCCTCCAAAATGACTTGGATGTTTAAAAATATGTTTACACAGACAAATTTATAGCTGAAATAGTATATGAAAATCAAAGAATATTTTTCTGGCTCCGAGCGGGCGCGTAGCCAGTACTGCGTTAACATTGAGGAATATATACGCCTTAAAGGGTTTTAAGTTGGTGAAAATGATTTAGTGCTTTGAGGCTTGAGAAAGAAACCGTGTTTAAAACCGATAGAATACTCGTACTTTATCACAGGTTAGTAGTACCGATTCAGACACGTATCGACTACATTCAAATTTTGCTTTGATAAGTTTTCCAAGATTTGACTCCACTTTTAAGACAAGTTTCGAATTTTCCTACTTCCGTGACTACATTTTTTTCACACGATAAACCGCGTGCGACACTCAGTACTTCACTATATATTTTAAACATTCCTCACTCATACACCATCACCATAATATAAACCTCACGTAAAATCACCGATCACAGTTACCGACACTTTTTATTGTGCCACACATCTACGTCTATTGAAATGGCCGGTTGCACCGCGCATCTGTCACAAAGGCTCCACCGTCTCGCGTACTCAATGGATTTCGTTCTGAATACGCGCTACTAGTGGAACTGTGGAGCGATTCAAATGTATTTAAATTTATGCGAGAATGGAACCGTTTTACCTTTGTCGTTTGTAATCGTCGGTTAATTTGGGGGCATTCGTCGTTGGAGTTGTGTAATGTGTGTACTAGAACATATTGCTTTGTTTCATTTGTTTTGTGAATGTCATTCATTATTTAGGTTTGTATTGATGTTGATGTAATTGGCAAAGCGAAGGTTTTTCTAGGAAGATTGTCTACGTGATTAAGTTAAGTGGCTATACACTTGTAGGATCATTGTCTTATTATCAATTGCAGGAATAATCCATCAATACAGTTTCAAAAGTTACGTTAATAGCAGTCAATCACACACAATGAAAACGTGTGTTATTTGAGGAGAAAAGCCAAAAAAATCATACCTATTTCTGAAAATGGCTTCCAAAATTCATACATAAAACGTCAAAAACATTTGGTTCAAAATTATGCATTGACCTAAAGTTGTCAACAAGTAAAATTTCAAAATTTAAAAACCGACACATTTATCTTGCGAAATCACCCCGATTCAAACAGTAAAACGCCCATAACTTTTGAACAGCTGAACCGATTTGATTCAAACATAACTAAGAACACTCTCGACAAAGTTACCTATCAAACAAAAAAAACTAAATTAAAATCGGTTCATCCGTTTAGGCACTATGATGCCACAGACAGACACACAGATACACAGCAACACACGTGAAACTTAAAACACCCCTTTTATCCGGCGGGGGTTAAAAAATAAAAGGCCCGTTTTGACAGCTATAAAAATACTTAATAATAATTAAACTTGATGCTTGCGAATTATACTTGTTGTGTATGGGTAACATAGTAATACATTAGGATTATAAATTAGATTTTTCAATTTCTTACGTAGAAAGATATCGCGGCATGTAAATTGAAATGTCAACGGACTTCTTAGCTTATGACGACTTTAACACTAAAAAATCCAAGCAAAACAAAATAACCTAAATTAAAACACAGCCGCAGTTAATACACATAATAATATCCAAACAAACAAACATTCCTATCCACACGACCTATCATCGAGAACCAACAGTAAACGTATCACAAAGTAAAGTTACAGTCCTCAAGTGACGTTGGGTGGCATTTTTAAAACTATGGTGAAGAATCACTACCTCTCTCTTTAATAGTTGTTTTTCTTGATTTCTTAGTTTTGTTCCATAATTGTTACTGTATATATTTGTCTATATAGTATGTATATATATGTATTTATTTTCTATATAGTACACCAAACTTACCTACAGTACTGTCTTTCCTTTCATTTTTAAAATCCATCCAAAGGTTGTCTTGAAAAGATCGCTTTTAGCGATAAGGCCGCCCATTGTGTCACCCAGTGTAATGTTTTGTTCGTCTATATTTTCTGTAACTTATATGGTGTACATAATAAAGAGTATTCTATTCTACTTGTGACTGGCGCGATAACGGCCACTCTCTGTAGTCTCTGTGCCACCTACTCTGTGCCCAATGCCTCTACACTTGACACTCGACTATTAATCTGTGTGCGATGCCGTAATTAATTTGGCACCTCAAGATAAATAGAACTGGCAGAATGCTGTGGTATCTGTTTTTGATATTTATTTAATTAATGAGCTTTTCCAAAATATCGTTTAGAGGTAAGAAGATGAATGTCACAACGAGATGGACAGATGATATCATTGCCATCGCTGAAAGAACCTGGATGAGGTCGATACAGGAGCACAGAAATTGGCAGATTAAAAGGGGGGTTTATGCCCAGCAGTTTGCGAAGGGAATCTCGAATGACAATAGCCAGATACTTATCTTAAAACCAATCTAGCTTTGATAATTATGGTTACATGCTTAGTAACTTTTTGCACTAGAAAATAGGTCTGAATTTGAATATCATTTTATGCTTGCAGCATAAATCGGTATGAAATCGTCCATCGGAAGTTTTAAATTGCAGACGGTTTAAAATAAATAATGCACGATAATCTCAACATTTTGTAAATTTTTAATTACTGTAGCTCTATCATGCAGACTAGCTTTATTTTTTTATCGTGTTAAATATCAATTTATGCTTGCAGTACAAATCGGTACGAAATGTTCCATCGGAAGTTTTTAAATTGCAGACGGTTTAAAATAAATAATGCACGATAAACTCAACATAATGTAAATTTTTAATTACTGTAGCTCTACCATGCAGACTGGCTTTATTTATTTATCGTGTTAATTTTTTCTCGTAAAACAACGTTAAAAGCGTTTAACTTGAAACCCTCGTTTTTCTGCCTGAAACATAAATGCACCGTAAGCAACGTTTTTTAAAAGACTGGACTGGAGGACTATTTGTATTTTTTTACAGTCTCTTATAGAACAGGTGAGATTTTTTGTTAGTGGTTGCAGATATTGCAATGCTTTATCAAATGAAAATAACTACGGTCGAGAAAATAATTTAATGAATAAAATTATTATGTATGAAGAGGAAGAATAAGAAAGAGAAGAATAATAAGAAGAAGAATAAGAAGAGGCTAAATTGAATGTTTTTTGTTCGTTAAATGTAATCTCTGATTGTATTGCGCTGATAGAAAGAAAAAAAATTTTACAGGTAGAAACTGTAGAAAACTCAAACTATAGGGTATGTATACTTATAGGTATGTCTTCTTTTTATTATGACAAAAATATTCACAGTCACTATGGAAAAGACGATGGGAGCGAAGCCGTGAAAAAAGCTGATACTGAAAATATTGTAACAGCAAAATCACATACACACTTCACAAGGCATACATAAAATATCAACCATAACGTAATTTCGCAGGTGTACCATGTTTGGTCAGGTTTCTATATGACGTCATAACATCGCTAGCTTCGCTAACACGATTATAACTGTACCGAACTAAAGCTCCTACAGCCATGATGTTACGATGGCGGCTTTTAGTCTACACCCTTTATATGAGCGATGTTTTAGAGCTCGACGAAATTTAAGTGCTCTAAAATTGTTGCTGGTTTAGGGTTAGATATTTTCTTGGTGGCAAGTGAAAATTTATGAATTATCAGTTAGAGAGTGTGCACTACGTCGTTGGTTGTATTTTCTAGCATTTTTAAATTGGAGAGGGAGGTCGGTGTAAATGAAATATGTTCTGAAAAAAGATTCTACGTTAGCTTTAATATGATGCACTACTCGTTTTTAATTTACTAAAATATTTATGTCTGTGAATGAAGTTGTGCTTTTTGTCACAGGCTGTATGTAAGAAGTTTTTTTTCATGATGTTTCACAAGTTTCTTTAAGTCATCATCATAATCCTCCTTAAAGTTCCCACTGCTGGGACACAGGACTCCTCTATGTGAGAGGGAATAGGCAGTAACCCACCGTGCGGGCCCAATGCGGGTTGGTGGATGTCTATTCGAATTATTAGTTCTAGGACATGCCACTTTCCTCACCATGTTTTCCTTCACCGTTTTGAGAGCAGTGGTGATGAAATTATTTACACAAAGTAAAGCTCCTGCCTTGGTTTGAACCAACGACCTAACACGTAAGTCGGGGCCTTTACCACTGGGTCACCACTGCTCATTCTTTAAGTAATCTATTTATCTTACGCCCAGAAATCAGAAAATTCGGGCAAACTTTCACCAAAAACTTGCACAAACTCAAATTCTTTAACCAAATATCCACACAGTGTGAATACGAAATAACTCAACACAGCCCTGTATTTAAACATTAACGTACTCCAAAATTCAGCACCGCTCAAATATGGCCGCTTCCAAAATTGATGTACGTCGGCAAACTCAGCCGCCAGTCGAAACAAAAGGCGGTGTTAACCCTGTTAACGTCTGCGGGCACCGGGCCGGAATGACCCGGACCTTCGTGATAACACGGATCCAGATAATGGTCCTAAAGGTGAAATAGGACCAAATGATGATATGAGAGGGTTGATGGACAGAATAAAGAGATAATACGGCCGTGTGGTGAGGTTGGTTTCCAGGAAACGGGTTTGATATGTTGGGACATATGGGTTAGACTTGGGCAGTTTTATTATAGTGTTGGAGAGAATTATGTTAGGTAGTCATGATTGTAGGTAGCTCTTAAACATTATTTACGAGCTTTTTATTTACTTGCATTGTATGTATTCATGTTCGGGTCAAATCTTGCAACTAAATTTTAAAGCAGTTGTCGTCAACCGATTACGATGAAATTTTACATACACGTTAGTTTTGGATGACAATACACGATAAGCCAAAAAGCACGTTATTTTTTATATTTTTTTTGTACTAGCTTTATATTAAAAATTGCATTGTCACGAGAAATAAACGTAGGTGCAAAATTTTAGCTCAATCGAAACCGGGAAGTTGGTCAAATTTAACTTACATATTGATTATATACATACAGATACTAGGGCACTAAACAAATATAACCCTGAAAAAGGTTCGACACAGAATAAATTAAGAGAAACATTGACTTTCAATTTTATCCAAATGAAATTTCCTGTGACTAAGATCATGCACAGTTAAATCTACTTAGATAACTTACAGTATTTACTGCATCCTAGGGATAAAAATTATTCCTAACGGTAGCAAGCCGGTGGAACCGTTTCATAACAGTATATTACCATAGGTAATACTCAGTTATTATCCGGTTGCCAGCAACTATTAATACGAATGAAAGGCTGTTCGGGTAGTTTCTTCTCATAGACGCAAAGGCACTTTCTTCAGGAAGCTTTAACTACTAACGTGGTATCTGATGTACATCGCCAGCTGTTTAGGGAAAGTAAGGGGTAATTATAGAACAAATGACGTAACGTATAATATGCTGCAGTGAATCTCGTCCCAGATGGTCATCAATCATGCTGTTTGCATAACTTTAATGTATGCAAGCTTTGTGTACTTTAATTACGGCTTGAACATTAGTTATACTGGGTTTTGTAATAGCGGGCATAAATTAAATGGGAGGAGACGATGAAATATGCGACAACAAAGCTATGTATTCAATCTATGTAAGTATAGTTGTCGGCACGTAACTTGACAAGGTTTTGGCGTAGTGGAGGTTAGTTCGGGCAAAGTGCACGAGTGGTGGTTAGTTCCATAAGGAAAGAGCAAATAAAACGTGGACTCGACGCGATTGGTCAGTCGATCCTTGTGTCAATGTCAACTGACCAACCGATCGCTCGCTCGGAACGGTGCGGTGCTATACGTTCCCCGCATCCCAGTTTGTAACCAAAGAGACCTAAAAATCGACTTGTGTGCATCTAACAACTCTTGCCAAGTTACGTGCCGACAACTTTATCTATAAATGAAAAAAAAGGACCGTGTTATTGGTAAGCGCATCACCAAAGATCGGTTGGACCGATTTGTTACCGAAGTAATTAGTAAGTAATAGTCTGAGTAAGGTTCTTGTGGAAAGAATTATTGTAAAAGCTATATTTTCGGGAAAAACAAAAATCCCTTTTTTATAAACTCAGAGACAAACAACGTCCGTTTAGTCCACAAGTACATGTATACAGAACAATAAACTTTTTGAAATAGGAATCACACGTTTTCTCGAACAAAACTAAACATCTGTGATTGTGTTTTCTTTAAAGAGTCCTATAGCATTGTCGGTGTTGCCCTCTTTAATTTAAGTAACACGACCTCCTTTATTTGCCAAATTGGTTTTTTTTTGCTGATAAAGTGAATAATTATGCTAAAGTGAGACCTCGTCAGTGCTTCTTAATCCGCAGGCTTAGAGGCAAGAAGGGATGATCAAAGGGAAACAAAATGGGACATCCCTTCTTTGGTTAATATATAATGAGACTCACGTTAAATCTCCGTGTTTACATTAATTTAGTGAATTTAAATGTTCGTTGGAATCCCTCTTTAGAAGTTTGTTTCTGTTTATTTTAGACCCTTGCAGATTGTTTGTTAAATTAAAAGATAAAATTTACTTTTTGTAATCAATGTGCAGAAGTTCTTCATACATTTTTCCGGTTTAAAAAAAGAAGGTTCTATGTTCGACTGAATATCTTTTTCTCTTTTTTAATTCATATTTTATGGTACCAGTTTGAAGGTTTATCAAGCCCAAATTTATTGTAATAAAATGTTCTTATTAAATTATGAGTTTTTTGACAGTTGCGACGTTAGCAGAAGAACTATTAAATTAAATTCCAATGCGTGTCCACGTCGCAATGTTAAATTATGTTTAACGTGATAGTTTTGCAAAGCATTTAGCTCAAATTTTTAATAAGAAACATCTGATGGCTACGCTATTATTTTTATATTACTTAACTAAGTTAAATACTGATAAATTGTTCAATATTTGGGTGCACGGTTGGCGCAGTGGTTGAGCGATTGACTGCTGCGCTGCGTGTCGCGGGTTCGATTCCCGCACGGAACAAATATTTGTATGACCTACAGATAGTTGTCCTGGCTCTGGGTGTTTGTGTATGTGAGTTTATATGTTTGTAAACGCACCCACGATACAGGAAGAAATTCCTAGTGTGGGGCAACGTTTTTTTTTTAATAAAAGAATAAAAAAATAACTATATACCGACAGGGTCCAATCATCACAAAATATTCCTTTCCATGAGCTTTCTGGATATGAACAGTTTTAAATTGACGATATATGACAAACTGTCTATTTAAGCTCTTGTTAGCAACTAACTTGTGAGTTAAGTTTTTCTTTTTCGTGCAAGTGGGCCTAAGCTTAATTAAAACACGTAGATTCCGATTTTTTGGATTTTGATTTCGTCTCAATTTATTTTGAGGCCAATATACACTATTAACAATACTTCGAAAACAATACAAATGTAATACAACATACTAATACTCCAAAAACACATCATCAACAATGTCAAGTGTACAATTATTGCGGTCATTTGGCACGTTCGGGTTACAAGTTGGCAGTTGGCACGTCACGACACCTTCGTATGCCATTGCCAATGCCAGGAGTGTCAACATGTCGCCGAGCTTTTGTAGAATCAACTGCACGTCAGCAGTATGATATCCAACCTTACTGCTTGCAGGTAAAGGCTCTTTCAATTTCAAATTGGTGGCGTTACATGCAGTTGATTGTACATTACTGAAATGTTATGTCGTAGTTTGTACTAATCTTTGGATGTACAGTAATATTGGTTGATGTTACTGCCCCCTAGGTGGTGTTGTGCCAGAGGAATGCACTGGCTGTGATCTAATTTGACGAATGCGTCTCGTGCCAAATAGAAAGTCATATCAGTTCAGTATTTGGAAGACAGACGCCAGATTACCTATATAAGATACTGTCACTAGCTTATAGCTGAAAAGTGATTATAAACCATAGCTTAAGAATGAAGAGGAAACGAACTCCTTTGAAGTAAAGCACTACACTGCACAGCTTTAAGGAGGCAGCAAGCAAGCAGGAAAATGCAATTATCTCATTCGTTACACTCAATTGCATTTTTTCACAGCTGAAAAAGTACAAAGACAAGAGACAACATAAGAGAATAAGCTGACAAATGCTATACAAGTAGGTAAGAAGAATGATAAGTACAAACATTTTAAACATAAACAAGTTAGAAATAAAACACAATTTCTCGCTTGACATCACCCAAGTACAGCTAAAGCACAAAAATTCATAACAGTTCACAACAAACACAGCACCAACGGTACTAACGGGTGCTATAATAATCTATGAAGGAAGTGTAACAGTTTTCATACGTACAGTCTTTTGCACGACCGTTACGAGGTGTATGTGGTGGCTGGGCAGGGAGCATGGCCCGACGACTTGATTATGGCCATTTGTTTGCCACGCCTTTAGGACCGCTACGTTGAGCTAGCGTCATGTTTGCCGCTCCATATATCATGGGGAGATTGTTTTTTGAATTTAAAGTAAGTTATGTTGTGGGAATTTTTTTAAAGGCTTACCGTAAAAAGTGTTGAGTTTACTAGAACTTTAAAAAATACAGGCTAATTATCGAAAAACAATGGAATGGGAAATATGATTTTCATAATAGCTCTAGCGATCGTCATGAAAAGATTGCCATAGAAAACAAGTTAGTCTACTAATCAAATCTAGTTTTATCTACTACGGAGCTAGAAATATAGATACAAAAATAATAATAAAAGAATATAATGTCAACATATCTAGAGAAACCAATGTCAATAAAAACATATTCCCAGAAAAACAAGACAAAAGGAATATTACTACGTATGATATAATACCCTTTTACGTAAAGCTTTACTATGTTGAGGAATAACGGAAATAATTGGGTGTTCTCGGAGAGACTCAGACATGCTTTAATAGTCCTGTTTGCTTTCTATTTCATTATTGTGTCTCTTTCTCGTAATAATATGATAGCTCTGTAATTTTGCTTTGTAATTGAGACGTGGGTAGTTGTATTATGATTATTTATAAGAGCAGTTGTGTTAGATTAAATTAACTTTCTGTTTACAACATACTCGTCGTAAATTATGGACTCGAAATTAATAGTGCTATAGACAGAGCTTGAACCGCTATAGAAATCGTTTCATTTGGGAAACTCAGTATATAATTTTTTTGTATTCCAATAACTTTTCTATTTATACTTTTGTAGAAGTCTACAGAAAAAGGATAAAAGACAACTCATCATAGACAGCGACTTCCCATTTCCCTCATAATATTGAATACAGCGTATAAAATACGAAATTATAGTTAAGTTACGACGAAATCCTTCCTTGAAAACTTCGCGTCCTTGCCTAGACCAAGAGCTTCCTCTGCAAATCTGTACTACAGTAAGCTCAATCCACTTTAACCCTTACTGTTATGGAAATAGACTTTGAAAGCGTCGCAGTAGTAAAGTGGCTTAGTTCAAATGCTTGAGAATTGGTCTGGGATACGCTTAAAGCATTTACGGTGCATTTTATTGATGCAATAAGTACTTGACGACTCGGTGCTGCATCTTTTCGGTCTACGCTTTTTGCTAAATGATATTGAGGTAGGTAGTGATGTAGAGGTTTTACTCGCTTTTATTTTCTTGGAAGAATCGCAACGAATTGAAGCTCCTTAGATCTTATGTACCAGTCTATAGATCTTATTGATAATGTTGTAGATTATGAGTAATAATGTTTTCATACCTAGATAAGAAAGCAACAAGTAAAAAATCTTTACCAACTATAACTTTATCCTCTTAAACCCCCAGAATGTTATCTTAGACGTCTCTTTCATTGTTAAAGTTTCAACAGAATGCTTCAAGGTACAAGCATGTAAAATATGAAATTTTCTGAAGTAAATTCGAAAAGCAGTGGAAACCCATTTACTTTATTAAATTTTTCCTCCGAACCACACTGCTGAGCACTCCGGTCCACTACATTTTGCATACGCTGAATGTACGTCGCCTTCGCATTATGCTCTTACTTGAAAATATTATATTGGCTTTATATTATGATGGCTAAGTTTGTGGTTTATATTTTTCATAGGAACAGCTTCTTCGGTTGACAAATAAATACGACTATTGAAAAAAAAAACATAATATTAATTAAAAATATAAAAAAGAAAATAGAATGTTAAAAAAAAAAAACGATAAATTTAATGATGTTTAAAAAAGAAGTATTTCGAGTCTAAGGAGTAAAAACTGTGCAAAAGGACCAACCAGCAATTTAATGGTGAATACTGCCTTAAAGAAAACAAAAGCCAACCAATAGGGAAAAGAAATAAGGAAGATTCTTGAAAAACACATTTCTTTTTCAAAAATTCTAATTTCAAATTATTTATTATAACGGTCATTGAAATTCGGCGCGCATTGCGCTTTATTGCTCGTTCGCCATTATATAAGGTTGCATTAGGCAGCACGTGATACTAACATCGCTTAATTAAAAACAAGCCTAGCGCGGTTTTGGCTGCGTGTTCCGTATTAAACTCTGTTTAGTGCATGGGATAGATTTAGCAGATATTCGGTAGCCAAGTGGTTTTAGTTTGATGAAAAGTCTCTCATGACAAAAGTTATTATGTAATCCCTAGTTTTTGTCAAACAACTTAATCACACTCTTTTTCATAGAAATGTCATGTGACTGTCATTTCAGTCTTTGTCTTTTGTATGTCATGTGTGTCTGTGTATGTCCTAACTGGTTAGAAATTTCTTAAAGAAAAATTGAATGAAAATTGCTTAATAAACAGTTTATTTGGTTTAGACTTCATGCACAAAAGGTAATGCGGACTTAATGCCTTAGGCATTCTCTACCAGTCAATCAAGGGTGGTGAAGAGATAACATGGCAGGTGCATTGTTTAATAATAAAAAAAGGACCAGTTATTATATAATATTACATGCTAAAATAGGTAAAACACACGCACATACATATATTAAAAATAACAGTAAACAAGTTTAAGATATTTTTTTTATAAAAACGCGCACAACATTGATATATTATAAGTAACATGTCAGGAAGTGCTATTCAGAGAAACAGCTTCAAAACGTGGCCTTTCAATTGCCCGAATTAGGGTGGGAACCGTATTACTAATTTCTGAGAAAACAAATGAAGCTCTAAGGAAAACACACTCATAAATAAAAACGCTACCGTTACTCAAAACATGCGTGTACTAAGAGCTAAAACAAACATACCCATTTCGTACGCATCCTGGGAACATATAGAAATCTAGAATAGATAGCTAACATCTGCGTACTGTGTCACAAGACTATTAAGGAGCTAAAATAGTTGCCACATTCGGAGAACACATGTTATAACAGTGGTTTCTATTGAGAATGTTCTAGACGTTGTTTCTTAAAATATGCTTTCGGTTATGGACATAAATTGTTGCTCATTAAGGGTTTAGTTAGTCCTATAATTTAAAAGTGTGTGAAAGTATAAAACAGATTTAAAAATCAGAACATATTTACGCCTATGATTTTTTTTTTTTTTTTTTTAATTTAATTGACAAGTGTAATTAATTATATACAAAATAATTGCAAGTTTCAGTTAGAGCCAAATCAAGATTTTTGAAGAGATGTTTTTTTTTTAAAGATCTGTATTGTTTCTAAGAAAAGCCAGCACCTATTATTCGTTCCCATCCAAATAAATTAAACGAACATATTTCAAACACCAGCCAATAAATCAGATACAACCCCAAAAATACACCTACTTTATCAAAATTAAACCGTATTGAACCGTACCAAACATACGTACCTTTCCAGACTCTCCGTTATAAAGAGAATATTTCCGTAGCACCACAGGGGATGGCCTCCGGTATTATTTAGTGACGTCATATAAATCATACCATACCTGAATTTACCGCAGACATGGTCAAAGGCGAGATAGAAACTATACAAGTACCTTTAATAGCCTGTTAAGTGTTTTATGTAGCGAAAGCCCCATTTACAGGAATTTGAGAGAAAATAGTTTAACTGGAATTTATTAGTAATCGGTCTGCTCCTATTGTTAGGCCAGTATACATAGCTAGTTAAACAGTTCGTGTTAATGGTGGAGCCTCTGATTTATTTTCGTCAGTTTCTCTTGAACCGTTAAGAGAGCGGATATATTTAGCTATTTCTAATGGTGTTAAGTGGGTGTTAGGTTTAATTTACTCTCCTATCAGTAATAGGCTCATGAATTGGACTTAAAAGCTGCTAATCGAGTTCAGTAGAATAGACGACATGCAAGTTACAAGTCATGATCATGAAATTAAAGCTAATACTAAAGATTTGTTACAATAAGAGCAAGATGAGACACTTAAAGAGATCATTAATCCTACTCCTGAAGTTTCCGTTGATTTGACAGCCATACTAGAATCTTCCCATTAAATTCTCAGTCGTGGTGAAGACATCAAAGTCGAAGTTTCCTGACAGAAAACATAAATTAAGAGTTTGTTGCTTGAAGATACATTATAAGGATAAATCAACTTTGGAATAAACATAATAATATAAAGCATAATATATGCTGTAATGAAATTATTATATTTGTAAATAATTTTGTCTTTTGCTCTTGCTGTGGTGTTAGTTTACTTCAAGAACTTAATCAGAATGTCTATAAAAACGTCACAGTTCGTTTTCCTTTATTATAAGAAGCATATTGATTGCATCTGATAAACAAGGGGGACAATCGACCATTGCCACAACTGGGTCAAATTCGAGATAACGCATGGATTAACGTGGTCCAATTTGATTGATCAAACTGCCTTGCGTCATACAGTGTCTATTAGCCTTAATTTCTAATTTACTATGAGTTTTCAAAGGCCAGCTGTTGTATAATCATGGAAGTCACATTTGCTTGAATCGTCGATGCTGTCGCAATGAAGCGACAGCATCGACGATTAAGCCAACTTCAATTTCTACTTTAAGATTTCCTGCACCGCAATTTCAAGGATAAGGATGTCACAATGCCTACTATGGATTTTGAGGGAAATTAGCCATTAACTTCATGAGTATGTTTGAAAAATCATCTGGTAGACTACTTAAAATTTTGTTGTAAGAGTGTCCAATTACCCCATTGGTCCCTATAGCCACAATCTCCACAGGATCGTTTTGAGGGCTGGAACTGCAGAGTAGTTCCAACGTTGTTTCTTTTAAATCTCGCCGATAGCTTAAGTACCTGTTCCTCTCTCCTTTTTTCTTTTTTACTCTCAAATAAATAACCTACACAACGTTTACTCCAAATCAAAGTAATTTACAACCCAAGAAAAAACATGACCTGTAACTTTTGCCTCTTGACCAACAAAACTTTAAGGCCGAAAAACCCTCTTTTCCCCAACGAAGATTAATACGTTTCCAAGGCAGATGTCTGAAGACCGAAGGGGTGTCCCCTACCGCTCAGCGTCAATGCTTCACACTACATAAAGCGTTCGGCGTCATTGCACACCCGTAATGTCTTCGCTTCCTCAATCCTTACCTTTCCTGGATGAAGAGATTTTGATGTGACAAAGGATTTCGAATGGAATTTGAATTTATTCGCTCGTATCTTTGGAAGTTGTGTTCTGTTTACTGATTAGCTTTGGACGTTGAGTTAAACCGGCTTATGGGAAACTTTATGTTTAGGAGTATTTTCTGTGTGGATTTTCTCTTATGAATTTCACAATTTTATTCGACCGTTTTCAGCAAAAATATTTTTTTTATTCATTCTTTGTAGGTTCAGCAGCTTGCAAGTTTTCACGAAGTAAAATGAACGTCTTTTAGTGTTGTCTGCTTCTTGTTGCAAAAATCTTAGATGGTTTCTTTTTAGCACCCCTTATATACCAGCTAGTTTCTTTTTACCGTAATATACCAACTTTCTTGTTTACTATATTATTGTGCAACGCGTCATCGTTCTCCCATTTACCCCGTAGTTACAAATCGTCGTTCAACTAGAAACACTCCGCCCCACCGTTACTGGGAGAATAGAAAAACACTTTGCAGTCATTTCCTTCGCGAGATGTGCTGTGAGGGGATTCATTATCAACCCCCGACAAATCCCCGGCTTTCTTAGGGGACATGGAGTACGAAACAATCGTGTGGAGGAAATGCTCTCATTATATTTTTTGTTGAAAATGTGCCTATTGAGTGGTGAAATGAAATGGCTATATTTTACTGTGAATCAGTGTTTCGCTTTCACGCTCATTTAAAAGCTTCTTGTAGAAAAATATTATTATTTACTCCATTGTGAATATGGGTCTAAAAATACTGATAATTCTTATATTATTTATAAACGGGTATTTCTGTAAACATTAACTTGGAAAAGAACACACTACGTACTTTATAATGAAACTCCCGTATCAATCAAACAATACAACAACATTTAGTTATTCTAAACTTCATGCACCAAGTTACACCGACGGATTTAATGCCTTAGGCATTCTCTGTCAGTCAATAAAGATTGTATCTTTCACTAAATATATTTATTTGCCATCAAATCCATCAACTAAACCAACCATTCGTCCCTCCTTCAAATTAGTTCAAGTGTTTTCTTTGCCAATAAGGCGTATCTAAAAGCTTCATGGCTCCTGTTTTTGCAGGACTTAGGGAAAGGGCACATGTGCGGATGTTTTAAGGTGTACTCTAATAGGCTTTGGGTTGAATAGACTGGCTGGATTGTGGATCCAAGTGGTTTTAAGGTACGTTGACTTAATGAAATGTACGTTTTACCTTTTCTCGGCTAATGTGCAACGAGCCGAATTTGTTTGATAAAGGTTCTCTTGATTTTGGGGGGCTTTTATGTAAGTATGTGGTTTCTGTTTTGTGTGATGGGATTCGTGGGGGTTATATTTTAATTGGAGGGGACGAGATTAGGAACCAGCCTTTCATCAGCTATTTCAATAATTTCATTGGTGCTCAAGATTTTAATTCATGTTTTGAATTTGTATTGAATCTGTGGTTCGTTTCCATTTATATTATTTAGCCCATTTCATAATATAATATGGCCTACTAACATAAAAATATATCAAATATAAAAAGTTCTGTCTGATGCAAGGACCACCATAATTATCAATCCTAAGGGATTTGACCCTAATTTTTGCATTTGACAGCCATATTGGTTATCGTTATAAGTACCTAACTTGTTATTCATACACAAGGGAATGCTGCCGATCTGATCGCTTAGCTGCCTTTTACGACACCCAGGGGAAGTGATTAGATGATATAGGATTTCTTTCCGTGTTTCAATTTGGACATTTTTTCTGGAGATGACCAACGTTTTTTTTGCCACCTAGATTGCTGGTCATTGGGCAATTTTCAAATGTTTTTGTTCGAAACCATCCATCCAATCTGCTAGTGAATTTATTCAAAGTCACCCTCCACAGTCGGCCGCACGTACCAAGTTGTTGGTAACACCACACACACATTGAGCTGGTCTAGTCTAGTACCTACATTTCTATAGAATAAGAGTCAAGCTTATACTGGATTTATTCCCACTGACCAATATTAGTAAAAAGGAACAAAACATCACACAAGTAAATGTTTTGTTACAGCCAATCAATAAATAATGAGAACAAGGGGAAGACCCAATAAACCTATAAAAACAAGGTGAGTTCGTCGCCTCGAATACGATTTGTTCCGAAAAAGCTAAAATGATTTTTATGACGTCATAAACTAGATGACTATAAAATAAGGTTCATTGTATTTCGATGTATGTTAGGGTTGTCAACATAACATTTAGTCCAGATACTACTTTTACCCAAGATTTCGTTCGGAAATACAAACATCAAAACTACTTTAATTATAAAATGATGTGTTCTTACAGACTTACCCTTACAGAATTCTGTGGAAAAAGATTGGATTAGAGTTTTTATTGCATTACTAAGGCCTCAGTTTCAAAAGTATAACTTGCTTCATGTTTTTATCTTCAAAAGAGTGCTGTCCATCAGTCAGCCATCCACCATAACAGTGAGTTTTATAGCTATAAGTAGGTATGTGTCTATAGAAGTACGATGTCCGGATTTTGTGGCTTCTATTTCTATTTCCAACGGACTAAAGCTGACCACGGAAGGATTCTAGGAATTTAGAATGTTCCCTCTCGTCCCCTCAACCGCAAATCAAGGCTGCAATTTTAATCCTTTCTCGTCGTCCGTCCTAAATCGAAATACTGACACTTGTGTACTGATCTAAAAAAAACTTTTTTGCAAAAAAATACTACCGACTTCCAAATGAAAAACTACAAAGTGAAAAATAACTTCATTTTTGGAAGTCGGTGTCCATATCGCAAATAATTGGTATCTACGAAAGACACCGACTTCCAAAAATGAAGTTATTTTTCACTTTGTAGTTTTTCATTTGGAAGTCGGTAGTATTTTTTTGCAAAAAAGTTTTTTATTTTTCCCTTTTTAGTTTTACCTACTTAGGCAAGTTGTTTAGTAAGTACCTATTACGCCAGAACAGATTACCCGAAAAACAATAAAACTTGAACATAACCGGTGAAATTAGAGTTCTGCGTACCCCTTTCAGTATACTGGCGTGATGTTATGTTATGAAATGGTATAAACAATAAACAGACATGCGATTGCAGCAATCCCGAATGATTTGCCGTTATTTATTGAAGAGTTCTGTTGTATATCTCCGAAGTTCTTCATCAGATCTTTAACAAATTAAAATGGGACCAATTTCGAAACATGTTCTTTCAAACAAAAAAAGAATTTTCAAAATCGGTCCACAATTGGCGGAGATATCGGTGAACATACATAAAAAAAAAAAAAAAAAAAAACATACAAGAAGTCGAACATAGAACCTCCTCCTTTTTGGTAAGTCGGTTAAAAATAGATTAGTGCATCAGTTACCTATTGTTACGTATTAATCATTCGGTTAAGTTTAGGACAATATTATAGTTTTTATTAGCCACAAATTAGCAAATTTCGTTGCATATTACAGTACCATTTTATGTTGCATTTTGGACAATACCACAGAAGGTACGGTTACTCAATCATTCAGTGAGCCTAAATTATGGTCTAATATCCAAACTTTGATGAACATCGAAACATTTGCATTATTAAATATATCACTTATACTTCATAAATATAACTTGATCTCTGCGACAGCTGTCAGTATCAATACATTAACAATAACGCTTGATCATTGAGATAGGAAATATATGGAGGCGCCGCGATGTTCTATACATACAATATACATATAGCTTATACAAATATGAGTGAAATACGATACAGAATGTGAAACATCGTTTTGTTTCATTCTTTCTAATGTAGTAATCGTATTTGATGAAAGAGACAACAATATTTCAGTTGTTGCTCATTATGGCAACATTTTGTTAAGACGTAGTGACGGTTGTAGGTACCTACAACCGTCACCGTCAGTACGTGCCATATTCGCCATTTTATGTGACCAATTTTGTGGTTGTGTTCGTGGTAGTCCTGCTGTCATATGGTTGTTTACACATTGTATTATTGAGATTTGTGAGTGTGTGTGTGTTGCTTGATTGACACAACCTTAGAATCGGCGGCCATTTTATGAGACATTTTGAGGTTTAGGTAGGCACGTTTTTTTCGTAGGTATTTCCAGTCCATATTATTTAGTATGTCTATGCGCTTGATAGGCTAACAATACCGTAACAATAACGTATAGGTCAGTTTGACATACTTTTATGAAGTATAAAAAGTAGCAAAGTTAAATCGGAAAAAAGTTATGGTCCTTTTGCTTTGAAAATAAAAACCAGTGACCAGGGTTTTTAAGTTGTAACTATAACTTGGTAACCCTAGTAGGTATATTGCTTAGTTTTACTGTTGATGGCTCGAATCTAGTGCGGATATATTTAGACATTCCTTCCTAGTACAGCAAAATGATGCTTCTAATAACCTATAAAGGGTCGTTAAACCTTGCATAATCCTGAGAAGTAAACACAATAAACTGCCAATGTTTTAATACAGGCGTTTGTTTGTGTTTCCCTTCGGGAAAAGCAAACATGCTTTTAAAGGTAATAATTGGAGTTTCGAATGTATTTAGTAATTATCTAAAGTTTAATTAATATAAGTAAAATTATATCTGGTTTACTCCTAGTTGTATAGAAAAACACTGTAAGAAGATTCTCAAACGCTGTCCCAAGATAAAATAATATCAATGTTTTAAACGACCATCTCAATAAAATATTAAACAAGGCATATAACATAATCAGTTTCAACCTCCACAAGTGGGAGTTCTTGGATGGTTCCGATACCGAGTGCTTGTGCGGCGTCTCTCCATAGATCATGGCCTACATTTCGTCCTGCACCGCATGTAAACTTGTAACCTGCCCGGCGAGCATGGCCTACTGTGACATCGCTTAAGTCACACTTTTAATCACAGTTTGGTCGATAAACTCATTTTGTCTTAAATGCTAGCACGGCGGCGTGAGATATTTTCTTGACTTGTGACATAACTTCTTGACGTTTATTTTTTTCATTTTCGGAAATTTTCCAATTTTATTGTAGTTTCGGTCTAACCTTGGCCATAAAAACCATTTATGTTCTGAGAAGCATAGCCCTACGACGCACTGTTGCCGAATTATGGGCCTCCGTATCTTATTTTGTTTTGCATATTTCCAAAATCATATCTCGAAAACGGTATGTCCTAGGCTAAAAATAACCAAAATTTAGCCCCCCCCTTTGCTACCTCCATGTTAGCAGCATCCCAACATGAATTACAAGTTATATTTTTTTTTACTTTGCTTGGTTTTCGACTCGGTCATGACAAGTTATGATAAAATATGTCATGTCTTACAATTTGTCTTAAATGCTAGCACGGGACAACCATGTGACAAATTTACAGGCGCGACTTGCTTTTCTTGTTGTTGACTTCATAGTGCGACATAATTTGAATAGACGACCAAATAAAATAATACGTAAAAAAGTATGCCGTTCATACAGCTAAAAAACTTTTTAATTTTGTTGGGAATAAATTAATATTTGACCCACGACCATAGACTTATGCACACTTTATTTTTCTTTGTTTGTTTGATAACATATTAAGTGTTTGTTAGAAAGATATATTTATTGTGAAAATTTTAATAATTACTAAAAAATATAATAGCTTGGACCAATACCGGTGGGCCCCTATTTTTTATATTTTAAATGTTTTTTGGGGATTTTATTTAAGAAACATTTAAAAATGTAGAAAGCAAGAAGAATATGGTTTAAAAGAAAATAATTATAAAAAAAATAATCATAATTAAAATTAGAACAACAATAAAAAAAATACAAGTATGAAAAAGTAATAATATAAAATTAATTAATAATCCTGTAATATTTCAATTAATTAATAAGCATTGATCACCAATTCACCATACACACAAAATGAATTTATTGCCATTTGGTGCCGTAATTAGAAGGCAAATATATTTTTTTCAACTATAAAATTTTATCACCACCTCCGAACGAAAGTGATACATTTTTCTAAATCATCTGTCAAAATGTGACATTTGTGACAAAATGGGTGCGCCCGTATTAGCAATTAAGACCCGATGAGTCCCAAACAAAAGTCAGGAAATTTTTTCACGCCGCCGGTGCTATTATTTAGGACAAAATGGCGTTATCGCCCAAACTGCGATGAAATGTGTGACTCAAGCCATGTCACAGTAGGCCGTGCTCGCCGGGCAGCAACAAGAAAGGCATGTTGCGCCTTTATAATATGTCACATGTTTGACCCGTGCTAGCATTTAAGACAAATTGTAAGATATGAGATAATTTATCATGTCATGTCACAAATGTCTTGGGTACGCCCATGCTCGCTAGGCTGTGAGGACCTTAAGGTTGCGTCAGCGAATGGTGTTGGCGTAGCTGAATATTGAGCAACATATAATATTTAAAAACTGTACTTGCCATCGAAACGCTAAAAAGAAGAAGTCTCAATAACAAACGGTCTGCTACTGGCTCTCGAGCTGGATACTGTCTCATTTACTAGAATAAACATAGATACGTCGAGCAGAATATGTAGTAGGCGAAAGGACATCTATTCTTCATTCCCACTGGACACTCGCTGTCTTAGCACACGAAGTAAAATATTCACCATTTTAACATTACATTCGAGTTACATTTCGTGTCTTGTTTGGAGAGAAAAGCCTGTACAAGCAGTGACGAGTATCTTATTCCGCCTACTTCTGTATGCATAAGCTTAGGTCCGTCTTAGAATGTTGATAGTAGGATTAGCATCAAATGTATAGTTGCGTAGTAGTATGAATCAAACAAGGAATTCAATGACTAATGAGAGTGATAAATCGTCGAAAGGGGTTGTTTCCCTACTACAGTCCCTGCCACATAGAGATTAAAACCCTCTGCTCCGGCGCGCGGTGGTCCGGATTTCTGGAATCACTGATGTACAATCTAACCATTATTTTGTAACATTCCGCCTGCGGTAACAATATTTGGTTCATCAATCGTCAGTATCACAACTCAAAACAACAGATCATTCACCCGAAAAGCCACTTCAAAGTGCACACACTAGGCAATTCGTCAGTTTTATACCACAGTTTATTCCGCTCCGTGACTTTGTCGCACATAGTGCACCGCAATGTGGCCATTGTGCCCACTGACAACCCTCTCTACACTGTGTGAAAAATGCACGACTGAAAAATGCACGGCTCTATACATTACTCTTTCGCCGGCGTCGCTTTTCAAAGAACGTGAGCCCGAATATGCAATGCAATGCATACGTGAATACACACTGTATTTTCACGCTTTCGTATGCAGTGAAAGTTTCTGAATTGTCTCGCAAAAGTACCCAGGTTTATGTCGTATGTCGTAAGCTGTGTTATGCTGACCTATGGTATTTGGTTGTTGTGCCTGAAATAAATTTGATAGTGGAGAAGATTTGTGTTATTTACTTTTCTCTGTCTGTTAGTCATAAATTTTGCTTGGCTCATTTGATGCCAGTTAAATATGCATGGCTTTTCTCTGGAGCATAGTGAGTCTTTCTAAATCGGTAACATCTAACACGTAATATTCAACTCTTTTATTCTGTTGTGTTTTACTCTTATTTTATACACTAAGGATGATGATATTATAAATAGTCTTTCCCGGTGTAGCAATTTCCGTCCTTGTCCGTTTTTATGACGTACTTCACTCGAAAGTGGATCTTACAAAAACGTGTTTGATGCTAATGCTAACGCAATATTGCATAACTTGCAAACCTGCTACTTAAGAGTGCCATCAACTTACGTTTCGCCCTGCTCATACGCAAAGTTTTTATGTAAATAATTAAACCAAAAAGTTGTTTTTCCACGTTCAACAAAGCAACAAGCTTCATAATATCCATCACAATATTAACCCCTAACCAATTCAAACATAACCCACAAAAGCCGAGCTTATCAAAAGTGTCCACTTCCGCATAAAACGCGTGTACAATTTGGTCGTTCCAATAAAGTCAAATGTTTATATTTAGCCCCTATATAAATAGTGGTGGAATTTATGCCCGTGGTGGCGCGCGGCCGGCGCACTGGGCTCGAATGAATTGGCCCCAAAATATTTGTCTGTCGTGATGTTGGCCGAAAGCCAGTGGGATCACTTTCGGCAAACTAGATAAAGATAAAATATGATGGCTTAGTCTGGATTGGGAAGGTATGCGTACAGGCGCCTGGTGACTCACTTGTTGGCTGTTCGGGACTTCGTTTAGACCGACTGACAGACATAATTGTGTTGTTTATAGCCTTGTTAATGTGTTGATGGACATGATGAGGCCTATGTTCGTTAGGGGACAGCTGAATAATTTATTTTGTTTTTAATTCAACTGAAACGGCTGGAAATAATTAGAACTATACTAATTAAAAATTATTTTCAGGGACGCGTTGATACTAAGCATGACATTTTAATCACCTATGCATTGACATTTTATGTAAGTACCATGTTTATAATTTGTGTTTGGTACCTATTTTTTTTTTGGCTTTTATACCAAAATTTTAGTTGGTTTTTATTTTTTTAGTTTTGGTACCTTCTAGTATATTATCATGAAAATGCATTATTACGGATAACTTAAAAACTACTCGTCAGATCTTGATCAAATTTAAATGGGACCACATGAGAAGCACAAGCAATCAAAAAAAATCGTCATACTCGGTTCATAACTGGCGGAGTAACGCGTAACAAACATACAAAAACATACAGTCGAATTGAGAACCTTTTCCTTTTTAAAGTCGGTTTGAAAAAGAGTACAAAAGAAGGCATCACAATTTTATATTTTAACTTTACACAAGCAAAGAACTCTGTATCTAGGTACATGAAATGCAAGAAAACTGAATGAACAATCTAAACATGTTAGAAAAGCTTCTAGTTTATCAGGTTACTCCGTGAACATTGCGTGTGATACAACACTAATAGATTCCGAGAACAATGACTTTGATACTACACTCGCAAATTACTCTGTCATTAAGTAATTTCAAGTTAGATTACCTACCGTTCCATAATACTTATGTGTCGTTGTTCCACCGACAAAAAAACATGAATTTTTCCAACTTTTTTAAGGAATAGGCTTCGTCATCAAACCGGACAAATTTTCGTGTTAGGAGATTAATCAAACTAAGCACATTTTCGTATTAGGAGAAACGAATAAATCGTCAACCTTGGCATTTAGTTTGACACAAAATTCAATAGAATTAAGGTTACATAGAAAATAGCTAACTTGGTGTTAGGCAAAAAAAGCTCCTTGTTTTTTTTGAAAGTCTAAGAGACATTCATTAGTTGGATAAACTAACACGAACAACTACAAATCTTACACAGAATGAAAGATTACGACATAAAACGCCCCAACTCTTTAGCAACTAAATAAACAACTTTATTAGGTACAAGGACAATAAATTAACTGACAGAACAACACAAAACATCCTACTGAACTAAACAGTCTTGAATTTCAAAGCTGAAATGCGCTTCCACGGTCTACAGTACGTAAATATAGTGTATTTTCTATGCGCGTCTTATTTGATAAATAAATAAGAAAATAATCACCTAACACAAGAGAAATTACTCAATTTTTTATTTCAAAATCAGTACAATATGGAATCGCACAAAAAATGCTTCGAATAACTTCATTGAATAAAACAATATTTTTTATAGAAATAAAATCTTAGATCGCCATTTTGTTGGTTTACAAAATAGGATAAGATACAATAACATACTTAACGTACTTCTAGGTAAACCTATTTGCAGTAATTCAGCGGTGAAGCCATTCTGCAATCTCTTGGATCCGCGGATTATGCCTCGGAACGCACGCGACTTCGCAAGTGAATGAACCCGCGTTACTGCGGTGTTGCTGTGTGGAAAATTTTCTTTTATGGTTTCGTTAAGTCATTTCTGTAAAGATTAAATGTAATGCGACAAACTCTTAATAGGCAGAGCTAATTATTTTGGCTGATGCTTATGATGAGAAAAATGGCAGGCAATTCAATGTTCATGAAAAAACCTTCTTCAACCATCTAATTTTTTTAATTAACCAAAGTCCGTGCCTAATCGTGGATCATGATAAATCATAATAAATAATCATACCACACGCCTGCCTGACCATAAACGTAAAATTATCAATTATTTACACAAAATTTCACACCCATAGCCAGAAAGATGGCGTAAAATTATATATCTGCATATCCTTATATCTTATAGTTGAATCACTCGACTTGCATTAAAATAGTAAAGATCCCCATGAATCTGGTACTCTCCCAGAGGCTGGGTAGTTACAGACGTGGCCATTGGGCCACCACTGCTCTTAAAATTGTGAAGGAAAACATCGTGAGGAAACCATCATGCTCTTATGCTTTATTAAATTCGAAGACATGTAACATCCACCTACACGCGAGGCTCGTAGTGGATTACGAGCGGCCCACGTCCCTCTCACAGAGATGATGTCTATATCCCAGCAGGCCTAAGGAACCTTAATAGGCTGATGATGATGATGATGATACTAGAGACGAAAGCCAATAACAGCTCTACGCAAAATGACATTGTATCAACAATAACGATAGTCAGAAGTTTTTGGGTTCCACCACGTGACGTGAGTCCATTCCATATAATTCAGACTTTTAGACAGTCACTATCGCTGATAAGATGTCACTGTCTCTAATGTCAAGAGACCTTCCTCTCTTGTATCAGCGTATACTAAAGTACAAAGCTCATTATTCAGTAGGCATTTCAATCACATCTCCTAACCACAGAGTATAGAATGACACAAAGACCGCGGTGCGACCTTGAGAAGTATATTTTTAAAGTGTGTTTATAATAGACGGTGGCAAAGATGTAAATATTTTTGTTCTGAGAACCGAAGAGGCATTTAGTAAAACGTGTGATGAATATAAGATGGTGAATAGGTGAATGAAATGTGAGAGAATGGAAGGTGGGTACGTTAAATATGTTATTAAAACATATTAGGATATGTTATCATAAGTATATTGTAGACATTACAATATAATATACCTAGGTTAATTTACATAGGTTGTGGAACTCGTTACCGCCTGATATTAGGGACTGCCAAACTCTTGCAGTTTTTAAAAAGAGAGTAAAAGAGCATTATCTTGCCATTCCGTCTTAGTTGCATATAATTATGTATTATTATTTATGTATTTATGACATTAGTTAGTATTTATTATTGTAATATTTATTTTATTAATTATCTATATTGTATTCTTCTTTATTGTGAATTGTTCAAAATATTTTAATTTTTATTTCCCCTCTACACACGGTGTCTACATATCTTTTTTTGCAACTCTCCTCTCGCAGGTATGCTGGAAGAGATTTCGATAGAAATAAGCATACCTTTGTACCTATTTTCTGTTCCTTCTTCTTGTCTATTTACTATGTGTGTGTACATTAATGGTTAAATAAAAAATAAAGCCGCCAGTCAGTAACAGTCACAATATCACCTGTGCTAGTTGATAATGTGTTGCAGTGGTATATTTATTCCTTATTGATGTGACCCATAAAGCAACAAACACATTTGATTTGACATATAAGTCTATATTCCTCGGAAGGGAATAGTAACCGAGGGAATAAAAACTTACAAAACTGAGCAATAAAATTGTTTCCCTTGACGCTAGTTATGAAGTCATAAACAGGAGTGAAGTTATGCTTTAGAGTGAAAGGTTCAGTCAAGGAAATTATATACCTTCCGAAATGTCCCTTCTCCTCTAAGTAACAGCTTAAGCTTTGAAAAACTCAGATCGCCCATTCTTTGGCAGGTACTATGAAAGAAGACACGATATATTCATGCTGATTTAATTATTATCCGTGAAAATATTTTTCTATTATTTCAGACTCTACTTAGTGAAGGAAAACAAAGCGCTCATGACTCATAACAAAGGAATTCCTACATAGTATTTGAAGATGAGATACGGTAAGTAGATAGACAATACAAGATAAATGTGACCTACATTTTCTTACACGGAATTCAAATGCATTATTTTTAACCTAGTTTTTGTGCACTTACGTTTCACAACTCACATGATCAGCTGATAAATAAATCGAGTATATAGATATTACGTGCACTTTCAAGATAACCTTTGTGACCTAAATGCAACAGTAGAAAGTAATAAAAGGTCATTCCTCAAAGAAATGTGGGTATTCTTTAGACATTCATATACACCTCTGCCTTACTCTTCCAGGAATACGAGCGTGATGTTATGTCTGTTTTTCCTCAAAGAAATAAAATATGCCTTTGATACCATATTAAATTGTGTGAAAAAAACCTCAATCGCCCGCAATTATCTATTATAAAATGATTTGTTAAACCACGAAAGGTGACAGTTACACAATTATTAAAACAGACAAGTAAAACTTTCTGCACCTATTTAAAGCGAAAAAAGTGAGCAATTATGAAAAGAAAATAATGATTTTCCATCGCACGCAACTTCCATGTTTTGTGCAACAAAGTATGAAATACAAGACGACTCTGATCCGACTTCAAACGTTTGGCTGGACAAGTGTACACAATCACCTTCAAAGGACAGATAAGTGGGTTGGACATCATGGTAGGGCTGTCAACTATCCGTAATCGTGATATGTGGGCGTCCAAGCATAAAGGGTCCCGTAGTAAGGTTTTACTAAGTTTAGACTAGATATCGGTAAGAATAGTCAATTGATAATACTCGTAAGGATTAAAAAAATATTCAAAAGCTGGCACATTTTTTTATCAGACATTTGATTTTGTAACTTTACTTGTGGGCAACTTAACAAAACTGCGTATATCTCGGTAACGAAATGCCGAGAACTGGACCCTTTTTGCTTGGACGCCCACATATTATGTGAAAGTTTATATGTTTGATTTGAATAATGATCGGATTTTGACGGGAACTCAGTTAGACCATTGCCTGGATTAGGAAACATCTAGTTTCTACGTTTTTGTTGTATAATTTTCACCTGCCACGCGTGTGAAGTTGATGAGTTAGTAATCTTGGACTGTATTTCTATCAGTTATAAAATTATTATGATTTATAAATTTTATTTATCACAGTTTGTTGAGTTCACTAATGGAGATACTACTTACATATCTACATAATACTATCACGTATCTATTTGTGTAAATTATTTCTTCACCACTGCTCTCAAAACGGTGAAGAAAAACATCGTGAGGAAACCGGCATGTCCTAGAACCAAAAATTCGAAGACATGTGACATCCACCAACCCGCACTGGGCCCGCGTGGTGGATTACGGCCCATTCTCTCTCACAGAGAGGACGCCTGTGTCCCAGCAGTGGGAACATTAATAGGCTGATGATGATGATGATCTACTACCTACCTATACAAAAGTGCATTGCCAGCATAAGCTGGTTGTTAACTTTCTCATTCAGTTTGGTGTTGAGTTAGCAATTAGTAAAATAATTTTGCACTTAAAATTAACTCAAACAAACTCAGACAGCAACATAGACATCAACAAAGTCAGACAATAAGGTGGCCAACAAAGTCATCAAAATCATATCTAGTAGAGAAAGTGATTTACAACCCTACATCGACCTGTGTATCATTCACCTTGCCCATATCGGAGGGTCATCGACTTACAAGTTCAACAAGAGATAGTAGGCTTTGAAAAAGTTACGACATTGTTTGTTGTTATGTTATTGATAGATAATAAAAAAAATAAAGGTGTTGAGACCGAACAAATATTTTGTGAAACATTAGTTAGTATCTATTTACTGTTTATCAGTAATTGAGTCACTATTTGCTAATCTAGAATGCAAATAAATGTCGCAAGAAACAAGAACCAACACTAGACAATTTAAAAAAATCTTAAATATTATGGTACGAAGGTATGTAATTATTAATCTGATATTGTGCCAAGCCACCAAACTCCACAATAAAACGAAGATAAGACATCAAACGGACAAAAACTGGCACATTTACATCGTCTTAAAACGTTTCAGTATCCGCCTATTCGCAAATGCAGAGAAAAACAAGACAAATAAATGTGGTAAAAGCAATTCGGTTAACTCTACTCGCGATCATTTCCTTTAGCAAAGTTTACTCACAAAATTATAAGAACAAGGATAAAATATCTATAAAGACATCCCGTTCTCTTCCATTCGCTTTACTCAATTTCATTCATTCTTTTCGGAAGGAAACGATGTTATTATGAACATGCGAAATCTAATTTGCGAATACACAATTCATATTGTCTCTTATCCGTATTCAAAGGCAAAAACGGCGAAACAAAACAGAAATGCGGTTATTGTTTTCGAAATGCGATAATGCCATACTTTAACTTCAATAAAAGGAACTTAGGGGGAAGTTGCGAGTTGCAGACAATGAGCGCTTAAACTAAAGGCTTCAAAGGCAATTTTCTCTGAAATTATATGTATGAAAGTTGCCAGACGGCAGAGACCGTAGGAAGAATGCATTTGTAGCATGCTCGCCGGAGGCTCCGCGTCGACAAAGAAAAAGTGCAAGCGATACGTCAGCATCCCTATGCAGAATTAAGCATATTCCTCTTCGCAATCGCAAGCTGTGAAGTGAATACGTAATGTGTATAATGAGATGACGCCTAAAATATTTATGTTCTACTGCAAGAAATGTCGCTAAACTACCTGCAGACAAGTCATTTAAAACATCTTATCTCGAGACCTTTTGAAATTATAGAGCTACGGTTTCTCATCCACATTTTGTCATCTCCAATTCTGTACTGATTAACTTTTTTCAGTAGGCTGAACCGTTTCGATGTTATGAACCAAAACCTGAAAAATGTTTGATAATTCCACACCGAGCAGTTAGGCAGGTCTTTTGAAACTGCCTTTAACACTATTTATATCTATTCCAAGTTTTTAAGAGGAAATTCGGTCGGAACATTTTAATTTTTTGCGACCATACGAGTTTCGTTTGTCAACGGTGACTGTCACTCTCCAAACGTGCAAAATCAAAACAATCAAGAATCAATTTCAACAAAACAAACAACATTTTACCATACCAAATCAATTGACAGCTACATTCCGTCGAGGCTATAAAACGTGACATCACTTACGAAACTGACAAAGGTAACTACCGAATCACCATTTTCTTTACGACCTTATCGACTAACCTTGCGTATCAGAATTCCCGTTCCCGTGAGGCGGTGTGTGAAAATGTGCATTGTGCACAATAGATTCACCAAGAATTCCTATTGTGAGCACTGATTTGTTGTGTGTCACACTATTGAAAATATCGCACACTTGAAATTTATTGATAGGAATTCTCTGTACGCGAGTTCCAGGTATCGCGACGTTGTGTTAAGGCGCCGATTCCCTTGAGTAGCTGATTTTAAAATGAGAATCACGTCTAAACTGCAAGTCGTAATTTTTTGGAAAAAATATATGTTATATTAGACCATTTTCTTAATAATTTAATCTGAGCAAATTTTGAGTTTTATTCGTATAACATCGTGTAATTAATTTGTAAAGTTATGTCTAAAACGGACAAAAACACGACAATCACAACAAAACCGCTTGGCGTATTTTAATGAAATCGAAACCATATCAAAGACAATTCAATTATCTACATTTTGATCTGAAGCTTTTTTTTTTAAGTCATAGAATAATAAGAAAAGTACAAAAAACTACTAAATTTCGGGTCGCGCGGGTGAGAAACGAGGGCGCGTTTTGTTCCCTCAAGGTCGTTGGCGTTAGTCGTCGTCTTAAATGGAACTAGTGTAAATGTTTCTGCTTGGGTTGAATGGGAAAATTCCTCATTGCAGCGAGTTGGCCTAGAGAAGAGATTGGGTTCCGCAGTAACAGTTGGTATGATGTGAAAATGAGTAGACGATGAATTAATGGATGGGGTCACTAAATGGTGGACTGCCGACCTATGTTGTGTGGACCTTAAGTAAACAGTACAATATATTTTACTTCTGTTACTTGAGTACGTAATTTAATAATCCCGCCCGCACTTTGTAAAGACAAGACTGCCATCGATTCGACAACGCACGAGTGCGGAGCTCGAGATTCATCGTTGTGGGGAAAATACTTACCGCACCAACTTTAGTCCAAACTTCGGAAAAATAGTTTATGGCAAAAAATTACATTTTTACAGCAATATTTGAGACGATAAAATTAAAAACGTGAGGAAGTAAAGTAGTTGGTTTAAAACGTTACAGACCGTGACGTAAACATTATTTTTAAGAAACGGACCCAAATGAAAATAATTGGTGTCCCTTGGATTAAAGTAAAGTTTCAACCAAAGGTTTTATATCATAAAACTTGAAATAATAAAACATAACCACCTAATAAATTTTGACAATAATAATTACTTTAAATTGTCTTTAACCCCATCTCCCCTCGGGAAATTATCACCATCACAGCGACAACCATTTACAACCTGACAAATGAATATGCACCAGAGGATTGCAGTTTACAGAAGTATGCGGCACTGGGGGGGAAAGGGGTACTCAAAAGCCACAAGATGATGACAGGGGGCAAGTGTAATAGTCCTCAGGCCTGCTATAAATAATGCCTAAGTTAAGGGGCTAAGGGGCTACCTTCATTGTTATTTCCTTAACAGCCCGTCTTATGGCCCTCTTAATTAATTTGAAACTTTCTGAGGTCTCCTGTGGCGGGCAATTTGAATAATAGCACGGATAGGGTGGTGAAGCTTAATTTTAATTGCAAATATTTATGTTAAACGAGTCTGGAGGCGGAGAATGCCTTTCTAGGATATTGCAAAGTATGATATATTGTAGGAAAACGTCTCGCGCAATACTCGAAATCGAATAATTTATTATGTTAATGTAACGCTGCGTTTGTTTTACATTAAATGGGCGTATTTAAATGTTTCCGGGTCGGTGTAATGGTTTCAGTAAAGTGATCAATTAAATAGATAATATTTTCTCATAGCTTTCTATAAGACTCACTAAATCATCAACAACAAAAAACGCATTCGAAAACAAACAATATATGTATTTAGATAACAAATAAAATAGTCTATTTAGGTTTTTGTTTTCAAATTATTGAATGCGATTTTTCCACGTGCTGAAATATCTTTCAACACAAACAAACATTTTTTTTGTACTTTAGTAGTAAGAACAAAAATTCTTAATAATTAATTACGATCTATCCTAAAAGACTAATAAGCAATTTAACTCTAACTTAATATGTTATGTGATAGATTATGTTAAAACTAAGAATAGTGTTTTTATACATGATAAAAAACGTTTAAAAAATAATTTTCAATTCAATATCTCCCTAGATATATCTCAATAGTTACTAATCATCAAATGAGACATGGTAAAATGCGAGCTTATCAACAATAACTAATAGTTATTTGTGCAACAAGAGAGCAAAGTTGGTTTTTGCCGCGAGTGTTGATTTTGAATCCCGAGTAAGCGAAGGATTCTATATTTGAATCACGAGCGTAGCGAGTGATTCTAGGTAAGAATCCTGAGTGCAGCGAGGGATTCAAAGACACGAGATGCAAATAACTTTGGTCTCGTGTAGCACATACAACTTTTCACTTCAGCAGCGAGAACAAATAATCTAAAGGTAAAAAATACAACTTGGTAATATTTAAACCACATGTATATTTGTAAAAATTAAAAGTTAAAAGTAAAATTATTGCAGTTTTGCAAATTAAAAGTACCTAACAGTTTTGTTTGGAACCAATGGAACCGATATTGTTGTTTTAGCGACTTCAGTTTAAGTATTCACTGATTCGCTTTTTACATACTGCTTCAATTCTTCCGGTGTTAAATTGCAGACATCATCACTGGATTCACTCATATTTATTTATTATTATTTTAATAATATCCAACGTGTATCGCACTTTGTAGCTAGCGAACAGAAGAAGAAAACAATAAAAATTTAAAGCCCGCTATTTTTTAAAGATGCGTTCGGAAATTGCACTATTACTAAATTATTCTGTCACAATAAAGATTGTTAAAACTTTAAATAATTATGTAGATACATGATAAACTTCGTATTTTTTACTTCAACATCTCTTTATTTGATTAAAAACAAATTTAATTCGATTATTAAGAGAAAAGTATAATAATTACATTTAAACCTTGATTTGAAATTTTATAGATGACGTGTTTCCGAACGTTTTATTGTTGGTTTCTTTTTTGAGCCTATTATGTATGGAATTTGAAAATCGAACTTCGAATCGACTTGTTTCTATCTCTCGCTCTTTTCGTATCGAAATGAAAGTGACAGAACAAAGTGAAGTTCAAATCTTTCGAATGTTGTGAGCAGACCCAGCACTGACTCGGCATTTAAAAAAAATAATTAAAAAGTTACTTTGTGTCACGCTCGCAGCAAAATCGAATTTTGCTCACTGTCTTTAAGCAGCAAAACCTGCTTGTTTGAGGTGCTGAGGTGAAAAATAATAACTCGAATAATTATCGCAATAACCTGATTCACACTTACTTATTTTATCGATAACCATGCTGATAGATACATAGGCGCCTATTGGAAAATCTACCTACATTGGGTACTGTAATTATGCAGCTGCAATCAATATTCAAATCAACTTCTCTTCCAACCGGTTAGCGGTTATTAAAGAAAACTTACAGAAAAGCGCCGTCTCCCTGATTTACATAAAGTTGAGCATTACCTGAGGAAAAAAGAAAACGGGTTAGTCAGAGGGTAAATTCATTTTCACACGGTTGTTTCAATAATTTTGTGAAGCATTTTTTTTATAATGTCAAGCTTTTTTAAGTTTAATTTTATCTTTGAAGTTTCTGCCATGCCCATGGGGAAAAAGGCGTCAGTTAATTTATGTATGTACAATGTGTACATGTATGTATTCAATTTCACACTATCCCAGCTGTTACTGAAATAAACACAAAAAAAACCGGCCAAGTGCGAGTCGGAGTCGCGCACGTAGGGTTCCGTACCATTATCGCAAAAAAAGGCAAGAAAATCACGTTTGTTATATGGGAGCCCCACTTAAATATTTATTTTATTCTATTTTTAGTATTTATAGTTATAACGGCAACAGAAATACACCATCTGTGAAAATTTCAACTGTCTAGCTATCACGGTCCATGAGATACAGCCTGGTGACAGACAGACAGACAGACAGAGGGAGTCTTAGTAATAAGGTCCCGTTTTTACCCTTTGGTTACGGAACCCTAATGACCTCGTATATTATTTATGTACTAGTATTAAATGATAGCAAAATCGAATCTTATCAAAATATTAGCAAAATGGAATATTTTAATTTTAAATTATCTTTCTCTACTGACGTTGATAAACTTATTGGCATTGAAGATATTTACGGCTTCCGTATTATAAGATTATCACCCACACCTTCGTATTTACAAGAGCTGTTAACTTCTCTATAGAATCATTTACACGTCTGTAGTGTTTAGTAGTATCTGACTAGGGTTAATAAAATTTCACAACCACTCTTCCATAGTATGATTCACTATCAAGTATTGACATTCAATTCGGTAATCAGATAACGTGGTGTCTGAAGATTTGCAATTTTAGCAATGATTATAATTATCTACAAAAATAACTAATATTGAGCAATATCTAAATATTAACAGGAATATTATGGCCTAATATGCATTTAAAACCTAAAGCTACAAAAGAAAACAAAAAATTCTCATTAAAATTCATGCCTTTACAAATTTCATCGTAGGTCCATACATCGTCAATACAAAGTACAAATTCCATATGACAAGAGATGATCACACGAGACAAGGCTGCACAAGGCAATCTATTAGGCCCCTCAAAGCTAACCGTCGCCCGTCAGCCGGTCGACGGTCGATGGTCGATGTCACTGGCATATTATGACTAACGAGTGCCCATAATGACACTTGCAATAACGCGATAAAGGATACTAATGGCCTTCATAAGGTGCATGGCTTTAGTAAATACGTAGCTGAAAGTTTACTGGATAGATAAAGTATGGCGCTGAGTTATGAGACGGTGACGCTTGGGTTGGAGTAATTTATTGTTTGATAGGTGATGATAGATTATGATTAACATTTTGGATTCAAATTTAAACCTTGCAATAAAACACAAACGGTTCTTTTCACTTTCTCAGAAATGAAGTAAATCAAAAGAAAACTAATCGAAATTTAAAAATATGACTGGGCCTGGACTGGTTGTAGACAAAATACAATGTTTTCTTGTAGACATAACAAAGCAGTTGACCGTCCGTTTGTTTATTTGCTGCTTATAGACTTTTCAAAAACATACTCTTTAACACGTGCCTTGTGTTCACGTGGATTGAAACATTTAATACCAAGAACGAATAATCTCAAGTATTGTGTTTGTTATAAAATCCTTTAACAAAGCCGCAGATACCTCGTGCAAAGGTAAAATAAACATAGCAATTGGATATTTATCTGCAATACTAAAATTTGCATAAAAGTCGAAAGTTTCCTTACGAAATCAGGAAAATCGTAAGATTTTATTAGCACTAACAGTAGTTAAAGTCAATACAACAAAGTTAGTTGAATATTTAGTGGTTACACAATCAATACATAGAGTCAACAAACCTGGGCGAAGTAAAGAGACTCCTAAACCAAAATCCGATTACGAAACAATGCACTGAAGAGAATGAACCACGAAATTAGCACACAACTGAAGTTTTCACGGCAGGACAGGTACAACAAGTTGAAAGCGTTACACTAGACTATGAACTGAAACAGTGAGCATTGAAGATTTCATAGGAATTTCGCACGCTACGTCGCTTCCATTCGTCACCGTCGAGTAATTAGGCGCGACTGGCAACAAAGTTTACTCTGCCGTCACAATAGATTTTATCACAACGTAATAAAAGCTAATTCCGACACATCACGACGTTTTTCAGGTAGAAATAAGAGCGTGCGCCTACTGAGACGCACTCACGCAACGTCTATAGATGTACTAACAGATGGATTTGAAAATATGTGGTATGTTACGGCTTAATGCCAATGCCCGGGTGGCAATGATCGAAAGATATACATAGGCTATTAATATAACGCTAACTAGGTCAGCCGAAACATTGTCGAAGTAATTACTAACTATACTACTTGATGTGTGTCACTCCACACGAGTAGCTACTGGTTTACAACGCACATGGATAATAATTGATGATTTCACTAAACTGTCTACTGTACAATAATACTAGTATGTGTAATGGAAACGATGTATCAAGTTATTTTAATAAGCGATTAGATCATTTTTAAGGCAGCTAATAATGATAGTATTTTTAACGTATTTATTGGATTAGTATGATGTAATCAACCATTACTTTTAAATTATGGATACCTTTTAACCTTGAGATAATAATATTGAAGCCTTCAGAATAGAACTTCTGAAAAGCGATGGACGCGGAACAGATGATAAAAAGAAAATACATATAGCTGGTAGCTTAATTTTTGCAGATAAACAAATGTAGAAAATGGCACATTGTTTGAGATGGGCATATATTTCCAGTGATTAATTCAGACTCTGACATCATAACATTGTATTGCGTCAAAGCGAAACAAAAGCCGGAACAATATGGAAAGAGAGACAGACTGTAGTAACAGCACGTTTCCGATTAAAACTGCGATCGATCACCAACTTCCCGTGCCTATGGTAATATACCACAAGTCGTGCCCACGCACCGTTGAAGCCAGGTGGCACCCTTCGCGTATTGTCCGGAGTAGCCGACCGTGTCGCCACCGCTATATGGCTTTCAAATATTAGGAAACGTATGTTAGATCGCGTTACTTGTGGTTAACGGTGACGGGTTACAAAATTACATAAAATATTTGAGTGTCTTTTTAAAGAAGTTTGTGGCAGATACCTACAAATGCGTATTTCGAAGATAAGGACAAGCAAAAAGATATTCTGGACAGCGGTGAGATTAAGGTGGTGTAAAGAAGAAAATGGTATATTTACTGCGCCAAACCCAAATACCTAATAGGGCAGGATGATGCGCGAAAAATGTGTGTTCAAACAAAAATGACCTGTACATACCTGTAACGATAAGTTACTGAGAGATACGAAAAGACGAGGGCTATTTTGGTTTCTCTCATCCGATTTTTTTTGAAATTACTGTTTATCTACCCACAAACATAAAAGCACTACAAGAATACAAAAAAAAACGAATAAGTTCTTTAAAAAAGCCTGATATTCTTTACAAGGTAAATTAGATTCTCAATACGTCCGATGAAGGAATTATCCGGCAAATATTTCCTCCGGTAGCTAAATAACTGAACGGCTGCAAATAGATTCAAAGGAATTCCTTTTCCACTGGATCATTACGGTCATCAACGTTCTAGAGAAGTTTACTACAAATATTATGAATAGTCGGCAGATATCATGATGAAGATATTCAAGTTGTTGAATTAGGTAAATTTACTCGTTTATTTATCGCTGTTTATCTTTCACAAACTTGTTTTCTAAGATACAACCAACAATCATGGCGTTAATATGACTAAGATATATTCGATACACATACATGTTATTTAGCTATATTTGTAACAAATAACTTCGATATCAGTTCAGCCCACATCAATCAACTAACATCATCAAATTCGGATGAATATCTAATATAAGTGGGGTATCAATTTC
The DNA here is from genome assembly GCA_949775005.1 of Orthosia gothica. Classification (NCBI taxonomy): domain Eukaryota; kingdom Metazoa; phylum Arthropoda; class Insecta; order Lepidoptera; family Noctuidae; genus Orthosia; species Orthosia gothica. The sequence continues at coordinate 13,172,304 of OX459044.1, forward strand.
ATGACGAAAACCTATATGTGTTTGTAATTGAACTATCTGATTTCGCGGTACACGCATATATACTCGTTGGATATAGTATAGACTATTGAACGAATAATGTTGCTATGAATGTACTCGTATCTACTATCATAAGAGAATCATAGAGTCCACAAGTTTAAGTTGATATTGTATAAGGGGAATTTTTAACTGCACCTCTATTTAGAAATTTAAGCAAACAAAATATCTCCACTAATAACCTACTGCAAAACAATATTACTCACCGTAAAACAAAAATACTGATTTGCACACAAATTATTCAATTAAATATAAAATAAATGTGAATTAGTCCAAGAGCGAGCGAAGCGAGCTCGGGAGCTTAGGGCACCCCGACACGGATAGGTTAGGTTCGAAGGAGATGACGGGAGCTGAAGTGAGCGAGCAAAGCGAGCGAACTCAGCTCCCGTCATCTCCTTCATGTTAGGTTACTTTAGACCCTGCAGACAGAAATAGGAGCCCTGCGCAGCGGGGCTCCGTCGACTTTGTTTCGTTTCCCCCCCTCCCTTAAAACTTAAATATTTTGTTGCACTCGAAGAATTATTAGATTTACTTTTAGTTAACAGATAGTTATTCAGTAAAACAGTTAAGCTTTAAAGATCTAGCAGTATAGTATAATTCATTTATTTGATGAGCAAATTTAGTGTGCAATTCAGTATTTTTGGTAGTAATTTCGAATATTTTGATTGAAAAAAGGGGAATTACAGTTAAAGTATTAAATACCACCCATTGTATAATGTTTTAGCATGCCGAATATAAAAGCCGTAACCGTATGAATAAGATAATGCAATGTACGATGTAGAAATTTAACATATCAGAGGAAATGAATAAATTCTAGTTAACACAATGTAGAGTAAATGATCAGCGCACTTCAGTGAACCAAATACAAATATATCTAAAGTAATTTCATTTTAATAGCAACAATAGAGCTGCATTTGCAAATAATAATGGATTACAAAATATGTGAAGAGGTCATTGTACTAGAACGTTTTATTGTAGCGGCACATGTGAAAAAACTTAGTGAATGAAACAATGCGGTAAGGTTTCACTTTGTTTTATTAAAGTAATTTAGTGTTTGTTACAATTTCATAAGATCTAGTCAAGTATACCAATATAAAGTGTGTTGTTTTGACTCGATACCATTTCTACAGATGACGTATTGTCCTGATTTTTCATTGAGATCCTTTGAAATTTAAAGAATTTATTGTGTGGTTACTTATATGATTTAGTTTAAAACGATCAATTTTCCTTTCGCATTTTCTGATGGATGACAAGAAAACTTTATGGGACTACATTATTTGATACTTAAAAGAATATTTTGATCAATTAAGCAATTGACTACCCAAAACAATATACATGACTATAACCAAGAAAACAGCAAAAGAGAAACTGAAAGGCAAAATTAACAAAACCCAATAATTTAATAAAATGAATAAGTAATACAACCATTAAATAAGTATTAATTTTCAACCGTGAAAGATTAATAATTAAAACCTGACGGTTTTATAATAAATTATACTTTTTAACGCGGATAAATAAATCTAGGAACTGTCTGGTTGTCTCGCTGGAGGCAGACTCGTCTCGCCTGAATGTTTTACGACAGCTTGTGTCTGTTGTAGATAAAGTGAAAATACCGCGACGACATCGCAGATTTATAAAACGGACGCAAATACTTATTTTATTTTTTATTCAACTTGGTTGTACTTATTTATATGCCGTCTCTGTTCTTGGAATCTCGTAAAATAAACGTTAATGTCAAAAATGTTTTCAGGTCATGTTACTGTGAAGTTTGAATCTAGATTTATGGTGCTGTTTAGAGCTAGACTGTATTATAGGTCATCTGCGCTTTAAAATTTGTTGTTTGCACTACATTATCTAGGTTTATACTCGCTGCCATTGAATTTCATTGAAATTATGTACAAACTTTGATAAACTGAGTCAAAATCATCGTTAAAGAAATTATCTACTGGATTTCATTCGTCATAGGAGTCTACAGCACCTCTTATAACGAACTACGCCTATTGGTACCAATGATGGTGGCAATATCAATGGTAACAACATATTGTTGTACATACCTCATTACTAAACCAATAGATTTTATCAAAAGACAAAATCACTCAATCGTACTATCACTTGGATCTTATCTTATCTCTTCATATATAATTCGAATATGTTATAATGTCACACTCAAGTCATCATTTGTCTAGATATATTTATCCGGAACACTCGTCTCTAAAGCATGAAAACTATGCTGAATCAACATTGTTATCTCCTCTCAAACTGTCAAAACCAATTCAGAATCCACACGCACGCACTAAAACATAATGAACGATTACGTGCTGCTATCTTTATGAATGAACGTTAATTATCGATGCAACAAGTGCGCCAGTTTCATAGTCAATCACCTTGAAGATTAGTAGAGCGACGCGACCGCAAACATCGTGTTTGGCAACCACGAGCGAGGCCGTCTATCATATATGCTGATACTCGATAGGCTAATGAAGAATTGGTCGATTTTGAATCGGTATAAACAATAACGATTCGGATATTTAATATGTTGTTCGTTGCAATCATTCTTGTGATGCATAAACAAATTAGTTTACAAGATGATCAAGATATATGATTGCGTGCTAGTAAGATCACGGTCGGTAGCTAAAATGTATGTAGGTTGACTATGGATTAAACGATATAAAAATGATACGTGTGAACTATTCAACAAAACTTTGTTAAATATGTAATTAGTTTTTACCTTTGTTACTTAACCCTTAAGCTTTTGATTTATTATGATTAGCCAATTTGAGCCAAATTTCTTCATAAAAATTAGTTTCTGCATAGTTACCAATCTATAATTTAATCTATGTATGTTATCTGATCTGTGTATCAAATGTTTGATTATGATAGTGAACATTATGTATGTAGTTCGCTGCTGTATGTTTCACAATCGATTTAATCGTACTCGTTAAATGTACCAATTAAGGCACTAATAGTCTAATTTGTTACTGTTACAGTCAATAATTTACTGTCCACAACCTTTTTCATTAGAGTCATTATCATTTCACTGTCGATTAGATTCTGTTTCAAATGTCAATATAGCTCTAAATCAATCTATATCGTATATATGCAAATATTTTTTAAACCTTGCCTCACACTAGGAATTTCTTCTTGTATCGTGGGTGTGTTTACAAACACATAAACTCACATACAAAACACCTAGAGCCGGAATTTCTATCTGCAAATCATACAAATATTTGTTCATTTCAGGAATCGAGCCCGCGACACGCAGCGCATCAGTCAATCGCTCAACCACTGCGCCAACCGTGCGCCCATTAATTATTTGTATCGCAACCTTTAAATAAATAAGAAAAAAAAAAAAAAAAATAACCTCGCCAAATTTCGTACATCTTCTTTCATCTGTAATAGAGATTAAAACTATAGCTATTTAGCCTAACCCTGCTAAATTAAGTAAATTTTGGAAGGGTACATCATTTTCTTCTTATAAGTAAGTAATCGTTATCAGTTTCCATGTCAGTATTCACTTTATAGTTATTTCTAGTCATACCTTCTTTCACATAATCTATCCGTCGCTTTTTTAATTTTACTCAGAACTTTTGTTTATTATTGACCCTACATTTATTATTGGCTTTTTTGCTAAATTCTATAATAATAAGGAGAAAAAACTTTTTTTGTTGAATGACGACAAGAAATTCAACTTTGTCAATTCAAATTATCATTGTAACAAAGAAATGCTTACATATTTTTAAGTAGGTAAAAGAAATAAAAGCACTCTAAACTTTTTTTGAAGCATCTGGAAAGATTTCGTAATGAATTCGACCTTTATCACGTCTGCTGAATAACGTTACAATATGAAATGTATTCTAAACCGCACTCCAACGTGAAACATTATACGGTTTTATGGATTTTATTGAAAACAATTTCTAGTCAAATAGTGATTTTAAGAGCGGCAATAGAATTTTTATGGTTGAATTTTCAAGAATTTGATTTTTTGAGAATTCTTATGCCAAATGTGTTTTGATGCGAGCTTATTTTATCACCTCTTACTTAGTTAATCAGTTCATATGCTCAGAAAGAGGTAAAGTTGTTGACACTAGTGTTATCTTTGATACAGCATCAATGTTGACATTTATGGGTTTGATTAATAAAGTAGACAGGTATCTTGTACATTATGTTATATTTTTATTATTTTTCTTCTGTTTTGTAAGTTTTAACTCATTTTGAATCATTGTAACTTACACTATAAGCAAACAATATAACATGATTTCGTAAACTGTACCCTATTTATCAATATTGTTGATCAACTTGAACCGAATTCAAGGAAAGTATTGCATTTCAATTAAAAGGTTTTATAACCAATTGCAGCAACATTGACATTTAGCCAAAATTACATAACTCACAATATTTACTGGCTTTAGTCCTGGCCATTCAGCAGAAACGTAATGGGCATACATAAATATACTCGCAAATAGGTAGACTGAGGTCTTTTTCCATTATCTCTGATGAAATTTCCAAGAAATTAACTCATTGCATAAGAATAAATTGTTCCTTGGAAACAAAGCCGAAGTTGGATAATTATTCATAAAGCCGTAGGATAAATAGGTATTTGAACTATTTTTATAACGAAAAGAGAAACGAGGAAGATTAAATTATACGTAGTCCAGTTATTTTCAGAACGAAAGAAAAACAAGGAAGAAGAATTTTAAATTTACGGAGTTCCTCATAATATCACAAGAAAAGTGATTAAAAGCTAATTCTCAGTATCCACATCAAATAAACCTCAACCAAAGGATCACTTAACATGAATACAAAGCCTGACAAATACCTGATACTACGGAAATTGTATCGTCAAAGCGTGGTAGATAGAATATATAGTACCTAAATACTCGTATAAAGGTGGCTAACTGTCAGCAGAATTTCAGGCTCGAGGTGACAGCTGCGGCCACAAAGGATGTCTGCATAGCAGGTAGTATATCTAGGTAGGTAGTGGTACGGGTAGGAAATGGACTGGGATATGTTGACGATTCGGGCGAAAAGACGTAGGAAACTGAGCAGTGGATTGCAAGTTGCTACTGAGCTTGAACTTGCTACGATTGGAGTGAAATGGTGCGACTGATGTACAGAATAATTGTGTGGGATGGTGGTTTTCGGTAGTTATTTGAAGACGAAGTTTATATATTCTGAATATTTTGTGCGATTAAGAAAATGCAGCTTTGAGTGACTTGTTGCTAATCCTTGTCGATCCACCCTGGAAAGGGAGTAGTAATCTGTAAGGCTCTAACAAACTAAACAAAATATTAATAATGCTTCATTGATACTGTTTTCTTATTGGTTTATTAAAAAGCTTTAAGCTAACTTTATTCAAGTATAACACACACATACAAACCTTCCACTTGAAGTATTTAACCCCTCATTAATATTACTTAGCCATATAACATTTAATCCAGCAAAGTTACTCAAAGTTCTTTACTTATGCACATACATCGGGTGTCTACAAAGTCTAACCAATGGAGTAACTAAACCATAGAATAACTAACTTTTAACTCCCCACTGTAATATAACGCCACAAACTTTTGATACGAAATGCAAATATTACAAACTGTGTGTGTCAAAAATTATTGCTCGGGAAATAGGGAAAAGTTATTTATTTTATTTCTAGTTTGACGCTTGTTTTTGCGGTGGTAGTTAGTAAAAAATATGAAAATGAAAATTGCCGGTGGTATTGAGAGGTGTTTCAATTAAAACTTTACATAGGTGCTCTGTGTACCTACTCTACAACATATTGAAAGCACATAATTTGAGCAAAAAATAGAATAATTGTGTGGAATTGTTCAGGCAGGTTTAGGACAGCACTATAGTGAAACGGTAATTACTTTCGGGGAAAAGAAAAACGGTAGGAACTCATTATGAGCTATTTGTAGTTAGTAGGTACAAATTAAGGCTTTTCTGTGCAATTTTAAAGTTTGTAGCCGGTTACTAAGAATAAATTCTCATAAATAAATACACATTTAACAGTTACTTGAACCAGGAATGTGTTGCAAAAAATACGACAACGTACACCAAGGTTAACATGCACTATATCTGTCAAACCAGTTTAATTTAAGCTAACTGTTAAGTTAACAAGAATTCAACAAAAAAATATAATATTAAAAACTTGAGCAGGTCAGTTATTTTACGTTCAAGTATACTTTAGTTACAGTGCAGAGACAAAGTATACAATGAAGTGTTAATAATATGTAGGACAATTTGATATAGATAAACAAAGGACTAGAGAGCAGTGGTGGCTCAGTGGTATCGGCCGCGACTTACAAGTTGTAGGTCATGGGTTCGAGCCCAGGCAGGCGCTTTACTTTGTGTAAATTATTTCTTCACCACTGCTCTCAAAACGGTAAAGGAAAACATCGTGAGGAAACCGGCATGTCCTAGAACCAAAAAATCGAAGATATGTGACATCCACCAACCCGCACTGGGCCCGCGTGGTGGATTACGGCCCATTCCCTCTCATAGAGAGGAGGCCTTTGTCCCAGCAGTGGGAACATTAATAGGCTGATGATGTGATGTGATGTGAAACAAAGGACTTTAAACTTTAAGTACACTGAACTAAGTCGAAAATTAAAATAACAGAAAGCTTATTGACTTTAAATATTTTTGTTTGTAATGAAAATTTTATTTTTTGCAGAGTTTAGGTTTATATTTCTAAAGTGTATTTTGTATTTCAGTACAAAGTGGCTGTTGTAATGTATTTATTGCTTAACAACGGAGTTTGCAGTATGAAACAATACTAAATCAACATCACACTTGTACGAATTCCCCAGAGGATTCAGTAGAAATTAATCTAATAGTACACCGAAATTTTTCCATTGATTATTAGGTGCCATTTCGAAAAAAAAACAGCAGAGAGAAAGGTTTACTGTTTAATTGAAAATATGCAAAGGTTATTAACCTACATCAAACAACAATTTTATCATTTATTATTGATTAAAAAAACACTGGAGACGATAAAAAATATCTACACATTACGTTTTCTGCCACACCCAGTAAAATACGTAAAACAATATTTAATACACGAACGGGAACACATTAACTGTGCTGATTGTGCAACAACATTATTGCTACAATAAAACGCATAAATCGATCTACTAAAGTTTAAACGTATACAGGGTGTTTATTTTACGTCCGTTCTCCATTTAGCTGTGTATTAAATAACATAAACATTATAATTTGTTGGATGTAAACTTTTATAGCCATCCAAGTGATTTATGTAGTATCTAGCAGAATAAAGCATGTTTTTATAATTTCTATAATAAGGAAGAGTTTTAAGACAACAGTCGTAAGTCTGCCAGTATGACAGTTTTATTGCTCAGAAGGGTGCCAGAGTAAATAAACAGAGTAAATTGTATGAGGCGCGTATTAAACGATTGGCAGTGTTTTCCTTACATATTTACTTAAACTTCCTTCGTATTGTGACTTGTTATTGTTTAATCGAGGGCTAAAAGCATTTCTTGTTTACTAAACTGCCAACGAAACGATATTTCTCTAGCAAATATATCTACGAACAACTTAAAAGGGAATATTTCCTAATAATTGGACAATTTACCTAACTAATAATGTTCAAATTGTTTGCTTAGTAGGTAATCTGACACGCTGAACTGTTTTATTTTACAAAAAGCCAACCAACCAATAAATTAATAAAAAAAACGATCACCTAATTTACTTTTACGACCTTTAGCAGATATTAAACAGCTGATATGCATACTGTTTTCTTTCAAACCAGATGCACACACGACAAGACGTTTTCAAGGAAATTTTGAAACAATAACAATGTAACTTTCAGTTGGGACAGTCTTTTAAGAGTATGTGAGCTGGCACTTCAAGAGGTGTTATTTATTAATTTATATACACTTTATTGTACATAAGTATACAATTATACAGTACTTTTTTACCATGATATGTACTAAAAACCGAAAAGTGAGGATTTGAAAAAAAAACATAATAGGTAAATGGGACACCAGATGCTCTAGAAAAGTGGCATTCTATCATCGAAAGCGTGGCGATAGCGATTTTCAAAGAGGCAAAATTGTATGGTATTAACAAGCGATATCGACAAATCACGGTATAAATTCCTAACATTTTGACATTTCGACTATCGCCTTTGCTAACATCGAATGCCACTTGTCTACAGCCTCTGGTAACACAAGTTAGGTACTAGTGAATGCCTTTTGCATCAGTAAAATTCAACAAGAATACGTAGTACAGAAAGTTAAACTATATAACTAGTAAACCAAATTAAAAATCAATTACTGCATATTAAAAAGATCATCATTTCACGCATTCAACCCGAATCTCTTCAAAGTTAGAGTGAACAGGCTTCTTCTGGGTAAGCTCACTCTATCGTCGACTCTGTCTCTGTCACCTCTGGCCTAGACTGGAGTCAAGAGCAATAAATAAAAAAAACATTTTAAGAGTGGCTCTAACAATTTGGCAGATATTTTTGTGGCGTTCGCAATTATCAGGACAAGGATTTTTTTTTAAAAGCCCCAAAATTAAGTTGCACCAACGGACTTCTTGTTTTAAACAAAATCTAAAAGAAAACACATGACATGCGCAGACGCACCAATGTTCACTTACGTACATACTGACGACCCACATTAACACCATACAATGGTGAACGACCGTAAGTATAAACATTGTTTCTCTCACTTGTCTCGTCCACGATCTGCTCAATGAGTTTCCGTTGACTTTTTGCTTGAGTTGTTCGCGAAAATAACTTGACCCACTTTGTTTATTATATGCTTGAATGCAACAATAGTAAGGACTAAGAACTGTTGTTGGTAAAGTATGCACGTATGTGCTTATGTAGTATTGTTATGGTTTACGGTTTTCTCATACATTTTAAGTTTGTACCTATTTATGGAGTATTTTTTGGGACTCTCCTTTGTTTTGGAATAACTTTTCTACCTAAGGCATATTTGCTGAAATTCTGAAAATGATTATTTATTTTCAGAAAAAAAATATAACACCTCAAGTCGAAAACGTTTAGTGGCTAAGTAAATTCTTGGAATAAGTCGATAAATCAGGGCTAAAAAGAACGTCTAGGGAATCTCTAGATACTTAATTGACTTAATAAAATTGTTTATCTTCACAGAGCAGAGAACGTGAAATTCGTTTCTTTTCTTTGGATTTTATTTAATTAATTGAGTATCTATCAATCGAGATGAAGCTCTATAAATCGATGTAGGTTTGCATTTGTCCTCATCGTATAAAGGCCTCTTTAACGTATAGAATTACTGAAATCAAATACGATATGCTAATTGGACGAACCATACTATGTTATGAATCAGTTTGATCTTAATTCAATTCTACATACATTTCCTTAGCAAACTTCCTGTCTCAGAAATCATTTTAAGTACACAGGATAGCACACAAAAGGCTACCGGTGATGAGAAAAGTAAACAAATCGTTTCTACTCTCACATGTCCGTTTGTTTGTACTATAAAGTAAACAAATACATGCGTAGGTGATTATGTTGCACGATTGGATGCAAATCTTCTTGTAGGCGTTATGTTATGTAAAAATATTTTGTTAATACTGTTATTAACTACTACATAATGGAGCCGATTTGCATATTAAATATGAAATGGTCATTAGTTTAATCAATTTGCATTTAAAAAAGTTTAAAACATCAAAACTAAAGCTAAGCTAATTGCTTTTAAGTGGTGAAGGAAATATAACGAGAGGCTTAGCTTATTCGAGGGATGTGTGGTTCATTGACCTTTAATTATGAAAGCAAGAAGTCACATTCTAAGAGTTACAAGTTCATAGTTTGAGGCAGACTCTGTTTTGAACTATCATTCCCAAAATTTCTACAGTCGTTATTTTTAAGCAATGATGTATTTTACAGTAACGTAGACACATATACTAATTAGGTGGGCGATGCGTCTGTCCACAACGAATACCTAAAAGCAAAATAAAATGTTTTTATTAATTAAGGAATTCAAATAAACAGTCCTCATTTGAGCGAAACACACACAGTAATCCATCTAGGGGTGCCTGGAGGGAATGAAAAACGCCGCGTCGCTTCTTACTAGGGGAGAATTATATACTCATCTTCTTACAAATAGATTGTAAAGGCACGATGTGTACAGAGGTTCTCGTCAAATGGATACAAGGGGTTACAAACCTTCGGGCTATAGGGGACGGTACAAAGAAAATTGACGGGATCGACAGCCCGTAACTAATGCAGAATCTTTTGATGTTATCGAGAATATAAGATTTTAGTTTTCTTGGTAAATATAAAGTAGTTTACCGAAAGGTTGCTGGACAGAAGCTCAAATTGAATGATGTTACCGAAACCAGTTACGATAAAATTGACAGAAGTTTTCACAAACATTTCAGATAAAATTGTTGTTTTTTCGATTGCACCATATCCATATCATGAATAACATATGCGGCAAAATTGATACTATAAATAATCGAAACAATAAAGCTCGCAATGATGGAAATGGCATGCCAATGACAAACACAAAAGTGAAAATTCATATCAAAAATTCAATTTACAAATTCGCTCACATTCACGTAGGTATAGCATGACTGAAATATGTTTCGCGTCAGGTATTACAGTGAAAATATCTACCAAAACTGTGACATGGACATACACACTTTTTACGGAAAAGAATGTTATCCCACTGAGTAAATATTGAACGAAGGTTGGAGTTCGTCTCTCAATATGTCAACTGTCCGGCCGACGGGATGGGCTGGGCGAATAAAACTTCCGTTCAAACTCGGCCAGTGAGCCTTCCTTTGGGATTCGGGACACAATGAGATTTTACATAATAATGAGAAGACTATTGACCTCTTTTTATTAAAGCTATTTCATAACAGACGGTTTACGAACCACAAAAGCTTATTGATATTCTACTTCTTCATCATGAATACGAATTTCTGCTTCAACTGATGCAAAATAATCTAGATATATATTAGGTTAATCAGGCTTCTTGTCAGGCAGTTACTGGTTTAATTGCTTCAATTAAATTGTAAATAATGTCAAATGAATTGCTTTCGTAAATCAAACAAGTTTATCTAGTATGTACTAATCTTTATATCTTTCTAATCCTGCAATATTTCAATAAATCTCGAAACTTTATAAGTGTTTGAGTTCCCCACTTTTAAAAGCACCTACATTGTTTTATAGTCGGTCAGGGAATTGGAACGATTCACTTTCTTGATTTACTGGTAACTGAGGAGGTGTGGCTTGCAGCAATTACATACATTCTTATTCGTCGTTTTGCTTGAGGCAGTCTGAACTTAGTGACTTTACGTCAAACTGTGCCCTATCGTGAAATATATGTTTCACCATTTCCGCTTCCTATTTCTTAAAGATTTCAAAGTTTGGCGCAAAGGCGACAAAAGCAGTGTAAGAGGCCTCCAATACGTACGGTAAAACAATAATTAAAAAAAAGTTTGCAAGAACCTCTTGAAATGTAATCCAATTCTCTCCTGCCCAATTAAGAAAACAAATCAATGTATCTTCTTTGGTAGAATTGCCAGCCTAACTTATTACGTCTATAACGAAGCTCAATAAAACAAGAACAAACTGCTCTAGTAAAAAAAAGATGCTCCCAAGTGGAACAAGCTCCAGACTTGTTACGAGAATCAAAGAATAATTGGACTAGTTTTTGTGCAAACGACATTCTGGAGTTAAGATTATATGCTCCCTTTAGTCACTAACTTGGTAAGAGAAACACCACAGGAAAAACAAGCTATTCATGTATTCATACCACGAATTAGATCATTCTAAAGATGATCAATACTGTAACCCAGTAGTAAATGTTTATGAACAGATGAAACTGATGAGCGATATAATAAAATGATAAGTAGATTGTCCGTCCTGGATATTACGACCCTATAAAATAGATGCACTTCCTACATAGAGCAGCGACATCAGAGGACTTATTTTAGCTACTTTATGTGAACAGAGCCATGTCTGTGACATTCGATAGGGCGGGTTGCGACACTTTCGACTCAGACAGCGTGACTTGTGCTGCGACTAATTAAATTTCAACCCTATATCTGTTCAATTAAGGTTTAAATTGTCTTTGTCTATTCGAATTTAGTTAAAATAAGCACTTTCGTTATTTGTTTAAGGTCGAATTTGTACTGTAGATAAAAATGCATTGAGACTGGCTGAAGAGAAAATATTAGCGGCGACGCTTTTGCAAACAAGCCTGCAGTTGATAACTTTATTGTTATTGCTTTAAAAGCGGGGTGAAGCAGATGCAAATAGAAACTTAGTACATAATGATGTTAACTTTTAATAACTTTACAAATTTTAATAAATATGGATTACTAACTAAGGCACATAATTTACGCTTGCAACTTACTGCTATTATGTTTACGACGCTCAGCACACGATTACAATTGTCCTTATTTACCTGGAAAAGAAAAACAAAGTTGTGTTAACAAAAGTATGTCATCAGGTGTATCGAGCGCTCCACTTCTTTATCATAATAGCCGGACGATAGTGAAATGATTCATTTGGTGATAAACATATTTTGTCAACAATAGTAGTTTTAAGTGGATTTATATCGACACATCTTGCTGAGAATGCCAAACAATCATGAGTATTTGTAGTGCAATTAAAAAGTTTTAAATGTTTAAGGTTGAAGTAACCTTTTCAGTCTGAGTAAATATTTCATCGAAGTTCTTTGATCATCAAATAGCCGATAATGAATTGTGCCTGGCAAATGTGCCAGGCACAATTCATTATCGGCTATTTCAGTTCGAGAATGTGTCTACTTATACATAAGAACAGAATAAAACGAAGACATTAATTTAAAAAATTAGCACAGGTTAGTTAACATGCGCTCGTAAATAAAGCGAAGTAAACACTTGACAAAATTACGTCACAAGCAATAATCGAGAGAAGTCGTCAAATGCTGACCCAACTGCTATAAACTCGTAAAATTTCGAATAGGTTCGTAAACAGATTAAAGCATGCTATAAAGTATTAGATGAAACTCCAAATACATAAACAGACGAAATCGCTTCGTCTCCCGATCTTTGATGTAGCTACTTTGTGCTACTTAAGTAAGACAATTTAGTCCCGCCCTAGATCCCTTTGAAGGGTCCCTAGAGAGACTCTCAACAGGTAACTTTATAGCCGTTGAATTAATGCGGTCAAAGCAATTTTGTCAGTAATGCCGTCTTGTACGTTAATATCTCATTCGCCGAGGGAAGCTGTAATCTAATTTCTCGGTTTCCCTTTCTATAGGAATTCACATTCTGATGTAGAATTTCGTAATTTAAAATTCATGTTGTTTATGTTAATGATGGACTCGAAGCATTAATTCGGAGCTGATTTATTTCTGTTACGCAACTTTTAAAACGTGTTTTTAGATTAAAAGCATTTTTGTTAAACATTGCAGTGGATCTAACTGCATTGCAGTGTTCTCATTAATGATGTCAAAATGTTTAGGAAACATATCCACAACGTTGAAGAAATCCATCAAAGCGTTTTCATTAACAACATTTATACTTTTACCAGCTTTGATTTGAGCTTGATTGCCAAAATGGCAGTAACTGCGAGGAATTTCTGAGAGATTTTATCCGGTACATAAATGTCGAAATAAAAGGCAATAGGGCGTAACAGAGAGCTGCGCCCATGCGTAAAATAACCATTCTAAGAATTACTCTAAGAACAAGACTGGTTGAAGGGCATAACTCGACATTACCAGTACTGTAATATCGTGAAATCGATTAAAGTTAAATGATAAGACTTGACAAATTGATTAAGTCACTTTGAGCGTTGCTAATTTGACACATGAATTGGTTGTTTATTCTCTTGACTCGTTTGTTGATAGTACAATAGATAATTCTAGGAAAGTAATGAGTTATAATCTTTTTAATGGTAAGAATATTTGCGATATCTAACTAGAGGCAGCAAATATAAGCAATTCATACTGCTTGATTGGTCAAAACTGGAATATACCTAACTGGTTTTGATTGAAAAATTCCAAACACCTGACCGAAACGACAGACCAAAATGTTTTAAAGGTTTACACATTTTAGCAGATCCTTAACAGGCTGCAAAATGCCAAAAAACTCGAAAAAGGAAGTTGTAACCGACAAGCACGAAGTAGGTAAGTGTCCGTTAAGTTTGATTTAATAACTGGCTGTACAAACATTGGGTTTTTGCCTCATCTTCATTCCCAAGTGATCCAAGCACTGTCCGATTAATGTCCCCGACGGCATTCACTACCGAATTTGGAGCCCGCATCGCACGGGTCACCGACCTCTCGCACACCGAGCACACACTGGAACTCAATCTTAAACATCGATGGCGATTCGATACGCTCCGTGAAGCACGGTGCAAAGGTAAGACATGTGTGAGTAGGAAAAAATAAACAATCGTCTATTATCACAGGATTATAAACATTGTTATGCTTTTCGTATGTATGGTCGATGTAATCTCAGAATCGATTGAGTGGATTTTGGCGAGTTCGATTTTCATCTTAAGTCCTATATGACAGATAATTTTGAATAATACAATAATATTAATTACAGCAATGCAGGCTTTTTTTTATTTTTTATTATTGATTGGCTCGCGTTTGACCACTTTTATGCAATGTGCATTCAATCACGATTATAGCTATAATTCTGTTTGTGATTAATTAATCGTCAGCCTGTTTTATATTCGCGATTGTACGAAGTCTGGTCTATTGAAGTCTAATAAAGGAAAAGGCTCTTGATGTTATTGTTTATGAATGAATGGCAGCACATTTACATTTCTATTTCCATAAAGCATGACAGTGACATTCTATTGTTATATTACGATTAATAATAATAATGATTAAACGATAACATCCATTTAATGTATCCGTTACTCAGTGCACAGTGGCCATTGAAGCGAAAAATGTCGTAGATTGCTCAAAGAAAAAGAAAACAAAATTAATAAAATCTATTAAGTTTTCTATTACAAATCTTAAACATCACGTAATATTTTACGCAACAAGAAAAAAATGTTTTGACAAAAAGTGCTATTCAGCAGTTGCTTACTTCCCTCACAGTTGCTTTCATCTCCAAATAAACAAAAAACAATTGAAAAATTGAAGAAAACTTGTGTTCGAATTGTATCATTACAGAAATCTACGAAGAATCGAACGGTAAACGTACACAATCGATAGCTACGGTCGATAAATCGATCGTTAACAAGCGCAAGTGTGCACTGCGCTTTACAACAGTGACATTTTTGTTGAGTGTTTATGTAATAGTGTGGAATCGCCTATCTTTGGAATGAAACCAGTTTGGAATCAAACGTTATCGATGTTTTATTCGTTGAAAATGTTTCCCTGGCTCGGTTGTATTGTAAAACTTAAAAAGCTTAGTGGAGCACCCACGTGTTGCATTAGGAAAGTACGTCTACGAGTCATATGTAGGTTGTAATGTCTTCAAAGGAGGTTGGTATTATTAAAAAGATTGGTAGAAATATTATATTATTATTTGGATTAAGTAACTCTGTATCTCATTATAGGTGAACTGTTATTTATAAGTACTTGTGGGAAATAAGTATCTATAAACCTAAATAGATTAGTAGATTTATCTTCGTAAAAAGCTTCTAGAAAATATTTTCCTGAGCTTTCAGAAAATTCGGTAAAGGTTTTATTTACATGAAAAGGAAGAAGAGAAACACGACGATATTCAGGCCGACTACACCAGTCGTACTGATACTGAATCCTTAATTTAACAAGAGGTGATAAAAGCATTAAATATGCACAAATTCGGCAAGTAGAAATACAATTAAACACAGCTAAATATTTACTACGCAAAAATCTACGTGCAAAGGGAAGGAAAAAAACGCTAAGCGCGAATTGAAATTCCCGAAACGTTTTTCGAGATTGAAGAGGCTTTTATGGAAATGGACTGAGCGTGCATCAGATGATAGTACGAGTAGGCACCCACCCTAACGTGGTATTACTCGTCCGATTTAAATATTTACGCCTGCCTACTGCAATTTGAATACACCTGATGTTCAATTTATTTTGGCCGTGTTGCAGCTCTAGTGTTGGTTTCAAAATGCAAATGTATTCCAATAATACTTAATGCTCGTTGTACTTTGCCTACGCGGATTTATATTTTATTAGAGCAATTTGTCCCTGCTTCTGAATATTCTCTTTTAGCTAAGATGGAAATATTGAAACGAAAAATTTCTGTAATATCGGCAATAATATTTGGTTATATTGATTTCTAGTGACTGATCATTTGATGATAATGTTGCTGTTGAAGAAAATTTTAAAGTTGAAGACGAATTTTAATAAGATGACTCAATAGAATGATAACTTTTGGTAAAAGGCAAACATAAAAACAACCACAATTTGTTTAATATTGAACGCCACGCATATATCGCACTCAATATTCACAACTATTCATCGTTGTCTGCCGTATGAAATGATTTATTCATTTGACGCAAACCATTGTGCGACAAAGTTAGTAAAAATGGGCGACAAACAAATTGCCGGCTCAATTGTTTTGTATGGTGATCAACGTTTTATTTTAATTAATTTTGGTAATTAATTAATGGAACATTATGCTTTGTAGTTTTCTGTTCCTTTACAATCCATTTACAAATATATGATTTCACTGTTGGATTTTCAACTCTCAACGCTGAAGCTATGGCATGACTGTATATTTAATAATTCACAATAATTACATTCACATATAGGTTGGCCAAAAAGAGTAGACATTAAATAAATCGGAACTAAATTTTTCTACACATGGCAACTCTAAAGAAATGTCAAACATCAGTCGAACCACCAAAACAAAAAAGACTTTTGTGAGTTAATGAGATTTTTGGTTGATATTAAATGCATTAGTCGGTGATTTATTATTGAAAATGGGCAAGACAGTAAAAAGTGGTGCTAGGGAAGTTATTTTCAATGTTTTTAAGAGGTGTTTGGAGGAATACAATGCCGGCAAACTTCTAACAGAGTTGGATGACCTTTACAAATAAATAATAATAATAATATTTTTTATTTTATTTTGTTGCTGATATGACAGGTATTTTCTATTTTATTTATATATTCACTCTAATTTTATATAATATACATAGTTCATGATCTAAGTTACAGTTAAAGTCGGTTAGGTCATCAAAATATACCACATCATCGAAGTTTTTTTACGGATTTTGTATAATTTTACAGGTTATGTTTACATAGGGAAATTACTTTGACACAATGACTTTGTATAGAGCGACTGCATTTTTTGATTGTCACGCACGTCATGCTACAATTTATACAATAAAACATTAATGTTTTATTTTGATTACAGGAAAATCAGAAAGCACTGTACGTCGCATAATAAAAGAAGGGAATAAAAACAAAGGCAAATTTACTACCCCAGCCAAGCACAGAAAAGGCCGTCCAAAAATAGAGTTGGATGATTTTAATAATAATAGTTACTATAATAAAGATGTTTTTACTCTCCTAGGCTTTTTTATTTACAAGTTCGAAAAATATAGAAGTTTACCATCTAATTTAACGATTTTCCCCATTCTGATTTATCTTTAAAAATACTTCAAGTATCAAATTCATTTATGTTATAGTATAAATGATGCCATATAAACGATAGTGGCGACCTCAATTTTTGTCAACTCCTTTTGGCCAAACAGTAAGTCATGACTACTACCCATTTAGGATACACTGTATTTCGAAAAATTCAGAAAACCTTTAATATTGCCGAGAGCAAGTAACGAGGCAGCAGCTTGATCCAATTCATAATTGGATGTTAACTAATTGAGCTAGCATCAGCATTAAGAACAAATATTAATTTAGGATCAATAACCTACAAGAAGACGGGAACCCTAACAAGGACCGGAAATTTTACTCATACATTATGTACATACATACTTATAATGCGGATGCAAACTGCACTCCCACATATGGTCCTAAGTATACATTAAAGTTGTAGTGGTCGAATGTTGCGTAGCATCAGGACCCAATTTCTCATTCAAATCCTTGTTGCTTTCATTTTGGTCTTTATGTCAAAAGTCCTTTACCATTTTTGACATTTGCAGATGGATAATGAGACATTTACAATAATTAATATATTCAATGGACTTATAGCTCTGGCATTATTAATTTAGTTTAACCCTAGCCAGATTCTCTGTTGTATTTACTTTCCTTATCTAGTCTTCTACAAATACTACACTACAACTCTATTTTTGTCCGTTAATGCCACTTCAACCCAGTCTAAATAAATTCATAGAAAATCTCTTTGAATCATGCATATGACTGTTGAGATAGTAAATGAATGAATGTTTTCTATAACTTAAGTTCAATTCCACGGGGGCGAAACCGAGACGTTCATACTTCCAGATAACAGTTAAGCATTAGCCAGCAGTTCCATAACTCAAATCATCTATTTCACTCCTTTACGCCGGTTTCACTTCATCATTTTATTGTAGTGATAACAAGCAAAGGTGGCAAATACGCTGTTTGTTCACAATTTATGTAATGGCTTATTAATTATCTGGCAGCACGAATCGGTTTCTGCTGTCATAGGTTTAATTACAACCGGGCTGGCAGATACCGTAAACAATAAGCGTATACAAGACCTGACTGTCGATGTAATCGAACAGACTGTCAGGAATTGTAAACATTCTGACGTAAAATATACAATGTTAGTCAAGCAGACAGATGAAATGCCTTATAAAATACCATAGGACGGTCGCAGGGATTCTGTACGCAAAATCTGATCATCATAAGTTATTCCGCTTCGATCCCTTTTATGGTATTAAGATCATAAAGCGGGATAAAACTGGAAGAAATCGGATCAGGATTTTTTCTTAGAAACTTCGGAAGCGTGGAAAATGTTTTCTTTCTAGAATGTGAGGTCTTATTATGGAAATAGTCCTGCCAATACGGTATTGGTTTCCAGATCTATTTCCTTGCTAACCCGGTACAGTAAGGGTTCATTAGAGAGGTTACTATGGTACTCCTAGGCGACGAGATAACAAGGGTCATAGGTACGTTATGCATCATTTCCGTCCATTTTATTATTACGTGCCGTGCCTTTATTCTGTACGATACATTCCATGATGTACCCTTGTTATTCTGCAAGGTATTTGTTTGTTTTCATGACCAGTGTTGACAAACCTAGATTGTGATTCAAAATACGACATTCATCGTGATCATACACGTAAATTTTGCTGAGGCCATTGTCCGATAATGCACTGTAGTGGACTGAATTGAGATACATAAAGCCATGTCAAATACGTACCCTGTAAGCGATGGTTACAGCCAATGCTGCCGCCATTCCTTTACCGAACATAAATCCCTTCAATTCCAAATCACCATTATGGATATTAAAATATGCACGTCCCCGTTTGGATTCGCAGAGTTTCAGCCATGTTTGATTTAGAATGGTAACTTCCGGTGACATGGGGGTACGAATACTACGAATTAAGGATATTAACTGCGCCGGAAGGCATCTCATTGCCACTCTGAATTTAATATCGATAAATTTTGTGATCATTGCCTGTTCGATCTCAGTAAAGAGAGAGTGGGAAGGTTTGAAAATGAGGCTATAAATAAGATCGTTTTGCAGATAAGAAATTAATAAGTATTTGCTGGATTGTGTAGGTAGGGTATCATTGTACTGTTAGATTTGCCGTGATGGTGTTAATAGCGACAGAAAAAGACATAACTAAACAAGAGTTTATGTCAAGTTACGATCGGTAAAGATAATGATAAAGGTTACAAGATACAGTAAAAATTTGGCAGTTTATAAAGTGCCACTAAACAAAATTACAGATCTAGTTGAAATAGTTGCAACGTACAAATTTATTAATGGAACCCAATATGTTAACAAAGGCAATGCTCCTAAGCGCAGCACTTCAAACATCCCATTTGGTAACAATTAGACGTGATTCACGATATCGTAGTGCGATTGCAGAACATACATTTAGCGTGGTGCTTGTAAGCATACATTATTGACGAGACGTAATGTCATGTAACTGCGATCTTAACTCACCTCTAACTAGCAGTGAAAGTCAGAAAACCCAGTTCATATAGCCAATAATAAGTATAGTAATTTGGACCAAAGAAAACAAAACAAAAGCAAAACGCGGATGTTTTTGAAAAGGGAGTCAGTACCCATCATGAACAATGCAATTCACTAAAATTATTATGTAGCAAAGCATGTAGTTATTAGCATGTAGTAACTTCAGCTTTTGATAAAGCTGAATCTGACAAATTAATCTTGGCTAGTGTTCTTACGCTACAACAACCAAAATTTTATGAACAGTATCTTGAGAGTAAAAGTAGTGTAGTATAAACACTACATGCTTACCGAAAGCCTTGGCAACTTATGTTGCCTCTTCCGTGAATAAAAATTATATGATAGAGCAACGACAACATTGCAATAAAACAAAACGGTTTTGTCTGATATAATTGAGCAGAAGAATGCTTTTAGAGTTATTGTGGCTTTTAAACCTTCTGTTTTCACCTATTTTATCTACAATGAGCATCCTATCAATTACTTAGCTCCGTGATTGGTACAGACACTCGCGGTCATAAAACTTGTGCCTGCCTTATTAACATGCGTACTACAACATCTATTATGAGCAGACGTACTACGTACCTGGCCATGTTTGTCTGAGTTGTAAAAGAAAGTGTGTCTTCCAAAGAGGGCGTATGTGTCATACACGTGGAGGTTATGAGCCTTGTAATAACACTTTTCAAATGTGGAATGATCTTGTTTTCTGCTCTTTGGAAAGCTTTGAATGAGACACGTCCACCGGTGAAATAAGGTACCGGAAGAATATGGGATAATAGTTTTGGGGTTCGAGTTCATGTCTGATTTTTTAAATCATACTGTGAAACGTAAAGCTCATACTTTGTTTGAACGGCATGAAGTAGCCACCTGCGTTCAATCACTCAAAAAAACCTGGTTCCACATTTGCATTATATCACACCAAATGCCTTCCAAAACACGGCGTTACACATAATTAAAGAAAAGACAGAATCAAAAAACTGATAATAAATATATTTAAATCTTGATGATATATAAAGAAGCTAACTAACCAACAGCTGTAAAGTGAAGGCAGCTGGTTTAAAAATGATATGAAGTACCAAAATGACCTCGACTCAACGGCCCCTAATTATGGTTTCGGTGGGTGTACGTGTAAAATGAGCAACGGGACCCGCCCACAAGATGTGTGTTCCGGGTTTAATACTCGAGCTTGTAAGTCAACAAGACAGACTTCTGTATCAATTGCAGTTTGTTCTAGAAAGTTTTGATTCTTTGAAGTTAACCTAAAGACGAGCAATGTAAAGAAATATGGTTCTGGACTTTTTTAAACCAATATTTACTAACTATCGATGACTTACAGTTAAGCAAAGCAGACTAATGATAGCAAATGTGACTGGCAGCCAATTACAAGTCTTCAATAATAGACATAATATTGCAAACACATGCCGGAAATTGATATCCAGAAGCCTAAATGATATAATCCAATTGGATTCAATTACTTAGGCAGTAGACATAAATGAATCAAATCGCAATGATCAAAGCGAACACGAAGGACTAAAAAACAAAGATTTCATGGAACAAAACAAAATTGGCATCAAATAAAGGGGCTTAAAATCCAATATCAATTTTCATATGAACTCTGATTTAATAATGAAAATCACTGCAGCATTCGAAGTGCAATTTCATTATTGGGAAACAGAATATTGGATCTCAACGAAGCGTATTTCTGAATACTCTTGGGGAGCGACAAACCGAATCAACTTTCCGCTATTGTCCATTGTGATATGAACGTTGATATTTGGTGGATTATTTCAATGGCACTGACATGGTGCTCTTAGTTGTCTGATTAATTAGGTAAAATCATATTTTGATGGTTGATGCTCCATGCAAAAATTTTGGAGGTCTGTTTATTTTTAGTTTTCACAGGAATCTGTTGATACATCAAAGGTTCAACCACCGTAAGTTTTGAATAGATCAATGATTTCCTTTTTACAAATTCTATGTTGGATGTTTTGCAGGCAGGGCTCGTAAGGCTTTTATTTGTAATATTCTCGCGTATATCACGAAAAAAACTGATATACCAAAAACCAAACCAAAATAAAAATCTAAGTGCTTCTGCAAACACGGCGCAAATTGACTATGCATGATTATGTTCCTTTTTTGGTACACAACGTTTAGCCTCCGGCTTCGGTCCACGTTTTGAAACAATATGAAAGGTGGTTCTTAATCATTTTCCGTTCAATCTTGTAACAGGCGGCAACTGTATAGGTATAAATTCAAGCCTGCCAAAATCCGAACACCTGGCGTTTTTTGCCACCTGCTTCTCTCTACCTGCATATGCAAATCACTAACTTTATATTTGGTACGGGTAGCCACATCCTGATCATTTGTATCTCCATTTATATTGTATAAAGTGGGTGTTTCATATACGTGGCAATACTCTGAAATGCCTGTTAGTATTTTACGTAGCGCAGGTATTTCGGCTCAATCCGTATCGCAATTTCAATCACTATTCGATATTCAATGTGCATAATCCAAACAGCGTTGTTAAAGTGTGTGCATTGCAGGGCTGTGTTTATTAAATTCCCCGTAATACGAGGGTGGCCAAACAATTAGGGTTGTCGAGGGAATATAGCTGTCAATCAGTATAGTACTCGAGTGCGGTTATGTGATACTTGTGACCGGTCGTGGGGAGGCTACCTTTATAGGTAGTTACTGTTAATCACCTTAGCTAAGCCCCTTTATTGATTCAGACAGCGAAATATCAAGCAGACTAGAGATTCCTATTGGAATCAATGCGGGTTAACGGACGGAAGTTTTGTAACAAATGCGCACATCTGTCTTAATTAGATTACTAACAAGATATCGCGTGTTTTTCATTTAATTTTCGAAATTAGGTTAACTGATGTCATTCTCCAGAATCAAAAGAACGTAGGTTTAAATATAGAACGGGTTTTATCTGTCAATCTATGCGGGCGAATGGACCGCGGGAAAGTTACGCGTGCAGTGTGACATTCTAGTCCCAACGGCCGCACCATTCAAATGAACCGAATGCCGACCATGTCACAATGTTGTTTTGGGAGTATTAATTAATCGTACGTTAATTTAACAAGGACTTTGATTAATGGGCGTTGAATTTATAATGAATATGTGTGGCATGGTAACTAGGATGTAAAACCTGCAGCAGTTACAGAACAAAAACAACGGACACTGTTTACATAATGATTGTATTATACGCCGAAGCTGAATTCTATAGTCAGTTACAAATATTTCGTGATTGCCCAAAATTTACCAAATTTCAAAAAATACTCCAGACTAAATAATAGCAGCTGGCATTCAAATAGAACTACGAAATGGGTTTTCGATTAAATTGCAGACAACAAAAAACTTACGAAATATAAAGGTTTACAGTAGCGAAGCCGGGGGCGTTCGGTAACCTAATACAGATTGTGAAACTAGGGAGAGCTATTCTGCAATAAACTAGACTTTAAGTTGTGGGTGTTTAGACTGAATGGACTATAGAGTTGGGGCTGATCGGCTTTGCCCCAGGCACCGGCAATGCGATGCTTTTATTGCGAATGCTCCGGGATCTGTTATTCGCCATTCTGCTTCTAGTTTCATCGACTTTCATGTATTCTTGTTGTGAAGAGATTTAATATCAATGGTAACTGTGTGTGGGAGGATGGTAATGGAAAATTACTTAATAAGATTAATGTTTGCATCAATGTTATTTACTTTCCAGAAATTTAATGAAATCAGATATAATATTTGTGCAAATAAAACTCGTCCGTGCGACGACTTTCATAATAATATTATAAACATTGTAGGACGAAACATTTTTACGTGATCAAAATATTCTAAATAGTAGCGAAATAAATTCTTTATCTAACATAAAAAAGGTAAGTAGATTTTTAAACAAATTACGTTCCAAATTGATGCTGAAAGGCTCGACGGTAATTTGATCGTCTTACAAAATTAGCCCTTCGAGCGAATGAGGAGATTGGATAAAGGAAAGTTCCCGTCGGGTAACAAAAACCAGTTATTGTTAAAGGAGAAAATCAATTGTTGAACTAATTAATTATTAAGACAAAACTCCTTTTAAGTTCTGATTTGTTTTTAACTTTATCAAAAGAGCAAGCAGAAGCGAAACAATCATGATTTTACCCCTTTTAAAGCCCCAAATTAAGAAATAACGCTGTAAGATTTCGTTTTAAATAATACAATTTACGCTGAAGTTGACTTTGTAGACAGTGCATTTTACTAAGATTTATTTAGGTAGGTATAGAAGAAGATACAAAAAAAAACGAAATGACAAAAACGATAATCTGCTCATGTTGAGCAGATTATCGTTTTGTGTCACTTAAAAAGCAAAATTATGGAGCTGCATCGAATATTTAATTACTGCAGTCTCTTCATTCCCTCATAATTAATGTCTAGGGGTAATGCGCATGCATGTAGACAGGTCCCCACTAAAGTTATAGCTCAGTGGACTGGAAAGCTTAGATATTTGCAACACTGCTACTTTCAATACAGACATTAACACTATCTATAAATGGAAGTCTATAATTCTATTTATTTACAATTAATTTGCTGTGTGGCTCGGTATTCTAAGGGTTATCTATCGTTTGCGTTTCATTCATGAAATTACTGCTAGTGTTAGTCATTCGATTCAATTAACTCGGTGTTGCTGGAAATACTTGATTAAGATGTTCATCTATGTTTTTTACAATTCTGTTCTTGCTTCTGTTTTTTTATTAGATTTATTAAGAGTTTTAATCCAAACTTGATTTCCGATTATGTCTAGACTACCAAGTAAGATTTATGTATATTTATTTAATACTTCATGCATTCAAACGTACAGAGGTGGATAATGCCTTAGGCATTTTTTCTACCAGTCGACCTTTGTGTGATGCAGAGACAAATAGTGGTAGGTGCAATATTTAAAGTAAATCAAGATATCTAAGGTAGGTTTATTCAACAAAGCTATACATACTATAAATACCGTCATTCTGCTGGATTATTATTAGGCTTTTTAAATCAGGTTTACATAATTTTGACTCCTATTGCTTGTTGCCTGCTGATTAACATTCACTACTTCGGTTCTATTTCCTCATCCATGAAGTGTTTGCTGTTAAAATGCTATCCGCTGGTTTTGGACTTAAAACTTTAATCCTCCCAAAACCACTCAAAACATTTTAATAACTTTTTCCAGGAACATTAACAAACTCATTACCGATACTTATCGATTTTATATTAACTGAGCTTTAATGAACGCTGCCATTGTAGCCGGTAATGAAGTTGAGCAGTAAATAAAGACATCCTTTGGCATGCAAAATTCTTAGAAGGAACGGAACGGGATAGTTTCACAGTAAACGAGAGCATGCCCCATTGCCAATCCTCTGGCAAAATTGGCGATAAATTGAAGTGCATGCAAACAAGGACTGATTCAATAACTGCGGAATTTGATGTACCAGGCTAACAGGCTCAGCGGGAGATACTTGATTGATTATTTGGAACACGTATTGTGGTTGCGTGGAAGCTGATAGGAATGTTAGAGGGTTCATTGGTTTATGGATGTCGGATTAGAATATACACATGAACTTTGTGTGCATCCAGATCAATTTTTTCCAGAGAAATAGTGAATAAATCATTAAGATTTACTAATTTAGTCTACAAACTCACCAATCTAATCTGTACTAAGGTAAATAGTTTCACCATAATAGGAACTAAGGTTAAAGGAATAGTAGTAAAGATAGACTATAATTTCATAAAATCTTCGCACTGTATCTTTATACAATGACTAATGCTTGCAAAACAACTTTAACATTAATCCAGGAAATGGACGTTTTGATAAATGTTAACGATACAAGTTAATCCTGCGCAGTTGCCGCGTTATGCAACAGAAAGCTCTAACAAGCTGATATCAGTCATAGACGTTAGAATATTCATAGTCATCTCACTTTACAAGTAACACAAGGTCATTGACCATACGACCTAAAAAGAAAATATAAAGTGCAACATTTTTACCGTAGTGAAAAATGCACGGTTAAGAGCTTAAAAGCCCGAGTCATTTCGCAGAAAAACTGTGTCAACAGATACTTTAAAGAAATGCATCGCATTTTCTAAACTGTAGAGTAGATTCTTTAAATGTCAAGCAAGCGCGGTATGAGAAAAATAATATATCTATACGACGCAAAATTATGTCAATAATGCGAGAGGTATATTTGAGAGGTATATTTAGAGAATATGTTTATACTTTCCTTGGTGGGGTACCTACTCCTACACTATTTGAAGTCTGAATTAAATCGAGGTCAATTCTTAACATTGTAAATTTGGCACTTATTCTACACAAATTGGTGTTAATTTGATGATAATCCAATTGAACACTAACTCGATTCAAAATCGTTTAGTATCGCAGAAATCTAAGATGACGAGAATATCCCTGCCAGGCAGTATTACATATCCTTATTTCCAATTCTGACAGCCCTTAAACCGCAACAGACGGAAATCACAGGTTCGATAAAATCTGCATGCATCATATACAGCCTATCTACAGTACCTACAGGTAAGGAGTAGACAACATTGCATAATCTGCTCACCGTCAATCCGCTTATATCGGTCTTAATTAATGCCTGCGGCGGTTCGCGCCGGAGGCCTTTATCTTTTGATTGACCTGCACTGTTGGTTATGACATAATAGAGCTATCTCCATGTCTGTTTAATCTATGTGCGATAATGTTTTGTGATAGAGATAGCTGTGATAGTCATGAAAGCTTTGATATGAATGTTGGTTTGCTTAATGTACTCTATCTACTGCGTTGCTTCTAAAATTATCATCATCACCGACTACAATTACTCCAGCTAATTACATTATTCCAGCTAACGTTTAGGCCCAATGAGAAATGGTGCTCGAACTAAAACGTCATGTAATCTAAGCCCAAGTACATTGACCCTACACAAGATTACATAAATTAATAGCAATATGCGTTAGAATTAATGACAAATACATAAATAGTCACAAGTTCCTGTTGAACAAGTCGCACGAACACCGGAACAACCCGTTTCCCTCATTCGACTTTTAGATCTTGAGTTGAATGATAAACAGTCAATTCTAGGTTTATTTATATTTCCATACTTATCACTGTGAAGAAAGATTGCTTTTTACGCATGAGAGGTTATGATTGCTGATAAGGTCAGGAAAGCTACCTAGAATTGCTTGCAACTATCTTTGGTACTGATAGCATCACAGATTGCATCATAGACATACGGCTGGATAATCCTGCGTATGCGGCTGACATAATCTTATAATGGCTTCTTACAACATACACGTTTTATGTGGAAAGGGTTTGTCGAGAAGATTTTACTTGATACACGCAAAACCTACATTATGATAGACCTATGTAAGTCACTAAAGACACAATAGATGACAGATGGAAAAACTGAGAATTTAAAATATCGAACACAAATGCTTGTTGTAGAGATGAGAAAGTGTTACACAGTAGTTAAATTCCATCATAAAAAGCGCCGATATAGTAAAACAGTGTTTGTTATGATGAGTCACAAGAACTATTCAGAGACGGATACAGTCAAGGAAACCATATGAATATAATGAATGCATAAGACTTGAGTGACTCAGACGAACCGATGGATTTCCCATTTCACTTCAGTGTGGGAGGAGCTTAATCATTTTGGCAAATTAGGCAAGGCCTTCAATGTCATTGTATTTATAGATTTTTTGTGAAGACGTATTCATAACGGCTGGCAGTGCTTCTTTTTTAATTATAGGGGAACGATAAATACCTTTAAAGCTGAACTTAGGAATCATTACTAGACAAGTAAAATTTCAAAATTTAAAAACCCCCGGCAAATTTTTATTTCATTCTACATAATTTATCTAGTACATAGTAGAAACGCTTCCATTAGGAATCTATTATTATATATTGGAACACGTAATTATGACACGATATCTTGCGAAAACACCCCGATTTAAATAGTAAAACACCCATAACTTTTGAACGGCTGAACCGATTTTATTCAAACATCGCTAAGAACACTCTCGATTAAGTTACCTTTTATTTGAATCAAAATCGGTTCACCCGTTTGGACGTTATGATGCCACAGACAGACACACAGATACACCGATACACAGATAAACAGCAACACACGTAAAACTCATAACACCCCTCTTTTCCGGCGGGGTTTAAAAAGAGAGCAATTGTCGAAATCATAAAATCATTATATCATATACCT
Organism: Orthosia gothica; assembly: GCA_949775005.1. Taxonomy (NCBI): domain Eukaryota; kingdom Metazoa; phylum Arthropoda; class Insecta; order Lepidoptera; family Noctuidae; genus Orthosia; species Orthosia gothica. The sequence continues at coordinate 13,200,623 of OX459044.1, forward strand.
TTAAACGAACTATTCTTGTATAAATATATATAATCTGAATCTCGGAAACGGCTACAACGATTTTCATGAAATTAAGTATGCAGGGGGTTTCGGGGGCGATAAATTGATCTAGCTAGGTTTAATTTAAGAAAACGTCGTTTTCTTTATTATCACCCGAGCAGAGCTCGGTCGCCCAGGTTCTCACATTTATACGTGACATTTGGGTACTGCATGTCAATACCATACATTTTGAAGATTTGACAATCCGACAATATCAATGGATTTGATCCGAGCCTTTTGATACTCTTAATACAGTAGAAAAAAAACTGTCAAAAGTTTATCGCAGGCTATTTGTATTAGTAGCAAAGCGGTAAAAGCTGTCTTTACACTTGACTCGTTCTTCAGTGACACCTTAAAATATACAAAAATAATGGAACATAAGGATAGATTATTATATGCTTAGCAAATAATGCCTACTAAACTTGTAATTTCAATTCAAATTAATAGTTTCAATTCATTATTATTCTTCTAAACAAAACAACGTCAACAGTAAATATAATGCCAACGAAGCTGAGAATGTTAATAGGGCTTATGAAATAGAACGGCATGTAACATTAAATTCGTTGAGTGGCCATTCATAAGTAGTGTGTTAAATGGCCACTTTGGCACAATTAGTGAAGGCGCCTATCGACGAGGCAATGCACAACGGCATATGGTTTTGCTAATGTCACAATACTGTTCTTGACTGAATTGGAACATTACTTTTTAATGGGCTAAGGTATGATTGGAATTTGGTTGATAGTAATAAATTAATTAAAATGAAGTGTTTCGTGAGACTGGTTGATGGGATACATTAAATTAAGTAAGTAGGTACCTATGTTTCTCATACACAATTTTTTTTTAAGAATTTTAACGGTCTACGGTCCAATAATTAGCATTCCTGCTACTACAGTATTCACAATAGATTCTCAATAACGGTATTCTAAACGCTCTAACAATGCTCGTAAGTAGAAAGTATCACGAACACATAATTGAAGCAAACAATTTTGCTGAATCACGTGAGCAATCGTGTAAACAAACCTACCTCTGTTCGTTTCTACAAGGTACTATCTTCGGCCTAATTAACGTTCAATACAGTCAGCACATTATCACATAGTAACGAGTCAAATTACTGAACAACACGATTTTAAATCGATTCTGTTAATGCTTGCCTATCTTCAACAACACTGATATATATTATTAAAACAAAACGAGCAATGAATGGGATGCGTCGCGAAAATTTATCATAGAGGCGTTGAGGTTCGTTAAAGCCGTGGAGTGGTCCATGTGAGTTGTTTTATTGAGCAAATCAGCAGCTTCAATTAGCATAACAAACGGGCGATGTACGCACGGGCAGTTTCACTGGTCCGAGTGTGCTGTGGCTCGGCGCGGTAGGGTTGCTTGGTATCGGCTACACGTCCAAACGGGATGGTCGGAACATTCGTGCTCGCCAGACCGTGGCTTTCAGCCGCATCGACTTTCCAAAATATACATCGAATTTAAGCTCCAAACTTACATGTATGGAATTGTCATAATGCAGCTTACTATTAAAAAGTTGCTGCGCTTAGAATCTGTTTAAAACGTTTTTGTTATAAATAGAGTTCACATAAATTCTGCTTTGAAATCAAATATAATACGAATTCCAAGAAGAAAAACATTTACGAATAATATAATAACTAGATCACAACAAAATAATTAACTTTCCGATCATAGACCAACCAACGACCTCAACCGAGGTCATCGCATTAAATAATTACTAGGGAAATCGGTCTAGAATTCCATTACGAGAGTGACATCCCAAGAGATGCGGCATCCGTTGCAGCTCGGGGACGTACGCACCAAGTTATTGTAATGAGAACGACAAGGGATATTTATGCCCCACCACGCGTCCCGAATACGCAATGAGTCTTAGATACTCGAATATTCAATATAAGGGACACAGCCTCGAATTGGGATATTTGCAACATCATTTACTACGCAAACATGCTGACAGGTGTTGATTCTGGATCCTTCGGATCTTTGTATTGACAGAGGTTTTGCGAATATGTAAGTAAATTGACGCAAATACGGTGATTTGAAAATCGAGGGTTGAGGCGATATTTGTATGCTTTTATGTTCTGTCTTTACTTTGTTTGAGGCTTTATCTGTTTAAACTTTTAAAAGTATTTCGATATCTATTTCCAAATATAAATTAAAGAAGTCGAATCTTTTACGAGATTAAAATGACCCCTGAAGGAAAATGTCTTTCAAAAACCAATTTTGTGCCGTCCGACTCCTAGAAAAATGCCTAATAGCTTCGGGAAGCTGTGAAAAGGGTCTTTCAAATCCTTTCACAATAGTGTGAGATGACCTGTCTCAACAGAAGAAAATTATTTTCGCCCAGCTTTTGTCCTCAACCGGGAACTAGCGTCCGGAAAAATAATATTCGAGGCTATTGTAGGCTTTCTCTAAAAGTATTTAAGTCTTTTGTTATTGAGGAAAACATTGTCGATATCTGATGTTAGTTTTTGGTTGCTTTCACCATGGTCGGAGTTAAATAATATTGGTTTTGAAGCGTGACGATTTTCACTTTCTTTTGAAGGCAACCAAGTGTAGAACTTTGATTATGATTTTATTGCAATTCGTATATTATATTGTTACGTACCTATATTCGTGTATAATTAAATCATAAAATTGTCTGTAAATCAATGGATATTCTTTGGAGTAAATAATGAAAGTCAGTTGTGTTATTTAATTACTTAATTACCTACTTTATAGTTCTATCAATACTTTTATTATTAAAACCTACGTAATGTCATAATTATGGGCTATTAAAATACAATTAAGTTATCGTAGTGTCTACATTTTATTTTTCTTATTGTACTTCATTAATTATTCGAATTCTTCAAATACATCACGTTCGTGAAAATCGCTTCTTTACAACCAGGCCTACATGAAGTTCACTAACTTGCCATCGATTTACACAATTCAATTCCTTATACTGTATTCCAACTGGGTGGCGTAATTAACAACCACCGATTTCGTAAAACCAATCTGTCAACAGCATTTTTCCTGCAAATTAATCTCAAGATCTTATCGTGGCATAAAAACTCAATTAATTTGCTTTGTCAACGAAATTAAAAATTAAAAGAGTTGCAGCAACTTTAGCTATAAATGTCTTTGCATAATCGGTTCGTAATATGTGTTTTATGGAATCAATAAAGAGAATAAACGTCCCCCTGTAATACTGATGTAACTGCACTGCACCGTCTTGCACGAGTGATTCCGTTTTATGGGCGTTACACAGGCAATAACTTTAGATGTACACGTTGGCGAGGTTTTTTCAGTACTTATTTTTTATACCAAGAGAACGAGATAAAATTTATTCAAAATCTAAAATAACATCAATAAATGAAGGTAAACAAATTTTAAGAAATGTTTTAGCTCCGTTTAAGTACCGAGTACTTTTCACTTTCGACTTAAATATCCCTGTTATGAAAGTTCTCCCACTCTTTAATCGCCTCTAAATCTAATTCTGTGACACTATCAGATGACCCTTTCGAGCAATTACATGCACATTATTAGCATACTAAATACATACTCGACTAAAAGCTGTAGTGACATCACTAGGGATACCGCAACTGCGATAATTATTCTGCTTTCACTGTTGATTGGTGCTCAATCACCTTAGTAACAAAGATTTTAATCAAATTTGACCATGGATAAAGTGCCGGATGGGTGACCAATGCCTACAAAACGAGAACCATTTAAAAATAAAACTGACTCTTAGTACGAATGTCATTTAGTACAAGTGCTCTACCAATCAAGAAGCGAATAGAGTGTTTTTGAAACAAGCTTTTTTCGTATTCTTCTCAGCAAACCATTTTATTGGATACCCATATCATGGCAGTGCACAAAAAATAACTAGTCCGCCATCTTGGGCTGTCCACCATATTGGATTTAGAATGACGTCACTTAGCTACCCATGCATTGTCATCCAAACTAAACGTGTATGCAAAATTGCATCTTAATCGGTGGAGGATAACTGCTTTAAAATTCGGTTGCATGATTTGACTCGAACCCACTTGCATACATACATACATTGCAAGTTAAATAAATGCTTGTAAAATATAGGTATTTGCCACAACTGTAACGTTGAAAAAATCCTATGAGTACAAATAAATAGTGATATATCCTGCATCTTGACAGCTGGGAAACTAACTGTCACCCAGCAAAGGTCAAAGGATATTATTAGCATATTAAACTCTATATGCACCAATGACATCACTATGCATCACGACATCGCTTTCACTGATCGTCGCGCCATCAGATCAGCTGTCAGTTTTCTGTCGCAGCACAGACGACCATCAGTCATGCGGCGTCAGTTACGAAATGACGCGTGCAACCATCTATTTGAAGTGGTAATCAATATGCGCCAATCTGTGGTACCGTGGAGTTCAATTGATGTGTCGGAGTAACGGTGGGCAGTTTGTGCCTCTCGATTGTTTGGTTGGATAATGAAGAGTTTATTATTGAGATGCGAAAAGAATTGCCAAAATGCTAAATGCCAAAGTCCTAAATGTAAATGGTTGACCACTTGCGTTTTGGACGTTGTGACAACATTGCTAATAGAATATCTATAAGTCTAGCTAGGGTATCTGGTCATGCTTATGTCATTTGCGCATTACCTACTGAAATACAATATTTACCTATGTCAATCGTAAAAAACACGCTACATTATAAAATATTTACAACAGACAAACACGCATCTAAAAACGTTAGGAACGTTAAAAATTAACCTGTAATGCCGCAATTACCCGTCATTATAACACAAAACTGGATCTAGCACACCGCACCATAATTGGAAAAGTTCACAAACGCAGTCATTAACCGTGCTAGTACATGTGGCCGAGGAAGGCAGAGAAACGGTATCCGACAGAATCCGACTTAGTTTTTTTCAATTTGTTAAGGGAGATTTAGTACGGGTTACAAACACTGATCTACCAGTGAAAGTCGTGGTGGACGTAATTGGACTAAATTACCGTCTTCGAGGGACCCTTGCAATGATTGCCGGCCCAACAGACACTTTTTCTATTAGAAACGAGCGTCTTTAAACGTTCTACGGAGTAATTTTGGTTTCCTTAACGCTCGGGGCATGAGTAACAACATTAACTGTAGTTCAAACACAAATAAAAACGAATGAAATGATGAAATTATAGTTTTACAACGCGTTGAGTAGTGAATCAGTAAAAAATAATGATAAAAAAGCAATCGTATGTAAAACAGAGTGCTACTGTTTTGACGAGTCCACATAATTAAGCATGTTATTGAATCAGAACTGAACGAACATTATCAAAGCATCAAGAATCCTCAGTCTGTGATAAAGATGTAAGATACCTACTGATATTTTAGTAAACAAGGGCAAAGTATCCGGGATAAAGTCATATTGTTTTCCTCTTATGTAATATAATAAGCGGATTATCAAGAGCTCGCTGAGAGCTTCCGCTCAGACCAAAGGCGTTTTTATTGTTCTAGTTGCTAAGACAGTTTTTATCTCTGTAACTGGTACAAGTAAACATACACAATGCCAGAGAAGCCGGTTTTGTACCACATCGTGCTGCAAAAAATACAAGCGCATTGCTAGATTAAAACTCTTTGTCTTATACATCTAAAGAACAATTGTTTCTTATTCAGCTACATTCTTGGATAAGCAAGTTATGATTGTAATAACGTTGAAATACACAAATGGAATCGGAATTAATGTACGCTCAAGTATCCATGTCACTTGAAATTGTTGGTTCCAAGTTTAGCCTGAAAATCAAGAGAATTATTGCGAAACGTTCCACGCAACCTTGACTGTTCATGCAAATTACGGCCAAAGAATATAAGAACACAGAATGGAATCAACAAGTCATATAAACAAAGCACAAGTACCACGACAAATACTTTGGAGGAAAGTAAAAGTTTATTTTTAGGGTTAAGTAACGTATAACGAACTAAAAATATAAAGCTTTGTATATTGCTGCTTCTAATCCCACGCAGGTGGCAACGGAATCTGTTCAAAATGTTTGGTTTATGTATACGAGAGCTATCAAACTGTATGTGTTAGTTATGCAATCAACATAACTGAAACTATAAACAAGAAAACAACTATCTTTAAGAAACACGAGGAAAGACTGCAGATAGAAGTAAAAGTGCTTATTCGTCAAACGTACTGTAAGCGATATTTTCTCAAAGCAAATACTTGGATTAATCGGCAAAACCGAAGTAAACACTGGTCATAAATAGTCGTTGAAGGGAGAACCGCTAAATAGCACAGTTGATAGCATCGCCAGTGACGAGGAATCATAGCACGATAAACTTAACCCCTAATAAAAAGACGAAGTACTGGCCAGATTATTGGACGCCTCTTATCAAGTGACTTAGGCCGCCCCAAATTGAGTGAGCGAGAATTATGGACGAACTTTCTACTAGCAAGAAATAAAAGATAATGAAGATCCCGATTAGATAAATGCGGTAAACATTTGGATAAGTATCGGACTAATGTCTATAAACATTTATGATAGTGAAGATGTGTGGGAATGGACGATGGTTATGTTAAATCGTTCAAATATATTCTGAATAGCTTTATGTTACGCTATTCCTATTGAAATTGGTAGAATCATCAAATTTAGTGAAAAACAAATTGGGTTTTATTAAGACTCAATTCAATTTATTGAGAGGCAAATTAAAAAAAAATTGGTAAGTCAAAAGAAAAATGAATTTAATGAGTATTTGAATGTGTAATGAAACACAAATTACAAACAACAATATTAAAAAAACCAAGGAAGTAAGAAAAATGAATCAAGTTTCGATCATCCCTTTGTGCAAACGTAACCTAATCTTTATTAGATTCTCAAACCAATGTTTGTTAAACGTTTTGAGCTAATAAAAGTAATATTAAGGGAACGAGAAGCTACGTACGGGAGGAAATGAAAGCGACGAGAGAATGAAATTGGAAAACTTGTTACAGAATTACTCGAGATGAAAAAGGAGAAAATAAAGCTTTAGTAAAAGTTAGTGAAACACGGCACGCTTGAATGTTTTTATTTACCTGGGGGATCGTGTTTGATCCGTACGAAGGTTAAATTCATACTTTGGATATTTTTTTTAATAAGTGCAAATATTTACATTAAACAGTTGGGCAGTAAGCTGATTATGTTTGTGCGTGTATATGTATGACTCTTTATGAAAAAAGAAGCGATGAAAAGATTAATAATTCCATTACAGCAGAACAGGATTTAATAAATCAATCTGCAATTTTCTTTCAAGAATGTCAGAATAAGGGTTCAGCGAGGGAAGGGCACAGCAGGACCCGTACCGTACCGCCCTGTGTTTCCGTGAGACGCACGCTTAAACAAAACAACTCACCTTTTATTCCAGTTTCCGATCTCAGCGTAACGTCGGCCGTTCGAGCTTCCGCACCTCCTCACTTCATTTCCTTTGAACGTCTGAACAGAGTTCCCGTTAGGTGTTAATATTCCGTTCGGAGTATTATTGTTCCGTTCCCTGTTCCTTGGGAATGTTCCAGTTCCTGAACGAAAAGTTGCCAACTGCGGAGCTTGGTCCACGTCGGGCGTGAACTGCTGAAGCGGAAGAGTCACGTTTCCACTCCAACTCTTGCGATTGACGGCGAAAGTTTTGAACGTTCCATTACCGTTCGACGATGGTGCCACTCCACAGAAACTGCTCCGGTTATGACTGTTCTTTATAAAAGCACCGTTCTGCAGCGCCACTTGAGGCTTGATCGGCACCAGTGGTGACGCCTGGTCAATGGACATCGTACTTTAATAAATGTAGGCGCAACCTACGTTTGATCTATCTACATTTTTGTCTGTAAAGGAAAGAATTGTCTACATTAGGGGTGTATTACAAAGCGTTAGTCGCGACACCACCAACAGAGTTGCTTGTAAGCGTGCTAAATTTAGGACAGCCATTGCATGGCAATCAATATCGAACCATTGAGGCTTTGTCAACAAGCTGGTTGCTAAGTGACATGCCAGCTAAGATATAATGAAGAGGGCATGGAACAATAGAGTTCAATTTAGGTTAATGGGCATTTGAGTTCCGCAATGTTCTACACTAGACTGATACGCTAACGAAGGTACTTGCAGTTACTACAAATTAATTAGAAATAGTGAAACAACACAACGTTTCGAATTTTTTTTTTTTAATTGTAGTTTTTATGACAATTTAAAATCCATCAAATTATAATACAGTCAACGAAGTAGAAATTCAAGTGAAGGACGCTATTTGGTAATAACTGCCGGACATAGCCATTACGCATTGTTGCAGACCAGCGACAAAAACGCTGCCAAATTTGTTTTTTTTACCTCCGGTTCCCTAAACTATACAATTTGCCAAGCCACAACGGCAAAAAAAATATATGATTCACCAGAAATTTTTACCGATCCTGAGGAGATATTTCGATAAAATTTAGTTATTTTTTAACGATTTAGTACTTAAAAACGTTCTGTTAGCTCAAACGTTTTGAAAGCTAAACTGTTTTGCCATTTGATTTATGTTGAACAATTCATCTGCGGCCCTCGTCAATTGTCCTGCGTTTGCTCGTCTGCATAGTATCAATTGACCTTGTATAGTCATTGTATGCAGCAGCTAGGCGCGTCTCGTTGTTCATTGTACTTCATTTATTCACATTAAAAGTGGAAACTCTCCATTAGTTTTACCACCTTGACCCACTTGTACTCTAACATTATGGCTTATGGTACTTTTTAACACTACCATACTATGATAAATGCAATACACTGGAGTATCATTTGGCCATAAATGTAGGGCTAGGTTGTGAGTTTGGTGTTTGTGTTTTTATTTTTAGGTTTTTTTTTATGTACTATTGCTATGACAGTGAAACTACTTCTAACTGATCTTTTAATATTTTATATGCTTTACTTTGTGTATAATATCGTCTTCTTTTGAAACGACTGATTCTTTATAGAAATCAGAATCGGGAGATTATAATTTCACAAGTTTAAAACGAGAGTGTCGTAATTCTTAACCCAACTTAAGCAGTTGATGGCGAATCCCTTTTCAAACTGTTAAAGAATTAACACTAGCATTTATCTGACATCTGTAATTTATCTGACACCTGGTGCATATCAACTACCGCTAAAAAAAGGAGTTGTTTTCAAAAAAGGACATCAATTTGCGTCGAAAATAAATGTCGCGTCAATCGTCGGATATATTTGACCCAGTAAGGTGCGGACACTGGTAATTTGCGACGGTCGTTCGTCGCCATCTCCGTTCGGTTATATAACCATTGCGTAAGGTAACCGGTGACTGAGTCGTTCAACTAGCCACCTCGGATTCGTGACGCCTCCGCTTCGGCCTAATTGATCGGTGAGCAGTGAGCAGCCTTATCAGAATGACATCTATAAAGGATGAGTGCTAAATTATAGTGATAGCTTCGTATCGTATCTACTTTCTTACAACTTCTCTTAAATATATAGCTGCCTGTTTAATTTATGTAATGAAAATCGAGAACTACATTTACGAGACTTATGCTCTTGGATGTGTTGTCTCTTAAAATATAATCATATCACTGCTTCAGTACCTACTCTCTACGAATCAAGTATTTTAACACTATTTCTAAAACGCTCGGTCACTTTACGTAAGACTTATATCTGGGAAAGCTTTTATGAATAGCCAGAAGTGTAAACACAAAGCAATTAAAAATAGTAAGCAACACTGATTTTATCGGGCAAAGCTTCCATCTTATGCAATGTAAACATTAGCAGTATCCATTTCTAGTACATATTGTATCGGTCATGATTGAATAGAGCGGGAAGTTTTTAATATTCGCTATCTTTTTTCTTATTCTTTTGAAAGCATGCAAACGTTATTCAACTGTTACCATCTTACCATTATTATGCGTTGGTTACTTTGTGAGTTTTGTAACAGCTATTACAGTTTGCATGCTCATAGCTCGTGGCTTGACGTGAAAGACGTGAAGTAAGATTGTTTTGAATACTTACATCACCAGTAGCAAAATGTTTTATTTAACACACCTTCGAGCACATCGATTTTGTGTGTATTTTTAAATTGACAGGAAATATTAATATAAGTCCCACAAAGTAGGTAAAAGAATAACTTTAAAAACTATTGCAATAGAAAAACTTCTTAAATATATTCAGCAGTTTTATTGTTGTTTGAGTCATCAATCGGTGCAAACAATAGGTTACCCACGTAATTATTACATTTATATGTTTTAATATGCTGACAATGCTATTGTATAATTTAGCCACCTATTGTAAGCCACGGGAATTTTATTCAAATGAAAAGCTCGGTTTTTCCGTATTCGAAATAATGTTTAATTTTATATTTGTTTGTAATTGGAAATAGTATCACGCATCGCACTTTGATTAACCATTAAATTGGATTACTGCCTTATCTTATGAAATTAGCTAATATCCCCCCCGAACAATTTTTACCGGTGCCAAGTCTGGACAATCACGTAGCTTTATCGACAATTTTGGAGTTAGACCAAAAACAAAACTAAGTATAACGTTTTCAAATGGAGAAACTTGAAACTTAAATCATACGTAAGGTACTACGTTATTTAATTAAACATAGTTAAAATTGTTAAGCTAAATAATTCCTTCAGTGCATTAGTCATTTGAAACGATAGTTACAATTTTTTCTATCCTCGTTGATGACTAATGTGCAACTTTTCAGAAGTTCCCACATGTTTATGTATGAAACAATCAAGCGTAAGCGAATAATTTAAAAAGACAATTTAATAAGATGATGAAAGTACAATTACGAAAGAACTCAATAAGGACAGCAGTAATAATATCATTGGCGAAGAATCCTAGAAGGTTTTTAATGTTTCGTAAAAGGAAGATTTAATTAAAGTTTTTGCTGCAATTCGATGGCCAATCCTAATTACATTTTTATCAGCAGATAACATTCCTTGGCTTTTATTAAACGCATATTGGATTGCATTGCACGAAAGCAAAATCTTTATATATAAGGAGCAATTAATCACAACTTCTTTCCTCATCGTTTATAAAAAAGGTAGACTTATTAATCACTTGTGCCTTCATGTTGCCTAACTTGGACGGAGCCAGAATAAGAGAACAACTTTTACAAAAAACTAAATCTCACTCGAAGTTCTTTGTAAATGCATTACATCATTTTCGTCTATTCTCTTCGTTTATGCATATTGTGTAACAGGTTTATTATTTCATGAAACACTTAGATTCAACTTAGATGTGTTACGATTACAATAAACAACGCGACGAGCATCTTCAAAATGGCATTTCCTAACATAGGTAATAATTAGGTGTTGAATATATTTTTATTTGGACAAATTTCCAAACATAAAATTATAATACTTCTGGTTCACCATCTTAATTTTAGCTTCAATAAACAATCTTAGTCGTTTATCGAAGCATAACATTCATAACATCAAGATAAAAATAAAGATTTCATTACATTAAGATGGTGAACCATTACCAGATGACGAAAGCCCAAAATGCTAACAGCTAAACTGCTAAAGTATAGAATTGAATATTAATATGACATACTAATAACTAATAACCCTTACAAACTGAAGTAAGACGACAAAAACGTTATAAGTACTCGGTATTAGGCCAATTATTAGAAAACGTCCATACGCGCGGTAAAACTGATCAAATGTCGGAAAGGTGCAAGGCAGGTGTAAAACAATGAGCTTTTACCATGGTAATGCTTTTACCGTCTAACCGCGTCAGTCATATTGAATGTCATTGTATAAACGATGACATTAATTAGTGAACAAGAAAAAGAAACGATAAAAGGTCTATAACCTTATTTGTAACAGTAAGTCTCGATTAGAGCTCACGATGTAAATTAACAATCAACAATGATTACATAAATCCTTAAAGTCAAGGTATGAAACAAAAATCATTACAAAACGCAACACTTGAGAATACAGAACTTGGGCAGCTATGAAAAGCAGTTTTTTTCAATAATCTCAACTAGAATCAATGACAAAATTATCTAACTACGAATACAGAAATATGATAATTTTAAGAATGCAAGTAAAACGTTGTAATACATACAAAATCGATATGCACGCAAAGTTGAACTCAACAATAATTATGTCATATCTCATACTCTTAACGTGTCAACAGACATGATTCACCCAGCCCACGGAATGCGGCAGCGGAATATGGATCATAAACAAACGCACGTGCTGCCGTATCTATAGGCTGGAGCTCAATAAATTGATAACTAACTCTTGGCTCGGTTTCAACGCTTTTATTGGATGTATCGTACACATTAATAATTTGGTAATTGATTGGAACATTAGCCAAAGCTGTTACGCGCTCCCACACTTGTTCGGCATGATATATAATTGTGCTTGTAGATCTTGTTCTATTTCGTAATATACAACAATTATCAAATACTACAGTTACGCTAAAGGTGAGGTCCAAAACCGTCAATCCGACCTCAAGAAACGCTGAATCACCAAATTGATTGCACCTGTTCCAATTACAAAGTTTTCTCTCCAAGGTAAATAAGACTCATTAAAGACAATACAAAGGTTGGAAGGACAAGAAACCAAATATAGCGATGAGGTGATTATTAATCTTACCATATAAGATTTAATCGAATATGCAACTTGGTACATGAGAATTACTAGCCTAAGCTAACGCTCACTAATTACAGAATGTATTGCTAAAAAGACCTTGCAAACTAAACGTAGGAAGTTGTACGACGCACGTAGGCGAATTGCAAACACCAGCTATTATTCAATAGGATGTTCGCATCTTGCCTTTAGCACTGATTGAATTGAATTAGGTTACAGTACAACAACCTGTCATATAACTAGATGTAACCTTGGCCTAGACATGCTTCTAGAGATAGGCACAGACCTTTTACGAGTATACGTGACATAGCTCGTAACTCTGTATCGATGAGTCGTATTACTTAACTAGGAGTCACGTGCTAGTAGAAAAACAATTTCAATAAATATTGAACGGACAGCTATCATAAATTTTCACTTCTAAGAAAGAAAGAAATAAATTAAGTATTAACTATGATGAAAGCAATTTGTAAACACAAGATACGCGATTAAAGGATAGCAATTAAATTCTTATACAGAATCATAATAGATCTTGCTACATTATTTATAGAAGATAAAATGATAAAAAAGAACAGAACATCATTTAGCGAAGTACCCCGTGGAGAAGGGTCCACACGTGACAACTATTCCAAGTGTTGAACAAAAAACAACACTTTATCTAAGTGAAGGGTTTCAGAATGTGCGGGGATCATAACAGCGCGATCTGTATTCACACCACGCACCGAACAGGAAGGCAAAAGCCACAATGTGTCTTGAGACTTCCGACTCTTGCTCAATATTTCTATTATTGATACTAGAACAGCCCTAAACGCCGTATATTGGAACCCAAAGAAAGTTGCATGGGAGATCTGAAGAATTTCCTGCTATTTATATTCTGAACGCTAAGAGAAACCTATCAGTTATCCAGTAGGTAAATACCGAATGAGTAAAGTTACATGAACAATTTTTCGCACTTTTTTCCTCGAGCTGTGATTAATCTGTCGAGTAAGCGCTTCGCAGTGTTTGTTGAATGGTATCGATTTAAATAGAATACAACTACTTGGAAGTATAAATTACGTACACGAAGCTTGATCGCAAGAACGATTTTCGCGCAAAAAGTTCGAGGTCGGTTTTTTTCGTTGGTAATCGCTATCAGAGATCTAATTTTTTTGCTGGAGTTTTTGGAATAGCACAGTTGTCTGAATATCGTGTCATCTTACTCACTGTACGTTGTAGTCGTTGTGGTATAAAAACATGTGTTTATCTAATCACTGAATCGTATTCAAAACTAGTGGCAGCATTAAAATGTTAAACTGTTATTTGATAAGCTCTGTAAAATTCAAAATATGTCACGTAGTCACTGTTTTTTGGAATCATAGCTTTTCAAAGAAGTCATGAAAAAAGAAAAAATATATATATCAACGAGGAAAATAATATCTGCATCGGTATAATGAACAGTTATTATAACCATACACATCAAACAGTTCTAATCAATATTGCTAGAGCTTCTTGAACAGGATACGCATAGGTCGCCCTAACTGTGTAAGGTCGTTGCGATGCACCTCAGGTCGGTCACACAAACACAACGAGTTGACACAAGCAAACGATGCGGGCATGTCACGGGTACCTTGATGAAGATGACATGAATACTGATGTAGGAGCAAATCTTGTTACATGTGGGGAACCAAGAGATTTGCATAAGATATTTGGAGGAAATCGTTAATCAACGTACGAGCAGGAAACAGATATATACGGCTATTAACGGTCTCCGTCAATTTAGCTATTTGCAACAGGATGAAGAATCGTGAAGGTAGCATGTTCGGTTAATGAACTTATATACGCTACTAGCTTCATGAAAATCCAAAAAAAACAATATTAACAAGTTCATTACGATGTATGATTATTTAGGTTTCAAATCACACAAAACTGTTTGAATCTGCTGCTAATGATTTTGGTTTCTACAATAAAAAAAAATATAATAGCCGTTAATTCGATTAATTTTGAAACAGCGGCCTCGCGCTTGTATTAAAACGAAGACGTTGAAACAGGTTTCCCGTCAGACGTTAGCTACACAAGAAAGTAAGATTCGTTTTAACATCACATGAAATTCTCGTAACTCTTGAAGAAACGGACATTAAAATTAATTTAATTTTGCTAATTAATCGAGTATCATTGAAACTTTCCACTGAAATGATAAAATACGATCTTTATTGCAAATTGCTATAGTAAGATATCCAACGCTACTGCAATCTTATCGAAAGTATAATTTGAATTGATCTGTAAATAAACTTCATCGACAAACTTGAATATCTACATAATTGAAAACCAATCAATCTACCAACGGATCTAGACAGAGTATTCAACGACAAAGTTTCACCCAATACTTGTGTTTACACTAAAGCTAATTACAGACTATGTAATCAACGAATATTATACCTACTTAAATAACATCGCGCAAACGAAATTGAAAGGTGTTATAAAACATGCTACTGCAGAACTGTTACCGTAATCAAAATCAATGGACTACGATGATTTACAAATATTCATCTAAGGGCCGTTGAAAATTCAATCAATGGAGTGCCAGCTTTTGTTCCTCTTAACTTGAATCATCTCTAAATAGGGCGGTCATTAATCAATGTACAAAAACGTTGACGCGGAAGGAGTTTAAAAAAGAAGGATGGCGCAAAAAATCTTTTATTATCCGTTGAAGGCACGAGCACGCCCTGCCTATCAATATTCATTGTCCTTGTTAGACTGGAGAGGTTTTTTGCCTATTTGTTTTTAGCTAAACGAATTTTCCAAAGTTATTCTTACGCGAATACCGTAAAAAGATGTCTGCGGTGACAAATAAGACACTAATGTCGAACGGATCAAAGAGGATGAAACAATATAAATGTGAGACACAGCGTGAAACCGATTGATTTCCGCATAGGGTTGGCCCGCCGTGCCTCTTATAGTAGTCGCAGATATTTGGTAAAAATCTTTCGAGTAGAAACCCTTTTTTAAGTGGGTCACTAAGCAGGAAACATGACGAATCGCTTCCATCACTCTTTTACGTTGCTGCAAGTGGGGGAGACGAGATAAGACTTTACACTTAGCCACTCTCCCATTCGAGCATTTTTGATAAATGCATCTTACAAGTTTTTAAACGAGGAAAAAGTGCAAAGAATTTTATCAGACGCCATAAAACTCGCCATAAAACGTAAAAGGAGAGACGATAACGCTAAAAAAAGAAATGGTCTCAATTAATATTAAACAGAGCCATAGAAGGCTGAGCATATTTATTCAGCAGACATTCTAAGAAATTTAGGCTCATGGCACATGAGGCCGGAGCCTATGAAGTCGGACCGCTACTTGCAATATAAGGAGCTGCAACGAACAATGGGCTTCGTTGTGTTTTCCGGAACGACCTTAAGCGTATACATTAGCGAATGTTCTACCATATACAAAGAGGTAATTAAAAAGCTATGAAGACCAGTAGCGGCCGGTGGCCGAGAAAAACCCAATTAGTGGTGCCATAAAATGGTTGGAATTCTAGTCTACGAAACGGACATGCTACCTTTATGGATTGTTTAGATGAAAAAGATGTTTAGTGAAGACAAATATTATAATTGCGTATTCCAGTGGAGAGGCACGATTGCGGAGTCACGGCATTTCGTAACCACGATCGGGCACATTCCATCGCGGCTACGGTGCAACGCCCCTCCGGGATAGACCTGCGACGGTTACTGATGATGCTAGCACGTAAACTGTAGATAAACATACCTGCTAGTCGCTACTACTACCTACACTAATGTGCTTTAGCAGCACAGTCTAACCAGTGGGCGGCAGATCAAATAGATGGCAAAGTAAAGTGTGGGAACCACTAAATAGGTGAAGGTGTTAATCAAGGTATTGTCAGTGATTTGTCTTAACTCCAATGTCTCTGGGCGTTTATGTTTGTTTGGTCGTTATGTGATGTTGACAATCACACTGATACTTCATACACTTAGATTCAATTTTGCTATTTATGATGTAGAACGAACTGTACGTCAATATTGTTGATTTGAGATTTATAGCATGCACACAGCTTCAGTGAAATTAGAAACAACAACACTATAAGGAACAAACTGAACTTATGGACTTGACTCTTTTAATGTTAACAGCAAACTCTGAAGTTGTTTATTAAAGTCATGGCTATTATCGTAAACATTTTGTGATTTTATGGTTATGCGTACAGAGAGACGTATTGCACCTCAAAACCGGAAAACGTTGCAGAACTGTCGAGGAACACGTGCAAAAAGGAGGCCGCTTGCGCAATCGGCGGCGGCGAGTTATCAAAGATTGTTGCCCTCGCTAATGCAACGAATATCTGAACTCTTGCGCAGCTCTCTAACGGTGTTCTGGACCGTTCTATTCGCATTGTTTTGGTCAAACACCATTATTGAAGCTAAAAGAATGCAGCTCTCATTAGACGTTAGTTTTACGCCTGGGGCGTGACGCTCACGTCATCATTGGCCAGTTCTATAACGTCTTATTATAGTTCGCTGACCGCGTGAGTGGCCAATCGTATTATTATACCAATAGTAAGTATTACTATACCAACTTTGTTGCGTATTTTGCATAATATGCGAATGCATTCTATGTTCAACATTCGTGATTATGAAGCAATTCTCACGATTGTATCTCAAGGTGAACGTAAATGTAAAAAACACATGTTATACGCATACAGAAAACAGATAGGCGCTGCGACAATAGATCAAAAGGCTTAAATGTTTCGTTTTCCCAGCAGAATGAAGGTAATTATTAAAGCTAACGAAACGAACATGGTACGGAGTCTGCAATTGCTATTTCTTTTTATAATGAAACAGCGGGACCGGAATTCACAAGACCGTTACAGAACCTAACAAAAACGGAACTTTTATGAAAATTACTTAGGTACTTTTTAAGTGCTCTCTCTAAATAGATGCAGAATATTTCTAATCATGGTATTGACTGTTTTTGTAGGATTAACAAAACAATATTGCAACTGACATTAGGCTAAATGGTTTAAAATGCATAAAGCTTAAATTCATAAACTTAGACAATAGAAATAAATTAATGGCCAACGAGAAACGTGAAAAATATCAAATACGGGAGCTTACGATGACCATTCATAACGATATGGACTCCGAAGCAATAATCGAAAAAGCGATTAGAAATGAAATATTGTTAATCCGACATGCGATGAAAAATATCGTTGCAAATCCGTAATATAAAGGGGAAGGCCAATGTCAACGACCTACACCCTATGGACAACAATGAGACAGATCCGAAAAAAGGGTCTTGCACCATTTTGGGGCGCAATTACCGCTTCAATGGGCAACCGAATACTGCTGATACTGTAGTAATAATGTGGCACGCGCCAAGCGCCTCACAAACCTTGCCCGGCCTGTCAAACCCGTTTAGAAATGTATTAAGTGAGAATTTAATAGCTAATCCTTGAACAAATGTTTCTATCCAACAATTTTTACTACATTGTGAAATCGACAGCTGAGAAGAACCGCTTCTTAATTCTAATTAATGTCCATGTTTAATACTTTGGTCTCGCATTTTAAGCACGAAGCTTAATTCAAATTTGCGTAAAGAATTCGTAATTATAATACGTTAGAATGTTACTAGCAAACCTCTGTGAGTTTAGGTTCTAAATCTAATTAATATATTCTAAACTAAATTCAACAAGTTCGATGAAGCTGGGCCTGTTCTAAATGTTACAGAAACCGAGGTATAAAATCAAATTTGTACCGCATTAAGTGTGCCTACGCTATATCCAAGGGTTCGGTTAACCAGAGGCTGGGGTGTACCAGACGATCAATTTCAAGGGCCCCCTCGCCTTATATTCAAATCCCTTCTTTGTCTTTCGCATTTCATACAGTCGGTGATTCACAATAAAGACACTCATCTCAAACGCGTGTCTACTTGTCCCAAGTTCTCAATGGTCGATAACTTTGAATTTATTAACATTCAAGACAAAACAACATCAAGTTGAAATGTTACTGGAATATATCGTGTCTCATACTGATTGCAATATTATATGAATGGAATGATGCGTAGACAAACAATATTGCTATTGCTTAATTATAACTATCATTGTTATATTACTTTACAACTCTACTGGTTCGATGAACTTTCATTCAAAGGTTCATGTTTTGCTTTTACAACAACGTAGGGATAGTTACTATACTTACACTTAATTAAACATTAATTATAAGTATAACAATGTCCATGATTCGATACGTATGCGTCCTAATTGTGCAATTCTTGTTAATATAAAGAACAACGTAAGTTGTAGATAAGATTTATCAGTGGCGATAAAGCAACTCTGTTGGTGATAACATTTAGAAACAATACGTAAAAGGAAAAAATTATAATAGGAAAGTACAACAAAAATTAGTTTGCTATAATAATAAAAACAATACGTACTACAAAAACAAAACGGTTGCAAACTTAACACTGGGCAACAAAAAACACAGTAGCGCAAATAAAACAATTTCAAGCACAAACTCTAATGAACTTCTACAGTCGGATAAACTTCAAACATTTACCGGCAAACGCGCGAACTTTTTCAAAACACTTCACAAAAACGACGACGATATCAAATTTTCGCGTGAAATTTGATATGTGTACTATATCGAAACGGTTGGTTGGGCGCGGGTAACACAACGCGCGCCGCGACGACCGGCCAACAACTGACGTTAACTCGATGCCCGGCTGTCGCCGTCCCACTCCAGTACGCATGTCCGGAACTACATCCCTTCATAATTCCTACATATATACCCTTTTTAAAAACCACACTGTATTTCCCGCGTATATGCCACATAATAACAATAGTTTCAGTCATAACAATGAAGAAAAAGCTAATAACTCTACGTAAACGGCTATTGAGTTAGAAAAGGATGGCAATAAATATAAAGACAAGGTCGATCGTGATTGTGTTGCAACATTGCCTTTAGCAAAAGCTAACTGTTCGGGTTTTACACCTGGCTGGTAAAGATAAGGAGATTTAAAATTGCCCTGAGCCTATAAATACTGTCTGATTTTTAATCTTGGAAGGGGAAATTATTTCCGTCCATCTTTATGATCTTCCACTTGGATTGACGGTTTTGTTGGAGTTGTGAAATTGAATGAGCTTCGAATGATACTTTCATTCGAATATGAAACTTTATTACTTGAAATAAATACTTCTATTTCTTATTTCACTCTCATCACCCTACAATTCTGACTTTATTTCAATCTTGCAATTTTATCTGTAATAGTTTTTGGGTATCACCAATTTAATTAGTTTTGTGTTTCTTAAATAATAGGGTTTGCCTGCAAAATAGTAGATTTGTCACCAAACAATATAAAATCAATTCCACAATAAATCACCTAAAATCATGGAGATATAGGGTCTAGTACCAAATAAATGTTTCTGTATGTATTATAATAGGTTTTTCCTAATACGTATTTAAGCAAACTAATTTAAAGAGATCACCAATAAATCATATATTATGTCACTAGAAAATTTCATAAAGTTCAAAAACAAAAATTAGGGTTGTCTTCATCATCGTTTCAAACAAAAGAGTCTACTACTTAACTAGACATATATGCCTCCCCCAAGGATCTTAATTGCCACAGGTAGTATAAATATATCTAAATAAAATTTCTAGCAGAATAGTAAATAAAACACTTAATTAAAATAATATAGTATAGTGTGTGTGTTGTAGTTATTTATTGTTAAAAATATTTATATGTATATATATTAATATAGAATAGGTGCAAGTTAGATAAGTGTATATGCAACAGAGTCGACGGAGGCCCGCTGCGGGGCTCCTATTTCTGAATGCAGGGTCTAAAGTAACCAAACACGATGGAGATGACGGGAGGTGAGTTCGCTCGCATTGCTCTCTCACTTCAGCTCCAGTCATCTCATTCGAACCTAACCTGTCCGTGTCGGGGTACTTTTGTTTATCTAAGAACGAAAATATTTCGTGGCGATAGATCTATTTATTAGGTGATACAACTTGATGACAAATATAAATTTTGGTGACAAGAAATATAGTCCTCATAGTTTTTGTAGCATAAACAGCTGCAGTAAAGTTTTCGCTGAGTAATCGTTCTGCATCTCTACCTTTTATAGTTGCAATAAAGATGATGACGTAGTTAAAACGTGTGGCATGAAATTATAATAAAGACTCTTTAATTGTTCAAGTAACTGTAGTTATCTATTAGTACTTATCGTTAAAATTCTTATAGTTTCATTGACAACTTTTTCTTCTTCACTAAGAACTTTTAGAATTTTATATATGGCACACAAACATGCTTATTCAGCGATTCACGCCTTCATACTCGTACCATATTGTCAAGACTCAACTCAGTAAGACCACGTAACAGGAATGTATAAACCACACCATGACCGAATAATACTTTCATATCTCAATATTCCTCACTTTCACTACGGTGACACATATGGGCTGAATGAAAGTGAACATTGTCACAATACACAATAGCTTTGGAGCTCTCAGATCTGTTTTGTATACACGTTCGTGTAATTTGAAGAAATATGTGTAGCATGTTGTGTCAACAGTAACTATGTTTAGAATTTTTTTCTAGTGAATATTAAGTGTATGGTGAGATCAAGAAACATGGAGAAATATTTGGTTAATCCGTTGTTATTTAGGAGTTACGGGATACATAAGAGATTTACTTTCCTCCAGAATACAATCTAATGATGGTATTTTTGTAACATTGTAGATGAGCTTTTACAAATCGATGGCTTGACAGACTAAAGAAGGCAAATTATGAAATTGTGTTAAGGAAATCAACGGTTGAAGAGTATAAAAGTGTAAACGAGTATCATACAGCAAATAAGAATAATAGAGGTGTGTACCCACAGGAATACTGCAGTGTCCCTATGTTTTACCAGTATCAAAGGGCTATGTAGTCTACAACGTAGTCGTCCTATCCTAACTTCAGATGCCGTGATTCAACAATATTAAAAAACCATTAAAGCATAGAAGCCACATCACGATTAAACACGTTTGATCGAATGTACTAAGAAACACAGAAATTATGATTGGCCTGGTGTTTACAAGTAAAGGAGTCCTCGAATGGAGGTCACGTACATGCAATCATCGCGATAGCTTGTTACGAACAGCGAAGGCGGTTGATATAATGCACTTGCAGAATGATATGGTGAGAAGTTTCTTTTTAGACAAAAAAAGAAAAAGTTTTACGTCAGTACCAGGAATCCGACCATGGAATCCAATTCATGGAATTTTGCAGCTAATCAGAGAGATTATAGGATCGTTTGGAAAAAAGGTAACAGATGATGGCAACTTTATGAATTCACATCCTTTCTTGGTTATGTTCATAATAGTGCCTAAACACAAATATCTAAAAAAGTATCAGAGTACGCCTTTCGACTTAAACGATAATAATTTTCTCCGGTGCCAATCATGGATATATATATTCCTAATAGACTAGTACTATATTATCTTTGATAATAGTAATATATCACAGCACGGATGGTATCACAGCAGTGCTCAGCCACTTTTTTTCTCTGAAGCTGAAACATCTACATGAATGACCTTTTCTAGTATCATCAATATTGATGGTATTCGTAGAATTTATATTCATATTCACGTAAGTTTACAAATACAGCTCCAAAAACAAATAAGCACAATACATATAACACCACAGGGAGATAAGCGATCATTAATTTGCTTGCCAAATGCGACTCATGGCACTTACTCACTTTAATCGATTATTTTTTAATGCACGCTTTCATCGAGACCTTGAATGCATATTTGTTCAGTTTCTCAATTGACGCATGTTAAGATATGAATGTTTATGCAATGTAAATACAATGAAGCAGCAATTTAAAAATAAACCTAAAGAGGTCATGTTTGATAACTTATTTGATAACCTCGGTAAGGTAATAAACTTTATCTTTCAGTTTACCTGTATTAAAGGAAATTATGTAGAGATAAGTCTGTTGCAACATTATGTGTCAACGTTACACGGAAAATAAGTTATATATCAATTAAGTATGTAGGTACACCAGCTTAATTTAAGATAAAATTGCACTGAGTTCATTGTCCCTAGTAATGGTTTATTAACCTACAAAGTGCATAACGGTATCTGTATGGTTCCAAATTGAAGAAAAATAATAAGAATACTAACACTAACCATCTATTGCAGAGCAGTAGTTGATCAAATCATTTGCAATGCAACCATTACATCTAGTGGATAAGTATCACATTAAATGTAAAAGTTTAAGCAACATCAAGAGGCCATGTCTCCAAACTGTGCTTCTGTTATTGTCAAGAGTGCATAAAGTTAATTACTGTTAGTGAGAGACATAGGACACACAGTCTAAAAATGTGGGATACATACGCTAAATGTCATGTGGTCAAATCAAATATTTTTGATTTTCTCACAATCGTAATCGCTGATAGAATGATTTGACTGCCATCAATTGACCAATCACATGCAAGATGAAAAACGCGATGTTGTTTTCCGTCTATGTGATTGTTCAATTGATGGCGGTCAAACCCTTTGCCTTTACGAATTCACTTGCGCAATTAGGCTGTTGGGTCTAAATTATACAATTTAGATATTTAGTTTAACTGTCCTCTAAACTAAGTATCAATGAAATGTAAGCGAACACAGACTCATAAAGTTATCCAACTTTCATAGTATCAAACGTAATTCCGAATCAATATTCTCATGCAATAATTCTCACTCAATCTGGCTGGTTCTTTCCTCAAAAGACCATTTCAGACATCAGTCTACATGGTCTTCACATGATCGAACCAAGATTTTGTCAGGACTTTAAAAGAGACTGTGACCTCTGAGTTTGTTTCGGCCTTTCTTCTCAGAGTAGTCAGATAGGAAACGCCGATGAGGTCGGCTCGTTTAATCGGCTAGTTTAATCGGCTAGTTTAAAAAAAAAATATGTTAGACATGTAAAAGCGTTTGTACAAACCAACTTACAGAAATAAAATAAAATCATTTATCATTTATCAATAAACCGCCAAATTATCTATACTTGAAACTAAGTAAATATTTACTCAATGGCATTCTGACCGTTCAACGGACACGCAAACAAGTAACGCTACTTTGAAAGTGCATGCTGAATGTACTACTGACATTGAACCATCTGCTCACTTCGTCTTATGCTAATGTACTTTTTCTTTCTTTAACGATGCCATGCAAGTGGCAAAGTTATGGGCCAAACAAATTTGAATGACTATCGTGCCAGCGACACGAAGAAGTAGAAGACCTTAAAAGACCGAAATCTGTTGGTTGATGGAACATCCTGCGGTCTTCAGTCGTCAACGACAGGGCGATACAACTCAAGAGTAGTTGAGCAAGACACCTGTCTGACCGCAGACGCAGAGATGGTCGTTGGAGTACGATGGTGGCCACGAACCTAGAAACCAAGGTCATCCAAAATTACCAACTGGACATAACTGAGAAGTATGGTAAAAAGGACAGGTGGTTTAAACCCAGAAGTGGGTAATTTCAGGCTGGTATGATGATGATAACGACTGGAAATCTGGTACATTTTAGCTCAATTGAATTACGGACACGCAAACAAGTAATGCTACTTCGAAAGCACACGTTAAATGTTCTACTGACATTGAACCACCTACTCGCTTCGTCTTATGTTAATGTCTCTTACCTAACACTTACTTAACTTTAACATTGTTGTTCAAGTTTACGGCTAGAGATGCCGTTTGTGCTTGTTCAACTTCACGGATTTTGATTAGCGTTAGTATTTTAAGTGTTTTTGAATCTTTACTTATCGTCAACTTGACCTGGATTAGGTTGGTATATTTATTCTATATAATAATATATAATAACTTTGGTTCTTTTCTTTTCTTTCATAGAATTTGAGGTAGGCACGGAAGAGACAGTGTTTGAAGGCCTCCCACAAGGTGGAACGATGACCTTGAGGGTTGCGGGAAGATGTAAGAAGAATAGGAAACGAACTACTGGTAGAAGGC
Source organism: Orthosia gothica (assembly GCA_949775005.1). Classification (NCBI taxonomy): domain Eukaryota; kingdom Metazoa; phylum Arthropoda; class Insecta; order Lepidoptera; family Noctuidae; genus Orthosia; species Orthosia gothica. The sequence goes on from OX459044.1 coordinate 13,225,235, forward strand.
ATATGTAAAAGAAAGAAAAATATTTATTCGTATCCCGTACACACAGGTGACACGAGAAATAAGCATAAAATATTTTAAAAAATCCAGCGATATCCAAAAAATAAATAACGATGCGCGCGCTGCACGCTGCGTGTATGTATTGGATACATCCTGGCATACATTTTGGCTTAAATTATAATGCCCATATCCAAACCAAGTTGCAGGCTTGATCATTTATAATATAGAATAGAAAAAGCACGCATAACTCCTTTTCAATATGGAAAATATCCTACCTGTAATCATTTTGACTACATTTAAGTTCCAAAAACGTTTTTACCGTTTCTGATTTGCGTGCCTGATTAGCCAATCTGGCACTTACGCAAATCAGAAGCGGTACTTATCTGCAGTTTGATATCCAAGCTTTCTGTTTGTAACAATACAAACAATCCCTACAGATACACACATAAATATCAAGAACAAACTAAGTGAAATGTGTGTCACAAACAATGATATCTAAAATGAAACAATTTCCCATGGATTTTCACCCATCGTGACGGTGTGAAATAACATTACTCGGCTGTGTCGTGCCTTTTCATTTTAGCATCGCACGCGAGACATAGAGTCTGGTCTAGACATAGGCTATGAGGTCAGATGTCAGGTACACAGGCATCGATATAATGTGACCTCATTATATTCCCGGTGATAGGGGATGGGAATGAGTTATTAGTACTACGAATGTGTCATAACTTTTGATGCCTGACATGATACGTTGGCAATATAATATTATTGGGTTTGATAAATGTATGTTGATGTTATCTGGCATTTATGTAGTCACAATTTGTAAGAAAAGCACCAAAGTTTTTCAAGATTTTTAGCCACATCAGCGTCTAGGTATTCTCTTCTACCGCTTCTCTCTTGGGTTATTTGCTATAGAGCCTAGCAGAGAAAATTGACTTGGTTGTGATGTGTGAACTCCTACGTATTTAAAGGTCTTGTTGTATCATTGACTTTTAAAACACATAATTAATTTATACAAACAAATACTCACAGCCTGGTGTCAATATGACAATTCAGTAAACCATCTTCTAGATGCCCAGAAAGACGAGATCTAACTCCAGTTCATTCCTCCCATATCAGTTTAACAACATAAATTACAGGGAATCTATTCCCGTTCGAAATCCAGCTGCTAGCACACTAAATCATTATTTGATCTGGAACATTTGATCGGAGCCAATCCGTTGAATAAAGATGTTTCAAACAAACGTATAGTGTTACAAGACAAACTCATTTATTACTGTTTGCTCGGGAGCAACAAACAAACATTGTCGTGTTCCGCAAATATATCAAAGTATAAAACAGGTTGCGTTCCGCCTGAAGGCATAAACGTTAAGATATGTATAAGTATTGGGTACTCGGCAACGATTGTGTGGTATGTAATTTACCTTCTGTGTAAGTAGAGTGGAGGTGCCTGCAACAGAACACAACGCAATGTCAAGTCATTGCATGGAAGCACAGGTTCTGATTTTCCTATTGACCTTTTAATAGGAAGTGAAAAAAGCTTACAGTCACTCAAAGGGCAATGGAGAGGGCTATGCTCGGAGTTTCCTTGCGTGATCGAATCAGAAACGTAGAGATCCGCAAGAGAACCAGGGTTACCGACATAGCCCGAAGAATTGCCAAACTTAAGTGGCAGTGGGCAGGGCACATTGAACTGAACATGCCAAAAAAGTGTTATGTGAGTACAAGTTTTCAATCGTCCTCTGCTGCGCAAAGGTTTCCATCGTCGTACGCATAAAGCACAATCAATTGTTTATTGTTACTTCTTTTTTTTAACTTAACTTAACTTTTAACAATAACATAGATGCGTAAGGTAAAAGAGGAGTAGTAAGTAGGTACTTTACCGTCAGTATACAACTTCTGACTCTCTCGACAGAACGTCAGCAAAGTTAGAGCGAGATGTTAGTACTAAAATAGCCCCCAAATGTTTTATTCGAGCTGTGCAGTTGCGCGTTTGTCGTGAAACTAGTCTAAGTTTAGTCTTTTAAATTAAACTTAATGCTAAATACTCGTATATATGCTACAGACTAATTTGTTTAGATAGAGAATATAAAGCTAAATTAATAATAATGTAATAGACGAAACTCAAGTAAAGCGTAAATAATGCGAAGATAAGCTTTTAGTCTGAGTGGCACCAAGGTGTTCTTGTTAATATGAATTTTCTTGTCTTAATTTTAGCTATAAAAATAGTAAAAAAAAAACACACGAAACAAAGTTACTTTTCGTGTCAGTTTGTGTGGCTGCTTTGTTCTTTTAAACTACATAACAGAATTTAATGCAGTTTTCAGTTTCATCATCCTTATTAACCTTAGACACTTATAGCACAAACACATTATAAAGAGATTTTGGAATATATTATCATTAGTAGGTCAAAGTCAAAGTCAAATATATTTATTCAATTAGGCCAATAAACGGCACTTTTGAACGTCACATAAATTAAAATTAAAAATTAAAAGTAATAAAAAAAAAAATTTAAAAGTAATAAAAAAAAAAACAAGATAAAAAAAAAAAAAAAAAATGATTCTACCGTGCATTCGGAAAGTAGATTGATATGGAGAAGAACGCACAAGAAACTCCATACTTACTCTTTTTAAAAAAAAAAAAAATTGGTGTTTTACAATATTAACATACGTACATACATTAATATATGTGAGGACGATGCACCCAGAATAGCTTTACACACAGGTATAAAGTATTAAAAAGCATTAACAGGAAAATTAATTAATTTGATAAGTAGGAACATGGTTCTCACATACTTACAAATATTACAAACATAGGTAAAATACCTAATTCAACAACAACGGAAAAGTGTGTGAGTCAATTTCTAAAAAAATAAAAAAAAAAACAAAACAATGAATACAATAACTATGAATGGGAATATAAATTAACAAATTTGATTTTGTCTACACCAAAGATTGCCCTATGGAGCAGGACCAGCATGTTTCCAAGCATTCTTATCTTGAATATAATCATCTAATTTGTAATATGCTTGTTTACAAAGGGTGCTTTTAACTAAAGTTTTAAATTTACTTTCATTAATGATAATGATAAATTATTTTATTTCTGTAAGTTGGTTTGTACAAACGCTTTTACATGTCTAACATATTTTTTTTTTAAACTAGATGAGGTCGGCGTTTCATATCTGACTACTCTGAGAAGAAAGGCCGAAACAAACTCAGAGGTCACTGTCTCTTTTAAAGTCCTGACAAAATCTTGGTTCGATCATGTGAAGACCATGTAGACTGATGTCTGAAATGGTCTTTTGAGGAAAGAACCAGCCAGATTGAGTGGACCTGTCCAGTCAGTGCACGCATTTGTCAATAACCGAGCAGCTCAACTCAGAATTTAAGGAGCTCAACGATTCGACGAACAATACCAAAGAAAGGACATTCGGGTAGGCCGCATAAACTACTCAAACTGCCAGACCATGATTAAAAACTAAGATAAATTAAAAAACAAAATAATGATCCACATAGTCTTCACATTCACAATAATTAAAATAAAATAATATAAAACTTTAAAAAGTAAATATTCTTGTCATTGCAAGAAAACAAATAAAAAAAAAATAAAAAAAAATAAAAAATAACAAAATTCATGGTGCAAAATATTTAAACAAAAAAAAAACTAAACTAATTTAATTGGAGCAGCTCACTCCCAAGCCGTTTTATCCTCAACGTAATCTTTAATGCTATAAAACGCTTTTTGGCACAACTTACGTTTAATGAATGATTTAAATTTATTAAGACTTAGATTTTGTACGTGGCTTGGAAGCATATTATAAAAGCGCACATATTGACATCTAAACGAGCCACCTATTTTCTTGAGCCTTGTTGTAGGTATTACAAATTTGTGTTTGTTCCTAGTATTTATATTATGGATATCACTGTATTTTTTAAACAATTTTATATTTTTATGGGCATATAAAAGATTTTCATAAATATACTGAGAAGGCACAGTCATTACATTAATCTCCTTAAATTTCTCTCTGAGAGAGTGTCTCGGGCTTAATTTATAAATTGATCGAACAGCTCTTTTCTGCAAAACAAAGATAGTCTGGATGTCGGCGGCATTTCCCCACAACAGAATACCGTACGACATTACACTATGAAAATAGCTAAAGTATACTAAACGGGCTGTATCTATGTCCGTTAAATTACGAATTTTTCTAACAGCATATGCTGCGGAGCTTAGCTTCTTTGACAATTTATCTATATGTGGGCCCCACTGAAGCTTAGCATCTAAAGTTAAACCTAAGAATACTGTGCTATTTTCAGGATTCAATTCTTCGCCCTTTATCAGCACGTCAGTTTTCACCTGCCTAACGTGAGGTAGGGTAAACTTAATGCATTTCGTTTTTTTTTCATTAAGAAGTAAATTGTTAACATTGAACCAGTGAACTACATTTGAGATCGCGCTATTTACATCGTCAGTAACCAGCTTCTGACGTTTAAGTTTAAACAAAAGTGAAGTATCATCCGCAAATAACACTATATTATGGTTATCCTTTATGAGGTAAGGCAAATCATTAATATAAATAAGAAACAAGAAAGGACCAAGAATCGAGCCCTGCGGGACTCCCATTGCTACTATAGATCCAGGAGATCTTTTTCCATTAACGTCAACGCTCTGAATCCTATTACTCAAGTATGAAGTAAGAAGATCCAGAGCGCTGTTCCGGATCCCGTAGTGGCGGAGTTTCCTGATTAGGGTTTCATGAAGAACACAATCAAATGCCTTGGACAAATCACAAAAGATGCCCAAGGCATCGCACTTATCCTCCCATGCATTGTAAATATGTCCCAAAAGCTCAACACCGGCATCAGTAGTTGAACGACCCCTTGTAAAACCGAACTGTTTGCTATGCAATAATTTATGTTTATTAAAAAATCTTTGCAATTGCTCTAAAATTAATTTCTCAAATATTTTACTAAAAGTAGGTAGTACTGAAATAGGTCTATAATTTGCAGGGTCTGATGTACTACCTGATTTAAACAAAGGTTTTATTTTACTATTTTTCATTAGGTCAGGAAACTCCCATTTAGTTTTAATATATCACAAGGTATTTTGTTATAGAATTTAACACAGTACCCCATGAAAGATGATTGTACTTTAGCTAGTCTGTAAGAAGGCTGATCTAACTTATCTTTATTTCTGGTATTACAATTATGTCTATCACTGACTTTACTAAAGAGATGTATATTTTTCCTTACATACATAATATTTTCATAAATAAATTGGCAAGAAACTGTCATAATATTAATATTTTTAAACAGTTCCCTAAGAGATTCACGGTGACTTAACTTATATATGGCTCTGACAGCTCTCTTTTGCAATATAAATATGGATTCAATGTCAGCCGCTCGACCCCACAGTAAAATACCGTATGACATTATGCTGTGAAAGTAACTAAAATAGACCAAACGCGCGGTTTCTACATCCGTTAACTGTCTTATCTTTCTAACAGCATAAGCGGCTGAGCTTAGCCGACCCGCAAGAGATGTTATATGAGGACCCCATTGCAATTTGTCGTCTAGAGTGATTCCCAGGAAAACTGTTTGATTTACAAAGTCCAGCTTTTCGCCATTCAATATGATATCGCATTCGGTACTTCTAACATTCGGCAATGTGAATCTAATACATTTGGTTTTTTTTTCATTTAGTACTAAATTGTTTGCCGTGAACCAATTTTGGACCTGATAAATGGAGTTATTCACGTCATCAAGATGTCGTGACCGCCGATCTATTTTAAATATCAAAGATGTGTCATCAGCAAACAACACCATCTTCGGTTGATTTTGTAGTAATTGGGGTAAATCGTTAATATAAACTAAAAAGAGGAAAGGACCCAATATCGAGCCTTGAGGCACACCCATTGTCATTTCAGACCCTAGTGAGTTTACGCCGTTTACCTGAACTTTAACTTGTCTGGCTTTTAAATATGATCTAAGTAACTCAAGGGATTGGATTACTAGGTAGATTGGATTACTGATACTACGCAAAGGCGTATTGAATAAAACAATCTGTTTTAACAAAAAGGTTGAACTACAAAGCTAAGTCACAAAAACCGAGATTACTCAGTCAATACACCCGAATATTAATATTTAAAGAATACCTAAGTGCCCACAATATGAAACTTTAATCAATCCATCATCCGCGGGCATAAAGCCGACATCAAAAATATACACGAAACCCGAAAATTACATAAACATAAAGGTCCCTATGCAATCTCTCGTGTTTGCATTGGCTCGGCAAACATCGGGTAAAGAGCGGAAACGTTATTACAACTCAGCAACTGTACCAATGAACCGAAAGTATCTTTGGAACTTTTGAAGTAATGTATATTTCGATGAACATTGCCGCTTTAGTATGAAAAAAAATTGTTTGGATGGTTGTTGAACAGCAATTGATGATGTGTAGCTGTAATCAGTAGAGTAAAAGTTGGGTTTGCAAGAATGAATGAAATGTCCTGATAACGGGGGATACTTGAAACAAACTCCACTTTAGTTAAATTCTAATGATTTCGGTATTAAGTTAAGCCGTGCATAAACACGAGTGTTTGCTTCGAATAAACATTAAGCTATGCTGCCGTACAATGGTTTTGATAAAGTAAGTGTAATTAGTGGGCAGAATAGTGCAAAATTATTGTGTCTATGTTGCCTCTGCAATGTCTGCTAAAAGCTGAAGTGTATTGGTTATGACCACGTCAGTACTAATAAATTTCTTGATAAAAATGCATTTTTAGGAATAATCGTAGAATTGTCGTGGTTATACTTAAAATCATGGCAAGTACCACTGTGAGGTTTTAAATTAATAATTACGTACTTTCTAAGTTTATCTTGGACATCACTGACCTCGGTGTAGGAAAACCCTCGTAAGGAACCCTGGACTTATTAGTTGTTAATCGCCAACCCGCCTTCAGCAAGCCTGGTTATTAATGCTCGTGCCTTTATATAGAAGCCTTCGCCCTGCAGTGGGACAGTAATAAAACAAATCGTTATAAAAACAAAAACCCGACTGCTAAAAATGTATTAACTGAAAAGAGAAAAACGAGTACTAGATATAATTTATACATTAAATACTATGAGGTTCAGCGGGCACACGAAGTTTTAGTCGGTTTCTATATTTTTTGTTTGTCCCCGCCTGCAGTACCCCTTAATATCTAATGTCTTAATAATATCTATTTCAGTCAATACATTTTTAGATAACAATATTTTTGTTTTTATAATAATTTGCTTTATTTCAGACTTTTTAGTAGAGTAATAAACGAGTTCTCCAAATAAATTATGTGGTAAAATATTATTTATTTTTATATCAAAGTTACGCTTATTCTTGTTCTTATTTGTGCCAAAATAGGAACTTAAAAGTGTTTTAATATATATATATATATATTTGGAATGGCATATTTAGTAGCTTTCATTTGACACCCATATTTTTAGGACAACAAAAAAAAATTGTATCACTTGCTTTTTTTAGGGAGGGGTGCTATTTTAAAGAAAGCATGAAATTATTTAGCTTATGTCACTCCCTCAATTGAGACGAACCCAACGAAGCCGTTTTGGCTGCAGAGCGTGCTATAGAAATGGACATACATACTTACATACATATACATACACTTGAAAATCATTACCCTCCCGCAGTCGGTTAAAAAGCGGGTATTATGACTAAAATATAATCGTACAAAAAGTTTTCATAATCTGTGGCTTTCATAAAACAAACATAAGTACTCATAATTTTAACACCAACAGTATTACTTACGGAAGGACATTCCATCTCGTATATTTCGGTAGGACTCAGGAATTATCATAAACCGCCCCCATTATGTCATAAAACGATAAATATGCTGTAAAACCATAAACGGAGGCAGCGAGCCATACCATAAATTGTGTGGAATTGGCCCACTTTGCACTTTGCACTACTGTTGGCGACGAAGCCCTGAAGAATGAGCATTTTTTATATTAGGAACAACGATTTATGTAAAGGCCTATAAGGTTTTATGATACTTATAAAAGTAATAAGAAAAATGATCAAGTAAAATTGTTCTATAAATAAAAAATTTGGGCAGCACCTTAACTGTTGTAGGTAAATATTTATTGCAGAAGTTTTTTGCAAGACAAATCTCCAAAGTGCTTACAGAAATTATAAAAAATAAAACTGAACAACTGCAATTAATATAAACTGAGGAAACAATCAGTGCAGAGCAGTGGTGGCCCAGTGGTATCGGCCGTGACTTACAAGTTGTAGGTCGTGGGCTCAAACCCAGGCAGCCACTTTACTTTGTGTAAATTATATCATCACCACTGCTCTCAAAACGGTGAAGGAAAACATCGTTAGGAAACCGGCATGTTCTAGAACCAAAAATTAGCATACATGTGACATCCACCAACCAGCATTGGACCCGCGTGGTGGATTACGGCCCATTCCCCCACACAGAGAGAAGGGCTGTGTCCCAGCAGTGGGAACATTAAAAAGGCTTATGATGACGATGATGATGAGGAAACAATCTATTAATCATTTTTTTTTTTTTCAAAAGTTTTTCGTTGTTTGCATCTGCTTCTGTAGTTTTAATCGCATGCGCAAATTAATTAACAATATTTGTGTTTAGTAGAAAGTCGGGCAAAAATATAAAAACAGATAGTAAACTTCCTCTGTTTCCCAAATAGACAAAGAAAAGAAAAGACAATGTACTTACACATTCACAATAGCGTTAGCAAAACTACAGTATTATCTGCGAATGTTCATCTCCCACATATTTTATTTGTTTATACCAAAGTATATTACACAAGTGCGGTGATATATTTTGCTGGAGGCTCATAAAATTTCACCCCGTCTCCCTTTGCCATTCATATTTCATCTGTGAAGTGCGATTGTCACGAAACGTAAAAATATAATACCAGCTTTACTAGTGAGTTTTATGCATTAAATGTGGACTCCTTTCCCACACAAAAAAAAGGTAGGTAGGTTTGGAACCTGTGCATAATTTAGGTAAGAGGAAATTAAATAATTAAGCGGGAAGAGAGATTTCTTTTGCAAGTAAGTTGTTGAGTTATAAGTCTTCTAGACCCAATAAATTCAACTAATTCAAGCCTACAAAATGTAGGTTAGAGTCTAGACCAGAGTTGGAGGTATAATATTCTTATAAATCCTATGAGATTATGTCTCCAAGTATATCTCTTTTATACAAACACCAAATAAAATCTGGTCGATGGCTCCCTGTGTTTGTCGGCCATAATCCTTAGCTATTTGATTATGCTGTTAGGTAATGGTTTGCACATGAAAATAAGTTCGTCTCATGTATATCAAAATGAACACTTCTCGTAATTTTAAATAATGCAGTAGGCTACTACTTCTAATAAGATTTAATAAGAAAACGTGGTTATAGATAACTACATCTCTACTTACCGTTCGGGGAATAGGCTTGACAATGTCGAGAATGAATACTGATATAACTTTATTATCATAACAAAACTTTCATTATGCACTATTCCGTAGGTAAAATATCAAATTAACCAAGCAAATCCCACACGAATACCCAAAAGATCACCAATAAAAGCAATATCATTAACTATTCATTAACATAATTGATACCGCGAATTTAATTATGAAACGCTATCATAATCTCAGTTACTTACCCACGAGATACAGCCTGGATTAATTAATATGGCATAATTAATCGTCGACTAACGCATATTGTGATTAACTGGGACGTGCATGATTATAGGAAGCACATGCGAATATGCGTCTTGTGACGAGGTAGATAATTGATAGTGTTTATTAATTAGGTGCCGCTGGGTCGCACTGTTAAATAAGAAGATGTTCTTTTCATGCGTGTTTTATTTAAAAGAAAGAAATACAGCTAGGCATTTTATTATTCTCTTAGGAAGACCAAAGAAACTAAGGATTGAATATGTGTAAAACCGGCCAAGTGCGAGTCCGACTCGCGCAATGAGGGTTCCGTACAAATAGCTATATTCACCAAAAATATTAGGTATTACTGAAGTTCATAAACAATGAAACCGCCGAACATTGCGTATGGATTAAGGGACAAAATTAACTTTGCCGTTGGAAAATTGCTGTCCAAATTCCCACAGCCTAATTTTGTAAGTGAATTCGGCAAGGCATAGGGTTTGACTGCCATCAATTGACCAATCACATGCGAGATGAATGACGCGATGTGGATTTCTGTCTTTGTGATTGGTCGATTGATGGCGGTCAAATCATTTGCTTTGCCGAATTCACTAAAGGAATTAGGCAACTAGTCAGTTTAACAACTGTAAATAAGATAATGATCCTTTTTTTTATTTGGGTAGGTACACAAATCTTATTTATCTTATTTTTTACACAGTTTTCGGTTTTTTCCTTTACTAGTGCATAGACATTGCTCCTTGCCAAGTTTCATGATTCTAGGTCAACGGGAAGTAGTCAGGTCAGTAGGTTTTGATTCCTTTGCGTTTTGTCAAATTTTTCCTTTTGAAGAACGGAACCCTAAAAATTACATCGATAGAAAAGTGGACTATTGAGATACATTAAAAAGAGATTTCTACACGACTATCGAAGATGACATGCTGCGCCAATCCGAAATAAATTGGATGGTGGGATAATCGTAGTGTATAATAAATAAATAAATAAGAGCAGGCGTATGATGATTTGTTCTTGTCCTAAGTAAGTCATATGAAAGAATACATATTCTTTTGTAGCGTTTAGGCACTATTGCTTGGAGTTTGTACCTACTTGAATGAACCATTCAGACAACATAAATAACTGAAAAAATATTTTGAATACCTACCTGGGTAAGCCCACGACGTCTACATAATTCTTTATTTGCACTTTAGTAAAATGGTACCTTACACTAACTTTCTAGCACTGTCATTTGGAGAGCAAAGTGTAAACAAAGAGAAAATTTAACCGCAGCAGTTACATCCCCGGCTTTCCTTACTTTCTCTGCTCTCTTTAAAGTTTTCACACAAATATATCAGTCTCATTTTTATGCCTTCTTCCAAGCGTCCCATTTTTTTGTTCTCGGGTAATGGTATGTATGTTTGTTCCTATGTGGCATTCTAGAGACAAAACGCGTTGGCCGATTTTGACGAGTGTAACCTTGCGAGTATGACTGGCTACATTTAAATAGGAACATAAGAAAATCGCGGATTTTGTGCGCCATAATTCTTGGTGTTGGATATAAAAATAAAGGGTTTTAAGTGGTGATTGAAAAATATGTAACACTTATATGTTTAAATGTACTTAGTTCGAAAAAAGAAATGTTATCTAAAAAGTTATAAAGAAAAAAAGTTAATTTAAATGATTTTCTTCTTGTTTACGTCTTTCAGATCGCTTTTTAAGCAGTCGGGTTTTTTGATTTTATGAATTATTATGTGTCCATAATTATCGCTTTGCCCAAAGTTTTTAAAATACCTTAATTGTTACCGAATGCACGGTAGAATCATTTTTTTTTTTTTTTTTTTTTTTTTTTTTTTATCTATATATATTTTTTTTTTTATTACTTTTAAATTTATTTTTTATTACTTTTAATTTTTAATTTTAATTTATGTGACGTTCAAAAGTGCCGTTTATTGGCCTAATTGAATAAATATATTTGACTTTGACTTGAAATAAAAAGCTCCAACTTTTCAATTGACCTTTTATCATTTGATCATTAAAACCAATTACTAACAAAGAAAAATTACTTCTTACTAATCATAATTAATTAAAAATCACTCAAAACAAATCATAGGATTCCGTAAAATCGATAGGCGAAGAATCTTTGAAGAAAATTTTTGGCATAATGAAAACAATTCGTGAAGTATTTCCTCTAAGGGTAATGAAGGGGAGGCTATGAATTATTTTTTAAGTGGCGTGCCAGCCCTCTGGGTTACTTCATTGATTTAATCGCTACCGGGATTTTGCCCGGTACTACAGACTGAAAGGTAGATGTTGCAAACTAATTTTGATTATTTTTAATGGCGGAAAGAAAACATAATAATTTATATTGGATAGGTACCGGTTGATAAAATTAAGATGGAAGTGGCTATGTTAAAATTAAATCAAATCGAAATTCAGGTATTGTGAAAATTTTATTTCAATTTGAAAATCTTAGTGTGCAATGCTAGTGGCAATAGACATTCCCCCTCACTTATGATGATTGGTATAAATCTTGTGATCGACGTTTTTTCGAAAACGCTTCTTTATTAAAACAAAGCGTACAACAACCATAGACTTTTTATTAAAGCCAGACTTTCTGAGCAAATCCTATATTTAAAACCTGGAAAACTTTTCCACTGTGGCTTTTAAATCTTTCTTTCAATTCGTTTTACACGGCAGTTTTTCCAAAGAAAATTCTTTAATTAAACATGTTTCTCTTTTTATTTTATCTCTGGTCTGGCCAGAGACTTCAGCACTAATTTTAGTTGGATTATCCTTGCTAGTTGGGCAAGTTGGACAAAGAAGAGGTACAATTAGCAATGCGAAGAGTCCTGATTGTGTCAACTAGACGCCAGTATAAATTGTGTTAACAGCCGGCTAAGGATGCAAATTGTTACCTAGAAATGTCTTTCTTCATTTCTAAGAATAGAGTGGAGGATAGACGTGCTTGACATTCTTAGTTGTTGATGTAAATGATGGAGCTGTGTCTTTGATCCTTCCGAGTGTTCGTTTATTTATACTTCGTTTATTTACTATTCACTTAATATCCAAGTACGTAACATCCTTACTAATTATATAAATACGAATGTTTGTGTGTTTGTTACTCTGTCACGCCTGTAACGGCTGTATGGATTTGGCAAATGGATAGACTAGAATCAGATGTAGGAAGTAGTATACTTTTTATTCCGGTTTAATGTTCCCTTTTATTATTATTATATAATGTTACCTTGGGATAGTCAAACACTTTACACGCGGGCAGAAGCTAGCCTAATAAAAAGAAATGTTATCTGTATGGCTCCTGTAATCTTTAATAAAATACCTGATCAACTTAAAAACTTACCGTTGCCAAAAGTTTAAAAAACGTATCACAGAATTACTTGTAGATTAATGTTATTATTCAGTTTCTTAAATGATATTTTTTGTAATGAATTTGATAACCTCTACTTTGTATCACATTTGCATGTTATATTAAGGTAGAATGTACATGGATCCTACTTTATAATGTAACAACTTTTTTTTTTCTACCTGCATTCTAAGCAATTAAAGACCTTTTCTATTCTAGTCATCTATAAATCATGCTGTCAAATATTTATCTGTAAAAGTACCTACCTGAGTTGTCTCAAAATGTTGGTAAATTAACCAATACATATTAAGACAAGAGGACACCAGTTTAATAATACCACCTGAAAGTAAAAAGAACTCATCCAAAATACTTAAAACTAAAGACACTTAATAAAATCTGTATATCAAAGATCACACCTCACCATACAAACTTATCTAAATCATTTACCAACGCAATTCAAACAACAGCATTTTCAAGCCACTTCCTACATTAGATATAATCTTTATCTCCGTGTAAATTATAGTGGGTGCCCCTTCGCGATATTCACTTAGTGAACGGTTCCTCTGAACGGGGCTTTTGTTACCTCTAGAGGAGTGAATACATTATCATACACTGTATAAGTATATAGAGATATATTGTATAATTACAAGGGTATATTTAATATATGTATCGTTCGGTTTGATGTCTTACGTCTATTATTATGGCGATTAGCGTTGTTAAAGTTTTGAGTTGATGACAGACAGTTGCTAAGTATTGGGGTTGTTTTGGAAAGTCCTGTTAAGGGTTGTAAATGGATCGTGTCGAATTAGAGTGAGACATTTTAATAAACAAAGACATTTTTATGGATAGAAACGCTTTTTAAAAAGGTTGAAAATACTTAAGGACCTATTTTATTTTAAAATAACCTCAATTAAATAGCACAAAACTTAGACACTTATATACGCGCAAATAACGTAGGTACTTAACTGTGATGAGTAATTTGTAAATTACCTGAAACAATAAAAAATACAACTTTATTAGGACATGTTCATAAAATACTCGTAAGTAAAATTTATTAGATCTACATAATGCCCAAAAAATACAATATATTAAAAATTGTGATAAATGCTCAATTCAGCCACATTTGCTTTGACTGTGCGTTTCACTTCAAACGCCTGACAATTTTGTTATAGCAAGCTATGATGTTGCAGCGGCGTATTTCGAATTAACACTAGGCGCGCACGCGTTTCTTCCGCACAGAAGTATCAAAAAACTATGCGTCGTTTATTTAGTAATCGATGTTAATAGTATAAGACGCAAATGAAGATAAATCCTGATACTTCAAAATAAAACTATTATTATTAAAATATTAAATTATAGTATAATATTAATAATAACCAGTTGTGCCATTCTCTAAGCATACAGCCTTGAGCGCAGCGATGCGCCTGTTACAAAACTACTAGTTTCATCGCTGTATCCTTAGAGAATAGCACTACTGTAGTGCTGTAACAGTAGTGCGAAACAGCACAAAACAGTAGCCGCGATGACACTAGTACAAAACTAGTATTTTCATGCTGGCGTAGCGTTGCGCTCCAGGCTAGAATAGCTTAAGGAGGAAGAAATGGAAGAAAAAATCTAAGAATGAATGATTTGTGCAAGCTTTTAAGAGGAAATGCGGTCGCAGAGCTCCGACTGAATTTCCTTAGTAAAAAGTCATAATTCGAGGTTTGCCTCTCGCCTATTTCCTACTTCAGTATTGAACAAGATATTACATAAAATTAATAAAAAAACCGGCCAATTGCGAGTCGGACTCGCGCACGAAGGGTTCCGTACTTGGTAAATTGCGGTTTACGATTTATGACGCATTAAAAAAAAAACTACTTACTAGATCTCGTTCAAACCAATTTTCGTTGGAAGTTTACATAATATTTTTTTTAGTTTTATCATTCTCTTCTTTTATAAGTTACAGGGGAGTTACACTTTGGAAGTGTCTCTCGCGCAAACTATTCAGTTTAGAAAAAAATTATATTGGAAACCTCAATATCATTTTTGAAGACCTATTCATAGTATGGGTTTGATGAAAATTTTTTTTTTTAGTTTCAGTTTTAAGTATGGAAACCCCAAAATTTATTGTTTTTTTTCTTTTTTTGTGTGTAAATCTTGTTGCGGTTCACAGAATACATCTATTTACCAAGTTTCAACAGCATAGTTCTTATAGTTTCGGAAAAAAGTGGCTGTGACATAGGGATGGCCAGACAGACAGACAGACAGACGAATCTATAAGGGTTCCGTATTTTGCCATTTGGCTACGGAACCCTAAAAATACTATACGTATATACGTTGTGCTTCTATGTTTTTCTTTTTTCATTTATAGTTGTCAAATTTGTACACAGTGTACAGTGTACAATTTGACCTTTTTAACCCCCGCCGGAAAAAGAGGGGGGGTTATAAGTTTCACGTGTGTTGCTGTGTATCTTTTAAATTGATCCAATATTCAAGGATGAAATAGGCGAGAGCCAAACCTCGAATTATGACTTTTTACTTAGGATGTCTGCGACCGCATTTCCTATTAAGGGTTGAAAAAAAAAACTATCTACCTAACGCTTGGCGAAAGGCAGAAAAAAATATATAAGAAAAACATACGAGTTGTGCCGTTATAAAATTTACTATGTGAGGGTAAAACACTGCTTCAATAACCGTAATTATTTTATTCCACAAGACTTTAACATTACCATACAAACTCTTCCAAAGAATATGCGTAACAAATTATTCTTATCACATCCAAACTTCGCAGACAGTTTTTAATCCAGTTGTTCAGTAAAAAAGGTAGGCGCGTTACTTAGCTTCAAAAAATTATCTCAGAAGTCATTAAAGTCTTAAGTTGCGCTTAATTAAAGTCGTCGGAGACTTCTGACTTAAGGGGAGGCACTCGTAGACATCAGAAAAATAATAATGACCTTAGTGCAAAACTTGCGAACTTTTTTGTCGCCATTTTTAGCTTTTCGTTGAGACAGCGATGTTGTTTGAATTGAGATGGTGTTAGTACTTTTCTTATTTGATTTTCAGTGAGTAATTTTCGTCCATCTAATTACTTTTTCCTATTTGAGCAAAACTCATTCAACTTTTGATTGCTTTTTTTTCAAAAATACATATTTTCGACTTCGACAATCTTGTCTTTATTGCTTTTTATTCACAATTTTTCCTCCAGCATTTATTCCATTTAAATATACAAAATGTTTTTTTTTTATTAATAGGCCTTTCAGACATCGTTTCCAATAAATACGCTACCTTACAATACCCTAAACAGCTATTAGATATAAAATCATCCCTCCGAGTAAAGTCTTCGTAATATCAATTCGTGTGCGTCACTCTTGATATACCGATCATCATTTGTTTGACGTGGAGCCCTAAGAGGGACCTCTGAGACGTCTAATTGAAACAAATATTTGAGGAGAAATGTTCTGAGGGATGTGATGGGATGAATTGTGGGAGACAGTAAGTTTGACGTCGATAAGCTTGAATATTTGGGTATCGATAAGTTTGTGAGAAATTGGCTGTCCTAAATCATCGTAGCTATTTGGGATATGGTAACACCTTCTTGTAAATATGATTACTTTTATCGCTATAAAAATCTCGATTAACTGATTTATTTATACACATACATACATAAACTCACGCCTTTTTCTCATGGGGGTAGGCAGAAACTACAGAACGCCACCTGCTACGATCCTTACATACTTCTTTTGCTTCACACACATTCATACATCTAGTCATACACACACGCCGGTTATGGGTACTACGCACTTGGCCTTTCTGAAGAACAACACCTATAAGGTCTATGTATGTCTTTCTAGGGCGTCTTCTCCCGGCGTTGCCATTCACGTCTGCCTTGTCAACAATAACACAAACTATCACGACAGGATATCTATCTAAGGATGGTTATTATACATATAGATAATAATGATAAATGATTTTATTTCTGTAAGTTGGTTTGTACAAACACTTTTACATGTCGATCATATTTTTTTAAACTAGATGAGGTCGGCGTTTCTTAACTGACTACTCTGAGAAGAAAGGCCGAAACAAACTCAGAGGTCACAGTCTCTTTTAAAGTCTTGACAAAATCTTGGTTATATCATGTGAAGACCATGTAGACAGATGTCTGAAATGGTCTTTTGAGGAAAGAACCAGCCAGATTGAGTGGACCTGTCCAGTCAGTGCACGCATTTGTCAATAACCGAGCAGCTCAACTCAGAATTTACGGAGCTCAACGATTCGACGAACAATACCAAAGAAAGGACATTCGGGTAGGCCGCATAAACTACTCAAACTGCCAGACCATGAGTAAAAACTAACTAAGTTATAATAAAAAAACAAAAATCCACATAGTCTTCACATTCACAATAATAAAAATAAAATAATATAATACTTTAAAAAGTATATATTCTTGTCATTGCAAGAAAACAAAAAAAATATATAAATTAAAAACAAAATTCACGGTGCAAAATATAAAAAAATCAAAATTAATTGGAGCAGCTCAATCCCAAGCCTTTTTGTCCTCAACGTAATCTTTATGAGATGAGTATACTATGACATAGTAGCTTTACCGTTAATTTATATAACAAAAAAATTAAAACTTAGTCCGTTAGTAAACAAAGTTAATCGCCCGAGGTCTCCTGAAATAAAAGGTCACAGTGTTCAAAATTATTTCAAGATAATCCAACGGTCGTTAAGTAGTGCGTGCGTATGAAAACTTATTTTTAACCGACTAACCAAAAAGGAGGAGGTTCTAAGTTCGACTTCTTGTACGTTTTTTTTTTTTATGTATGTTCACCGATATCCCCGGCGATTGTGCACCGATTAAGAAAATTCTTTTTTTGTTTGAAAGAGTATATTACGAAATTGGTCCCATTTTAATTTGTTGAAGATCTGATGAAGAACTTCGGAGATATACAACAGAACTCTTCGTTGCCATAACGCAAAAAATTGGTACCCACCAAAGACACCGACTTCCAAAAATAAAGTTATTTTTCACTTTGTAGTTTTGCTATTTGTAAGTTGGTAGTATTTTATTGTAAAAAGTTTTTTTTGTATCGATGAATCGATGGAAATTGTGGACATCCCTATCCATCGGAATAGCGTCCATATTGAATCTAAAAGCGCTTTCATTTCCAATCAATCTCAGTGAATCTGCTTTCTGATATTCAGTGAACGTTACGCGACCCAATTTTTAACACAAATTGGTCAGGATTAGGAGTCTTAAATCATTATTTATTTATAAGAGCTTTTAAAAAAACAAACATGTATAGGTGTCTATGTCCTAAAATTTCAACCGATAGAGTAAATAATATAATTTCTGCTTATCAAAAAATAGAAAAGATGTGAGATGTGTAATGATCGTAGCAATTAGTGGCGTTCTGTAGTGTCTGCCTACCCTCATGGAGAAAAAGAGGGAGTTTATGTATTAAATAGCAACTTAGCAACCACGTTAATTATCGACTATGTTCACTCAATGAAACCTTTTTCATTGTTCTTGGGATTGTATAGTTAACAGTTAACATTGATGAAAGCTTCCCTTTGCTAACAAGCGACAGGCATCAAATCTCTAGCATTGGCAACCACTGTCTTGTTGAATTGCTGTTTTCAGTCTAACATCTGGAATCGATATCAGAGCAAATCTCATCAAAGCTAAAACAGTATTTTGTTAAATAAATATATTATGGCTAAAAAGGCAGGTGAATACAGAGTAGACGGATAAAAGAGAAGTATTATAGTAAAAAGGAGTTCAATTGAAAACAATAAAATGGGATAAAGGCAGGAAGATATTCAGTTATCAACAATAACTTTAAAATAGGGACAATGAAGATAAATAAAAATATGAAGATAGATAAAAACGTAGGTAGGTTAAAAATCACAATTACAATAAAACAGTAATTTTTAAAACAAAAAACAACAATCAATCAGTAAAACAGTGTATATAAAGATAAGCTACAAGGTATTTTATACCTACAAATACAAAGTAAATAGTCACAACTTGTTACCTCAATCTCAGTTTAATCTATAAGTTGTAAATACTAAGTAAATTCGTGATAAATTAAAATTTACGAAACGCAAAATTAAGGTGTGAATTAGTGAAACATAAATTCTTCGTCCTGTACTCCTGTCCCGTGAAATGCCAAGGATACTAGTAATTGACTAGATTGTTGGTATGAAATATTGAAAGTTACTAATTAATACACAGGCCAGGTAGAATGACAAAAGCCGTGTTATTTTGCTCTGGTAGATATATATATCATGAAAAAAAAACATCAAAGCACCTTATCTGCTTTTAATCATTGAGGTAATAATGTACTACGCACCTTTTAATTGTATTTTTGCCTTTGTTTTTAACTTTACTATGAGAACATCGGCAACTTTCGGGTACGCTCGTTCTGCCGCTCACCTCATCCATCGCTTAATATCACGTAAATAAAAAAGAAATAGACAAATAACTTTTGTAGCTTTGTTGTTATCGTTATTTTTAGTCGTCCAAATATGTCATATTATCATTTTCATAAACAGCTAAATTGTAAAATTGCATCACAATAATTACCTTGACAATTGTATCGAAAATTGCAGAACAAACGAGTTCAATTAGGTTCAGTTGATTGATTCAGCATTGATTTCTACCAATTTAGCCATGCCCAACATAGACTTGTATATAAACTAAAGCACTCCAGTCAACGTCGTTTAGAACGTTTAAAAGTATGTGGAGTTCAGAATACTTCAAAACTTCTTCTTGCTCAAGTGTACTCAATTATTTGACACGGAGTTCATTAAGAAAGTTCAAGTCACAAGTGGCCGCTAATGGTGGTAACTACGGGTATTTTAGACTTGGACCGACAGATGTAGGTAATGCATGGTTAACTAATGGAGTACTTGGAAAGACTTGCAGTTTCCTTTGAGGCAGTGACACGACACAAAGTTTATTCTAATTTCTAGGTGTTTGCAGCGTAAATACAAGAGGTTTGGAAAGTATTTGAATAGGTAAATATTTAGTAATGTTATTAAAGCAATACTTAGTTATTATTATTTTGTTTCTGGAAGGAATTGGGGAGGCCAGCTTTGCTTTGCCTTGTAGTAAAACAGTATTGGTTATTAAATTGATACTATATTCATCATCATCATTCATCATCATTTCAGCCGAAAGACGTCCACTGCTGGACATAGGCCTCCCCCAGGCGTCGCCACATTGACCGATCCCGTGCGTCTCGCATCCAGCGCCTTCCCGCAACCTTAACCAGGTCATCGGTCCACCTAGTGGGAGGCCTTCCAACGTATCGTCTTCCAGTTCGCGGTCGCCACTCCAGAACTTTTCGGCCCCATCGGCCATCCGTTCTGCGAGCAATGTGCCCTGCCCACTGCCACTTAAGTTTGGCAATTCTTCGGGCTATGTCGGTAACTTTGGTTCTCCTGCGGATATCATCATTTCTGACGTGATCACGCAAGGAAATTCCGAGCATAGCCCTCTCCATTGCCTTTTGGGTGACTTTAAGCTTTCTGATAAGGCCCATTGTGAGCGACCACGTCTCGGTCCCATAGGTGATCACTGGCAACACACACTGGTCATAGACTTTTGTCTTGAGACACTGCGGTAAATTGGACGAGAAGATACCACGCAACTTCCCGAACGCCGCCCAGCCGAGTCGGATTCGACGGTTGACCTCTTTCTCGAAGTTGGACCTACCCAACTGGACCGTTTGTCCCAGGTAAACATAATCGTCTACAACTTCAAGTGTAGAGTCTCCGATCTTGATAGTAGTGGGTGTTACATGGGCGTTCACCATGACCTTGGTTTTATCCATGTTCATTTTAAGACCCACTCTTTCGGAAGCTCTACTAAGGTCATCGAGCATTTTACTGAGGCTCTCCATGGTCTCAGCCATGATCACTATGTCGTCGGCAAACCGAAGGTGAGTGATGTACTCGCCATTAACGTTGATGCCAAGCCCCTTCCAGTCCAGAACCTTGAAGACGTCCTCCAGCGCAGCAGTGAACAGTTTCGGAGAAATTACGTCTCCCTGTCTTACGCCGCGCTGGAGAAGGATTGGTTTTGAGGTCTGATCCTGAAGACGGACTGACATGGTGGCGTTTTTGTACAGACACTTCAACACCTCAATGTACCGGTAGTCGATCTGGCACCGTTGGAGAGACTGCAGTACAGCCCAAGTCTCGATCGAATCGAAGGCTTTCTCGTAGTCCACAAACGCTAAACAGAGAGGCAAGTTATACTCTTCGGTCTTCTGTATAACCTGCCGCAGCGTATGTATGTGGTCTACGGTGCTAAAGCCTTTTCGGAATCCGGCTTGTTCGGGAGGCTGGAAATCGTCAAACCTGCGCGCGAGACGATTCGTGATGACTCTTGAAAACAACTTGTAAACATGGCTAAGAAGCGAGATGGGCCTATAGTTCTTCAGCCGGGCATTGTCGCCCTTCTTGAAGAAGAGTACCACCACACCCCTGCACCATGCCTGTGGCGTTTTGCCCTCGAGTATGACGGAATCAAAAAGCTTCTGAAGGGCCTTGAGGACCGGTTTTCCACCCGCCTTCAGGAGTTCAGCCGTGATTCCGTCATCACCCGGCGCCTTGTTGTTTTTAAGCTGTTTCAGAGCCATCCTAATCTCGTACAGGCTGACGTCCGGGATATCTTCGGTATAGTGTCGGGTCAATCTAGCTCTTGAGTCGTTTGCTAGATTCGCAACGGGTTTACTGGTTGACGTGTACAACTGTCCATAGAATCTCTCGATCTCCCTCAGAAGCTCCGGTTTGGCGGACACGATCCTGCCATCATCGGTCTTCAGTTTCGTGAGCTGGCTCTGCCCAATAGACAGATCCCTTGAAAACACCTTGGAGCCTTTATTTCGCTCAATCGCGTCTTTAATACGCTCGGTATTAAAGCGGCGGAGGTCTCTTTTCAAGGATTTAGAGATCTGTCTATTGATCTGCCGGTATTTGCACGCCTCATCTGAAGACTGCAGGATCATCTCACGCCTCTCCTTCATAAGCTTGAGGGTATGATCAGAGAGCTTTTTGTTTCTATCTGTACGACGGGTCTTGAAAAACTTAGACCCGACCGTATGGACAGCTTCCACGAACCCGTCGCTGTATTCGTCCACGGAGCTCCCCAGGCACTCGAAACGATTCTGGAGTTCGAGCTGAAAGCTCTCGGGGTTTTGGACCTGGACCTGTGCTGGACGGAGCGTGGACTTCATCAGTCGAGACCTTTCAAGCTTAATATTAATGTTCAATGTGCCTCTTACCATGCGGTGATCGCTCCCGGTTTTTACCGAATTGATCACAGAGACATCATTGAACATTTGCTTCTTGGTTGACATGATGAAGTCGATCTCATTTTTTGTTGCACCATCGGGGCTCTGCCAGGTCCACTTCCTGTGTTCACGCTTTTTGAAGAAGGAGTTCATCATATAGAGGCCCTCCTTCTCCATAAAACTGGCCAGTAGGTGACCCCGGTGGTTCCGTCGTCCAACTCCAAATTGCCCCACTTGCAGCTCATCCTCGTCTCGTTTGCCCAGTTTCGCGTTGAAGTCCCCCATGACAACGGTGAAGTGAGTTTTGAAACCATGCATGGCTCTGGAGATATCCTCATACATGGTCTCTACCTCGTCGTCGGGGTGTGCCGAGGTTGGGGCGTAGACCTGTATGACCTTCAGCGAATATCTAGAGGATATTCTGAGTAAAAGGTACGCCACCCTGGTCGACACACTCTCGATCTTCACCACGTTGTTCACAAGGGACCTGTGGACGATAAACCCGACACCACCTTGGGACTGCCGGTCACCCTCTCGGAACTATCTCGATACTATATTACATAAAATAAATACATATCACATAATTCGTGTGCATCTAATCAAGTATTAATGTACAAATATCCTTCTAATAAACCACTAATAAATGCGATAAGATCATATTAACCCTGAAGAAATAAATTGAACTAAATACGAGTGCATCCAATCAAAAGCTAAAAACATCAATAACGATGATACATATTATCTAACCGCATCTATAAAGGCAATTGATGTACCCCAATTCGTGCTGAGATTTCAACTGTATATTGCAACACATATCTATTAAGATAAAGTGGTAGATATGAAGCTAAATAATTTGTGGCTGGTTCCGTGGCGTTATTGTGGAGCCTTGACAAAACTGTTGCCATCTATAACTCGGTGAGTGGTTGTACGTATACAGTGTACTGCTTGTATTTGCCTCTGTTATTAATATAATTATCTTGGCTATGGCTGAATTTGCTTTCAATTTTGCCGTTTTATTAGTAAGCCATTGTGATTGTATGTTTTTGACCTTTAAGCTTAGACAGAATTTAGCTTAGTTAAACAGACTCTTGTGAACTGGTTTTTGTTCACAAAACGTTAAATTTTATTTTTCTAGAAAAAATTACACAATGAGCAAAAACATACTGGCCCAGGGTCAGGAGCCTGTTTTTTAAGGTTATAGGAATCTGCTGGATACGAGACGCACGGGGTCGACCAATATGGCATCACTTTTGGGAGGCCTAAGTTCAGCAGTGGACGACTTTCGGCTGAAATGAGGATAATGATGATGAGAACAAATTAAACTATGATTTGCATACCTAAGCCCTACCTACAGCAAATATAAAGCCATACTGTTTTATAGGCACAACTCAATGTCTACATCAAGAATGATATTTGGAAAATGTTTAACAACAATAGCGCTCATAATTTGACAGGTATCAGATATCATTCAATTCATTGATCTAGTGATTACTTTGATAGCTCATGTTACTTGTTTCGTAATATCGGTCAGCATGTCAATAAAAGTCTTTAGTATCGTTAGCTGTACGGTTTCATCACGTTGATTTTTATTTTATATATCTTTATCAATCTCGGGAGCCTGGGGTCCCAGACCTTTGTAAGGCGTGCTAAGGGCCGAAGCCAACTCACAGAGGCCTTGTTAGACAAGTATCAAGAAATTGCGACACCAACCGACGATTATCCCTGTATGTGCTCCATAACTGTATGCACATCCAAGGACAATCCCTCGGTTGGTGCAGAACTATTATAAACAATAGACACAAAATAGATTGGGCTTCCAAGCCCATAGCCCAATAAGTTTTGTGTCCATATTTTGCAATAGTCTTGCACCAGCCGGGAATTATCCTTGGGTGCATTTGCGTAGTGCATTCAGGGATACTTGTCGGTTGGTGTCAAATTTCAAGCTACATGTGAAACAAGGCCTTTGCCAGTTGCTTACGGCCCCTGGTACGCCTTTCAAAGGTCCAGGACCCTAGAGTCCCGAGAAACCCAAAGATAATTGATAACTAAAATAAATCTAATAAAAGGGATCTCAGAGAGAATTGCAGTATCTAGAAGACTAAAAACGACAAACGAGTTAAAAAATAAACTAAATTAAACTAGGAGTTTAGTTGGATTTTACGACTTGATTCTCCTTTTCAGACCCAATTAATCTCAAGAGAAGAAATAAAGAAAACTGCTGAAGCCATAACGCTGATAAACAGTTTATATACGTTTATGCAACTACAGCCAAGCGTTGCAATAAAACTTACGAACGGTAAGCTAGCTGGAACACGCCCCCAGTAATAATGGTTTTATTATCTCTTGTACTACTATTTCGTAACATCGAGTTTATTGCGATAAGTTTCTCGATTTAATTATCGAGGCTGGACTGTAAAACGTAATGCCTATTGTTTATTTTAGTCTCTTAATCTTTTTAGGGTTCCGTACCCAAAGGGTAAAAACGGGACCCTATTACTAAGACTTCGCGGTCCGTCTGTCTGTCTGTCACCAGGTTGTATCTCATGAACCGTGATAGCCAGACAGTTGAAATTTTCACAGATAATGTATTTCTGTTGCCGCTATAACAACAAATACTAAAAACAGAATAAAATAAATATTTAAGTGGGGCTCCCATACAACAAACATGATTTTTTTTCCGTTTTTTGTGATATTGGTACGGAACCCTTTGTGTGCGAGTCCGACTCGTACTTGGCCGGTTTTTTTATTACAATTGACAATTTTATTTGCTTCTTCGTTCATCATAGCAAGATGACACTACGAAATCTTAAAACTGTCCAACAGATTTTTAATACAAAATCTCAAGAGATATTTTTTTTAAGTTTTTCAGAGTTAATGGGTTCGATAAAATGCTGAATTGATCCTGATCATGTTATGAAATCCCTCGAAAATAATCATTATTTAAAAAAGCGTTGAAGAACATTTGAAACATATATGTATATCAAGGCCGTACCCGAGTTCAAAGATAAAGGTACGTACGGATCTGTGCAATTACAAATCAAGCAACAAACAGCCACTGTCCACCAATGAAGTAACACACTCCAGTCAACTCAAGCAAAATTTTGGCCAAGTGTGTCTGCACTTACACATGCGAGCGCCAGTCCAACGACGCCATTATTTAGACAATTAACACCGTCACTAACTCGGGACAGGTGTGTTAAGTGTCAGACGAGTCCCTAAACATCTCTGGCCTAGACCGTCTTGAGGCCTCTCCATTAAACTATTTACTGCGGGGCTTGAGTTGCTCTCGTTTGTTCAGGGATGGCTATTCACTATCCAGTGAATAAATATGTTACGAATATGAATTTTGACTGGTTCAACTTAAAAAAATAATTTAACTATATTTTTGTAGTTACAATATGCAACTTTCGCACCCAGTAAGACAGTATTGGTATAGATTCTTGGCCACCTTGAAGTTCGTTTGCCGATGCGCACGGCACTGATCGTTGCTGCTTTTGTATGAGATTTACTACTGCGCACTTGCGCAGCCAATGTAGCCAACTTCGGGGTGGCCAAGAAATTTGGCGAGAACTATATCTGGTATTGTATCTACGTACCTACAAAACAAATAAAATTATCAAAAGGAATGGTAAGCAAACGTAGTAGACGAAAAGAAAATAAAAGAGAGTAGAGAGAAAAAAGATTAAATGAGAAGATCCAATGAACTTGATGGAAAGCGTAGAAGAAGATGCGGTGCAATCAGTGGTGATTATAAGGATACACACACTTACTCAACCATACTCTTACATACGTGTAAAACGCACAAATAAAAACGAATAAGGAACTAAGTATTTTATACTATGTAAATTTTAATTGAGATAATTGAATGAAACTGTCTTTTATTTAAGGAACAACCATCCTGTATAATTGTGTTTACAAACGCTAATGACTGCGTAGGCAGTGTAAACATTAATGATTTGTAAACCAATTGTAAAACTGGTTTATAATCACAATCACAATATACATACTATATTATCATGTTTGTTCATTGATTCTTCGTATTGCAAAGATATCGCTAATTGGCTTTATTTTTAATTCAATAAAATTATCATTGTTAGTTATGGCGTATCGTTTATCTTTTCTCATTATAAAAGCGGTTTTCTCAGAGATGTGCACATTTAGACCATTTTTACGCGACCAATTAGTTGCCAGAATTGATTAAGCAATTGCGTTGCGTCGGTCTTGATATAATAGTATGTTTGATTGATAAAATATATGGTTTTTACAATAAATCACTATTAGACTTTGAAAGATGTCTTAACATGGCAAACGCAAAATATTATTATTTTGTCACTAAGGGGAGATACAGACTAATTGGATATATATATATCAAGCAATACAATATTATGGTGACAATTTATTCAATAAATCAATGAGACAGCATTATGGAATAAATGAAAAAATTTCAATAATATTCAAACCATAAATGTTAATCATAGATAGGACGCACGAATTTGAAACAGCTAAATAAAAAATTGAATTTTCAAGGAGGTTTCACTACTTGGCGCGTCTTAATTTACTCACAAGTTGTTGCGGTATACTGAGTAAGTTACTAGACAGAAGAGATTTACTGTTTAAAACGGGCTTAATTAGTTTCCTAGGAATAGAAACTAAGAAAGTTGAGATTTTACATGAGCCTCAATGCGTGAACAAGTTTGTTGGACTAAGGGAAGTTTTATTATTAATATATGTTGGAACAGTTTAAAATTATTTTCTCTTTTATGTTCCAGGCTAATGGTAGGTTATTTTATGGCACACAAGCTGAATGGTAAGAGTTCACCTCTAAATACCAGACATCTTTAAATACTAGAGGCACTCATGCCCTTCCAACACAAACACTGCAACGACGCTTGTCTTTTGAGTATTACCAGTTCAGTATATTTATGTATAAGTTATTTCTTCAGCATTACGAAAAAGGGCAAACCACAACCACGGATTGAATATTTAAAACAAAACGGATTTTACACAATTTTACTACTAACATTTAACATGAATGAATGAAATTCAGTTATATATGGTGATAAAAACGTAGTTATTTAAGTAGGACATCGAGTTTTATTTAAACAAGGCGTATTACGAAATCAGTCCTACGATCTCAAGGCCACAAAGTAAGGATGTAAAAAGACCAAGTACAAAATGACTAGTGACAATGTTTTGAACCTCTACTCTTGCACTATGCTGGACATAAATATAAGTTGCCTACTTACTTCACAAACAGTATGTGCTTGCAGTCACTAGGTTAACTAACTGCTCGGTAGGTAGTGCTAAAATTTATGTAGTATCCCTTTATGACTAGACACAAAACTGACAAGTCGCTGCTGACTCATCCTTCAGCATTATGATACGTGGTAGGTGTTGACCTAAAACGTTGTTTGTTTTGCAGTCATAAATTTTGTTTTGCCATTCCATACATATCCGGCGTTTATATTTCGATTAGTATTAACCTTCTCTCCTATCTCACGTTGTACTCCATCGTGGGCGAAGCTTACGCCATGTCCTGCGCCCGCGCCGCTTAAATATTCAGTACGCAAATACCGTGTTATGATTATCATTGCAATATGGCCAACTTTAACTTATGTTGTTCATTAGTACTATGAATAATTGAGAAATAATTGTAAGGCCTGGATTGTGTTTGCAAAATATTGCAAATTAATGGGATTTTTATTTATTTTGACATAATGCCAATAGATTAATAAATTTTATATAAGTAATTTTCTAATCTTTGAAATTGCGGTCTTCGTTTTCGCTTTGTTTATGCTCACTTTGCTAATCACTACATAGTTCATAATATTGTTATAGATTGCAGTCGTAAACGTACATATTTTTTCTGAATAAGCTACATAATCATGTGTGTAGCTAATCTCCGTACTTCTATTTAATAACCATACCAGACATTATCGACTAGCTTCAAATACTCCGTATATTAATCAATATCGTAAATTACAATGCAAGCCTACCTATTTGCATCTCTCTCAATATAAATTCCGGCTTGGCAGTTGCATACCAGTCTGAGATGCATACGACCTCATATTACATGGTCCCCGCTGAAATGGTAGTGAAAACTATGCACTATGGTGCCTATAGTTTATGTAGGCGAATTGTTTGCGTTCCATTGTACAGAGTTATAGATAATGTTGCAGGATGCTTTGTTGCTGTGATATTGTGAAATTATTGAATGAGCAGTTTGGTAGAATATCATTTTCTGAAATGCCATTCGTTTTTACTGGTGATCTGTCTATTAGCTGTGTTGTTTCAGTTAGACTAGAATGTATTGTGTGCATCATTGAAACATGTGCAATTAAACAGCAACATCAAACCAACTCTTCTGATGGTTGTTCTTAATATATAAGTACAAGATTTCAGAAAGATAACCATTATTTACAATCAGAGTATGATGCGTTATATAATTTTATCTATCCAAAACAAGGCAAATCTAATGATACTTATGTACCTGATGAATGCAGTTAAAATTGAATTGAACAAGCCGTTTACTCTACAAGGACAAACGTAAATGTTATCAAATAACAATAGCTCAAGAAGAGTTAGTGTTAACCAGGGACGGAAGCATAAAAAAAACAGAAATTTGAACAAGAAGGTCGTTTTATACCTGCACAGAATTATCGTAAAGAAAATAAAAACCCTCAAAAATATCAAATGAAATCGTATCAGTATTGATTTAGCATGTAAAAGATCCTTCTGAAAAGTAAGCCCAAAGTAAATTTGGAAGTTAAGTTAAAACTGATCTGAGGCCAATATCGCCAAATAACGTGGGTTTCGATAAAGTTTTGATATCCGTGTCAATTTATCTCGCGTGTTTCGTCGCTATATAAACTTTTTCAATTCATGTTTGTTAGCATGTCAACATATCATTGCTGAGAGGTAAGGGTAGCCTTATCTGAAAACACGCTTATAAAAGAATGTAAGTATTGGTAAGTATTAAGGGACACAAATTTTGTTTTTTTGAAGTGGTGTTGTTCAAGGTTCCACCTTCATTTCTTGGTAATACGTCACTGGTCTTTGAGAGTGGAAGACTCTTTTGGAACTATAGAGCTTCAATTTCAATCATTTTAGATAGGTTACGTTATCAAGTTAGGTTACTCTACCTGTATTGTAAATTTGTAAGTACACTAAAAAAGAGGCCGTCCGTAAGATTTTGTCAAGATTTAAAACATATCGTTAGTCTTTTTACCATATCATTATTCAAGAGCATTCTAGAAACATATTCTGCTTTGAACATACTCACTTAATCGAATATTGTAAAGAGAAGTGCCTTTTGCCAATCCCGTAGTAACTTAACATCAAATCCAAAGACTTAATTTTTATGCGTGCTATCAAAGAAAGTTATCTCATAACTGCAGTAGTCACTCATGCGCTTACCGCAAGTTTGCCGATTCGCTGGGATTACTGTGGGACGTGAAGCAGAAGTTTTGCTTTATCCCGGAGTCCGGGATCTCGCCCTTTACAAATCACTGCGTCTTGCGTAAGTAAATATTGCTTCAGAACTTGTGTGTGCAACTGAGCTGACTTAGTTGATGAGTTTCATATTGCTAGTATTTGTGTGTTAATTTATTGAATCCTATGTATTTTGAAACAAGTATGTAGCAAAATTCTACGTCGACGTTAACTTTGTAACGACGTTACAAAAATATTTATTAAAATAGAACAAATTACTTTAACAACATTGTGAAAATATACTTTGTATTGTAACTTTGGACAATTTAGTATCGAAATAACAAAAAGAAGGTAAATTCTATGTAAAAGAGGGCATTACTGAATGTAATCACCATCAATCCTTAATCCTTTTGCAAAAGCATCCACAAATAAAACCACAAAACTTCAGAAAAGTAAAACCGTCATCTTCAACCGCAAAATAAAGAGATACGGGATCTCAAATATAATTTACTTCACTCCGTTCCTCTCAACACATATTTAATGTTACGAAGAAACGAAATCCAGTAAGAACTGGCCAAAAGTGAGCGGGAATCTCGCGTTAAGGGTTCCGTACAATAAAAACCTTCTTTTGTTTTATCTTCCTTACTATTATTAGCCACTATAGTAAAATCAGAATACTGTGAAAGTTTAAACTGGTTATCTGTTACAGTGACTGGGAAATACTAGAAGCAGAAGGCAGAGGACAAGACTGGTGTTGTAACGCTGATTAGCGGCGGATTGCGATAGGCAGAAATTTGAATAATCTGTTATGGTTCAAAAAGACACAGACACACATAGTGACAGGTCGAGAGGCAGACAAATGGTGACGGTGTAAGCGTTGTAATCCCGTTTTCATCTATTGAGAACGGAACCTTAGAAGCCGTCTCGGTTTGACCGGGGAAACTTTTAATGGAGTCCGGGGCAATTTACTTACGCCAGTCTATGGCAAGGTATGGCACGCAAGAGACCTCATCTCGCGTTTAATAGCAAATCATTTCGGATGCGACTTGACGACCAATCAGCTTTTAACCTTTCTTCGACGTTAACGTGTTGTTAAAGTTGAAACTATTTTATTTTAACTTTTCGTTTTTTAAAGACGTTACAAGATTTATAATGGAAAATCTTGGATAGAGTTAAAAACATCGGAATAAGTTTGAACATTAAAAACATTAAGATATTGATTAAAAAGTTATTACTAAAAATTTAAACTATTATTAAAAAAAACACTATTATTTATTTTATTGGATGCACACATCCATTATCGATATGCAAACAATATTGCTCGTTCAGGGTTCTAAGCATTTAATGAATAATAATGTTCGCATATTGCATAGAATTGTGCAGCATGTTACACAATACACATCTTTTTCATAGTAACAATTTCATAAATAGCACGATTTTCACAAAGCAACCTAGGATCACCGTTGCTTTCTCTGCATTGACCATGTTAAAGTTTATTGACACACATTGGCAACAGAAGAACATTTATATATTTCACCATATAGCAATATTGAAAACCCATTTAATATGTCTATCAAAAACACAATTAGCTATTAACACACTTATAAAAAAAATCTCAATCTTTCTTAAAAAAAGTAGCAAGTAAGTTACACTTATTAAAACTTTCTTCAATACATCAAAATCCATTAAAGTTTATATTATACCTTCCATGAATGAAATATTCACTTAAACCCATAGCTATCTCATTATTAATTTTCCATTTATCTCCTCTCGACGTCTAACAAGTGAACTGAGTGTTATAAACCGATAGACCTAGTCGAGTAATCAAAGACGCTGTCAATGTTACTATCAGACGGTTTCTATTAATTTACTCGTCTTATCAAGTGCCTGACTGTATTTTCAATTCAATGTCAAGAGAAACCTAAGTACTAAGTAAGTTGAAACTGTATTATTGGCATTTTCTGGTCCCAACATTGATGAGAATTATGATCGAATCGTGTATTATTTTCTTATGCAATTTGCTTTTTATTAACTTGCAATGTTTGTATGTTCTGTAGTAAGTCTGTTCGGGTCAAATCTTGCGACTGAATTTTAAAGCAGTTATCCTCCACCGATTAAGATGAAATTTTGCATACACGTTTCGTTTGGATGACAATGCATGGTTATCTACCCATGCATTGTGACCACAGTGACGTTATTCTAAATCCAATATGGCGGACTAGTTAGTTGTATGCACTGTCATGATATGGGCACCAAATGAAAGGGTTTGCTGAGAAGAATACGAAAAAAGTTTGTTAAAAAAAAATTATTTTATTATGTACTGAAGTCCGGTATCTAAGTGTCAAGTAATCAATCCCTTACCTTTCGGCATTTCATAAGTCACTATCGCTGGTAGAATGACATTTTGTCTATCTGCTCAAGGTAAAAGTGACAACTCTGAGAACATCGGCTGGAACTGCAAATAATAAAAGCTGGTTAACAATTCTTCAATTTTACGAAGAGTGAAGGAAAAATTGCCTAGTAGATAGATTTTATGACGGCAACTTGAATTATTTCCCCATCATTGAATAATATTTGCATAATTTACAACGGTGCGATGCTGCAATTCACATAAGAGGAGCTTCGTGAGTTAAGTATCTATTCTACGTAGATGTACATAGGTGTTTAGCAAGATTAAATATTTCTGCGGTATACTCGTAGAAGAAGCTCAAAACACGGCTAAGCCACATCAGAATCTTAAACAAAAGGCGAAGATAAAAACAAGTTTAAACCATGAAAAGATAAATAATATCAACGACATTTATTTACCTATTTATATATTATATTACCTTTACATTTATATAGACTATTATTACACTAGTAACACAGCTATTGCTTGTTTGGCCTTGCTCTAGAGTTCTTTTTGGGTGATAATTTTATCCATTATAAATTAAAACACCTTTTAATTGAAGCTAAAAAGGATTCTCTGACAATTGTTCTATCCTAAACAAATCAAACACAAAAGTTTAAAGTTACAACATAATAATACATACCTACCTTAGTTCCGTTAGCTACAGATTTGTAGCAACACTAACTCCGTAGCTAACCCTATGACAGATATTACCAACATCGGATGCATGGAAGTAGGTGAAAATTTACATAATGTACCTACACATATCAATGCAAAAGCGAATCCAGTTACAGTATGCAAAAGCATGTTACATCATAATGCAAGGAACTTCGCAAACGTTCGTCGCTGCACGCGGAACGGGGCACGGAATGACTAAAAATAAACAATCAATGTCAACGCACTCAAATCAGGATTAAACTTAGCAAATATACGATATGCTATCAGTATATATGTCTGATGGACGTGTAGGAATAACGCGTATTGGTTACTTATCGTGTTGTAGTAGTAATCGTTTGTAGGGCTACTAGCGTAGAAGTTAGCCATAACAGCTGATAACCATGTGGATGTTGTTATGAGCTATTTTTCAATCCAGTGGATTGCCTTCGAGTTAATGTGCCTTTTGCCGGGAAACAAAGTAGCCTATGGCTATCGATATAAAAAAAAAGGTTTTATTTATTCCTTATTATTATTTAATTACATAAGTTATTTGTATATTTTTTATAAATCTTAAATTAGTATCACAAGTATTTTCATCAGGCAGATAACAATTTCTTACTAAAAAATAAAAGATCTTTATTACATCAATAATAAAATTCATCCTTCCATTAAAATTATAATCTAAAAAAACACAACTCATTAAAAAAAATATTTTATTGCAACAATAAATAAATTTTATTCACCTATCGACATAGGGAAACTAAATCTCTATCAATAAAATAATTTACCTAATTGAATCAGGACTTTTTGAGCTTAGCCAACATTACAAACAAACAAAAAGCAGGCAAGGCAGGCAGGTAAAAGCAGGGAAAAACTTTATGAACTCTATGGCCTAAAGCAACATATGAATAGTACAAGTTTTGATAAATATGTTTTAAAATATTCAAAAACCTTTAAGATTACATGCAAAATAGCAAAAGCGCTGAATATTAGCAATAAAATAAAATCAGCAGACGATAAAATAAAAACTACATGGAAAATAATAAATAATGAAACAGGTAGGAAAAAACAGCGTAATACTGAATTTAATTTAGCGACTGCACATGGCCCCACACACTCAGATATAGAGGTAGCTCAGGAATTTGAAAACTTTTTTGTTAATATTCCACTTAAAACTACAGCAGCCTTAAACTCCTCACCTGCACTGTCTGCTGCCTTACTTAGAAAGAACGTAAATGCGTGCCCTTCGGAGTTCAAGTTTCAACATACAAACCCCCAGGCTATTTTAAAAGCTTTTAAATATCTTAAAATTAAATCAACATAAGATCTTTGGGGACTATCTGTAAAAGTGTGTAAAACAATCATTGAAACTGTTGCACCCTATTTAGCTTTCATATTTAACACTAGTGTCGAGCAAGGAGTTTTTCCGGACCTCATGAAACACAGTAAGGTAGTTCCATTGTTTAAATCCGTGGATAGCAAAGAAGCCAATAATTATAGGCCAGTGTCAATTCTGCCGGTTCTCAGTAAGGTCTTCGAAAAGTTAATGCTCAACCAATTGTTGCGTCATTTTAACAAACATTCCATCTTTTATGATCAACAATACGGTTTTACCAAAGGGCGTTGCACAACTGACGCGGGTGTCACCCTAATAAAGAACATATTTAAGGCCTGGGAGGAAGCACAGGACGCCATTGGAATCTTTTGCAACCTCTCGAAGGCGTTCGATTGCGTTAACCATGAGACACTATTGTTGAAGCTCGAGCACTATGGAATTAGACATACAGCCCTTGAGTTACTTAGATCATATTTAAAAGCCAGACAAGTTAAAGTTCAGGTAAACGGCGTAAACTCACTAGGGTCTGAAACGACAATGGGTGTTCCTCAAGGCTCGATATTGGGTCCTTTCCTCTTTTTAGTTTATATTAACAATTTACCCCAATTACTACAAAATCAACCGAAGATGGTGTTGTTTGCTGATGACACATCTTTGATATTTAAAATAGATCGGCGGTCACGAAATCTTGATGACGTGAATAACTCCATTTATCAGGTCCAAAATTGGTTCACGGCAAACAATTTAGTACTAAATGAAAAAAAAAACAAATGTATTAGATTCACATTGCCGAATGTTAGAAGTACCGAATGCGATATCATATTGAATGGCGAAAAGCTGGACTTTGTAAATCAAACAGTTTTCCTGGGAATCACTCTAGACGACAAATTGAAAAGGGGTCCTCACATAACATCTTTTGCAGGTCGGCTAAGCTCAGCCGCTTATGCTGTTAGAAAGATAAGTTTTAGTTACTTTCACAGCATAATGTCATATGGTATTTTACTGTGGGGTCGAGCGGCTGACATTGAATCTATATTTATATTGCAAAAGAGAGCTGTCAGAGCCATATATAAGTTAAGTCACCGTGAATCTCTTAGGGAACTGTTTAAAAATATTAATATTATGACAGTTTCTTGCCAATTTATTTATGTAAATATTATGTATGTAAGGAAAAATATACATCTCTTTAGTAAAGTCAGTGATAGACACAATTGTAATACCAGAAATAAAGATAAGTTAGATCAGCCTTCTTACAGACTAGCTAAAGTACAATCATCTTTCATGGGGTACTGTGTTAAATTCTATAACAAAATACCTTCTGATATATTAAAACTAAATGAAAGTAAATTTAAAACTTTAGTTAAAAGCAGCCTTTGTAAACAAGCATATTACAAATTAGATGATTATATTCAAGATAAGAATGCTTGGAAACATGCTGGTCCTGCTCCATAGGGCAATCTTTAGTGTAGACAAAATCAAATTTGTTAATTTATATTCCCATTCATAGTTATTGTATTTACAGTTTTTTTTTTTTTTTTAGAAATTGACTCACACACTGTTCCGTTGTTGTTGAATTAGGTATTTTACCTATGTTTGTAATATTTGTAAGTATGTGAGAACCATGTTCCTACTTATCAAATTAATTAATTTTCCTGTTAATGCTTTTTAATACTTTATACCTGTACGTAGTAGTGTGTAGAGCTATTCTGGGTGCATCGTCTTCACATATATTAATGTATGTACGTATTTAAATATTGTAAAACAACTATTTTTTTAAAAAAAGAGTAAGTATGGAGTTTCTTGTGCGTTCTTCTCCATAACAATCTAATTTCCGAATGCACGGTACAATCTTTTTTTTTTTTTTACTTGTAAATTTTAATTTTAATTTATGTGACGTTCAAAAGTGCCGTTTATTGGCCTAATTGAATAAATATATTTGACTTTGACTTTGAAACAATATTATTTTATTTTGTCCTTTTAATATCAGTATAGATCAGCAAAGTTTTGTGGAATATTGTAAGTCCTCTCTGTTAGCTGGACAATAACCCAGTAGGTAGTAAAAGTCATCAATTTATCAAACCGTCCCGGGAGGATGATACCTAGAACTACACAGACCGATGAAAACATTCATTGCTTCTAAAACGTATGAATAGTAGTCATTATCAATAGCTGGAAATAGAAAATGATTCAGTGGTACGATGTGTAGATGAATTTACTGAACTCACAATTTCATAAAAAGCCGAGCTTTACCAGACAAACATTAGTTTTACAAAACCAAAGACATTCATGGAAACATATAAACCAAATGTGCATGCATCGCTAAATTAAGCTAAGTGCAAATGAAAACAAACGACACGAAACGCATATTTCTCAATTGTTGCAGTCTCACATCATAACATTCCAAGCTCATACTAATTGCCTCTGAAAGTTCACTAACCTCGCACAATACGGTAGCTGCACGGCTTCAAGAAATTCCTTACAAAAGAAAATATTCAAGCAATTTGCCAAATGTAGGCGTAGCATTATGCAACCGAGTGCATTGTCCGTTGTATTATCTTATGGTCTTATCTTTATTGTGCGCTTTGCGATTCTCGATAAGATTATGAAACATTGTTTCCTTGAAGTTTAGCTCACTATTACGAGTATGAGCAAGTACCATAAATTTATTGCGATTATTTTAATCCTTTGTAGTTTATCATAAAATCATACAAGATCAAGGGTCACTTTTAATATATCTCCGCCCTCATAGCGATAATTTTTCTTAGAAGGTCTTGATATTTAAATTGTACGTCTTCCCCGAAGGACCCTTTGTTTAATGTAGACCGCCCAATTCCAAATTTACTCAATTGTTTTCAACATAAGCATTTATATCTAATTAATAAGTGCCTGAGAAAGGTCTTCATAAATAATAAGTTAGATGTCGCTGGAAGTCATTTATTCACTTAAATTGTTGAATTTGCGATCAACAAAGAAAGGAAACACATTCAGAATATTTTCTAAAGGCGCCTATCACAGGACAGCGTTAATTGCCATGTCACCTCTCCATATCAAGAGTATGGGTTCTAAAAGAATCTGCTATTTCAATGTTCTTAACTGCTACAAAAACGTCTACTATTCCATTTTCAAAGTCGAGTATATTATTCATGATAAGTACAGCTCTCGTTACTTTACAAGGAGTGTCGTGATTACAGGCTAGCAAATAATAGAGCGTCCCTCTATCATTACACGTTGCATCCTTTAATTGCAGGACATGCTACTCAGTCCATGCAACGTTATTTATATTTTCGTTATTAACTTTTTGCTTTTAGCCTCTTTATGATGATAGAGTATTATGGATGTTTTTGTTGTAAATATGTGTTGATTTTTTGTAAGTAAAAGTTTTTGAATATTTCTAGGAATGGGGTTCGCTAAATTGATCTTCTGAATATAAAAGAAAACTCAATAAGTTCCTATAACACTTGAGTTTCATTACTAAATAGATAAAGTAAAAAAGAGAGTCGAAAAAATATATTCAGCACGGACATAACACAACCGGAACACTATCAGGTAACAGAAGAAAATAAAACCAGCCCGGTGCGAGTCAGACTCGCGCAAGAAGGGTTCCGTACCATTATCGCAAAAAAGGGCAAATAAATCACGTTTGTTGTATGGGAGCCACACTTAAATATTTATTTTATTCTGTTTTTAGTATTTTTTGTTATAGCGGCAATATAAATACATCATCTGTGTTCAAATTTCAACTGTCTAGCTATCACGGTTCATGAGATACAGCTTGGTGACAGACAGACATACAGATGGACAGACGGACAGCGGAGTCTTAGTAATAGGGTCCCGTATTTACCCTTTGGGTACGGAACCCTAAAATAGTGATACAAAACGTTGAATTAGTAGTAGTGTAGTAAAGTGTAATTGCATGTATGTCAAACATATTTTAATTTAATCTAGCCAGGCAACCGGATTTCCATAGATTATGCAGTTATGCACTACATAACTGAAGATACGTCGTTTGAAAGACAAATTAACTCTCAATTACTAGAACGGTACAAAAACATACTCAACCAACCGAGCGTGAGGAGAGATACGAATCAATCACGCAATCATGTTGCACGTTTAGAAATATTAAATAATACGTCTAGATATCGAATCGAATGAATGTTGAAGATATCACAAGTCTTATTTTTGTTATGTTTGTGTTTGTCCAACAGGGTGCCAGTTCAATCGCTGTGTCAATAGGCTTATTAAGGTCAATCTTGATGCAAGTGAAGTCAGTCGTGATAGGTACTGATTACACAGAATGCTTTAAGGTCATAGATTTAGAAATTTAAGGAATAAAACAATCTTAAAAGCTTTAGAAAGAGAACTGGGTTTTTGAATACACAGATCTACAAGCTATATGTTATGTAAAACTCTTATAAAAACATAAGAACACAAAGCAAAACAGTGTTACACCATTAAAATATACCTAGAAACTGAAGAGGTATGTCCACTTATTCAGACAGCGCTAAACAAAGGCAAAATTCTCGATAGCACCAAAGAGAATAATAAAACAGCAACCATAATAGAATCAAAACACATGTAGCCCTTAGCTATTGAACAAGATGGCCGATATGCACTTATAGGCAAGAAATAATTGCTAATAACACAAGCTGTCAATGACGGCCAAGTAGATTTAAACTAATGGACAATGGTGAACGATCTCGGATGTTACCAATTTATCACTTGTAGGACGTGGCGAGGCCTTCATTCTTTTCTTTACTCTCTCTAATATATAAATTACAAGAACTACTGTTACCTCTTATATCATCTGTTTGTTTTACGGATTATGTTGCGAGCGACATAATATTCAATCCGAAAAATACTGAAAGCTATTTCGCAAAGTTAGATACGGACTTATTTCCTTGGTTCCAATTTCCAAATCACGATAAATATTTTTGAGTAGTAGCCCAAGTTACCTGTTAAATTAAACGAACGTACTCTGACTTTACCATACTGGTTTAACGTAGTCAGAACACAAAACATCAAACACCGCAGACAAAAAATGTGCTTCTTGAAGAAAACTCGTCTGGAATAAACCGTCGACTTTGAAACAAGTTGGTAGCTACAGAGAATAATAGCAAAGACTTAATAATACGTGATTTTACTTAACATTCAAATAATACACAAGTCTCTCTCTGTCTTTCGTAGAGTTGAAATGAAGAAAAAAAAAATTGCAATATACAACGTGCTTTTTTATTATTACTGAGTCTGATACGTGTTATAATCAAAATTATGTGGCAATACGTGAGTTCTATTATTATATAGAGTTCATATAATTGCAAATTTGCGACATACAAAATTATAACTAGGTTTGACCAAAGTTGCATAAGCTCCAATGTCATCATGATTATCACAATGTCATCAACAGCCTTTTAATGTTCCCACTCCTGGGACTCAGGCCTCCTATCATAGAGAGAGAGTGGGTTTATAATACTAATAGTTCACCACGCAGGCCCAATGCGGATTCGTAGATGTCACATGTCTTCGAATTTTTGGTTCTAGGGCATGCCGGTTTCCTCACAAAATTTTCCTTCACAGTTTTGAGAGCAGTGGTGATGAAATAAATTACACAAAGTAAGACGCCTGCTCGGGTACCGGATTCGAACCCATGACTTACAACTCTTAAGTCGGGGCCGTAATCACTGCACCACTACGGTTCTGTAGCGGCACCGACGCCGCCACTTACGAACTAATGACATGACGACACACAAATCCTGCATCGCGCAAGAAAAGTTTTCGGCGCGATTAGATCACTTACAACAGTCCAACAACAACCGTTGGGCAGTTGCCCGGACCAGACACAACACCCGTCTAGTCGGAGGATCCTCCCTTTTCTATGGAGGTTTGTGGGACTTTACATCCTGTTCCACCTACCCCCAAAGTTCCATAATGTAACACACATTTTTAATAATTTAAGCATATAAAGCTATATAGTTTCCACTTACAAATCCTACAGCATAATAATAGTAAAATAGTTTATCATAAGCGTCGCATCGTCTCGCCGGCAATAGCCGAATGCAATAGAGCCTAATAAAAATTCAATTCTCGTAATATGTCCTGTCTCTATTTACTACCTTTAATGCCGCTGCACCGATGCATACGATGAATATCTAATGCCCTTTGTGATTGGACGTCGTTTTGTGCAAACTTGATTCTGTCTGGCTTGTACTGCGTACAATACGAGTACGTGTATGACAGTGCTTGGTAAAACAAAGGTGTTATTTTTGTATGACCTTGACCTTTGTCATTTGTTTTTGTTTTTTCGGCGTTCCATCATGCGTGCTGCATCACTAATTAGGCTTACTTGTACTTAAAGATACCAGATTTATTTAAACAAAACAAACAAATAAAAATCACAGAAATAACCGGCAAAAACTATGACCCTTGCTCAGTAGTGGGACAATATAAGTTAATATGAAAAACTGGACCACAAAAAAATATTCCTACACAGTTGTGGACTTGGAAATGTATGGTAGAAAATATACACATATTTGTTGGTTTCTAAACTTACTCAAGCATATCAAGTAAGTCTATTGCAGTACACGCACTGACCACATCCGCAATAAAGTTTTAAATATAGCTCTAGAATACAGAAATTATTTTATTACTGTAGGTACATCAACTAAAAGCTTGACGTACCTGTATACAAAATGTCGTCGCCGAACGGGCCTTCTTCCACCAGGTGAGCTCTCCAGCGAAGAAGACCAAGCATCAGACCTGGACAGCGCCGTGTTCCTCGCTTCCGTGCTTCTCGCACTTTCCAACAGGATCGCCGTGTACTTTGTTATCAACATCGTGCGCCACTGTTGCTTTATATTCACTTGTCACTGAGACACTGTGCTCATTTAATTCAACACTTTGAGATGCAAGTTGCTGCAGGATTACAATTTGAATTTTAACTTTTAAGTCTTCAGGCTCTATCTCACTTATTTGTTCAATTAACGCGTATATTTTAATGATAAAATGCCGCAATTTCAATTTCTCTATCATTCGTGTAACATCGGAAAGCAACAAGTGAACTGACTGTGCCGACATCCGCACCGTCACGGTATACTGACCACCAACCATCACACGTTATTATCCCTCCGACTAAACAACGGGATATTGTGAATTATGCGTGACACCCACGCGTAAAAGTCGGTAATACTAACGAGTTTCAAAGGACAAATAATTATGCATTACGATTCCGTGGAATTGCAAAGAACCGACAAATTAAAGGAAACTATCAATTCAATTATTCAACAATCAATTTAATTACTAGACCGTATTCCAAACGTTGAAATTGGAAGACGTAGTAAGGTATTTGATATCGCAAAACGTGTAATCGAGCTCAAATGGAGTTGGGCGGGACACATGGCAAGGTGAGGTGATGATAGGTGGAGTAGTATCCGAGTGGCATCCAAGGACTGGTAGAAGAAATGTTGGTCGTCCAGCGGCGAGATGGGCAGACGATATTGCTTCCATTGCGGAGCAAACCTGGATGAGGTTGGCGAAGGAGCGTGGTTATTGGGACAAAAAAGAGAGGCCTATGCTCAGCAGTGGTCGAAGTCGGACTGTGAATAATGATGATCAATTTAAGTACCCACATACAATGTCATTTTATCTGTGATGGACAGAAGTTGGTAAATATTTTGTTTCGATAATGTTATTGATCCAATGCTAATTCATCTACGGCTATAGATACGGCTGGTCTATATTAATAGAATAAAATAAATACTTCTATCCGTATTAAAACTCAGGCATTTAAAGGTACACGAAGCTATGCTATGCGGTCATTGCATATAAATCATCTCTACCTGCAGAATTACCTCAGTTGATACGTCCGCTATTATAACCTGGAATAGCTAGATGTATTGAAACCTCTTCATAATTACAAGTCATTATACCCACTAACATTCCAGAATTTGTAGACGCTGCAAGGCCAGACGGAAGACAAGACCGAAAGATAGCGTGGGTACAACTATAAATAAATATGCAGAAACTATTGGAAACATTGATGTGGCTAAAACCAGCCTTATAAAAAATATTGGAACAATTTTCAGATACCTATAGAAATAAAAATACTGTAACCTGTCATAGACATGAATGTAAATGTGCAAAGTGCCAAACCTGATAAATGCCCCTGAATTGTTTACTCAAGCCTACATAAGATCAATATCTGCAAAATTAAACGAGTCCATTTTACATAAAATAAACATTGAAATGAGTACTCAAGCGACTGATAATTGGGCAAATGAGGAAGCCATAAAAGAAATGAATATTCATAGCTATTTGCGAGTTGACTCTATCAGCTGTAAAGATAAAAAACTACAATATTGTATCGCTTGATTTCTCTTTATTCATTGTGCTGCGGTGGTATAACTAAAATGCCGTAATCTGACATCTGGTCGATTTTTTTTAAATATATTTCGATCAATAGATTTTTATTTTCTCAGTAATATAGCATCAAAAGTAAAAATCGACCAAATGTCGGATTACGGCATTTTAGTTATACCACGGTAGTGTGAAGCTCGTATCACCTTCAAACTAAATAACGTCATTACTGAATGAATTGTTTTTAATATCAACATGAGTGTTAATATACATATCTGGCTTTTAATTAGCAGGTAAGGTAATAAGAAAATCCAAACTAGAAATAGGCACTCATGCTTAAACCACAGCGAACTATTATTAACACCTAATCATAGTTATTGCTCATATGTTTGCAGAAAGCAAAATAAACGCAAGAGCAGCAAACGACGCAGTACTAAGACTACCACCAATTGTTGAAAGGGATACGGCAATTACTGAAGACGAAACGGACGGTGTCATTGAACCAGTATTCGATGAAACTCCACAAATAAACCTTGTATAGAAACATAGGAACAGTGTTTATTACATGTTAGAACGTATTTGGCTCAAGGATTAGTTATCAACGGATGTGTTTATACAAAACATTTATTCAGTTGATTGGAACACAAATTGCCGATAGAAGTTTGTTTGAAATTAAACGGACTGTTTTCCGAGCGAAAGATTCATGATAAGACTTACAAAACTATCCATTTTGTTTGCGCTCCATTCGCGGGAAACGGACATATTTTTGTCTCTTATTTTTGCCAAACGCTCGGAAAATCTATTCCTGTATACTGTGAAGTAATTGAATAAACAATTATCTTTTAGGTTTCCGCTCTAGCTAAACTTTGCAGCAGTTATTCTTTGCGAATAGTCCAACCATTATAATGAAAACAGCGATAACATTAGTTAACTTCATTATCACTACACCGCTTGACTATGACCTCCGAGAGATATAAGCTAATTATACGTCCAATTTCTATCTTAGGAACTGCATTTCACATAGTAATGACTGCCATAAATATCTTTCATGGTGCGTTAGCCTTACCGACGGGACCGTTGTTGGTACCGACTTATCTCCAAGATCAGCCGAAGATAATTGCAATAGCCTACTCGGCCGTAATACTGCTTATAAAGAAACTTATCAGGGATCAGAGGCTTATCTGTAGGGACCTTTCCTGTTGACGTTTGATACTTTCGAAGTTTAAGGGCGCTTGGTAGACGTTTAAAGGTCAGTAAAGGGCTGGGAATACATAGTTATAGTATGTTTTCTTATTGAAATTTCATGTACTTTCTAAAGATGAGCTAACAAGAAGTCGGTAAAAATGTCCATAAATAAAAATTATCAGGTTAAGAATTCAACA
This sequence comes from Orthosia gothica, assembly GCA_949775005.1. Taxonomy (NCBI): domain Eukaryota; kingdom Metazoa; phylum Arthropoda; class Insecta; order Lepidoptera; family Noctuidae; genus Orthosia; species Orthosia gothica. Next base: position 13,269,081 of record OX459044.1, read on the forward strand.
TGAAATACGATAAATTCACTTGAATAATAATGCTTAACATATTTCGCCACCCACGCACAAATTGAGATACATTTGATGCGAAAACAGTTTCTGTCTGTACCAAATTCCGTGACTATCGAATTCTCAGACTGTAATTTGACTAAATAGGCCTCAAGTTCGAGGGTATTACTTGATGCCGGCTAGACCATATATGGGATCAGAAACTAGAGAGCAATCACTACGTTTTTGTTGAGTGTTTCGCATTTTGATGTTGATATTCATGTTCGCACAGTCGAAAGAATTTCACTGCAGTTGCAATCCATTTTAAAGTACGGAACGCTTGGAAGATCGCATTCACATCCCTAATCTTCGTTTAAATTGGGATAAGCTGGCTATGAGTAACGTAACTGCATACTTAAGTACCAGAGTACAGCTAACTGTAATAAACCTTTATATGTTTGACCTCTTCTCAACTTCACGAGAATTATAAAAGAATATTGACAGATGTGCCAAATCTTCGCCGAAGACCAGATAATAAAGCTTAAGTCTGCCTTCATTGTTCTATTATTATGAAGAACAATCAAGAGAATGATTCTGCAACGCCCATAAATTAGAGTAGGGTAATATAGTTACTTCACGATCTTTAACTACATGTCTAGTAATTATGATGTAATGTTTGTTAGCAATAGCTATTAAATTCTTTCTCTTAGTTCGTTCAAAGTTTATGATTGTGTCACATTCAGTGGAGATATGAGATCGAAAACCAATTGTAACAAGAACTTATATCAGTTTAATTGGTAATTTACCTTTATTGATCGTAGAATTTATGGAAACAATTAATTGGTAAATGAAGTCTACAGCTAATTGAGTGTAAGCTTATATGACCATAAGTGTTTATAGTCTTGAAGAATTTCTATATTTTTTGTAAAGTCTATGAGCTTTTGTAATTAGTAGAAAGAGCGGAATAAAGAAGTGGTCAAAACTGTAAAATATTGCCGTAAAAGTTATTTTGTCAATAAGTATAACATATCACTGACATTTTGCGATTAAAAAGCGTTTCTAAAAGTAAGAAAGATTACTTGCAGTTGTGGTTAACATGAAAGCGAAGGCAAAATCAGTAAAAACGGTTGACTATCACAATATGATTCAAGTGCTGACAATAGTGACTCTAATCAAGTTCCCCGTACTTAGGTATGCAAGTCTAAACAATAATACTACTTAGAACTGATGATATGATGAACTAATGATAGCAAAATAACAGCTCATAATAAAATTCATAATCAGATAAATATAGAATGTTCGACATAAAAGTCGAAGGGCGCAGTGGAACAACCAATAAAGAAACAGTTATAGTTTATGATGAGGGTCAGCTCCAACAAGCACAAGAACTCTCAGATGAAATAAAGTCATTGTCAATTTGTCACAAGAAGGTAATGACTTCCTGGAAGCATACGTCCGCTGCATCTCGTAATTCTCAAAGATATGACTGTAGGCACATATTTGAAGCTTTTATACCTACTTAGCAAAATAGTAGGTGGCATTAATTTAACAACGAATTTATGCCTCCCAGACAAATTATTAGAGCTTGTGTTAATAATATAATCAGTCAGTAGGTGTCGATTAGGTCATTCGATTTAACAACATCGATCAGTTCTATTTAAACCATGTTTCCACGATTATGATTCAGCATTGTACCTATGATGATAATACTGTAGCAGTTGGTGTGACGAAATATGATGGTGGCACAGTTGTTACTTGTTTTCAAAAGGTCAGCGAACTTTAATTAAGCAAGATAGCGCTTGTATACCTAGACACATACATCAATTGAGTCCTAAACAGTAACATTTATAGCACACAATCACTAAAGCACGGTTGACACAAAACGCAGACGAAATTGGGAACACTCGGGATTTTAAATCGGTTCAGAAAGCACTTGTGCTAAGAGATGGGTGAGCACTGTTCACAATCGCGTCGGCAATAATTATATTTGCGGTATTTTCGCAGTGCGCGTCTGCGTCGCTATCCAATCGTCCGATCGGAAACATCGGCGCCGGCGCACTGCCTGCCTGCCTCGAGGAGCGGCGAGCGCGCGCGCCCTGCAGGACTACCGATCAGCGAACGGCCGACGGGTTTAATTTGAACTTGGAACTCTACATGCGGGATGCAATTTTGGACGTGTTTTTATTGGGCTTCGGTCACCGAGGCGACGGCCGTTAATTACTTGGAATACCACGAAAGGTGCATGCCCTTTTACCAAAACAGCCACTGTTTAGCTACCGTTTTTCTCTTCCAATTATTAATCGATTTTCTCTTAACTTAAATACCCATTCAATCCACCGAACATATTTCATTCTATTAAGTAGAAGATATTTAAATTTATTGAACCGTCTCCTGCGTTTTAAATAAAAATATGCCACCACAAAGTCGGCAAACCCTTTGATACTGTCGAAGAACATTCCTTTTCGCATCCATTTCTGCAATAAAAAGTACTGCAAGGGCCTTAAAAGGGAAGCGATCTCAAAAAATGTTATACAACTTTCCTTTTCAAAGGGATGGGGACGCATTATGTGGAATAAAGTTATCTGGACATAGCCTTTTATGGTACGCAATCGTGAGTCGTATAGCAAAAAAGGTCAGTTGAAACGAGTTGGTCATTACATAGAATGGGTCGCTAACGTCCGTATGAAAGTAAAATTTATTTACGGTCAGACACAATGTTTATTTCTATGCCAAATCTGGCTATTACATTAAGCGTGACTTTCGAAGACAGGGCATTTACATTAAATGATACTGTAGTTTTTCCCACTTTTAAGTAAAATGGTTTTTATCAAAATCTTATTTGGGGAAAGACTATTTTATTTTACGTTTATGGAATGCAGCCAAATGGTTTAATCCAAATATTGGGAGTAACAAAAACTTTGCCAACATCTCTAAAACTATTACATTTCCTCTAGAAATACTTTTGGAAATAGAGAACTTCGACTATCCACTACCGAAATTGGATGCACAAGACTTTACAGAACCTTTCCTGTAAAAGATTGTTCGAAGCTCATAATTATTAAGCCTGCAGCGAAAAATTAAAAGGAAACAATTAATTTGTTTCAACCATATCTCTGGACGGCGATTTTATGAAATTTATATCAGTTGTGCGTTAAAAAGCGTGCCTTTGAGACGTACAGGTTAATGAAGCTGGGCTATGAATACATATTGGTGCATTAAACAGTGCGAATGGTCTGCCCGGTGCATAATTAAATACGACACTGCCCCTTAAGACGCGCACTGAGGCAAATTATTTAGATCTAAGAACGTGATGGAGTAGAGATGTGTCTAATAGTTGTAGGAAGTAGAAAAGATATACTAATTTATGTGTGTATATAAAAAAGGTTTGGTACGTTCTGTGGCGTGTGTTTATGTATGCGTATTTTGCATTTTAAGTCGTTTTACTATATTATAGTAAAGATATTCAAGACAACAGGATTATACGCAAAAACTTGGTTGTTCGTTACAAAATTATCTTCATATTGTATATCTTTCCTTACTACCAGCATAACTCTGCCTAAGGCATTAAGTCCGCCATTGTACTGTTAGACATGAAGTTTAAATAAACAAATCTCTTTGCGTCTATAAATAAAATACATCTTTACTCACAACTTTATTTTTCTTTATGGATCTACATACCTGCTGCATCCTTCCCTAGAAAACTTAATTCAATATTTCTTCAGAAAAAGTCCAAAATTATATAGCCTTATAAAATCCTCGATTTTACATCGTTCTTAATTAATTTAGCATCGTAGGAGCCGTGAAATTGTTAGAGCGACGTAATTGGCTGTGATGGCGCGAAACGATTTTAAAGGGGCGTTCAACGCTCCGTGTGCATTGTACTACCGGCTTTATATAGATTTTTATGGAGATAAAAACCGTATTTTTAAAGCTAAAGGATTATTGGATAATTTAAGTGTAGATAGGAAATATGATAGCTGATACGATGGGACTTATTAAATAAATAAAATAAAAGGACAAAGATACACTTGAAAGATGAGCAGATTCATAGAAGGAACTTATTTTTTTTTAACTCAGTCCAACTCATTATTCCCAACTACTGCAACTCTTAAAAGTCAGAGTCATCATTGACGACCACCAAAAAGCGCCAAGGCACTGAAGCTCAGCGAGCCTCGGAGCAACTAAAACAATACACTCGTTTTGTTGGAGATTCATGTAAAAACACTATGATTGCTTCCAAGTAGCAACAGTTGGCTTAATATATACATAGCTTACAATCCTCCAAAAATACAATTTTAAAAGTTCAATCACACTACCTCGTTTACTATCAAACAATATTTGCACAACTGGCAAATAATTCGAACAAACACACTTGGTCTACTAACACCTTTTTACATAAACGCAAACAGGCGTCTCAAAAAAATATTTTTTTTGTTATAATTTACATATTTATACAAATTACAAAACATAATCTATCGACCTATCTACATAATTATACCAAAAAAATCGAGTCTCACCAACTCTTTCTAGGCAAGCGTTATCCTGGACTGTGTTCAAACGTAAGCTTTTTTTTACTAGGTACTCGTATATTAGCCTATACTGTCGCACTGCTGGGTAGAAGTTTCCCTTAAATCCTTCCAAAAATTCTTTTCCAATGCCACCGCGAACCAGCTCTTGAAGTAGTGATCTAGGTCGTCTCTGCACAGTCTGCACCTCTTTATGGGCCGGAATCGCCGCCGCCGTCCATCTACAGGCACTCAATTTGTGGAGACTTTTGCCCAGCGATCACTGTGCATGCGGCGACCCCATTTCGAAGCCTTTTTTTCCTACGTCTATGATCCCCCATTTAGAAAGATAAGCCTGTCAATTGTGAAACAAAGACATATACACAAACAGAAACGTTATACAGTACATCGTACAAAGATGCAGTAAAGAAACTAGTCTACATCACAGTCTACATGCTCCTCCGAGCAGGTCAAGGAAGTTTATACCAAACAAAAATGCAGTCTACAGCCAGTCTAAATATAAATAGTGCTGACTTCTATCTACGTAGATTACTACGAAGCTACATGACATCAACACGTGGGAAGGTAAGCAGAACTGGTGCAATTAACGCGATATAAATAAACACTGGGTATACACTTGGAATGCCTCTGTAATGGATTAAGTGCCTACTGATATATAGTTCCTTTAAAACTACGTGAGATGGCTGAGAGATAAGATAGAGTAACATAACTTGTATTCGTAAAGCCTGACGGAAAAACTTCAACATTTAGACTCATAAAAGTACATAACGTATAAAATACAGAACATTTTCATATTGAAACTGGTTTTTATTTTGAAAGAACTGAAGAGGAGTTAAAAAAGCTTGGAACAACTAAGGAGATAAGACGCATTTGCAATCTGATGAAAGATCTGAATTAGTCTCTCAGAGACACAAAGGTAGGATTTATCAAAACATCGCCACGCAAATTATATTTTACCGTAGTCGTACAAAACAATGAAACCAATAAAACTTGAAAACCGCCTTTAGAAGGAATTCATTACTTACATACGCTAGAACATTCTTTTTTACATAAAGCTATACTTAGGAAGAAACTACAGCCCAGTGCAACACAATAATATCTTACAAACCTAGAAAACACTGGTTATGAGTTTATGTCTAGAGGAAAGCCTAGAAGATATGTAATAAGAATGGTTAAATTTTGCTAAAGCACAATTACTAGTTATTTTGAACGAAATCTTTCAACAGTCCGGCAATCTATAAACATCGTACGAACATAAAATGCAACAAGAGACCTTCAAGAGAACCGACACTTTTCAAATTGACGAAGTGACATTTTGGTAGCGCATGTCAAATGCCATTATAGGGCCGGTTTCTGAGTTAAGTAAAGCAGCAATAATCAGTTGAGTATTGTCAAATAATTTTGGAAGCCGTTGAGTATTTTACGTTTCACAATTGAGAATGTACCTAGATCAGTTAAGTACCTACTTATGTATGGACCTGTCATTTCTTTTTCACCCTTACGTTCCATTTTACAAACGAAAAAGAGACATCACAAGATTGCATAAAATTAATTAATTTAAATTTTATACAGCTATAAAAAGTACGTAAGTATTATATTAAATCATCCAGAATTAAAAAAACTCAAGTTAATAAAGATATATTATAATCTATAATAACTTGTTTTTTCATATTTAAGCAACTTAAAAGATACCTATCTGAAATGTATACAACCTTATTATGAATCTATGAAATGGATCGTAGGTACTAGCTAATTACTTCAAGATTGTCATGGCAACCGTATTTATTTTGTCAATGATATCATATCGTAAGAAAATAATATACAAAATAATGTGTTATTGCCAAAATCAAGAATTGAAGCTTAAAATTACTAGAAGTAAATCTGTTTCGACCGAGCAGTGGCTGGATCTTGTGATACCTCATAGAACTACAGAATATTTTACTCAGAATTTCACAAGATCTCTCAAAAGGAACAGAACTGACACACACAGAATTTGTGTATCTGATTGCAATTGTGATTTACCAACAAATAACGACTGTGGAATTTGTGATGCGATTTTTAATGAGTGACCGGGTTTTCAAGATCAAAGGCTTTGCTAGCCATCGAAGAGCCGCCGAAATAAAACAATATAAGTCAGAATCGTTTCCATCGGTTATGTGTCGAATATTGTGAAGAAGGACTGTGTTGTAATTATGAAACGTGAACAATATAGTATATACCTACTTATTTTGTAAAATAATAAAGAAATGAGACAAATCCATGTTTTTTAATTTTTTGCAATTTTCGGTGCGAGAGTATTGTTTATAAACTTACACAAGTAAAATTTCAAAATTTAGAAAACCCCCGACACATTTATCTTGCGAAAACACCCCGATTCAAACAGTAAAACGCCCATAACTTTTGAACGGCTGAACCGATTTTATTCAAACATAGCTAAGAACACTTTCGACAAAATCACCTTTCAAACAAAATACTAAATCAAAATCGGTTCATCCGTTTAGGTGCTATGATGCCACAGGCAGACACACAGATACACAACAACACCCGTCAAACTTATAACACCCCTCTTTTTCCGGCGGGGGCTAATAATAATTACATATGCAATACTTATGAAAATGAACAAATAAAAGTAGGTATAAGTTTAATATTATTATTTAATGAATCAAATAATCTAATTATAATATTAATTTTAAAAAAATATTTATATCTAACTTAATTTAATTTCGATAGTACAATTTAATTTCATTTTATAATCTAATTTAATTTAAGTAGTTTGGTTGAATCATTTAATTGAAGAGCCACGCTAGTAATTGTTTTTTTTGCTAATTTACTTATATTATTTTTTATAATAACAATCCATTTTAGCCTTTTTATAACTATATCGTTTATAGAATTTCACTTTGTCTAGTCCCTCTGATTAACCTGCCTATTTCAACAAACATAAGTACTCTTTTTAAACCCCGCCGAAAAAAGAGGGGTGTTATAAGTTTCACGTGTGTTGCTATAAACGCCTAGCGCCTAAACGGATGAACCGATTTTGATTTATTTTTTTATGTTTTAAAGTTGATTTTGTCGAAAGTGTTCTTAGCTATGTTTGAATAAAATCGGTTAAGCCGTTCACAAGTAATGGGCGTTTTACTGTTTGAATCTGGGGGTTTTCGCAAGACAAATGGGCCGGGGTTTTTTAATTTTTACTTGTATTATGTCTACTTGTCAATGTCTCTTCATTAATGCCGTGAAACTTATAACACCCCTCTTTTTCCGGCGGGCGTTAAAAACTTTTTTAAATGATGGCATAATGTAATTTTACATAACATTACTTCAGTTTGATGACTACATTGTTCAAGATGATGAACTGGTATTAGAAAAAAAAACAATTATTAAACTGTGCCTCACGCTCAGTATATGCAACATTTTGCTGCAAGATAGCATTGTTATAAGATTTTACAACAGCTCTCTGTACGGAACCCTCGTTGTGCGAGTCCCAATCGTACTTAGCCGGTTTTTTTATTGTGTAAAATAACTTTCTACTAATGCCGACCTTGCTGCAAAATTTTGCATATTATTATGCTGAGCTTGAGGTACATTTTCATTATTTATTTCTTCTAATGCCAGTTCATCATCTTCAACAATGTACTCATCAAGTTGAAGAGCCATGTTATGTAAAACTACACAAGCCACAATCACTTTCAAAACTTTTGTAAGTTTCAGTTGCATTCCCGAATGTAGGCATGGAAATCTTCTTTTTAAAACACCAAAGCATCTTTCAATTGTGTTCCGTGTCGTTATATGGGCACTGTTGTATGCTTCTTCTGATAAAGTGGCAGGATTCAAAAATGGTGTCATAAGATAACTTAGGCATGGGTAACCACTATCCCCTAGAATAAGATATGACCCAAAATTTCCAGTTTCAAACTGAGCTGCAAGTGGAGAGTCATTCCAGATAGTAGTATCATGCACGGAGCCTGGCCACCGAGCAATGACACTTCTAATTCTTAAATTAGAGTCACAAATAGCTTGGACATTTATAGAAAAAAAGCCTTTTCTGTTCCTGTATAGCTCTGCTCTGTTCCCTCCTGTTGAATTAATTTTAATATGAGTGCAATCTACAGCACCCAAGACTCTAGGGAATCCAGCAATTTCGTGATGCCACTGATGGTCGTTCTTGAGCAGTAGGCATTCTAACATACTCCCGTCTTAAACTTGCTATTGCACTGGATATATTATTAACCACTCTACACACTGTCGCCTTGCTCACATGCATGGTGTCCCCCACAATCATTTGAAAGCTCCCAGTTGCATAATACCTGAGAGCTATCAATAGTTGCAACATGGGAGAAATGCAATCCCGTCGCTGGATGTTATTCTGTATTCTGGTTCGAATTTTGTTGTAAATAAAACGAACTGTAGTTTTGGTGAAGCGGAACCGGCTCTTGAATTGAGTGTCATTTAGTTCGGTGAACCAGTCAGGACAATTTCTTTGCACTCTTCTTCTACGCATCCGTCTTGGTTGAGGCAACTCCAAGGAAGATAAAGATGTGTCGTCGTCACTCATTATATATATTATTTATTTATTTCCGTGATTTGCTGGCTTAAACGCTGTTAAGCCAGCAATTGTCAACTGTGTTCTCAAGTACAATCAAATGTCACGTTGACAACGATTTGAGAACAGTTTGAGAATTCAAGAATAATCAAACGAGTTTTTCTCAGTTGTGAAACGCAAATGAACGTGAATGAAAGTTTTTTGTATGACATAAGGTATACTTTGGCATGACTTGACTACGTATACTCAAACCTTGCTCAGCATCGCAGAAAACTTAAAGTGGCAGATGATCAAGGGTGACAGATGCTTAAATCGAAATCAGCACGTTCTTAGCGTCGAAAACTTAATTCAGAAATCGGCCATAATGGCCGATTTCTGAATTAACATCTAAGACAACATTAAAGATAATTATGGATATTAGAAGTCCCTAGGAGCATAATATTTGTAGATATATGCATTGGTAGATACTTAATGGATGCATTTCATTATCTTCTACGTTAATCGTCAAGAAATTGACCGGCGAGTTATCTCAAGGATACGTATGAGTCATACGCGGTCACCGGAGCGCCTGTATTGACATAATTTAGTGTGAATGTTCACGGATGTATAGTATGTGCCTATTTGTTTATCTTCGTGTAGGAGCTGGATGATTTATAGAGCAATGTCCATATCAATAAAATTATTGTACCATTCGAAGTGTTCTGCAAATCAAGAAAACAACAAATAATTTTTCGGCTGATCATGTTCTGATTTTCAAATTAGATAGTTGGTTTTTTTACTACTTAGCCGATTGACCCAGATGCAGGGTAATGTTTGCAGTATAAGAACAAAAGAAGATAGAAGACATTTACATTTAAAATAAATAACCAATCAAAACGAAAATCATAAAAGAGTGAATACGGACCCTCCATACTTCATCAAAATACAAAACTTATTAGACTTTGCATTTGACATGTGCGCGCACGCATACAAATGCAATACATTATGGCGTAGTAAAATTTTCACTATCGTAGTTACCGGTTCATATATCTTTAATCAGCTTCATGGGTGGTCTAAGAAGACCAGACCGTTATTATAGAAGACTAGCTTTTGCCAGCGGCTTCGCCCGCGTGAAATCTTTTTTCTAATCCCAAGGGAACATTATGACGGGATGAAAAGTAGCCTATGTGCTATTCCAGATTATACTGTGTCTCTGTGCCAAATTTTATCCAGATCCGTTCAGCCGTCTTAGCATGATTGAGTAACAAACAAACATACATCCATCCAGACTTTCACATTCATAATATTAGTTTGACTAACTTCTGCCATCGGCCCTTGGGATAATTTTCGTCATTCGCACGGACGCCCGCGCGAAAATTATCAAAAGGACATATATCCAAAAAAGTAAAAATGTAATATCCTGTGGTAGTATCCCATGTGCTTGTTATTCCAGACCATCTATCCCTGTGCCAAATTTCATCTAGATACAGGTATAACAAAAAAGGTAAGAATTTAGTTTATACTAGCCGTTCAGCGGTTGGCGCGATTCAGTTACAAATATACATTCATCCATCCATACTTTCACATTTAAAATATTAGTAGGGCTGACTGGCGTTTTCGTTATCTCGTTTCGCTGATAGGTTATATTGAACAACAATTTAGCACTAGCACTAACTACGGTGCGAAATCGACAATCATGCGATGTGGTTAAGAAGAAATATGGTCTTTTGAAAATCTCTTGGAAATACCCTCTTAGGATCCCTTCTTCTTCCTTCAGTCATAGCATAATCATGGGTGATTTTAATACTTGTCTTCTGAAAAAAGATCATCGGTCTTCTTCTTTGACTAATATTTCAAATTCTAGTAATCTTTCCATTCTTCCGCTTAGTGCTACTCACCATTTTCCAAACTCTACTCCTTCACTTCTTGATTTGATTTTTGTTTCCTCGCCTGATCGCTTCGCTAAGCATGGCCAATGCTCAGCCGATGCCTTTTCTTATCATGATCTGATTTATCTCTCATACAAAATTCGCCCACCTAAGGCTAAACCCAAAATTCTTATGCAGCGCAATTTTGGTGGTATGAACGTTGACAGCCTTTGTGAGGATGCCGTCAACATAGATTGGTCTCTCCTGTTTGCGTCTACGTCAGTCGACGAGCAAGTAAGTTTTTTCACTGATAGACTTGTCGAGCTTTACGATGTTCACGCACCAGTACGAGCAGTTAAAGTCAGACATTTGCCCGCGCCGTGGTTGACAGATGACATTAAGAAGTTGATGAACAAAAAAGCGGCGGCGAAATCAAAATTTAAGCGACGGCCTACTGATGCCAATAGGGAAAAATATGCCTCCATTCGCAATCACTGCAATAAGGTGTGTAGGAATGCTAATCGCCAACACATTCATAACTCTGTCCTAAATGGGGACGCATCCAAAGTTTGGAATTTTCTTAGATCATTGGGGATCGGTAAAACTCGACAAGAGTCAATACCTAAAAATTTAGACATCGATTCAATGAATAAACACTTTACAGCTTCGTCCCATTTCGATAGGACAATAAAATTTAATACATTGGATTATCTTTCATCTCTTCCGAGCCCCAGTTATTCTCCATTTGTTTTTAGTCAATTCTCCGCATGTGATGTTAAGAAGAGCATACTATCGATTACTTCCAATGCAGTAGGAAGTGACTGTATCAGCCGTAAAATGATACTCCCTGTGCTGGACGTAATCCTTCCTGTCATCTGCCACATCCTCAACTTTTCTTCGTCCAGTGGTGTCTTTCCATGCTCATGGAAAGATGCTCAAATTATACCTTTACCAAAAAAGTCCAATCCCACATCCTTTTCAGAATACCGTCCAATATCCGTCCTACCATTCCTGTCCAAAGTCCTGGAACGTTTAATCCACGACCAAATTAGTACTTTTCTATCAAAAAATAATCTCCTCAATCCCTTCCAATCCGGCTTCCGTCCTGGTCACAGCACCACCACAGCTCTTCTCAATATTACGGATGATATAAGGTCAGCCATGGAAAGCAGTAATCTGACGGTATTAGCATTGCTAGATTTCAGTAATGCTTTTAATGCTGTCGATTTCGATGTTTTGCTTGGCATTCTATGCTCTCTTAATTTATCTCCATCGGTGATTGACTGGTTTCGTAGTTATCTGTTTGGTCGCCGGCAACGTATATGCATTTGAGAGACCTTGTCGTCCTGGTGTAGTACTTCTGCTGGGGTACCGCAGGGTGGCGTTTTATCCCCATTACTTTTCGCAGTTTTTATAAATTCAATCTCCAGTGAACTAACTTCTTCCTACCATCTTTATGCGGACGATCTACAAATTTATTCGCGAGCTCCTCTCGGACAACTGTCTGAGGCTATCGTAACAATAAATCGTGATCTGGCCCGCATATGCGAATGGAGCAAAAGGTATGGACTTGTGGTTAACCCCACAAAGACGCAGGTTATAGTGGTGGGCAGTTCTAGGATGGGTTCAAAAATCAACTGGACTACTCTTTCCCAAGTTGTTTTCGATAACTCAGTTATTCCGTTCTCCGAGAAAGTTAAAAACTTGGGGATATTCATTGATAGGAACTTCTCTTGGACTGCCCAACTGCAGGAGGTTAGCCGCAAGCTATTTGCATCTGCTGCAGCTCTGAGGAGACTGCGTAATTTTCTTCCGACTGCCACCAGGATTGCGCTTGCGCAATCTCTTCTTTTACCCATACTTGATTATGCTGATGCCAGCTATCTTGACCTTACTCAAGAACAACTCGATAAACTTGAGCGGCTTCAAAATGTTTGTATAAGGTTCATATTCGGTTTGCGCAAATATGACCATGTTTCCGAATTTCGTGTGAAGCTCAAGTGGTTGCCAATTCGCCTTCGCCGGAATGCTCATATTCTTTCCCTTTTATACAATGTGCTCTTTACTCCTTCCACCCCTTTTTACCTTAAGAAACGTTTTCAGTTTCTCCGCGATTCCCACACAATATTTCTTAGGTCATCAGACAACTTACGACTTCAAATTCCAACACATTGCACGACTTTTTTGGATAAATCCTTTACTGTCCAGGCTACTCGTCTGTGGAATTCATTGCCAGATCCAATCAAACGTGCTCAATCATTGCCTGTGTTCAAAAGACTCGTAATAGTACATTACAGCAGAATCCAGTAAGTAAGCCTTCCTGGCCGAGTATGAGTTAACCGGACCGAACCGCAGGTGAGGTCCGGTTATATACGAGGCCAGGATGGCTTTCTTACTGGTTGAGGTTTGTATAATGCTTTTCTCAAAAATGAAAGAAAGTTTAACAACAAATTCGTTTAATTAATATTGAAGGTTACATTCATATTAGGGCAATTACTGATAGATATTGTGATCGATTTACCGGGGGCATTTATATTTGTTTGTTGTACATCTTGATTAACGGACTCTTTAATCCAACATGATTTATAAACTGAAATGACTAAATACAAACATAAAATCCCACACTATACTTCTACAACATTACTAAGTACAAAACGCAACGTGCATACTTTTTCTGCGTCGCGTTATGTGTCACAGACCCATAAAAAAAAAAAAAAAAAAGTGTCACAGACAATAAAATGGATGTTTAAGGCTCCAAAATATATTATGTATCTCATAAAATGTCATACCAAAAAGAGATAGATATATATTTGGAGCCTCCCTCTAACCATGTTATAATGGCTAAACTCTAATCTGTGTCTGGTACTATGTTTTTTTTTTCTAAGCAGATCTAAAGAGGATGACCTAAACCGTGCGAAGCCATAAAAAAAAAAAGGGATGAAGGATGACCAAGTGTCCAGTAAGTAAATTACATACTTACTTACTGGACAGTAGGAGATTCCAAATTTAAAATCTCGCTTCTTACCGGACAGTTGTGAATAGTCTCCGGTAGAGTTCACTTTCTGGATACTTTTTAGAGATGTTATGTCAACATTACATACCATTTTTGAGAAAAGGAACATTACCTGTCACTGTCTTCGTCTTAGCGTGTTGATTTGTGATTGTGATTATAAATTGAGTCATTCATAATTTATTGTTATTGCCTATATTTAGTATTTATGTATATATTACGTAGCATATGTATTTATCTGTGTATCTATTATAATTATAGTATATAGACTATGTTAATGTCACACCAACGACAACCCCACTTCAAGTCCAGAAAATTACTGTCCATACCAGGTTGCCTGGAAGAGATCGCGCTATGCGATAAGGCCGCCCATTGTATTGGTATTAATTTTAAGTTTTTTTTTGTTATATTTGTATTTTAAGGTGTACAATAAAGCATATAATAAATAAATAAATAAATATGGGCAAAGAGCGCCGACTGCATTTCCTTAGTAGTCATAATTCGAGGTTTGGCTCTCGTCTATTTCCTCCTCCAATATTGGACCAATTTAAAAGATATTCCATAAACTGGAAAAGTGAGGTATATACTATGTCCCTATGTTTTTTTTTTATTTTTTTTTGTACACCTCGAATTATTACTTTTTATTTAGGAAATTCAGTCTATAAAGTAGGTAAATTATAATTTTGACTACGGCAAGCTCTCACAAGTCACAAGAGGACCAAGGCAACGTGACATTCTATCAAAAATGTCCAAAATGTATGGGATTGACAAGCATCAATGAAATGTCACGTGGTCCATTTTATAAATTTTGAACTTTTAATATTAATTCTGTCCGAAACCCAAGGTTGGGCAAAACTCATATGGAATTTTAAAAAGTTATAAATTCACATTCGGCTGCAAACTTTATAAAAAGAAAACGAATGACCCCAGTAGGTATGCGTAAATATTGTCCAAGACTAAACACTAATAAAAACTGTGGCCTTCAGAAAAATGAGATGATTCAACACTACGGCTGCTCTAGACTTTTATGGGCACTATCGAGTAGGTACTTATTTATAACAGTCGTAGCATAAATATGTAGGTGTATGTTTTTGTATTTGTACTGTCATATCGGTATTATAAAATCGTGATCCCAATTTTCATGGTCATTTCCATGGGCAGAAAATGCCAATTTGTTATTCCTCGCGTGCTTAAAACGACTGCGTGCTGCGTGCGTAAAAGGACTGTAAATCTACAACCACACCTCGTTTTATTAATTTAGAATTTAAAATAAGAGACTATCAAACTCTTCTTTAATTCCTAAGTTTGCCAGTTCTCCAGCTAAAGTCATTGAGGTATTAATGTACTATGGCTAAAGTAGACAAGTTCTTGAGTTCCCCATTTCCTATAATGTAACGACGTATTTCCTACCTATACATCTCCTTTATTTCAATCTATCTTAAATATATGAAGCCTACACATTACTATTCGTCACGGGAAGGTGAAGAGTAATGTCGGACTGCCACACTCTACAGACTATAAAACCATACGTTAGCTGACCACAGATTAAAAATATGGAGGGTGAACTCCGCTGGACACAATACCTCCACAATACTGGGCACCTGGTCTGTGCTATACCTTTATTATGTCCGAGGTAAACCTGGCAAGTCATAAGTGCCGCGTACATTAAATTAAATGCTTTAAGGGATTTCGTAATAATCACAGAAAAAATACTTACGTTGACTAATAAATTTTACCCGCGGCTTCGCCTCTTTGCGTGTATTTTTTTCGGAAAATAAATTAAAAAGTCTTAGCTTAATATCATTCAATTCCTTGCTATACTAAAACAAATAAAACAAAATAAAGAATATAAACAGCTAGTTTTTATCAAACCGACTGACTTCTGAAGAGGAATGCCTTCTTAGAATACCACCCGGAAAGTGCACAATACCGTAAAAGACGTGCGAAGCATGTTAAAATGTTAAATCAGATAGTCTTAAAATGATTACTAAAGCGTCTCATGATGAGTATTTTACTAAAACAAACTCCCACTCTATGACTAAATAAGTAAAAGGAGACCTTGTTATAAGAAATATAGTATTTCCTATTACTAAATTTGTTGTAAACAAGTTACGCCAGTAGTAAAACGATAAATATGGCCAATATAATAGAGATGATACAACCTCAATATATTGTTATGGATCATCAATAGTTTTTATGTATTTTATGTGAAATTAATATTCAAAGCTACAATTTAGGATGCATTGAAGAAATCCGCATAATTGAAGGTACTGAAGTAAGTATGAAAGTAGTTCCGTATTCTACTAGCCAAATCACTGCTTGATAGCCTGTCTGTCGGTCTTATCAGCTGTAAATGGCAAGTTGGAAACGACATCCCTTTATATAGCTCGTGATAAAGACTTTGCCACATAGAGGCCGCCGACCGACACTATGTACTAGCTTAAATATAAATTAACCTTCTTAGGTACCTAGGCGGGAGCATCAGACAAGTACTTATCTCCAAAATAATTCTTGTAATTTAGTTATTCCACATCAGCTGTTCTTACCTGAAACAAACAAAGAAAACTCATTAATGACAATCTAACCAAGTCTGTACTTAATTTTCTCGTATGGCAAATCCATACATAACCTACACGCAGCTAGGTTTAAGTAAAACAATAGTCAAGAATTCAAATAAATTAACCATCGCTTATAGACATGTTTGTAAACTGAAAGCTCAAAGCCGAATCATTCATTCATGCGCACTGAGCACATACACGTCTAAAACATAATATTATTATATAGGTAGGTATGTATATGAGAATAATATCATAACAATGGAACATTCACCACATTGAACAAAGGGGAGACGCACGAACGATTGACGCGTTGACTGATTATAGTGAAAACTATAATCCTGAGCCTGTCTGTCTCAACGCCCGTCTGTACTAATTATTCTAATAATCATTATGCGAAATTATGTTTTGATGTTTGTTTGTTTTGGTAAAACTGTGTTGGTTCTGCAGCTAATTGGCGATATATAGTAACCGAACTGAAACCAAATGTGTGAATAAAGGCAAATCTCATCAACTATAGAAATTAATTTTACTACTATTTTTCATCTCAGTATTCCCGTGGTATAATGCCCGAAGTCCACGCGGGCAAAGCCGCTGGCAGAAGCTATAGTAAATAAATAAGACAACATGCTGCTTTGAATACAGTAAGAACGTCAAATCCTCCAGCATGTACTGGGGCCACCTGCTGAATTGGTCCACTCTTTCTTATAGAGTCATGAATGATGTCCAAGCAGTGAGACAACACAGGGCTATTATACTGTCCTTATACTATAGTATAAACAGCTGTGAAAAGTGAGACGGAGAATACCTCTTGTTTTACCGAAAACTTTTATCCTAAAATACGAGGAACTGAAGAATTCGAATTTATTAAAGCTGCAGACTACGAAGTTAAAATAACAGTAAATTTATACTGAATGCTGAAAATATAACTCAAAACAATGTATCTGTATATTATAGCACTTTCTTTTAAAATAGCATGTCTCCCAACCATTTGTTAACTACGAGTAAATAAATTTGTAAATCATCTTTCAGAAAGGATTCTTAGTAAGGCACTTTATTGCCGCGTCTGACAAAGAAATTAAATTATTGTTAGCGATATCTTGATTAATTTGATTGTCTAGTGATATATTGCTCTAGTTTGAGCAGAATAATTCAATTAGAATGGTACAATTCTGTGATTTTTCACATTTGTACATTTCAGTTTATTAAAGACCAAAGAAATTATGGATATAGTTTTTGTTAAAGATGATGTGCTAGACTTGAATGGAGGCAAGCATTGACACGAAAGTGAAAAGATATATATGGAAAAAGAAGACAATGCTAGACTGAACTCAAATAAATTGAAGTAAGGCCTAAAGATGAAATAGTCAATTCAGCTAAATATATTCTGCTGTTGTCGTCATGTAATTTTGCGGACTGTTAAAAAGCTTAAAATTCTACATAAAACTTACATACTACAGTAATTGGATTATAGAATTCTTCATTTTTATGATTATTGCCTGTTTCTTGACACTTTATTTTTTGAAACTCATTTTCGTTGTTTCATTTTTCGTCCTACACTAACTCAAAAACGTATTCTTTATATTCTTCTAGAACCCATTAAAATGCGCCTACTACTACTTCTAGATGTTGTACGTCACTGTCAATAAGCATTACAAATGAATACCAAGTCGCGACAGTACTTACTGAATTTGATATACAATGTGTCCGGAATTATAGTTATAAGACTTTTACACTTTTAATACACTTCATTTTTACGATAAACACCGTGGGGTGTTTATCGTTAAAATGAAGTTCACTTCATTTAAGGGGTTTGCTCACATATTTATAGCATTTTCTAAAATTCTGCAAAAAATGTAAGGTAAAAATGCGCAGAGGTTCTTTAAGGCAACAATAAAAATAAAACTGATTGGCTTAGAGCTGTGATACTTATCTTATTGTAGAACAATTCAAAGACTTACAAAATATTATAGTTAAAGTTTAATTATTACAAGTCCGGACATATTGTATATTATGCATGCATAATAATGTAGGTACCAGTTATGTAAATCTTTGTAATCTGTTTTATAATCGCATCACACGTGAATAGGTAAGTAGAGCTCTATAAATAGGTCTGTTTATAAGCCAACTTAGCAACTTGAGAATCCCATAATTGTTTGCTTCGTAATACATCATCATCTAAGTCGAAAGACGACCACTGTTGCACATAAGGCCTCAAGCGTAGGCACATCGAGCGGTCCTCTACTTCTCGTATCCATTTGTGTCTCGCAACCTTTACCTAGTCATCCCATCTTCTGGTTATGATAGAATTATAAGCAACATTGTTTTCTGCTTATTTTGCAACTGCCATATAGCACTTGGATTAGTTACTTTAATTAAATATCTGATAAAGTGATCACTTTCACATTCAAAAACTTGACTAGTATAATAAACTTCTTGTTTTAGAGCTATTTCAAGGGTAGATTAATAGTAACCAAACCCACAATAGTTATTTATGCTACAAGTGCGGATTATAGGTGGTAGGTGATTTCCGATGAGTGGCATTTTTATTCACGAGCGAGCGAAGCGAGTGAGTGGATAAATCGACACAAGTTGGAAATCATCTTACGTACGTGTATCATACAACATTTTACTATGCATTGTGCGAGGAAATAAATAAATTAATAAAATGAAATTAATAAAATGGCGGGCTTATTCAAGCGCGTTCAGTATATCCACAGATTAACTAATAGTTCCTCGGGCATATCTACTGCGCATGTGCGAATAGTTGTCACATCGTAACGCAATAAGGCACGAGCAAAATATACGTTCTGCCAAACATATTTAAAGAATATTAAAAAATAATTTATTGATCAAAATCTAAATCTAGAGTAGGTAATTACAAACGCCTAAAATAAAGTATCAGTTTTATTTTACCTTTTATATGAATGATAATCTGTACATAATTAATTTTTAAAACTTTTCTCAAATAATAAAAACTCTATGCGTCGGGCAGAAGTTGGAGTTAAAATTAAAAAAATACAGGAAAGTAAAAAGCACTAGTGAAAAAAGTGACACTTTCCGCACAGTTTGGCTGCTTGGAAAACCGCTCTTTTCGAGGACATGCATTGTAAATTAATTTATTGATCAAAATCTAAATCTAGAGTAATTAAAAACGCCTTTAATTAAGTATTAATTTTATTTTACCTTTTATATGAATGATAATCTGTACTTAAGTAATTTGTAAAACTTTTCTCAAATAAAAATAACTCTATGCGTCGGGCTGACGTTGGAGTTAAATAAGCACTAGTTAAAAAAAAACTTAATACAAAAAATCAAAAAACCCGACTGCTTCAAAAGCGAACTAAAAGTCGTAAACAAGGAAAAAATCATGCTGTGCAGGCGGAGGATACATATTCGCGGGCTGGCGGACCAAAATCTGGTGTATCCTCCGCCTGCACAGCATGATTTTTTCCTTGTTTACGACTTTTTAGTTCGCTTTTGAAGCAGTCGGGTTTTTTGATTTTTTGAATTAAGTTTTTTTTTTATAACTTTTTAGTTAGTTTTTTTCGAATTACTTACATTTAAACATATAAGTGTTATATATTTTTGAAATCACCTCTTAAAACTCTTTATTTTGATACCCCACACTACGGGTTTGGAAGAAAAAAATAATTTGGACCACCACAATATGGCACCCAAAATCCGCCATTTTTCTATTATCCAATTTTAATGTTGCCTATGACACTCGCAGGGTTAAGACGCATCGATTGACGTATGAACCATCAAAATCTGCCAACGCGTTTGGTCTCTGGAACGCCACATAGGAACAAACATACATACATACATACATACTTACATACATACATACATAGACTGATAAACACATTACCCTCCTTCGGCAGTCGGGTAAAAAGTGACACTTTCCGCACGGTTTGGCTGCTTGGAAAACGCTCTTTTCGAGGACATGCATTGTAAAATTAATGTTCACCGAACGCTCTATACTACACTAAGCCCAGGTGTCTGGAAAGACATTATTGACAAGTCAAAAATTAAATCATCAAGTGAGGCGATTGGCTGTTGAATATTCATCCAACATCAGCTAATGCGTTTGACAATTTGTCACATTAATTCAAAGACATTATCGACGAGTCAAAAATTAAACGCTAGCATCACGAGATACGATTGTATGTTGAAAATTCATCCAACATCAGCTAACATGCGTTTGATAATGTGTCACATTCATTTTGCGATTATTTGCATTGCAGACAATGGGCCTTATATTGGGTCATAGTGTTGCCGTAGGGTGCGCCAAAGTTCACCTAAATTTTGAACTCCGATAATTGGAAATCCGAAAATGTTCTTCCTAACATATTTCATCCTAACAATCACAATTCCTAATTACTCTGTCTCTAATGTGCATTATTCCGAAGCATTAAACTTCATAATGTCAGTAGCAATAAACATCTATTATACTTTTATTTGTTTTCCTATATTTTCTCAACATAACCATCTTTTACACTATTATTCAAAGTCATATCTTTTTTGTTTAGATTTATTTTTATTCATAATAATCAGTATTATAAACATACATTTTGCGTAACTTTATTTTCACTTAACATGGCTTTAATTTTCACATAACTCTAATTTTATTTTTAGCGGTCTGTACCTGCAAAGATATCCATAGGTTAGGTTAGGTTAGAACTGTGACCAACCGCGCGCGAGCCGAGCGAGCGAAGCGAGCGGTGCCGCGGCAGCGGCCGGCGAGCGCTACCTCGAAATTGGCCGCGAAATTGTTCTAAGTATTTTTTTCATAGTGCCCCCAAGACGACACTCTGACCTAAATTTTATTCATTTAAGACAAAAATCAGTGAAACGACCTTTAATCATTCTAAACAGTTGGTTTTTTAGACATAATTACCCACATATATTTTTTATTTCACTTGGTAAATGTTTCTTTCTAAATATGAGTGAAAATATTATGGTAATTATGTTTAGGGATAAAAGCGTTATGATAAAAAACAGTAGGAGTTTAAATATATTTACATTAATGATATTATTAATTACAATTTTCGGAAACATGAGTGTTATGAACATCGCCGGTAGCACTACAAATAGTATGAATGAAAACTTTAGGATGTAAAATTTTAGGAAGAGTGATCATTCGGATTACAAATCGTTAGGAAAAACAATTTCGGGTAAAGAACTTTAGGTGAGCCAATATGGACCCGTTGCCGTAGCTGAATAATATTTAAAAACTGTATTTGCTGTCAACACGCAAAAAAAAAGAAATGGGCGTTAATATCTTGGTACTTAAGTCAAAACTTAATTAGTTATACTTATAACACATCTAATATTAATAAAAACATTCTAACCACGCGTATAATATCGAACTTATACCAAAGATAAACGCAATTAATTATTACTTATACGAACTAATATCGTGGAACATTATCGTTAACAGAACAAATAACGAAAGTTTTCGCGATAACAGAGCGTAAGTTTATTCGATACGGCGAGTAAGTTTTAGACAGTTAATCGATGGTTTTGTGGTGCAAAAAAGTTATAGTGGTGTTCCTAAGCTGGAATAGGTAAAGCAAAGTCAGCATAAAAAGTTGTTGTTATAGTTCAAAAATTTAAAAGATATTGCCGAATTAAAATTATTTTAATTGTGATTGTACTTTTTTAGGGTTCCGTACCCAAAGGGTAAAAACTGGACCTTATAACGAAGACTCCACGATCCGTCTGTCTGTCTGTCCGTCTGTCACCAGGTTGTATCTCATGAACCGTGATAGCTAGACACAGATGATGTATATCCGTTGCCGCTATACCAACTAAAACAGAATAAAATAAATATTTAAGTGGAGCTCTCATACAACAAACGTGATTTATTTTCCGTTTTTTTGCGATGTTGGTTCGGAACCCTTCGTACGCGAGTCCGACTCGCACTTGGCCGGTTTTTTACTATTCTTCTCTTTTATTTACCCTGTGTTTGTTGCTGTTCTGTTGTGTTTGTGTCAAATAAATGTTTTCTATTTTATTCTTTTCTGAATGCTTATTTAATAATAATAAAAAAAAAATTTGGTTGTAATAATTATGTTTTATGTTACAAGTAGCTATTGTCCGCTATGCTCCCGTAGACTATCACATAAGAGTGAAAAAGCGGACTATAATATTCAGGACTTTTTTTGTAGCTTTCTATCAGAGAAATTATTTTCATATTCGGATCGGTACCTTAAAGATTACCTATAAAAAAATTATTACCTGTGATAGTATAGGTTATAAAAAAGTACCTGATATTGAAATTCGTTGAAAATGTTCAAAGCTGGAGCACAGCTCAGCAGCTTTTATGCTTACTGTACCAGTTTAGAGTAATTGTGAGGTAGTATTAAATTACGTTATTACTCGGTATGCTAATGGAGTCTGGTTATTATGCAAAATGTGTGGTCTAGTGTAAGTGTGTAGTAATATAAATTCAGAAGTTAGTTCGAGCTTATTACTGATATAATTTATGTTTATGGTTATTTCAATTGAAGCATGATAATAAGTGGAGTTTATTTTTATATTTCGAAATTAGATATTAGAGATGTGCCGACTACTACTTTGGCTGACTAGCCGATTAATCGGTTGTAAAAAGGCCGACTAGTGGTAGTGGGCCGAGTATATTCCGCAATTGTTTTGACGTTTCGTTTACGTTTCGATTCGCGCGCAAGTCGCAATCGCCGCCGCCACCTGCCAGCGTTTCGGAACATGTATTTTTTACGTCGCATTGTTTCTTGATTTTTGCTTTTGCACGGGTCCTAACGGTGTTTCTATGTTAAAAAAATAAAGACAATACAGAGTAATCAGTGCCTAATGATAATTTTTCATGGTGGGCAGAGATAAACAGCAAATACTATAGAAGCCGGATAGTCGGCGATCTTTGCCGAATAGTCGCAGAGTACGAAAGTGGCCGAATAGTCGACTTTACCAACTAGTCGGAACATCCCTATAAATTATGCATGTATTCCCACAATACGCCTGATAAGTTTGGTTTGGTTTGGTTTGTTTGTTTGCAAGGCTTGTGCCATTATCCAGGCACAAATCCAGACTCGGGGCTATAATATTTTTGTCAGACCCGCAGGACCTCAAGCTCAGAAGTACCTTTACAACCACTAGACTTTCGAAATTTTAAAACACACAAAATATTGCATCATTGCATCATAGCGTAAAATTCGTTTACAATTACTTATATTGCAAACAATAAAACATAAGTTCAAAGCCCAGATGAAATAAAAAGAGAAAGCAAACAAAGGCACAGGGCGCCCTGCCTACCCCGCTACTCCACTGTTGTGATTAATTTCCTCGACAATCAACGTAGACACATGATGGACATCACTCTGGTTTAGAGCTAGGGTTGTCAGTCAGTGAAAATGCGAGCTGTAGCGCAGATAACTAACAAATTTTCTTGTACTTATTAAAAATAAAACTTCGCCTTCATAGACAACAGGAGACAAGGGTTTGCGCTGAAAACGATCACTTATAACTTGATCAAGATAACTGAGCATCCCAAATCTCAAACGATTCTCTCTCGCGTATCCGCGCGGCGCCCTGCATTCACTTCGTGTGCCAATAGCGGGAGTCGAACGTTAGAGTAAAATTTACATTTCGTGTGCTCAGTTATTAGGACCGAGCTATAGCAACCTTCTAGGGGACCAACACATAATGATATAATAATAAATAATAATAATAAAACCTTTATTACATGCATTAATTGTTAAGTTATAACATAGTAATTAATAAAACAGCCTATTACATTCAGAACCGTACAAAGTCATATAAACATAATTACTTAGAACACTTAATAACATATTTTTGTTTATTAATTAAAGTATTTAGATATTTAATTAATTATTAAATGTATTCTATTATTAAATTTTTTATATCATTAAAAGTATTCTATTATTTAACTTATTCCATTATTTAATTTATTCTATTATTACATTCATTCTAATAGTTAATTTATTCTATTACTAAATTCATTCCATTATTAAATTTATTTATTGTTATATATTTATAACTATTAATTTCTGCTGCATGCAGCTGACGCAGAGGTCTCCCCCAACTTCTCCCATTCTTTCCTGTCCCATGCCTTTCTCCACCACATGCTTGTGTGCTTCGATATGTCATCTATCCATCTTGTTTTCGGTCTGCCAACTCTCCTCATCCTATCTCTTGGAACCCATTCTGTGGCCAACTTTGCCCATCTTCCACTTGCCATCCTGCTGACGTGGCCAGCCCAGTTCCACTTTAGTCTTTTTGCTGTTTTAACCACGTCTTCCACTCCTGTTGTCGATCTAAGGTCAGTATTTCTGATCCGGTCTATTCGCTTAACTCCAATCATAGATCGCTCCATGGCTCTTTGACAAGTGCTTAATTTGTCTTCCTGTTTATTTGTGAGGCTCCAAGTCTGGGCTCCATAAGTGAGGGTTGGCAGTATAGCTGAGTTGAAGACTGCTTTCTTCAGCTCAATCGATAATTCACTTTTCATAATATACTTCAGACTCCAGTACTTCCTCCAAGCTTTAGCTATTCTGTGTTCAATTTCTTTGCTCTGTCGGTTTTGGAAGGATACAAGTTGTCCTAGGTAGATATAGTCTTTCACATAATCTATATTATCGCCGTCGACCACCATCTGATTTACATAATTTTACATTTGGTTTTGTTCATCGATAGGCCGGCAGGTTCACAGGCCGTGCGGAACTGGACTATCATCTGTTGTAAGTCCTCGTGTGTTTCTGAAAATATTATAACATCGTCCGCGAATCTTAAGTTGTTGAGGTACTCTCCATTTATTTTTATACCTTTTGTGGCCCAGTCCAGTCGTCTAAATACAGACTCTAGCACGGCATTGAAGAGTATCGGTGAGACTGGGTCACCCTGTTTTACTCCTTTCTGTAGAGGAAATGGTACTCCCATTTTATCAGTTTTAACAGCTGCGTTGCTGTTTTTGTATATACTCTTCACTATATTTATGACTTTTTTATCATTAAGACCTTGTGATTCTAGACTGTTGAAGAGGAATTCGTGGTCTACTGAATCAAAAGCTTTAGAAAAATCGATGAAAGCTAAGTAGATTATATACTTGTATTCATTAGCCTTTTCTATTATTTGATTTACAGTGTGCAAGTGATCAGTTGTGCTATATTGTGGTCTAAATCCAGCCTGTTCAGGAGGCTGTTCGTCTTCTAAGGTCTTTTGTAGCCTTCCTCTTATTAAAGTCATAAACAGTTTGTACATACATGACGATAGACTGATGGGTCTGTAGTTGTCAATATTTGCTTTGCTTCCCTTTTTGTGCAGTATAGCTATATTTGACGTGAGCCATTGCGTAGGAATTTTCTCTTCGGTTACAATTTTATTAAATATAGTTTGTATATGTTCAAGAAGGTTATCATCTGAGTATTTTATAATTTCGTTGCATATACCGTCGGGTCCCATTGCTTTCTCATTTTTCAGCTTCCTTGCAGCCGATCGTACCTCATCCAATAGGAATGGTTCCCATGTTGTATCTTCTTTTGGGTTATATTTAGTAATGTCATGATTGTTATTATTGTAAAGATTTTTATAGAATTTGGTGGCAATTGTAACTATATCTTTCCGATTGTGTTTGATTTTTCCCTTGTTCTCCAAATTTAGAATTAATTCCTTTCCTATAGTATTGGTGTTTTGAGCTTTCCTTATTGAGCAGCTTTGCTTTAGTAATTATTCTATTTTTGCCATTCTACTGTTTTCTATATCTATTTTTTTCAATTTTCTAAGTCTTCTCTTTATTGCTCTCAGTTTATTATCTTCTGATCTACTTCTATTTTCTGAAGACTCTAGCTGTAGTTTAAGGTTCAGGAATCTTTTTGTTTGCTCACTATATATATTCACTTCTTTTTGTTCTTCTACTAATGCTTCTTCCATTGCTGATTTTAATGCATTTTCCAGTTTATCGTATTCTATCTGTAGTGTGTCTGATACGTCTAGTCTTGTGGTTAAATCTTGTCCCTGTTTATGAGTAATTGCTGGTATTGGTTTATTTATGTCTATTTTTAGGGATTTTGAGCTCTTGTTCAACTTTCTTCGCTTTTTTGGCACTTCCAGTATCATCTCTACAGGTCTGTGGTCTGAATTAAATTGAATTTGTCTTATAGTAGATATGTTGTGTACATTGACTTTATTAGGTATTAGGAAGTAGTCTATCTGGGTTTTGTCTTTATTGTTTGGGTGTTTCTAGGTCCATCTTCTGTTGAGTTTGCATTTGTAAAATGTGTTTCCTATCTTTAGGTTAAGCGTCTGCACCAACTCTAACAGTTGTCCTCCTCTAGGGTTTCTTCTGCCGTAGTTGTATTTTCCCAGGTTGAAATCTTCGCCAGGTTTTCTTTCTCCTACTTGACTGTTGAAGTCGCCCATTGTGTATTTATAGTCGCTTTTTGATTCGCAGTATGAATCTTCGATGTCCTTCAAACAGCGTTGTATATCTGGGTCCAGAGCATCTGTATTAGTCGGTGCATATACTTGAATGAATGTGTATGAGTTCTTGTTTAATGCAAGGTCCAAGCTTATCACCCTTTCTGAAGTGTGTTTTATTTTTGTGACGTTGCTTTTTACGTCCTTGTTGATGAGGAAACCCACTCCATGCGTTCCTTGTTTCACGCCATAGTAGTAAAAAAGGTTACCTGACTTTAATTCTATAAGACTTTCTCCCTCTCGTCGTACTTCCGATAGGCCTATAATGTGCCACTTCATATTCCTTATACTCAGTTCAAGCTCCTGCAATTTATGATCTTCCATAAGGGTTCGAACATTGCATGTCCATATGTAGAGGTAGTTGCGGGTATCTCTGCTTAATCCTTCTGTTGGGGGGGGGGGTCAACACATAATGATGACGCTTGAATCTTTTGCATCCGATTATTATGTAGTTTTGGCCATGACTCTGCTAGTAGCTGTAATACTAGAAACGATAAAAGTTTATTCTATGTTTTCCTTAAGATGCCATTATAGCTCAATTAAAGAAAAATAAATTTTAACATTATTGCTAAGTAAAATCATATCAGCACTTTTTATTTCATCAGATTAACACTTTTCAACATAAGTATAATTGGTACCTAACCTACAAAGCTGGGTGACTTTAATGAGGTTGTATGTTTTGATTGAGAACCATTTGTTCTTAAATACATGATGAAGGGTAACTACATACAGACACAGGAAATAATAATATATAATATTTAACTTTAACGACATAAACAAATATCTAGGTTATTACAGATTCCAATATGACTGTGAGTCAATCCTATGACTCAAATTTAACATTTAAAATTATATGACCTCTGACAATAAGTCAGCGTTTTGTATTATGATGTTTAACTGTATGTTAGCTAAGGTTTTTTCTACAAGATCTTAACAACTTCGGTATTTAACAACAAAGTTTTAAGAAATCAATTCCAAAATTATCTTCTTTGATGTCAAAAATGTTGGGTAGCTTTCTCAAATACGATTGTCTCAAATATCGTATAACATTTTCAAACATTTAACTTATTCCATAAATACCATGAAAACAATGAACCATAACAATATCTTAAAGCAATCGTTCACATGTACCTACCTAGAGAATAACTCACACCTCTATTAAAATATTTAAACTTGTTTCACATCATCAGCCTATTAATGTTCCCACTGCTGGGACACAGGCCTCCTCTCTATGAGAGGGAATGGGCCGTAATCCACCACGCGGGCCCAGTGCGGGTTGGTGGATGTCACATTTCTTCGAAGTTTTGGTTCTAGGAGATGCCGGTTTCCTCACGATGTTTTCCTTCACCGTTTTGAGAGCAGTGGTGAAGAAAATAATTTACACAAAGTAAGTAGTGTTTGAGAGTCCATTAAAACTCACAATGCTATTATTGACTAGGACCATATTCGTTAGTGACACCCCTGAGTGGAGTCAGTATATGAATAAGCCATAAAGGCTGGTCTGTACCGGCGCGAAATACTATGTTGTACCAAATGGACGGCAGCTTGGGACTTAAGGTAACTATGTATGAGGTAAATGGGTACTAGTGTAATGATTATTTTCTGGATTAAATTAATAAGCAGGTAGCAGCTGTGAGGGAAATGGCAGAAAGATCAGAGTGCCGATATCAAACAGATGTTGTGGAAATTGGATTGTTTACCGGTTTTCTATTAATATTGTCTCATGTTGGCGAATTGGCACATAGTTTGTGTTAGAGTTCATATGTTGTTTGCATCCGTATTCTGAAGTACAAATAGGTGCAAAGAAAATTATGTGTAGACACGGCAAAGTATTGTGTGTTATATATATATAATGCAGAAAGCATTCTTCTCTCGTACTTCATCATCAAAGTCAAAGTCAAATATATTTATTCAACTAGGCCAATAAACGGCACTTATGAACGTCAAATAAATTAAAATTTACAAGTAAGAAAAACCGGCCAAGTGCAGTAGGACTCGCGCACGAAGGGTTCCGTACCATTTTCGCAAAAAAATCAAGTTTGTTGTATGGGATATTCTGTTTTTAGTATTTGTTGTTATAGCGGCAACATAAATACATCATCTATGAAAATTCTATCACGGTTCACGAGATACAGCCTGGTGACAGACAGACAGACGGACCGCGGAGTCTTAGTAATAGGGTCCGCTTTTTACCGTTTGGGTACGGAACCCTAAAAATCATCATCATCATCAGTCTATTAATATTCCCACTGCTGGGACGCTGGCCTCCTCTCTGTGGGAGAGGGGATGGGCCTTAATCCACCACTCGGGCCCTTTGTGGGTTGGTGGATGTCTTCGAATTTTTGGTTCTAGGACATGCCGGTTTCTCCACGATGTTTTCCTTCACCGTTTTGAGAGCAGTCGTGATTAAGTAACTTACACAAAGTAAAGCGTCTGCCTGGGTTCGAACTCACGAACTACGACACGTAAGTCGGGGCCGTTACCACTGGGCTACCACTGCTCTCTCATATTTAACACGTTCAAATCCAAGCCACAATATTATCTCAGTGCCAAGCGACGTCAGAAACTTGTCAAAATGTGGGTAAACTAGATGTGTTTTTGTAATTTTAATGATGGCGACCGAGATGTTTATGTGAACGTTTTAATGGAAACTATCCCTCTAATCTAAAAAAAAACTATTGACAGACAGTAAGTATGATGATTTAAGGTGAACGCGCAACTAGACGCACCGCACTCGCTGCATGCGCCGCAGTCATCGCATTTTCTCTTGGCCCCGCGCTATCCGCGCCGAACGCGCCGCACGCATTTTATCCACTTCTGTATATCTTGAACTATATTTTCATACGGATACGGATCATGTTGCCGCGCCGCCCGCATCGCCCGCCTAGTCTGATGACGTCATCAGCACGCGCTGGTGGAATCCGTATACCTACAGCATTTTGCTGAAATGCGGCTAGTGCGGCTCGTGCGGCGCGGATAGGTGCGCGAGGCTGCATACGATTTCATATAAAGATTTATAAAATGCGATGACTGCGGCGCGTGCGGCGAGTGCGGTGCGTCTAGGTGCGCGTTCACCTTAAATGTCTGCCTGATTTCAAGTTAATATTGGATTGATTAGGATGCATAAATCAATAAGATTTATTTTTACTACAGAGGAAATCGTATCGTCGTTATTGGAAAACCTTCGCACAATGTTGCAACTTAGTGAAGTAATATATCGGTGAAGGTAGGCCATATATTGGAAATTATGTGTTAATATTGAACAACTGCAATGTTCTATCACCTATCATGCTGCTTACCTACCGCTGCTAACGCAACATGAATGCATTGACGCCGATCATCGGTAATTAACTATAATTAATTAATGTGTGTTAATAGACGTTATTGATTTCCCTTGAGGAGGTTTATAACTACTTAATAGATGTTAGTAGCTCGAATACTGATTGATATGGATAACACCATGATCTATGACTCAGGTGTAGACGGATTACATAATTTAATATAGATTAAGTACATATAATATACGTAATTATACAGGTAGTCTAAAATTAAAATAGGTCACTTTACATCATAATTACCATTCTTGAAAAAGTCGAGACACATATAAGAGAGTCAAACCCAAATCTTTACTTATTTGTAACTTTTCAGGCAATGAGTCCAGTCAACCTACCTTAGTGTGTTGGTGTTTCGTTTTTAGGGTTCCGAAGTCAACAAGGAACCCTTATAGTTTCGCTATGTCCATCTATCCGTCCGCAGCTTAGCTCAGAGACTTAGTACTAGAAAACTATAATCTGGCATGGTTATACATATTAATAATTCCGACTAAGAGGAAAACAACACACAGAACAACACAGACGAAAAGTGAGGATGTTTTTTTCTTGTCTTTCCCATGTTGTGGGATATCGTTGGATAGGCCATTCAAAAATATTACGTGTATTTTAAAACCATTGTTTGATTCAGAGATCCGTTTGCGTATTAAGCTTTAAATTGAAATCTTTTATTGAGTCAAGTATTCAGACCCCCCGCCCCCGCCAGCGAAATGGTTGCTTTTAGCTATATGTAAAAATTCACGGTAGTTATCACAGCTAAGTAGGCTTTACAAGTTTATGGGTAATAGTCGACCAACTTATAAAATTTACTTGGAGCAGTAAATTATTAAGATGACGTTGTTAGCTGTGTAAAACAGATAGTAAATATTTGCTTATGAACCATGTAAAAATATACAAAAATAAAATAATAACATCCCTAATAATAATGATTTCTAAATGAATAATGTTTAAGCTCGAATAACGCATTGGAGTGGGTAGAGTCGTTGGCATTACCTACCGATATATCGATAGATACCAGATTTCTTAATTCTACCCGCGGTGGTACTCAAATAGATAAAAATGTTCGAACTTCACTTGTGAAGTTGGATTTTATAACTCCTTCTTCAGTTACCAGCGTCCTTTGTAGACCAGTTTTTAGACGTTGTGAGCCGCTGAAACCGTTTTAATTTTCATGTAAAAAAAAAAACCCTCTTCTTAGTCCGCATTAGTATGCAACTACGAAACCATATTAACGCGCGTGGCCCGACACGCACTTAGCCGGTTTTTTTTCTTTAATACGCATTGTAATAAAAAGTCACTTTTATAAATAACTTTTATACTAGGGCATTGTTAGTTTTATAAATACAAAAGGTTGAAGAAACAACGTTTTTGAACATCTTTGTAAATATTTTGAAATTTTATAACAAGGAAGCCACTGATTGTATTTTTTTTTAGTATGTTCTGTTTATATTTTTTTACTGGCCCGAATTGTCCAAAAGACCTCCCTAAATGCTTCCAGTTCTCTCGATTTTGTGCTTCTTGTCGCCAATTTTCGAGTTAGCTATTTCTATCTATCTAGTTTTATTTATTTATTTACTGTGCAAGCGCGAGCGAAGCGTCTCCGTTTCAGCTTGGGCAAAAATTATTTCGTATGCCCGGATGTCCAGTTGATCTCCAGGTCGCATTGCTCAACCGATTCTCGTAAAATTTTGTTAGCAGGTTTGATAATTATATGGAATTTTATGTCGATCCTATTTTTTGAAATTTAATATTTTGGCGGAGCCATTTTGAAAAATTCAAAAAGACAGAATTGCGAGGTTTACTGCTCACAGAGCCACTAGTGTTAGACACTTTTTGGGTAGCTTAAATTAAAACAAGGAATACTCCAATATTTTATGTAACATTATTTTAGAACTGACTTTATTAGATTATTGACGTTGTGTATGAGAGTTTAAATGTTTGTAAACGCACCCACGATACAGGAAGAAATTCCTAGTGTGGGGGCAAAGATTTAACACAAAATCTTGAATAGTTATCTTTAGTAAACATAGTTTATGCGAGTTTAAAAGATCAACTTCGACATCAGCCAGTTGCAACTTTGTTAGAACTAAGATGTTATCGATTTATTTCAAGTTTAAAGATATTCCAGTAACCAGACACCTCTTCCCACCACCTCCACCTGCTTACTGATTTACATTTGTTTTCTAATTATATTCTTTCTTTCACCACAACTTTATAGAAAACCAATTATTACGACACGTTGCTGACAATGGCAACAAATATAATCCAATCCCAATCCACATACTCATTTAGATCTCCATGTTCTCAGACGTATTCAATACGACCCGCCCTTTTCTCGTACTTGCTCGTGTGTAATTGAAAACCTACTCATTGTAGAATAACGCCACAGGAAAGAGAGATGCAGAAGGTTCACTAATAACCAAGCTATGATAACAAACCACAGACGCCACAGATACAGTATACCTGCGAGTAATTATCGATAAAGTATAATTTAGCTTTAGCTTTGCAAATTAGAACTGTAGTCCGTTCACTTTGAGGTTGCTTTTGAATTTGCAAAATTGAGGGCTCTTTGTGCACGACCAACACACATGACGCAACCTTTAAGTGCGTTTGACAATGATTTTAACTTCGCCATTGAATCAATTTCAGTAGATTGTTAAATATTGATCACATTTACAAGTTTTGTTGAAGATATATCTTTACTTTTTGTTATTATTATCATAACCGTACCATTCATTGGTACCTACTTATTAGATAGGATGTTTTTAGATCAAGGATCACACTAGGAATCAAGTTTGTCGTAACCCCGTTTTTAAGATCCCCGCAGATTATTATAGACGGTTTTTTTGTAACCCACTGATAAAAAAGCTCGCAGCTCATTTTTATAACGTGTTTCTTCTGAATTCCTCTTTCTAGTGACAACAGTCTGAAGAAACGAAGGAAGTTAATCCATTTCATCGTTGTTTGCAGAAGAGACTCAGCATACGACTTACGGCATGCTTATTAGTGTGCGAATGTTTCTTCGTACATTTTCTACCTTTGTGAGTTTGTGACGTCTTGTTAGGCTGCTGGCAAATAAAAAAGATTGACATGATTAGCATTTACTGTTACTGTGTTTTGCTTGCGAAGTATGGCAACACTGCAACTTTTTGCATACGGTCGCGCTTGAGAAGCGAACTTAACTAAGGGGAACGGTGTATTATTGAGTTATCTTGTGGTCATAAATTAATCAACATGTAGTTACTTTTTACCGATTGTTAAATATTGTAACATAACATCACGCTCGTATTCTCCGAAGGGGTAAACTGAGGTGTAGGTATCTAGGTACTTATAATAGTACACCCACATTTCAGAGTGAGCCAGCATCCATAGTCCTGAGAAATCCCTAATAATCCTAAATCTTATTGACGGCAGTATTGTCGTTGACTCTTCCGGACCTAACTACTTACCGGATTGGGTCTGGATCCCTACACGTTGAGCTTCTGTGAACGCAACTCCAACGTAGCACTCAGAACCCATTGCTATTAAATAAAAACCGGCCAAGTGCAAGCCTGACTCGCGCACATAGGGTTCCGCATAAACAGCTACATTCGCCAAAGTAAATAGGTAAAATTACTAACGTTCATGAGTAATGAGAGCACCGAACATTGCTCTTACGAAGGGACACAATTAACTTTGCCGTTCGAAAACTGTTGTCCCCATACATCAAAATTTTAACTTTGCCGAGTACATTTTATAAGTTGCTATGACTATTACTCGTAAACTTGTAAAGCCTACTTAGCTGTGATAGTTTTCCTTTTAATTTCGTTATACGTATATACTACAGCCATGATTTTTTTCACATATCCAAAAGTAACCATTTATCTGGCAGAGTGGGGGGAACACTTGAGTCTGAACAAAAATTTGTCATTTAAAGTTTAATTTTACACTTCCCTGAATCTCCACTTTACGTTTACAGGAGGTACCTACCCTAAAAAATATATTTTTCAATATTTAATTTTACCACTTTGCCGAAGTGATTAATATGTATATCCATGTCAAATTATAGCTTTCCAGTACAAAGAGTCTCTAAGCTAAACTGCCGACAGACGGACGAACGGACAGACGGACATGGCGCAACTATAAAGAATAAAAACCGGCCGAGTACGAGTTGGACTCGCGCACGAAGGGTTCCGTGCCACTATCGCAAGAAACGGCAAAAATAATCACGTTTGTTGTATGAGAGCGCCACTTAAATATTTTTTTATTCGGTTTTTAGTATTTTTTGTTACAGCGGCAACAGAAATACATCATCTGTGAAAATTTCAACTGTCTAGCTATCATGGTTCATGAGATACAGCCTGGTGACAGACAGGCAGACGGACAGTGGAGTCTTAGTCCCGTTTGACTCTTTGGGTACGGAACCCTCAAAAAGAAAACTACTTATTGTAGATAAATAATAAAAATAAACATCATACAAATTCCAAAGCAGTATCAACAAGTAATCTATCACACCATAAAAGGAATTGAACGAAGATTTAAAGAAATAAATCTCAAATGTTTGCCATAACTAACTGAGTCGTGGGAGGAACCAAGATAAATTGCGATTACATTATTATCTTAATCTAACCGAATAATAAAATAATGTTTACGGTCATACTAAATTGTTTAACTTTACTTAGCAATCGTGTTTTAAATCTAAATTAGAAATCTTATCAATAAATTAAATTGAATTACATAGACGTAAGCTAAGTTTACTTTTTATCTTACAAGTTACAACTCTAATAAGGTTTAAGATGTGGGTTGGCACTTACATATTAGGTTTTGGTAGAATGCTTTTCTTCTCCGTCAGTAGGTAAATAAATCTAATCGAATAAAACTAGCCTATATGTACGTATATGCGAACTGCAGTGCCAAAGCGTTCCTCCATTTGCACACCATTCTGTTCTAAGCGGACCAGTCCTTTCGGTAGGACTCGAACTCATCCAGCTACCACGATGTGACTGGCGTTTATTGGAACGACACGAGTATTGGTAGTTCTTTTAGCCAATTTGGCATCTGACATGCGACATACTACATGTTCGGCCCAAATCCAATTGAATATTAACTCAAATGAAGAATATTGTTACAAGATAGGACAACGCCATCTAGTGACGGTTAGAAGAACTAGTAGCGCCATTTAGTATCGAATAGTAGAACTAACGTAACTAATCTTCTCGAAAGCTTGTGTGCCAAACATTCTGGCAGTTTCTAGTCGCTTCGGGAACAATGAGTTTGAAATTCGATTGTTCTGGAAGATTCTGGAATTATCTAGAACAGTATGGAACGTTCTAGAAACATCTTCCGTGCTATATAAAGAGCGGTCGGGTTCGTCGTGGGGTAGTTTCCGCTGTTTCGATTTGGAAGCGACACAGAGTTATCGGATAAGGAATATAGTGCGAAGTAATAGAATTGTTTAAGGAGTGTTTTTGTAATAAAGTGTAATTAATTGAAGTCTGCTGTTTAAATAATTTATCCCTGAACCCTAGCTCGTAACAATATGAAAGTACTTCTACGATTCAAGCACGCAACCACAGACACAACTCAGTAATACAAACTCGGAAAGCAACTATTACTACTAACTAACTTAGAAATCTCAAATAAATAAAATGATTACATAAAGGTGGGCTTCATTTAGATAGAACAGTAAAATGTAACTAGTAGAACATAATCATAACAATGATAATAAAACTAAACGACTACGGAACCAATTATTCGCAATAGTTAACGTTACGAGTGTGTAACAACATTAGACTTATTATGTAAATGTATTCGCTTTAGGGTATTTCAATTATCACGCGTATTGTGAGGGAAATGAGCACATGGATAAAGTCAAGCTGGAAGTATAAAACACTGAGCATCTAGAAGTGAAAGATCGAACTAAAAGCTTGATCGAAGTTGCAACTCAAGTTTTTATTAACTATACCTTTAAAGTGAAGGCATAATTAAAGTAAAAGATATAAAACAACGCTCAAGCAGCTACTTTCGAAATATAATATACATATTTTTTTTTTATAAATTGCTAAGTGTCACAAACAGCTTTTGCAAGAGCATTCGATTGATTCGATTCAGCCCTGTTCAAACGTAAGCTATTTCCATATAAAAATAGCGTGGTACAGTAACAACAGTTTTTATATTATTTATAGACTCGTGATTGACCAATATTTCACCTGAAAGTTTGATAGGCAAATAATGAAATGATTCACGATTTACCTTGCTTGCCTAGAAGTAAACCATTCACTTTTGACTTATCTGTACAGTATAATTACCCAAAGGTCCCTGCTTAGTTATGAAACTACCAAAAGGAGCATAGTTGAAGTTCGTAATAATTCAAGCTTTTATAACCCTAGCAGACAAATTCACGAATTAATCTTAATAACAAAATTGCCAGCATTTTAGCCAGTCTAACGAACTCCTAAACTTGGTCACTAAGCAAATAGTTTCAAGTACATAAATTGTCTCTTCTATCGAAACACTGAGGGATCAGTAGGTTTACCAACAATTTAAGTTATTTAGGACCAGACCCGTTGTAAATCTTAATCGCTGTCCGTGGAAAGTTTGGAGCAATGACTCGAGAAGAGACTGTCCGAGTCGCCGCACATAAATCGTGGTATCTGCGGTCCGCTGAAACTACAATATGGGACAGTTTTAAACAACTTTGGGTGTTTATTCTTCTTCACTATTTTGTTGTTGAAAAGACTTACGTTGTTTTTCAAGTTTGCTTATTTCTCTTCTTTTACCAAGTAAAGACCTAACTGTTAGTTATTGGTTATTAAGATGCCAACTAAATGACTATTCTCAAAATCATGTTGCAAATAATTTACTTTCACCTAGATCATTTTGGTCACGTCGCGCGTGGCTTGCAAACGATGTTAACCTCAGCTGACTGACGACCAACAGCCTGACCATTCTTGCCAGTCTAAATGATTCATGTTGTTGACGAATAGCAGCGACATCCGCACAGAAGCAGATTCTGTGGTCACCTGACCACCTCTCGGTCATGGTAAATGGAAGAGCCAAATACTTATTCACAAAGGAGATAAGTGAATTACTTTTATGTGTACCTAAACTTGTCAGATCAGAGCAAATCTCTGGAGTAGTAAAATTGAAATTGTATACATACATACAAATTCTAAGAGAGCATTGGTGGCCCAGTGGTATCGGCCGCGACTTACAAAATGTAGGTCGTAGGTTCGAGCCCAGGCAGGTGCTTTACTTTGTGTAAATTATTTCACACTACTCTCAAAAAAAAAAAGGAAAACATCGTGAGGAAACCGGCATGTACTAGAACCAAAAAATCGAAGACATGTGACATCCACCAACCCACACTGGGCCCGCGTGGTGGATTACGGCCCATTCCCTCTCACAGAGAGGAGGCCTGTGTCCCAGCAGTGGGAACATTAATAGGCTGATGATGATGATGATACAGATGCTATTCAGACTTAACTCTCATCTCTACATTGTAACCAACACATTTTTATAGCCACTCAAAAGTACTAGAGCACCATCTAATAAGACAAATGGATACGACTACATAGTAACTTAACGTCATTTACAAAGTTACGTGCAACCTAATTACGCAGGGCCTGTGTCCACAGAGTATAAAGATGCCTCGGCAGCCACTGCTAGTGATGTCACTGTCAATGCTTTTCGTAAAAACGTGGCGCATCTGTGGGTATCACCGTTTACACGTAGAAATTAACAGTATGTGACAATTCTTTGATGGCTGTGACAGCTGAAACTTATGCTAAGCGCACATTACGCCGGTTCGAAAGTTTACTTGTAATGGCGGAGAGCAGTGGTCGCCTTCTGGAAATGCCCCTGAGTAGGCCGTAGTTCCTAACATAGGCAGGCGCTTTACTTTGTGCAGGTAATTTATTACATCACCACTGCTCTCAAAACGGTGAAAGAAAACATCGTAAGAAAACCGGCATTTCTCAGAACCACGAATTCGAAGACGTGTAACATCCAAAACCCGCACTATGGCCCGCGTGGTGAACTACGGCCTCTCTCTTCCACAGAGAAGGCCCGTAACCTATGTTACTATCAGCAGTGCAGCAATGTAAATTAGGTACAGGCTGATTATGCTACTGTCATTTCTAGTTTTTGCCAGCCACACATGACTGTTCCTAAATTACCCAGGGCTGAAAAAGTTTTAATTTTTCCTAAAATACCCTACATTTAGTGTTAAGGGTCCTCCAGCGCGGCGATTCCGTACTCTGTGACTGTGCCAAACGGAAACGTACTTGAAACTTTGTTGTTTTAATTAATTAAGCGAGACAATATATTGCAGCGACATATTCAACGGTTGTTGCTGTTTCGCGGCTTTTAAAGGGACGTTAGCGTTTTGTTCCATCCATAGCTAACGGGAAAAGTTTAAATGAATTAACAAATAAGTTCACATCTGAAGTCTGTTAGCGTTAACTAAACGTGTCATGTAACAAAGGATGTGGTTTCAAAGTTGTCAAAACAATGGGTATTCAACTACAATATTTTAGGAACTGTTTTGCGTTCATTGTTCTATCTTACTTGTGGAGATAATGTAACGTGCTGAATCAAATTATACTGATACGAAAAATCCAAAAGAACACTATGTAATTTGACTTAGTATATTCCAACAGACATGCTGTAACCGATGCAAAAAGAAACACAGTAGAAGACCAAATCGAATCAATATTTGGAAGCGACAGTATTCTGAATCAAAGCAACTCTTGAAAGCCAGAACCACTGAACATTTTTTGATCTCACGAAATCTAATGGATTAGCAGCCCAACAATAAAAATAGATAAAACACCAAAGAAATATGGAGTCAGTAACTTAACACGTCGAGTCTTCTTAAACAAATAAGCCAGCGTTGGCAACTCTCGTACAGCCTAGAATTAAGTAAATGTCCTCGCGACCGCCAACTTTGTGGACACCGTACTGCATATCAATGGCTAAAACCGTTCCATTGTTTTGTTATGAAGCTAACTCTTGTTTATATTATAAATTGTGACCTCAATTTGGTGAATATCATTTGAATGTATGGAAACTATTGTCTAAGATACACAGGTCTGTAGTTGCTAGGACCTAAAGTTTGGAGACTGGTTTTCCCTTATGAGCTCAACGGTCGTAATTAGGAAACAATTGATTTTCTATTGTTTCACGACCGACGACCAACGACATGTAAACTTACTAATAAGTACTTTCAATGAGCTTGTAATTTAACATTGAATACTTATTTTTCAGGAATTTACAATACGATGGAGTTAATGGACGTACCATTCTTTTCCACCAATTCTAACTTTATTCTATAAGCACTAATCGCCTGCTAAGCTTTTTTGTAATAGCCAACCTATCATAGATTTTTTGCAAGAAGAAAATCATTATTCGGCAACTATCCCTAGCCGATAAAACCTCAAAAAGTAATCCTAACATAATTGCATCGCGTGATCTACAGCTTTTAACAAATATGAATCAATAGTGTAATACGAAGAGGCAGGCAGGTGCCAAGGGTCGTGCGATATTGAGACATAAATCCGGC
The DNA here is from genome assembly GCA_949775005.1 of Orthosia gothica. Classification (NCBI taxonomy): domain Eukaryota; kingdom Metazoa; phylum Arthropoda; class Insecta; order Lepidoptera; family Noctuidae; genus Orthosia; species Orthosia gothica. Next base: position 13,308,884 of record OX459044.1, read on the forward strand.
CCAGCACTTTTGTTAAGCTGTTATTTAATATTTACGATCTTAGACCATATGCGGAAAGGGCTATAAAGTGTATTTTGTGGGTTGGTTATGGGAGCAATGGTTTTGTGAAGACGGTGGCAAGAAAAAGGGGATAAAATTGTTAAAGAATTGATTGAAACGGCAGAATCACTGCAGCAATTACAACCAAGACTTTTTTTAAATTGTATGTATTTGTTTAATCAACTCTGCTAAGCACTAAATTCTGGAATATTGGGCTCTTAATTCACATTTCAAAGATTATTTGAACTGATCTAAATTTGATGCCAGTATATGGGCGCGGTTTTAAATTTCTGAGGCATTCCACTCGATTGTTGAAATTTTTATTATTACACATTTTGGTGCAATGAAACTGTAAAAACGTACAAAAAAATACTTTAAAACAAATCGTCACTGTAATTAAAGACAAAAATTCACGAACCGAGTAAACCCTTTTACCTGCAAGTCGCTGCTAATAATATGCTTCTATCGCCGTGGAACGGAACCGAACGCGATCGATGAATAAAAAATAATAAGAAAATCAGACGAAAAATGCTAGTTACGTCAGCACAGTTTCTTTGTATGGTTGAGCCATCTGTATGCTAGTATTACATTATCTGTGGCGATAGGAACTTCATGTTTCCGTCTTGGATTTCTGTGGACTCTAATTCATGGTAGGTTGCTTGGATGGAAAATATTTGCTACATTCAATAATCATTTACTTTCCGCTGGTACAGAATATTATTACTGAAAACATGCTGGCACATGAAGCACCCAGAGGGCAGAGCGCACTTCACGTATCTTTACAACAGGTGAAAAAAAACAATAGTAAAAGTTACTATTGTTTTTTTTTCATCTGTGGTGCATAAACACTTCTTTCACTAACTATTGCAAGACATGGTGACTGTGATGAATGTAGCTTTTAAGTTAAAAGGGATGAGTATAAATGTGAACAAGACTAAGGTAATGGTTTTTGAAAGAGAAGACTATGTATCGAAGTGTGAAGTGAAAATAAATGATAAGAGTGTGGAGCAAGTGAACGAGTTTTTATATCTGGGCAGTATGTTCACAAGGGATCGAAAGATTGAAGAGGATGTGGAAAGGAGAGTGAATGCAGGGAATAAAGTGAATGGTGCTATACATGCAGTTGTGACCAGCAAGTCGATGTCTCCGGAAGCTCGACTCGCCGTTCACAACAGCGTGCTGGTACCTACACTTATGTATGGAAGTGAAGGTTGGGTATGGCTAAAAAGACATGAAAGTAGGATTAATGCAGTAGAAATGCGCTCCTTGTGGAGTATGTGTGGTGTAACTTTAAATGATAGATTGAGGAATGAGGTAATAAGACAACGTTGTGGTTTAAAAGAAGATGTAGTGACTAAAATTGAAAAGAGTATGATAAGATGGTTTGGCCATGTTGAGAGGATGAATGAAAGGAGATTAACGAAAGGTATTTACAAGGCAGACGTGAAAGGAAACGCCGGGAGGGGACGCCTTAGAAAGACATATTTAGACCTTATAGGTGATGTTCTTCAGAAAGGCCAAGTGCGCAGTACCTATAACCGGCGTGTGTGTGTATGACTAGATGTATGAATGTGTGTGAAGCAAAAGAAGTATGTAGGGATCGTAGCAGGTGGCGTTCTGTAGTTTCTGCCTACCCCCATGGGAAAAAGGCGTGAGTTTATGTATGTATGTATGTTATTACATTCATAAATCATAAGTGATTTCTTTACTGAGTCCTTATCTACTTATGCATAAGTAGATAAGGGGGGATTTTGGGGGCCGAATCACCCACGTCCGTAGGTGTGTACCCCTTTTTTGATTCCCTACACGTGCTCCCAGGGTGGTGCAAATCAGGTGACACTAACTGGTGGTAGGCTTCGGCCGAAGGCTTGTGACCACCCACCGGGCAAAGACGTACCGCCAAGCGGCCTAGCCGTGTTCCGGTACGATGCTCGGTGTAGCCAACTAGAGGAGTTGGGTCGAGATAGCTGTTCCACTGCAGGCTGATCAGTCTGACGCGCGCTGTTAGGGATGTATCGGGAGACTAGTCGCGGAGTGTAGCGGGATCCGAGGCACGGTGCACCGCTGGCCGACCGCAGGTAGTTGGGGGCCCAAGTAGTGTGCCAGCCACACACGAAAGGCTGCCCCGCCAACTGTCGAAAAATCCCGGAATGCACCGTCGTGCTGGTTGGCGACCAGACGGGAGAGCCCGATGGACATTCCGGGGGGGCTCGGGCGTCCCCGCAGTCTCCAGACTAGTGCCCCAATGATGCTGTCCTTTCAGTGCGTGTCTGTAGGTTAGCAGCGTGATACCTCGTCTCACTTCCTACTCCTCTACTCCATTCGCTCTTTTATATGATGAATAGGAAAAAGAATACTGGAGCTAAACAGCGGCTGCACCCCCTCCCCCACAAAGTGCACCTCACTAATATTCGAGGTCTGCACTCAAATATCACTGCAGTCCACTACCATCTGGAGGCAGAGGAACCAGCGCTCTTTTTCCTTACGGAGGCGCTGATAGCGAATCCGTCAGACGTGTCGTACTTGTCTTACCCAGGGTTCACCCTGGAGCACAATTTTAGACCACGGGCGGGCGTATGTATGTATGCCCGTGACGACATTTGCTATCGGCGTCTCCGTAACCTTGAGGACTCCAGATTATCAACGCTCTGGGCTCTGGTGGACACAGGTTTGGATAAAGTTATCTACGCCTGTGTCTACCGTTCGCACAGTGGAGATCAGGAGACATCCAGGCTCACAGAGTACCTCAGTGAGGCGGCTGATGCGGCACAGCAGCGGTACCCTTCCGCCCAATTAGTGTTACTGGGGGACTTTAATGCCCACCACCAGGAGTGGCTCTTCCCATACCAGTGCACTGACCATGCTGGACGGGAGATGCGTAAGCTTGCGCTTGCGCTAAACCTCACCCAGCTGGTCCAGGGGGCAACGAGGGTACCGGATGTTGATTCGCACACAGCGAATTGCTTGGACCTTCTGCTGACAACAGATCCGGATAGATACTCTGTGTCGATAGCTTCACCTTTGGGTAGTTCCGACCACTGTCTGGTGCAGTCTGTGTCCGTCTATTCCCCGCCCGATCCCAGCCCAAGAGGCACCCCGGCGGGTTTGGCGGTACAGGTCGGCAGATTGGGATGGTATGCGATCATTCTTCGCATGCTATCCTTGGCAGCCTACTTGCTTTTTTTCGACTGATCCATCGTCGTGCGCAGACGCCGTGACCGATGTGTTGCGTCAGGGAATGGAGTACTACATTCCGTTCTCTGACGTAACAATGTCCAGCGTTGACCGGCCATGGTTTGGCGCCGAATGTAGGCGCGCTGACGCGCTTAAACACGAGGCGTACCTGGCTTGGGTCGAAGTTCGATCGCGCAAGGCGAGTGACGTGGCTCGGAAGAAGAAGGCCTTCAACAGGGCTGCCAAGTCCTGCAAGCTGGTGTTGCGAAGGGCTCGGTTCGATCACATTGGCCGAATAGGGGCCAAACTTGCTCACCGTCGACCACATCATCGCTTACCATCAGGTGAGATAGTGGTCAAGCGCGATAAAATAAAAAAAATAAATAAAAAAATCAATCTTGGAATAAACTTGCCTCAATATTGATATTATAGGTACTTGGCAATCATAACTAACCCTATCCTAAGTTTACTATACGCGTGTACTCTTTACCGTTTATTTTCACAAAACTTTTGTATATCTTTAATAATTTAAAGGTCCTTATTGTCAGTGAACTGCACTAGCTGACAGTAAAGTGCACCATGAGGGGGCACTTATCTGATAGTTGAGCGTGGCTTCTCCGAGAGCGAGCAAAGAGGTGGGAAATAAAAGAAGAGTTGCTTTTATTTTGAGAAAAACGCTGAACTTGTACTGGCATATCTGTCAGTAGGTAAATAAACACATGTAAAAGTTAGGAAAGTTTTTGTATACATGCCCAACAGTATTTGCAATTTATTAAAAAAAAAACATTTGTAATTGTTTTAAATATTTATTTTGCATTGAAATATCTGTATCTATATCATTTAAATCACAGAAATTGAGAAGAGCACCTAAAAAAGAATCATAAGTTATCCTACCGACTTACATTTACTTCAAAAATCCAATTAATGCTTGAACCGTGACATTATCAAGTTAACTAAACCGGAACAACCTCATTTCCTTTCAATCCTACACTACTACCTTGTCTATACCACACAACTATTGCCCCATCACCATAGCAACAGAACCACAACAACTAAAACAACACTTTATCTCTTCCTCTCTCACATCTAACACTTTTTATCAGACAAGCTATGATGCCGTCCTATACCTAGAGTGTCATTAAGTAACAAAATCATATTTTGAGTTACAGACGAACAAAAAAAAACCGCGATAGAAAATCGATGGTTCTTATCAATTATTTTATTTTATTTGGAAAACTTACAGCAAATAACAAAAATGCTTGGTCTAAAAAAAAAAAAAAATGTATATATAATAATAATATTTTATATTAAAATTATAAAATCATTTGCAGTGTCGGCAATAGAACTAACTGCGCACTTTGAAATAGGCACATTTTTCATTTTTTTTACCATGTCTGCTTAAAACTTATATGGCACATTTTTAGTGTAAATGATAAGAATCATCATTGTTAATATATAAAAAAACATTGGTTTGTGCAGGTGTATTCATAAAATTTGGGCGTTTTTATTTTTAATTCGGAGTCTTTTGATAGTAGAATATATTGCATTGCAATATATATTGTATCTGAATAGACAGATCGATTGTTTTTTTTTTGCTGATTACGAAGGCATTAAAAACTCAAAATCGTTCAAATGTCATATAGTGGCACTCTAGGTATAGGACGGCAGCATAGTTAAGCCATTCCATCCCCCATCACTTTTTCATAGGCTCGACTATTTCACAGCAAAGTTATGAAGGATCACATCTCATTCCGATGGCATTTTGATTTATGCACTCAATTATACGGAACCCTGCTGCGACTTGGGTTCCTTACCTTCAGTTTTCGCTTATTTTAAGGAAAACCACAGAATTATGGGCCTTTGTGCAGTTTCTGAAGGGTTTCATTTTGTTATTAAAAGGGATTCAGTTTCATTGAGTGTGTTTTTTGTGAAGTAAAAAAGATTTGGTGGAACTTTTGAGTTTTGATTTGAATAGAGAAAAGTAAACAGATTTAACAGAGGTTTTAAACAAATTAGCTTGATATTGAACCTCCTTTTGAACAGTTGTGTTTAAAATATATATATATATATTGAATCAATAATAAATATATATTTATTTCAAACCGTTTAACCAAGACGTTACTAAGGAGTATGCTTTTAAAGTAGGCCCTTAAGTCAAGAGTGAATAGATTACTTCTAGGCAAGCGTGCTACACCATCGACCACATAATCACTTACCATCAGGTGAGATAGTGGCCAAGCGCGAGCCTATCTATAATAAAAAAAAAGAAATAAAAAGCAACGGTTATTCCATTTACTTTCAAATCACAATATTTTCTTTTTTCTAAAGTGCATCATATCACACAGTCATAAAAACTAAACACATATCAAATAATAACGAAGTATGGTTTTATGGTAACAATGGAATACCATTAAACAAACCTTATTAAAACCATTACTCAGTTATTGATCACATTTATCTAATTCAAATAATGAAGCCCAACCTATCATTCCTACCTCAAGATAAAATGACTCCTATTCTCTTTCCCAACTAATATTTCACTGAACCAAGACCTATCTCGAAGCTCTAGACATAATCTCTTCTTTTTAATAAAACTGATCTTAGCATTATGCGGCGAACATTCTCCGAAGGACAATAAATCCTTAACATGGCGCTACCTTAAACCATAGAGTAAGATTGCACCTATAGAAGATAAGAAGGAACTCCCAGTTGGTACGAATCAACGTATCTTTTTGAAATAAAACCGGCCAAGTGCGAGTTGGACTCGCGCACCGAGGGTTTCGTACAAACCTCAGCTTAAAGGTATTATGGACCTGAGTATTTGATATGAATTTCAATTTAATAGATACCTCTAAGCGTTCTTAAGGTAGTAAGTTTAAAATTATTAAAAATATTTTGATTATATGATGTAACTAAAAATTTGCGGTTTTCGCAATTTTCCCTTTATCTGTGCTATAAGACGTTGCTTCGTACCAAATTTCAAGATTCTGAGTTCACGGGAAGTACCCTGTAGGTTTTGATTCTTGCGAGTGTAGAAAATTTGCGGAAATTTGTGGCATAAACGGCTATATCTTTGATTGCGTTGGCTTAGAAGTTTGAAATTTTTCACAGCTCTAAGGGACAGTAGACCTGAGTATTTGATATAAATTTCAGCTTGATATCTTCACTTGTTCCTGATCGGATACGGATCGTCGGATGGACAACAAAGTGATCCTATAAGGGTTCCGTTTTTTCCTTTCGAGGCACGGAACCCTAAAAAAGCCTAATTCAAGTTCCTTTTATGACGAAGTTGAGCACGTAGGAAATACTATGTGAAATGATGAAAATTTGCAAGGATATTCGTAAACTTGGACAATGGGAAATCTAATTGAACATACGGCTTGAACTAATTAAAAACTTACAATATAGGGGTTTAAAAAACACTCAGTACAGTCAGGACTGTATCGTAATATTACAAAGCTCGAGATTAGAAAATATTGAAAACCCTAGGAACCCTAACCCTAACCCTTTGGATCTTAGCAGGACGTCAGTGGTAGTTTGTTAACTTGTATAGTTGCAGCGCATTCACGAAATAAAGCTTTAAGCTCGGAATGCTCATATTCTTTCTCTCCTGTATAATATTCTCTTTCTTCCTTCTACCCCTCTTTATCTCAAGAAACGGTTTCAGTTTCTGTGTGACTCGCACGTGAAAGTTTTTAGGTCATCGGATAATATGAAACTGAACATGCCAATGCACTCCACTATCTTCCTAGACAAATCTTTTACTGTCCAGGCCACTCGTCTATGGAATGCATTGCCTGTTACTATAAGGCGCGCACAATCACTGCCTGTTTTTAAGCGACTTGTGAAGGAGCACTACATGTTACTGTGATCATAATCTTATATAAGCTGAATTGTTTTCTTGTCTGTATATTAGTTGTATGTATGTATTTATGTATCTATTATAATTTTATTTTTTTGTATTTAGTACCTACTTTCTTAATATCTTTTTATTTTAATTTTGCACCAAGTACAACCCCATATTGTGTCCAGGCTGTCACTTTCCATTCTTGGTTGCCTGGAAGAGATCGCGAATCGCGATAAGGCCGCCTGTTGTATGTTGGTTTTAGATATAAGATGTCTTTTTGAATATTTTTTTCTCTTGGTGTACAATAAAGTGTAAATAAATAAATAAATAGAGCTTTTGAAACTACACTCATGTACCTACATGAGTATCACTTCTATACAATTAATCTTATTCTATGCTAAAACTCAAAGACAGTAGTTTATATGCAGAGCCTCGGCGACTGAAGTTTCAAGTACCGAGAGCTGTTTATTCTATATTTCCTTGGAGGAAAATTTTATTTTATCTTTCAGAAGATTTGTTTTATGAAGCTCATTGAATGTTATCCGTTTACGTAGAATAATGTAAAGTGTACTCGTATGTAACCTGCCTTTTAGAAAATACGGTCAAGTGAAAATTTTATTATTTTACAGTCTATAAAAATATATACTAAGTAGTAAAACAAAGGTTATGACTACTTTTAAATAATTCACTAGAAGGACTTGCTCGCGGGTTATGGATGTTACCTGATGGACCTTACAACTATAGCTCTTTCCCATGTATTTTCAGTGTATGACCATCGCAGACCGAAAGACATAATAGTTACGAGGACCTACGGACTGTCCACGGGTTAATCTGTCAGTGAGTATTCTGATATAGCCTTTTTTATGTTTTGAGGTTGCCCTAGTCGACGGCACGAACAATTTTGTGGGCGGGGTTAAAATGCATGCTATCTTATCCGACAACACGTGCGAAAGAGATGGAGGCTGTGATGAGCAGTAAGAAGCTATTTCGCGTACGGATCACACACTTTTGCAAATTTGTAGCGAAATGGATGATAATTTAGGACGAGAAGGAGCGCGCAAAATTTTATAAATGGATGGGAATATGGATATCATGAAAAACCACTAAATGTATCTGTTCAAAATAAAATTATTTGCATTGTTGAACTACTAATCTATCCCTGTATGGTGACTGTTTTGAAATTTTATTTTGACTTATGCTATTTATTTGCGCCCAAAGATGCGTTCAAATTAGTGTTGAAATATGGAACTTTTGACGCTCATAACTTTCAAATATATTTTATGTTTACTTTTTTGTTGCCATACAGGACTAGATAATAATGAGGCAAATTGATATCATTTTTTATTTTGAATGTATACCGTCAAACAATGGAGTAATCGCCAGACTACTCCAAAAAATGGAAGAATGATCGACTAGGGTATCCTTATGGAGAAAACTGGCCATCTGACTTCCGCTACTAATAAATGTATCTAATATGTAAATAGTGTCCATGTTATTCAGTTAACTTTAGCAGGATACCTACGTACTTTCATGTTTCAACCAAAATTATGATGCATGATGATTTCCGTTGGTTTCATCAGGACGTCGCGTGTTCATTGACAGACATTTCCTGTTCTTAAGATTAATGATTTGACTAAATATAGTAAACCACCATAAACACTAGTAAACCACCATAAACACTAGTAAACAGTGTGTGTATCTATAATTTCAGGTTTTAGCAAGCATTTTACAGTGGACCTAAGTTCTTATAAAGATTTTGAAATTCCTACCATAGACTTAATTATTTTTTATAATGCACCTAAGTTTCTTTAAAGTTGATGAAATGCCCTCTACAGTCTTGCTGATTTATTAATTAAAACAATTTTTTTTTTACAAAATATCATTTAACTCTACCAAAAACAAACACGTTCAATTAAAGCACAAGGCTAATTTTAAATGCAAACAGGCCCAAAGTACGCCAAAATAATTGGCACAAAACCACATAATTTAAACTTGAAGTAGTACTATGAAAATAAGTCCGGTTCGCATTTGTTTACTTGAAAACTTCGACAACCCTTCGAAGCGGGTTGCAACGTGGAACAAGTACGTAAATATTTTATCAGAGAGAACCCCTGTCCAACTTCGTTACATAATTACAGCATTGTTGTTTTATTTAGATAAACTGGACTCCTGTGCAACTTTATTAGCGTATCGTGTTACTTGTGAAGAGTTTTGTTTGTGGAGGAAGAATTAATAAAACGCTTGGAAGGTTGTAGGAGCTACAAGATTAAATATGTACCAAGTATTTCAATATAATGTACTCAGTAGGTACATAATGAGTACACAAACTTTCTAGGAAAGTGTGATGAAAAACTGCAACAATAAGTCATGGATTAATAGTATATAAAAATGCTATAAAATAGAGCTATAAAAGTGATAAACAAATCAAAGAATTAGATTTGTTTAATTTAATAAAAATAATAAAATGCCGAAAATAGCGCGTTTTTACAACTGGACATATTTTTTTTTACAACGAAAACAATCTATACAGCTATTCGATTTTTGAGAAATGTTGATGTGAAAATAATTAAATTAAAACTCGTAATTAAATATATTAAACAACCATTTAAAAGACTTTTTCCTGCAAATTCAATGCTAAAACGAAGGCGTTTTTTCTGTTCTGTGGCTAAAACGTACGGAATCATTGATTTTTCCTCGTATAAAATCTATCCCATTTTATTCTATGTATGAAAACTCCTTGCTACTAAACTTGTTTATTTTGACTTTTAAATTTAAAACTCAACTGCAAAAGTAATGATCGAGCTCTTAAACAAAAGTCACGACCGCGTAACAGAAAGATGCCTATGCAAAAGATTTAATTTTCGAATCATATCTATAGCCTCTGAAAGTACGCCATGTTGAACAACTGTATTGAAATAGTTATTTATGCTACAAGTGCGGAAGGTAGGTAAGTGTATCATACAACATTTTACTATGCATTGTGCGAGGAAATAAATAAAATAATAAAATGAAATTAATAAAATGGCGGGCTTATTCAAGCGCGTTCAGCATATCCACAGATTAACTAAAAGTTCCTCGGGCATATCTACTGCGCATGTGCGAATAGCTGTCATATCGTAACGCAATAAGGCACGAGCAAAATATACGTTTTGCCAAACATATTTAATAAATATTTAAAATTGATCAAAATCTAAATCTAGAATAATTAAAAACGCCTAAAATAAAGTATTAGTTTTATTTTACCTTTTATATGAATGATAATCTGTACATAACTATTTTTTTAAACTTTTCTCAAATAATAAAAACTCTATGCGTCGGGCTGACGTTGGAATGAAAAATTAAAAAAGTACAGGAAAGTAAAAAGCACTAGTGAAAAAAAGTGATACTTTCCGCACAGTGTGGATGCTTGGAAAACCGCTCTTTTCGAGGACATGCATTGTAAAGTAATTTACAATGCATGTCCTCGGAAAGAGCGGTTTTCCAAGCAGCCAAACTGTGCGGAAAGTTAAAGGCGTTTTTACTTACTCTAGATTTAGATTTTGATCAATAAACTAATTTTAAATATTCATTAAATGTTTTTGGCAGAACGTATATTTTTCTCGTGCCTTATTGCGTTACGATGTGACAGCTATTCGCACATGCGCAGTAGATATGCCCGAGGAACTATTAGTTAATCTGTGGATGTGCTGAGTGCGCTTGAATAAGCCCGCCATTTTATTAATTTCTTTTTATTCATTTATATATGTTTTTATTTCCTCGCACAATGCATAGTAAAATTTTGTATGATACACGTACGTAAGATGATTTCCGACTCGTGTCGATTTATCCACTCACTCGCTTCGCTCGCTCGTGAATAAAATGCCACTCATCGGAAATCACCTACCTTCCGCACTTGTAGCATAAATAACTATTACAATGCATGTCACTTTTTTTCACTAGTGCTTTTTACTTTCCTGTATTTTTTTTAATTTTAACTCCAACGTCAGTCCGACGCATAGAGTTTTTATTATTTGAGATTTTTTTTAGAATTGTTATGTACAGATTATCATTCATATAAAAGGTAAAATAAAACTAATACTTCATTTTAGACGTTTTTAATTACTATAGATGTAGATTTTGATCAATAAATTAATTTTAAATATTTATTAAATATGTTTGGCAGAACGTATATTTTGCTCGTGCCTTATTGCGTTACGATGTGACAGCTATTTGCACATGCGCAGTAGATATGCCCGAGGAACTAATCGTTAATCTGTGAATATGCTGAACGCGCTTGAATAAGCCCGCCATTTTATTAATTTCATTTTATTAATTTATTTATTTCCTCGCACAATGCATAGTAAAATGTTGTATGATCACGTACGTAAGATGATTTCCGACTCGTGTCGATTTATCCACTCATCGGAAATCACCTACCTTCCGCACTTGTAGCATAAATAACTATTTCAGACGTAGCGATTTGGTCACTAGGCAGACCGAACATACAATCGAACCGAATTGAATTGACTGCGGTTACCAAACAATCCAAACGCCAGGATTACAAAGTTACAGGTGTTTGCAAAAGAAAAATAATAAAAATTGACTTCCTATTCCGTTAAGCCCCTAACAAGGGTGAAACTGTATTTAAATTCAATATTTTCTTCACACGTGCTCCCCTCATTGTATTTTCCCAGTATACAATATTTTGATTGACAATAAACACTACATCGTCAAGAGAATGTGAATAAATAAACGGAATATTTTTCTTACGAATATAAATAAACGTCGTGGAAATGCTTTTCTATGAAGGGGTAACATTAAAGCCTTTTTGTAAAGGGATAGACTTTTTTAATCGCCTTGAAAATAAAAGGGCTGCGTATTCACAGCGGGGCGTCGTCCTCGCTTCAAAAACATAAACGTATAACTTTTGCTACTTTATGTTGTTCCACAATTCATCTCCCACCAAGCAGGTGTCAAGAGGTAAAGTGAAAAGTTCTCATTGTTGGAACCCTTTATTGTTGAAATATTTCACACTCGAGAACTTTTCAACGTTACTGAAGTGTAGAACACCCCTTTCAGTAAAAAAGTGAACTTTCTTTTGAATTGAAATTTAGTCGCGGTAATGAAAAGGTAAAGGGCCAATAAGTGGTTCGATCAAATTGCATTATCGCCGACGCCCCCTACCAGAGGGTAGACGCAATAAATTGAATTACGAGTCCGCAATCTCTGCGTCTATAAAAATAGCCTTTGAGTCGGTCCTTGGACGTCACATTCGTATTCCAGGAGTAATCAAAGCGCTTTCTTTTGAGGTATCCTCGATGGAATTCGATTCATGTAATCTAAAGGGAACCTTATTTTCTCTGAAGCGTACAAGTGAAATGCTTAGTTAGTTTTAGTAAGTTATTAAAATAACAATTGCTACCGTAGCTAAGTTGCTAAAGACGCAATTTTAATTCACTATGTGCTCTTTTATATTTCTGTATTTTTGGTTAGATATTTAAGTATTTAAAATAGTACACATCTATTGCACATACATCACTTTTATGCTACATAGCTTGAGTTTTTTTTAGCAAAACAAAATAGGAGACCACACAATACAATGCCCCAGAAAACCGCAAACATTCGCAAAACTTCAACAGTTTCAGATCTCATCTTTAATGAATACAGATTTAATCACATGCCGTATTAAATATTCGTGTATCAAGCCGCATCCCGTCTGCGGCGGGGGAGCGAAACCGGGGCGAAACCGGAGTGAAACCGCATCGCACAGCGCACGACACGCAATCACGGACCATTGTTAACTACCTACCTATCCTACCTGTGAGGGGGTCTGTGTTACTCATTATCGGAAAAGAGGCTCCAAATGAGGAGTCATCGGGATTGGCACAGGTGCATTAATACGTGATCTGCATGGAAGCTTCAGGCAAATGGATTTTATGGTTTGTGGGTTTTTGAAATAAATTTTCAATTTATGGTTATTATCAATTTATTTATTTCTAATAAGTATAGTGTAAGTATAAATGTCTTTTTTTAGTTATTTATGTGTTTGGGAGTGATTCTTATGACAATATTCACAGCGATTCTTTTATGGTTTTATTTTGGTGCATAGAAGAAAAGATAATTATAAGTCGAAATTCAAACTAAGAAAGGAAATTTTTTTTCAGTATAATTTGGCATCTTTAATGTATATTTTTAGAAGGAATATTAAAACAACAGCTTAATAAATTAGAAAACCCACTCAACAAGGCCTCTGAGAGCCATTTTAGAATTACAAAATACAGAATACATTATACATAAAATATTAGAAACATTACTCCTCCGAACTGGACCGCTAATGACCCGGCTTGTAGTTCTATGGTCCGGGCACTAACTACATCCATTGTTATTTAAAGGCTACATTAAATTGTTACTATTAAAACGCTCAAAGAGGAAAGTTTTAAGCCCGTATGGTAGTTTTTATGTACTGAAAAGCTAAGCGAAAGAAACTGACAGTCTACAACACCGATTTTATTACCTTTGCAGTTATTAGCAACTGATCTGCTAAAGATCAGTGTATAAAAGTTCATTTATTTATGTATTGTTAGCATACGGACCGAACCGATAACGGACCATCTTGAGCTTCTTGGCGTTACGTTGACATCGACCCTCAATTTTGGTCCATTCATTGTGGCACAAGCTCAACTGCCTGCCAGAAAGTTGGGGATCCTTGCAAAGGTGAGACAGTACTTCACGTTAGAACAGTTGCTCAACTTGTATCAACCGCAAGTTCGGTCATGCATGGAGTACTGCTCTCATTTCTGGGACGGATCTGCCAAGTACCAGCTGGATGCACTAGAGTTGATCGAAAAACGGGCCAAGAGGCTCATCGGCAATGAGATACTGGTCGAGTCTAGGCTCCAGAGCCTTGAACATCGGCGCCAAGTGGCCAGTCTGTGGATTTTTTATCGGTTACATTTCGGGGAGTGTGCGATGGAATTGCATGAACGAAGCCCGTTCGTTCATCGGACAACAAGACGTACGGCGATGCGTCATCGGTACATGGTGGCCATTACACCCATACGCGCCAAACTTTTTGGGAATACTTTTATTATGCGTAAAGCTAAGGAGTGGAATACCCTGCCAGAGTCTGTATTTCCTTATAGCTACAACCTGGGAGTCTTTAAGTCAAGATTGAATAGGTTTCTTCTAGATAAGCGTGCTACATCGTTGACCACATCATCGCTTACCATCAGGGGAGATAGTGGTCAAGCGCGAGCCTTAAAAAACTCTGTCTCACTAATGAACAAAACCATCCCCCCCCTCCTTCTAATATTCGCGAACTAGCGCTACCACAAAAGTGTTATTATGTAAGTTTTTATATGTATGAGTTTATTTACTTAACCCATATGATAACATGAATAACACTCGTCCACAAATAAAAGAAAAATGTCACTTAAAAAAGCTAAGTACTTTAGAAAAACAATTGAAGAACAAAATGAAAATTCTCCAATCACAAAAGCAGTGGTACATTTCTGACGGCCGATGTCACACTACCCTTAATCGTCGTTCATCTGATCAGCAGTTAACTGGTGTTTACTCGCTAATGTGCTGACGTTGATCGCATATAGCAATCAGTGCACAATCACCCTATGATTGAACATGATGTTAACGATTCGCTTTAAACCATTCGTTGCAACTTTATCGAATGGCCTATAAAGGTTTATTAAAGAAATTGTGTTGATAGAACATTGGACTGAATTGATTGGCATTTGTGGTATAACTGGTGATGTCATTACTATGTGGAGCTTATTGCTATTGCATAATTGAATGCTCAAGAAATTTTGTCAAACGAAAACGATGATAGTTTTATGACGGCTTTACAATCTCGCGTGAGAGCCCGCGAGGATGATTTACATTACTCTCAGTACTGAGTTCAATCATGAGGTATTTTATTTAAAAGCTCAATATACCTGCAGCGTTTCCTTGGGCTCTCGCGCGATGTGTACAGCTGGCATTAGACAGACGAATGAAAATAAAACATATTTATAATTCAATGGAAGTTTAAGTACTGAGGTACTCTGAACAAACCTCTTTTGCGAATAAAACAATGATTTTCTGCTGTTTTCCTCAACAACTAAGAAAGCTATCAACTCTCTGAAAGTAATACACGCAACAATCCATAAGTAGTATTTTGTAACATATATATTCAAACTCACGATGACAACATAATTTTTCACATACCTTCTCCAAATAAAGCTAAAATCAGACATCACACACCACGCACACGCCACGCAAACATGCGAAAATCCTAAAAACCTCACGATATTAGCACTATATGCTGAATATCATTAGCATGTACTGTTTTATTCATACAAACGTAACAAAAAATAAAACAAAAGCACAGGCATTGCGCTGCGACAAAAAGTCGACGACAACAGTCGTTTGTATCGTAAACCGTTTTATTAAAAGTGTCGTCGGCCATCCCGTTTGCAATAACATAACTGTATTGCTATAGCCGTTTTTTACGGATACGTTATGGAATACAGTTAACCGATAGCTAACTTATGCATTTATGTGCCATCCTGTTGTTTTTCTAAAGTAATTATAGCTGTATGGAGTACCAACTAGGGAAGTTTAAGTAGCACTTGAAGATGCGGGTGGTAAAGTTGGAAAATTCTTAAGCTAGTTCTGAACAAAACAGTGAAGTGATCTCTAAAGTTATTACTGGAAGCTTATTTCAAAACACACAAAGAGATTTTATACTGAAACTGTGTTCAAATAGCTGCTTAGCGTGTGGTCAAGTAAGTTTCAGCTTAAAAAAAAATACAGCAATATATTTTAGTTTTGACACGAAACTATCATATACACGGCGATAATATCTCCACGTATAACGGAGGCATATTGCTTATCGGCAACATAAAATTCAGTGTCGCAATAAGCCAACAAAACCGCGTTGTAAAATCCTTCATCACATTTTCACTAAAAAAAAGCCCTCAGCTTTTAGAAAGAAACCAAAAATGCCTGCGGATTATTAGGCCTTTCCTACTTCAGATCTGCATCCAAGCACAGAAATATTCATTATTTGCAAAGGGCCCGTGCTCCATAGCTCATGCGTCATTACAAATCTCCCTTATATTATCTGTGCACGGTACATTAACTCGCGGTTGCGCTGTCTAATTAAATCCCCTCCGGTTAGACGCGTTGTCGACCATTTTTATACAAAAGAATATTATAAAGTCTCGCTCATACGGAAGATGATTTTCTGGTAGATTATTTACAAGAGCATTTTGTTGGACAATGTATTTGGTATTTGATTTACAAGGTTTTTTTAGGGATGAAGAATGAAGAATTAAAACGGTTTAATGAATTTCATCTTGGTTTTGTTACGCGTTACAAGTACATATTGGATTCGAGAAAAGCTTGGTATCGACAACTAGCAATAAGGCTTAATATTTTTTCAACATCAACAATTTCAAGATTCATTGGACGAAAAAAATATATATTTTTTTACTTTAATCTTGGTGGTATACGCCTGGTTGGACAATTCTAAGCCGATGAATTTTCTATTGAAGAATCTTCTTGATAAACCTTAATTTGAATTGTTTTTTTACGAACTAACCAGCACTAACCATGTACATACTTACCTACATAAACTCACGCCTTTTTACCGTAGGGGTAGGCAGAAACTACAGAACGCCACCTGCTACGATCCTTACATACTTCTTTTGCTTCACTCACATTCATACATCTAGTCATACACACACGCCGGTTATGAAAACTGCGCACCCGGCCTTTCTGAAGAACATCACATAGAAGGTCAATGTACTAACCATATCTTCTTATAAAATCTGTATATAAATATATACTATGTATATACTATACAATTTATATATAAATATATATAATACTAATAAATCTTACTATTAATAAATCGCAACTAACCACTTCTACCCTATGATCAATGCCTTACTAAAGAAAAATATTTTTTAAGACAATAAAAAAGACCGTCGTCAGTGGGAGCGCGCAGATGCGTCTGAATACTCGCTGAATAATTACGAAGACGCCCGAGGCAAGAGCCGAGTAAGGCCGAGGCATAGTGCGGGTGCATAGAAAAAGATGGAAACTATAGGAAAACAAAATCCTACACTCCTATTAATAAACTGTGGTAAACAAGAGTAACTTTATAATTTTTTAGGGTTCCGTACCTCAAAACGAAAAAACGAATCCCTTATAGGATCCTTATCCGTCTGTCTCTCTGTCCGTCTGTCTGTAAAGACCCTTTATCTCGAGAATGCGTGGAGGTATCGAGTTGAAATGAATTTCGTATACTCTAGTTTGCAACCCCTTGCAGCTGTGAAAAAATCAAACTTCTAGATTAACGCAATTAAGAGATACAGCTGTTAATGACGCATATCTTACACTCGCAAGGGAATCAAAATGAACAGGGTACTTCCCGTTGACCTAGAATCATGCAATTTTAGCAAGAAGCTATCGTAAGTAGTCTTATAGCACAAACAAGGAAAAAAACGTAAATTTGTAAGTAAGTAAATAAGTTAATATTTTTTTTTTTATATGGGTATCAGTTATTATTAGTCATTATTTGCAGTTGTTTAACTGACCGCGACTAATGTTGATGTATGAGGACTACAGTATTCCAATGGAAAAGTTAATTTTGTCCCAAAATTCTGTTTATCTTATCGTTAGAGCAATATTCGGTGCCCTCATAGTTTATGAACTTCAGTAATGGTATTTAATTATTAAGGTAAATGTAGGTTAATACGGAACCCTCAGTGCGCGAGTCCGACTCGCACTTGGCCAGTTTTTTAATTTTATATATATTTATTTAATACATTAATAAAACTATATCTACAGTGTCGATAATGCTATAAAGCATACATAAAAAACCCGACTGCTTAAGCGAACTAAAAACCTAAACTAGAAGAATATCATGCTGTGAAGTCGGAGGATACATATTCAGCGTCGGTTTTTAGTTTATTTTAAAAAAAAAAACAACTTTTTAGTAACGTTTCTTTAACATTTGTACGGAACCAGAAGTGCGCGAGTCTGACTTGCAATTGGCCAGTTTTCATAAATTAATAAGGACCTCAGGGTAGAGTTTTTGTTACTAGATGAATTATTTTATATCAAGAATACTAGTATACCTTCCCTACGAATTTCAATATACCACGTATATTGAAATTTGTATAGAATCTAGAAAGAAAACTGAAAACCTAGGTAAATTATTGAATAATTATGATAGGTACTTACCTACAAAAATTTTCGTGAACTCTTTAAAATAAATATTAATACCTTAGGCCGTACCCTGACCAAAAAATCTTGAGCATTCCTAGTGCCCTAGCGGCACACTGGTAGCGCATGAATTGAGTAGTGAATACGCCCAGATTTAAGAATAAAATCTTTATAAAATAGAATATTGGTCTTTTGAAAAAAAAATGTTACGAAATGTTCGTTATCAAATTGTCTATCCTAATGACGAAGACAATTTGATAACTAACAAATAATTATTGTACTATAGGTCTACCAGAATCTCATGGCATTTTTTATTTTTTTTAAATTATGATTTTCATATGGCAATGTCAATTGTCACCTGTCAAATCAAAGTACTTGATGTGTCAACCGCTGCTGAAATTTTTTGATATTATCTTGAAAATTTGTTATTTTTGTGAAAATGTCGAACAACCCACTTCGATCTCAAGCGAGACATATTGTTTTCAATGTGTATCATAAAATAAGGGAAGAAGAAGGCGTAAATCAAACTCAATCTTTGATTTTAAAGTGCGTCGTAGAGTGGACCGGTAAGTTGGACTGACTTGTTTTGATACTTTTAGTTTATTTTATATTTTCTTACTTATTTTTTATTTCTTTCCATTACTATTATATGGTAAATCGTAGGTCAGGGAACATCGAATGATGGCCGGAAGGAAATGGCAACAGTAATGTAACTGTTACTAATTCTTCGACAAGATATTGATTTTAACGGAGATTGAGAATCTTTGACGTAAGAAAAATATTAAGTAATAATCTGCGCCCTGCAGTGGGACGTGTGTAGAGACGGGAGTTTTTGTCGAGTGAAGTTCAGTGGATGTTAATATTATTTGCAAATTGATTCCTAGTGGATATTGTGATATATTATTGGTGTAGTTTTGTGTCTCAACTGTCTACGCAACTGGACAATTTGTAAAATCATTGACAGAAGCGATCTCGGGATAGTAGAGCGGAGTATTTTATTGTAGTATTGACTGCCTCTGCGGAGCTTACTGGGAAGACTGACATGCTGCCAAATACTCCAAAAACTTTAGAATCTGTTACATCCGCATTCTAATGCATACTAAAGATCCAAAACTCTTTCCAAAAACGTGGCTAAAAGATCCTATCAACCAGGCCATAAAACTTACATAAAAAAAGTATATATAGACTGATGTTGATGAATGACTATAAGTAACATGATACATTTTATTATTTTTTACAGACTTTATTCATAAAGAGATTGGTTTTGAATATTGTTCGCGACGATACGTCACCATTTACATAGGTAGTCATATGTAAAAAATAAATAGTATTGACAGACACACGTCTGCTCACCCCAGAGCGCCATCGCATACTAAGCGATGTCGGTAGGTGAAAAAACCTTTTATAGTAAAGCTCGTAACTAATTTTTGCTCATGTTTTTGAGACACTAAAATTATATTTTATGTGTCTATCAGTAGGTAATAGAATTATATAGTCTAATAACAATAAATTAGAAGCTTTAATATGCATACTGATTGTGTTATTACGGAAAGAAACAAGTATTTAACTCCGTAAAAAACAACCGTCCTCAACGAGCGTTTAGTTCACAATGACCTGTAAGAGGGCGGCACCTTATATTTATACTAAAACCAGTTTTTGTAGAATTTTGATAACTTTAAACTCATGTTTTGGGGGCTTTTACATAGTTTATAGTGTGAATATAGCGCTTATGTGTTAGAATTATACATAAGGTACCTTAGTTATATGATAAATGTATAGGTTTAAGGAAATAAAAATATTTTGTTTACTTATTTTAGACCCCCCGTTTTGAGCAGGGTATCAGGTGGTGCTATAGGTATTCTATTCACCAACCAATCAGATTGCTTCCTTACATATAATTGTTTTGTTAGGAAACACCATCTAGGTGTTCTAGATAGGATGGCTGGATGCCATGACTGAGAAATTATACATAATAGCAGTACATGGCCAGTCTTAATGCATTTTTACTCTAAAAAGGGAAATACACATACATTTTACTCAAGTAAGTGTTTGGAAAATTCGTTACAAGCCGTTTTAGCGCTTCTAGGTGACCTAGAATTTTGTCTAGGCCCTATAAATAGACAGCACCTATGTAATTCTAGTACATGGGCGTCACTTGCTTGAGAGGATGTGTCTGTGTATGCCGGCATGGACGTTTCTATGCGGCTGCCGATGTGTCACTGCGTCCAGGGACATTTGGTGCCTGGTCAGCTATAGATATGCTGTCTGAAGCATTACCTTCGTGGACCCTCAGGCAGGCGCCTACACTCAGTCATGACACAGAGCTAGTATATAGGGGTACGTAACGCACACAGACACATTAGAGACGTGAGACGACGTAAAATTTAGTATTCGGCCGCTTCCCGGCACCTTAAGCTGCGGAAAGGCTGGTGGTACACCCATCAGGGTACCGCCGTCAGACAGCCTAGTTTTCCAGCTACCCAACCACACTTCCGGAAGGAGCTTAGCTCTGGTGGTTGAGGAGTTAAGCGACCTGATATGGTGCGAGGTTACATGGATTTGCTATGTAAACAAACTTGTAACAAACAATAACTCATCGGGGGTTGGACATGTAGCTACCGGACTTCTACCTTGGGATAGCCCATCACGAGGGCTACCCGGGTGTGAATGTAACTTAAAAATCCACCCAGCGGTCTGAGTAGGAATCGAGTTTATGTGCCAAGATCAGGGGCATAAGCTAACTTCTCGCACCATTTCGCGGCTGTACGCCTGAATGTTTTGAATATAACTGTAACACTTATGTGTGTCAACGGCCCAGTAGGAGGGCTCCAAGTCCCTCGCTGGTACCCTAGAGCTAACATGTCTAGTTTTAGGAGAAACTCGATTGTAAAGCTTCAAACTGGCGGGAATTCCCTTTCTTCGACATTCTCCTTACGAGAACTCCCTGATGGTAGGGGCTAGGGACCTGGATCAAAGACCGGAGGGAAGGTCTCCTCGAGACCTATCCAAAAGTACAAGTTTCACCAGAATCGGTCCAGTGGAAGGGTAGTTCCTGTCAGTTTCAAGCTACGAGTCTTAGCGTATATTATTTTGAAAATAAAAGTTTTTGCGGTCGGAATGTTGTGGTTCTCGTCGCAGTCGAGTTCGCTTCTTTAATAGTGCGCAGGCGCGTGAACATTTCGTAGCCATTATTTCACTTAAAGTATTTCCACGCATCATTGCGCATCGAGGACCATGAAGGAACATCGCTTCTGGCCATGAACAAATAGTTTTATTTAACCTGGACATCACGTTTTTCACCTCAACCTACTTGGCAGCCTTCAAGTGTCTCCAAGGTCCATAGTTACCAGATGACAACTGAACAATAGGTGCAAGGGGCGTCAACGCGTTCAAGCAGGAGCCTTACAACCTCCTGATTGCCTGTCGGTCTTGGACGATCACGTCCGTCCCGTACATTTGCTGGTCCTGTCGAGCCGAATTTTCTGGGAAACATACCAGACCAGCGGACGCTGTGAAGATATAGGCCAACGAAGAGCCTTGTTCCCGAGAACAAGGAAAACTGATGTCCCGGACGCTGTGAAAATATAGGCCAAGGAAGAGCCTTGTTCCCGAGAACAAAGAAAACTGATGTCCCATTCCTGTGAAAAAAGAAACCTGATGCCCTGGGGACACGAACGCTGCCTTGAGAACAAACAAGCCTGATGTAAAGTGACCTTATATACTGAGGTTACATTCCTGTTTCTTGGGTAATGTCAAAACGTATCGTTCCTGTGAAAACTAGTACCTGAGAACAAAGAAAACTGACGCTCAAATATCTCAAGGTACCCTCAATATTGAACATTCGTGAGAACAAAGAAAACTGATGCTCAAATATCTCAAGGTACCCTCAATATAAATCTGGTAAGATTACACACCACACAAATGTGCCAACTGGGGTACTAAGCGTTGCGTTCGTGAGAAAAGTTCCAGGGAAATAAGAATACTGACGTTCCATCTCGTAAACCTTACAAGTGCCAGGGTTAAGATCATGTTTCTTTAACAGTCAAAAACATAGCGTACACTCTGGGACGATAGAAACCCGTTTCCTGGGTGAGATAACCCAGTTACTGGTCAGCAACCGTATTACTGGGTGATTAGCGTCGTCAAAAGGCGCAACGTACTATCGTCTCATAGTAGAAACTTCCAGAGCGACTACAGTCGTGAAGAGTGCACGAGTGGATTAGGCCCACGCGTGGACTACCTGGAAGACAACCATTTTGCTGGGACACAGCAGCCATTCCTGAGCTATTCCTGTGGTTCTACCGGCTTCCTGAGAAGCTAACCGTTCCCGTGTGATTACCGTCGCGAAAAGACGGTTTTTTGAGCTGTTTCTGTTGTGTAACCTGCTTACTGAGAATTCACAGTAATCGAAGATTACACAGAAACTGTATCCTGAAGGAATATAGCATAGCCTGAAGAGTTATCGCTAGGAAACTCATAATCGGAGTTTTCAAACAGCGTGTTGGGAGCTCGTTTAGGAGATAGAACGAACATACGACGTTCATAGAATTCCTGAAGGGTTACGGCTGAAGGATTATCGCTGAAGCGTTATCCAAGAAGAGGCTTACACACAGAAGCATATTGAATAGTCGTGTGGGCGACTTGTTCTATAAAATAGAACGAAAAAATAGTTGCTGAAATTTCCTGAAGCGTTATAGCTGAAGGCTTATTTTTGACTTAGAATTTGTTTAAAAACAAATAGTCGTTATCGAGATAGAAGCTCTCGATCGAAGTCTGGAGTTTCAAACCTGGATATCTGGAGTCTGAAGTGACTACTAACGTCAAGAGTTGGACCAACAGTTCAGTGATTGGTACCAGACCGGCTGCTCAACCTTGGAGGCTGCTGGACAAGTTGACACTTAGACAACAGTAAGTACAGTGAAAACATATGCTCATGTGCTTACCCATTTTGCGTTCTTCTTCTTCTTCTTCATCGTGTCGATGATTCCATTTTTTTGTTTTTAATTTAGATGTTGTGCTTCGACCAGAACTCAGCAACGTCGACAGCCCTAGCGCTGGCCTCGCACAGGTCCTTCATGGTGCAGGTGTTTGTGCACAGAGAGCACGACAACAGATGGGGCATCGTTTGCGGTGCGGTTCCACAGTCGCACTGTGGCTGATCGGAGAACCCCCATCTGACCAGGTTGTACCTACAGCGGCCCACTTGGCTTCGCAGCCTATTTAGGGTTTTCCATATATTGTAAATATTTTGCGTTGAAAGTCTTATAGTGAACTTGTTTACGTATCAACATTGAAGTTTGAAGCTGATTTGGAACTTATAGTTTTGAAGACCACTAGCGACTTATAGTTTGAAGAATAACCTGGAGTTAAGAGGGTCGGATATAACCCGGAGTTTAAACTAACCCGGAGTTTGGAGATACTTTTCGAAGTTTGAAAAAGGAAGCGAACCCTCTTCAAGCCGACGACTGAAATCGGACTTAACCCAGAGTTACCACTTAGCAGTTTTCAAGAAAAAATTAAGTTTGGACATAGCCGTTTTGAAGCTCGAAAATAGATGTCAACCAGTTCGTGTTGAAGTCTAGAGTTGGACTCAGCCGATTCAAACTGACATATTGAAGAAGTCTAGAATTGGACTCAGCCGTTTCGAGCCAACGTTTTGAAGACAAGTTGAAGATTGGACTTGTACTTGGCGTATTCAAACTGAAACTTTGAACCAATCAGGATGCCGACTACCAGATCCCAGGACAAGAGGCCTGAATCATGGACAGTCCCCATTGAGCGTCCAGGTGCGGGCGTACAACATCAGCTGCCCCCACGCTCACCGTCCACTACTGAAGGGACAGAAAAGTCCATACCAGTCAGAAGCCCACCAACGTCACAGATAGGTGACAACACGCCCACACATGAGGAGGAGGAACCACAGGAACCAAGCACACGCAGGAAGGCATCGAAATCAGAAGATTCTTCAGAAAAAACACTGAAGCCTTCTGGTAGAAAACAAAGGATCCGGGATAAGACCTTTGTTCAAGGAGAAGTAATGGCTACCCGGGGTGACGCCCGTATCGAACATACTGGACCGCCGTCAACTAGCAAGTCGACCCGGTCACGTAAGAAAATTTCAAGAGCTCGTGAAGACTTATTGAAAATAAAGTTGGAACTCGCTAAGTTAGCACTTCAAAAAGCAGAAGAAGAAGCTTCTGAGGATGAATATATGGATGACAGAAATTCTAATGAAGAGTATGTCCGTTCGTGGCTCGAAGAGGCGCCAGAGCCCACACCGTTGAGGGAGAATGACGTCGCCAAAGGGGACAATGACGATTGGACCCCGGCTGCGGCCGTCGACGCTATAGCGGACTCCCGGAAACATATCGACCATATAGAACATCCACAAGTGAAGTCTAACATCGAACCACCTAGGACAGAGCCGTCCAACGTGGAGCCGCCAAGGCAAATAGAAGCGAAAGAGTCACTCCGTCCTTTTCTAACGGAGCTGACATCCGCTATAGCGTCGCTAGCCGACAGAAAAATCGAACCATGGACGCCTAACCGATCGGCGTCGCAGGTTATCATGACTCTGCCGAATTTCGGTGGAGCTCATACAGAATGGCTATCTTTTCGAGCCATTTACGAGGCAACTCATGCCTACTTCAGCGACATAGAAAACACGGCAAGACTCAGAAGGAGCTTGCGTGGTCGCGCACTGGAGACAGTGAGCTCAGAGCTCATCGGGAACGCAAAGCCGGATGAGATCATGAGAGAATTGGAACTACAGTTTGGACGTCCTGACTCAATAGCTCAGGCCGAAACAGACCGACTTAGAGGGCTACCAAAATGCAGCGAGTCGCCCAAGGACATCTGCACCTTTGCAAGTCGAGTCAGAAGCGGAGTTGTCACTCTGCGAGCTCTCAAGAAGGGGCACTATCTGCTCAATGCCGAGCTGGTGCGCCAGCTAACTGAGAAGCTACCCAATTCTCTGCGTGTACAATGGTACAGAACGTACACGGAAAAGTACCAGTCGCTGCCGGATCTGTCACTCTTCAGCGACTTCATAACCGAGCAAGCTCACTTCTGCAGTGCATTCGCCCCGCCTGAGAACATCAAGGAAACGGATTCTCTAGCGGGAAAACGCGTCATACAACGGACGCATACAGCTACCGACAAGCCGGTAAACAAATGTCGAATTTGCGACAAAAGTGGTCACTACGCGTCTGACTGCCAAAGGTTCAGAGACGCAGCAAGTGACAAAAGATGGGAGCTAGCCAAGAATTACAACTTGTGCTATCGCTGCCTAAGACAACGTCGTGCTGGACACACTTGCAACAAGAAGCAGTGTGACCATAAGGGGTGTACAGCCACGCACCATCGACTTCTTCATAGGGGTAAGAAGCCTCAAACAGACAGGACAAGGAAGCCTGCTGTTCCAGAAGAGAAGAAGGAGTCTCAGGAGACGGTGGCCAGTTCGCGAACTGAATCGAGTCAAGCTTTCCTGAAGATGATACCGGTCCGGGTAATAGGACCGGCGGGAGAGGCAGACACATACGCACTCCTTGACGACGGATCCACCGTTTCGCTGATCGACGAAGCAATCGCTCAGCGAGTGGGAGCAGTGGGCCCAATCGACCCTCTGAAGATCGGTGCTATTGGAAACACCATGATCGACACTCCCTTATCGAGACGTATAACCGTCACTCTCACAAGTCGTATGAGAGATAGGGTGCCCTTCAAGGCGCGCACCATTTCGAAGCTCAACCTGTCACCACAGGCAGTCAGTCAAGAAGACGTAGCCCGCTGTAGGCACCTTCGAGACTTGACGTCGCAGCTTACGTATCCTGCTGGAGTGCCAAAGATACTCGTCGGCCAAGACAACTGGCATTTGTTGTTGGCCACTGAAGTCCGCAGAGGACCTAGAAGCCAACCCATCGCGTCGAAAACCATGATGGGCTGGACATTGCACGGCGCGCACACCAGAACACTGGGCCAGCAGGTGCACTATGTCAACGGGTGTCAGTCCGTTGACGCAAGGCAAGATGCGGAACTGAACGAGCAGCTCCGTGAATTCTTCGCTATCGAGTCGTTGGCTATCAATCCACGACAACCAGCTTCTGACCCCCAGAAGAGGGCAGAAGATATACTGAACCGTCACACAAGACAGTTAGGAAATGGGCACATAGAAACCGCTATGTTATGGCGGGACGAGAAAATAGAGATGCCCGATAGTTACGAGACAGCACTCAAAAGGCTAGTCTCCATAGAGAAGAAGCTGGATAAAAACCCCGCTCTTCGTGTGAAATACACACATCAGATGGACTCCCTGATAGAAAAGGGATATGCTGAGAAGGCTCCCAAGTCAAGCACGCCAGGAAAAACCTGGTACCTGCCTCATTTCGATGTCTTCAACCCCATGAAGCCAGAGAAAATTCGAATAGTACATGATGCCGCCGCAAAATCGAGAGGAAAGTCACTCAACGACTTCCTGCTAACTGGACCAGACTTGCTGCAGTCGCTGCCCGGCGTCATGATGAGATTTCGTAGACACTGCGTGGCCATCTCCGGAGACATAGCCGAGATGTTCATGCAAGTAAAAGTACGAAGTGAAGACCGAGACTCACTTCGCTACCTATGGAGAGGCAACAGAAGAGATGGAGCCCCAGAAGAATATCGTATGACGTCCATCATTTTCGGCGCGGCAAGCTCGCCGTGCACCGCTATCTTTGCGAAAAATTGGAACGCAAGGAAGCACATCGAACAGCATCCAGTAGCAGTGAAAGCTATAGTAGAGAGCCATTATATGGACGATTATCTGGACAGCTATAAAACAGTCGAAGAAGCGACAGAAGTCGCGACAATGGTGAAGAAAATACACCAACAGGCGAAGTTTGACCTAACAAAATGGGTATCAAACAGTAAGCGCCTGATAGAAAATATCGATCCGTCACAAACCTGCACTGAGGTTGTGAACATCGGAGATACAGTAGGCGCAGAGAAAATACTCGGCCTGATTTGGAGACCTAGTGAAGATACGCTAGGTTTCAACCTAACGCTTGCGAGACTGCCGCCAGGAATTTTAGAAAAGGAGGCCCCTACAAAAAGAGAGGCTCTCAAAATTGTCATGTCGTTATACGACCCCCTAGGACTAGCCTCGCCTGTTACGATTCGAGCTAAACAAATATTGCAAGAAGCTTGGAGGCGAGGCGTCGATTGGGACCAGCTATTAGACGCTGACCTGGCATCTCAGTGGAGAAGTTGGATCGAAAACCTGCGGCAGCTCAAGGGCATCAGCATACCAAGATGTTATCCTGGTTATAGTGATGCCACAGAAATACAAATACATGTATTTACCGACGCAAGCGAGTTGGCATACGCAGCAGCTGTGTATTGGCGAGCCACCACAGCAGTAGGCACACAGAAGGTGAGCCTAGTCATAGCCAAGGCGAGAGTAGCTCCATTAAAGCTACAATCGATACCGCGCCTCGAGCTGCAGGCAGCGGTGATGGGAACCCGTCTGGCTGCAGCTGTGAAACGTGAACACGACAACAATCCATCGTCGGTCACGTATTGGACAGACAGCAAAACAGTCTTGTCGTGGATAAAAAAAGGAGCACGAACCTATAAAGCCTTCGTAGCTCATCGCATAGCTGCCATAGAAGAAGGTAGCAAAGTGGAGGATTGGCGATGGATATCCACGAAGTTGAACATCGCCGATATAGCGACTCGTGACGTGCCGCCGAGGTTTGACTCACAACACGAGTGGTTCTGTGGCCCAAGTTTTTTGTATGAAGACCCTTCTTCATGGCCATCAGAAAAACCTCCAATCACAGAAGAGACAGGAGAGGAAAGAACGCTCACTGTCACAGAAAAAGAAAAATCTGTTTTGGAGAAAATAACAGACAGACATACATACACTTCGAAGCTCATAGAAGCTATACCTAATCCCGTCAACTTTTCGAGATGGGAGCGGCTATTACGTGCGACTGCTACCGTCCTACGTTTTATACATCTCTGTAAACAAAAGACAGAGAAAACGTTCTACAAAAGAACCCGGAAAAACGCTGAGGAGGACACGGACTGGCGAAAGAAAAAGAAGACAGCGACTGCAGCAACCAAGCCGTCATACATAGCGCCAGAAGTCCGAAAGCAGTACATAGATGCGAGCTTTCTTCAAAAAGCCGAGAAAATACTCGTACAAGTTGCACAGCAGCAATCGTTCGCTCAAGAAATAGCTAGATTGCATGCACATGAAATAGTGGACAAAAATAGTCCGCTACACGCGCTGCAAATAGAAGTAGTAGATGACCTACTACGTATTAGAAGCCGTATAGCCGCCACTGACGAGGTCACGGAAGATGTAAGGCGACCGCCAATATTACATGGCGACCATCATATAACCCAGCTCTATATAGACTGGACACACCGCAGCTTACTACATAGTGGGACTGAACTCACAATAAATGAAGTACGGCAGCATTATTGGGTCGTAAGGATGCGTCCCACCACCAAGAAAGTACTGGCACAATGTCTTCAGTGCCGTATTCGTAAGGCACAAGCACCTGTGCCAGCGACCGGCGACCACCCACGAACGCGCCTGGCTCATCACCAAAGGCCGTTCACGTACACCGGGCTAGACTACTTCGGCCCGCTATCTGTCACCGTGGGTCGCCAGCATCACAAGAGATATGTAGCACTGTTTACATGCCTCACCACAAGAGCTGTCCACCTCGAGATCGCCGCCAGCCTCAGCGCAGACAGCGCAATATTAGCGCTGCGCCGTTTCGCCGCCCGCAGAGGATGTCCAACTGAGATCCACTCAGACAACGGCACCAACATGCACGGTGCCGATCGAGAGCTACGAGAGGCCTTCCGAGAGGAGGCCAGTCGCCGAGGCATCACTTGGCGCTTCATCACCCCATCAGCGCCCTTTATGGGAGGCGCATGGGAGCGTCTAGTTCGCTGCGTAAAAAACGCATTGTATACCGTACTCACAGAGAAACACCCACACGAAGAGGTGTTGTCCACACTGATTTGTGAGGCAGAGTACACGGTAAATAGCCGCCCGCTGACACATGTATCAGTCGACGGCGATGACGACGAGTCTATCACGCCGAACCACTTCCTACTTGGTGGGTCGGCTAGACTCCCAAACCCCGGCGTGTTCACCGAGCAAGACATCGACCACAAAAAGATGTGGCGTCGGTCACAAATCCTGGCCGACATGTTCTGGCGCCGGTGGGTGCGAGAATACCTGCCGGAGCTCCAAAACCGGCGGGAGCCCCATAGCCGCGGGCCTGGCCTGCTGGTGGGCGACCCCGTCCTCATCGCGGACGGGCAGCTGCCTCGCAACACGTGGCCGCGAGGCCGCATTGAGGCCATATACCCTGGCCCTGATGGAGAAGTCCGGACCGCTGAGGTGCGCACCACTGGCGGCACTCTAAAGCGTCCGGTGAAGAAGCTCATTCCCTTGCCAAAGTGAGCGCAGCAGAGTTACGGCGGCGAGAGCTGAGCGACGTGTCGCAGAGCGTCGAGGTCACGAGCGCTGCCGACGTGCGCCGCTCACAATGCTGATGCAGCGCCGCGCCAACGTAGCATCGAGTCGACGCGACACTGCACGGCGGGAGAGATGTTCGCGACGATACGTCACCATTTACATAGGTAGTCATATGTAAAAAATAAATAGTATTGACAGACACACGTCTGCTCACCCCAGAGCGCCATCGCATACTAAGCGATGTCGGTAGGTGAAAAAACCTTTTATAGTAAAGCTCGTAACTAATTTTTGCTCATGTTTTTGAGACACTAAAATTATATTTTATGTGTCTATCAGTAGGTAATAGAATTATATAGTCTAATAACAATAAATTAGAAGCTTTAATATGCATACTGATTGTGTTATTACGGAAAGAAACAAGTATTTAACTCCGTAAAAAACAACCGTCCTCAACGAGCGTTTAGTTCACAATGACCTGTAAGAGGGCGGCACCTTATATTTATACTAAAACCAGTTTTTGTAGAATTTTGATAACTTTAAACTCATGTTTTGGGGGCTTTTACATAGTTTATAGTGTGAATATAGCGCTTATGTGTTAGAATTATACATAAGGTACCTTAGTTATATGATAAATGTATAGGTTTAAGGAAATAAAAATATTTTGTTTACTTATTTTAGACCCCCCGTTTTGAGCAGGGTATCAGGTGGTGCTATAGGTATTCTATTCACCAACCAATCAGATTGCTTCCTTACATATAATTGTTTTGTTAGGAAACACCATCTAGGTGTTCTAGATAGGATGGCTGGATGCCATGACTGAGAAATTATACATAATAGCAGTACATGGCCAGTCTTAATGCATTTTTACTCTAAAAAGGGAAATACACATACATTTTACTCAAGAAGTGTTTGGAAAATTCGTTACAAGCCGTTTTAGCGCTTCTAGGTGACCTAGAATTTTGTCTAGGCCCTATAAATAGACAGCACCTATGTAATTCTAGTACATGGGCGTCACTTGCTTGAGAGGATGTGTCTGTGTATGCCGGCATGGACGTTTCTATGCGGCTGCCGATGTGTCACTGCGTCCAGGGACATTTGGTGCCTGGTCAGCTATAGATATGCTGTCTGAAGCATTACCTTCGTGGACCCTCAGGCAGGCGCCTACACTCAGTCATGACACAGAGCTAGTATATAGGGGTACGTAACGCACACAGACACATTAGAGACGTGAGACGACGTAAAATTTAGTATTCGGCCGCTTCCCGGCACCTTAAGCTGCGGAAAGGCTGGTGGTACACCCATCAGGGTACCGCCGTCAGACAGCCTAGTTTTCCAGCTACCCAACCACACTTCCGGAAGGAGCTTAGCTCTGGTGGTTGAGGAGTTAAGCGACCTGATATGGTGCGAGGTTACATGGATTTGCTATGTAAACAAACTTGTAACAAACAATAACTCATCGGGGGTTGGACATGTAGCTACCGGACTTCTACCTTGGGATAGCCCATCACGAGGGCTACCCGGGTGTGAATGTAACTTAAAAATCCACCCAGCGGTCTGAGTAGGAATCGAGTTTATGTGCCAAGATCAGGGGCATAAGCTAACTTCTCGCACCATTTCGCGGCTGTACGCCTGAATGTTTTGAATATAACTGTAACACTTATGTGTGTCAACGGCCCAGTAGGAGGGCTCCAAGTCCCTCGCTGGTACCCTAGAGCTAACATGTCTAGTTTTAGGAGAAACTCGATTGTAAAGCTTCAAACTGGCGGGAATTCCCTTTCTTCGACATTCTCCTTACGAGAACTCCCTGATGGTAGGGGCTAGGGACCTGGATCAAAGACCGGAGGGAAGGTCTCCTCGAGACCTATCCAAAAGTACAAGTTTTACCAGAATCGGTCCAGTGGAAGGGTAGTTCCTGTCAGTTTCAAGCTACGAGTCTTAGCGTATATTATTTTGAAAATAAAAGTTTTTGCGGTCGGAATGTTGTGGTTCTCGTCGCAGTCGAGTTCGCTTCTTTAATAGTGCGCAGGCGCGTGAACATTTCGTAGCCATTATTTCACTTAAAGTATTTCCACGCATCATTGCGCATCGAGGACCATGAAGGAACATCGCTTCTGGCCATGAACAAATAGTTTTATTTAACCTGGACATCACGTTTTTCACCTCAACCTACTTGGCAGCCTTCAAGTGTCTCCAAGGTCCATAGTTACCAGATGACAACTGAACAATAGGTGCAAGGGGCGTCAACGCGTTCAAGCAGGAGCCTTACAACCTCCTGATTGCCTGTCGGTCTTGGACGATCACGTCCGTCCCGTACAAATATGTTAAATGCCAATGAAAAAGAACCATTTTGATGGAGAGAGATGACATAAAATTACAAAGATACAAGTTTTTGAAATGCCAGTGGAGTTCATGGAATCGTATTCTAGTTTTCTAGTTCTGAATGAGGTTTTAAGTTATTAGTATGATTTAAATGATATATAATAAATTAGTACATAAATTAATATTCAATTGATTTATTTTTCCTATGCTAAGAACCCGATGTATAACAATATTATTCATACACATATCTATAATACTCACAGTGGATCTTTGTGTCTCTGAATTGGTTGCAAGACCCCGCGCAGTAGCAATTTTTGTGTCAATGTTGAAGGTGTGAAGATAGCATTGTATACTGTCTCTTTCACTCACTTATATATGTCACATAGTCCTATCTCGCTTACCCTATGCAGTATACTCGATGACAAACTGTTTCTTACGCAATGGCAGGCAGGGCCATCTTCAGAGACTCAAAAATTCGCTGTGACTACTATAATATAGATACCACATGTTCATTAATACTAAAGACATAAATAAAAATTAAACAGTATCAAGATCGTTTAATCCAATTTCCCCAGTATTTCACACAACAAATTTTTATTTCCACATTTGCCATGAGATTCCGGTAGACCTATAACACTAATGTGTAGTACAAAAATTAATTAATAAACACTTTACGAGGAGATGCATGCTATCAATCATTATTTCTTATTTTTATGGTATTGTTGGAAGGAGATTAGTGAAACACATACTACTTAAAAAAAAAAGTATACTAAAGGCATCAATCTAATGTAGATATTTAATGTATTTTATTAATTGATATTTCTTTATAAATAACGAGTAAGTAGCTCTTAAAAACTGCACAAAAACGGCTAGCGCGGAGTTTTGCTCGGGGAGGCGCCTTTTTAGGTCAATTTTGTAAAACTTTAACTGCAGTAACTTGGTGGAGATACATACCTGAAACAAATAATAGTTATTTGTTATACAAGAGTGCAAAGTTGCACGGATTTATATCGAGGGCCATGAATCACTCGCGTCGCTCATGATTCTAACACTTGAATCACTCGCTATGCTCGTGATTCAATCATCATGAATCACTCCCTACGGTCGTGATTCAGTAGTTAGAATCCTTCACTTGCTCGTGATTCATCTATGGCCCTCGCTTTAAATCCGTCTTTTATTCACTAGTTGCATAATATACTATTATACCATTCCAAAAAGCTAAAAAGCATTCTAAAAAGCTTATTTTATTCACCGAAAACAGTGAATAAAAAGCACTTTTAATCACTGTTTTGGTGTTTGAATTTGGAACACACCAATGTATTAGACGTCCATCTCAATGCTATGTAACCTCCTTGCGCCTCCTTGGGCAAAAAATACTCGATACAAACTTCTTGTGCAGAGAATATTTGACTTTCAAACTCCTTCTTCGATTTTAATTTTGAGTTTGTTAATTAGGATTTTAATAATGATTTTCATTTTAGTCTAGGATATTTATTGAATACTTATTTGGATTGTAATTCTATTATTAATTGCAATGGTATTTAATTAATTATAATTATGTAACGTAACGGAGGTGGTCACCGGCTGTTACCTAGCTCAGGGGTCAGGGTTTCACATTTTATGTAAATTTTGAAGGTAATAAACCATTTATTTATTTATTACTCGTAATATTCCTTGTGCTTTTCGCTTAAATCTTTCTTTTTCTCGAAGTCATGGTATAAAATATAGTATGCAACTCTTGAATAAAACGCATTTATATCTCTCTATAACTCGCGTCGCTCATGATTCTAACACTTGAATCACTCGCTATGCTCGTGATTTAATCATCATGAATCACTCCCTACGGTCGTGATTCAGTCGTTAAAATCCTTCACTTGCTCTTGATTCATCTATGGCCCTCGCTTTAAATCCGTCTTTTATTCACTAGTTGCATAATATACTATTAACAGTCTAAAATCAATGTATTTTGCCGTTTTATTATAACCGAGTAAAAAAAACGTAAATATAAAAAAAAGTCAAAACGCTATCAATATAAAACCCGCTTTACCTACTCTAAACAACGTATGAAAGCTTTTTAACTAGGACAGTATTTCAGTTACTTTTTCATTAAAACTATAAATCGTAAAGTAGCAACAGGCCCAGATTTATGTAAGTTGTAATAAGTGGAATATACACCGTCTCTACAGTTTCGAGTTTCTTGGCAAACTTTGCTTATTTGCCAGTCTTAAATTTACTAAGACATATTTGACGTAGAAAACGAGTGTTTTTTTTTTTTCACCGTTTATATAGATTTTATTCGTTTAAATGTAAATTACTGGTAAATAGTAGATAGTAGGCGAAAAAAATATTCACTTTGAATTCAAGATTTTCTTGAAACGAAAGTATTGCTACAATTACCATTACAATTATTATTATTATTTATTTTTGATTCTCCGTCGACCACATCATCGCTTACCATCAGATGAGATAGTGGTCAAGCGTGAGCCTACAGATTATATTTAAAAAAATGTTCGTTTGAGAATTTATTGTATTTAAAGTTTGTCGTTTCCTATCTCAGACCATTACATTAACTAGTTTTCTGATTAACTTTCAGACCAATATCACATCACAACTCGTGAGAAAGATAGGGTAAAACTCAGCCCCGAACTTCATATAGACTGATGAAGCGAACCTATTGAGAGCATTCATCAGCCAGCCTTACTTTCACTTCTGATACGAACTCATGTCTAAAAGGGGTGTATCCAAAACTTTGGCCCGTACAAGTCGGAATAAGTTACGGAGTCTCATGTCAAACAAGGATATGCACTCTCTGAGGCCCGGGGGGACGCTCCGCTCAACTACAACTAATCTAATGCTGAAACCATAGAATAGTGGAATTGGACAGAAGGGAAACTCATGTATATTTCGTACTTATGACGATGCTCTCTCTGTTATCTTTCACGACTAAACCACTAAATCATCATCATCTTTCTACTCTTGTTCTACGTTATTTGGGGTGTCACAAAATTCCACGCGCGCGCTTTTATAAGAGTAGAGAGAGGTAGAATAAGACCTGGCGAAGGAAATAGTCGGAAATCATTAATTTGCATAACACAAATGAAATACAAAAACTTTTTAACAAAAAACTACAACCGACTTCCAAATACCCCCCAAATACCCACTACAGACATCCGTCACGAGTGACAACTGTCAGAACAGAAAGCTACGGAGACGGTGGCCCTGGAGCTAAGCTTAGTAAAATCCAACCTGCAGCTGCTGAAAGAGCAGCTCGCGGAGCTTAACTCCTCGGTGGAGCTGTACCAGAGCGATAGGTAAGCACTCTGCCCGCTGACACCTGTCACAAGTGACATCTTTCACTTTTGACAGCTGTCACAACAGAAAGCTACGCGAGACGGTAGCCCTGAAGCTGAGCTTAGTGAACTCCAACCTACAGCTGCTGAAGGAGCAGCTCGTGGAGCTCAACTCCTGGGTGGAGCTGTACCAGAGCGACAGGTAAGTAGGCACTCTCTCACTGCGACTGTCAGTTTGACACCTGTCAGTGTGACACCTGTCAGTTTGACAGCTGTCAGTCTGATGTGATGGCAGTTGCCAGAATAGATTACATACCCGAATAACATGAAACTTGAACATAACCGGTGGAATGAGACTGTACCAGGGTTAACTGTATACACCTGTTTACTCCTTTAGAGCGTACCAGCGTAATGTTAATGGTATAGTACCTGGGTTACCGAGCTCTGCTCGAGTGAAAATAGAGTAAACGACGTTTTCTAAAAATGAAACCTAGCTAGATCGATTTATCGCATCCGAAACCCCCGCATTCTAAATTTCACGAAAATCGTTGGAGCCGTTTCAGAGATTCAGATTATATATATATTTACAAGAATTGCTCGTTTAAAGGTATTCGGATTAGATATAATAAACAGACATGCGAATGGAGCAATCCCGAGAGATTTACCGTCACTTATTGAAGAGTTCAGGTTGTATATCTTAGAAGTTCTTCACTAGGACTTAACAAATTGAAATTAAACCAATTCGACATCATATTCTTTCAAACAAAAAAATTATTTATCGAATCGATAGATAATTGACGGCGAAATCGGTGATAAACAAAGTCGAATATAGAAACTCCTCCTTTTTAGGGTTCCGTACCCATAGGGTTAAAACGGGACCCTATTACTAAGACTCCGTGATCCGTCTGTCTGTCTGTATGTCTGTCTGTCACCAGGCTATATCTCATGAACCGTGATAGCTAGACAGTTGTCTTTTTTACAGATGACGCATTTCTGTTGCTGCTATAACAACAAATACTAAAAACAGAATAACATAAATATTTAAGTGGGGCTCTCATACGAAAACGTGTTTTTTTTGCCGTTTTTGGCGATAATGGTACGGAACCCTTCGTGCGCGAGTCCGACTCGCACTTGGCTGTTTTTTTTTAAAGTTTGTTAAAACAAACTAACACTAAGGCGAAGTCCAGCAGTAGGCAGACAGTGTTTGTTGCGAGGCATGAAAACTCACAGCAAGTGTCGATAAAATCCTCACCACATCGAATGTTATTTTCATCTTAAAATTGTAGGAATTTAAATCACGTTCGGAGTATAGGACTTCCGTTTCTATCCATGTTTAATCTTTGCCAAAACTAAGTTCTATCTAGTAAGGAATCTAATATGGACTGGAATTGTTGGCTGCGGTTAAGTGATATTTAGAGATAGTAGGCAGTTTAACTGGTGTTACCGAGTTTAAATTGGTAGGAACAGACAATAGACTTAGGCACCTCCGGGCAAATATAACTTCTCTGGCGAAAATAAGTTTGAGAATCCCAATGCTCCTGGCATTGAGAAATTCTATGGCCCCTCGCGTACGGTGACTTTTTGTAGCGATGCTGTCGCGCGTTTAAGAAACGCGCTACAGCATCGCTACTAATGCACGTTAGTCGCATTTGCAAAGCGCTACAGAAGCGATGCCAACGCACTACAGCATCGCGACTGTATCGATGCAAACGCGTGCGCGTCCGATGTCGGACAACATCGGGGAGAAAACGGAGGGAGGGTGCGCGTGAGTGCAGAACCGAGCATCAGTACAACACAGACAGGTCGAGAGACCAAAGACAACGTGACTCATGTTCCCTCAACGGATTCCATCTTGCAACTGTGGCATTTTTGTGCCGTTACTGAATCGCGTTTGCATCGCGACAGAAGCACGACAGTACGAGGGCTAATAGCTAGCGACCGCATCGCGACTGTATTGATGCGAACCCACGACGCCATCGCTACTGCATCGCTACAAAAAGTCGCCGTGGGCCAGGGGCCTAAGTCAATATACAGTGGCGACTGTTCGGTCGATTCTAATAAAAAGTAAATATAGATAATACTAGTTAGTTACTATATTGCCACAAAATTCTGCTACATATTTTTTCTTGGCTGTTTCAAAAAACTAATTTTCTTTTTCTTTCGTTTTCTTACTTTTATTCCGGCTTGACTTCTTACAACTAGTGAAAAGGTACTAGTTAAAGTACTACATTATTTAATTTTAAACTAACATCAACTACAAAGCATAAAAATATACCCAAGTAAATAAAAAGTACACACGTCTACGAACATAAATATACAACTTTTATTTTATACCACAACAAAATTTACAACAACCATTAAGCCAGTATTTACCCAAAGCTAAAACAGTTTCGTCGAAAAAGTCCATTAAACGTATGCTTTACTGGATAAGTACAGAACTCATCTCGGAACGTGTTGTTACGGTAAGCACCTTGCATCCCTGGAGTGGGTATTATTATTTCATAGCGCCTGTAGAAGGCATTAGCATAAAATATCTAAGTACCACTCTGTAAATTGGAGCGGGGAATTTGTTTGAGCATCGGGCCCATGATGTTTCTGAGTTATTAAGGATGGAGGATGATGGAGGCTGATATCTTTCCTAAAGGTGGCTTGAAAGGGTTGTATGTTTTGATGTGAAATATCTCTGTACAGAGAAACGATAGCATGTTATATTCATGACACATGAGGCACCTGTACCTACTGGTATTGGTTTTAGCAGAAATTAAATATCTGAGTTACGTACTCAGTCTCGATAGGCTTACTTACTTTATTTTTTTAACCAAACTGTCTTATTGCAAAAAACAATCTCAAAAATGGACTAGGCAACATCAACAGTTTATAAGAAATCAAGAGCGAGAAATTACAATATTTTGAGGAAATTCCTCGAAGGAAAAGCCGCGTAATTTGTGTCTATGGAAATCATAATGGCTTAGTTTCATGGTGACATACTCATTACTACCTCATTTTAAAAGTATTACCCTTATTATTAACCCCATCGCAATATCTGCCAGATTTGTTGCTAGACTTTGGTTTACTACCTACCCACTAGTCTATCAAACTAGCAGATACTACCTCCATCAGTAAAGAAGCATGCTCACAAGACCAACAAAATAAACGAAACACCGAGCTTAAATCCAACAGGTTACTATACAAACTACCTCGCTTCATGTTCATAGTAAATACATGAACATGTTCTAGGCTATGCATGAAACATGTCCTCGTCGGCTGCCCGCTGGGCACGTGTGTAATCCCTCTTATACGTTATGCTGCAATATTGCCTGGAGCTACACCACTCTCGTATTTCGATTTAATGCTGGTCGGCAATTGCTGCAACTCATTTTACAGTTATTCCTATGGAATTGGAAGTGGTACTCCGAGGAAAGATTGGAATTGAAAATAAATACTGAGTTATCTTCTGCAGATTTGGATTGAGTGTAGTCTTAATATTTTATTGAGTTTCGAGCTTTTCCAGGCGAAGTATGTAAGTATTTTTGTTGAGGTGGGGGTAAGGAAATCGCAGCAACATCGATCATTACTTAAAACTTAATGATACTAACATACTGATCAGCAGTTAAAACTATCAAAACATAATATGGCTTCAGTTTTGTAGACAGGTAGTTACCACATTTATTATTTGTTATCACTTTTATAGCTACGTAAATAATTAGGTACTACGATTATAATACCCTTGTGGATTTAGGTGTCGAATAATTTACATTCAATGTCACCAACACCTAACTGCTTATAAATAAAACATTATGAAAAGCCTACACCATAGAGTTAACATTACCTACACGCTTACATAATTACTAACTAATTAATAATTTAAACACACCGCTAAATGTTAAATGAAATTATGTCGGACATAATTATTTAGTAGGTAGTAGTACTAATTTCATTCCAAACACGCTTAAGTAAATACTAAACGCTCTATGAACGTTAAATTTCTTAACCTTAGGCTAAGTGACATTTGTTTTGATAAGTGTTAAAATGGATGAATGCATGGTATGGGAATGACAAACACGACCAAAATTACACGTGGTTAATCTATATCTTTATCATCATCAATATTATAAAGAGGAAAGATTATTTTGTTTTTTGTACCGAATAGGCTCAGAAACTGATGGACCGATTTAAAAAATTATTTCACCAATGGAAAGCTACATTATTCCCGAGTAACATAGGCTATAATTTTGACGGGAGCGAAGCCGCGGGGGTCAGCTAGTATATTACATTTTAAATTTTGTCAATCGTTACCTATAGCACAGAAAATATAATACTAGCATACAGCTGCCTCATCCCATACAAAGAAACCGTGCTGACGTAACTAGCGTTTTTCGTCTGATTAAGATTATTATTTTTCCAAGAACATCAATCGCGTTCGGTTCCGTTCCACGGATATAGATGGTGTTAGCAGCGACTTGCAAGTAAAAGGGTTTACTCGGTTCGTGTGTTTTTTTTTAAATACAGTGAAGATTTGTTTTATAGTATTTTTTGTACCAAAATGTATTACAAAACAAATCAAAAAAATCGATACCTCAGAAATTTAAAACTACGCCATCTATTGGAATCAATTTTAAATGATCCATCCAAATAATATTTTAAATGTAAATTAAGAGCCCAATACTTTTGTGCTTAGGAAAGTTAATTAAACAAGAGCATACATTTTTTATGTTCGTCACTAGAAAATCTTAATATAGCACAAGACTCAATAACAAATCGAAGCTTATCACGCCATCTAGTGCAATTTGTTTGAACCAAATTTTCTTTCTTCGCGTTGGGTGCCCGTCTATAGCTATAGCTGATAAAATGTCACTTTATACTAGGTTAAACTAACGCAAACTTAACCATATCTTTATTCCGCATTTAACAGACTAAAAATACGTTTTTCCCGGTTTGATCCCTAGATAATTTGATGCACACCGGTTCCGTAGTCCATTAAGTACAGTGTAACCAAATAAAGTTATAAACCTATCTAGCGGGGCCAAATCCTTTTTTGCCTTCGAGGCATAACGAGGTTTTTACATTAGCTAGCCCGGGCCAAAGGTACGGCCATTTCGTATAGGATTACCATCCGATAAAAAAAACGAGAATTGGACGGGCTGGAAAAGATTTTTTAAATGTACAAACTGGGCAAAATTTTGGCATTATTAAAGAATAAAAAGCAAGAGGCTTTATTAAAAGCTCTGTAAAAAAATCTTAGGCAGAATTTTTTAATACCCCTTTGATTTTAAAATGTTACCTACAAGCGATTCTTGGCTATAAAGGTACCTTCGAACCTTATAAAGCACTAGTTTTAACTAAAATTATCAATTTTATTTTTATATCAAACTAGCTGTTGCCCGCGACTTCGTCGGCGAAGCATTAGTAATTCGAATAGCTTATTTTTTATATCGCAGCATAATATTGTGGGTTTTCCATACAAACTTCTACCTCTCTTTCCACCCCCTTAGGTAAGATTCTGGGATCAAAACTATGCTATGTCCTGCCCAGCGTCTCAAAATATCTCCGAACCAAATTGCATCTAAATCGGTTCAACGGTTTAAGCGTGAAAAGGTGGACAGAGAGACAGACAGAGTCACTTTCACATTTATAATATTAACTCCGCCCGCAACTTCGTTCTTGTGATGGCAATTAAAAATAAGCTGCTATTAAACCTGAGACAAACGGTCCAGTTCGGTAGTTCCAAATCGATGTAGAGGTCCTATCCTAGGGCCATTTGATTCTTCAAAGAAACTTTGACATCCCTAAATCGTCTTCTGGGGGTAAATCCGAAAAACTAATAATGCCATCCTTTATTATTTTGCCAAAGGAATTAGATTTTTATACAAATAAATGTCTCCCTTTTAACCCTTTAAAAAGTTGAGTTTCAAGTTTATTAACTGAGGTATTAAGATTCTTCAAAAACACTGTAATACCTCCTAAATCGTCTTTTGGGGGTAGTTGCAAAAAACGAATAATCACAAACTTTATTGTTTGTTTAGGATGGTATTTATGTCAAGTTTCATGTTTATTCACCCAAGAAATCAGATCCTTCAGAAAAAATAACATCCCCTAAGTCGTCTTTTGGGGGTAGTTTCAAAAAATAATAAGAGCAACCTTTATTATTCATTTAGGTTAGTATATTAGTGGCAAGTTTATAGACCCAAGAAATCATATTTTCAAAAACACTGTAATACCTCCTAAATCGTCTTATGGGGGTAGTTGCAAAAAACTAATGATGACAAACTTTATTGTTCATATTTAGGATGGTATTTATGTCAAGTCTCATGTTTATTCACCCAAGAAATCACATTCTTCAAAAAAATTAACATACCCTAAATCGTCTTTTGGGGGTAGTTTCAAAAAATAATAACAGCAACCTTTTTTATTCATTTAGGTTAGTATTTGTGGCAAGTTTATTGACCCAAGAAACCAGATATTTCAAAAACACTGTAATACCTCTTAAATCGTCTTTTGGGGGTAGTTGCAAAAAACTAATAATGACAACCTTTATTTTTTATTTAGGATGGTATTTATGCCAAGTTTCAAGTTTATTCACCCAAGAAATCAGATTCTTCAAAAAATACTAACATCCCCTAAATTTTATTTTGGGGGTAGTTTCAAAAAATAATAATAGCGACCTTTATTATTCATTTAGGTTAGTATTTGTGGCAAGTTTATTGACCCAAGAAACCAGATATTTCAAAAACACTGTAATACCTCTTAAATCGTCTTTTGGGGGTAGTTGCAAAAAACTAATAATGACAACCTTTATTTTTTATTTAGGATGGTATTTATGCCAAGTTTTAAGTTTATTCACCCAAGAAATCAGATTCTTCAAAAAAAACTGACATCCCCTAAATCTTCTTTTGGGGGTAGTTTCAAAAAATAATACAGTCAAACCTGGGTAAGTGAGAACTGGATAAGTGAGAAAACTCTATAAGTGACAGTAATAGCCAGGACCCGTCATTTTAAGCTCCCAAAACCTCTATTAGCGAGAAACAGAAACCTCTGAAAGAGAGAGTCGTTTTTCCCTCATGGACCTCCAATTTTTATGTCGAAATGAACGATGTAACGTTTATTAGATTTCGACATATAAGTACTATAAATATAATATAATACACACTATTAAAAATATATATGTACATAATATATGTTGTGCATATTATGCACATAATTTTATCATATTAAATATTTACTTCATTCGTACTTGCTGTGACTTGTTATGGCTGCGTACCTCTATAAGAGAGAAACGCTACCCATTACCTGCATTAGCGAGAAACTCGGATTAGTGAGAAACCTCTATAAGCGAGAATGAGATTGTGCTCCCTTGAACTCTCGCTTATCCAGGTTTGACTGTAATAGCGACCTTTATTGTTCATTTAGGTTAGTATTTGTGGCAAGTTTCAAGTTTATTGACTCAAGAAATCAGATTTTCCATATAAATTTCAACAACCCCTAAATCATTATTTGGGGGTAGTTTCGAAAAACTAATAATGTCAATCTTTATCATTTACTTAGAATACTATTTGTGCTAAGTTTCAAGAATTTTGGTAAAAGGAATTAGATTTTTCATACAAACTTTCAACCCCCTTTTTACCCCCTTAGGGGTGAAATTTCCAAAAATCCTTTCTTAGTGCACACTTACGTCACTTGAGGAACCTTTCTGCCAAATTTCATGCTTCTAGGCTTAGGAGTTATGGCTGTGCGTTGATTGATCAGTCAGTCAGTCAGTCAGTCAGTCACCTTTCGCTTTTATAGATATAGATTAATTTTGAATTTTAACTAACCGATTTTTTCTGTAAATAGATTTATGTTTGTTTATGCTTATCAATATAAGGACTGAAGTCTGAAATAAAGAATTTTAGGTATAGTTTTTTTTAAGCAGTGAAAATCGTAAAACTTGCCTAATTTTATATAGTTCGCTTTCCATCGAAAAATAACACAGCCTCTTATAAAACAAGGATGGCACTCTCACCTTACATGGCCCTAAGACTCACATCCTCATGATCGTTACGAAGACAAATACCAGTGTAACGCAGATGAATGGTAACCCTAGCAGGCTCGTTAATTGTGTTTAGGGCGTGATGCATGTCTCGTGTCCCTGACCACAACGCGCAGCCCCGGGACCTTCAGCAACTGAAATTAATCTCTGTTAGATCATATTAAATTAATCGTTAAACCCTGGTTTGGGACGCGTGAATGGTTATTTGATTAGGGATGACGGATTTGGTAAGTAAAAGAAATGTAATTTTTTATAGAAGCGCGTATAAAAAGAGGACGGGATTTCTTCTGGGCATCAAAACATTTCTCCACATGGCTGTTAATAAGAAAAGTGCCCAGAATGCAATGTAATTGAATGGCAATGATGATTATTAGGGGTATAAAATTGCTACCACTGGGAGACCTAATTTTAATATAGTGTTGAATATCGGACAATATTTGGTCTAATCGATCTATGATGGAAAGCTACATCAGCAGGCCAGAACTGGGTGGAGGTACGGGTTAAAGAAGAAGAGAATTATACAATATTTAAAGGAATCGATGATGTCGCAACAACTTCAATTCTACTTGAATTGATGTTGTTGCGACCTAAGACTACTAAAGGTCGCAGGACAGGACCAGCGACATAAGACCAATAAAAAGAGAACGTTAGAACTCAACCA
Organism: Orthosia gothica; assembly: GCA_949775005.1. Classification (NCBI taxonomy): domain Eukaryota; kingdom Metazoa; phylum Arthropoda; class Insecta; order Lepidoptera; family Noctuidae; genus Orthosia; species Orthosia gothica. Next base: position 13,352,930 of record OX459044.1, read on the forward strand.
CCTATATAATTATGAGCTTAAAGTTACACCTATCGTCACAAAAAAATAGAATTTACATAACAAAATATCTTAAACATTAAATAACACCATCTTATTTCGATTCTCTCCTGATTTTTTCTCGATCTATTCCTCCCTGTGCACAAGAAACCTAGAGTCTTAATGCAAAAGTAATTATTCAAGCACATCTGTTAGTTCGCAATGGAGGGAACTGTTTTTGCCTACAATGTCTTGTGTGAACAATCTTAAGGTGCAATCACACTTCTACAGGCAGACAGCAATAAGTACCGATTTTTTTTTTTGTGTTGCTTTAAAACAAGAAGCTTGAACATGATTAATCGAAGGTTCTTTTCTCGTTTTTCTTTGGTTCTTTTAACCTGTTTTACAATTTTTATTAAATTTAATGGGTAGTTAAATGAGTTTTTTTTTTTTCTCTTGGGGAAATGCTCATGCATACTGCACTACCACGGGGAGATAGTGCAGTTATGTGGGACTCTAACCCACTAACACTCCACGGTGTCCTCCTGTGCCGCTTATGGCGGGAACACGGGCACGCGTTAGCACTCACCGCGAACCCGCCGCGGCTGTCCGTCACCGGACCTCGGGGGAGTACCCCCCCATCACCGGCGCACCAGAACACACTGTACGCCGTGACCACCCCAGAGACCAAACCAGCACATGGGCGCCAGACGACCCCGTGTATGGCACCCTAGGTCCCCTGTGACGGGTCAAGGTCAATGGCCCCGCCACCTATCATTTGGCGGCCGCAGGGGATAGGGAGAGCGGTTAACGCAATACCGTCACTCCTCTTCCCCTGCGGCCCCACCGCGTCCGCCATCAGACGGTGGCGACCGCGTCCAGGCCGCGGAAGGTAGGGAGAGCGGCGCACCGCAATACCGGCACTCCTCTCCCGCCGCGGCCTCCAACCCTCAGCCGCGACACCATATGGGACCTGGGACTCTCCATAAGACATCGCGGCCCGCCTCAGTTGCGATGTCGCCTGTTACCAAGTGGCACCGCAAACTACTAGTTGGCCGCTACGTCGTCGGCTTAGTCGGCACAAGCCCTGACGAGCGGGTTCCTCTTCGCTTCACCGTGGGTGAACAAGCCACGGTTACTGAGCCCCCCCCCCCCCCGCCTCGACAATGCGGGAACCCACCGGGGGGAAGTTAAATGGGTTAACATTATCATCATTACTGCCGAAATATGTATTTCCTCAATAATTCATCATCATATCAGCCGAAAGACGTCCACTACTGGACATAGGCCTCAAGCGTCGCCACATTGACCGGTCCCGTGCGTCCCGCATCCAGTGGATTCCCGCAACCTTAACCAGATCATCAGTCCAACTGGTGGGAGGCCCTCTAACGTAACGTCTTCCGGTTCGAGTTCGCCACTCCAGAACTTTGCTGACCCTTCGCCCATCCGTTCAACGAGCAATGTGGCCTACCCACTACCACTTAAGTTTGACAATTCTTCGGGCTATGTCGGTAACCCTGGTTCTCTTGCAGATCTCTACTACTAGAAACACCGAGCATAGCCCTCTCCATTGCCCTTTGGGTGACTGTAAGCTTTCTGATGAGGCCCATTGTGAGCGAACACGTCTCGGAGCCATAGCTTATATACTATTTTACTATTATACTTATTTAGCTTATATACTTATACTAGCACTACGCCCGCGACTTCCTTCGCGTGATGTCGTTTATCCTATAAATGACTATTATGTGCAATTAGTGAAGGAGACCTAAAATAAGCTTTTATGAAATCAATAAAAAATGGGGTATCGTAGATATACAGGGCATATTGGTTTGGGACGATTCGTTATTTGACTTTAAAGAATAATACATTTTAGGTTACCGCCACAAAGTAAAATCTTCCCCTAAAAACTTAATAACCCCGTTTGTCGTGTGTTGAACAATCCAAATATGTTATTCACATTTTTTTGTAGTAATGACAACCTTTATTGTTTACATAGGTTGGTACTTATGTCAAGTTTATCAACCCAAGAAATACGATTCTTCAAAAAATCCTTGACACCTACATCGTCTCTGGAAAATTCGAAAAACTATTATTGACCTTTTTTGTTTACATAGGTTAGTATTTATATCAAGTTTCATGTTTATTAACCCAAGAAATAAGATTCTTCCAACTTCAACAATCCTTAAATAGTCTTTTGAGGGTATTTTCGAAAACCTAATAATGTCAACCTTTATTTTTTACTTAGATTGGCATTTTTGTCAAGTTTCAAGTTCATTAATACAAGAAATAAGAGTCTTCAAAAAACTTTAACATCCCCTAAATCGTCTTTTGGGGGTAGTTTTAAAAACGAATCATAACCACCTTTATTGTTTACTTAGTTTGGTATTTATGCCAAGTTTCGAGTTTATTAACACAAGAAATAAGATTCTTCAAAATAAAATTTTATTCCCCTAAAATCATCTTTTGGGGGGTAGTATAGAAAAATTTATTATATCATCCTTTATTATTCAATAATTTTAGTATTTGTGCCAAGTTTCAATTTTATTAAGAAATAAGATTATTTCATAAAAACTTCAAATTTTATTCCCCTAAAATCATCTTTTGGGAGTAGTTTCGAAAAACTAATAATGAAAAACTTTATTATTTACTTAGATAACTACTTGTGCCAAGTTTCAAGAATAATAGTCGAAGGAATTAGATTTTTCCTGCTAACTTTCAACCCCCTTTTTACCCTCTTAGGGCAGGAATTATTATTGGAAAACGTCATAGAAAGAACACACCCTCCAAGTTTCAGGTCTCTACGATCAGCGGTTTAGGCTGTGCGTTGATCCGTCAGTCAGTCATTCAGGACAAAGCATCATATATGTATACTTATATTACTGACAACACACACTGGTCATAGACTTTCGTCTTGAGACACTGTGGCAAGTTGGACGAGTCAATAAATAGTTTGTAATAATTATGCAGAAAATTGTTGTTACATAGTTAATCTATGGAAGTACAGATCCCATTACATATGAAAGTACAGACCCCATTACAAAAAAATATTACATATAGGGCGCTGCAGTAGCACACAATGTCAAAAACTACTTTTATCCCGAAAACTACACTGTTCCTGAATAGGTCTTGGGAGCGGAGCAGCGATTTTGAAATCATGACAAACTATGCAACACAGTTACCTTTAGTTGTATGTGCATACACCTTTATAACACCGCCTTATCTTCCATACTTCACGCACGATGAAGCAATGGATTCCACAGGGATTTGCTCTAAGTCGTAAAAATATCTTCGAGTATATTTTTGGTGCATTGTTTTTACTGATAAAGTGGAGATTATTATGGGAAAACATCTTGTTATTTATTACATGTGGCAGGAATAAATCGCGAAGTTACTCGTTCGTGTAAACATTGTCGCTTTGTTTTAATATGCCGAGTGTTTTTATAAACATCTATTGTTTGTCTTCTTTATCCTACCTCTTCCGGTCTGTTTCTGTGTTACCAAGAGTATAGTTGTTTCGAATCGACTTTTCAAAAGGAGGAGGTTCTATTTGTGTATGTCCACCGATATCTCCGTCAATTGTGTGCCATCTTTTTTTTTTTTTTGTTTGTATGAGATGTTCCCGAATTAGTCCCATTTCAATTTAGTGAAGATTTGATGAAGAACTTCGGAGATATACAATAGAACTCTTTAATAAATGACGGCCAATCTCTCGGGATAACTAAAAAGTGAAAAATAAAAGCTTTTCCAAAAAAATATAAAGTGAAAAATATCTTCAGTTTCGGAAGTCGTATTATTAAACGTGAAAACGTAAACAGTAACAGCGACTTCCGAAATTGTATATATTGTTATAGTCGGTTGTATTTTTTTCAAACTTTTTTTTATTTGTAATAACTATTATTGGCCACCAACATTCATTGAGAGCAGTGGTAACGGCCCCGACTTACGTGTCGTAGGTCATGAGTTCGAACCCAGGCAGGAGCTTTGCTTTGAGTAAATTATTTCATCACCACTGCTCTAAAAACGGTAAAGGACCGGCATGTCATAGAACCAAAAATTCGAAGACTTGTGACATTCACCAACCCGCAGTGAGCCCCCGTGCGGGATTAAGGCCCATTACCTCTCTCACAGAGAGGATGCCTGTGTCCCAGCAGTGGGCACATTATAAGGCTGATAATGGATTCATTGAGATTCTAATGATCAAAAAAAGGCAGTAAAGATATTTTTGAAAGACCGTACTAAAACAAATATTCATGGTCTCTCAACAATTTTCTCAAATGGAAAACGAGTTATATTTTATTGTACGGGGTTCTACAAAGAGATAATATTAGGGAAATGGCAATCACCACTATTGCTCTGCTAAAATGAAAGAAGTTACAAAAATACAGTAAAGTTGACGGTGAAATTTTCCTTTGAGTTATTTTTATTATAAGCTAATAATTGCGTGTTTCTTTCGTACTACGTCGTCGTAACATAAGAAGGTGATTAGCTGGAAAACTACAGTAACTTATTCCTTCTTATGAAAGCTTCTATACTTTTCTTACATAATTCTCGATAAACGTAGTCACGTCACACAAAAGCGTCTTTATCTACTGAAGCATTCCAAAACCTCAGTCTTAAGACCGACTAATAAACTCTTACAAACACAACGTTCACCTCACTTAAATACACGAAACTCGTAAGTACTTGTGTTAAGGTTTCAAATGGTTTAAATATTGGTTCGACAACTGCAAAATAGGGTTGGTTTTTCATGAATTGGCTTCAGTCAACAAACAGGGTGAAGCTAGACGAATATTATTGTTATAGTTATTGTTTCTTTGGCGCTAGTAATAGTCGGCAACACTTAGTTGGGTACGAGACTAGGGTAATATTTGTACAGGGTGATGGCTTGGCGTTATTGCTTAAGATATTGGAGAATCAAGGTCGGGAGAGGAAATAAATATCGTGGGTGTCAAAGAATAGGAGTTCTTCGGAATTTTCATTAAATTAATGGAAAGGAATTGAGCTAAATTCAGAAACGCTTTTAAGATTTATCATTCGAATCGGCATTTAGCTGTTCTATTAATTTATTAAATTCGTATAAACTACGAGAGTCCACGGGATGCGAGAAGAACAGGGATTGACGTAACGACACTTGGGGTAGGAGCTATGCCCAACAGTGAACGTTTGTTGGTTGAAATCATGGTCATGAGAAAAAAAACCGCTTTTAAAAAGCGCGGTAAATTAAGAGCATAAGTGCAGCAAAATGCGGGTCTAAAATAATATTTATGTTACAATTATGTTTTTAACTTTGAGAAAGAATGGAGCTTTTTTAGCTATACGGAATCAATCATATCTTAATTTTAAGCACCTCAATAAACCGATAGGTATCAGCTGATACCATTTTATTTATAACATTATCGACAGCTGGTTCCCATCCTGTGGAAGTCATAAGAAGCATCTGAATTAAACAGGTTAGCCTGGTGCCAGGAGACAATGGCTGGCCACCTGTCAAGAGCACGTGTTCGTTAAGAGATAATTTATACTAGGTATTGTGCCAAGATTAATAAGGATAAGTTCCACTGTAAGATACTTGATTTGCCTAGTAAAAATATAAAGAAGATATTGGATGTTGCTTCTTGTTAATGTATACAATTCGAAGTTCCAAAATAGTGAGTGAAGAGGTGTAAATAAAACTACATCAATCAATTAAATCAAAAAAATAGAAAAGTCGTTTTTGTACATCAATAATACGGCCAAGTGCGAGTCGGACTCGCGCAAGAAGGGTTTCGTACCATTATCGCAAAAAACGGTAAATATCACGGTTTTTGTATGGGAGCCCCACTTAAATATTTACTTTATTCTGTTTTTAGTTTTTGGTGTTATAGCGGAAAGAGAAATACATCATCTCTAAAAATGCCAAGTGAGCTATCAAGTTTCATGAGATACAGCCTGGTTACTGACAGACAGACGTACAGTGGAGTGTTAGTAATAGGGTCCCGTTTTTACCCTTTGGGTACGGAAACCCTAAAAAATAGCTAGGTTTTTAAAGGATTACCAACTTAACACATATTCAGCATTTTTGGATGTTTATCTATTTAGTTGTGCACGCATCACGTAAAATGTACGACACCAATGTAGATAACTTTTGTACATCAAAATTGTGCGTAACTTGAAGTATTACTAAGTGTTTATTAGTAATTTGTGTCTGTGGAAATCGTAATGGCTTAGTTTCATGGTGACACACTCATTACTACCTCATTTTAAAAGTATTACCCTTATTATTAACCCCATCGCAATATCTGCCAGATTTGTTGCTAGACTTTGGTTTACTACCTACCCACTAGTCTATCAAACTAGCAGATACTACCTCCATCAGTAAAGAAGCATGCTCACAAGACCAACAAAATAAACGAAACACCGAGCTTAAATCCAACAGGTTACTATACAAACTACCTCGCTTCATGTTCATAGTAAATACATGAACATGTTCTAGGCTATGCATGAAACATGTCCTCGTCGGCTGCCCGCTGGGCACGTGTGTAATCCCTCTTATACGTTATGCTGCAATATTGCCTGGAGCTACACCACTCTCGTATTTCGATTTAATGCTGGTCGGCAATTGCTGCAACTCATTTTACAGTTATGCCTATGGAATTGGAAGTGGTACTCCGAGGAAAAGATTGGAATTGAAAATAAATACTGAGTTATCTTCTGTAGATTTGGATTGAGTGTAGTCTTAATATTTTATTGAGTTTCGAGCTTCTCCAGGCGAAGTATATAAGTATTTTTGTTGAGGTGGGGGTAAGGAAATCGCCACAGAACAGATAAAACCTCTTTTATCTGTTCTGTGGAAATCGCAGCAACATCGATCATTACTTAAAACCCAATGATACTAACATACTGATCAGCAGTTAAAACTATCATAACATAATAAGGATTCAGTTTTATAGAAAGATAGTTACAACATTCATTATTTCTTATTAATTTTATAGCTAAGTAAATAATTAGGTACTACGAGTATAATACCCTTGTGGATTTAGGTGTCGAATAATTTACATTCAATGTCACCAACACCACACAACTAATTGCTTATAAATAAAACATTATGAAAAGCCTACAACATAGAGTAAACATTACCTACACGCTTACATATATATAGCTATAAATAAGTTCCTCAATTGTATAGTTAGCTGCTACAATTTGATAGTTCCAATAGCGATTGTCAGAAATCGGAAATGATTTCGGTTCCTCGTGCTGGCCCGAATTCTTTGGTAATTGCCAAATTGCGTTTTGATCAATCCTTCTCCAGTAAATAAAATCTTTTGATATGGCCAATGAACTAGCGACTGTAACTGTTTTATCAAAAATGATCTCGTATACTGTTTTCTTGTTTTTTCCATTTAAATCGGCACTTTCAATATAGACGTGATGCTCGTTATTTTTATTAATTCTGTCAATCCAGTACATTCTTTGAGTCTGTGGGTCAATGGCCAAGCTAAATCGCCAAAAAACAGTTTTATCTAATAAAATTTCTCTCTCGGAGCCATTAAACCGAGCCCTCTCGATCTTGTTGTCTGTTATCCAGTAAATATGCCTGTAATTTGTTAATAAGAATACACTTTCAAAAAGCTCAACACAAACTTTGCTAAGTCATAAAAATACACACACTGTAGTGGCTCCGGAGATTATCATCTTAATATAAGCAACCAAACAAAATTCGCACTCTTTCTTTATGCGTAATACAACTTACGATTAACATTAGTCAAGATATGTTTAGGAATATTTTGTTTTATAATGAAAAAAGCCAGTCTATATATTTTTAATGTTCGGCAAATTTTTTCGGTGTGTGTAGTTATGACCACAGAGTACGGCCAAAGAACAAGCTTTATACAACCGCACTACATTGGGTACTCTACTAAAAGCATAAGGCGCGTGTGTGCGTACAACCAGCCAGTTGAATCACTCAGGGCTGAGCTTAGGTGCGCGTCGTGGTCGTTTACGTTTCGATATGAGTAAAACTTAATGAGTGTTTTTATATAATAAAGTATAAATATGGTTTATGCTTATATGGTCAGGACCTGTGAGGTTGATCAGGACTTCACAATGAATGATGGTAATATTTTGTATGATGAAGTTTTTTCAGCGGTTCAAAATGAGTTCAATAACACTTGTAAGAAGAAAACTAAAACTATATGATCTAAGTTTTTATTGAGTGACTGGGCGACTACAGGACTTAGAAAAAGTTGGTAAAGATTTTACGAGCTATATGGCCTTAACTATAATATAACTATAATAACTAACTAATTAATAATTTAAACACACCGCTAAATGTCAAATGAAATTATGTCAGATATAATTATTTAGTAGTAGTACTAATTCCATTACAAACACGCGTAAATAACTAAAACTTCTATGAAAGAAAAGAATTTCTTAACCTTATGCTGACATTTGTTTTAATAAAGACTGTCATAAGTGTCAAAATGTATGGGATTGACAAACACGACCGAAATTACACGTGGTTAATATACAGTTAATATATTACATTTTAAAATTTTGTCTATCGTTACCCAAAGCCACAGATAAAGTAATACTAGCATACAGCTGCGTCATCCCATACAAAGAAACCATGTTGACGTAACTGGCGTTTTTAGTCTGATTAAGATGATTATTTTTCCAAGAAGGCGAGATAGTGGTCAAGCGCGAGCCTATAATTTAAATAAAAAAAAAACATCGATCGCGTTCGGTTCCGTTTCACGGATATAGATGGTGTTAGCAGCGACTTGCAAGTAAAAGGGTTTACTTGGTTCGTGAATACTTTTTTTTAAATTCAGCGTTGATTTGTTTATTAGTATTTTTTTTTAGCAAAATGTGTTACAAAACAAATAAAAAAAAATCGGAACCTCAGAAAATTGAAACCGTGCCATCTATTGGAATAATTCATCTATTCATCAATTTTAAATGATCCATTCAAATAATCTTTGAAATATGAATTAAGTGCCCAATATTCCTTAAGTTTGTGCTTACAAAGAGTTAATTAAACAAGAACATACATTTTTTATGATCGTCTCTAGAAAATATTAATATTTCACAAGACTCAATAACAAATCGACGCTTATCGCGCCATCTAGTGCAATTTATTTTAATCAAATATTCATTCTTTGCGTTGGGTGCCCGTCTATAGCTATAGTTGAATAAAATGTCACTTTATACTAGGTAATAGGTATAGGTTAAACTAACGCAACATTAACCACATCTTTATTCTGTATTTAACAGACTAAAAATACGTTTTTCCCGGTTAGATCCCTAGATAATTTGATGCACACCAGTTCCGTAGTCCATTAAGTACAGTGTAACCAAATAAAGTTATAAACCTATATAGAGGGGCCAAATCCTTTTGTGCCTTCGAGGCATAACGAGGTTTTTACATTAGCTAGCCCGGGCCAAAGGTACGGCCACTTCGTATAGGATTACCATCCGATAAAAAAAACGAGAAATGGACGGGTTGGAAAAGATTTTTAAAATGTACAAACTGGGCAAAATTTTGGCATTATTAAAAATAAAAAGCAAGAGGCTTTATTAAAAGCTCTGTAAAAAATTCCTACGCAGAATTTTTTAATACCCCTTTGATTTTAAAATGTTACCTACAAGCGATTCTTGGCTATAAAGGTACCTTCGAACCTTATAAAGCACTAGTTTTAATTAAAATTATTAATTTTATTTTTATATCAAATTAATTTTGAATTTTAACTAACCGATTTTTTCTGTAAATAGATTTATGTGTGTATATGCTTATCAATATAAGGACTGAAGTCTGAAATAAAGAATTTAAGGTATAGTTTTTTTTGAGCAGTGAAAATCGTAAAACTTGCCTAATTTTATATGGTTCGCTTTCCTTCTAAAAATAACACAGCCTCTTATAAAACAAGGATGCCACTCTCACCTATCATGGCCCTAAAACTCACATCCTCATGATCGTTACGAAGACAAATACTAGTGTAACGCAGATGAATGGTAACCCTAGCAGGCTCTTTAATTGTGTTTAGGGCGTGATGCATGTCTCGTGTCCCTGACCACAACGAGCAGCCCCGGGACCTTCAGCAACTGAAATTAATCTCTGTTAGATCATATTAAATTAATGGTTAAACCCTGGTTTAGACGCGTGAATGGTTATTTGATTAGGGATGACGGGTTTGGTTAGTAAAAGAAATGTTATTTTTCATAGAAGCGCGTATAAAAAGAGGACGGGATTTCTTCTGGGTATCAAAACATTTCTCCACATCGCTATTAATAAGAAAAGTGAATGCAATGTAATTGAATGGCAATGTTGATTATTTGGGGTGTAAAACTGCTACCACTGGGAGACCGAATTTCAATATAGTGTTGAATATCAGACAATATTTGGTTTAATCGATCTAATCGATCTATGATGGAAAGCTACATCAGCAGGCCAGAACTGGGTGGAGGTACGGGTTAAAGAAGAAGAGAATTATACAATATTTAAAGGAATAGATGATGTCGCAACAACATTAATTCTACTTGAATTGATGTAGTTGCGACATGTAATAAAACCAATAAATATATATAATTATGAGCTTAAAGTTACACCTATCGTCACAAAAAAATAGAATTTACATAACAAAGTATCTTAAACAATAAATAACACCATCTTATTTCGATTCTCTCCTGATTTTTTCTCGATCTATTCCTCCCTGTGCACAAGAAGCCTCGAGTATTAATGCAAAAGTAATTATTCAAGCACATCTGTTAGTTCGCAATGGAGGGAACTGTTTTTGCCTACAATGTCTTATGTGAACAATCTTAAGGTGCAATCACACTTCTACAGGCAGACAGCAATATGTACCGATTTTTTTTTTTTGTGTTGTTTTAAAACAAGAAGCTGGAAGCTTGAACATGATTAATCGAAGGTTCTTTTCTCGTTTTTCTTTGGTTCTTTTAACCTGTTTTACAATTTTTATTAAATTTAATGGGTAGTTAAATGGGTTTTTTTTTTCTCTTGGGGAAATGCTCATGCATACTGCACTACCACGGGGAGATAGTGCAGTTATGTGGGACTCTAACCCACTAACACTCCACGGTGTCCTCCTGTGCCGCTTATGGCGGGAACACGGGCACGCGTTATCACTCACCGCGAACCCGCCGCGGCTGTCCGTCACCGGACCTCGGGGGAGTACCCCCCCATCACCGGCGCACCAGAACACACTGTACGCCGTGACCACCCCAGGGACCAAACCAGCACATGGGCGCCAGACGACCCCGTGTATGGCACCCTAGGTCCCCTGTGACGGGTCAAGGTCAATGGCCCCGCCACCTATCATTTGTCGGCCGCAGGGGATAGGGAGAGCGGTTAACGCAATACCGTCACTCCTCTTCCCCTGCGGCCCCACCGCGTCCGCCATCAGACGGTGGCGACCCCGTCCAGGCCGCGGAAGGTAGGGAGAGCGGCGCACTCCTCTCCCGCCGCGGCCTCCAACCCTCAGCCGCGACATCGTATGGGACCTGGGACTCTCCATAAGACATCGCGGCCCGCCTCAGTTGCGATGTCGCCTGTTACCAAGCGGCACCGCAAACTACTAGTTGGCCGCTACGTCGTCGGCTTAGTCGGCACAAGCCCTGACGAGCGGCCCCTCCTCGGGTTCCTCTTCGCTTCACCGTGGGTGACCAAGCCACGGTTACTGAGCCCCCCCCCCCGCCTCGACAATGCGAGAACCCACCGGGGGGAAGTTAAATGGGTTACCATCACCATCATTACTGCCGAAATATGTATTTCCTCAATAATTCATCATCATATCAGCCGAAAGACGTCCACTACTGGACATAGGCCTCAAGCGTCGCCACATTGACCAGTCCCGTGCGTCCCGCATTCAGTGGATCCCCGCAACCTTAACCAGATCATCAGTCCAACTGGTAGGAGGCCTTCTAACGTAACGTCTTCCGGTTCGAGGTCGCCACTCCAGAACTTTGCTGACCCTTCGCCCATCCGTTCAACGAGCAATGTGGCCTGCTCACTACCACTTAAGTTTGACAATTCTTCGGGCTATGTTGGTAACCCTGGTTCTCTTGCAGATCTCTACTACTAGAAACTCCGAGCATAGCCCTCTCCATTGCCCTTTGGGTGACTGTAAGCTTTCTGATGAGGCCCATTGTGAGCGAACACGTCTCGGAGCCATAGCTTATATACTATTTTACTATTATACTTATTTAGCTTATATACTTATACTAGCACTACGCCCGTGACTTCCTTCGCGTGATGTCGTTTATCCTATAAATGACTATTATGTGCAATTAGTGAAGGAGACCAAAAATAAGCTTTTATGAAATCAATAAAAAATGGGGTATCGTAGATATACAGGGCATATTGGTTTGGGACGATTCGTTATTTGACTTTAAAGAATAATACATTTTAGGTTACCGCCACAAAGTAAAATCTTCCCCTAAAAACTTAATAACCCCGTTTGTCGTGTGTTGAACAATCCAAATATGTTATTCACATTTTTTTGTAGTAAGATTCCGCAACAAGATTTCTCAAAAAAAATTTTTTCTATCTGGGGGTCGTTTTATAAAACATTTTATAATAATAATAAAATTAATAAAATTTATCCAAAAAGGCACACAATCCCAATTAGAATTAGGAAAGGAATTAGATTTTTCTTACAAACAAATTTTACCTTAAACGTTGAATTGCCGAAAATTCCTGCTTATGCTCCCCAAGAACCCTACGTTAAAAACGAAAACCAGTCCAGTAAGATTCTTAGCTTGGGGTTAGTTTCGGAAAACTTATAATGACAACCTTTATTGTTTACATAGGTTGGTACTTATGTCAAGTTTATCAACCCAAGAAATACGATTCTTCAAAAAATCCTTGAGACCTACATCGTCTCTGGAAAATTCGAAAAACTATTAATGACCTTTTTAGGTTTCCGTAGCCAATTGGCAAAAAAACGGAACCCTTATAGATTCGTCATGTCTGTCTGTCTGTCTGTCTGTCTGTCCGTCCGTATGTCACAGCCACTTTATTCCGAAACTATAAGAACTATGCTGTTGAAACTTGGTAAGTAGATGTATTCTGTGAACCGCATTAAGAATTTCACACAAAAATAAAAATAAAACAAAAAATTTTGGGGGTTCCCATACTTGAAACTAAAACTAAAAATATTTTTTTTCATCAGACCCATACGTGTGGGGTATCTATGGATAGGTCTTCAAAAATGATATAGAGGTTTCTAATATCATTTTTTTATAAACTGAACAGTTTGCGCGAGAGACTCTGCCAAAGTGGTAAAATGTGTGTCCCCCCCCTGTAACTTCTAAAATAATAGAATGATAACACTAAAAAAAATATATGATGTACATTACTATGTAAACTACCAGCGAAAATTGGTTTGAACGAGATCTAGTAAGTAGTTTTGTTTTAATACGTCATAAATCGTAAACCGCAATTTACCAAGTACGGAACCCTTCGTGCGCGAGTCCGACTCGCACTTGGCCGGTTTTTGTTTACATAGGTTAGTATTTATATCAAGTTTCATGTTTATTAACCCAAGAAATAAGATTCTTCCAACTTCAACAATCCTTCTTCAACAGTCTTTTGGGGGTAAAAAAATTTAACTCGCCTCATATCGTCTTTTGAGGGTATTTTCGAAAACCTAATAATGTCAACCTTTATTTTTTACTTAGATTGGCATTTTTGTCAAGTTTCAAGTTCATTAATACAAGAAATAAGAGTCTTCAAAAAACTTTAACATCCCCTAAATCGTCTTTTGGGGGTAGTTTTAAAAACGAATCATAACAACCTTTATTGTTTACTTAGTTTGGTATTTATGCCAAGTTTCGAGTTTATTAACACAAGAAATAAGATTCTTCAAAATAAAATTTTATTCCTCTAAAATCATCTTTTGGGGGTAGTATAGAAAAATTTATTATATCATCCTTTATTATTCAATAATTTTAGTATTTGTGCCAAGTTTCAAGTTTATTAAGAAATAAGATTATTTCATAAAAACTTCAACACCCCCATAATCATCTTTTGGGAGTAGTTTCGAAAAACTAATAATGAAAAACTTTATTATTTACTTAGATTACTACTTGTGCCAAGTTTCAAGAATAATAGTCGAAGGAATTAGATTTTTCCTGCTAACTTTCGACCCCCTTTTTACCCTCTTAGGGCAGGAATTATTATTGGAAAACGTCATAGAAAGAACACACCCTCCAAGTTTCAGGTCTCTACGATCAGCGGTTTAGGCTGTGCGTTGATCCGTCAGTCAGTCATTCAGGACAAAGCATCATATAATATATGTGTGTGTGTTGTCAGTAATATAAGTATACATATTATGTATACTTATATTACTGACAACACACACTGGTCATAGACTTTCGTCTTGAGACACTGTGGCAAGTTGGACGAGTCAATAAATAGTTTGTAATAATTATGCAGAAAATTGTTGTTACATAGTTAATCTATGGAAGTACAGATCCCATTACATATGGAAGTACAGACCCCATTACAAAAAAATATCACATATAGGGCGCTGCAGTAGCACGCAATGTCAAAGACTACTTTTATCCCGAAAACTATAGTGTTCTGTAGGTCTTGGGAGCGGAGCAGCGATTTTGAAATCATGACAAACTATGCAACGAAGTTACCTTTAGTTGTACGTGCATACACCTTTACAACACCGCCTTATCTTCCATACTTCACGCACGATGAAGCAATGGATTCCACAGGGATTTGCTCTAAGTCGTAAAAATATCTTCAAGTATATTTCTGGTGCATTGTTTTTACTGATAAAGTGGAGATTATTATGGGAAAACATCTTGTTATTTATTACATGTGGGAGGAATAAATCGCGAAGTTACTCGTTCGTGTAAACATTGTCGCTTTGTTTTAATATGCCGAGTGTTTTTATAAATATCTATTGTTTGTCTTCTTTATCCTACCTCTTCCGGTCTGTTTCTGTGTTACCAAGAGTATAGTTGTTTTGAATCGACTTCCCAAAAGGAGGAGGTTCTATTTGTGTATGTCCACCGATATCTCCATCAATTGTGTGCCGTCTTTGATTTTTTTTTGTTTGTAAGAGATATGTTCCCGAATTAGTCCCATTTCAATTTAGTGAAGATTTGATGAAGAACTTCGGAGATATACAATAGAACTCTTTAATTAATGACGGCCAATCTCTCGGGATAACTAAAAAGTGAAAAAGAAAAACTTTTCCAAAAAAATACAACCGACTTCCAAAAAACACTAAGAAGTGAAAAATAACTTCAGTTTCGGAAGTCGGTGTTATAAAACGTAGAAACGTAAACAGTAACACCGACTTCCGAAATTGTATATATTGTTATAGACGGTTGTATTTTTTTGAAACTGTTTTTAGGGTTCCGTAGCCAAATGGCAAAAACGGAACCCTTATAGATTCGTCATGTCTGTCTGTCTGTCTGTCCGTCCGTATGTCACAGCCACTTTTTTCCGAAACTATAAGAATTATGCTGTTGAAACTTGATAAGTAGATGTATTCTGTGAACCGCATTAAGATTTTCACACAAAAATAGAAAAAAAAACAATAAATTTTGGGGGTTCCCATACTTGAAACTGAAACTTTTATCGAACCCATACGTGTGGGGTATCTATGGATAGGTCTTCAAAAATGATATTGAGGTTTCTAATATATTTTTTTCTTCCAGACACTTCCAAAGTGGTAAATTTTATTTATTATTTTTTATTATTTATTTGTCTCAGATAAGAAATCCATAGTTTGAAATTTAGATACACATACAATAAATACACAACATGTCAAAATTGAAATACACTTATAAATTTTTAATAATTATAATTTTCTAACCGGCATTGGAACCGCCACATGCTTGCCACAGACATGCCGGACATAAGGGCGGTCTAGTCTGTCGGCGATCATTGCCAGGATGGTATTGGGGCTGGCTCGCACCCGGCGCACCAGCGACGCACAACGCTTACGCATAACAGCGTGAAAACAATCAGTGCGCACCATTGCGAACATCCCTGATGCGCTACAGAAACGGGGCAGCCCCAACATCGCCCGGAACGCATTATTGTACTGGACACGGAGGGCACTGTATGCCCTTTCAGTATAGTCAACCCACAAGCTGCACGTGTACAGTGATGTGCAGTACGCTTTGAAAAGCGTGATCTTCACACCAAGAGAACAACGCGAAAACCTGCGGGCTATCATGTTGGCTCGCACTGACAGTGCCCTCCGTTCCCGCTCAATGTCAGCATGGTCTTTAAGGTCCTCAGTGAGTAGATGCCCCAGATATTTAAATTGATCCACTCGGTCTATCGCAGCACCATCAAGCTGAACAACTGGTATGTTCACAGGGCTCGACACACCGATGGCCCGAAAAACCATGTATTTGGTCTTCTTCCCGTTATATTTTAGCCCATGACCATGCGCGTATTCCTTACACGTACTTAGTAGTCTCCTCAGCCTACATATCGACGCGCTCAGCAGCACCATGTCGTCCGCATAACTCATATTGTTGACACAAATTCCGTCAACATGGCAACCGACATGTTGACTACTGAGCGAGACGATCAGTTCATCAACATACAGGTTGAACAATGTTGGCGAGGTCAGACCACCCTGCCTTACGCCACACTCGCTAATATAAGGGTCCGACATCGCCCCCGCCCATCGGACACTATTGACCTGGTGCCCGTACCAGTACCTGAGTATGCTGATGAGTTCCCACGGTAAGCCCGTTCTCTCCAGCTTCCCCCAGAGGATATCGTACGAGACGAGGTCAAAAGCCTTGGATAAATCGAGGAAGCACGCATATAATGGCGTCTTTCTCTTCGTGTAATATTTAACGGTGTGCTTTAAACACAGTATTGCACTCTCTGTGGACAGTTTTGGTCGAAAACCAAACTGGTTATCATTTAGTGTCACATGTTTATTTAACTGCGTGCTAAGCACACCGTCAAATACCTTCGCCACTACAGTTGCAAGTGATATAGGCCTGTAGTTATTTTTATCTGCCACATCTCCTGTTTTATTTTTAACCACCGGCACTACAACTGTCTTCATAAAGTCCGCAGGCAGGTAGGAGTGGCACACACACAGCGAGAATAACATTGCAAGAACTCTCGCCAGGTGCGGTCCGGCGTGCTGTAGGTGCTCGACGCTGAGTGCGTCGTGTCCAGGGGACTTTCCCCGCGAAATCTGGCTCACGGTTTTAGCGACATCCTTCGCGAGAAAATTTATTCCTACAGTTTTATTGTTCATGTCAGCATTTAGCACCCCACTCGCCGGACCAAGCGGCGACCGGACCGAAAACTGTTCTTTGAAAACGTTTGCAATGCTTTTAGGATCATTTAAGCCATCGACGCTCCCAGGAAGGCCAGGCCGAGAGTTTACTTTTTTTGTTTTTTGCCAAAAGCCACGGAAGTCACCCTTCGAGTATCGTTGAGCGAGGGCATCCATCCGAATCTGGTCCTGGTTATTCTGGCACCACTTTAACCTGGACTTAAACACTTTTCTACTCTCTCGCATCTCCTCATAGACACAACCGGATTTAGGTCTTCCACACAGTACCCACTCGTTCAGCCTCAGCCTGGCCACCCTGTGAGCCTCGCCCACATGCCTGTTCCATCCCGCCAAACGTGCACCACGCCCGCACTTACGCGTGCTTCGCCCATTCACCATTGCCGCGCCCTGAAGGGCCAACACAATGTCGGAGTATAGCCTATCTAGGACACGCTCATGGTCACGGCCACTACACAAATAATCCGCACATTGCACACATTCTGAAGGAAAATCTATTAATTTTAATCTTCTATGACACTTCTCATTATACAGTTAGACCTGCTCATCATTTCTTTCTCCCCATAGAATATCTATATTTTAATCACAAACAGTACGTGTTACTATTTTAGGCGTCAATACTCATAGATTGCATTCTACAATGAGAGGATAGTGGTCTGAGCACAGAGTATCATACCCAACAAAAACATTTGTAACAGACTGCTTCTGCGTAAAATGTGTGTGTCCCCCTGTAACTTCTGAAATAAGAGAATGATAAAACTAAAAAAAATATATGATGTACATTACCATGTAAACTTCCACCGAAAATTGGTTTGAACGAGATCTAGTAAGTAGTTTTTTTTTAATACGTCATAAATCGTAAACCGCAATTTACCAAGTACGGGACTCTTCGTGCGCGAGTCCGACTCGCACTTGGCCGGCGTTTTTTATCTGTATTAACTATTATTGGCTACCAACATTCATTGAGGGCAGTGGTGGCCCAGTGGTAACGGCCCCGATTTACGTGTCGTAGGTCGTGAGTTCGAACCCAGGCAGGCGCTTTGCTTTGTGTTAATTATTTCATCACCACTGCTCTAAAAACGGTGAAGGAAAACATCGTGAGAAAACCGGCATTTCAAAGAACCAAAAATTCGAAGACATGTGACATTCACCAACCCGCACTGGGCTTCCGTGGTGGATTAAGGCCCATTACCTCTCTCGAGAGCATGCCTGTGTCCCAGCAGTGGGCACATTATAAGGCTGATGATGGATTCATTGAAATTGTAATGATCAAAAAAAGGCAGTAAAGATATTTTTGAAAGACCGTACTAAAACAAATATTTATGGTATCTCAACAATTTTCTCAAATGGAAAACGAGTTATATTTTATTGTTCGTGGTTCTACAAAGAGATAATATTAGGGAAATGGCAATCACCACTATTGCTCTGCTAAAATGAAAGAAGTAAGAAAAATACTGTAAAGTTGACGGTGAAATTTTCCTTTGAGTTATTTTTATTATAAGCCAATAATTGCGTGTTTCTTTCGTACTACATCGTGGATTCTCAAAACATAAGAAGGCGATTATCTGGAAGACTACAGTAACTTATTCCTTCTTATGAAAGCTTCTATAGTTTTCTTACATAATTCTCGATAAACGTAGTCACGTCACACAAAAGCGTCTTTATCTACTGAAGCATTCCAAAACCTCAGTCTTAAGACCGACTAATAAACTCTTACAAACACAACGTTCACCTCACTTAAATACACGTAACTCGTAAGTATTTGTGTTAAGGTTTCAAATGGTTTAAATATTGGTTCGACAACTGCAAAATAGGGTTGGTTTTCATGAATTGGCTTCAGTCAACAAACAGGGTGAAGCTAGACGAATATTATTGTTATAGTTATTGTTTCTTTGGCGCTAGTTATAGTCGGCAACACTTAGTTGGGTACGAGACTAGGGTAATATTTATACAGGGTGATGGCTTGGCGTTATTGCTTGAGATATTGGAGAATCAAGGTCGGGAGAGGAAGTAAATATTTTGGGTGTCTAAGAATAGGAGTTCTTCGGAATTTTCATTAAATTAATGGAAAGGAATTGAGCTAAATTCAGAAACGCTTTTAAGATTTATCATTCGAATCGGCATTTAGCTGTTCTATTAATTTGTTAAATTTGTATAAACTGCGAGAGTCCACGGGATGCGAGAAGAACAGGGATTGACGTTTGTTGGTTGAAATCATGGTCATGAGAAGAAAAACCGCTTTTAAAAAGCGCGGTAAATTAAGAGCATAAGTGCAGCAAAATGCGGGTCTAAAATAATATTTATGTTACAATTATGTTTTTAACTTTGAGAAAGAATGGAGCTTTTTTAGCTATACGGAATCAATTATATCTTAATTTTAAGCATCTCAATAAAGAAGTGGGTATCAGCTGATACCATTTTTATTTATAACATTATCGACAGCTGGATCCCATCCTGTGGAAGTCATAAGAAGTATCTGAATTAAACAGGTTAGCCTGGTGCCAGGAGAAAATGGCTGGCCACCTGTCAAGTGCACGTCTTCGTTAAGAGATCATTTATACTAGGTATTGTGCCAAGATTAATAAGGATAAGTTCCACTGTTAGATACTTGATTTGCCCATGATTTGCCTAGTAAAAATTAAAGAAGATATTGGATGTTGCTTCTTGTTAATGTATACAATTCGAAATTCCGAAATAGTGAGTGAAAAGGTGTAAATAAAACTACATCAATCAATTAAATCAAAAAAATAGAAATGTCGTTTTTGTACATCAATAATACGGCCAAGGGCGAGTCGGACTCGCGCAAGAAGGGTTTCGTACTATTATCGCAAAAAACGGTAAATATCACGGTTTTTGTATGGGAGCCCCACTTAAATATTTACTTTATTCTGTTTTTAGTTTTTGTTGTTATAGCGGCAACAGAAATACATCATCTGTGAAAATTTCAAGTGAGCTATCAAGGTTCATGAGATACAGCCTGGAGACAGACAGACAGACAGTGCAGTCTTAGTAATAGGGTCTCGTTTTTACCCTTTGGGTACGGAACCTTTAAAAAATAGCCAGGGAGTTAAAGGATAGCCAACATTACTCATATCCAGCATTTTTTGATGTTTTGTCTGTTTTTTCTGTTTGTATTTTTAGTTGTACACGCATCACGTAAAATGTACGAAACCAATGTAAACACATAACAATTGTGCGCAACTTGAAGTATGACTTAGTTTTTGTTTCATCACAATCGGTTCACTCTATCAAAAGTTAGATTAATTTAAATTGTTCAAGAAATAAAATATCACAACACACGCAATTCAAATACTCAGACAGTTGAAGTCCATATACGATAGATGGCGTTGTGCATCTGACGTCATTTTCTGAATGGCAGTGTTAAGATTCTCCACGGAAGAATGACCCTAGAAAATATTTGGTTGGTAAGGTAGGTGGCAAGTCAAGTAGGGAGGGTATGGGTAAGTTGGGTATAAAGTCCCCCGCCACGTTTGTACGCGATAAACTCAAAAACTACTGAACAGATTTTCTTGCGGTTTTCAGTTTTCACCGATAGAAAGAGTGAGAAACGAGGAATGTTTATTGTGTATAATTCGTCACGGGCGAAGCCGGGGCGGGTCGCAAGTGTAAAATAAACTAACTGTTACCATCGGCTTCGGCCTACGGTACGAATGCCGGAATAAAAACGAATCCTATAATACCTATATTCTAATTAATTCTTGTGCTCTTCTAAATCCGTTCAGCTGTTGAAGCGTTATTGACTAACAAACATCCAAACAATGTTTCGTATTTATAATATTAGTTGGATATTACGATGGAAAGTCCCATGGTACTTCCTATTTTTCGGACCCTTGGTTCAGTCGTTAAACCTTCGGGCTGTAAGTTTAATATTTATAAAATATGTAATAAAATACATAAATAACGGTTGATGACCTCATCGCGAGCGCCATTTGCAACACATTTTTGCCGTAGATTTTGACGACGCCATTACGTAGGGTAAACGGCCCG
This sequence comes from Orthosia gothica, assembly GCA_949775005.1. Lineage (NCBI taxonomy): Eukaryota > Metazoa > Arthropoda > Insecta > Lepidoptera > Noctuidae > Orthosia > Orthosia gothica. The sequence continues at coordinate 13,374,205 of OX459044.1, forward strand.
ATGGTTGTCCATCCGAGGGCTGTCGTTCGATTTAATTTAGCGCACCCGGCGGTTGGCCACGGTTAATTTGGAAATAATTTTTGCTCTCCCCTAATCGCGGGGTTAAGAAAGAAATTATATTACTGTTGTGTATTTAAATATTAGAAGAAATAAAATAAAATCATGAAGAAATTTGTTGTCATCAATATATCACTTCGTTTTTAACCCCCGCCGGAAAAAGAGGGGTGTTATAAGTTTCACGTGTGTTGCTGTGTATCTGTGTATCTGTGTATCTGTGTATCTGTGTATCTGTGTATCTGTGTATCTGTGTGTCTGTCTGTGGCATCATAGCGCCTAAACGGATGAACCGATTTCGATTTAGTTTTTTTTGTTTGAAAGGTAATTTTGTCGAGAGTGTTCTTAGCTATGTTTGAATAAAATCGGTTCAGCCGTTCAAAAGTTATGAGCGTTTTACTGTTTGAATCAGGGTGTTTTCGCAAGATAAATGTGTCGGGGGTTTTTAAATTTTAAAATTTTACTTGTTATCTACGAAATGAAAGCCTGGAAGCGTGCTGGAAGACCTTTTATAAAAACGTAATTAATATTAGTACTTTCGTTATTAAAATTTTCATTTCGCCGAAGACACAACATGTGCAATGCCCAATTATGTTCTAGTCATAGACAAATTGGTTCTAGTAAAAAGATATGTTATGAGCGCGCGCAGATTGTAGACTCGAATACGTCACAATTGTGACGTATAGTCCTTAGTTTATGTCACGCGATACGCTATACGTGGGACACTCAGAAAGTTTTGCGAAACTAAAAAAAATTGTTCTATACGTACATATATTTTTATTAAATCTTTTCAAAGTACTTTCCACCAGCCTCTATACAAAGATTCATGCGCCTAAACCAGTTTTCAAAACACTTTTTCCAGTCCGCCGCAGACACCTCGTTTACAGCCTCTTCGAACGCAGCCAGCGCATCTTCCGGCGACGAAAATTGTATCCCTTTGAGCTGATTTTTTATTTTTGGGAATAAAAAGAAGTCACACGGTGCTAGATCAGGGCTGTAAGGAGGGTGACCCAGGAGTTTGACTGGCGTGCTGTCCAGGAAGTCCCTCGTTTTGAGTGCGGTGTGCGCAGGTGCATTGTCGTGGTGGAGCAGTAGCCCGCGGAGCCCTGTGTTTGGTCGCTTGTTGCTTATAACAGAGAAAACTTCTGGCAAACATTTGGTAGTATACCATTCGGCATTAATGCTTCTTTGATCCCGTAAGGGAATTGATACCAAGTGGCCAGTCAAATTAAAAAAGCTAGCGATCAAAATCTTACCCCCGCTTCTAGATCGCTTCACTTTGGTAGGCGTTGGCTCATTTTGAAACACCCAAACAGTCGACTGGCGCTTGGTTTCTGGGTCGTATTGATAAATCCAGGACTCATCACCTGTAACGATGTCGTCAACACGCCGAGACGAGCCTGCTTCAAATTTGTTAAGCATATCACGGCACCATTCCACCCGGGCCTGCTTCTGAGCATCGGTGAGGTTGTGCGGCACCCAGCGTGATACTATCCTCCTCACGCGAAGATGGCTGTGTAGAATCTCGTGAACGCTTCCCGATCCAATCTTCAATATGTGTTGAATCTCCTGATATGTAATTCGCCTATTGTCTTGGATTAAATTTTTCACTGCTAGCACGTTTTCTTCGGTAACAGCCGTCAAAGGGCGACCGCTTCTTTCGTCATCCCCCAAAGTTGGTCGACCGCGCTTGAATTCGTTATACCAACGATACACGGTTGCCTTGGAAGGGCCTTCATCCATGAATGCCATTTGAAGTCTATCGTACGATTCATCCGGTTTCAGGCGACACTTGAAATCGTATAAAATCATAGCTCTAAAATGTTCCCGGCGCAGATCCATATTTCAGTGAGACACAATACTTTGAATTAACTCGCAAAAAATGTGGAGGGAAATTTTGAAATTGGAACTTACTTATTTTTACTTATAAATAATCATATTTTCGAAAAACATTATAACTGGCCAGTCTCCCATATATAAAAACTTTTTTTCGCAATACTTTCTGAGGGGCCTGGTATGTTCAAACAAAAACAAAATTTTAAAAATGCCATCGTGTGTATTTAGAAAGTGTACCAATTATGATAACAAAGTACATACATAAAACAGAAGGGATCTCATACCGTATGTAAGTACGCAATACTCCCAATTTGTATTTTTTTTTTTTGTCTAATTTTCTGATATTTGGAGGTTAGAAAAAGAAAAACACATTGATGTTCAGAATTATGTCTGTTTACATTCACACGCAAGTGAAAAACACAAGTTGTCTCTTTTTTCTTGTTAGTTTTATTAAGCCATCCCTTTTGACTTGTAGTGAAATGTCAGATGAATGAAAAGTGTGTGTGTGCTGCCGCTGCTGCGCGGAACACTTTTTTCGATTGTTTTGTGAGTGTATAACGTATCTGTTTATTAGAATATTTTATTTTATTTTATTAATCTTAGGAAAACTTACAGCTGATACAATAGATGTGCAGAAACAACTTGCAAAAAACGGCCAATTAAAAGTTTTCACACATATAAAAATTTGCATAATATACATATCAGCGAGAGTTTCAATGAAATAGAACCGACTCAACGCCCAACAAATACAAAAAAAAATATATATACAGAAAAAGAATTCTACGTATCAAAGAAACGCTTACTCAAACTATTCTTTAAATTTTTAATCTTAGTATGGAACAAATCTAGATCAACATATTAAACGTACGACAAACTCTTATCATGTACGAATTCTGTCTGTAAGTAGTTCCAACTATAGGTACATGAAGGAGACGCGAATGCCGAAGAAATGCACACGGTACACGCAGTCCAACCTTGCCCACCAACTCAGGAACGTCCGTGGATCCGTTCATATCATTGCAATGCCTATAAATAATATCAATAATTTATAAACAAACATAAACTATTTCAGCTTTCAACACCGCTTCCTCCCTCTTCATCCCTCTACAATAAATAGCGAGCATTAACATGGGCTGCACATAAAATAAACAACAAACAAAACGGTTTAAATGACAACAGTTACGTGTACAATGTAAACAGAAACGGTAACTATTGATTCACAGACTTCCGTACAAACTGATAGCGGTTTGGACTATACATATGAGATATAGAATAGGGCTGACACAGGATATCGTGATGAACAAAACTATAGATAGTACGCATGTGGTTTCATTGGTGAGAAAAATGAGAAACAAAAATGATAACAATCAAATGCATAACGCATAGGTCTATGGCATTTCTTTGTTTCAAATGTTTATCGTTAACAATACGTTGAAATATGGATAATTACTTTTTTTAATAGTATTTATAAGCATCATCTCGGGTATTTTACAAAGAAAAATATGTCCTTTTATTTCAACAACAGTCATTGCAAAGCATTTATTTTCTACAAAGCGCTATTGTTTTCTCTGTCCTCTAAATGGTAGAAATGTTTCTGTAATTTCCTCGGCATTGTTGGGCAATGTTTATTTTTGTCATCATCTATCTCTGTAAATTGCGATACTCCACCATCCTTGGGCTGTACAACTATAGTGCATTCACTGCGAGATTGACTCGGTGTGGGCATTGTTTGCGGAGTTCGCTCGCAATCACTCAAAAGTACTGCCATTTTGATGAGAGCTGGGCTTCGGAATGCATTGTCATTTGTCGATATTTATATTCAGAGCACATAATATTCAGTTATATTTTTATTTACACTTAGTAAAAAAGTTTAAAATACCATAAGATTCCAATGCAATACAGTTGTAATAATAATTTTGAAAGTAAACTCTTCGTTACGAGGTATCCTATAGCCAAGCCAATTCAATCCCAATATAAAAATATGTAGAACGATACGAGGATACGCGGTATCGCTATTCATTACACAACTTTTGATTTGTAGCGTAGTATTTGACTAAAAGCTATTATCGACATCATCAAACCACATCTCTATAACAAGCATATACAGAGGTATACGAGGGGGTGGTTTTAAGAACTAAAAGCGCAGTACTGTACTGTGCAGGCGAGTTCAAAACCACAAAAGGCCTCCCGCTACAATGTCTAGCCGGTACAAAGGGAAAATATGAGAATCTCAGGTTGCTCTTCAACGTACAATAAGGCATTACCGACAGTAATTTTGCTTATTATCTAGAACTTTCAGACGAAAGATAGCTTATTTTTATTAAAAGTAGTTTTCAACAAGCAATCAGTGCATGTTGAAAACTTATGTTATATTTTTTTTTAATATTTTTACTGACTGGCGTAAAATTTAATCATCTTAATATATGATTCAGCTTCTGGTAACTGAGCATAATAAAGAATTGTCTATGAAAAACAGATTATTTAATAATAATGAATTAAAATGACTTTTAGAAAGTTCAGTCCCACGTGGGCGCCATTAGCTTTCATTAATTAATTGATAATGGCGCCCAAGTGGGACTTTGTTGTTTTTTTAAATTATTTTTTTTGTTTAAATAATGCACCTGCCATGTTATGTCTTCACCGCTCTTGGTGGACTGGTAGAGAATGCCTAAGGCATTAAGTCCGCCATTTTACCTTTGTGCATGAACTTTAAAAATAATAAATATACATTTTATGAAGTCCAACGTACGTTACTTGAATTTTATCATCAATGTGAAGACTGTGTCATTTTCTACAGACATAGTACTATTTCGTATTAAAAGTGACTAGGTATCAAAAAATATCCTTAAAGGTCCTCGTAATTCCACAATAGCACGTATCCTAACTGTCTAAGCCACTATCTCCCTTAGTTCAGTCCCCCATTTTAAATCACAGCTCCACTCTGCAAGCGAACCAAAATCAGGAGAGGTCTGTGTCTAATAGTCCATTTATGCCCTAGACAATTTCGCGCGAACGCCAATCGAGTTCCATTGTTCTTTAGAAAGGGGCTCTTTTCAATAGGTACCAATTTTCGGGAAAGCATTTCTGAAATTTAATTTAACGCCGGTAAAAATAAATGCAAATAACCCGATCTGTGAAATCGCTTTGTGAAAATAGTTACGGTGATGATTTATACAAAATTTATTTTCTTTTGTTAAAAACTTATGGTAGATAATATTTCATCATATTAATAGCTTTTGTAAAGACAAATTCTTTTAAAAAAAATGTATAATGTTTAAGGCGAATACTTCAAATCAAATCAAACTTTACCAAATTATTGGATACCATTTATTAAATTTTTTGTTCGTTTAAAAACAAGAATGTGTTTGACACTTACTCATAACGTGGATTTTAAACCGATAAAAAATGAAAATAATTCGTCAAGCAATCGTCTGTTACTAAGATTACCTTAGAAAAAGTACATTAATAAAGTGAGCATTTTCTCCAATGTCAAAAGCTCTCACTTTTCTATAATTTATGAGGCGGAGCGAAAAAATCTCATTACTTTAACACATGTCGACGCTCTTTCGCCTCGTTTTAATTTATCATTCCAACACCTAGCCTGAAAGTTTCATATCGGTACGACAGGGGACCTTTTTGAGATGTCTTCGGGGAAATTCTCGCTAAAGTTCCGCTTTAAATATTTTAATAAACTCGTATTAAAGCCGTAAAAAACACTTTGCGAGCCCGTTTTTTTTCTCCTAGCGACACCCCACCACAAAATTTCCAGTTTTGCGGTTACACCCGTAGGTAGTGCCTACGCCGAACCTTTGTACAGAGGGTGTTTCATTATTCATAATGCTTTGTTCGGAACTTCGGGCTTCTGGTTTGGGCAGGTTTTGTTGTTTTTGACGGTTCATATTTTCATCTATCCGACTCTACATACAAGACACTTTTGAGTGTTCAAATGAACTCGGTATTGGAGGCTTTGAAATAGAACAAATATTGCAATCCCATTGTATTTGCACCAGCCTAAATAAACGTTAAAACATTTAATGAATTATCTTCTCCACTTAGGGATATTTTAATCTCGAAATAAGGGGCCAGGTTTTACAGCCAGGATTTTTATTTTATAAATCTATCCACTGCTTGTTGAATCCAGGATAAAATGAAATATATTCTGGTATAAAATACAAGGGAACACTAAGCGATTCGCTTTACCTACACAACACGGTGTGTATTATACTTTTATGATAATCTTACACCGGTTGCATAATGTGATGATGCTGGGACGACTATCGTGGAGTTTTATATGGTAAATCTGCGTAGTGGGCGGATTTTATGCGTATCCCTTGAGGTGTGAACGGTATGTTTTGCGTGAAATATGTGGTTTTTGCAGGAAATCCGTGTAGATACTTAAATTCTTGGGCAGGTTATGCTGTGTGTTAAAATTTTCGCATAAAAAACTTATGCTTTTATTGTGAAAGTCATAAATATGAAGTTGTTTAATGTAAATTGATTTGGCTATAATTTTTTAGTTCATACCAAATTTGCATTTTGTTAATTCGAAAACTGCAAGTACAATCTCTTGCAAATAGCCTACAATATAGATAGTCCTACCTCAAGATTGAAACCATGGATTTATGATCTAAACACCTTTTACAGTAGAAATAAGTTAGTATAGACAAGGCATTCTCAATTAGAGAAGCTTATCATGTGTTGCGTCTTTTAGTTCATTCCAAATTTGCATTTTGCTTAATTCGAAAACTGCACGTACAACAATCTCTTGTAATAGCTCACAGTATAGGTAGTTCTACCTCCAGATTGAAACCATGGATTTGTGATTGTGGTCTAAACGTCTTTTACAGTACAAACATAAGATAGTATAGACAAGACATTCTCAATTAGAGAAGCTTATCGTGCGTTTCGTGTATTCTACTCGCCTCCGCAGTTCCACCCACAGATATTTTCGTCCATACCAAAAACCTTTGCTATTATTTTCGGTATTGCTCGGAAAGCCTCTCTGTTAACGTCAACGCCAGCAGATGATTTGTTGGGCTTTCGATACCGTCCTCATCTTGTTTCCCATTTGATTTATTTGCAATGGACACGCAATTGGCTTTAAAACTGATACCAGTAATATATTTTTCGGTCTCGCTTTTAAAACAATGATGATTCGGTTTTGATGACATTGGATAAATAGTGTTGTATGTGAATGATAAACTGATTGGAGTTAAATAAATCTAAATTAAAGTGAAAATAAATTTTAAGAGTGTAAAAAATTAAATCCAAAACAATCTTATTCGTTTAAGTACGCTATGATCCTAGTTTCATATTTAATTAGTTTGCGTTGTATATTTGTTAGTGTAAAATTGTTATTGTTTTTAGGGTTCTGTACCCAAAGGGTAAAAACGGAACCCTATTACTAAGACACCGCGGTCCGTCTGTCTGTCTGTCTGTCTGTCTGTCTGTCACCAGGCTGTATCTCATGAACCGTGATAGCTAGACAGTTGAAATTTTCACAGATAATGTATTTCTGATGCCGCTATAGCAACAAATACTAAAAACAGAATAAAATTATTATTTAAGGAGGGCTCCCATACAATAAACGTGTTTTTTGCCGTTTTTTGTGATAATGGTGCGGAACCCTTCGTGCGCGAGTCCGACTCGCACTTGGCCGGTTTTTATTTAATGTTTGTCATTTCTTGGCGTAATACATACTACTATTTCTGTCTTCATCACCTAAAGGTTGACTGGTAGAAAATGCCTAAGGCATTAAGTTTGCCTCTGTACGTTTCTGTGCATAAAGTAGTACTTTGCAGCTTAAAACGGCCGCTTTACAATAACTTTATAGTCACGTAAACGGTTTAGCCATGTATATAATAAAACAATAGACCGCAACGGATTGGCTGGTTTGAAACAAAAGTAAAAAGTGGGAACCGGGCTTCAGATTGAACTGTGCGTGGAATTGAATGCATACTGTTGTTAATTTAATTTTGGAACAACGCGGTCTCTGTTTGATTCTGTCTGGCAAAAGCTGGCCGTTTTGCAGGAATATTAAATAAAGAATGTTCGTGTTTTTTTTCGAGTGTATTTCTTGTTAGGGTTCCGTAGCCAAATGGCAAAAAACGGAACCCTTATAGTTTCGTCATGTCTGTCTGTCTGTCTGTCCATCCGTATGTCACAGCCACTTTTTTTTCCGAAACTATAAAAACTATGCTGTTGAAACTTGGTAAGTAGATGTATTCTGTGAACCGCATTAAGATTGAAAACAATATAATTATCATGGGAAATTTAACGCGATGATTTCGATTGTTTGTTTACCTATTTCGCCCGACGCATTAAGATTTTCACACAAAAGTAAAAAAGAAACAATAAATTTTGGGGGTTCCCTTACTTGAAACTGAAACTAAAAACAATTTTCTTTCATCAGACCCATACGAGTGGGGTATCTATAGATAGCTCTTCAAAAATGATAATGAGGTTTCTACTATAATTTTATTCTAAACTGAATAGTTTGCGCGAGAGACACTTCCAAAGTGGTGAAATGTGCCTCCCCCTCTGTAACTTCTTAAATAAGGGAATGATAAAACTAAAAAAATATATGATGTATCACCATGGTAAACTTCCACCGAAAATTGGTTTGAACGAGATCTAGTAAGTAGTTTTTTTTAATACGTCATAAATAGTAAACCGCAATTTAGGTACCAAATACGTAACCCTTCGTGCGCGAGTCCGACTCGCACTTGGCCGGATTTTTCCAAAGTATTTTTTCTTTAAATAAAAGTTTGAATTTTTCTTAAGTTGGACAAGTAAAAAATCGACTATGACTTAATGAATAGAAAAAAGACATTTACAAGAGACAAAAATGACGACTGAATGTCAAAATAGATCCTGATTTTATATTTCTTGTCTTTGAAAACGTAACGTCAAAATAATTCAGCGAAATAATGCTTTATTTTCGTTAAATCATAAAGTTACAGCGAGATTTTGCACCAAAATAAGTATACGTTGACGTATTCATACATTTGAAAAGGGTTTCAGTATCAAAGGCACCGCTCAACGCTCAAGTCAAGAGTCGAAGTCAGGACCGCATGTAATTCGATTTATCCGCCAGCCAAGCGCGCTACTGTACCTATAATACGACTTCACAACACTTATTACGACCCAGAAAACCTTTTTATAATCTTATCACATTGATATAGAGTATAAAATCGCAATGCAACTGGATTTTTAAAAGGAAAAATCTTTAATTGTCATCATTCAATTATTTTTCTCTCAACGTTACATTAATTAATTGGATTTTGAAGTGTGATTACAAGTGAGACTGATTAATTGGTGAAAATGTATTTTTAAGATTGTAATTGATACATTTGGTATTGTGGTATTTATTGAAGATCTACTTACGTTTCATAACACTCCACAAACCATCTTCACATCTTTTGATATTGTATCCATTTGTGTAACTCATTTTTAAATATTCTTTGTATTATTAACATCTGGAAAGCATATTTAGTTATCTCCTGACTGTTTTTAATATCTAAAACTTAAAAGATATTCGTAATTTATAATTCTTGCAATATTTTCTACTGTGACATTTTCATTTGACATGATATCTGTCTGTCTATTTTATTTTCTTAAAGCCATAGACATACCATAGGTACCATGGACTACCTAGACCTTTCCTTAAGCTAGTTGTACATTATTGTAAGGTCAGAGCAGACTGACCCGCCTTTGTAAAGCCGTTTTTATTCGTTCTGGTCTTATTGAGATTTGAATTTGAAATTTAGAAGAGATGGCAGAACGAATGAAAAACGGCCTTCAGTTTTTTTAGTCTCAGTTCTGGCCTGAACGCCAAGAGTCTGTTATACGTATACAAAGTGTATTTTCTATTCTAAAACTCTTAAAAACTGCGAATTACCAGCTTATGTAAATGTATTACTTTCTGGAGTGCAATAAATAAATATATTGTGTGAGATTTCCTATAAAGAGGATTATTTCTTGGAGCCTTACCCTCAACAGTCATCTCTTGACGTCAAAGGCCTCGCTGTTTGACTTATTGAGTCATAGCTGTTCTCCACACTCCTTGCTGCCAACTCTACAACCTACCTGCCCGATTGCCTGCCTTGACTATCTACCCGTGGTCCTGCTCACCTATCTATCAGCACGATTGCCTGCTTGACCGTCGTGGTGCCTGATCATCCATCTACATCGAGCATTCCATGTCTTCCTGCCCGACCTGCTCCTGGTTAGCTGTCCACGACGTGCGAAGCCGGTCCATAGTTTTATACCCTTTATCCTTTTTCATAATTTTTATTTTTAATTATTTATTTTTATTAACGTGGCTTACGTATAGCTCCACTGAGCTATACGTAACGCTACAGTATGTAAGTACTTTCTCGTGTTGATTATGAGTTGGATGTATATTTTGTCTATCTAAGAAGTTTACAGTATTGTTGCGACAAAAACTCGCAACAAAATAGTAAATTGTACAAAAATTAGGTATTCATTATGCAATTATTTATTTAAAACATAAATATGAATTTTAATCAGATTGTTTATTTGCTATCCGAGTTGCAACATATCAATTCTTAGATTTTTTATATTTAGATTCATAATCGGCAGGAATAAAAGAGGCTGACTAAAAACTAACGTGATACACATGTCTCGAAAAATTATAAACCTCACGCACTGCACGTTAAAGTACATAATTTATAAAATATGTATGTATGTAACATGTCATATGGAAAAGAAAATGGACGAAACGTTCACTCACCTTGATATCATTTTGTCCTCATACAGTTCAGTTAGCATCTCTTCCAGATCTGTAGACAGTGTGTTCAGCAACTGAAATACAAAAGAAAAATAATTAATAAAGACATAACAAGTTTTTTTTTACTTTAGACAGTTGTTATTAAACGTAAATAACATAATAATTAATATCTAGTTTTAAAATTTTAATACTAACTTAAATCAAGTTATAAATATAGTACATTGCTGCAGCGGCCAGCAAAAGATGCATTGATAGACGAACGTGTTAATGTGGGCCGAGGCGAAACCGAGGCACACATACGTAAGTCCATCAATGCCTAGTTGTGACCAATGCTTGCATAGTACTTTTCTCAAATAGTTACTACCTAGAACTCATTTTGTCAAATACAATTACTTTTCAAAATCAATGACGAACAACGCACAAAAATAATTTTACCCGAGTTATAGTGTTATTTTTATTTTTTTTCAATAAACAGCTTTCCTTGGTTGCCATGTTTCGGCGTAAAAGATAGTTCCATTTTTAAATTACACGACATATATGAGTTTAAGTAATTTGTTTGGCCGAATGTCCGCTAAACCACGACAGATATGGAGGAACAGAAATTTGACCAGTACAACAATTACGATTGACGCTCAAATTTCCAAGTATGTTTGAGAAAAATACATAATCTAGATACAAAATCATAATAATATAATATCGGTACAGGAATAGCAAATATTAAAGGGCACTGATTTAAAGAGGCAGTTGTAAATAGCGGTTTTGGTAAGTAAAAAAATATAAATGGCACGTTTAATAACTAGTTCAGCAGTTAAAACTAAGCAGTAAAGTAAACAAAAAGGAGTAATAAAAAAAATTAAATGGATCAGTGAATATATAATTGAGCAGGAAAATAATTAAATGGGCAGTAAAAATTATTTATTTTGTTAACAAAGTCGACGGAGCCCTATTTCTGTCTGCAAAGTAACATAACACGAGTTCGCTCGCTCACTTCAGATCCCGTCATCTCGTTCGATACTAACCTATCCGTGTCGGGGTGCCCTTAGTTCCCGAGCTCGCTTCGCTCGCTCTTGGACTGATTCGTTGACCGTCATTTATTGTTTTAATGCTCACATTGGTTTTTACATAAAATAGGTGCAAGTACGATTAGAATTTAAGACGGTACCCTGACCAAAAAATCGGCATGAGATATGAGCATTCCTATTGGTCTAGCGGCAATGGTGGCGCATGAATTACAGTAGTGAATACGCCCAGATTTTAGAATAAAATCTTTATAAAATCGAATTTTGGTCATTTGAAAAAAAAAAATCTAAAAAAATGGTCGTTATTAAATTGTCTATCCATTAGTGTAAGTACTAAAAATAATTAATGAACACTTTACGAGGAGATGCATAATATCAATAATTATTTCTCATTTTTATGTTTTTTTAGAAGGAGATTAGTGAAATATATACAACATTAAAAAAAAAACTAAATCTACCATTTTAGAATCAATATTATGTAGAAATTCAATGTATTTTTATTAATTGATATTTATTTTTAAATAACGAGTAGATAGCTCCTAAAAACAGCACAAAAAACGGCTTGCGCGGCGTTTTGCTCGGGGTACCGCCTTAAGCAACAAATTCGATGCGTGGGGCTCCTATTTCTGTCAGCAGGGTCTAAAGTAACCTAACACGAACGAGATGACGGGAGCTGAGTGCGCTCGCTTTGCTCGCTCACTTCAGCTCCCGACATGTCTTTTCAATGAATTTGAGTTCGGGTGTCACCGCTCGCTATGATCTGCCAAACTATTTATCGAACCGCTCATTGAGTTATTGGACTGCTCAAATATTTTTACAATTGACATTGTATGATAAAATAACCGACAAATTGATTTTTTATTACTGTCCATGTTTTACTGTCGCAATAATTAATCAACCACCATTAAATTAAATAACTGCTCAATATGTTTTTCAACTGATCATAATAACATCTCGAATATTTAAATAACAGCTCAAAAAATTAGTTCCCTTAATAAAGTACCATTATTGTTTTTAAGTAGACTGAATATTTAACGCTTGCAGCAGATTTGATACGACTCTGCGTTATCCCTCAAAAAGCCTAAATAAACAGCTGAATTGAAATCACTACTACGAGTAGTAAAACTCACACATAATTCCCTACTTGTGAATAGTAATTCCCATGCGGCCGTCTTATAGTTAGAGTGCCATTATCTAACATTTCGCCGATTTTAGCTAGTTGATGCCATCGTTATCAGCAAAACATTCTCTATAGATCTGTCTAAGCAGTCTTTTACTACTATCAACAGTTTCGGGAAAAAAAATAAAGCATTCGAAATTGCTATGTTTACAAACCAATTTTTCACATGCATTTAAACTAACAATGTGCCCATTCGAAAGTGCTTAATTATGTATATTTTTGACACCAGAAACTTCTACATATGATTTATAGTCGATGTGCTGCAGCCCTATTGCGTAAGTGAATTCGGCAAGTCAAAGTATTTGACCCCATCAATCGACCAATCTCATAGACGGAAATCAACATAGCGTCTTTCATCTCGCACGTGATTGGTCGATTGATAGACTGAAATCCTTTGCCTTGACGAATTCACTTATGTAAGAAGCCTGCTGTTCATTAACTATAGATATAATTGTTGATTTTGATTTTCGTCTATAACTCAAAATATGTTTTTTGTCAGATAGCTGCTATTGGACGGCAGTATGCAAACCAAATCCATTTAGCACAACTACTATCATGTAATCCAGCGGTTAAATTGAAATTTTTCGCGGTAATATCACATAATCCCCATTATTCAGTACTATTGATTTGTTCGATTTTCTATGCGGGCCCAATGATATTCAAATAAACAGATATGTTATAAGCGCGCGCATTGTGAAGACTCGAATAGTAGACAATTGTATGATTTAGTCTTTAGTTTATGTCACGCACGCATGGCGAAGAGCGATACGCTTTGTTGAAAAAAAAACAAAATAAAAAAAATGCCATCGTGTGTATTTAGAAAGTGTACCAATTATAATACCAAATTACATAAAACAGAAGGGATCTCATACGATATGTAAATACGCAATACACCTCAATTTACTAATTTATTTCAATTTTTTTCCTAATTTTCTGTTATTTGGAGGTTACAAAAAGAAAAAACATTGGTTGTCAGAATAATGTGTAGGGACACATTATATGTACAAGCTAACTCAGCAAATATAATATAGTTGGTGACGCACGGCTGCGCCCGTGAGACAGAGAAGTTGGTAGTCGCAAATAAACTACAGTCCTAATTGGTCGTTTCTATTTAACCTGTTACCTCAACACGAAAAGTGGAGCACATAAAGTTATACATACATAATTACAACAGACATTAATGCAATAATAAATTAGCATCATAATAGCTAAAGTGGTGACCCCGACGTGATCATTTTATTTTGGGTGAGGTACACGTATAGACTGAAAAATGGACGGAAAAATTAATCCACCGCAAGGTGTGAAGGAGGACATGTCCGGAGATGCCAGCGAAAAGGCGCTGGCCAGCATAACTGTCTCTTCGCGCATTCCTGAGTTTTGGACAGACCAAACGCGACTCTGGTTTGTCCAGTTCGAGGCCGCGGTGGAGAATCAAAGGCTGAGTGATGCAGCCAAACAAAATCTGGTGGTTACAAAGCTAAACAAGGTCGCTATACAGCAGGTGAGCGATTTGTTATTGGCTCCGCCTGAGTCTCGGAAATATCAGACGCTGAAGGAAAGGCTGTTGGAAGTGTTCGAGGAGTCGGAGACGAGGAAATTGCAGAAGCTGATCAGCGAAATGGAGTTGGGAGACCAGCGCCCATCCCATTTGCTACGTCGGATGCGTGAGTTGGCCAGGGAGAAGGTGGCGGACGATACCCTGAAGTTGATGTGGCAATCACACCTACCGAAATCAGTGCGTGCTGTGCTGGCAGTGTCCGACTCGAAGAAATTGGACGTGCTCGCAACCATAGCAGACAAGGTGCTGGAAAGCATAGGAGAGGGCTCAGCAATGGTAGCAGAGGTCAAGGCAGGGGAGGTCCAGACCAGGAGTGATGGATCATCAAGCACCAGCCAAATCCTGGGGGAGCTAGCGAAAATCAACCTGCGTCTCACAGGTCTGGAGCGTGGCAGAGGCAGAGAGCGTTGGGACGGCGGCAGCCGAGGTTCGAGATCGGCATCGAGACATGGTGATGCGGGTGGCGAGAGAAAAAGTGCTAATTGGTTGTGTTTTTACCACTATCGTTACAGGGAGAAGGCAACAAAGTGTGTGAAACCCTGTAATTGGAGCAAGGGCCAGGAGAAGTCGGCGGGAAACTAGACATGGTGCAGCCGACGGCGGGACGTTGCACAGTGTACAACCGCCTAATTGTATGTGATAAGAAGACAGGTATGAGATTTTTAATAGATACGGGAGCTAATGTATCCGTAATACCCGTGAGGAAAAATCGTTCGCGTAGTTATTATGATAGTAATAGGTCTAACTTTACTTTATATGCCGCTAACGGTACAATAATAAAAACTTACGGTATTGAAACATTAACTTTAAGTCTAGGATTAAGACGGCCGTATACTTGGCATTTCATTGTAGCAGATGTGAATCAGCCCATAATAGGCGCAGATTTTTTAACAAAGTATAAATTGCTAGTAGATGTAAGCGGCCGACGACTCATAGATGAAGTAACGAGTTTAAGTGCAGTAGGTTTAATTGTAAAGTGGAAGGGACCATCCTTAACTACGATTGATAACGCTTGCATTTATTCGGATATTCTAGCCGAGTTTCCCGAGATCACTAAACCTGTGTCTTTTAATGAGGAACCCCCGCATGCGGTGTTACATTACATTGAAACACACGGCCCTCCCGTATTCGCTCGAGCTAGACCATTAGCCCCAGAGAAATATGTAAAGGTAAAGGAGGAGTTTAGACGCATGCAGGAAATGGGAATTTGTAGGCCGTCGAAAAGTCCTTGGGCCAGTCCGTTACATGTGGTACCCAAAAAGGACGGGCAGATTCGTCCCTGCGGTGATTATAGAGCCTTAAATGCAATAACAATACCGGATAGGTACCCCATCCCGCGGATAAATGACTTTACATATATTTTAGGGAATAAGTGTATATTCTCGCGTTTAGATTTAAACAGAGCGTATCATAATATTGTGATTGCACCTGAAGACGTAGAAAAAACCGCGATAACCACACCCTTTGGGTTATATGAGTTTACGCGCATGACCTTCGGTTTACGGAACGCCGCGCAAACATTTCAGCGATATATGAATAACGTGGTATTACAAGGCTTAGATGCACAATGCAAAATAGGTGCAGAAGGCCAAACCGAGTCTAATTTCTACTTTTGTTACATAGATGACATCATCGTAGCTAGTGAGACGCCCGAGCTTCATAAGTTACACGTAAAGGCGATATTTGAGCGATTAAGCCGATTCGGCATAACTATCAATATGGCAAAATGTAGTTTTGGAAAAGAGAAACTAGAATTTTTAGGTTACGAGGTCACGTCATCAGGAATCAGTCCATTACCAGATAAAGTTCAGGCAATCATTGATTTCCCAAAGCCCGAAACGGTAGATCAGTTACGGCGTTTTTTGGGAATGATAAATTTTTATAGGTCTAGTTTACCTAGGGCAGCGGAATATCAATCAGTGTTAAATACGTATTTACAGAAGGCTAAGAAAAAAGATAAGTCTATAATTAACTGGTCGCCAGAAGCAAACGTTGCGTTTGCGAAATGTAAAACTAGCCTACAGAATGCGACTATGTTATCGTACCCGGTGCTAAACGCCGAGCTTGCAATATGGGCGGACGCGTCGAACGACTGTATCGGTGCCGTGTTACAAGTTAAGGTTGGCTCACACTGGGGCCCCTTAGGTTATTATTCTAAGAAACTCAGTGACGTGCAGCTTAAATATAGTACGTATGACAGGGAGCTATTAGCTATTTATTCGGCGGTTCAGTATTTTCGTTATATGGTAGAAGGCAGATCTTTTGTAATTTACACGGATCATAAACCATTAACTTATGCATTCACACAAAAACCTAGTGACAAAGAAACAACTAGACGCGTTAGACAACTTATGTTTATCAGTGAATTCACAACAAATATACAGTACATTAACGGTAATGAAAATACGGCAGCGGATGCACTGTCTCGGGTTGAAACTATCACATGTCCAACAACGCTCGATTTCAGCGAATTAGCGTTGGCGCAACGGATGGATGACGAGCTGACGTCGCTTTTATTGAAAGAAAACAAAGTGATGCAATTTAAGCGAATTAATTTACCCGACTGTCAAAGCGAGGTGATGTGTGAACTATCTACTTCGGTCGCAAGGCCATATCTACCAGTAGCTTTTAGGAAAAGGGCATTTCAAGCAGTACACGGTTTGTGCCATCCTGGAGTTCGTACTACTCGGAAATTAGTGACGTCTAAGTATTTTTGGCCAGGTATGAACACAGACGTAGGACAGTGGGCCAAAACCAGCGTTCAATGCCAGAAGTCGAAGGTTATACGTCATACTGTATCCGGACTGGGTCAATACGAAAGTAGTGGCCGCTTTGAACATATACATGTCGATCTAGTAGGACCATTACCTACGTCACCAGAGGAGTATAGATATTGCCTTACGGTGGTTGATAGGGCGACAGGATGGCCAGAAGCTTTTGCAATCAGAAACATGTATGCTAGTACGGTAGCCAAGACGTTGTACGAAGGTTGGATTTCAAGGTACGGTTGTCCGGTAAGGGTTACTACAGACCAGGGCAGACAATTCGAGAGCAGCTTGTTCAATGAATTAATGAAATGTTTAGGGATAGATAAATTAAGAACTACAGCGTACCACCCGCAGGCGAATGGCACTGTAGAAAGGTTTCATCGCGTGTAAAAAGCAGCACTGATGGCCAGGAGGGACAGCGGCGCGTGGGTGGAAGAATTGCCGACAGTTCTGTTTGGGTTACGAGCAACACCGCGGAGCGACACTGGTGTCAGTGCCGCGGAATTAGCATTTGGAAAGACATTACGGTTACCCGGGGATTTTTACGGGGGCAATAGCATAAGCGTTAGCGATTCAAACGAATATGTAAACAAAATTAGAAATATTATCGAAAACCTTAGGCCGAGACCGACTAAACAGAGAGACGCGAGGAATATATTTGTTCATTCTGATTTAAAAACTTGTTCACATGTTTTTGTGAGAGTAGATCTGGTTAAAAGATCCTTACAACCTCCCTATGACGGTCCATATCAGGTTTTAGAGAGAAAAGAGAAGTATTTCATGTTACAAATAGCAGATAAGCGTGTGAAAATATCAATCGATAGGTTAAAACCGGCGTACGTAGTTAATGACGGAACCTTTCCACTAATACAACAAGAAAAAGATTGCGTAGTAACTAAACCTAATAACAAACTGTTTAATGATAAGACTTGTAGTACTAAGCGTATAACTTATACCACCCACAGCGGTAGAACGGTTAAGCAGCCGATAAGGTTTGCAGAATGAAAACTATGTATGTTATACCTTATGGTACAGTAAGCTAGAGCATTACGGGAAATGGGTTCGATTCCCAGTTTAAAAAAAAGTGTACTCTACTATAATTGTATTGTATTCATGTAATTAAGTAAACAAGTTAATAATATAAGTTACAGGTGATATTCAATAAGTAGGTAACA
This sequence comes from Orthosia gothica, assembly GCA_949775005.1. Taxonomy (NCBI): domain Eukaryota; kingdom Metazoa; phylum Arthropoda; class Insecta; order Lepidoptera; family Noctuidae; genus Orthosia; species Orthosia gothica. Next base: position 13,392,547 of record OX459044.1, read on the forward strand.
TGTAAATTGGTTAATATTGTATCAACGTAGAAGCATTTAGTAATAAACAATGAATGCAACTCTAGCATATTGAAGGATGTTTATTTAGGCCAGCCAATTGCGAAGTATCATAAAGAAGTGCTGACTAAGATTAAATTATAACTAAGACAAAATGTTCTGGTAGTGTAACAAATAGCATTTGTAACATTAAACGTAATTTATCCATTGTTGGAATAAGTCCTTACGAACGTGTTTGTTTTGTTAATAGAATAAAAATCTCTGAAATTAATAATGGGTTGGGGACAAAGTAAACCACAACAGAACAATGTCGCGTTAGCACAGTCGGTGTCTAACGAAACGATGGGGCAAAGAGTGGGTGTATTGGAAATTATGGTGATTGTGTGCGCTGTGCTCATGGGAGTGTTGATTCTGTATTTAATCCGAGGCCAATGTAAAAAACGAGTACGAGGCTGGTTCCAAAAGGAAGCAGTTGCGGCTGGTTGGAGTCTGCCAGTCGTCAAGGTGCAAGCAGTGCCACCGCCGACCATACCCCGTAATCCAGATGTGTATTAATTGTAAGCATAGTGTGGTGTCACATGTGTCGTTTTCTTCTTCATGAAGAAATAGGATTATGAAGATAAAGTAGTGTATGGACATTAAAATAAAAAACCAAGTAGTTTTAAAAAAAAAAAAAAAAAAAAAAAAAATTTTATTAGTATTGTTCTTAAAAAGTATACTTAGTGTAAGTTCCATATTTTTTTTCTTTAAGGAGGGGGCTACTGTAGGGACACATTATATGTACAAGCTAACTCAGCAAATATAATATAGTTGGTGACGCACGGCTGCGCCCGTGAGACAGAGAAGTTGGTAGTCGCAAATAAACTACAGTCCTAATTGGTCGTTTCTATTTAACCTGTTACCTCAACACGAAAAGTGGAGCACATAAAGTTATACATACATAATTACAACAGACATTAATGCAATAATAAATTAGCATCATAATAGCTAAAAATGTTTGTTTACATTCACACGCAAGTGACAAACACTAGCTGTCTCTTTTTTTCTTGTTTGTTTTATCAAGCCATCCCTTTCGACATTGTAGTGAAATGTCAGATGAATGAAAAGTGTGTATGTGTGCTGCCGCTGCTGCGCGGAACACTTTTTTCAATTTTTTTGTGAGTGTATAACGTATCTGTTTATTTGAATATCATTGTGCGGGCCCCACATATTGGAAACGTTCGGAAAATGAGTTAAACCTCGTTCGCCACGGCCTCTAGGTTTAGATATTTGCTCTAATGTATGACATACGGACGCGTGGAATGGCAAGCTCGCAAAAACTGAAAATAAGTATTGTTTTATTTCTTTACATAGAATTTGGAAATAGTTTTTGTTAGCAAGGAACTTTATATCAGTCCCCCTATAGAAAGCTTATTTTATTCACTAAAGGTAGTGAAATAAAAGCACTTTTATTTTGATATTTGAATTCAGAACACACCAATATAATCACCCTCCATCTCAATACAACCTCCTTGCGCGAAAAATACTCGATACAAACTCCTTGTGCAAAGAATACTCGACACGATAACTGCTTGTGCTTTTTTCTTACATCTTTCTTTTTCTCGTAGTCATGGTATAAAGTATAGTAGGTATGCAATATTGAATAAAACGATTTTATATCGAGGGCCATGAATCACTGGCGTCAATCAGGATTCTGATTCATGTGTTAGAATCCTGATTTTACTTGCTCGTGATTCATCTATTGCCCGCACTGTAAATCTGTCCTTGATACACTAGTTGCTTAATATACTATTAGAAAATAGAAGAAACTTTCAGTCATTGATTATATAAAGTTCGAAATGTATAATTACGAAACTGTATTGTGTATTGATACAATGCATTCCCAAAAATATGTTAAGCTCACTTTTGTACATAGCTTGTACATTTGTAAACATTTGTTTTGTGTACAATAAAGAATATGAAAATCTTTATCCATGATAGGTATAATATTACTTTGTCAATTATCTAGACCTTATCAATTAATTATTATATAATCCCTTGAGTCCGTTTAGGCAACTTTGATTTTCAAAACAATTGTTTTTACAAGTTTTCATTTAACTTGAAATGTATGTATGTATGTGTGTTCAGGTCAAATCTTGCAACTGAATTTTAAAGCAGTTATCCTCCACCGATTAAGGTGAAATTTTGCATACACCTTTAGTTTGGATGACAATGCATGGTTAGCTAAGTGACTTCATTTTAAATCCAATATGGTGGATGGCCCAAAATGGCGGATTAGTCATTTTTGGGCACTGTCATGATATGGGTATGAAATGAAAGGGTTTGCTGAGAAGAATACGAAAAAGCTTGTTTTAAAAAAGATTTTTTAATGAGTAACTTATTATTTCTATTGAGTCTGCTAATTAACACTCAAGGGAATAATTGCATTATTTGTATCGTTATGCGCCTGATTTTTTCACATATCCTAATAGAATAACTGATAGTCTAACTCTACACCCTCGCAAAGCCACTTACAAGCTGGTACACACGATCGACAAAGTAACAAGTTCTTTCTTGTTTTTTATGAATTAAATTTCACGGTTCACACGTCCCATCCTGTGTTCGTTCCAGTTGGGTTACGACCTTGCGAAGTACCCTAAGATTTAAACGCACACAATCCAACTCTAATAGCACTAACTATGGGAATTTTCAAGGTTTGTGAAGAATTTAAAAACAATGAATAACAAAGTATTTTTTTAAACTTAACGTTGGAGCTTTTGATAACTTTCCACAAAGCGAACCGATGACACCAGTAGTCTAATTGCGTAAGTGAATTCGGCAGTGTTTTGGCTCCATATAAGAGTATGACAAATTCCCTTTAAATAACTAAGTATTACCAGAAATTATTGGAATCTTTCGAAAAGAGTGTAGTGAAAACCGTTTAAAACGACTTTGAAGGGACCGGTCAAATGCCGTCGTTATAGACGACAGTCGTTATAAACGTAGATGTACAATTGCACATAGGAATATAAATGTCGCGATTAAGGAATCGGGACATTTAGATTCCGCCGTAATATCCAGTACGTCGTTTTAAACGATGCTATAAACGGTTTTCACTGTTGCTTAAAGCGTCCAATACGACCAGCATGCATAGCAAAGCACGCATAGCACAGCATGCATAACACAGCATGCGTAGCACAGCATGCATAGCACAGAATGTATAGCACAGAATGCATAGTACAGCATGCATAGCACAGTATACATAGCACAGCATTCATAGCACAGCATGCTAAGCACAGCATGCATAGCACAGCATTCATAGCACAGCATGCTTAGCACAGCATGCTAAGCACAGCATGCATAGCACATCATTCATAGCACAACATGTTTAACATAGCATACATAACACAGCATGCATAGCACAGCATGCTTAGCACAGAATGCTTAGAACAGCATGCATAGCACAGCATGCTTAGCACAGTATACATAGCACAGTATTCATAGCACAGCATGCTAAGCACAGCATGCATAGCACAGCATTCATAGCACAGCATGCTTAGCACCGCATGCATAGCACAGCATTCATAGCACAGCATGTTTAGCACAGCATGCTAAGCACAGCATGCTAAGCAAAGCAGGCATAGCACAGCATTTATAGCACGACAGGCATAGCACGGCATTCATAGCACGGCATGCTTAGCACAGCCTGCATAGCACAGCATGCATAGCACAGCATGCTTAGCACAGCATGCATAACACAGCATGCTTAGCACAGCATGCATAACACAGCATGCATCGCACAGAATGCTCATAGCAAGCTATAACGAAAAATACATTAGAATAAAAAAAAGTTAAATCAAAAAACCCGACTGCTTATAAAGCGAACTACAAAGACGTAAACAAGAAGAAAATCATGCTGTGCAGTCGGAGGATACATATTCGCGGGCTGGCTGACCAAAATCTGGTGTATCCTCCGCCTGCACAGCATGATTTTCTTCTTGTTTACGTCTTTTTAGCTCGCTTTTTAAGCAGTCGGGTTTTTAATTTTTTTATTTAACTATTTTTATTTATAACTTTTTTGTTATTTTTTTTCGGATTAGGTACATTTAAACATATAAGTGAAATTTATTTTTGAAATCACCTCTTAAAACCCTTTATTTTGATACCCTACACGATTGCATGGAAGAAAAAAAAAATTGGGCCAAACAATATGGCGCCCAAAATCCGCCATTTTTCTATTTTCCAATTTTAATGTAGCCAGTGACACTCGCAGGGTTAAAACGAATCGATTGACGTAAGAACCATCAAAATCGGCCAACGCGTTTGGTCTCTAGAACGCCATATAGGAACAAACATACATACATACAAACATACATACATAGACTGATAAACACATTACCCTCCTTCGGCAGTCGGGTAAAAAAATTACTTGTCTCACTCAAAATATAATCCTAGTACAATATCTCAGCATGTTTGCTTATCAAAACGGCTGTATGTTACAAAGTTAGGTACCTATTTGCTTAGTTCGCAGACGGGGTGGCTGTGAAAAAAGTTTGTCAAATAAAAATCTCTTGGCGGCACCGCGGCCATCCACGCGTAGCACCCCACGTGTTATGCTGACTGCGGCGTTTTATTTTACTGGTAGGTACTATTGGTAGGTATTAACACGTGTCCTTTCCAGTAAAGATTGTGTTGGCCATTTTGTATCTGTTATTTTTAAAGTAACGTTTATCTACTGAAAATATGTCCGGAAAATGAATGTGGATACGAAGATCATGATTTTTGTGGATCCTCCAAAATGTACTACTTCATAACTCAATGTAAGTTATCATAAAATACTGAAATAAATTATAATATTATAGTTTAAATTTAAACACGAATATTTATCAGCGTAAGGCAGAAAAATTTAACTATACAATGAAGTTACAATAAAAGAGATAAATTAAAAGAAAACCATAAAGAGATTATATTTACGACCGTGAAATAAAAAGTAATGATCCCAGAATGTGATAATATGAACCTACCTGATTGCTTCAAGATACTTTTTCTCTCATCCTGCAACACATTTCCCCTGCATTCACATCAAACGTATTCCAAAATCTTTCAACACACACTACCACAAACTCACAGTGTAAAATTATAGTTCACTACATAACACCGTGTCCTTCTGTGTCTTCAGTTTAAACACCGTCACATCCGTGTGTCATGGCACATGCCCTCGAGTGCGTGTGCTTTGACGAGGAGAGGGTACTTTGACATAAAAGTAAGCCGCTTTTAGTTCGCGCATCTACCTCACTAGAGCATGAAATTGGCAAACGTAAATAATAGAGGATTTTCTACAGAGGTTTGGTCGTGTTTATGCCTTGATTTTTATTAATTTCTTTATGTAAACATGAAGTTGGAATGGATAGTAAAACTTGTACTCAAAGGCCCGGCTGACTATAGGTTATTACCCAGTTACTGGGTTCTGGTGGTAAAATACGATATTTAACTGCATCGGTTAAACTAAAAGTCGACTCCAACATACTTATTTGGAAAAAGGCAAGGTTAGTGGTTTTTTCGGCTAAGAAATAAAACTTAATATAACAGAGTTTCTAAATGTGATCTAAATTAATTAAAACATAATTAAACTTAAAGCATTTACCAACTGGTAAAAAAATATACAGAGCAAAAATATTGAAAGTCGATTCAATTAAAATAGTTCTTTAATATTCCCTCTGGTAATAAAATCGTCGTCGTAATAAGCGTTAATTGTCGTAATTATCTCGGCTGGCAACACCGATGTCCCGAGGGATGTGGCGTGAAGCGTATAATTAATATTTGCATATGAATATTATTTATAAGTGTAGATAGGTGTGATAATTATTATTTCGTACATGTAAAATGCCAGGATTTTAAATTTTGATTTGGAAGTACCAATTTCATAGTGGATATTTTTGAATTTATCATTCACAGTCTAATTCATAAAAATCTCTCAACTATTTTAGTTAGCATGAACAGACTCCTAATTCAAATGTACCACCTATGGACTATCACTACATAGTATAAGTCACTGCCCGCATTCTGTCTGTCCCTATGTATGCTAAGATCTTTAAAACTACGCAACGGATTTTGTTGCGGTGTTTTTTATATATAGATTGGTTCAAGAGGAAGGTTTATATGTATAATAAACACTTTTTACGCAGGCGAAGCTGCTGGCAGAAGCTAGTTTTAGTAAAATAGAAAAAGTAAAAAAAGCAAACACGATCTAATATACGATTTTTATTTACCCTGTACAACAGGCAAACGGAATAGTAGCTTCACTTCAGTCTAGTGCTCATTAAGAAAATACAATCGCATGCAAAATGTCCTACAAAATAACAACATTGCAGGAAAACTCGACTTTCCAATAATTTTCCTGTCTATCAAGTACCACAGAGGTCATCGACCTACCAGTTCCATAGAAGCACAGGCCGTTGCTAGGCAATAAAAAGAAACACAAACACTTACAACGATAACCTAAAACTTCTTTAAACCTTATCTTCATACACATAAGGTTGTAATTGCAATATTATAGTTAGTGATCTTGTAGTCCCAAAAGGGAATATTGGTAACCAGGTCAAGAGGTGCATTATATGGATCATTAGGACGGTAATGTATTATTGATTAGGTACTTTTTATGATCTCATTGCTGAATGTGAGTTATTATTAAGCAATAAAAAATTTCGTAAAAGAAAATATTTAGTTTTCTTAAATAAAAAAGGTTTTTCCAGAAAATGTGTATGGCGTGATGATAAGACGAGAGGATGACCATAATAACTAAAAGAGTCATAAACATAGAAGACGGTAGAGGCCGCGGACGACCACCAATGATCTGCCTAAGAACAGTGAAAAACTAAATAGAATTGAGGATCTCCTACTTTTTAAAAGTCGGTTAAGAAATGATATGACAGCAACCAACACAACAGAAAAGACAACCCACAGCCATACGGTATATCACAGAAGTACTAGGAGTGCTGACCCCAAATAAATTGAGACAGTAGCAATTGGGAAAGAAGACGAAATATTTTTTCCAGAAAACACTGCACTAAAAGCGATGTAAGTATTAGATTGTGGATTCGATTACAATTAAAACTTTGAAAATCACTTTTCCTACATAATATTGTACATAAATATTTCCAAATTAGTACACGTCTATTTTTTAATATTCACATAAAAATTGTAAATAGATTTTCGTTAGTTGCAAATTCATGTCTTGCTGGAACGTTTTCTTAATAAATTTTATGACTTGCTATATTGACGCTTCATTTATAAAGCGTTACATGTAGGTGGTAACTAGTCTTTTGAGCTTGGATGGAAATAGGTCATTCTATTTACCTAATGAATAGACATATTCTAAGTAATTTCGCATCGTGCTTGAGTAAGTTCATCGGCAAATTCTATTTATAATCAAAGCTCAAACTCAACGCCAGGTATTTATTTCAAACAAAGAATTACATATTTTTATTTGCGTGCCGACGGTTTTTTTTTTTTTGTTTTTTTTAAATAAAACGTTGCCCCACACTAGGAATTTTTTCCTGTATCGTAGGTGCGTTTACAAACATATAAACTCACATACACAACACCCAGAGCCGGACAACTATCTGTAGGTCATACAAATATTTGTTCCGTGCGGGAATCGAACCCGCGACACGCAGCGCAGCAGTCAATCGCTCAACCACTGCGCCAACCGTGCGCTCTATAGTATACAGTTTTAAATATTATATTTTATCTACTATTTACAAGAATAGTTAAGAATTAGCATTGTAAAGTAGTCGAACAGTCAGAAAGATAAAGCTAGGCAATCCATTGCGGTCGTGGCGTTTTTTTAATCATCATTTTACTCAGCTCATTGTCTACTGTCGATGTCTGATCACGGTCCACCAATCGAATTATAGTCATCATCATTTCAGCTGAAATGCATCTAATGCTGATCTTTAGCCTCTGCCAAGTGTCACCACATCCACCGGTTCTATGTATCTCGTATCCAGCAGATGGCAAATGTTAAATATCGCTACAATAGATCAATCTACTTTGCCTCTTCCCAACTACACCAAAGATGGCTTCCAAAATAACCGCAGGCAGCTTCCAAAGATTTACAAATGACGGTCGGGACCAACGACTTAACTTGCTTACCGAGACAAGGAGGAATCTCGGTATGTTAAGATGATCACCCATCCACACACTGATTTCGGCGTTGCATAACCTTGAAGATCGACCCGTGCAGCTGTTTTTACTTCTCTTTAGAACGTTAATTATAGCTACGATTTTTGAAAATGTTCGAGGTCCACCCACTTATCTATCCAGTGGTTTGCCTCAGACCTTTTATACATATTTACGAATTAACCGAAAATTCTCGTCAGCAAAAACAAACTGTATTACGCTTACGCACCGTGCACTAATAAAATGCAGTGAAGTAGGAAGGACGCGCTAAATATCTCGTAAAGCTAACGAGCCCTTATAATTGTTTGGAAGTGTCCCGCTATGCGAGGGTGCCGCTAGACTTATTATAACTTCTTTATTTCTTTCCATCGTTTAATGTTATGGCACTGATGATATTTCATATTGTAGTAAATGCGAAGAATTGAGACAATTATTTTTGGCATGACTACGAGCATGAGCTCGGAGAGGTAACTAAATAAACTTAACTAATTCTTCATTTACAATGTTCACGGTCTCAATGAACCCTATTAAACGCTGAAATACGTCACTGGCAGAATAAGTTAAGGATGAAAGGACGAGCTTGACTCCTACCGAATGGACGTTACTGGTCTGCAATAGCAGAAAACAGAATTGTGTGGCAAAGATAAAGGAAAGCATCTGTCCTGCAGTGACAGACAATATTGGTTAGTTAGACGGTGTAAGCGGTTTTAGAATTCACAATACCAAAACTTGATATTTTCAGTCGGTACCTCTTTACCATAACATTTTTACCCGACTGCCGAAGGAGGGTAATGTGTTTATCAGTCTATGTATGTATGTATGTAAGTATGTATGTATGTAAGTATGTATGTATGTATGTATGTATGTTTGTTCCTATGTGGCGTTCCAGAGACCAAACGCGTTGGCCGATTTTGATGATTCGTACGTCAATCGATGCGTCTTAACCCTGCAAGTGTCATAGGCTACATTAAAATTGAATAATAGAAAAATGGTGGATTTTGGGTGCCATATTGTGGGGGCCAAAATATTTTTTTTCTTCCAAACCCATCGTGTGGGGTACCAAAATAAAGGGTTTTAAGAGGTGATTTCAAAAATATATAACACTTATATGTTTAAATGTATCTAATTCGAAAAAACTAACTAAAAAGTTATAAATAAAAAAACTTAATTAAAAAAATCAAAAAACCCGACTGCTTCAAAAGCAAACTAAAAAGTCGTAAACAAGGAAAAAATCATGCTGTGCAGGCGGAGGATACACCAGATTTTGGTCAGCCAGCCGGCGAATATGTATCCTCCGACTGCACAGCATGATTTTTTCCTTGTTTACGACTTTTTAGTTTGCTTTTGAAGCAGTCGGGTTTTTTGATTTTTTGTTTTTGTGTTAAGAGTCAGTTAGATAATAATTTTAATGACACAAAAAATATTCAAGTCGCTTATATTTTTCTAATTAAAATTATTGTTTGTTCTTCAACACTAGATTTTATCTGAACATCAGTCATATACTACAATATGCAAATGCGGACATTAAAGCGCGCGTCCCCAGGGTGTCGGTTCAACACCCCGCACCTGAGTTTATGAATAATGGCACATCCTTACTGCCGCTGTTAAATGACACTTTTTATGCAACACACTTGTAATTTCTTAACGAGTTACTTTATGTCTTGAGACAATGGCAGTAAAGGGGTGCTGAAATTTTTAAATGTCAAAAATATCGTAGGTAAATAATAAGGCAGTAACTTCATTGTTGAAAAGAAAGGTCGTTGGGAATTTAATTTACCAAACTCTTTAAAACGAATACCGTGGATATGATCAGAGATGGCTTTAGAAGATAAAAGAGTAATCTAAATAATGTTTAGTAGTAATTATAATATAATGTAGATTCACTTTGTATTTAAGCTACTATTAATTATAATCAGAATCACAAATCAGTTTGCCTTAATATTGGCAATTACACATTTGTCGCCAATAATAATAAATTATAAACTGAAATAAGCATTTTGGTCTTAAATACAAAAAAAAAATAAACAAAATGTCAGATACCTTAACATTATTAAAATCAGAACCGACATCATACTTCACAGACCAATTGATTTCATACAAACAAAATGAAAAAACAGAACAAGAGAAAAAGAAAGATAAAAAACTCGAAGTGACAATAACGAATAGTGTCACGTTCTGTCTCTTCCAGTCGTGGTAAATAATATATACACACTCCTTTACTTAATGTTATTGGATGCTTGTATTCATTACCAGGGCTGCAGTATAATATATAACTGATTAATAAGAATCAATTAGTACGTGGTCACCCACGATGATGCGACGAGACTAAATTAATCTTCGATTTTTGCTTTAAGATTTTTTCTTTATTGACTCGCTTCAATTGAATAAATCTTCAGTAAAAATTTCAAAATATGTATTTGTTTTCACATTTACTTATTGTCAAATTCTGTATTTTAGGATATTTATGTTTTAAGACTTTTCCTTGTACTCTCTTACTTTGTTCTTTTTGATTGAATAAGTCTTGTAATATAAATAAAATGACATAAAATATTAGGTTTCTTTTTACCTATTTCCAATATTTTTTCTTTCTCTTTTTTATCTTCCTGAACATATTTTTTCGTCTTATTTCTATCAAATTGGCTTTTTAAGTTAATTTTTTTACCAAATTCCGTCAGAAGAGATCAGAGAGTTAATTATGAATTCTATAAGGTCAAACATAAAAGAGTAATATTTTTTTATATTAACAAATATGAAAGAAAAAGTGCCCAAGGGAAGAGCTATCAACATCGAAAAACTCATTAAAAAGTTGTCAAAAGTCAATTACCTACCGTTGCAGACCCGACCCAAACAAAAATAAGTAAAAGAAAAATGAGAGTATAAAGATGGACTTGTAATCAAATTTTATATGAGATAAAGATAGCTAGGTGTATGTTTAAAGGAAGTTTTTTCTATTAGGCATATAATTTGTGCAAAAGTCTTTACAGTATTTATCTGCGGATCATTTAAAAGCGTGAATATAAATTTTAGGTACCTAGAAGTAATTTTCTACAGAGAAGATCAAATCAGTACTTTCAAGTGATTACCTACTCATTCGATTACGAATGTTCTTCATCTGATTAAATCTACACTACCGCTATTGCCATGCCACCTTTATCCTGAAAATTCCACGGTTCCTGTTGGATAGTCTAGTCTGTTTATTCAAAATTTCATTTCATACTTAAGGCGCTATATACGCCCCAATGTTAACGTGTGTTAAGTGCTGGCCGTGCGCCCGCTCGATGCCAAAATATCAATATTGAACCTCCTTTTGAACAGTTCCGTTTGCAAAATATTATTTGATTTACATATGCTATGTTAGTTATGAAGAAATTCCAGGCATAATTTTTTCTGTGTAAAATTATTTTTAAACATCCAAGTCGTTTTGGAGGAGTTTCAAAAAGTTACGAAAAAATATCGTGTTGTTAATTATTTTTATAAAGCAAAACTATTAGTTACACGAAAAAACCTTTTGTTCAAAATTATGTACATGAATCTTTGGGAATTCAACATTTTGCAAATTCAACATTACGGTCCGGAAGGATTTTTTTTTTGTTCAATCCTTTTAACCTAGCCGTTACTAAGGAGTATGCTTTAAAAAGTTACCGTTTTACGGCAGTAAAGGGTATGTAGGGCCTTAACCCTAAAGACAAGGAAAAACACTATCGCAAAAAAAAAACATAACTGAAGAATTTATTTCCCACAGCTTCCACTGCTTCAGTAAATAATGAATTCGTACTTTCGTCGCGTGATCTATATCATGTTGTATTGTTTTCCGACCGTGCAAATGAAGAAAGTTGTGCATTGATCCTGTCGTTGGGGAATTTTCAGTCCGGAAAACAAGGCCTTTTTTTTCTTCTTGTTAAGCAAAGGTATTCGCGTCTGATTTGTTTCGGTATTTGTTATTTCTCCCCTATAGCTTCGATTGTTCTTGAGGACCTTTTGTTTTGCTTGCCTTTACATTTGCTACGGGGAAACTTATAATTAAGCTGTTTTTTTATTACATATTTGTCTTCGCAGTGGTGTTTATTATGTTTATTGGTAGAAGTCTTGAAATTAACGGTTTCACATTTAAAAGCAGATTTGGTTTTGTCATGAACATTTTGAAGACTTTAGTAATCCTATAAACTGAGTAAACCAACTATATAACGAATGTAATGCAAAAAACTAAAGAGTTTGGCAAAATCTGCAACATTACAATAATCTCAACTTTACCTCCTAACATTGAAACACAAAACAGGTTCCAAGTAACTACCTTGTCAACAACAGGTTCAATTGACAGCAACATTACCATACAGCTACCAAGTTCCATACTAAATAGACCTACGCGGCGACACTACGTCCACAGAGCACCCAACACCTCAGTAGTCCCTAGAGACAGTATTGTAAAAACTTCCAATACAGACCAAGCTCATCGATCATTGTCACGTATACAGTACCTACTCGTAAAAATTTACGGCCCGTGACAATGCTTACATTGGCTAAGACAGCCGAAACTAATTATGCTCAATGCAAATTAGAACTAATATCTATAAGTAAATAGCTTCCGTCGGTGGTTTTGACCGCGTGCAAATCGTAAATCTTTTCCAAGGGAACAACCTGATCGAATAAAAATCGTAAGTATTCTATGTCCCAATTCAAGACATGGTCTACCAGTTTTCCAAGTGCCATATTAATCCACTCAGCAGCGTTAAGAGGTGCAGAATAGGTAACAAACAGGCAGACATACTGACAGAGTTACTTGTCAGCTCGATGGTTCTGTACTCTGTGGCTACGCTTATGCCATGCCTATGCCTACTAGATAACGCGCATCCAGCAAAGGAAACAGCGGACGAGCGGCGCCGCTTTGTGGCGATATCGGAAATTGAACACCATCCCACAGGCCGGCAACTTTAATCGGGAACCTTTTGTTTGCACGTCATGACGACGCGGCGACGCCATGTTTTGCAGTTGCAGTTGCAGCTATGAAATGTTCGTGGACTCATGGAGTATTTTCAATAGGGTGTTTGTAGGCGTGTTTGTTGTATGAGTTGGTACGGATGTGCCTATTAGGAGTTGGTGTGAAGGCTTTATTTATTTGTGTGGATGCATTTGGAGATAGGGAATAAAATATTTATCAACAAATTCATTGTTATTAACGTGTGTTGAGACTTATTAAAAGCTGTATATTAAACAGATTGGGGATTTCCAAAAAAAATGAGTTTTAAAAAACAACTTAACCTCTCAAAACATGTTGTTTCAAAATTACATGGTTTTCAACATTATAGTCGACACTGACAGATTTGCTCTGAACTAGTCGCAAAAGCTATCTGAATCGTTGCTGAAATTCAAGGAAAGTTTTCATTAGAACTTCAGAACATTTGCATAAACTCCCCATCATCAACAGAAGTTATTACTTGGTTAACTAAACTGACAAGTAAGGTCGAAGCAGCCAACTATAAAACACAAATTGCATGAGCGGTCGTGCTTAGGCGAATCTTTGCTCAGAGTAAAACAGTAGGCACATCGCATTTTTTTCTGCATCAAGTTGATTGTTTCTCTTCTGTTGTCTACTTAGTTCACAGATTTGCGTTGACTTAAACAAAAATACGAAAATGTTTTATGTAATATTTAAATATGATTGTGTTGTTGATGTGCCTTCAGTAAATAAATAAATATAGTTATTCACACTCCTCACTCATATCAATATCGCAGACTATATACTCGAAGTTGTAGATGATTATGTCTACCTGAAACAAACGGTCCAGTTGGTTAGGTCTACCTTCGAGAAAGAGGTCAACCGTCGAGTCCGACTCGGCTGGGCGGCGCCTGTCCAATTTACCGCAGTGTCTCAAGACAAAAGTCTATGACCACTGTGTGTTGCCGGTGATTACTTATGGAACCGAGAGGAGGTCGCTCACAATGGGGCTCATCAGAAAGCTTAAAATCACCTAAAGGGCAATGGAGAGGGATATACTCGGCGTTTCCTTGCGTGATCGCATCAGAAATGAGGACATTCGCAGAAGAACCAAAGGTACCAACATAGCAAGAATGATTGTGATCTTAAGTGGCAGTGGGCAGGGCATTTTGCTCACAAAAAGGATGGCCGAAAAGTTCTGGAATGGTGACCGCAAACCGGAAGACGATGAGTTGGAAGGCCTCCCACTAGGTGGACCGATGACTGGGGTGACGATGAGCTGGTCAAGGTTGCGGGAATCCGCTGTATGCGAGACGCGCGGAACCGGTCAATATGGTGACGGACGCCTGGGGGAGGCCTATGTCCAGCTGTGGACGTCTTTCGGCTGAAATGATGTTTATGATTAAAGTTAGTTTTGGTACATTATTGCAGTGAGAAAAAAACATCAGCTCATTGTTTTGTCAGCTTATAAACGAGCACTTTAAAGTATTATCATCACATAGTTCTACAACTACAAATAAATATAAGTACAGCAACATTGAACACAATGAAACCATAAAATAAGGGAATGATAACGCCAAAAAGCGAGTATTATTTTAAAATGACTCAATATATAAATCCAATCGCAAAGATACCTACCTTGTGTAGATTTACATAACTTTGTTCTAATTTTAAAACGTTGTTTCATTGTGAAACGCTGTCTCTTAAGATACAGGATACCCTAGTTTAAGAGACAGAGTTTAGTCTATTGTGTACAGATTTCTGCAGCATCCAAATGTTTAATGTAAATGTTTTCTACCATAATTATATAAAAAATTGTAAACTTAAGTAACTAAAATAATCTGTATTTTTTTTTTTTTTGGGAAATAAAGATATTTATTTATTTATTTATTTATTTATCTTCAAAGAAATATATTACGATACGATGAAAATGGTTTGAAAGCTAACAGACAGATTTCTAAAACTCAAAGCCGGCAATTGCGGTTTTTTCAGAACAACCCATTCCCACATATCAAAAGATAATCCACAACAAGCTTATAACAGGACAGACATTTTTGCCTACCCCAAAGGATATGTGGTCACTGTGAAGTTTAAATCAGGAAATGGAAAATGTCAAATGCATATCCATGTTACGGCCTGGGGGCAAAAATTAAATGCCATCCTGCAAATTGATTCTGCTTGTGGTCACTGCATGTGGACTATATTGATATGTGGCCAGATTGTGTGTATGGGGAAATGACCTTCAATAACTGAGCGATAAGTTTTATTATTGTGTAGTTAGGTTTGATGAATCAAGCGGGATTCCCTATTACTGATAGTAAAGAAGTTTTGTTTCTCGAGTTCGGTTTAAATTGGACGTAAAGTAATAAATTGAGAAACCTTAAGTGGTAGGTGATATTTAAATTTTCCTCGTTATTGTTTAAATAAAATTCATAGTTAAATTACTAATGTTTTAGTTATTTTATTTGAGTATGAAACAAGTTTCAATACCTAAAGGTTGTACTCACCACATGCATTTTATCAGTAGGTAACATGTAAAATGTTATTCATAAAATTAGTACTGTGTATTTTCCGAACAAATATTTATTGTTGGTAAATGAAAACAGTACTAGCTACACAATTTAAGTTAAAAATGAAATGGCTTTTAATTTTCCCTAAACTCCTAATATTTTTTTATATTTTTTTATTATCGATTGGCTCTCGTTTGACCACTACCTCGTCTGAGCGATGATGTGGCCTACGATGAAACACGCTTGCCTAGAAGTAACCTATTCACTCTTGACTTAAAGACCCCAAGGTTGTAGCTATCAGGGAACAAAGACTGCGCACAATGAAAGAATTAGCAAAACGCTTTGTGCGATAAATATTTGTTTACCAAATAGGACAAGTAAATAATTAAAAATGTATAAAACCCCCTAAATATTTTTATTTCATGCTACATAATTTATCTATTAGAGAAACGCTTCGATCGACAAACTATTGAACATGTAATTATGACACGATATCTTGCAAAAATACCCCGATTCATACAGTAAAACCCCCCATAACTTTCGAACGGCTAAACCGATTTTCACCAAACACAGCTTACCCTCTCGATAAAGTCACCTTTCAAACAAAACTAAACCAAAATCGGTTCATCCGTTTAGATCTATGATGCCACAGACCTATACACAAATACATACGTCAAACTAACACCCCCTTTTTTCCGTTCGGGGTTACACACATACTAATAGTTCACCTATCCCTGTTTTCCTCTACGCTTCACTAGTCTAACATGGTAGCGAACAAATTGCAACTCGGCACAAGTTTCATATAACATGTGGGCCTATTCATCAATGTCCGGAGATAAATATAAAAACCCTAGCAACTAACTGCGCACTTTATCATCAAGTTGAGTGGACTCGCGTTATGGCCTAGGAACACGCAACGGGTATCGAAATCCGACGGATCGGTTACACCAAGTATACTTGAGAGCAAGTTATGTGCCTACCTATGCAAGATTTTAAGACTACCGTACATAAAAAAGTAAATTTTGTGCTCATAACGTTGTTTTTGGGCAGTCACAATAGAATTTCTTTGAAATTATCTTAAACAGCTTAGGTTTAATTATTCTAGTAGATATAGATTTAACCGCAAGGACTTAGCAGTGGTCCGAGTATATAATCATCATCATCACCATATCAACCAAAAGACAACTACAACTACTACATCATCACTGCTGGACATAAGCCTCCCCCAAGCGTCGCCACATTGACCGGTCCCGTGCGTCCCGCAACCAGCGGATCGCCGCAACCTTCACCAGGTCATCGGTCCACCTGGTGGGAGGCCTTACAACGCAAAGTCTTCCAGTTCGCGATCGCCACTCTGCTCGTCCGAGTATATGGAAGAGGAAAAATATAAATATACCTTATAAAATCTGGGTGGGGCTACGAATTTAAATCTAACAATAAAATAAATCTGGCTCGAATTCGGAAACAAACTCACTTTTTAACCCCCGACGGCAAAAGAGCAGGGTGTTTTAAGTTTGGCGTGTATTCCTGTGTGTTTGTGTATACAAAGGTATACACAAACAAGCATCATAGCTCCTAAACGGATTTCGATTTCGTTTTTTTTTTTGTTAAAAAGGTGACTTTATCGAGAGTGTCCTTAGCGATGTTTGATGAAAATCAGTTCAGAAGTTCAAAAGTTATAGGCTTTTGTCTGTTTGAATCCGGGATTTTCCGCAAGATATCGTGTCATAATTACGCGTTCAATAGATTGTTGATCGAATCGTGTCTACTACTAGATAAATTATGTAGTTTAACAAGTTAAATTAAAAACGTCGGGGTTTTCGGAAATTTTTCATCTTTTCTTGCTATATTTTTCACTTAACGAATGCCTAAATTTAATTGCACCGTTGGCTTTTCAACTCTACTGTATTTGTTAGGAAGGTTTACATTTAGGTGTTATATAGGTAGTCTTATAATAAACGTCTTGTAAAGTAACATATTAGCCAGTTTATAACTGAAGTTAACATGAATATTATTATGTAAATCTTTGCCATTTACTCCCACAGCGTGATAGGTTTTAAATCAAGTACAAATTATATCGTGGTCGGTAGTGCTGCGTAATTGACAATCGGTTTATTAATGCTGCTACAGTAATTCTTGTATATGTAACAAGATATCCTGCCTGTTTTGAAGTTAAATAATTTGCTTTTAAAGTACGAGTATAACATAGATCGAGTATTACTATGCAGTGGTAGCCCAGTGGTAACTTGTAACAGCCACGACTTATTGAAGGTCTTGGGTTCAAACCCAGGCAGGCTCTTTACTTTGTGTAAACGATTTCATCACCACCTATCCCAAAATGGTGCAGGAAAACTTTGTGAGGAAACCGGCATGTCCTAAAACCAACAATTCGAAGACATGTGACATCCACCAACCCGCACTGGGCCCGCGTGGTGGATTATGGCCCATTCCCTCTTTCACAGAGAGAAGGCCTGGCCTGTATCAACCTATTAATATTCACACTGCTGGGGAAACATTAAAAGGCTGATTATGATGATGATATGATTATGATAACATAGATTAGACTTGTAATCTTGTATCTCTATCTCTTTTCTAAATTATCTAATTAGCAGTTCAAGTGTATGTTTATTCAGATTAATATCTGAGGTGTTTTTACTTTCCATCGGTCATCGATGTTAAAATTCCATGTCATAGGGAGGTAGGCATTTAACATCCCGGGCCCTTGACTCATGGTAGCGGTAGGAACTTTAGGGTTTTAGTCGGTTGGAGTCCGACATAACTCTCCGTTTCCTCAGACGACAAAAATGGTATGCATTTTGCATACTGCCTTAAAAAGACACAAATCCAGATTACTGTCCATTCTGAGAATCGAACACTGGGCGTTCAGTAGTTTCACTACCGATCAACTAGACCAAAGAGATACTTCTAAAAAACCTTTTTGACAAAAAAAAAAATACCGAAGAAATGAAGTACCAACTGAAAACCGAAAAAAATAGTCTAGAATTTTGAGTTGGCGCCAAACCAACAATCAACGAAGATCAACCTAACTGCAATCATACGCTTTAGGTAATTAAGTTTTTTTTCTTTTGGTTTTCATTACGTCATTTACGTCGGTTAATTTATTTGTCAAAAAAGTTTTTTCGCTTTTGTGTTTTTGTCTTCAACAGAATTGGTTCACTGTTGAAAAAATCTTACTCTTACAAATATTATAAATTCAAAAATTTGGATGGATGGATGTATGCTTGTTACTCAATCACGTCAGAACGGCTGAACGGATCGCGATGATTGGCACAGGCATATATTGTAGTCTGAATTTCTGAAATAGCACATACGATACTTTTCATCCCGGTATAATGTTCCTTTGGGATAAGAAAACACTTTTCACGCGGGCAAAGCCGCTGGCAGAAGCTAGTTATCTATGAATCCTTTAACTTCAAATTCAAATGGGACCAAGTACTCTTTTCAATAAAACCAACAACTCTATAAAAAGTTATGCATCAAGAAAAATATATAATTATGTCATGAATTGATAACTTCCTCCATTTTTTCTACGGTTAAAAATAACATTATCAGAAGTCCAAATGCTAAATCAAATCTCCACATATTACCTCTAGATCTTCACCATCTAGACTCTAGACTTAAGGCATATGTATTCACTGGTTGATAAAAGTTTTCTAACTACATACCTTCATGTAGGAACCTCCAGCCTTCTCCTCGCAGTGGCGCCTGATGTACCGTTGGCAAATGTTCGACATTTTCCACTCTGAAAAGTACGAAAACCTTGTTAGTTCAGACAATGGACTTGTTATTTTAAGACGTTCTAAACCAATGTCATTTCTATTATTACATAGACACCATTTTCCAGCTACGGGATGTAAGTAAGTAGGTGTCCGATAAATGGTGGACCGTCGTTAGATGTTTGAAGTCAGGAGGAGTGCAAAATCCCAAGAGGGTTTATAAAAACATATAAAGGGCTTGGACCAGGCTGAATTTGCGATTTGATCCGTTCAGCATTAGGAAATTAGATCCTGTAGTAGTGGGTCTACATGAAACTAGCTTTTCCCGAAGCTTTGGTACCGTGGCTTATCCCAAAATGCTTTTTACGGCGTACACCTAGCCTTAGGTGACACTTAGGCCCAGTTTTTTGAACCGTAGTTAACTCAACCAATGGTTAAATATGTTATTAACCAATGATTTCAAATTTCGGTAAAACGCGTTTATTTATCAATTGTTAGTTTAACAAATGGTCATTTATTTTAATTAACTCTTCTTATTATTATTAACTCTTCAACTTATTTGACTATTTGTTTCTATTAGCGTTTTACCGGCATTTGAAATCATTGGTTAGCATATTTAACCAATGGTTGAGTTAACTACGGATCAAAATGTAAATTAAATGTAACTTTCTAACAGTGAAAATAATAGAAAGACACCCCAACCAGTAAAAAATAGTAACCAGAAGTGGAGTATTTCCAGGTATAACCCTTTACAAATATTTACATTTTAGTTTAAATAACAAAAAGTTACAGAAATATAGAGTAAATAATATTTACAGTCAAAATTGTTTTGTCTTGAGATACAAATAATTCAGTAGCTCCTAACCTAAGCTATATGTTTGAAACTGCCATAGCTAAATTCCGTAGCAACAGCGGCAATACTGATACCATAGCGTGTTCGCATCAAAGGAAATTAGTGTATGAATGGTCGTTTAATTGCCAATAATTAGTAACACGATTTCCTTTTAACATCTTCTTCGGATAGCTAGAGCCAATAATATGTTATTTTAATATCTTCCAGACATTTCTGTAGGTAACGGTAAACTAAGTATATTTTATTAATTTTACCCGTTAGAATTCATTTTGAGAATTTATCTTACGCTGTATTTATTTGGGCATACGCCAATTTAAGAGAATTATGTCAGGGACATTCAGGAACTCTTAAGGTTGCACTAGTCGATCATTCTTCGATTCAAACGTAGTCTAGCGATTACTCAACTGTTTGAAGATATACGTTCAAAATAAAAAATGATATCATTGGTCTTATCATTAGCTAGAAAAAAATGTCCCTGTATGGAAAAAGGAAAAAATTAAAAATGTATGTAATGAGCGTCGAAAGTTCCATATTTGAACACAAATTTTAACGCATCTTTGTGTGCAAATAATTACCAGAAGAAGATGGCAAATTGCAAAACAGGCACCATACAGGGATAGATTAGTAGTACAACAATACAAATAATTTTATTTTGAAAATATACATTTAGTAATTTTTTCATGATATCCATACTATCAAAGGTCTGTTTATAAAATTTCGCACGCTCTTTTTCGTCCTTAATCATCATGCATTTCGATACAAATTTGAAAAAGTGCTAGTTTGTACGCGAACTAGCTTTTTACTGCTCATCACAGCATCTGTCTCTTTCGCACGTGTAGACATTTTAGCCCCGTGCACGAAATAGTTCGTGCCGTCGACTAAGGCAACCTTAAGCATGTTTATTGATTTCAACCCTAGCATTACAGTGTTTCTTATCAGCAGGCTTGAACATCAGTTATGCCATATGAGTAAAGAAACGGAATATTGACTTATGTGTTTATGTGAAATTCAACTTCAAATGATTTTTATTAAATTTATGATAATTATGTGGCTAAAAACCAAACCTAACTCAGGTCTACCCAAAAGTGAATCCCTCATGACATCACTGTCGAAAACATTATGCACTATCTTAATAGAATTAAATAAACGAGATCACAAGAGACTTCAGAACATGATGAAGACTTTTTACGAGGACCCCTCGTAAATTGGCATAAGAACAAATAGATTGCACAAGGCTGGTAAGAGTTAGCTAGACTTACAAAAGACTATAGTGAAAGAATTGCCACAAAATCCGCTTCTCCAACAACATATCATGGTACTAACAGTTGAGTAGGTCCTACATGACCTTTGTTTTTCAGTATCAATCTTCTATAAGGTAATAGAAGTAATTACTCACTGGACCATTGTTATTTACTGACTCAATCCTTTCTAAATCTAGGTCGATAGTATTGTGTCTATGTACATTTTGTAAATAGTTTCTCAACAGTACCGGGAGGTTAGGTAAACCGGTCTGTAGTGAGTCATTCATTGAAGGACTAGGTACAATAGTGTCACTGATTTCAATTGTTCTTGAGGTTAAAGGAAATATAGAATGGTGTTTACCAATTTCTTGAATATTTTATAAGCATTCTTCCATACTTTAACCGCGTTGTCCGATTGTGTCGTTGTTGTGTCTATCGTTATATGATTAAAAGAATGTCTCTATCTCTCTGTCTATTTGTCTATGTTTATGATATCTATAAATGAGATAACTATATGAACTTGCTTAATAAATTACAGACCTCTGTTTTGATTTTGTTCAAGGTTTTAGGTAATTTTTGATTCGAAATTTATTTTACTTTAATAAGCAGATTCTAAGTCAATAATAATGTTGTCTAGTAGGTATAGACAGCTGGTATTTTTCTCATTTTTAGGGTTCCGTACCCGAAGGGTCCAAGCGGAGCCAGACATACGTACACATGACTGACAGAAAGTCTGTCAGTCATGTGTACGTATGTATGTCTGTCCGTCCGTTGTCTGTCATACAGGTTTTACAGCCAAACGGTTGGAGCTACAGACTTCAACTTTTTATCTTGTTGACCCAATGCCACACAAATTGTCAAAAATATTTTTAAATGTTTATAAGGGGGCTCCCATACAGCTAAATGGGAGCGCGATAAAAAAAAATTACTTGCGCCATCGAGTGGGGTATCGTATCGTTGATTAGAGCTCGTTGACCATACATATAAATACTGTATTTTTTTACTATTTTGAAACAAAGGAATTACAAAATTTTGTTGGAATAATATTTTAACCTATAAACTTCAAATTTGGTGGTAATGTTTTTAATTTACAGTTTTATTAAGTTAAATATTTTTAACTTTAATATTTTATAACTTTAATTAACTGTAACGTATATTTTACTAATAAATATCAATATATTGATAAATCACATTTTTTCTTTGAAATGCACTCATATTTCCTATTACACCAATTGATTTTGCGGTTTGGTACGGAACCCTAAATGTGCAAAGTCAGACACGCACTTGGCAGGTATAATTTTATATTTTTACATTTAAGGATTCTACAATCAACAACGATTGATTAAGTAAATTCCATAAGCATATACAAAATCATTTTCTATTCTTTATTTGTACATTCCGTTCTTACAATAAATGGATCTAAACACTACACACGTTAACACTTCAAAGTGATCAACAATCGAATTATATTAGTTTCACCGTTCAACCACATCTGTACCGCATTCTTCATAAATAGAGTAAACAAGGTAAACTTAGAAGGGCTGTTAGTAAAATATTGAGGAGAATAATCTTAACCCTTTATTTGAATCCCAAAATACCAAAACGTTCAAAACTATTTTAGAATGTGCTGGATTAAGTTCACACTGAAGTTCTTCGCTTTATATTTTATGGAGTAGACCAAACTTAGATTGCTCATTAAATTTTGGAGTCTCCTGGTACTCCAACTACTATTTAATACATAAAATAGTCTTAAGGTTACACTAGTCGATCATTCTTCCATACAAACGTATTCTGGCGATTACTCCACTGTTTGACGATGTACGTTCAAAATAAAAATGATATAAATTTGTCTTATCATTATCTAGCCCTGTATGGAAACAAAAAGTAAAAAAAAATATTGAGGTTATGAGCGTCGAATGTTCCATATTTCAACACTAATTTTAACGCATCTTTTGGCAAATACATACCATAAGAAGACGGAAAATTGCAAAACAACTACCACACAGGAATAGATTAGTAGTTCAACAAAGCAAATAATTCTATTTTGAAAATATACATCTAGTCGTTTTTTCATGATATCTCAAAGGTCTTTTTATAAAATTTCGCGCGCTCGTTTTCGTCCTCAATCATCATCCATTTCGCTCAAAACTTGCAAAAGTGCTAATTCGTACGCGAACTAGCTTCTTACTGCTCATCACAGCATCTATCTTTTTCGTACGTGTTGACGAATGAGATAGTATGCATTTTAACCCTGCGCACAAAATAGTTCGTGCCGTCGACTAGGGAAACCTTAATTATACGATAGTCGATGACGAGTACGCCTTTGTCAAGAACTTGAATAATTATAGAATAATTAATTCGCCTCCACAAAGTTATTATACCTCATATTCCCTGAACTGTTATAACATTTAATTGGAGCGGGTATCTCTCCATCAGTAATACCATGACAGTAAGTAGAAGTTTTAGTCCAAACTTACTATTCACCAAATCCAACATGTAAACTGTTTCGGGTAAACTTTACATTGGGTAGCCATGTCGGCCGACGAATTTAAATCGTTCGAGCATCCGGAATGTGTAATTGAAGACGTGTAGGAAGCATAGAATTGGATTTGTATGTGGCGTGTGTAAATAATGCTCTATTAGTAACGTCTGCCCGTATCCGTGGTTCTTGTTTTAAATCTAATGAGGTGAACAAAGGGTAAAATATAGGTCTCCATCTTTTCTTAGGCAGTAATATATTGAACTTAACCATTTATTCAAAAGATATATGTACTTTGTTCTCTGGCCTCTTCAAGTAAAAAGGCCATGAAGCGGCACTTTTGAACGTAAAAATAATAATTTTAATGTAATAAATAATTGATTCAACCGTCCATTCGGAAAAGCGGCTTGTTATGGAGAAGTAAGGACAATAAACTCCATACTTACTCTTTAAAAAAAAAGTGTTTTACAACATTTTCATATTATTATATCATTAATTCATATACGTGAATTAGTGTATGTATGTGGTCTTATTCTTGTTTTCTTGCGTTATTCTTGCTTCTTCTCCTCTTGTTCTTGATTAAAGGCAATTTTGTAAAAGACTTCGGCTTTCAAATCTCGTTAAATTACTAAACTTAGATATTCAAGTGCCGTGCTTATTTTGGCCGCGCGCAAGATAAGTCTGCGCGCGTCCAAAATCGTAACTAATCGTTTGTCATATATGTCAGATGTCAAGAGAGTGTGTTGTATTTCGTGTTTTATTCTTTTGCGAAGTAAATAATCGCCATCATTATGCTAAAAGTAATTTAAAGTGATGGCAGCGATGTTTTCTTGTAGTGAACAAGAGAATAACGGGCCTACGGTACCGTTTTACAAAGATAGAGCCCGCGTTGCTTATTTGATACGTAACTTTTAGGGATACCACAATACTACAATTTCCCTAAATTTTCGTACTACCGTTGCCTGACAGTATTAGTTTTTCGATGGTACATACATATACCAGCGGGACAGGACCGTTACCCAAATAACTCAAGAGAGTTATGTGGCAGCAGCATCTTCAAAAATTGTTGAAGAAGAAATTAAAAAATAATGAAAATTGAAGGTTATTAGCCACTGCGGGACCATTGTTAGACCAAATTTAACAGTAGGTACTACTAAGCTATAACTTACTATTTACTTACTTACTATAACTTAAAATAATTTCGTTATGATTTTTTCATCATATTCTTATGCAAGTAGAAAAATCTAATAATTAATTATGCTTAACTTAAATTACTTTAAGTTTCGAGTAATGAAAAATGACTATTGATTAAATGAAGGAAAACACATCAGTTATGCTGGCAACATTAAGCACGCCACCCGTCGCGTCGCTCGCAGAGTATTTTTGCAAGATCACATCAAAACCTATCACGTATATACTATGTATGACAACAGAATAAATATTTAATACTCGTCACCAAAGGATGGATGATACATATGAAGATCCTTTGAACGCACGTGTTAGCACGCTCGGGATGAGATTATATCCTATATTAGTAAACAAATGTCCGTATTTATGTGGTAATATAGTGTACTAGATATCCTTTTATGATTGGCTAGTATAGGTACAAATTGTCAATAGATATTAACATATAAACAGCTTAACAGCTTCAAAATCTAAGTCAAATCCAACAACTATTGCTGCTTCAATGAGACCATATCTAGTGATTTCCAGGTAACTTCAATTTAACATGATAGTGTCCACTACCTGAGCAGTAGCTTTCAGGGAAGAAACTTAACTTAGATTTTCAAAAGACAATAAACGATTGAGCAAATCTAATAAAATAGCAGAACTGAACATAATAAGACTGCCATCAATGAGCAATTTCTTCAAACTTTTAATCCGCCTAACTTTTTTAATTGGTAAAAATAATCCGAATGCCAGGAGTCGATAATTGAAGAGTGTTCCAAAGAATGAAGTAATTCGAAGATCAAGGGAAAATTCTCAAGTTGTTGGAACCCCGTCCAACATTTCGTTTTATTTGTTTGCACCCCCGAAGTGTCCCCTAAAGGGAAAAGGTCACCGCTCACTCAAACTCTTTGTCTGCTAAATCTGCTTTGTATGCTCTTGAATAGTTTTAGTATCTATACCAATATTATAAAGAGGAAAGATTTTTTTGTTTTTTTGTACCGAATAGGCTCCAAAACTACTGGGCCGATTTTAAAATTCTTTCACCTATGGAAAGCTACATTATTGCCGAGTAACATAGGCTATAATTTTGACAGGAGAGAAGCCGCGGGGGTCAGCTAGTAGTAAATAAAGTAAGTTTTAGTATCGTCGTAGTAATAGTGCCGATTTTTCAATACGTTGCCAACTTTTACCTAATATAAGGAATAAAAATAGCGGTTCGATAGCTCTTCTATGGAAAATATTTTATTAATTAGCGCTTAGTTAAAACTATCTGAATATTAAAAAAAACCGGCCAAGTGCGAGTCGGACTCACGCAGGTAGGGTTCCGTACTTGGTAAATTGCGGTTTACGATTTATGACGTATTAAAAAAAACTACTTACTAGATCTCGTTCAAACCAATTTTCGGTGGAAGTTTACATGGTAATGTACATCATATATTTTTTTTAGTTCCATGATTCTCTTATTTTATAAGTTATACAGGGGGGAGGGCGAAACACTTTACCACTTTGGAAGTTTCTCTCGTGCAAAGTATTCAGTTATTTTTTTTAAATTTTGAGTTTCATTTCTAAGTATGGGGAATCCCTAAAATTTATTATTTTATATTTTTGTGTGAAAATCTTAATGCGGTTCACAGAATACATCTACTTACCAAGTTTCAACAGCATAGTTCTTATAGTTTCGGAAAAAAGTGGCTGTGACATACGGACAGACAGACAGACATGACGAATCCATTAGGGTTCCATTTTTTGCCATTTGGCTACGAAACCCTAAAAATCGATTTAATGGGATTAAAATAGAAGTTACTTAGTTTTTAAGTAACTCTGTCTGTCTGTCTGTCTGTTACCTTTTCACGTTTAAACCGATGAACCGATTCAGATGAAAGTTGGTATGGAGATAGTTTGAGACCCGGGAAAGGACATAGGCTACTCATTTTTTCATAAAATACGAGGGGGGAGAAATGGGGGTGGGGCAGTTTTGCATGAAACTTCTTATTACGACTTAAGCCGCTGAACCGAATTAAATGAGATTTGGTATGGAGATAGTTTGAGACCTTGGAAAGGACATAGACTATTTTTTTTCATGAACAAACACGAAGGGGCAGAAATGGGGGATGGGTCGTTGTTTTTTCATGAAACTTCTTAATAGGGCTTAAAACGATGAATCGATTTAGATGAAATTTGGCATGAAGATAGTTTGAGACTTTCGAAAGGACATAGACTAATTTTTTTTGCATAACACATGAAGTGGGAGAAATAGGGGACTGTTAATTTTGTATGTAACTTCTTCTCATGCAACTTCTTCTTATTATGGACCTATTAAAATTAAATTTGGTATGGAGATTGTTTGAGACAGTGATAAGGACTATGGCTACTTCTTTGTGCATAAAATCGAAGGGGAAGAAATGGGAGGGGTTAGTTTTGTATGAAACTTCTCATTATGGGGATCGATTCGCATCGATTCGGGTTGTAAAGATAAGATGTACGATTTTTTTTCATGAAGTTTAATTTTGGTAGATGGTAGTATAAATATAATATCGTTGGTTAAGAAAGGATTTTTGAAAATTAGAATTTTAGGGGTAAATGAGGAAAGCTGAAATTTGTATGCTACTTTTTATTGCGGCTTCCGATTGGGTTGAAACTTTGCAGGCATGTTTTAATAACTAATAATTGAGATCTGAATATTTATTTACATTATGTAATATGATGAGGCTTCGTTATACACAATAAGGGTTAAATATAATAGGCGCCAATATATTAACAAGTATGAGAAAGGGGAAAGCGTGTTCACACGTCGAATCCCAATAATCCCACTGACCTATCATTTCAATTCAAAAGACTACAGTTTCTAGTCATACTTAGTTTTGCTATTACTATTAAAAAGTTCAAGGGTAGTAGGCATGCTTTACCCACGGCCAGCTACATGTAGCTGCTAATATTCGCGCATATCCAGGGCCCAGAGTGTTGATGTATTAGCACCAAATGGAAGGACATACAACATAGTATATAGCAGCGTCCTAAAATGTTGTACCCATGATTAAAGGCACCAAAAAATTACGGCAAGTCAATTAACTGTAGATAAAATTGATGATAGAGTGATAGAGTGGTATCTTCAATTCGCAGCGAAGCAGAACCTATGACTCTGTAGTTTATTTGTTTCCTTTTGTAACTATTTAACCTATATCTGTATTGACCAACGTCTTCAATTAAATTAGTTAGTAGTTTTTACGTTAATGCTGCCTGTACCTATACAGGCTAAGTTTGCCAAATTGGCACGGATGGCCAAATCATCACTATGAAGAATAGCACAAAACAATCAAAAGAGTCACGAGGTCGATTTTGATTAAAGCCTAAACTGCAACATTGGATTTTTCTCTTCCTGTATGTCGATAACCAGAATTGATTGACATAATCTATATTAACGCGGACGAAGCTGCGGGTTACAGCTAGTATAATAATAACCTATGATAATAAATCAACTTGAATAGTTTAAAATAATTGTTTTTCCTTGTTTCATAGAGAGATTCATGAATCAGCACACACCGCCTACTCAAGATGAGTATCCACTCTTGGTTGACTGTTAGAGAATGCCTAAGGCATTAAGTCTGCCATTGTACTTTTGTGCCTGAAGTTTAAATAAATAAACCAGCTAGCAATAAATCTAAACATATAACAATACATTGTTATGCTTGTGATTCCATTGATAAAACAAACAATATAATAATAATCATAATCATTTATTTGCTAATATGGAGGAGCTCGTGGTTAAATAATAACAGCCGCACTGGTCGATCTTCAAGGTTAAGCAACGCTTGCCGAGGTCGGTCCGTGGATGGGTGACCATTTCAACATACCGAGTTTCCTCCGTGTCTCGAAAAGCACGTTAAGCTGTTGGTCCCGGCTGTCAATTGAAGATCTTTGACAGTCGTATGTCGATAACCGTCGTTACGTATTGTCGTCGATAAAGTCGTTACGGGTAGTCAGAAGCTTGAGATCTGACACCAGTCTTGCCTAGAGGTATCGTGTTACCCAGTTATTGGGTTGTGGAGGTCAGATAGGCAGTCGCTCCATGTAAAACACTGGTACTCAGCTGAATCCGGTAAGACTGGAAGCCGACCCCAACAACAATTGGGAAAAGGCTAGGCAGATGACGATTTATTTGCTAATATAGGTAATTGAGTTCTTAAAAATATAGCACAGTCCAACCATATCACACCTTGAGGCATGCAAATCACAAGCTTTATTACACACATTTACTTGCATTAAATAATTTATAATTAACATATATATTTTCCGGCTATTGATGAAGAGATATTGACAAGTAGACATAATACAAGTAAAATTTCAAAATTAAAAAAACCCCCGACCCATTTATCTTGCGAAAACACCCAGATTCAAACAGTAAAACTTCCATTACTTTTGAACGGCTTAACCGATTTTACTCAAACATAGCAAAGAACACTCTCGACAAATTTAGCTTTCAAACAAAAAAAACTAAATCAAAATCTCACTTTGTCTAGTCCCTCTGATTTACCTGCCTATTTCATCAAACATAAGTACTTTTTTTAACCCCCGCCGGAAAAAGAGGGATGTTATAAATTTGACGGGTGTTGCTGTGTATCTGTGTGTCTGTCTGTGGCATCATATCGCCTAAACGGATGAACCGATTTAGTTTTTTTTTTTGATATGTTATTTTGTAGAGAGTGTTCTTAGCTATGTTTGAATAAAATCGGGTCAGCCGTTCAAAAGTTATGGGCGTTTTACTGTTTTAATCAGGGTGTTTTCGCGAGATATCTTGTCATAATTACGTGTTCAATAGATTGCCGATCGAAGCGTATATACTATGTACTAGATAAATATGTTTCGTAAATACAACAACACAGCTGATGCTTAGTGTAAACTCATAATAGCAGCTGCTAGCGTAGGTACTGTATGTGTCTAGTCAGCGCGCGCTCGTACGTTTTCGATTTTATTCGTGAGCCTCCGGCTCTGTTCTCGGCGCCTCCCTTTTTAGTCCGAGAAAATTAGTCAAATTAGGGCAAGAATCTCTGATTGAGAGATTGCAATGCCCATAGGAAACGAATTATTTGCATTAAATATGTAAAAATAGATTTTTTGGCCTTTGACCTTGGAATATCTGTAGTCGCGGACACCATACGATAAGTAGGTTTTGAGAAAAGTGTTAGGGTGTCAAAATAAAGGTGTATACAAGTTTATAGCCGACTTTCTCTAATCCCGAGGTGAAACCCCTAATTTTTCTGGACTATTTGTGCGGATCTTCGCTCGTACTATCCTGCATGCAGGACGCTGTGCCTGTGCTGTGCTGGTATTAAAACGTTAAAATTATAAATATTTTTGGCATATTCTCAAAATGAACGGCAAGCTAAGGCGATTGAAAAAGGTTTTAGTTTCTTAGTTGATCGGAAAGTGTCTCAAATAGAGCTTCAAAATGAAGTCGATTATTGGTGTCAGTTTTTCTTTGTTACATTTTTTACCGGTTTAGCCCCTTAGCTGGCAAACAAATCAGAACAACGCATAGAGCACTCCGCTCCAATAATGTGTTAACATCAGTGCTAGTGCTTAATATATAAATACTTGTAAAAATGTAGCAATCTATTTAGAGAAAAGTGTTCTTCAAGAGACAGGATTTTCCTAGTTTGAAGGACAGGGATTTAAATGTGTTATATATAGCCGTGTCCATTTTTGTAACGCAAACACTGATGTAACCTAGGCTTAGACTTTTGCAAACAAACTTAGTACTTATTGAAATGCACTATCGAAACCTCATATGGTGAATCCCAATTATTTTCGTATTTCGACATTAGTATTATTATTAGTAATATAAGGTAAGGCTTTTATATTACTGTACGCTTGTCTAGTGCAAGAACTACTTTTAAGATTGCACATTCATCTATTACATACGTGCCTGTATTCTCCGACGTAACCACACGTAATGATCCCAGTGTGAGCACACCACATAAACTCGGACGCAGCAATTTGCGTCCAAATGGCACGAATGTGGGTAAAACGGCCCGTTGCTAGGCAACCAGCGTTTACACCAAATCATGTTTACGAAATGACGCCTACGGGCTGTTACGGGTTTATTTGTATTGATACGACGTTATTACGCTATTTTGGGCTTGGGATGATTGTATTTCATACACAGAATCAAATGTGTATCATAACATTGTCATAATATTCACTACTTTTGCAGTGATGGCTGATGGCGATTACATAGTGTACTATGTAGTATCTTTCCGCAGCCCTACGTGGAAAGTGTTTTGTTATGCTTCGGCAACTTACTATCAAGATAAAAAATAACCTAAGTCCAAATCCATTTCATCAAAATCCGTTCACTGATTTTGTCATAACAGATATAAAGACAGACTTACTTTATGTTTAAGTTCATCTTTTTATGTAATTAGATACTAAATCATTATTGAATTGATGAGGTTTTTAGAATTTTAGAATACCTACTCCATGATCATTATACTTATGGTTCTTATCGGCCATCTGTTAACGCATGCATTCTATAAAATAATGTATCGCTGCACCGATACCGCAGTTAATGTAGTTAGTTTCAGGCTTATCATAATTTAGAATTTTAGATTACGACACACCAGATAAAACTAAAAATATACTTGTAATGAGTAAGGAGTATTATAGCGAATTTTAAATTTTTCGTTGTTCAGTTAGAAACCATTTAAATCTAAAGATTATAATTTTTAGGTAAGAAAGTTACAAACGAGTGCTTAGGTTCATCAGCATCTTGAGAAGAAATTACCTGTAAATTCTGGGATATGTTCTTAACCACATCCATATTTTATACTGGCAAACATATAAACACAATTTATGACACCTCGATTTATCTAAAACCGCCAACAAATTACACGAGGCTTTCTAGTTAGGAGTCGTTCGCAATTTCCTGGTTCCCAAAAATGGGTGTCATCTCACAAAAAGGGTATGTTGGGTTTGGAATACCCACTATACCCAGCCGTCGCCGGTCGTGCGTGAGTTACGTAGTCACACCATAAATGTTGCCAATTTGCATAAGGGGATGAAAGCTTTCGTGAGATGAGTGTTTATGATAGGTGGCAACACTGGCAGCATGGGTGGCTGCCGTAACTGCGACATTTGTATTGGTCTTACTGTAATAGGCTTGGATGTGATCGTCATCTATCTTGGAATTTTGTTGATGGAAATTTGTTGGGAGAAGTATAAAGATAAAAACAAGAAGAGTTTATTTGCGCCAGGTATGACGTAAATATCATGATAAAGTGTAAAAAGTATACTTAAAACACGCATATACGACTATAAAACAATTTCGGATGATATCTTGACTAAGGAAAACATTGAATCACGTGAATTTGATATCAGCAGTTGACAATAGGTGATTTGAAATGCAAAAGAACTTAACAAAACACACCAAGACAAGCTAAATCGTTAATCCAAAAATATAGACGAAGAAGACTGCAATAGTGGTTTTGATCTCACCAATGAATCCACAATCCTCGAATAGTGTGAAACACATCACGAGCCAGGATTAACAGGGTGGGTCTTTTACAAAATGACGAGTGCGGTATTTGCTCATAGCTCAGTACAACACGGTTCGTGCCGAAACGGATATAATAGACGCTTTGATCCCTGATCCGGACGCTTTAAAATTTAAACAACCTGTATTTTGGGGTGGCTAAGTTGTCGTTCTAGTGGAATGGACTGAAAAATATAGAATAACTGCAAATAGAGGCCTATGCTCGCAGCGAAGTAGGGCTGCGGATGATGATGATGAACTGAAGTTATAAATAACTTTTAATTGAAGATTTTCAGCTGTAGCCGCAATTATTGATGAAAGTTATGGCAAAAGTTGTGAAAATACACTTCAAAACGACACGCATCTAGTCCAACACACAAGAACTATAATTTATGTGTCAAAGTCAAATATATTTATTTCAACTAGGCCACTAAGCGTGTTTTACAATATTTACATAAGTACATACTTTAATAAATTCATATACGTGAGGACGATGCACCCAGCACTACTATACTACATATAGGTATAAAGTATTACAAGCACTAACAGGTAAACTCCTTGTGATGTGAAAATCAAAGGGGAGGAAACTTAGCAAAAATAATAATCAATAATAACTTTTTTTTTTTATCGTCGCTTGCGCTTGACCACTATCTCACCTGATGGTAAGCGATGATGTGGTCGACGGTGAAGAATGAAAAAAATTACCAAAAAATGCTTGAGATTTTAGTTAGCAATATGATTATGAACAACCATTAATATTATTCAAACTATAAATTCTAAAAGCAACGTCTTAGCGCCTCAAATTCAAATCCGCCCGCGTATAGTCCGAGGTACGGGATTATGGGATTGTTAGGGCGTCATTTTGGTTTCCGATTTATTTGGTCCCCAATTTTGGGATTTGTGCAATTTCGATACACGTGTTTGTAGATCGGATTTAACACACACTATATCATGAATATGTATGTTGGATATGAGCCTCGTGCAGACAAAATTTAATAGCCACAATTTAATACATTGCTTAATTAAAAGACTATACTTATACAATTTCTAAGTTAACTATTTAAAGCTTATTGAGATAGTAAAACATATTCTATATATACCGAGTTCAAGAGAGTTCTTTGGCTCATCTGCGGCTGAATATAAATATTCAAGCGTAAGGTGACCACGCACAGGTGAAACTTTACAGGTGTCTCGCTTAACCTACTCCTAGTAACAAGATTATAAAAAAAACCGGCCACGTGCGAGTTGGACTCGCGCACCGAGGGTTCCGTACAAACCTCAGCTTAAAGGAATTTCAATGTAATACCTCTACGCGTTCATGAGGAAAAGGTTAGTAAGTTTAAAATTATTAAAAATATTTTTATGGGTGTTTGGTGCATCGTGTGCCAAATTGAAATGGTCGACTGAAGGGGTCACCTGCTAGCCTTTCAGACCCCTAACAACCTTCATGCCCTGTGGATTTTTTTTATCGACTTTTTATTGTTTTAATAAAAAAAAAACAAAAAATGCTTTCATATACAAATTTAAAACAAAATATAAGGCGTAGACTCTTAATTTTATTTCGATGTGTATTGTTTAAGATTACTTTTAAATACAAAATTAGTGACATTAGTCACCTAGTTTTTTTTTTTAAATTCACTCGCAAAGGTAAAACTTAAATTGAAGCTGTACATGTTACAGCTGTTTATATGGCTACAAAAAAAAAACAAAAGCGACCGGGTTCTTCCAACTCCACATTAATTCTCCAGTCTATCCCCTTGCTAATGATGTGCCACATGCCATAAAAATCTTTTATGGCATGGCATATGATGTACCAAAAAATTTACGGTTTTCGCAATTATTTCTTTATCTGTCATATAAGACGTTCCCTCGTACCAAATTTCAAGATTCTGAGATCACGGGAAGTACCCTGTAGGTTTTGATTCCCTTGCGAGTGTTGAAAATTTGCTGCATAAACGGCTGTATCTTTTGATGACGTTGGCTTAGAAGTTTGTTCACAGCTTTAAGGGACAGTAGGCCTGAGTATTTGATAAAAATTTCAGCTTGATACCTCCACGCGTTCCTGAGAGAAAGGGTCTTGACAAACAGACGGACGAACAACAAAGTGATCCTATAAGGGTTCCGTTTTTTCGTTTCGAGGAACGACGGAACCCTAAAATACCATTTACTAGGCACTAAAGTCTCGCCCACATGTTTATAATAGCGAAACAAAACACGTAAAAATTACCAACGCCCTCCAAAAAGGTAAAAGAAACAAATAGGTTATAAAGTCCCTCGGATAGGCATTTTACCTTCGTCAGGTGCTTTACCGTGGCTCATTAGTCGGGCTCTAGTCTCGTCGTTTGTCAACACCCGTACTTCCGAATTACGGTGCGTTTTTTATTAACGCCAATTCCTTGTACCGTAACGAGTGCAATTTTTCTCGGCCCCCCGTTTCTTTGGCGGAAAAGTGTTTTTTTACGAGTTGCTTCTGGTACGCCATTGATCTATTATTCAAGTTTGTTTTGTATCAGCTTGGTAGTGTGTTTGTTTATTTACAGTTTTGGGAATAAAATAAAAAGAGTCACATCAGTGCTGAGGTCTTTTGGCTTTTAGCTAATCACTCTCATCTCTTCAAGTTGCTTGAGAGAATATCAGTTTTTGTTTGGCGGATACCACTTTTCTCTTATTCAATCAAGTACTCTTGAAAGTTCAATAACCCTGTCAAGGTACTGGTACTAAATATTTTCTTCGTTATATCAATATCAAACCGCGAATATCCTCTTTTTGCGTGCAGATGCAAGTTGCAAGCCCATCTATAAATATTTAGTGTTCACTCCTGAGTTCCGGAGCTGTTACATAGTTATGACAAAACTTGAAAAATAAGATCTCTTGAGACACTAACACCAGTGCAGACAAGAAAACGAGAAATACTTTACGAATAAACTTTACAATAGTTTACAAATCTCCAACCTTGTTTGCGTTTCCTACTATTCTATTCACTGCAAAAACGCTCGAAATTTTCTTAGTATATCTTTCAAAAGCATCTGTTATATCGAATGTAGCATCGCTTTCATATGAATCAATATCGGTAATGACTTTCTTCCCTTCTCAACTAACTAGTTCCACCAGAAATATTTTTGTAATATCGTAAGTCACCCTCTTCTATTTTAAGTCCCCATCACACGTGACATTTACAACCCCTCGCATATTCAGATGGTTTAATGTCGGCTTCAACTGCTATAGCCACATTTTTCATAAGACGTCACTCTCATATTGCCAAATGGGACAGTATCGTAAGAGAACGCGCTCGGAAATGGCTCCGCACTTTTGAATGAAAAGTCTGGATGGAAATATTCTTCGACTTTTTTATAGATGACTACCTAAATCTACATCAGTAGCTTTAGGTAGTCATCTATAAAAGCTTTTAAGATCGTATATTTCTATTATTTCACAAAAAAACTGAAGTATCTATGAATGCTTAAGATGACTATCATATACCCAAATAGGATTTTGGATAGCAGCAGCTGCGGATTACTGTAAGGCGTTCTAATGGGAGGATAAACGATATAATAAATAAATACTGAAAAATTTAAAACGAATGATCTCTTGATTGCCTGAAAGTGGATTCACGCGAGACACAATGACTTTTTCGATAATGAAGACACTCAAGGGATTAAATAAGAATTTCATTCATGCCGTACCTCATTCCCAAAAAAGGTTGAAGAATCGAAAAACGACTTGAAGAAAGAATTACAAATCACGTAAATCTTTAGCTCTATTGATACTCGTTTAAGCGTCGATCCATTCTCTGTGACACCTTCTGCTTTGCCTCCGATATGCTCTTTGAAAGCGACAGACATTGATCGATGCTTTTCTAAGCTCAGAAATTAGATTCGAGCGAACACGATTCTTCAATACGATATCGCAGACGAAGAAGCTTGAAAACCTTTTCTTATTTACTTGGTGCTTTGAAGGCCAAAATTTTCTTTTTCCGTAGAATTTAAAATCTCGTATTAGATCATGTGAAGAACATGCCTATTATGATACAAGATAGCGTGAGAAAAAATGCTCGGGTTCTCATTGAATGTAAACTAAAAGAATATTTTTAGAGATCTAAGGAGAAAACCTATAAATAGTAGAGTAACTACTACGGTGATTTGTACCTACAACAGCATGAAAACTTCCAGTCTTAGTTTACAAAGTTCCAATTTCCAATAAGATCGCACTGTGCAATTTCATTGGATGCACTGCAAATAATTACATGACCCATTAATCGTGGCCAGGCCATTTACTCGCTACCCTCCCAATTTTTATCTCTTTTTTCAACGAAACCGTTGAAATAGCATTGGATGCTTCTCTTTCACCTATGTACCTCGTGAGGAATTTAACATCGTAAAATAAAAGGGGGTTTGAGCTACCTGCCGCGTGATATCTGGAAAATGTAAGAGGATACATGGAATAGTAAAAACTGGAAACAGCTTTAAATAGCGATTCCGAATTTAATAGATATCTACGGAATTTTTCCTCAACAGGCAAATTTTTAATATAAAGTATGCGAAAAATGTACTATCCTGTTGAGATCCTTGTAGTAGTAGTTCTAATCGACCGTTAATTAAACACAGTAGTGCATCAGCAATTGTCAAAGTTACTGGTACCTATAATGTTTTACCGTGATAAAAGATAAAATAGATTCCTGTCCATTATGTGGGTATCGTATAGACAACGTTTAGAGATCTTTAGGGGTCTTGTTTTGAATAATAATTATGCGATTACCCACATCGTTACTTACGACGGCAACGAATATCGATATTTTTCTCTTGCCTGTAATAGATGTAATAGTTATTGTTATATTATTTTATGGAACTAGCTGACCGCCTCGGCTTCGCACGGGTAGTTGAGCATATTATGCGGACATGTTTTTTTTCTGTCGTAGGGTTCCGTCATCGGCATGAGAATGAGACCTGTGCTTGAATTTAATTTCGCGCGTGTTAGTTTTTGTTTTGCGATAACTCCTAAGATATTCATTTTAATCATATGGTGTAAAGAATTATCATAACGTACATGACATGTTTGAGGTAACTAACGTATTTAAGTTGATATGGATTAATACTGTATCCTTCTTAATAGCTTTCGAATTACCGCATTGTACGTGACCATATTTTTTGAAGTTAGATTGGGTATAGTAAGTTTTCATTAAAAGATACGAACGTTAAGTTAACGGATTTTTCTGTAGACGTGTAAAAGGAAACCAGTTCCACAATACATTGTTTTGTTATATCTCAAAGGGTTTAGGCAGCGTTTTCAATTAAAGCTCCCAGGCGGCTTAACCTTTTCCTATATTTTCAACAATTTTCGTCATATTTCAACATGTTTACACAAAAACTAAACAAATTATACACCTGAACCTTGCTCATGAATCACTCTGTCTATTTTTGAAAACCGCAAAAAAATTAGTTCAATAGTTTTTTAATTTATCGCGAACAGGCAGACAGACGCGGAGGGGAACATATTATGTAGTGACAAGAATCAGTTTTATACATGTTATTCGATTCAGAGCTATAGATTTTAAGATGCTCTATATTTTGTCAAAATAAACGCCATTCATTGACACAT
This sequence comes from Orthosia gothica, assembly GCA_949775005.1. Classification (NCBI taxonomy): domain Eukaryota; kingdom Metazoa; phylum Arthropoda; class Insecta; order Lepidoptera; family Noctuidae; genus Orthosia; species Orthosia gothica. Next base: position 13,430,750 of record OX459044.1, read on the forward strand.
CCAGGACTTCTTTATCCGTGGAAAGAGTGAATTTTATTGGCGGGCGCCTGATATATCGCGGTGCCAATCGTAAATCTGTTGCCGCGAAATAAATAATTTAAAACTAATAAAAACCGGCCCTCTATCCGTAGATAATGTTGTGTTCTTCTTAGTGGTATTCGAAACACGAAACACATTTGGGAATCTCAGGAAACTATAGAAGGAGTTGTGCTGATTACAAGAAATATAAATTGTGGTGTCAAGATGGTGGTGACGGTTCGCTGGACGTATTACATTCTGTTTAGCTATACAAAGGTTCCAAAGGTATAATTGAACATGTTGAAGTATTTTTTAGATTGGACTTTGGATAAGTTTTTATGTAGTGGAAATAGAAAGGTGCAATGAATATCTCAAAAGTCTTAGAACTCGAAATGGATATTTTTTTTTGAAATATATCAGAAAATATATTAGTATTTTAGCCAGCATGTCAAACAGCCCGGAAATAACACTAAGTCTGACAACAATACTAAAAGGCGTTTCATTATAATGACAAAATATATTTCTTAAGTGTGTTTTACATAAACACTATTTGTTATACTTAAGTGCATTAGTAGGCACTTACATCTTACGCAAGTGCTATACCATTGTTCGCAATGAGACAACACTGCAAACGCTAACAACTGCAGAATTAATTCCACCTGATCTTCAAGCAAAAATAAACCTTATTACCATGTCACAAGATTAATTATGAGATATGGAGGTGATAATTTACGATAACGTATACAGAAAATGCATTATGCATCACGGAAACGCAATGCTTTCTAAACGTTCGTGCTATCGAACATATGTTACTGCTACTACTTTGCTTACTTGTCGCCGAGAGGAAATTCTAGCGAATAATTCATGGTGACGGGAAATGTTTCAGAATATCCTGTTTATAAGTCTTAGATAAGGTGCACGTGTCGCTTAAATAACAGATATTTGTAAAGGATTCAATAACGTGGAAATTTGCATTGAAGGAGGTTGTAGTACAAACTAAAACAGAAGTGACAAATAATACTTTTTGAAATGAAATTAATGGATTTTCTACTCTTTTCAAAGAAATTGCTACTTTATTACCGTTCATTGTCAACCAGAAGAAAACTGTTTAACATTCCGACATCATTGTTCTTTTCTCACATCAACACCACAATTTTCCCACCAATTATTCACCATCGTGTTAAGAAAATTTATTTTGTTTCTCATCGGCATCATCTCTTATTACATCTTGAACAAAACGCACATATACCTGTGGAATTTGAAAAGCATCCGTGGCAATGCTCATCCACCATGAAACAATTCAACAAACATGACCATCATTATAATTTATTATGAACAAAGCCGGAGAAACGACTTCGCAATCGAGTCAACAGGGTGTGACTGTATCTTGGACTGTCCCATTGTTCGGCCTCCTCAAATTGTCATCCAAACCATCCCCCTCTTCTATGCAACCATTTTTTATATAGTATACCGTATTAGCCGGTCCAGCGTCATAACTACTTGTGTTTCCATAAGCGTCTTGTTGGTTTTCAGTGTCTGTGTTTTGTGTGACAATATGTGGTTCGTTTCTATCAAATATCAAGTCTCGATCATCATTGTTTTGACTGCGATGTACGATATAGCAACATGTGACGCGATTTCTAATACAAATTTTAATTCCCACATAAGAGATTATTCAGCCGTTGCGGATATCAATGTAAGTGAAGAAAAACATTTAATGTCATTATTCGAACGAATACAATATCTTAACGTAATACATTCTTATTTCAGAACATAACTAACGTGAAAACGTTACAGAAAGAAGACTTAGGAAAATATGCAACTTTTACTCCGGCCAACAACTCAATTAAATTCAAGGTGGGGATTTGAACGATTTAAAATAATCTTATCACACTAACACCGGTGGACTCGAAAACCGTAATAATGATCCTGATAAGTATGCAGTAGTGGGTCTGTATTATGTATTCGAATCGAAGGGCTAACTTGTATTTTATAATGAGAGTACTTAAACCGGGCGCAATTACTTCACCGCATAGCTGACAGCATTTAGCGCATTTCAAATGCAGAAATACGACAGGCCAGCTTGCTTGTGGGAATATCACTGACATGGTCCACATTCTTGATAAACTTGCTCGAACGGAAACGTGACTCAACCGGCAGTTGATACAATATAAAATAACATTGTTAGTTTTAAATAAATTAACACTATTTTTATTTAATTAAGCTTCGATGTGATCGGCGAATACACAAAACAAGGAGGGTATCAGCCGCTTATCGTCCTGTTCCAGTTTTTTGCACACAAGTGTGTCAACTGTCGTAACGTGCAGCATTTTAAGTTTTACAAAGTACATACTGTGTTGACGATGGTTTTCAGAAAGTATTCACTTATAATCATATTTCTTAAATTTGACACTTCATAATTTTACCACTCTTAAAATGTTCCTGATCCTCCTTCCGTGCTGCATGATAAATGATACGGTTCACATACTTACTAATATTTAAATAAAGTTTAGGTACTTGACCACCTCTCGATATAAATATTGTGTTCGCCATTCCCCACAAAATTTACTGGCATCCATATATATTTTTTTAACTGGCTACATCACTTTTTAGGTACCTAATACTAATATAATTAAAAGTTGTCTAAACTACTTAAAAGTAGAAAGATAAGTAGTTAAAAGAACAATTTGCAATTGAACGAGGGATTTTAAGATGCATAACTGAGAATCTTTTCCCGTGACGGCCTCGACCTCAACGCAACAGTTAGTCAGATATCAGATCAGTTCCCCGTAGTAATGAATAATGCTTCGAAACAAAACCTCAATATGAGACGAGAAAAAAAAATACATGACTCACACACTTTCGTATTCAAAGCTTGTTAGATGAGGATTGTATTCAAATATCTGTGAAATAGGAGTAAGTGTTTCTATCAAACAACTTTGTACAAGAATTTAAGAGAAGTGTAATGAGAATTTCGTATAAGGACTTGACCTTAGCAAGAAACGGATTTCTGACTCATAGATAAAATAAATACACCAAGTAAAATGTTTTACCTCCGGAGAATAAGTATTGACATTTTAAAAGGAAAGTAATGTCGTGTAACGCCATCAATTGAAGTAGAAACATTGAGAGCCATGTGAAAAGGGGCAGGGTTCAGACGATCGTATCGAACCGTGTCGGACCGCAGCCAAGGTCTAATTGGTTTTAATTATTTTATCAGATAAAAGCATCTTTATAGGAATCGAATGTTATTTTCTACCAAAAGTCTGTAGCAAAAATAAATATAAATTAAAACTATGGTATCTGTCAGTGACCACAATGTCACTCAGTGAAATGTTTACACCTTACAGTAATAATATTAGTATTCTACATCATAGATGTGTTTTGAATATACCTGTATTAAAGTTATACGTTTCTGCTTGGATTAGCGGTCGCACAACAAAATAATGATGCAGTACCTCAACTAGGCCGTCCTAGCGTTTACTCTTGTAAAGATGTCAATCATATTTTTTGTATCTGAAAAGTTTTCTATTTTCTTATGCTGTCGCTAATATTTGGTGATGATTACCTACAATGTAAATTTTGAGTTAGGTACTATTCATTGCCTTTACTTTCAAAATGTTATTATTAGTTTTAATTTTAATTTTGAAGATCTAACTAAACTTTTTATGGAGAAGCCAACAGAGAATGAATCAACATTCTATGTTGGCTTCTCCATAAAAAGTAGTAAGTAAGTAATATTTGAGAAAATATTCCTTTATAAAAATGTGTTTATTTACTAACATACATTTAAATTTGTAACTGAGAGTCTACGATCAACGGTTTACAATATATATAGGTGCTAATAAAAAGAAGAAAAGCAAACATTTCTTGATAAAATTTATGAATCATATTGCTCATTTTGCAGGAAATACCCGACAGCGCATTATCCAGTTCAAGTAATGGCCGGGGTTTGCTGTATCATGAACCAGGTATCTTTCATCATCAAGTCTAACGATTAGATGTAGTTTACTGGCAATAGTGTATCACTTCATGTCCAAATTTCTTTATCTTGTAGAGTTCTGTGTATTGTCCTATTGATGTCTTAAGTGTTTTTCTTTTATACCTGATAGTTTTCCTGTTTTTGAATAAATTATCAGCTTCTGGTATTATGTATTTGCATTTGCACTGCAAAATTAAATTACGCGTTATTATACTGCTCACTACTGTGCGAAAAACTGCATCATGAATGTGTTAAAGCCATATCCATGAGTATCATAATGGGCTTTTCTCTTATGTAACGTTTAGGCTTTCATAAGAAAAAACAATTATTAATTTATACCCTACATTAATTATGATCAAAGACCCAATGTTTTAAATTATATATATAATATGTAGTTAAATTTTTTTACTGACTTATTGCTTAGCTTTTACGAGTGATGGATAACATGTGGAAAAACTAAAATCTACTGGAGGAACCCTAATTTTATGAACGATGATTCCTGGATTAAGCCTCGAGTCTAAGATTTTAAAGTATTCACCGTGGACCGACAGTGCTTCAGGAGCCGCAACACAAACTCTCAGAAATCAAACAGACTTTCTTTTATGCTTTTTATTTCTTTTTGTTCCAGGCTATGCAGTAAGTGATTACGACGAAGGCTCTCATTACTCTCATGGCCACGATTATCACCTCTACGACCATCACCCGGACGGCCATGGCCCTCCTACTTTCGAACATGACGAACATCATCCTTCATTCATTCTTCATCACCCTCTCGGTGATCATCATGATTATCATGATCATCATGGCCATCAAGATTATATACCAACCCACGGGCATCACTATGACGGACATAAACACCATCACGGAGGGTATAATAAACACTATAAGCACGTAAGTAATCAATACATTTAGAGAGGTTTCATATTACTTAGTATTTTTGGTCAGAGGATCGTTCGGGAAAGTGTTTAGATCATACGTGGCAATTTCAAGGCTTAGCTTCTGCAGTAACCAATATAGTAGTAGTAGGCCGCATATTTATTCCGCCCTAAAATCATAAAATAAGTAACTTGTCAGTGTAGAACCGTTTACATTGGCGAAACAGTAATGATAAAGAGTTCAATAAGTTTTTCTTTCAAAGCTTAGAATTTAGTTCATCTTTAAGATATTTTAATATTTCGTAAAATAAGTTCATTATCTTTTAGGACCCTAATAGGTTTGCTGTTTGGCCTTCCGGTAGGTGTTAAATCGATAAAGATTGTTTGCAGGCTTTCTATTGGCAGTCGTCATTACGAATTGTGAACAATTCTTTCGCTGGCACTGAAATTCAGACCGGAGTCTAAGTCCGTAAAATATACATACCTTAGTTAGACCAAACAATGTCGCAGATAATCTGGAATTCTGACCATAAAACGTATCTAATAATTGCTTTTCTATGTTGGTAAGGAGGTGTACCTTGCCCAGGTTACCATAAAACCAACAAAGTGTTATAGTTTGTTTTGTCCACATTTATTTTTAATGTTTATATTATTCGTTTCAATGAGGTAGCTATGTAGTTCAACGTTCTACTCATCATCATCATCATCATATCAGCCGAAAGACGTCCACTGCTGGACATAGGCCTCCCCCCAGCGTCGCCACATTGACCGGTCCCGTGCGTCTCGCAACCAGCGAATCCCCGCAACTTTCACCAGGTCAACGTTCTACTACTGTACCATTATTTATTCGTTGTTATTAGGTACCCTTTAGTAAGTTACTACTTTGATGCCTATTTTCTCATTATCCCATGCTACTTCAGGGGCGAAGTAACAGAAAATGACGCCCAGAGCACGCATCATAGTTACGCGCCTTTGTAAATTATGCATACTTAGTATAATATTGTAAATGCGTAAATCACTCGTTCTGTTGCCTTACCGTTGAACCGATTTTGGATGAAATTTGGTATAGAAATAGGTGGGAAAGGTTTATCTCGTCAAACATCCTTATGAGGGCGGAAAGGGGAGGGGGTAAGTTTGATTACCAACAATTTTGAAACAATCATTTCTAAAATAAGGCGACCCACACACCTACAATATTATTGCGCGATATAAAAAATGTTATTCGAAATATTTACTAATGCTATGTAAACGAAGTCGCGGGCAAAAGCTAGTTTTAATATACACCAAAAAAATAAAATATTTATTTCATTTTTTTATAATGATCCCTTTCTGGCCTTCTGCGACGAAAGTAAATCAATAATATTTTCAAAATCAATTTTATCAGTTTCTTCTCGCTCTACACTGATCCACAGATAATATAATACTAGCATAAGTGAGCAAAGCTAATCTTTCTCGATCCATTGTAGCCATATTTCTATGATTGTAGCCCTCAAATACGAAAGTTTTAATTTAAATTTACTAGACGATCGTTCACAGCTTACTATGGATACTGCAATTTAAAGCAGAATTTGTATTGAAATGCGCCGATTTGGAAATACGCTTTCATCCCCTTAATGCACAATAAATTCAAGTACCTCTTCAGATTTCTTTAGGTTGACCAATATTACGAAGTAAATAGTATGAAATATTTTATTTTTTGTTAAATAATTGGCGATTATGCGCCCCCCCCTCCCCCTTCAATCGGCGCCCAGGGCACAGACCCTACCTGCTTCACTCTAACTAACGCCTCTGCGCTACTTCATTAGAAGCTTGTTAGTATAGTTTTTAATGGTCGTAACTATATTAAAAACAAGATTTTTAATTTCTGTTAGCATCCGTGTGATTTTAAAAGAAGTTATCTATTTCGTGGCGGACTCTCGCAAATAACTTCCTGAATACTTACATCTTAGAGAAATAATAACTGTACCATGTATTTTAAAAACTCAGCTGGAGTATTAATACATCCTATAATAATACCCTCATAGATAGAAACGACGTTTTATCTGAATTATTACTATTTTGTGTAGGACAACTAATCAATCCCTTCTTTTAACTGAATATACCTATTATGCTGATTTGTTTTCTTTTCTATTTATGTTACAGGCTCTAGCAGCAAAAAGTGTACTATGGCCAATAGCTGGCATAGCTTTATTGGGTGCAGCAGCAGCACTCGTAAGTAACCCAGTTCTTCTGCAACTTGGAGTGGTTTCTGGTAAACGCAAAAGAAGAGATACCGAAGAAGTCACAGGACCTGATTTCCCATCAGATACATTCATGAAATATGAAGATAAAATAAAGGAACAAAGTGGTGTGAGCAAATTTGTTCAACTAAAAGAGAATTTAAGGAAAGAAACGAAGCAGAATAGAATATTAAAAATCGCATCTCTTACTGAGACTACTCAAAGAAATTATTTTAAAACAAATAACCTAAAGGATGTTCCTAGTAATGTAGGAGTAAGAAAAATACATTCTTCTATTAAAAGAAATATTGATCAAGTAACGACATCTCCACCCAATTACAAAAGTTATAATGATGATGATAGATTCATCCCCATACCAATTAAATTAAGAACTCCTAATGTAACTGACTAATAAAATTATCGATAATTAATTTTTAAAACATTAAACGTTTTGTACAACACTTTATTCTTAAAACATATTTCCCTTATCATGGCATTAAAAATGACTTTAATTATATCTACACGTTGTATATGCAAAGTTAATAGCTCAGTACTTACCAAAATAATGTCTTAATAATAAGAATTAGTCCTTTTCTGAGAACACTACACACTCAACTCTAAAGACATAACACAAACAGCAAAAAAGAAGAAAAACAGGCTCGAAACACCTTATCGATTAACAATAAAACAGAACTAATTACACCAGAAGATATTGGCACAGACACAGAACAATACAAATCACTTGCAGAGCATGTAGCTCAGTTCACAAACAACACTCACAGAAATATTGACAAAACAAACAATAAACCGACAATTGTTTGGTCAAACGTCATCAAAGAACCGATCATACGGTGTTTGGCTTACGAAACGAGTGAAGTTCGAACTGCCGAGACAGTTTTGAATGAAGTTGCCTGCTGACCTTTCTATGTGTGCGCATACGCATGGCAGGCAGACTGAACGTGCGCGAGCGCAAGGGGTGTTGAAAAACTCGCTTTAAAAATGCCCATGTGTGAGTCATGGCGTGACACGGTATGGTTAGCGAAGCGTCCCTATTGGTTAAAGATATTATTTGAAAAGAAAGATCTTTCGGATTATCTAAATCTTAACTTTGCCATAAAGTACACAATATAAATTATGGAAGCACATTGATACTAGAAGTAGAACTGAATTGTCATGATTTAGTCACAAGAATTCTCAATCACTATGAAATTTCTGATGTTAATGTTACCGTTAATAAAATACATAACGAGAAAATTACTCGTAAAATTTAAGTTTCATGGGTTTTAATATAACGCCCCCTGTCGGCTTACTGCCGAATTAAAAGTTACACTGTCATAGTAAACTCGCTGACTCGCAGACAACATTCGTGTGTATCCAATGGACGCTGCTGTTAGTTAGCTATATTTTTAATAGATGTCGCTTTGATGAGGTTATGGTAAAACAGAGCAGAACGTACCATAAAAAAAAAACTTTATCATTTACCAATCATACTCATACTTGTGTCTCCTGTGCGGGTCACAAATAAATATATTTCTTCTTTCTGTCTTTATAAGTTCATGATCGACAAATTCCATTTAATTCCAAACACTGCATTAAAATTTAAGAGATGTTATTTACTGGCTGTGCTTGAATTATTATATGCATAAGAGACGACGTCTATGTGGTCAGTGGTCACCAAGAACCGTTCGTTCAGGAGGCCAGTTTCAAATACAAAAATATTATATTAAAACCATTGAGAAAAGAAAAAAAACCGGCCAAAAACAGCAAATAAATCACGTTTGTTGTATGGGAGCCCAATTTAAATATTTATTTTAGTCTGTTTTTAGTATTTTTTGTTATAGAGGCAACAGGAATACATAATCTTTGAAAATTTCAACTGTCTAGCTATAACAATGCTTCCTGCGGACGACCTTGAGGTCCTACAACTCATTGAAGGATTAAGAGATAGTTGTGCTGTTGGGGTTGACCGGATCCCGGGCCGGTTACTGAAGAGATATGCTCTCGTTCTCGCCCCTGGTATTACCCACATCTGTAACCTCGCCATATCAACAGGGAAATTGCCTTATGCCTTCAAATCCGCGGTAATAAAACCCATACATAAGGGTGGTGGCAGGGTCAGTGTCAACAACTTTAGACCTATTTCTATTCTGCCAACGCTCTCAAAAATTTTGGAGCTCCTGATGAATAACCGGTTGATCAGGTTCCTCGAGGCTAACACTTAACAGCCTTATTTCACCTTTCCAGTTTGGGTTCCGGCAGGGCAAATCTACCAATGAAGCGGTACACGAATTGGTTAGCGGAACGAAATGTCTCGCAGTGTTCCTTGATTTGGCAAAAGCCTTTGACACGGTTTCTGTCCCACACTTATTGGGCAAATTGGAAAAAAATGGGAGTACGAGGTCTACCCTTAAAATTATTTCAGGACTACTAGGTTCACGAAATACAGCCTGGTGACAGACTGACAGACTGACAATGTTTACGGTTAGACCGTTAGGCCTTGGAGTCTTAGTAATAGGGTAGGGTTTTTACCCTTTGGGTATGGAACCCTAAAAAGGAAGCCTACTGGAAGAAAAGAGGCAAGAAGCAGCTAGATTAAGGCTTGACATCTGTAACCTCGCCATATCAACAGGGAAATTTCCTTAGGCCTTCAAATCCGCGGTAATAAAACCCATACATAAGGGTGGTGGCAGGGACAGTGTCAACAACTTTAGACCTATTTCTATTCTGCCAACGCTCTCAAAAATTTTGGAGCGCCTGATGAATAACCGGTTGATCAGATTACTCGAGGCTAACACTTAACAGCCTTATTTCACCTTTCCAGTTTGAGTTCCGGCAGGGAAAATCTACCAATGATGCGGTACACGAATTGGTTAGCGGAACGAAATGCCTCGCAGTGTTCTGTGATTTGGCAAAAGCCTTTGACACGGTTTCTGTCCCACACTTATTGGGCAAATTGGAAAAAAATTAGAGTACGAGGTCTTCCCTTAAAATTATTTCAGGACTACTAGGTTCACGAGATACAGCCTAGTGACAGACTGACAGACAGACAATGTTTACGGGTAGACCGTTAGGCCGTGGAGTCTTTGTAATAGGGTAGGGTTTTTACCCTTTCTGTATGGAACCCTAAAAAGGAAGCCTATTAGAAGAAAAGAAGCAAGCAAGCCCGCCTTAAGCACTCTTATGAAGTGAAAATAGCGGTTGAAAGCTGATATTAACACTAAATGAATGAACGATGAACGTCACATTCACTCATTATTTAATTCATCCAAATCGTAGCAGCTTGCAGTGAAATATTGTGTGGTGTTTTTGTTGATGTAAGTATTGAATTTACATTACAATAATAAAATGGTGACGTATTTATAGTGTAAATAAAGATTTTAGTTACCTACGCGGCTTGTTTAGGTGAAAAACATCGGCAAATTTAATTAATTTAATATGTATGATGTTTTCGGCATAAAATTATTGGGACCTCAATTAATTGAAGATCTTATGAAAATAAATGAATTTGTAGCTGCAGGTCCATTGTCTTTATTTTGATAATTATAACGCTGATTTATGTTTTTCTAAGGATAACTAACGATAATATGATGATTGCGATCTTACTAAACTGTGCTGTGTGTTAAATAAACAAAAATATTAGGTCTTTACATATGAAATTGTCGTTTTGTAAGGGAGGAACAAAAAGTCGTTTTTTTTTTAAATAATATATTTATTTAATCAAAGTATGCACCATTGCTATATATGCACTTTTGCCATCTCATAGGTAGTTCATTGATCCCTTTATTAAAAAAACCATTAGGACAGGAATCAATAAAATCTTTGAAGGCGCTTTGGACTGCCCCATCGGAGTTGTTTTTTTTTTCCCTTGCAAGAACTTATACAAATTTCGAAAAAAATGGTAATCTGTTGGAGCAAGGTCCGGAGAGTACGGTGGATGTCTTAGATATATAAAACATTTATTTAGTGCACACAAAAGAAACAGCACAACACACAAAATCTTAATTAAATTATTACAATTTATATGTTTAAAAACAAGGTGCCAAATTAAAAAGAAAAAGGAAACCATACTAACAGAAATAAAAGTAAAATTGACACCAGTAACATCATAGTAACATTAGGTAAGACAATAAAAACACAGTGCGGTGTGCGTCTCAAGGTTGCACCAAATGGGAGTCCAGCTCAGCACGTGTCAGGCAGTTATACCTGACGCTGATATTCTGCTGGATCCCTGCAGTGACATATGGTCGCCAAGCAGACGTGATATGCTGGTGTTGTTACAGCGTTATGCGAAGAGTATTTTACGTAAGTATACCCGCAACTTTAATTTATTCCTTGCAATAAAAAAAAAGATATATAATGTTTTGCAGTAGAAAAAGTTTAAGTTTTAGACATTCCAATTGAAGCTCCTCTAATTTGGTAGCCGTCTGTTGTGCAGTGTGTGGTCTAGCGTTGTCCTGAAGCAGCAGTGGCCTAGAGCGATTGACCAGCCTCGGCTGTTTAGCAGCTAGCTTTTCCATTATGGTTTGCAGTTGCTCACAAAAGACATCCGCCGTAATCGCCTGGCCAGATTTAAGAAAGCTGTAGTGAACGACACCGGCTCTAGTCCACCAAACGCTCACAAGTAATTTTTTTTAAGTATTTTTTTTTTGGGCTGAATTTGGCTGGTTCGCCAGGGTTCATTCAGCCATTGCGATGAGCATTTCCGATAATTGTACAGGATCCACTTTTCATCACAGGTAATGATTTGATTTAAAATCCCTTCATTATTGTGCTGGTTGATAATGTAACGCAGCAGTCGACGCGCGTTTGTCGGTTTGCTACACTCAATTCATGAGGTACCCACCTTTCAACCTTTTTCACCTTCCCAATTTGCTTCAAGTAGATTAAAACAGTTTTATCACTAACACCGCAGCCTGCAGCTAACTCGGACGTGGTTTGCGATGGATCCACTTCCACAATAGCCTTCAATTCTTCATTATCAACTTTGGTCTCCAGCCGTCCACGGGGCTTGTTCTGCTAGTAAAAATTTCAGAACGAAAACGTTGGCATAAAAAACGCACTGTGTTTTATTTTATGACACCGTCGCCATACACACCATTAATCCTTCGAGCCGTTTCTGCAGTCTGCAGCACTGGTGCCACGATGGAACTCGTACTCGTAAATAACGCGATATTTCAAGTTATCCATTTTGTAAACCGACTGGCGCAAAAAACCAATAGAGGAAAAAACAAATGAATTATGGATTTCCAAACACAAAAACGATTGCATGAGTAAATAGCCGTATAAATTTAAAATTGTAATTGCAAACCAAAGAGGTGATATTTGAGATCAAAATGGCCAGTACGACAAAACGCCAATTTCATATTATAACGACCTAATATATGATCAAACAAAGTAATCAAAACAAAATAAAGTCTCAGAAAATTGCTTCAATATTATTGCAGCCTTGATTTCAAATTTTTGCTACTGTAGCTCCCTTTTAAATAACTGGGTGATAAAAATCAGTGTTTAGAAGCTCCTAGTTCCATTTATGCTGCTAAATTCTTTGTTTTAGAACTTTGACCTCAATAATCAGCCCAGTAGAGTGAATATTAAAACCTATAGTGTGAATTTGATATCATATAAAGTTCGCACCTGCATTGCAGTACATAAAATAAAAGTAATTTAGGGATCTGCAAAATAATGCTAGAAACCCTTGCTTTTCTTCTGGTATACCTACTTAACTATTTATGATGTCTGAAAATCAACTTAGAGGGCAATACACCTTATCGGTTGTAACTTAAAAATTAATCGTCAAAAAAACAATGTTTATGAATGAATATGAATTAACCTTTTATTTACTTCCAGGTCACTAGTCAAGATCATGACGCCAATACTAATAATAATTCTCATGCAATTACATCTTTGACCGAAGAATATTACATTATTATGATAGCTAGAATGGAGAAGCACCTTACCTATCGGTTTCTGATAATTTTAAGTTTTTGTTTGTCAATGTAATTTCTCAATTAAACATATTGATTTGTAAAACTTGTATTTTATTATAAAGTAACAACTATATTTGAATACCGTCTCATAAACTATGCAGTAGCAGTAAAAAATATAATTCAGATTTGTAAGGGATATAGGTCTACCAGAATCTCATGGCATTTTTAATTTTTTTTAAATTGTGATTTTCATATGGCAATGTCAATTGTCACCTGTCAAATCAAAGTACTTGATGTGTCAACCGCTGCTGAAATTTTTTGATATTATCTTGATAATTTGTTATTTTTGTGAAAATGTCGAAAAACCCACTTCGATTTCAAGCGAGACATTGTTTTCAATGTGGATCATAAAATAAGGGAAGAAGAAGGCGTAAATCAAACTCAATCTTTGATTTTAAAGTGCGTCGTAGAGTGGACCGGTAAGTTGGACTGACTTGTTTTGATACTTTTAGTTTATTTTATATTTTTCTTACTTAATTTTTATTTCTTTTCATTACTATTATATGGCAAATCGTAGGTCAGGAAACATCGAATGATGGCCGGAAGGAAATGACAACAGTAATGTAACTGTTACTAATTCTTCGACAAGATATTGATTTTAACGGAGATTGAGAATCTTTGACGTAAGAAAAATATTAAGTAATAATCTGCGCCCTGCAGTGGGACGTGTATATAGACGGGAGTTTTTGGCGGGATTTTGTCGAGTGAAGTTCAGTGACTGTTAATATTATTTGCAAATTGATTCCTAGTGAATATTGTGATATATTATTGGTGTAGTTTTGTGTCTACGCAACTGGATAATTTGTAAAATCATTGACAGAAGCGATCTCGGGATAGTGGAGCGGAGTATTTTATTGTAGTATTGACTACCTCTGCAAAGCTTACTGGGAAGACTGATTCGATACAATTTGCTGCCAAATACTCCAAAAAACATTAGAATCTGTTACATCCGCATTCTAATGCATACTAAAGAATAAATATAAGATCCAAAACTCTTTCCAAAGACGTGGCTAAAAGGTCCTAGCAACCAGGCCATAAAACTTACATTAAAAAAAAGTATATATATAGACTGATGATGATGAATGACTATAAGTAACATGATACATTTTATTATTTTTTACAGACTTTATACATAAAGAGATTGGTTTTGAATATGTTAAATGCCAATGAAAAAGAACCATTTTGATGGAGAGAGATGACATAAAACTACAAAGATACAAGTTTTTGAAATGCCAGTGGAGTTCATGGAATCGTATTCTAGTTTTCTAGTTCTGAATGAGGTTTTAAGTTATTAGTATGATTTAAATGATATATAATAAATTAGTATATACATTAATATTCAATTGATTAATTTTTCCTATGTTAGAAACCCGATGTATAACAAAATTATTCATACACATACCTATAATACTCACAGTGGATCTTTGTGTCTCTGAATTGGTTGCAAGACCCTGCGCAGTAGCTATTTTTGTGTCAATGTTGAAGGTGAAGATAGCAGTGTATAACTGTCTCTTTCACTCGCTTATGTATGTCACATCGTCCTATATCGCTTACTCTATGCAGTATACTCGATGACAAACTGTTTCTTACGCAATGGTAGGCATGACCAAGTTCAAAGACACAAAGATCCGCTGTGACTACTATAATATAGGTACCTCATGTTCATTAATACTAAAAACATAAATAAAAATTAAACAGTATCAAGATCGTTTAATCCAATTTCCCCAGTATTGCACACAACAATTTTTTATTTCCACATTTGCCATGAGATTCCAGTAGACCTATACCTACTAATTTACATTTTACGTCTTTCGGAGAACATACACATTCTGTTTTCGTGTTTGAACCAGACTCACATTTGAAAATGTTCAGATACAAACAATTAAAAGGTTGTTAAAACACGATCATTTTACGATTGAATTTATTACATTGAATAAATATTGTATTTTCTTGTACTTCAATGTATCAATGATGTCGTCATTGTAAGTTAAAAATAGCTATCTGCCGTTGTTACTGATAAAATGAAGTCCTTAAAATGAAGCACCAATTTATGATTTTTCATGTTTTTTTTTACAAATGGATACACTGTCTCTTTTTGGTTTATAGTATCATTTATATATATCTGCTTTACCACATTTTCTAAGCCTTTTGGCTACCTGTTACAGTAGCCTGTTCCCTTGTTTTTAATCTGATGAAGTATTTCTGTCGCCGCTATAATAACAAACACTAGAAACAGAATAAAATAAATATTTAAGTAGGGCTCCCATAAAATAAAGGTGATTTTTTCGCCTGTTTTTTGCGATAATGGTACGGAACCCTTCGTGCACGAGTCCAACTCGCCCTTGGCCGGTTTTCCTTCATGCTCCCTAATTGTGTACCTAACACACTTTATATTGAAAAGCTATTATTTCCTAACATAAAGCACTGCAGACTCCATAGCAGTTCTACAAAAAGGAATTTTACAAGCTGAGGAGTAAATTTTATATCACATGCATAACAGAAACCATAGGAAGTAAAATAGTCACAATTGCCTACCCTAGAAAGCAGAACAGCGTGGCAAAGTAGATCACGCGGAACCATAATGCAACCAAAAGCGCTACTAAAGATGCAATTATAACTTCAGTGCAGTCAATGGTGGTCTTAAATGCCTTGCGAAACCATTAAGCGACTTTAAATGGCAAAAAAGATACAAATCTAACTATTGTGCACTTAATGGTATATATAGTATATAGTTTTAGCTGTTATCGAACTCGTGCCTTATTCTGACTCCCTTATACCACCCCTATTTACACTGGAGCTTTAAGGAAAGCTGCATTTTTCACTAGTGTGCTAGTTGGGATCTGCTTCAGGAACTGAGAATAACATATTTGATGTTATTAAATAATTTAATGTTGAATTTTTTTATAAAATGTCCTTAATAATACCGTGGAGCATCACATCAATCTTCTGTTTACAGCTTGAATCCGTACTGAAACAAAAATATATGTGAAATGCATGTCAACCCATTAATTAAATTTGATGTTGTATGTATTGTATATCCATCAAAATAATAGTGTTTCCCCTAACGAGATTTCCCGTAAGAAAAGGAATCGTGTATTATCTCTTATGGACCTAAATCTTACCTTCTTATAAACCTAAATCGAGGGCTAGGTATTTAATAACAATTATTAACATACAACAATATTAAAGTACCTAAGTGCAAAATAATCGACCATTTTCTTCTCGGGTGAAAATAGAGAAAACGACGTTTTCTAAAAATTAAACCTACTTAGATCGATTTATAGCGCCCGAAAATACTAAATTTCATGAGAAATATTGGAGCCGTTGCCGAGATTCAGATTATATAATTATTAACAATTATACAAGAATTGTTCGTTTAAAGGTCAATCAATCTGCCTAGCCTTTTCCTGACTATATTGGGGTCGGGGCCGTTATTAAACTGCCGAGCAATTAAAAAGTTCCACCCACAAAATGCCGACAAACACCTTAATATCTCCTAAGACATAGAACCTAGCTTCATAAATTAAAAAGTATAATGAAATCTAATTTATTATGCAAACTTAAACTCTTTTAAATACTGGTATTTTTGAAGCCATGGATAAAAAAGTAGAAATACAAAATTTTGGGGTTTTGAAATCTTCGGAGTGCATTCGTTTCGTTTTTTGTATTGCTTTTGATTTCATCCTTGTTTTCGCCGATGTGAAAGAATTCTTAAATTGTAAAGTCTTACGGCTCTCGTACCTATAAATCATGCCTCTATCACCCGAGGATTGTACGAGAATCATCACTATGGTGGAATTGGGGACCAGCCAAACAAATACGGCCAGAATAATGGGTGTGACACATGCTACTGTCCGACGAGTGATCCAAAAGTTTAGGGAGACTGGATTAAACCTAAGAAGACCACCAGACAGGTACTGGCAAGCCAAAGTGCACAATAGTCCGAGAAGATCGTTTCATTGCGGCAGCCATGTTAAGAAATCGACATCAGACGGGAGTTGCGGTTCAACAAAAACTTCTGCAAGTTCGAATGGAGCCAATAAGCAAGTAGACAGTCAGGAGACGTCTTGCCGAAAGAGGATTGATGCCTTACAGGCCAGCAAATGGCCCAAAACTGGAACGGCATCATAAAGTTGCCCGATTAAGATGCGCCCATACAGAATGGGGTAAGGACGAATGGGGCAGAGTAATGTTCTCTGATGAGACCAGCTGAACACCAGGAGAACGTTTTGCACAAGCATGTTTTGAAGAAAAAGTGTCACACAGCGGAGGTACCGTTCACGTGTGGGCTGGTATCGCTGCAGAGGGTCAAACAGCAAGTTCAAGCAGCTCCAATCGAGAACGGGAACCTAACTGCTGTGAGATACATCAATAAGATTCTCAATGAACATGCTGGTCCGTTTTTGGCCAATATGGGCGACAATTCAGTGTCCATGCACGATAATGCACGGGCCCACACTGCTCAAGTTGTAAATGAGTATCTTCAGGACGTAGGAATCCACAAAATGGAGTGGCCAGCAAGGAGCCCCGATTTGAATCCTGTTGAGCATGCTTGGGAAGAGCTTGACAGACGTGTGAGAACACGAGTTCCACCTCCAATTATTCTTCGTGACTTGCGTGCTCATCGAAGAATGGGAGAACATTCCTCAGCATATGCTGAGGAAGCTGGTATTCAGCATGCCCAATCGCGTAGTTATCAAAACCTACGTTTACACCTAATAAAACCCCTACTTAGAGATTTGGTTTTATTTGCCAAATGGCCCCAATTTTTTAAAACATTTAATTTAAAATTTGAACACAATATTTACGTTTTTAGTTGGTAATATTCTAATGCGCTGTTAAATGTACTTCAATATTGCAGACGGCGTCATTAAGCTAGCCTTTCCCCCTTTAGGAGTAATTTGGTGCTATGTCACTGGCACTTTTTCATTGCTCGCGAGTGTATTTAGCCACGTGCTCCTCGTTTAAAGATATTAGATATTTGGAACGAAACAGCTTGTTTGAATTTTCACAGCAAATATCTTGTTCACCCCTGCTGGTAAAACAACTATTAGTCTCAGTGAGGATGTACGCCCTGATACTGAATTTTTTTTTGTAAAGCCTTAGGTATTTTATTATTATTTTGAGAATTTACTTCGCAAAGTCTTTTAATGTAAGAACCTTTTAAATCTTCACCTCACAGATACTGGTATCCGGTTTTTTGATGCTCATTTTTAACAAAGTGGCAATATGTGCTAATCATATATGACTGAATTATCTACTGACCTTTTGAGCATTTTCTACCGTGCATTTGAATATCAATGCCGCTCTGTCACAACCTTTTTCTCCGTCAGACACCTTGACATCGTTTACTGAAAACAAGAGAATTAAAAAAGTTAAGTAGAAATCTCTGTAACGACTGCCAGTACTTTACGTGGCTGCGTCGTCAAGGGGTGTTACCGTGACTCAATATTGGGCCAAACATATAATTAATAAGTAAAATTTAAAAATCCCCCGACATATTTTTAATTCCTACTACATAAATTATCTAGTACATAGTAGATAGGTTTCGATCGGCAATCTATTGAACACGATATCTTGCGAAAACACCCCGATTCAAACAGTAAAACGCCCATAACTTTTGAACGGCTGAACCGATTTTATTCAAACACATAGCTACGAATACTTTCGATAAAATCACCTTTCAAACAAAAAAAAACTAAATCAAATTCGGTTCATCCGTTTAGTAGCTATGATGCCACAGACAGACACACAGATACACAGCAATACACGTCAAACTTATAACACCCCTCTTTTTCCGTCGGGGGTTAAAAATAGTATTCGCCATCGTGGCGAAGTGCTTTTCTTTATTTTAATTTTGTTATACTGTTCGCTCTCATGAATAATCTTAACTGCATAATCTATGCCGTCTTTATTAGCTAGTACATACTTAGTATGATTCCACAAGTCGTGAATAGCTGCGTAACATTAAAGAATAAGTGTACCTTTGACACACAGATCTGCCATTTTTCTGGCATTCTCCAGTCGTTTTTCATCTCCGTTCTTCATCATTTCTGCTACCTTGTAAGCATGATCTAAATCATACAGTCCTTGAGCATTCATCTGAAAACCCATATTCCATTATTTGCCATATTCTATTATTTTATTTTTCTATATGTAGTTTGAGTTAAACATAATTATTATTCCGAAGAAGGATGTGAATATGCTGGAATAAAACGGTTACAGGTTCCATTATTTATAATTACTGTGTACGAGTTTGTTGAAAAAAATAATTGAAACACAATTTTGTATAAAAATCTTTTGAATATAGCCATTGTTCTTAACATGTAATTTTGCGGGTTGCATTAAAAAAAATTACATATCGCATCAACATTTTGTTCGATTAGATGCACTGATAAAATTTTATGTAGGATGCAATTTTGCTTGCTTTATTTTTTTTCAATTTTTCAGCTGTCAGCTATAGCAATTTAGACTAACTTGTAGGTAACTAAAACCATTTTGGAAGCATTCATACGAATACATCTGATATGCCGTCTGATATTACGAAGGTATTTAATTTGCGAGACATAAAAATTCAACTTATAGCTAAAATAAAAGTAGTTAATTACTTACAACTCCGTCAGCCTTATAAGCGCAAGCCAGCAAGCACTTCGTGGCAGTCTTGGTGGGCACCACGTAGCTTTGCAGCTGCACCAGCTCCAGCATATCCACCTCCGAGTCCTTATTACATTTCATCACCAGCTTTGTGAACTTCATCTTCAGTTCCTCTTCTGTGAGAGCCTAAAGGGAAAAACACCTTAAGACCTTGTCGTAATCAAACGCGTTATATTTTTTCGGCGGATCTGAATACGTCGTCACTCCGACAGAGTCCTTTCATGTTGTTTGAAAAAAATACCGATTGCTTTATCAGTGCAAGGATTTGTATATAAATCTAACCAAAAACGATTAATAAAACTTTACTAAAAATAATGGCAAAGCAATTGAATATCAACTACAAAAAAATACACTGCTAAACAATAGCAGGTTCAAAAGTAGAATTTAAGCAATGTTCAAAATATTATTATATTATATTTATGGGTGGGTTTGTGAAATGAAAATGGATCTAAATTAAGAAAAGCAGGTACATATTAAGGGCAATGGAAATAAATAACAATTGAAACGTACGTCTGAGTCCTCTGCGTTACTATTTGGTCGTGCCTAAAGTTCATAATTAAGACAAAAGGTTACAAGGACTCAAAAAATAAACCAAATCATCTCAATGAACAAAAAAAAAGGTACTCACATAAACACAGCTGCATAATGCTAAACACAAAACAATAAAATTCCACATATCGAACTCGCTCCTAAACCAACACTAATCGAAATGGATATGTAACAACGTATAAATACTACAATTCTAAAACACACGCGTATTAAATGAAATTACTCATTCCCGATAACACTAAAGTTTAGTTATTATTACGTGAAATAATAGCTTTAATTATATTTTTTATAATTTGGAGTTTTGACCGTCCAGGGGCTTGATAGGATCTTTCCATATATTTTTCGATCGAATCTCTTATTGGTGACATTATATAAAATGGTTATTTTACAAGCTATTTTAGACCTTTGATACAATCATAAATAGGTACCTATATTAATGTAATGTGTGTAATGTAAAGGTACTAAAATAGCTACTTATATTTTAACCGACTTTCCAAAGTTCTACTTTAAGTTTTTTTTTTGTTCACCGATTTCTCCGTCAATTGTGGACCGATTTTGAAAATTATTTTTTTGTTTATAAGAGTGTGTTCCGAAATTAATCCAATTTTAATTTGGTTAAGATCTGCTGAATAACTTCGGAGATATTCAAAAGGAATCTTCAATAAGTACCTACAATACAGGAAGAAATTCCTAGTGTGGGGCAACGTATGATGGTCCGATAACGGACCATCTTGAGGTTCTTGGCATTACGTTGACATCAACCCTCAATTTTGGTCCATTCATTGAAACTAAAGCTGGCTGCCAAAAAGTTGGGGATCCTTGCAAAGGTGAGACGGTACTTCACGCCAGAACAGTTGCTCAACTTGTATCAAGCGCAAGTTCGGTCATGCATGGTGTACTGCTCTCATCTCTGGGACGGAACTGCCAAGTACCAGCTGGATGCACTAGAGTCGATTAAAAAACGGGCCAAGAGGCTCATCGGCAATGAGATACTGGTCGAGTCTAGGCTCCAGAGCCTTGAACATCGGCGCCAAGTTGTCAGTCAGTCGCTTTTTTATCGGTTATATTTCGGGGAGTTTGCGATGGAATTGCATGAACTAATTCCTCCTAGCCCGTTCAAGAGTGAATAGGTTTCTTCGAGGTAAGCGTGCTCCATCGTCGACCACATCATCGCTTACCATCAGGTGAGACAGTGGTCAAGCGTGAGCCTATCAATAATAAAAATAAAAGTTTGAAAAAAGTGTAAGAAGAAAAGATAGAATAACTGACGGAAAATCTCTCGGGATTGCTGCAATCGCATGTCTGTTAATTTCGTTATACCATTTCATGACATAACATCACGCCAGTACGCTCTAAAAGGTACTCAGATGAACCACCACCTTCACCTTGGTACGCTCTCATTTCATCGGTTATGTTCAAGTTTCATGGTTTTCGGGTAATCTATTCTGTACCTCGCTAAAGGAAAAAAAGGTGAAAAAAACATTTTTACAAAAACATATATTATATTTTATTTGGAAATCGGTAGTATTTTTTATTTAATTTGTATCTTAATAGTATTATTTGAACTTAATGATAGTTTTTTACACAAACTTAAATTCAAATATCGACAAAATCTATTTAACTAATAGAAGCTTATTATTCTGTAAATCTCGATTCCACATTATAGCATCATCTTGCGGCTCAAATAAGGTCAAACTGAAACAAGGAAAAATAGATACCATTAACTTTCACATCATCTATTTGTATTAGAAAATCACTGGCTCCTTCAAATAATTGCTTGCTTCAAAACCGACAGTGGAATAGACTTACCAGAACATAACATTATAGTATACAGTATAGTAGGTCTCCTTGCTGTAGGTAAAATGTCATACATTGTAGATATTCTTAGACGAGCTCAGAAGCTGTTATAATATCGCTCTACAATACCCCAAGTCGAGAAGCGTGCGTCATAAGAATTTTGTATGAATATAATTTAATCGCGCATTTATTGATAATAATAATGAACATTAGTGAAACAATACGTACTAAAGGAGCTTTCTCAACAGTACACTGGAAGATCAAAGCCGCTCTATCGCAGCCCCTTTCGCCATCGCTCACAGGAACATCGTTTACTGAAAAATTCAATAAGTTATAATTAATAAAAAGGGGATAATACTCGTATTTATGAAACCTTAAATTTATTTATATATTTCAATTATTTAACTACTTATATTTCTGTAAACAGTTTTGAAATCAATCAAACAATATTTTAAAACAAGATGAGATTGCTGTTGCCTGTCTACTAGTCTGAGAAGGAACACCAAAACATACTCATAGATCACAGTCTCTTTTATAGTCCAGGGGGGTAAGCACAAGCTCTTAGAGTAAGGTTATTTTGAGATCGAGTAAGTGACAGATGTATACAAGTCAGATACATCTGTCCCTTACTCGATGTCAAAATAACCTTACTCTAAGAGCTTGTGGTCACCCCCCTGATAATTTCTTGGTCAGATTAGTATTTGAAATGATCTTTTGAGGAAACAATTTAAGAAGGTGCGCAGTTATTTACTGATATTCTATCAAAGATAGTTTTTAATTCCCTAATGCAATATGGATGGATGATCACAATTGATTGTTATCATCAATATTTCTATTGTTTTTGCATTGCCATTCAATTAATACGTTCTAGTAAATGGTTCACAATCACTTTACAAAATCTTTTACGCATTTGCTTTTAGTAAGTTGGAACTAAGGTTGATCCCCTATAAAGTTATAACTGGAAAGTTATAACTTAGCATCTAATCTATCTTCTATCTATCTTTCTGAAGAAAGTGACTGACTCACTCACTGACCATCAACGCACAGCCCAAACGGCTGAAGCTTCAATCATAAAACTTGGCACGTAGGTTTCTTTGGTAGTGTAGGTGAGCACTAAGAAAGAATTTTTGGAAATTCTACCCCTAAGGGCGTGAAATAGGGGATCAAAGTTTGTATGAAAATCCGTCAGTTTTAAAGTCAGGATCTTCATATTTTGGGTTTAGGCTGAAGATTAAAAAATAATTTAAATCTGTCTCAACGAATTTGAAGATTCCACCCCCATGAGGGTGAAATGCTGTCCTTGGGGTGTGGATCATGGGGGATGAAATGTTGTGTACAAAAGTCCTTCTTTTACAAAGGAAAAATATTAAAAATACTTTCAAGTCTTTAAAGTCTGTTGGTAACTATAACATGGCTCAACGCATAAATATAGGAATTAAATAGGGACGGGATAGGGATAGACCTATTATCTAAGCTAACTTATCAATGTTAAACATTTACGTGTAACAATTGCATTAAAATTATTTTCAGTTTATTTCGTATTAATTTCATTTAAGCTATATCTGTCTAGCTATATTTCATTAGGGGTCAGCAGTGTAGCAAAACAAAAATAGGTATTCTGTAAAGAATGTAGTACCTAATAATTATTTCTGTAGGTAGGTAATTAATTTCTAACTACATACGGAAAAACCTATCTAATAAATTTATTACTTGCAAAATTTAGAAGTAATTGCGATATTGCTTTAGCAGTTCGTTCTTCAGGGATAGCTGCTACTTTTTCGCAAGGGGGTCGAACTGCACACTCTGCACTAAAATTGCCTCTTAATCTTACGAATGTAGATACTACTGTACATAACACTTCGAAACAGAGCAATCTGGCAGAAGTGTTATGTAAAGCTAAGATTATAGTGTGGGATAAAAGTACAATGGCTCTCAAATAAAACATTGAAGCTTTAAAATATCTTGTAGAGTCCTACTCTACAAGATATTAGGGGTGACAAGAACTTGATGGATGGCATGACAGTATTACTGGCTGGTGATTTTCGTCAAACATTTCCAAAAGTTTCGCTAGGAACACATGCGGATGCAACTATCTAAAAATATGAGAGTACACTTAAAGGGTGCAGTCGCTGCGGGTCAGTTATCAGAACTATTACTAAAACCCGGAAATGGTATTTATCCAGAAAATGATGGTATGTTGAATATACCCGACGAAATTTGCACTGTTGTAACAACAGTTCCAGAGTTGTAGATAAAATGTATCCGTATGTTGCTAACATACAAAACAAATCTATGGATTGGTTGTGCGAAAGGGCAATTCTGACTCCAAAAATGACCGCAGCAGTAATTAATGACATGTTGTTAAAATCATTTGATGGCGAAGAATTGCTCTACAGCTCGATTGACACTGTAGTAAATCCAGACTAGGCCGTCCATTATCCTGTAGAGTTCTGGAACACTCAAAACCCATCAGGTTTCTCTTACCATAAGCTTTTACTGCGTGTTGGTACACCAGTAATATTGCTGAGAAATTTAAAAAAAACCCTAAACTTTGTAACGGAACTAGGATACAAGTCAAAGTTTTGTCGGATTGTCTGTATTTTAACGGGACCTTCTCAGGGCGAAACTGTGTTCATACCACGAATTCCATTGATTACTAATGATCTTCCCTTTGAATTCAAGAGACTGCAGTTTTCTTTGAAAGTCTGATTCTCCATGATAATTAATAAGGCTCAAGGACAAACTCTGAAGTATGCTGGCGTAGATTTGAGGGAGAATTGCTTCTTCCATGGACAGTTCTATGAAGCGTGTTCACGTGTTAGCTCATCAAATAGTCTGGTGATATTGGCGCCGACATTCAAAATGGTTAGAAATGTTGTTTATAAGGAAATACTTTAATTTAATTACTTAATTATGATTATGATTACTTATTATTAGTCATGGATAAACACAGAAATAGTGAACGGATAGGGAACAAGGATGAGTCTGTCCTAAGAATTCATTATTCTTACACACATACATTCATTAAACACACTTTAATTATTTTCACATTACATTATTTTTATCATCATAATGTTTTACTTTTTCTCAACATACTGTTAACATATGGTAAGGAGAAGCATGTAGTTTACGCGTGCAAAGCCGTGGGCAAAAGCTAGTCTATACCATACCAATATTATAAAGAGGAAATATTTTTTTGTTTGTTTGTATGTTTGTTTGTTTGTACCGAATAGGCTCCGAAACTACTGGACCGATTTTAAAAATTCTTTCACCTATGGAAAGCTACATTATTCCCGAGTAACATAGGCTATAATTTTGACGGGAGCGAAGCCGCGGGGGTCAGATAGTATTGTATAATTATATAGTCTACAAGATACTGTTCAATAATCATTGTTATGCATCGTAGCTTTTTCATAATTACCAAATCCGCATGCGTTCGTGAAATCTTCACTCTTCTGTATTTTGGAAGGATCATCTGCTAAATACTTTCGAGTCAATGCATTTACACCTTGAATTGATAATTCCCCTTGCTCGTTCATCTGGAATTAATATACTATTATAGTAGTGCAAATTTTAATTAATCGTCCTTTTTCAGGATTACGTCTTATTCCATATGTGGCTTCCTGAATGTGTTTGTTTTATTTCCTTTTATTATATCCTGTTTTTTTTGTAACTCTCTTCTGTTTTCATATGCATTGTGTTATTCGTTTACTGTTAGTGCTTAGTTTTATTCAACAATTTCTCTTAATTCATTATGTGCAACAAAAAAAAATAATTAAGTTACGTCTCGTTTTTACTAACTTGTTATCTGTGTGATCTGTACCTCTAAAATAAGAAAGATATTTTAATAAGTCCACTGCATCATAAAATATAGATTCAAAATGTATAAAATTATAATAAAATAATTATGTATTCCCATGCACATCATATGTTGAACGAAGGTAAGCATCATCAAATCCATGTTTCCGGTGAGTAAAAAGCATTAGCTGTAATCGTTCCGACGAGAAGGCATTGTACAATAACTGTGGACCGTGTAATTGGTATACTTATCATCTGACCTTGCGTAATTTTACACAACAGCATTGGTTGCTGGGAACCTAACTGAAACTGCACATCCAAAATCATTGAATATAGAACCGAATGTCTGAGCAAAACAGAAAAATATCAAGGCTAGCGAAGTATGATGAAAACTAGGGTGTGCATTTTCATCATATCATAATGAAAATCAATCAAATATTGTAGAATTATAAAAAGAAGAAATGCCAGTAATTACCCAGTATCCATGAATTTTTGCATAGCCAGTTATTGAATACCTAATTCAATAGCTATGGAAAAACGTAAGAACTCTTCTTATAGATTGGCATATTCTTCACACTTGGAAAGATATTATTACTGCAATATGTTGTAAAAACGGATTTCAGTCAACGAAAAAGAGTTGTGATTATTTTTTACCACAAGTAGACATTAGAAGACCTTTGGACTAAGTATCGGACTACAAACTAACCTTTGGACTGTTTGCGACCGTTAAAATATAATTATAGGCTTACTACTTACGTAGTGGAAAACAGAGTTTTGGAGTCAAATACTCAGTGTTCATTAATTTACTACATTGATTGATATTTTCTTTCAATTTAGTATTAATTGTGGCAAAACTTGACTGCAGCTTAAAATGGGGTGACTAAGCAGGACATGTCTAACGTAAACCTTTAAAATTTTTGAGCAATTGCAGTAGACAACAATTGCCCTGAGTCAGGTGAACCTAATATTCTATCGAGAAGGTGGCGGGACTTACTACTTTTTTAATCTTTTCTGAGTAGATTTTGTAGACAATTGGAAACAAAGGAAGAGACAAAAGTGGGATAGATAGGTTGAAGCATTGAGGTAATAATGTGATAGACTATGCTATACTCAATGGGTTGAAGTTAGTTTTTCTTGTGATATAACGTCAAATTGTATACATGTTAAGTTATTCAAGTTGACGTTTTGTTCAAATGAGGTATTTCCTTAATTTTGCTGTATGATATTACTTCTCAGAATATGATTCATATTATTATAGCGACGCATACCGGATGGTGTAAATTTTTCAAATTTGAACAGGTTCGAGTCCTGACTTGGAACATCGATTTTTCAATATCCAATGATACAAGTTTTAGTTTTTATCAAAATCGGGCCTGTGACTCCTTTGAGTGTTTTTCGTTATTCTTCATTGCTTCGGATTTGGTCATCCACGCCCTCTTGGCAAACTCACCCTGTAGACCCGGCTAAATTACAAACTAAAGAATTATAAAATGCTGCCGTGGTTGAGCGTTTATTACACCAGGCCCGACTTACAAAGTGTGGGTTCCGTCAACCCACGACCAAAATGAAATAATTAAACAAATTTGTTTAATTATTTCCTCTGAAAATATTGTGAGGAATATTGCAAACAAAATATCGAAAACCTGTGACCAACCCACCCATTAAATGTGGGCCCATGTAGTGGATTTTAAGAGATATAGTTCTTTCTCTCTAATAAAAATAAAACCTTTGCCCCAGCGGTGAGATCATTAAAAACTGATTATGGTGTGGCTTATGATGCACGATGGCGATTACGTAGATAACGCAATTATGGTACAAAAGTACCACACGCAGTCACATTAATTAAACCCAAATAAATAACAAAAAATAAAATTTGATACATTAAAAATAAATTAAATTAGATATAAAAAAAATCATTCAAATTAAAATAACAACAAAAAACAATAAAATAAAACATAATAATTATAGTTTCCTAACCCGTGGATGTAAAATAATATTAGCTTCTGCCAACGGCTTCGCCCGCATAAAAAGTGTTCTTTTTTATCCCGAGGAATGTATCCTCATCCCTAAACTGGGATGAAAACAAAAAACCCGACTGCTTCAAAAGCGAACTAAAAAGTCGTAAACAAGGAAAAAATCATGCTGTGCAGTAGGAGGATACATACGCGCGAGCTGGCTGACCAAAACCAGATGTATCCTCCTCCTGCACAGCATGATTTTTTCCTTGTTTATGACTTTTTAGTTCGCTTTTGAAGCAGTCGGGTTTTTTGATTTTTTGAATTAAGTTTTTTTATTTATAACTTTATATTTCGTTTTTTTTTCGAATCAGATAATTTAAACATATAAGTGTTATATATTTTTGAAATCACCTCTTAAAGCCCTTTATTTGGATACCCCACACGATGGATTTGGAAGAAAAAAAAAATTTAGGCCCCCACAATATGGCACCCAAAATCCGCCATTTTTCTATTATCCAATTTTAATGTAGCCTATGACACTCGCAGGGTTAAGACGCATCGATTGACGTATGAATCATCAAAATCGGCCAACGCGTTTGGTCTCTGGAACGCCACATAGGAACAAACATACATACATACATACATAGACTGATAAACACATTACCCTCCTTCGGCAGTCGGTTAAATAGCCTATGTGCTATCCCAGACTATAATCTTGTCTCGTGTCGTCTGGTTATGAATAATATATCTCTGTGCCAAATTTTATCTAGATGCGTTCAGCCGTCCTGACGTGATTGAGTAACAAACGAACATCCATCCAAACTTTCACATTTATAATATTAGTAAAATTGTTATAGAGGTTTGAAATTGCTAACATATAGGATAGGATAGATGGACCCCTTTTCCGCACTTAGACTCGCATTTGGTCCGTTGTGCGTGCAGGCCCGACTTACAAAGTGTGGGTTCCGTCAACCCACGACCAAAAATGAAATAATTAAACAAATTTGTTTAATTATTGCCTCTGAAAATATTGTGAGGAATATTGCAAACAAAATATCGAAAACCTGTGACCAACCCACCCAATAAATGTGGGCCCATGTAGTGGATTTTAAGAGATATAGTTCTTTCTCTCTAATAAAAATAAAACCTTTGCCCCAGCGCGCTGGGGCTGCAGCGGTGAGATCATTAAAAACTGATTATGGTGTGGCTTATGATGCACGATGGCGATTACGTAGATAACGCAATTATGGTACAAAAGTACCACACGCAGTCACATTAATTAAACCCAAATAAATAACAAAAAATAAAATTTGATACATTAAAAATAAATTAAATTAGATATAAAAAAAATCATTCAAATTAAAATAACAACAAAAAACAATAAAATAAAACATAATAATTATAGTTTCCTAACCCGTGGATGTAAAATAATATTAGCTTCTGCCAACGGCTTCGCCCGCATAAAAAGTGTTCTTTTTTATCCCGAGGAATGTATCCTCATCCCTAAACTGGGATGAAAACAAAAAACCCGACTGCTTCAAAAGCGAACTAAAAAGTCGTAAACAAGGAAAAAATCATGCTGTGCAGTAGGAGGATACATACGCGCGAGCTGGCTGACCAAAACCAGATGTATCCTCCTCCTGCACAGCATGATTTTTTCCTTGTTTATGACTTTTTAGTTCGCTTTTGAAGCAGTCGGGTTTTTTGATTTTTTGAATTAAGTTTTTTTATTTATAACTTTATATTTCGTTTTTTTTTCGAATCAGATAATTTAAACATATAAGTGTTATATATTTTTGAAATCACCTCTTAAAGCCCTTTATTTGGATACCCCACACGATGGATTTGGAAGAAAAAAAAAATTTAGGCCCCCACAATATGGCACCCAAAATCCGCCATTTTTCTATTATCCAATTTTAATGTAGCCTATGACACTCGCAGGGTTAAGACGCATCGATTGACGTATGAATCATCAAAATCGGCCAACGCGTTTGGTCTCTGGAACGCCACATAGGAACAAACATACATACATACATACATAGACTGATAAACACATTACCCTCCTTCGGCAGTCGGTTAAATAGCCTATGTGCTATCCCAGACTATAATCTTGTCTCGTGTCGTCTGGTTATGAATAATATATCTCTGTGCCAAATTTTATCTAGATGCGTTCAGCCGTCCTGACGTGATTGAGTAACAAACGAACATCCATCCAAACTTTCACATTTATAATATTAGTAAAATTGTTATAGAGGTTTGAAATTGCTAACATATAGGATAGGATAGATGGACCCCTTTTCCGCACTTAGACTCGCATTTGGTCCGTTGTGCGTGCAGGCCCGACTTACAAAGTGTGGGTTCCGTCAACCCACGACCAAAAATGAAATAATTAAACAAATTTGTTTAATTATTGCCTCTGAAAATATTGTGAGGAATATTGCAAACAAAATATCGAAAACCTGTGACCAACCCACCCAATAAATGTGGGCCCATGTAGTGGATTTTAAGAGATATAGTTCTTTCTCTCTAATAAAAATAAAACCTTTGCCCCAGCGCGCTGGGGCTGCAGCGGTGAGATCATTAAAAACTGATTATGGTGTGGCTTATGACGCACGATGGCGATTACGTAGATAACGCAATTATGGTACAGAGAAAACTGCGAAAAACACCAAAACAACAATTTGACTCTGAACCTTGTACTCTGCTATTGATAATAGTAGACGGTAGATGTCATTGCTGATCATGCTTACTGGTATCTTTTATGTTTAGCAAAACTGTCGTATCACCTGTACCTACGACCTTTTACTTTTTGCTTATATTAGTTGAAAGATCTTTCTTGCGAATGCGGTCTTATGGCCCATCCCACGGGTACCGTGAATTTGTCAGTATAAAATTTTGCCTATAATACGCAATAGTGCATTTTCAAACAGTCAAAGATTTACATAATCGGCTCAGAACTTTGAGAAACTAACCAAATATGTAAGCAGTAGTGGCCCAATGGTAACGGCCGCGACTTACAAGTTGTAGGGCGTGGGTTCGAACCCAGGTAGGCGCTTTACTTTGTATAAATTATTTCACACCACTGCTCTCAAAACGGTGAAGGAAAACATCGTGAGGAAACCAGCATGTCTTGGAACCAACAATTCAAAGACATTGACATCCACCAACATGCACTGGGCCGCGTGGTGGATTACAGCCCATTCCCTCTCACAGAGCGGAGGCCTGCACGCATAACGGACCAAATGCGAGTCTAAGTGCGGCAAAGGGGTCCATCTATCCTATCCTATATGTTAGCAATTTCAAACCTCTATAACAATTTTACTAATATTATAAATGTGAAAGTTTGGATGTATGTATGTTTGTTACTCAATCACGCCAGGACGGCTGAACGCATCTAGATGAAATTTGGCACAGAGATATATTATTCATAACCAGACGACACGAGACAAGATTATAGTCTGGGATAGCACATAGGCTATTTTTCATCCCAGTTTAGGGATGAGGATACATTCCTCGGGATAAAAAAAAAACACTTTTTATGCGGGCGAAGCCGTTGGCAGAAGCTAATATTATTTTACATCCACGAGTTAGGAAACTATAATTATTATGTTTTATTTTATTGTTTTTTGGTGTTATTTTAATTTGAATGATTTTTTTATATCTACTTTAATTTATTTTTAATGTATCAAATTTTATTTTTTTGTTATTTATTTGGGTTTAATTAATGTGACTGCGTGTGGTACTTTTATTGTTATTATGTTATGAGTATGTGTTGTTTGAAATAAAACGAATTGAATTGAATTGAATTATATTACACTAGCTGACCCCGGGGCTTCGTTCCCGTCAACTGGGTACCCTGCCTACCATGCCTACCCTGCCTACAATGCCTTCCCTGCCCTACGCACCTACCTAATATTTTTTATGTATCATCAATAGTTTTCTCAGCGCACGCCAAAGAATGAATTTTACAGTCAACATTTTGCTGCTTCGATTAATGCAATTTTCATAAGGATCTCTATTTTTTTTTAATATTATATAGCCTATGACACTCAGGAATAATGTAGCTTTCTACTAGTGAAAGATTTTTCAAAATCGGTTCAATAGGTACTGAGATTACCCCCTACAACGTCACAAACTTTACCTCTTTATAATATTAGTATACATTAGGAAACTTACCATTCCAGCTTTCTTGTAAACGCAGGCAAAGAGACACCTTACAGATTCGCTATCAGGCAATAATTTGCTTCTGAGATCTATCATATCAGCCGCCGAAATCGGATAGTCATTGGAACATTCTATTATCATATCCACATATTTCATCCTCAGCTCATCTAAGGATGAAGCCTGTAATTTTAAAATTATTAATAAGTTTTTATTCATTAATTAATTGTCTAGGATTAGACTAGGCTTATTTTTAATCTCAATCACAACACCAATAAATAGAAATCTTCACAACTAAGTGATTATGTTATTCTTGGTTTAACAGTAATTCATAATAAATTTTATTGTTCAATAAATACCTTAACATTCAAAGACAAAACACCACAAGTTAACACACAAAAATATAAGTTAAACATGGCTACCAACTATGAGTAAATCCCGCGTATTTATCAAGCAAATGTGTGAATTGAGACAAATTATCCCTTTATATATATATACGTATATGAGTTGACAGCAATGGTGAATAACCACTGGGTTACGACAAAAGCAATCATACATTTGTAGTTGGTAATCCATTTTATAATACTAACTATATTAAATGGAGACGCAAATAACACCCTTATCCCAGATACATTGGGTTTATAATGCTGTGAGTTTATTATTGTAAGTAAATTGTTATGTTGGCAATTATTATATTGTTTCACAATACTTTTATTGTTGTTACATCTGTGTTATTGACAAATAATCTCATTCATCCTGTGAAAACGTAACGAGAAACTTATTATAACAGTGGATGTAATTAACTGCAGAGATATGGCAAACCCATTCCATTATTATTCTCAATTAAAATAACATTAGCTACTATCAGATGAACTAACTAAACAAACAAAATGGTAGTTGTAAAGTAATTCAGTGCTGTTAGAATAGCTGCAAATCCAAAGTGCGATTATTTATCGCATTAATATTTGAATACTCTAAAATATTTAGGATACCGCAGATGACAGGGAAAAACAAAGAAAGAAAATATATTTATTTGTGACCCGCACAGGAGACACGAGAAGTAAGCAAAAAAACGAGAATCGAGAAACGTAAAAACGTGTATTTTGCGGCTGACAGAAGCGATTGGAAGAGAAAACATTTTACGCCAACCCAAGGGCAGGCCATTAAAGCAGATGAAACTATTGGTAGGTATGCTTTATAGAAAATAACAACATTTAAGCAGGATAAATAGGACAAAATGGTTGAAGAGACAAATCTAACTTGGTTCATATTTAAGACGAAGACTACTGTCAACACTCAAATACATTGTTTTGTAAAAAAAAATACCAAATCTGTATTGTTTGAGGTTGCGGAAAAAATATACATAAGTTAATCTTGATTATATTTGTGAAAACTTGGTTGGAACACACATTAAAAAAATACGAAAATCTTTAATGAAATGGACTGCAAACTTACCTCTAAATTGCCCGTTTTCAGAATTTTATCTATATTATGATTAAGTTCAGAATCAAAATAAGTAACATGAGCAAATGAGTTTTGAATGATGTAAGTGAAAACACGGGCCACGAGTAATATTTTATTGAAGAAGGTACTGCCAGCAACCCCTGTTTCATTTAATCGAAAAATAACAACAACAGACACCACTAACCAAGAACAGAAGATGCACCAATGTGACCCATGGATTTCGGTCAGACAATGATTTGCACAATTTTGGAAACAATTCAGCGAACCCATATATCGCTATGTCATCGTGACATTGAAGCCTAATTATTAGTACCTACTGCTAATGTGACATATGTATAAGTACTTAATTTCCTTAATTTGATGTTTTGAAAGTAATTATAGAGTTAGCGATATATCATTACTGGTTTCGGTACTATATAAATTCAGAAATGTCCAAAATGAAACCATAAGTCGCTGGATTCCAATTTGACATCATCATCTACTACAGTACAAAATCTTTAAACCAACACAATGTTTAAATCCTCAGTATTTTTGTGTTGCTTATACTTCTGTGCATTAACACCATATTTAACTTTAGTAAGTAATTTTTTTCTATATTAATAGACTTAATCTCGCACTGACCTCTTTGGCAAGTTATTTTTTATTTAGTGCCGACATGCTGACAGAGTTTAGCTTTCAAAATACTTCTCTACATTATTGAATTCCTCTGTAACATAATAATTCAAGATTTTTATATTTTACAACAAATTACGAACAAAATTTGTAGTTGCATGCTTATACCCATTTTTGTATGTTGATTTGTTAACTTTTCCATCTTTTCAAGGCTATGACGGATGATCAGAGAAAGCAAATCCACGCGCACTTCGAAACGATTGGCAAGTCGTGTAATAAGGATAGCACCATGATCACAGCTGACGATATTATCAACCTTCGGGCTAGGAAGATGCCGTCGGGTCCCAACGTCCCTTGCTTCTTGGCGTGCATGATGAAGAAGATTGGCATTGTAAGCATTGTTCAATTCTTTATTCACAGTTTTTCATTCATAATTCTGTTATGCACG
The DNA here is from genome assembly GCA_949775005.1 of Orthosia gothica. Taxonomy (NCBI): domain Eukaryota; kingdom Metazoa; phylum Arthropoda; class Insecta; order Lepidoptera; family Noctuidae; genus Orthosia; species Orthosia gothica. The sequence continues at coordinate 13,465,272 of OX459044.1, forward strand.
TAATATGGCTAATAAATGTATTTTTCAGTACCTATATCTGATAATTTCTTTAAATCAAACGAAACAGTTACATTATTTGATGAGACAGACTTATTATTATTTATTATTGACGAATAACTTGAAGCACATTACTACTAGGATCAGAGCTTCGATGTTAGATAAACGATGACAGATTTTCCACAAACCTATGTTTTTATTAGAATAAGTTTTAATTATAAGAATTCTACTTTTCACAGTTAGACGACAGTGGCATGTTGCAAAAAGAGACACTTCTTGAAATGGCCAAGAGTGTATTCCCAGAACCCGAGGAGTTGAAACTCATCGAAGATTATCTTCATTCCTGCGCACCCAGTAAGAAAATTCTTATTTTAGACTAGGTGTAAATTACACTCGACAAAATCACCAATTAAATGACTGAAAATCACCTTCGTTGCTTTGAGCACGTCAAGAGATGTAGTAAGGACCATTGGTACAAATCGCTTTGTGCCTACGTCAACAGAAGAGAAGTGGAGGGCGCCGCCAAACTTGGCTTAGGAAAGTGAAGTGACCCAAAATAATGGGACCAGACCACTATTTTTTGCACCCCAACATCTAGTACGAGGACGAGTATTTTTCCAACGTTATATAGAAAGCTTTCAGAAGGCTAGATAAAGCCGAAGCATGATATACCTAGGCTGAAGAGGCTTATGTCCAACAGTGTACTGTATTGGGTGATGGTTATGAATCACTGAAATTAACCTGAGATTACTTTTGTGTATATCTAAACCTACGACTTACGAGGGTTATATTATTTTTATTAACAAAGCAAATTTTAATTCCAGTTAACGGTGAATCTGTAAGTGATGGTGCAGCTGGCTGTGAACGAGCCATGCTGGCTTACAAGTGTATGACAGATAACGCTTCTGCGGTAATTAATTTTCTTAGTACAAGAGGCTTTAGACAAAGTGTCATTATATCAGCGATGATGATTGTCGTAATGTCAAAATGTTAGGGACTGATCACGTGAGATTTCGATAGCGCTTGGCAATCCCATGCATTTTACAAGCTTTTATTTTTAACTTACAATGTATGTATGTATGTATCTATGTAAGTGTGTTCGGGTCAAATCTTGCAACTGAATTTAAAAGCAGTTATCCTACACCGATTAAGTTGCAATTTTGCATACACGTTTACTTTGGATGGCAATGCATGGTTAGCTAAGTGACGTCATTCTTAATCCAATATGGTGGACTGCCCAAGATGGCGGACTAGTTATTTTTGTGCACTGTCATGATATGGGTATCAAATGAAAGGATTTGCTTAGTAGAATACGAAAAAAGCTAGTTTTTAAAAAGACTTTTCTAGAAAAGAAGATATTTTATCAATCGCTATCGCGTCGTTTTCGTTGATAGAATGTCAACTTAAGCTTAGAGCTTAAAGCGATAATAAGAAAAATATCATTTAGGTACAAATAGAGTCATGTGGGTTAAGACAAGTGTGCGTATTTAAACTTTGACGCTTAATAAAAAAGAAGATTATTTATGTAATCCATGTTAATTAGTAAGGCCGAGTTTCTCACCTCTAAATTATCGCAGAATTAATGTGATAAAATGTCAAGCACGCGTTATCTGCTGTGATTGGTTGAATGAATTTTCAACAGCCAATCACAGCAGATAACGTGTAACTCGGCCAAAGACTGTTTATTTGTCAACATTTGTCAAAAAACTGGATAGTATTTTGAATAACTTATATTTTAAGATATTGCGTAAAACAAAAAAAAAATCGTTCCGAACGCGCCTACATACCCCAGTATAGGGATAAAAGTGCGTAATTAATCCAGCTATCCTTTACTCAAAAAGTTCTTTGTGAAGATGCACAAATATAGCTGTTAAGTATTTTTTTATTGTTTGTACAACTAGTCTAGAACTAAAACTTATTAGTCCCATAACCCAACCTTTTCATTGTACCATTAAAATATCAGAAGTTTAGGTTTTAATCTACATCCACGATTGGCTGTCATTCTAAAGGTTTTTTTGAGGCTGTTGAGCCGTTTTATTTGCGACTATTCTGCCAGTGTCACGTTGGGACCTCTTGATAGTTAATATGAACTTTTTTTTACAGTTTGGCATCGAAATCTAAGCACAAATTGCCTTGGACACTCAACAACCAACCACTGCAACAGAAGAAGGATTTGGATTGGTTTTATTTGTATTAGATCAATGTGTTTTGATTGGATTCGATTAAATCGTTATTTTAATAAAATATTAAAGACTTGTTTTGACTACCTAATCTTTGTTATCTTAATAACTGAGTGACTTTACAATCTATCTAATTTGTATACTTATTATTATTAAAGTTCGTTAGTAGATTTACTGGGGCAATATTGCCTTTCACATAAGGATTAATTTAAAACGTAACTTTAAACGAAATTTGCTTTATTTATATATTAACTAATAACTATACAAACATAATAAATTATAAACAGAAATCATGTGCCTCATTCAGTGTTGCGTATAGCCAAATCTTCATCATGTTGCTGCCATGTTGACAGTTGTTTAGTAAGGCATCTGTAAAAGAAAATGACACATGAATAAGTGTAAAAAAGCAGCATGTTTTCTTTATTCATAAAAGCCCTATTTACACGATCCAAGTTCTTTGCCAACATAGAGCCACAGGCTTAAAATAACATTGAAGCAACATATTACTTTCTTCGTCTACAATCTAAACACTATGTTAAGACGTTATAACTATGAATGTTGCTTGAACATATGGCATGCCTCAGGCAATTTTAATTGAACCGTAAATAATCTGGCTTTAGAGTTCAAGTCCTAACAAGCAAAACATGTGGATTCGTCTTCTATAATGTAAAAAATCACAACTTCTCAATTATAAAGATTTTCAAAATGAATGTTAAAAATGCTTACTTCAGCTTTGTGTTCCAAAAAGCAAGCTAGGATAAGCTTTGCCCTATCGCAGCCGGCTTCACCATCACTAACAGCTTTTTCGTTCACTGGAAAAATATTTAATAACAAATTATTAACACAAAAAACCTTGCACTTCATTAAGTTGTTAAACGAATCGACCAAACTTCAAGATTTTAATTCTTGAAGCCCAAAGGAGAAGTCAGAGGTGTAGGACAAACCTAATTTCGTAAGTTAAGTTCAAGTTCTATGTTGGCGATCAGCCTATTGCCATCCAACGAGCTGAATTTCTATCCAGACTATTATAGTAATAAACTGCTACAATTAATCGAATAATTCTGCAAAACCGAGAGATTATATGTCTATAATATAAACCCAAATAATTATAATCTATATATATATATATTTTTGTTGTGTTTGTTATTGTAATTGTTCTTAGATAGAAAAAAATAAGACAATAAAATGTAGAGAGGTAGGGTAGGTGTGTAGTTAGGATAGGTATTTAGGTTGGGTAGGTATATACTTAGGGTAATTAGGATAGGTAGGTAGGATAGGGTAGGTAAGGTAGGGTAGGATAGGTAGGGAAGTAGGAGGGTAGAGTAGGTAAGGTAGGGTAGGGTAAGTAGGTCAGGGTAGGTAGCATAGGGTAGATAGGTAGGGTAGGGAAGGCAGTTGACAGGAGCGAATCCGCGTGGACAGCTAGTTATTAAATGAAATACAAACCAGACATGCAAGCTTTTCCAATTTCTTCGAATTTGGCGAAGTCTTCATCGCTCTTTACGAACTGCCTGAGCTTACTGAGTGCCGTTTCTGCGTCAAAGAGGCCTTTGGCATTCAACTGTTAATACAGAAATTATTATAATCACTTTGAAATGTAATTCATAATCTTATTAAAGGTTCTTTGCAATACTTGTAATGAATATCTTATGTAAATCGTAGTGTACGCGTTCAGATTATAAAGTATTTTCATGCAAGAATAACGTGGCGTGAAAGAAGTATAAAGACTCTTTTGCTTAAACAATACTAGGTAGAATGAGAATTGCACATACCGTTTCAGTTTTCTTCATAACACAGCCCAAGAAGCAGGGCTTGATACCATCAGCACTGCCGGCCTTCTTAGCCGCCTGGATCTCAGCCTCGCTCACTCCATGTTCCTCTGAACACTCTGCTATGATGGGTGCCATCACCTCACGGAATTGAGCTTTCTCTTCCTCAGTAATAGCATGCTAAAATAGTTACGAAACAGTATGAAATGAAAATGTACTCATGAAAAGTGAACAAAACAATCATTGATAGAAACTAAAATGAAGACGGGACAAAAATATACTAAGGTTCTTTAAATAAATCAGAATGGTGAAATTGAAGATAGTAAAAATCCTAGATAATAAACTGAGATACGCCTTTTGAGCAAACCTTTAGACGTAAACTTTAAAAAGTGACTGTAAGTAACGTTCTATCTTGTGTAATGAATGTAATCATAAAAAATTTACGTGACCAAGGCGAGAGTAAAAATTATGTGGGCAAGTGCGATAGAGTAATGGCTTGATATTAGTCTCAGAACAAAAAAAAACAAAAGGTCACGTAATAAATCTGAGTGGACAGCATTTAGCTTGATGAACTTACTTACATAGAATTTGAAGATAGTTAAAATACTGCTTTCTGATATAGCTTCAGGACAAAAGCATAAAAAGTGACCCAAACTCTTCGATTTAAATAGACTGAGGAAGGGTCTACCTTTTATAGCAGAACTTTTTATGTCATAATATTATTATGCATAACAACGGATAGCATAAACATCATTTCGCAGAAAATCGTTTGGCATACACTCATTTATCATAAATTCAAACTCATAATTTTGTAAGTCAGAATCATCTTTAGGCATAAATTTCATATCAATAGTCATTAAAAGGCAGAACCATCGTAACGCAGAAAATTTACAATCATAATCGTCTTTTGGCATAAATTTCATATAATAATTGAAATACACATCTATCACATTACAGATAATGCATAGTTAGAGTAATTTTGTATTTTGAACATAATAAAAGATTGATTGAACACATTTTTTTGTGTTAATTCGCTGTTTGAAGCATGCAAACCTGCAAACAAGCATACACCATGCATGCAGCAAGCATGCAGCATGCAAACAAGCATACACCATGCATGTAACAAGAATGCAGCATTCAAACATGCATACACCATGCATGCAGCAAGCATGCAGCATGCAAACAAGCATACACCATGCATGCAGCAATCATGCAGCATTCAAACAAGCATACACCATTCATGCAGCAAGCATGCAACATCCAAGCAAGCATGCAAGTGAGCATGCAGCAAGCATGCAAGCAAGCATGCAGCAAGCATGCAACATGCAAGCAAGTATGCAAGTGAGCATGCAGCAGGCATGGTTTCGGTCACGGCTCCGGCGCTGCGGGTCTCCGGCGGTCCCACGCGAGTTTATCGTCACAGATGGTTTTAATGCTCACCACCGCAGCTTCGGCTTGCTGGCCGGCTTCACCGGCCAGCCTCAGCCGCGGCGGCGGCCGTTATTAAACCACCTGCTCCTCAGCTCGCAGGCCGCCTCGCCCCTACTCGCCTACGCGGGTTTAAATTACACTCTAGGGGTAGGGCAGACAAGACTACGTGGAGTCGGTTTTGCAGCGATTCGTTTCTGTCACTAACACAACATATTGACTTTTTAAGACAGTTACTTTAAGGTCAAAAATACTATTTTATAGAAATGCCTGAAAAAAATATTCTAAATGAATTTCTGCCATCTTCGTAATATGCCAAGTGAAATTATGCCAAATAAAATTCTGCCATCTTAAAAGTAAGCTATTGTAAATTCGGACATAGAAACATTCGGCCAAACAATAAGTATATAAAAAAAAAAAAACCTTATGAATATTCGTTTAAAGAAGATTATGCCAAGTGTGTTATGCCAAATAAATTTCGGAGTATTAAGATTCTGCCAGATAGAGGGAACCCACTGAGGAAACGTATCCAGATGAATCACTTATGAAATTCTTTTCAAATAATATTATTTGAAAAAGAGCAGAAAGTAATACTTGATGTAAGAAATGCATGTGTTACTTACAGAAACCTTGGTCAGGCTCGCAGCCACAACACACAAGACGATGCAGGTGAACTTCGACATGTTTGCTAGTTTTGGCTTTGCACTACTGATCCTTTGAATGCCGAAATTGATATGCCTTAGTCAGAGCCAGTTGCCTTTTTATATCAAGATTTTGTCGTTTAAGTCATCGTGATGTGAGGCAATTATCATAATATCTCACCAAGGCTCACTCAATGTTACGAAACACAACAAAAAAGCTGGCTGGTTTTACAGAAATTATCTACCTATTTCCTTAAGTAGAGGAATTTCCTATTGTTAGTGATTCAGGACAACGGGTATATTTTAATGCATTTATGTATTAGGAGAAACCGCTGGAAGGCGACCCCAACAATAATTGGGAATAAGGCTAGGCAGATGATGATGTATTAGGAGGAGCCATGACGATAACGGACCATCTTTAGGTTCTCGGCGTCACGTTGACATCGACTCGCATTTTTGGTCTATACATTGAGGCAAAGGCTTAGATGGCTGCCAAAAAGTTGGGAATCCTTGCAAAGGTGAGACGGTAATTCACTCCGGAACAGCTACTTAACTTGTATCAAGCACAAGTTCGTTCGTACATAGAGTACTGTTCTCATGTCTGGGACGGATCAGCCAAACACCCGCCTGATACACTTGAATTGATCAAAAAATTAATTAAGAGGCTCATTGGCAGTGTTGCACTAGTCGAGTCAAAGCACTAGAGCCTTGACAGTTTGATACATTGACGCTGAGTTGCCAGCCTGTCGATTTTTATCGGTTTTCGGAGTGTGTGATGGATTTGCGTTATGTCATTCCGTCTAGCTCGTTCTATATTCGAATTACAAGATATACGGCAACGCGTCATCGGTATATGGAGATCATTTCACCCATACGCACTAAACATGCTATTGGGAATACTTTCATTGTGCGTAAAGCAAAGGAGTGGACTTCCCTGCCGGAGTCTGTTTCCTGATAGTTACAACATTGTAAGTCAAGACTAAATAGTGTTACTTCTATGCAAGCGTCCTTTACCGTCGACCACATCATCGCTTACCTTCAGGTGAGATGAAAAGTGGAGAGAGTCAAATGCGAGCTTATCAATTATTATAAAAAACTAAATAGTCTTCAACGCCCAAGGGTTTGACTAATAATAGATACAATTAATCTAATTAGTAAGGCTTTACTAGGTTAATGAATAAGATATGTATCTAATGTTATTATTTCTATTTCTTCTTATCCCATACCGTCTATAAGGTCTTGCACCTACAACGTACTTACCCAGCCGATAGCCCATTAAGTATAAAATGCTTTATAAATTCAGTTTTGGCGAACGTCTACGTCTCTGCAAGTCCTGCATGATAATCTTTTTCTAAAGATTGAAGTGACACACTGGTGCCACCAGTAAGTCTACCCAAGACCTATTGAATATTGAGAGCAGTGGTAACAGTCCCGATTTACAAGTTGTTGGTCGCGGATTCGAACCCATGCAGGCGCTTACTTTGTGTAATTTATTTCGTCACTATTGCTCTCAAAAAGTGCAGTAAAACATCTTGAGGAAAACGGCATACCATTGAACCAAAAATGTGATGATACGTAGGATATCTGACATTGGACACTCACAAAGAGGAGACATGTGTGACCTGTGCCTAGCAGTGGGAACATTACATACATATCTATTTACAGCTAGTAGCATGTTGCTAGCATTACTTGGTGTCAAGCATTCGGTATCCCTTTCTCAATATTTACACGCTATTATAAGCACTATAATAGACAAACTTTTGATTGTGTTTCGACCAATAATGTAAAATAAGAAAAAAATATCTATAATTTCATAATAACTCTTACCTATAAAAAAATATATATACAGTGCAACATAAAAGAGTAGAAGTTAAATATTTGGGAACTAAAAGTTTTCATTTTCTGGCAACATCTAAAATGAGTACTTGAGCTGTCAATTCATCTCGATCGGTTTCGATTTTCGTACGAATTTTGGTTTTTGTGTGATATTTCTGTGTGTGAATAGAAAAACAGTGGAAAAACATGAATAAGGTAATTCGTGGAGGTGCCCGTGATATAGTTTACAAAGTTTATATGCGGTGTATAGCCGAATTCCAAGCTGGGAAGCTTCTATCCAACTTAAAAAATGTTTACCATCGTACAGCAGATTTTACTGGTAAGTTACTATTGAAAGTTGCACTAAACGTTAATTACAAACGATTAATACATTCAGGGAGCAAAATTTTCGAACCAAATATCATTTACAATTTATTTGTTTACCATTTTTGAGGTTATGCTAAGATAAACAAATAGCGTTGTAGTTATAGCGCGACTTAACAACGTTGATAGAAAGGCAACAAAAATTTATGTAGTTTATTGCGTATACGATTTTTTTTTTTTGCTATACAATACGTGGGACACTCAGAAAGTTTTGCGAAACTAAAAAAAATTGTTCTATACGTACATATATTTTTATTAAATCTTTTCAAAGTACTTTCCACCAGCCTCTATACAAAGATTCATGCGCCTAAACCAGTTTTCAAAACACTTTTTCCAGTCCGCCGCAGACACCTCGTTTACAGCCTGCTCGAACGCAGCCAGCGCATCTTCCGGCGACGAAAATTGTATCCCTTTGAGCTGATTTTTTATTTTTGGGAATAAAAAGAAGTCACACGGTGCTAGATCAGGGCTGTAAGGAGGGTGACCCAGGAGTTTGACTGGCGTGCTGTCCAGGAAGTCCCTCGTTTTGAGTGCGGTGTGCGCAGGTGCATTGTCGTGGTGGAGCAGTAGCCCGCGGAGCCCTGTGTTTGGTCGCTTGTTGCTTATAACAGAGAAAACTTCTGGCAAACATTTGGTAGTATACCATTCGGCATTAATGCTTCTTTGATCCCGTAAGGGAATTGATACCAAGTGGCCAGTCAAATTAAAAAAGCTAGCGATCAAAATCTTACCCCCGCTTCTAGATCGCTTCACTTTGGTAGGCGTTGGCTCATTTTGAAACACCCAAACAGTCGACTGGCGCTTGGTTTCTGGGTCGTATTGATAAATCCAGGACTCATCACCTGTAACGATGTCGTAAACACGCCGAGACGAGCCTGCTTCAAATTTGTTAAGCATATCACGACACCATTCCACCCGGGCCTGCTTCTGAGCATCGGTGAGGTTGTGCGGCACCCAGCGTGATACTATCCTCCTCACGCGAAGATGGCTGTGTAGAATCTCGTGAACGCTTCCCGATCCAATCTTCAATATGTGTTGAATCTCCTGATATGTAATTCGCCTATTGTCTTGGATTAAATTTTTCACTGCTAGCACGTTTTCTTCGGTAACAGCCGTCAAAGGGCGACCGCTTCTTTCGTCATCCCCCAAAGTTGGTCGACCGCGCTTGAATTCGTTATACCAACGATACACGGTTGCCTTGGAAGGGCCTTCATCCATGAATGCCATTTGAAGTCTATCGTACGATTCATCCGGTTTCAGGCGACACTTGAAATCGTATAAAATCATAGCTCTAAAATGTTCCCGGCGCAGATCCATATTTCAGTGAGACACAATACTTTGAATTAACTCGCAAAAAATGTGGAGGGAAATTTTGAAATTGGAACTTACTTATTTTTACTTATAAATAATCATATTTTCGAAAAACATTATAACTGGCCAGTCTCCCATATATAAAAACTTTTTTTCGCAATACTTTCTGAGGGGCCTGGTATTTGTTGATGCAAGCGACTAAATGGAAAGAAACAATTTTAAAATATATTCACGTTTATTTACGCGGAACTTCATTCGTCGGTCTGACAGTGATTCTTTTCTTTGCTTGTTTTAGGTGTTTCTGTAAGCACAGTGCGCAGAATCGTGCAACACGGCATTAAAAACGGTGGCAAATTCTCAACACCAGCTAAACACAGGAAGGATCGTCCCCCAAAGGTATTGGACGACTTTATATTGAATGCAATTGATTATTAAAAATACTTATTTTTTGTGAAGTTGTTGTTTTATTACTACTTAATATCAAATATTTAATAAACATACTTATTTAATTTATTACTATTTTTACTTATTTACTCATAATTTAAACCCAATAAATAAATAATACTATTCAAGTATCAAGATCAGCTGGGTCGTACTAACTGGGTTGCTATCTGAGCGATTGTGGCGCCCTCATTTATTTTCTACACTTTTATGTCGCACTGTACATTAATTATTATTTATTTTATTATTATTGTAAAAGAGATGTGTTACTTCATGTTTTGGTGTACAATAAAGTATATTCTATTCTATTCTGAACTATGATTTTTAATTTACTGGACCTAAATGACATTTGGTGAGTTTGTCACTTTATCGTAAAATTAAAATAGTCGATCAAAAGTTGACCACAAATCGAAGTGTATGGAAAATGGAAGTATTTCCCGGATAAAAATTGTTAAGACACTGGCGCCCTTATTTAATTTTTACTCATTTATGTCAGACTACATTATTTGGATTTGTTTTTGTGTTATGTTTATTAATATTGTTGTATTTTAAGTACTGCGTTTGTATTTATAAAACATTTATTTACATACAATGAGTTAAATTAAACTGAGGATTCAAGTTACTACAATGCGATGAATCACTTATGAATGAGCCATACCAAAACACTATGCTCCACGCTTGCATCATTTAAAAAAAGAAAGATCAATCGCAGCTATTATTTTGGTCCACAATATAAACAAGTAAAATTTCAAAAACTCCCGACACATTTATCTTGCTAAAACACCCCGATTCAAACAGTTAAACGCCCATAACTTTTGAACGACTGAACCGATTTAATTCAAACACAGCTAAAAACACTCTCGACAAAATCACCTTTCAAACAAAAAAAAAACTAAATCAAAATCGGTTCACCCGTTTAGGCGCTATGATGCCACAGACAGACACACAGATACACAGATACACAGACACACAGATACACAGCAACACACGTGAAACTTATAACACCCCTCTTTTTCCGGCGGGAGTTAAAAATCAGAGTATAATCATATAATTTAATGTGTACCTAACGTTGTGTGTTTAATAAATCTGCCGTGCTTTTTCTCAGCTATGTTGTTTACGTCTTCCAATTTCTCCGAATGAACCTGTGTTTTACATGGAGTACCCCTGCAAAAGACTGGTGACAGATTTTTTATCTAATGGAGAATGTTATGAGCCGTTTATGTGTTGGCCATTGGATACCTAATATGATGCGTGTCCTGCAGCTCTTATTTGACAAAAGCATGTCATTTTCTTCTATAAAATAATAGCCAGTAATGTCTTTGCAATGTTCTTCAAAATGACGATTGGAACATTACAAGTATATTTTGCATTTGTCACTTGTTACATCAAATTAACTCTTGCCCGTCCTCGCAAATTGCAAAAAATTGTTGATGTTGTTTTATGAAAAAGTCTCATGCATTGTTTTAAACCAAAAGAAATCGCCACTGATGACTAGACCGTGAAGCCATACGGACATACCGGCCCTTCTTAATCAAATAAATTAAAGAGTAGTTTGTTCTCTACCACCAGCACTGGGTGTCTGACGCCCAGCAAATGCTGAATTGGTAATCCTTTAGTATGGCACGTTCAGCGCAATTTGTCTGTGTACTTCATTACTGACGTTTACTCTATGTTTGTTGCTGTTGTTTTGTGTCTGTGTAGAATAAATGTATTTCTATTATATTTTCTACACTCTACGCTACCACCCAATTAATGTCTTGCTGGACCTTTTTGCAGTGCGACTCATTGGTGATCCGCATGAAAAAATTCAGACTTCGCCCATTTACAGTTCCGTAACAAACCGCAAAATCAAGTTGGTTGTAACAGGAAAAATGAGGGAATTTTAAAGAAAAATCTGATTTATCTATATATTGGTATTTTTTGGTGAAATATACGTAATAATAAACATTATCACAAAATTTCAAGTTTATAGGTCAATGGGAAGTCAAAATTCTTCGTAATATTTTTTTATTGTATAAAGCAATGAGAAGCCACCAAAGTCAAATTGACTTTGGTGGCTTCTCATTGCTTTATTTTCCAATACTTTTGAAAACAAAAGAGGAGCTCGTGGCTAAATAATAACAGCCGCATGGGTCAATCTTCAAGGTTAAGCAACGCTTGACGAGGTCGGTCCGTGGATGGGTGACCATTTCAACATAGCGAATTTCCTCCGTGCCTCGGAAAGCACGTTAAGCCGTTGGTCTCGGCTGTCATTTGATGATCTTTGACAGTCGTTACGGGTAGTCAGAAGCCAGAGATCTGACACCAGTCTTGCCAAGGGGTATAGTGTTACGCAGTTACTGGGCTGTGGAGGTCAGATAGGCAGTCGCTCCATGTAAAACACTAGTACTCAGCTGAATCCGGTAAGACTGGAAGCCGACCCCATCATAATTGGGAAAAAGGCTAGGCAGATGATGATGACTTTTGAAAACAAAAAGTACAGCGTTTATCTACTCAACGAGCTCTAAACAACGATACCGCACTCGATGGGCAGGCCATTTTTATTTTCACGCTCCCCTTTACCTGTGCGGGAACCCTTAAAAAAAATTGTCAATTTGCATGGCTTTGGGTCAATAAGATGAAAATGCTATGAAAATTTGAAGACAGTAAGTAGCTCCAACCGTTTGGCTATAATCATAATCATAATCATTCTTTATTTGCTCAAACATGAGTACAGTACATACAACAGATTGTCAATATGTAAGAGATGTTAAAAAAAAGTTAAATACAGAGCGTCATGTTTGCCTTAGTATAAAATGGCATGCAAATATTAATAATAGAATAAAATTATACAATTCAAATCAAAATAATAAAATGCAAATCAAAATTATAATTCCTAAATGTCATGTCAATCAATGATTAAAAAAAAAAAAAATGTGCAAATGTTATATTATCATTCTAGAATGTCAATAAAATTATTAAAAATGTCAAAATATTAAATCAAATTACAGTTCCAGTTTGTCACGTTTAGTCAAATGAATTAAAATGTCATATAAATGATAATAAGAATACAATTCAAAACCATCGTTCTAGAACATCAGAACAAAAAAAAAAAAAAAAAAAAATATTATTATATTAAAAATGTCAACTTAATAAAATAATAAATCAAATCAGAAGTATCAATATAGCAGTAAATTATTAAAAATGTCAAGAATAATAAACTAATAAAAGCAAATAGACTAAAATTTTTCATTTAAAAACTCATTCAGGTTATAATAAGCTTTATCTGCTAGGAAATTCTTAACTTTCTTTTTAAATGCTAAATAATTTAACTGCTTCCAGCTTTTTGGAAATTTATTGTAAATTTCTGGAGCCATGCAAAATACACTTTTACGCATAAGTGCCGTTTTGTGCTGATGTTGACAAATAAAAAATGTATAAAACCTGTGTGACAGACGACGAACAGACAGACACGTGAGTGACAGCAATAAGGCTCCGTTTGGGCCCTTTGGGTACGGAGCCCTAAAAAGCCAGCGTCTTTTAAGACTTCCAGTAGATCATATTTGTTGCAGTCTAAAAATAAAAGCTTTTTAGTCCTACAACCCATTTTTAATCGGTTCTGTTTTTTTTTTTAAATGAATAGTTTTTACATCCACGATTAGATCAGTGGTGCCCCAGTGGTAACGCCCCGACTTAAGTTTCCTAGTTCGTGGGTTCAAACCCAGGCAGGTGCTTTGCTTTGTGTAAATTATTTCATCACCAATGCTCTGAAAACGGCAAAAGAAAACATCTTGAGGAAACTGGCATGTCCTAGAACCAAAAAGTCGAAGAAATGTGACATCCACCAACCCGCACTGGGCCGCGTTTCCCTCTCTCATAGAGAGGAGGCAAGTGTCCCAGCTGTGGGTACATTAAAAAAGGCTAATTATGATGATGACATCCACAATTCACTAGCAGACAATTTGGCAATTGAGCCGGTTTTGACTATTCTACGGCTTCTGCCAGTGTCACTTGAAATCTCTGTGAACATTTTAACCGACTCTTAAAAAAGGAGGTTATAAATTTGATACGTATGTATGTAATATTGCAAAAATTGCACAATATTAATTATTCTATATTTATGTTACTCCTATGTGAACTTTTAAACATGTGTGTCAAATATCATGAGTGTATTTTTGTCTGGCTACGAATTTTTTGAAAAAAAGATCAGTTTGCAATACTCTTTTTTTATTTATGTATCTTTCAACTTAGGGGATTGCAAGTTTCATCCAATGTTAACCATCTTCCTGCCCTTGTCCCGTGTTACTTGGGGTCTGCGTAACACGTTTTTACTTCCATACCGTCCTATCCCCCGTCACGCTTATCAGTGACACCCTTTTCTTTCATATCACTCCTCACACAGTCCATCCATCTTTTCTTTGACCGTCCCCTTTGTCTCCATCCATCTACATTTATATTCATAACTCTTTTAGTAACATACGTTTCCCCTCCTCATCCCATGATCATACAAGGACAAACGGTTTCTTTTCAACTTTTCTGACACTGAGTATATTAGAGGAAGTTTGAAAGTGGTGTTTCAAACTTCCTCTAATATACTCATTTCTTACTTTATCCATTCTCGTCATACCGCACATCCATCTCAATATTCTCATCTCTGCTACATGCAATCTCTTTTCATTCATCAGTTTCACAGCCCAACATTCTGATCCATACAATACGACAAGTCTAATCACGGACTTGTAAATTTTCCCCTTAACTTGAGGGGCATCCGTGGTTCGCAAGTTGTTCCAGTGACCTGTTGCAATTTCATCCATCCCGAGCTGATCCGGTGCTTTACGTCTCGGTCTACCTCGCCATGCCCTTGGACAAGCGACCCTAGGTACCGGAAGTCGGAGCAGATCGGTACGTGTGTTCCAGTGAGAGCTATAGGCACGGAACTGAAGAGACCGCCAAAATCGCAGAATATTCTGGTTTGGTTCTGCTCAATTTCAGGCCAATACTCTCCAGTCTGTCCCACCACACCTCCAATCTGCTCTGGACCTCTAGGCCACCAGCGCAAGCTCGGCCACCAGCCAAATTTTATCGGCAAACAGCACACACCAGGGTGCCTCTTCCTGAATGTCCGACGCCACTACCTTCAGGAAGAGGTAAGACCCTTGGTGCAAGCCGACTGCCACACTGAAACTGCCAGTAGTGCCCACTGTAGAATAAATTTAAAAAATAGTTGTTTCCTTTTTTACGTAAAGCACATATCACGTTGGACTTAAGGATTTGGATTTGTTTTTTTATGAATTTATTAAATTGTTATCTATCTAATCTGAATATCTTTCTAATACATTTAAACAAGCAATTCTTGTATATATTTATATATAATATGAATCTTGGAAACGGCTTCAACGATTTTCATGAAATTTAGTATGCATGCATGTCAAAACATGCATATGCATGTTTCGAGGGCGATAAATAGATCTACCTAGGTTTCATTTTTAGAAAACGTCTCGTTCTCTATTTTCACCCGAGCAGAACTCGGTCGCCCAGGTACTTTTAATTATATGAATAACTACAATATCTTCGTTAGCTTGGTCTTACCCATTCACTTGGTCTTACCAAGTCAATTAAAAATACCTACTATCACTTTTATAAATAGTTCGTACACTTTTGTTGAAATACATTATTACCTTCCATATAAGGAGTATTTTAAAACACAACTTTAAACGATCATTGCTTTATTTATATATTAACTACTAACTAAACAAACATAATAAATTATAAACAGATATCATGTGCCTTATTTGGTGTTGCGTATAGTCAAATTTCCATGTTTTAGTAGTCGTATGTAACCAGAAGTTTAGTAGAAAGTCTGTAAAAAGAAATGGAACATAAGTAGGGCAAAGCTTGTATGAACAATCGAACAAAAAAAAACAGAAACTTGAGCATAATTTCGCGAGTCGAAAGTTGTCTTTTAGAGAAAAATTTAATATTACTGGAAGAAATTGTAAATGTATAAATATGACTTTAATTTTTATTGAATTGAATACTTATTTTTTCCCGTAAAATCAAATCAACTTTTGTTGTGACAGCAAGAAGACCCAATAAATTATTTAGGTTCAGGCAACGATTGGGAAAGTATGGTATGGTCGGGCATATGGTGACTGTGCTCATGGGTTGAAACTGTATATTATTATATAGTTACTGTTGCTCGCTGTTACCAAAAATAAAGTTAAATATATGTGCATACTTCAGCTTTGTGTTCCAAGAAGCAGGCTAGGATCAGCTGTGCCCTTTCGCAGCCGGCTTCACCATCACTGACAGCTTTTTCGTTCACTGGAAAAATATTTATACTAATATTATAAATGTGTAAATTTATAAAGTTTGGATGGATGTGTGTATGTTTGTTACTCAATAACGCTTAAACGGCTGAACGGATCTGGATGAAATTTGGCACAGAGATAGATTAAAGTCTGGAATAGTCTATAGGCTAATTTAATCCCAGTATAATCTTCCCTTGGGATAAGAAAATACTTTTCAAGCGGGCGAAGCCGTTGGCAGAAGGTAGTAACAAAATAAATACCAAAAAAATCTTGTATTTCAATAGTACCTTTAAAAGAATAATAACATAACATCACGCCAGCACAGATAATATAATACTAGCATACAGATGCCTCATCCCATACAAAGAAACAGTGCCAACGTAACTAGTGTTTTAAGTCTGATTAGGATGATTATTTTTATAATAACTTCGATCGCGGTCGGTTCCGTTCCACGGCTATAGATGGTGTTAGCAGCGACTTGTAAGTAAAAGGGTTTTTTTATTTAAAATACAGTGATGATTTGTTTTATAGTATTTTTATCACGTTTTTATAGTTTCATTGTACCAAAATGTGATACAACAAATTTAAAAAATCGAGTGGAATGCCTCAGAAATTTAATACCGCGCCATCTATTGGAATCAATTTAAAATGATCCGTTCAAATAATCTTTGAAATGTGAATTAAGAGCTCAATATTCCATATTTTTTTGCTTAGGAGGGTTTATTAAACAAGAACATAAAATGTTTATGATAGATTCTAGAAAATTTTAATTTTACACACAATTCAATAATAAATCAATGCATATCGCGCCATCTAGTGACATTTATTTGAACCAAATTTGCTTTGTTAACGTTGGGACCCCGTGACGCCTTTATTCTCTAAAGGGTTAGCAGAGGTGCTCCTATATCAAACCCACATTTCACCAGTTATGTTTAAGTCCTACATAATAGCGGGCAAGCCTATTGCCATCAACTGAGCTCAAATCTGACTCCGGGCTGCTATTGAGACATGCCAAAATGAAATTTAAAAAAGCGAAAAAAAAAAAAAACAAGAAAAGAAAATACTGTGCAGTCGGAGGATATACACTGGCTGACCAAAACCAGATCTGTATCCTCCGACTGCAAAGCATGATTTTCTTCTTGTTTAGTTCTTTTTAGTACGCTTCTTAAGCAGTCGGGCTTTTTGAATTTTTAAATACCGTCTTTTATTTATGACTTAAATTATTTTTTTTTTCTCAAATGATGTATATTTTTGAAATCACTCCTTAAAACCCTTTATTGTATTACCCCACAAGATGGAAAGCAAAAAAAATTTAGCCCCCACAATATGGCGCCCAAAAGACGCACATAGGAACAAACATAGATACATACATACATCCATACATACATAGACTGATAAACACATTACGCCCCATCGGCAGTCGAGTTAAAACCCAGCAACACTTTACCTGACACGGGAATCGAACCCAGTAATAATAATAATTTATTCATTCACCAAACCGAATAAAAAAAAAAAAAAAAAAAACAAAAACAAACATAAAGTCGAACATAGAACCTCCTCCTTTTTTTGTAAGTCGGTTAAAAATGTAACAAATAAGAACTACAAGATAAGGCAAAATACAAATCCGTCTGTCTTCCAAATTAGGCAGATGCGTGTATATTAGAAGTCAGTTACGTTCCACACAGTTAATGTTCCACGCAGGCTTCTGTAATCTACCGGACTTAAATGCAGACTATTTTGCTACCATTAAACGTACTAATCTGATAAAAGATCCTATGGTTCAAACTGAAAAATAAAATACAAACCAGACATGCAGGCTTTTCCAATTTCTTCGAATTTGGCGAATTCATCGTCGCTCTTTACGAATGGCCTTAGCTTGCTGAGTGCTGTTTCTGCGTCAAAATTACCTTTGGCGTCCAACTGTTAATAGAGAAAATATAATCATTAGTATGATTGAGATGCAAACAGATTTCTTTTTCATTGGTAATCTTTCAGGGGGTAAACACTCATGAATATGAACCACTTTTACTATGGGACCAATCCTGAAATCGGAAAAAAAAGCTGGTCCGTCCTACAGTTTTGTCAAGTTTTGCAAACATATTTATGTATTTTTTTGTCATATTTCACAGTTGCAAACATAGCAAAAGTTGTTTTTGATTTTAAGTATTTTCCTCTCTCAAAAATCCAATAAATTAAAAGACTCACGACAATTAGCTCAATTTTCATTATGAGCACCACGCAGGTACTTTTGTAGCCTTAGGATTTTTACAATACCTTTGATATCTATAAGGTAAGTATCTATCTATCTTGTCTTACGGTAAGTTACAGTTTAATCTTTTATTACTTAATCCAGACAAGAAACTCTCTTTATGCAAAATATTACGGCATTTGCTGCGTGGAAGCAGTAAATATTCAAAAAGGTATTTTCTCTTTTATAACATCAGATAGGTTTAGGATTTTATATACCGTTTCAGTTTTCTTCATAACGCAACCCAAGAAGCAGGGCTTTAGACCATCAGCACTGCCGGCCTCCTTAGCCGCCTTGATATCAGCCTCGCTCACTCCATGTTCCTCAGAACACTCGGCTATGAGGGGTGCCATCACCTCATGGAATGCAGCTTTCTCTTCGTCAGTAACAGCATGCTATGATAATGATGAAAAGGAAAAACAAAATATAAAAATGCGGGCAACTGCTACAGTAATAGCTTAATTTGAAACCCAGTACAAAAAAAGGTTTAATCGAGACCACAAAAGAATTGAAGACAATTAATATCGCGATTAATGGCTTCAGAAACACCACTTTTTGTGAAAGATTTTTATAAATAATAAAAGCATAAAAAGTAAATCAAACTCTTTGCTTTAATTAGACCGTGGACACGTATCCAGATAAAATACCATTAAAGTTTGGCGAAAGAAATGCAGGTGGTACTTACAGAAACCTTGGTCAGGCTCGCAGCCACAACACACAAGACGATGCAGGTGAACTTCGACATCTTTGCAAGTTTCCTTGGCTTTGCACTACTAATCCTTTGAATGCCCAAATTGATATGCCTTATTCTGAGCCAGTTGCCTTTTTATATAAAGATTTTGTCGTTAAAGTCATCGTGATGTGAGGCAATTATCATAATATCTCACCAAGGCTCACTCAATGTTACGAAATACAACAAAAAAGTTGGCTGGCTTTTCGGACATTATCTACCTACTTCCTTAAGTAGAGGAATTTTCTATTGTTTCAACAATTGCTAGAAACGACGAATTCGCACTGAGACACATAGCAAAAAAGCAAAGGTCACATTAGTGAATTAATCCAGGATGACGTGCAGTATTTTAATGCATCTAAATAGTTTTACAAGAGTTATATAAAAAATAACTTTATTAGTAAGATAAGTAACCAAATATATAGATATTATGTTACTCCATATCGGGGTATCGATACCATAGCCGCATAGTTTCTGTACCACCTATAAGTACTACCTACCTGAACGAACATAGACCCTTACAAAATTTTCAGCTTTGTAGAACTTTGTCTGTAAGTCTCTGCCAGTGCTGTGTGATAATCTCTTTCTAAAGCATCCCTTCTTCTCTGTTTATCCAATAGTTTTGAATTGAATAATAACTGAACTTTCTCCTGAAAGCACGATAATTTTCTCTGCGGTGCCAATCATCATCATCATCAACCTTTTAATGTTCCAACTGCTGGGACACGGGCCTCCTCTCTGCGAGAGAGGGAATGGGCTCTTAATCCATCAATCGGGCCGGCCAGTGCGGGTTGGTGGAAGGTAACAATTACTACAAACTAACCAAGCTGTCACCATCTCTTTGTCAAATATAATGGTTATGATTTCTATCTAATTTGAAGGGGTTTTGACGTTTGACAAATTGGGTTGGAAAAGTGACAACATATCAGTATGTCGAGAACTTAGTGGCGTTTGCGTTGAGCTTTCATGTTTCAGAATTTTTTATTACTTTTCTTCATCCTATATTAATTGAATGTCCATACCTCTAATACTCACAGTTCTAATTTGATAAAATTGCTTTATGTATTAACATGTTATGTAAAATAATTAGGATCCAACTCACCTCTAATGGCCAGTAATGTCATTGCAATGTCCCTCGCAGTGTTGATTGCAACATCATAAGTATGTTTCAGTACCTTAATTGCACTTGTCTTGTGTTGTACATCAAATTAGTCCGTCCGCGTCGTCGCAAATTGTAGAAAATTGCTGATGGTTTTTATGTAAAATCACAAGCATTGTTTTAAACCAAAAGAAATCGCCAGTCAAGACTAGATCGTGTGGTCGTGAGGACATCTAATCAGAATTTTCTAACAAAACGGTTTATAACAGAGTGCTATTTATGACCAAATATAATATTATGTTCTAATAATTTTTTCCTGGGGGGTAACCACAAGCTCTTAGAGTAAGGTTATTTTGAGATCGAGTAAGTGACAGATGTATACAAGCCAGATACATCTGTCCCTTACTCGATCTCAAAATAACCTTACTCTAAGAGCTTGTGGTCACCCCCCTGTTCGGGAGATAGACGTACATTTTTTCAGGGATAGCATAATTTGTCAAGTATTATCCTTAGTGCAAGATTAACCTTAGTGAAGAAAAGCGATCAAACTTTTAAATATGGTTGAATTTAGTACCTTCCGTAGGTCAAAGCCGATGTATTCTAAACCTACTCGAATCTTTGATTGATTTGAATTGTTTTAAATTGTTTTGTTTTTGAATTGTTTTTTAGCATTGCGTGAGACGTGCGATGATCATTACTGAGTCAGCGCCTTAGCAACTGTTTTGCGCTTCTGTGTAAATACCTGCGCCAAAAAAGCTTATACCACTTTCTCGTGGACCACTAGTACCTAAATATTAGGTGATCTTTTTTCAAAATAGTTTTAGCAGCCTCTTTTTGTAGAATGCCTTATTGGACTATAGGGTTACTTAACATTTTGTCTAGTGCATTAAGAGGATATGCAGGCAGAGGCACCGACTGAATTTCCTTAGTAAAAATCATAATAATTCGAGGTTTGGCTCTAACCTATTTCTTCCTCCAATATTGGCCCAATTTAAAAGATATTCTGTTAGATACTCGCGAAGAAAGGCTGATTCTACAACGTAGACATCGTGCAACGTAAATTTGACTACGCTTAATGAGCGAGGGAACCGTCGGGCCACCACCAGGATAAAGAATGGATGATCAGAAGGACTCACCACACCCCGCATGAAAAAATGTTCGCCGGCGATAAAGTCTGTGTTTATCTATCCTTTATTTTTATTTCACGAGGGTCTTCACTAGAATCACACACAAATTACACTCGTGAAAAGGATAGGTTTTTTTTTGGGGGTGGCCCGACGGTTCCCTCGCTCATTAAGCGTAGTCAAATTTACGTTGCGCGATGTCTACGTTGTAGAATCAGCCTTTCTTCGCGAGTATCTAACATATTCCATAAACTGAAAAGAAAGATACATACTGTGCTTCTATGTTTTTATTTTTTCATTTATAGTTGTTAAATTTGTACACTAGGCCTCTGTTGACAGCGCAATTTTGAGCAGTTTTGAGGTTCTAGTGTTTCTAAAGATAATAAATCATTAAAAAAGCAAAATATAGGGGCACAGTATATATCTTTTTTTTTTTTTACGAAATCTCGAATAATGACTTTTAACTTAAGATATTCGTGCGAATGTCTGCGACTGCATTTCCTCTTAACAGTAGTCAGCCACGATCGATCAGCTAGCGATTGCTTTATATCTATGTACCACGGTATAAGATCATCATCATCTTCCTGTCCATGTCTCAGGTTACATGTGGAATAAGATCATGATACTAATAAAAATAAGCCTTTATTGATGTAACTTAAACATGCTTATTATAACAAATAAATAGTCTATATATTACTTGATATTATTAGTAGGTGTATATATTTTTACTAAATTATATCGGCAACCGGTTTTTCTTTTACAGCTTGCCCTTCGACAAAGACTTCGTCCAAATCTTTCCACTTTGATCTGTCCTTTGCAGTGCGTGTCCATTCTGAACCAGCTATCTTTTTAATGTCGTCTTCCCAAAGTTTGCTGTGTCTACCTTTGCTCCTTTTACTATCTCGCAGTTACCACTCTGTCACTATTCTCGTCCACTTCTCTTTTCCTTCCCTTAGCAAGTGCCCTGTTCATCTCCATTTTAGGTGTTTATAGATGGTATGTATGTTTTTAAATTTAGTTTTGCTCTTTATATTTTATAATTTCACTTTGTCTCTTCTTTTAACTCCGATTACACTTATTTCAATACCGTTTTGACATACATACTTGGATTTGTTTAACTTGTTGCTCCGTTAGTGCGCGTAATAGCTAAGTACAAATTCTGCTCTAATGGGCTACACGAGATGAGGGAAGGGATCATGATCATTAATAAGTGGCAGTTGATCATTAAAATTAATGTTGCCAGGTTATTTGACAAGCTTGGATGAACAAGAAAATTTGCTTCAATGTTGCTATTTGTTACAAATGTTGACTATATTTCGATTATTATGTGTAATTTTGTGTGGATGATAACGATCCTTAATAGTTTTGCTCTTAAGTAGATATCTACTTTGTAGTTAGTGTGAATCAAACAATTAATTCGCATGATGATGACCTTTTCAATTAGTTCAGGTTCAAAGCTCAAAAAGTTTTTTGTATTTTTTCTGTAAATTAAATCGAGGGGATTATTAATATAGATTGGGTAAGCAGGGTTCTTCAATAGGTAGGTAGCACTTTAACTCAGTTCTAAATAAAATAAATATACATTTAAAGCTGTTTTTATTCGTTTCACGTCTTATGTCTGACTCATTCAGCTATGGACTGCAATCAGCAAGCGCTGCTTATCCTTTAAGATCGACCCGTGTGGCTGTGTTATTAAGTTATTAAGAAAGTAGTTTTTGCTCTTTTGAGTGTTTTGCTTTGGAAGTCGGTTTATTTTTTGTGAAAAAGTTTTTTGTGATAGATACTCGTACTTCCTAGGTGAATAATGTGCCAAAAGGATTTTTTGATAAGTCGTAGCTTAATGAAACACACTAGCGGGTCGACATAAAAAAAATAATCTTAATCTTTGTCCTTATAAACAATGCTTGCTGATTTCAGTCTAAACTAAATCTGCCCCGTACGCAAAATACGCGCTTGGTCGTGGAGTTGCGGAAACTCGCCCGTTTTAACCTAACCTAACATAATAAAACTGCCGAAACGATTTTGATGAAAGTTGTACTATTTTCTAAGTTGTGAGATACCTACCCGATCCAATAAAAAAAATATCACGATCTGATTACTAGTTTATTATTGATTACAGTCTGAAATATGGCGGGGCGTTTCATCCCGGTATATTGATTCCTTGGGATAATAAAACACTTTTTACGCTGGCGAAGCCGCTGGCAGAAGCTAGTGTCAATTATCTGCCAAAATGTGGGTATACCATAGGCTCTACCTCTCCTTTGGGGAATACCAGACTTGATATTATATTATGTTATCCCGATTATGCTTGTAGGAAAGAATAAAAACACAACTTGAGTAATTGACTAAATTTATTGCTTAAAACGAATCAAAGGAATGCTGACGTTGATTTTCTTTCACCGCTGGGCACCAGTTCTTTGATACCGCTCACATGGGTATCTGTAAGAAATAACATTCAAATGAAGTTTAAAAAATCATAAATATAGTTAGTAGATACTGATGTCATACCAAAAGAGATTTATGATAATTTCTAATAGCCGAGGCAAACAGATGATGTTGATGCTTTTCTTCTTCTCCAATTATTAAGAACGAAGAATATTGAAAGCACGACGGATACCCGTGTTTTTACAAGTTTTTATTTACTTCAGTATGTCTGTCTTTAATCGAATTTGCAAGTCGATGTCCCATCCTTGTAGTTTTATCTCTCACCAATCGATTATTTATCTTATACGTCTTTAGACCGCGCTAGTGACTTAGCACAGAGCCTCTTCTAGTAAAAAGCACATTTAAATATTATTGTTTGTCTATCAAGATTTCCACATGTCTGATCTGACATGTTTCGTACACTAACGCGGAAGCTGTATTTTATAGTTCTCTGCGGAAGAAGTTTTGACGAAGATGACGGCGATGGAAGAAGCTGAATTTTAACATTATGGTACTGTAGCAGATCACAGAAAAATCCTCGAGGCGCCATATTTAAGACAAAGAATAAGTTTATTCGTTCAGTGCTACAAAGTGAGTCTTAGAGCTATTTCACAATCATCTGGTCTGAAACTATTAAAACAGTCAGTTTGTACGGACGGTGATCCACAAACTAAATAGGACCTGTATCTTTAAGGCCATTTTATGTATATAAAATTTTACAATAACTTATAATATTATAATAACTATTAATATTATAATTCATAATATTATAATAATAAAAAAAACATATTTTTTACATCCTTGTTGTCCCACTGCTGGGTAAAGGTTTCCCATAGCCTTCAAAACTTTTCGGTGTGTTGCCTTCTCCGTCATTAATTTCCCTAAAAAGGAAGCCAGCGTTTTCTATATATCAAAAAACATCGTGTTGGAGCCTCGAACGATGTTTTTGTATCATTTTCTTATTGTTCTAGAAGATTGTGAAAGATTCACTACCTAAAAACACATCACATCACATCGCATCATCAGCCTATTAATGTTCCCACTGCTGGGACACAGGCCTCCTCTCTGTGAGAGGGAATGGGCCGCAATCAACCACGCGGGCCCAGTGCGGGTTGGTGGATGTCACATGACTTTGAATTTTTTGTTCTAGGACATGCCGGTTTCCTCACGCCGCTTTCCTAAAACACATATCTAGGCATTCCTCGACGACCGCGTAAGTTTTCTAGCTCCCACAGCGTAATGAATGTTGCCATAGAAATACTTATAGCACTGACTCTGGCCCGTCTGTCCTGATGCATAATACAATGGCCATAGAAATACTTTAACTTTGACTCTGGCCCATCTGTCCTAATGCATTATACAATGACCATAGAAATACTTTAACTCTGACTCTGGCCCATCTGTCCTAATGCATTATACAATGACCATAGAAATACTTTAACTCTGACTCTGGCCCATCTGTCCAGATGCATTATACAATGACCATATCCCATTTTAGACTATCAGCCTTGTTTTTTACAGCGACACAGGTTTTAAATCATATTAAAGATAGAATAAAGAAAATTTTACCTCAGATTTGTGTTGCACGAAGCATTTCGCCAACAACACAGCCCTCTCACAACCAGCTGGTCCGTCGCTCACAGATTCGGCATTAACTGAAATTGAGCAATATAAAGTTTATTAGTAAAAATATATAAACGTAAAAGTAACAATGTCTGTCTTTCTGTCTGTTACGTTTTACGCCTAAGCCGAAGAATCAATTTATAGAGCTAGATTTGATATTGTAGAAGGACACTTTTCATAAATGAAATAGTAAATTTATTTATTTATTCTTCAACAAATTTACATTTGTGTCGAACAGTGGTTTTAACAATAGGTATAACACAACAATTTAACAATCATCACAAAGCCAGGAAAAAAACCAACACCACATTCCACATTGGTCCCAACATTATCAGTCTGAATATGTTGATGATGAATTGATGTTGGGTTGGATTGTTGGGTATAATTATTACAATTATACCCAACAATCCAACCCAACATCAATTCAAAATCAATATAACCTAATTTCAAGAAATGTATGTCAATAAAATTAATTAAGATAGAATGTCATGATAGAATGCTGGATATATTAATCCAAAGTCACTAAAATATAATCACTTAACAGTTCGAACTACTTTTATCTTTGAGAAACTCTTCTTTGCTGTAATAACATTTTTTCAACAACAATGACTTTAATTTTCTCTTGAATTCATTTGGATTCATAGAGTTTTTAAATTCTACCGGCAATTTATTGTACATATTCACTGATTGCACTCTTGAGGCATGTTTAACGACATTAAGTTTAGGCTGTATGAAATTAGGTAGATCCCTTCTTCGCGTTTTTATTCTGATATGTCTCAGTTCTTCTGTCTCAAATTTATGGATATTTTTAATAAAATGACTAAGCAGGACCAGAATATAGAGGCATGGTACTGTGAGAACGTGCAGTTTCTTAAAATGATCTCTACAAGACTCCGTTTGTTCAATACGAAGCATAGTTCTCAAGGCTCTTTTCTGCATAACAAAAGCAGCATTAATATTGTATTGGTAGCTGTTGCCCCAGAACTTTATGCTATATCTAAGTCTAGACTCTATGAGTGCAAAATATACCATTCTGAGGTGAGCAATGGTTAATTCATCTCTAAGACTCCTGAGAGCATGGCAAGCACTACTCATAGTGTTAGCGACCACTTCCAATTCCTTCTTCCAATTTAAAACTGCATCTATTTGTACCCCTAAAAATTTTACATTGTCTACAATATCTACTTTATTCCCTAATAAATGAACTTTGACAGTATCGTTGTTCTTCATGGTTGATTTAAATAATATACATTGCGTCTTTTTTAAATTTAGTTTGAGATCATTCATAGTGAACCACTTCTCAAGAGCACATAGGATAAAATTTATCTTCTTTTCAAAATTTTCTATATTGTCGCTACCTATTATAAATAAGCATATATAAATCAAAGAATATTTTGCAAACAAAACTTTCCAAAAGGAGGTTCAATATTCATATTCTGGCTCCGAGCGGGTGCACAGCCAGTAACTGCTTTAACATTGGGGAATATAAATACTATAATTTATTTATTTTCAGACACAGTAGTCATAATATTATTACATATACGCATTAAATACTTTTTATCACGAGGGTACTTTTCTGTGGGATACTTTTTGACGGGTGAAACCGCTAGTAAAAAAACTAAATCATTAGTCTAAAAACAATACTTATTATTTTAGCATTTCATTATGTTTTTTGTTGAAATAAAAAAAATAGGTAGTACAAAGCATTTAACTGAATATGTTTCCGAGGTGTGAATAACAAAGTAGTGTGTACTGGCTTAATTGATTAAGTTTAAAGGCCAGAAATTTGTCAAAGCCTTTGGAGTATTAGACACATTAGTGAACTGGTAGAAAAATACTTAAAACAATTAATATTTGCTTCGGGATATTTACCATGTATATTTTAATTTTGGTTGAGAGCTCGATATTTCGGCACCGATACAAGTGCCATGATTGTGACCATGTCAGCTTAAAAACCTATATATAATACAAAGTAATAGTTCTCACCTGATTCGCATTTTTTCGCAATGTTTGAAAATAACGCGTAGCGATCTTCATTTTTTATGAAATTCTTCATTTTAGCAAGATCGGCCTTCACGTCATATTCGCCTTTGTCGTTTATCTGTAATACAAATATTAATAAAGTATAAAAATTCTTTAGTTCAGGTTTGCCAAAGGGCGTTGGATTTAATGACGACATAAATACTAAAATACTTTTTAAACTATGACACTTGAAAGAATAATCGTGGAAAATACTGTGAGCCATCGCTTCATACTTAATATGTATGTAACTGCATAGAGCATTGGTGTCCAAGTGGTAACGGTCCCGACTTACGTGTCGTAGGTCGTGGTTTCGAACCCCAGCAGACGCTTTACTTTGTGTAGATTATTTCATCGCCACTGCTCTAACAACGGTTAAGGAAAACATCGTGAGGAAACCGGCATATACTAGAACCAAAAAATCGAAGACGTGTGACATCCACCAAACCGCATTGGGCCCGCGTTAAGGATGTGTCCCAGCAGTGGGAATATTAAAGGCTGATAATGATGATGATGAACTGCATTATGTTAGATTAAAAAAGATAACCCCAACATGTATGTATGTCCGCAAAAATCGAGGGCTTTTCAAAACTAGAAGCGACTTCCATAATTTAAATACACGCAGTAAACACGAAATTGTATTACCTAAATTCAGATTAACGAAAACTAGCAAGTCTTTTCTTATAAACAGTATACGCTTTTATAACAAGTTGCCAAAGTCAGTTATAGTTCAGAACTGACCGATGGAAAGTTCAAAAATCACTTCAAACGTGTCCTTATTAAAAAAGCATATTATAAAATCAAGGACTACGTTGAAGATAAAAATATTTGGTTTTTGCTCTTTCTGCACATGCGGCTTCCCTGGTAACTCATAAACGGCACAAATATGTGGATGTCTCTAACTATTCTCAATCTAATTTTTCTTCATTTAATAAGAATTTTACACTGGTTTTCAATTATCTTTATAGCCCTTTGCTAAGAATAGTTACAGCACTGATAACAACATTTGTGCAACATGTTAAATTTAGTTTGTATAGATTATTTTACCGATTGGTTTGTAAATGTGTGAACATTGTAGGCCTTCTAGATTTCTGGATTGTTAACATTTTATCTCGTTTTACTTTTTTGAATCTTTTGTTTATTTATTATATAATCATTTCTTGTTTTAGTTTCTTACGACTTATTATCGGGCCTGCGTTGTCCCCCCATCTAAGTACTGCTGTAACATGGAAATATTGTAAAACCAAACAATTTTTTAAAAGAGTAACCATGGAGTTTCTTGCCGGTTCTTCTCCATAGGAATCGACCAACCCGAACCGTGCACATTGTCGACGTTTTATAAGTGCCCATGTAGGCCTATGTGAAATAAAAATTATTGATTTTTTTTGATTTTTTGTAGTAAAGAGGCCAGAAGGTGATATCGGTGCAATGCCATCGAGAACTATAAGCTATTCAAAACTACTTTCAAAACTAGTATTTATATCTATCCTTGTAGATTTAATTGCAGAATAACTATTTTTGAACTACAAAATTACTAGTTTATAACTCTTAATGAACCTGCGCCCTAAGGATATAATCTACTTACGACTTCAAACTTCTTGAAAACGCAATGAATGAAACAAGGTGGCAGGGTATCTGGATTGTGTGCTTCGTGGGCTTTGCGAATATCAGCCTCGCTGACTCCAAATTCCTTTGCACACTCGATTACGAAAGGTTTGATTACCTCGCGGATAGCAGCCTTTTCATCTTCATCTGCCTAAAACATGAAATATAGATAGGATAATAACTATTTCAGAAACTAGTTATAAGTAACTATGGGTTAAATCATAATTATAATTGTTATTCGGAGAATGAGATACATTATTGCCCAAACTATCAAACTTCATAGGATTCCATCAACTATTGGTTGATATATAACACATTTTTAACAGGGGTCTTCAGTACTTTGCCCGGGACTCCGCAACTGCAATAAAATATACTTACGTAAATGCTACTTAAGCTCACAGCAACAGCACACAAAACAAGACAAGTAAACTTAGACATGTTGTATTTTTTAATTTCACACTCCTGACACCTCGAAGTTTAGATCGAATATGCTCTGAATACCAAACTAACGCCTTTTTATATAAAAAACCTAAACCAAAGTAATTGTATATGAGGTAATTATCATAATATACTGAACTAACAACGCGACGCTCATTGCTATTTAAACGTGGCAAAAAATGCTTTGTCCGTTTAATCTCCTTATTAGCCGCTGTTTGGGAAATAAGCCATTATTTTGTGACTTTCAAGGTCATTTTTGGGGTACAGATATTACTTCCTAAACTTTTTAGGGTTCTGTACGTCAAAATGAACCCTTCTAGGATCACTTTGTCCATCTGTCTGTCAAGACCCTTTATATCGAGAACTGCCTGCTACAACTTTATGCCTGCACGCAGGCATAAAGTTGAAAATTAATATCGTATAATCAAGTTTGCAACTCCTTGCAGCTGTGAAAAAAAGCAAACTTCTAGATCAACGCAATCAAGAGATACAGCCGTTAATTATACATATTTTAGCCTCACAAGAGAATCAAAATCTACAGGATATTTCCCGTTGACCTAGAATCATGCAATTTGGCAAGAGGCAATGTCTTTTACCACACGTAAAGGAAAACTTCTCAAAACCGTAAATTTGTACTTGGATACATAAAAAAAAAGATTACTAACTTATTTGCAGTTAGTAAACTGTCCGCGACTTATCTCAATGTATGGGGACTACAGATTTCAACGGCAAAGTAATTTTTGTCCCTCAATTCTGTTTATCTTA
The DNA here is from genome assembly GCA_949775005.1 of Orthosia gothica. Taxonomy (NCBI): domain Eukaryota; kingdom Metazoa; phylum Arthropoda; class Insecta; order Lepidoptera; family Noctuidae; genus Orthosia; species Orthosia gothica. The sequence continues at coordinate 13,495,603 of OX459044.1, forward strand.
TCGTTAGAGCAATGTTCGGTGCCCTCATAGTTTATGAACTTCAGTAATGTTATTTAATTATTTTGGTGAATGTAGGTGTTTATACGGAACCCTCAGTGCGCGATTCCGACTCACACTTGGCCAGTTTTTTTATATTATCTATATTTATTTATTACATTGATACAAATATGTCTATAGTGTCGAAAAAGCTATTAAGCATAAATAAACAGCCCGACTGCCTAAGCGAAATAAAAAAATTTAAACAAGAAGAAAATCATGCTGTGCAGTCGGAGGATACATATTCACGAGCTGGCTGACCAAAACTTAAATATCCTCCAACATACAAGATACGCACGAAAAACATAACCCTTTCTTGGCAGTCGGGTAAAAAAAAACTCTTAACTAACAAAACCTAAAAATAAAGTAAAATATGGCTATGAAAAATTCTAATACTATATGTATTATAAGTTCTTCTGGTGTGTCACTGTTCAAGAGTGGTCTTGGTTTTCAGAAGTTACAGTCTAGCCAGCTATACTCAACCTATACTGCATGTGGCCCACCGGGCCTTTCTCATTGGGGCCAATGAGAAAGGAATCTGAAGTTACAAATTTATTGTAAACCATTTTAAGTTGTTTGATGAATTCTCCGATTTTTAAAAAACACCAATCCTAATTTTTAAAGAAAACAAGGGAAAACAGGGAATATGTGGTATTTTGGAGTATTGTTTCCCAAAAATATATATAAAAGCGTCCAAAGATGTGCCCAAATCCTACTAACATTATTTGGGTCTACGTATGTCTGTGAATAAGATTTTCAAAAAAGAAATACGCAAAGAACGTGTACAGAAACAAACTTACAGATTTTCATCTGGATGATGTAATAAGGATAGCATGTAGCGACAAGCCAGATCTTGATAAAGTTTTGAAAAAATGTTCACAGTATCACAAATAGCAATAAAATTTCTTTTTTTCATTTATAAAGTAAATACATCATTAACTTGGGATAACGTTTTAATTAAGATCTAAATAATGTTCGTTTGCGGCCCTCGACATGTCTGAAACGTGTTTGTTACCCCTATAAAAAGAAGGTTGAGTATGACTAGTCTAATGATGAAACGGGCTAGGTGGAATAGATCGTGCATTTCCATCGCACACTCCTCGAAATGTAACCGATATATAACCGACAGGCTGGCAACTCGGCGACAATGTTCAAGACTCTGCAGCTTTGACTTGACCAGCGCCTCATCGCCGATGAGCCTCTTGGCTCGCTTTTCGATTGACTCTAGTGCGTCAAGCTGGTATTTGGCAGATCCGTCCCAGAGATGAGAACAGTACTCCATGCATGATCGAACTTGTGCTTGATATAAATTGAGCAGCTTTTCCGGTGTGATGTACCTTCTCACATTTGCAAGGATCCCCAGCTTTTTGGCAGCCAGCTGAGCCTTTGCCTCAATGTATGGGCCAAAATTGAGAGTCGATATCAACGTAACGCCAAGAAGCTCAAGATGGTCAGTTATTGGCCCGGTCGCATCTCGGAAAGTTGGAGCCGAGTAAAATTGGCTCTTTTTAGCGGCAAAAAGACACGCTCGGGTTTTAGTAGCATTAAACCTGACCAGATTGGCATCACTCCATTCGGAAACTGCCTGCAAGGACAGGTTCAAGCGGTCCACCATGGCCTCCCGGTGTAACATTAATTGTTACATGTCTTAGTTTTAATTAATAATATAGAAAAGAAATATAAAATTAATCAATTATTTACATTTATCTACATTATTTACAAATTATGAAAGTAACTTTTTACAATACTGGAATAAAAAAAAAAAACAACGAACGCACCAAATCAGAATTCTGCATAGCCACAATTTATCAACACGTTCGTATTCAAATAAGCGACATATTAGGCACCCAGAGAGAGTTCCTTTGTTCTCGGCGCAGGCGCATCGTTCATGTTGTTCATTCACGACAGAATGATTCCACGTCGCGGTCGCGGAGATTGATTCTTGGTGTCAAGGCGAACGCACGTCAATATTTATCGCGATCTCTGATACGGACAAACCCGTAAAAAGAAAGAAACGGTCGTCATCGCGAGATTTATCCTATTAACGGCGTCACTACCGTTCCCTCGACCATTTTATTTATATTCTTAATTATTGTGTGTGTGATTTGGATAACCCCATTTGGGTAAGTGTTGCACAATTTTAAATTAGCCAGTATCTAAGCAAATTGTAACGGTTTACTTCTCTTTGCTTTGAACCTTTAGCAATTCTGTATTTGTGTTCTCGCCTTTCCTTATTTCTATTAGACGCCCACTTCTTTTTCCTTTGGTTTCTACCCGCAGTTTGTAATTACCTACATTATTTTATTATTTTTCAAAATGTATCCGCTACTACTGTCATCTCTGTATCTGATAGTTAACATCCACAGCAACACAGCTACATATTAGTGCTTCCCTACTAAGCGTTGCTGTGGGTGCTCACAGTCTACGGCCAGTAGGTAATGCTTTCGCTTGTTGCGCATTACAGGGTTCAAGGATCACCCTTATTCTACTCGCTTCCCCGCGGTGGACAGTAGCGAGTCAGCCCACCTACAGCTGCACCTGCATCCTGAGAGACCTGGCGATTGACACGCGAGCACTCATCTCCAGCAGTGGGCAGTGACGTCAGGGAAGTGCTGGACCAGTGGGGGGAGTTGTAATTGCTGTATAGGCCTTAACCTACTAAACTGACCCACCTACCGAGCTAGACCCTTTTTTATTAATATAAATGTTCCGAATTTTCTACCTACCTGTTTTTCATTTACTCTTCTCCTAGGAACCTATGCCTAGGTTAGGTGGAAAAGGTAAGAGGTAGTTCTTGAGACTGGATCTAAGGCCTGGTAGCACGAGCGTTGGACAAGTATCTCTCAGTAACAGTGCTGTCGTCTGCATACCCAAAGATTTTTTACTGCATACGCCGGGTTTTAGCAGATCGTTAATGCGCAGCAAGAATAAAGTTGCTGAGAGTAACGACCCCTGAGGGACCCTGGCATTGATATCCGATTGGTCCGACGAGCGTCCGACGGAAATAAATTATAAACTAAGCCCCACAAAACCGAAGTAATGGTACGACTGTGGGGTCGGTGAGTTGAGATACATTTATTCTTAAATTTCGTCATCATATCAGCCGAAAGAAGTCCACTGCTGGACATAGGCCTCCCCAAGTGTCGCCACATTGACCGGTCCCGTGCGTCCCGCATCCAACGGATCTCCGCAACCTTCACCAGGTCATCGGTCCACCTGGTGGTAGGCCTTCCAACGCATTGTCTTCCGGTTCGCGGTCGCCACTCCAGAACTTTTCTGCCCCATCGGCCATCCGTTCTGCGAGCAATGTGCCCTGCCCACTGCCACTAAAGTTTGGCAATTCTTTGGGCTATGTCGGTAAACACGGTTCTCTTGCGGATCTCTACATTTCCAATTCGATCACGCAATGATACTCTGAGCATAGCCCTCTCCATTACCCTTTGGGTAACTGTAAGCTTTCTGACGAGGCCCATTGTGAGCGATCACGTCTCAGGGCCATAGGGCATCACTGGCAGTACACTGGTCGTAGATCTTCTTCTTGAGACACTGTGGTAAGTTAAACGAGAAGATACCGCGCAACTTCCCAAACGCTGCCCAGCCGAGTTGGATTCAACGGTTAACCTTTTTCTCGAAGTTGGCCCTACCCAACTGGAACGTTTGTCACAGGTAGACATAGTCGTCCACAACTTCGAGTGTAGAGTCTCCAACCTTGATAGGAGTGGGTGTAACATGGGCATTCAACATTACCTTAGTTTTGTCTATGTTCATTTTAAGACCCACTCTTTCGGAAGATCGACTGAGGTTATCGAGCATTATACTGAGGTCCTCCATGGTCTCAGCCATGACCACTATATCATCGGCAAACCGAAGGTGAGTGATGTACTCGCCATTGACGTTGATGCCTAGCCCTCTCCAGTCCAGAACCTTGAAGACATCCTCCAGTGCAGCGGTAAAGAGCTTAGGAGATATGACGTCTCCCTGTCTCACACTTCGCTGCAGAAGGATAGGTTCCGAGGTCTGATCCTGAAGTCGAAGTGACATAGTGGAGTTTTTGTACAAACACTTCAACACCTCGATGTACCGGTAGTCAATTTGGCACCGTTGGAAAATATAAATTTCGTACTTAAAACTAATTATTATTTACTAGTGGACGCCTCGCGGTTTCACCCGCGTAGTTGCCGTTCTCGTATGAATACATAATAGCTTCCCAACGGTGAAAGAGTTTTTCAAATCGGTCCAGTAGTTTTTGAGTTTATTCGTTAAATTCCAAAAAACAAATCTTTCCTCTTTATAATATTAGTATAAAGAATAGATAGGTAGCACTTTAACACAGTCGTAAATAAAATAAAATAAAAATTTAAAGCTGGTTTTATTCGTTTCACGTCTATGTCTGACTCCCTCAGCTATGGACTGAAATCAGCAAGCGCTGCTTATCCTTTAAGATCGACCCGTGCGGCTGTGTTATGAAGCTACGAGTTATCAAAAAATCCTTTTGGACTATTATTCACCTAGGAAGTATCTATCACAACTATCGGACGAAATCTCTCTGTCTGATCATAATTATATATGCTTTAGGTTTAGGACGGCGGGAGAGGCCGAAACTAGACGAAGGAGAAACCTAAGGCATACAAATTGGGACTCGTACAGGAGGGACCTAAAAGTAAATCTAGGGAGCCCTAAAGGTAAGCTTAATTCCATACTAGATATAGAATTTGAAGCGGACAGAATCAAGGTGGGCACCATCGGTGCATGGGAAGATAATTGCCCAGAGAAAAAGGCCTTTTGCAAAAAGGTACCATGGTGGACTCCTGAACTAGCTAAAATACGTCAGGAAACACGACATGCCTTTAATGATGCAAAAGCCAGGAAAGACTTTTCTGGCTATCACAGCATGCTGACGAGGTATAACACGGCGGTTCGCAAGGCCAAAAGAACTAATTGGCGACAGCATTGCACCTCCATCGAAGCTCTGCCAAATGGAATGAGGTTGTGCAAAGCAATGTCCCTGAATAAGACAAACCCACTGTCATCTGTAAAGGATGAGAATGGGTATCTCACAGAAACTGGACGGGACACTCTGGGCGTGATGTTTAGAACTCACTTCCCGGAATGTATACTGCGCGACAGCGATGAAGAGGAACCAGTCACAAGGGACGAGCTCACGAGGCACACGTCCAAAAATAACTGGCTCACGGCAAAGAAAGTGGTAGATGAAAATAAACTGAAGCTTGCCTTAGCAGGCTTCCAGCCTCTCAAATCCCCTGGTCCGGATGGCATCTACCCAATACTTTTGCAAGAAGGGGCATCTGTTTTGATACCACATTTGAGTAAACTCTACAGAGCCTGCATAGCCTTTGGGTATGTACCTTAGGCATGGAGGGAGGTCAAAGTCACCTTTATACCGAAGGTGGGCAGACCGACTTACGAAGAAGCTAAAGCTTATAGGCCCATCAGTCTATCATCCTTTCTCTTAAAAGCTCTGGAGAAAATGGTAGACAGGTACCTAAGAGAGGGACCACTTAAAGTATTCCCTCTACATAAACTACAGTGCGCCTACAGCCCTGGAAAATCTACGGAAACGGCATTGCACTATGTTGCGAGTCGAGCCGAGGCAGCGCTAGAAGGACAAGAGATTTGTGTCGGGGCTTTCCTCGACATAGAGGGAGCCTTTGACAAGACAACATTTGAGTCTATACGCATTGCTGCAAAGGAACATGGCATCAATGATACCACGTGCAACTGGATTGACTATATACTGAGAAGCAGAATAGTCAGATCAGAACTGATGGGAGACAGACTTAGCGCAAAAACAACAAGAGGTTGTCCGCAAGGCGGAGTGCTGTCACCATTATTGTGGTGCTTGGTAGTAGACTCGCTGCTTACCAAACTCAACACCGGACCATTCTACACAGTAGGCTATGCAGATGACATAGCTATAATGGTTAATGGTAAATTTCCGAACGTAGTCTCTGGATTGTTACAAAAGGCATTGAGGATGACAGAGGAATGGTGTACAAAGAACCACCTCTCTATCAACCCAAGTAAAGCAGTCATTATTCCATTCACGAGGAAGAGACAACTAGGAAACCTAGGAGAGCCCACCCTCAATGGAATAAAGCTGCCCTGGTCCACCGAAGTTAAATATCTGGGTGTAACGCTTGATAAAGAACTCAGGTAGAAAACTCATGTGGAAAATATTACGACAAAGGCCTTACGAGTGTTCGGCATGTGTCGTTCAACCTACGGTAAAACTTGGGGATTAAAGCCCAAAGTGATACGATGGCTGTACCGAACAATGATAATACCTATTATCACAAACGGCAGCATAGTGTGGTGGCCAAGAACAAAGCTTGCCTCGTGCAAAGCGCCACTCACCAGGTTACAAAGAACAGTGTGTCTCGGCATCACGGGCGCTTTCAGGACAACACCTACGGCAGCGATTGAGAGATACCTCAATATCCCTCCTCTGCATATAATGGTTGAATTCGAGGCAAGGAAGACATTACATCGTCTTGCTGTTGCTGGACTATGGGATGCCTCTAGGCCAAAGACTAACCATACAAAGTTTGTTTGCAATGAAGGCCTGGATCGGATAACTAGCATGATATCCGATAAAATGCAAACTATTTTTGTGTTTGAAAGGTCTTTTAAGGTCCAAATCCCTTTAATAGAGGACTAGACGAAGGGACTCGATCCACCAGAACAAGATAGTCTGGTGTGGTACACTGACGGATCCAAAATGGAATCAGGTACAGGAGCGGGAATATACGCAATAGGTTACAAATGTAGCAAAAGCTTAGGGAAGATGGCAACTGTATTCCAAGCAGAAACATTTATGCCATAATAACCTGTGCTCAAGAGAATATAGATAGAGGAACCAGAGGTAAATCCATATATATTCTTAGTGACAGTCAGGCTGCAATCAAAGCCATGGCTTCCCACAAAGTGGATTCCAAACTTATTCTGGATGCCATCCAGGTCCTAAACAGGCTTGGGAGGCATAACAGGGTGAGACTGATGTGGGTCCCTGGACACAAAGGAATCCATGGTAACGAAATGGCAGATGAACTGGCAAGAGAGGGCACAGCAAATGATTTTGTGGGTCCAGAACCATGTGTAGGCATTTCGACGTGTCTCGTAAAAGCCACATTTAAGGAGTTTGCAGATCACAGACAACAAACACACTGGTTGTCTACTACTGGTCTACAACACTCCAAGAAATTCCTAGGCTCTACGTTCAAAGCCGGGGAATGCATCTGGAATATGAGCAGGGGGCAAATCCGCTACCTGCTTGGGGCCTTTACTGGGCACTTTGGAACCAACGACATGCTCATGAAGATGGGTCGTAGTGTCCGAGTTGCTTCTCGGCCCCTCCATAAGATAAGATAAGATCTATCACAAAAACTTATTCACAAAAAATAAACCGACTTCCAAAGCAAAACACTCAAAAGAGCAAAAACTACTATCTTTTCGGAAGTCGGTGTCACAAAACGACAAAAAAAGTACCAAAGGCACCTAATAACTTCCAAAACGAAAGTTATTTATGACTTTTTTTTTTTTTGAAAATTATTCCCAGAGCACATATCCCCGGGAAAAAAGTGTGTAAAATCTATTGGCTATTCCTGACTAAAATCTACCTCTTTCCTGACTATAATCTCTTTGCCAAATTTCATCCAGATCAGTTCAGCCGTTCTGGAGTGATTGAGTAACAAACATACACATATCCGTACAAACTTTCACATTTATACTAGGAGGGATCAAAAAGTAGTGAGAGCGACATACTCCTTGGTAAGAAAAAAAAAATCTGGCAGGCATAAATCAGATACATATTTGTAATATTAAAAAAGAAAAAAATCTTCGATTCGCTTTTGTTTTTTTTTTCTGAATGTAGTCATTTGGTTGCTTCGTGTCGGAATGTGTTCTCGAAAATGTAGAAAAACGAAGTGCGGGCCGTTATTAAATACCCAGAGGTATTTAATAACGGCCCGCACTTCGTTTAAAAAGTTAACGATGCAAGAGATTCATTGCGATTTGGATGCAACATTAGGAGAGTCTGCTCCGCCGTATTCCACTGTCGCAAGGTGGGCTTCTCAATTTCGAGTAGGGAGAACGAGCACGGAAGACGAACATCGTTGCGGCCGTCCATCGACGTCAGTTACCCAAGAAAATGTTGCGAAAGTCGAGAAAATTGTATTGAGCGATCGAAGAATTACCATCCGATACTTAATTCAAGAAACGGGCATTTCATATGGAAAGTATTCAATCCATATTGAAACAATCTTTGAATATGAGAAAAGTCTCCGCAAGATGGGTGCCGAGAATGTTAACCGACAGTCAGAAACAAAACTCGACTTGATATTTCGAAAATATTGTTGGACAAGTTTCAAGAAGATTCTAAAAACTTTTTGTCTCGTTTCGTAACAATGGACAAAACATGGGTCCATCATTTTGATCCCGAGACAAACCAGCAATCTTCGCAATGGAAACGGCCATCATCACCGACCCCGAAGAAGTTTCGTGTCGTGGCATCGGCTGGCAAGATTATGGCCTCAATATTTTGGGACTCAGAAGGGATATTGTTGTTGATTATCTGGAGCGTGGAACCACTATTACAGGCCAATATTATGCAGCTTTAATTCCCCAGGTGAGGAATGCTATCAAAGAGAAAAGGACAGGGAAACTTCGAATGGGCGTGCTGTTTCATCACGACAACGCACCTGCGCACAGGTCGGCAGCTGCGATGGCTGCCATTCAGCAAGCTGGCTTCGAATTGGTTGACCACCCCCCTTATTCACCAGATCTGGCGGCTAGCGATTTTTCTGTTTCCCAAATTGAAAAAATACTTAAGGGGAAACAGTTACGAAGACGATAACGAGGTGATGGATGCCGTGGAGAGCTTTTTGCAGGACCAAGACAATTTTTTTTTGTGAAAGGGATTGAAGCCTTGGAAAAGCGCTGAACTCGGTGTGTAGAGAGACTCGGAAACTATGTAGAAAAATAAATTATTAAGTTATATCTCATTCTCACTACTTTTTGATCCCTCCTCGTAAAATTAGTAAGAAGTAAGATGCGAAAGGTTGGATGATGAACACACGTTTATTAGTTACTTAAACAAGCCAGAACGGCTGAACGGATCTGAATGAAATTGTCACAGAAATAGATTATAGTCTGAAATAGTACATAGGCGTTTCATCCCGGTATAATGTTTCCTTGGGATAACAAAAAACTTTTAACGCGGGCCAAGCCGCTGGCAGAAGCTAGTGTCAATTATCTGTCAAAATGTGGGTATACCATAGGCTCTACCTCTACTTTGGGGAATACCAGACTTGATATTATATTATGTTATCCCGATTATGCTTGTAGGAAAGAATAAAAACACAACTTGAATAATTGACTAAATTTATTGTTTAAAACAAATCAGAGGAATGCTGACGTTGACTTTCTTTCACCGCTGGGCACCAGTTCTTTGATACCGCTCACATGGGTATCTGTAAGAAATAACATTCAAATGAAGTTTCCAAAAATTATAAATATAGTTAGTAGATACTGATATCATACCAAAAGAGATTTATGATAATTTCTAATAGCCGAGGCAAACAGATGATGTTGATGCTTTTCTTCTTCTCCAATTATTAAGAACGAAGAATATTGAAAGCACGACGGATTCCCGTGTTTTTACAAGTTTTTATTTACTTCAATATGTCTGTCTTTAATCGAATTTGCAAGTCGATGTCTCATCCTTGTAGTTTTATCTCTCACCAATCGATTATTTATCTTATACGTCTTTGGATCGCGCTAGTGACTTAGCACAGAGCCTCTTCTAAAGAAAAATCAATTTTTAAAAATTAACTTTTTTTCGCTTTCAGGATTTCCACATGTCTGATCCATCTGATGTCTGATCCGTCATGTTTTGTACACTAACGTGGAAGACGTTTTATGTTTCAACGGAATTTTAACGTTATGGTAGGTACTGCGGCAGATCGCAGAACGATCCTCGAGGCTTCATAATTAAGAATGAGGATAAGTTTATTTTTAGAGCTATTACACAATTAATTATCTGGTCTGAAACTATTAAAATAGTCAGTTTATACGGACGGTGGTTCACAAACTAAGTAGGACCTGTATCTTTACGACCTTTGTATTTATATAAAATTTTACAATAACTTATAATATTATAATAACTAATAATATTATCTATCATTCATAATATTATAAAAATAAATAATTTACAATAACATTTTATAATATTTTTTTTAATAAATGCTGTCCCACTGCCGGGTAAAGTTTTCTCCATAGCCATCAAAACACTTCTCGGTGTGTTGCCTTCCCCGTTATAAATTACCCTAAAACGGCACACCAGCGTTTCCTATGATCAAATAAAGCCTCAAACGAAGTTTTTTTGATCATTTTCTTATTGTTCTAGAAGATTATGTAAGATTCACTACCTAAAAACACATATCTAGGCATTCCTAGATGACCGCGTAGGTTTTCTAGCTCCCACTGCGTAACGACTGTCGCCATAGAAATAATTAACCTCTGAGCACAAAGTACGTAAGCGGCGGCGCGCCGCAGACAGAGGGGCCACTCTCACTTTGACATTTCGGTTTAACAGTGAATATTGGGCAATATTGGACCGAACTCAGTCGCGGCTATCATGATTGCTTTGTGCAGGCGTTTGTCATGTCATTCATACATTAAGTACTGTAACGAGGTTGGTTGCATTGGGTGGGTTACCTTTATTATTTGTTACAGACCGAATTTACTTTTTAGTTTTTAATTCTTTCTTTCAATTATTTTTAAGTTATAAAGGTCATTAAATTTTTCAAGATGACAAATTAGAAATTCATTAACTAGGATTATAATAAATTATTTCAAGTCCATAGAAGAAATTAGGAACTTGGTAATAAGGGTAATAAGGTTCAAGTCATCCAGTTTACAAATATGTTTCCTCCGACTGCACAGCATAATTTGCTTCTCTTGTTTAAGATCATCTTTGGTTTTTTGATTTTATTAGGTACCTGTTTTTTCACATTTATATTTTATATCATTTATTTTAAATGGATATTTGATGCCCTGTCTACCCTCTAAGGCATGTAAGCATGATATGATGTATGTTTAGACGAATCTATGTATTTATGTTTGTAACTTGGGCAACCTACTCTTTTTTTTAATTCGGAATCAATATAGTAGCAACCCTATTGAATCTGTCAAGTTTAGCTGTCAATTTTCTAAACCGCGGGAGTGGCCCTTCTGTATACTTACTATTTTGTGCTCTGAGTCTGACCCATCTGTCTTGATGCATTATACAAATACCATATCCCATTTTAGACTATCAGCCTTGTTGTTTATACAGGTTTTAAATCATATTAAAGAAAGAATAAAGCAATTATTGAGAGCAGTGGTGGCCCAGTGGTATTGGCCACGACTTACAAGTTGTAGGTCGTAGGTTGGAGCCCAGGCAGGCGCTTTACTTTGTGTAAATTATTTCATCACCACTGCTCTCAAAACGGTGAAGGAAAACATCGTGAGGAAACCGGCATGTCCTAGAACCAAAATTAGAAGATATGTGACATCCACCAACCCGTATTGGGTCCGCGTGGTGGATTACGGCCCATTCCCTCTCACAGAGAGGAGGCCGGTGTCCCAGCAGTGCTAACATTAATAGGCTGATGATGTGATGATGTGAAAGCAATTATTTTACCTCAGATTTGTGTTGCAAGTAGCATTTCGCCAACAACACAGCCCTCTCACAACCAGCTGGTCCGTCGCTCACAGATTCTGCATTAACTGAAATTGAGCAAAATGAAGTTTATTAGTAAAAAAATATTATAAATGTGAAAGTAACTATGTCTGTCTTTCTGTCTGTTACGTTTTATGCCTAAGCCGAGAATCAATTTAAAGAGCTAGATTGGATATTGTAGAAGGACATTAAGGGCCTTCCACCGCTTTAGTACCGTAGAACGGTTACTTTCTGAAGCATACTCCTCAGTAACAAAAAAAAAACATTTTTTCTTCATGTACAATCTACATTATATTTGTGAAACATGTTTTCTTCGTGTAACGAATGGTTTTGCTTTAAAAAATAATTAACAACACTATATTTCGCTACTTTTGGACACTCCTCCAAACCGACTTGGATGTTTAAAAATATCTTTACTCAGAAAAATTATGCCTAGAATTTTTTCATAAATGAAATAGCATAATTATATAAATCAAAGTTGGTTCTCCTTTTCTCCTTTTGGACAGTTTTGCAAACAAAACTGTCCAAAAGGAGATTCAATATTAAAATTCTGGCTCCGAGCGGATGCACGGCCAGTTCTGCTTTAACATTGGGGAATATATATACTACGTACATAATTCATTTATTTTCAGACAAAGTAGTCCATAATATTACATATACGCCTTAAATACTTTTTGTCACGAGGGTACTTTTCTTTGTGATACTTTTTGACCAGTGATACCGCTAGCAGAAGCTAGTAAAAAACTAAGTCATTAGTCTAAAAACAATACTTATTATTTTAGCTTTTCATTATGTTTTTTGTTGAAACAAAAAAAAATGGTAGTACAAAGCATTTAACTGAATATTTTTCCAAAGTGTGAATAACAAAGTAGTGTGTACTGGCTTAATTGATTAATTTTAAAGGCCAGAAATTTGTCAAAGGCTTTGGAGAATTAAACACATTAGTGAACCGGTAGAAAAATGCTTAAAAGAATTAATATTTGTTTCGGGATATTTACCATGTATTTTTATTTTGGTTGAGAGCTCGATATTTCGGCACCAATACAAGCGCCATGATTGTGACCATGTCAGCCTAAAAACTTATAATACTTAAAAGGTTTCCAAAGTAATAGTTCTCACCTGATTCGCATTTTTTCGCAATGTTTGAAAATAACGCGTAGCGATCTTCATTTTTTATGAAATTCTTCATTTTAGCAAGATCGGCCTTCACGTCATATTCGCCTTTGTCGTTTATCTGTAATACAAATATACATAAAGTATAAATATTCTTTAGTTCAGGTTTGCCAAAGGGCGTTGGATTTAATGACGACATAAATACTAAAACACTTTTTAAACTATGACACTTGAAAGAATAATCGTGGCAAATACTGTGAGCCATCGCTTCATACTTAATATGTATGTTACTGCATAGAGCATTGATGGCCAAGTGGTAACGGTCCCGACTTACTTGTCGTGGTTTCGAACCCCAGCATACGGTTTAATTTGTGTAAATTATTTCATCGCCACTGCTCTTACAACGGTTAAGGAAAACATCGTGAGGAAACCGGCATATACTAGAACCAAAAAATCGAAGACGTGTGACATCCACCAAACCGCACTGGGCCCGCGTTAAGGATGTGTCTCAGCAGTGGGCATATTAAAGGCTGATAATGATTATGATGAACTGCATTATCTTAGATTAAAAGACAACACCAACATTGTAGCAAAGAGGCCAGAAGGTGATATCGGTGCAATGCCATCGAGAACTATAAGCTATTCCAAACTAGTATTTATATCTATCCTTGTAGATTTAATTGCAAAATAACTATTTTTGAACTACAAAATTGCTAGTTTGTAGCTCTTAATGAACCTGCGCCCTAAGGATATAATCTACTTACGACTTCAAACTTCTTGAAAACGCAATGAATGAAACAAGGTGGCAGGGTATCTGGATTGTGTGCTTCGTGGGCTTTGCGAATATCAGCCTCGCTGACTCCAAATTCCTTTGCACACTCCATTACGAAAGGTTTGATTGCCTCGCGGATAGCAGCCTTTTCATCTTCATCTGCCTAAAACATGAAATAAAGATAGGATAATAACTATTTTAGAAACTAATTATAAGTAACTATGGGTTAAATCATAATTATAATTGTTATTCGGCGAATGAGATACATTATTGCCCAAACTATCGAACTTCCAGGAGAGAAACATAGGATTCCATCAACTATTGTTTGATAAATAACACATTTTTAACAGGGGTCTTCAGAACTTTGCCCGGGACTCCGCAACTGCAACAAAATATACTTACATAAATGCTACTTAAGCTCACAGCCACAGCACACAAAACAAGACAAGTAAACTTAGACATGTTGTATTTTTCTATTTCACACTCCTGATACCTTGAAGTTTAGATCGGATATGCCCTGAATACCAAACTAACGCCTTTTTATACACCAAAGTAATTGTATATGAGGTAATTATCATAATATACTGAACTAACAACGCGACGCTCATTGCTATTTAAACGTAGCAAAAAATGCTTTGTCCGTTTTATCTTCTTATTAGCCGCTGTTTGGGAAATAAGCCATTATTTTGTCACTTTCAAGGACATTTTTGGGGTACAGATACATTATTATTATACTTCCTATACTTTTTAGGGTTCCGTACGTCAAAAGGAAAAAACAGAACCCTTATAGGATCACTTTGTTGTCCATCTCTCTGTCAAGACCCTTTATCTCGGGAACGCGTGGAGGTATCAAGTTTGCAACTCATTGCAGCTGTGAAAAAAAGCAAACTTCTAGATGAACGCAATCAAGAGATACAGCCGTTAATGACGCATATTTTACACGCGTAAGGGAATCACAATCTGCAGGGCACTCTTCCCGTTGACCTAGAATCATGCAATTTGGCAAGAGGCAATGTCTTTTAGCACAAGTAAAGAAAACATCTCAAAACCGTACATTTGTACCTAAATACATAAAAAAAGCTTATTAACTTATTTGCAGTTGCTAAACTGACCGCGACTTATGTCGATGTATGGGGACTACAGTTTTTCAACGGCAAAGTATTTTTTGTCCCTCAATTCTATTTATCTTATGTTAGAGCAATGTTCGGTGTCTCATAGTTTATGAACTTCAGTAATGTTATTAAATTATTTTGGTGAATGTAGGTGTTTATATGGAACCATCAGTGCTCGAGTCCGACTCGCACTTGGCCAGTTTTTTTTAAAGATTGATCTTTAAAAAATTCGTAATACATTATTTATGAATGTGGATATCCGAAAATAATTAGGCCTACTTACGTTATTCTGAATTGGCTTAAATTTATTTTCAAAAATTGTTTGTGCAAATAGCTGGCACTTACCTATACTATTTTACCATACAATAATTTATGTAATATCATCATGTAATGAGGGAGCAAGGTGCACACAGTACGAAGATGATATAATACAGATTAAATTTTATCTAAGTTAAAATTATCCATCTGACTATACTGAATCAAAATAGCAGAGTCATCGTTATTTTGCACTATCGACAAAGTCCTATATAACAGCAAAAGCACTAATCTGCATTTAGACCCATCGCAACCACTCTAGTTTTAACATACTTTGGGTGCTCAATTGTTCCTCAAGCCTGACAATAAGTGTCCAATAAAAAAAAACTATTTTTTTTTGTTTTTTTTTTTACTTGTTTTATAAAAACGTTGCCCTACACTAGGAATTTCTTCCTGTATCGTGGGTAAGTTTACAAACATATAAACTCACATACACAAACACCCAGAGCCGGAACAATTATCTGTAGGACATAAAAATATTTGTTCCGTGCGGGAGTCGAACCCGCGACACGCTGCGCAGCAGTCAATCGCTCAACCACTGCGCCAACCGAGCGCCCTGTTTTTGCGCCAAATTACATGTGTGTGTGTGTGATATGTTGAAGGAAATTTCCTCCACTTCACTCTACTCGACCAGGTGATACATGGAGAAATCATGAATCCCTTGAGTGCCTAAAACGTGGATCCACGTGAGACAAACGGCTTTTTAATTATTTCAGTAATTAATGCACTCAAGGGGTTAACCCCTGATCAATGTCTAAAAGATTCCATTTGGCCAGGCTTTTTCTTCAGCGGCCAACCTGGGCCCGTAATCGTTTAAGGGGTTTCTAGATTGGCCTCTATAGTTCGTGTCCAGGGGGCAGATGCTCTGCTGGAGTGATGAAATATGAAGGGGCAGAGGAGCCTCCCCAAGCGGCGTTAAACAAATCCTCTTGCGATCCCAAACGCCCGGTGCACCCTGAACAGCTAGCACCCGATAAAAGAGCCGGAGGGTCAAGCTGACTAATTCTTTCACCACGATGACTCAAACTCTAAACAATTATGCAATAGAAATTCATTGCGCCAGCCGGTTATAAGCGCTTAAATCAATCTCTCTAGCCTTTACCCAGATGTTGGGGTCGGCTTTCAGTCTAACTGGATTTAGATGAGTACCAGTATTTTACATGGAACGACTGCCTATCTGACCCCCACAACCCAGTTACTGAGTAACACGATACCCCTTGGCTAGATTGGTGGCAGATATCAGGCTTCTGACTACCCTGAACGACTTTCAAAGATCTTTAAATGACAGCCTAGACCAACGGCATAATTTGCTTGCCGAGGCACGGAAGAAACTAGGTATGTAAATAAAGATGGTCACCCATCCACGGACCGACCTCGCCAAGCGTTGCTTATCCTTGCAGATCGACCCGTGCGGCTGTTATTAATTAGCCACGAGCTCTTCATCCCAAGTAAAAATAATCAATTTTACCTGTATAAGAATGTAATCGCCAAATCGCCTTGAGCAAGCGCAGTGTCGGTTCATATTTGAGCCTTCTCTGTATGAGAAGAGCCATTGCCCACGAGTAGGAAAGTTACAGGTGTATTTAATATTATATCACCAGGTTTCTCTTTAGTATAGCCACGGGCCCTCAACGCGAAGAAAGAAAATTTGGTTAAAAAAAATGCACTAGATGGCGTGTTAAGCTTGGATCCGTTATTGAGTTTTGTGAAATATTAAGATTTTCTAGAGACGATCATAATAAAATGTATGTTCTTGTTTAGTTAACTCGCCTAAGCACAGGACCTTAATTCACATTTCAAAGATTATTTGAATAGATCATTTAAAATTGATTCTAATAGATGTTCTTAGAAAAATAATGAGTTTAATCAGACTAAAAAAGCTGGTTACGTTGGCACGGTCTCTTTGTATGGGATGAGGCATCTGTATAATAAAATAAATAAAATAAAAAAGCTTTATTTGATTCCACAATAATTACATAGCATTAATTAATTTCATATTTAATAATTATATTACTAAGCAACCATAATAAATACACTCCTCATGCAAATCAATCTCCTTCTAATGTGGACCCCCTCAGGGTAAAAGCCTCCTCCAAAGAATTCCATTTTTCCCTATCTTTAGCAGTGCTCATCCAGTCTCTTCCTGCTACCGAGCGCCCGGGCGACCTCTACTTCTCACGCCATGCGGTCCTTTCTACTTTGTGGTGTTAATTGTCCATCGATTGACCCCATATCTCCCAACATGGCCAGCCCATCTCCATTTAAGACTTTGAGAAAAGTGTAGAGCATCCTTTACCTTGGTTATTTGCCGAATGTTTATGTTTCTTACTCTATCTCTCAGCTTTATATTTAAACAGCTCCTTTCCATTGCCCTCTGAGTTGTCTGTATTTTGTGCCTTGCGACACATCTTGTGATCATAAATCCACGTTTGGCAGCCATAGTTAGACAGGGTAAAATTGTTGTATCCAAAATTATCCTTTTCAATTTAATCGGTAGTTGCGATTTGAGAATCTTATTTTATTTATGTATTTAATTGGAAAATAACAAAACTCTGTTTTGTTGCTAACTAGTAGGAAAAAGTTTGAGAGTCACACAGACTGGGGACTAGTAAGATAGTGTCTCATTGAAATAATAAAAAATACCAGGTTTTGTTTTAATAAAACTTTATTTACAGTAGGGATTGTTTTAATATACATGAATTCAAAGCCTAATATATTTTATGCGTAAGTTATATTCATGATTCCTCCGAACGCTGCCTGTAAAATTGTTCTTCAGATTTAAAGACAGATCTGAAAAAAGAAGTCTGAAATAATAATTATCAAAGTTTTGTTAAAGGGAAAGAAAGAATTGCTCACTCACTCTAGCTCCCGTTATCCTGTCATAACCTTACCATTCCGTGTAGATGTACTCTAACTTCCAGAGCTCACTTCACTCGGTTTGGACTAATTAAAGGAAGAGTTGTCACGATTGAATTTTTACGAACTCTTTTCAGCCACTTATGGCAGCTTAAGCAGCTTATGGCAACAGGCAACTCTGCAGCAATCTAGTCTAATATCAAGAATCATTCATAAAAATCAAGTTTAATCAAAAACAAATGTACCTGCAGATTTTTTCAGTGGAATCTCATACTATATTGTTAGTCATACTAAAAACTCGTTCAACAACTAGATGAAATGCAACTTATACAAAATGATAAGTCTAATATCAAAAAACCGTTATACTAAATGACAATATATTAGACGAACGGTACAGAAAATATTGTTACAAGTAGCATAGTTATATTATTATGCGAACTGAACGTTATATTAAATGCAGATTTTGCAAAGTATTGTTAGATGAACATTATGTCATTTGAATCCCTCTACAGCAGAAGGACTGAAAACCAAAATACCGGAATAGCAAAATCCCAGATTCCTATACTGCATGAACGGCATCAATTTTTCCAGGAAACAAGCCGCCAACAGCACGCCCTTCTCACATCTAGCATGCCCGTCATTTACTGCCTTATCATTTACTGAAATGAAGAAACGTAATAATACATTACACCATAGGGGACAAAGCCGCTTGGGGGAGGCCTATGTTCAGCAGTAGACATCTTTCGGCTGAAAAAATGATGATGATGATGATGGTACAGGGGCCAAAGTACACAAGCCTGTAACTTCATAAAAGTATGCAAGTAGCTTGCATGCCATTGACCAATTACTAGCAAACTTTTATGCAAGTAACGTCTTGTGTATTTTTGCCCTTACAAACAATCAATAGCAATGTCTCTCATTTCAACAACATGCATAGCGTTATCAAATCCATACTAATATTATAAATTCGAAAGTAGGTAACTCTGTCTGTCAGTTTGTTACCTTTTCACGCCTAAACCACTGTACGGAATTCAATAAAATATAGCAAGGAGATAATTGGCATCCTGAGGAAGGAAATAAGCTACCTTAAGTATAAAAAAAAAATTAGATTTGTTGGGTAGGGTAGGTAAGTAGGGTAGAGAGATGAGTAGGTAGTTGGGTAGGTAGGATAGAGTAGGGTAGGTAGGTAGCCAGTTTACCGGAGCAAAGCCGCGGGGGACAGCTAGTTGTTGATAAGCAGAAGAATTAAACAAAGATACTCAAGCAATGGATTAAGAATTCACTTTAAAATCTTTCGGATTGCGACAAGTGGTATGTTACGCGTTTGGGGTGCTACAAAAATGTCATATTGGATGCAATAAGAGTAAGTCACTCCAATTTTTACCTGAGTCACATTGTTTTGCTATATCTTCCATTATGGCGCTTTTTTTTTCGTCGGGCATAACTTGTCTAACGAAAATTAAACCGCTGTTGAGATCGTATTCACCTTTGTCATTGAGCTGTAACAAAGAAAATACAACTATTTTATGGAAATGATCTTCTATCACTCTTTACGGGGGAGTAGTTATAATAATCTTTATAAAGAGGTCATTTTGAGACTTTGCAAGCCTGATTAACGGTTTGCCAACAGAACTATTCACCTATCAATGTTTCGTCGATAGAATGTTTTAACCGTGAACAATACGGCGACAAGATACCCAACATAATAAGCTAGAACTGGTTATACACAAAATTCTTTAGGGCAACCAGAAAAAAGTATGGTAAGGTCAAAAACAACAGTACAATAAAAGAATACTCACAAAACCAGCTTTTTTTAAAAGACACCCAAAGAAACAGGGGTTTACAGTCGTCAAGTCTTTTGATGTTGTAAAAGCTATTATTTTTTCACCGGTGACTTCGTACTCCTTCGCACAGTCGGAGAGAATGGTTTTCATATATTCAGGACCCGAAGGTTCACCTGTCTTTAAACATAAAAAAGATGGAACTTATGAGCGCGAAAATCCTTGCTTTACTTGATTATATCGCAAAACAATGCCGTAAAGGAACGTAATAAAAACGATACTAACATAAACGCTGTTTAAGCTCATAGCCAACGCACATAAAACAACACAAGTAAACCTATGCATGTTGTTTTTCAGATTTGACTCCTGTTCCTTTAACTTTAAAACAGGCAGTAGTGCAGTTAGCATTCAGGGCAGTAAATGCCCTGAATGCTAACTGCACTACTGCCTATAAATATTCTAAGTACGATAATAGGACTCGATGTTATTATCGTAATTTCTCGCTACACGTGCAATGCTCAATTAGACCATTATGTTTGGACATTTACGGAAAATTTTTGGCAGCATTATATAAGAGTTATCGAATTTGCAACTAAAAAAAAGGATAAAACTGACATCAGTTAAATTATGTTACCTACATATTTATTGTCAAATGACCTCATTGGAAATTAGTCGTCCATTTCACACTTTATTCATACCTTGATAATTCTATATATCTCCAAAAAACGGTACGGTGGTGCCATCAGGCCTATATTCGTATCGGAACACTTGTCAGCTGCACTTGAAAAGGGATACGGTTTACGTTTGGGTACGCGATGGCAAAGTCCTCGTCTGAAAAGCCGACAGTCACCAAGCAAAACACATTAAAAGTCTGGAAGCCATTGCACTGCTATAATTTTAAATTAGATTTTATGCGGTAATACCATGCAATTACTTAAAAATTCACTATTTATTACCAGAACTTCAAAGGAATAAAAACTGAACTTAATACTGTTAAGTTGGCGGCACAGTTGGGCTACATTCATGTTATAATTGGAACCAAAACGTGGCTGGACGATGGTATAAAAGACGGCGAAATATTCGATTCTAGGTATCGTGTCTACCGCAGAGATAGATCTTCAACTGCTCTGGGAACCAAGAGGGGCGGTGGTGTTCTGATTGCTGTATCTAGGCTCATTGATTCCGTACGTATGCCGAAATGCGAATCTGACGTTGAAGATTTATGGGTCAGGCTTAGAATTACTAAGGGAAAAGCCATCGAAATTTGAACATCTGCTCTGTCTACTTGCCCCCACCGGTCCAACAAAACACACTTGACTCATTCCTGGACAAAGTATCTACACTGATAGAATCCACAAATGAAGATACAATTATTGCCGGAGACTTCAACCTTAGCTTCATTAGTTGGAACATAGACAATACTCTTAGCCCTCCATGTACAATTTCCAACAATTACACCAATAAGTTAGGCTACTCTCTTGTTGATTTCATGTCCGAAAACAATATTTTGCAAGCTAATATTGTGAAAAATTGTTACAATAAAACCTTGGACCTGATTCTATCAAATTGATCTGTAAGTGTAAGGGAATGCAATAACCCGATGTCAGAAGTAGATGTTCATCACCCTCCCCTAGAAATTGTTATCAGTCATAGTTCACCAGCACCGTTAAAAACCAAAATTATATTTCGATGTTACATCCTCGAGATTTAACCATCAATGTAGTCCATCCTCCATCATACTGCATCATCACACTCTTTAGAGTATAGAAACAATTATAAAAATATCGATTCCGTAGTCGATTACCATTGCACCTCTCTATTATTTCCTGTTGTCGGCCCTTACCTCTATAGACGTCATTCGTTCTTCGTGTGCTACATCACTACCGCCAAAATAGTTTTACTCGTGCATTAATTTGTGAAAAAGTGCTCAAGAATAGCTTAAAATGGGAAGAAAACGAAAAATTAAAAGCGAACACGAGATTCGTAAAAAGATAGGCCGCCTAGAAGCTAAACTGCTACGAAGATATCAAGGTTAGTTAAAAAGCAAGTTTCGACTTGACACTCCATATTGGAAAAAGTTTTCAACTTTATTATTTTTGCAAATAATCATGCCCATACTTAAATATTCTTGCCTTCTTGACGTGATAACACGTGATGTTATCCTGAAGGTAGACGCTTTGTTCCCTAAAGTGGTAATACGTGATATTATCCAGGAACAAATTGGATCGTACTTTCTCAGCGTGGTGATACGCTATGCCATCCAGAAAGTAACATATCTTACCTGTTATTTCCGCAGAATCCCATCGTGATTTGGAGACACAATCGTCCTGCTCGTCTACCGAACAGCCCGAACCAGATAGATACATGTCTGATGGAGACGATATTGCGGTAACATCACCGCCAACATCCCCATTGCAAGTACATGAACAAGATATGCAACAAAACCCTACTCCAGCCCTCCTGCCCGAGACAGGCCCTTCCCTGGAGATAAGTATGACAGATCCAATTCTACCTTCCACCTCTTCGGTTCCCGAAGATATTTTGAAAATACTTGGTAAAGCCAAAAAGACTGAACAGGAGTTAGGTGAAAAATCCCCATGAAATCTCTGAACGTTGGGGTAGAATCCTCCTAGACGGGTTGGGCAAAGAACAAAAGATTGCTCTTCTAGAGAAAATGTTGGTGCCAGAAAACTTTTTATTGGTACAAGCACCAAAACTGAACCCGGAAGTGGCAGCAGTCCTGTCTGACGCTGCCAAGAATAGAGATGAACGTCTCGAAAAATCTCAAAGTCAACTGGGCTCAGGTATAGCAGGCCTGGCCTAGTCAACTTAACCAAAAATTTAATAAAATCTGATATTGATAAAATTATGATTATCAAGAGACTCTCCGAACTAACTCAACTTTTGCTTGTCCTACACTATGAAGAAACTTTAAACAGACGTAAGCTAATTGTACCACTGTTAGATAAAAAAATCTGGAACACCATTCAGAGTGTTAAAAGAGAGACATTCCTATTTGGAGATAACCTTGGGGAAAACATAAAAAAACTCAAAAACCATGGAAAGTTCTAGCCAGCAAATTAAGAAGCCTTTTCAAAATTTTCAAAGGAAGCCTCCGATGCCGGGAAACACACGTTTTCCTCCTCGTCAGAAAAATACCAAGATGTTACCAACAGCAGCAGGTCGCCACTACGAGGCGCAACCGCCAGCCGCAGCAAATATATTCACACCCACCATTTCAAAATGGAGGATATACGCACTGCTTCAAAGCTAGAATTTGAAGGCTCTTATATGGCAAAACTTGATTTGAAAGAGGCTTATTTCTTAGTTCATATTCATAGTTCATGCAGAAAATAACTAAGATTTAGATTTGGTCAATTGTTTGAATTCAAATATTTACCCTATGGCCTTAGTTCAGCCCCCTATGTTTTTACAAAACTCATAAAACCATTACTGTCATATCTTAGAAGTGAAGGACACACAGTCGTAGCATATCTCGATGACATTTTATCTATAGGAAAAAGTTATAACACTTGTAAAAACACTATTGATATTTTAAAACAAAATCTAGAGAAATTAGGATTCATAATAAATATAGAAAAAAGTAACATGATACCAAATGTAGATTTCGCGGCCTGGACCTCAACATGTCTGAAATGTGCCTTCAACTACCTCCTGAAAATTTTGAGAAAATATCAAAAATGGTTAGAAAATTAATGCGTAAGAAGTCAATTAATTAGGTTAAGAGATTTTGCAAAATTCATAGGTACACTCACCGCCGCATGCCCTGCCGTTGCCTATGGATGGCTATAATACCAAACAATTCGAACGCGATAAACACTTAGCATTATTAAAAAGTTGTGAAAATTATGATTCTACGATGTCCTTAAATAGTCATCTACTACAGGATTTTACTTGGTGGGCAGACATCACCAATAAAGCTAAAAACAAAATACGAAAAAAACAATTTCAATTAGAAATATACACAGATGCATCTCTTATCGGATGGGGAGCTGTGTGCGATGGAGAAGTGACAAGAGGTCACTCGTCTGACAAAGAAATTAAATATAACATAAATTACCTTGAGTTACTAGCCGCTTTTCTGGGTTTACAATCGTTTTGCCAAGGCTACAGAGATATAGATGTTTTACTTAGAATTGACAACACCACTGCCATCTCTAATATAAATAGAATGGGTGGAATACAATTCCCTCACCTTAACAAAATTAGTTGACAAATATGGCAGTGGTGCGAACAAAGAAACATTTATATTTTTGTTCTTATATTAAGTCTCGTGATAACACCGACGCAGACCGAGCCTCTAGACACACAAACGTTGACACCGAATGGAATCTAAACCCAGTGCGCTTTCAAGAAATTGTCAATAAGTTTGGTCAACCAGACAAGGATTTGTTCGCATTCAGACTCAATAAAAAATGCAATAAATATATTGCTTGGAAACGAGATCCAGATGCATATGATATTGATGTATATACTCTTTAATGGGATTAACACTTCTTTTATGCATTCCCTCCTCGTATTGAAATGTCTACGTAAGATACACAACGATCAAGCCACAGGCATCCTGGTTATTCCATACTGGCCAAGTCAACCATGGTTCCCCTTATTCTTGTCACTAGTAGATTCAGATATTATTTACTTCAAACCTAATAAAGACCTTCTATTGTCACCTTCCAGAGATCAACACCCGTTATGGCACAGTCTTACCCTGGCGTGCGCAATATTGTCAGGCAAGCGTTTTTAATGAAGGACATCCTAGATGATTCAATTGACGTAATGTTAAATTCCTTATCTAAAAAAAAAACTCTTAATCAGTACAAGCAATTTTAATGCTAGACATTAAAATTGTGGTTTACATTTTGTCAAAGGAATGAGATTGATTATTATAATAGTTCTGTTCCAAATATCTTAAAGTTCCTAACCGAGCAATTAAAACGAGGGTCAAATTACGGTACTCTTAACTCATTTCGATCTGTCCTATCACTAATTATTAGTAAAAACACTTGTAATGATAATTGTATCGCAAGATTCCATAAATGCGTTTTTAAAATGAGACCCAGTTTACCAAAATACCATGCGACTTGGGATCCAAATTTAGTTTTAAATTATCTAGCTTGTCATTACCCTATAAAAAAATTATCGATGGAGATTTAACGAAAAAAGTGGTAACTCTTCTTGCGTTGTCGACAGGACAACGTGTGCAGACGTTGTCACTCATTAATCATAGTGATATTAGAATCCAAGAATCTTGCATTACAATATCAATTAACGGTATTATTAAAAATTCTGCACCCAATAGGTGCAACCCAAGATTCATTGTTCCATTTTTGCAGAACGTGATGTTATTTATCCAGCAAAAGCTCTGTCTTCTTATGTGGAAAAAACGGCTCAATTCAGAAACTCACCTGATACAAACAAGCTTTTCTTAACTATGAAAAAACCTATTCATAACGCTACACCCCAGAGTATCAGCCGATGGATAAAGCAGACGCTACACAGTAGCGGTGTGGACGTGTCAACGTTTACGGCGCATAGCACGCGCCATGCCTCCACCTCTGCATCAAACAGAGCTGGTGTGTCCATCGACGTAATTAAAAAAACAGCTGGTTGGTCTGGAAATTTCCTATGTTTTGCAAAGTTTTACAACCAACCTCTCGCCAATCCTGAAGAAGACAGATATTTTGCTGAATCTGTGTTCAATGTAAGTGACTTAATTGATTAAAATGTAGTTGATTTTGTGAAGCCTGGAAAGCACCGAAGGATAAATTATAGCATTATGATAAAATATTCTAGTTGTCTTTTTAACACAGTATGTGCAGTCATACTTTCCCATTCTGCAACATTTTCTAAACATCTACATTGATGTTTAAATCTCGAGGATGTAACATCGAAATATAATTTATGGTTAATTGAACTTACCTATAAGTGTGTAACGGTTTCGTTACAATCTTCCGTTACAGAAATTAAACTTCTTCTAATTTAAATTAATAACACAAAATAATCAATTTAAAAATAAATACAACCTTTAGTTTACTAATAAATACTTATAAAATAAATCTAATCCTATTTATACACATAATTAGTAATACCCTAATTGTAATAAGATCCTTATAGTTAATTACCCATCAACGTAAACTAAGTATCCGAACGCAGCGAAGTGAAGTTGGCGCGAGACGCGAGGAACTAAAGTTCTGGAAAGAGGATGTCATTGCATTGACCGTAAGCGAGCAGACGAGTTGCACTATTGTCATGCAAAACAATTAATGTAACATTTTACCATCCAACAATAATTGGCACTCTTGATTCTGATAATAAATACGCGAAGTTTACCTCAAGGTGAGTGTTCAAACTTATTACGTGTTATGTTTAGTGGTGATATTGGTGAGTAGCTTTGTACTTTGTACCTAACGGCCAAATACTCAGCTGTCTTGTAATTAATCTGTTTTGCTTTTATTTTTTCTCATTGTAGTTGGTTGGGTCACATATTGATCATCTTTTAAATCATATTCATAAACCCACACAACTACCCACATTATATTTTTTTACCAAAAATATCATCATGACTGTTACATTTTATAATCACCTACGGCTATGTAAGAATTGTATAGATATTTACCGCTTTTGTAATAATATGCTGTCATCTAACTAGAACATTCTTATTGTTATACAAATTTACTAAAACGTAAACAAAGTTGATGTGCGTGATAATGGCGGAACCACTCTTTTTATTATTAGTGTTAAATTATAATTATAACAACTATTATCTGCATAAAACCAAAAGTACTATAATTAGTAATAATTAGTGCTAAACATTTTATTGTCATCTCCTTTAATGTACATATTATTATCATTTTCATTCCTACCTACATAACCATTGTATTATTATCACTGTTTGACTGCCTCATCTTCGATCACTATTTCATGCTGTTAGTTACCATTGCGCTTTTGCATTGAGGATGGGATGTCGCAGTCAAACAGGGAATGTGGACTTTTCCTAAGACGTCTGCAAATGAATTTCAGGTCCCTACCCAGGCTTCAAGTCGGCTTCACATCAGCGCGTGCGTTGGCCTACCCCAACGCACTGTTAGCTGCCTACTCCGTGTCGCCGCGCTACGTGACCTACTACCTACTCTGCACCACCTCTTCCCGGGACCTAGCTCCGAGTGGAAACTGTACTGCACATCGCCGGACGCCTCTAACGCTAAGGCCAGTGGTACACTATCTTGTGGCTACGCAACGTACTTCGGACCGCGAGTGACAACCCTGACCCTGAGGTCTAATAATTTTTGTTAACCTTCTGTTGGTTTTTCCTTTACTACCCTCTAGCTACCTGGTAGGTAGGTAAACTAGCAAGAAGCGTTACAAGTGAATTTCAATCAAAATTATATGAGATGTTACATGCCTGTCCCCGCTATTTGTCCATAAACGTGCATCCAATCTGGCTCTTCCACTCAAACTTATTTTCAATCACTCTATCGATACATCCAAATTCCCCACAGAGTGGCAAATCTCGTGGTACCTATTTTAAGAAGGCAGAACCCAGCGATACTTCTAATTAGTGCCCCATATCTCTTCTTTCTATCTTTGCAAAGCTGTTTGAAGCGTTGGTTTGTCCTGTACTGTCTTCGCATACTAATGCGCAATTGGCCTCTGAACAGCACGGCTTCCGAGCTCGTAAATCAACTTCCACTAATTTGGTTCACTACATTAACGACATTGCTAAATCTCTAGATTTCCGTGTACAGGTTGATTCTATTTACACAGATTTCAGCAGTGCTTTTGATAAAGTTAATCACAATATACTTTTAATGAAGCTGGAAAATTTTGGAACAGCCGGTCAACTGCTCAGGGGGTTCGCTTTCTACCTGACGGGGCTTAAGCAGAGAGTGGTTATGAGAGGATACAAATCACTGTTCTACTCTTCCACTTTCGGAGTACGACAAGGATCGCACCTGGGGCCGATCTTATCTCTCATATTTGTAAATGACATTGCTTCCACAGTACGACACAGCAAATGTGCCATGTTTGCAGGTGATTTAAAACTATACAAAGAAATTAAAACGGACTTGGACGATCACTTCTTCAGAAGGATCTGGATTCGATATATGGTGTCGGTTAAACATGATGACGCTTGACGTAAGTAAGTGCTACATGACGTTTACGCGTAACAAGAATATAGTACATTCGTCTTATAGATTAAATGAAGTTTCTCTGCAAAATGTTGGCACCATCCATGACTTAGGAGTCCAGCTCGACGGCAAACTTTCGTTTATTAACCACATCGACCTAATCGTATCAAAAGTTTCGGTCCATATCGACCCTCAAACTTCTTTTCAGCACGCTTGTTAGAAGTGTACTGGATTACGCATCTCCGGCATGGAATCCTACATATCACGTTCATGTCAATAGAATAGAACGTATACAGAAGGTCTTCACCAGGTATCTGCGCTTCAGATGTTCTATTTGCGATCGAGACACTGGTTATCCTCAAATACTCAACCATTTCAATATGATATCTCTGGAACAACGTAGAAGTCTCTCCGATCAGATATTTCTTTACAAAATTATCCATAATCGGTCCAATGTTCCAGAGCTATTATCTGAATTTAATATCGCTGTACCTAGGCGCACTTTAACTAGAGCTGTACGCAGAACAGATATACTTGCTGTGTCCTCATGAAGAACAAACCTTGGTCGCAGCGCCCCTATGAACCGATTTATGACTAATTATAATAAAATCCACAATACTCGTAGCAGTCACATCGACATCTTTGCCGACACTTTTAACAAATTCCGTAAAAAACTTATGATCCCCAACCATTCATCATAACATTTTGATCAGCTTATCAATTGTTTATAAGTAAATCAGATGTTGTATTTTCTTAATATGTCATCCTAGGATAAAGTAGCTCTTATTTATATATAATAAGAACAAAAATTATGTTTAGTTTATTTTAAATCACTAAGAAAAGTTCTCTTGTATGTATTTTTTACTTATGTTTAAGCTGTGTACTTCTTTAAGTGACAAATTCTCCATTCTAATAGATATAATTATAAGTTCTTTTATGTAATATGTATTAGTGAATAAGTCGTTGGAGTTCCTAAAATAAAATAACAATAAACAAAGGATACATAAACACATCATAATGTTATACCTATACAGTTGTGTGACAGTCACAAGTGCTCTTACAAAGTCTTACAATATAATTTCTAATGGCACAATACCAACCAGTGGACAAAGCATTCGCACTGGGGTCGTTTTGGCGGCTTATTCGGCTTAGGACAGATTCTGGTTTGGGCAGATTCTTGTTTCGGCAGATTCTTTTTTAGGCAGATTCAGAAGTATCATGACCAACATAAACCATATAATTTATGTTTATTATATTTAAAGTCAATTTCAAACTAAAAACTTTATTAAAAGAATTTAGCAAAGGTAACAAAATTAAAACAAAGAAAACTTAACCTCCGCAAATACGAAACACTGCTTAGTGAATGTCAACTTATTTTTTTAGCGTTGCCAAACGTTGAAGACATTCTAATATCGTGATTATACATTTATTTATTTTTATAGTTTTCATGTTCCGTCTGTTACTTATGCAAGACTTTTCAAATTTTTCTAAATTTCTATCCTGCACTATGGCATCTTTTTTTAATAATTGAATAAAATGATAAGTCAACGGTTTGTGAGGCAATTTCGAAGCCATCCTTCAATTGAGTTCGTGGTCCTTACGTTTTCACGATAACAGCTAAATGTCTTGCTTGTAATTTTATTAAACCACTGCTTGACAAAATAACTGCCAAACTTTGACAATTCGTCGCAATCCGTAGCTATCTCGCGAATAGCCAATTAATCAAATAACCCTCAGGGATTAGTCGTGGATGTAAAAGTGCGAGCTGTGTGTACAACCGTGTGATTTTTGAACCACCGACTGTTTTAGTGTAACCAATTAATTTACTATTTTTCCAAATGGCGTGAGAAAAATGATAAAAGCAGCCTGTAATTTCAACTTCAGGGTATATTGCTTGAATTTGTGCCAATTCATAATCACACTTGTAATGCTGGTCTCTCAGTACCTTAAACATCCTTGCATAGGTATCTTGCGCATTATTGGAAGCAACATATATACCAAGGGTACGAAATATACATATTCGTCTTCATTCGACATGTTAACGTGTAGCGTAAATAGCTGATAGAACGGAGTGGGAATAATTTTAAAAGTACCATCTACACTATATTTTCGGAATTTCTTCAAATTCTGTTTCGCCAAAGTAGTACCAAAAAATACAATTTTATCTTCGGTAACTCCATAATCATAAATAAAAATATTTTTCTAGGTCTAGAGTACAGGTGTGCTTAGATTCCATTACAATATTATTCGCAGCATTCAAAGTTAGTGAAGTATTGCATTCTAGCTTATTGTGGCACATCCAATTGGTCGTCCCGTTCTTTTTCTTCACGGGAAAGTTGTAACGATACCTACCGTGAAGTACAACGGGCTTTCCCTTTTTGCTTTTAATAATCTACAAATCTCCTTCACCACTAGGACCAGGCAAATCCATTGTGTTCGAGACAAACCTAAATATTAATTTGAAAATATTCACTCAACTCACAAGAATAACAACAAGTCACCAATCACAACAAGGAAATCATTATGATTTATACAAAAGAGAGTGAATATCTAATAATGTACTTGTGAACCAAAGAGTTTACATTTAAAGGACCTACAGACTATGATTTCAATGGCCTAACTGTATTATCCGTAACATCAATTTCGTGTCTAGGCCTGATCTTTTTAAACCATTAGTTATACCTCCCACAGAATCTGATCTCCTAGTACTTTTGTAAATGTTATTAGGCAAATCATTATAATAATTATATTATGTGAGTGGTGAAATCATGCCGGATTGGTTCACACGACTTGATATTCATCTGAACTGACAAGACTAACCGTGTCCGCCATCTGACGAGGATTTATCAGATTATTTAAGACTAGAGAGACCACATGATATCGCTCCGGATCTGACCATATCTGGCATCAGAACAGGTCGTGTGTAGGATCTATTATCAGAAACAAATAGTTTTCCAATCAATGCACACTTTTGTATATAATAATCCTTACATAAAACTTCTGTACATGACTGTAAAATATCTGTCGTATCAAGAATCTGCCTAAAAAAGAATCTTCCGTAACAAGAATCTGCCCAAACCAGAATCTGTCCTAAAGCGAATAATCCGTTTTGGCAACCAGTGATTGTCCGACACGTCTCATTTAAAATTACTCGTATATCACGGAATAGCCAATGTAGTGGCGTACCAGATCATCTTTTCAGTTGTTACTGCTATGTAGTCTTCGAAATCTTTTCATATCGCCGATGCACCCATATTAATTATCGATATTGTTTTGGCCACTGGGTGGTAGCCGCTTTTATTACCGCCATGATGTGGAAATGCCCTTAGTGATTTAAATTTTCTTATTGATACCGAGGTATTTTGTAACTGGCACCCACTGCATGAAATATAAAGTTACGAGTAGCTGTTCTCCTGAGGTGATGGAATACGCACATCTACTTTTTGAGGAATACGTTTGAGATTTTGAATGAGAATGTTAGCAACATTTTAATTGGAAAACGCTATAGTTTGATATCAATCTCCCCAAAATATTACAAATTGGTTTTTCTATATGTACTGAAAGCGAGGTATCTTTTGTTTACTGGTAGATCGTAAACCCAGCACACCACCCTGAGATAGATCATTCCTTTGGGCGGGCACCTACTTTTATATTACAAAATGTTTTTTTTTTAAATCATTACTGAGCAGATGATGAAAAGTTTAGAAGTATAGCTCCTTGTTAGAAACATTATTATTCTCAACTAG
The DNA here is from genome assembly GCA_949775005.1 of Orthosia gothica. Classification (NCBI taxonomy): domain Eukaryota; kingdom Metazoa; phylum Arthropoda; class Insecta; order Lepidoptera; family Noctuidae; genus Orthosia; species Orthosia gothica. The sequence continues at coordinate 13,527,224 of OX459044.1, forward strand.
CTACTACCAGCGGCTTCTCCCGCGTGTATATCGAAAATTATCCCACCGAGGGAACATATTCCCGTGATTAAAAAGTATCCTATGTGCTATTCCAGACTATAATTTATCTCTGTGCCAAATATCATCCAGATCCGTCCAGCCGTTTGAGCGTGAAGAAGTAACAAACACACACACTCACAAACTTTCACCTTTATAATATAACTGTGATAACTATGATTCATGATAGTGTGATTTGTTTCTTAAGGTTAAGGACTTGAATGCAGAAAAACTTCTCTGGCATAAATGCATCTTGCCCTGCTCCGTTGAGAGTAGTGGATTAATCTGACGCTCTAACAATAGTCTTTCCATAGTAAGTGTAGTAGAGAACGGCAGGCTCATTACGTATCTTTTGCAAGAGCAAAACGATAACGATCAAACGCTTTATGTCATAAAAGTCGAAATTACCTGCAGTGTAGGTATGGTAGGTCCTACACAATCGTTTGCTAATCGCTCGCTGTTGGTCAAATGCACTTATTTAAAAAAAAACGCCAACGACTCTAAAACTTTTGTATTGAAGAGCAATTATTGCGAAAAAATCGCTATCGTTTTGCTCTTGCAAAAGAAACGTAATAAGCCTGCCGTTATAGGATGTAAAAAAGGGTCGTTGCAATGGTTTTGGTTTGGTTATAGCAACAACCTTTGATCTCGTCCAAAGGTAGGATGGCTGATACTGGTTATAAAGGTAGAGTACTAGTCTTCTACTTTGTGGGAACGGCTACTGAGTAAAATTCTCTTTCAAAAATCATTTTAATTTGTAAAAAAAATAACAACAAAACGATATCGATATTTGTCTACTTACAAACAAAGTACAAAGTTAAGGACTTCGTTCCACAAAGATCATAATGACATTATGGGAGCGAAGAGCGTTGTCAGTGCAAGCTAACATGGCCTGCAAGTTTGCAGTTTTGCACGTTGCTCTAGGGAACATAAATTCACTATTTTCGTGGGTCGTTTTACTTGTCTTTTTCGTTGCTTTACTCCTGCATCCTGTGCGCTAATAACACGCCCCTCGCGTTCAGGTTGCCGGTGGATTGCTTTGGACTGTGGTGCATCGAGAGAGTTTGAGAAGGTACATGCGGCCATTTGCAGTGGGTCTTTGGGATCCATAAGTATTCTGAGCGCAATCATAAGCAGACTAGATTGTTCATAATATAAAACGTCTCTGTATGACGCATGCTGCCACATGTTATTTATTTAAGCTCTTAATGTTTTTTCCTTTTGTTTTTTTTTATTTTTATTCAAACTAAATAAATTATACAAATATTAAAAGACTTTATTATATTGAATTGCAGCCCATTAATAGTTTTGACTTCAAGTGAAGAACCTGCAAAAAATACGATTTATTAGAAATTGGCGTGCAATAAGAGTGCTCTTTACAAATAGATTAGCGGGCCCAGGTTGGTCGCTGCAGAGACAATCTGCTAAAATGGTGTATCCTTGACCCATCCCAAACATGGTACCAGTGTGGAGCCCCTTCACAGGATATGCATCACCTCCTTTCCTACCTGGCACCGTCCACGATTGAACGAGGTCAACGATAGAGCGGTCCAGTGGCTATGGAAAAAGTGTCATGAAAGCGATGGCGCAGTCGAAATGCCTGAATGTAAGTCTGAGGCCAAACGAACCAAATGTTTTTGAGTTGAGAGTCGCATAAAATGAGTCGTTGAATTTACGCTGGATTCGGTTTCATACTAAAGTTCTGTTTGTACCATACCACACGGCGACGCAAAATGAGTGAAATATTCTAGAAGAATGTAAATTACGCGACTCAAAAAACGTTCGTTTGCACTCACCTTTAGGAATTGGTCACGTGACTTTTAGATAGCGCTTGCCACTGGCGCAGGCCACATAGAAATGGCGTCGGGCGCGTACATGGCACGGGCGGCTTCTTATTCCATTCAAATTTCATACAAAGCGCAATTTGAAAAGGCGCGAGCCCCAAAATGGCGCGTCATAACCACGTCCGAGCAACGACGTACCCGGTGTCCTAAATTGCGCTATATTTCCATGCATTTTGTATGAAATTTGAATGGAATAGGATACCGCCCGTGTCAGGCCCGCGCCCAACGCCATTTCTATGTGGCCTGCGCCTAAGAAGGTTAGCCCATTTATCGAGGAAGGCTATATAATATCACGCTACAAACAACAGGATCAATGAAATATGTTTTAAAAATGGAGCAAATGTATTCCTTTTGAGAGCTTCCGTTGCGCGCCCCGCGTTGCGTAATCAGTTAAAGTTAGGCAACAATAATATATGTAGGGTAGGGTAGGTGTAGGTAGGTAGGCAGGGTACCTACCCTGCCTACCTACCTACACCTACCATTTTTCATAACTTTTTTTTCATAACTACCTAGTTATGAAGGGTAGGGTCGTATAGGTAGGTTTAGGTAGGGTAAGAGGGTAGGTTAGATGGCTAGGTTAGGTATATAGGTAGGGTATTTGGGTAGATATGTAGCTAGATGACGGGAGCGAAGCCGCGGGGAAACAGCCGGGAATGACATTTCAAAAATATATGGGACTGGTGCTGCTGTGTATCCAATTGCTATCGGCACTGCAGCGGCGCTTTGAATGATACTTTAAATTCTGGTCGGACAAAATTTGAGTACAATCGACACGTCATAGATTATGAAGAAGACCAAATATATTATGAATTTGATTTCTCCAGATATCAAATATTACCGCACACAAAACTAGGGAATCATTTAATTTTATAGATGTGTAAAGCAAAGAGATGACACAACATACAATCCTATACATAGTATGTAGTAAAATTTTATAGTAGCATTTGTATAGTACTAAAATTTTACTGACCATATTTGATCCATCTGTTCTATAAAGCAAGCGGCTACCAGCGAGCCTCTCTCGCATCCGGCATCTACTTCTTTTAGAACTTGGTCGTTAACTGAAAATTAATAAAATAAAAATCGCGATAAAAATTTAAAATTTGCACCCGTATATCTGAAAGCCTGATGAGAATGATAAAACTATGAAGCTTATATGCCAAGGACGGTTATCACCAAAGCCAGCACTTTGTTTAAAAAACAGCGGAGTTTGTTACGTGATTCATGTCGGTATTCCGTCTATCTTGCTCGCACACATAAAATTGACATGAAACTTTGAGTAGGTATAGCTTGATGTTAATAAATCATTCTTAGGGCAGTTACGCACTGCATCCGATCCGAATTGTTGCAAAGTAGCCGTAGTACTTCTTGTAGGGAAGCTTACGCACTAAATCCAAACTATCCGTAAAACTTCAGCACATTTTCAATTCGGATTAATCACACCACACAACCACCCTCACACTCATACTCACGCACTTACTGGTGACACACGTACAAGCGCGATCTAAGGCCTTAGTGCGAGTTTTTACTCACGTTCAATCGCGTTAAGGTAAACATTAATTTGTATTGAAACTGGATAAGCGCCGTCTGGTGATGGTAAGGAGAAACCTCTTTTTGTATACATTTTGACATAAGATATCGTTTACGTTGTCACGAGTGAGTACGTTAAAAACTCGCACTAAGGCCTCTGGCCTCTTTCTATGCATAACGCTCATTCATTTAAAGAGCTGTTTGTATAATTTTAAATCGCCCTTTTATTTTAATTTTTAGTCTTGCATGTTTACATTGTCTACATTTCAATTGCATAAAATAATGATAAGTGGAAGCTCGGAGTCTCCAAATACAAGCAATTCCTTACTTAAAAGGTGATCTCCGATGATATGTATCGAAATGCCCTTTGTTATTGATATAATTTTTTTTTTTGTCCTCGGATCTCAAATCACGGACTCGGATGGCATGTAGTGCGTCACCGCCCTAAATCTTCTACTGATCCTTAAGTTAGTTTCTATGATTGTTTGACCGTGTTTGCAAAGAGTGATTAGTGTTACAGGGTTAGCCAGGAAGGCAACCGGCAGATCGAACAGCGCAACCAGGATAGAATATTTTTCATAGAACTTTTATTTTTAATTCACCAGGTCATAAATTTTATTTTAAAGTAGATTTTGTACCTGATTCACACCGTCTTGCTATGAGTTCTATATTGGTGTACGCGACATCTTTCTTCACAATCCTTCTAACGTTATTTAGACCGGGGAACAAAACATATTTTCCTTTTTCATTGAGCTGTAATTAAGAAAGTACTATCATTATACTGTAGGTAAATAGATACAAAGAAACTTATGTACGAGTCTCTTCTTTGAAAATAATGCATTGTGAACCTAAGAATAATGCCATTACAGCCATTTTTCGAATAATAGAAAGTAGTTTCATATTTATTGAAAAACAAACACAAAAAAGGAAAACTCCGAAACTTAGTTTCCTTCTACGGAATTATTTTTTAACTTTCGTAAAAGCAGAGTTAGACCAAATTAAAAAAATACTCGCAAATCCGGCCTTTTCGAAGCAGCAAGCCCAGAAACAAGGTGCAACCAACGTCACATTTTCTAAATCCGAAGCTTCTTGTATTTCATCGTCTGTGACACCGTGCTCCTTCGCACACTCGCTAAACATAATCCCAAGATCCAGAGTGCTGGCTGATCCACCATCTTCATCTACCTTTGAACATAAAATAATTCAAACTGATATGATCTGAACCGCAAAAGAAAAGTCTGTAAAAGTTGCACTTTGAGAGCTTTAAAAATAACCTAATTATTATTCACCCAGCGTTACTTGATTAGTTTTCAGAGAAAATAACTAAAACTAGGTACGTAAAGAATTTTCTAGCTTTAAAATGTCATAATCATATCATCGTGGATGGCCATATCCGAAACTATGAAGAATAGTGAAAAACACTAAAAGGAGTAATAATATTGATAAAAAATTAAACTGCATCGTGGATTTTTTTTAAATCAACATTCCTAGTCAGGAATCGAACCGATTATCTATCAAAAAAATTTATGACATCGTTTTCATGATACGAGTCTTTGTAGATTTTCTACAAAAACAAAAGTATTTTGTAACAAATTAGGTCTTCTCTCAAGTATTTCATATGAAATTAATTCCCAAAATTGTATTCTTATTAGCAACACTATCGAATGGTTTAATAATACAGTATGTGTTTTTTTTTTCAAAATCAACATGTTCGATTTATTCATATTTCAAAAATCCAGTGATGCAGTTCCAGTTTTACCAAAATCGGCCTCCTTTGAGTTTTTTTTGCTATTCCTCATAGTTTCGGCTTTGGCCATCACCACCCACTTGAAAAACTCACTCTGTATAAACTGACAAAATGATGTCAAGAGGGTAACAGGAATACTTTTCTACACAACACCAAACTTGAATTAAAGGAAGGTAGGTACTCACACATATGGCTTTGAGACATGGTCGCTTACATTGGGCCTCATCTTAAGCTTGCAGTCACCCAAAGGGCAATGGAGAAGGCTATGCTCGGAGTTTCCTTGCGTGATCAAATCAGAAATGTAGAGTAGTAGTAGTCTGAAGAATTGCCAAACTAAAGTGGCAGTGGGCAGAACACATTGCTCGCAGAACGGATGGCCGATGAGGCAGAAAGGTTGTGGAGTGGCGACTGCGAACCGGAAGTCGTTGCGTTGGAAGGCCTCCCACCAGGTGGACCGATGACCTGGTGAAGGATACGGAGATCCACTGGATGCGAGACGCACGGGACCGATCAATATGGCGACGCTTGGGGGTGGCCTATGTCCAGCAGTGGACGTCTTTCGGCTTATATAATATTATGAGGTACTCACATAAACGCTGGCTGTCCTCACAGCCACGGCACACATAACGAGACAAAAACTCGTAAACATGATATCCTTTACAGTTCCATCATCCTAATCCCACAAAAATTCTACTATACCTACTCTGAACACCAACTTCACACATTGTTATGTAAATACCCTAAACAATAGTAATTGTACGTGATGTAAGTAATTGCATCACGTTCAATTACATTGTTTTTATAAGGAAATAAGGCCTGCAGTCCATCAAAGCGAGATCTGACTGCAGGAGAGATGTGTTATAAACAACCTTTCGAATTCAAAGAATTTCGTTATTTATATATTTTGTCTCAGCTCGAATCAGTAGATGAAATTGAGCATAGAGGAGAAGAGATGACTCATATTGGTAGAGGTATCAAAACGGAGATTTGAAACAGCCGAATTCAAGCTCACTACCCACTAAGGCATTAAATAATGTTATCTAAGAGGCAGTGTGCCTGAATTCTTTGGTATTGCATCTGATAAAACCCAACATTGTTGCGCCCTTTTTTACCATGCTGCTGTAATGAGAGATAAAGCTCAATTTGGATACAGGAATCATGCCCAAGCCCCTAATTTCTGTTACAACGGCGGTTGTCACATTGTTTATGTGGAAACCTATCGCGGCCACTTTTCTCTTTCGTGTAAAACGAATATGCTGACATTTTGAGGCATAAGGGTTAATTTGTTGACGCAACACCATGCATAAACCCGGTTCAGGTCAGCCTGTGACAAGTCGGCGTCATCTACAGAGCTAATTAGTTGCGGTATTTTCAGGTCATCTGCAAAAAGGGAGCATTGACAATGGTGGATTTCAGTCACGATGTCGTTAACAAAGAGTAAGAATAGTATTGGGCCCAGATGGAACCCATGCGGTACTCCAGATGAGGCTATGTATTTTTTTGACTCGTGTTCAGCCAAAACCACCACCCACCTAGTTTTCGAGGTATGATTTAAACCAACTCAGCATCGATCCACAAATACCACACTGACTTTGCAGTTTATTAATAAGAAGTTTGTGAACCACATAGTCAAAGCCGCTAGCAAAATCAGTATAGACCGAGTCATACTGCTGGTTCCCATCGATTCCGTCCATGATAGGCGTGAGGTATCCAACAAGATTGGTCAAAACGGATTTGTTTTCCTGAAAGCCGTGCTGTTCCATCCGTATCAGGGAATTAGTATGCCTTTTTAAAACTGGACAGACGATAATTTCAAACAACTTTGAAAAGCATGACAATATTGAAATAAGTCTATAATTTCTCAAGTTTTTATTGTCTCCTTTCTTTAGGACCGTAACTATCCGAGCCCGCTTCTACTAAACAGGGAACGTGCCGCTTATGAGAGATTTGTTGAAGATTACTTTTAACAACCACCAACGCTGGCTACTCAGCTCCGCTCTAGGTAGGTCTCATCTCTGATCTCTAATGCATACAGATTTGATGTATATACCCTAGCAGCTAAGCTTCTCCTCTCCGCTTCGCATATCGCTGCATCAATGGAACCCTTGCCTAAAACACAGTACGACGAGTGACGTCCAATTTTAAATGCTCAATTTGATAGCGTTTGATTATGTGTGCATTGTAAAATCAGCCAGCATTTTTTTGTGAGGTTATGTATTTTTACATGACATCATCAGGTTTATACAAATCACACTATATTATTACAGCGGCTATTAACTTTGCATGAAAGCGCAACATAATAATAATAACACAATAGGTGGACCTATGACCTGGTTAAGGTTGCGGAAAGGCGTTGGATGCGAGGCCTATGTCCAGCAGTGGACGACTTTCGGCTGAAATGATGATGATGCTAAAGGGATTGATTACGTGACATTTCGATAGCGCTTGATTATCCCATAAATTTTTCCATTCGCTATCACGACAATTTCGTTGATAGAATTTTGCTTGTCTAGACCGTCAGGATAAGCTATTGTTAAAACAATATTCTCTTCTAATTGCTTCTCTTCTAAGGCCAAATTCTAATTCTAATTCCACCGCCAACGATCAGCGAGTAAAGCTAGAAACTAAAAACGAATTGGCGAGCAGCGAGTAGCGATTGTGTAGTTCTGATAGTTTTGTCGCTCGGCTATAAGCAAGTTTTCTTGTGCGACGGGCGATTAATCACACTACTCGCTCGGGGCAGCTGCACTATAGGTAGAAATGACGGCTGGCTGGTCTCTCAGTGTTAGTTCTGACTGCCAAGCGAGTAAGCGAGCAACGCTGAGTGAGTATCGCTGAGTTAGTATAACTTTAATAGCTCTTGTCGTTGCGACAAATTTGTGGAGAGAGAGTAAAGTAGAGCCGGTAGTCTGAACAGCCAGTGATCAACTATTTGCGTCCCTTTTATTAATATGGGATCTTATAATATATTTTTTGTACCTTTTTTCAGCGAGAAAATAGTCGATAGGTAATCGCTTACTCGTTGGAGGTGGGACATGTGCCTTATGGATCATCTGATAGGTTGATTGTGGCTTTTGCGAGACTTATCTATTTCTGTAATACAAATTCAATTTATTTTAGGTAGTAAGTTAAATGTTAGTGATTGGTAAAAAAAAAGTCGTAACAACATCGTCACATCTCACCGATAAAAAAATATATTTATTACATTTTCAAATTTGCCGAAAAATTAGAAAAAAATATCCAAATTTTTATTTCCTATCTGTTTGTTTAAAATAACATATTTTTTTCGCATATTAATTATTTATACAATCGTTTTTTTTTCAATAATTACAAAGATTCGAGAAATATTTTTATTTTTTTCCGCTGCGTATTGATAGAGGTACCTTTTACATAGCTTTTAACTTTTGCTGGATGACCTGTAAAAGTAAACATCATGCATTATTTACCGTGCATTGTAGTTTTCGTGTATCAATTCTTAGAATACTCTAATCATAGTTTTTTTGTAAACCACTTTTATGGTGGCATGTTATTACTGAGCCAAAACTACGGGATCGTTTGCAGACCTTCCAATGTGACTCTGCGAGTGCAAAGTCCTACTTCTTTACTGGCTATAGCACGCAGCAAAACGGTGTCTATACATTATCGTAAGGAAAATATCAGAAAAATATCTGCCAAAACATAAAAAATTAAATCTACTGAGGTGAAAAGAAAAAAATGTGTAATTTTTAATGCGTATTTTTTACTCACGCTTTTTCATCCTCCAGTTTAAACTGTTTCACAAAGCAATCTGCCACCATAGCACCCCTCTCGCAACCGGCTTCCCCATCGCTTACTTCCTTGTCTTTTACTGAAATAAAGGAAAGTTCAGAGAATGTATTCGTAAATACCTCTAATTTTCATACTTAGCAACGTCGCAATATCTTCTCAATGGCATTCCATTTCAAAAACTTCTCAAAATATAGGAAAACTAGAGGTGTTTTGACAGATAGCAGATGCGATACAAATGCAATCGTTTCTTGAAAATTCGTAAATTGCCCATCTGATAAAACACACTTAATTTAATCAAAGGCTAATCAAAATCTCTCAGTTGTGAATCTGCTGTTGTAAACAGCATTCGTTGGTAATTTTTAACTCTGACTTTCTAAAAAGGAGGAGACTTCGTCGTTTATGAACCAATTTTGATGATTCTATTTTTGTTAGAAAGGAGATATAAGGGTGGTACCATGATAAGGAAACTAGAATCTGATGATGGAATCCTAGAAAAATCGAGGGCACTCCTCAAATATTATAGGCATACATATAGCGATTTTGGTATCTTCATCAATAATGCAATCATTTGCATTCAGAATCATTTGTTGAAGTGGAACTGATGAAAAAGATCATAATGGTCACTGGAACTCCAAAATAAAACAAAGTATCCGTGTTTGGGCTTATTGGCATCGTCATGAGATGTACTTTGTCGGTTTGATTTTTTGTTAAAAAGTTTTTGTCTTTTATGTATTCGCCAAAAGACTCTTTTTTTTGTTTAGTGTGTTGGCCTATGTTTTGTACTACTACAAGGAAAACGCCTCTCCTTGTTTTAGAGTTCCGTACCCAAAGGGTAAAAATGGAACCCTATTACTAAGACTCCACGATCCGTCTGTCTGTCACCAGGCTGTATCACATGAACCCTGATAGCTAGGCAGTTGCAATTTTCACAGATGATTTATTTCTTTTGCCGCTATTACAACACACTAGAAACAGAATAAAATAAATATTTAAGTGTATATATTATAATAGTCCAATTAAAGAAACGTAATTTTTATGCCGTTTTTTGCGATAATGGTACGGAACCCTTTGTGCGCGAGTCCGACTCGCACTTGGCCAGTTTTTTTAAACCCTTTTGTTTTTTGCGGTCTCTGACCTCATTTGTCCCTCTAGATGATGTTTATAACTTAATAAATATTAAGTATAATACCTGACTCGCATGCCTTTGCAATATTTTCTAGATATGTATACGCTTCATTATTCTTCACAATATTTCTAAAGAATGTAAGTCCGTGGTTCAGATCGTATTGTCCTTTGTCGTCAATCTGTAATAGAGAAAATACAATTAAATGCAAAACACAGATAGAGCGGATACGGGTCAGTTTAGTTAAGTAAAAGGAAATAACCCACACATTACTCAAGGTAGCAACGAAGGTACACGCTTTACATTATGCGTGATACTCAGGCAGGCAACTCAACAGTGATAGGCAGGCAACTCTACAACTTAATAATACTGTTTATTCCTCAATACTAAATATCATAACATAATGTGTACAAAACATAGAATGCAACTCAAACAAACAATACTACAAACATGGATAGATTCAGAGAAAGAAATATAGAAATAAAGAAAACATTTATTGCCACTAAGAAATGTTACAACATAAACAAAACATAAGATAGTTTTAAAGCACAATATTTCCACTATGTTAAAAGGAGCGGGCTAAGCCGATGCTCACCAGTGTGCAGCATGGCTACTACGCTGGTCAACGATGATTTCCAGCCCACCCCCTCAAGAACAGAGAGAGAACATGAAGGCTTCTGAGACAAATCTAAGTAAAGAGCATCACATATAGTAAAACTACATACAAATCCAGCTTTTTTGAAGGAGCAGCTCCATAGACAAAGATGAACAATCGTCACGTCCCTAGTTTTTGTAACAGCTCGCATTTCGGCTACTTTGACTCCGTGTTCCTTAGCACACTCGAGCATGATGTCAATAACATCCTCCATGTTAGCAGGTCCATCTTCATCTGCCTTTGAATATAATAACAATTGTTATTAAAGACCGAGAAAACAAGTCAATGGATACTTTATAGCACAAGATAGCAGCTACAAAAACAATCAATACATAGTAAAATAAACTAGGTGGTGTAATATTTCGTTTGTCATCATTATAATACTCTATAACATAGGTAGTAACATTAAAAGAAAAAAGAAAAAAACCGGCCAAGTGCGAGTCGGACTCGCGCACTAAGGGTTCCGTACCATTTTCGTAAAAAACTGCACAAAAATAACGTTTGTTGTATGGGAGCCCCCCTTAAATATTTATTTTATTTTGTTTTTAGTATTTGTTGTTGTAGCGGCAACAGATATACATCATCTGTGAAAATTTCAACTGTCTAGCTATCATGGTTCATGAGATACAGCCTGGTGACAGACAGACAGACAGACAGACAGACAGACAGACAGACAGACAGACGGACCGCGGAGTCTCAGTAATAGGGTTCCGTTTTCACCCTTTGGGTACGGAACCCTAAAAAAATAGACGCAAAAAAGCCCAAAAAAGATTTTAAATAAGATTAAACAATACTCACATAAACGCTAGAGAGATAGCATGAATTTCAACCTCGCGCACAAAATAGTTCGTGCTGTCAACTAGGGGAACCTTAAGCTCGAAGTCACAGCACCCAAAACTAGACAAGTAAACAGACATGTTGTAATTTTCAGTTAATGCACTCCTGATTCTTCGGCGCTTGAACTGCAAATTCTCCGGATATCAACTTCACACCTTGTTATATAAATACACTTTAATATAGTAATTGGACGATACGTATACCATGAAGGTAGCAATTATTATAATAATATAGAATTTTGACCACATGCAAATTCTGCCAACACTGTTCGGTACTTTTCATGAATAAGCCTAAAAAATATTTTGGTTTCCGGTTTTGTATCCGCTAAATAACGCGAGTTACCCATCTAGATATTCGGCAATCAGGTACATCAATGGCTAAAAATTCAATCGCTCACTCTGAGTGACTAATAATAGTCTGTTAAAAATGTTACGACTTTGCAATGAGAGTGGAAGGTGAAGTTGGGGCTTATAAAACTCTTCGAAGTACCTATTTTTTTAATGTTTATTAAATGTGTAGTGTGTGATACATGCCATAAACGAGACACAAAAATGTACACAAATGTGGCACAAAGGTAAGTAATTATTATCCGGTCAAGTGCAATTGGGAACTTTAGTTCCCCGCCCCCTCGCACATGAATGTATAATTATTCATTCGTTGTTTAGCTTAAAACTAAGAAAAACTTAAGTTCATTATAAATTTCAAATATTTTCTAGGTAATGATAAACAAATATTGTATTTGTAGTAAAAGATTAATGTTAGAGTTATGGTGAAAATCCCACGGAATTAAAGAAAATATTTTATTAAAAACCATTATCATCAGCATAACCTTAGCCTAATATTCTCAGTAAAGGTAAATAAGGAAATAACACAACAACTTGTTAAAAACCAGAGAGCGGTATTTTAAAACATACTTACAAGACCAATTTTCTTAAAGTAGCAGCCATCCAAACATGGATTCGTATCTGCTTCGTTATTATATAAGGTCTCATATTCTTCCCTTGTATATCCATAATCATTTAAACACTCGTCTCTAAGGTGGCCAAATACATCATCAACCGCATCTCCAATAACCTTTAACATAATACAAGAACACATGGTAGTGACTACGTCTATATCATTAGCAATCACAAGAAATATCTGAACAAATATAATATTATGATAGAGGTAAAATTATGTCTGAAAGTACCGATTAATTCCAGCCTGTAACGGTCCCACCGCATGGCAAAAGACTCTTCTCATACAGAGAAGGCATGAGCATTAATTATTCACTACGCCTGCTCAAGACGAGTTGGCAATTTCAAACTTATATTAACTATAAGTGCAGGTTTTCTCACGATGTTTACCTTTACCGATGTCAACGAAGATCAAGATAAACTTAGAAAGTATATGGGTCAGGATTTGAACCCAGAACCTCAAGCACGAGAGCCGGAATCTTAGCTACTGGGCAACCACGACATTTTGTAAAAACAGTTTTTCTAAGAACTGATTGAATTTCGACAGTTATTTAACTGTTATAAAAGATTTATACATGAATGCACGATTTCTGTTGGAAAGGCGACGGGAGTGAAACCGCGGGATGAAATTAGTGACGATTAAATGGTACTTACATAAACCTTGCTCAAACACACGGCCACAATACACAAAACAAGACAAGGACACTTAGGCATTTTGTAGTTCAGAATTTTGCACACCTGATGCTCGGAAGCCGCAACAGTATCTGAAAAATAATGCTTTTTATATAAAATATAAAGCATTAAGCGTAGTTTAGTGAGACATTAAAATAATAACGTCGCATCCAATTACCATACCCAAACTATAGTAATTGGATGCGACGTAATTATTTTAATGTCTCACTAAACTACGGTTAATGCAATTTTTTTTAAGATTTACGTCATTTATTTTATCAAATTATCATACTAGTCTAAAATGGGATTGGGTGGGTCATATTAATATATGCAGAATGTTCAAAGACAGTCTGTCAGTCTGACAGATGGGCTAGAGTCGTCACACAGTGCAGCAGTGGGAGCTAGACCCAGAAGGCGGGTGTCGTCGCCGAGGGGTTCTTTTTAGTTGAGTTAGAAGCGTTTGCGGTAGATTGGACAGAGAAGGCAACTATCAAGAATAAAAAAACTACTTTTTATTTTGAAATCTCAGTTGGGACAATAAAGTTTAAAATAAAAAAAACTTAAAAAAAAATCATACATATTGTTGGTATGAGCAGTTCTCCGTGAAGAAGCTGGTGACAGTGGCCGCTACTGTGTGGTGGACTACCTGTTTGGTTGCAATCTAATCAATAGAAAAAAGTACGTGTAATTAAATGTAATTACTATCAACACAAACTAAAAGAAGAACGTAAAAAACATCATTTGTAAATGCTGTTCAAATTCAAACTATATGCCATCCAGCCATGTCCATGCGTGGACGCATTTAGTTTTAAATTTGACATAAGCACGCCTATGAAGTATCATAGCGTTCCCTCTATCTGGCAGAATCTTGATACTCCGAAATTTATTTGGCATAACACACTTGGCATAATCTTCTTTAAACGAATATTCTTAAGGCATTTTTTTTTTTTAATTATAATTATTGTTTGGCCGAATGTTTCTATGTCCGAATTTACAATGGCTTACTTTTAAGATGGCAGAATTTTATTTGGCATAATTTCACTTAGCATATTATGAAGATGGCATGAATTCATTTGGAATAATATTAATAGGCATTTCTATAAAATAGCATTTTTAACCTTAAATTAAAATACTCGTGTGTTGCCCATGGTTCACCCGCCTAGTTCACCTAGGTGGACTATACGCAATTATGTTTGCCCATAGTTCACCAGAATAACCTGAAAAGTCAATATGTTGCGTTACAAAAGTTAATGACAGAAACGAACCGCTGCAAAACCGACTCCACGTAGTCTTGTCTGCCCTACCCCTAGAGTGTTATTTAAGCCCTCGTAGACGCGTAGGGGCGAAGCGGCCTGCGAGCTGAGGAGCAGGTGGTTTAATAACGGTGAGCATTTAAACCATCTGCGACGATAAGCCTGCGTGGGACCGCCGGCGCCCCGCAGCGCCGGAGCCGTGATAGAAACAATGCCTGCTGTATGCTGCATGCTCACTTGCATGTTGCATGCTTGGTGCATGCTCACTTGCATGCTTGGTGCATGCTCACTTGCATGCTTGGTGCATGCTCACTTGCATGCTTGCTTGGATGTTGCATGCTTGCAGCATGCATGGTGTATGCTTGTTTGAATGCTGCATGTTTGCTGCATGCATGGTGTATGCTTTTTTGCATGCTGCATGCTTGCTGCATGCATGGTGTATGCTTGTGTGAATATTGCATGTTTGCTGCTTGCATGATTTATGCTTGTTTGAATATTGCAGGCTTGCTGCTTGCATGGTGTATGCTTGTTTACAGATTTTCATGCTTCATGCAGCGAATTAAAACACAAAAAAAATGTGTTCAATCAATCTTTTAGTATAGTAAAAAATACAAAATTACTCTATGTATTATCTGTAACGTGATAGATGAGTATTTCAATTAATATAGATATGAAATGTATGCCGAAAGACGATTCTGACTTTGAACTTTCTGCGATATGATGGTTCTGCCTTATAATGACTATCGATATGAAATTTATGCCTAAAGATGATTCTTACTTACAAAATTATGAGTTTGAATGTATGATAAATGAGTGAATGCCAAACGATTTTCTGCGAAATGATGTTTATGCTGTCCGTTGTTATGCATAATAATATTAGGACATAAAAAGTTCTGCTATAAAAGGTAGAACCATTTTATTGATAATCAGATTATTATGTTTTATGTTAAGATGAAAAAAAGCTATATTTACTGATACATAATTCGATTCATTTGTGAACTTTAATTGATCGGCTATTGTAAGCGTCCATGAAGTATTGCATTTGATTTTCTAAGTTTGCCTTTTAATAATTATGATACTGGGATAATTATGATACTAGATATGTTAGTAAGGTTATATATTGAAAAAAAAAAGTTATATTGGATAAAGTAGGCTATATACAGGTCGAGTTTTTTAAGCGTGGATGGCCAAATCCGAAACTATGAGGAATAGCGAAAAACACTCAAAGGAGTCACGAGGCCGATTTGATGAAAACTAAAACTGCATCATTAGACTTATGAAAAATCAATATGTCTATCCTGGAATCGAAACGGCGTCTTTTGAAAAAAATACGCATGCTGTATTATTATTTATATTCGATAATGTCGCTAATAAGGATCAAATTCTGGGAATTTTAATCATACGTCAAACTTGATTAAAATAATTAAAAACACATCTTTATATTATTTCAATAGTTTTTAGCATACTGCCTACAGATATTGGGCATTTTTCAATATTTTTGGGCATTATGAATAATGCCGTATTAATCACCTGCAGCCTAATTGTGTAAATTCAATATTTAGGCTGCTGGTCCATAACAAACACATTTAGAAAGAAAAAGTTATACAAAACGTAACAGATAAATTTATTACATAAAACAATGCAATATATTGAGCATAAATAAAATACTGATGTGTTGTTAAATCGTAAAAAAGTCGATTGTAATATGAAATCGAATTGTTAACACTTTAGGACATCACTATACTCGGAATTTTAATTCGATTCCAGATTTGATAATTTCAGTGTTGCAACGTTATGACAAGTACTAAATAGTGACGTTGCGAAATTATTCGATATGGAAATGGAATATTTCTGGATCGATTCTTCTCGTTTATAATTTTACTCTCGTAAACTAAGTATATCAGGCAATTAAATATTTCTGAACCGATAATTTAGTTTCGACGATTAATTAACGATCTGAGACTTTTCTTTTATAATTGTGTGTGAAATAAATAAAAAAATGTGATCATGAAGGAACATGACAAATAAAACAGATAGATGTATTATGTGTTACCGACCTCCGACCTTGGATATACCAGCTTGACTTAATTCTACAATACGTATAGTTCATCTTTTATTTTGAATGTTAATCTTCTAATATATTCATAATTAAGTATTCCGAATGATTAAAACCTCTTAGGACAACATCCGCTTGTCATCTTTCGGTGTATCAAATAAATAATAATGTTAATTATTACGCATGATTCTTTGATAAATATTACTGGTAATAATTGTTATTTAATATTAGTAATTTTATTATGTAATTCAATTTGATTATTACATTAATAGAAGTTTATTGGAATAATATTAAAAGCGGATGTGTTAGGCAGTTTGAATTGTTGGCAGTGTCCGCCATTGTTGATACTACGAATTGTAAGACGAACGCTAGTCAGATTGTTTTTTGTAAATAACTGAGAATAAACACTTTGTAAATTATACGAGTGCCGTTTCTGTTCTGTGACCAGCCTATCCTGACCACTGGTTCACATTCAGAAGTGGGATAATAAAATCTGGCCCTTATATTGGTGGCGTTCGCGCCAAAAAAAAAGAAGACTCCAAAAAAAAATAGATTTTTTTTCTTCTTCAATCTAATCTCGATGAAAGCAATAGAAGATACCTTCGACGCAAAAGGCACCGTGTTACCCAAACCGATGCTGAAATCATTCCGAAGTTCCAGGCGATCTAGCCGTATGAAAAATCAAGCAACGTCAATGGTTGGTTGCACGTCGACGTCGACAAATCAGGCGACGTCTATGTTTGGAACTTAAAAGACCGCCAGTTCATCATGCAAATTCGTCTTCGCGGATCCGCTCGAGATTGCAAGTGCAAGCTAGCAACGTGAACAAGTAAAAGCAAGCAACCCCAGGACAACATGTAACATGGAAGAGAAGGGGAAATATTTCGCCTGATTCAAAGGAAAACGAGCGACTGCCGAAGAAATACTACAACTGCAGAAGTCAAGGGCACGAGGCAAAAGACTGCAGGCTTCCATGCTGCGAGGTGTGTCATCGTCCAGGTCACAATACCGCAGGATACTGGTTTGCAGCCAGCTCTTCACAGTAGCAACCACAAAAGGTTAGTAACATACCTGCTATTGATTTGTTTATGACACTACTATATTGCTCCAACCAAGACATTAAAAATTAACTAGTATGGAGGATTTAATAAGGCGTTTTTGAAAACATAAAGAAAAGGAAAAAAATAAACAATAACAATTGAGGAACCAATCTTTAATCATTAATTTTAACTACAGGAGATATAGACACAATTATTTTAAAAACTTATTGAAATCTAGGCTTGCCTTTAAGAAATTAATCAAATACTTAATTATTACAATACAATAAATACTTGATTGTACACCAAAATTGTAAAACAGCAATTTAAAATATATATCTGATTTTATGGGTACAATGGTATAATCTTATAGCAATATCTTCCAGACAATGAGACAATCTAATAATGGACCGAACAAACACAAAACTTGGTAAAATTGCAAAAATTGTTACGTGTTGTTTTATTACAATCTAGGCTTGATAAAAGGAATTTATCAAGTTCTGAACTATTATTGTGGAATATTTCTTATCAAAACTTGGATGGTCATAAGTCATAGTCATAGGTCATAGTCTTATTGCTGATCATCCAGACAACCAGAGGACTTTATATGGACTGCACTAACTTAAAACCACTTTTCTTTTCCTCTATTAATTACATTATTCTGACACTAAACACTGACACAAATGGAAAAAGATCTTCCACATATTTGGCTGATTGGGAAACCCGTATGCCTTGAGGTTCACAAGTTTATGAGCTTTTGCATTCAGTTACTGTATTAGGTATAGTTGTTTAGTTTCAAATCCCAATGGAATACACCATTGTTTACTTTTCATGTTGTTTCCAATGAGCAGATACATTGCGTTGCATTGTAATTCATGGTTTCCTTCTTTACGAACAAGCAATGAGCCTGCCAGTTAATTATACATTATCTTGGATCTAAAACAAAGAATTTTGCATTTTAAAAACATTGTCACATTGTTTAATGGATTGAATAACGTTTTTTAAAAAGATAAAGCTTGATAGTTGATGTTGACTCACTATGTTTTGTAGGATAGTCATTTTGTCTTTTCGTGTATTTTTCTAGATTCATTGATCAAAACAAAACAACAAAATTTAATAATGACAACTTTGACAACAAATATGACATTGACTAGACATTGACATCGTTGTCGCGTTCCAGGCCCAAGTTGCGGATTTATTGGTAATATGTCAAACATAAACTAGCGAAAGGGCCAGCGTTATGCGTGATAAGTGTGCGTAGAACAGAAACAAAATCCGTATAATTCTTAAGATTACAGTCATTTCGCTGTTTTTAAAATGAACAGAATGCATTCATTATACTAGGGTAGCCAGAAATAATACCATTAAGCCATTTAGGTATTAATTTAATGTGGCAAGTGAGTAATTTTTCAATGATCTTCTATCAAGAAACCCAAAAAGAACAGAATATGTGAGAAATTGTCAGTGAATTCGTGATTTAACATGGGTTTCGGAAAATTGGCATAAGGTGTTGCCATACCGGTCCGTACCTATATGAATTAAATCTGAAATCCGTACAAGAGAAACATAAATCCGTGCAAAAATTACATACACAATCAGGTATATAAAAAAAAAAAAAACTTATTTTTTTATGTATTATTTCATTGACAACATTAGAATCAAAACAAGGTTTAATTGCGCAACAAAGCAAAGAATTAAATTTGTCATTCATTCAATTTTTAAAACAAAACAGAGCTTAATTTAATTATCTCTTTCATTCATTAATGCAATCTAATACTCTATGCACTACTGCAATCAACGTCAACCGTGTGACATGCATGCCATCTTTGTCAGTCTCTTAGATGAAACATGAAACGGCAATTCCCCGTCATAGTTAACCTCTTACGTTCTTTCTTTTTTTTTAATACAATTCTTTTATGGATGTGGAAAGTCAACAAAATATAGATATATCGATGCATCGATGTTTTTGTTAATCTGGTGTGTTGCATTTTAAAAATAGTAGATACGTGTTTTAAAGTATTATTGGAAATCCGAACACATATCCGTACGCAATACTCTAAATTCCGTACGTGTATGGACAAATCCGTACATAATAAGGCATCACCGGACTCAAACAGATTGCTTTGAAATATCCTGTCAATTTAAAATATCATAGTGTACGTAATACCTCGATCATGGGGTCCTAGTGTTATTTAAATTTGCATTGTAACCCATTCTGGTAAAATTAAACTGTAAAAACAAAACAAACTAATAAAACAAATCTGTTTAAGAAAAAAAAAAAACAATTTACGAACGGAGTTTAAACCCTTTTACTTACCAGTCGCTGTACTAGTGATGGGTCGTTAACGGTTTTTCCCTAAATGAAACGTTAATTTAACTTCGTCAAATAGTTAATTTATAAACGGTTAACGTTAATATCGTTGACAGGAGATCAACGGTTGATTCAAGTAGTTCGTTGTTTGAACGCCCATTGCTACACTGGCACTGTACATACCATTTATCACTTGGGACGGACCCAACCACGTTCGATGTACGTTTAGTAAAATAGACCGACAGAAAACTAGTTACGGCGGCAACGATTCTGTCTATGAGATGAGGCATCTATGGACTAGTGGGATAAATCATCCCACTAGTCCCATCATGGGACTGGGCCAATGGGACTATTGGGACAGACCCATATGCTAGATATAGAAATAAGATAATGCAATCGATTGCTACAGTTATTAAATAAATTTAGACACTTGTTTGCAGAAAATAATAAAGTATTAGGATGTACGGAAGTGTTGGAGAATGTAGATGCATATTCCGAGAACAACCGAGCAACCTGTTTACTGCAAACTTTATCGCCTTTCCTACCTAGCTTGATGACATCATGCTTCCAAACATTTCAGTAGACTCAAATTGTTGGGCAACGTCCTTCAACTTTTCTTAGAAGCTAATTTAAAACAGAATTAGAATATAAATCAGTTTTTAAAAAAAGCGGAATTATTTGGGACACGAGATCAACGCCAAAATCCGTTGCGTAGCTGGTTAAAAAATAAAAACCCGTAATGTTCATGAAATCCGTAAATGTTTTGATTTGAGATTTAGGCAATCGTAGACTCTCTGAAACAGTTCAGAATTCATTTCGTAGGTATTCCAGAGACTGAACAAATTGTGCCGCGTTTTGAATTTTATTAAAGTATTCGAATAAATTAGTAGAATAATTAAAATTACAGCTGTGTAAAGTTGAACAGTAATTTAACCAGCGTGAGTTAACAGTAAATTAAGCTGCGTGAGTTAACAGAAATTAAAGCTGTGTGAGTAAACAATAATTAAAGCTGTGTCAGTTTGGAGAAAATAAAGCTGTGTGAGTTAGGCTAAATTAAAACTGTGTGAGTCAGGAGAAAATAAAGCTGTGTGAGTTAGGATAAGTTAAAGCTGTGTGAGTTAGCATAAATCAAAGCTGTGTGAGTTAGGTTAAAATAAAGCTGTGTGAGTTAGGATAAATTAAAGCTGTGTGAGTTAGGAAAAAAACAAAGCTGTGTGAGTCAACAGTAATTAAATCTGTGTGACTTAACAGTCATTAAAGCTGTGTGACTTAACAGTCATTGAATCTGTGTGACTTAACAGTCATTAGAGCGGTGTGACTTAACAGTCATTAAAGCTGCGTTATTTAACAGTTATTAAAGCTGTGTGACTTAACAGTAATTAAATCTGTGTGACTTAACAGTCATTAAAGCTGTGTGACTTATCAGTAATTAAATCTGTGTGACTTAACAGTCATTAAAGCTGTGTGTTTAGGAGTAATAAATGATGTGCGGAAAAGTAAACTATATTCATACAATACGAGACTGATATGAAATAAAAGCTACTATATCACAATAGAAATTTATAAAAAAAAAAACACGATTTATTAAATACTAGCGTTTCACATCTACCACAATTTTTTTTTGTCGTTTCCCTGTTCCGCTTAGTGGCCTTATAGAAATAAACAATTTTGACTTTGACCACATCTGTTATTTACATGAACAAATGTACTGCCCATAATGTTTTCTATTCCAGACGCCAAATACCAGCGACAGACCGGCGCTAGTGGAGGTGCTGATCGCCGTGGGTCACGGCAAGCGCAGGATGGCCGAGTGTTACCGACCTCCGACCTTGGATATACCAGCTTGACTTAATTCTACAATACGTATAGTTCATCTTTTATTTTGAATGTTAATCTTCTAATATATTCATAATTAAGTATTCCGAATGATTAAAACCTCTTAGGACAACATCCGCTTGTCATCTTTCGGTGTATCAAATAAATAATAATGTTAATTATTACGCATGATTCTTTGATAAATATTACTGGTAATAATTGTTATTTAATATTAGTAATTTTATTATGTAATTCAATTTGATTATTACATTAATAGAAGTTTATTGGAATAATATTAAAAGCGGATGTGTTAGGCAGTTTGAATTGTTGGCAGTGTCCGCCATTGTTGATACTACGAATTGTAAGACGAACGCTAGTCAGATTGTTTTTTGTAAATAACTGAGAATAAACACTTTGTAAATTATACGAGTGCCGTTTCTGTTCTGTGACCAGCCTATCCTGACCACTGGTTCACATATGGTAATAATTTATTTTATAAATTGTCGCCGTCATCGCTATCGCTATCGCTGTCACTTTCTGTAACATTTATTATAAACTAGCTGACCCGGCAAACTTTGTTTTGCCATAAAAACACTGAACATTTATCTACCCTACCTACCCTACCTTACACTACCTACCCTACCCTACCCTACTCGACCCTACACTACCCTACCCTACACTACACTACCCTACCCTACACTACCCTACCCTACCCTACACTACCCTACCCTACACTACCTTACCCTACACTACCCTACCCTACATTACCCTACCCTACACTACCCTACCCTACACTACCCTACACTACCCTACCCTACACTACCCTACCCTACACTACCCTACCCTACACTACCCTACCCTACACTACACTACCCTACCCTACACTACCCTACCCTACACTACCCTACCCTACACTACCCTACCCTACACTACCCTACCCTACACTACCCTACCCTACACTACCCTACCCTACACTACCCTACCCTACACTACCCTACCCTACACTACCCTATCCTACACTACCCTACCCTACACTACCCTACCCTACACTACCCTACCCTACACTACCCTACCCTACACTACCCTACCCTACACTACCCTACCCTACACTACCCTACCCTACACTACCCTACCTTAAACTACCCTACCCTACACTACCCTACCCTACACTACCCTACCCTACACTACCCTACCCTACCCTACCCTACCCTCTACCCTACACAAAGCAAAAATAGCATATACAATAGCAATAAATTACAAATTGACTACGTTTTAGTTTAGAAAACTTTTGTATGGGAAAAAGAAAAGGGCTGTTTTTATTTTTTCCCGGCAATTATTAGAATTTTTCTCCCCGTAAAAACCATCTTTGAACTTCAACGAACATTAAAAAAAAAGAATTGGCCAAATTGGTCCAGGCGTTGTTGAGTTATGCGCTTACCAACACATTTTGCGATTCATTTTTATATTATAGAAGATGTGTCTGTGATATTGTCAATTAACATATCTAGCCTACTCATTTTTTCCTCTTCTTTGACAACATGGGATACGCATTTAGACCATTTGGTAACCGTAATTTTTTGAATGCCTTCCTGAAATAAATTTCTCACGTCTGTCAATTTGAAGGTTTTATTATTTTGAGCTACATGCCCCTTTACCTGCGCCCATATCAATTCGATAGGGTTTAGCTTGCAATGGTAAGGGGGCAGTCTTAAAACCGTGATCCCATGTTGTGCTGCCATTTCGTCTACAGCGTACTTATTAAAAGACTCGTTATGTGGAATCAGTTCTAAAAGCGTAGCTTTAACCATATCTGGTTCGTAATGAATATTTTTATTTAAAAGCCAATCTCGAATGGCAGCTTTTTTCCAGCAGCTGGGGCTATAGCTCTACAAATTCAGACGGCCAAGCTGTTGAGGATTGGGCAGAAGCTCACGATTTGACCTTAATCCATGACCCTAAACAACCAGCGTCATTCAATAGCGGAAGATGGAAGCGCGGGTACAATCCGGACCTAATATTTGCTAGTGCAAGTATCAGCACCCAGACCAAAAAGACTATATGTCGCCCAATCCCCCGAACGCAACATAGGCCGATCATCTGCACTGTCCAGTCCTTCGTTCGCCCTGTGTCCATGCCATTCAAACGCCGACTCAACTACCTCAAAGCTGACTGGGAACAATTCTCTAAGTCTGTGGACAAAGAGCTACATAACATCCAGCCTTCCCCACAAAATTACGATCGAACGCGCCGAATCTGATGACCTACGCGCTGGTGGAATCCGTATCAGCATTTTGCTGGAATGCGGGCCGTGTGGCGCGGATAGGAGCGCAAGGCTGCATACGGTATCAAACAAAGATTTATAAAATGCGATGACTGTGGCGCGTGTGGCTGCTGCAGTGCGTCTAGGTGCTCGTTCACCTAAAATGGTTGACCATCAATATAACTTAGTGTGGTATTCATTCCACATTTTTGAGTCTACTTACGTTTTATAACACTATACAAACCACACCTTCATATCTTTTGAAATTGTATCAACACATGTTACTTACTTTTATGTATTCTTTGATACTTTTTGCATCTGAAAAGCATACTTTTAGTTATCTCTGATTGTTTTTATATCTACAACTTTAATCATATTGCTAATTTGTAAATTCTTGGAATATTTTATACTGTGACATTTTCATCTGATCTGACATCTGTCTGTCTATTTAATTTTCTTAAGCCATAGAGATAACATAGGTTCCATAGACTAGGCCTTCCTTAAGCTAGTTGTTCATTATAATAAGGGCAGCGGCAGACTGCCCCTCTCTGTAAAACCGTTTTCTATTCGTTCTGGTCTTGATTTCTTAATTGAGATTTTAATTTGAAATTAAAAAGAGATGACAGAACGAGGAAAAAACGGGCGTCAGCTTTTTGGGAGTTGGGTTCTGGCGGTGAATGCCGAAAGACGATTTTATTTACCTAGAATTATCTTATCTGCAAACAAGTCTGTATTATAACCAGTTGGTGTATAAGTATTTAATCACTGA
This sequence comes from Orthosia gothica, assembly GCA_949775005.1. Classification (NCBI taxonomy): domain Eukaryota; kingdom Metazoa; phylum Arthropoda; class Insecta; order Lepidoptera; family Noctuidae; genus Orthosia; species Orthosia gothica. The sequence goes on from OX459044.1 coordinate 13,551,893, forward strand.
AATGCTTTAATTTAAATATATTGTGTGTGGTTCCCTAAAGAGAGCATTAATTAATGGATCTTTACCCTCAATGGACATCTCTTTGCATCAAAGGGTTCACTGTTTGGCGTATTGAGCCATAGTCCGGCCTCCACACCTCTTGCTGCCTACTTACTTACCCGATTGCCTGTTCTATCCGTTCTGCTTCCGTCCTGCTTCCACTATACTGCCTTCCTGCCCGATTACCTGCTTATCTGGCTACCAACCGTCTGCTTGACCGTCGTGGTGCCTGCTCACCTGTCTTTCACGAGCATACCACAACGAAGAATTACGAAGTATTACTGTCCTTCCTAGTGCCTGCCTAGCTGACGACCTTTAAAACAAGCCTCGTCGTTCGAAGCCGGCCCTTTAGTTTTAATACTCAATATCCTTTTTCTAAGTTTTTTTCTTCTAATAACTCTTTCATTTTATGAACGTGGCTTACGTTAAGCTCAGACGAGCATAACGATGCAGACGCAGGTGACGTTACAGTAACAAGACCCTTCCGTACCTTGGCTTTTGGTCTTTTGTTTTTTGTAGATACTTGATCCCTGTAATATGCAGGTTTTCAGCTGCACCCAGTTAAGGTGAATGTGAACCTAGACGCACCACAGAAGCCGCACCCGCCGCAATAATCGCATTTTCTTCTGGTCTCGCGCAATCCGCAACGTACACGTCGAACGCGTTTACAGTTTACAGAAGTGGACACGCTTCGTATCCACTTCTGTAAACCTCATTATATCAACACGGATACGGATGACGTCACCGCGCCGCCCGCACCGCACTCGACGCATGCATCGAACGCGCCGAATTTGATGAAGCCATCCGCACGCACTGGTGGAATCCATATACCTACAGAATTTTACTGAAAAGCGGGTCGTGCGGCGCGTATAGGTGCGCGATGTTGCATACGATTTCATATAAAGATTTTTTAAATGCGATGACTGCGGTGCTTGCGGCTCCTGCGGCGCGTCTAGGTGCGCGTTCACCTTTGACTCCAACATAGTTTGGAAAAGGCTAGGCAGATGATGACTCATTGTATAGCTACGTTTTTATACGTGATTGACCATTTTATGTAAATATTCATTATAAATTAGAAATTTCTAGCTACCTATATAATTTAAATCATCATTCATCATTTCAGCCGAAAGACGCCCACTGCTGGACATAGGCCTCCCCCAGGCGTCGCCACGTTGACTGATCCCGTGCGTCTCACATCCAGCGCCTTCCCGCAACCTTAACCAGGTCATCGGTCTACCTAGTGGGAGGCCTTCCAACGTATCGTCTTCCGGTTCGCGGTCGCCATTCTAGAACTTTTCGGCCCCATCGGCCATCCGTTCTGCGAGCAATGTGCCCTGCCTACTGCCACTTAAGTTTGGCAATTCTTCATGCTATGTCGGTAATTTTGGTTCTCCTGCGGATATCATCATTTCTGACGTGATCACGCAAGGAAATTCCGAGCATAGCCCTCTCCATTGCCTTTTGGGTGACTTTAAGATTTCTGATAAGGCCCATTGTGAGTGACCACGTCTCGGTCCCATAGGTGATCACTGGCAACACACACTGGTCTTAGACTTTTGTCTTGAGACACTGCGGTAAATTGGACGAGAAGATACCACGCAACTGCCCGAACGCCGCCCAGCCGAGTCGGATTCGATGGTACCAACCCAACCAACTGGACCGTTTCCGTTCCGTTTCGTCCCAGGTAGACATAATAGTCTACAACTTCGAGTTTAGAGTCTCCGATCTTGATAGGAGTGGGCATTCACCATGACCTTGGTTTTGTCCATGTTCATTTTAAGACCCACTCTTTCGGAAGCTCTACTGAGGTCATCGAGCATTTTACTGAGGCTCTCCATGTTCTCAGCCATGACCACTATGTCGTCAGCAAACCGAAGGTGAGTGATGTACTCGCCATTAACGTTGATGCCAAGCCCCTTCCAGTCCAGAACCTTGAAGACATCCTCCAGCGCAGCAGTGTACAGTTTCGGAGAAATGACGTCTCCCTGTCTCACGCCGCGCTGAAGAAGGATTGGTTTCGAGGTCTGATTCAGAAGACGGACTGACATGGTCGCCACCATATTATTGTACAAATACTTCAACACCTCAATGTACCGGTAGTCGATCTGGCACCGTTGGAGAGTCTGCACTACAGCCCAAGTCTCGATCGAATTAAAGGCTTTCTCGTAATCCACAAACGCTAAACAGAGAGGCAGGTTATACTCTTCGGTCACTGCCTCTCCTTGAATTGCTTCATAAACCGACAATACGAATAAAGCTCAATTATGTACAGTTTTTTTTTTACGAATTTTTTTGGGTGGTGGCTTTAAGGTTACGAAAACTTTACGATATTTTTTTAAATCAATTATTCAAAATTGGCACATGGGAGTTCTACTCGTGCATTTGTAATGAACTATTAGGTAGAAATATCCAATAAAAAGCCGATGTCACTATTTTGGGTCTATAAAATACTGTGGGGCGTTTGCAAGGCCAAATAGCATACGATTAAATTCGTAATGGCCATCCGGTGTGACAAACCCAGGTTTGTCTGCTTCTTGGATTGGTATTTGGTAATAACCTGAAGCATGGTCCAAAGTATTGTAATATTTATTATCAGAGAGGACAGATGTCCTCTCATGCCACTGATTGACGATCAACTAGATAGTTGATCGTCAATCAGTGGCATGGAATAGTTTTCAATCAATCAATCAATCATTTATTTTGTAAAACATAGATAAGGTTACAGTTGGTATTCAAAATAATGTGCACCATGTTTTGCCAATATCTAGCGTACAAAATTAACATAAGCAAGCAACAATAAATAATATAATACAATTAAGGTGGCATGTCAATATGTAACATTAAAAAAATAAATCAATTCCAAATATGTCAGTTAGGTACACAGGTCATTACAATTTCAGATAAATAAACACATTCATACATAATCAATAAATAAAATCATAGCTGTTTAACTGGCAAGTCGGAATCGTCATACCTCTGTTTGTCAGTAGTGAACTCAGTGACGGAGTAGTAACATCTATCTACAAGGAATTTAAACAAAGACCTCTTAAATGATCCCAGACACTCTTTATTTCTAATAGCTGTCGGTATACTGTTATAAATTTTTGGGGCCATACCTAGCACACTTTTGCCGAAAAATGCGGTTTTATGAGAGGTAACCTGAATGGTATTCTGATAGCGGCAGTCACGGACAGTTTTTTATTCAGTGCACGATAATCGATACATAAGCGAAGTTCGCCGGACTTCTTTCTAACGACGACAATAGGACTCGCATAATATGACGTTGATGGTCTTACGATATTATTTTACAGCAATTCGGAATTCCTTTGCCTTTTCGCTAAACGACAAACGATATTGGATAGGTCCAACTTCGAGAAAGAGGTTAACCGTCGAATCCGACTCGGCTGGGCGGCGTTCGGGAAGTTGCGTGGTATCTTCTCGTCCAATTTACCGCAGTGTCTCAAGACAAAAGTCTATGACCAGTGTGTGTTGCCAGTGATCACCTATGGGACCGAGACGTGGTCGCTCACAATGGGCCTTATCAGAAAGCTTAAAGTCACCCAAAAGGCAATTGAGAGGGCTATGCTCGGAATTTCCTTGCGTGATCACGTCAGAAATGATGATATCCGCAGGAGAACCAAAGTTACCGACATAGCCCGAAGAATTGCCAAACTTAAGTGGCAGTGGGCAGGGCACATTGCTCGCAGAACGGATGGCCGATGGGGTCGAAAAGTTCTGGAATGGCGACCGCGAACTGGAAGACGATACGTTGGAAGGCCTCCCACTAGGTGGACCGATGACCTGGTTAAGGTTGCGGGAAGGCGCTGGATGCGAGACGCACGGGATCGGTCAATGTGGCGACGCCTGGGGGAGGCCTATGTCCAGCAGTGGACGTCTTTCGGCTGAAATGATGATGATGATGAACATTTTTATTTGCGTTCTTAATTGTTTGTCCAGTGGCCATTTCTTTTGAAATACAATGTAAATTTACAATAAATAGGTTTTTAGAGGGAAGTGCAATTGTTTTGCTTAATGAGTATCTATTAATAAAACCTACTAATAAAGCTATTATTTTATGTTGTTCAAAGTTGCTATCATTAAATTGAAACAAAAGTAAAAGTAACTTTTTTATCCAAAAGTGACTTCAGTGACAGTGGTTCCTAATTATATGACCACAACTGTATATACCCTAGCAGCCAAGCTTCTTCTCTCCACTTCGCATATCTCCGCTTCAATGGAACCCGTGCCTAAAACACAGTACAACGAGTGACGTCCAATTTTAAATGCTCAATTTGATAGCGTTTGATTAAGTGTGCATTGTAAAATCTGCCATATTTTTTTTGTAAGTCTGGGTATTTTTACATGAAATCATCAGGTTTATACAAATCACACTAGATTATTACAGCCGCTATTAACTTTGCATTGAAAGCGATGAGTCTCTAGATAAGTGTCATTCAATGTTAGCGAAGGCGATGATTGAAATGTCTTGTGACATTGTTAGCTTATTGACTTGTGTGTGTGAACTTGACTTGTTAGCGATTGGGAGGCCTCCCACTAAGGTGGACCTATGACCTGTTAAGGTTGTGGGAACGCGCTGGATGCGAGGCCTATGTCCAGCTGTGGACGACTTTCGTCTGAAATGATGATGATGCTTAAGGGATTGATTACGTGACATTTCGATAGCGCTTGATAATCCCATACATTTTTCCAATCGCTATCACAACAATTTCGTTGATAGAATTTCCCTTGTCTAGAACCCTAGGATAAGCTCTTGTTAATACAATATTCTCTTCTAAGGCACTTGTCCCACCGCCAACGATCAGCTAGTAGTGAGTAAAACTACAAACTAAAAAGTGTTAGCGAGCAGCGAGTAGCGAGTGTGTAGTTGCGATAGTTTTGTCACTCGGCGATAAGCGAGTGTTCTTGTGCGACGGGCGATTAGTCACACCAATCGCTCGGGGCGGCTGCACTATTGGTATAAATGACCGCTGGTTGATCTCTCGGCGTAAGTTCTGACTACCAAGCGAGTAAAGAGAGCAATAAGAGCAACGCTGAGCGAGTATCGCTGAGCTTGTATAACTTTAATAGCTCTTGTCGCTGCGACAAATTAGTGGTGAGAGAGTACTCGCCGGTAGTGTGAACAGCCAGTGATCAACTATTATTATGTGCGTCTTTTTATTGACATGGGATCTTATAAAGTCTTTTGTACGTTTTTTCAGCGAGAAAATAGTCGACAGGTAATCGCTTACTCGTCTGCGGTGCGACAAGTGCCTTAGTCGTGGTCATGGATCGTATGACAGGTTGGTTTTGGCTTTTGCGAGACTTATCTATCTCTCTCTATAATACAAATACAATTTATTTTAGTTAGTAAGTTAAATGTTAGTGATGGTAGACAAAAAGTCGTAACAATATCGTCAATATCGCCGTTAAAAGTTTATTAATTAAAATTACAAAAAAATATCCAAATGTTTATTTCCTATCTGTTTGTTTAAAATTAATTTGTTTCGCATATTAATTATTTATCCAATCGCTTTTTTTTCAACACTTACAAAGATTCGAGAAAGGCATTTTTTTTCTGCTGCATATTGATAGAATTACCTACTTAGCTTTAACGTTTGCTGGATGACCTGTAAAAATAAAAATCATGCATTATTTACTGTGCATTGTAGTTTTCGTGTATCAATTATTAGTATACTCCAATCATTGTTTTTTTGTAAACCATTTTATGGTGGAATGTTATTACTGAGCCAAAACTACGGGATCGTTTGTAAACCTTCCAATCTTATTCTGCCAGTGCAAAGTCCTACTTTTTTACAGACTATAGCACGCAGAAAAATGGTCTCTATACATCATATCGTAAGAAGCATATCAGAAAAATATCTGCCAAAATATAAAAAAATAAATATACTAAGGTGAAAAGAAAAAGGTGTAATTTTTAATGCATATTTTTTACTCACGCTTTTACATCATCCAGTTTAAACTGTTCCACAAAGCAATGTGACACCATGGCACCCCTCTCGCAACCGGCTTCCCCATCGCTTACTTCCTTGTCTTTTACTGAAATAAAGGAAAGTTCAGAGAATGTATTCGTAAATACCTCTAATTTTCATACTTAGCAACGTCGCAATATCTTCTCAATGACATTCCATTTCAAAAACTTCTCAAAATATAGGAAAACTAGAGGTGTTTTGACAGATAGCAGATGCAATACAAATGCGATCGTTTCTTGAAAATTCGTAAATTGCCCATCTGATGAAACACACTTAATTTAATCAAAGGCTAATCAAAATCTCTCAGTTGTGAATCTGCTGTTGTAAACAGCATTCGTTGGTCATTTTTAGGGTTCCGTACCCAAAGGGTAAAAACGGGACCCTATTACTAAGACTCCGCGGTCCGTCTGTTTGTCTGTCTGTCTATCACCAGGCTGTATCTCATGAACCGCGACAGCTAGACAGTTGAAAATTTCACAGATGATGTATGTCTGTTGCCGCTATAACAACAAATACTAAAAACAGAATAAAGTGAATATTTAAAGGGGGCTCCCATATAACAAACGTGATATTTTGCCGTTTTTTTGCGATAATGGTACGGAACCCTTTGCGCGCGAGTCCGACTCGCACTTGGCCAGTTTTTTAACTCTGACTTCCCAAAAAGGAGGAGACTTCGTCGTTTATGAACCGATTTTGATGATTCTATTTTTGTTGGATAGGAGATATAAGGGTGGTACCATGATAAGGAAACCAGGATCTGATAATGGAATCCTGGAAAAATCGAGGGTACTCCTCAAATATTATAGGCACACATATAGCGATTTTGGTATTTTCATCAATAATGCAATCATTTGCACTCAGAATCATTTGTTGAAGTGGAACTGATGAAGAAGACCATAATGGCCCCTGGAACTCCGAAATAAAATAATGTATCCTAGTCGCGTTTGGGCTTATTGGAATCGTCATGAGATGTACTTTGTTGGTTTGATTTTTTGTTAAAAAGTTTTTGTCATTTATGTATTCGCCAAAAGACTCTATATATTTTTTCAATATTTTTTTTGTTAAGTGTGTTGGCCTATGTTTTGTACTACTACTGGGAAAACGCCTCTCCTTGTTTTAGAGTTCAGTACATAAAGGGTAAAAACGGAACCCTATTACTAAGACTCCACGATCCGTCTGTCTGTCTCCAGGCTGTATCTCATGAACCCTGATAGCTAGACAGTTGAAATTTTCACAGATGATGTATTTCTTTTGCCGCTATAACAGCATATAAAAACAGAATAAAATAAATATTTAAGTGTATATATTATAATAGTTCAATACAACAAACGTAATTTTTTATGCCGTTTTTTGCGATAATGGTACGGAACCCTTGGTGGCGAGTCTGACTCGCACTTGGCCAGTTTTTTTAAACCCTTCTGTTTTTTGCGTTCTCTGACCTCATTTGTACCTGTAGATGATGTTTATAACTTAATGAATATTAAGTATAATACCTGACTCGCATGCCTTTGCAATATTTTCTAGATAAGTATACTCTTTATCATCCTTCACAATATTTCTAATGAATGTAAGTCCGTGGTTCAGATCGTATTGTCCTTTGTCGTCGAGCTGTAATAGAGCAAATACAATTAAGTGCAAAACACAGATAGAGCGGGTGATGGTCAGTTTAGTTTAAAAATAAAAGGAAATAACCCACACATTACTCAAGGTAGCAAGGAAGGTACACCGCTACCCATTATACATGATCCTCAGGCAGGCAACTCAACAGTGATAGGCAGACCACTCTACAATTTAATAATACTATTTATTCGTCAACACTAAATATAACATAACATAATGTGTACAAAACATAGAATGCAACTTAAACAAACAAAACTATAAACATGACTGGACTTAGAGAAAGAAATAAAGAAAACATTTATTGCCACTAAGAAATGTTCCAACATAAATAATAATAATAATTTATTTCAGAACATAATTCCATATAAAATGATTAGTACGGCTTAAAAACTATGTTAGTACCTTAAAACTAATTATTAATTATTAACGTACAACGTACATTAAACAAGGCAGCACCAGAACTATGCACCTTATTCCAGTGCCGCACAATAGGACACTCTACCCTATCTGTTATAGTGTTTAGAAGGCCGTTGGGGCTGCCTCTCACACGACACATAAAACACAAGATATTTTTAATGCACAATATTTCCAGTATGGCAGAAGGAGCGGGCTCAGCCGATGCTGACCAGTGTGCAGCATGGCTACTACGCTGGTCAACCCTGATTTCCAGCCCACCCTCTCAAGAACAGAAAGAGAACATGAAGGCTTCTGAGACAAATCTAAGTAAAGAGTAGCACATATAGTAAAACTACATACAAATTCAGCTTTTTCGAGGGAGCAGCTCCATAGACAAGGATTATCAATCGTCACGTCCTTTGTTCTTGTAACAGCTCGCATTTCGGCTACTTTGACTCCGTGTTTCTTTGCACACTCGAGCATGATGTCAATAACATCAAATCCAAAATCAAATATTTTTATTTCATATAGGCCTACATGGACACTTATAAAACGTCGACAAAAGGTGCACGGTTCGGGTTGGCCGTTGTCGTTTTTCGTCTATGGAGAAAAAACGGCAAGAAAATCCATGGTTACTCCTTTAAAAAATGGTTTGGTTTGACAATATTTCCATGTCACAGCATTAGTACTTAGATATGGGGGGACAACGTAGGCCCGACAATAAGTTGTAAGAAAAACAAAAATTAAGATTATTTTTTATATAAACAAAAGAAAATAAAACGAATTAAAAAGTTAACAAATGTTAACAAGCATCTAGAAGGCCTACAATGTTCACACATTTACAAAACAATCGGTAAATGAATCTATACGTGTACAAAGGTAAAACAAAAAAATAAAAAAGACTAAATTTAACATGTGGTACAAATGTTGTTATCAGTGCTGTAACTATTCTTAGCAAAGGGCTATAATGATGATTGAAAACCATTGTAAAAAGACTAATTAAAAGAAGGAAAAAAAACCAAAAAGAATTAATGAGATTGAGAATAGTTAGTCCACATATTTGTGCCGTTTATGAGTTACCAGGGAAGCCGCATGCGCAGAAGGAGCTCAAGCCAATTTTTTTATCTTCAACGTAGTCCTTGATTTTATAATATGCTTTTTTAATAAGGACACGTTTGATGTAGTTTTTTAACTTTCCATCGGTCGGTTCTATAACTGACTTTGGCAACTTGTTATAAAAGCGTATACTGTTTATATGAAAAGACTTGCTAGTTTTAGTTAATCTGAATTTGGGTATTACAATTTCGTGCTTACTGAACATCCTCCATGTTAGCAGGTCCATCTTCATCTAACTTTGAATATAATAACAATTTTATTAAAGACCGTGAAAAGCAAGTCAATGGATACTTTGTAGCAGAAGATAGCAGCTACAAAAACAATCAATACATAGTCAAAATAGACTAGGTAGTGTAATATTTCGTCTGTCATCATTATAATACTCTATAACATAGGTAGTAACATTAAAAGAAAAAAAGAAAAACTTCAGACAAAAATATCCCAAAAAAGATTTATAATAAGATTAAACAATACTCACGTAAACGTTACTTAAGGTTACACTAGTCAATAATTCTTCCATACAAACGTAGTCTGGCGATTACTCCACTGTTTGACTATGTACGTTCAAAATAAAAATAAAATATATACATTTGTCTCATCATTATCTAGCCCTGTACGGAAACAAAAAAGTAAAAAAAAAATATATTTGAAAGTTATGAGCGTCGAAAGTTCCATATTTCAACACTACTTTTAACGCATCTTTGGGCGGAAATAAATACCATAAGAAAAAGGAAAATTTCAAAACGGCCTCCATACCGGGATAGATTAGTAATTCAACATTGCAAATAATTTTATCTTGAAAATATACATTGAGTAATTTTTTCATGATATCCAAGTATAGACTCCCAAAGGTTTGTTTATAAAATTTCGCGCACTCGTTTTCGTCCTGAATCATCATCTATTTCGATACAAATTTGCATAGTGCTAATTCATACGCGAAATAGCTTTTTACTGCTCATCACAGCATCTATACCTTTCGCACGTGTTGTCGGATGAGATAGCATGCATTTTAAAATCGCGCACAAAATAGTTCGTGCCGTCGACTAGGAGAACCTTAAATGTAGTATTTGACGTTATATATACATTGACGGTATAAATTATTATAATAATATAGAATTTTGACCAAGTGCAAATTCTGCCAACTCTTTTCGGTACTTTTCATGCATGAGCCTAAAAAATATTTTATTTGCCGGATCTGTATCCGCTAAATAACTTGAGTTACCCATCTAGATATTCGAAAATTAGGTACATCAATGGCTAATAATTCGTCCGCTCACTCTGAGTTATTAATAATAGTATTTTAAAAATGTTACGACTTTGCAATGAGAGTGGAAGGTGAAGTTGGGGCTTATAAAACTCTTCGAAGTACCTATTTTTTTAATGTTTATTAAATGTGTAGTGTGTGATACATGCCATAAACGAGACACAAAAATGTACACAAATGTGACACAAAGGTAAGTAATTATTATTCCCCGCCCCCTCGCACATGAACGGATAATTATTCATTCGTTGTTTAGCTTCAAACTAAGAAAAACTTAAGTTCATTATAAATTTCAAATATTTTCTAGGTAATGATAAACAAATATTGTATTTGTAGTAAAGTATATGATCAATGTTAGAGTTAAGGTGAAAATCCAACGGAACTAAAGAAAATATTTTATTAAAAACTATCATCATCAGCATAACTTAGCCTAATATTCCCAGTAAAGGTAAATAAGGAAACAACACAACAACTTGTTAAAAACCAGAGGCCGGTATTTAAAAACATACTTACAAGACCAATTTTCTTAAAGTAGCAGCCATCCAAACATGGATTCGTATCTGCTTCGTTATTATATAAGGTCTCATATTCTTCCCTTGTATATCCATAATCATTTAAACACTCGTCTCTAAGGTGGTCAAATACATCATCAACCGCATCTACAATAACCTTTAACATAATACAAGAACACATGGTAGTGACTACGTCTATATCATTAGCAATCACAAGAAACATCTGAACAAATATAATATTATGATAGAGGTAAAATTATGTTTGAAGGTACCGATTAATTCCAGCCTGTAACGGTCCCACCGCATGGCAAAAGACTCTTCTCATGCAGAGAAGGCAGAGCATTAATTATTCACTACGCCTGCTCAAGACGAGTTGGCAATTTCAAACTTATATTAACTATAAGTGCAGGTTTTCTCACGATGTTTACCTTTACCGATGTCAACGAAGATCAAGATAAACTTAGAAAGTATATGGGCCAGGATTTGAACCCAGAACCTCAAGCACGAGAGTCGGGGTCTTAGCAACTGGGCAACCACGACATTTTGTAAAAACAGTTTTCTAAGAACTGATTGAAATTCGACAGTTATTTAACTGTTATAAAAGATGTATACATAAATGCACGATTTCTGTTGTAAAGGCGACGGGAGTGAAACCGCGGGATGAAATTAGTGACGATTAAATGGTACTTACATAAACCTTGCTCAAACACACGGCCACAATACACAAAACAAGACAAGGACACTTAGGCATTTTGTAGTTATGAATTTTGCACTCCTGATGCTCGGAAGCCGCAACAGTATCTGAAAAATAATGCTTTTTATATAAAATATAAAGCATTAAGCGTGGTTTAGTGAGACATTAAAATAATAACGTCGCATCCAATTACCATACCCAAACTATGGTAATTGGATGCGATGTAATTATTTTAATGTCTCACTAAACTACGGTTAATGCAATTTTTTTTTAAGAGTTACGTCATTTATTTTATCAAATTATCATACTAGTCTAAAATGGGATTGGGTGGGTCATATTAATATATTATTATGCAGACGCGTAGGGGCGAAGCGGCCTGCGAGCTGAGGAGCAGGTGGTGAGCGTTTAAACCATCTGCGATGATAAGCTCGCGTGGGACCGCAGGAGCCCCGCAGCGCCGGAGCCGTGACTGAAACCATGCCTGCTGCCTAGCGAGCATGGGCGTACCCAAGGCATTTGTGACATGACATGATAAATTATGTCATATCTTACAATTTGTCTTAAATGCTAGCACGGGTCAAACATGTGACATATTTTAAAGGCGCAACATGCCTTTCATGTTGCTGCCCGGCGAGCACGGCCTACTGTGTCATGGCTTGAGTCACACATTTCATCGCAGTTTGGGCGATAACGCCATTTTGTCCTAAATAATAGCACCGGCGGCGTGAGAAAATTTCCTGACGTTTGTTTGGGACTCATCGGGTCTTAATTGCTAATACGGGCGCACCCATTTTGTCACAAATGTCACATTTTGACAGATGATTTAGAAAAATGTATCACTTTCGTTCGGAGGTGGTGATAAAATTTTATAGTTGAAAAAAATATATTTGCTTTCTAATTACGGCACCAAATGGCAATAAATTCATTTTTGTGTATGGTGAATTGGTGATCAATGCTTATTAATTAATTGAAATGTTACAGGATTATTAATTAATTTTATATTATTACTTTTTCATAATTGTATTTTTTTTTTATTGTTGTTCTTATTTTAATTATGATTATTTTTTTGTATAATTATTTTCTTTTATACCATATTCTTCTTGCTTTCTACATTTTTAAATGTTTCTTAAATAAAATCCCCAAAAAACATTTAAAATATAAAAAATAGGGGCCCACCGGTATTGGTCCAAGCTATTATATTTTTTAGTAATTATTAAAATTTTCACAATAAATATATCTTTCTAACAAACACTTAATATGTTATCAAACAAACAAAGAAAAATAAAGTGTGCATAAGTCTATGGTCGTGGGTCAAATATTAATTTATTCCCAACAAAATTAAAAAGTTGTTTAGCTGTATGAACGGCATACTTTTTTACGTATTATTTTATTTGGTCGTCTATTCAAATTATGTCGCACTATGAAGTCAACAACAAGAAAAGCAAGTCGCGCCTGTAAATTATGTCACATGGTTATCCCGTGCTAGCATTTAAGACAAATTGTAAGACATGACATATTTTATCATAACTTGTCATGACCGAGTCGAAAACCAAGCAATGTAAAAAAAAAAAACTTGTTATTCATGTTGGGATGCTGCTAACATGGGGGTAGCAAAGGGGGGGGGCTAAATTTTGGTTATTTTTGGCCTAGGACATACCGTTTTCGAGATATCATTTTGGAAATATGCAAAATAAAATAAGATACGGAGGCCCATAATTCGGCAACAGTGCGTCGTAGGGCTATGCTTCTCAGAACATAAATGGTTTTTATGGCCAAGGTTAAACCGAAACTACAATAAAATTGGAAAATTTCCGAAAAAGAAAAAAATAAACGTCAAGAAGTTATGCCACAAGTCAAGAAAATATCTCACGCCGCCGTGCTAGCATTTAAGACAAAATGAGTTTATCGCCCAAAATGTGATTAAAAGTGTGACTTAAGCGATGTCACAGTAGGCCATGCTCGCCGGGCTGTATGCTGCATGCTCACTTGCATGTTGCATGCTTGGTGCATGCTCACTTGCATGCTTGCTTGGATGTTGCATGCTTGCTGCATGCATGGTTTATGCTTGTTTGAATGCTGCATGTTTGAAGACCTTCCTTAAGCTAGTTGTACATTATAATAAGGGCAGCGGCAGACTGCCCCTCTCTGTAAAACCGTTTTCTATTCGTTCTGGTCTTGATTTCTTAATTGAGATTTTAATTTGAAATTAAAAAGAGATGACAGAACGAGCAAAAAACCGGACGTCAACTTTTTGGGAGTTGGGTTCTGGCGGTGAATGCCGAAAGACGATTTTATTTACCTAGAATTATCTTATCTGCAAACAAGTCCGTATTATAACCAGTTTGTGTATAAGTATTTAATCACTGAAGTGCTTTAATTTAAATATTTTGTGTGTGGTTCCCTATAGAGAGCATTATTTAATGGATCTTTACCCTCAATGGACATCTCTTTGCATCAAAGGGCTCACTGTTTGGCGTATTGGGCCATAGCCCGGCCTCCACACCTCTTGCTGCCTACTTACTTAACCGATTGCCTGTTCTATCCATTCTGCTTCCGTCCTGCTGCCTACTACACTGCCTACCTGCCCGATTACCTGCTTATCTGGCTACCACCCGTCTGCAAACCCGTCGTGGTATCTGCTCACCTGTCTCTCACGAGCATACCACAACGAAGAATTACGAAGTATTCCTGTCCGTCCAAGTGCCTGCCTAGCTGACGACCTTTAAAACGTCGTGCGAAGCCGACCCCTTTAGTTTTAATACTCAATATCCTTTTTCTAAGTTTATTTTTTATGAAAGAGTTATTACTCTTTCATTTTATGAACGTGGCTTACGTTAAGCTAAGACGAGCTTAACGACGCAGACGCAGGTGACGTTACAATAACAAGACCCTTCCGTACCTCGGCTTTTGGTCCTTTGTTTTTTGTAGATACTTGATCCCTGTAATATGCAGGTTTTCAGCTGCATCCAGTTAAGGTGAATGCGAACCTAGATGCACCACAGAAGCCGCACGCGCCGCAGTAATCGCATTTTCGCCTGGTCTCGCGCAATCCGCAACGTACACGTCGAACGCGCCGACCGCACCTACCGTGCCGCACGCTTCGTATCCACTTCTGTAAATCTCATTATATCAACACGGATACGGATGACGTCACCGCGCCGCCCACACCGCACTCGACGCATGCATCGAACGCGCCCAATTTCATAAAGCCATCCGCACGCACTGGTGGAATCCATATACCTACAGCATTTTACTGAAAAGCGGGTCGTGCGGCGCGGATAGGTGCGCGATGTGCATACGATTTCATATAAATATTTTTAAATGCGATGACTGCGGTGCTTGCGGCTCCTGCGGCGCGTCTAGGTGCGCGTTCACCTTTGACTCCAACATAGTTTGGAAAAGGCTAGGCAGATGATGACTCATTGTATAGCTACGTTTTTATACGTGATTGACCATTTTATGTAAATATTCATTATAAATTAGAAATTTCTAGCTACCTATATAATTTAAATCATCATTCATCATTTCAGCCGAAAGACGCCCACTGCTGGACATAGGCCTCCCCCAGGCGTCGCCACGTTGACTGATCCCGTGCGTCTCACATCCAGCGCCTTCCCGCAACCTTAACCAGGTCATCGGTCTACCTAGTGGGAGGCCTTCCAACGTATCGTCTTCCGGTTCGCGGTCGCCATTCTAGAACTTTTCGGCCCCATCGGCCATCCGTTCTGCGAGCAATGTGCCCTGCCTACTGCCACTTAAGTTTGGCAATTCTTCATGCTATGTCGGTAATTTTGGTTCTCCTGCGGATATCATCATTTCTGACGTGATCACGCAAGGAAATTCCGAGCATAGCCCTCTCCATTGCCTTTTGGGTGACTTTAAGATTTCTGATAAGGCCCATTGTGAGTGACCACGTCTCGGTCCCATAGGTGATCACTGGCAACACACACTGGTCTTAGACTTTTGTCTTGAGACACTGCGGTAAATTGGACGAGAAGATACCACGCAACTGCCCGAACGCCGCCCAGCCGAGTCGGATTCGATGGTACCAACCCAACCAACTGGACCGTTTCCGTTCCGTTTCGTCCCAGGTAGACATAATAGTCTACAACTTCGAGTTTAGAGTCTCCGATCTTGATAGGAGTGGGCATTCACCATGACCTTGGTTTTGTCCATGTTCATTTTAAGACCCACTCTTTCGGAAGCTCTACTGAGGTCATCGAGCATTTTACTGAGGCTCTCCATGTTCTCAGCCATGACCACTATGTCGTCAGCAAACCGAAGGTGAGTGATGTACTCGCCATTAACGTTGATGCCAAGCCCCTTCCAGTCCAGAACCTTGAAGACATCCTCCAGCGCAGCAGTGTACAGTTTCGGAGAAATGACGTCTCCCTGTCTCACGCCGCGCTGAAGAAGGATTGGTTTCGAGGTCTGATTCAGAAGACGGACTGACATGGTCGCCACCATATTATTGTACAAATACTTCAACACCTCAATGTACCGGTAGTCGATCTGGCACCGTTGGAGAGTCTGCACTACAGCCCAAGTCTCGATCGAATTAAAGGCTTTCTCGTAATCCACAAACGCTAAACAGAGAGGCAGGTTATACTCTTCGGTCACTGCCTCTCCTTGAATTGCTTCATAAACCGACAATACGAATAAAGCTCAATTATGTACAGTTTTTTTTTTACGAATTTTTTTGGGTGGTGGCTTTAAGGTTACGAAAACTTTACGATATTTTTTTAAATCAATTATTCAAAATTGGCACATGGGAGTTCTACTCGTGCATTTGTAATGAACTATTAGGTAGAAATATCCAATAAAAAGCCGATGTCACTATTTTGGGTCTATAAAATACTGTGGGGCGTTTGCAAGGCCAAATAGCATACGATTAAATTCGTAATGGCCATCCGGTGTGACAAACCCAGGTTTGTCTGCTTCTTGGATTGGTATTTGGTAATAACCTGAAGCATGGTCCAAAGTATTGTAATATTTATTATCAGAGAGGACAGATGTCCTCTCATGCCACTGATTGACGATCAACTAGATAGTTGATCGTCAATCAGTGGCATGGAATAGTTTTCAATCAATCAATCAATCATTTATTTTGTAAAACATAGATAAGGTTACAGTTGGTATTCAAAATAATGTGCACCATGTTTTGCCAATATCTGGCGTACAAAATTAACATAAGCAAGCAACAATAAATAATATAATACAATTAAGGTGGCATGTCAATATGTAACATTAAAAAAATAAATCAATTCAAAATATGTCAGTTAGGTACACAGGTCATTACAATTTCAGATAAATAAACACATTCATACATAATCAATAAAATTATAGCTGTTTAACTGGCAAGTCGGAATCGTCATACCTCTGTTTGTCAGTAGTGAACTCAGTGACGGAGTAGTAACATCTATCTACAAGGAATTTAAACAAAGACCTCTTAAATGATCCCAGACACTCTTTATTTCTAATAGCTGTCGGTATACTGTTATAAATTTTTGGGGCCATACCTAGCACACTTTTGCCGAAAAATGCGGTTTTATGAGAGGTAACCTGAATGGTATTCTGATAGCGGCAGTCACGGACAGTTTTTTATTCAGTGCACGATAATCGATACATAAGCGAAGTTCGCCGGACTTCTTTCTAACGACGACAATAGGACTCGCATAATATGACGTTGATGGTCTTACGATATTATTTTACAGCAATTCGGAATTCCTTTGCCTTTTCGCTAAACGACAAACGATATTGGATAGGTCCAACTTCGAGAAAGAGGTTAACCGTCGAATCCGACTCGGCTGGGCGGCGTTCGGGAAGTTGCGTGGTATCTTCTCGTCCAATTTACCGCAGTGTCTCAAGACAAAAGTCTATGACCAGTGTGTGTTGCCAGTGATCACCTATGGGACCGAGACGTGGTCGCTCACAATGGGCCTTATCAGAAAGCTTAAAGTCACCCAAAGGGCAATTGAGAGGGCTGTGCTCGGAATTTCCTTGCGTGATCACGTCAGAAATGATGATATCCGCAGGAGAACCAAAGTTACCGACATAGCCCGAAGAATTGCCAAACTTAAGTGGCAGTGGGCAGGGCACATTGCTCGCAGAACGGATGGCCGATGGGGTCGAAAAGGTCTGGAATGGCGACCGCGAACTGGAAGACGATACGTTGGAAGGCCTCCCACTAGGTGGACCGATGACCTGGTTAAGGTTGCGGGAAGGCGCTGGATGCGAGACGCACGGGATCGGTCAATGTGGCGACGCCTGGGGGAGGCCTATGTCCAGCAGTGGACGTCTTTCGGCTGAAATGATGATGATGATGAACATTTTTATTTGCGTTCTTAATTGTTTGTCCAGTGGCCATTTCTTTTGAAATACAATGTAAATTTACAATAAATAGGTTTTTAGAGGGAAGTGCAATTGTTTTGCTTAATGAGTATCTATTAATAAAACCTACTAATAAAGCTATTATTTTATGTTGTTCAAAGTTGCTATCATTAAATTGAAACAAAAGTAAAAGTAACTTTTTTATCCAAAAGTGACTTCAGTGACAGTGGTTCCTAATTATATGACCACAACTGTATATACCCTAGCAGCCAAGCTTCTTCTCTCCACTTCGCATATCTCCGCTTCAATGGAACCCGTGCCTAAAACACAGTACAACGAGTGACGTCCAATTTTAAATGCTCAATTTGATAGCGTTTGATTAAGTGTGCATTGTAAAATCTGCCATATTTTTTTTGTAAGTCTGGGTATTTTTACATGAAATCATCAGGTTTATACAAATCACACTAGATTATTACAGCCGCTATTAACTTTGCATTGAAAGCGATGAGTCTCTAGATAAGTGTCATTCAATGTTAGCGAAGGCGATGATTGAAATGTCTTGTGACATTGTTAGCTTATTGACTTGTGTGTGTGAACTTGACTTGTTAGCGATTGGGAGGCCTCCCACTAAGGTGGACCTATGACCTGTTAAGGTTGTGGGAACGCGCTGGATGCGAGGCCTATGTCCAGCTGTGGACGACTTTCGTCTGAAATGATGATGATGCTTAAGGGATTGATTACGTGACATTTCGATAGCGCTTGATAATCCCATACATTTTTCCAATCGCTATCACAACAATTTCGTTGATAGAATTTCCCTTGTCTAGAACCCTAGGATAAGCTCTTGTTAATACAATATTCTCTTCTAAGGCACTTGTCCCACCGCCAACGATCAGCTAGTAGTGAGTAAAACTACAAACTAAAAAGTGTTAGCGAGCAGCGAGTAGCGAGTGTGTAGTTGCGATAGTTTTGTCACTCGGCGATAAGCGAGTGTTCTTGTGCGACGGGCGATTAGTCACACCAATCGCTCGGGGCGGCTGCACTATTGGTATAAATGACCGCTGGTTGATCTCTCGGCGTAAGTTCTGACTACCAAGCGAGTAAAGAGAGCAATAAGAGCAACGCTGAGCGAGTATCGCTGAGCTTGTATAACTTTAATAGCTCTTGTCGCTGCGACAAATTAGTGGTGAGAGAGTACTCGCCGGTAGTGTGAACAGCCAGTGATCAACTATTATTATGTGCGTCTTTTTATTGACATGGGATCTTATAAAGTCTTTTGTACGTTTTTTCAGCGAGAAAATAGTCGACAGGTAATCGCTTACTCGTCTGCGGTGCGACAAGTGCCTTAGTCGTGGTCATGGATCGTATGACAGGTTGGTTTTGGCTTTTGCGAGACTTATCTATCTCTCTCTATAATACAAATACAATTTATTTTAGTTAGTAAGTTAAATGTTAGTGATGGTAGACAAAAAGTCGTAACAATATCGTCAATATCGCCGTTAAAAGTTTATTAATTAAAATTACAAAAAAATATCCAAATGTTTATTTCCTATCTGTTTGTTTAAAATTAATTTGTTTCGCATATTAATTATTTATCCAATCGCTTTTTTTTCAACACTTACAAAGATTCGAGAAAGGCATTTTTTTTCTGCTGCATATTGATAGAATTACCTACTTAGCTTTAACGTTTGCTGGATGACCTGTAAAAATAAAAATCATGCATTATTTACTGTGCATTGTAGTTTTCGTGTATCAATTATTAGTATACTCCAATCATTGTTTTTTTGTAAACCATTTTATGGTGGAATGTTATTACTGAGCCAAAACTACGGGATCGTTTGTAAACCTTCCAATCTTATTCTGCCAGTGCAAAGTCCTACTTTTTTACAGACTATAGCACGCAGAAAAATGGTCTCTATACATCATATCGTAAGAAGCATATCAGAAAAATATCTGCCAAAATATAAAAAAATAAATATACTAAGGTGAAAAGAAAAAGGTGTAATTTTTAATGCATATTTTTTACTCACGCTTTTACATCATCCAGTTTAAACTGTTCCACAAAGCAATGTGACACCATGGCACCCCTCTCGCAACCGGCTTCCCCATCGCTTACTTCCTTGTCTTTTACTGAAATAAAGGAAAGTTCAGAGAATGTATTCGTAAATACCTCTAATTTTCATACTTAGCAACGTCGCAATATCTTCTCAATGACATTCCATTTCAAAAACTTCTCAAAATATAGGAAAACTAGAGGTGTTTTGACAGATAGCAGATGCAATACAAATGCGATCGTTTCTTGAAAATTCGTAAATTGCCCATCTGATGAAACACACTTAATTTAATCAAAGGCTAATCAAAATCTCTCAGTTGTGAATCTGCTGTTGTAAACAGCATTCGTTGGTCATTTTTAGGGTTCCGTACCCAAAGGGTAAAAACGGGACCCTATTACTAAGACTCCGCGGTCCGTCTGTTTGTCTGTCTGTCTATCACCAGGCTGTATCTCATGAACCGCGACAGCTAGACAGTTGAAAATTTCACAGATGATGTATGTCTGTTGCCGCTATAACAACAAATACTAAAAACAGAATAAAGTGAATATTTAAAGGGGGCTCCCATATAACAAACGTGATATTTTGCCGTTTTTTTGCGATAATGGTACGGAACCCTTTGCGCGCGAGTCCGACTCGCACTTGGCCAGTTTTTTAACTCTGACTTCCCAAAAAGGAGGAGACTTCGTCGTTTATGAACCGATTTTGATGATTCTATTTTTGTTGGATAGGAGATATAAGGGTGGTACCATGATAAGGAAACCAGGATCTGATAATGGAATCCTGGAAAAATCGAGGGTACTCCTCAAATATTATAGGCACACATATAGCGATTTTGGTATTTTCATCAATAATGCAATCATTTGCACTCAGAATCATTTGTTGAAGTGGAACTGATGAAGAAGACCATAATGGCCCCTGGAACTCCGAAATAAAATAATGTATCCTAGTCGCGTTTGGGCTTATTGGAATCGTCATGAGATGTACTTTGTTGGTTTGATTTTTTGTTAAAAAGTTTTTGTCATTTATGTATTCGCCAAAAGACTCTATATATTTTTTCAATATTTTTTTTGTTAAGTGTGTTGGCCTATGTTTTGTACTACTACTGGGAAAACGCCTCTCCTTGTTTTAGAGTTCAGTACATAAAGGGTAAAAACGGAACCCTATTACTAAGACTCCACGATCCGTCTGTCTGTCTCCAGGCTGTATCTCATGAACCCTGATAGCTAGACAGTTGAAATTTTCACAGATGATGTATTTCTTTTGCCGCTATAACAGCATATAAAAACAGAATAAAATAAATATTTAAGTGTATATATTATAATAGTTCAATACAACAAACGTAATTTTTTATGCCGTTTTTTGCGATAATGGTACGGAACCCTTGGTGGCGAGTCTGACTCGCACTTGGCCAGTTTTTTTAAACCCTTCTGTTTTTTGCGTTCTCTGACCTCATTTGTACCTGTAGATGATGTTTATAACTTAATGAATATTAAGTATAATACCTGACTCGCATGCCTTTGCAATATTTTCTAGATAAGTATACTCTTTATCATCCTTCACAATATTTCTAATGAATGTAAGTCCGTGGTTCAGATCGTATTGTCCTTTGTCGTCGAGCTGTAATAGAGCAAATACAATTAAGTGCAAAACACAGATAGAGCGGGTGATGGTCAGTTTAGTTTAAAAATAAAAGGAAATAACCCACACATTACTCAAGGTAGCAAGGAAGGTACACCGCTACCCATTATACATGATCCTCAGGCAGGCAACTCAACAGTGATAGGCAGACCACTCTACAATTTAATAATACTATTTATTCGTCAACACTAAATATAACATAACATAATGTGTACAAAACATAGAATGCAACTTAAACAAACAAAACTATAAACATGACTGGACTTAGAGAAAGAAATAAAGAAAACATTTATTGCCACTAAGAAATGTTCCAACATAAATAATAATAATAATTTATTTCAGAACATAATTCCATATAAAATGATTAGTACGGCTTAAAAACTATGTTAGTACCTTAAAACTAATTATTAATTATTAACGTACAACGTACATTAAACAAGGCAGCACCAGAACTATGCACCTTATTCCAGTGCCGCACAATAGGACACTCTACCCTATCTGTTATAGTGTTTAGAAGGCCGTTGGGGCTGCCTCTCACACGACACATAAAACACAAGATATTTTTAATGCACAATATTTCCAGTATGGCAGAAGGAGCGGGCTCAGCCGATGCTGACCAGTGTGCAGCATGGCTACTACGCTGGTCAACCCTGATTTCCAGCCCACCCTCTCAAGAACAGAAAGAGAACATGAAGGCTTCTGAGACAAATCTAAGTAAAGAGTAGCACATATAGTAAAACTACATACAAATTCAGCTTTTTCGAGGGAGCAGCTCCATAGACAAGGATTATCAATCGTCACGTCCTTTGTTCTTGTAACTTTGTGCTCGCATTTCGGCTACTTTGACTCCGTGTTTCTTTGCACACTCGAGCATGATGTCAATAACATCAAATCCAAAATCAAATATTTTTATTTCATATAGGCCTACATGGACACTTATAAAACGTCGACAAAAGGTGCACGGTTCGGGTTGGCCGTTGTCGTTTTTCGTCTATGGAGAAAAAACGGCAAGAAAATCCATGGTTACTCCTTTAAAAAATGGTTTGGTTTGACAATATTTCCATGTCACAGCATTAGTACTTAGATATGGGGGGACAACGTAGGCCCGACAATAAGTTGTAAGAAAAACAAAAATTAAGATTATTTTTTATATAAACAAAAGAAAATAAAACGAATTAAAAAGTTAACAAATGTTAACAAGCATCTAGAAGGCCTACAATGTTCACACATTTACAAAACAATCGGTAAATGAATCTATACGTGTACAAAGGTAAAACAAAAAAATAAAAAAGACTAAATTTAACATGTGGTACAAATGTTGTTATCAGTGCTGTAACTATTCTTAGCAAAGGGCTATAATGATGATTGAAAACCATTGTAAAAAGACTAATTAAAAGAAGGAAAAAAAACCAAAAAGAATTAATGAGATTGAGAATAGTTAGTCCACATATTTGTGCCGTTTATGAGTTACCAGGGAAGCCGCATGCGCAGAAGGAGCTCAAGCCAATTTTTTTATCTTCAACGTAGTCCTTGATTTTATAATATGCTTTTTTAATAAGGACACGTTTGATGTAGTTTTTTAACTTTCCATCGGTCGGTTCTATAACTGACTTTGGCAACTTGTTATAAAAGCGTATACTGTTTATATGAAAAGACTTGCTAGTTTTAGTTAATCTGAATTTGGGTATTACAATTTCGTGCTTACTGAACATCCTCCATGTTAGCAGGTCCATCTTCATCTAACTTTGAATATAATAACAATTTTATTAAAGACCGTGAAAAGCAAGTCAATGGATACTATGTAGCAGAAGATAGCAGCTACAAAAACAATCAATACATAGTCAAAATAGACTAGGTAGTGTAATATTTCGTCTGTCATCATTATAATACTCTATAACATAGGTAGTAACATTAAAAGAAAAAAAGAAAAACTTCAGACAAAAATATCCCAAAAAAGATTTATAATAAGATTAAACAATACTCACGTAAACGTTACTTAAGGTTACACTAGTCAATAATTCTTCCATACAAACGTAGTCTGGCGATTACTCCACTGTTTGACTATGTACGTTCAAAATAAAAATAAAATATATACATTTGTCTCATCATTATCTAGCCCTGTACGGAAACAAAAAAGTAAAAAAAAAATATATTTGAAAGTTATGAGCGTCGAAAGTTCCATATTTCAACACTAATTTTAACGCATCTTTGGGCGGAAATAAATACCATAAGAAAAAGGAAAATTTCAAAACGGCCTCCATACCGGGATAGATTAGTAATTCAACATTGCAAATAATTTTATCTTGAAAATATACATTGAGTAATTTTTTCATGATATCCAAGTATAGACTCCCAAAGGTTTGTTTATAAAATTTCGCGCACTCGTTTTCGTCCTGAATCATCATCTATTTCGATACAAATTTGCATAGTGCTAATTCATACGCGAAATAGCTTTTTACTGCTCATCACAGCATCTATACCTTTCGCACGTGTTGTCGGATGAGATAGCATGCATTTTAAAATCGCGCACAAAATAGTTCGTGCCGTCGACTAGGAGAACCTTAAATGTAGTATTTGACGTTATATATACATTGACGGTATAAATTATTATAATAATATAGAATTTTGACCAAGTGCAAATTCTGCCAACTCTTTTCGGTACTTTTCATGCATGAGCCTAAAAAATATTTTATTTGCCGGATCTGTATCCGCTAAATAACTTGAGTTACCCATCTAGATATTCGGAAATTAGGTACATCAATGGCTAATAATTCGTCCGCTCACTCTGAGTTATTAATAATAGTATTTTAAAAATGTTACGACTTTGCAATGAGAGTGGAAGGTGAAGTTGGGGCTTATAAAACTCTTCGAAGTACCTATTTTTTTAATGTTTATTAAATGTGTAGTGTGTGATACATGCCATAAACGAGACACAAAAATGTACACAAATGTGACACAAAGGTAAGTAATTATTATTCCCCGCCCCCTCGCACATGAACGGATAATTATTCATTCGTTGTTTAGCTTCAAACTAAGAAAAACTTAAGTTCATTATAAATTTCAAATATTTTCTAGGTAATGATAAACAAATATTGTATTTGTAGTAAAGTATATGATCAATGTTAGAGTTAAGGTGAAAATCCCACGGAACTAAAGAAAATATTTTATTAAAAACTATCATCATCAGCATAACTTAGCCTAATATTCCCAGTAAAGGTAAATAAGGAAACAACACAACAACTTGTTAAAAACCAGAGGCCGGTATTTAAAAACATACTTACAAGACCAATTTTCTTAAAGTAGCAGCCATCCAAACATGGATTCGTATCTGCTTCGTTATTATATAAGGTCTCATATTCTTCCCTTGTATATCAATAATCATTTAAACACTCGTCTCTAAGGTGGTCAAATACATCATCAACCGCATCTACAATAACCTTTAACATAATACAAGAACACATGGTAGTGACTACGTCTATATCATTAGCAATCACAAGAAACATCTGAACAAATATAATATTATGATAGAGGTAAAATTATGTTTGAAGGTACCGATTAATTCCAGCCTGTAACGGTCCCACCGCATGGCAAAAGACTCTTCTCATGCAGAGAAGGCAGAGCATTAATTATTCACTACGCCTGCTCAAGACGAGTTGGCAATTTCAAACTTATATTAACTATAAGTGCAGGTTTTCTCACGATGTTTACCTTTACCGATGTCAACGAAGATCAAGATAAACTTAGAAAGTATATGGGCCAGGATTTGAACCCAGAACCTCAAGCACGAGAGTCGGGGTCTTAGCAACTGGGCAACCACGACATTTTGTAAAAACAGTTTTCTAAGAACTGATTGAAATTCGACAGTTATTTAACTGTTATAAAAGATGTATACATAAATGCACGATTTCTGTTGTAAAGGCGACGGGAGTGAAACCGCGGGATGAAATTAGTGACGATTAAATGGTACTTACATAAACCTTGCTCAAACACACGGCCACAATACACAAAACAAGACAAGGACACTTAGGCATTTTGTAGTTATGAATTTTGCACTCCTGATGCTCGGAAGCCGCAACAGTATCTGAAAAATAATGCTTTTTATATAAAATATAAAGCATTAAGCGTGGTTTAGTGAGACATTAAAATAATAACGTCGCATCCAATTACCATACCCAAACTATGGTAATTGGATGCGATGTAATTATTTTAATGTCTCACTAAACTACGGTTAATGCAATTTTTTTTTAAGATTTACGTCATTTATTTTATCAAATTATCATACTAGTCTAAAATGGGATTGGGTGGGTCATATTAATATATTATTATGCAGACGCGTAGGGGCGAAGCGGCCTGCGAGCTGAGGAGCAGGTGGTGAGCGTTTAAACCATCTGCGATGATAAGCTCGCGTGGGACCGCAGGAGCCCCGCAGCGCCGGAGCCGTGACTGAAACCATGCCTGCTGCCTAGCGAGCATGGGCGTACCCAAGGCATTTGTGACATGACATGATAAATTATGTCATATCTTACAATTTGTCTTAAATGCTAGCACGGGTCAAACATGTGACATATTTTAAAGGCGCAACATGCCTTTCTTGTTGCTGCCCGGCGAGCACGGCCTACTGTGTCATGGCTTGAGTCACACATTTCATCGCAGTTTGGGCGATAACGCCATTTTGTCCTAAATAATAGCACCGGCGGCGTGAGAAAATTTCCTGACGTTTGTTTGGGACTCATCGGGTCTTAATTGCTAATACGGGCGCACCCATTTTGTCACAAATGTCACATTTTGACAGATGATTTAGAAAAATGTATCACTTTCGTTCGGAGGTGGTGATAAAATTTTATAGTTGAAAAAAATATATTTGCTTTCTAATTACGGCACCAAATGGCAATAAATTCATTTTTGTGTATGGTGAATTGGTGATCAATGCTTATTAATTAATTGAAATGTTACAGGATTATTAATTAATTTTATATTATTACTTTTTCATAATTGTATTTTTTTTTTATTGTTGTTCTTATTTTAATTATGATTATTTTTTTGTATAATTATTTTCTTTTATACCATATTCTTCTTGCTTTCTACATTTTTAAATGTTTCTTAAATAAAATCCCCAAAAAACATTTAAAATATAAAAAATAGGGGCCCACCGGTATTGGTCCAAGCTATTATATTTTTTAGTAATTATTAAAATTTTCACAATAAATATATCTTTCTAACAAACACTTAATATGTTATCAAACAAACAAAGAAAAATAAAGTGTGCATAAGTCTATGGTCGTGGGTCAAATATTAATTTATTCCCAACAAAATTAAAAAGTTGTTTAGCTGTATGAACGGCATACTTTTTTACGTATTATTTTATTTGGTCGTCTATTCAAATTATGTCGCACTATGAAGTCAACAACAAGAAAAGCAAGTCGCGCCTGTAAATTATGTCACATGGTTATCCCGTGCTAGCATTTAAGACAAATTGTAAGACATGACATATTTTATCATAACTTGTCATGACCGAGTCGAAAACCAAGCAATGTAAAAAAAAAAAACTTGTTATTCATGTTGGGATGCTGCTAACATGGGGGTAGCAAAGGGGGGGGGCTAAATTTTGGTTATTTTTGGCCTAGGACATACCGTTTTCGAGATATCATTTTGGAAATATGCAAAATAAAATAAGATACGGAGGCCCATAACTCGGCAACAGTGCGTCGTAGGGCTATGCTTCTCAGAACATAAATGGTTTTTATGGCCAAGGTTAAACCGAAACTACAATAAAATTGGAAAATTTCCGAAAAAGAAAAAAATAAACGTCAAGAAGTTATGCCACAAGTCAAGAAAATATCTCACGCCGCCGTGCTAGCATTTAAGACAAAATGAGTTTATCGCCCAAACTGTGATTAAAAGTGTGACTTAAGCGATGTCACAGTAGGCCATGCTCGCCGGGCTGTATGCTGCATGCTCACTTGCATGTTGCATGCTTGGTGCATGCTCACTTGCATGCTTGCTTGGATGTTGCATGCTTGCTGCATGCATGGTTTATGCTTGTTTGAATGCTGCATGTTTGAAGACCTTCCTTAAGCTAGTTGTACATTATAATAAGGGCAGCGGCAGACTGCCCCTCTCTGTAAAACCGTTTTCTATTCGTTCTGGTCTTGATTTCTTAATTGAGATTTTAATTTGAAATTAAAAAGAGATGACAGAACGAGCAAAAAACCGGACGTCAACTTTTTGGGAGTTGGGTTCTGGCGGTGAATGCCGAAAGACGATTTTATTTACCTAGAATTATCTTATCTGCAAACAAGTCCGTATTATAACCAGTTTGTGTATAAGTATTTAATCACTGAAGTGCTTTAATTTAAATATTTTGTGTGTGGTTCCCTATAGAGAGCATTATTTAATGGATCTTTACCCTCAATGGACATCTCTTTGCATCAAAGGGCTCACTGTTTGGCGTATTGGGCCATAGCCCGGCCTCCACACCTCTTGCTGCCTACTTACTTAACCGATTGCCTGTTCTATCCATTCTGCTTCCGTCCTGCTGCCTACTACACTGCCTACCTGCCCGATTACCTGCTTATCTGGCTACCACCCGTCTTTTTAATTGGGACAATCCCACCGCACTATTCCCAAACCACTGCAACTCCTGAAAGCCAGAATCAACAGTGGCGACCACCAGAAAAGCGCCGAGGCAATGAAGCTCGACGAAGTCCCGGAGAATGAATTTACCTGTCTTGGATCCCGCAACGAAATTAATCAGAAAAGAATAACGGAGGAGTAGGAAAAAATGTAAATTTCCACTTCCCTCCATATCAAGCAGGAGACAGAACAAACAAGGCCAATAGGCACAAAGGGTCATATACAACTGGGATAAGCCCAGTTGCCTAGCACCACGGATAAAAAAAAAAAAAAAAAAAAATTAGCATTAATACATATTAATGGGTCCTAACATTGTGAGCTGTTATATTTGGTTCCAATAATAGGTATGGCAAAAACGCTTGAACGCACGGAAATTTGTTCTAGTTTCCACAAGGTCCGTATAGTAAACAACTCCTGATGCAGCCTGTACATTATTCAACATAATATTACGTTCATTCTGCCAAAGAATACACTCCCATAAGATATGATGTGCAGATTGTACATATTCGCAGTCAGATGTAGAACACTGACATAAAGGCGAGGCAACGAGCTTGAAAGAAAATAATTTACTTTTAAAGTTACCATGTCCCGTGAGAAATTGGGCAACACAGTGATCCACTTCCAGCCACGTGCTGGCCAGCCGCACGCGAACGGATGGAAAGAATTGGTGGAGGTGTCGGCCCTTGATAGAATTATCCCACCTACATTGCCATTCGGATAAAAGTTCCTCCCAGACGTCAATAGGTGGTTTAAATAATCTAGAGATTTTCTCACGGTCACTCCGCGTTAAAAAGTTCGCGTCCGCGGTCTCTCGTGTGGAATAGTACATTGCAGCACGTCGCTGCACTTCAAGGTCGACCGGAAGTACACCAGCAAGTATCGGTAAGGCCTCAGTACTAACCGTCCTGTATGCTTTGCATAAGAATATCAAAGCCAAACGCTGACTTTGAAGTAATTTACGTCGTACCGCCCCTATGGTGGCCCTATCAGCCCAAACAGGCGCCCCATAGCACATACAACCCAAGTAAGTAGCCCCATAAATAGTTTTTAAAGTTAAAAAAGACAGACCCCACGTAGATTTAGATATTCTCGTTAAGGCATAGAAATTTTTTTTTGCTTTTTCACCGACTATTTTAATATGATCTATAAATGCAAAATTCCTCTCTAACACTAGACCAAGATAGCACACGGACTGCTTCCTTTTTACGGGAACGTCATTAAATTTAATAGTGGGACACGATTTAAGATTACCCTTCAAAATGAGTTGATAAGTTTTGTGCGGAGCAAAGGTCAGGCGGTTTCGATCGCCCCACTGAGATATTAATCGTAGGCAAGTGTCAGCCAAGTTCTCGAGTCCAGCTCGAGTACTTGATTGAATGAGCAGAAGACCGTCGTCCGCGTAACCGGTTAATGAACAGCCGCTAGGAAGCGGAATCGCGAGGAAATCATCAAAGCCTAAATTCCATAAAGGTGGACCAATAACCGAACCCTGAGGACATCCCATGGTGAGAGACTTCGACATGGAATGATGACCGAGTTTGAGTTTCGCGGAACCATTTAAAAAGTAAGAGTAAACTAGATTATATATATTTCTGTAGCAGCCCCGAGTTTTCATTTTAAGTAATAGCATTGGCCACCATGCGTTATCAAAAGCCCCAGAAATATCTAGAAAAATCCCAATTACGTACTTATGTTCAGATGTATTAACTATTTTCCTAACAGTAAGGGCCGCGTCTACGGTAGATTTTCCAGTAGTGAAACCGAATTGATTGTTATGAAATTTTGGTCCGTCCGGTAGCAAACGTGGAACGATAAGGCGCTCCAGGAGTTTTCCCAAAGATGGAAGTAATGTTATGGGCCGGTACGACTTAGGGTCGTCCGGGGGTTTGTCGCCACTTTTCGGGATAATTCGTATAAATCCGCGTCGCCATATACGAGGAAATACGCCCTCCGCAATACAACGGTTGTAAACGGTTAAAATCGCATCACCGGCTGTTTTACACGCTTCTATAATCATCCGATTAGATATTTTATCTTCACCCGATGACTTGTTGAGTGGTAACCTCTTGACAACGTTAATAAATTCGTCAGTGGATGGAAGGTCTGACGCTGGTGATTCAGGTGGTACAGCTGCCCACGCTCTGATTTGTTGATGGTAGTCGTTGTCACTAGCAAGCAAATCATCAGGTATAAGAGTATTCAGCAAAACTTCAGTTGTTTCCTCAATACTGGTGGTGTGTTTATTATTTACTTTAATGTTCTGAACATACGCGAGGTCGACTGATCGATTGGCTTTAAACTCATGATATAAAGGAGACCACGGACCCTCTTTATCTAATTTTTCTACTATTTTACGCAATAAATTACCCTTAGATTTTTCCACCGATGCTCTGTAGCGGGACCTGGCAACTCTAAACGTATTTAACGCAATGGAAAGAGGGTCACCGGTGACCTTACGTTTTTTAAGCTTGTTAAGATGTTTACGCGCTCGGCGATAACTTTTACGCTGTTCAGTTAGGTAGTCACACCACCAATCACATCTACGTATATTGGTCACAGATCCACGACCAATGGCAATGTCAGCACAGTAAGTGAAAGTGTCTGACATAATTTCAGCACTTTCTTCAGCTGACAGCCCATCACGAGTGAAGTCTTTGGCGTGACACGCAAGAAGCGAGCTAAAGAATTCCCAATTAGCACCCTTACATTTATACCTGAAGTTACCAATGACATGTGACGTACCCTGAGTAAAAACCGGAACAAATTCGTACACGATCAAGCGATGATCACTACAAGACGCGTCCGGTAGGACACGCCACCTATCCAAGCGTACGTCTGCACTAGAAAGTGTGACGTCAATACAAGATTCGCCCATTTGGCTGCAAAAAGTTGGTGGTGCGTCAGGGGTATTATGAATAGACAGATTCATTTCAGCAATGAAATCTTCAACAGCGCAGCGTCGTTCATAATCCGTAGACCGAACTTTGCCATACCAAAGAGTCGAGGACGCGTTAACATCAGCGCCAACAATAACTTTGCAGCCCGCGAGCGACTGCAAGACATGACGGAGGTTATGTATATGAGGAGCAACAGGGTCTGAATATTGAAAGTAACAGCTCACAACGTAAACTTTAAAAGTAGACGATGAGACCTCCGCAACGGCACAATGGGGTGTCATAAGGTTACGCAAAGACGTTACTGTAAAGTTAGAAGAACGCGTCACGTAAATACCGGCTCGTGCTTTGCCATCCAACTGTACTACTTTGTGACGTAACCGCGCGTTTTGGTATTGTTCTTGAACAAGCACTATATCTAAGTTATAATCGATTGTTAGTTTGTCTAGTTCAGAAGTCGCCACCCTATCGTTGTGGAGATTTAATTGGCCTATGGTTAATCTATCCATTATTTTAGTAGTTGGTGTTGAGGATAAGTTGTTCGAGCCTAAGTTTATAAGTAGTACACTCGGGAGAACCACAACGATGGTTATAAGGTCTCTTAGAACGTTTACACGCTACGCACGACGGTGTATAATTTAAATTGTCCTTGTGCGGGCAGTCTTTGGTTTCATGTGCCTCAGAACAATTAGCGCAGGTAGGTGATTTATTAGTGCAGTGTTTCTTAACATGACCGAACTGTTGACAATGGACACAACGAACCACGTCGACATCATCAATGAAACGGCAAGTCGCCCAATCAATAAATAATTTGTCTTTAGTTGAAACCAAATGTTTCCTGACCGAGGACTCCAATTCAATGCCTATCCATTTCCGGCCGTTGTCTAGCGAACGCCGACGTATAATTTTGGTAGATTTAATAAAGTCGTCTTCATTTAGTGGCATCTCGTCTTTAATGTTTTGACAGAATAATGCATGCAAAAAGGCAGTATCTTCCATTGAGGATGGGACGTCCTTAACTAAAATGCGAGGCCTACGGCCTTTTGGCTTCTCAAGCCGCAAGCCAGCGGACCTAATGGCATCGACCGATTGCAATTTTTTGATCTGAAAATCGTTAGCGACACGTAACACGACGCCAGACTTTGCAGCTTTTTTAACTCCTACAATTTGA
Source organism: Orthosia gothica (assembly GCA_949775005.1). Taxonomy (NCBI): domain Eukaryota; kingdom Metazoa; phylum Arthropoda; class Insecta; order Lepidoptera; family Noctuidae; genus Orthosia; species Orthosia gothica. The sequence continues at coordinate 13,584,241 of OX459044.1, forward strand.
AAGCCATCACTGGGTTTTATCGCTTTCATAAGCGCTTCTTTAGTCGCCGAAGAAGTGGCGTAATCATTTGAACGCTCATCCGTGGGGTAAGCCACGAGACACGGAAGTTTGGCGCGAGAGTCGACCACGGGTGCAATTTTGGGCAAACGAAGTTTTAATTTATCAGCATATGTAATATTACTGACATCAGACTTGGCAATGTTGACACCGGTATTAAGTTTAATTTTGTCTAATTCGCGTTCCGTATTGGCTAATTTAGTTTCGTTGGCGGATGATTTTATGGCTAGCAAGGAAACAATAGCCGTTACGCGTTGAGTCATGTCCATAATAGCGGATTTATTCGCAACATTAATGCGGGACCCTTGGTCATTAACAAGGTCGTTAATTTTAGACAGGTATGCGGACGCCTGAGAAACCAAATCACAATAATCGTCATTGCTTGCATTACTGACATTTAATATCGGCGAAGACCTTTCAGTTGACTCCGATATTGGCAGTCGTTTTAATCTATCTTCGGGTGAAATACAAGAAGGAGACATTTCACTAAATAGACGCCTGGCATTAGCGGAGGTCGACGGCGACCTTTGTTTATTATTACGACCCGTCTGCAAACCCGTCGTGGTATCTGCTCACCTGTCTCTCACGAGCATACCACAACGAAGAATTACGAAGTATTCCTGTCCGTCCAAGTGCCTGCCTAGCTGACGACCTTTAAAACGTCGTGCGAAGCCGACCCCTTTAGTTTTAATACTCAATATCCTTTTTCTAAGTTTATTTTTTATGAAAGAGTTATTACTCTTTCATTTTATGAACGTGGCTTACGTTAAGCTAAGACGAGCTTAACGACGCAGACGCAGGTGACGTTACAATAACAAGACCCTTCCGTACCTCGGCTTTTGGTCCTTTGTTTTTTGTAGATACTTGATCCCTGTAATATGCAGGTTTTCAGCTGCATCCAGTTAAGGTGAATGCGAACCTAGATGCACCACAGAAGCCGCACGCGCCGCAGTAATCGCATTTTCGCCTGGTCTCGCGCAATCCGCAACGTACACGTCGAACGCGCCGACCGCACCTACCGTGCCGCACGCTTCGTATCCACTTCTGTAAATCTCATTATATCAACACGGATACGGATGACGTCACCGCGCCGCCCACACCGCACTCGACGCATGCATCGAACGCGCCCAATTTCATAAAGCCATCCGCACGCACTGGTGTAATCCATATACCTACAGCATTTTACTGAAAAGCGGGTCGTGCGGCGCGGATAGGTGCGCGATGTGCATACGATTTCATATAAATATTTTTAAATGCGATGACTGCGGTGCTTGCGGCTCCTGCGGCGCGTCTAGGTGCGCGTTCACCTTTGACTCCAACATAGTTTGGAAAAGGCTAGGCAGATGATGACTCATTGTATAGCTACGTTTTTATACGTGATTGACCATTTTATGTAAATATTCATTATAAATTAGAAATTTTTAGCTACCTATATAATTTAAATCATCATTCATCATTTCAGCCGAAAGACGCCCACTGCTGGACATAGGCCTCCCCCAGGCGTCGCCACGTTGACTGATCCCGTGCGTCTCACATCCAGCGCCTTCCCGCAACCTTAACCAGGTCATCGGTCTACCTAGTGGGAGGCCTTCCAACGTATCGTCTTCCGGTTCGCGGTCGCCATTCTAGAACTTTTCGGCCCCATTGGCCATCCGTTCTGCGAGCAATGTGCCCTGCCTACTGCCACTTAAGTTTGGCAATTCTTCATGCTATGTCGGTAATTTTGGTTCTCCTGCGGATATCATCATTTCTGACGTGATCACGCAAGGAAATTCCGAGCATAGCCCTCTCCATTGCCTTTTGGGTGACTTTAAGATTTCTGATAAGGCCCATTGTGAGTGACCACGTCTCGGTCCCATAGGTGATCACTGGCAACACACACTGGTCTTAGACTTTTGTCTTGAGACACTGCGGTAAATTGGACGAGAAGATACCACGCAACTGCCCGAACGCCGCCCAGCCGAGTCGGATTCGATGGTACCAACCCAACCAACTGGACCGTTTCCGTTCCGTTTCGTCCCAGGTAGACATAATAGTCTACAACTTCGAGTTTAGAGTCTCCGATCTTGATAGGAGTGGGCATTCACCATGACCTTGGTTTTGTCCATGTTCATTTTAAGACCCACTCTTTCGGAAGCTCTACTGAGGTCATCGAGCATTTTACTGAGGCTCTCCATGTTCTCAGCCATGACCACTATGTCGTCAGCAAACCGAAGGTGAGTGATGTACTCGCCATTAACGTTGATGCCAAGCCCCTTCCAGTCCAGAACCTTGAAGACATCCTCCAGCGCAGCAGTGTACAGTTTCGGAGAAATGACGTCTCCCTGTCTCACGCCGCGCTGAAGAAGGATTGGTTTCGAGGTCTGATTCAGAAGACGGACTGACATGGTCGCCACCATATTATTGTACAAATACTTCAACACCTCAATGTACCGGTAGTCGATCTGGCACCGTTGGAGAGTCTGCACTACAGCCCAAGTCTCGATCGAATTAAAGGCTTTCTCGTAATCCACAAACGCTAAACAGAGAGGCAGGTTATACTCTTCGGTCACTGCCTCTCCTTGAATTGCTTCATAAACCGACAATACGAATAAAGCTCAATTATGTACAGTTTTTTTTTTACGAATTTTTTTGGGTGGTGGCTTTAAGGTTACGAAAACTTTACGATATTTTTTTAAATCAATTATTCAAAATTGGCACATGGGAGTTCTACTCGTGCATTTGTAATGAACTATTAGGTAGAAATATCCAATAAAAAGCCGATGTCACTATTTTGGGTCTATAAAATACTGTGGGGCGTTTGCAAGGCCAAATAGCATACGATTAAATTCGTAATGGCCATCCGGTGTGACAAACCCAGGTTTGTCTGCTTCTTGGATTGGTATTTGGTAATAACCTGAAGCATGGTCCAAAGTATTGTAATATTTATTATCAGAGAGGACAGATGTCCTCTCATGCCACTGATTGACGATCAACTAGATAGTTGATCGCCAATCAGTGGCATGGAATAGTTTTCAATCAATCAATCAATCATTTATTTTGTAAAACATAGATAAGGTTACAGTTGGTATTCAAAATAATGTGCACCATGTTTTGCCAATATCTGGCGTACAAAATTAACATAAGCAAGCAACAATAAATAATATAATACAATTAAGGTGGCATGTCAATATGTAACATTAAAAAAATAAATCAATTCAAAATATGTCAGTTAGGTACACAGGTCATTACAATTTCAGATAAATAAACACATTCATACATAATCAATAAATAAAATCATAGCTGTTTAACTGGCAAGTCGGAATCGTCATACCTCTGTTTGTCAGTAGTGAACTCAGTGACGGAGTAGTAACATCTATCTACAAGGAATTTAAACAAAGACCTCTTAAATGATCCCAGACACTCTTTATTTCTAATAGCTGTCGGTATACTGTTATAAATTTTTGGGGCCATACCTAGCACACTTTTGCCGAAAAATGCGGTTTTATGAGAGGTAACCTTAATGGTATTCTGATAGCGGCAGTCACGGACAGTTTTTTATTCAGTGCACGATAATCGATACATAAGCGAAGTTCGCCGGACTTCTTTCTAACGACGACAATAGGACTCGCATAATATGACGTTGATGGTCTTACGATATTATTTTACAGCAATTCGGAATTCCTTTGCCTTTTCGCTAAACGACAAACGATATTGGATAGGTCCAACTTCGAGAAAGAGGTTAACCGTCGAATCCGACTCGGCTGGGCGGCGTTCGGGAAGTTGCGTGGTATCTTCTCGTCCAATTTACCGCAGTGTCTCAAGACAAAAGTCTATGACCAGTGTGTGTTGCCAGTGATCACCTATGGGACCGAGACGTGGTCGCTCACAATGGGCCTTATAAGAAAGCTTAAAGTCACCCAAAGGGCAATTGAGAGGGCTATGCTCGGAATTTCCTTGCGTGATCACGTCAGAAATGATGATATCCGCAGGAGAACCAAAGTTACCGACATAGCCCGAAGAATTGCCAAACTTAAGTGGCAGTGGGCAGGGCACATTGCTCGCAGAACGGATGGCCGATGGGGTCGAAAAGTTCTGGAATGGCGACCGCGAACTGGAAGACGATACGTTGGAAGGCCTCCCACTAGGTGGACCGATGACCTGGTTAAGGTTGCGGGAAGGCGCTGGATGCGAGACGCACGGGATCGGTCAATGTGGCGACGCCTGGGGGAGGCCTATGTCCAGCAGTGGACGTCTTTCGGCTGAAATGATGATGATGATGAACATTTTTATTTGCGTTCTTAATTGTTTGTCCAGTGGCCATTTCTTTTGAAATACAATGTAAATTTACAATAAATAGGTTTTTAGAGGGAAGTGCAATTGTTTTGCTTAATGAGTATCTATTAATAAAACCTACTAATAAAGCTATTATTTTATGTTGTTCAAAGTTGCTATCATTAAATTGAAACAAAAGTAAAAGTAACTTTTTTATCCAAAAGTGACTTCAGTGACAGTGGTTCCTAATTATATGACCACAACTGTATATACCCTAGCAGCCAAGCTTCTTCTCTCCACTTCGCATATCTCCGCTTCAATGGAACCCGTGCCTAAAACACAGTACAACGAGTGACGTCCAATTTTAAATGCTCAATTTGATAGCGTTTGATTAAGTGTGCATTGTAAAATCTGCCATATTTTTTTTGTAAGTCTGGGTATTTTTACATGAAATCATCAGGTTTATACAAATCACACTAGATTATTACAGCCGCTATTAACTTTGCATTGAAAGCGATGAGTCTCTAGATAAGTGTCATTCAATGTTAGCGAAGGCGATGATTGAAATGTCTTGTGACATTGTTAGCTTATTGACTTGTGTGTGTGAACTTGACTTGTTAGCGATTGGGAGGCCTCCCACTAAGGTGGACCTATGACCTGTTAAGGTTGTGGGAACGCGCTGGATGCGAGGCCTATGTCCAGCTGTGGACGACTTTCGTCTGAAATGATGATGATGCTTAAGGGATTGATTACGTGACATTTCGATAGCGCTTGATAATCCCATACATTTTTCCAATCGCTATCACAACAATTTCGTTGATAGAATTTCCCTTGTCTAGAACCCTAGGATAAGCTCTTGTTAATACAATATTCTCTTCTAAGGCACTTGTCCCACCGCCAACGATCAGCTAGTAGTGAGTAAAACTACAAACTAAAAAGTGTTGGCGAGCAGCGAGTAGCGAGTGTGTAGTTGCGATAGTTTTGTCGCTCGGCTATAAGCGAGTGTTCTTGTGCCACGGGCGATTAATCACACCAATCGCTCGGGGCGGCTGCACTATTGGTATAAATGACCGCTGGTTGATCTCTCGGCGTGAGTTCTGGCTACCAAGCGAGTAAACGAGCAACGCTGAGCGAGTATCGCTGAGCTTGTATAACTTTAATAGCTCTTGTCGTTGCGACAAATTTGTGGTGAGAGAGTACTCGCCGGTAGTGTGAACAGCCAGTGATCAACTATTATTATGTGCGTCATTTTATTGACATGGGATCTTATGATGTCTTTTGTACGTTTTTTCAGCGAGAAAATAGTCGATAGGTAATCGCTTACTCGTCTGCGGTGCGACAAGTGCCTTAGTCGTGGTCATGGATCGTCTGACAGGTTGGTTTTGACTTTTGCGAGACTTATCTATCTCTCTCTATAATACAAATACAATTTGTTTTAGTTAGTAAGTTAAATGTTAGTGATGGTAGAAAAAAAGTCGTAACAATATCGTCAATATCGCCGTTAAAAGTTTATTAATTACATTTTCTAATTTGCCAAAAAATTACAAAAAAATATCCAAATGTTTATTTCCTATCTGTTTGTTTAAAATTAATTTGTTTCGCATATTAATTATTTATCCAATCGTTTTTTTTTTTCAATAATTACAAAGATTCGAGAAAGTTATTTTTTTTTTCTGCTGCATATTGATAGATGTACCTACTTAGCTTGAACGTTTGCTGGATGACCTGTAAAAATAAAAACCATGCATTATTTACTGTGCATTGTAGTTTTCGTGAATCAATTCTTAGTATATCTAATCATTGTTTTTTTGTAAACCATTTTATGGTGGCATGTTATTACTGAGCCAAAACTACGGGATCGTTTGTAAACCTTCCAATCTTATTCTGCCAGTGCAAAGTCCTACTTCTTTACTGACTATAGCACGCAGCAAAATGGTCTCTATACATCATATCGTAAGGAGCATATCAGAGAAATATCTGCCAAAACATAAAAAATAAAATCTACTAAGGTGAAAAGAAAAAGGTGTCATTTTTAATGCATATTTTTTACTCACGCTTTTTCATCCTCCAGTTTAAACTGTTCCACGAAGCAATGTGACACCATGGCACCCCTCTCGCAACCGGCTTCCCCATCGCTTACTTCCTTGTCTTTTACTGAAATAAAGGAAAGTTCAGAGAATGTACTCGTAAATACCTCTAATTCTCATACTTAGCAACATCGCAATATCTTCTCAATGACATTCCATTTCAAAAACTTCTCAAAATATAGGAAAACTAGAGGTGTTTTGACAGATAGCAGATGCAATACAAATGCGATCGTTTCTTGAAAATTAGTAAATTACCCATCTGATAAAACACACTTAATTTAATCAAAGGCTAATCAAAATCTCTCAGTTGTGAATCTGCTGTTGTAAACAGCATTCGTTGGTCATTTTTAGGGTTCCGTACCCAAAGGGTAAAAACGGGACCCTATTACTCAGACTCCGCGGTCCGTCTGTTTGTCTGTCTGTCACCAGGCTGTATCTCATGAACCGCGATAGCTAGACAGTTGAAAATTTCACAGATGCTGTATGTCTGTTGCCGCTATAACAACAAATACTAAAAACAGAATAAAGTAAATATTTAAAGGGGGCTCCCATATAACAAACGTGATTTTTTGCCGTTTTTTTGCGATAATGGTACGGAACCCTTTGCGCGCGAGTCCGACTCGCACTTGGCCAGTTTTTTAACTCTGACTTCCCAAAAAGGAGGAGACTTCGTCGTTTATAAACCGATTTTGATGATTCTATTTTTGTTGGAATGGAGATATAAGGGTGGTACCATGATAAGGAAACCAGGATCTGATGATGGAATCCTAGAAAAATCGAGGGCACTCCTCAAATATTATAGGCATACATAGCGATTTTGGTATCTTCATCAATAATGCAATCATTTGAACTCAGAATCATTTGTTGATGTGGAACTGATGAAAAAGACCATAATGGTCACTGGAACTCCGAAACAAAACAATGTAAACTAGTCGTGTTTGGGCTTATTGGAATCGTCATGAGATGTACTTTGTCGGTTTGATTTTTTGTTAAAAAGTTTTTGTCATTTATGTATTCGCCAAAATACTCTTTTTTTTGTTAAGTGTGTTGGCCTATGTTTTGTACTACTACTGGGAAAACGCCTCTCCTTGTTTTAGAGTTCCGTACACATAGGGTAAAAACGGAACCCTATTACTAAGACTCCACGATCCGTCTGTCTATCACCAGGCTGTATCTCATGAACCCCGATAGCTAGGCAGTTGAAATTTTCACAGATGATGTATTTCTTTTGCCGCTATAACAGCACATAAAAACAGAATAAAATATATATTTATGTGTATATATTATAATAGTCCAATACAACAAACGTAATTTTATTTTGCCGTTTTTTGCGATAATGGTACGGAACCCTTTGTGCGCGAGTCCGACTCGCACTTGGCCAGTTTTTTTAAACCCTTCTGTTTTTTGCAGTCCCTGACCTCATTTGTCCCTCTAGATGATGTTTATAGCTTAATAAATATTAAGTATAATACCTGACTCGCATGCCTTTGCAATATTTTCTAGATAAGTATACTCTTCATCATCCTTCACAATATTTCTAATGACTGTAAGTCCGTGGTTCAGATCGTATTGTCCTTTGTCGTCGAGCTGTAATAGACAAAATACAATTAAGTGCAAAACACAGATAGAGCGGGTGCGGGTCAGTTTAGAAAAAAAAGAAGGAAATAACCCACACACCGCTACCCATTATACATGATCCTCAGGCAGGCAACTCAACAGTGATAGGCAGACCACTCTACAATTTAATAATACTATTTATTCGTCAACACTAAATATAACATAACATAATGTGTACAAAACTTAGTATGCAACTTACACAAACTATAAACATGACTGGACTTGAGAAAGAAATAAAGAAAACATTTATTGCCACTAATAAATGTTACAACATAAATAATAATAATAATAATAATTTATTTCAGAACATAATTCCATATAAAATGATTAGTACGGCTTAAAAACTATGTTAGTACCTTAAAACTACTTATTAATTATTAAAGTACATTAAACAAGACAGCACCAGAACAAGAACAGAAAGAGAACATGAAGGCTTCTGAGACAAATCTAAGTAAAGAGCAGCACATATAGTAAAACTACATACAAATCCAGCTTTTTTGAGGGAGCAGCTCCATAGACAAGGATTAACAATCGTCACGTCCTTTGTTCTTGTAACAGCTCTCATTTCGGCTACTTTGACTCCGTGTTTCTTTGCACACTCGAGCATGATGTCAATAACATCAAATCCAAAATCAAATATTTTTATTTCATATAGGCCTACATGGACACTTATAAAACGTCGACAAAAGGTGCACGGTTCGGGTTGGTCGTTTCCTATGGAGAAGAACCGGCAAGAAACTCCATGGTTACTCCTTTAAAAAAAGGTTTGGTTTTACATTATTTCCATGTTACAGCATTAGTACTTAGATATGGGGGGACAACGTAGGCTCGACAATAAGTCGTAAGAAAAACAAAAAATTTTTTTTTTTATATATATACAAAAGAAAATAAAACGAATTAAAAAGTTAACGAATGTTAACAAGCATCTGGAAGGCCTACAATTTTCACACATTTACAAAACAATCGGTAAAAGAATCTATACAAAGGTGAAATAAAAAAATAAAAAAAGACTAAATTTAACATGTGTTACAAATGTTGTTATCAGTGCTGTAACTATTCTTTGTAAAAAGACTAATTAAAAGAAGGACAAAAAACCAAAAAGAATTAATGAGATTGGAATAGTTTAGTCCACATATTTGTGCCGTTTATGAGTTACCAGGGAAGCCACATGCGCAGAAGGAGCTCAAGCCAAAATTCTTATCTTCAACGTAGTCCTTGATTTTATAATATGCTTTTTTAATAAGGACACGTTTGATGTAGTTTTTTAACTTTCCGTCGGTCGGTTCTATAATTGACTTTGGCAACTTGTTATAAAAGCGTATACTGTTTATATGAAAAGACTTGCTAGGTTTAGTTTATCTGAATTTGGGTATTACAATTTTGTGCTTACTGAACATCCTCCATGTTAGCAGGTCCATCTTCATCTACCTTTGAATATAATAACAATTTTACTAAAGAACGTGAAAAACAAGTCAATGGATACTTTGTAGCAGAAGATAGCAGCTACAAAAACAATCAATATATAGTCAAAATAAACTAGGTGGTGTAATATTTCGTCTGTCATCATTATAATACTCTTCTTCTTTTCATGCATGAGCCTAAAAAATATTTTATTTGCCCGATCTGTATCCGCTAAATAACCTGAGTTACCCATCTAGATATTCGGAAATTAGGTACATCAATGGCTAATAATTCGTCCGCTCACTCTGAGTGACTAATAATAGTCTGTTAAAAATGTTACGACTTTGCAATGAGAGTGGAAGGTGAAGTTGGGGCTTATAAAACTCTTCGAAGTACCTATTTTTTTAATGTTTATTAAATGTGTAGTGTGTGATACATGCCATAAACGAGACACAAAAATGTACACAAATGTGACACAAAGGTAGGTAATTATTATCCGGTCAAGTGCAATTGGGAACTTTAGTTCCCCGCCCCCTCGCATATGAACGTATAATTATTCATTCGTTGTTTAGCTTAAAACTAAGAAAAACTTAAGTTCATTATAAATTTCAAATATTTTCTAGGTAATGATAAACAAATATTGTATTTGTAGTAAAGTAAATGATCAATGTTAGAGTTAAGGTGAAAATCCAACGGAATTAAAGAAAATATTTTATTAAAAACTATTATCATCAGCATAACTTAGCCTAATATTCCCAGTAAAGGTAAATAAGGAAACAACACAACAACTTGTTAAAAACCAGAGAGCGGTATTTTAAAACATACTTACAAGACCAATTTTCTTAAAGTAGCAGCCATCCAAACATGGATTCGTATCTGCTTCGTTATTATATAAGGTCTCATATTCTTCCTTTGTAAAACCATAATCATTTAAACACTCGTCTTTAAGGTGGCCAAATACATCATCAACTGCATCTACACTAACCTTTAACATAATACAAGAACACATGGTAGTGACTACGTCTATATCATTAGCAATCACAAGAAACATCTGAACAAATATAATATTATGATAGAGGTAAAATTATGTCTGAAGGTACCGATTAATTCCAGCCTGTAACGGTCCCACCGCTTGGCAAAAGACTCTTCTCATGCAGAGAAGGCAGAGCATTAATTATTCACTACGCCTGCTCAAGACGAGTTGGCAATTTCAAACTTATATTAACTATAAGTGCATGTTTTCTCACGATGTTTACCTTTACCGATGTCAACGAAGATCAAGATAAACTTAGAAAGTATATGGGCCAGGATTTGAACCCAGAACCTCGAGCACGAGAGCCGGGGTCTTAGCAACTGAGCAACCACGACATTTTGTAAAAACAGTTTTTCTAAGAACTGATTGAAATTCGACAGTTATTTAACTGTTATAAAAGATTTATACATAAATGCACGATTTCTGTTGGAAAGGCGACGGGAGTGAAACCGCGGGATGAAATTAGTGACGATTAAATGGTACTTACATAAACCTTGCTCAAACACACGGCCACAATACACAAAACAAGACAAGGACACTTAGGCATTTTGTAGTTCAGAATTTTGCACTCCTGATGCTCGGAAGCCGCAACAGTATCTGAAAAATAATGCTTTTTATATAAAATATAAAGCATTAAGCGTGGTTTAGTGAAACATTAAAATAATTACGTCGCATCCAATTACCATACCCAAACTATGGTAATTGGATGCGATGTAATTATTTTAATGTCTCACTAAACTACGGTTAATACAATTTTTTTTAAGATTTACGTCATTTATTTTATCAAATTATCATACTAGTCTTAAAAGGGATTGGGTGGGTCATATTAATATATCCAGAATGTACAAAGACAGTCTGTCAGTCTGACAGATGGGCTAGAGTCGTCACACAGTGCAGTAGTGGGAGCTAGGCCCAGAAGACGGGTGTCGTCGCCGAGGGGTTCTTCTAAGTTGACTTAGAAGCGTTTGCGGCAGATTGGCCAGAGAAGGCAACTATCAGGAATAAAAAAACGACTTTTTATTATGAAATCCCAGTTGGGACAACAAAGAGTAAAATAAAAAAACTTAAAAAAACATCATACATATTGTTGGTATGAGCAGTTCTCCGTGAAGAAGCTGGTGACAGTGGCCGCTACTGTGTGGTGGACTAAATGATTGGTTTCAATCTAATCAATAGAAAAAAATACGTGGCCAATTTTTGGGCCAATTAAATGTAATTACTATCAACACAAACTAAAAGAAGAACGGAAAAAACATCATTTGTAAATGCTGTTCAAATTCAAACTATATGCCATCCAGCCATGTCCATGCGTGGACGCATTTAGTTTTAAATTTGACATAAGCACGCCTATGAAGTATCATAGGGTGCCCCCTATCTGGCAGAATCTTGTTACTCTGAAATTTATTTGGCAAAACACACTTGGCATAATCTGTGTGTATCAGAATGGCGGGTGTAATTTCCAGATTTGCCTAAATTTATTACAGTTATTTGGTACCTTCTGTGTACCTTTACGTACCTCTCTTGAAAATCTGTGTACCTACACCCGTATGATGATATTTAAAAAATTAGGTACACCCGCCATCCTGATGTCAGAACCGCGGGTGTACTGCTAACCAATATATGTAGCCAAGCGTACTGTTTATGTAAATTTGGTACCTCTTGTGTACCTGCAGATAAAAGTATTAAATAAACGAAATACGGCAAGGTTGCTGCAAAAATAAAAAAAATATTTTCTTTCTTCGACGTATCTTTTAAAATAACAATCTACGTATTGATAACTTATCTTAAATATTAAAAAAAACTATATGTATACATAATTACAAAAACAACATATTGCCCATTTTAGAATTGTGAAGGATTTATAGAATTAGGATGTTTGTCTATCAGTGTTTCCAGAATCAAAATGAAACAAGAGACAGTTTTAAAGGATATATTAATTAATTTTCACGATAACGAAATAAGTAAGGATTAATATATGAATAACGCACTGATTCCATGTGCATTTAACTCGGCCTTATAATTTGTTACAAAACTATAATCAATGTAATAAAAATTAGACTAGTATACAGGGTGGAAAGATAAGTCGGGCGTTGAAGGAAAAGTATCTTAAATCCTTAAGTTAGCTTATTTTACTTAAAGGAAACATGCCTTTATTTATTTTTTTCACGTCTTTTAAGCGATCATAACTATCTAACGATTTAATAAACAGGATACATTTACAATAAAAAGCTTTCACTCGCGAGTCTACATTTTGAAAACATGATAAATTATACACTATTTTCACAAAGTGGCTAGTATCTAAACGTATATATGTTTCTTTTGGCGTTTTAGCGTCCGAATTTAATTTGTTGAACGATGAAGTTAAATAATCTTTCGTGGACTCGTAAGGAGTAAATGCCTTAACTGCAGCTCCAATTAAAGCAGCAGAGTCATCCACTATTACCTCGTTGGGAGGTTTTTTTTTTGCCAACCAAGCTTCTAACCACTTGTATATGGTATTCAAACTTTGATTTTCAGATAACATTTGCATAATAGGTACACTTTTTCCATTGTTTGTGTCATACAGTACTCCTGAATATAGAAATATATGTTTTGTGATGATTTTATCATTTGACGGACCAGTTTCTTTTACAATACTGCCGGTGGCATCTAAACTCATAATAGTTGGTTTTAATTTTGAATAGGATTCATAGTACCGATCTTGAGCTGGTGACCAATAGTGTAAATAAAACGGGTACAAAGCAATATGTCTTATCAATCCGTTATAGGGAAATACTGTTGTCATACTCCACAAGGCCAAAATAGGATGATTATGGTAGTACTGACTCTGTTTATATTCATATTTTATTTGTCGCAAACATCCTGCAGTTGGTAGTATTGATGGCTCGGTATCTCCAACGGACATACTTTCATCCGCTAACCTATTACGAACAACTATCGCAGATTCGTTTTTCAAAATTTCAGACAGTTCTCTCCGCTTAGCTGGTGATATTTTAATCTTTTTGGCGGGTATATGATGATGACTACTGTCATAGTCAGTTAAAAACCCTTCACAAACAATAATTTTATCCGTCGGCCAATTGATTCGTATTTTGACACCAGCCTTACATTGTGCACAAGTTCCATAGCATGTAACTGTATCGCCATATTTAACGGAATGATTTTGAAAAGTCCAACTACATGGTATTTTTGTTTTTTTCCAAATTTCTTCGCGTAACAGATGAGCCCATTCATGTTTGGGTAAAACAAATTTTTTTTGAGAAGTCTTCGACTTGGATTGAAATTTGTTTCGTACGGTGTATTTTGTGATAGGTTGTATTTTTTCCCAATGATATAAGTCAAGAAAAAAATTAAAAACCTCATGTTTTCTAGAGACCTCGTCTTCATCTTCTATAGCACCTTCAGAATCTTCTTTAGAATCCGAAGCAAATTCTGTTATGACACTTTTTGAAACAATGCTGTTTAAATCACTGTTATCAGACGACACATCATGAAGGCTTTCAGAATCAAAAAAATTGTCATAGTTCCTTTTTAATGATATATACAAAGCCTTTGCAGACATCTTACACTGTAGATCCTTAGAAATTTCATGAAATATCTTATCACAGGGTGAAGGCAAATCATCTTTTAATTTGAAATATTGTTGATATTTTACAAACGCTTGTTTTTGCTCTTGTAACGGAACACAACTTTTGTTACCACGTTTCATTTTATAAAAATAAATTCACTATCACTTTTCTTTACACTTTTTCGAGAGACAAAAAAATATTACGCAATCTGTAAGATTACTATATCGTCAAATGGTCGTTAGAGGGTTGGTGTAATATATTAATATTTACGTCTACCTTCATTCGAAACGATAAACCAAGTATGTCTCAACAAGAAAATTATATGCATATATTATCTAGCTTGATATATGTTATGAATCTATTTCGATCCTGGAACTGAATGGAAATAATTTCATATTTTATTACTATTGATATCAGAATCATTAGGAAACAGGCAACAAGGAAATATAATGACCGCGTCCTTGCATCAGAGTAATACAAATGCATCAAATAAAAATAGTTTAATTGTAGACTGCCAGTGGTCCAGTGGTCGTAGTATGCGACTGCTGAACACGAAGTTGTGGGTTTGATCTCCACATAAAACAACAATTTAAGGTTCACATTTAAAGTGTTGTCATGAGTCTGTGTGTAAATTGTGTCCGTTAATTTCATTTCCGATGCCCGGTATAGTCACGCACGCAACAGTGACTAAATGATACACGGAGGTTTGGGATTACTATTAAAGATATTACACATTAAACGTATCTTGGCAATATGTTTAATATAGAGGTTCTAGGTTCAATTACCGAAGATTGTTATTATCCTTTGACGTCGTTACTATTGTTAGTTAGTATTATAAAATACAAAGTAACGTCGTGTAATAAATTTTTATTTTTTTATTTTTCGCAGCAACCTTATTATATACAGTATTCCGTTTATTTAATACTTTTATCTGCAGGTACACAAGAGGTACCAAATTTACATAAACAGTACGCTTGGCTACATATATTGGTTAGCAGTACACCCGCGGTTCTGACATCAGGATGGCGGGTGTACCTAATTTTTAAAATATCATCATACGGGTGTAGGTACACAGATTTTCAAGAGAGGTACGTAAAGGTACACAGAAGGTACCAAATAACTGTAATAAATTTAGGCAAATCTGGAAATTACACCCGCCATTCTGATACACACCATAATCTTCTTTAAACGAATATTCTCAAGGCATTTTTTTTTAATTATAATTATTGTTTGGCCGAATGTTTCTACGTCCGAATTTACAATGGCTTACTTTTAAGATGGCAGAATTTTATTTGGCATGATTTCACTTGGCATATTATGAAGATGGCATAAAATCATTTGGAATAATATTAATAGGCATTTCTATAAAATAGCAATTTTAACCTTAAATTAAAATTGAAATACTCGTGTGTTGCCCATGTTCCACCCGCCTAGTTCACCTAGGTGGACTATGGGAAATTATTTTTGCCCATAGTTCACCAGAATATCCTGAAAAGTCAATATGTTGCGTTACAAAAGTTAGTGACAGAAACGAACCGCTGCAAAACCAACTCCACGTAGTCTTAGTCTTCACGCGGGCTTAAATTACACTCTAGGGGTAGATCAGAATCTACCCCTAGAGTGTAATTTAAGCCCGCGTAGACACGTAGGGGCGAAGCGGCCTGCGAGCTGAGGAGCAGGTGGTGAGCGTTTAAACCATCTGCGATGATAAGCTCGCGTGGGACCGCCGGAGCCCCGCAGCGCCGGAGCCGTGACTGAAACCATGCCTGCTGTATGCTGCATGCTAACTTGCATGTTGCATGCTTGGTGCATGCTCACTTGCATGCTTGCTTGGATGTTGCATGCTTGCTGCATGCATGGTTTATGCTTGTTTGAATGCTGCATGTTTGAAGACCTTCCTTAAGCTAGTTGTACATTATAATAAGGGCATCGGCAGACTGCCCCTCTCTGTAAAACCGTTTTCTATTCGTTCTGGTCTTGATTTCTTAATTAAGATTTTAATTTGAAATTAAAAAGAGATGACAGAACGAGCAAAAAACCGGACGTCAGCTTTTTGGGAGTTGGGTTCTGGCGGTGAATGCCGAAAGACGATTTTATTTAACTAGAATCATCTTATCTGCAAACAAGTCTGTATTATAACCAGTTGGTGTATAAGTATTTAATCACTGAAGTGCTTTAATTTAAATATATTGTGTGTGGTTCCCTAGAGAGAGCATAAATTAATGGATCTTTACCCTCAATGGACATCTCTTTGCATCAAAGGGCTCACTGTTTGGCGTATTGAGCCATAGCCCGGCCTCCACACCTCTTGCTACCTACTTACTTAACCGATTGCCTGTTCTATCCGTTCTGCTTCCGTCCTGCTGCCTACTACACTGCCTACCTGCCCGATTAGCTGCTTATCTGGCTACCACCCGTCTGCAAACCCGTCGTGGTACCTGATCACCTGTCTCTCACGAGCATACCACAACGAAGAATTACGAAGTATTCCTGTCCGTCCAAGTGCCTGCCTAGCTGACGACCTTTAAAACAAGCCACGTCGTGCGAAGCCGACCCCTTTAGTTTTAATACTCAATATCCTTTTTCTAAGTTTATTTTTCCAATAACTCTTTCATTTTATGAAATGCTTACGTTAAGCTAAGACGGACTTAACGACGCAGACACAGGTAACGTTACAATAACAAGACCCTACCGTACCTCGGCTTTTGGTCCTTTGTTTTTTGTAGATACTTGATCCCTGTAATATGCAGGTTTTCAGCTGCACCCAGTTAAGGTGAATGCGAACCTAGACGCACCACAGAAGCCGCACGCGCCGCAGTAATCGCATTTTCGTCTGGTCTCGCGCAATCCGCAACGTACACGTCGAACGCGCCGACCACACCTACCGCGCCGCACGCTTCGTATCTACTTCTGTAAATCTCATTATATCAACACGGATACGGATGACGTCACCGCGCCGCCCGCACCGCATTCGACACATGCATCGAACGCGCCGAATTTCATGAAGCCATCCGCACGCACTGGTGGAATCCATATACCTACAGCATTTTACTAAAAAGTGGGTCGTGCGGCGGTAATTTTGGTTCTCCTGCGGATATCATCATTTCTGACGTGATCACCCAAGGAAATTCCGTGCATAGCCCTCTCCATTGCCCTTTGGGCACAGATTACTAAATAGTTACTTCGTAACAGATACATCACTCCAATACAAAAGCGTAAATACCTACGCTATAATAGTCTACAAAATCATAATAACCTACAAAATCATAACCAGCTGTGCAGAAATGTAACTTAAACACGCACAAAGAGAATTGAGATTGCTTTGCCCGTCGCGCGACCCACATGCGAGCGCGACATTGAGCGAATGTACTAGGATTGTCCGTATGATGATGATGGTAATTAAACGAATGTTGTAGAAAATCAATTATTTTTTATTTGTTGATCAAATATGTTTCAGTTTAATAAAATGATAGATACATTTTTTTCCTTCCCTGAATTCCCGATTATTAAATGTTATTGTCGAAAATATCCGAAACCGCGTAAATAATTTTAATAAATAATCAAAAGGGAAACAGGAGCAAAGCGGACGTAAATCAATTACTTTTAAAATTTCCAAGAGGGTGCTGCCAGGCCGATCCATTATGACGTTGTCAAAATTTTGTTTTATTTAACTTTAACCACGCAATTTTTCATTAAAAATAAGTTGAAGTACATATTTAATAAGACGAGTAGGATATATTGTGCTGTTTTGTGTTGACACGAGTAAAATAGGTAGTCATAGGCGAACAATTTCTATTCAATTCACAAAGTATTTTATTTCTTTACTAGCTGTCACACGCGGCTTCGCTCCCGTCAACTGGCTACCTATCTACCCTACCCTACCTACCCTGCATACATGAATGTTGCATCACTTTAACCGCTTACGCAGCGCACGCAACGGAAGCTCTCAAAACGTAATAATTTTTCCCGTTTTTGCAACATTTTTCATTTATACTCCGCTCCTATTGGTCGTAGCGTGATGTTATATAGCCTATAACCTTCCTCGATAAATGGACAATCTAAAAAAAAAAAATTTTTTCAATTCCATCCAGTAGTGCCTGAGATTAGCGCGTTCAAACAAACAAACTCTTCAGCTTTATAATATTATTATAGTATAGATATAAAAAAGCATATGTGCAATCACAAAACTAAATGGAAACACAAAGAAGGCAAATGTTATTAAAATAATATTACCGTGTCCTGAGTTTCACTAACTATTTGACGCTGACTGTACCTACCTATGTTCTGACAATAAGTAGGTAACTATTGATTTATATAAAACAACACTTTTACAATACCTGAACTCCTTAATTTACGACGATTATCATAGTACCTACCTACATATGTTCTAAGTTTAAGGAATACATGGTGATACATTGTGAAGGAACGAAAAAAGGGAATTCGAAAAACAAAAGATTTAAAATAATACCTAACCTACCTTTGTTCGTTTCTCGGCAATGAAAAAAAAGACAAATTTTCATTTGTTTTTTTACTTTGACACCCATCCACTGCACAATAATTACGTGGTATCGGCATTTTGATACTCAGCGCAGTAACCGTGACGTGCGAGCACTCGGGCAGGCGTGCGGCAGCCCACTGTCAGTTGAACCGCCGGCGGTACACGAAACGTTAGGCAAATAACGCGTGGCTTGAGCGAGTGACGGACGCCTGCTTTGGGTAACTTTAAGATTTCTGATAAGGCACATTGTGAGCGACCACGTCTCGGTCCCATAGATGATCACTGGCAACACACACTGGTCTTAGACTTTTGTCTTGAGACACTGCGGTAAATTGGACGAGCAGATACCACGCAACTGCCCGAACGCCGCCGCCCAGCCGAGTCGGATTCGACGGTTGACCTCTTTCTTGAAGTTAGACCTACCTAACTGGACCGTTTGTCCCAGATAGACATAATAGTCTACAACTTCGAGTGTAGAGTCTCCGATCTTGATAGGAGTGGGTGTTACATGGGCATTCACCATGACCTTGGTTTTGTCCATGTTCATTTTAAGACCCACTCTTTTGAAAGCTCTACTGAGGTCATCGAGCATTTTACTGAGGCTCTCCATGTTCTCAGCCATGACCACTATGTCGTCAGAATACCGAAGGTGAGTGATGTACTCGCCATTAACGTTGATGCCAAGCCCCCTCCAGTCCAGAACCTTGAAGGCATCCTCCAGTGCAGCAGTGTACAGTTTCAGTTAAAGATCTCGCCTTGATGTGGCGGAACCGCATACACATCCACAATGGCAAGACCCAAAACTTTGATAGATCCTTTACAAAATAAATTTATTTTAATATTGGGTACTGTATTTTAATGATCAAGTTCCGAAATTTCTAAGGCATCGCTAGTTTTCCGTATGACTACGTGTGGCTGTTCCGTAAAGGTTTGGCCTACCAATAGGGGCACATGCATGTCATCGTCTGCAACTATCAGCAACTCTAGGCCAGCTTCGACCTTATCAATGATTATTTGAACGCGTTGTTTACCTATGCAATGATGAAACCTCAGCACCGGCAGATTATCGACACTATACTCCGAACCTACATTTCGTAATGCTGACGACCTAATCATTGAGTATTCACGTCCAAAGTCTAATAATGCAGTGATAGAGAAACCGTTTACCGTAGCAGTTTTGAAGTATTTCTAATTTGGCGCCGACACGGGAGTGGTTATTTTTGAAGAAGCAGTTGCCTCTTTATTAATCCTATCCTCTACTGGCAAGACCTTTTTTTTTCCCGTTTGAACTACCTATTTGAAACTTCCTAGCTGTGGTATAAGAATGTATTTTAAGAAATAAACAATACTTATTAAAAGGTATAATTTAAGCTATTTCCAATTTAATTAGTTTTGTGTTTCTTAAATGATAGGGTTTGCCTGCAAAATAGTAGATTTGTCAACAAAATCTAGTCACCAAACAACATAACATCAATTCCACAATAAATCACCTAAATTCTAAAAAAAGTTATAGGGTCTAGTACCAAATAAATGTTTTTGTATGTATTATAATAGGTTTGTCCGAATAAGTATTTAAACAAACTAATTTAAAGAGATCACCAATAAATCAAATATTATGTTACTAGATAATTTCGATTTGAATATAACTCTAGGGCTCCATTTCTGAATACAGGGTCTAAAGTAACCTAACACGAAGGAGATGACGGGAGCTGAGATCGCTCGCTTTGCTCGCTCACTTCAGCTAACCTGTCCGTGTTGGAGTGCCCTATGCTCCCGAGCTAGCTTCGCTCGCTCTTGTACCGATTCCCTGACCATAATTTGTAATTTTAATGTTGACACTCGATCGATGTATCACAACTTCCCTTTTACAGGGTAACCAGTATTTTAAAATAATTATGCAATTTTGACTGGAAAACGTCAGAGAAAGTTACTATAGCTATACGTGGAAATAAAAAAAATATATACTTTTTGCCAAAATTCAAAATTGCGAACATTTTTATTTGCGTTCTTAATTGTTTGTCCAGCGGCCATTTCTTTTGAAATACAATGTAGGTTTTTAGAGGGAAGTGCAATTGTTTTGCTTAATGAGTATCTATTATTAAAACCTACTAATAAAGCTATTATTTTATGTTGTTCAAAGTTGCTATCATTAAATTGATACAAAAGTAAAAGCAACTTTTTTATCCAGAATTGACTTCAGTATCAGTCGTTCCTAATTATATGACCACAACTGTATATACCCTAGCAGCCAAGCTTCTCCTCTCCAATTCGCATATCTCCGCTTCAATGGAAACCCTGCCTAAAAACAGTACGACGAGTGACGGCCAATTTGAAATGCTCAATTTGATAGCGTTTTATTATGTGTGCATTGTAAAATCTGTCATCATTTTTTTGTAAGTCTATGTAATTTTACATGACATCATCAGGTTTTACAAATCACACTGTATTATTACAGCGGCTATTAACTTTGCATTGAAAGCACTGAGTCTCTAGATAAGAGTCATTTGATGTCAGCGAAGGCGATGATTGAAATGTCACAATGTTAGCGATTGGAAGACCTCCCATTAGGTGGACCTATGACCTGGTTCAGGTTGCGGGAAGGCGCTGGATGCGAGACGCACGGGATCGATCAATGTGGCGACGCCTGGGAGAGGCCTATGTCCAGCAGTGGACGTCTTTCGGCTGAAATGATGATGATGCTGAAGGGATTGATTACGTGTCATTTTGGTAGCGCTTGACAATCCCATACATTTTTTACATTTTTTCAATCGCTATCGGGACGATTTCGTTAATAGAATTTCGCTTTCTAGACAAGCGGACAAGACCCTAGGATAATCTATTGTTAATACAATATTCTCTTCAAAGGCACTTGTCCCACCGCCAATGATCAACTAATAGTGAGTAAAACTACAAACTACAAAGTGTTGGCGAGCAGCGTGTAGCGAGTGTGTAGTTTCGATAGTTTTGTCGCTCGGCTATAAGCGAGTGTTCTTGTGCGACGGGCGATTAATCACACCACTCGCTCCGGGTGGCCGCACTATTGGTAGAAGTGACCGCTGGTTGGTCTCTCGGCGTGAGTTCTGACTACCAAGCAAGTAGCGAGCAACGCTGATTGGGTATCGCTGAGCGAGCATAACTTTAAAAGCTCTTGTCACTGCGACAAAACTGTGGTGAGAGGTACTCGTTGGCATGCGGCAGTGTGAACAGCCATCGATCAACTATTACTAAATGCGTCTCTTCTATTGACACGGGACCTAATAATATATTTTGTACGTTTCTTCAGCGAGAAAATAGTCGATAGGTTATCGCTTACTCGTCGGCGGTGCGCCTTCGTCGTGGTCATGGATCGTCTGACAGTTTGGTTGTGGCTTTTGCGAGACTTATCTATCTCTCTCCATAATACAAATACAATTTATTTTAGTTAGTAAGTTAAATGTTAGTGATGGTAGAAAAAAAGTCGTAACAATATCGTCACATCTCGCCGTTAAAAGTTTATTAATTACATTTTCTAATTTGTCGATAAAATACAAAAAAATATCATTATTTTTTTTCCTATCTGTTTGTTTAAAATTAATTTGTTTCGCATATTAATTATTTATCCAATCGTTTTTTTTTCCAATAATTACAAAGTTTCGAGAATGATATTTTTTTTTCTGCTGCATATTGATATATGTACCTACTTAGCTTTAACGTTTGCTGGATGACCTGTAAAAATAAAAATCATGCATTATTTACCATGCATTGTAGTTTTCGTGTATCAATTCTTAGTATTCTCTAATCATTGTTTTTTTGTAAACAACTTTTATGGTGGAATGTTATTACTGAGCCAAAACTACGGGATCGTTTGCAGACCTTCCAATGTGACTCTGCGAGTGCAAAGTCCTACTTCTTTACTGACTATAGCACGCAGCAAAATGGTCTCTATACATCATATCGTATGGAGCATATCAGAAAAATATCTGCCAAAAAGTAAAAAATTTAATCTACTAAGGTGAAAAGAAAAAGGTGTAATTTTTAATGCATATTTTTACTTACGCTTTTCCATCCTCCAGTTTAAACTGTTCCACAAAGCAATCTGCCACCATGGCACCCCTCTCGCAACCGGCTTCCCCATCACTTACTGCCGTGTCTTTTACTGAAATAAAGGCAATTTCAGATAATGTATTCGTAAATACATAATTCTCATTAACAACGGTCTAATTCCAGTCGCAATATCTTCTCAACGACATTCCATTTCAAAAACTTCTCAAATTATAGGAAAACTAGAGTATTGACATATAGCAGATGCGATACGATTGCGATCGTTTCTTGAAAATTCGTAAATTGCGCATCTGATAAAAAAAACCGGCGATCAACACTTAATTTAAGCAAAGGCTAATCAAAATCTCTCAGTTGTGATTCTGCTGTTGTAAATAGCATTCGTTGGTCATTTTTAACTCTGACTTCCCAAAAAGGCTTTGTCGTTTATGAACCGATTTTGATAATTATTTTTTGGTTGGAAGGGAGATATAAGGGTGGCACCATGATAGGGAAACCAGGATCTGATGATGGAATCTTAGAGAAATCGAGGGAACTCCTCAAATATTATAGGCATGGTCTTCTTTATCAGTTCCACTTCAACAAATGATTCTAAGTGCAAATAATTGCATTATTGATGAAAATACCAAAATCGCTATATGTGTATATAGCGATTTTGGTATTTTCATCAATAATGCAATTATTTGCACTTAGAATCATTTGTTGAAGTGGAACTGATAAAGAAGACCATAATGGCCCCTGGAACTCCGAAATAAAACAATGTATCCTAGTCGCGTTTGGGCTTATTGGAATCGTCATGAGATGTACTTTGTTGGTTTGATTTTTTGTTAAAAACTTTTTGTCATTTAAGTATTCGCCAAAATACTCTTTTTTTTTTGTTGAGTGTGTTGGCCTATGTTTTGTCCTACTACTGGCCAAACGCCTCTCCTTGTTTTAGAGTTCCGTACCCAAAGGTTAAAAACGGAACCCTATTACTAAGACTCCACGATCCGTCCGTCAGTCACCAGGCTGTATCTCATGAACCTTGATAGCTAGGCAGTTGAAATTTTCACTGATGATGTATTTCTGTTGCCGCTATAACAAGCCATACTAAAAACAAAATTAAATAAATATTTAAGTGTCTATATTATAATAGTCCCATACAACAAACGTGATTTTTCGCCGTTTTTTGCGATAATGGTACGGAACCCTTTGTGTGCGAGTCCGACTCGCACTTGGCCAGTTTTTTTTCAACCCTTCTATCTTTTGTGATCTCAGACCTCATTTGTCCCTCTAGATTGTCTAGATGATGTTTATAAATTAATAAATATTAAGAATAATACCTGACTCGCATGCCTTTGCAATATTTTCTAGATATGTATACGCTTCATCATCCTTAACAATCTTTCTAATGAATGTCAGTCCGTGGTTCAGAACGTATTGTCCTTTGTTGTCGAGCTGTAATAGAGAAAATACAATTAAGTGCAAAACATGGATAGAGCGGGTGCGGGTCAGTTTGGTTTAAAAAAAAGGAAATAACCCACACATTACTCAAAGTAGCTAGGAAGGTAATCCGCCACCCATTATATATGATACTCAGGCAGGCAACCCAACAGTTATAGGAGCTGGCACACAACTTCAAGTGTAGAGTAACCTCGATACTTTTATAGCTTAGAACTAAGAAAAACTTAAATTCATTATACATTTCAAGGTAATGATAAAAAAAAATTGTATTTGTAGTAAATAATGTTCGATAGTTTATAATGAAAATCCCACGGAATTAAAGAAAATATTTTATTAAACTATTATCATCAGCATAACTTAGACAATAATATTTCCAGTAAAGGCAAATTAAAGAAGGAAACAAAACAACATCTTGTTAAAACCAGAGAGCGGTATTTTAAAACATACTTACGAGACCAATTTTCTTAAAGTAGCAGCCAAAAAAACATGGATTCATATCTCTTTCGTTAGTATATAAGGTATCATGATCTCCTCTTGTATAACCGTAAAAACACTCGTCTTGAAGGTGACCAAACAAATTATTAACATCAACTGCAACAACCTTTAACATAATACAAGCACAACACGGTAGTGACTACGTCTATATCACTAGCAACACACGAAAAATCTAAACCAACTATAATATTTTTATAGAGTTTTAATTATGTCTGAAAGTACTAATTAATACCAGCCTGTAACGGACACACCGCATGGGAAAAATCTCACCTCATACAGAGAAGGCATGAGCATTAATAATTCACTACGCCTGCTCAAGACGGGTTGGCAATTTTAAACTTATATTAACTATAAGTGCAGGTTTTCTCACGATGTTTACCTTTACCGATGTCAACGTAGATCAAGATAACTTAGAAAGTATATGGGCCAGGATTTGAACCCAGGACCTCAAGCACAAGAGCCGGGGTCTTAGCTACTTATGGGCAACCACGACATTTTGTAAAAATAGTTTTTTCTAAGAACTGATTGAGTTACGACAGTTATTTAACTGTTATATAAGTTTTATACATGAATGCACGATTCCTGTTGGAAAAGCGTCGGGAGTGAAACCGAGGGATGAAATTAGTGACGATTAAATGGCACTTACATAAACCTTGCTTAAACACACGGCCACAATACACAAAACAAGACAAGGACACTTAGGCATTTTGTATTTCAGAATTTTGCACTCCTGATGCTCGGTAGCCGCAACAGTATCTGAAAAATAAAGCTTCTTATATAAAATATTTAGCATTAAGTGTAGTGTAGTGAGACATTAAAATAATTACGTCACATCCAATTACCATAGTTTGGGTATGGTAATTGGATGCGTCGTAATTATTTTAATGTCTCACTGAACTACGCTTAATGCATTTTTTTTTAAGATTTTATTACGTCATTTATTTTATCAAATTATCATACTAGTCTAAAATCGGATTGGGTGGGTCATATTAATATATGCAGAATGTACAAAGACAGATGGGCCAGAGTCGTCACACAGTGCAGCAGTGGGAGCTAGGCCCAGAGGACGGGGGTCGTCGCCGAGGGGTTATTCTACGTTGAATAAGAAGTGGTTTTTTTTTAATAATCTATAGGCTCGCCTTTGACCACTATCTCGCCTGATCTTAAGCGATGATGTGGTCCACGGTGAAGCACGCTTGCCTAGAATAAACCTATTCACTCTTGAATTAAAGACCCCAAGGTAGAGCTATCAGGGAACAAACACTCCGGAAGAGAGTTCCACTCCTTAGCTATGCGCACGATGAAAGTATTAACAAAACGATTTGTGCGTATGGGAGGGATGCCATGTACCGATGGCGCATGAACGTACGTCTTGTAGTCCGATGATGGAAAGGGCTAGGCGGAATCAAATTATGCAGTTCCGTCGCACACTCCCCGAAATGTAACCGATAAAAAACCGACAGGCTGGCAACTCAGCGTTGATGTTCGAGGCTCTGGAGCTTTGACGTGACCAGTGCATCTTTGCTAATAAGCCTTTTGGCCCGTCTGTCAATCGACTCAAGTGCATCAAGCTATTATTTGGCAGATCCATTCCAGAGGTGAGAGCAGTACTCCATGCCGAACATGCGTTTTGTACAAGTTGAGCAGCTGTTCAGGCGTGAAGTACCGTCTCACCCTGCAAGAATCCCCAACTTTTTTCCTGCTAACTGAGCTTTAGCCTCAATGAACAGACCGAAGTTGAGGGTCAACGAAACACCAAGAAGTTCGAGATTGCCCGTTAACGGCACGGTTACGGATGGAGCCGGGTGGAATTGGCTATTTTTATCGGAAAGAAGACACGCCTGGGTCTTAGCAGCATTAAAATTGACCAGATTGGTATCACGCCATATGGAGACCGTCTTAAAGGACAGGTTCAAGCTTTCAACCAAGGCCTCCCGGAGATACCGAAACTGAGGCCCAGTAGCCCGTGCGCCAGACACGTATCTCTCAGTGCTGTCGTAACAGTGCTGTCGTCTGCGTACCCAAAGGTTCCGGGTTTTAACAGATCATTAATGTGCAGTTTGGGGGCATGTAGAACAGGGTGTAAAGTTCCACAAACCTCAATTGCAAAAGGAGGATCCTCCCACCAGACGAGTGTTGTGTCTGGTCCGGGCAACTGCCCAACGGTTATTGTCCGAATGATGTATGTGTTCAAATCGCGCCGAAAACTTTTCTTGCGCGATGCAGGATTTGTGTGACGTTATGTCATTAGTTCGTAAGTGGCGGCGTTGGTGCCGCTACAGCAGCAACGATAATGTTGACGAGAGCACTGACCCCTGAGGGACTCCGGCGTTGATATCTAACTGACCGGACGAGCAGCCGTCAATAACTACTCGGATGAATCGACCCCTCAGGAAGTCCGCAATCACACAGGCAGACCGAAGGTCGGAAGCTTACCAATGAGGCTTCCGTGCCAGACCCTGTCAAAAGCCTTTGAGATGTCGAGGGAGAGGGCTAGCGCTTCCCCGTGTCTCTCGAAGGCCTCACTCCAGATGTGAACGGCATACGCTAGAAGATCTCCAGTAGACCGATTTCGGCGGAAGCCGTATTGGCAGTCATGGGGATGTCTTTCGCTTCTAGGTATGCCAGGAGCTTACCGTTGAGCACACATTCCATACTCTTACAGAGGATGTACGTTACAGATATGAGTCTTTAGTTGGCCGGGTCAGCTCGACTGCCCCTCTTGGGCACGGGTTGTACGTTGGCTTGCTTCCAAGCTTTCGGCACTTTTCCAGTCTCTATCGAAAGGCGATATAGACGTGTCAAGATCGGAGACAATTCAGGCGCACAGGTTTTAAGTACAATTGCTGGTATCCCGTCGGGGCCACTCGTTTTGTCCACATCAAGGCTACGCAGCACCCTACGGACGTCCTTTTGATGGATGCGAATGTTCAACATACTCATCACACATCCATCAGGAGCAGGAGAAGGCTGCGCGCCCTCAGAATTCTGGTACGAAGATTTCGCAAAAAGGGAGGCAAACAAGTTAGCCTTCTTCTTGCGGAATCTAGCTAGGCAGATTGATTGATTAAATGCAAAATATTGAGCTAAAATAAAATACTAATGTTACTGTAGGGACACATTATATGTACAAGCTAACTCAGCAAATATAATATAGTTGGTGACGCACGGCTGCGCCCGTGAGACAGAGAAGTTTTTAGTCGCAAATAAACTACAGTCCTAATTGGTCGTTTCTATTTAACCTGTTACCTCAACACGAAAAGTGGAGCACATAAAGTTATACATACATAATTACAACAGACATTAATGCAATAATAAATTAGCATCATAATAGCTAAAGTGGTGACCCCGACGTGATCATTTTATTTTGGGTGAGGTACACGTATAGACTGAAAAATGGACGGAAAAATTAATCCACCGCAAGGAGTTGCGCCGCGGGCGCAAGGTGTGAAGGAGGACATGTCCGGAGATGCCAGCGAAAAGGCGCTGGCCAGCATAACTGTCTCTTCGCGCATTCCTGAGTTTTGGACAGACCAAACGCGACTCTGGTTTGTCCAGTTCGAGGCCGCGGTGGAGAATCAAAGGCTGAGTGATGCAGCCAAACAAAATCTGGTGGTTACAAAGCTAAACAAGGTCGCTATACAGCAGGTGAGCGATTTGTTATTGGCTCCGCCTGAGTCTCGGAAATATCAGACGCTGAAGGAAAGGCTGTTGGAAGTGTTCGAGGAGTCGGAGACGAGGAAATTGCAGAAGCTGATCAGCGAAATGGAGTTGGGAGACCAGCGCCCATCCCATTTGCTACGTCGGATGCGTGAGTTGGCCAGGGAGAAGGTGGCGGACGATACCCTGAAGTTGATGTGGCAATCACACCTACCGAAATCAGTGCGTGCTGTGCTGGCAGTGTCCGACTCGAAGAAATTGGACGTGCTCGCAACCATAGCAGACAAGGTGCTGGAAAGCATAGGAGAGGGCTCAGCAATGGTAGCAGAGGTCAAGGCAGGGGAGGTCCAGACCAGGAGTGATGGATCATCAAGCACCAGCCAAATCCTGGGGGAGCTAGCGAAAATCAACCTGCGTCTCACAGGTCTGGAGCGTGGCAGAGGCAGAGAGCGTTGGGACGGCGGCAGCCGAGGTTCGAGATCGGCATCGAGACATGGTGATGCGGGTGGCGAGAGAAAAAGTGCTAATTGGTTGTGTTTTTACCACTATCGTTACAGGGAGAAGGCAACAAAGTGTGTGAAACCCTGTAATTGGAGCAAGGGCCAGGAGAAGTCGGCGGGAAACTAGACATGGTGCAGCCGACGGCGGGACGTTGCACGGTGTACAACCGCCTAATTGTATGTGATAAGAAGACAGGTATGAGATTTTTAATAGATACGGGAGCTAATGTATCCGTAATACCCGTGAGGAAAAATCGTTCGCGTAGTTATTATGATAGTAATAGGTCTAACTTTACTTTATATGCCGCTAACGGTACAATAATAAAAACTTACGGTATTGAAACATTAACTTTAAGTCTAGGATTAAGACGGCCGTATACTTGGCATTTCATTGTAGCAGATGTGAATCAGCCCATAATAGGCGCAGATTTTTTAACAAAGTATAAATTGCTAGTAGATGTAAGCGGCCGACGACTCATAGATGAAGTAACGAGTTTAAGTGCAGTAGGTTTAATTGTAAAGTGGAAGGGACCATCCTTAACTACGATTGATAACGCTTGCATTTATTCGGATATTCTAGCCGAGTTTCCCGAGATCACTAAACCTGTGTCTTTTAATGAGGAACCCCCGCATGCGGTGTTACATTACATTGAAACACACGGCCCTCCCGTATTCGCTCGAGCTAGACCATTAGCCCCAGAGAAATATGTAAAGGTAAAGGAGGAGTTTAGACGCATGCAGGAAATGGGAATTTGTAGGCCGTCGAAAAGTCCTTGGGCCAGTCCGTTACATGTGGTACCCAAAAAGGACGGGCAGATTCGTCCCTGCGGTGATTATAGAGCCTTAAATGCAATAACAATACCGGATAGGTACCCCATCCCGCGGATAAATGACTTTACATATATTTTAGGGAATAAGTGTATATTCTCGCGTTTAGATTTAAACAGAGCGTATCATAATATTGTGATTGCACCTGAAGACGTAGAAAAAACCGCGATAACCACACCCTTTGGGTTATATGAGTTTACGCGCATGACCTTCGGTTTACGGAACGCCGCGCAAACATTTCAGCGATATATGAATAACGTGGTATTACAAGGCTTAGATGCACAATGCAAAATAGGTGCAGAAGGCCAAACCGAGTCTAATTTCTACTTTTGTTACATAGATGACATCATCGTAGCTAGTGAGACGCCCGAGCTTCATAAGTTACACGTAAAGGCGATATTTGAGCGATTAAGCCGATTCGGCATAACTATCAATATGGCAAAATGTAGTTTTGGAAAAGAGAAACTAGAATTTTTAGGTTACGAGGTCACGTCATCAGGAATCAGTCCATTACCAGATAAAGTTCAGGCAATCATTGATTTCCCAAAGCCCGAAACGGTAGATCAGTTACGGCGTTTTTTGGGAATGATAAATTTTTATAGGTCTAGTTTACCTAGGGCAGCGGAATATCAATCAGTGTTAAATACGTATTTACAGAAGGCTAAGAAAAAAGATAAGTCTATAATTAACTGGTCGCCAGAAGCAAACGTTGCGTTTGCGAAATGTAAAACTAGCCTACAGAATGCGACTATGTTATCGTACCCGGTGCTAAACGCCGAGCTTGCAATATGGGCGGACGCGTCGAACGACTGTATCGGTGCCGTGTTACAAGTTAAGGTTGGCTCACACTGGGGCCCCTTAGGTTATTATTCTAAGAAACTCAGTGACGTGCAGCTTAAATATAGTACGTATGACAGGGAGCTATTAGCTATTTATTCGGCGGTTCAGTATTTTCGTTATATGGTAGAAGGCAGATCTTTTGTAATTTACACGGATCATAAACCATTAACTTATGCATTCACACAAAAACCTAGTGACAAAGAAACAACTAGACGCGTTAGACAACTTATGTTTATCAGTGAATTCACAACAAATATACAGTACATTAACGGTAATGAAAATACGGCAGCGGATGCACTGTCTCGGGTTGAAACTATCACATGTCCAACAACGCTCGATTTCAGCGAATTAGCGTTGGCGCAACGGATGGATGACGAGCTGACGTCGCTTTTATTGAAAGAAAACAAAGTGATGCAATTTAAGCGAATTAATTTACCCGACTGTCAAAGCGAGGTGATGTGTGAACTATCTACTTCGGTCGCAAGGCCATATCTACCAGTAGCTTTTAGGAAAAGGGCATTTCAAGCAGTACACGGTTTGTGCCATCCTGGAGTTCGTACTACTCGGAAATTAGTGACGTCTAAGTATTTTTGGCCAGGTATGAACACAGACGTAGGACAGTGGGCCAAAACCTGCGTTCAATGCCAGAAGTCGAAGGTTATACGTCATACTGTATCCGGACTGGGTCAATACGAAAGTAGTGGCCGCTTTGAACATATACATGTCGATCTAGTAGGACCATTACCTACGTCACCAGAGGAGTATAGATATTGCCTTACGGTGGTTGATAGGGCGACAGGATGGCCAGAAGCTTTTGCAATCAGAAACATGTATGCTAGTACGGTAGCCAAGACGTTGTACGAAGGTTGGATTTCAAGGTACGGTTGTCCGGTAAGGGTTACTACAGACCAGGGCAGACAATTCGAGAGCAGCTTGTTCAATGAATTAATGAAATGTTTAGGGATAGATAAATTAAGAACTACAGCGTACCACCCGCAGGCGAATGGCACTGTAGAAAGGTTTCATCGCGTGTTAAAAGCAGCACTGATGGCCAGGAGGGACAGCGGCGCGTGGGTGGAAGAATTGCCGACAGTTCTGTTTGGGTTACGAGCAACACCGCGGAGCGACACTGGTGTCAGTGCCGCGGAATTAGCATTTGGAAAGACATTACGGTTACCCGGGGATTTTTACGGGGGCAATAGCATAAGCGTTAGCGATTCAAACGAATATGTAAACAAAATTAGAAATATTATCGAAAACCTTAGGCCGAGACCGACTAAACAGAGAGACGCGAGGAATATATTTGTTCATTCTGATTTAAAAACTTGTTCACATGTTTTTGTGAGAGTAGATCTGGTTAAAAGATCCTTACAACCTCCCTATGACGGTCCATATCAGGTTTTAGAGAGAAAAGAGAAGTATTTCATGTTACAAATAGCAGATAAGCGTGTGAAAATATCAATCGATAGGTTAAAACCGGCGTACGTAGTTAATGACGGAACCTTTCCACTAATACAACAAGAAAAAGATTGCGTAGTAACTAAACCTAATAACAAACTGTTTAATGATAAGACTTGTAGTACTAAGCGTATAACTTATACCACCCACAGCGGTAGAACGGTTAAGCAGCCGATAAGGTTTGCAGAATGAAAACTATGTATGTTATACCTTATGGTACAGTAAGCTAGAGCATTACGGGAAATGGGTTCGATTCCCAGTTTAAAAAAAAGTGTACTCTACTATAATTGTATTGTATTCATGTAATTAAGTAAACAAGTTAATAATATAAGTTACAGGTGATATTCAATAAGTAGGTAACATGTAAATTGGTTAATATTGTATCAACGTAGAAGCATTTAGTAATAAACAATGAATGCAACTCTAGCATATTGAAGGATGATTATTTAGGCCAGCCAATTGCGAAGTATCATAAAGAAGTGCTGACTAAGATTAAAATATAACTAAGACAAAATGTTCTGGTAGTGTAACAAATAGCATTTGTAACATTAAACGTAATTTATCCATTGTTGGAATAAGTCCTTACGAACGTGTTTGTTTTGTTAATAGAATAAAAATCTCTGAAATTAATAATGGGTTGGGGACAAAGTAAACCACAACAGAACAATGTCGCGTTAGCACAGTCGGTGTCTAACGAAACGATGGGGCAAAGAGTGGGTGTATTGGAAATTATGGTGATTGTGTGCGCTGTGCTCATGGGAGTGTTGATTCTGTATTTAATCCGAGGCCAATGTAAAAAACGAGTACGAGGCTGGTTCCAAAAGGAAGCAGTTGCGGCTGGTTGGAGTCTGCCAGTCGTTAAGGTGCAAGCAGTGCCACCGCCGACCATACCCCGTAATCCAGATGTGTATTAATTGTAAGCATAGTGTGGTGTCACATGTGTCGTTTTCTTCTTCATGAAGAAATAGGATTATGAAGATAAAGTAGTGTATGGACATTAAAATAAAAAACCATGTAGTTTTAAAAAAAAAAAAAAAAAAAAAAAAAAAAAAATTTATTTGTATTGTTCTTAAAAAGTATACTTAGTGTAAGTTCCATATTTTTTTTTCTTTAAGGAGGGGGCTACTGTAGGGACACATTATATGTACAAGCTAACTCAGCAAATATAATATAGTTGGTGACGCACGGCTGCGCCCGTGAGACAGAGAAGTTTTTAGTCGCAAATAAACTACAGTCCTAATTGGTCGTTTCTATTTAACCTGTTACCTCAACACGAAAAGTGGAGCACATAAAGTTATACATACATAATTACAACAGACATTAATGCAATAATAAATTAGCATCATAATAGCTAAATTACTAATGTTCTTAAATCGATTACAATTTCTTCGTAAAAAATGTCGATTGTTACCTATATGAAATCGTACTGTTAACGCTGATAGCAATAAATAATAAGTTTTTGAGCTGTCAAATGTTAAATTAAAGGCTGAACGGAATATAGTTCCAAACTTTTATTGTAACTTAACAGTATCATCAGGTCTTTTTCATATACTGTTTGGGTAAGTAGGTCCAAAAAATTATGTCTCGAACTCGTTTTTTTATATCTTATTTTAATTTTCCCACGACAACTGTGTTTTTTCCATGGATAAAAATAGGCTACTCCATATAACATCAGCTATCTACCAGTTAGTCCCGTCAAAATCGGTCCAGACGTTTCGGCGATTATCCGGAACAAACACACAGCCAAAAATCTTAAAAATTGCGTATTTGTTATTTGTACCGTATAAACTTTCACATGCATTCAATAAAACTTTGTAATTTTGATATTACATACAGACTTCAATTTGGAGGAGCTCGTGGCTAAATAATAACTGCCACACGGGTCGATCTTTAAGGTTAAGCAACGCTTGACGAGGTCGGTCCGTGGATGGGTGACCATTTCAACATACCCAGTTTCCTCCGTGCCTCGAAAAGCACGCTATGCCGTTGGTCCCGCCTGTCATTGGAAAATCTTTGACAGTCGTTACTAATAGTCAGAAGCTTGAGATCTGACACCAGTCTAGCCAAGGAGTACCATGTTACTCAGTTACTGGGTTGTGGAGGTCAGATAGGCAGTCACTCCATGTAAAACACTGGTACTCAGCTGAATCCGGTTAGACTGGAAGTCGACCCCAAAATAGTTGGGAAAAGGCTAGGCAGATGATGATACAGACTTCAATTTTATTTATTTTTTGTATGAGATGACAGACCAGAAAAATAACAACTTGTGCGGATCGATTTTCCAGGTTCAGCTACGCTTGTTAAGCTTGGTCCGATGGTTGACTATCAATATGATACAGCAAGACCCCTCCGTACCTCGGCTTTTGGTCCTTGTCTTTTGTAGACACTTAACAGTCGTTACGGGTAGTCAGATACCTGAAAGTCTGTTACTAGTCTAACCAAGGGGTATCGTAACTGGGTTGTGGAGGGCAAATAGGCAGTCGATCCCTGTAATATGCTGGTTTTCAGCTGCATCCAGTTAAGGTGAAAGCGCATCTAGACGGACCGCAGTAGCCGCACGCGCCGCTGTCATCGCATTTTCTTGCGTATATAGGTGCGCGACGTTGCATACGATTTCATTTAAAGATTAATAAAATACGATGACTACGGTGCTTGCGGCTCCTGCGGCGCGTCTAGGTGCGCGTTCACCTTTGACTCCAACATAGTTTGGAAAAGGCTAGGCAGATGATGATTCATTGAATAACTACGTTTTTATACGTGTTTGACCATTTTAGGTATTTAGTAATCATAATAAATTAGAACTTCCTGGTTACCTACATAATTTGAGTTTTTCTACTTATTACAATTTTAACAAAAATATATGAGTAATATGCTGGTATAGAGTAGAACACAGTAAAAAGTTCTCAAGTCACATTTCCATTTTACTTTCATGCAGGCAGAAATCTGATTCTCGTTTCGATAAATTGCAAAGAAATTGTACAAAGTTCGTGTATGTGGAAAAAATAAGGAATCATTATTTCCATAAAATACTACAACAAAATCATTCACAGATGTATATTTCAAATTGATACGTTCTAATATCTTGAACGCATGAGTTGCAATTGTTCCATCCAGCATTCTGCAGCCAGCATACCCCTCTCACATCCAGCTTCACCGTCGCTTACAGCTTTATCTTTCACTGAAATTAAGAGAAGGAATAACACAAGGAACAATCCCTAATCGGGTCTATCTTTATCATTGAGAGTAAAACAAAATAATGTAGTTAATAGGTACCTGATTCGCATTGTCTTGCTATTCGCTCTAGTTTTTGTGATCCCACAGGATCCTTCATAAATATTTTAAGGTTTGACAGACCGTTGTTCAGATCATACTGACCTTCTTCATTGAGCTGTAATAGAATAGAAAAATCATTTATTTGAAACAGACACGAACAACAGCAACAAATTCAAAATTAATTATAATAACTGTCTGTTTGTAAAGTTTTTACTTCAGCTTGCAGTGACTTGTTGCTTTGGATTGACAGCTCACTTGACTTAATTTTCTTTATGAGATTTTTACAGAAAAGCAAAATCATGGGTTGGTGATAACCGAAAGTACGCGGTAGTTTCGTTCTGGTAACCCAAGATGTATACTTAAAAAGCCTGTTTTTGTGAAGGCACAACCCCAGAAACAAGGTTTAATTTTCGACACGTCGCCTTTTGTCATGATGGAGTCCACTTCCATCATTGTGTGTCCGTGCAGCTTCGCGCACTCTTCTACTATGAGCATAAACTTTTGAGCACCATTTTCTTCTGCCTTTTAAACAAAGAATACCAGCAAGTTAGACCATTTTGGGCAGAAAGCCGTTGGACCGTTTTGGGCGCACGGTTGGCGCAGTGGTTGAGCGATTGACTGCTGCGCTGCGTGTCACGGATGTGGGGCAACGTTTTAAAAAAAAAAAAGAACTATCACGATATCTTTAACATATTCACAAAAAATACAGCAACGGAGTGATCTTAAAACGGAATCCTTTTCTAATATTTCAAGTGAACCCCAATAATAAATGATACTTAACTTACATAAACGCTGCTTAAACTCACAACCACAGCGCACAAAGTAAGACAAGCAAACTTAAACATGTCGTACTTTTTAGTTTCACACTACTGATCCATTCCAGTTTCAACTGTGAATGCTCTGAATAATAACTTGAGGCCTTCTATATAAATACCATAATCTGTAATAATTGTATGTGATTTTTGTTATTATCTTAATAGCTCTTTGTGATGCTCAACTTGCTGCCTTTTTACCCGACTGCCGAAGGAGGGTGTTGTGTTTATCAGTCTATATATGTATGTATATATGTATGTATGTATGTATGTAAGTATGTATGTATGTTTGTTCCTATATGGCGTTCCACAGACCAAACGCGTTGGCCGATTTTGATGATTCATACGTCAATCGATGCGTCTTAACCCTGCGAGTGTCATAGACAACATTAAAATTTGACAATAGAAAAATGGCGGCTTTTGGGTGCCATATTGTGGCGGCCCCTGCTTCAAAAGCGAACTAAAAAGTCGTAAACAAGGAAAAAAACATGCTGTGCAGTCGGAGGATACACCAGATTTTGGTCAGCCAGCCCGCGAATATATTTAGTTCGCTTTTGAAGCAGTCGGGTTTTTTGATTTTTGAATTAAGTTTTTTTTTATATGTTTCCCTCTCATTTAAGTAAAAAGCTTAAATTAATTAATTTAAGAATTTAAAGATAGTAAATTAAAAAAATCAAACCGACTTCCAGAACAAAAAACTAAACGCAAAAAATAAATTTCTTTTCCGAAGTCGGTGTCTATTGTATCCATTGTTTTCCGTTTTTCGACACCGACTTCGGAAAAGAAATTTATTTTTTGCATTGTGGTTTTTAATAATAATCGTATTTGTCAAATTTGTTCAAAGGTTTTGAATTATACCTAAAAAAATCGGCATCCGGAAAATAAAGAGCAATTTACCTATGTATTCTACTAAGACTTCATTGTCGATACGGGAAAGCCCTAAAGTGGCTTACTCTGGAATTACACTTATCTGCGACAACGTTTTTACTCTGTGTTTTAAAGTGCTTTTGAATCTGTCACATTAGGTAGTTTAGTAGCCTGAAGTTAGGAGTTCAAATGTAGTCATTAATAATCATATAAAGCGGTCCCAGGACCGTGCCCTTGCGGGACGCCAGCCTTAAACTCATAAAGAGTAGATAGAAGTTCTTATTAATACTCTATCATGATGCTTCTATAGAGGTAACAGTGAGTGTGGAAGACTTTCTCCAACTTGGCACAGCAAGCATCTTGTGTAAAAACACTTAACAATATTCTTTTCACCTCAGCACCTCAAACAAGCAGGTTTTGCTGCTTAAAGACAGTGAGCAAAATTCGATTTTGCTGCGAACGTGAGACATAGTAACTTTTTATTTTTTTTTTTTAAATGCCGAGTCAGTGCTGGGTCTACTCACAACATTCGAAAGATTTGAACTTCACTTTGTTCTGTCACTTTCACTTCGATACGAAAAGAGCGAGAGAAAGAAACAAGTCGATTCGAAGTTCGATTTTCAAATTCCATGTATAATAGGCTCAAAAAAGAAACCAACAATAAAACGTTCGGAAACACGTCATCTATAAAATTTCAAATCAAGGTTTAAATGTAATTCAAATCAAATCAAATATATCAAATATATTTATTGGAACAAGAAACGGTTTACAAAAGTTTGAGTTCGTTAACAGCCGCATTAGTATGGAGTACTGTGTCGCGGCCATTAGCGCCCACCGCCAAGATGGGAGACGACAGCGTTCCAGGTATACACATTAATAAGAAAAAAAAAAAAACAACAAAATATAAATGTATGTAAGATTTTGTGGCATAACAATATCAAAAATATGCAAACTAGGTACTTGGAATATACCAACAAAATATACAAAACATACAAATAAAATAATCTTAAGTTCTAATTACATTACTTTTGCATGTGAGTGTGTATATTAGCGTGAGTGTAAGTGGAGTGTGTATGTGCATGAGCGTGAGTGAATGTGAGAGAGAGAGAGTATGTGTAGGGATATGTATGTTTGTCTGTTTATGCGATTTGGAAGGCAGTAGAAATGAAAGGTTTTTTTTTGTTTTGTGCCCCTTTTTTAGATTTTTACAAAATGTTCAAGCTCTTCATAAGTCAGGGAACTGAGCCACTTATGTGTAATTGATTTACACTCACGTGAAGTAAGTGGGTAAATGTTTAAAATCCCATTTATTTTATTATATAAAATTGGGCTTATAAAGTAGTATTGTCGTCTAACCATTACAATACTAGCTTGTGCTACAGGGCAGACTGTAGCAGGCCTACGTTTCTGCCTACTCTGGCTGCTGAGACACTGGTCGAAACTAAGCTCTGTGTGTTTTCGTAAGATCGAGTTCAGAAGAAAACTGTGTCTTACCCTAGGTATTTGCAGCAGAGCATACAACTCATCGGTTGGAAAACGGACCGGTTTGTGTGACATGACTTTTAGGACCGCACGCTGCGCTCTTTCTAAACGAAGCATTAAGCACTTACCAGAACTACCCCATGCGGTTATACAGTAGGTTAGGATGGAGTTCGCTAGAGCATAGTAGACTGTTTTAAGCGTAGGCAGATCCGCTGATGATCTTAGTTTTTTAAACACAAATATTAATTTTCTAACTCGTGCAACCAATGACCCAATGTGATCGTTCCAAGACATGGTACTATCAATTGTTACGCCTAAGTATTTTATACTATTTTTTCGCGAGATAGATTTGCAACAGCAGTTACTATTCATAGCGGGCAGGCAATTGTGGATGGTCAAAGCGAAGGGTGAAGCCGGTTGAGAAGCTATGCGTGGGGCAAATGTGATAAACTTAGTTTTTTCCATGTTCAGGGTAAGCAAATTTTTTGATAGCCAGTCAGAAACCATTCGCAACGCAGATTCTGCATGGGAGCGTGTTTCATGCCAGTCTCCTCCTTGAACAATTATTGCCGTATCGTCTGCATAGACCATAAGATTCGAATTTGGTATAGTGAGTCTGCAGAGCTCGTCGATGTAGATTAAAAATAGGGTGGGTCCAAGAACACTACCCTGTGGGACGCCATAGCTGATGCTTTCTTCGTTGCTCATATAGTTTCCCATTTTAACAATCTGAGAACGATCACTTAGGTAACTTTTAAAGATATCCTGTGACAATCCTCTTACGCCTATCTTTTGGAGTTTATTAAGCAAGAGGGGGACAGAAACAGTGTCAAATGCTTTTGAAAGGTCTAGGAAAATAGCAATTGTTTTGTATTTACTGTTTAAGTTTTTAGCCACAGTACCAGTCAATTTGAGAACAGCATCTTCTGTGTTTCTTCCTGATCGAAATCCAAATTGATTGTCCGCCAGAATATTTTTTGAGTTAAGATAGTTAAGGAGCCTAATATTAATGATTTTTTCCAAGATTTTCGATAAGGTTGTTAACACAGAGATTGGTCTATAATTATTGACACTGCTTCTGTCTCCACTCTTGTGTATAGGGTGCACAACAGCTCTTTTAAAGACCGTGGGGAAAACTCCTGTCAACAAAGAGAGATTAAATACATGACAGATAATTGGAACAAGGACGCGTCTGGCTGCCTTAATCAGGGTGGCAGAAATACCGTCCCAGCCCACAGCACTATTAAGTTTAAGACCGAGTATTATTCTCTCTATTTCGGCAATGTCCGTGCTAAAGATGGCCATTGAACTGGGGTCAGAACTAGTTACATCGGGGTCATCAGAATTGCAAGCCTGGTCGGTTCGTGGTGTAAATTTGGAAGCGAGAGTTTTTCCTATGCTAGCAAAGTGATTGTTAACAGTATTTAGCGAGGCGTGTGGATCAGAAGTAATCGTCAGCAGTTCATTAGCACATGATTTACTTGTCTGAAGGTTAGAGATTTTTTTGATGAGGTTCCATGTAGCCTTAGGATTTTTACGATTTTTTTGAAATTCTTCACGTTCGTATAGTCTTTTCAGTTTTTTGAGTAAATTATTACAAAAAAGTTTATAACGCGTGTAAGTCATTTTTAGGATATTATTATCTGGATCTCTCTTAGTTTTACGAAACATTTTGTCGCGGTTACGAATGCATCTCAGAAGACCAGGGGTTATCCAGGGCTTTATTATTCGTTTCCTGCTACGCATCACAGTTGTGGAAGTGTTGTTGTTAACCACAATGGAGATCTTGTTAACCAATTCAGTGGCTGCATCATTTGCATCGTAACAAGTAGTTACTGATGTGAAGTCAGTCAATTGGAGTTCGGCTACACAGGCAACGATATCAACGCGGCGAGATGATACAGGGGCTTTTGGAATACGATTTTGGAGACTGCAAAACATTACAACGGGAGCGTGGTCAGTTATAAAGGAGTCAATAACCAGAGTGATAGCA
Source organism: Orthosia gothica (assembly GCA_949775005.1). Lineage (NCBI taxonomy): Eukaryota > Metazoa > Arthropoda > Insecta > Lepidoptera > Noctuidae > Orthosia > Orthosia gothica. Next base: position 13,624,446 of record OX459044.1, read on the forward strand.
GGTTTGTCCGACTTAATGATCGCGTGATCTATGCAGCTGCTACCACGGGTAGGAAAAAGATGCCCGGGCAGCATTCCGTGCGATGCAACAGTATTCAAGTACGTATCCGAAATTGTGTCATTATTATTTGGCAATATATTTATATTTATATCTCCAAGAATGATTATTGTTTTAAAAGTGTTGAGTGCACCTAGGCAGTTGTCTAAACTGTTTAGAAAGTTTTGAGCATTACGATGTGAGGGAGAGCGGTAGATTGCCATAAGTGCAACATCTTGTTGAAATTTTATAATCAATGAATTAGCATCCACCAGGCCTTGTGTTTCAACAGTAAACTGCATGTTTTGCTTAACATATACTACTATGCCGTCATTTTGATTGGTATATTCAGACTTGAAGGATTCAAAGCCAGCTATAACAGGAAGTGATGGACATTTACTTAACCAACACTCTGACAATACAATAATGTCGTACTGCAGTTTAGTTCTGTGCAACAGTATAAGCAAATTATTAAAATTAACCGAATTGCCTAAACTTCTTATATTAAGATGAAAGATTTTTAAACCACTAGAGGCATCATTAATGTAACCGCTACATTCTTCAGGGGAGCAAAAATATGATTGTGAAACTGATAAGCGCTCGATATCTTCTGTAATATAAAATTGTTCACTATCCATGGTTAAAAAGAGTTACAAGGATGTTCTTCTTTAAGTGACATTGACAAAGAAAAATGACAATTAGTTGGGTATCAATACATAACGGTAGGGCTCGTAAATTTATTGTGGTTTTGTTTTTCCTTCCATTAGGGTATTTTTGTGTATTTATTTGTGTGAGTGTCTCTGTGTGTGCGTGATAAAAAGTAAAATTTACAGTAGTTAAATTTAAATTTCTAAGAGGTAGCAAGAAGTTAATACAAATTAAAACTATGTGATAAGGACAAGGAATTGCGTAGTTAGACAGTCACTTCGTGTTGTTCGCTTTAGGTATGTCGGATTCCGTTTTAATCAAGATATGAGGAGCCCCCTCCCTTTCACGCAGGAAAATCTTGCCATTTGTAACCCAGCAGAAGCGATAATTATTGCTACTGGCAAAGTCCTTAGCAAGAAACAAGAGTCTTTTCAATTTCGGCGTAAGGTTTTCTGAGACAAACACTGGTTTAGGGGTTCCATTGATTTTCAGGTGCTCAGTAGATAGTTTTTTATTGTTTTCCTTCCCTTTATTGTAGATCTTATATTTTCGTAGAAATGTTTCTTTTTTTAGATTGGTGGTAAAGTTAACAATAATCGTTCTATTATTAGAATCAGTCGGTCCTACTCGGTATATATCGTTTATTTCGTGGGTTTCTATTGGTGCATTTAAAATAGCACCCATTTTAACAACATTGTTTAGTAGGCATTCTTTGGTCTCAGTCTTAACAATAGGGATATTTCGAATTTCCACACAGTTCGATCTTGCATTTTTCTCCATTTTCTCAAGTTTCTCCTCCAAGGAACTTGTATATGCTACATTATTTTTGCGTTCTGTGTCGAGTTTAATTTCCAAATCGTCAATCTTGGACTTTAAATTATCGTAATAGTCTGACAAAGAATAAACCGTTTCCTGGATTTTGGAGTTTTGTAATTTTATTTCCTGCATTGAATCATAGATTTTCTCAATTTTGCTGTTTTGCTCCTCCTTCAGCTCATTGAACATTGATCTCATTTCAGCCATAAAATTAGACAGTTTGTTCTCATCTTCAGAAATTGCCTCAACACATCTGCGCTTAGTACGGTGTGTAATACCAGAAAAAACACAGTCATCATTCGCCGCCTCAGGTTCCCTTATGTTCGGCTCAGACAAACTAAGGTGCAGCGGACTCATAAAGAGCGGCGTGGATGACGCAGCGTGTGACGTCATTGGTGGCGGTGATCGGTTAGTCGACATGTTTCTCAAGCAGGCTCAGGTACCAGGGTGCACGAAGTTTGTAGGAGTTTGGTACGGTTACTGCGTTAGGGGTCAGCAAACTGGTCACGTATCGAGGAATTGGTACAATTTTACCGACGGCCACTCAAACTTGACCTCCAGGAATACATGCAAGAGATTATAGTGTGGTGTTTGGGTAGTCGAATTGATTCATCTATGTGTGGCGGCTGGAGACTGCGCATTCACTCGCAGAGTTTTTCACACATTGATAGTAAATATATTAAACACTCACTGATGTGTTGTGGCTGTGGATGTCAGCAGTGATTGCGCTCGCGAAGATCCTTGGTATTTCTGCGCTCCTATTTTTCGAGTCACGATTTATTTTGCGAAATAAGATTTAATTGTTAAAAAATATTTTAAATAGGGTCAACTCAAAACACGTCTGAACGCCTCAGAGGTCCGGGAGGAAGGGGAATTATTATACTTTTCTCTTAATAATCGAATTATATTTTTTTATAATCAAATAAAGAGATGTTGAAGTAAAAAATACGAAGTTTATCATGTATCTACATAATTATTTAAAGTTTTAACAATCTTTATTGTGACAGAATAATTTAGTAATAGTGCAATTTCCGAACGCATCTTTAAAAAATAGCGGCCTTTAATTTTTTATTGTTTTCTTCTTCTGTTCGCTAGCTACAAAGTGCGATACACGTTGGATATTATTAAAATAATAATAAATAAATATGAGTGAATCCAGTGATGATGTCTGCAATTTAACACCGGAAGAATTGAAGCAGTATGTAAAAAGCGAATCAGTGAATACTCAAACTGAAGTCGCTAAAACAACAATATCGGTTCCATTGGTCCCAAACAAAACTGGTAGGTACTTTTAATTTGCAAAACTGCAATAATTTTACTTTTAATTTTTACAAATATACATGTGGTTTAAATATTACCAAGTTGTATTTTTTACCTTTAGATTATTTGTTCTCGCTGCTGAAGTGAAAAGTTGTATGTGCTACACGAGACCAAAGTTATTTGCATCTCGTGTCTTTGAATCCCTCGCTGCACTCAGGATTCTATCCTAGAATCACTCGCTACGCTCGTGATTCAAATATAGAATCCTTCGCTTGCTCGGGATTCAAAATCAACACTCGCGGCAAAAACCAACTTTGCTCTCTTGTTGCACAAATAACTATTTTCTTCAAACATAAATTACCCGTAGCTATATTTGGGTCGAGTCCAAATTTTTGCCGGATACAGACACAGTGGTTTCCGACTTATATGTGACAAAATATTGCGATCTTTACACGCCTTAAAATAATTTTTGATATTTGCTAATTATAATTATCTTTATATAATATATTCTAAACATTCTCATTAATTAAACAACTAAACTTGAAGCTTCATTTCTTCAAATAAAATATAATAACAAGCTCGGTGTCTTTTTACGCTATGTAAAATACGCATGTCCTTGCTTGACTACCTCAGAATATTTTTGCCACAGTTATTTTTTTAATTTGTAAATTGTTGCAACTCGAAGGTTATGTCGCGAATAATTTTCATTCCATTGTGCGATTTATTTTCGAACATTTATTTTCCAGTGTGCACATTGTGATTTCCGTTGAGCAATTACGTCAAAAATTTGGTACTAACCCGTTTATGTGATTTTTTGTGTAGTAGATAAGTTGCTTTATTATTATCAACACTAAAATTGCAGTTAACTGAACCAACTGGGTCGTAGTAGACGATTGATAGTTTTTTTAAAAAAACCTTCTTTTTCCTTCAGAAATATTTAAAAAATGTCTTGATAGTCATGCTGCAGATGTGCTTAAAATATCTACGTTTCATTAGTTATTCAACAAGGTAGGGTATTATCAGAATTCTTTTTAATAAAAGGCTCCCAGGTAGTAGTAAAAATAACAGTACATACTTAAGCGTCAAATTTGTCATGGGTTAGGCAACAAAATAAAACAATCCAAATAGTTACAAAATGACCTTCATTACTATTTTCACAGAAAGTTTACAATTACAATTCATATGCCACGTGTCCGCCTCTGTTTTGCACATATACTCTCATTCTGGGTCTTAGTCTACTTTTTACTACGCCACTTTTTAAAAACCCTTCTCATTTTAATTGCCGCATTTATTATTGTCTGTCTGAAAAGATGTGATTGGATTAGGTTCGTTGAAACTCAACAAAACACAAACCAATTGCTGGTATCCCGTCGGGGCCACTCGCTTTGTTCACATCAAGGCTACGCTGCACCCTACGGACATCCTTTTGATGGATGCGAATGTTCAATATACTCGTCACACATCCATTAGGAGCAGGAGAAGGCTGCGCGCCATCAGAATTCTGGTACGAAGATTTCACAAAAAGGGAGGCAAGCAAGTTAGCCTTCTTCTTGCTGAATCCGGTTAGACTGGAAACCGACTCCAATGAAGTTGAGAAAAGGCTAGGCAGATTGATTGATTAAATGCAAAATATTGAGCTGAAATAAAATACTAATGTGTTGTTAAATCGATTACAATTTCTTCGTAAAAATGTCGATTGTTACCTATATGAAATCGTACTGTTAACGCTGATATCAATAAATAATAAGTTTTTGAGCTGTCAAATGTTAAATTAAAGGCTGAAAGGAATATAGTTCCAAATTTTTATTGTAACATAACAGTTTCATCAGGTCTTTTTAATATACTGTTTGGGTAAGTAGGTCCAAAAAATTACGTTTTCTCGAACTCGTTTTTTTTATATCTTATTTTATTTTTTCCACGACAACTGTGTTTTTCCATGGATAAAAGTAGGCTACTCCATATAACATCAGCTAGTAGGCAACTCCATATAACATCAGCTATCTACCAGTTAGTCCCGTCAAAATCGGTCCAGACGTTTCGGCGATTATCCGGAACAAACACACAGCAAAAAATCTTAAAAATTGCGTATTTGTTATTTGTACCATATAAACTTTCACATGCATTCAATAAAACTTTGTAATTTTGATATTACATACAGACTTCAATTTGGAGGAGCTCGTGGCTAAATGATAACTGACACACGGGTCGATCTTTAAGGTTAAGCAACGCTTGACGAGGTCGGTCCGTGGATGGGTGACCATTTCAACATACCGAGTTTCCTCCGTGCCTCGAAAAGCACGCTATGCCGTTGGTCCCGCCTGTCATTGGAAAATCTTTGACAGTCGTTACTAATAGTCAGAAGCTTGAGATCTGACACCAGTCTAGCCAAGGAGTACCATGTTACCCAGTTACTGGGTTGTGGAGGTCAGATAGGCAGTCACTCCATGTAAAACACTGGTACTCAGCTGAATCCGGTTAGACTGGAAGCCGACCCCAAAATAGTTGGGAAAAGGCTAGGCAGATTTTGATACAGACTTCAATTTTATTTATTTTTTGTATGAGATAACAGACCAGAAAAATAACAACTTGTGCGGATCGATTTTCCAGGTTCAGCTACGCTTGTTAAGCTTGGTCCGATGGTTGACTATCAATATGATACAGCAAGACCCCTCCGTACCTCGGCTTTTGGTCCTTGTCTTTTGTAGACACTTAACAGTCGTTACGGGTAGTCAGATACCTGAAAGTCTGTTACTAGTCTAACCAAGGGGTATCGTAACTGGGTTGTGGAGGGCAAATAGGCAGTCGATCCCTGTAATATGCTGGTTTTCAGCTGCATCCAGTTAAGGTGAAAGCGCATCTAGACGGACCGCAGTAGCCGCACGCACCGCTGTCATCGCATTTTCTTGCGTATAAAGATAAATAAAATGCGATGACTACACCTTCAACTATCCATTTCCAGACACAATAGAAATTACCATTGTTCTAATCCGATTCGGTCTGGTGGACAGATGACCGGCTACGGTGCTTGCGGCTCCTGCGGCGCGTCTAGGTGCGCGTTCACCTTTAACTCCAACATAGTTTGGAAAAGGCTAGGCAGATGATGATTCATTGAATAACTACGTGTTATACGTGTTTGACCATTTTAGGTATTTAGTAATCATAATAAATTAGAACTTCCTGGTTACCTACATAATTTGAGTTTTCCTACTTATTACAATTTTAACAAAAATATATGAGTAATATGCTGGTATAGAGTAGAACACAGTAAAAAGTTCTCAAGTCACATTTCCATTTTACTTTCATGCAGGCAGAAATCTGATTCTCGTTTCGATAAATTGCAAAGAAATTGTACAAAGTTCGTGTATGTGGAAAAAATAAGGAATTATTATTTCCATAAAATACTACAACAAAATCATGCACAGATGTATATTTCAAATTGATACGTTCTAATATCTTGAACGCATGAGTTGCAATTGTTCCATCCAGCATTCTGCAGCCAGCATACCCCTCTCACATCCAGCTTCACCGTCGCTTACAGCTTTATCTTTCACTGAAATTAAGAGAAGGAATAACACAAGGAACAATCCCTAATCGGGTCTATCTTTACCATTGAGAGTAAAACAAAATAATGTAGTTAATAGGTACCTGATTCGCATTGTCTTGCTATTCGCTCTAGTTTTTGTGATCCCACAGGATCCTTCATAAATATTTTAAGGTTTGACAGACCGGTGTTCAGATCATACTGGCCTTTGTCATTGAGCTGTAATATAATAGAAAAATCATTTATTCGAAACAGACACGAACAACAGCAACCAACTCAAAATTAATTATAATAACTGTCTGTTTGTAAAGTTTTTACTTCAGCTTGCAGTGACTTGTTGCTTTGGATTGACAGCTCACTTGACTTAAGTTTTCTTTATGAGATTTTTACAGAAAAGCAAAATCATGGGTTGGTGACCTAAGATGTATACTTACAAAGCCTGTTTTTGTGAAGGCACAACCCCAGAAACAAGGTTTAATTTTCGACACGTCGCCTTTTGTCATGATGGAGTCCACTTCCATCATTGTGTGTCCGTGCAGCTTCGCGCACTCTTCTACTATGAGCATAAACTTTTGAGCACCATTTTCTTCTGCCTTTTAAACAAAGAATACCAGCAAGTTAGACCATTTTGGGCAGAAAGCCGTTGGACCGTTTTGGGCGCACGGTTGGCGCAGTGGTTGAGCGATTGACTGCTGCGCTGCGTGTCACGGATGTGGGGCAACGTTTTAAAAAAAAAAAAGAACTATCACGATATCTTTAACATATTCACAAAAAATACAGCAACGGAGTGATCTTAAAACGGAATCCTTTTCTAATATTTCAAGTGAACCCCAATAATAAATGATACTTAACTTACATAAACGCTGCTTAAACTCACAACCACAGCGCACAAAGTAAGACAAGCAAACTTAAACATGTCGTACTTTTTAGTTTCACACTACTGATCCATTCCAGTTTCAACTGTGAATGCTCTGAATAATAACTTGAGGCCTTCTATATAAATACCATAATCTGTAATAATTGTATGTGATTTTTGTTATTATCTTAATAGCTCTTTGTGATGCTCAACTTGCTGCCTTTTTACCCGACTGCCGAAGGAGGGTGTTGTGTTTATCAGTCTATATATGTATGTATATATGTATGTATGTATGTATGTAAGTATGTATGTATGTTTGTTCCAATATGGCGTTCCACAGACCAAACGCGTTGGCCGATTTTGATGATTCATACGTTAATCGATGCGTCTTAACCCTGCGAGTGTCATAGACAACATTAAAATTGGACAATAGAAAAATGGCGGCTTTTGGGTGCCATATTGTGGCGGCCCCTGCTTCAAAAGCGAACTAAAAAGTCGTAAACAAGGAAAAAAACATGCTGTGCAGTCGGAGGATACACCAGATTTTGGTCAGCCAGCCCGCGAATATATTTAGTTCGCTTTTGAAGCAGTCGGGTTTTTTGATTTTTGAATTAAGTTTTTTTTTATATGTTTCCCTCTCATTTAAGTAAAAAGCTTAAATTAATTAATTTAAGAATTTAAAGATAGTAAATTAAAAAAATCAAACCGACTTCCAGAACAAAAAACTAAACGCAAAAAATAAATTTCTTTTCCGAAGTCGGTGTCTATTGTATCCATTGTTTTCCGTTTTTCGACACCGACTTCGGAAAAGAAATTTATTTTTTGCATTGTGGTTTTTAATAATAATCGTATTTGTCAAATTTGTTCAAAGGTTTTGAATTATACCTAAAAAAATCGGCATCCGGAAAATAAAAAGCAGTTTACCTATGTATTCTACTAAGACTTCATTGTCGATACGGGAAAGCCCTAAAGTGGCTTACTCTGGAATTACACTTATCTGCGACAACGTTTTTACTCTGTGTTTTAAAGTGCTTTTGAATCTGTCACATTAGGTAGTTTAGTAGCCTGAAGTTAGGAGTTCAAATGTAGTCATTAATAATCATATAAAGCGGTCCCAGGACCGTGCCCTTGCGGGACGCCAGCCTTAAACTCATAAAGAGTAGATAGAAGTTCTTATTAATACTCTATCATGATGCTTCTATAGAGGTAACAGTGAGTGTGGAAGACTTTCTCCAACTTGGCACAGCAAGCATCTTGTGTAAAAACACTTAACAATATTCTTTTCACCTCAGCACCTCAAACAAGCAGGTTTTGCTGCTTAAAGACAGTGAGCAAAATTCGATTTTGCTGCGAACGTGAGACAAAGTAACTTTTTAATTTTTTTTTTAAATGCCGAGTCAGTGCTGGGTCTACTCACAACATTCGAAAGATTTGAACTTCACTTTGTTCTGTCACTTTCACTTCGATACGAAAAGAGCGAGAGATAGAAACAAGTCGATTCGAAGTTCGATTTTCAAATTCCATATGTCGGGTTTAGTCAATAGTACGGACGTTAAAACAAATCGCAAGTACACCATCTGGCGGCAAAGCAAGAACAACTACGCATTGGCGCGCTATTTCTAACCACTGGCGTGGTGGGGAACACAGAATAAGGCAGTTGAGTACTGACAGCCTTAGAGCTAACACGTCGTAGAATCAGTGTCGATCCGTAATATTAGTAAGCAAGAATGTAACCGAGTTGTGACTATTTAAATAAACCCAGTGTATCGAATAACTTCTGTGATTTCATTTGCACGATTGTACCCAACGACCTGCCCACACACGATGTCTTAACCTAAGAGAATACATCCTGACTTCCCGATGGTTTGCATCTATCGGCTAGCCTTGATGCGACATCAGAATTGGGATTCGATCGTGCTAATGAGATCACACGTAAAAACAATGATAGTGAAAATGGCGGTTACATTCTTGCAAAAAAAATGCGGTGTCATTTGAAACATTTGTCGTTCGTTTTTGCGACTACCCTCAATCTTGAATAATGAAAAACCAGTCTGGAGCGGAGCTGCAAGAAGGCTAGTAACCACCAAGGAGGTGAACAGGTCAAGGAGGAGCGTGTGGACGTGTGGAAAGATCCATACACACTGAACTTTATGCCAATCTGGTGAGTCGTTTTCAATTTGTAATGACAATGGAAAAGTGTGTTCATTATTCAAAGTTCTGGTTTTGTGTACGGTATGGTGGTCAGTGGTTCGTCGGGGTGGCCCGTGCAGCTCATAGTTTCATGTTAGTTATCGATGGTCAAGTTTTGGTGTTGTTGAAGAGTTATTATTCTACTATCACTGGAAATAACCCTTGACTGACCTTGGCTGACTATTATTGTTCCTCTTACCGTACCGTACCTTTACCTTATACTTCAGTCTGGAAATTATGATAATTCCAAATGAAATATTTTGATTAGTTTTGTAGTGTGTTTTGTAGTTTTATTTAGTGAGAGTTAACTAAGTTTGAGAAGAAGCTTATTATTCTTCTTTTGTGGTCGGTGGGCCAAACTTTCTAAAAAGTGGAAAACCCTACCATGCCTCATTAATTGCGACTTAAAATGCTATGGCATTCATTGGATTCTCTAAAGCCCATATACCTGGGTAGGGCACTTGGGAAACTGTGATGTGTGGTTCATGTTTTGGACAGGAACTCTGCAATCACATTCTGTGTCCATAATAACCTATTTTGCCATGCTGGTTTAGATTACTACTACTACAAGAAACTCATGGCTAAATAATAACAGCCGCACTGGTCGATCATCAAGGTTAAGCAACGCTTGACGAGGTCGGTCCGTGGATGGGTGACCATTTCAACATACCGGGTTTTCTCCGTGCCACGGAAAGCACGTTAAGCCGTTTATCCCGGCTGTCATTTGATGATCTTTGACAGTCGTTACGGGTAGTCAGAAGCTTGAGATCTGACACCAGTCTTGCAAAGGGGTACCGTGTTACCCAGTTACTGGTTTGTGGAGGTCAGATAGGCAGGCGCTCCATTTAAAACACGGGTACTCAGCTGAATCCGGTAGGAAAGGAAGCCGATCCAATGTAGTTGGGAAAAGGCTAGGCAGATTGATTGGTTTAGGTTACTACACCGGTGCACAGGTTAAATTCCATCAAAGCTGTGTATGGTTAAGATAACTGTGTGAACAAGTACTCTCGTAGTGTTTTTCATGTTTCAGATACCATATTGCGTCGCAGTGGAGCCTCTGCTGCAGGCTAGCAGTTCAGATGCTGTATGCGAAGGCTGACGTGTCACCATCTGAGAGGTTAAGAGGAACGGCAGGGTAGCAATTCGCAGGTCGTAGCCGAACGTTACAAGCGCGCGCAAGTTTGGAATGGAATACTCGGTGAGTCGCTTCCATTTTATTTCGATAGTGAAGTCGAATGTTCTCTAGTGATGAGATGCTATTTCGAGTTTTAAGTGTTCATGTTGGAACACTGAATTTGTTGGTAGTGGTTATACCTAGCACTATCACTAGGTAATTAAGACACACCAAGTATAAAGCTAGTAGCTATTAAGTTACCTATTGGCTTGTTAGTACTTTTCTAGTTTCAAAATTTGGTTCAGTACGAACTTTAGGATAAGATATCCCATGAGTTGATGAGATATCCAAAATGATTGAATAACTAGTCGTTTTCAGTGGCAAAGCGAGTTAGTAATGTCGTTGGGCTATCGCAATTGTATCGAGTTATTAACGGTACTGATCATTTACGAACAGATCTTGTTGCGTAACAAATTATAACACCGTCTTTGGATCTGAATTCACTTGCTTACTTTCAAAGTAATATTGTGATAGCAGTAGATCTCGCGATCGTTTTCCTTACATGAAAACAGAGTTAGTGAGCGACAGTAAAGGGTTACTGTTGATAATCTGATATTAATGATATTGATCCGAGTTAATTCGTAAAGCTCCTTAATATTATCAGGGTTAGTTGTTTCCCTTTTATAAGCCGTCAGTATTTTCCAAAATCTTTGAGTAAAAAGCGCGAATTTGTGAGAAGGATCCCCAATCACCAAGTTCCTTGAGAATTGTAAGTCATAGTTGATGACAGTGTAACATGTCTACTCGTAAGACCAATTCTGGACCGCACCTCATGCGTAACATGTGGCGATGGGTTTTTGAAGAGGTTTTATGAATTGGGTATGCATTGCCTTTGAATTGTGGTAAAGAGTACAATAATTGTTACTCTTATTTTAATTACTTTGTTTAGTTGAACTTGTTGATCATCGGACCTTTTTCTGATTAATAGTGTTCTGTGGGAAAGTCTAGAAGGGAAAACTAGATAGGCCCTGTTTTAAGTCCGCGATAGGTGATTAAGACAAGACGGTGATCATTATACACCGAAAGCTTTAAATGGGTACGCTTAAAACCTACAAGTACGCACACTGTAGGTTAAGGAAGATGCCAGCGGGTCATGTACCAGTCGATGTTGATGTTAAAAGGATTTTAATGATGATGAGCAAGCTTAAAATGTCGAGTAATTGAGTCTATCAGCCGTATTATGTTTGACCGTACCAGTGGATTCTGGCGGAGGTCGGGGTCTTGAGAGACCGTTATGTGAGAGCAATATAATTGCTGTTCGGCTACAGAGCCGTGGCGTTAGAGGTTTTACTCGAGGGTTTCTGTAAGCTTGGCAGTTTTTGCTGCAGAAGAAGTTTTAAAGTTTGATTTGAGCGACTGGTGGTACATGGCCCAGGGTAATGATTTAGTTAAAGATCAGAGTTCTAAAATTTCCCTATTATCACGAACTCAATGACCTAGTTTGGTCAGGAGTAGCCGAGCGTTGTGTGTTGGCCTGTGTGGCAACTGTTGGCCTTTATGGCAACTAAAGGCCAGTGTGGCAACTGGAGGCCTTTATGGCAACTGTAGGCCAGTGTGGCAACTGGAGGTCTTTGTAGCAACTGTGGGCCTGTAGGGCACCTGTAAGTCGGTGTAAAAAACACGTTTGTGTAAGGAACCTTACAGAGAATTCCTGTTGAGTTATGAGGTTAAAATAAAGTAAACTCGCATGTCACGCGAGAGGTGACGTCACCATGTTAATGTTGATGACGTTCGAATCGTCAAGCCTTCATTTCGAAAATTGAAATAATTTTGGTTTTCTAATTTTGATTACTATGCGTAGATTGTGTTAGTACGATACACAAAGCTGAAGTACCAATTGAGATTGTAGATGATGAATAGACGTAACATAGGACAGACTAAATCTCTGTGTGAACAGGTTCTGAGTTCAGAGAGTTGAGTTGACTCGACATCGTAGGGATGTGCGAGTAGAGTAATTGAGTAGAGGGCTATGAGATAGCTAGGAGAGCTATGTGATGGCTAAAGGTCGTGAATAAGATACCTGGTGTCTTTTTTTCTTTTGTTTCATTTAATGTGACATTAATGACTATCAGTGGTACTTGGACTTTGTAATCACGAAGATTGGGTGCTTTTAGGTACCTGATCGATGATTAAGTTGCTATTTTCTTTAAATTGAAAATAGAATTACTTGTTACTTGCAATGGTGAACAGAGAGATTTAAATGATCATGTTTGATTGTTTCGAAATGTTTCCTCACTCTAGAGTGTGAGTCAGGATTGGATTAGTGAATACTGTTTGGAAATTTTGTGTTTCAGAAAAACATCCCTTGTATGATGGGAGACTGGCGGGTCGGAGTAGACTAAGAGGACGTGTGGCGCAACACGACGTGAGATGGCAGTGAGTAAGGACAAGAAGATGATGCCTGCGGGTGATAGATTTGGAGATCTGTCACCTGAGAGAGGCCCGAGAAGGCGACGTGTTGTGTTCCACGCTCGCCTCTCAAGATAAATTACGGCCTAGAGAACACCATGTGGTTTTAGTCAGTAAGAGTCTGACAGACCCCTCAGCTTTCCCCAAGAGCTGAGGACATTCATGAGAATTTCCACATGATTCGATACACTGTTAAAACCCGACAATGAGGAACAGACGAGGACGCCTGTCTCGCAGGATGGCCGTGTCGGGTTTAGTCAATAGTACGGACGTTAAAACAAATCGCAAGTACACCATCTGGCGGCAAAGCAAGAACAACTACGCATTGGCGCGCTATTTCTAACCACTGGCGTGGTGGGGAACACAGAATAAGGCAGTTGAGTACTGACAGCCTTAGAGCTAACACGTCGTAGAATCAGTGTCGATCCGTAATATTAGTAAGCAAGAATGTAACCGAGTTGTGACTATTTAAATAAACCCAGTGTATCGAATAACTTCTGTGATTTCATTTGCACGATTGTACCCAACGACCTGCCCACACACGATGTCTTAACCTAAGAGAATACATCCTGACTTCCCGATGGTTTGCATCTATCGGCTAGCCTTGATGCGACACATATATAATAGGCTCAAAAAAGAAACCAACAATAAAACGTTCGGAAACACGTCATCTATAAAATTTCAAATCAAGGTTTAAATGTAATTATTATACTTTTCTCTTAATAATCGAATTATATTTTTTTATAATCAAATAAAGAGATGTTGAAGTAAAAAATACGAAGTTTATCATGTATCTACATAATTATTTAAAGTTTTAACAATCTTTATTGTGACAGAATAATTTAGTAATAGTGCAATTTCCGAACGCATCTTTAAAAAATAGCGGCCTTTAATTTTTTATTGTTTTCTTCTTCTGTTCGCTAGCTACAAAGTGCGATACACGTTGGATATTATTAAAATAATAATAAATAAATATGAGTGAATCCAGTGATGATGTCTGCAATTTAACACCGGAAGAATTGAAGCAGTATGTAAAAAGCGAATCAGTGAATACTCAAACTGAAGTCGCTAAAACAACAATATCGGTTCCATTGGTCCCAAACAAAACTGGTAGGTACTTTTAATTTGCAAAACTGCAATAATTTTACTTTAAATTTTTACAAATATACATGTGGTTTAAATATTACCAAGTTGTATTTTTTACCTTTAGATTATTTGGTCTCGCTGCTGAAGTGAAAAGTTGTATGTGCTACACGAGACCAAAGTTATTTGCATCTCGTGTCTTTGAATCCCTCGCTGCACTCAGGATTCTAACCTAGAATCACTCGCTACGCTCGTGATTCAAATATAGAATCCTTCGCTTGCTCGGGATTCAAAATCAACACTCGCGGCAAAAACCAACTTTGCTCTCTTGTTGCACAAATAACTATTTTCTTCAAACATAATTTACCCGTAGCTATATTTGGGTCGAGTCCAAATTTTTGCCGGATACAGACACAGTGGTTTCCGACTTATATGTGACAAAATATTGCGATCTTTACACGCCTTAAAATAATTTTTGATATTTGCTAATTATAATTATCTTTATATAATATATTCTAAACATTCTCATTAATTAAACAACTAAACTTGAAGCTTCATTTCTTCAAATAAAATATAATAACAAGCTCGGTGTCTTTTTACGCTATGTAAAATACGCATGTCCTTGCTTGACTACCTCAGAATATTTTTGCCACAGTTATTTTTTTAATTTGTAAATTGTTGCAACTTGAAGGTTATGTCGCGAAAAATTTTCATTCCATTGTGCGATTTATTTTCGAACATTTATTTTCCAGTGTGCACATTGTGATTTCCGTTGAGCAATTACGTCAAAAATTTGGTACTAACCCGTTTATGTGATTTTTTGTGTAGTAGATAAGTTGCTTTATTATTATCAACACTAAAATTGCAGTTAACTGAACCAACTGGGTCGTAGTAGACGATTGATAGTTTTTAAAAAAAAACCTTCTTTTTCCTTCAGAAATATTTAAAAAATGTCTTGATAGTCATGCTGCAGATGTGCTTAAAATATCTACGTTTCATTAGTTATTCAACAAGGTAGGGTATTATCAGAATTCTTTTTAATAAAAGGCTCCCAGGTAGTAGTAAAAATAACAGTACATACTTAAGCGTCAAATTTGTCATGGGTTAGGCAACAAAATAAAACAATCCAAATAGTTACAAAATGACCTTCATTACTATTTTCACAGAAAGTTTACAATTACAATTCATATGCCACGTGTCCGCCTCTGTTTTGCACATATACTCTCATTCTGGGTCTTAGTCTACTTTTTACTACGCCACTTTTTAAAAACCCTTCTCATTTTAATTGCCGCATTTATTATTGTCTGTCTGAAAAGATGTGATTGGATTAGGTTCGTTGAAACTCAACAAAACACAAACCAATTGCTGGTATCCCGTCGGGGCCACTCGCTTTGTTCACATCAAGGCTACGCTGCACCCTACGGACATCCTTTTGATGGATGCGAATGTTCAATATACTCGTCACACATCCATTAGGAGCAGGAGAAGGCTGCGCGCCATCAGAATTCTGGTACGAAGATTTCACAAAAAGGGAGGCAAGCAAGTTAGCCTTCTTCTTGCTGAATCCGGTTAGACTGGAAACCGACTCCAATGAAGTTGAGAAAAGGCTAGGCAGATTGATTGATTAAATGCAAAATATTGAGCTGAAATAAAATACTAATGTGTTGTTAAATCGATTACAATTTCTTCGTAAAAATGTCGATTGTTACCTATATGAAATCGTACTGTTAACGCTGATATCAATAAATAATAAGTTTTTGAGCTGTCAAATGTTAAATTAAAGGCTGAAAGGAATATAGTTCCAAATTTTTATTGTAACATAACAGTTTCATCAGGTCTTTTTAATATACTGTTTGGGTAAGTAGGTCCAAAAAATTACGTTTTCTCGAACTCGTTTTTTTTATATCTTATTTTATTTTTTCCACGACAACTGTGTTTTTCCATGGATAAAAGTAGGCTACTCCATATAACATCAGCTAGTAGGCAACTCCATATAACATCAGCTATCTACCAGTTAGTCCCGTCAAAATCGGTCCAGACGTTTCGGCGATTATCCGGAACAAACACACAGCAAAAAATCTTAAAAATTGCGTATTTGTTATTTGTACCATATAAACTTTCACATGCATTCAATAAAACTTTGTAATTTTGATATTACATACAGACTTCAATTTGGAGGAGCTCGTGGCTAAATGATAACTGACACACGGGTCGATCTTTAAGGTTAAGCAACGCTTGACGAGGTCGGTCCGTGGATGGGTGACCATTTCAACATACCGAGTTTCCTCCGTGCCTCGAAAAGCACGCTATGCCGTTGGTCCCGCCTGTCATTGGAAAATCTTTGACAGTCGTTACTAATAGTCAGAAGCTTGAGATCTGACACCAGTCTAGCCAAGGAGTACCATGTTACCCAGTTACTGGGTTGTGGAGGTCAGATAGGCAGTCACTCCATGTAAAACACTGGTACTCAGCTGAATCCGGTTAGACTGGAAGCCGACCCCAAAATAGTTGGGAAAAGGCTAGGCAGATTTTGATACAGACTTCAATTTTATTTATTTTTTGTATGAGATAACAGACCAGAAAAATAACAACTTGTGCGGATCGATTTTCCAGGTTCAGCTACGCTTGTTAAGCTTGGTCCGATGGTTGACTATCAATATGATACAGCAAGACCCCTCCGTACCTCGGCTTTTGGTCCTTGTCTTTTGTAGACACTTAACAGTCGTTACGGGTAGTCAGATACCTGAAAGTCTGTTACTAGTCTAACCAAGGGGTATCGTAACTGGGTTGTGGAGGGCAAATAGGCAGTCGATCCCTGTAATATGCTGGTTTTCAGCTGCATCCAGTTAAGGTGAAAGCGCATCTAGACGGACCGCAGTAGCCGCACGCACCGCTGTCATCGCATTTTCTTGCGTATAAAGATAAATAAAATGCGATGACTACACCTTCAACTATCCATTTCCAGACACAATAGAAATTACCATTGTTCTAATCCGATTCGGTCTGGTGGACAGATGACCGGCTACGGTGCTTGCGGCTCCTGCGGCGCGTCTAGGTGCGCGTTCACCTTTAACTCCAACATAGTTTGGAAAAGGCTAGGCAGATGATGATTCATTGAATAACTACGTGTTATACGTGTTTGACCATTTTAGGTATTTAGTAATCATAATAAATTAGAACTTCCTGGTTACCTACATAATTTGAGTTTTCCTACTTATTACAATTTTAACAAAAATATATGAGTAATATGCTGGTATAGAGTAGAACACAGTAAAAAGTTCTCAAGTCACATTTCCATTTTACTTTCATGCAGGCAGAAATCTGATTCTCGTTTCGATAAATTGCAAAGAAATTGTACAAAGTTCGTGTATGTGGAAAAAATAAGGAATTATTATTTCCATAAAATACTACAACAAAATCATGCACAGATGTATATTTCAAATTGATACGTTCTAATATCTTGAACGCATGAGTTGCAATTGTTCCATCCAGCATTCTGCAGCCAGCATACCCCTCTCACATCCAGCTTCACCGTCGCTTACATCTTTATCTTTCACTGAAATTAAGAGAAGGAATAACACAAGGAACAATCCCTAATCGGGTCTATCTTTACCATTGAGAGTAAAACAAAATAATGTAGTTAATAGGTACCTGATTCGCATTGTCTTGCTATTCGCTCTAGTTTTTGTGATCCCACAGGATCCTTCATAAATATTTTAAGGTTTGACAGACCGGTGTTCAGATCATACTGGCCTTTGTCATTGAGCTGTAATATAATAGAAAAATCATTTATTCGAAACAGACACGAACAACAGCAACCAACTCAAAATTAATTATAATAACTGTCTGTTTGTAAAGTTTTTACTTCAGCTTGCAGTGACTTGTTGCTTTGGATTGACAGCTCACTTGACTTAAGTTTTCTTTATGAGATTTTTACAGAAAAGCAAAATCATGGGTTGGTGACCTAAGATGTATACTTACAAAGCCTGTTTTTGTGAAGGCACAACCCCAGAAACAAGGTTTAATTTTCGACACGTCGCCTTTTGTCATGATGGAGTCCACTTCCATCATTGTGTGTCCGTGCAGCTTCGCGCACTCTTCTACTATGAGCATAAACTTTTGAGCACCATTTTCTTCTGCCTTTTAAACAAAGAATACCAGCAAGTTAGACCATTTTGGGCAGAAAGCCGTTGGACCGTTTTGGGCGCACGGTTGGCGCAGTGGTTGAGCGATTGACTGCTGCGCTGCGTGTCACGGATGTGGGGCAACGTTTTAAAAAAAAAAAAGAACTATCACGATATCTTTAACATATTCACAAAAAATACAGCAACGGAGTGATCTTAAAACGGAATCCTTTTCTAATATTTCAAGTGAACCCCAATAATAAATGATACTTAACTTACATAAACGCTGCTTAAACTCACAACCACAGCGCACAAAGTAAGACAAGCAAACTTAAACATGTCGTACTTTTTAGTTTCACACTACTGATCCATTCCAGTTTCAACTGTGAATGCTCTGAATAATAACTTGAGGCCTTCTATATAAATACCATAATCTGTAATAATTGTATGTGATTTTTGTTATTATCTTAATAGCTCTTTGTGATGCTCAACTTGCTGCCTTTTTACCCGACTGCCGAAGGAGGGTGTTGTGTTTATCAGTCTATATATGTATGTATATATGTATGTATGTATGTATGTAAGTATGTATGTATGTTTGTTCCAATATGGCGTTCCACAGACCAAACGCGTTGGCCGATTTTGATGATTCATACGTTAATCGATGCGTCTTAACCCTGCGAGTGTCATAGACAACATTAAAATTGGACAATAGAAAAATGGCGGCTTTTGGGTGCCATATTGTGGCGGCCCCTGCTTCAAAAGCGAACTAAAAAGTCGTAAACAAGGAAAAAAACATGCTGTGCAGTCGGAGGATACACCAGATTTTGGTCAGCCAGCCCGCGAATATATTTAGTTCGCTTTTGAAGCAGTCGGGTTTTTTGATTTTTGAATTAAGTTTTTTTTTATATGTTTCCCTCTCATTTAAGTAAAAAGCTTAAATTAATTAATTTAAGAATTTAAAGATAGTAAATTAAAAAAATCAAACCGACTTCCAGAACAAAAAACTAAACGCAAAAAATAAATTTCTTTTCCGAAGTCGGTGTCTATTGTATCCATTGTTTTCCGTTTTTCGACACCGACTTCGGAAAAGAAATTTATTTTTTGCATTGTGGTTTTTAATAATAATCGTATTTGTCAAATTTGTTCAAAGGTTTTGAATTATACCTAAAAAAATCGGCATCCGGAAAATAAAAAGCAGTTTACCTATGTATTCTACTAAGACTTCATTGTCGATACGGGAAAGCCCTAAAGTGGCTTACTCTGGAATTACACTTATCTGCGACAACGTTTTTACTCTGTGTTTTAAAGTGCTTTTGAATCTGTCACATTAGGTAGTTTAGTAGCCTGAAGTTAGGAGTTCAAATGTAGTCATTAATAATCATATAAAGCGGTCCCAGGACCGTGCCCTTGCGGGACGCCAGCCTTAAACTCATAAAGAGTAGATAGAAGTTCTTATTAATACTCTATCATGATGCTTCTATAGAGGTAACAGTGAGTGTGGAAGACTTTCTCCAACTTGGCACAGCAAGCATCTTGTGTAAAAACACTTAACAATATTCTTTTCACCTCAGCACCTCAAACAAGCAGGTTTTGCTGCTTAAAGACAGTGAGCAAAATTCGATTTTGCTGCGAACGTGAGACAAAGTAACTTTTTAATTTTTTTTTTAAATGCCGAGTCAGTGCTGGGTCTACTCACAACATTCGAAAGATTTGAACTTCACTTTGTTCTGTCACTTTCACTTCGATACGAAAAGAGCGAGAGATAGAAACAAGTCGATTCGAAGTTCGATTTTCAAATTCCATATGTCGGGTTTAGTCAATAGTACGGACGTTAAAACAAATCGCAAGTACACCATCTGGCGGCAAAGCAAGAACAACTACGCATTGGCGCGCTATTTCTAACCACTGGCGTGGTGGGGAACACAGAATAAGGCAGTTGAGTACTGACAGCCTTAGAGCTAACACGTCGTAGAATCAGTGTCGATCCGTAATATTAGTAAGCAAGAATGTAACCGAGTTGTGACTATTTAAATAAACCCAGTGTATCGAATAACTTCTGTGATTTCATTTGCACGATTGTACCCAACGACCTGCCCACACACGATGTCTTAACCTAAGAGAATACATCCTGACTTCCCGATGGTTTGCATCTATCGGCTAGCCTTGATGCGACATCAGAATTGGGATTCGATCGTGCTAATGAGATCACACGTAAAAACAATGATAGTGAAAATGGCGGTTACATTCTTGCAAAAAAAATGCGGTGTCATTTGAAACATTTGTCGTTCGTTTTTGCGACTACCCTCAATCTTGAATAATGAAAAACCAGTCTGGAGCGGAGCTGCAAGAAGGCTAGTAACCACCAAGGAGGTGAACAGGTCAAGGAGGAGCGTGTGGACGTGTGGAAAGATCCATACACACTGAACTTTATGCCAATCTGGTGAGTCGTTTTCAATTTGTAATGACAATGGAAAAGTGTGTTCATTATTCAAAGTTCTGGTTTTGTGTACGGTATGGTGGTCAGTGGTTCGTCGGGGTGGCCCGTGCAGCTCATAGTTTCATGTTAGTTATCGATGGTCAAGTTTTGGTGTTGTTGAAGAGTTATTATTCTACTATCACTGGAAATAACCCTTGACTGACCTTGGCTGACTATTATTGTTCCTCTTACCGTACCGTACCTTTACCTTATACTTCAGTCTGGAAATTATGATAATTCCAAATGAAATATTTTGATTAGTTTTGTAGTGTGTTTTGTAGTTTTATTTAGTGAGAGTTAACTAAGTTTGAGAAGAAGCTTATTATTCTTCTTTTGTGGTCGGTGGGCCAAACTTTCTAAAAAGTGGAAAACCCTACCATGCCTCATTAATTGCGACTTAAAATGCTATGGCATTCATTGGATTCTCTAAAGCCCATATACCTGGGTAGGGCACTTGGGAAACTGTGATGTGTGGTTCATGTTTTGGACAGGAACTCTGCAATCACATTCTGTGTCCATAATAACCTATTTTGCCATGCTGGTTTAGATTACTACTACTACAAGAAACTCATGGCTAAATAATAACAGCCGCACTGGTCGATCATCAAGGTTAAGCAACGCTTGACGAGGTCGGTCCGTGGATGGGTGACCATTTCAACATACCGGGTTTTCTCCGTGCCACGGAAAGCACGTTAAGCCGTTTATCCCGGCTGTCATTTGATGATCTTTGACAGTCGTTACGGGTAGTCAGAAGCTTGAGATCTGACACCAGTCTTTCAAAGGGGTACCGTGTTACCCAGTTACTGGTTTGTGGAGGTCAGATAGGCAGGCGCTCCATTTAAAACACGGGTACTCAGCTGAATCCGGTAGGAAAGGAAGCCGATCCAATGTAGTTGGGAAAAGGCTAGGCAGATTGATTGGTTTAGGTTACTACACCGGTGCACAGGTTAAATTCCATCAAAGCTGTGTATGGTTAAGATAACTGTGTGAACAAGTACTCTCGTAGTGTTTTTCATGTTTCAGATACCATATTGCGTCGCAGTGGAGCCTCTGCTGCAGGCTAGCAGTTCAGATGCTGTATGCGAAGGCTGACGTGTCACCATCTGAGAGGTTAAGAGGAACGGCAGGGTAGCAATTCGCAGGTCGTAGCCGAACGTTACAAGCGCGCGCAAGTTTGGAATGGAATACTCGGTGAGTCGCTTCCATTTTATTTCGATAGTGAAGTCGAATGTTCTCTAGTGATGAGATGCTATTTCGAGTTTTAAGTGTTCATGTTGGAACACTGAATTTGTTGGTAGTGGTTATACCTAGCACTATCACTAGGTAATTAAGACACACCAAGTATAAAGCTAGTAGCTATTAAGTTACCTATTGGCTTGTTAGTACTTTTCTAGTTTCAAAATTTGGTTCAGTACGAACTTTAGGATAAGATATCCCATGAGTTGATGAGATATCCAAAATGATTGAATAACTAGTCGTTTTCAGTGGCAAAGCGAGTTAGTAATGTCGTTGGGCTATCGCAATTGTATCGAGTTATTAACGGTACTGATCATTTACGAACAGATCTTGTTGCGTAACAAATTATAACACCGTCTTTGGATCTGAATTCACTTGCTTACTTTCAAAGTAATATTGTGATAGCAGTAGATCTCGCGATCGTTTTCCTTACATGAAAACAGAGTTAGTGAGCGACAGTAAAGGGTTACTGTTGATAATCTGATATTAATGATATTGATCCGAGTTAATTCGTAAAGCTCCTTAATATTATCAGGGTTAGTTGTTTCCCTTTTATAAGCCGTCAGTATTTTCCAAAATCTTTGAGTAAAAAGCGCGAATTTGTGAGAAGGATCCCCAATCACCAAGTTCCTTGAGAATTGTAAGTCATAGTTGATGACAGTGTAACATGTCTACTCGTAAGACCAATTCTGGACCGCACCTCATGCGTAACATGTGGCGATGGGTTTTTGAAGAGGTTTTATGAATTGGGTATGCATTGCCTTTGAATTGTGGTAAAGAGTACAATAATTGTTACTCTTATTTTAATTACTTTGTTTAGTTGAACTTGTTGATCATCGGACCTTTTTCTGATTAATAGTGTTCTGTGGGAAAGTCTAGAAGGGAAAACTAGATAGGCCCTGTTTTAAGTCCGCGATAGGTGATTAAGACAAGACGGTGATCATTATACACCGAAAGCTTTAAATGGGTACGCTTAAAACCTACAAGTACGCACACTGTAGGTTAAGGAAGATGCCAGCGGGTCATGTACCAGTCGATGTTGATGTTAAAAGGATTTTAATGATGATGAGCAAGCTTAAAATGTCGAGTAATTGAGTCTATCAGCCGTATTATGTTTGACCGTACCAGTGGATTCTGGCGGAGGTCGGGGTCTTGAGAGACCGTTATGTGAGAGCAATATAATTGCTGTTCGGCTACAGAGCCGTGGCGTTAGAGGTTTTACTCGAGGGTTTCTGTAAGCTTGGCAGTTTTTGCTGCAGAAGAAGTTTTAAAGTTTGATTTGAGCGACTGGTGGTACATGGCCCAGGGTAATGATTTAGTTAAAGATCAGAGTTCTAAAATTTCCCTATTATCACGAACTCAATGACCTAGTTTGGTCAGGAGTAGCCGAGCGTTGTGTGTTGGCCTGTGTGGCAACTGTTGGCCTTTATGGCAACTAAAGGCCAGTGTGGCAACTGGAGGCCTTTATGGCAACTGTAGGCCAGTGTGGCAACTGGAGGTCTTTGTAGCAACTGTGGGCCTGTAGGGCACCTGTAAGTCGGTGTAAAAAACACGTTTGTGTAAGGAACCTTACAGAGAATTCCTGTTGAGTTATGAGGTTAAAATAAAGTAAACTCGCATGTCACGCGAGAGGTGACGTCACCATGTTAATGTTGATGACGTTCGAATCGTCAAGCCTTCATTTCGAAAATTGAAATAATTTTGGTTTTCTAATTTTGATTACTATGCGTAGATTGTGTTAGTACGATACACAAAGCTGAAGTACCAATTGAGATTGTAGATGATGAATAGACGTAACATAGGACAGACTAAATCTCTGTGTGAACAGGTTCTGAGTTCAGAGAGTTGAGTTGACTCGACATCGTAAGGGATGTGCGAGTAGAGTAATTGAGTAGAGGGCTATGAGATAGCTAGGAGAGCTATGTGATGGCTAAAGGTCGTGAATAAGATACCTGGTGTCTTTTTTTCTTTTGTTTCATTTAATGTGACATTAATGACTATCAGTGGTACTTGGACTTTGTAATCACGAAGATTGGGTGCTTTTAGGTACCTGATCGATGATTAAGTTCTATTTTCTTTAAATTGAAAATAGAATTACTTGTTACTTGCAATGGTGAACAGAGAGATTTAAATGATCATGTTTGATTGTTTCGAAATGTTTCCTCACTCTAGAGTGTGAGTCAGGATTGGATTAGTGAATACTGTTTGGAAATTTTGTGTTTCAGAAAAACATCCCTTGTATGATGGGAGACTGGCGGGTCGGAGTAGACTAAGAGGACGTGTGGCGCAACACGACGTGAGATGGCAGTGAGTAAGGACAAGAAGATGATGCCTGCGGGTGATAGATTTGGAGATCTGTCACCTGAGAGAGGCCCGAGAAGGCGACGTGTTGTGTTCCACGCTCGCCTCTCAAGATAAATTACGGCCTAGAGAACACCATGTGGTTTTAGTCAGTAAGAGTCTGACAGACCCCTCAGCTTTCCCCAAGAGCTGAGGACATTCATGAGAATTTCCACATGATTCGATACACTGTTAAAACCCGACAATGAGGAACAGACGAGGACGCCTGTCTCGCAGGATGGCCGTGTCGGGTTTAGTCAATAGTACGGACGTTAAAACAAATCGCAAGTACACCATCTGGCGGCAAAGCAAGAACAACTACGCATTGGCGCGCTATTTCTAACCACTGGCGTGGTGGGGAACACAGAATAAGGCAGTTGAGTACTGACAGCCTTAGAGCTAACACGTCGTAGAATCAGTGTCGATCCGTAATATTAGTAAGCAAGAATGTAACCGAGTTGTGACTATTTAAATAAACCCAGTGTATCGAATAACTTCTGTGATTTCATTTGCACGATTGTACCCAACGACCTGCCCACACACGATGTCTTAACCTAAGAGAATACATCCTGACTTCCCGATGGTTTGCATCTATCGGCTAGCCTTGATGCGACACATATATAATAGGCTCAAAAAAGAAACCAACAATAAAACGTTCGGAAACACGTCATCTATAAAATTTCAAATCAAGGTTTAAATGTAATTATTATACTTTTCTCTTAATAATCGAATTATATTTTTTTATAATCAAATAAAGAGATGTTGAAGTAAAAAATACGAAGTTTATCATGTATCTACATAATTATTTAAAGTTTTAACAATCTTTATTGTGACAGAATAATTTAGTAATAGTGCAATTTCCGAACGCATCTTTAAAAAATAGCGGCCTTTAATTTTTTATTGTTTTCTTCTTCTGTTCGCTAGCTACAAAGTGCGATACACGTTGGATATTATTAAAATAATAATAAATAAATATGAGTGAATCCAGTGATGATGTCTGCAATTTAACACCGGAAGAATTGAAGCAGTATGTAAAAAGCGAATCAGTGAATACTCAAACTGAAGTCGCTAAAACAACAATATCGGTTCCATTGGTCCCAAACAAAACTGGTAGGTACTTTTAATTTGCAAAACTGCAATAATTTTACTTTAAATTTTTACAAATATACATGTGGTTTAAATATTACCAAGTTGTATTTTTTACCTTTAGATTATTTGGTCTCGCTGCTGAAGTGAAAAGTTGTATGTGCTACACGAGACCAAAGTTATTTGCATCTCGTGTCTTTGAATCCCTCGCTGCACTCAGGATTCTAACCTAGAATCACTCGCTACGCTCGTGATTCAAATATAGAATCCTTCGCTTGCTCGGGATTCAAAATCAACACTCGCGGCAAAAACCAACTTTGCTCTCTTGTTGCACAAATAACTATTTTCTTCAAACATAATTTACCCGTAGCTATATTTGGGTCGAGTCCAAATTTTTGCCGGATACAGACACAGTGGTTTCCGACTTATATGTGACAAAATATTGCGATCTTTACACGCCTTAAAATAATTTTTGATATTTGCTAATTATAATTATCTTTATATAATATATTCTAAACATTCTCATTAATTAAACAACTAAACTTGAAGCTTCATTTCTTCAAATAAAATATAATAACAAGCTCGGTGTCTTTTTACGCTATGTAAAATACGCATGTCCTTGCTTGACTACCTCAGAATATTTTTGCCACAGTTATTTTTTTAATTTGTAAATTGTTGCAACTTGAAGGTTATGTCGCGAAAAATTTTCATTCCATTGTGCGATTTATTTTCGAACATTTATTTTCCAGTGTGCACATTGTCATTTCCGTTGAGCAATTACGTCAAAAATTTGGTACTAACCCGTTTATGTGATTTTTTGTGTAGTAGATAAGTTGCTTTATTATTATCAACACTAAAATTGCAGTTAACTGAACCAACTGGGTCGTAGTAGACGATTGATAGTTTTTAAAAAAAAACCTTCTTTTTCCTTCAGAAATATTTAAAAAATGTCTTGATAGTCATGCTGCAGATGTGCTTAAAATATCTACGTTTCATTAGTTATTCAACAAGGTAGGGTATTATCAGAATTCTTTTTAATAAAAGGCTCCCAGGTAGTAGTAAAAATAACAGTACATACTTAAGCGTCAAATTTGTCATGGGTTAGGCAACAAAATAAAACAATCCAAATAGTTACAAAATGACCTTCATTACTATTTTCACAGAAAGTTTACAATTACAATTCATATGCCACGTGTCCGCCTCTGTTTTGCACATATACTCTCATTCTGGGTCTTAGTCTACTTTTTACTACGCCACTTTTTAAAAACCCTTCTCATTTTAATTGCCGCATTTATTATTGTCTGTCTGAAAAGATGTGATTGGATTAGGTTCGTTGAAACTCAACAAAACACAAACCAATTGCTGGTATCCCGTCGGGGCCACTCGCTTTGTTCACATCAAGGCTACGCTGCACCCTACGGACATCCTTTTGATGGATGCGAATGTTCAATATACTCGTCACACATCCATTAGGAGCAGGAGAAGGCTGCGCGCCATCAGAATTCTGGTACGAAGATTTCACAAAAAGGGAGGCAAGCAAGTTAGCCTTCTTCTTGCTGAATCCGGTTAGACTGGAAACCGACTCCAATGAAGTTGAGAAAAGGCTAGGCAGATTGATTGATTAAATGCAAAATATTGAGCTGAAATAAAATACTAATGTGTTGTTAAATCGATTACAATTTCTTCGTAAAAATGTCGATTGTTACCTATATGAAATCGTACTGTTAACGCTGATATCAATAAATAATAAGTTTTTGAGCTGTCAAATGTTAAATTAAAGGCTGAAAGGAATATAGTTCCAAATTTTTATTGTAACATAACAGTTTCATCAGGTCTTTTTAATATACTGTTTGGGTAAGTAGGTCCAAAAAATTACGTTTTCTCGAACTCGTTTTTTTTATATCTTATTTTATTTTTTCCACGACAACTGTGTTTTTCCATGGATAAAAGTAGGCTACTCCATATAACATCAGCTAGTAGGCAACTCCATATAACATCAGCTATCTACCAGTTAGTCCCGTCAAAATCGGTCCAGACGTTTCGGCGATTATCCGGAACAAACACACAGCAAAAAATCTTAAAAATTGCGTATTTGTTATTTGTACCATATAAACTTTCACATGCATTCAATAAAACTTTGTAATTTTGATATTACATACAGACTTCAATTTGGAGGAGCTCGTGGCTAAATGATAACTGACACACGGGTCGATCTTTAAGGTTAAGCAACGCTTGACGAGGTCGGTCCGTGGATGGGTGACCATTTCAACATACCGAGTTTCCTCCGTGCCTCGAAAAGCACGCTATGCCGTTGGTCCCGCCTGTCATTGGAAAATCTTTGACAGTCGTTACTAATAGTCAGAAGCTTGAGATCTGACACCAGTCTAGCCAAGGAGTACCATGTTACCCAGTTACTGGGTTGTGGAGGTCAGATAGGCAGTCACTCCATGTAAAACACTGGTACTCAGCTGAATCCGGTTAGACTGGAAGCCGACCCCAAAATAGTTGGGAAAAGGCTAGGCAGATTTTGATACAGACTTCAATTTTATTTATTTTTTGTATGAGATAACAGACCAGAAAAATAACAACTTGTGCGGATCGATTTTCCAGGTTCAGCTACGCTTGTTAAGCTTGGTCCGATGGTTGACTATCAATATGATACAGCAAGACCCCTCCGTACCTCGGCTTTTGGTCCTTGTCTTTTGTAGACACTTAACAGTCGTTACGGGTAGTCAGATACCTGAAAGTCTGTTACTAGTCTAACCAAGGGGTATCGTAACTGGGTTGTGGAGGGCAAATAGGCAGTCGATCCCTGTAATATGCTGGTTTTCAGCTGCATCCAGTTAAGGTGAAAGCGCATCTAGACGGACCGCAGTAGCCGCACGCACCGCTGTCATCGCATTTTCTTGCGTATAAAGATAAATAAAATGCGATGACTACACCTTCAACTATCCATTTCCAGACACAATAGAAATTACCATTGTTCTAATCCGATTCGGTCTGGTGGACAGATGACCGGCTACGGTGCTTGCGGCTCCTGCGGCGCGTCTAGGTGCGCGTTCACCTTTAACTCCAACATAGTTTGGAAAAGGCTAGGCAGATGATGATTCATTGAATAACTACGTGTTATACGTGTTTGACCATTTTAGGTATTTAGTAATCATAATAAATTAGAACTTCCTGGTTACCTACATAATTTGAGTTTTCCTACTTATTACAATTTTAACAAAAATATATGAGTAATATGCTGGTATAGAGTAGAACACAGTAAAAAGTTCTCAAGTCACATTTCCATTTTACTTTCATGCAGGCAGAAATCTGATTCTCGTTTCGATAAATTGCAAAGAAATTGTACAAAGTTCGTGTATGTGGAAAAAATAAGGAATTATTATTTCCATAAAATACTACAACAAAATCATGCACAGATGTATATTTCAAATTGATACGTTCTAATATCTTGAACGCATGAGTTGCAATTGTTCCATCCAGCATTCTGCAGCCAGCATACCCCTCTCACATCCAGCTTCACCGTCGCTTACAGCTTTATCTTTCACTGAAATTAAGAGAAGGAATAACACAAGGAACAATCCCTAATCGGGTCTATCTTTACCATTGAGAGTAAAACAAAATAATGTAGTTAATAGGTACCTGATTCGCATTGTCTTGCTATTCGCTCTAGTTTTTGTGATCCCACAGGATCCTTCATAAATATTTTAAGGTTTGACAGACCGGTGTTCAGATCATACTGGCCTTTGTCATTGAGCTGTAATATAATAGAAAAATCATTTATTCGAAACAGACACGAACAACAGCAACCAACTCAAAATTAATTATAATAACTGTCTGTTTGTAAAGTATTTACTTCAGCTTGCAGTGACTTGTTGCTTTGGATTGACAGCTCACTTGACTTAAGCTTTCTTAGTGAGATTTTTACAGAATAGCAAAATCATGGGTAAATCACCAGAGAACCGAAAGTACACGGTAGTTTCGTTCTGGTAACCCAAGATGTATACTTACAAAGCCTGTTTTTGTGAAGGCACAACCCCAGAAACAAGGTTTAATTTTCGACACGTCGCCTTTTGTCATGATGGAGTCCACTTCCATCATTGTGTGTCCGTGCAGCTTCGCGCACTCTTCTACTATGAGCATAAACTTTTGAGCACCATTTTCTTCTGCCTTTTAAACAAAGAATACCAGCAAGTTAGACCATTTTGGGCATAAAGCCGTTGGACCGTTTTGGGCGCACGGTTGGCGCAGTGGTTGAGCGATTGACTGCTGCGCTGCGTGTCACGGGTCCTAATGTGGGGCAACGTTTTAAAAAAAAATAAAGAACTATCACGATATCTTTAACATATTCACAAAAAATAAAGCAACGGAGTGATCTTAAAACGGAATCCTTTTCTAATATTTCAAGTGAACCCCAATAATAAATGATACTTAACTTACATAAACGCTGCTTAAACTCACAACCACAGCGCACAAAGTAAGACAAGCAAACTTAAACATGTCGTACTTTTTAGTTTCACACTACTGATCCATTCCAGTTTCAACTGTGAATGCTCTGAATAATAACTTGAGGCCTTCTATATAAATACCATAATCTGTAATAATTGTATGTGATTTTTGTTATTATCTTAATAGCTCTTTGTGATGCTCAACTTGCTGCCTTTTTACCCGACTGCCGAAGGAGGGTAATGTGTTTATCAGTCTATATATGTATGTATATATGTATGTATGTAAGTATGTATGTATGTATGTTTGTTCCTATATGGCGTTCCAGAGACCAAACGCGTTGGCCGATTTTGATGATTCATACGTCAATCGATGCGTCTTAACCCTACGAGTGTCATAGGCAACATTAAAATTGGACAATAGAAAAATGGCGGATTTTGGGTGCCATATTGTGGCGGCCCAAATCTTTTTTTTTCTTCCAAACCCATCGTGTGGGGTATCAAAATAAAGGGTTTAAGAGGTGATTTCAAAAATATATAACACTTATATGTTTACAGGTATCTAATTCGAAAAAAAACTAACTAAAAAGTTATAAATAAAGAAACTTAATTCAAAAAATCAAAAAACCCGACAGCTTCAAAAGCGAACTAAAAAGTCGTAAACAAGGAAAAAACATGCTGTGCAGTCGGAGGATACCAGATTTGATGGAGGATATGAGGATGCCAGCCCGCGAATATATTTAGTTCGGTTTTGTAGCAGTCGGGTTTTTTGATTTTTTGAATTAAGTTTTTTTTTTATATGTTTCCCTCTCATTTAAGTAAAAAGCTTAAATTAATTAATTTAAGCAAAGATAGTAAATTAAAAAAATCAAACCGACTTCCAGAACAAAAAACTGAACGCAAAAAATAAATTTCTTTTCCGAAGTCGGTGTCTATTGTATTCATTGTTTTCCGTTTTTCGACACCGACTTCGGAAAAGAAATTTATTTTATGCATTGTGGTTTTTAATAATAATCGTATTTGTCAAATTTGTTCAAAGGTTTTGAATTATACCTAAAAAAATCGGCATCCGGAAAATAAAGAGCAATTTACCCATGTATTCTACTAAGACTTCATTGTCGATACGGGAAAGCCCTAAAGTGGCTTACTCTGGAATGACACTTATCTGCGACAACGTTTTTACTCTGTGTTTTAAAGTGCTTTTGAATCTGTCACATTAGGTAGTTTAGTAGCCTGAAGTTAGGAGTTCAAATGTAGTCATTAATAATCATATAAAGCGGTCCCAGGACCGTGCCCTTGCGGGACGCCAGCCTTAAACTCATAAAGAGTAGATAGAAGTTCTTATTACTTATTACTCTATCATGATGCTTCTATAGAGGTAACAGTGAGTGTGGTAGACTTTCTCCAACTTGGCACAGCAAGCATCTTGTGTAAAAACACTTAACAATATTCTCTTTTCTTCAAACATAATTTACCCGTAGCGATATTTGGGTCGAGTCCAAATTTTTGCCGGATACAGACAAAGTGGTTTCCGACTTATATGTGACAAAATATTGCGATATTTACACTCCTTAAAATAATTTTGGATATTTGCTAATTATAATTATCTTTATATAATATATTCTAAACATTCTCATTCATTAAACAACTAAACTTGAAGCTTCATTTCTTCAAATAAAATATAATAACAAGCTCGGTGTCTTTTTACGCTATGTAAAATACGCATGTCCTTGCTTGACTACCTCAGAATATTATTGCCACAGTTTTTTTTTTAATTTGTAAATTGCTGCAACTTGAAGGTTATGTCGCGAATAATTTTCATTCCATTGTGCGATTTATTTTCGAACATTTATTTTTCAGTGTGACACATTGTGATTTCCGTTGTGCAATTACGTCAAAAATTTGGTACTAACCCGTTTATGTGATTTTTTGTGTAGTAGATAATATGCTTTATTATTATCAACACTAAAATTGCAGTTAACTGAACCAACTGGGTCGTAGTAGACGATTGATAGTTATTAAAAAAAAAAACCTTTTTTTTTCCTTCAGAAATATTTAAAAAATGTCTTGACAGTCATGCTGCAGATGTGCTCAAAATATCTACGTTTCATCATTTTTTTTATTTCTACCCATCATCCCAGAGACGGTGGGATGAGCCGCTCTGCAGAGCAGTTCAGGAGCACCAAATTTCCACTTCTGCCTCTCCTGCCGAGCGCGCTCGCCTGCTGGCTGTGGGTGAGTGGGAGTCGGGCCTCTGGCTTCACGCACTTCCGTCGTCGAACATTGGCACCTTGTTTGACGACACTACTTTCAGCCTCGCTGCTTCCCTTCGTCTTGGCGCTCCCTGTTGTACTCCACATCGTTGTTACTGTGGCGAAGTTGTCAACAGCCTCGGTCACCACGGTCTTTCATGCAGCCGAAGTGCGGGTCGCATAGCGCGTCACGGAAACTTAAACGACATCATCCGACGTGCTCTCGTCGCCGTCGGCATTCCGGCCGTATTGGAACCCCATGGCCTGGCACGCGACGATGGCAAAAGACCGGACGGGATGTCTTTGTTTCCATGGAAGATGGGTAGGCCTTTAGTGTGGGACGCTACTTGTGTCGATACTCTTGCGCCATCCCATCTTCCTAGCTCGTCGTGCTGTGCTGGCGCTGCCGCTGCGGCTGCAGAAAACCTCAAGCGGCGCAAATATAATAACCTCATTGGTAGTTATATTTTCGAGCCGTTTGGGGTTGAAACTAGATCTTGCCAAACGCCTAGTTGACACTTCGCGTGACCCAAGGGCTGGCTTTTACCTTGGTCAGAGAATTAGCATTGCCATACAACGTGGCAATGCTGCCAGTCTTTTGGGCACATTACCAGTAGTCAACGATGGGGAGGAGTTTTTCGACGCCATATTTTAGTTAAGTATATTTTTAGGTTTAGCTAGTGAGTAGTTTTTGTGTTAAAGTGTATATGTTTTTAGTATTAGTTATCTAAGTATTTTATACACTGTATATACTTTTATCTATGTAAATAAATAAAATACTCGTTTCATTAGTTATTCAACAAGGTAGGGTATTATCAGAATTATTTTTAATAAAAGGCTCCCAGGTAGTAGTAAAAATAACAGTACATACTTAAGCGTCAAATTTGTCATGGGTCAGGCAACAAAATAAAACAATCCAAATAGTTACAAAATGACCTTCATTACTATTTTCACAGAAAGTTTACAATTACAATTCACATGCCACGTGTCCGCCTCTGTTTTGCACACATACTCTCATTCTGGGTCTTAATCTACTTTTTACTACGCCACTTTTTAAAAACCCTTCTCATTTTATTTGCCGCATTTATTATTTTCTGTCTGGAAAGATGAAAAGATGGGATTGGATTAGGTTCGTTGAAACTCTTCATGTGTCCCACACATAAAAAGCCATAGGAGTCACATCTGGAGTTCTAGCTGGCTACGGTATGGGTCCTCGTCTCCGTTCCACTTATTAGGATAGTAATGTGTCTAGCGATTCACATCTGTTTATGTTTTGAGACAAATAATAATCGTTGCGGCAAATGAAAAAAGAAAGGGTTTAATAAACTGGTGTAGTAAAAAGTGGATTAAAAACAATAACTATTTTGAAGTATTTTAAAATTTATATTTTATTTTTCATAAAAATCATTATGATAGCTGCAAAACAACGTCCCAATGTTCTTATCGCTGATATCAATTATTCTTCACATGACCTGAAAAAAAACAATAAGTACCTATACCAAACAAACATATATTTTCATGTTATTAGGTGTGGACGTTGTAAGAGAGAAGCATAAGATAAAAGAGATGAACATTAATACATTAATTTAAGAAACACAAGATGTATCTGTAATTACTAGTGATTAGTCACAAAAAAACCTTGTAGTTACAATAGGGGTCTTAATAAATATCCTAACAACTTTGGCAACTTATCACAACCGCATGAGTGGAACATGGTCTTGTAAGTGTAGTGACCTACGGGAAAAATATGTACAATATAATGTGTGGAATCTTAACCTTCAGCTCTACTTTTGTGCAAGAGGCAATTCGCCAATAGCAAGCCCACCTCGCAGCCAGCTTCATCGTCGCTTACGGCTACATCTTTTACTGAAACAAATTAAATAATAAATTGATAGATTGCACTAACCATAACAGCTTATGTAACTCAACAAGAATGCCAATTTCTTTCATTAAG
Source organism: Orthosia gothica (assembly GCA_949775005.1). NCBI lineage: Eukaryota > Metazoa > Arthropoda > Insecta > Lepidoptera > Noctuidae > Orthosia > Orthosia gothica. The sequence goes on from OX459044.1 coordinate 13,658,378, forward strand.
ACATTGCAACCTGGTAGCGCCATCTCTTGTAAATGTATAAATCAATGACTGAATACATAGACAAATGCATTTTAAATTTCGCGGCGATCGATATCATAATTATCTCGTTCCTTCCTTATTCCTTTTCCCTTTATGTACGCCTTGACGACGGGTCGCGAGAACGAACCGAAACCGAAACTTCAACGTGACCGGGCCTCGTGTCTCAACCGCCAGCTTTCCAAGCCACATGGCTGGAGACTGATGCATCTAATTATTTAGATTGCAGAGAACCTTGTGAACCGTGTCTATTAACCCGCCTCGCAGATATAAAAACAATTGTGTGAAGTGTGTGGATCCTGAATGATCAGAAAGTCGTCGTCGCCATTTTGGAGTTGAAGAACACCAGCTCACCGCCACACGTGGGCTAGCATCGACCACCACAAGGTAAGGAGTACTACTTCCCTCATTCCCATACTAGATCACCCGTATTGATCCGTGAATATTTGTCCGCTTATATTCAACGCCCTATTGCCAGAACCCTTCAAATACAGTCCACTTTTCATAATAGACATAAGGAGGAAGAGTTTTCTCAAACCCACAACCAAAATATAAAGTTTTTTTTTGTCGTCTATAGGCTTGCGCTTGACCACTATCTCACCTAATGGTAAGCGATGATGTGGTCGACGGTGAAGCACGCTTACCTAGAAAAAACATATTCACTCTTGACTTAAAGACCCCTAGATTGTATCTATCGGGAAACACAGACTCCGGCAGGGAATTCCACTCTTTAGCTGTACGCAGATTGTTTAATTCCTTTTTTAATCATCTAAAATAAATATATTTTTATGGAAATTGTTGATATTTTAAATAGTGTAAAGTATTTAATAGTGTTACGCAATTAGGACCATAAGACTGAGTTAACAGTAAACTGTAAGGCAGTGTTAAGAGACAGGGTCTCACGAGGAAGCTAGTGGAAATGAATATAAACAGTTTAAATATTTCCAACATACCTGAGTCGCACCGGTGTATAATGTTTTCTACATAATTGGCGCTTTCGTTATCTTTCGACATAATTTCTTTCAGATTAGCCAGGTAGATAGTCGGGTCGTATTCACCTTTGTCATTGATCTGTAATGGAGAACATAAAATCACTAAATAATAACGTTTGCGCAAGTTACAGGTATGTGTATTATCGGCTTGATTCTAGTGAACAACGCACCAGGTCTAGCTTCGCTCGGGTAGCTAATTATCCCCGTATTATTTTACAAATAATGAAGTTAAATAGAACAAAAAGCAGCAACAGTGGTCGAGCTCGCGGTACACAAAAATAAGATATCGTCCCGAATAAAACACCTATAACATAAAAAGAGAAAAAAAAAAACAATATTTTTATTTCATATAGGCCTACATGGGCACTTATAAAACGTCGACAAAAGGTGCACGGTTCGGGTTGGTCGTTTCCTATGGAGAAGAAACTCCATGGTTACTCTTTTAAAAAAATGGTTTGGTTTTACAATATTTCCTTGTCACAGCATTAGTACTTAGATATGTGGGGACAACGTAGGCCCGAGAAAGTCGTAAGAAAAACAAAAAAAAAAGATTACATATTATTTAAACAAAAGAAAATAAAACGAGTTAAAAAGTTAACAAATGTTAACAAGCATCTAGAAGGCCTACAATGTTCACACATTTACAATACAATCGGTAAAGGAATCTATACAAAAGTAAAATAAAAAAAAAAAGACTAAATCTAACATGTGGCACAAATATTGTTATCAGTGCTGTAACTATACTTAGCAAAGGGCTATGAAGATGATTGAAAACCATTGTAAAAAGAATAATCAAAAGAAGGAAAAAAAACAAAGAATTAATGAGATTGAGAATAGTTAGAGACAACCTCATATTTGCGCCGTTTATGAGTTACCAAGGAAGCCGCATGCGCAGAAGGAGCTAAAGCCAAAATTTTTATCTTTAACGTAGTCCTTGATTTTATAATATGCTTTTTTAATAAGGACACGTTTGATGTAGTTTTTGAACTTTCCATCGGTCAGTTCTATAACAAACTCACAAAAAACACTCACATAACCAAGACTTTTGAAGTAGCAGCCCCGGAAACAGGAATTAATAACCGACAAATTGCCGTCCTTCGCAACGGTTTCTATGGCATCATATTTAAGTCCATAGTACTTGAAGCACTCTTTTTCTGAGTCCCTTAATTCGTAATTGGCCTTTTAACATTAAACATATTGATATAGAATATATAAAGTCAGCGGCAAAATATCAAAGGCAACTTGAACAACCACAATAGATATATTTGCGTCAACGTTAATTAGCTATTTAAAGCACAATATTTTTTTACCCGACTGCCGAAGGAGGGTAATGTGTTTATCAGTCTATGTATGTATGTATGTTTGTTCCTATATGGCGTTCCAGAGACCAAACGTAATAGCCGATTTTTATGATTCATACGTCAATCGATTCGTCTTAACCCTGCGAGTGTCATAGGCTATATTAAAATTAGACAATAGAAAAATGGCGGATTTTGGGAGCCATATTGTGGGGGCCCAAATTATTTTTTTCTTCCAAACCCATCATGTGGGGTATCAAAATAAAGGGTTTTAAGAAGTGATTTCAACAATATATATATCACTTATATGTTAAAATTTATCTAATTCGAAAAAATACTAACTAAAAAGTTATAAATAAAAAAAGTTAAATCAAAAAATCCGACTGCTTCAAAAGTGAACTAAAAAGTCTTAAACAAGGGAAAAATCATGATGTGCAGGCGGAGGATACACCAGATTTTGGTCAGCCAGCCCGCGAATATGTATCCTCCGACTGCACAGCATGATTATTACACTAACATTATACTTACACTAACGCTGTTCAAACTTAAAGCCACGGCAGAACAAAGAATAAAAATATACTGAAACATGATGTTTTTTTTCTCGAATCTTCAGCTGAATGAGCCCGGAAAACCAAATTTACACCTTTTAGGCTACCAAATAGGCTATTAGACGCGAGGAAATTATTACAAAATCTGACTCCATCATTACATTATTCTGTGAATAATAAATATTTTAACAATGTTCGCATGCTTAACCTAACAAAGCATACGGATAAATGAGACTTAGTCATTCACTCTGAAATTATTTCATTTGTATGACATCGTTCACAGAATTGGTCCTAGACCGACCCTTGTGGGACATCCGCCTAAGTGTTTTTTTTTCTTATGATATTGAGTGTTTTGAATTGAAATGCATATATAATAAATATTATACTATGAGTGGCACTCTCTGTGGAGACTCTCTGTGACCCCCAGTTCGGATTCAAGGCGGGCTTAAATACGAACTGGGCGACATGCACTTTAACATTATTCTGAGAGGCATCCTTTCGATGTTGTTCATGTCCGATGTGTCACCAGTTTTGTTTTTACCCGACTGCCGAAGGAGGGTAGTGCGTTTAACAGTCTATGTATGTATGTTTGTGTTGTCATACGTCAATCTATTCATCTTAACCCTGTGAGTGTCACAGGCTACAGTAAAATTTGTAAAATAGAAAAATGGCGGCTTTTGGGCGCCATATTGTGGAGGCCCATTTTTTTTTCGTCCAAGCCCTTCGTGTGGGGTATCAAAATGAAAGGTTTTAAAAGGTGATTACAAAAATATATTATACTTATATGTTTAAATGTACCTAATTCTAAAAAAAATAACTAAAAATTGTAAACAAAAAACACTTTATAAAATAACAAAAAACCCGACTGCTTAAAAAGCCAACTAAAAAGACGTAAACAATAAAAAATCATGCTGTGCAATCGGAGGATACATCTGGTTTTGGTCAGCCAGCTCGCGCATATGTATCCTCCGACTGCACAGCATGATTTTTTCTTGTTCACGTCTTTTTAGTTGGCTTTTTAAGCAGTCGGGTTTTTTTAGTTCGATTCTTAAGCAGTCGGCTTTTTTTAATTTTTGGTTTAACTTTTTGTATTAACTATGGGGACGAATATCGTCTGCATAAGTGGTTCTACATAAGTAAGATAATACAGGAACCTGAGTATGAAAGATTGGCAGCAAAGCGATGTGCCAAATACGTTCGAAAGCTTCTTCTATAAAAAATCAAATAAATAGCCCCGTAACAACAGAAACTCTCGTCTTTTTAATAGTTTGATGCTTTAACTTAAGAGCGGACTCTAGTCAACAGGAATTTTGAAAAATAGGTATTTGAAGAAACTATTGCCGTCGCGTCACCTCCAACCTCACCCCGTAAAAAGCGAAAGGGACAACTGCAGCTCAGGCTGATTTTACCTACAAAAACTTTGACTAAAAGACGTTTCGTATTCTGCTGTTTTCTTCATGAAAACTGGTCTGATCTAAAAAATTCTTATATCAAAATTTAGAGGAAAAGTATATCTATGCTCCTATCATTTCTTTTATTGTTAAAAACTTATAAATTTTGTCTGAAAGTCTTCTGAACATGGCGGTTAAAACGGGCATTTTTATCGGATTTTTGTATTGTCATATTTCTTTTTGTGATTATGTTTTGGAAAAAAGGAAATGATACAGGCACGTATTAATAAGATCTAGATTGAATGGAAAAAAATCATTGCTCTAGAGGCATTATCCACGAAGAAAACAGCAGAATGTGTCTGTATGGAGAAAGTCTCACTAGAGTCCCCTCTTAACCGGATAATTTGTTCAAATGATGGATGTGATTGGCACAGGAACAGTTTTTACTATGTATCCATTTTTTATATAATTGACTTATGAACTTTATACAGCATCTATCTGTATACAATTGTACAACTGTAGCAATACTTGAAAGAATGAAACTCATAAAGTATGCAAATGTTATTTATTTTATTTCACTATCAGTTTTCAAATCCAAATCGATTAATCTAGTATTGTTGCGCTGAAGGACCTGAAAAATATTCAGTTGAAAATAAATCCACAAATCGATAATTATGTTTATCCTACATCTACACATTTATGGAGACATTCATTTGTCTATTTATTTAATAAATGTACACGGACTTTAATGCCTGACATTTTCTACCAGTCAGCCTTTAGGTGATGCAGAGACAAATAGTGGTAGATGCACTAACAATATTTAAATATATAAAAATACAATATTTATAATTAAACAATAAATACCCAAACAAATAAACTTAATACAGGATTATACTTAAACAATTAAATAAATAAACAATAAATTAAATAATTGTTGAAATAGATTATTGGAAAGAAAATATGCTGTGACGACACTACTGCCAGCGTCTTACGAATGAGTTCGCGAACTTTGACTTTGAAGGTTAATCGGTTGGTTGCAATCCTAATTAATTAGCGGAGAACATTCCACAGAGAAATAGACTGAACGAAGAAAGAACAGTGAATGAAGGCAGTATGGTAAGTAGGACATTGAAGAAGGGGGTTAGTTGATGATCATAGATTTTTATTGTGGCTGTCGCAGATGGATTGAAAGCGAAGGGCTATACTTAGTTTAGTTACTGTTTGTTAATATTTCACTTTACGTAATTGATATAGATAAAATCCAGATCTAAGCTTCGGGTTTACTACATTTATAACCAAAGAGATGAACCTTCATTTTTGTCCCACTATACCTCATTTAGTGCTCCAGGTTTTTCATGAAGCAAGCCGCAACTAGCGAGCCCCTCTCACATCCAGCTTCTCCATCGCTTACAGGTGTATCTTGAACTGAAATAGAAAAAAATATATAAACCTCACGTTTTGGAAACCGAATTAAATACCCGAAAGGCACTAGATAAATAAATACAAAGTTATACCTGTTGCGCATATTTTCGTTGTGTCTTCAATCTTAGCTAATTTTGTATCATCGAACGAAAACTTTTTAAGTCCGGCCAAGCCGGCGTTCAGATCGTATTGACCTTTTTCATTGAGCTGTAATAAAAAATACCTACAATTATTTTTTGCAAACAATAATTCGGTTGTAGAACAATATATCACGGGAAATTAACGCGATGATTTCGATTGTCAGTGTTTTGTGTAGAAATGTGAGGGTAGAGGAAGTATTAATATTGTTTTTCAATTATGAAACGTGGAAGTTTTAAAGTTAATAATTCGGTTTACATTCTTCCCTGACAACTGTTGAAAATTAGGGCTAAAAAAAATGATAAAATTTTGTCATTGCGCAGTAAAAATTCTGGCAAGTCCTTCATAAAACAGTATAACAAAACGTAGTAGTACTTACAATACCAAGTTTATTGAAGAAACAGCCCCAGAAACAAGGATCAATCTTCGTCACGTCACCTGTATCCATATTGGCATCCAAATCAGCCTTTGAAATGCCTGTCGCTTTTGCGCACTCTTGTTCCACGAGCTTGAAATCCTCACGACAAGAAGATTTAGCCTTTTAAAGGAAAATATCAGGACCAATCAATAGTAAATCTACGAAAATAAAAAGTTATACTGTTAAGTACTTTGTTAGCTATACTTACGGAAATGTTGCTTATTGTCACCACCACAGTAAATAAAACAAGACATGTAAACTTGGACATATTGTTTTACTTTTCAGTTTCACACTCCTACTCACTCGAAGTTCAGCTGAATATGCTCTGATAAACCAACTTGTCTGTTTTTATATGCTTAAGTAAGTACTCAAAAGTAAAATAATTGGATGTGACGTCATAACATAATAATCTCACTAAACGTCGCGCGGTACTCAATTTACTTGCATTTTGTAAATTCTGTGGATATTTTTTTCAAAATTTGCATTCGGTAAGCAATTATATCTGTCCCCTCTGACCTAGACTAGAGTCAAGAGCAAACTCATCATAAATTAATAGTAGATTATTAACCAAGGGGATAAAGCAGTGTCTTCTGTCGCGGGTGACGATTTAAATTGCGAGCGTAACGAAGGACTCGAGGTTTACTCCCGAGCGTAGCGAGGGTGTTAAAAACTTAAATCACGAGCGAAGCGAAGGATTTGAAGACGAGTCCTGAGTGTAGCGAGGGAGTTAAGTTCACCCAAGACTAAGACAGCTTTATTACCGAGGAAAATACTCTACTTTTCGTACCATTGGCGAAAAAATTAACACAATAATAATATGTGATAAGCATTTATTAAAAATAATGACAATTAAAAGTAAAATAAACTTAACGTTTATGTATTTGAAGAAAACAAAAACGCGGCAAATTCCTAGACTAATATTTTTTTGTTGGAAAAGCAAAGGCATCAAGCTCATACGGCCTCGTCGGTTTTCGTAATTTTGTTTACAATCATAACTGCATAATAAATGCGTATTCGTTTTTCAAAAAGATGTATAATGCTTTATATACAAACTCAATGGATGTAGTTCAGTATAAATTTCGGTAAGTATTCCAAATTTAAATCACATTCTCCCCCTAGAGGATGAATGAAATTCAGTACAATTTTCTTTCCCTGTTTTTAACAGACTAAAAATGACTATTGTTATGTTCGCTTTTTGTGGCATAGAATGTCACTTTTTTGAGCAAGTGGTACGAAAAATAGTATTATTAACCAAGGGGATAAAGCAGTGTCTTCTGTCGCGGGTGACGATTTAAATCGCGAGCGTAACGAAGGACTCGAGGTTTACTCACGAGCGAAGCGAAGGATTTGAAGACGAGTCCTGAGTGTAGCGAGGGAGCTAAGTTCACCCAAGACTAAGACAGCTTTATTACCGAGGAAAATACTCTACTTTTCGTACCATTGGCGAAAAAATTAACACAATAATAATATGAGATAAGCATTTATTAAAAATAATGACAATTAAAAGTAAAATAAACTTAACGTTTATGTATTTGAAGAAAACAAAAACGCGGCAAATTCCTAGACTAATATTTTTTTGTCGGAAAAGCAAAGGCATCAAGCTCATACGGCCTCGTCGGTTTTCGTAATTTTATTTAATAATCATAACTGCAAAATAAATGCGTATTCCTTTTTCAAAAAGATGTATAATGCTTTATATACAAACTCAATGGTGTAAACACAGATGTAGTTCAGTATAAATGTCGGTAAGTATTCCAAATTTAAATCACATTCTCCCCCTAGAGGATGAATGAAATTCAGTACAATTTTCTTTCCCTGTTTTTAACAGATTAAAAATGACTATGGTTATGTTCGCTTTTTGTGGCATAGAATGTCACTTTTTTGAGCAAGTGGTACGAAAAATACGTTTTACGTAAAAAATTTTAAGTGTGCCTAACTTACAAATGGTTCAATTTATTTATGTTGATTATAGTTTTTGTTCGCGACGAGGCGTCACCAACCATATTATATGGTTTCATTTAAATAGTAAATAGTATCAACAGACATACGTCTGCTTGCCCCAGCGCGCTATCTCATACTAAATGATTTTGGTCGGCGAAAATGCCTTTTACAGTTTTGCGCACAAGAAATTTCGTTTTTTTTTAAGACACTAAAATTATATTTTATGTGTTTATCAGTATGTAATAGGGTTATATAGTCTAAGAGTAGTAAATTAGAAGTAATATTATACATACTGATTGTAGTTATTACGGAAAGAAATAAGAATTCATATTCCGTAAAAACTACCGGCTGTCATGGCGATCTAGTTCGCAATGACCAGTCAGTTTTTTTTTTTTTTTCTGTGGGGCTTCTCGCAGCTCAGTCAACTGACCGACAGCTGCTTAACCGGGCTTCGCTGTGGAGACTAAACTAGTAGCCTCCAGCCAGGCTTCAAAAATACTAAACCTAAGCGACAACGCTGAGGGCTACCCCAGTTGGGGTCGAACCTCGGCTCATGGCGTCGCTGGGGGGACAACTAAGGCTGGATCTAATAAAGTGATTCTACCATCCGTTCGGAAAAGCCTACGTGGAGAAGAACGGACAAGAAACTCCAATAATATCAAGATTCTAACTAATGCGCAGCGTCGCGGGCTGGCTTGTAGAGTAATTTAGACAAGGACTTCGCGGCGGGCCTCGGCGGCGAGGGCGGAACGAAACGGTCGTTTTTGTATACTACGTGTTACTTCGGACCATGGTGTTCGCACTATTTGCGAACCCATTGACCGTCCTTATATATAAGGCTATCTAGTTCCTTAGTGATGCACTCGTACCTCGAGAAGAGGGCACTGCATGAAGCGGGGTCGAGAGAGCCCGCATTCCGGATTTCAGCATCCAGAGCACGGGCCTGTGGGGACATAAAGATAGAGTACGCGCTGATTATGTTCTCAGCGACACTCAGATATGACATGCGCCCAGAGGGGCAGCAGGGGGTGGGCACTTGGCGGCAGAGGTGGTGGAGGCCACGTTCTGGCTTGGTGCGGACATGGGGGCAGCAGGGGCCAGAATTGGCGCTGAGATGGGAGTGGCCATCAGCGCTGGGATGGGCTGGGAGAAGGACTGAGGGGCCACACCTTGGTGGTTCAGCTTTCCCCATGGAGAAGCCCTCTGAGGGGCTAGACGTGTAGGGGGTTGGGTAGCGGGAGCCACGCGTGCTTGGCGCGCTACATGTCGCTTGGCCATTTTTGGCGCTAGCTTGGGGGCTTTAGGACAGCCACGGTAATTGGCTGGATGACCGACCTGACCGCAGAGCACGCAGCTGGGAGGCTCCGTGCATTCTGCGTGGTCCTTGGGACGGGGGCATTCTTTCGTGCTATGATCGCCCAGGCACTTGACGCACCTGGGGGTAGCATAGCAGTTATTTTGGAAGTGACCATACAGTTGGCAGTTGTGACACTGACCAACGACATGGGGACGGTATGGCCTTGCAATAGTTATGCCCGACAGGGAGCATACTGTCTTGACGCCGAAAATGGGGTGGTATCCCTCGGTGTGGTGGCAGACCACCAACACCATGTCATATTGTTGCCCACCTCTTGCTTTATGCAGTCGGTGGACCTCAATAACAGGGATATTCTGGGCTAAAAGATCTTCACGGATTTCCTCCGTGGAGATCTCTTTGGGAATTCGGCGAATCACCGCTCGGGTGGGCCTTTCTTCCGGGAGGGTGTAGGTATGGAACGAAGCGTTCATACCTTGTAGGTAGCGAGTTAAGACTCGGTAATCTCGGGACGTGGGGACCTGAATTTTGATGCCCTGTTGGCATGCAGTAGCTTTTGTGTAGTTGATATTGCGTTCTTTAAAACCGTAAGAAATGTCATTCCATTTCCCTTTATCTTGAAGATAAACGGGTGGAGGGAGGGGAAGCTTCCTATTGGTAGCAGCGTCTACTACTACCATGGGGCTGGGCGAGCGGTTTTTCCGCTGTGAAGCGTTATCTGGGGCGGGGGTGGGGGAGGGTTGCCTGTTGGGCGTAGCCGGCGGCACAACTGAATGGGGCGAGGTTGTAGCTACAGCCTTTTTGGCCTTGGTAGCGTGAGAGGGGCCCATCCCCTTTTTCCTCTTGCCCTTAGAGTTTTTAAAAGACTCATTATCGGAGGAGGAGGACACGGTGTCGTAGTCCTCAGAATTATCTGGGAATTCAGCTAACTGGTTAGCGACTGAGTCAACGAGTTTGACTGCTTCATCCCACTCATCATCAATGCTGTGGTGTGTGGTGGATGATTATGAATCCCCCACTGAGATGGATGTGCATCTCAGTGGGGGATTCATAATCATCATCAGCACAGAATTTGGACTTGGACTTGGACTGTGACTGATAATTGGCTATGCGCTGTTTGTACTCATCGTACTGGCGCTTATCGGAAAGAGTGATCTTACGCGGACGGCGTGATTTTGCCTTGACGGCCGGAGCCTGGGGCTTAAGGGGACTGCGATCACGCCCCGAGAGGGGTGAATCTGGCTTAGCGGTCAGAGCCTCTACTGGGGAACGGGTGGGCGACCTGGACTCGGAAGTGTGTCCGACGAAAGGAGAGGGCGACCTAGGCGCATCCTGGAACACGGTTGGCACGAAGGCCTTGGTTGGCGCGGGGGCCAAGTTCTTGCTGGTACCAGGGGCACCGGGAAAGCCATTGCCTTGAGAGCGAAATTCCTGACTGAGGGGCGGCAGGTCGATAGGGAGGGCATCGAGCACTCTCCACAGGGCAGCACCGTATCTGTGTAGTATATGTCATAATTCACTGTTGCACTGCTACATTTATAGTAATTACCGTAACATATTGACGTACGAATTGGGGTCATTTGCTACAATATAAAAGACAGTGTAATGTGTTTACTTGTCACTTCTACTATGGAGACTACCTAAATATAAACATATTCAACACTCCACGTTGAGTTTCTCTTCTCTTCGAGAGCTCCTCATCAACATATTACATGGCGACCCTGCCACGTCGATACGGAATGGCGTTAAGAAACCACATCCAGAAGAATCAATACTTATTCTATCATCAAAGAAGAGTTCCTGTAACCTTATAGAAGAGTTCCTGTAACCCTATAGAAGAGTTCCTGTAACCCTATAGAAGACTTTCTGTAAACTAATAGAAGAAGCATTGCCAGTTCCTGAAAGAAGACGGAGACGAGTCCAGGGTATAGCCCGGCCAGAACGAGCGGTGTCCAGGGAAATCCCGGCCCATTGAATCCAGGGTATAGCCCGGTCCAGTCATCGAACAACGAGTCGCACGACAACGACGCAGAGCGCCTCGTGACTTCGTCATCGACCCGGTCAACGTTCGCAGCTCCGCACCGTCAGCAGAAATGAACAGCAGTCAATTGACCCACTTTCCTAGCTAAGTACATTTTTTTTTAAAGTCTAATAGGACTTCACTTAAACAGTATATTATTAATTAGTATGACTGATAATCTAGTAACATGTCGAGATCAATTACATCAAATTAGGGAATATTTGGTAAAAATAGGACCAGAACGTAGGCAAAAAGAGATTGCTTATAAGAAATTGGAAGAAGCTAAAGCGATATACAGTCAAGCGCAAAATATTTTGTCTCAGATTGAACAGTCAAAATTTAGTAGCAAAGACATTGATTTGATCAATAACTTAGTGGAACAAATTAAGACCGTTTATCAGAAAATACAAAGTTTAGTAAGCGAAGATTCAGCAACTCAAACACTTGACGAACCAGACACCAAGATGTCTCAGTTTGATTTAAAGACTGCGATAGCCTTGTTACCTGTAATGACAGGACAAGAGCAAGTTACGAAACAGCTCATTGATGCCATTTCACTATACAGTAGCATGATAGACAACACTTCTCAGAAACTTTTATTGAATTTTATTCTCAAAACTAGATTAACTCCTAGTGCTAAACTTCGCATGAAGTTATCTTATGATAGCGTAAAAGTATTAGTTGATGATATGCGAAAGCATTTGTTGCCTAAAAGGTCGGCTGAAGCTATTCAATCTCAATTATATCATTCTTCTCAAGGACGTCGGTCTATAGAGTCTTTTGGTAATGAGATAGAGGAACTTTTTGTTAACCTGACGATTTCTCAGTCAGACGATGATCCGACCAAATACGAAATATTACGTCCTATAAATGAAAAAACTGCCATCAAACGTTTTGCGGATGGTTTGTCTGATGCGAGGTTGAGCACAATTATTGCAGCCAGACAATTCTCATCACTTCCAGAAGCGATTAGGAGCGCTTTAGACGAAGATTCTTCATCACCAAGGCATAACGAAGTTTTAAATTTTAGACGTTCAGACGCGTACAGACCGAATAATACATCTATCGGTTACAAAAACTCGAACAGTCGTAATAATAAAAATTATCAGTTCGACAAATCAAATAATAATTATTCACGAACTCGTACGTTTGAAAATACAGGTCAAAGAGGTAAACGAACTCAGGCAACTGGTGCATCGAATGCGAGACGTACTCCTTACGTACAACACACCGAGCACACTCAGCAAAATGACACTGACTGTGTAGACAATAGTGTCGACACGGAGACCAATAATATCCATGACACTAATATTACGGATAATCAGTTTTTTCGTTCCTAAATTAGAATGCTCTATCTTGAATTATAATAATACTAGCATAATTAAATGCACTGTAGATTCTACTTATGCCTTAGATCTTTTAGTGGATAGTGGAGCTAGCCTATGCGTTTTAAAGCACGAGTGGTTAAGATCTAAGACCCAATTAATTAAAAATATAGATCCGGAGAAGGTAACAATAAAGGGTGTAAGTGGAAATCTAACCTCTCTAGGATATATTTATTTAGATTTATATTTTAACAAACTGATATTCAAGGAAAAATTTTACGTTTTTCAAACCTTATCTTGTGCAGCTAACGCCATTTTAGGGCACAATTTCTTTATAAAATATAATGCTGTCATAAGTTATAAAAAAAAATCCTTAACGTTAGAAAATAATGGAGATCATATTAGTATACCTATTTTAAGGACTAATTATAATAAATATTTGTTTACAATACCGCCGCGATGCGAGGTTATCCGGTACATACCTACCACCATACGTGGGGATTGTATTACATTAGCACAAGAAATACGCGATGGTGTTTTCATTGCTGGACTGATTTCGAAATCTAAAAATGGGGAAATCCCAATTCGAATTCTAAATACAACTAATAGCAAGGTGGAACTAGACTTGTCAGGGTTAGAAATAAATTCCACAAACAGCTTCGAAGTGTTGAACTTTGAGAATACGATATCTAACTCTGATAGAGTAAAAGCTCTATTTGGCCTACTAAAATTGAACACATACTTAAATACAGAAGAGCAAATAAGCATTGAAAAGATTAGTGCAAAATACTCAGATGTCTTCCAATTACCAGGCGATAAATTAAGTACGACCAACTTATTAGAACATAGTATAACACTGAAAAATGACGTGAGCCCTGCGTATAGCAAGCCTTACAGGATCCCGTACGCTTTGCGTAATGAGGTACAAAAACAAATACAAGAAATGCTCGATAATGATATTATAGAAGAAACTACGTCAGAGTGGTCAAGTCCCGTTCTTCTTGTGCCTAAAAAATCAGATAAATCTGGCGAGAAGAAATGGAGGCTAGTAATTGACTATCGTCAGTTAAACAATCGAATTGTAGATGACAAATTCCATTTGCCAAATATCACAGAAATTCTAGATTCACTTTCCGGTAATATATATTTTTCTAAACTTGATTTATCTCAAAGTTATTACCAAATTAATCTTACAGAAAACTCTAGAAAATACACGGCTTTTAATCTTGACCGCATGTATCAATTATCTTTAGACAAAGACTCACGGAAGTATACAGCATTCACTACAGATAAGATGTACCAAATGAAACGGTGCCCGATGGGACTAAAAACGAGTCCAAGTGTATTCTCCAGACTTATGACTATTGCGATGGCGGGATTGAACTACGATAAATGTTTTATTTATTTAGATGACTGTATCGTTCTGGGTAAATCCTTAATTAACCACAACAAAAATCTCACTTGTATTTTAGAACGTCTTAGAAAAGTTAATTTAAAATTAAATCCTCTTAAGTGCGAATTTTTACGCAGAGAAATTATTTATCTAGGCCATAAAATTACTCCAGAAGGTATTTATCCCGATCCATCTAAAGCTATCGTGTTAGAAAATTATCCAAGACCTACAAATGTCGACGAAGTAAAAAGATTCGTTGCCTTTGCAAATTATTACAGGCGTTTTATTAATAAATTTGCTGACATTGCATATCCTCTCAATCAATTAAGCAAGAAAAACGCATCTTTTGAATGGTCCCATGAATGCGAATCAGCATTTAATACTTTAAAACGTGCACTCTGCAATCCTCCAGTGTTAGGCTATCCAGATTTAACAGATAAAAATAAATTTATTTTAAACACAGATGCTTCAAAAATAGGTCTGGGCGCCGTATTGTCTAACAGTAACGGACAAGTAGTAGGTTACGCGAGTCGCAATTTGAAACCCGCCGAAACACGATACCCAGTTATAGAGTTAGAATTGCTAGCTATTGTGTGGGCGATTAGGCATTTTAAACCTTATTTATACGGTAAACAATTCAAAGTTGTGACAGATCATAGACCATTAGTGTATTTATTCGGAATAACGGATCCCTCAAGTAGACTAACAAAATTTAGATTATTTTTGGAAGAATACGACTTTACTGTCGAATATCTTCCAGGTCGACACAATGGACCCGCAGATGCCTTAAGTCGTCTTCCTTTGAATATAACAGATTTAAAAAGAATTAACAAAAATGTAATATCAGTTATGACAAGGGCCCAATCTCGTAAACAAGCAAGCGGCTCCGATACTGCCGATTTGACATCTGAAATCACTTTAACTTCTGGAACCTCTAGCCCAAAAGTTGTAGAAATTTTAAAAAAACCTATTAATAGTATAGAACTAATTCTAACTTCAAGAAAAGTAGTAAAGAACAGTTCAAATAGACCACAGCTACTTAGCGACAGTGGTCACTTTGAGTTCAATGAAAACGAGTCAACAATATACCTACGATCCCGATCGTTTCCTACCGTAAGTGTGTTAGCGAGGGACTTGGAGTCATTTTGTAAAAGACTTAATACTAACGAAATTGTTGTGATCAAGAATAAAGAAAATTCACACATAATAAACGAGCTCTTAAGATGCATGAAAAGTTTGCAATCAGATTTACCAAGAATATTAGTAATTAAAAATCTAATAAGAATAAGTAACAAAGACGAAAAGACAGTTATCTTAAATGATTTCCACCTGTTACCTACTAGCGGACATGCAGGAGTAAACAGGATGTTGAATAATATTAAAAAATATTACTTCTGGCCAGGCATAAGTAATGATGTGATTGAATATGTGCAAAAATGCAAAGAGTGTCAAATTAAAAAACACTCAAATAAACAAACTAAACAACCAATGTCTGTAACTACGACCCCTAATACAGGATTTGAGAGAGTTAGCTTAGATATAGTTGGACCACTAGATGTAGACAATTATAACTACAAATACATTTTAACCCTACAATGTCATTTGACAAAATTTGTAGAGGCTTACCCTCTAACTAATAAGGACTCTGAATCCATAAGTAGAACATTTGTAAATAAATTTATTTTAAGATATGGCATCCCCAAAGAGATCATAACGGATCAGGG
Organism: Orthosia gothica; assembly: GCA_949775005.1. NCBI lineage: Eukaryota > Metazoa > Arthropoda > Insecta > Lepidoptera > Noctuidae > Orthosia > Orthosia gothica. The sequence continues at coordinate 13,674,339 of OX459044.1, forward strand.
AACAGAATTTTTGTCGAGTGTTATGTCAGATGTATGTAGCTTATTAGGAATAACCAAATTACATTCTACTGCATACCACCACCAGACTATAGGTGGATTAGAAAACACTCATAAGAGTTTAGGTGCATATCTTAGAATTCACTGTAGCCAAAATAAAACAGATTGGAGTAGCTGGTTAAGTTATTGGTGTTTTTCTTTTAATACCACTGTTCACTCGGAGACAAAATATACACCGCATGAGCTTGTATTTGGTAAAGTATGTAACTTGCCTAGTAACCTCAACTATACTTTAGACAGAGTAGATCCACTCTATAATTTTGACAGTTACCCCTTGGAATTAAAATATAGGCTACAGCGCGCATTATTAGATGCTAGGAATAATCTGATAATCAGTAAACTTAAGAGAAAATCATTATATGATAAGAAGTTAAATTCGATAACTTATAAGCCAGGTGATTTTGTACTTTTGAAAAATCAAACTGGACATAAATTAGACAACATTTATTTAGGACCATACAAAGTTCTTAAGGATTTATCACCTAATGTTGAAATATTGAAAAATAATAAATCCTATATTGTCCACAAAGATAATACAAAATTGTTTTGTGAACCATGACCTTTGTCAATGTGTTATTTACTTTATTAATTAATTATTATTATATAACTTCATTAATTAAAACAAAAGAAATTGTATATTTACTAATATGCCAATGTTATTTTTACCTAGTCTAAGTTTAACATATAAAAATGTAAGACTCAAGTGCGTACGTCATACATTTTTTTTTAATACGGTGGTGTAAAGGGTGTCTTTTCGGGGGAGATGTAGTATATGTCATAATTCACTGTTGCACTGCTACATTTATAGTAATTACCGTAACATATTGACGTACGAATTGGGGTCATTTGCTACAATATAAAAGACAGTGTAATGTGTTTACTTGTCACTTCTACTATGGAGACTACCTAAATATAAACATATTCAACACTCCACGTTGAGTTTCTCTTCTCTTCGAGAGCTCCTCATCAACATATTACATCTGCAACGGATTTCAGGGTCTAGCATAAGCTTTTCCCTAAGGAGCTTTATTGCATTCTGCAATAGCTCTGCTTCATCAAACTCTGTTGAAGACATCGTTTGAAGGGTAAGGGACCTCCCCGGGTGGGTGGGCCCGGGGATGTGTAAAGCCTACCCTCCCAGCCGGGTGAGACTGGGAGGTGTGTACCTTGTGAGCCCTAAGCTAGTAAACCTGTCACCAATCTTATTGGGTGACAGGGGTCCTATGGTACCGGTGAGCCCACTGAAGGTGGGCCACCCTCCTCCTGTGTACCGAAAGTCTACCAGGTGTAGCTGTGGAACAGAGCAGGGGTTGACTAGGCTATCTACCAAGGCCAACTGATCCTGCTCCCGACTCCTTCTGACTGCCGTGCTCTGAAGGAGCTTGGCGAGTGCAAGGGTACAGCACTCCACTTGGCTTCGTTAGCACCGTAAGGTATCCGCCAAGGACCACTAAGTCGTGGTTTTAACCCGGAAGGGGCCAAAAAGATGTCTGTACTAGTAACCTAAGTTACTAGTAGTGACACCTGTGAGCGGCGCGCGGAGACGCAGCGACCGCAGTGACGTCACGCAGGGGCGCGACGAGACGGAGGGTGGGGGCGCGGCGTGACGCGCGGTGGGGCGGCGAGCAGCAGAGCGGCGAGCAGCGGGACGTCCACTCGAGGCGGACGGCAGGCGGTGAGTGACCAGTCAGTTTTTTTTTTTTTTTCTATGTGGCGTCTCACAGCTCAGTCAAAGTGACCGACTGCTGCTTAACCGGGCGTTCCTGTGGAGACTAAGCTATATAGCCTCCAGCCAGGCAAAAATTTCTAAACCTAAGCGACAACGCTGAGGGCTACCCCCTGTGGGGTCGAACCTCGGCTCAGGGCGTCGCTGGGGGGACAGCTAACTAGGCTGGATCTTAATAAAGTGATTCTACCATCCGTTCGGAAAAGCCTACGAGGAGAAGAACGGATAAGAAACTCCAATCAAAACTACTAGAATTTAACTACGGCGCAGCATTACGCGGGCTGGCTTGTATATCTTGTCGGGGACGTCGCGGCGGGCCTCGTCGGCGAGGACGGAACGAAGGCGGTCTGTGTTTGCGAATTGTGCTGGTCTCTTTCTTGCTCTCTTGGAACAGGGTAGTGACGTCATCGGGGGTGGCGAGAGTGAGAGACCAGTCAGAGGGCGTCGCCTGTTTATATAGTTTTGTGCGTAAGAATTTGTTAATGTAAAATTCTAGTAATATTAAACTCGTGTTTTAGGGGCTTTTATATAGCTTATAGTGCACATATTGCGCTTATGTATTAGTATTATGCATAAGGTACCTTAGATATATGATTAATGTAATGTTTTAGGGAAATAAAAACATTTTGTTTACTTAATTTAGACCCCCCCAAAATGGCAGGGTCACAGGTAGTGGTATGGGTGTTTTAATCACATACCAATCGTATTATTTTCCTTACACACATTGTTTTGTTAGGAAACACCGTCTAAGTGTACTTGATAGTATACCTTGATGCTATGACTGAAAAACTGTACATAACAACAGTACATAGCTAGGTTTAATACAGTTTCACTCTGAAAAGGTAAATATGCATACATTTTCCTCAAGTTAGTGTATAGAAAGTTCGTTACAAGCCATTTAGCGCTTCAAGGTGACCTAGAATTCTATCTAGGCCCTATAAATAGATAGCACCTATGTAATTCTAGTACATAGACATCACTTGCCTGAGATAATGTGTCTGTATGTGCCAGCATAGACGCTTCTATGCGTCTGTCAGCGGGCTCACTACCTTCAGACACACTTGTTGCCTGAAGGGCTATCGATATGCTTTCTGAAGCATTACCTTCGTGGGCCCTCAGGCAGGCGCCTGGACTCAGTCATAATACAAAGCTAATATATAGCTAAACGTTCACGCGGCTGTGCGCCTGAAGGTTATAAATGTAGCTGTGACACTTCTATATGTCGATGGCCCTGTAGGACCAAGTCCCTCGCTGGTACCCTAGTGTTAAGGTGTATAGTTTTAGTGGAAAATTGCTTGTAAACCCACAAACTGACGGAATTGCCCTTTCTTCGGTGTTCTTCCTGCAAGAACTCCCTGAAGGTTTTGGCTAGGGACCTGGAGAGAGACCGGAGGGAAGGTCTTCTCAAGACCTATCCAGACGTACCAGTTTTATCGAAATCGGTTCAGTGGAAGGGGAGTTTCCGTCGGTTTCTAGCTAAGATGTGTAAGCTAAAAATTTTGTAAATAAAAATCTGCGCGCATGAAAAATCAAGGTCTTCGTTACGGTCGAGTTAATAGGAAGGATAGTGCGCAGGCGCATCGACCAAATTGTAGCCATTATTTCACCTAAGTCAAATCCACGCATCATTGTGTAACGAGGACCATGAAGAAACGTCGCTTTTGGTCATGAACACATAAGTCTTTTATTTATCTGGACATCACGCCTTCACCTCAACATACTTGGCAGCCTTCAAGCGACTCCAAGGTCTGATATTGCCCGAAGACAACTGAACTATAGGTGCAGGGGCGTCAACGCGTTCGAGCAGGAGCCTTACAACCTCCAGAATACCTATCTACCTCGAGAAATCACGTCCGTCCCGTACAGTTTTTATTCTAACTACATACTTATTATAATATAACTAAAAATCTGTGTAAAGTGGGAATCAATTTTCAACCTTGTTCTGTAATATATTTAATTGGTAAGAATTACATCGGCAGTCGAACGGATGGCCGATGGGGCCGAACAGTTCTTGAATGGCGAACGCAAATCGGAAGACGATACGTTGGAAGGCCTCTCACTAGGTGGACCGATGACCTGGTTAAGGTTGCGGGAAGGTGCTGGATGTGAGATGCACGGGATCGGTCAATGTGGCGACGCCTGGGGGAAGCCTTTGTCCAGCAGTGGCCGTCTTTCGGCTGAAATGATGATGATGATGATATCGGCAGTCAAACTATGGCGGTTAACTAGACGAACGTTACGTTATTAAACTGGAAATAAATGATATTTTACCAATCACATCAAAGGTCACATAACGGTGTTAAGAAAATCTACAACAAAAAGGCTTGCATCGATATGTATTACCAACTTCGATCAACAATAGGTACTTCTAAGCTACTAAGAACCATCAAAATATTACTGTCGGGAACAACTGAGTTTTTATTGTCACACATACCTAATAAAATTGGGCACTGTTATATACGAGGCAACAGAAATACATAATCTGTGAAAATTTCAACTGTCTAGCTATCACGGTTCATGAAATACAGCCTGGTGACAGACAGACGGACAGTGAAGTATTAGTAATACGGTCCCGTTTTTTACTGTTTGGGTACGGAACCCTAAAAAACTTTCTAAGGAACCTCAGGTGTTTTTTTTATGGGAACAATTTGCCATAGTCAAATTTTATGTGATGAGATGTCCATGAAAAAGTTTTAATTTGCATTTACGTTTTTGAGGATCATAGTTTCATGTAAGAATCCTTGTATTGTACTTGAAGAAGAAAATTGGGACGACAGAAGTTGTTCACTAAAAATTTTTTCATACGATTTGTAAGTAGTTAATCTGGTAGATAGATTAGAATACTAATTTTTTTGGCAGCATTTGATTTTAATAGCTCCTAGACATCCCAAGGAAAACGGCATGTCCTAGAACCAAAAAAATCGAAGACAGGTGACATCCACCAATCCACACTGAGCCAGCGGGGTGGATTAAGGGTCATTCCTTCTACCACAGAGAGGAGGCCTGTGTCCCAGCAGTAAGAACAATAAAAGGATGATGATGATGCGGCAGTACATAAAATTGTTGTAGGTATATAAAGAGAAATTCATTAATTTTTAAACACTAACACTGACGGGTAACAGATCTTCCACATCTCTCCTGCCTTAATTGGCTGGCTTCAGTGGAGATTCGCAAAAGCAAACGTGCTCGGAGGAAGTAAGTTAACCCAGTAAGATGCTGGTATGAATGTCTTGCCATTTTATAGCCGTGTAGTTCAACAGTAGTTAGGCAGGGGTCAATATCATTCTATAGTTTTAGGCAATCAATCCACTAAACCTCCCAAACCCAAAGCCCAATATATTTGTCTCCATATTTAACAATAGTCCTTCACCAACCGGGGATTGTCCTTGGGTTCACTTACGTAGTGCATACAGGGATAATCGTTGGTTGGTGTCACATATCATGCTACATGTTTAAAAAGGCCACTGGCTTCGGTCCCTGGCACGCCTTTCAAAGAACCGGAACCTCAGAGTCCCGAGATTGATAAAGACATAAAAATAATAATAAACACATTTATTTCCAATTAACAATATACAGGCATTATAAATTATATAAAATGTTATAATTATTAAATTATACATTCCTTAACTTAAAATACCAATTACTTAAGTTCCAACTTAATCTTTATCGTTACAGTGTATCTTTGATTGGAATCCTTTCTGATGGGGTTTAGGCCTCCTCCAGCTTATTCCAGGCCTCGCTGTCCTTTACATTAGTTCTCCATTCACTTCCTGCTTTTATGTCATCTATCCACCTTTTTCTAGGCCTTCCTTTTCTTCCTTTTTGTGACGGTTTTTCCTTACTGTTGTCTCTAGTGTCCATCTATTATCTGTGTATCTTGCTGAATGCCCTTTCCACCGCCACTTCAGTTTAAGAGCACAATGTAGAGAGTCGATATTTTTGATAGATATTTTCTGTTTTTGGTGTTCGCTTTTTACTCTATGTATTCTTCTTATTCTAAGTATGCTCCTTTCCATTGCCTGCTGACTTGCCACTACTTTGGTTTTAATTTAAGTATTATAAGCACGTCTGGCATTTGTATGTGGCAGTAGCTAGGATAGAGATATCTAACACGATCTTTTTTAGGTGCCCCTTCAGCTTTTAGGATTTCCTTCACGGACCAGAACTTCTTCAATCCCATATTAATGCGGCGTTCGACCTCTTGTTCCACGTGTTCATCCTCAAAGGTTATTTATTTATTTAATACTTCATGCACACAAAAGTACAGAGGCGGACTTAATGCCTTAGGCATTTTCTACCAATCGACCTTTGTGTGATGGAGAGATAATCATTGGTAGGTGCAATATTGAAACTAAAGTATCAGTATTATTTAAATATACCTACATATTGACTAATTGACTAGTTATCTGCCCACGAAAACCACCTTTATATAGAAACAAACCTAGCTAAAAACTTAGCGGTCACATAATTTAGAATACAACTTTGAAAATTTTAAAATATTATTCCTACAATGGTAAGACACTCTCAGTGGGCGAGTCCGCATCGTTCTTTGCCGGTTTGATCTATTTAGATTTTGTAATTTGCAGCTTTGGATAGTTATAAATAAAATCATCATCTGCCTAGCCTTTTCCCAACTGGGTTAGGGTTAGCTTCCAGTTTAACCGGATTCAGCTGCGTACCAGTGTTTTACATGGAGCGATTGCCTATCTGACCTCAACAACCCTAACTGGGTAACACGATACCTCTTGGCTAGACTGGTATCAGATCTCAAGCTTCTGACTAGCGGTAACAACTGTAATAGATCTTCGAATGACAGCCAGGGTTTAACGGCTTAACGTGCTTTCCGAGGCATGGCAGAAATACGCTATGTAAAAATGGTCACCCATCCACGCACCGACGTCGACAAGCATCCTTGAAGATCGACCCTTGCGGTTGTTATTATTTAGCCAAAAGCTGTCACATGTCTTCGATTTTTTGGATCAAAGACCTTCTTTCATTCACCGTTTTGAGAGCAGTGGTACATACATACATACATAAACTCACGCCTTTTTCCCATGGGGGTAGGCAGAAACTACAGAACGCCACCTGCTACGATCCTTACATACTTCTTTTGCTTCACACACATTCATACATCTAGTCATACACACACGCCGGTTATGGGTACTGCGCACTTGGCCTTTCTGAAGAACATCACCTATAAGGTCTATGTATGTCTTTCTAGGGCGTCCCCTCCCGGCGTTTCCATTCACGTCTGCCTTGTAAATACATTTCGTTAGCCGACTTTCATTCATCCTCTCAACATGGCCAAACCATCTTAACATACTCTTTTCAATTTTAGTCACTACATCTTCTTTTAAATCACAACGTTGTCTTATTACCTCATTTCTTAATCTATCAGTTAAAGTTACACCACACATACTCCGCAAGGAGCGCATTTCTACTGCATTAATCCTACTGATGAAACTAAAGCACCTGACTGTATTCGCAATTCTTGTAAGTCGCGGCCGTTACCACTGGGCCAACACTGGTCCTAACATAGTTATAAATAAAGTATGGTCCAATAATTTGTGTCAGTGTCAGAACTAATTGTACATAGACTTACTAGTAATAATAATGAAATAAAACTCAACATGTTAGTCAATTTTAGTAATTTTATTGAAGCATTAATCGGGACACTCATTCTCTCTTGTGCTTATCTATTGATGTAGATTTATTTCTTTATTCGTTTTCTATAAAACAAGTCGCCAACAGCGCCCCTATCTCACATCCAGATTCATCGTCACTTACAGCTTTTTCTTTTACTGAAATTATTAAAAATAAGACTACATTAGAATTTCCTCTGTGACCTTGTTGATTAAGTTGCTTTAGAAAATCCCCGGTAGATGGACCGATGTCCCAAGGCTGGGAATCGAGTGCTTGATGAGGATTAGGCCTAGTTAAATAAAATTACTACGTAGTTTCTGAAAGCGGAAAATGTGATTTATAATTAAATTAATTTAAAAAAGTTCTAAGCTCGAATCATCAAATTGAAAGTTATATCTTGCTATTAAGATGTTTTTCCGTTGTCATGGACTGACTTGGAATTTGAGCTTCACATCATCAGCCTATTAATTGTTCCCACTGCTAGGACACAGGCCTCCTCTCTGTGAGAGGGAATGGGCCGTAGGATGTCACATGTCTTTGAATTTTTGGTTCTAAGACATGCCGCCTTCCTCACGATGTTTTTCTTCACCGTTTTGAGAGCAGTGATGATGAAATAATCTACACAAAGTAAAGCGGCTGCCTCTTTTTTTAACCGACTTACCAAAAAGGAGAAGGTTCTATGTTCGACTTCTTGTATGTTTTTTTTTTTTTTTTTATGTATGTTCACCGATATCTCCGTCAATTGTGGACCGATTTGGAAAATTCTTTTTTTGTTTGAAAGAGTATGTTTCGAAATTGGTCCCATTTTAATTTGGTGAAGATCTGATGAAGAACTTCGGAGATATACAACAGAACTCTTCAATAAATAACGGCAAATCATTCGGAATTGCTGTAATCGCATGTCTGTTTATTGTATATACCATTTCATAACATAACATCACGCCAGTACGCACTAAAGGGGTACGCAGATCTCTCATTTCACTGGTTATTTTCAAGTTTCATGTTATTCGGGTGATCTATTCTGGCGTTGTAGAGTACCTTACTAAACAACTTGCCTATTTTAGGTAGGTACAACTAAAAAGGGAAAAATAAAAAACTTTTTTGCAAAAAAATACTACCGACTTCCAAATAAAAAACTGCAAAGTGAAAAATAATTTAATTTTTGGAAGTCGGTGTCCATTATCGCAAAAAAAATGGGAATAAAGAAAGACACCGACTTCCAAAAATTAAATTATTTTTCACTTTGTAGTTTTTTTTTTATTATTTTTTGCGTTGCGAAATGCTCATGCATACTGCACGGGGAGATAGTGCAGTTATGTGGGACCCTAAATCACTAAAACTCAAGGGTCCTCCTGTGCAACTTATGGTGCATATATATGAACGAACATGATATGTATGAACACGGACACGCGTTAGCACTCACCGCGAACCCACCGCGGCTGTCCGTCACCAGAACCTCCTCGGGGGAGTACCCCCCATCACCAGCTCACGAGAACACACTGTACGCCGCGACACCGTGTATTAGTCCCCTTGTGACGGGTCAAAGTCAATGGCCCCGCCACCTACCATTTTTCGGCCGCAGGGGATGGAGAGAGCGGCTAACGCTATACCGACACTCCTCCTCCCCTGCGGCCCCACCGCGTCCGCCATCAGACGGTGGCGACCCCGTCCAGCCCGCGAAAGGTAGGGAGAGTAGCGCACCGCAATACCGGCACTCCTCTCCCGCCGCGGCCTCCAATCCTCAGCCGCGACACCGTATGGGGCCTGGGAAGCTCCATCAGACATCGCGGCCCGCCACAGTTGCGATGTCGCCTGTTACCAAGCGGCACCGCAACCTTCTAGTTGGCAGCTACGTCGTCGGCTTGATCGGCAAAAAGCCTGACGAGCGGCCCTTCCTCTGGTTCCTCTTCGCTGCACCGTGTATGACCAAGCCACGGTTCGGTCGACAATGCGGGAACCCACCGGGGGGGAAAGCGCCTGCCAGGGTTCGAACCCACGACCCACAACTTGTAAGTCGCGGCCGATACCACTGGGCCACCACTGCTCTCATTTGGCCTTAACCTAAACCAAAATGCACAGTAAGTGATAGACGTCTGACCGAATAAATATTTATCACAGACAGTTCAAAAATGATACCTATCTTACAGGCTGTATGGGTTTGGATGCAATCTGGAACACAGATAAACCATGGCCATACTATTTAGCTCGGTAGTGCAGTCCTGAGGGATGATTTTCGACTTTCACACGGACGAAAGCACCGTCAAGTCCTAAATGTCCTAAAGTTTGAAACATACCAGGTTCACATTTTTCTCCTAGCTTTTCCAGTCTAGAGAAATTGTCATCATCCTTTATATACTTTCTCATGGTGATCCGGTAATTGTTCAGATCGTATTGACCGTTGTCATTAAGCTGTAATAAAGCACACGGAACATTTTATTTAGTTAAAGGTTTAATTTATATTAATCATGTGTACTATGCATGCATGCAATAGGAATAATAAAAAGTACCTATAATATAAAGAAAAATTACTATAAGAGACAAATCAAAGAAATAAGAGAGCCGCATCGTATATGAAAAATACGAATAATTTTAATTAAATAGCATAAAGTATAAAAACAACATACAAGTCCAATTGCCTGGAAGTAGCACACCCAGTAACAAGAATTAATCTTTGCCACATCGCCAGAATTCACCAGGTATTCTATATCTTGATCTGTGAATGGAAAATTCTCTAAGCACTCGCCTTTTAACTTCAAAAATTCATTACTAGAACCAGATTCATCACTTTCAACCTAAAATGCAAACAATATTAATGATAAAAAATAGAAAACCAAGCAATAATTTAGTATAGCACCTTTTCATGTCTTTGAAATAAATGACAAAGACACATACTAACTAGATGCCTGGCTGGAGCCTATATTTTAGTCTCCACAGAATTCCCGGTTAAGCAGAGCGGATTGATCTGCGAGACGCCCCAAAAATAATAAATATACTAACTAGAAACCTTGTAAAACAACGAAGAGATTCTGACCACAATCGCGATGTTTCCAGAGAACTACACAAAATACACTAAACATTAGAATGACAGAGAAACATTCGGTACTTACATAAACACTCATTATGCTTACAGCGATGGCATAAAAAATAAAACAAGTAAACTTGGACATATTGTCTATTTTCAATGTCAAAGCTTCAATTGAATGTGTCCTAAATACAAACTCAACATCGTTTATATACCTATACATCCTAAACTGAAATAATTGGAAGTGATGTTATTATCTTAATGTCTCACTTATACAGAAGTAACGCTCAATTTGCGGCATTTTCCTAAATATTTATCCACAAAATACTGGCACAGACACATACAAAATAGCTAACATTACGCATTCATACCGCATATACAAAATATTGGACTGGAATTAAATTATTGAGGACGTCAACTGTACAAACCTCAAATAGTGGTCCTATTATTTTATAATCCTTGTGGAACTCTGACCTCTATAAGATTTAGTTTTCCTTGCTAAACCGAAACTAGAAAAGTTGAATGGGGAAGATTGCCCTTAACTTGACACAATTGTGCGAAAGATTTCCTTAACTAGGATGTGAAGACAGAGAAACATTTTCAGATCTGACTTATGTAACATTTGACGTTACATTTTTTTTATTTACATAAAACTATGCTATTAAAATGATATTTAATTCGTAAATTGGTTTATATACGTAATTTTTAGGGTTCCGTACCCAAAGGGTGAAAACGGGACCCTATTACTAAGACTCCGCGGTTCGTCTGTCTGTCTGTCTATCACCAGGCTGTATCTCATGAACCTTGACAGCTAGACTGTTGAAATTTTCACAGATTATGTATTATTGTTGCCGCTATAACAACAAATACTAAAAACAGAATAAATTAGATATTTAAGTGGGGCTCCCATACAAAAAACGTGTTTTTTTGCCGTTTTTTGCGGTAATGGTACGGAACCCTTCGTGCGCGAGTCCGTCTCGCACTTAGCCGGTTTTTTTGCTGGTTTTTATATATATGAGGCAAGTTCCTATTTAGGAACGCATTCTAACTACAAGTAAGTATCTGTCGCGATTACTAAAGTTGAAGGGCAATTTATATCTTAGTCGCAATCTGTCAAAAATCCCTCTAATTTCCCTTTATTTTCACAGATTTTGACCGCCATGCGAATGTGAACGTCTCTTAAAATACGAGAATTGGCTCTCTGATAATTATTTTTACACTGTGCTTTCGATTAAACTTGTCTAGGGATTTGATAAATATAAGAAAGATAGTTATGATTTAGATTTTTGGAATATATTATAGATCTCTGCATTTAACTACGGGGTGAATAAAACTCAAAATGTTTGTGAAATGAATTATTCGATATTATGTGAAATAATTTTATTTAATATTTATTGTAACATTACATACATAGGTAATTCATAGTAAACACTCATTCGTTTATCCAGGTTTATTCCATATCGTTGCACTGAATTTTAACTGTCTCTGAACCTGAAAAAAATAGTAATTCTTAAATCAAAAACTCATAATAATTTTTTTTTAACCAGAAAATTCACAGTGGATCCATCCGTTTCAAGTGAAATCCATTGAAATCAAAATAATTTATTTCAAATAAACCATTTAAAGGTATTTTTGAATTGTCAAACAAAAGATGAGTCTAGTTGCACATTCGCAAGCGTCAGTAAGTCTCTAAGGAGAAAAATGTGCACCTAACAGCCATGACTCAGACCGTGCTCAATATCAGCTCCTTTCAGAAAAGGTACAGTGTTTATGCTGCAGAGACTACAATCAGTAGCTGAACTGAATATGTCAGGATATTGAGGAGCATGCGCAGTCTCTGCATACATAAGATCTGTTTCTGAAAGTGAAGAGTTATTACCCGGGACTTCAAGCCGAAGAGCTATTGAAGATGATCAGGGGCACTTACTGACGGAAATAGACCAGGTTACGGAGAGATGCGGTATGTACTGTGAGAGCCTATACAAATTCACAGGGAAATCTGATGAGGCGGTGATCCAGTTTGACGATCTCGTCTTAGAGCCGGAGATCCTGGAATCTGAAGTGGAAGGAGCGATGGTGAGTCGCTAGTCCGAATCAACAATGTGGTGTCGGGGCCTTTTATGCCAGAGAAAGGAGTACGCCAGGGCTGTATTCTCTCCCCTCTTCTTTTTAACATCTATGACGAATACATCATGAGGAGAGCCTTAGAAGAGTGGGAGGGAGGCATAGCGGTAGGTGGTGTTGTAACCACATTGTTTGCATCTTCGGAGCGCGAACTTGCTGAGCTATTTGTGAGGATAGAGCGTGAAAGCGAGATGGTAGGACTGTCCATCAACAAGTCCAAGACTAAAGTCATGATCATCGACAGAGCTGGACTAATAGCACGCACGGGAGAGCTTGTAGATCTAGAATTTGTCAATGAGTTTGTGTACCTGGGGTCCATGATCAGCGATCAGGGGGGTTGCATTTGGGAAATTCGGAGACGTACGCAGATGGCCAAAGTTGCTATGAGCAAGATGTCGAGGATATGGCAAGATAGGAACATCTCTAATAACACCAAGAAGAGACTCGTTAGAACCCTAGTATTCTCAATTTTACTTTACAGCTCCGAATCTTGGGCAATTCACTCGGTGGATCGAAGAAACATAGAGGCTAACGAGATTTGGTGCTGGAGGAGAATGTTGCGCATATCGTGGACAGTAAAACGCACAAATAAGTCCATTCTCGACCAGTTAAACATCAAAACCAGACACTCCACGTTCTGCTCCCAAAGAGTCCTAAATTACTCGCCGGCGACAGCCAGATAATCTAGAAAAACTGGTTGTTTCTTGTTGAAAAGGCCACGCGGACGCTCACCCACTCGTTGGTCAGACCAGATCAGGACAATTACATGCCTCACGGTGACCACTGCCCTGAGAAGAGCCGAAGACAGAGTGGCTTGGAAGCAGCTCGTCAATGACTCCGTGAAATCTTTCCAAGCCGGGCACGACCTTCAGTAATGTAGACAACGAATAAGAAGAAGAAAAGCGTCTAGAGTAAAACCAACAATTAAAAAATACAGTAAATAATTAAAAACAGGCCGAGGCAGTTATAACTTATAATATCATTCTCATCATAACTTATGAGAAATCCCAACTGATGGCGCCCGTTCATGGACAATACGCATGGATTGGCACCACTTAGCTCAACCATCATGAAGGGAACCAAATGATCCAACACATATGCCATCATCAGAGAAACATTAGAGAGAATATGGCATACTCTCAACTGCCGGGGCACATACAAGTTCACTTAACTGTACCGAACTTTAATTCTACGTAGCTTAATTACAGACCCTGCCATACCTCATCCGATTTCTAGATATAGCTTAAAAACAAGAGATGTGTCTACCTACATATTTCTTTAAGATTACTTCTGCTTCTGTGTCTTCGCCTTTTCCATGAAGCACTTGACAACTAGGACACCTCTTTCGCAGCCTGCGTCCCCGTCTTTCACGGCTGCATCTTTTACTGAAATAATTAAATAAATGAATAAATAGAATTATAGCTATGTTTTTGATAAAACAGATTTTGTAAGCATCCGGTTCATTTATTTATTTCATAAGAACTGGTTTTTTATTGACTTTTTGAATTTAAAAACGTGTCGAACCTTATTTTAATGCTAAAGTTTGAGGTAAATTACGAAAATAAATCTACAGAGACTCTAGACATTTTTATCACCCAACCTTTGACCAAAAATGTGTGTCTCTGCTTCTCGAGATATACTATTGTGCAGTTCCGATTTCAAAATTCTGTTTCTGAAAACCATAATATCAGTCTTTGATGATCTGTTACGTAACTATTTATTATTTTAGCTTTAGTTTGAGATATAAATAAATAGTTTATACCTGATTCGCATAGTTGTGCTACAAATTCTATTCCGGCGTATGCTGCATCATCCTTAACAACCTTTCTATAGAAGGCCAGCCCGGTGTTCAGATCGTATTGGCCTTTGTCATTGAGCTGTTTTGAAAAAAACTTATTTTTTATTACAATTAAAAACATTGGAGGTCAGGCTATTGTACATATTATACTCATAATTGTTTCGTTTTCTTAAACCATAAGCGGCCTCATCAGGCATTATGTGTACGACGTTAGTGGAGGTTTGACCTTCAAATTATTTTTCAACGGCATTTCATGCGTAAAAAACAATAGTATATTATGCAACTAGTGAATAAAAGACGGATTTAAAGCGAGGGCCATAGATGAATCAAGAGCAAGTGAATGATTCTAACGACTGAATCACGACCGTAGGGAGTGATTCATGATGATTGAATCACGAGCATAGCGAGTGATTCAAGTGTTAGAATCATGAGCTACGCGAGTGATTCATGGCCCTCGATATAAGGTATGACAGGTATTTTTCCGATTCGGTCGGGTGGACAGATAACGCACAGGATGCTTTTTTCCAATTCGGTCGGGTGGACAGACCAGGGGTTAAACTTACAATTCCAATTTTCCTGAAGTAGCATCCCCAGATACAAGGATTAATACCTGACAGGTTTCCTGATTGCGCAGCGGCGATCATTTCAGCTCTTGTGGGCCCATTATATAACTTCGAGCATTCTTCTGTCATGTCTTTAAAGATGCCATCGGGAGCTACTGCTTTAGCTACCTTTTGATACACGATATATGACAAGTATGAGAAAATGGTGCCAATGAAAATTGTGTGGAATGTTTATTGATAATGGATACTTACAGTCAGAAAAAAATACTGTTTATCACCTTAATCTTAACTGCAGTGATGTTTCAACTGAGTAGGAATTATTGTCAAGAAGCAGTTATTTTTTTTTATTCCTGACGTTACCTACATAATCTAGGTGCACGGCAGTGCCCCCGCCAAGTCGAGCAAAAACCTCGGCCTGGGTGATGTCAGGATTATTCTAAGAAGATGGAATCACAACGGAACAATTGAAAATTCATTACTTTTATCTACTACTAGTGGTCCACCCCGGCTTTGCCTGGGTCATAAAAATTTATAGCGACCAGAAATAATGTAGGTACCTTTTAAATAGTGAATGTTTTTTTTTTTAAATAGGTATATGCAGTGGTTTCAGATATACCCTACATGTTTGAACAAACTTTATAATATTAGTTAAGACTTAAGCTTCTACTTCTCTTAGACTGAAGCTTCTGTCAGTGGCTTCGTCCACGTGAAAGGTGGGAATCACTAAAACACTAAATACTCCCGGGACAAGTATATTCTATAACTTCATTCAGGATATATTTACCCGTTTGCCAAGTTGCATCCAAATCCGTTCAAATACAGACAGAGTTACTTTCGCTGCTATAATCTAAGTATGGATATCTACTATTAGGCAAGAATTAGTAACATCAAACAATATATGTTCGAGTTTAAATCGAACACGCAGCGAAAATGCGTAATTGCATCGAACGAAAATATGCAAATTCGCTCGGTTTCCAAAATGTGGGCCAGTTCGCGTTTTGATCTCGTCAGAGACACCACGTACTCGTAACCAAACCATAACAATTTTACCATACTTTTACCATTAATTTAGTTTCATAGTTTACCATTTCGTGTATCTAAGTGTTATATAGTGATTAAATATAGTTGTTTACCATATAATTCTACCCTCTAACAAATAAACGCAGAATAAAGTTATACCAGGTATAACTAAGGTATACCCATACATTTTCATAGGTTTATACCTGGTATAACTTTATTCTGCGTTTATTTGTAAGAGAGCTAGACTTTAACTTTAACCATATCCTAACAATACAAGAAAGGTGTGTTAGGTCACCATAGCACCAAGCACTACTTTCTACAATATATAAAAATAAAACTTACATAAATGTTTATCAAGCTTACAGCACTCAAAACAAGATAAGGAAACTTCAACATAATGTTCGTGTTTTTTCAGTATTACAGTCCTAATCCTTTGAAGGTTTAAGTAGATTTTCCCAGAAAATTAATTTAAATTTCTATTAATTCTTGGACCTTAGACAAAGTGACATTCTATCGGCGATAGCGATTGTCTAAAATGCCAAAATGTTTTAATTTGGTACTACTACGTGACATTTCACCAACACATGTCAATCTCATGCATTTTTGACATTCCATCAATCGTTTTGCTGTTAGAATAGCACTTTGCCCTGGACAGTAACGCCACCACCTGATGGCGGACGCGGTTGGGGCGTAGGGGAGGAGGAGTGTAGGTATAGGTTTGGCCGCTCTCCCTATCCCCTGCGGCCGAAAAATGGTAGGTGGCCGGGCCATTGACCTTGACCCGTCACAGGGGGACCAAGGGTGCCATACACGGGGTCGTCTGGCACCCATGTGATGGTTTGGTCCCTGGGGTGGTCACGGCGTACAGTGTGTTCTGGTGCGCCGGTTATGGGGAGTACTCCCTAGAGGAGGGTCCGGTGACGGACAGCCGTAGCGGGTTCGCGTTGTGTGCTAACCCGTGGTTCCCGCCGTAAGCACAGAAAGATACCGTGGAGTTTTATTGGGTTGGAGTCCTACATAACTGTGCTATCTTTCCGTGGTAATTTCGATTGCGTAATAATCGTTGGAATACTTTGTGAGATAATTCTTACGCCGGAAGCAGCAAAAAATGCGTTACCGTGTTCAGGACACAGTCCACGAATTTGCGGCCTACCCTGCGTGGAGTCCCGGTGGATCTCTTGGACACAGAAGGTCACAGTGTACAGTGTCTTGCGAGCTAATTCCGAAATAATTTCTGCTTTCTTGCGAGAGAACCCTTCTATGTTGATCGTGACTACACACAAGGCTGGTTTTGTTAGTGGACTGATTGGCCCTGATAAGCGCCGATTGAGTTTAGGTTTGCCATCGTAGTGAAAGGATTAGCCAATAAGTCGATTGCCCAGAGTGCGCCCGACATAACAGATGGTCGGATGGTACGTCGCTCGAGGAGGCTCCTTTCATGCACCCCAGTTCCTTTTATCTGACAGAAATCAAATTAAGTTGATTGTTTTCAGTTTCTCTAGACAAAATACGGGTAATTTTACTTCTTACTATATATATTGATATTATAAATACAAAAGTTTGGATGGATATATGTTTGTTGTTCAATGAGGCCTGAACGGCCGCACGGATCTAAATGAAATTTGGCACAAAGATAGATTATAGGCAGGAATAGCACATAGCATACTTTTGATCTCTGGAATATGTTCCCTCGGAATAATTACCGACCTTCACGCGGGCGAAGTCGCGGGCAGAAGCTGGTATAGTTTTAAACTTTATTAAAACCTTACGAAGACAAATTCAGAATCCGGTCTTTCTCCCTGGACACGTGATTTATTTACATGCATTTATTTAATATTTTTTTGTATTATAGTGATGTGACATTAACTATAGGCAAGTAAAATCTTTTTCACAAAAAATAAACCGTCTTCCAAACCGTTTCTACCGATTTAAAAAAAAGGATGTTATCAATTCGATACCTATGTATGTAATATTGTTGTAATTGCAAAATATTTACATAATAATATGTTTCTCTATATAGGCTTTCAAACATGTGCGCCAAAAAACAATGGCCAAATTTCTATAGGAGCTGGACTTGAAATTTATTTTTCATGTCCCAAAGTAAATTATAGCTAGATTCGTTTGTTTTTATGTTGTAAACATCACCCCGTTGGAAAATCATATCTAAATGGCCACGATTTTTTATAATAATGTAAACAATGTGTTTGAGGTTAGAATCAATAACTGCCTTTTACTAGACTGTGGCGTAGCCTAAAAAGGTAGTTAGCGACAACTCGACAAGCGAAGGTCAAAACAACAGAAGGAAATCCAAAATAGTACAGTACGTATCACAATTCACAACAACGAGTGAAGCTAATCGTACTAACGTACTCTTCCGATGCGAAGCGAATGATCGCCGGGTGTCAAATTGACATTTGACATTGATTGACACTCTCAAGTGTCAATCAATGGCGCGGGTCGATGACAAATAATGTTCCGTTCTAAGCAATATAATAAAACGCATAAATACTTACTAGGCTCACCTATATAATTATTTTTATGACAGGAATCCAATGCATAATAAAACAGCGTAGTAGTTGATTTGATGCCTACATACTAATTAAATTGAAATACATTAACAACTATTCAGAAAAACGTTTATAATTATAGTCTTTGAATAACAGTCATTTCATGCGTGAAATGAATCGTCAATAGGTGCGTTCTGAACATGGTATTCTAAATAATTGCCAAAAAATAACATAAACAAAAATAAATGGATATCTTTTTTTTGTGGTTACTTAAAGAGACATTTCTTGTATTTTTTAAAACCTTAAAAAATAAGGGTATTTTTCATATATACGGCAAATTCGGACGCCATCTTTTCATCACCTGGTACGATTTGGCCATCCTTCTTTCATGAGTGTAGTATGTATGTATGTTTGCATTTCTTTGAAACTACTTATCGAATTCATTGTGATTAACTCTTCTCTTTTTTTTCAACTCGTTTAAAATATTTATTAACAGTAATCGAGTATTTGATAACGGCACTGTTTTAAAGAGGCAGTTGTAAATAGCGGTTTTGGTAAGTTAAAAATTATAAATGGCACGTTTAATAACTAGTTCAGCAGTTAAAACTAAGCAGTAAAGTAAACAAAAATGAGTAATAAAAAATAATGAAATGGATCAGTGAATTGAGCAGGAAAATAATTAAATTGCCGATAAAAATTATTGAACGAGCGGTTACGTGTGGGCAGTACTAAATCGGAATTTGTCGGTAAGAAATCTCATTCTAAGCAATTCTATTAACAATGAGTCATCTCGTTCGAACCTAACCTGTCCGTGTCGGGGTGCCCCAAGTTCCCGAGCTCGCTTCGCTCGCTCTTGGACATATTCGTTGACCGTCATTTATTGTTTTAATGATGACATTGTATGATAAAATAACCGACAAATTGATTTTTATGACTGTCCATGTTTTACTGTCGCAATAATTAATCAACCGCCATTCAATTAAATAACTGCTAAATATGTTTTTCAACTGATCATAATAACATCTCGAATATTTAAATAACAGCTCAAAAAATTAGTTCCCTTTGATAACTAACCAGCATGGGGTTTTTGGTTGTAAACTGATAGATCTGCTATTAAATAAAGAAATGAATTGAACGGAGACACCTTTTATTTTTATCCAAAACTCTAGGAAGTGGTGATGGACGGGCGTTTTAGAGAGCTGTCTTTGTGTAATTATTTACGTCCAAAAAGTGCTTATTCTAAACCTTTTAACAAAAGTCAAAACTTTTTTTTTATACCTGAATCGCATAATTTTGCTGCTTGTCTATGTTCGGCGTGTGCATCATCAGTCCACCCCAAATTTTCTACTGTTGCTAAAAAGGTTTTATGATTTAGTTTGATGAGGACAGTACTCGAAAAAACAATATATGACGGGAATTTAACGCGATGATTTCACGGTTAGTGTTGTGGTTAGAAATGTGAGGGTAGAGGACGAATTTTCTGCCCCAACGAACAAGAATAAATGATCGAAGCATAGCCTGCCTTCACAGCAGCTTCCATATCAGTTACTCTGACTCCATACTTTATTTGGCACTCTGACAGCAAGACCTCAAAATCCTCACGGGAAGAATTATCATTTTCACCTGCCTTTGAAAATCCAATGTTTAAACCATTATCATTAGAAAGAAAGTCAATGGAAAAATAACATTAACAGCTTTATATATCCAAATTATTTGACCCTAGCTTATATATATTAATAATAACCAACGAGTTGATCTTTAAGGTTAAGCAATCCTTGCCGAGGTTGGACGGGGGATGGGTGATCTTTACATAGCAAGATTTCTCCGTGCCTCTAAAAAAAAAGGTTAAGCCGTCGATCTTGGCTGCCATTTGAAGATCTTTGACAGTTGTTACGGTAAGTCAGAAGCCTGAAATCTGACACCAATCTTGCCAATATATATTGTCATACCTGCTCAGAGCACTCAAGAAGTTTCTCATGCACATGTCCTGCTCTGGCAATAACTTCAAGTATAAAGTAATTAGGTGGGCTGGTAGACAGACATTTAAACTGGTATACTCATGTAGACAACTTGGTAGCGAGAACAAGAAAACTTATTTACATTTATGAAACCGCTATTTAGCTGACACAGATACTCTCAGGTTGGTCTACATGTCACTTTGCCAATCACTTCTTGCATACAGCCTGCCAGCATGAGGTAGAGCCTGTAAGACCTACTTTCTCAAATTAGAGAGAGCACAGAGGGCAGTCCTCAAAGTAATGTATTGTAGGCCCTACAGGTACCCCACACAAGATCTTTAAAAGGACTGCGAAGTGCTTTCAGTATGGAAACTCTATATGCTTCAGTGTATCCTGAGAAAACATCGCGTTCCTATGAAATAACCAAAAAACGTCGAGCTGAATTTGTTTGTTCACTTGTAACACATAATACCACATTTGCTGTATAACAGTTCCCTTATCTCAGACGATACATAAACTTAATTTACACAAATGTGAAATCGCCGTGAAAGCGCAGTTGATGGATAAAAAATACGATGAAATAGATAACCTTTTATCCTCTCCTAATCAATAGTCCAAGACAAACATCTCAACTTCATTCATATTCTTGACATTCCACAAACACACAAACACATATACACACACACACATGCATACACACACACATACATACACACACACATACTCACACCGCACCCACACAACACACACATTGTCACGATTGTTATTTTTGTACTATAAATAAAAAATGCGCCTTTTCTTTTTTTTCTTTTCACAACCAACTTTTAAATAACCAGCGACATACATAATTATTGACTTTTATTATGGGGAAACATTGACTCCCAAGTCACAGGTATACCTAGTTTGGGAGCCAGGGGGACCAGGGGGACTTAAGATACTAATTCTGTATGTTCTAATTTTGTATGTAACTAAAATGACACTTAAAAAAAAAGTCGTTACCCAGTTACTGGGTCATGGAGGTCAAACAGTCAGTCGCTCCATGTACTCAGACCATTGGTACTCAGTTGAATCCGGTTAGACTGGTAGCCGACCCCAACATAGTTGGGAAAAGGCTCGGCAGATTGATTTTTCTGCCATGGTCAAATATTTGCTTGCCATGTTTGTTACCATTCTGTCTGTCAGTCTTTCCGTTCGTTAGATTATGATACACGAGAATGAACAAATAAACTGCCAATAGAATGGTCTCAAACAGAAAAGGTTTTTATTGCAGCTAGCAAGTAAGTTGGCAGATGTTGTATTTTTAGGGTTCCGTAGCCAAATGGCAAAATACGGAACCCTTATAGATTCGTCATGTCTGTCTGTCTGTCTGTCCGTCCGTATGTCACAGCCACTTTTTTCCGAAACTATAAGAACTATGCTGTTGAAACTTGGTAAGTAGATGTATTCTGTGAACCGCAATAAGATTTTCACTCAAAAATAGAAAAAAACAATAAAGTTTTGGGGGTCCCCATACTTGAAACTGAAACAATTTTTTTTTTCTCAAAGCCATACGTGTGGGATATCTATGGATAGATCTTCAAAAATGATAATGATGAGGTTTCTAATATATTTTTTTTCTAAACTGAATAGTTTGCGCGACAGACACTTCCAAAGTGGTAAAATGTGTCCCCCCCCCGTGTATGTAACTTCTAAAATAAGAGAATGATAAAACTAAAAAAAATATATTATGTACATTACCATGTAAACTTCCAACGAAAATTGGTTTGAACGAGATCTAGTAAGTAGTTTTTTTTTTAATACGTCATAAATCGTAAACCGCAATTTACCCTTACTTTACCTTACTTACGGAACCCTTCGTGCGCGAGTCCGACTCGCACTTGGCCGGTTTTTATTACTCCTATTCTTTCAAATTGTCGACTGTATTAATCCTGAATACCAACTTAAGGCGTGCTTTTACATTTAGATTTTGGACGAGATCTAATTATCATAATTTATGATAATTTGTCAGTTTTGCCTATACCTATGTATACCTGTAACAACTATACTCATAAAAAATTAAATACTTGTAACATCCAGCAAATAATGACACTGAATAGTATATTTAGATATATTGTGAAATGACTTCATTCGACTGAACAAAATTTGTAGAAATAGTTAAATAAACATTTTGTGTAGACGCTAATGAGAGTTAGTCCGATTTTTACAAGGCCATTTACCCTAGAGTGCTCGCGCTATGATCAATTTGCCGCCCGTGCCCCAAAAAACTTGTTATTTTTTACACGATGTATTTGTTAAGGTCGAGCACCTGCCCGTTCCTTGACTACTTGTTTTAGAAATTAGAAAACATTTAGTGCACGGGTAACCGCAATAGGAAGGGGTTGATGATGGTGTGTCGGGTTTGGCGGCATGTTGCTCACTGCACGACTACACACGGCAGTGTTTATTATTGTTTTGATGTAAATATCGTAATAATATTAATATTAAGTTCTTTTGTTATACCATTGGGCGCTTTAGTTACCACTTATGACGAATGTTTTTGAAAGGAATTGCTCCGGCTATTACTTAACCACGTATAATTAGAAGATCCAATTTAAATACTTTGCAAAAACAGTTGAGAGACGAAATGGCCTGATTTATGCCATCGGCAAATGAGAATATATCCTCAGGTATATAAGGTATATTCACAGTACCTGTGTCCGTCCAAGAAAAATAGAAATATACTGTGCAACAAAAATTGTGTGTACATGTATCAGGACTGTTTTGATCTTCTGGGAGGAACTTTTATCCGAATGGCAATGTAGGTGGGATAATTCTATCAAGGGCCGACATCTCCACCAATTATTTCCATCCGTTCGCGTGCGGCTGGCCAGCACGTGGCTGGAAGTGGATCACTGTGTTGCCCAATTTCTCACGGGACATGGTAACTTTAAAAGTAAATTATTTTCTTTCAAGCTCGTTGCCTCGCCTTTATGTCAGTGTTCTACATCTGACTGCGAATATGTACAATCTGCACATCATATCTTATGGGAGTGTATTCTTTGGCAGAATGAGCGTAATATTATGTTGAATAATGTACAGGCTGCATCAGGAGTTGTTTACTATACGGACCTTGTGGAAACTAGAACAAATTTCCGTGCGTTCAAGCGTTTTTGCCATACCTATTATTGGAACCAAATATAACAGCTCACAATGTTAGGACCCATTAATATGTATTAATTCTAATTTTTTATACGTGGTGCTAGGCAACTGGGCTTATCCCAGTTGTATATGACCCTTTGTGCCTATTGGCCTTGTTTGTTCTGTCTCCTGCTTGATATGGAGGGAAGTGGAAATTTACCTTTTTTTCCTACTCCTCCGTTATTCTTTTCTGATTAATTTCGTTGCGGGATCCAAGACAGGTAAATTCATTCTCCGGGACTTCGTCGAGCTTCATTGCCTCGGCGCTTTTCTGGTGGTCGCCACTGTTGATTCTGGCTTTCAGGAGTTGCAGTGGTTTGGGAATAGTGCGGTGGGATTGTCCTCTTATCCCAATCAAATGTGGCAATCTCTCCGGTTTACGAGCAGTAAAAATACCAACGCAAAATAAAAATGTTCATATTTACTTACCACTTGTGCACTCTGTAGCAACTTCTGCCAACAACGCCGAGTATCGAGCGGCGGTCAACTAACTCAAATACTCGACCAATCAAAGGCAAGAAATGGCCTCGGAACACCTATGAGGCTTGGCTTAATTGTCTGGCTTCCGAGGAAGAAAACCTCACAACAAAAAAAAGGAAAAAACCCAATCTGATACGATATATAACAATATATCGTGTCGGAGTTGCTGGGATCTGTCCTCAGACCACTCTCCAATCATAGTAGAACTACACACTACCGCCCTAGAATGCACCAAAAAATGGGTTCTGCATAACAAAAAAACTAACTGGCCCCTATTTCGAGAGCTCATCGACAAAGCACTCCAGGAACCAGTTAGTCTATAAACTGAAGACGAAATAACAGAAGCTGTTCTGTACTTCAACAACAGTTGCAGGATGTAGCCTGGTCTTCAACCCCACCACTACCACATAGAAGCACGGACAACTATGTAGCGAAACATATACAAGATAAAATAATCTAAAAAGGAGAATGAGGAAGCATTGGCAGCAAAGCAGAAACCCTGGTGTGAAAAAACAACTCAATCACATCAACAGACAGCTAAAACACATTTTAGACAAGGAAAAAAACCAAATGCGTAAAATTTTCGTTGCCAAATGTCAAAAGTACTGATTGTGACATTATATTAAACAAGGAGAAGCTCGAATTCGTCGATAAAACGGTTTTCCTGGGGATCACGCTAGACTCAAGGTTACAATGGGGTCCTCATTTAGTATCACTTGCGGGGCGGCTGAGTTCGGCAGCTTATGCTGTCAGAAAGATTCGTCAATTTACTGATGTGGATACCGCTAGGCTAGTCTATTTTAGTTACTTTCATAGTATAATGTCTTACGGTATCTTACTATGGGGAAGGGCTGCAGACATTGAGTCTATTTTTATTCTGCAAAAACGAGCCATCAGAGCGATTTACAATCTTCGCCGCCGTGATTCTCTAAGGGAACTGTTTAAGGACATTAACATCATGACGGTTCCTTGTCAATATATTTATGAAAACATCATGTACGTGAGAAATAATTTACATCTTTTTGGTAAAAACGGAGACAGACATAATTACATTACTAGAAATAGGGACCAATTAGTTCAACCAGGTTTCAGACTGGCAAAAGTGGCCTCATCTTTCATGGGGTACTGTACGAAATGTTACAATAAAATTCCTCCCCATATTCTAGAACTGAATGAGACGAAATTTAAAAATTGTATAAAACGCACACTATGCAGGCAGGCATATTATAAGTTGGGGGATTATATCACTGATAAAAATGCTTGGCTCAATGCTAGTCCTGCTCCACAACCACTAGGGCGCAAAAACAAATGATATGTTTATGCTTGTGTTGTATAGACTCGATTTCTTTTAGTATTGTATAGCTGCACAGCACGTGTGTGGTGCATTATGTACCCAACTGTAAATCTACCATTTGCTATACCTATGTGTCGTTCGTTAACTTGTGTGTGCCCTGGCAGTTGAGTGTGTCATGCTCTCTCAAATGTCTCTCTGATGGTGGCGCGTGTGTTGGATCATTCGGTTCCCTTCATGATGGTTGAGCTGGGTGGTGCCGATTCATGCGTCATGTTCGTGAACGGGCGCCGTCAGTTGGGATTGGTCATAACTCAACTGCTTCGGATGTTGATGTTTTTCTAGTACCTATTGTATAACTGCACAGTACATGTGTGAGTACTTTTAATACTTTATACCTTTACATAGTATAGTGTGTAGTGCTATTCTGGGTGCATTGTCCTCACATATGTGAATTTATTAATGTATGTACTCATGTACCTAAATATTGTAAAAATCATTTTTTTTTTAAAAGAGTAAGTATGGAGTTTCTTGTGCATTCTTCTCCATAACAAGCTACTTTCCGAATGCACGGTAGAATCTTTTTTTTTTTTAAAGAGTAAGTATGGAGTTTCTTGTGCATTCTTCTCCATAACAAGCTACTTTCCGAATGCACGGTAGAATCAACTTTTATTCCATGTAAATTTAAAAAGTATGGAGTTTCTTGTGCATTCTTCTCCATAACTAGCTACTTTCCGAATGCACGG
Source organism: Orthosia gothica (assembly GCA_949775005.1). Taxonomy (NCBI): domain Eukaryota; kingdom Metazoa; phylum Arthropoda; class Insecta; order Lepidoptera; family Noctuidae; genus Orthosia; species Orthosia gothica. The sequence continues at coordinate 13,700,451 of OX459044.1, forward strand.
TAGAATCAACTTGTATTCCATTTAAATTTAAATTGTGACATTCAAAAGTGCCGCTTGGTGGCCCAGTTGAAATAAATATCTTTTGTCTTTTTTTTTTTGATTTCATAATTATCTCACTGACCTGGATGCTACTGCTTACTCAGATTATTAATTAAGGAAAGCCACCAGAAGACTGAAACGACCTGTTAGTGTTTCTCCTCCTGTAAGAAAATCTGACGGTTCCTGGGTCCGGACGAACCAAGAGAAAGCCGAAACCTTCTTAGAACATCTCTCAAAAGTCTTTATTCCTCATATGAAGGCTCTCCAGTTGATGCCGCAGAAATGACTGACTATTTGAATACTCCTAAAAATACGGAGGAAATGCCCTTTAAATTTACAAAGACAGAAGTTGCCCGAATCATAAAAAAATCGGACCAAAAAAGTCACCAGGATACGACCTTATTACAAACCGCATATTACAAGAACTACCAGAATCTGGCATAACTTTTCCGACGTCATTATTTAACGCCATGACAATACTGCAGTTCTTCCCCTGGAGTGAAAGGTTGCGCAAATTATAATGCTACTGAAACCAGACAAACAATCATAAGAAGCAAAATCATATAGACCCATAAGCCTGCTACCTATCCCATCCAAAATATTTGAATCTCTACTGCTGCAACGAATTCTACCTATACTCAAAGAAAACGGACTGATTCCTTACCATCAGTTTGGGTTCCGCAATAAACATGCCACTGTCAACCAAGTGCACAGACTAGTAGTAGACAGTAGATTGAATCAACGAATTTTTACCTGACTACGGTGTCGCAGCGTTTGTTGATCGGTATTTTAGTATGTATGCATTTATGTTCATTTGTGCCCTCAATACTGAGTCTCTCAAATTTTATATCATAAACCTATGTGTATGTTTTGTTAGTACTACACACAGATAGCACATACAAAGCACATACCTATACCTGTCCTTTAGTTATTAGTAAATTTCCTTAATCAACTACGTTAACGTTATACGTTTTTTAGAGTCCACTCTTGTAAATTATGCATTATCTAGATACATGTAACAACAGACAAAAAATGTGATGTGGCTGTGCAAAAACCCCAAAGTACTTTAAATAAAAGATAAGATCAAAAACTAAAACCCGACTACTGAAAAACCACGCTCTAAAAAGTATGAAACAAGAAAATATTCTCAACTGAAACTGTTATGTACACACTATTCGATATGTATCGGGTATCAAATTAACAACTTACATGTAATACATATTTTTTTGTATTTCATATTCATGGTGGTGTTCAGAGTTTCACCGTGGTCGTATGCTACTTTGCAGAATGTATTGTAGGTGGCATATGACCATGGTTAACCTCTATGAGTCCGCAATTCACAACTATCTACTTAGGAGTAGAATCTATACTAATATTATAAAGAGGTAAACTTTGTGAGTTTGTGAAGTTGTACGGGGTAATCTCTTGATCTACTGTATGTTATACAGCAATTTAAATCGTAGTTACTACAAGATGAAAAAGCTTCAAATATTAGCTACGTATTCAACATGGATTTATTTTTGATAAGATATGTTTTGGAAAACAATAATAATTGTGAAACAACAATAATTTATAATGCTATTACATTGCTGGAACAAAAGTTGGATGAAGGATACTCGGGTCGTTTCTCTCCGTAGCCTTATTTATAAGATCAGTGGTTACGCTCGGATATTACTCCTATTGAAATAATATTATATTATATTGAAAGTGTGAGGTGTATCAGCTCCAGTGACCTGAGATAAGGACAAAAAAGAGACACATGAGGATTATGATGCTATTTACTGTGCTCACAAAATGGAACGCATCTTTAGCTGCATAATTGCCAAGGTTCTCTACATGGACCAGTCGGAGTACTCGCAATTTATACTAGAATTGAGAAAATGTGCCATATATAAAAAGTTTGAAAGCAGTGCATGGATACTAATACACTATGTTCTATGTTCAAATTCAAAGAACAACACGGCTAAGGTCTATCCACACATATCAGGGCCGTGCCCGGGACGTGGACGGACCGTGCCCCGTCATGGGCTCAAAAAATATCGGTGTGTACATTTTATATGAACTCGTTCACACAAGTCCGTGCACGGGCCAGTGACGAAGCTTCAATGCCTGGGCCCGGCCATGTGACGTCTCGGGTACGGCCCTGATATGTATGGATAGACCTTATCTCAAAATCATTGTCCTATTTCTGTTTTTTTTTTCACGCTTTTACGGCTTTTTTTTTCGCACTAAGCAACACTAAAATATCACAGCATATAGTTTATCAGTGAGGAAGAATACAAAGAAATTAAAAATAATTGAAATCCTACTTACATAGACGCTGATGAAGCTGGATACCACGACACACAACACAAGACAAAAATACTTAGACATCATGCACTCTTCAGATTAGTACTCATTGCAAGTTTCAACTGTTTATAACCTGAGTAAAAACTCGATGCATATTTATACTAAATGTTTGTCCTTGGATAATTTGACCAAATTTCTTGATCTTTCCAAAACAAAAACTTTGTAAAAAACAATTAATCGTTAAGATTGAATAATAAACTACCGCGGCATTAGTCTTTTGAGTGTTGTCGGCAAATTATATGCGAAAGTTTTAATAAATAGAGTGGTAAAAGTGACGGATGAACAATTATGGGACGTGCAAGCAGGATTCAGAGAGGGAATGGGCTGTATGGATCAGATCTTCTCCTTGAGGAGCATAGCTGAAAAACATCTGACTAAGCACAAAAAAGTCTACTGTGCTTTCGTGGACTTGGAGAAGGCCTATGACAGTGTGTGGAGGGATGAACTGTGGTCGACGCTAACCGGGTACAGTGTGGACTGGTACTTGGTACGGGCACTGAAATCTCTATATAGGGATTCCAGTGCTTGTGTTAGGATTAATGGGGCGTATACGAACTGGTTTTCCATTTCAAGGGGTGTTAGACAGGGCTGTGTAGCGTCACCGTGGTTGTTCAACTTGTACATGGATAGTTGTCTGATAGGTTTGAAAGAGCATGAGTGCAGATTGAGGATAAATGAGTTGCCTGTCAAATGCCTTCTCTATGCAGATGATCAAGTTCTACTTGCATCGTCAGCAGAACAGTTGCAAGACATGGTGACTGTGATGAATGAAGCTTTTAAGTTAAAAGGGATGAGTATAAATGTGAACAAGACTAAAGTAATGATGTTTGAAAGAGAAGAAGATGTATCGAAGTGTGAAGTGAAAATAAATGATAAGAGTGTGGAGCGAGTGAACGAGTTTGTATATCGGGGAAGTATGTTCACAAGAGATGGAAAGATTGAAGAGGATGTGGAAAGGAGAGTGAATGCAGGCAATAAAGTGAATGGTGCTATGCATGCAGTTGTGACCAACAAGTCGATGTCTCCGGAAGCTCGACTCGCCGTTCACAACAGCGTGCTGGTGCCTACACTTATGTATGGAAGTGAAGGCTGGGTATGGCAAAGAAGACATGAAAGTAGGATTAATGCAGTAGAAATGCGCTCCTTGCGGAGTATGTGTGGTGTAACTTTAACTGATAGATTGAGGAATGAGGTAATAAGATAACGTTGTGGTTTAAAAGAAGATGTAGTGACTAAAATTGAAAAGGGTATATTAAGATGGTTTGGCCATGTTGAGAGGATGAATGAAAGTCGACTAACGAAAGGTATTTACAAGGCAGACGTGAATGGAAACGCCGGGAGGGGACGCCCTAGAAAGACATACATAGACCGTATAGATGATGTTATTCAGAAAGGCCAAGTGCGCAGTACCCATAACCGGCGTGTGTGTATGACTAGATGTATGAATGTGTGTGAAGCAAAAGAAGAGATAAGGATCGTAGCAGGTGGCGTTCTGTAGTTTCTGCCTACCCCCATGGGAAAAAGGCGTGAATTTATGTATGTATGTATGTATTGAATAATAAAATAAATTTATGGAAAATTTATGGCGTGAATTTATGTATGTATGTATGTATTGAATAATAAAATAAATTTTCCATAAACAATATCGGGTACCTATTTCAAGTTTTGTTTCTAGAAGCGATTCACAATTTCCATTTAAAACTACTTAAACTAGCTGATCGACACTTGTGCATTAGCTGGCTAGTTGCTAAAAGAACCAGCTTGCCATTCAACGTGGCAATGCTGCCACTCTCCTGCCATATTTTCTGATGACATCAATGTATAGTAGTTAGTTTAAGGTGTAGGCAATATCTCCAGGGGTTGACCTCCCGTAGAACAATTTTTGCAGCAGATGGCGTCATCCAACCCCTAGTTGCGTTTGATCCACGACTTTTTGGCCACCCTGTATATTAACGTTATAATAAATGTAGTTTTGTTTAGTATTAGTTAGTATAGTTTAGCATTATTAGTTAAGTACATATAAAAGTATTCACTCTGTTTCACATGTTTTACAAATAAAAATATTTTAGAAATTAATTAACTTTTACTGAAGGCATAAACGTTCAACATTCTAAGCGCAGACAGCCATTCGATACTGAGAAATGCTCCTGAGTTTTTTATTTCATACGTAATTGAGGAAATGCTTAATTACTGAATAAAATGAGCTCATTCTTTAACTTTACTACCGACCTGTAGTACAATAATGATTAAATAATGGTCATCCGTTTGCATCGAATCAAAATAGCATGGCTTAAATAATATTCCTATTAGAAGGCCAGCGCACTTGGTACATCCATGTCAGTTTGTAAAGGAGCAAAAACGTAAATGTTTTTAATGAAATTACTTTTTTACTATGTGTCTGTAAGTACTTTTAAATTCAAATTTATTTAATCAAGAGATTTTTTACAAAGTTTTAGCATTGGGCCCAAACTAGGCAAGCCTTTATCTTGGGTACCAATTTTGAGGGTTGACCATTAAACATTTTTAAACGCAATTGGTAACATAAATAGTTAAATTACACAAAATAAAATAAACAAAATAATTACACAAAAACATAAAAATTTCAAAAATAAAATATATAGAAAAAAGAAGAAGTTCCCAATAGGTAGTAATAACATTAACTTGAATTAAAACGCTAGATTATTTGTTTATGTATGAGAGTGAGTGGAAAGCGCAAATTTGTTTGTGAGTAGGTACTTGACGTGCCTTAAAGTCATCTTCAAAAAACCATGTTTGACTGGCTTTCAGTATAACCAAGCCAACAAAAAAATAATAGGTTGTCTGGCTAACAGATTTCTGACTGTATATAATGACGATCATGGCCTGCGGAGTGTTGTTTGTCACGAAGAGTCAGTATACAAGCGTTTATTTTAAGACTAACCCCGTGTTTGCCACCTTTAAATTATCGCAGAATTAATGTCACAAATTGTCAAGCACGCGTTAGCTGCTGTGATTGGCTGTTGAAAATTATAATAAGCTTCCAAGCCACGTACAAGATCTTAGTCTTAATAAATTCAAATCATTCGTTAAAAGTAAGTTGTGCCATAACAGTAGTTTATGAAACTGTTGCATAATAAGGTGTATTAAAACATGAGTGTGTGTTTGACACGAATTTAATAGTTTCACACGAATTTTATCCGCAGTGTGCAGTACGCGGACAAAAAGTCGCGCGAAGTTTATTCGCGCGAATTAAAATATTGCTAGTTTTATATTTATTATACTATTCGCATACTTTTTGAGTTTCATTCTTGCAAGTATTGTTAATTTGTTACAGTTGTTCAATTGTATAAAGATAGATGCTGTATTAAGTCCATATTAAAACTGGAGATACAGTAAAAATCAAAATTATTTGAGCATCCAATATTTGAACGAACGGGTACTTTCAGGTTTACTACCTACGAGTATGTAAAGCATCAACATATTCGAAAATGATGGAGTGTTATTGTTTATTTAATTTTAAGAAGAAGTCTTCAATCATGTTCGGCATATCATTTCGCTGTGAATCTATCACTCACAGGTTCCGCGATTATCTTACATATATAATATTGTAAATGCGAAATTTAGGATGGATGGATGTTTGTTACCTTATTACGGCAGAACAGCTGAACGGATCTCGATGAAATTTCAGACACTCGGCACAGATATAGATTATAGTTTAGAATAGCACATAGGCTTTTTTTATCCCCGTTTAATATTCCTTTGGGATGGTAAAACACTTTTCACGCGGGCGAAACTGATGGCAGATGCTTGTTATATACAAAATCTATAATTTTCGTGAGCAATTGTATTGTCCATCGCAAGATTCAACCTAAGGAAACTATCATTACGGTGCACGCGAGGAATGGTGTAGTGACCTCTAAGTATTCAGTGATCCTTGGACGAATGACCTTGATAAGGATATCCAACTCGTGCAGTAAGACTTTCAATTGGACATGACACGACTGATTTACCTACTCCTGTTTTTATATGCTTTTGAGAAAACTGGTTGAAACCCAAATTTAAAGATTATAGAACGTTTCTGATTAAGATGAAAAACTCAATATCATATCAATAAAAACATTTATGCGTATGTCCCATAAGGGTCGATCTAGGACCAGTTTCTGTGAATGTAAATGAAGTCATTTCAGAATGAATAACAAGTCTCATTTATCTGTATGCTATGTTATGTTTAGCATGCGAACATTACTAAAATAATAATTATTTACAGAATAATGTATTTGTGGAGTCAGATTTTATAATAATTTTTAATTACCTCGCGTGTGGAATTGGTTTTTCGGGCTTATTCAGTTGAAGATTCAGTACGGAGTATAATCCGTGAAAAACTGATATAGGTACTTAAAAAACATCATGTTTCGGTTTATTTTTATTTTTTGTTGTGCCGTGGCTTTAAGTTTGAACAACGTTAAAGTAATTATATTAATGTTTTAAAACTTGTTTTGATGAACACACCCATCATCACATCTTTATTTTTTTTAATAGGACCTATGATAATGATCACATCATGAAGTTCAAGGTTGGACTTTGTATTGTTCATTTCTAGACTTTCTACCTAACCTTGTGTGGGTGTTACTTTGTACTTTGTATGGGGATAACTATTTGCTATTATTGTCGTTTTAATTTGGTTTGGACAATGTGTAGTAGTTATTGTATGTAAATACTGCGGAACCATATCACTGATTAGCGTACTACTTATTTTTGGCTTGCACTTAGGCATTAATTTAATTAACAATAGACTTTTTTTTAGTATTTCAAGTTTTATCTCTCTTTCATACGCACAATAGTTATTCACTTTTGCAACTAGAACACAACGTAATGGACTCATAATAAAATATAAAAAAAAATGAAAGTCACCTGATACACCCTGTATTGTATGATATATTATTCCCACAGTATGTGTGAGTTATGGGACATTGTTAAAGAGATTCCTGATTTATACTCAAATGGACTGTTTGTGACCAAGCAATCGCCGGAAATCAGAAGAAATACACATTAAAAATTAGGTACTAGCTTTTTAGCGGCTTCGGTCCCGTAGCCTATGCTACAGGGACCGAGCATTTTCTGAGATAAAAGGTATAGTTACGACTCTTAACGTTGATGTAAAAATAAAATATTATAGGATCAGTACTTCCAGAGATTAGCTTCTACAAACAAACAATCAATCATCTATTTTCTCGAGCCTTGTTGTAGGTACTACAAATTTGTGTTTGTTCCTAGTATTTATGTTATGGATATCACTGTAGTTTTAAACAATTTTATATTTTCATGGGCATATAAAACATTTTTCATAAATATACTGAAAAGGCACAGTCATTAGTCATTACGTTAATCTCCTTAAATATCTCTCTGAGAGAGTGTCTAGGGCTTAATTTATAAATAAATTGAAGATCACGATTTCAAGAACAAAATTGTAGTTATAAATAAACTAGCTTCTTCCAGAGGCTTCGCCAGCGTGATAGTCACAAATTATCCCAAGGGGAACCTACCCCTGGCGCACAAAGTATCATAATCCACGTGCCAAGTTTAATCCAAATGCGATCAGATTTTAAGATAACGAACAGACAGAAAAAGTGACGGAGTATTAGTATGGATGTTAATAATCACTTGCTTTGCATTTTTTCTCAATATTCGCGAATTTAGCGAAGTCATCGTCAGCGCTCACAAACTCTTTATATAAACTAAATAATTATTAAAAATAATTAGTACGATATTGACAATTGCGTCTTTCCTTTTTTGAAATAACGTGTTTTACCTTTTTCTATCTATACCAATATCATAAACAGGGAAAGATTAGACAGAAGAGAAGACAAGCAAAAAACATGCTGTGCAGTAGGAGGAAACATCTGGTTTTTGTCAGCCAGCTCGCGAATAGGTATCCTCCGACTGCAGAGTATGTTTTTTTCTTGTTTACGTCTTTTTAGTTCGCTTTTTAAGCAGTCGGGTTTTTTTATTTTTTTTATTATTTCTTTTTATAACGCTACAATATGTATTATGAAGAGGTAAATTGATTGTTTGTTTGTAGAAGCTAATCTCTGGAAGTACTGATCCGATAATATTTTATTTTTACATCAACGTTAAGAGTCATAACTATACCTTTTATCTCAAAAAATGCTCGGTCCCTGTTGCACAGGCTACGGGACCGAAGCCGCTAAAAAGCTACTGCCTAATTTTTAATGTGTATTTCTTCTGATTTCCGGCGATTGCTTGGTCACAAAAAGTCCATCTTCTTCTATATATCTATAAAAGCGAAAGATGACTGACTGACTGATCAATCAACGCACAGCCAAAACTGCTAAGCCTAGAAGCATGAAATTTGGCAGAAAGGTTCCTCAAATGACGTAAGTGTGCACTAAGAAAGGATTTATTGAAATTCCACCTCTAAGGGGGTAAAAAGGGGGTTGAAAGTTTGTATGAAAAATCTAATTCCTTTGACCAACATTCTTGAAACTTAGCACAAATAGTATTCTAAGTAAATGATAAAGATTGACATTATTAGTTTTTCGAAACTACCCCCAAATGATGATTTAGGGGGTGTTGAAGTTTGTATGAAAAAACTGATTTCTGGTGTCAATAAACTTGAATCTTACCACAAAAACTAACCTAAATGAATAATAAAGGTTGCTATTCTTATTTTTTGAAACTGCCCCCAAAAGACGATTTCGGGGTGTTAAAGTTTTTTTGAAGAATCTTATTACTTCAGTTAATAAACTTGAAACTTGACATAAATACCAATCTAAATAAACAATAAAGGCTTTCATTGTTAGTTTTTCGGAACTACCCCCAAAAGATGATTTAGGGGAAATATTTTTTTTTGAAGAATCTGATTTCTTGGGTGAATAAACATGAAACTTCACATAAATACCATCTTAAATAAACAATAAAGGTTGTCATTATTAGTATTTTGCAACTACCCCCAAAAGACCTAAACTACCCCCAAAAGTTAATTTAGAGGCTTTTAAATTTTTTGAAGAATCTGATTTCTCGGGTGAATAAACATGAAACTTGACATAAATACCAACATAAATAAACAATAAAGGTTTTCATTATGAGTTTTTCGGAATTACCTCCAGAAGACGATTTAAGTCTGTCAAAGTTTCTGTGAAGAATCAAATGGCACTAAGACGGGGACCTCTACATCTATTTGGAACTACCGAACTGGACCATTTGTCTCAGGTTGTGAGTGACGTTTTAGCGACGCGTAATTTACGCTGTATTAGATTTTTGTGTTGTGTCGCGTAGTTTACGCAGCATTCGTTTTTATACTAAAGTGATTTTTGGTCCACCCGAATTTAAACTACCCCCACAAGTCGATTTAAGGGGTGTTGAATTTTGTATCGAAGAATTTGATTTCAAGGGTTATTAAACTTGAAACATTGCACCAATACTAACTTAAATAAAGGCACTCACAATTTTTTTTAGGGGGTGTTAAAGTTTTTTTGAATAACCTTAATAAACTTGAAACTTGGCATAAATACCAAACTAATTAAGCAATAAAAGTTGTTATTAGACTCTTGATACTTGACATAAATACCAACCTAAACAAACAATAAAGGTTGATATTATTAGATTTTCGAAACTACCTCCAAAATGCAATTTAACAGGTGATAAAGTTTTGTTATAGAATTTTATGTCTTGGGTTAATATACTTGATAGTTGACATAAATACCAACCTAAGTAAACAATAAAAGGTTGTCATTATAAGTTTTTAGAAATTACCCTCAACAGTCGATTTAGGGAGAGTTTAAGTTTTTTTGAAAAATGTTATTTATTGGGGTAATAAACTTGATACTTGACATAAATACCAACCTAAACAAACAATAAAGGTTGATATTATTAGATTTTCGAAACTTCCTCCAAAATACGATTTAACAGGTGATAAAGTTTTGTTAAAGAATTTTATGTCTTGAGTTAATACTTGATAGTTGACATAAATTCCAACCTAAGTAAACAATAAAAGTTGGTCATTATATTTTTTCGAAACTACTCCCCAAAATAGGATTAAGTGGGAGTTAAAGTTTGTTAAGAATCATACTGGACAAGGTTTCGTTTTTGATGTAGGGATCATTATTTCAGCCAAAAAACGTCCACTGTTAGACATAGGCCTTCCCCAAGCGCCGCCACACTGATCGGTCCTGTGCGTTTCGCATCCACCGGACTCGCGCATCCTTGACCAGGTTGGACTTCCTAATTTGCGTTTTCCGGTTCGCAGTCGCCACTGAACTGTCAACCTTTAAGGGGGTGAAAAGGGCGAAATTTGTTTGTCTGAACAATCTCATTCCGTGGAGAAAATTAAATAATCAAAATTTACATAATATGTTTTTTAAAACTACCACCTCCTGATAGGGTTAAGTAATGTTAGTTTTTTTTGAGGCATCTTACTGAGCAATCTAACTAACATAAACAAAAAATTAAAAACTATTAAGAGAAAAAGGGTATATTAAGTTTTAAGGGGCGGATTTTACTTTGTAGCGGTAACCTAAAATGTAATATTCTTTAAGTCAAATAACGAATCGTCCCAAACCTATAAACCGTAGAACTTTACGAAACCACATTTTTAATTGGTTTGGTAACAACTTATTTTGGTTGCCATCACTCGAACGAAGTCGCGGGCGGAGTTAATATAATAAATGTGATAGTAACTCTGTCTGTCTCTCTGTCTACCTTTTCACGCTTAAACTGCTGAACCGATTTAGATGCAATTTGGTTCAGAGATATTTTGAGACCCTGGGCAGGACATAGGATAGTTTTTATCCCGGAAATCATACTTAAGGTGGTGGAAAGAGGGGTAGAAGTTTGTATGGAAAACCTACAATATTACGCCGCGATATAAAAAATAAGCTATTCGAATTACTAATGATTCGCAGACGAAGTCGCGGGCAACAGCTAGTTTGAGTATAAATCAGGAATATCTTTAACAATGTCCCATAACTCACACATACTGTGGGAATAATATATCATACAATACAGGGTGTATCAGGTGACTTTTATTTTATTTTTATATTTTATTATGAGTCCATTACGTTGTGTTCTAGTTGCAAAAGTGAATTACTATTGTGCGTATGAAAGAGAGATAAAGCTTGAAATAATATAAAAAAGTCTATTGTTAATTAAATTAATGCCTAAGTGCAAGCCAAAAATAAGTAGTACGCTAATCAGTGATAGAGTCGTAGATAGGTTGGTTCCGCAGTATTTACATACAATAACTACTACACATTGTCCAAACCAAATTAAAACGACAATAATAGCAAATAGTTATCCACATACAAAGTACAAAGTAACACCCACACAAGGTTAGGTAGAAAGTCTAGAAATTAACAATACAAAGTCCAACCTTGAACTTCATGATGTGATCATTATCATAGGTCCTATTAAAAAAATAAAGATGTGATGATGGGTGTGTTCATCAAAACAAGTAATAAAACATTAAAATAATTACTTTAACGTTGTTCAAACTTAAAGCCACGGCACAACAAAAAATAAAAATAAACCGAAATATGATGTTTTTTAAGTACCTATATCAGTTTTTCACGGTTTATACTCCGTACTGAATCTTCAACTGAATAAGCCCGAAAAACCAATTCCACACGCGAGGTAATTAAAAATTATTATAAAATCTGACTCCACAAATACATTATTCTGTAAATAATTATTATTTAAGTGTTGTAGTATATCTGTGGTTACTGTCATGTAGTTTGTGTCTATGAATAAAGTCAGTTGTTGTCAAGATCTCGAGGTGTTCCATTAATTTATAACATGGTGGCAGCGGTTTTGCGATAAATTGCTATTTTACGTTGTTAAACTTCAATAACATTGACAATTGCGAGCATTGGCCGCATTGTATAACGTATGATATTGATTTTTGCTGAAAATCACAAGGTTTACAGTGTTCTACGATGGAACACGCGCGGCCGCCATCAGAATTAAACTTGGACGGCGCTGGTGGGCCTGTTGGCCGCGCTGATGCTTGGAAAAAGTGGAGACAACAATTCCTCCTGTTTGTTAAGGCATCAGGAGTACACACGGAACCATCGAGTGTCCAAGCTAGTTTATTAGTAAATCTTATTGGTTCGGAAGGATTTGACGTGTATCAGACATTTACTTTCGAGAAAGAAGATGAACGTGATGACGTAACTGAGCTATTGAAAAAATTCGATACCTATTTTGGAGCAAAATCGAACGTTACTCTCACCCGGTACAAGTTTTTTACCCGAAATCAAGAAGATTGTGAATCTATCCAACAATACGTCACGGCATTGCGTCTATTGAGCAAAGCGTGCGAGTTTTCGTCATTAGAAGATGATCTGATCAAAGATCGTATTGTGTGCGGCATTCGTCAAGGTGCAGTCAGAGATAGACTGCTCAGATGCGAAGATCTAGATCTGGACAAGGCGATGAAGATCTGTCTCGCTATGGAGGCCTCGCAGGAGAGCGAGCTCCAAATGTCGAGTGCTGGCGTTAGCGGCGAGGGCACAGCGCATGTCAACAGTGTAGGATTCAGGGGACGCGGCCGAGGGGCAGGTTGCCCCAGGCGCCCCTGGGGTCCACAGGAGCCACCGCGGGCGCAGAGTAAAAGCGCGGCGGGACGCTCTGGCGGCGCTGGGCGTAGGCGCGGGCACGCCTTCGGCACGCCCCAAGAACAGCGCGTGCAGGTGGCGCCGCCGGCTCCGTGCGCGGCCTGCGGAGGCCTAGGGTGCGCGAGCGGTGACGTGTGTGCGGCGCGGTGGATCATCTGCTATTCGTGCGGTAATCAAGGGCATTTCGCGCGCAATTGTAAGTTGAATTATTTCAATCGTAATAGTGGCCGTAATCGAGTTGATCGGATGTATGAAGTTGAGTGCGATGATGATGATATTGATCATAGTGAGTCGAAAGATGATATGTTTTTTATCTCGACCATCGGGGTCGGCAGCGACAGTAGTGGTTCCGACAACTGGTTCCAGGAACTCTTGTGCACAAACGGCGGCGGCGTTGAAATCTTTAAATTGGACACAGGAGCCGATTTCAATGTATTATCTTATCGCAGATTTCGTGAGCTAGGTCTTGATGAATCGCTTATTATTAAAAAGAAGATACCTTTGATGTCATTTACGCATGATATGATTCCAATTGTTGGCACTTGTATATTACCATGGACGTATAAAAATGTTATTTACAAATTAAAATTCGCTATCGCGGACATGGAATGCAGTAGTGTACTGGGACAGAGATCATGCGAGTTTTTAGGTCTTGTGAAACGTATTAGGTCGATTGAACTGTCGAGTTACGAAGATTTATTCAAAGGTCTAGGATGCTTACCGGGTAAGTATCACATAGTGATTGATAAACAGGTGCCACCTGTCATTTGTGCATCAAGAAAATTTCCTCACGGTCTACGCGACCGTTTACACGAGGAATTAGGTAAAATGGAACAGCTGGGTGTGATTCGAAAGGTAACGCATCCCACACGATGGGTTCACCCGCTTGTATTGGTGGCTAAAAAGAATAATGGGATTCGTATATGCTTAGACCCGCGCGAATTGAACAAAGCTGTACAGTGAGCACATTTTCAGCTTCCGACAGTTTCGGAGTTAGCATCGCGTTTACACGGCGCAAGGTATTTCTCTGTTTTAGACGCGAACTCCGGGTTTTGGATGGTGGCACTAGATGATGAGAGTGCTGATCTGTGCACTTTCAATACACCATTTGGAAGGTACCAATTTTTACGCCTTCCCTTTGGGATTAATTGCGCTTCAGAAGTGTTTCATGGGAAACTTCGTCAACTTCTGGAAGGTCTTGAGGGAGTAGAGAGTTATATCGATGATGTTATCGTGTGGGGCGAAACAAAACAAATTCACGACCGGCGACTTCAAGCTTTATTAGAGAGGTCTCGTCATATTAACGTGAAGTTTAATAAAGAAAAATGTAAACTTTGCGTTCAAGAGGTCAAATTCTTGGGGCACGTGTTCGATGCGAACGGTATTAGGCCGGATTATGATAAAATTAAAGCTATCAAAGAGTTAAAACCACCAAAAGATAAAAAGGAACTGGAGCGATTTTTAGGTGCGGTTAATTATTTATCAAAATTTATACCACACTATTCAGAAATAGCTATTCCATTAACAAACTTGTTAAAAAAGAATAATGAATGGCGTTGGTGCGACAGTGAGCGCGCCGCTTTTGACAAGTTGAAAGAAGCTGTGTCGGATGCGGGCATACTGGCGCTATACGATCCCGCCCAGCCTGTCGTGCTGTCGGTGGACGCGTCGCGCGACGCGCTTGGCGCCGTGCTGCTGCAGGGCGGCCGCCCTGTGGAGTACGCCTCGCGCACGCTAACAGACGCGCAGAGAAGGTACGCGCAGATCGAAAAGGAGTTGTTAGCTATCGTATTTGCGTGCGAGCGTTTTCACCAGTACGTGTATGGTCAAAGAGGGGTCGTCGTGGAATCGGACCATAAACCCCTAGAAAGTATTTTTAAAAAGCCTTTGATGTCTGTCTCAGCGCGCTTACAGCGAATGTTACTTAGAATCCAGGGCTATGATTTGATTGTGACGTACGTACCTGGTAAATACATGTATATTGCCGATATGTTGTCTCGAGCGCCACTTCCCGAGTTGTATAGTGAAGAGGTCCATACCAATGTTATTTATCAAGTTCGGATGATTGTAGAAAACATACCGATTTCGAATGATAAACTTAGTCTTATAAAGAAAGAATCTAAATGTGATAAAGAAATCCAAATGCTTATGCGGTACATAAATGATGGTTGGCCAGATCATAAATACAATGTAAACAAAGACATACAATTTTACTGGTCGATCAAGGATGATTTGTTTGTTGTTAACGATGTGATTTTTAGAGACAACCTAGTGTTAATTCCGAGTCAATTGAGAGAAAAAATGCTAAGAATAGTGCATGAAGGCCATCTAGGCATAGATAGGTGCAAGCGGCGCGCAAGACAGGTTATGTTTTGGCCGGGTATGTCTCGTGATATTGAAATGTTTGTAAAGCGATGTCACACATGCCAGGAGCACTCAAACGCGCCCTCTAAAGAACCTATGATTCCTATTGAAATACCTGACCTTCCGTGGCACAAAGTAGGCTCAGATATATTTGAATATAGAAGAAAATATTATCTTATTTTGGTCGACTATTATTCTAACTTTACAGAAGTTTGTAAGTTAAATAATATAACATCTAATGAAGTAATACAAAAGATGAAGGAAATTTTTTCACGACATGGCATTCCGAGCTTACTGATAAGTGATAACGGCACTCAGTACTCGAGCCGGGAATTCAAAAGTTTTGCTAATGTGTGGGATTTTGATCACGTGACATCTTCACCTAATTATGCACAGGCTAACGGTAAAAGCGAGCGCGCGGTTCAAACTGTTAAAAAATTATTGAAGAAATCAATAGAAAGTAATGGTGACTTTTATCTTGCACTTTTAAATTTCCGAAATACGCCCAGGGATGGTTTGAGTTCTCCAGCACAACTCTTGATGGGTCGAAGGCTTCGTTGCCAGCTACCTGTTCATCCCAACATTCTCAAACCTAAACCTATCGACCCATCTGAATATCAGGCGATGTTGAATGATCAACATTGTGCAAAAATGTATTACGATAAACATTGTAAAACTCTGCCTGCGCTAAATAAGGGTGACACCGTTATTTGTCTCGAGGGGAAGTTCCGACATAGAGCAAAAGTTGTGAGTCATGCTTGTACTCCTCGTTCATATGTTGTGCAGACAAAGGCTGGTGGCAGGTACAGACGCAATCGTCGTCATCTAATTAAATGCAAATCGGAATTACCTAAAACCAGTGTGTTTGATACAATCGATGAAGAGGCTTTCAGTGATGCACGTGCAGATGAAGGTACAAGTGAGGAGAGTGAGCTTCTACCTATTTCGACATCTGGACCGCTCACTCGTAGGGCTAAGAAACTTGCTGAGCAAAAGATTGCACAGCAAAGATCTAAGTAGGTACCTACTACTAAGGTAGTACATAGCTGCTTGTGACAACTTGTGACTGCAAAATCCTGTTTCAAAGGTATTTTTCTATATTTTTCAGTCAAATTTTTATTTTTTTAAATTTTTTCTTTCTTTCTTAAACTTACATATTAAAATGTACATTATCCTCTACAACGTTTTATATAAATTTGAGAAAGTTAAGTTTGTGTTTCTTTTATTTTAACTTATAAGTACCTACTTAATTGTTTTTTTTTTTTGTTTGTATGGAAGGATAAGAGAAATAATTTATTTTGAACTTCTAATGTCAACTTACCTAAATAAATTAGTAAGCCTAATTTATGTACTTAAATAATTAAGTTATGTAATTTTTATAGATGAACTTTTATTTTATTATTAAATTTTATTATTTAGTTGTAGGGGAAGATGTTGTAGTATATCTGTGGTTACTGTCATGTAGTTTGTGTCTATGAATAAAGTCAGTTGTTGTCAAGATCTCGAGGTGTTCCATTAATTTATAACATTTAAGTAATGTTCGCATGCTAAACATAACATAGCATACAGATAAATGAGACTTGTTATTCATTCTGAAATGACTTCATTTACATTCACAGAACTGGTCCTAGATCGATTCTTGTGGGACATACGGATAAATGTTTTTATTGATATGATATTGAGTTTTTCATCTTAATCAGAAACGTTCAATAATCTTTAAATTTGGGTTTCAACCAGTTTTCTCAAAAGCATTTAAAAACAGGAGTATGTCAATCAGTCGTGTCATGTCCAATTGAAAGTCTTACTGCACGAGTTGGATATCCTTCCTGCCTTTAATTTGAACTCTTAACAATGCCTGGAATCAAGGTCATACGTCCAAGGATCACTGAATACATAGAGGTCACTACACCATTCCTCGCGTGCACCGTAATGATAGTTTCCCTCAGTTGAATCTTGCGATGGACCATACAATTGCTTACGAAAATTATAGATTGTTCATATTACAAGCTTCTGCCAACGGTTTCGCCCGTGTGAAAAGTGTTTTACCATCCCAAAGGAACATTAAACCGGGATAAAAATAAGCCTATGTGCTATTCCAGACTATAATCTATATCGGTGCCGAGTGTCTGAAATTTCATCGAGACCCGTTCAGCTGTTCTGCTGTGATAAGGTAACAAACATCCATCCATCCAAAATTTTGCATTTATAATATTATATATGTTAGATAATCGAGGAACTTGAGTGTGATAGATTCACAGCGAAATGATGTGCTGAACACGATTGAAGGCTCATTAAATTTAAAAAAAAAAACAAAAATTTTCGAATAATTTGATGCTTTACAGTATGTAAAGCAGGTAGTAAACCTGAAAGTACCCGATATTTTTTTCAAATATTGGATGCTCAAATAATTTTGGTTTTTACTGTATCTCCAATTTTAATATGGACTTTATACAGCATCTATCTTTATACAATTAAACAACTGTAACAAATTAACAATACTTGTAAGAATGAAACTCATAAAATATGCGAATGTTATATACCAGGCCCCTCAGAAAGTATTGCGAAAAAAAGTTTTTATATATGGGAGACTGGCCAGTTATAATGTTTTTCGAAAATATGATTATTTATAAGTAAAAATAAGTAAGTTCCAATTTCAAAATTTCCCTCCACATTTTTTGCGAGTTAATTCAAAGTATTGTGTCTCACTGAAATATGGATCTGCGCCGGGAACATTTTAGAGCTATGATTTTATACGATTTCAAGTGTCGCCTGAAACCGGATGAATCGTACGATAGACTTCAAATGGCATTCATGGATGAAGGCCCTTCCAAGGCAACCGTGTATCGTTGGTATAACGAATTCAAGCGCGGTCGACCAACTTTGGGGGATGACGAAAGAAGCGGTCGCCCTTTGACGGCTGTTACCGAAGAAAACGTGCTAGCAGTGAAAAATTTAATCCAAGACAATAGGCGAATTACATATCAGGAGATTCAACACATATTGAAGATTGGATCGGGAAGCGTTCACGAGATTCTACACAGCCATCTTCGCGTGAGGAGGATAGTATCACGCTGGGTGCCGCACAACCTCACCGATGCTCAGAAGCAGGCCCGGGTGGAATGGTGCCGTGATATGCTTAACAAATTTGAAGCAGGCTCGTCTCGGCGTGTTTACGACATCGTTACAGGTGATGAGTCCTGGATTTATCAATACGACCCAGAAACCAAGCGCCAGTCGACTGTTTGGGTGTTTCAAAATGAGCCAACGCCTACCAAAGTGAAGCGATCTAGAAGCGGGGGTAAGATTTTGATCGCTAGCTTTTTTAATTTGACTGGCCACTTGGTATCAATTCCCTTACGGGATCAAAGAAGCATTAATGCCGAATGGTATACTACCAAATGTTTGCCAGAAGTTTTCTCTGTTATAAGCAACAAGCGACCAAACACAGGGCTCCGCGGGCTACTGCTCCACCACGACAATGCAGCTGCGCACACCGCACTCAAAACGAGGGACTTCCTGGACAGCACGCCAGTCAAACTCCTGGGTCACCCTCCTTACAGCCCTGATCTAGCACCGTGTGACTTCTTTTTATTCCCAAAAATAAAAAATCAGCTCAAAGGGATACAATTTTCGTCGCCGGAAGATGCGCTGGCTGCGTTCGAGCAGGCTGTAAACGAGGTGTCTGCGGCGGACTGGAAAAAGTGTTTTGAAAACTGGTTTAGGCGCATGAATCTTTGTATAGAGGCTGGTGGAAAGTACTTTGAAAAGATTTAATAAAAATATATGTACGTATAGAACAATTTTTTTTAGTTTCGCAAAACTTTCTGAGTGTCCCACGTATTTTATTTCACTATCAGTTTTCAAATCCAAATCGATTAATCTAGTATTGTTGCGCTGAAGGACCTGAAAAATATACAGTTGAAAATAAATCCACAAATCGAATAAGATAATTATGTTTCTCCTTTATCTACACATTTCATCATCATCATCATCAGCCTATTAATGTTCCCACTGCTGGGACACAGGCCTCCTCTCTGTGAGAGGGAATGGGCCGTAATCCACCACGCGGGCCCAGTGCGGGTTGGTATCTACACATTTACGGAGACATTAATTTATCTATTCATTTAATAAACGTACACTGACTTTAATGCCTTTGACATTATCTACCAGTCAGCCTGTAGGTGATGCAGATACAAATAGTGGTAGATGCAAAAACAATATTTAAATGTATTTAAATTTAATAAATACAATATCCATAATTATACAATAAACACCCAAACAAATAAACTAAATAAAGGAATATACCTAAACAATAAATTTAAATAAATAATAAATTAAATATTTGTTGGAAAAGAAAATTGAAAAAAAAAATTGCTGTGACGACACTACTGCCAGCGTCTTACGAATGAGTTCGCGAACTTTGACTTTGAAGGTTAATCGGTTGGTTGCAATCCTAATTAATTAGCGGAGAACATTCCACAGAGAAATAGACTGAACGAAGAAACAACAGTGAATGAAGACAGTATGGTAAGTAGGACATTAAAGAAGGGGGTTAGTTGATGATCATAGATTTTTATTGTGGCTGTCGCAGATGGATTGAAAGTGAAGGGCTTTACTTAGTTTAGTTACTGTTAATATTTCAACTAACGTCATTGTAATAGATTAAATCCAGATCTAAGCTTCGGGTTTACTACAGCTATAACCAAAGAGAAACCTTCATTTTATTCTCACTATACCTAATTTAGTGCTTCAAGTTTTCCGTGAAGCAAGCCGCAACAAGCGAGCCCCTCTCACAACCAGCGTCTCCATCGCTTACAGGTGTATCTTGAACTGAAATAGAAAAATATATGAACCTCTCGTTTTGGAAACCGAATTGAATGCCCGAAAAGTATCAGATAAATAAATACAAAGTGATACCTGTTGCGCATATTTTCGTTGTGTCTTCAAACTTAGCTAATTTTTTATCATCGAACGAAAACTTTTTAAGTCCGGCCAAGCCAGCGTTCAGATCGTATTGACCTTTTTCATTGAGCTGTAATAAAAAATACCTACAATTATTTTCGGCAAACAAAAATTCATTTTACATTCTTCCCTGATAATTGTTTATTGAACATAAAGCAAATCTATAAATGAAGAAAATTAGGGCACAAAAGGATACAATTAAGTGGTTGCGCAGTAAAAATTCTGGAAGTCCTTCATAAAACAGTTGAAGAAAACGTAGTAGTACTTACAACACCAAGTTTTTTGAAGAAACAACCCCAGAAACAAGGATTAACCTTCGTCACGTCACCTGTATCCATTTTGGCATCCAAATCAGCCTTTGAAATTCCTGTCTCTTTTGCGCACTCTTGTTCCACGAGCTTGAAATCCTCACGACAAGAAGATTCAGCCTTTTATAGGAAAATATAAGGACCATCAATAGTAAATGTACTTAAATAAAAAGTTATACTGCTTTGTTAGTAGAGTACTTTGTTAGCTATACTTACGGAAATGTTGCTTATGGTCACCACCACAGTAAATAACACAAGACATGTAAACTTGGACATATTGTTTTACTTTTTAGTTTCACACACTTACTCCCTCGAAGTTCAGCTGAATGTGCTCTAAAAAACCAACTTGTCTGTTTTTATATGCCTAAGTAAGTACTCAAAACTAAAATAATTGGATGCTACGTCATAACAAAATAATCTCACTAAACGTCGCGCGGTGCTCAATTTACTTGCATTTTGTAAATTCTGTCAATTTTTTTTTGGAAATTTGCTTCCGGAAATCAATTATATTGTTGGATTTTGAGTTTTGTAATTTTAAGTGTACCTAACCTACAAAAGATTAAATTTATTTATGTAAGTATTGGCATTATCAATTGTATTATAGTTTTTTATCTAACTACATACTTATTATAATCTAGCTATAAATCTAGTTAAATGGGAATCACTTTTGAACCACAGAGTACATTTTAATGAACCTTGGTCCGTAATATATTTTATAATGCATGTCCTCAAAAAGAGCGGTTTTCCAAGCAGCCAAACTGTGCGGAAAGTGTCACTTTTTTTCACTAGTGCTTTTTACTTTCCTGTATTTTTTTTATTTTTAACTCCAACGTCAGCCCGACGCATAGACACTCCAGTAAATCTTCTAAGATTAGTTGAAAACCGTACCCAATGAATCAAGATCGATGATTACTTCAGTGATGAAGAAACTCTCAAAGTCAAAGTGTTTATTTCAAGTAGGCCATTATGTGGCTCTTTTGAACGTTAAAATTTACAAGTAATAAAAATTGATTCTACTGTGCATTCGGAAAAGTAGCTTGTTATGGAGAAGAACGCACAAGAAACTCCTTGTCTTACGGAGTGCCCCAGGGTAGCATTTTGGGTCCTATTTTGTTTCAAATATATGCAATTGACTTATGCAGAATGTCTCTCCGCAACTCGAGGATATTTGTGTATACCGATGACACCGTGGTTATAGTTGACGTTGAAAACCTAAGCAGGTTTTAACCTCTTAGGTTCCCCTAACCCTCAACTGTAACAAGACATCATATATTCAATTCGCTATCCGTCAGAGCACTGCACCAGACGCATAATAGCGCACACTTGCTCATAACTGACATCCTCATGCTGGTGTCCAACACTCACGCGTACCGATCACGTCAAATACCTTGGTGTTCAAATAGATGGTTACGCTGGAATAAATACATTGATGCCCTTACCTCGAGAACGCTTTCAAATCTCTTAGAGTTTCTGCAAACCCTGATACTCTAAAAATGGTGTTATATGCCCTATGTCAGTCCGTTCTG
Source organism: Orthosia gothica (assembly GCA_949775005.1). Taxonomy (NCBI): domain Eukaryota; kingdom Metazoa; phylum Arthropoda; class Insecta; order Lepidoptera; family Noctuidae; genus Orthosia; species Orthosia gothica. The sequence continues at coordinate 13,722,609 of OX459044.1, forward strand.
GGGTACTGCATCACTGTATGGGACGGTGCAGCTAAAACTAATTTTCTTAGAGTGGAGAGAGCCCAGAAAGCAATACTGAAAGTGATGCTACGAAAAACTTATCGCTATCCAACAACTCAACTATACTCAGATTGTAAGGTGCTGACAGTTTGTCAGCTCTTCGTTTTGCAATCCGTTCCTCATAAGACACTCCAGCGTCCCACCGTCTGATCCCAACTGACAAACGAACTAATATTCCCCCAGGTACACGACACAAAACCGCCTTTGCCAGACACCAATACTTCACAATAAGTACACTAATCTATAAATAAAGAACTAAATATACGAGTATATTTAGTTCTTTATGAATTTTCTTATTATAATAAATTTAAATTAAAAGCTAAGGTGATGGAATGGCTACTTCAACAGGACTAGGCACAAACTGAATTACTACTCATATACATTGCCTAATATTGCATTATTTTAGCATTTTATTACTTCACATAATAACACCTCACACTCACTACTCTCAAACAAAACTCACCACACATACATCATAAGCACATCCCCACACACATTCACCTATTCACTATTACGTAGGTATGTAATTGTTATCGATATTATTTTTCTTGTGTCTTAGAATATAATAATAATATGAATAAAAGTAAATCTGACTGTTATCACGAACAATAGGTTGGCACAGTCCGCAGTTATATAAACCCTATTAATAAGTAACCTCAAAGCTGAACACTGTCTAAAATACAGGTTATACTAGTTTGAGAGGCAGGGCTCACAATAATCTGTATACAAACTTCTGCGGCGTAGTTAGAATCTTGTTAATCAGTGTATACTAATCTATGTTTCTTTGTGACAATAAACTATTTATTATTATGGTGGACATCCCACCCATAGGCATAAAGCGTTTTGCGAATACTTTCTTTGTGCGCACAGGCGCACAGCTAATGAGTGGAATTCCATAGCTACAACCTTGGGGTTTTTAAGTCAAGAGTGAATAGGCTACTTCTAGGCAAGCATGCTTCACCGTAGGCCACATCATCGCTTTCCGTCAGGCGAGGTAGTGGTCAACCGCGAGCCTATAGATAATTAAAAAAAAAACTGCTCCAAAACGACTAGAAGAAAGAGAATTCGTTCATAACTAACAACATATATAAATCAAATAATATTTTGCAAACAAAACTGTTCAAAAGGAGGTTCAATATTTATATTTTGGCATCGAGCGGGCGCACGGCCAGTACTGCGTTATAATTGGGACGAATATTTATAATGGTCATCCGTTTGCATGAATTCAAAATAGCATGGCTTAAATAATATTCCTATTACAAGGCCAGCGCACTTGGTACATCCATGTCAGTTCTTAAAAGAGCAAAAAATAAGACTGAAAATACAAAATTCTTAGGTATCTGGATCGATAAAACGATGAACTGGAAAATACATATTGAGAATGTTTGCAAAAAACTTAGTCAGTGTTCATATGCCCTTTATAACTTAAGGAAAATTTCAAATCAGTCAACTCTATTAATGGCGTACCACGGATATGTATTATCTTCTTTGCGATATGGAGTTATATTTTGGGGGAACTCGCCCGACAGAGAAATGGCGTTCAAAGCACAGAAAAATGCTTAAGGGCAATATGTGGCATTCAAAGCACAGACAGCTGTAAGCCACATTTCCAAAAGCTCCAGCTAATTACACTTCCCTGTCTCTACATATACGAAGTAGCAAACTATGTTAAGACAAATATACACCTATACAATCACCCAAAAAGTTTACGTCACAAACATAAAATATGCACAACACCACATAAAAAAGCAATTTTTTTTTATTTGGCACCCAAAATCTAAAATAAGCTACCTGAACACATAACAGAAATTGAAAATATGGATAAATTTAAAAAAATACTACATAAATTTTTAGTTGCGAAGTGTTACTATCATATTAATGACTATTTAAATGAAAAATGTTAAACCTACTACATCCGATTTATTATGTTAGGAAAAAATCAATGCTAGTCTTATGAATTATCAATTTATTAATTTTAATTTGATTTGTATTAGTTTTAAATCTGTCTGTAATGTATTATTTTGAGCAGGTATTTTGATTGGTATTCAATTGTTTCGAATTCAATTTATATTTGTATGTAATTTAATTTTCTATTGATTTATTTTTATTATTCAGACATTTAAATATTATTATAATTATTACATAAGGCTGACATATTTAATTTAATTTTATCTTGTACCTACTTACTGTTCATTATTTGCATACCCATGTGATGGTTAAACATGGAGAACTTTATTACTTATAACAAAAAACATCAATGTATATTTGTACCCATGTTTGCAAATAAATAAATGATGATTTATGAAATGCTTTTAATGAAATTGCTTTTTTTACTATTTGTCAGTAGGTACTTGAAAGGTGGCTTAAAGTCATCTTTCAAAAACTATGTTTGACTGGCTTTCAGTATACCGATGCCAACAAAAAAATAATAGGATGACTGTATAACAGTTTTCTGACTGTATATAATGACGATCATGACCTGCAGAGTGTTGTTTGTCACGCAGACTCTGTATACAAGCGTTTATTTTGAGACTAACACCGAGTTTGTTTTTTAGAGCTCTTTAGGCTTATTTTAATAAGCCTAAGATTTAAGAATCAAACTATGTATGATGCTCCGCAAAAAACCTAATTACCAAAATCGGATTTAAGTAATTAACAAATTATAATTTCTCAAAAATGGTATGTAATGTTGCCATAACATCTGTAAAAAGTATCCAGTAAGTGAACTCTACCGGAGACTTATTCACAACTGTCCAGTAAGAAGAGCGAGATTTTAAATTTGGAATCTCCTACTGTCCAGTAAGTAAGTATGTAAATTACTTACTGGACAGTATGTCATCCTACTTAGAAAAAAAAACATAGTACCAGACACAGATTAGAGTTTAGCCATTATAACATAGTTATAGGAGGGAGGCTCCTAATATTTATCTATCTCTCTTTTTGGTATGACATTTTATGAGATAGATATATTTTTGGAGCCATAAATAGCCATTTTATAGTATGTGACACTTAACGCGACGCAGAAAAAGTATGCACGTTGCGTTTTGTACTTAGTAATGTTATTTATTTATTTATTTATTATAAGGTACACCAACAGCATCACATACAAAACAGGTTTGTAGTAAACAAAGAAAAAATAAAGGCTGGTATGTGTGCCTATTACAGGTATACGCAGCTTACACCATATGGTCAGAAACACTAAATTATTTAAAGAAAAAACAAAATATCAAATATTATTCTAAACTTAAAAAACATCTTAAAAATAAAACATGCAAAATGAAAAACACAGCATAAAAAAAGAAAAAGAAGTAGGATAAATATATTCGTAATTAGCCTAAGTTGGAATATTTGCGCACTCCCGTACCTCCGAGACTGCTCTTCTAAACTTGATCAGTGAAATACCGTGTAAATCGGTATCTGGAGTTGTACAAAAACTATTATAGCTTCTACACATGCGGAGAAGTGGAGCGTTGAGGCCTAGGTTGGTTTTGCGGAATGGAATATGTAGTAATTTTGTGATGGGATGTCTGGGTAGTTTTGAAGGGACTGAATATTGGATACATTCTACTAAATCACTGCACTTAATATACCCGTTTGCTATTTTGTAAAGGAAAATTTGATCACGCGTACGGCGACGGTCACGCAGTGTCTTTATTTTGAAAAAGTGTAGGCGCTGTACATACGGACAGCGATGACTGATTCCCCTAGATATAAATGCAAGATGTTTAGTAAAAGCTCTTTGAATTTTTTCAAGTCTTTGCGAATGAACAGCGTAAAGTGGGTTCCAGGCGACACTGGCGTATTCCAACCGACTTCGCACTAGGGTGTTAAATAAAACTATTTTGGTCTTTGGTTGTTGGAAGCCTCTTGTGTTGCGTTTAACAAAACCCAGCATCTGCGCAGACTTCTTTACGACGTCGTTGATGTGTGGCTTGAAGGTGAGCCTATCATCCACCAGAACCCCTAGATCCCGGATTTCTCCAACCTTTGCCAACGAGGTGTCGCATAGTGTGTAGGTAGTTGGGAATGATGACTTTTTTCTAGAGAAGCGGATGTGAAAGCATTTTTGGGGGTTTAAGGTCATATTGTTGGTTTTGCACCAATTTTCGACGTTTGTTAAATCGCTTTGAATAAGTCTGATGTCTTCAGGCCCAGTGATTTTTTTGTAAATCTTTAAGTCATCTGCAAACAACATTGTTTGACAGTGCCTGATATGATTTGTTATGTCATCAACAAATAGTAGAAACAAAACTGGGCCAAGGTGGGAACCTTGTGGAACACCGGAGCGTGCGTGAAATTCGTAAGAAACATAGCCATTGACAGCAACGAACTGTGAGCGATTTACAAGATAGGATGCAAACCATCTCAACAAAGATCCGTGGACACCACTGACCTCAAGTTTTGCAATCATGAGTGGATGACTCACCTTATCGAACGCGCTGCTGAAATCTGTATATATTGCGTCGACTTCGTGTCCGCAATCGAGCGCTTCAGATATGTCGGATAAATATCTGACTAAATTAGTCTCTGTGGAACGTCCAATTCGGAATCCATGTTGGCTATTGGAAAGCTTAGTGTCCAAGTAGTTGGTAATGATGGGACAAACGAGACACTCAAAAAGCTTTGAAAAACATGATAGGATGGAAATAGGCCTGTAGTTTTTAATATTGCTGGAGTCGCCTTTTTTGTGTACCGGCACGATCCGAGCCTTCTTCCATTCTTCTGGAAATACTCCCGACTCTAAAGATCGATTAAATATTAGACACAGTGGCTCTGCAAGTGCTTTCCCACACGATTTAACAAAAACTGGTGGAATACAATCGGGACCAGCACCCTTGGATGTATCAAGTTTCTTTATCTTCGCTAGAACTTCTTGTGGAGAATTTTTTATGTTACTAAGCACTCCGGATGATTCTTGGATGTTTGTTTTGGTACTGCCATTTGGGTCGGTGAAAATTGAAGAAAAATGAGAAGCAAAAAGATTTGCAATGTCATTACCAGTATTAGCTACTACATCGTCCATGTGCATTCTGGCTGGAATCACTGATTTACTGTTTCGTTTGTTTTTAATGTAACGCCAGAATAATTTGGGATTTTTTGTTATTTCGTTCTCAATGTGTTGTTTATAGTCGCTATAGTTTTGGTTGATCATTGTATGACAACGGCTTCTTAGTAAATCGTAGGTTAACTTGTCTCGAGGATTATTGTATTTTCGAAATTTACTACGGTACTTTTCTTTTTCGGATAGTGCTTTTATGAGAGCTTTACTAAACCAGGAAGGATATTTTGAGTTTTTACAATTATGTTGGGGTATGTGCTTATCGATCAACACTTTTAGTTTTGTGTAGAATACAGAAACTAGATTGTTAATATCATTAGAGAGTGAAAATTCTCGATCCCAGTCAATAGCTTGCAGGTCAGACATAATTTTTACATAGTCACATTTGTAGAAGTTTGGGCGAATGTTGTTATTTGAACGCAAACATTTGATATTAACATGTGATATGGAAATTCTTAGGGCAGGGTGTTTAGGATCAAGTCTAGTAAGAAGGTCGGAGGTATGGGTAACATAAAGATTGCGCATATTACTTAGAACTAAATCAAGTGTTCTTTTATCAATGTTACAAACGCAGTTAAATTGAAAAAGACTGTTAATTGATAGAAAATCAATAAACGCATCTCCTAAAGTATTATTATAGTTATTAGGACTAGTATATGTTTGTCCATCTAAAGGTGACCAATTAATGAATCCGAGATTGAAATCGCCGAGGATAAGAACTTCTTCAATATTGTTGACAGTGTTACTTACAGTATTTAGGAAAATTGATAAAGACTCTGCTTTTACAGGAGGAGGTAAATATGCGACACAAATGGCTATGTTTTTTACAATGTTATTAAATTTTAATTTAACAGTCACCCAGAGGTCTTCATTGTCACTTTCCCAATTGTGGACTCTGGCTGAAGGAACATCCCGAGAAATAGCTAGGAGAACACCGCCGCCGTCTTTTTTTGCAGTATTATGGCATATTCTATCGCGACGGTAAACAGTATACCTAGAATCAAACAACTCGCTATTTAGGATGTTTGAATTCAGCAAAGTCTCAGTAAAAGCTATTATTTTGTAATCGTTGAGCAAAGTGTTTTGGTACAGTTCGTTTGTTTTCGTTCTTAAGCCTCTTACATTTTGATAGTAAATATCAAGCATTGTGGATATAATTTTAACCAAAAACATTGTCTGAGTACGGGTTGGAATGATAAACTAAAGTAATGAGCTATTCTTTGGTTTTGAGTAAAGCTAAGCTTTCCAGGTTGCGAATAAGAATCGCAGCGTGGGTAACGTCTTTACGCACAAACACTCGTCCATTTCGAACCCACACAAACTTGTAGCCCAACTCCTTGGCTGACTGCCTTGTGGCAGCATGCAGCTGTTTGTTAGCTGGACACAAATGCTCCGACACGTACACTGGCGTTTGATCTCCTCCTATTCCCAAATGTTTAGAGTTGAGCTTTTCTTGAGGTTGTTTTTTTTTATTGTTTATGTTGTAGAAGTATAGTGTGGGATTTTATGTTCGTATTTAGTAATTTCAGTTTATAAATCATGTTGGATTAAAACTTTCCATTCTAAAATTAACATGGAGTTTTAAAAACAATCATTTACATTTTTTACTTAAACATACATGTAATGTAATAAAATAACTTAATTCAAAAAATAAACAAACCCGACTGCTTCAAAAGCGAACTAAAAAGTCTTAAACAAGGAAAAAATCATGCTGTGCAGTCGGAGGATACATATTCGCGGGCTGGCTGACCAAAATCTGGTGTATCCTCCGACTGCACAGCATGATTTTTTCCTTGTTTAAGACTTTTTAGTTCGCTTTTGAAGCAGTCGGGTTTTTTTGATTTTTTGAATTAAGTTTTTTTATTTATTGTTTTCAAATTCGATACATTTAAACATATAAGTGTTATATATTTTTGAAATCACCTCTTAAAACCCTTTATTTTGATACCCCACACGATGGGTTTGGAAGAAAAAAAAAATTTGGGCCCCCACAATTTGGCACCCAAAATCCGCCATTTTTCTATTGTCCAATTTTAATGTAGGGTACACTCCCAGGGTTAAAACGAATCGATTGACGTATGTATCATCAAAATCGGCCAACGCGTTTGGTCTCTGGAACGCCATATAGGAACAAACATACATATATACATACTTACATACATACATACTTACATACATACTTACATACATACATACTTACATACATACTTACATACATACATACATAGACTGTTAAACACATTACCCTCCTTCGGCAGTCGGGTAAAAAGAGAACAAGGTTCAAAACTAAACGCAAACTTTTTAGTAAAAAAAAAACAACGACTGGCGGGATTTCACATTCAATTGCTCTCGCCTAATACAAGCAATTCCTTGCTTAAAAGGTGATCCAATAATATGTATCGAAATGCCCTTTGTAATTGAAATAAACATAAACATAAGTGTGACAATTGTGTTTTAATTTACCGCGTGAACATAGATAATCCCAAAAAATTTGTTCATGCGAATCTGACTCGGAAATAGATGGCACTCCTCCTGATTTAAAAGCTGAGGCCGAATTATCAAAAAACAATTTACTTCACTAACGTTCAGCCTGTGGTGCCCAAGAAGGGCAGTCGGGCTGACCCGGCCAACTACAGACCCATATCAATAACGTCCATCCTCTGCAAGAGTATGGAACGAGTGCTCAACTCTAAGCTCCTGGCATACCTAGAAGCTAACGACATCCTCAGTGACCACCAATATGTCTGCCGCCAAAATCGGAAAACTGGGGATCTTCTAGCGTATGCCATTCACATCTGGAGTGAGGCCATCGAGAAGCACGGGGAAGCGCTTGCCGTCTCCCTCGATATCTTGAAGGCTTTTGACAGCGTTTGGCATGAAAGTTATTGGTAAGCTGCCTTCATTCGGCCTGCCCAGTGGTCTGTGCGATTGGATTGCAGACTTCCTCAGGGACCGGTCCATTCAAGTGGTTATTGATGGTCGCACTTCTGACCTACTGGGTATTAATGCCGGGGTCCCTCAGAGGTCGGTACTCTCAGCAACATTGTTCTTGCTGCACATAAATGATCTGCTAAAACCCAGCACCTTTGGGTATGTAGACGACAGCACTGTTGCTGAGAGATAGGTGTCCGACGCGCGTGCTACTGGATCTTAGATCCGGTCTCTTCGGGAGGTCATGGTTGGGCGCTTGAATCTGTCCTTGAAGGCAGTCTCCGAATGGGGCGATGCGAATCTGGTCAGGTTTAATGCTGCTAAGACCCGGGTTTGTGTCTTTTTCTCGCTAAAAGGAGCCAATTCCACTCGGCTCATTCTTTCCGATGTGTGACCGTGCCGATAACAGACCATCTTGAAGTTCTTGGCAATACGTTGACATCGACGCTCAATTTTGGTCCGTTCATCGAGGCAAAAGCTCAGCTGGCTGCCAAAAAAATTGGATCCTCACAAAGGTGAGACGGTACTTCACGCCAGAACAGTTGCTCAACTTGTATAAAGCGCAAGTTCGATCATGCATGGAGTAGGGTCAGATGTCCAACAATGAAACAGTGGTACACAATAAAACACTGTCATATTTCTAACATGGTGCGTTGCCAGATTGCGCATTATATCGCTAAAGGACGCTCTCGAGAACCCCCCGCCATACCCCAGTTTGCGTCGGTGCCACGTGGGACAAGACGTGTCTGTGGAGCATTTTTAAGTTTTTCACAAAAGTTTCAGTATTTTCAGCATTCTGTAAATTTTTTCATTAAATTATGGTTGGAAATTTCATATTTTTTATTATTACTCAGCATTAAATATATTTCATAGATTAAGTGGAATAGATAATAATGTTAAAAGAGTTACAATTTAGTTTTATTTTTTGAGGTTTAAAAAATAAACCATATGTAGTCAACAATGAAACAGTTGCACAATGGACACAATGAAACAGTGTTTCATTGTGTCCATTGTGCATTGTGTATCTTATTTTATAATGTACTATCTTTATAATTTTGAGATGAATATAGTAAGTGCCTAAAAAGTCGTAAATCATTATTGTTTAACTAGAGTTTAATTAACGAGCGCCATAAATATAGCAAATTTAGTAATTTTGCTGCGTAAAGTTTATTATAAACGGTAAGTCGTTAACTTAATTCGTTATTACTATTATAGGTAACCTGAAGAGTCTGATTACTTAACTTAAAATTATTAATAAACCTTTTTTGATTGCACTCAATCATTTTTATCATTCACCTACTCCATAAATTTGACAAAATATGAGACTATCGGTCTACCGGAATCTCATGGCAAATGTGTAAATAAAACATTGTTGTGTGCAATACTGGGGAAATTGGATTAAACGATCTTGATACTGTTTCATTTTTATTTATGACTTTAGTATTAATGAACATGAGGTACCTATATTATAGTAGTCACAGCGGATCTTTGTGTCTTTGAACTTGGTCCTGCCTACCATTGCGTAAGAAACAGTTTGTCATCGAGTATACTGCATAGAGTAAGCGAGATAGGACGATGTGACATACATAAGCGAGTGAAAGAGACAGTTATACAATGCTATCTTCACCTTCAACATTGACACAAAAATAGCTACTGCGCGGGGTCTTGCAACCAATTCAGAGACACAAAGATCCACTGTGAGTATTATAGGTATGTGTATGAATAATGTTGTTATACATCGGGTTCTTAATATAGGAAAAATAAATCAACTGAATATTAATTTATGTACTAATTTATTATATATCATTTAAATCATACTAATAACTTAAAACCTCATTCAGAACTAGAAAACTAGAATACGATTCCATGAACTCCACTGGCATTTCAAAAACTTGTGTCTTTGTAGTTTTATGTCATCTCTCTCCATCAAAATGGTTCTTTTTCATTGGCATTTAACATATTCAAAACCAATCTCTTTATGTATAAAGTCTGTAAAAAATAAATAATAATGATACATATAGTCATTCATCATCATCAGTCTATATATACTTTTTTATGTAAGTTATATGGCTTGGTTGCTAGGACCTTTTAGCCACGTCTTTGGAAAGAGTTTTGGATCTTATATTTATTCTTTAGTATGCATTAGAATGCGGATGTAACAGATTCTAATGTTTATAGAGTATTTGGCAGCAAATTTTATCGAGTCAGTCTTCCCAGTAAGCTTTGCAGAGGCAGTCAATACTACAATAAAATACTCCGCTCCTCTATCCCGAGATCGCTTCTGTCAATGATTTTACAAATTATCCAGTTGTGTAGACAGTTGAGACACAAAACTACACCAATAATATATCACATTATCCACTAGGAATCAATTTACAAATAATATTAACAGCCACTGAACTTCACTCGACAAAATCCCGCCAAAAACTCCCGTCTATATACACGTCCCACAGCAGGGCGCAGATTATTACTTAATATTTTTCTTACGTCAAAGATTATCTCCGTTAAAATCAATATCTTGTCAAAGAATTAGTAACAGTTACATTACTGTTGCCATTTCCTTCCGGCCATCATTCGATGTGCCCTGACCTACGATTTATCTTATAATAGTAATGGAAAGAAATAAAAATTAAGTAAGAAAAATATAAAATAAACTAAAAGTATCAAAACAAGTTAGTCCAACTTACCGGTCCACTCTACGACGCACTTTAAAATCAAAGATTGAGTTTGATTTACGCCTTCTTCTTCCCTTATTTTATGATACACATTGAAAACAATATGTCTCGCTTGAGATCGAAGTGGGTTTTTTGACATTTTCACAAAAATAACAATTTTTCAAGATAATATCAAAAAATTTCAGCAGCGGTTGACACATCAAGTACTTTGGTTTGACAGGTGCACAATTAATTTAAATTTAAACTACTTTAATTTAAACAATTAATTTAATAATTAAAAGGTTTTTTCTAGCAAGCGTGCTTCATCGTCAACCACATCATCGCTTACCATCAAGTGAGATAGTGGTCAAGTTTAAACCTACCATCAATAAAAATATCCAAGGAGCGATATATGAAAACTTATGAAAAATTTATGAAAAATTTATGAATTGTAAGGCGAAAAACAAGCCAACAGTTGGTCTGAAAATGTATTCTTGGCATATTACAGTTTTCTTCGCAAAACAATGCAGCCGACAAGTTGAAGGTTGAAGTTTATTCTACGGTCTGTCCCACTAGTCCCAGTGACTCAGTCCCACGATGGGACAAATGGGATTAATATGTTCCACTTGTCCCATGGGACAACTGATACTAACTTATTTTTTAAATTATGTCCCAATAGTCCCATGGGACAACTGATACTAATATATTTTTTAAATTATGTCCCATTAGTTCCATAGGACAGCAGATACTGATTATATGATTGCGACGGTGAAAAAGTCAGCAGGGTAGTACACTAGGTGCATGTGAAAAGTAAATTTCACTTCACACTGCAGGAACCAATTATGAAGGAGAAATAGAAGAGTTTAAGTATAAATGAAATGTGTAATTATGTTTTAATTTAATATATGTGTTTTTAAATATATAGTTAAAATAAACATACTTGAATGTGTAGGTACTATAATAAATACTATATATAAAATAATATATATTAATTAATTAATAGAAAGGTACATATTGAGACAAGTCTGCTATTCGTTTAAAAAATGCATACTGACTGGTGGCCGTTCTGATATCGAGAGGAAGCGCATTCCAGAGAAGAATGGATTGAATATTAAAGGAAGAATTAACAAAATCAGAAGTATGAGAAGGACAGAGCAAGAGAAGATTGTTAGAAGAACGCAGATTCCTAGCGAGTGAAAAACATAGGTATTGAAAGTGATGTATGAGATGAGAAGGAGGTGTGGGTGAGTTGAGTAGAGAGATAAACGCAGTCAAGGCGCGCAAATTGTTTCGCTCTGCAGTTCGACACACGGTCATATTTCCGGAGGTTGAATATGAACCGGATGCAGTTGTTTAAGAGCCTATCCAGCTTATCCAGTAATACCGCGTTTAGGTCAAAGTAGCACACACGTCACCATAGTCGATTAAAGGGAAAATTAAAGTCTACACAAGCATAGTCTTTGTTTTTGCAGGTAGAAAGTTTCTCAGACGATACAGGCATCGCAAAGTCCCATTGACCCTTTGACTGACACTAGAAACCTGACTTTGCCAGCTTAGCGTCGAATCAAGATGTAGACCGAGATCTCTTACACTAGGGCTGATGGGGATGACAGTTCCATTAAAAATAATAGGAGGAAGAGGGCTAATCCCCAATGGACCCATCATGCGCGATATTTCCAATCACAATGGCCTGACATTTTGAGGGGTTTACAGACAGCCCAAACCTATCAGACCAGTCCTTGATAGCATCCAAGTCCTGGTTCACATCGTCTATAGCGTCTGACAAACTCTCTACCCGCGCAGCTGCATAAAGTTGAAGGTCATCGGCATAAAGATAATACGAACACCGAAGACAATGAGTTATAAAATTGATGAATTTTCTTCTTGTTTACCTTTTTTAGTTCGCTTAAGCAGGTGGCTTTTTTGTTTTTTTGAATAAATTTTTTTATTCATTTAATAATAGCTTATTTTTAGTCGCCTTTACTAAAGTACACTTATGAAAGTTGTCTGTAGGAAAAAATACGAAATCACGCGAACAAAGCCGCGGGCGGAGTGCTAGTATGTCTATATTACATTATCATATAAACTATGATCCTACATGATACCCCCTAAGGTAATGGGAATAGCCGAAACTCTATTGAACGTTGACACCGCAAAATAAATAAGAAATTTACAAAGGCAGTTTTTTTTTTAATATTGCCATGAAGTATTAGTAGACGATGACGACGATTGACGACGTCGCAATAATACTCGTTTAATCAGTACTTGCTGTCCTATGGAACTAATGGGACATAATTTAAAAAATATATTAGTATCAGTTGTCCCATGGGACTATTGGGACATAATTATAAAATTATGTTAGTATCAGTAGTCCCACGGGACTAGTGGGATAAATCATCCCACTAGTCCCATCATGGGACTGGGCCAATGGGACTATTGGGACAGACCCTTATTCTATGCTTCGATGTGTAGTGCAAAATAAACACGATGTAAACATTAAGAATTATTCCAATTTAATCACGTGGTTGAAAAGACAATCCACTGGCTACAAAGGAAACAATCGAATGTATTTACCAGCCAAAATTGTAAGCACCCGATCGATGATGTTTATTTAGCAGTGAATGTAATATTTATTTTAATTACTTATTTTATTTAACTTGTTGTGTCTACTATCTCACCTGATGGTAAGTGATGATGTGGTCAACGGTGGAGCACGCTTGCCTAGAAGTAACCTATTCACTCTTGACTTAAAGACCCCTAGATTGTAGCTATCGGGAAACATAGACTCCGGCAGGGAATTCCACTCCTTAGTTGGATTTACCAAATCCAAAGAGCTATACTGGCCATTGTTTCCGGAAGTCGTCTGCTACCTTTCTTGCTGACTCTAGAGCCAATCGCACGACAGTAAAACGACTCGGGGGATGGAAATCGGACCGAGTTGCAGCTTAGAAGGATACATAGAAGATTCATTAGAAAATAAGTGAAATTACAAGCAGAATAAATAAAAAACATCTTCCACCTCCCCGCAGCCGTCTACATCGCGTCAACAGCAGCTAAGCCTGACTCCGCAGCCATCTACCTCTCGCCAAGAACCGTCCTAGTGTGGATGTTTGCGATGATGTTCCCCTGCCCGTAACAAACATCCACCTTCCCAAACAACCAAATTAATGTTTCACAGACATTTACTGCCAGCCAAGAGTCCGTTAATCAAGTAGTAAAACAAACAAATATGAATGCTCCGTAAATCGATCACAATATCTATCAGTAATTGCCCTAATATGAATGTAACCTTCAATATTAATTAAACGAATTTGTTGTTAAAGTTTCTTTAATTTTTGAGAAAAGCATTATAAAAGCCTCAACCAGTAAGAAAGCCATCCTGGCCTCGTATATAACCAGACCTCACTTGCGGTTTGGTCAGACATTTTAAGAGGGGCCTTTGCCCAACACTGGGACAATATTAGCAAAAGAGAAAAAATAAGTTATGGTTATGGTTGTAAAATTACCTACCGATTTTTTAAAGTACTACTATGAAATTCTAGGTACAAACGTGGCTATAATAATAAACAGTGTTGTTTAGCAAAGTTGTGCGAAATTTTAAAATTTCAAGCCGATTTTAAATCAACGCAAGGTTTTGCGAGAATTATTTTTAATAAACTTCGGTCGTGTAAACTTAATTGATTTTAATTTCTAGACATTATGACTAGAAACTAACAGTCGGAAGTTGAAGGTTCCTCCGTATTTATCGGGTTTTAAAGATAAATTAAATACTAGCTCTTGCAAGTGGCTTTGCTGTTTACATCAAGCGAACATTCTCTAATATCCGCAAACAAATATAGATCAAGGAAACAATGTCCTGTCTCTGTTTACACAAAAACAATTTGATGGAGTGGGGATAAAATGAACATGGTATATTTTGTTATTTTTTATTTAAACCAACATTTAGGTATTGCAAAATTAGTCGATTTCTTAATTAGATTCGCTCAATTTCCAGCTCAGTCACTGAAAACTGGATTACGTAATAAATTATAAATAATAATTGTAAATAATATTTATAAAAAAAATATATAATAATTTTATTTGAATAGAGTGTCCCACCAAAATGATCTACATTGCTTGCTTATTTATAGTTTAAGTATTTCAAATGTAACTTTTTTACAGTAAAAACGTCGCTACTAAAAAAAATTTTTAGGATTGTATAATAGATAAATAATAGATATAACATATGAGATTTAATGGAAAACATAATATTATTATGTTTATGCTTAAATTTTCCATTAAATCTTACGCTTATTTTACAGCTTAAGAATATGCCAATTTAACTCTTTTTTCTGCTACATATACCAAATATATGAAGAACAACCGCATCAGTGCTGAAAATGTGATTATTGTTATTAACATAAATATTATAAAATATAATGGAACATTAACGATTTTATCTAAAAATAAAACAAAAATATTTTTAAAAGTGCAATTTTGTTTTATTCGGTTAAACAAAGAAACGTTTCATCTTGCATCGTACATAATCAACTGCTTTTCAAACCATTTAGATGATGATCTGAAAAAATAAATAAAAACTTTTAAATAATTCTAGATCTATAAATATATAAAACTAGCTTATCCCCGTGGCTTCGCTCCTTTAGTCTATTCCACAAGAACCGTACGTGCATTTTTCCGTGATAAAAAGCATCCTCAGGAAAGTTATTGTCATAATTGCAAAGATTATCTTTTACAAACATATAGGTAAAAGTACAAACAAACCATTTTATCTATTTATAAAATGTGTTTAGATGTTTCATACATCTAAACTCATTTTAAGGCAAACTTTTATAAAGTATTTATTTGAATTATTTAGAGCGAAATTGTTTAAAGTTAAAAGGTCATGTCTCCTAATTAAGAGCCAGACCCGCTAAAATATACTGAGTGGACTTAGACTTTTGATTCAAACACATTAAAGAGTTTAAGTCCAGTCTGTCTGCCATTTTACGCGAATATGACGCATACATTGTACTTTTTTATAATAATTAGTGGTTCTTAATTACCTACAATATCGATCGCCAAATAGAAGTTTAAACAAAAGACAAATATAATTATGATGCGTATATTTTCACAAACGTGTTCCTACTAAACTTACTCTTCCTTTTTGTTGCAAGAAGCAATTAGACAACAGTGAACCTCTCTCGCATCCGGCTTTTCCATCGCTCACTGTATCTTTTACTGAAATAAAAAGAAAAAAACAATAATCAAATTGTTCGAGAAAAGTTAAGAAATGTTTGCAGTCGCTTGAACGAAGTACAAACAGAACAACTACAGCACCAGGGTTCGTATTCATCGTACATGTATTTAACTGCCGTAGTTGTTGACCGAAATAACAAGTCATCAAATCATTTTAACATCTGGTAAAATTTAATAGATTTATTCATTTTCCTTGTGAGCCTCTAGACAAATTTAACTTATATCTGCGATAATGATTATTGAAAAGTCAAAAATTCATATGATGATTTTAAGCGCTGCATCATCATCAGCCTTCTAATATTCCCACTGCTGGGACACAGGATGCCCTAAGACGACCCACTGGCCCAGGTATCCTGTCTGTGAGAGAGGTTATGGGCCTTAATTTACCACGCGGACCCAGTGCGTGTTGGTGGATGTCACATATCTTCGAAATGTTGTTTCTAATACACGCTGGTTTCCTCACGATGTTTTCCTTCACCGTTTTATGAGCACTGGTGTTGAAATAATTTACACAAAGTAAAGCGCCTGCCTGGGTTTGAACTCACGATCTACGACATGTAAGTCGGCGACGTCATGTAGTTTATTCCAAATATTTTGATACTTCGCCAAAGCTATCGCCGGTAGAATATAATTTTCTCTTGAGCTTCTGCTCTTATTTCAACAAAATATAGCAATCTCTCCGGTTTACGAGCAATAAAAAATACCAATGCAAAATAAAAATGTTCATATTTACTTACCACTTGTGCACTCTGTAGCAACTTCTGCCAGACTTGCGTATTGCTCGTCGTCTGTCACAATCTGCCTGAGGTTGGTCAGGGCATTGTGTGTATCGTATTCACCTTTGTCATTGATCTGTAATAAGGGCATTTTTTACCAAACTACTACACACACCGATCATAAACTTGTTTATTTAATACCCGATACATATCGAATAGTGTGTACATATCAATTTCAGATGAGAATATTTTCTTGTTTCATACTTTTTAGAGCGTGGTTTTCAGTAGTCGGATTTTAGGTTTTAACTGTTTTTTTTTATTATTGGTGATGTAAAATCACAATATTTATACAACTTATATAGAACAAACCTAAAACCCAGACCAACATGGATTACTATGTTAATCTGAAATATAATATCAAATGATACAATCCACAACGATCTAAAAGGGGTATTCGTTACACAGCAATTTAAAACATAGTTACTACAAGAGAAAAATCTTCAACTATTTGCTACATTCAAAATAGATTTCTTTGTAAGTGCAACAACAATAATTTAAAATGTTCTTACACTGCTGGAACAAAAGTGCCGAGCATAGCGCGTGTGTGGATGTGTTTTCTGATTTTTAGGAGAAAATCAGCGTTAGAAATCTGGCATGTCCTAGAATGCCAGTCGTGATATATCTGGCATTCTAGGATCTGTCAATATATTTACATTCTATTCGGTATAATATTACTAACAAAACCAGCTTTCTTGAAGACGCAGCCATTGTAACAAGGATGAAGGATGCTCGCGTCGGCTGTCTCCGTAGCCTTATTTATAAGATCAGTGGTTACGCTCGGATATTCCTTTGAGCAAGCTTCTAAGATTGGCTTGAGGCTATCACGGAAAGTGGGTTGTGTGACCTGTGACCTGTGACCAGTGACCTGATATAAGGACAAAAAAGAGACACATGAGGATTATGATGCTATTTACTGTGCTCACAAAATGAAACGCATCTTGAGCTACATACTTGCTAAGGTTTTCTATATGGAACACTCTTGAGTACTCACAATTTATACTGAAATTAGGATAGTGTGCCACATTCAATACAACATGTATGAAAGCAGCGCATGTATACTAATTCACTATTCACAAAAAACAACACGGTTTGAATCAAAATCATTCATCAAAATCATTGTCCTATTTCTGTTTTCTCTATAGTCTACAAGCTTTTATGGCTGTTTTTTTCGCACAATGCACGTTTTTGTTAACACTAAAATATCACAGCATAGGTTTATCAATGAGGAAAAATACAAAGCAATCAAAAATAATTGAAATCCTACTTACATGGACGCTGACGAAGCTGGATCCCACGACACATAACACGAGACAAAAATACTTGGACATGATGCACTCTACAGATTAGTACTCCTTGCAATTTCAACTGTTTATGCCCTGAGTCTAAACTCGATGCATATTTATATTAAATGTATGTCCTTGGATAATTTGATCTAAGTTTTTTGATCTTTCCAACACAAAAACTTTGCAAAAACCAATTAATCTTTAAGATTGAAAACTAAAATAAGTTAATCATAAATAATATCGGGTAAATACCTATTTCAACTTTTTTCTAGAAGCTTAACTGTTTTTTTCACAATTTCCATTTAAAGCTACTTAAACTACTATCGACACTTGCGCATTAGCTGGCTAGTTATTTGCGCAAAGAATCAGCTTGCCATTCAACGTGCCAATACTGCCAGTCTCCTGGCATATTTTTTTGGATGACAGCGATTTGAAGGAGTTCCCGTGAACGCCTTGGTGTACCTGCCTTTGTTTGGCTTAGTATAAGTAAGTATAGTTTAGCATAATTAGTTAAGTACATATAAAAGTATTCACTCTGTTCCACATGTTTCACAAATAAAAATATTTTAGAAATTAATTAACTTTTACTGAAGGCATAAATATTCCACATTCCAAGCGCAGACAGCCATTCGATACTGAAAAATGTTCCTGAGTTTTTTATTTCATACGAAATTGAGGAAATGCTTAATTACTAAATAAAATGAGCTCATTCTTTAACTTTAATACCAACCTGTGGTACAAAAATGATTGTATAATGGTCATCCGTTTGCATGAATTCAAGCATGGCTTAAATAATATTCCTATTAGAAGTCCAGCGCACTTGGTACGTCCATGTCAGTTCGTAAAGGAGCAAAAAAGTAAATATTTATAATGAAATCACTTTTTTTACTTTTTGTCTGTAGGTACTTGAAGGTTGCCTTAAAGTCATCTTTCAAAAAACCATGTTTGACTGGCTTTCAGTATACCAAGCCAACAAAAACTTAATAGGTTGACTGTCTAACAAATTATCACATTAATTCTGAAATAATTTAAAGGTGGGTAACTCGGCCTAAATATGAATCGTACACACTCCTGACTCCGCGCTCGCCGCTCTCTTGGATGCTAAGCACGATTGTGATGTGTTCGCGGACCAATGGCAGAAGATCTTATCTGTATATCTGTTTATTTTGAGATGAGCGCATGACTGCCGTGTAATTATAGATATTATCATTGTTATTTGTTTTTATTTGTATTTTTTTTTATTTGTAATTTCTTCAACTAATGTAATTGGCCGTTGGCGCGTTATGTAAAACTAAATAAATAAATAATTGTAGGTGCTTTCTCAGCATTGTTTAATTAAAAGTTTATTTATTTAATTTTCAAATATTATTTCTTACTTTACAAACGCTTGGTTTAATAAAGAATCTCACTTTTCTGTGTAAAATCGGACTGAGGATAAATTATGTACAAGAAGAATGTAAAAATACTGCTATCACTTAAAACGTGGAAGAAAAGTACTGCGGTAAGTATAGGGTTATTTAGGGACAGTCATATAATGTATCGAATTTTTTAGCGAAAATTCTTTAAACACATCCAACATTTTAGAATTTATTGTTTGAAATCACCATAAAATTAACATTATTCATCATCATCAGCCTATTAATAATCCCACTGCTGGGACACAGGCCTCCTCTCTGTGAGAGGGAATGGGCCGTAATCCACCACGCGGGCCCAGTGCGGGTTGGTGGATGTCACATGTCTTCGAATTTTTGGTTCTAGGACATGTCGGTTTCCTCACGATGTTTTCCTTCACCGTTTTGAGAGCAGTGGTGAAGAAATAATTTACACAAAGTAAAGCGCCTGCCTGGGCTCGAACCCACGACCTACAACTTGTAAGTCGCGGCTGATACCACTGGGCCACCACTTCTCCTCATATTATTATTATTATTCATACAATTCTGAAAACATAAAATTTTTATGGAAATCTGATTGCGAAATAACTCAGAAAAATGTACCTACTAAAATCATGGTACTCCATATCGCGTCGGTGTCAATGACACCTTGCTATACCTGATAAAGATGACAAAGAAAATATTATTTATATTAAACTATGTCTGATGCTCCGCAAAAAACCTAAGTACCTAAATCGGATTTAAGTGATTAAAAAGTTAATATAAGCACACTACGGGACCTTTGCCCAACACTGGGACAATATTGGCAAAAGGGAAAAATAAGTTATGGTTATAGTTGTAAAATTACCTACCAATTTTTTTAAAGTACGGCTATCAAATTCTAGGTATAATCGTGGCTATAATAATAAATAGTGTTGTTTAGCAATGTCGTGCAAATTTTAAAAATTTGAAACCGATTTTAAATCAACGCTAGGTTTTGCGAGAGTTATTTTAATAAACTTCGGTCGTGTAAATTTAATGTAATGTAATTAATTAAATGTAATAAAATAAAAAAATAATTTAATGTGATTTCTAGACATTAAATTAACATAATCATAATCTTTATTTCTCCTCACAAAAACATGACCATAAGGAACCAACTTATAATTACATTTAGAAGGGAACATTTTGCAGTCAAGTGAGTGTGCTGAGCTGGTGTCTGTTATAGGTGTTAACCTGTATTACAGATCACCAGGTCCTCACCCCATGAATAACAGGTATAACATAACATTTTTTTTTTTATAAAATAGACAAGCGTTTGATGGAACGTATAGACTAAAACAATCTGTTAAATTAAGGAGACAAATTCAGCAATGAAAAATAAATATCATAATGCCACAAAGCACAATATGAGCGTGAGTGTGCGTGGAGTGGGTGTGTGTTGTGTGTATATGTATATGGATGTATATATGACTGTTTGGGTGTGTGTGTTTATGTGGGTGAGTGTGTGCATGTGAGTGTGCGATTATACCTAGCTATCAAATGATAATCACTACTGTAAAAGTTTCTCTGTGGAAATGTAGTCCTGTGTCTGCAACCAGTCCCTTACTACAGCGCTACATTCGTTTTTAGAAAGAGAGTAGATAGACAAAAATCTATTTATTTTGTTATAAAGATTACAGCCCTGATAGCAGAAGAAGCGATGTGCAAAACAGGTTTTGAAGGATGGTTTTGAGCAGACGATGTCCTTTCTCCGCCGATTCTCAGTCAACTTTGCGTCATATGTTAGCAGTGAATGTTGTTTATTGATTGTGTGCAGAAAATAAAGCTGACGAACTGTGAGAACTTTACTCTGCCTATAAACATCGGCGGTTGGGTGAAAGAACGGTAGAAACATACTTACCTTTAGGACAGCTCTTTGAGCCCTTTAAATTTTTATCAAGTGGGTCTTCGCCGCACCACCCCATGCAGAAATACAGTAACTGAGCTGTGACTGAGCAAGTGCAAGGTAAACTGTTCTTATTAAATCTTTGTTACCTACGTGCCGTAAATTTTTGAAAATATAAATCAATTTCCGTATTCTTGCTGCTAACATGTCAATATGTTCCTGGAAGCTTAATCTACTATCCAGCACTACACCCAGATACTTAACTGTATTTGCCCTTTCAATACTAGGGCACATACAGTCAGCGTCAGTGCAGTCGGTACATTCATGACATGTTATTTTATAATTGGTAATATCTGCTACCGGGTTTCTGAGCGAAAATGTTAGATATTTAGTCTTAGCCACATTTAGAGTCAGGACACTGTCCTGTAACCACTCTGTTACCAAATTAAAACCCGCTTGTGCGTTCGAAAAAACATCGCCGCATGTTTCGCCACTAAAAAGTAACGCCGTATCGTCAGCAAACGTGACAATTTTAGCTTTTGGAAGATTTAACTGGCAGAGATCGTTGATGTAGGCAAGGAACAATGTCGGACCCAATATGCTACCTTGTGGAACCCCGAAAAGAACTGTGGCATCATTACTTGTCAGGTTGTCAAGTTTCACACATTGTGTTCTTTCCGTGAGGTAACTTTCCAACAATTTCAACTGAAGGTCCCTGATTCCTAGTCACTCAAGTTTTTTTAGCAGGATGGGAATAGAGACTGTGTCAAATGCTTTAGCAAGGTCCAAGAATATTGCAATAGTTTTCTTTTTACTGTCAAGATTGGTGACTACGTAATTGAATAATTCATGAACTGCATCTGAGGTTGATTTTTTTTACCTAAAGCCGAACTGTGCTGGAGATAGGAGATTGTTGTTCTCAAGGTAATTCACTAGCCTCTTATTTATGATGCGCTCGAGGATTTTTGAGATGGTAGGTAGTATTGAAATAGGTCTGTAATTATTGACACAGTCTCTTTCCCCACTCTTGTGAATCGGGCGAATTCTCGACTTTTTAAGTTCTTTGGGGAACACTCCAGTTGAAAGAGCCAAGTTGCAGATGAAAGTTATGGGTTTTATTAGAACACCTCTGTTTTCCTTTATAACGTCCGCGGGTATCATATCAAGTCCAGTTGCACTGTCACTGTTTAGATTGTTTATCAAAGCCTCAACCTCATCCTCATCGGTTGGTAACAATACAAATGAACCAGGGCATGACTTAGGGATACTTGGTTGGGCATGAATATTTTTATTTTTCACCTTTTCTGCCAAAGCTTTTCCTACATTCGCAAAGAAGTTATTTACATTGTTAATCGATGTCACTGGGTCTTTTGTGTTTACGAGTTCAGAAGAAGTATCTTTTGGTTTTGTGGTATATGTGATCTCTTTTATAGCTTTCCATAGTTTTTTGTTGTTTTTGTTTGCATTCTGTAGCTGTTGTTTTTCATAATCTCTTTTTAATCTTTTTAAAAGGGTGGAGCAAAAATTCCTATACCTCTTGTATATAATTTGTAAAGTGTCGTTGTTAGGATCTTTTTTAGTTTTTTTGTGTAGATTATCTCGATTTCTAAGGCATTTTAGAATCCCTGTAGTTATCCAAGGCTTTAGCAATATTTTCCGTATAGAGCTTTTGGTTGTTTTGGTATTTCGGATTATTAAAGTTTGTAGTGTTTGTAAAAAGTAATTTGTAGCAGCATTAGCGTCTGTCATCGTGTATAAGTGATCAAAGTCCACGGTTGATAGGTCACTTGTGAAACTTGAATGGCTCAATCGATCAATTTTTTTCGCAGGTTTAAGACACTGCCTAGCTGATACGCAGAGAGTAACACTATTATGGTCTATTAGAGATGTTTGCAGCACAAGGCTATGAGCTGGTGACTTTGTCTTGAGCATAACATGGTCTAGACACGTTTTGCTGCGAGTCGGGAGTGTGTGTGCTGGTAGGATTCCATGGTATGCCAACATGTTCAAGTATGGGGCGGAATTGGGATCAGAGTTATTTTCACAAATATCGATATTAATATCGCCCAATAGTATAACATTCTGTAGACTAGTGTAGCCCATCAATAGATCATTTAGGGACTGTATGAATTTATTTACATTTTTATATCCAGGGGGACGATAAATGGCCAGAGCTACTGTATCTTTATCAGGTTTTAAGGCAAGGCAATTTGCCTCTTCTAGTAGAGGTTCTTCGATCGACATGAACAGGTCATTTCTGTAGTAAACAACAACGCCTTCATTTTGTGTAATGTTTTTTGTTGTTGCAGAATAATGATAACCATCAATACTTGGTATATTTGGATTTGATGGCAACCAACACTCCGTCAAAACTATACAGTCCCAGCTTACGCCACTCCGAACAATTAATGGAAGTAGCCCAGCCATGTTACGTTTTATACTCCTAATGTTCTGTTGAATAAACTTTAGGCCTTTATTTGAGTTTGACATAAGGATCCGACACTCCTCTGCATCACAGAGAGCAGATTCTGCTACATTCAAAGAGTCAATTTCATTTTGCATTCTATTTAACTCGTTGAATATTAGTGTTGTAATTATCAGTAGGATTAACTAGCTGGGATAATCTAGAAGATAAAAGGATGATGAAGTTATATCGATAAAAGAGATCATATTTTGTATTTGATATCATAACTAGCAGTAGACTCAAGGTATAGCCAGGTGTATAAATTGTGAAAGTGTTTCTGTGCGTGAATGAATAAAGTTAAAGTTATTATTATTATTATGAGTAAGACATATTGTTGAATATTTGTGTATGTGCGTGGCTTACAAAAAAATAAATTAATTGATTTCTTAAAATAACATGATAACATTTTAAATTTGATATTAAATTTATAGCAAAAATAAAAAACAATGCATGCACTATAATTAGAAAAAAATAATAGAATTAACATTATCCCGGAAAAACGAACTAGTCACAGAGTACTTTTCAATGCATTCAGAGTATCTTCACTGTCGACGCATACCCGCTGATCCGATTTGCTGCGCCTTAGATTTATTTATTTATTTATATACACTTTATTGTACACCATAATAAACAAGAAAAAGAAACTTAATACTAAAAACATACAATGGGCGGCCTTATCGCATACCGCGATCTCTTCCAGGCAACCTACTGATACCTGATATACTTTTCCGTAGGAAGTCCAGCAGCTATCATAGCTATATTCCTTGGCAAATACTCTAGCCAAATAATGAAGTCGTTTGACTTTTTTTGTCAGTGATTCGGATACATAGATAGGTTTAGCCGGACCTTCAATTTTAAGACTAACAGTATTAAGTCTTTGATCAGAGGGGTTCTCCTTATTAAATGCTATAACAGATTTTATCATATTTTCTTTGGTGAAGATTGAGTTGAAATCAACTATTATGGGACCGTGCGGCTTATCTTTTAATGTCATGCGGTACACATGGCGAATATCAGAGTCCCGCACAGGTGTATTTATAATTGCGCCTATATTTTTAGTTAATTCAAGTAAACTCTGCTTTGTTTCCGATTAAATTTTGGGTATATTACGCAACTCAATTGAGGAAGAAAGAATTAACAGTCGCAAGTTGAAGCTGCCTTCGTTTCGATCGGTTTTTAAAGATTAATTAAATAATAGCTGTTGCCAGCGGCTTTGCTGTTTACATCAAGCGAACATTCTCAGAACATAGAACAACGAAACAATGTCCTGTCTCTATTTACACAAAAATTATTTGACGGAGTGGGGATAAAATGAACATATTTTGTTCCTTTTGATTTAAACCAACATTTAGGTATTGCAAAATTAGTCAATTTCTTAATTAGATTCGCTCAATTTCCAGCTCAGTCACAGGTAAAACTGGATTATGTTTTAAATAATAAATAAGAATTATAATGTAATAATTTTATTTGAATACGGCATCTCAACCAAAATAAGTTTGAGTATTTCAACTGTGATGTGTGAGTACTGTAATGTTATACAATAATATAATATTAAATTGTGACTTCTTTAAACTGTGTGAACTTCTGGTAGTTGTTACACTTAGGTTAATTTACTAGTGTATTAATTAATCTATGGAAATTGTTTCTGGATTGTGTTGAACTAATCGTATGCTTATGTTTGTTATTGCATATTTTTTTCCCAAATAAAATAAGATAAATAAGTAACTTCTTTACAGTTAAAACGTCGCTACAAAAGAATAAAAGATATTACGTTTTCCATTAAATTTTAAGCTTTTTTTACTGCTTTAAATGTTCCAATTTAACTCTATTTTCTGCTACATATACCAAATATACTAATAACTACAGCGTAAGTGCTGAAAATGTGCATATTATTGTGAACATAAACATTATAACATATAATGAAAAATTTACGAAACGATTTTATCTAAAAAATGAAACAAAAATCATTATAAAACTACAATTTTATTTTATTCGGTTAAACAAAGAAACGTTTCATCTTGCATCATACATGTCAACTGCATTTCAAACCATTTAGATGATAATCTGAAAAAAGAAAATAAAAACTTTTAAATAATTCTAGAAATATAAATATATAAAACTAGATTATCCCCGTGGCTTCGCTCCTTTAGTCTGCAGTGATGTGCTGGGTTTTGGCGCCATTCATCCGTTTTGCTGTACTGAATTTCATGAGTTTTTTAATTCTTGCTTAAAAAATTCTGATATCAGTAAATGTGAAGAAAATTTGAATCCAGCAAAATTATATGATAAATGCTATCACGACTTTATGGCACAGAAAATGCAAAAAAAGGTATACTCATGTTTTAATACCCCTTACTATGCAACAGTGACATAAACTACTATATTTGAATTACTAAGAGCATTAGTGTTTGCACATTATATTTGAATCCGAAGATAGATGTCACGTCTTCTAATTAAGAGCCAGACCCGCTAAAAATAAACTGATTGGACTTAGAATTTTGATTCAAACGAGTTATTTTACGCGAATCTGACGCATATGTTGTCAATTTGGTTCTCGTTCTTTTTTTATTGTATCCGTCATACTTGGCGCAAATATAGAATTTTTCTTTTCTTTTTAGAGCCCGATATTTAAAGTAGGTATTAATAAAATATAGTTATATAATTACACTCGTCCTGTGATTCAGGAAGCATTCCGCCAACAGAGCAGCTCTTTCGCATCCAGCTGTTCCGTCGCTCACTGGTTTATCGTTCACTGTAAATAACAAAGAAATATGGACATAAATTACTAGTGACAAATGCAGTTATTATAGTTATTTTAAAACGTCTGAGTGTTCGTGGTCAACTTAAATGGTCTACAACCAAATTCACTCATGCCTGAACAAAACGATGCGCTTTAGCAAGGCAGGATAGCCACAAAAGGAAATTGAAACATCATCAACAAATAAATACTTCAGGGAACCCAGTCCTCAGTTAGGAGTTAACAGATGCGAAGAGATATAGTTAATAAATACAATGAAATCTTAAGCATTCCCATAATATTACCACAACTTTCGTCATGATGAAACACTGCTTGATACTTAACGTAATACAATTTATACTTATAGCTAAAAAATAACTTTTTTATTAAAACATACTACCGACTTCCAAATTAAAAACTACAAAGTGAAAAATAACTTTCATTTTGGAAGTCGGTGTCCATAACGCATGAAATTGGTACCTACGCAAGACAATGACTTCCAAAAAGATAGTTATTTTTCACTTTGTTGTTTTTATATTTGGAAGTCGGTAGTATTTATTGTAAAAAAGTTATTTTATTTTTCACTTTTTAGTTGTACCTACCTAATAGGCAAGTTTTTTAGTAAGGTTACCTATAATGCCAGAACAGATTTCCCGAATATCATGAAACTTGAACATAACCGGTGAAATGAGAGTATATCAAGATGAACTGTACAAGATGTTATGTTATGAAATTATTGAATCCCGAGAGATTATTACAACTACCGTTATTTATTGAAGAGTTCTGTTGTATATATGTCGCAGGGATATGATGAGAACAGGGAATTGATCAAATCTCTAAGCGATTTCATCAAATCACGGAGGATGTTAAAATTACAACACGTTTTTATCATTTCCCTAAACAAATCTGGTGATTTGACAAATCCCAATAAAGAAATCTAGTGATTTGAACAAACGACGTAGCCCCGCTGCGCGGGGCTCCTATTTCTGTCTGCAGGGTCAAAAGTAACCTAACACGAACGAGATGACGGGAGCTGCGTTCGCTCGCTTTGCTCGCTCACTTCAGCTCCCGTCATCTCGTTCGAACCTAACCTGTCCGTGTCGGGGTGCCCTAAGTTCCCGAGCTCGCTTCGCTCGCTCTTGGACTGATTCTTATATGTCGCAGGGATATGATGAAAACAGTGGGTTACAAAATAAAGTACAAAATAAACCTTTAAATTACTACAGAAAAGTTATTTTTGTCATTTCACTGAACCAATTTTGAGATTTGTTCAAATCACTAGATTTCTTTATTGGGATTTGTCAAATCACCAGATTTGTTTAGGGAAATGATAAAAACGTGTTATTATTTTAACATCCTCCGTGATTTGATCAAATCACGGAGATTCGCTTAGAGATTTGATCAATTCCCTGTTTTCATCATATCCCTGCGACATATATACGAAGTTCTTCATCAGATCTTCAACAAATTAAAATAAGACTAATTTCGGAACATACTCTTTAAAAAAAGAATTTTCAGTCCGCAATTGACGGAAATATAGGTGAACATACAAAAAAAAACCGGCCAGGTGCGAGTCGGACTCGCGCACGAAGGGTTCCGTACCATTATCGCAAAACGGCACAAAAAATCTCGTTTGTTGTATGGGAGCCCCCCTTAAATATTTATTTTATTCGGTTTTTAGTATTTCTTGTTATACCGGCAACAGAAATACATCATCTGTGAAAATTTCAACTGCCTAGCTATCACGGTTCATGAGATACAGCCTGGTGACAGACAGACAGACGGACCGCGGAGTCTTAGAAATAGGGTCCCGTTTTTACCCTTTGGGTACGGAACCCTAAAAAACTAACATAAAGTCGAACATTGAACCTAAACAGCTTTAAAAAGGAGGTTTTTTGGAAGGTCAGTTAAAAAGACAAAGGGATTGTTCTCTGCACTTTTGAGCAACATTCTTAGCAACCTTTATAAATCATCATCATCATTTCAGCTAAAAGACGTCCACTGCTGGAGAAAAGATTCCCCAAAACGTCTCCTTATCAACCGGTTCTTTTAAGAATAAACTTTCAAAAATTGAAGGGTTTTTAGCAATAAGCAAAGCTGAAACTGTTAGTACCTGATGAACACTGCTTAGAAACGTCCGCTAGTTTGTTGTATTGCTCGTCATCCTTCACGAACGCTCTCAGGTTCTTCAGAGCTTGTTCCACGTTGTATTCACCTTTGTCCGTGAACTGCAATAAATTAAAACAAAAATATATGTAAATCAACTGTCCATTTCCAGACACAATAGAAATTACCATTGTTCTAATCCGATTCGGTCTGGTGGACAGATGACCGCGAACATGTTCTACATAATAAGTACAATCTGAGCAAAATGTCCTCACGGTTTGAAATCTTCTTCTATTCAAGCCAATGATAAAAAATAAACGCTACAAATTTAACTGAATGGGCCTAGTAGGTTGCTGTGGCAACAGGGCCTCAGTGACAAATCAAATGACATATTAGGGCAACTCCAAGAAATGGGATTCAGTGGTGTGTATATTGCTTTATTTTACTATATTGTGCTTACATCAGGCCTACTGCAGTCAATTAATAGCTATTTATAAAAAGGCATAAAAACTTAAAAAAGTGCACAAGTCAAATGCAAATGTTACAAGTAGGTACTTACAAATCCGGCTTTCTGAAACACGCAGGCGATAAAGCAAGGCTTGATGCTAGCCGGGCTACCGGCGTCCTTAGCGGCCTGGATGTCAGCGTCGGAGACACCATGCTCCTTAGAGCATTGCACTATGACGGGCCGAAGGGAGTCACGGAAACTCTCAGCTTTAGCAACCTTGAATACAACAATGACATGACATAAGTAAGTATAGCCAATTAACCAATAAATAGGTACAGAAAAAATCTTATAAAACATAGTTATCAAAATGTTAGAAATTGCAAAAGGAAAAAACAAAGGAAAAAACTAATTATTTCGTACTTTTAATATGGGATCATTACTGAAATCACGAAAACAAATGGCAGTAAAGTAAAACTTACATGGACGTTGCTCAAGCTCGCAGCTACGACAAACAACACCAAACAAGAAAGCTTAGACATGATGAACTCCTCAGATTAGCACTTCTGTGTCCTGATCCTTGCAACGTTCAAATGTATAATATGCTCTGAAGTTTAGTTCCACGCTTATTTATATGAAACATATGGCCTTTGACGTTAGGTCAGGTAGGTTTACATTAATTATCTTTATGCTAAATGCAACAAAAAATCCGCTAAAAAACTTAGGTCTGTTCAATCAATTGATAAATACGTAAGCTCATGACAAGCATAAATCTAGTATTATGTTTGTACTTCCTTTTTAGGGTTCCGTACCCAAATGGTAAAAACAGGACCCTATTACTAAGACTCCACGGTCCGTCTGTCGGCCTGTGTGTCTGTCCGTCTGTTACCACGCTGTATCTCATGAACCGTGATAGCTAGGCAGTTGTTATTTTCACATATTTCTGTTGCCGCTATAAAAACACATACTAAAAACAGAATAAATAAATATTTAAGTGGGGCTCCATACAATTAACGTGATTTTTATGCCGTTTTTTTGCGATAATGGTACGGAACCTTTCATGCGCGAGTCCAACTCGCACGTGGCCGTTTTTTTATGTAATTTTTCAAATTCCATACGGTTTTATGAAGAATTGCCAAACTTAAATGGCAGTTGGCAAGGTCTATTGCTCGCAGAACGGATGGCCGTTGGGGCCATAAAGTTCTGGAATGGCGTCCGCGTACCGGAAGACGCAGCGTTGGAAGGCCGCCTTTTAGGTGAAGCGACGACCTGATCAAGGCTGCGGGAGTCCAGTTGATGACGACGGCGACGCTTAGGGGCGGCCTATGTCCAGCAATGGACGGCTTTCGGCTGAAATGATGATGAGGACGATACGGTTTTAACCAATAGTGCGTGTGACGTCTTTGCCAAAAATGAGTACCTAACGGTACGTTTTCCACAGAATATCCGTATTTCCAGGATCGTTTTTAACGGATCCGTAGCTTCTGGAGATGATGTTCACACCGCATTTAGTCAGTGTGCCACCAACTTTCAAATAAAACGAATCAGTATTTTAATACTGTTGTGTGTGTGAACTCGTTTATAAAACTACCTAAGCCATTGCCGAATAAAAACGTATACGATAAAGCCGACCTGTAAAACGGACCTCAGTGTGAACGAGCACTAGATCTAGCACCATAACTAAAAAATAAAAGATTAAGTGCATTAAATGTCAGAAAAAGAATTATTGCAGGTATGTCAAGGCGCCCATGGAGATAACTACAACGGCTTCACATGCTTTTGAAAAGATCTATTTAGCCATCGTAGGTCCATTAGAAAAAGACATTGAAGAAAATTGTTACATTTTGACACTGTAGTGCGAACTTACGTCTACGTACTTGTTTGAGAACAAAGGAAACGGTAAGTACAGCTAAAGCAATAGTCAGTAATTTTATTTTAAGATTTAGAATACCTAATACCATTGCGACTGATCGTGGAACCGAATTTGTATCTTTAATAATGGAACAGGTATGTAAACTTTTAGGTATAAATAAATTAATGTCTACAGCGTATCACCATCAATCCATCGGTGCGCTTAAAACAATCGCATAAAAATATTGTTGTCGCGTGTTGCGGCAATGTCATTGAGCATCTTGTTGCATTGTATTCTGAAAAAAACATGCGCGGCGCGAGCCGTTGCCGGTGTGTGTGCCGATGGCGGCCTGCGCGGCTGCTGAAATGCTAATTCTTACCGTGACCGTCTATTAATAGTTGTATATACCTACTTAGATGTTCATAATTTATACCAAATGTGCCTAAGACGAGCGCTAATCCTGCCGACAAACTGTCACGCAGTTTGGCAGGTTTATGATGTTTGTACAAATATTTGGTCCAAAATAAAATATTTATTATTATTATTTATTTAGAAGATCCTGACCTGGATGACCATGGGACCACCTAGGAAGCCATTCAAACAAAAGAAGAATTTTCTAAATCGGTCCAGGCGTCTTTGAGTAATCGGGGAAAATTAAAAAAAAAAGATGCCAACGAATTGAAAACCTCTTGCTTTTTTTTAAGTCGGCTAAAAAATAAAACATTGAATGGGAAAAAAATTGTATTCAAAGTGATCTGCAAAAGTGCAAAAACGTTACATTTTATTTTCATTGAATTGCATTGCTTTGTTCATAGCGATCTCAACGAAAATAACCAAGCACGCAAGAGTAAAGAAGTGGGTGTGAAATCGCAGCTGCACTCTCTTTGCTTCTTTACTCTCATAAACTGAGTTGTCAGCAATCGAATCACAGTCGGTGAGAAATTAGGCAAAAGATCTACGGCTTATGAGCGTGTCACACCACCTCATACTTTCTCTCTTTCAAATTCCTGATGCAAAAAGACAATGACTCTGACCAGCCTGGGAATCGAACCCAGGACCGCACGCTAAGCGGTTGCGCTTGTGGCGATGCCCATGAGGCAGTTTTGTTAGTCAGGTTTGTGGCTATGAACAATTTATCGCAATCAAACTGAAACTTCGATCAACACATGAAAAAACAATAAAAAAATAATCAACAGCACACCTAATCAATTTAAATTTATTCAACAACAAAATTTATTCTTACTTACACATATATTTACAGAAGGTGGCCAAATTATTATTATCCTTATGAACCCCCTAATGAACTTGTGGTAGCTCACAAACCTCATCACAGTTTTTTTTGTTATAGGCTCGCGTTTGACCACTATCTCGCCTGATGTTAAGTGATGATGTGGTCGAAGGTGAAGCACGCTTGCCTAGAAATAAGCTATTCACTCTTGACTTGAAGACGCCCAGGTTGTAGCTATCAGGAAACAAAGACGCCGACAGGGAATTCCCCTGCTTAGCTGTACGCACAATGAAAGTATTTTCAAAACGCTTTGAAAATACTTTAAATACTTTAGAAACTCCATACTTACTCTTTTAAAAAAAAGTTTTATACAATATTTATATAAGTACATACATTAATAAATTCATATACGTGAGGACGATGTACCCAGCACTACTATACTACATATAGGTATGAGAGAATTACAAGCACTAACAGGTAAATTCCTTTACTTGATAAATAGGAATTGATATTTGTAAGTACGTGAGGACCATGGTGCTCACGTACTTACAAATATTGCAAACATAGGTACATTACCTAATTAAACAACAACAGAACAGTGTAAGAGTCAATTTTTTAAACAAAAAGAGAAGAAAAAATAAAAATAAAGCGTTACTATAATTATGAATATAATACAAATTAACCATTTTGATTTTGTATATACCAAAGATAAGCCTATGGAGCAGGACCAGCATGTTTCCAAGCATTCTTATCTTGAATATAATCATCTAATTTGTAATATGCTTGTTTACAAAGTGTGCTTTTAACTATTGTTTTAAATTTTCTTTCATTTAACTTTAATATCTCACAAGGTATTTTGTTATAGAATTTAACACAGTACCCCATGAAAGATGTGTGTACTTTAGCTAATCTATATGTTGGTTGATCTAACTTATCTTTATTTCTGGTATTACAATTGTGTCTATCACTAACTTTACTAAAGATATTTAAATTTTTCCTTACATACATAATATTTTCATAAATGAATTGGCAAGAAACTGTCATAATATTAATCTTTTTAAATAGCTCCCTAAGAGATTCTCGGTGACTTAACTTACATATGGCTCTGACAGCTCTCTTTTGCAATATAAATATTGATTCAATGTCAGCCGCCCGACCCCACAGTAAAATACCGTATGACATAATGCTGTGAAAGTAACTAAAATAGACCAAACGCGCGGTTTCTACATCCGTTAACTGTCTTATCTTTCTAACAGCATTATCGGCTGAGCTCAGCCGTCCTGCCAGAGATGTTATGTGAGGCCCCCATTGAAATTTGTCATCTAGAGTAGGAGGATTCCTAGGAAAACTGTTTGATTTACATAGTCCAGCTTTTCTCCTTTCAATATGATGTCACATTCGCTACTTCTAACATTCGGCAATGTGAATCTAATACATTTGTTTTTTTTTCATTTAGTACCAAATTGTTTGCCGTGAACCAAGTTTGGACCTGATGAATAGACTTATTCACATCATCAAGATTTTGTGATCGTCGATCTATATTAAATATCAACGATGTGTCATCAGCAAATAACACGATCTTCGGTTGATTTTGTAATAATTGGGGCAAATCGTTAATGTAAACTAAAAAGAGGAATGGACCCAATATAGAGCCTTGAGGAACGCCCATTGTCATTTCAGACCCTAGTGAGTTTACGCCGTTTACCTGAACTTTAAGTTGTCTGGCTTTCAAATATGATCTAAGTAATTCAAGGGCCGTATGCCTAATCCCATAGTGCTCGAGTTTTAACAATAGTGTCTCATGGTTAACGCAATCGAACGCTTTCGAGAGGTCGCAAAAGATTCCAATGGCGTCTTGTGCTTCTTTCCAGGCGTTAAAGATGTTCTTTATTAGGGTGACGTGTCAGTTGTGCAACGCCCTTTGGTGAAACCGTATAGTTGATCATGAAAGATGGAATGTTTGTTAAAATGACGCAACAATTGGTTGAGCATTAACTTTTCGAAGACTTTACTGAGAACCGGCAGAATTGAAACTGGCCTATAATTATTGGCTTCTTTGCTATCCCCGGATTTAAACAATGGAACTACTTTACTGTGTTTCATGAGGTCCGGAAAAATTCCTTGATCGACACTCGTGTTAAAAATGAAAGCTAAATAGGGTGCAATAGTTTCAATGATTGATTTACATACTTTTACAGATAATCCCCAAAGATCTTCTGTTGATTTAATTTTTAGATCTTTAAAAGCTTTTAAAATAGCCTGGGGGTTTGTATGTTGAAACTTAAACTCCGAAGGGCACGCATTTACATTCTTTCTAAGTAAGTCAGCAGAGAGCACGGGTGAGGAGTTTAAAGCTGCTGTAGTTTTAAAAGGAATATTAACAAAAAAGTTTTCAAATTCCTGAGCAACCTCTACATCTGATTGTATGGGACCATGTGCAGTCGCTAAATTAATTTCAGTATTACGCTGTTTTTTTCTACCTGTTTCATTATTTATTATTTTCGAGGTAGTTTTTATTTTATCGTCTGCTGATTTTATTTTATTGCTATGGGTGGAATATCTACCATGTACCGATGGCGCTTTACCGTACGTCTTTAGTCCGATGATGGAAAGGGCTAGGCGGAATCAAATTTTGCAGTTCCATCGCACACTCCCCGAAATTTAACCGATAGAAAACCGACAGGCTGGCAACTCGTCGTCGGTGTTCAAGGCTCTGGAGCTTTGAGTCGACCAGTGCATCGTTGCCGATAAGTCTCTTGGCCCGTCTGTCAATCGACTCAAGTGCATCAAGTTGTTACCTGGCAGATCCGTCCCAGAGATGAGAGCGGTACTCCATGCATGACCGAAATTGCGCTTTATACAAGTTGAGCAGCTGTTCAGGCGTGAAGTACCGCCTAACCTTCGCAAGGATCCTCAACTTTTTTGCAGCCAATTGAGCCTTTGGCTCAATGAATGGACCAAAATTGAGGGTCGATGTTAACGTAACACCAAGAAGGTCGAGGTGGTCCGTTATCGGCACGGTTACACCACGGAAGGATGGAGCCGGGTGGAATTGGCTCTTTTTTGCAGAAAAAAGACACGCCTGGGTCTTAGCAGCATTGAAACTGACAAGATTGGCATTGCCCCATTCGAAGACTGCCTCCAAAGACAGGTTCAACTGCTCAACCATGGCCTCCCTAAGAGACCGGACTTGAGACCCAGTAGACCGTGCGCCAGACACGTATCTCTCAGCAACAATGCTGTCGTCTGCATACCCAAAGGTTCCGGGGTTGCGCAGGTCATTAATATGCAGCAAGAACAATGTTGCCGAGAGCACTGACCCCCGAGGGACTCCTGCTTAAATACCTAACTGACTGAACGAGCAGCCATCGAAAACCACTCGGATGGACCGATCCCTCAGGAAGTCTGCAATTCAGTCACACAGACCACTAGGCAGACCGAAGGAAGGAAGCTTACCAATAAGGCTCTCGTGCCAGACCCTGTCAAAGGCCTTCGATATGTGAAGGAAGACAGCAAGCGCCTCCCCGTGCTTCTCGATGGCCTCACTCCAGCTGTGAATGGCATGCGCTAGAAGAGTTAGTTGATTGAAACTCAAATTAAAGAATCGCATCACAATACTGAACTCCAACAAAATGCAGAACATTGTAAATAAAGCATGCCGCGACGCATATAAGCTTCTAATAACAACACAGGGTGGCATCACTAATAATTAAGATTATTTTTATTACATTTCCTTAAGACACATATTACTTTCCGAACAATACCTAATAATAAATAAATAAATAAACGTTTATTTGGAACCATTTTGGAATTACACAGGGTATGGAACGATGATAGCTACAGAAGTACAATACAGAGTAAAATACAATTTTTCCAGACTGCTATGAATATTTTGTTACTATACAGGAAATAATATTTGATGAACTTATATAAAAAATCAAAAACAAGTGAACTGTATGTTGAGGTGTAGGGGTGTGTTGAGAGTGTATTTGTGTGTGGGTATGTAATATGAGTGTGTTTGCATGTGTGAGTTGTTATGTTTAGTTACGTTACCATAAGTTGTTCAGTTGAATAGTACAATATGGATTTTAACCACTATGTCAAATTCTTCTTTAATGAATTTTCAGTCACAGGGTAAATTTTTAAATGATATTTATTTTATTATGAAGTTTAGGGCTGGACTTAGTCTTGCAGATTATGTCAGAGCGTCGCTTCTTAGCAAGGTACTGTGGATCATAGTATAGGAGCTGGTGTTTCTTAAGAACAGTCTGAAGTATGAAGTTGTCTTACTGTGCGGAACTTACAGAGTAGATATAGTTCAGAGGGTGGGAATCTCAGCTTCTTAAACACATAAATCAATCTTCTAACCCGAACCACAATAGAGTCAACCTGCTTTTTCCACGTTAGGAGATTGTCTACTGAAACTCCAAGATATTTTATACTATTTGAGCGTTCTATCTGTGCACAGTAACACAAGATGGCATTACCGACTGCATCAGCGCAAACGTGGGACCTGATCTCAAATGATGTTGGTGGTTGACTAAGAATTCCTGGGGTAAAGGGACATAAACTTGGTTTTAGAGATGTTAAGGGTGAGCAAGTTTGATGTTAACCAGTTCATAACCAACCGTAGTGCCTGTTCCGCCCTTTCACGAGTCTCAGGCCAGTGCTTGCCATGGGTTATATTAATAAATATATTTAGGTACTTAAGTAACTTGCTGTTTTAATTATGTTAATAATCACACTTAATGCTCGGAAATAAAATACCCATGAGACCTACCACCAATTATTATTATTGTTTAAAAATATTAACTACGAATAGTTTGTGGATACCATATGGACTGTGACGCGTCAATGCATACCTAGAGGCTGACGCACATCATACATATCCGGCCTTACTCCAGAATCTTTAGAACTTCTTAAGACCTACGAAGACCTTTACGAGAACAAACCCTTTTCTGAGGATACAATTGCTGCTGGGGATGCGTTGGTGTTCATCGTAGGTGAAACCCGTAAACAAAAATGGAATAATACGGTAACAGACACCAACATGACCACACAACAGTAAGAAAGCCTTGTCCACAGTACATAAACTTACCGGAGACCCTCGGGACCCTATCAACCAGGGCTTCTTTACGGCCAATAAAATAGCCCAACAGCTGCTACTCAACGGAACACCTCCTCATAAACTCCCAAGAGCCAAAAGGTCTGTTAATGCCTCTGAAATTTCTAATGAAATCAGCAAGTCATTTACTATCACAGACATCATTCCGGCCATCAAGGCGTTAAAGAATGGCTCGTGAAGGTCAGGAGCCTTACTAAAGACCAGGTTTTTGTACGCATACTGTGTGAACTCCTGCACAAACGCCGTTTGCAGGTGTGCTTCCAGTCTACCAAGAGTAGACGGCGACGGCAAAGGAACGATCTCTATCAGGGCAGTGTGTTGGCGCCGACGCTTTACATCTGCACTGACGACCACCCCATCACCCAATACACGGAGCTGTTCCCATATACGTATGAATTGACATTAGCAGCGCAAGCAGCGACTTTCGAAGCCGTGGAGCACACACTGATAATAGCACTCGACTAACTGCGAGAATACTATGACCGCAAAGCTCTGAGGCCCATCCTTGACACAGTCGTGCGAATACCACCTTCGCAACATGCATGCAAATCGGCCACTTGCCATCTCGTTGCGAGGAACTAACATCGAACACTGCTCGAACCCCAAAGAAAAGGACCAGTTTCCTACAAAATTGTCAGCAAAACTCAGCTCCGTATAATCAGTGCAGACACAGAGGTCTACAAAACTTTAATTAGCCTTGTTAGGAGGAATGGACTAATAGGCCATTCCTTTAATAGGAAGAATAACAGATCGTGTTGAATAGTTATTAAAAAACTACACCTAACTACACCCCTAAACATTAAAGAAGAAATAGAGGCTGCAGGTAATATAGTAACGGGTGAGATAATAAATTCAAGATTCGGCCCTGAAAAGAAGCCCACCTCAACCTTCTTCGTCAACCTAGAGGCTGGTCCTAACAACAAAGCAATTAAAGAGTTAAAATATATCTATCACCAGTCTGACCTCATAGAAGACCCGGAAAAAAGAAATACAATAGTCCATTGTCAGAGGTGTCAGCAGTACGGACACAAAAACTACTGTATGCGACCATACAGATGTGTTAAATGTGGACTGTCCCACAAGACATCAGAATGCCAGAAGCAAGACCGTAAAGTCCCGGCAATATGCGCATTGTGTAATGGCCCACACCCAGCCAACTACAAAGGATGTCAAGTGCATACGGAGATTTTAACTAGAAGGAAAACTAAATGCGTTACATCTCGTTTTAATCATTCAGATAAAAAGCCTAAATACAACAATCTCAGAGACGAAAGATCCTACGCTGGAACTCTACAAGGAGAGACACGAGACAGCACTTCAACAGAAAAAAAACCAACAGTTCAAACCAAATAACAACACCTGACAATAGAACAATTATTGTTAAAACAAAATGAAAAATTCGAAATTATCCTACAACAAATGAGTACTCTAATGAGCCCCATAGCCAAACTTTTTGACAAGTAATCAAAATGACCACACTACGCATTGCAACTTGGAACGTAAATGGGCGTGCGGCAAATAAAGACGAAGTCGAATTGTTAATGGAGACACGGAATTTGGACATCTTACTCATATCCGAAGCACACTGCTCTGCCAAAACATCTGTGTCTCTCTCTCAAACGTCTGTGTCTCTTTGTCAAGTTTGACAATTACCAATGTTACGCCATGCACCATCCTGACGGAATAGGCCAATGCTGGTACTGGTGTGGTCATAAAGAAAACCATCGAACATCATCAGAAGCCAGATTACAAAACTGAACATATTCAGGCGACGTCTTTTTCTGTGGAAGACAAATCTGGGAACTTCACCATGACTGCAGTTTACTGTCCACCCAAACATAAAATCTCGGAAGCTATGTTTTTCCACTTCTTGCAAACACTTAGCAATCGGTATGTGGCGGGAGGAGACTGGAATGCTAAGCATAGCCTGAGGCTCATATAATAACCAGAGGCCGACAGTTAGCTAAGCATTGATAAGAACAACTTTAGACACATCACCTCTTGTGAGCCAACATATTGGCCAAGTGACACCAATAAAAAACCCGACCTCCTGGACTTCTTCGTAATCAAGTTTATACCAAACAACTACCTAAAAACAGAATCCTGCTATGACGGCTAGTCTGACCACACGCCAGTTATACTTACTATAAGCACAAATGTCATAGAAATAACATAATAACATAATAACCCATACAATGCAACCAACCTGGTTACAGTACCTAATGTATGAATGACGTGACAAACGCATGCACAAAGCAATCATGACAGCCGCGACTGAGCTCGGTCCAATATTGTCCAATATTCCCTGTAAAAACGAAATGTCAAAGTGAGAGTGGCCCCTCTGTCTGCGGCGCGCCGCCGCTTACGTACTTTGTGATTATATCAACCTTACTTGCTTTAGAGGTTAGACAGATCATGACACCACACACGACGAAGATTGGAGGGTAACGAGACGTAAAAATAGTGTAATAATGATCCAACAGAAATGTGAAAAGAATCAAGCTCGACAAAAACATAATAGTGAAAAAAAAGTATATAAAATCAAAATAAGCAGTCTTAAGAAGCGAACTAAAAAGATTTACTTAATCAAGAATAAAATTATGCTGTGCAGTCGGAGGAAATATATTTGTGAGCTGGACAACTTAGACCATATTATTATGACATAAGGATATGAAACAGTTTCATAGCCTTTCCAATTTCGTCTATGGACTTAAAATAATTATTATTTACCGAGATATTGAATTTCTAACTTGTAATCTTGAAAAATTTAATGACCTTTATAAGTTAATAATGAATGAAAGAACGATTTTTTAGAATTAATTTTAATTATATTTGGAATGTAACAATTAATAAAGGTAACCCAGGCAACGCAACCTCGTTACAGTACTTTATGTATGAATGACGTGACAAATGCCCGAACAAAGCACTTGTGACAGCTGTGATACACTTGTGATATTGCTCAATATTCCATGTAAAATTGCAATGTCAATGTGTGTGTGCAAAATGACGCTTTGTTCGTAGAGGCCTATCTGTCTGCGACGCGCCGCCACTGACGTACTTTGTGGTATCAACGTGGCTATAATAATAAATAGTGTTGTTTAGCTAAGTCGTGCGAATTTTTAAAATTGGAAACCGATTTTAAATCAACGCAAGGTTTTGCGAGAATTATTTTTAATAAACTTCGGTCGTGTAAATTTAATTGATTTTAATTTCTAGACATTATAACTAGAAACTAACACTCGCAAGTTGTAGGTACCTCTGTATTGATCGGGTTTAAAGATTATTATTAAATACTAGCTTTTGCCAGCGGCTTTGCCGCATCAAGAAATAGAGAACATTCTCTAATTTCCGCCAATAAATATAGAATCACGAAAATATGTCCTGTCTCTGTTTACACAAAAACAATTTGATGGATGGAGATTAAATGAATTTTGTTCCTTTTAATTTAAACCAACATTTAGGTATTGCAAAATTAGTCGATTAGATTCGCGATTAGAGATTCATTAGATTCGCTCAATTTCCAGCTCGAGTTTTACCAGTGACTACTGGTAAATCTGGATTATGTATTAAATTATGAATAATATTTATAATAA
The DNA here is from genome assembly GCA_949775005.1 of Orthosia gothica. Classification (NCBI taxonomy): domain Eukaryota; kingdom Metazoa; phylum Arthropoda; class Insecta; order Lepidoptera; family Noctuidae; genus Orthosia; species Orthosia gothica. The sequence continues at coordinate 13,763,415 of OX459044.1, forward strand.
AAATTATATAATAATTTTATTTGGATCGATAATAGATGCACACAAAAGACACAGCACAACACACAAAATCACATAAATGTGGGTATTTGGAAAAAAAAGGTGCCAAAATACAAAAAAAAAGAAGAAGAAAAAACAACATAATACAAATAAAAGTGACACAAGTAACATACCTACTTCAATTAAAACACAGTGCGGTGTGCGTCCGAACTATAATGACTATAGGTCATTATAGTTGGGACGCCCTATATTTATCCTGCTTTTTCATAGTTTTAGTAATTCAACTGTAACTTCTTTACAGTTAAAACGTCGCCACAAAAAAAAAGATATTGTGTTTATATTATATATATATATTATATATTGATATGTTGTTTCTATTAAATCTTAGGTTTATTTTACAGCTTAAAAATGTTCCATTTTTACTCTATTTTCTGCTACATATACCAAATATATTAAGAACAACAGCGTAAGTTCTGAAAATGTGCATATTATTATGAACATAAATATTATAAAATATAATGAAACATTATCGAAACGATTTTATCTAAAAAATAAAACAAAAATCTTTATAAAAGTGCAATTTTATTTTATTCGGTTAAACAAAGATACGTTTCATCTTGCATCGTACACAATCAACTGCTTTTCAAACCATTTAGATGATGATCTGAAAAAAGGAAATAAAATCTTTTAAATAATTCTAGAACTATAAATATATAAAACTAGCTTATCCCCGGGGCTTCGCTCCTTTAGTCTATTCCGCAAGAACCATGCATGTTGCCGTGATAAATAGCATGCTCAGGGAAGTTATTTTCATAATTGCAAAGATTATCTTTTACAAACATATAAACGTACAAACAAACCATTTTATCTATTCATAAAATTAGTTTAGATGTATGAATAAGGCAAACTTTTATAAAGTATTTATTTGAATTATTAAGAGCGCACATCATATTTGAATCCTAAGATAGAGATCACGTCTTCTAATTAAGAGCCAATGCCCGCTAAAAATACAGCGAGTGGACTTAAAATTTTGATTCAACCATGTTAAAGAATTTAAAGTTCAGTCTGTCAGCCATTTTAGGCGAAGAAGACGCATATTTTGTCAATTTTGTTCTGGTTATTTTATTGTATGCTTTATATTTGGCGCAAATATATAATTTTTATGTTGTTTCTAGAGCCCAATATTTTAAGTATTAATAAAATACAGTTATGTAATTACACTTGTCCTGTGATTCAAGAAGCATTCCGCCAACAGAGCAGCTCTTTCGCATCCAGCTGTTCCGTCGCTCACTGGTTTATCGTTCACTGCAAATAACAAAGAAATATGTACATAAATTACTAGTGCAAACATTCAGTTATTATGATTATTCTAAAACGTCTGAGTGTTCGTAGTCTACTTAAATTGTCTACGCCAAATTCACTAATTCGTGAAGTATATTCTGGAATGTGTGAATTTGTTTATTCAGATGCGCTTCAGAAAGGCAGGATAGCCAAAAAAGGTTTTTTTTAAAAAAAACGTTGCCCCACACGAGAAATTTCTTCCTGTATCGTGGGTGCGTTTACAAACATATAAACTCACATACACAAACACCCAGAGCCGGAAAAACTATCTGTAGGTCATACAAATATTTGTTCCGTGCGGGAATCGAACCCGCGACACGCAGCGCAGCAGTCAATCGCTCAACCACTGCGCCAACCGTGCGCCCCGAGCTTACTTACGAAATTGAAATATCATCAACAAAAAATACTTCAGGGAACCCAGTCATCAGTTAAGAGTTAACAGATGCGAAGAGATATAGTTTAAAAAGTACAATCAAATCTTAGGCATTCGCATAATATTACCACAACTTTTGTCATATTAAAACACTACTTGATAAGTAGGTATAAATGTTATACAATTTATACTTTGAGCTAAAAAATAACTTTTTACAAAAACATACTACCGACTTCCAAATATAAAAAACTTCAAAGTGAAAAATAACTATCTTTTTGGAAGTCGGTGTCCATAACGCATAAAATTGGTACCTACGCAAGACAATGACTTCCAAAAAGATAGTTATTTTTCACTTTGTTGTTTTTATATCTGGAAGTCGGTAGTATTTATTGTAAAAAAGTTATTTTATTTTTCACTTTTTAGTTGTACCTACCTAATAGGCAAGTTGTTTAGTAAGGTTACCTATAATGCCAGAACAGATTTCCCGAATATCATGAAACTTGAACATAACCGGTGAAATGAGAGTGTACCAAGATGAACTGTACAAGATGTTATGTTATGAAATGATTGAATCCCGAGAAATTATCACAATTGCCGTTATTTATTGAAGAGTTCTGTTGTATATCTTCGAAGTTCTTCATCAGATCTTCACCAAATTAAAAAGTGGACTAATTTCGGAACATACTCTTTGAAACAAAAAAAGAATTTTCAGTCCGCAACTGACGTATTTATAGGTGAACATACAAAAAAAAACTAACATAAAGTCGAACATTGGACCTCCTCCTTTTTGGAAAGTCGGTTAAAAAGACAAAGGGATAGTTGTCTGCACTTTTGAGCAACCTTTATAAATCATCATCATTATGTCAGCTGAAAGACGTCCACTGCTGGAAAAAAGGTGCCCCCAAACGTCTCCACATCGACTGGTTCTTTTAAGAATAAACTTAAAAAAATTGAATGGTTTTTAGCAATAAGAAAAGCTGAAAGTGTTAGTACCTGATGAACACTGCTTAGAAACGTCCGCTAGTTTGTTGTATTGCTCGTCATCCTTCACGAACGCTCTCAGGTTCTTCAAAGCTTGTTCCACGTTGTATTCACCATTGTCCGTGAACTGCAATCAATTAAAACAAAAAAAAAAAGAAAATTAACGAACATGTTCTACATAATAAGTACAGTCTGAGCAAAATGTCCTCACGGTTAGAAATCTTCTTCTATTCAAGCCAATGATTAAAAATAAACGCTACAAATTTATTGAATGGGCCTAATAGGTTGCTGTGGCAACAGGGCCTCAGTGACAAATCAAATGACATATTAGGGCCACTCCAAGAAATGGGATTCAGTGGTGTGTATATTGCTTTATTTAACTATATTGTGCTTACATCAGGCCTACTGCAGTCAATTAATAGCTTTTCATAAAAAAGGCATAGAAACTTTGAAAAGAGCACAAGTCAAATGCAAATGTTACAAGTAGGTACTTACAAATCCGGCTTTCTGAAACACGCAGGCGATAAAGCAAGGCTTGATGCTAGCCGGGCTACCGGCGTCCTTAGCGGCCTGGATGTCAGCGTCGGAGACACCATGCTCCTTAGAGCATTGCACTATGACGGGCCGAAGAGAATCACGGAGACTTTCGGCTTTAGCAACCTTGAATACAACAATTACATAATATAAGAAAGTATATCCAATTAAACAATAAATAAGTACATAAAAAAAAGTATTAAACTTAGCTATAAAAATTTTAGATTGCAAAAGTAAAAAATACAGGTCATTTAGTTTTTGAGCAAGCTTTCGGGGTATGGAAGTACTAATTATTTCTTACTTTTAACATGGGAGCATCACTAAAATCGCGACAACAAATGGCAGTAAAGTTAAAAACTAAAGAAATGACAGAAAAGTAAAACTTACATGGACATTGCTCAAGCTCGCAGCTACGACAAACAACACCAAACAAGATAACTTAGACATGATGAACTCTTCAGATTAGCACTCCTGTGTCCTGATCCTTGCAACGTTCAAATGAGTATGCTCTGAAGTTTAGCTCCACGCTTATTTATATGAAACTTATGGCCTTTGACGTTAGGTCAGGCAGGTTTACATTAATTATCTTAATGCTAAATGCAACAAAAAATCCGCGAAAAAACATAGGTCTGTTCAATCAATTAATAAATAGCTCATGACAAGCATAAATCTAGTATTATGTTGGTACTTCCTTTTTAAATATTGTTTTTCAAAGTCCATACGGTTTTAGGAAGAATTGACAAATTTAAATGGCAGTGGGCAGAGCACATTGCTCGCAGAACGGTTGACCGTTGGGGCCGAAAAGTTCTGGAATGGCGTCCGCGTACCGGAAGACGCAGCGTTGGAAGGCCTCCCTCTAGGTGGAGCGACGACCTGATCAAGGCTGCGGGAGTCCAGTGGATGCGAAACGCACAGGAACGTTCAGTATGGCGACGCTTAGGGGCGGCCTATGTCCAGCAATGGACGTCTTTCGGCTGAAACGATGATAATGATACGGTTTTTACCAATAGTGCGTGTGACGTCTTTGCCGTATTTCTGAGCTTTTATACTCAATTCAATATCATTATCACTGTCACTATAATAAATTTTTCGTTCGTTCCTACATTTGACATCGTCAGCTGCAGTGACGGTGCTTCCTGTATCCAACGGATGCTGGAAGTCTTCATCAGGTTGTTGTATTACCCAACTTACGCTTCGCTTTCCTGTCACGACTTAAGATTTTTTTTGCTGGTCATTCTGCATGCATTATGTTATTAAATTCGATGGTACCATTTTCATCAATACCATTTATTTATAATTCATAGTCGGTTAACTATTCAAGATATCTTATACCCGTGGCATACTTACTTATCATTTAGGAGTTCCATTGGCCATCTGTGGTCTTCTTTATCAGTTCCACTTCTCCAAAAGATACTTTCTACATGCAAATGATTGCATTGTTGATAAAATACCAAAATCGCTGTTTGTATGCCTAGATATTATAGGCATACAAACAGCGATTTCCTCGATTTCCATGGGATCCCATCATCAGATCCTGACCTATATAACGATACGACCACCTAGGAACCCTTTTAAACAAAAGAAGAATTTTCCAAATGGGTCCAGGCATCTTTGAGTAATTGGGGAAAATGTATAACAAAAAAAAAAGATTCTGACGAAACAAGACGTCCTCCATTTTTTTCAAGTCGGTTAAAAATAAAACATTAATTTGCAAAAAAGTTGTATTCAAAGTGATTTGCAAAAGAGGGTTTTTCAACAAAAACGTTTTCATTTTATTTTCATTGATTTGCATTGCTTTGTCCATAGCGGTCTCAACGAAAATAACCAAGCACGCAAGAGAACAGAAGTGGGTGTGAACTCGAAGGTGCAATCTTTGTTTCTTTACTCTCATAACCTGATTGGTCAGCAATCTCACCTTAAACCTACTATGCTGTTTTTATTATATTGCCGAGATTGTCAAATTTCTGCTTGTATTATTTTTATCAGCAGAAAAAAAAAGAAGAAGGTTATTAATTCGACATATATATTTTATTTTTATCAATTACCACGCATTACTTTTTTATAGAGGTCCGATTTATTTTTTATTTTTATTGGAATATGTAGTAGGTACCTTAAAGTTGGTCCCATTTAAATTTGAAAAATAATTCTGTTGAAATTTAGTAAAAGGAAAAGCGAAAATATAAATTTATTAACAGAAAAAAATACTATGAAATAACGAACTGAAATGAAAAACATAAAAAAAAACCTTAGGTCTAGCATATTGAGGGGAGCTAAACAAAGAATCAACGAAGATTAACCTAACTACAATCATTTAATGATTTAGGTAATTAATTTGCATGTTTGTTTGTCATTGGCGCCAACTCGTTTTTTTTCAGGTCGTTATTTCATCGGTTCAATATTTTATAAAATAATTTTATTGAGGTATCTTTTTCGGGGCTTATATTATTGTCCTAGTTCTGGGTTATTATTGAAGTAGTAACAAAACAAAAAATAAGTTTGTAAAGGTAAATAATTTATTTAAAAGAAACAAAAATACATCCAACTTCTAGTATCACTGCATGCCAATGTTGTCTCATGAAGGTAGACGACTATGCACCTAGATTGGGATCTGAAACATACAAAAGCAATATTCAAGGTTCCTGTAAGCATTTTTTTTAAGTCAATGTTGAATGGACCGGTTGGCTCTTCTTGGCAAGCGTGAAGATTTGTTTTCATTGAAATAGTAAACACCATTGACTACATCACTACTGTCCATCAAATGAGGTCACGCGACATCACACGAGTTTTTAATATATTCATGCAATATGCTGATATTGGCACCTTTTTGGTCTCGCACGGGGTTATTATTTATTTTAATATTTTATTATTGTCTTTTTTTGTGTTTTGCCTATCTCATGTCTCCTGTACGGGTCACATTTTTAGGGTTCCGTAGCCAAAAAACGGAACCCTTATAGAATCGTCATGTCTGTCTGTCTGTCTGTCCGTCCGTGTGTCACAGCCACTTTCTTCCTAAACTATAAGAACTATGCTGTTGAAACTTGGTAAGTAGATGTATTCTGTGAACCGCATTAAGATTTTCACACAAAAATAGAAAAAAAACAATAAATTTTGGGGGTATAGCCCTAAATATTATTTTGGGGAAGTACTTGAAAATGAAACTAAAATTTTTTTTTTTATCAAACCCATACATGTGGGGTATCTATGGTCAGGTCTTCAAAAATGATATTGAAGTTTCTAATATCATTTTTTTCTAAACTGAATAGTTTGCGCGAGAGACACTTCCAAAGTGGTAAAATGTGTCCCCCCCCCCCTGTAACTTCTACAATAAGAGAATGATAAAACTAAAAAAATATATATGATGTACATTACCATGTAAACTTCCACCGAAAATTGGTTTGAACGAGATCTAGTAAGTAGTTTTTTTTTAATAAGTCATAAATCGTAAACCGCAATTAACCAAGTACGGAACCCTTCGTGCGCGAGTCCGACTCGCACTTGGCCGGTTATTTATTTTTCTGTTTCTTTCTTTTTTATTAAAGTATATTTTTGTAAATAATGTAATTACCTCGGATCTGTGTTCCAAGAAGCAAGCTGTCAACAGCGCTGCCCTGTCGCATCCAGCTTCTCCGTCACTCACGGGCTTTTCATTCACTGAAATCATCAACAGGATTAATTAGAGTATTAATTAATTTGCCTATCACTTTCCCAACTTTATTGGGGTCGGTTTCCAGTCTAACCGGATTCATCTGGATACCAGTGTTTTACATGGAACGACTCCCTATCTGGTGTCCACGATTAGGGATAACTCCAAAAGAACCCAATTGGAAAGCACCGCCCATGAATTTTTGAAGGGTATATAAAACAATCGCTGGTCTGGTTAATTTTAAGCCATAATAAATGAAAATTGAGGTAAGTATCTGTAACATTGATATATACTACATATTTATGCCATATATGTAGATAACAATTGAAGATCACGAACAACGTTTTCGTTATAAATAAACTAGCTTCTGCCAGCGGATTCACCAGCGTAACAGTCGCAAATTATCCAAGAGGAACCTACTCCCGGCACAAAAAGTATCCGATGTCCTAATCCACGTGCCAAGATTAATGCAAATGCGTTCAGATTTTAAGGTAACGAACAGGATGTTAATAAGAACCTGCTTTGCATTTTTTTCCAATGTCCGCGAATTTAGCGAAGTCATCGTCAGCGCTCACAAACTCTTTGAGTTTAATCAAAGCTTTATCCAAATCAAATTCGCCCTTGTCGTTGATCTGAAATGAAAAAGTAGATTAAATTGTTAGATGGTAGGGAAGTTTTCTCTTAGAAGTTTATTGACCATTCAGAATATGTGTCCTAAACTGCCAAACTATTAGTTATTAAAAGATTTACTTATGGAACTTTACTGCTCACAGAATTTGAATATACGAGGTTCCCCATTTGGCCCAACCAAGGTCCAGCAAAATCTTTTTGGTAAGAAAATAGCATTTACTTGAATTTGACTCTCCTATTCTTTCTAACGTAACTTTGAGTGACTTTACTTCAGATTAGCCCCTACTTAGCTATCAACTTTTCGAGCTAGATATAGGTAAGGTAAACCATCCATCGCTGGCATCCCTCCTGTTATTGTCACTTCTGAGTTTAAAGGCAAAAAAATTCTATGCCAGTAATTGGATCTTAGATAGCCTTTTTATAATTCAGTGAAAATATGTGTATTTCACTGGATGAAACAACTCATAAATTAAATTTAGAATATTTCCTTCGATGTCATTATAATTTTTGTATAGTGCATTTCAATATGATTTTCTGGGCATTTGATTACGAAGCTAGCGGAGGCATTCAACTGGTTATCTTACCCTACTTGTTGAATTTTTTTGCCGGGCTCTACCAATATGTACAAAACAGCAAACAAAAATCCAAACTTGGATTAGTTACACTGTCAGAGTCAATTCTTGTCGAGGAATATTATATCCACTACTTACGACTTCAGCTTTTTTGTAGACACAGCCCAGGAAACAAGGGTTAATGCCGTTCACGCTTCCAGCTTCCTTGGCAGATTTGAGCTCGTCAATACTGACTCCTTGCTCCTTTGAGCACTCCATCACTATGGGCTTTGCTGCTTCCCGAAAAGCAGCTTCCTTTTCTTCGCTTGCCTTGAAATGCAAATGATATTGTTAAAAGATTTTAATTTTCTATGTTACAATTTAAACACTATATTATGCAAAAATAAATAAATAAACAACAAAAATACTAACATAAACTTTGCTAATGCTAGCACACAAAATACACAAAACCAAACAAGTTAACTTAGACATATTGTACTGGTTTCCTTTGTACTCCTAATCCTTCTAAGATTGGACTGTGTGTGCCTTGGATCGTAACCCATCGTCTATTTATATAAAACTTCTGTTATTAGGTAAATTTGACTCGGAGTAATTATCTTTATCTCACTGTGAATAATCAATGCCACAACAGCAGGAAACCTAGCAAAAAACTCTTTGTACAATTAGCAATTACTTTATTAGTAGTTCTTCCAATGTATATCCATTGTTTTTCTCATTTAAGCCGGACATTTAGGGAATTCCTTGCGTGATTGCATCAGAAATGAGGATATCCGCAGGAAAACCAAAGTTACCGACATAGCCTGAAGAATTGAGAAACTTAAGTGGAAGTGGGCAGGACACATCACTCGCAGAACGGATGGCCGATGGGGTCGAAAAGTTCTGGAATGGCGACCGCGAACCGGATGACGATGCGTTGGAAGGCCTCCCACTAGGTGGACCGATGACCTGCTTAAGGTTGCGGGCATCCGCTGGATGCGAGACGCACGGGATCGGTCAATGTGGCGTCGCCTGGGAGAGGTCTATGTCTAGCAGTGGAGTTCTTTCAGCTGAAATGATACCGTGACTTACTCCTAGGAATCTTGTAATTATTTTTCTTCAAAACTACGTGTGTAATTTTTATAAAATCAAAACGGTTTAATGTGACCTGAGAGACCTGTTATTTTTTTTTTATGGTTTACTAATGGTAAGCATAAAATGTATTCCCATAATTTACGTTGGCATAATGGCATAACATAATCGGCACTGCGAGAAGTGCAACTCCTTCACACTTACGTAACAAAGGATAGGCACCCGTGCGAGCCGTAACAGCTGAGGCTGGTCGTCAGAGGTGACCAGGAAGCCGTTGCTGCGGAGATGAGCAGCGGGCGGGGGCTGACTACCTTCGCGCCTTCGGTTTTTTTATATACACTAGGGGTAGTAGCCAAAAGACTATTTATTTATTTATGTACACACAAAACACTTAACTTCCATTTTTTAACATAAATATAATTACGTGTATTAAACGTTGACATTTTGAACTTAGGTATAATGACCATCGAAATTTTTAATCATTCGATATTTAAATCACTTGTCTTTTTATTAAGGTAACAATTTTCAACGTTCCGATACAATCGATATTACAATTTTCGATATTTTGAACACTGAAATTTTACCCGTAGGTATTTAAATTATTTTTGACGTTCAAACATGTACCCATAAAATTATTATGACGAATAAATACTATACTTTAAATATTTATGCAACTCCAAATTATGCCCAAACAAATTAGACAAAATGACAGTTATGCATTATGGCAAAGTATTATTATGCCACAGTATTATCATGCTGATAAAAGTTATGCGAAAACGTTATGCCGAACAATATTATGTCTAAAAAAATTATGACATGAAGGGGATTCCCTATTTTTATTGCTCTTCGAAGAAGTCTCCGTTCCTTTCTAAGCACCGTCGTCGTCGCATGCGCTCTTCTTTTGGGATCTCTTCAGCGCCATTTTCAAACGTCATCTTCAGGATTCATAAAACGAATACCTCGATCGAGACACTAAGGAGGATGACTCAATAACTATAAAGGAATATCAGGATGGCAACCAGTCGGTTCTCTTTAAAATTTAAGGCACGTGAGCACATTCGCAAGAAGTTTGCAGAATCATCACAGAATTGATTTGCTGGTTTCGGTTTCTCTATTACATTGTTTAGTAAGTATGTATGTATCTAAGCATATATTTATATATATTCTTTTTATATATGTTTTTCCCCAATTTTTTCGTTCATTTAGTTGCACCTGCCTTATTTTATCTCTGCACCATCCTAAGGTCGACTGGTAGAAAATGCCTAAGGCATTAATTCCGCCTTTGTACTTGTGCATAAAGTTTTAATAAATACCTAAATAAATAAATCACTCTACACCCTTACATAGACAAAAATTCAATAGTCCGTCTACCAGAATGAGTCGAGCGTTGTCATGCCGGAGAAGGATCCTATTTCTTGGGCGCTGCTGTCTGACATTTACCAAGGCGAGATAGTGGTCAAGCGCGAGCCTATCTATAATAAAAAAGGCAACTGGTAAACAATGACTGACATACCAATCTGAAGTAACAGTCCTCATCGGTAGAGGCAATTCATTATTTTATCCTTGACTTCTGCCCTTTTTTTACTTTTGTCGGTAATATTTCGAATGGAAACTTCCATTGCGCAGATTTGCTTTTAGTTTCGGTTTCGCAACAATATTCCGACTTTCATCACCTGTGACCATGTCATATACAGCATTCGGGTCACCTCCGATATACTTTTCAAGCATTGAGAGGCACCAATCCAAATGACGGCGTTTTTGATCTTCCGTCAAAGACCGCAACGAAAGTTGTAATAAATCATTGAGCGAAAATTTTCTTTAGTCAAACCCATTTCGAAGCAAGACAAACACTTTTTAAATAGTCGCCCATTTGTAAAAACCAAATGACATTATATTAATTCATAACACATCTACAGATTCCTAAAGAGTTCCTTATTCGAAATTTAAATCAAATGTTCATCGGCTGCTTTTCTTACTGGCCTATTCCACAAACATTTAGTGTAACCTCCGTACATATTATGAAGAGGTAAATTGATTGTTTCTTTGTTTGTAGAGCTAATCTCTGGTATTACTGATCCGAATACAATAATTATTTTAGATATTCTAATTTACATTAACGCTAAGAGTCCATAAGTATACATTTTATCTCAGAAAATGAACGATCCCTGTAGCATAGGCTACGGGACCGAAGCCGCTAAACAGCTAGTGCCTAATTTTTCATGTGTATTTCTTCTGATTTTGGGCGATTGATCCCAAACAGTCCATATAAGCATTTGAGTCTAAATCAGGAGCCTCCTTAAAAAAGTCCCGAAGAGAGTTAATACTTAAAATAAAATAAAACATCTATTGTTAATTAAATTAATGCCCAAGTGCAAGCCAAAAATAAGTAGTACGCTTATTAGTGATAGACTCGTAGATCGGTTGGTGCCGCACTATTTGCATAAAATAACTACTAACCATTGGCTTGTTGAAACCCAAATAAAACGACAATATTAGCAAATAGTTATCCCCATACAAAGTACAAAATAACACAACGTAAGTTACAAAGTCTAGAAATGAACAATACAAATTCCAAGCTTGAACTTCATGGAGAGATCATTATCATAGGACCTATAAAAAATAAAGATGTGATGATGTGTGTGTGGTGTGAATGTGGTATGAGTGTGTGTGTGAGAGGTGTGATGTGGTGAATTCACAATTAATTTATAAATTTACCCTTATAGATTCTGAAAATAAGGCAAACAGACATTTTAGTAGACACAAACTTTACGAGCTACTGTAATACATTATTGTATCTATTAGAGGTAGGTTTTAACTCGCAACTGCTGGCGTCAGCAGTAGTGTTAGGGCTTATTAAACAATATTTAAAAAAGGAACTATCACTAAAAAGTTAAGTTCAATATATCGAGCGCCGAGGTTCATGTTTACAATATAATCTTAAATTGAAATGTGTGCCACGTATAAAATCATTAATTAAACTTTTTTGTTTATTTAGTGTTGTTTTCCGTCTTTTCCAGTTTACTCAAGTAATTGACGGGCATCCCTGAATATTTTTCAAACATTAATGCTCGTTGAATAGCTCATGAGATAAGAGTGTTTTTCAATTAATCTGCTTGCTCAGTGCGACAGTACTTTTTTTAGGGTTCCGTACCCAAAGGATAAAAACGGGACCCTATTACTGAGACTCCGCGGTCCGTCTGTCTGTCTGTCACCAGGCTGTATCTCATGAACCGTGATAGCTAGCCAGTTGAAATTTTCACAGGTGATGTATATCTGTTGCCGCTACAACAACAAATACTAAAAACAAAATAAAATAAATATTTAAGGGGGGCTCCCATACAACAAACGTGTTTTTTTTGCCGTTTTTTACGAAAATGGTACGGAACCCTTCGTGCGCGAGTCCGACTCGCACTTGGCCAGTTTTTTAAATTAGACCTTGTTTATGTCTTACTTTTGGCGACATTTCTAATTAAACTACTTAAGTTTTAATAATTACTTCCAAGTGTCTGATATTTTCACACCTCCATCAACCTGTCAGATATTAATATATTCATACTTAGGACAAGGAGGAGCAGTGGTGGCCCAGTGGTAACGGCCTCGACTCACATGTCGTAGGTCGTGGGATCGTACCCAGGCGCTTTACTTTTTGTCATCACCACTGCTCTAAACGGTAAAGGAAAACATCGTGAGGAAACAAAAAAATCAAGGACATGTGACTTTCACCTCAATCAATTCACCACAATCATCACTGGGCCCGCGTGGTGCATTTAGGCCCATTCCCTCACTCACAGAGAGGAGGCCTGTGTCCCAGCAGAGGTAACATTAAAAAGCTGAACTTCAAGATGGCTTACTATCTACTGTTATAATGCTTTGTCTTGTAAACAACTACAGGTGACATACGGCCATGGCTATTTTCTAAGAATATTTTCTTGTTTCATGCTTTTCAGGGTGCGTTTTTGCTGCTATTAGTTTTAAAACTTATTGTTTAGTTAAATTATTAAGGTGATTTATTTTATAAGTATAATGGGGCAGAACATAGTGGGCTAAAATTATAGATACAAAATTATCGGGTGAATGCAAGCAAAGCAGCTATCAAAAGCTGGTAATATTTACATTTTTGAAATTTACTAATTAAGCCCTTTCATTTGATACCCAACACGGCATCTCCACATTTTTTTTATTGTTTTGTTCATGACTTTATTTCCTGGAGAGGGCATCACATTGCATTCAGAATGACGTCATATTATCGTTATCAAATTATAATTAGTAGTTTACAAGTTATGAGGGAACTGATGAATATTCATACAAACCGGTTAAAACCATAGATATAATAAACAAGGAGATATGCCCGGTAGACGAAATATATCGGCAACCTGTGTCTCCAGTTTGCCCCTACCACACGGCAACTACTACACATGCAGTTCAGAAAAAGCAATAGACACGCAGTCGCGCACACACCCGCAACTCTTAAATCAGAACGTACTACAGAATCAAATATAAACCTTATCTCATCAAACACAGCGTGTATTTACCATACTCCGTACAACTTACCCACACAAAAACATCTACACAATCACATCACTAACTCATCGCAAGAAGCAGCGGCCGTACTACGCGATGCATTCGCTTAATAAAGTATCGTTTTGTGATTTTTACATTGCTTGTCCAGTCACTTAGCGACGAACTTAGATAGTGGTTAAGGAGCAATGTATTTATTGCAAAAATAGTACAGTCGCTGTGATATTTTGAAACATGATTTTGGACATGGGCACTGTGACCACGTCGCGCAGACACCGACACGCCCCCTTGCCACTTCTCCTGTATTTAATATTTCTATGGTTAAAACACTCAATTAACCCTCCTTTTGGCTTCGCCGTAATCGGGAGAAAGTTGCCCAAATCGGAGTTTTCAAAGTCCAAGTCCAGTCGGTTTTTAAGGAAAGCCCACAATCTGTTCTCAAATCCAACTATTTGTGTAACTTTGCGTCTAGCCTGATTAAAAGATAATAAGCCGCAATGAAGATCACGGCAAAAAGGGTCCTTTATGGAAATCTGAGTATGAACCCCTGACCACATGGTATCTATCTATAAGTTTTCAGATATTTTCTCGGTGTTCTGTCAGCAATCCCCAACTACTCACCTATCAACTTCTCGTTCTGAATATGGTTGCTAAAAAACTTGCGAGCTCCCCTCTCAATATAATATTTAATTTTGATAACAACAAGTGAATGAAAGAGAATGTTCTAAAAATAATGTTACTCTAGACCACGCAAAGTCAAAAATTAAAGCGTTATTTTTTCGCATCATAAGATTAAAAGACCTTTGAAATAATTTATTGCCTATAAATAATGGAACATACACAATTTTATAGGTCTATTCAATTTAATTATTTCACTATCACATTTAACGTATAACTTTTAAGTTACTAGCAAAAAAGTAGCGGGCAGTAACTAGCGTACATCATAAAATAAATATTATACAGTGTCCGGACTTGTAGTAAACTTTAAGGCCGTAAAAAAAAGTTTATTTTATCTATAATAAGTCAAAGTCAAAAGTCAAAGTCAAAACTCAAAGTCAAAAGTCATCATAAAATAAATATTATACAGTGTCCGGACTTGTAGTAAACTTTAAGGCCGTAAAAAAAGTTTATTTTATCTATAATAAAAACACTTTTTCAAAAAAAAACATCAACTTCGAAATAAAAAACACGTGTTCTCGTTTTTGTTTCTTCGTTTGACACTGACTTCCGAAATTGAAGTTATTTTTCTCTTTTTAGTGTTTTTATTTGGCAGTCGGTTGTATTCATTGTAAAAAAGTTTTTATTTTTCTCTTTTTAAATGTGGTACCTACATATCTCATAATGCCCACAGTTATTCCAGAATAGATTACCCTAATAACATGAAATTTGAACACAACCGGGGAAATTTGAGTGTACCAGGGCAAACATCTGGGTACCCCTTTAGAGCGTACCGGCGTGATTTTATGTTATGAAATGGTATTACAATAAACAGACATGCGAATGCAGGAATTTTGAGAGATCTGCCGTCATTTATTTAAGAGTTCGGTTTAATATCTCCGAAGTTCTTCAACAGATCTGGATCAAATTTATAATTATGAGAAGCAACAGCTCAAATAAAAAAGAATCGTCAAAATCGGTGAGCCTAGTAAAAAGTTCTGAATTAACATACATAAAAAAATTACGTCTTATTAAGAACCTCCTCCGTTTTTAGTCGGTTAAAAACACCCCACATAAGGAGTGAAACCACCAGACCCACAAAGATAGAGCAATTTTAGTACCGGACTTACTTATTACGATAGCCACATAGTATACCATAACTTTGGACCTTGGTCTCAGAGAGGCCTTGGTCTCAGAGAGGCTGTAATGTTATTTCTACGGTCTTACCATAGAGAATCTAAAAAAATGTTCATCTAACACTCAAAAAAAAAAATTTTTTTATATTGAGGCATAAAAGAAAAAATTTAAACGTAATTTCACAAGATTTTATTGCATTTCCTAACATTCTGCAATTTTTTTAAGAACTAACACGTCTCTTTCATGTGTCTTTTGATCATCTTTGAGTGTTCTACACACTGCATCCTGACAAAAGAATCACAGCTCTAAGCTAATTATTTTTAATTTTTTTACCGTCTAAAAATAACCCGTGCGGATTTTTGCCATTTTTGCAGAATTTTAGGATGTGCAATAAAAAATTTGATTGGATTAAACCCCTTATTGGAGAGATTTTATAGTTAATTTTATTATTTATTTATTTATTTAAACTTCATGTACAAAAGTGGTACATAGGCGGACTTAATGCCACAAGGTATTCTCTACCAGTCAACCTTAGGGTTAAAAAAGAACAACGTTGTGAAGGGGTACAAAATAATATTTAAAAAACAACTTGTATACGAAAAAGTATATACTTACATATATATTAATAATACACATATACAAATAAAATAGACTAATAAATACCAATAAAAAAACGAGAAACCTATTAATAATTATTATGACTAGACGTCTCTAGATGAGAGCTATTTTGTCTGACACAAATAGTGGTTACGAACTTTTCTCTTAAAAGTGAATTTGCTTTCAGAATACCTAGTAGGTATAGGATAATCATTTTCAGGAATTAATTAAAAACCCTCCTCGTTGGTCTAGTGGATGAAAGCGCTACTGCTGAACAATGTGGCCATGGATTCGATGCCCGAGTCGGGCAAAGTGTTATTGAGTTTTTCCATCTGTTATTTTTCTGTGGCAACCCCGAGTCTGGATTTGTGCCTGGTTGATAGCAATAGCCTTACCCCATATTACAAGGCTCTTAAACATAACTACACTCCATTTGAAATAACATTAGAAATCTCTACAACCCTTTTTTACAGTCCGTTCAACCAATTTTGAGGTATATTCCGTAAGCATAAGGATGGCATAAAAAGCATAAACCTGTTACCAATACTAACTTTTTAGTAGATACAGCTCTCATAATGTAGAAGTCACCAACGCAGTAGAAGTCAAAATTGGTTGAAAGGGCTGTAACATGGTCTCGAAATGTGGGTGTACCTACCCAAAGGTGTGCCTCTGTTAAACCCTTCAGGGAAAACAGGCTTAGTGTTATGAATTAAAACAAGAGAAGTTTAAAAAAGTAAAATTCATTTATTAACAAAACACAACTTGTATCATCTTGTATCACATTGTATCACTGTATGTCACTTAACTCTTCAGGACTGATTAAATGAGGGCCTGAAAATAATACAAACGTCATATTAGTCATCATTCCGTGTATCAGGAGTTTTAATATTTTAAGAAATTTTGGGGTTCATCGGGTTTATTTAATGTTGCAAAAAGGAGACGTTTAAACGTCAAAAAATGTATGCTTAATCAGACGTTAAGCAAGGTTATAAATATACCTAAGTAAGAGGAGATGTATCGTGTCCTTCTCATATATCTGTGTTCTTTAAATGAGAAGGTTTTTTTTTTTGTTCTTCTTGATTTTGCCTTTATCGACAAAGATGAAGATTCGTAAGGATAAAAGTATGGGCAGGTAAAAAGTATTTGTCACAGAGTATGATGGCTCAATTTTAACTGTGCATTTATAAAATGTCAATGGACAGTTCTTGGATTCACTACTTTTAGTATTTTATAAATTGTAATTGTAACAAATATAGCATATAATATATATACCTCGCCATGGTTTTCCAAAAAGCAAGCGGTCAACAGCGCTCCCCTCTCGCATCCAGCTTCTCCATCACTCACGGCCTTGTCATTCACTGAAATCATCAGAAGTAATAATTAAAAAAAGAGTAATGTGCTTAACTAGCTTCTGCTAGCGACTTCAGCCGCGTGATCGTCGTTTATCATCCCATGAGAACATACCGGGATAAAAAGTAGCCTATATGCTATTCCAGACTATTATCTATCTCTGCGCCATATTTCTAACAGATCCTTTCAGCAATCCTAGCGTGATATAGTAACAAACAAGAACTAAAAAGAAACTGTGTTGTACCTGAGGCGCATTTTTTTCCAACTTCAGCGAATTTGGCGAATTTAGCTTCATCGGGCACGAACTTCTTCAGCTGAACCAGAGCGTTATCAACATCGTACTCTCCCTTGGCGTTGAACTGCAATAAGAAAGCAATAAGGTTTGAAATTTGATGGTTATCTCGATGTCACAGAGAGATCAAGACACGTGCTTTCCGAACTGGCGCTCGCATATTCCTAATGGTAAATCCAGTAACACTAATCCCTGCTTGGGAATTTAACCCAGGAACACACGAGTCATGAGTATCATGACCACGAGACCAACGGTTTCTTAACTGTAAGACATGACAGATACATTAGACGCGACCTAGCATAACAATTTATTCTAACACAACAATTGATTTCTCACAATGCAGTTAATTGCTTTTAAGTATCGTCATTATGTTCGTCCATATTTCTTAGATCCGCATACTAATTCCCTAGATGTGACGACATGATATAAACACACAAATTATTCTTCCATATAACACAAAAGGTATTGGGGCTACAAATCACCCTGAGTAGATTATCTTTAGGCTAAAGCAAATTATCTAAGTAATTTACAAAATGTGTTTTACAGTTTATAAAACTGACAGTACAATAACCATATGCCATTTATCAAACTCATTGAAATGCAGCCATTAAAGCTGTATATAAGTATCCAGGATAATAGCAGCGCCAGTGGTGCTTATTAGATCTTCAAAATCGTAGGTGCATGACCCTTATGCAGCAGTACCCGTATTCATTACTCAAGACATTGTGCAATAGTACTTACAACTTCAGCTTTCTTGTAGACACAGCCGAGGAAACAAGGTTTAATGGTCTCAGCATTGGCAGCTGCCTTGGCTGATTCGATTTCATCAATGCTGACTCCATGCTCCTTTGAGCAATAATCTATGATAGGCTTGATGGCTTCACGGAAAGCTGCTTTATCTTCTTCACTGGCCTTGAAAAACATGATAATAAGAATTTATTATAAAGAATACAGTAGAGTCCGTTTATTATGACATCGAAAGGAATTGACAAACACGTCATAATATGCGGACGTCATACAAAGCGTTTTGTGAAAAAGACACTTTTTTATGTAAATATGTACTTAAGTATTTACAAATTTGTGAACTGCAATTTATTGTTCCAGTTCACCCAAGACAGTTTTTAATAAATCAAGATTATAAACCGTTCTTGGAGACAGAGCTTTCATAAAAAAATATATCAAATATGCACATAAATGATATCTATATTTTTTTTACTTTACAGCCCAAAAAATTCTTGTAAAATTACTTACATAAACCCTGCTAATGCTAGCAGCCACTACACACAAAACCAAACAAGTGAACTTCGACATATTGTTCTAATATTTGTACTGCTGATCCTTCGAAGCTCCAACTGTGTATGCCATAGATCGTAACGACGCCTATTTATATAAAACTCCTGTGGCTAGGTAATTTGACGCGATGTAATTATCATTAAATCTCAAGCGGCCATGATCAATGCTACAACTGCAGGAAACGTAGCAAAAAAGATCTCTTTGTTCATTTACTTCATCTGCAGTGGCTTTTTCAAAGTTTTCCTAGCTTTTTGCTGCCAAACAGAATTTTTGTCTAAAATTGGTCTGACTATACCTTTACTTTCCAGTAGAGATGGGCAGACGACATTGTTGCGTATAATATCTGAATGATATTGGCATAGAAGTGACGGGATTTGCAAGAGAGAAGGGAGGTTTATGCCTGGCCACTGCTGGTAAAGTATAAAGTCAGGCTTTGGATGAAGATTCAAACACACAATCTCACACACACTCAAATACACTCGCTCACACACACAAACACACTCGCGCCTGACTTTCGTTTTAGGGTTCCGTACCCAAAGTGTAATAACGGGACCCTATTACTAAGACTCCGCAATCCGTCTGTCTATCTGTCAGTCTGTCTGTCTGTCTGTCCGTCTGTCACCAGGCTGTATTTCACGAACCGTGATAGCTAGACAGTTGAAATTTTCACAGAAGATGTATTTCTGTTGCCGCTATAACAACAAATACTAAAAACAGAATAAATAAAAAATTAAGTGGGGCCCCATACAACAAACGTGATTTTTTGCCGTTTTTTTGCGATAAAGGTACGGAACCCTTCGTGCGCGAGTCCAACTCGCACTTGGGCGGTTTTTATTTTATTTTTAGTTTAAAGGCTTACTTCAGTTTTAATTTTACCCTGTTAATTTTCATAAGAATAAATTTTAATTGCTGCCCGGAAGAGGAAACTGGCTCCTGAAACACAGGTCAATCACATAGCACAGGAGTCAGAGAATCCATTTATTTGTATGTTTTCTTATGTAAATTAAGTTACTTATTTATGATGATGGGTGTAAAGTATCTGTCTTTCACACTTTCTTTCTTAAATGATCTAAAAACGGCAGAATTTTATCATAGGCACATTATGTAGAAATAAATAAAACAGGGCATATCAGTTTGAATATAATGAACTACATAATTATGTAAGCCTTGGTTTATAATTCTGCAAGAAATCACATGCTCTGCCTTTACCAGCTTAATATAGCAAGCTGCAAGCCTCGGAAAAGTCACTACTTTAAAAAATTTATGATACACAGCGTTCAGCACTGGCTGCATAGACGTTGACAGAAAGGCGATATTTTCATTGTATTACCATTTTTGCGGATAGAACGTCTTTATTGATTTTATTCACTGATCTGTTTCAATTATCACTGCATTAGGCTACAAATCAATAATGCAAAGATACACCTGAAGGTCTTGTCTCTGGCCAAATTCTGTTGCCGTTACACATAAGGATAGAAAAAAAAACTAACAATAAAAATAGATATCTAGTTCAAAGTACACTTGTTATTACCCATCAGAGGATTACAAAGTCCATTCCAAAGTCCATCAATCAGTCTCAGAAAACTATTAACACGAGAAATAGATGTAGGAAATTCCAAATCCCATTATTGTAATGATAATTGCCCTCTAAAACATTACAAAGTCCAGTCTTGCGCTTCGAACAAAAACTTTAATGAAATAAATAACCTGCCAAGTGCGTGTCGGGCCACGCGCAATAATCGGGTGCCGTAGTTGCACAATAATGCGGACTAAGAAGAGGGCTTTTTGTTGTTACATGAACATTGGAACGGTTTCAGCGGCTCACGTCTTAAAACGGGCCCACATAGGACGATGGTAATTGAAGAAGGAGTTATAAAAGCCAACTTCACAAGTGAAGATAGAAAAAATATGATCTATGTATTTGAGTACCACCGCGGGTAGAGGCACGCGTTTGTAATAAAGATTGATAGCGTCACGTAATAATTTGAATCATCATCATCATCATTTCAGCCGAAAGACGTCCACTGCTGGACATAGGCCTCCCCCAGGCGTAGCCACATTGACCGATCCCGTGCGTCTCGCATCCAGCGCCTTCCCGCAACCTTAACCAGGTCATCGGTCCACCTAGTGGGAGGCCTTCCAACGTATCGTCTTCCAGTTCGCGGTCGCCATTCCAGAACTTTTCAGCCCCATCGGCCATCCGTTCTGCGAGCAATGTGCCCTGCCCACTGCCACTTAAGTTTGGCAATTCTTCGGGCTATGTCGGTAACTTTGGTTCTCCTGCGGATATCATCATTTCTGACGTGATCACGCAAGGAAATTCCGAGCATAGCCCTCTCCATTGCCCTTTGGGTGACTTTAAGCTTTCTGATAAGGCCCATTGTGAGCGACCACGTCTCGGTCCCATAGGTGATCACTGGCAACACACACTGGTCAAAGACTTTTGTCTTGAGACACTGCGGTAAATTAGACGAGAAGATACCACGCAACTTCCCGAACGCCGCCCAGCCGAGTCGGATTCGACGGTTGACCTCTTTCTCGAAGTTGGACCTACCCAACTGGACCGTTTGTCCCAAGTAAACATAATCGTCTACAACTTCGAGTGTAGAGTCTCCGATCTTGATAGGAGTGGGTGTTACATGGGCGTTCACCATGACCTTGGTTTTGTCCATGTTCATTTTTAGACCCACTCTTTCGGAAGCTCTACTAAGGTCATCGAGCATTTTACTGAGGCTCTCCATGGTCTCAGCCATGACCACTATGTCGTCGGCAAACCGAAGGTGAGTGATGTACTCGCCATTAACGTTGATGCCAAGCCCCTTCCAGTCCAGAACCTTGAAGACGTCCTCCAGCGCAGCAGTGAACAGTTTCGGAGAAATGACGACTCCCTGTCTTACGCCGCGCTGGAGAAGGATTGGTTTGGAGGTCTGATCCTGAAGACGGACTGACATGGTGGCGTTTTTGTACAGACACTTCAACACCTCAATGTACCGGTAGTCGATCTGGCACCGTTGGAGAGACTGCAGTACAACCCAAGTCTCGATCGAATCGAAGGCTTTTTCGTAGTCCACAAACGCTAAGCAGAGAGGCAGGTTATACTCTTCGGGCTTCTGTATAACCTGCCGCAGCGTATGTATGTGGTCTACGGTGCTAAAGCCTTTTCGGAATCCGGCTTGTTCGGGAGGCTGGAAATCGTCAAACCTGCGCGAAAAAAATTTTTTTTTTTTTTTTTTTTTTTTTCTATATTAATAAAAACTAATGTTCTTAATAACAAATTACAATCTAGCCTTAATAGACTAATAAGCAATTTAACTCTTACTTATTATTATAATGTAAAATGTTATGACTAAGAATAGTGTCAATTTGCACTTTTATACAGTTCGGTAGCACTTTCTTAGAGTCTGATACGTTAAAAACACTTAGTTCACGTGTTACATGTATAGCACAGTATTCTTTGCTATTATTTTTCACTTATTATACACTACACTAACTCAAATGGTTTAGTTCTCTTTAGCCTACGCACTATGTCCGTGTTATCTAGCAGCTGGATTGCTTCCACATTCACATGTCGATGAAGTCTGTGTTCGTGGGTTTCAGCAAAGTTTTGAATAACGGTGGTGACGAGTTTCATTTTAAGGTCGCGGTGAAGGTCGTCATTTCTGATGTACCATGGTGCATTAACAGCATCTCTGAGTACTTTATTTTGAAATTGTTGTATAATTTTTACATTACTTTGTTTAGTACAGCCCCATAGTTGGATACCATACGTCCAAATTGGCATAAGAATATGCTTGTATATTATAATTTTATTGTGTATTGATAGACAGGATTTCCTTCCGAGTAACCAATACATATTTTTGTAACGTATATCGAGTTCCTGTCTTTTCTTTTTGACGTGAGATTTCCAACACAACTTGGCGTCAAGAGTTATGCCAAGGTATTTGGCTGTATTCGCATAAGGCACTTGCATGCCATTTATATAGACTGGGTGATAATCGCAGTGTTTATTAGTGAAGTCAATGTGAGTCGATTTTGACTCATTCAGTTTGATCTTCCACTTTTGTGTCCAGTCGTAAACTAAGTTCACAGCTAGTTGAACCTTTTCTACTGCTTCTTTGTGGTTTGAACCAATAGCCATAATAGCAGTGTCATCAGCAAAGGTCGCTATGGTGTTGTTTTCCAGCTCTGGGATATCACATGTGTATACCAAGTACAGGATTGGGCCTAAAACACTTCCTTGTGGTACTCCGGCCTGAATAGTTTTTAGCTCAGAATATGCGTCCTCTTGTCTTATCCTAAACATTCTGTTGCTTATATATGACTCTAGAATATCTGAAAATTCGGGGAGCATGCGTCTGAGTTTGTATATCAGACCCTCATGCCAAACTTTGTCGAAAGCTTGTGCGACATCTAGAAATACGGTGGCGCAGACTTCCTTGTTTTCGAGCGTTTTTTCGATGATGTTTGTTATTCTGTGTACCTGGTCTATGGTAGAATGTTTTTCCCTGAAGCCAAATTGATGGTCCGGAATAAGGCCTTTTTCTTCTATAATTGGTTTTAGCCGTTTTAATAAGAGCTTTTCAAACAGTTTCGATAATACTGGCAGCAGGGAAATGGGTCTATAAGATGATGCTTCATGGGGTGGTTTCCCAGGCTTCGCAATCATAATGACTTCAGCAACTTTCCATGGCTCAGGTACATGTTTTAGCATAAATGCTGCGTTAATAAGTCTGGTCAGCTTAACTATGGCTTTGCGCGGGAGGTGTTTTAGAATTTCTCCTGTTATGAGGTCATAACCCGGAGATTTCTTCGAGCTTATATTGTTTTTAAGTTCTCTCACAACTTCTTTAGGAGTTACAAGCCGAATTCTTTGGTTTTGTGATACATATTCACTCTCCGATATTTCTATGGAACTTTCATTGGGTTGAAAAGTATCTGCTAAGTATTGGGCAAACCTTACCGCTTTTTGTTCATTGCTAATGGCCCATTTTCCATCGCTGTTTCTGATGGGAGGTATTTGCATAATCGGCCTTTTTAGGTTTTTTGTAGCTTTCCAGAGAGAGTAATCCGTTGATTGGTCGTTGGTTAGCTGCACAAGATTGGAGTTCAGGGTTTCATCCTCAAATTGTATAATTTTCCTCTTTAATTGTTTAGTTAGGTTATTTAATAGTGTTTTATCTCGCGGGCATCTTGTTTGCTGCCAGAGCTTTCTTTGTTTTCTTTTCTCTGATAGCAAATTCACAATATCCTTGGGATAGATATGCCCCTTGTATTTCCGTATTAATTGTGGTGTGTTATTCCAAGCACATTGTTGAATGTTAACAACATATTTGTTTACTTCTGAGTCAAGCTGATCATGATTTTGTAATGGAGTTTTTAGGTCGATTATTTTATCTAGATCAAGCGCAAAGCTGTCCCAGTCTGTAGACTTGTTAACCAGGGTTAGATGGTATTCTCTTAATAGAATTTTTTGACTAAGTCTTAGTATAATCGGGGAGTGATCCGAATTCATAAGAAACTCTTCCTCCAAACTAACATAATTGGTGGATATGTTTTTACATATGAAAAAGTCTATGAGATCGGGTATTTTCTGAAGATCAGTTGGCCAGTATGTTGGTTTGCCAGTGCTCATAACTTCACAATGTGTGTCTCTAACTGCGTTTAAGAGCTGTCTTCCCTTTGTTGTAGTCAGTCGTGATCCCCAATGCATATGCTTGGCATTAAAATCACCGCCTAGGATGAATCTTTGACCCAAAACTTCAAAGAATTGCATATATCGCTCTTTTCTTATCATATGCCTTGGAGGACAGTAAACAGCTGCTATGGAAACGTGACAAAATTTGGTTTTGACTGATACTGCCACAGCTTGAATGTCTGGTTCTTCAAATTTACTGTGCTCGTAATGGTTAAGGTTTTCTTTAATTATAACCGCGCTACCTCCTCTGGCAGAGTTGTCAGGGTGAAGCGAATTATTTATATCTTGTATCCTTTAAATTTAACGAAAGATTGTTTAGTGAAGTGCGTTTCAGAGATTAAACACACGTCAATATTTTCTGTGTCTAGGACTGCCTGTAACTCATTCTGATGTTTGAGGAGCCCATTAGAGTTCCACGCCATTATTTTTAGTGTATTAGTCATTTATGATTATTAAGAGCAGCTGTTTTAGTGCTGGATTCTAACTTCTCTAGTCTTTTGTCAAATGTAGTAATACACTTTAAAATCTGATTTATCTTATCTTCTAGATTTGAGGGTTGGGTGCCTTGTTTTGCAGCCTGAGCATAGGAAATACTTTTGGTGACTCGAACAGGTTTAACAGTTGACTGGAAACCTTCTTTCCGTGTGTGTTGGTCAGGATGCCTTATTGTAGAAAACTGTTGGGCTGTTGGCACAACAAGTTTCTTTTTGATGTTTTTGTTTTTCATCATTTGCATCTCTTTGGCTACTTCACACCCTCTGTAGTTGGCTGGGTGGGGTAAGCCACAGTGGACGCATTTCGGTTTCTCTTGCGGAGATTTAATACATTCGGCTGTAAGGTGCTTGCCAGTGCATTTTACACACCTTGGCTCTTTTTTACAGTATTTATGAGTATGCCCATAAGCCTGACATCTCTTACACTGTGGAATGAGTTTCGGATTTTTGAGAGGGTGTATTTCAATTTTACACCCTAAAATATGCTTTGTTGCATAGATTTTATTTACATCTTCGTCATTATGAAATGAAAGAACAAACATATTGAGCGGTTCTTTACTCTTCCAGCTCAACTTGTGGTCAACTTTTTCTATTTTAAGACCTTGCGATATTAAATCATCTTTGATTCGATCTGGCTGGCAAGAAGAATGTAACTTTTTCACTACAACTCTTATTGGCCTAGCCTGTTTGTTTTCATATGTGTGCCAATGATAGTCTTTCTCTGTCAAAAACTTAACAATTGCTCTATAAGAGTCATCAGTTTTAGCGTTGATCTTCACACAGTCTCCATTCATCATTTTGGCGGTGAATGATTCAGTTAGTTGGGTTTCAGTCAGTGAGTCGTAAAACATTTGGTAGCTCTTGACCTGATCTATAATGATTGGCGGTGGTGCACGCACTTTTTTGACTAATGTCTGTTCTTTTTCCAATGTTTTTTGTTGTTGGGCGTTTGTTCCGGGTTGGTGTGGGGGAGAAAGAGAAATGTTTAGCTTCCTTTTTTTCCTACTTTTGGCCCTTATCCACTCAGTCTCTTTTGCGAGTTCTTCCTCGTCTGTGCAATACTCGACGTTTCCTTTTTCAGACTGAGCAAATCGTACGTTGCTCTTATTTTCCAACTCATTGGGGCCGTTATTTCCTTGTTCCATGCTTGAGCTGGGATTTTCATTTTGGCGGCTTTGTAGTTGATACTGAAGGCTTTCTATTTGGACCTGCAAATCATTAACAAGAAGTGCCAGCTTTTCTCTTTCTGATTTTTCTTGGATGTAACTGTCATACAACAGCTTTTCCAGATCAGTTTTAATTTTTATTTTTGTTGGTGACATTTTAGGGTAAATAGGCACTACACCTTCACAATTAACTGATTGCACTGTTTACACTATAATTAATAAATAACTGGGTCATCGCGGCGACCTTGACCAACCGATTTCGCAACGCGGCGACGACGGCGTTATTTTGATGCGCCAGCGAATTACGCTCACGTAGCGCACTCGCGCGAATTATAGGTATACGACCGTTCTCGATAGAAGTCAAACAACACAATGAATATACACAAAAAAAAATATTTGAAAAAAAAAATGTTTTTTTTTTTTAAATAATTTGAATACTCCAATAATAAATCTCCAAATATTAGGCAAGGGATGTTAGGCGATAAAAATTACGTACGAAACCTACTGTGACACTGTTTGGGCATTTGTATGATCTACTCAAGGCTACTATCTCCACATTGTTTACTTCGACAGATACTGCTTTGCAATGCTCACCTGCAGCAGTGTCACTGTAAGATCGCGGTTTGAGTCGCGTAAAATGCGTCCGGGATTTTACGATGCATTCGGTTTCATTATAAAGTCCTTTTTGTGCCACACGGCAACGTAAAATGACTTGTCTGCTAACTCACACACATTATTTCAAAAGAATTGCGCTCGAGGTGAGAAGGGGAGTTAGGCAAGCAACAAACGTTGAATAGCAACTGAAATTACGTCCGACCGTCTGGCAGCCTAACCGAATTTCAGTTGAACGGAAGAAGAAAACGTGTTGCGCCGACCCCAAGTAACATAGGATAAGGGCAGGAAGATGATGATGATACATACTTTCAAATAAAATAAAAAATATTATTATTTTTTCGAATTAAGTAATCGGGTATATATCGATATCGATAATGTAATTAAAAATGCAATGTGATACACTGCACCGATGTGGCCTTGGTAAATATCGACCTATGATGCGAATGTCAACCTTGTGTGCCAAAAACGACTTTTCGTATTGCGAAAGGTCGTTTTTGGGAAAGAAACAGTTTGTTTACTTTGCCGAATTTACTTACACAATTAGGCTGCCGGTTTGCCAGCTCTCGATTATCGGGCTGTTAACGTAATCGATGAATAATCACCGGTTAAATCTACTTTTAGATACTCAACATCAAGTGTGACAAGCGGTTGACAATTTGTCACATTTGAGAAAATCTCGAATTAACCGCATGTTACAGCAGTTTTGGGTATCTGAGAACCAAGTTGAATCTCTTGTCAACGAGCCTAATTTATAATTGTTGGTTATTGGTCGGTTATTAGCAGATTAAAATTAATGTTATGAATTTAAATGCTTAAATTACGATAAAAAATTATAGGGGTTGGCGAAATCTTTGGTATCGGTTCAGTTATAAAAAATATCTTAATGGCCTACAACCGCTTAAGTGCCGTAAAACGGTAACTTTCTAAAGCATACTCCTTAGTAACGGCTAGATTAAAAGGTTTGAAAAAAAAATGTTTTATGTACATTATTTGTGAAACATAGTTTTTTCGTATAAAAATAGCTTAGCTTTAAATAATTAACAACACGATATTTTTCACTACTTTTGGATAGGTCGGTCGTTTTGGATTTGAAATCCAAAACGACTTGAAAGTTTAATTTTTTTATACCACGTTTTATACAGAAAAATGGATAGCTAGAATTTCTTCATAACTGAAACAGCATATGTAAATCAAAGAATATTTTGCAAATAAAACTGCTCAAAAGGAGGTTCAATATTGATATTCTGGCTCCGAGCGGGCACACGGCCAGTACTGCGTTAAAATTGGGGAATATTTAAACCTTAATTAGATCAATCATAGTTCCAAGATTTAAAAAAAATGTAGATTATTACAAACTCTTTAAATTAGTTACATTACAAAAACTTGACACTTGTATGTATATAAAAATAAAAAATTAAAAACTGTTACTGATCTGGGAATCGAAAATTCCTCACGCGCATTAATGTTGACTGTACCTTGTACTTAGTACTTACCACCAAGGTCAGTTTTTGGATAGGTTCGTGTTCGGATTGCCAAAGCGCAAGCTACCTTCGCGCAGCTGAGACCTGTGTGGCAATCGCGGAAACTGACCCGAAGGGTTAAACTCAAAGTCTTCGGGTCCAATGTCAAATCCGTGCTGCTCTACGGGTGCGAGACGTGGAAGGTAACAAAGGACATCTCGCGCCAAATCCAGGTCTTCGTCAACCGATGTCTTCGTCGCATCCTCGGAATTTACTGGCCCGAGATCATCTCTAATGTAGAGCTGTTGTAGAGATGCAACGAGACCCCGATCGACCGACAGATCAAGCGGCGTAAATGGAGTTGGATTGGTCACACGCTCCGGAGGGATTCCGATCACATTCCTAAACAGGCCTTAGATTGGAATCCTCAAGGAAAAAGGAAGCGAGGCTGTCCCCGTCAATCTTGGCGTCGTACCGTTTTAGCTGAAGCGACAAGCATTGGAATGGCGTGGAGCGAGGTGAAGCGCGAAGCTCAAGACCGGTCTCGATGGAGGACTACTGTGGAAGCCCTCTGCCCCAACTAGGGGACATAGGATTTTAAGTCAAAGTAAGTCAATTAGATCAATCATAGTTCCAAGATTTAAAAAAAATGTAGATTATTACAAACTCTTTAAATTAGTTACATTATAAAAACTTGACACTTGTATGTATATAAAAATAAAAAATCAAAAACTGTTACTGATCTGGGAATCGAAAATTCCTCACGCGCATTAATGTTGACTGTACCTTGTACTTGGTACTTACCACCAAGGTCAGTTTTTGGATAGGTTCGTGTTTAACTTGAAGCGATGATGGCTGACCCCGCCAGGGTAAGCAACACTTACCAAGGTCAGTCTTTGGTTGGGTGACCACTCTTTTTTGGATTCGATTGTTTTTAGATGGGTGACCCCGCCAGGGTAAGCAACACTAACCAAGGTCAGTCTTTGGATGGGTGACAACCTTTTTTTGGTTTGCTTGTTTTGAATGGGTGATCCTGCCAGGGTAAGCACCACTTACCAAGGTCAGTATTTGGATGGGTGACCACTTTTTTGTGGATTGCTTGTTTATGGTTGGGTGAAGACTTTTTTTTGGTTTGCTTGTTTTTGGATAGGTGAACCCACCAGGGTAAGCAACACTTTTTTTTGGATCGCTTGTTTATGGATTGTATATTTTTATTGGCTTGCGTGTTTTTGGATAATCCTATCCAAAAACACGCCACAAGTTAAGCGAAGTTATATTTCGAATTCACTGATAATTTGTGACAAATTGTCAGCTATTACTGACAATTTGTACTCAACCAATATTTATCAAAACAGTCTTAAACTTAATAATAAAATTGAAATAACTAAAATAATAATAAATTTTGTGCACCATTAATTAAATAACAAGTAACTTCAGTCTTTTACAATAGTTAGTAATGAAACTAAAACATTTTTTCAAAATGTTCATCCAATTTTCCCAGGGCACGAATCCATAACCACGCGGGAGCATTGAATTTTGGCACAAAAAGATTTTTCAATACCATAATTTATTGGTTATTTTAATTTAGTATGATAAAAGTTAGTTATTTATTTATTTATTTAATACTAGGAGAACCAACAGCTATAACAGATGGATAACAATTGTTTAGGAGACATAGAGCCAATTACAGGTTCTCACGGATAGAAACAGAAAAAGTAGTAGAAAACTTAGGATCACTAACAAGCACGATTTATATGATTAAATAAAAAACAATAAGAACTTAACACTTTTCAAAAAGTCAGCATTCAGCCGAGAACGTGCCGAATAGGTTTTAGTGGTAAATGGGTCAAATGAGAACTCTTTACAAAGAATATTAAAGTCCTTACTCGCTCGCACCATGTATGAATTTCGCCTGTAGTTGGAATAAAGAAATAGAATGGAGATAGGCGGATTAAATCTAACCGATCTCCTGGGAACATTGAAGCGCAGTTTATGCAGGAGATCAGGACAATCAATCTCGTTAGAAATAATTTTCAAAAGAAAGGTGCAATCTGCTAGTCGACGACGATTTATAAGTGGTCGTAAGTTATATTAGTCTTCACTAAGTGAAAAAATACAGTTTCATTATAATTACTTATAATTTTAAAAGACTGAAAGTTACTTACCATTTATTTAATACTTTATAATCTCAATTGTTTGAGTTTTGATTTCTGGTGGAAAAAAATTGTTATTGTTTTGGTTATTTTAATTTTATGGTATTCTGCTGTGGGGATCAGCAGCAGATGTTGACTCAATTTTCATCTTACAAAAACGGCAATCCGCGCGATCTATAAAATGGATCCTCGCGAGACCCTGACTGACTCTACCTTCACTTTATATTTTGAAATGTATTTTGTATGCCCGAAAAAATCGAGTTCTTTTCAAAATCAGAAGCGACTTCCATAATTTAAATACACGCAGTAAGCACGAAATTGTAATACCCAAATTCAGATTAACTAAAAGCAGGTCTTTTCATATAAGTAGTATACGCTTTTATAACAAGTTGCCAAAGTCAGTTATAGAACTAACTGATGGAAAGTTCAAAAACTACATCAAACGTGTACTTATTAAAAAAGCATATTATAAAATCAAGGACTACGTTGAAGATAAAAAATTTGGCTTTAGCTCCTTTTGCGCATGCGGCTTTCCTGGTTACTTAAAAACGGCACAAATATGGGGATATCTCTAACTATTTGTTTATATATAATTCTTTTTGTTTTTTTTTCCTTCTTTGAATTAGTCTTTTTACAATGGTTTTCAATCATCTTTATAGCCCTTTGCTAAGAATAGTTACAGCACTGATAACAACATTTGTGCCACATATTAAATTCAGTCTTTTTTATTTTACCTTTGTATAGATTGTTTTACCGAATGTTTTATAAATGTGTGAACATTGTAGGCCTTCTAGATGCTTGTTAACATTTGTCAACTTTTTAATTCGTTTTATTTTCTTTTGTTTATATAATATATAATCTTTTTTTTGTGTTTCTTACGACTTATTGTCGGGCCTACGTTGTCCCACCATATCTAATTACTAATGCTGTAACATGGAAATATTGTTAAAACAAACCATTTTTTAAAAGAGTAACCATGGAGCATGGTATAATAACATACTCCGTATACTTCGCCTGGTATTCTCTTCCCAGGATGGCCTAAGACTACGTCACGATGAGTGTTACCATTGATTGTCCTTTTTAGAAAATTTAGGTACTTTCTGATGTAGTTAATGAAAATAAAATAAATTACTAACTAGAATAACTATTTAGTTACTCATGTGATTCATTTATTTATTGTTAAATTTATTTGTATATTGAATTATTAGTTCATAATTGATTTGTTAAGATAAAAATGCATTTTGCTCGGGTAATTCATATTACACACAGTGGCAACATATCGAATTGACAAGTGTCATACAGACAACTAGCCATTTCATCGCTATTGTCGTGTCGCTCACACCTATAGCGTTGTTTCGCTCTGTGAGCAAAATACTGTGGCTCCCAAACGTTTGTGGTGAACCCGTGAACTTTGATAGATACACAAGAAAAATTGTTAATTGTTTCGTAAATTATAAAAACAGAAGTATAAAAGGCGGTGTAATAAGGTTTTTTTTATTGTCCCAATGAAGAGACGCTTCAAATTTGTATCTAAATTCAACTAAAATAACTGGTGCAATAATAATGTGCCTTTCTACATAATATTTAATTTATCTATGCGTTGTAAATTCCATAATTTAAGTCATAGTTGTGTCAAAACGTCTTTACACCCGAACTTATTAACCTAACATAATTAGTTTTTGACTTATTTTAGTAAAGTCAAGTTTAGTGGGTTTTCGTCCCGTACTAAATAAAAATACTAATATGCAAACAATTAAAAAAAAGCAAAGTAAATAAATACAAAAAGTATAAATTATGACGATTTATTAAAAATTATAAATATGTTGTACCTATTGTAATATTGTTATCTTTTTCCCCACTTAAAAAGTTTGAGAACCGCAACGCAATCGATGACGTAGTCTTAGGCCAATCACGTGACCCAGCTGTCACGGGAGGAGACTACCTGTCTTATTATACCATGCCATGGAGTTTCTTGCCGGTTCTTCTCCATAGGAAATGACAAACCCGAACCGTGCACCTTTTTGTCGACATTTTATAAGTGCCCATGTAGGCCAACATGAAATAAAAAAAATGATTTTGATTTTATGTCTAAGTTTAATACTGTTTTGATAAAATAATATTGTTAGAGAGATTAGTTTAATAGCTGATTATTCTAAAAGTTGAGTTGTATTTTAGTTTCAGCACTGATTACTGGCGATTTAAATAAAAAATAGCATCACATTTTGTATAATTTTGAGTTCCTATTAGATTAACATTTGTGTCACTTTTTAACTAAATATATTGATTAATAGATAATAAAAACACCTTTTATTTCACTTAGTTTTACTACCTATTCTACTGAAAACTTTATTTGTCCTTTACGACACTTTAAATTTCCGGTAACGTTTCCGGTAAAGGCCAAGTGCGCAGTACCCATAACCGGCGTGTGTGTATGACTAGATGTATGAATGTGTGTGAAGCAAAAGAAGTATGTAAGGATCGTAGCAGGTGGCGTTATGTAGTTTCTGCCTACCCCCATGGGAAAAAGGCGTGAGTTTATGTATGTATGTATGTATGTTATTGTTTATAATTTCGTATAGCAAATTTAAATGCAAAATTGAGATTTACGACCCCATTAATAATTAAAACATGACTTTACTATCCCTAATAAAAAATATTTTTGGATACATCCCAAAAGGTAAAAAATACAAACTAGAGCTGTTGAAAATCCAGATCGTAAATATACTAATCGATAGAGCTCGCGGCGCTGATTCCAAATATATATAACTCATTTTCGGACAAAATTTCCTTTACGACAGTTGAAATTTCCGGTATCGTTATATACTATCTGTTTTACACATCTAAAAACGTTATTTAAGTAATTGTTCCATGGCGTTAGTACAAATCTATTACTTTTCTAAGTTCATTTTATAATTTGGTCGACTATTACCCGTAAAGTTCTAAAGCCTACTTAGCTGTGATAGTTTTCCTTTTGATTTCGTAGTAGTAGCTAGTAGCTATAAAACAATTATTTCCAGGAATGAATTAAAACGCCTCTGCCTCGTTGGTCTAGTGGATGAAAGCGCTACTGCTGAACAATGTGGTCTTGGATTCGATTCCCGAGTCGGGAAATGTGTTACTGAGTTTTTCCACCTGTAATTTTTCTGTAGCACCCCGAAGTCAGTATTTTTGTCTGGTTGATGGCAATAAGCTCACCCCCCTATTACATGGAACTTAAACATAACTATACTCCATTTGAAATAACATTAGAAATTTAGAACAATTTGCATAAAAAGCATAAACCTGTTACCAATACCAACTGTTTATTACAGCTGTCATTTGTCATATCACCAACGCAATAGAAGTCAAAATCGGTTGAACGGGCTGTAAAATGGGCTTATTTAGATGTCTAATGTTATCTCAAATGGAGTATAGCGAAATGTGGGTGTACCTACCCATAGGTGTGCCTCTGCTAAACCCTTCAGGGACAACAGGCATAGTGTTATGAATTAAAACGAGAGAATTTAAAAAAAGTAAAATGCATTTATTAACAAAACACAATTTGTATCATCTTGTATCACATAGTATCACTGTATGTCCCTTATCTCTTCAAGACTGTTTAAATGAGGGTCTGAAAATAATAAAAAAATCATATTAGTCGCAATTTCGTATATTTAAATAAATCTTTGAAATCGTTTCAACGTCATAAAATGTACGTTCTTGCAGACGTTAATCATAACCAACTTTAAGCAAGGTTATAAATAAACCTAAGTAAGAGGAGATGTATCGTGTCCTTCTCATATCTGTGTTCTTTAATTAAGAAGTATTGCTTTGTTCTTCTTGATTTAGCCTTTATCGACAAAGATGAAGATCCGTATGGATACAAGTATGGACAGATAAAAAAAATATCTGTCTTAGTTCTATCAAACAAACTACAGTCACAGATTATGGTGCCTCAATTGTAACTATGTATTTTAAAAATTACAATGGACTGTTCTTGGGCCTCACTACTTTTAGTAATTTATAAATTGTGATTGCAACAAATATAGCATATATAAATACCTCGCCCTTGTTTTCCAAAAAGCAAGCTGTCAACAGCGCGCCCCTCTCGCATCCAGCTTCTCCATCACTCACGGCCTTTTCATTTACTGAAATCATCAGAAGTTATCATTAAAAAAAGAGCCATATACTTAACTAGTTTCTGCCAGCGACTTCACCCGCTTGATAGACGGAAATCATCCCAAGGGAACATACCGGGATAAAAACTAGGCTATGTGCTCTATTCCAGACTATAATCTATCTCTGCGCCATATTTCAGCCAGATCCGTTCAGCCATTCTGGCATGATTGAGTAACAAACATCCAAACTTTCGCATTTATAATAAATAGTAGGATAGTAGGATTAAAATTAAAAAAATCCATAGAATAGTTTCCAAGAGCAGTTCATAGACAGCTGTTTGAATAGTCCGCAGTATTAAAGTGTTGTACCTGAGGCGCATTTCTTTACAATTTCAGCGAATTTGGCGAATTTAGCTTCATCGGGCACGAACTTCTTCAGCTGAACCAGAGCGTTATCAACATCGTACTCTCCCTTGGCGTTGAACTGCAATAATAAAGCAATAAGGATTCAAATTGGATGGTTATTTCAATGTCACAGAGAGATGACACGTGCTTTCCGAACTGGCGCTCGCATATTCCTAATGGGAAATCCAATAACACTAATCCCTACTTGGGAATTGAACCCAGAACCACACGACTCACGAGTATCATGACCACGAGACCAACAGTTTCTTAACTGTAAGACATGACAGATACATTAGACGCGACCTAGCATAACAATTTATTCTAACACAACAATTGATTTCTCACAATGCAGTTAATTGCTTTTAAGTATCGTCATTATGTTCGTCCATATTTCTTGGATCCGCATACTAATTCCCTAGATGTGACGACTTGATATAAACACACAAATTATTTTTCCGTATATAGCACAAAGTGCGGATAAGAATGCGTCGTAAGAAGAAAAGATAAAATTAGATTAAACAAAATCAAAAATGTAACTAAATTTAAAGATGTGAATAAAGTATGCAAAACACTGAAATGGAAATGGGCAGGACATATGCTGAGAGGAAAAACGGAGAAATGGACTAAAACAATAACAGAGTGGTACCCCAGGGATGGTAAAAGAAGTAAAGGTCGACAAATGAAACGTTGGGAAGATGACCTCAAAAGAGTTGCCGGTCCAGAATGGATCAGAATTGCGAGAGACAGAGATAGGTCTTTGGAGGAGGCCTTTGTCGAAGGACAAGCTGTTGTTGGAAAAACCGATCGTTAGGAATAAATATAATATTGTATTGTAAATTATGATAAAACAGCAATAAAGGCTTATTTTATTTTTATTTTATTTTATTTATATAACACAAATGGTATTGGGTTCACCCTGAGTAGATTATCTTCACGCTAAAGCTATCCCTAGATAGATAGATCTAGGTAATTTACAAAATGTGTTTTACAGTTGATAATACTGACAGTACAATAACCATAAGCCATTTATAAAACTCATTGAAATGCCCCATATAAAGCTTTATATAAGTATCCAGTATAATAGCGGCGCCAGTGGTGCTTATTAGATCTTCAAAATCGTAGGTGCATGACCCTTATGCAGCAGTACCCGTATTCATTACTCAAGACATTGTGCAATAGTACTTACAACTTCAGCTTTCTTGTAGACGCAGCCGAGGAAGCAAGGTTTAATGGTCTCAGCATTGGCAGCTGCCTTGGCTGATTCGATTTCATCATTGCTGACTCCATGCTCCTTTGAGCAATAATCTATGATAGGCTTGATAGCTTCACGGAAAGCTGCTTTATCTTCTTCACTGGCCTTGAAAAACATAATAATAACAATTTAATATAAAGAATATATGGAAAAAATATTTATTTTTTGCTGAATTTCAATATCTATTAATAAATAACAACTGTTTCATGATCTTGTTAAGTGAACTGCAATTTATTGTTCCAGTTCACCCAAGACAGTTTTTAATAAATCAAGATTATAAACCGTTCTTGGAGACAGAGCTTTCATAAAAAAATATATCGAATATGCACATAAATGATATCTATATATTTTTTACTTTACAGCCCAAAGAATCCTTGTAAAATTACTTACATAAACCCTGCTAATGCTAGCAGCCACTACACACAAAACCAAACAAGTGAACTTAGACATATTGTACTAATATTTGTACTGCTGATCCTTCAAAGCTTCAACTGTGTATGCCATAGATCGTAACGACGCCTATTTATATAAAACTCCTGTGGCTAGGTAATTTGACGCGATGTTATTATCATTAAATCTCAAGCGGCTATGATTAATGCTACAACTGCAGGAAACGTAGCAAAAAAGATCTCTTTGTTCATTTACTTCATCTGCAGTGGCTATTTCAAAGTTTGCCTAGCTTTTTGCTGCCTAACAGATTTTTTGGCTAAACTTGGTCTATATCATTACTTTTAATTAGAGATGGGCAGACGGCATTGTTGCGGATAATATCTTGATGAGATTGGCACAGAAGAGACTGGATTTGCACGAGAAAAGGGAGGTTTGTCTGTGGTCACTGCTGGCTGGTAGAGTATGAAGTCAGGCTTTGGACACACACAATCACACACACACACTCAAATACACACTCACACACACAAACACACTCGCGCCTGAATTTCGTTTTAATTTTATTTTTAATTTGACGCCTTACTTTAGTTTTAATTTTACCCTGTTCATTTGCATAAGAATAAATTGTAAATCCTCCCCGGAAGAGGACACTGGCTCCTGTAACACAGGTCAATCACCTAGCACAGGAGTCAGAGAATCCATGTATTTGTATGTTTTCATATGTAAATAAAGTTATTTATTTATGATGATGGGTGTAAAGTATCTGTCATTTAAACCTTCTTTCTTAAATGATCTAAAAACAGTATAATTTTATCATAGGCCCACTGTGTAGAAGTAAATAATACAGGGCATATCAAATTGAGTATAATGGCCTACATAATTAACCTGGCCTGGCCTATTAATTGGCCTTGGTTTATAATTCTGCAAGAAATCACATGCTCTGGCTCTACCAGCTTAAATACAAGCCTCGGAAAAGTCTTTAGATTTAAAATTTTATGATACGTATAATATTTTATCTACGTTTAGCACTGGCTGCATCACAACAGGGCTGCATAGACGTTGACAGACAGGCGATATTTTCATTGTATGACCATTTTTGCGGATAAAACGACTTTATTGATTTTATTCACTGATCTGATTCAATTATCACTGCATTAGGCTACAAATTAAAAATGCAAAGATACATCAGAAGGTCTTGCCTTCGGCCAGATTCTGTTACCGTTAGCCTTATGGATGGCTACGAAAGTTAAGAAGAAAACAATCTTCTAACAATAAAAATAGGTATCTAGTTCAAAGTACACTCATTATTATCTACCAGAGGATTACAAAGTCCAATCCTAAGCTTCTCAGAAAACTATTAACACCAGAAATAGATGTAGGAAATTCCAAATCCCATAATTATGATGATAATTGCGCTCTAAAACATTGCAAAGTCCAGTCTTGAGCTTCGAACAAAAACTTTAATTAAATTAAAAAAGGCGACTTTTGTGATCAGTGCCTTATTTTCTATTTTTAGCATAATAATTGCATAACACCCTAAACAGGTATCGCTGATGTGGGCAACAAGGCTACTATGCTAAATTGGGATTGGGTGGGTTATATATGTACAGTCTTGCCCATCAGGATAGATAGCCAAGAGTCATTGAGCTGTGGGAGCCATAGGAAGGGCGTCGTCGCCGAGTTAGGTCATGGAAACGCTGGCGTGACGACTTAGAGACGTTTGTAACAGATTGGCCGCAGAAGGCTACTTACCGGGAAGAGTGGAAGGCTGTGGGGGAGTCTTTTGCTCAGCAGTGGGACAACATAGGGTGAATAAAATATAATTTCATAACATACTCATATACCATCTATGTAATACATATGGAATGCAATAAAGTATTGAGTATTGAGTACTCATGTTATGCAATTATCTTTTATTCACCGTGTGCCACAGTAGTTTACAAAATTGGCACATAATGTTGTTCTTGTTCATGATAACACATTTATTGCCGTCCATGAATGCAATCTAAATGACTTTCACACTCATCACTATACATTTTTTAATCCTAATAGCCCGTGAACCAATGTCGATGTTTTCTAGCAAAAGTTATACGGTTTCTAAGGAAGTGTGCCTCAATTTATGAACCTTTTGCGGGCATGAACGAACCAAAACCAGCTTCCTTCAAACTCCTCCGTACCGTAAGCTTACTGTAGCACCTTGCATATTCGCCAGCTCATTTTTGGCTTGAACGGCCTTTAAACGCATGTTTTTGCAAATGCAAAACTGAATGACACGATTAAACTGAATAAACGGTTTTCAGCATTGCTGAATTTCGCACACCATACTCACGGATGGTATAAAAGAGGTAACTATTGAGGCGATTAGAGATGTATGGAAGAAGAAGACTTGCAGGGCTTACTCTAAATTAAATTGGAATAAGGTCATCATGATGACAATCACAACACTGTTTTAAATTAAACAGTGTTGTGATCAGTTCAATAATTCCGATTCAATGCGTTAGTAACGTAACCGAGCAGACGACTTATGTATTCAATGGATATTTCCTATGGTTGACACTATTTTGCCTAGATGCATTTATGTACATCTTTTTCGGGTTCCTTACCCAAAGGGTAAAAACGGGACCCTATTACTAAGACTCCGCGGTCCGTCTGTCCGTCTGTCTGTCTGTCACCAGGCTGTATCTCATGAACCGTGATAGCTAGGCAGTTGAAATTTTCACAGATGTTGTATTGTTATTGCCACTATAGCAACAAATACTAAAAACAGAATAAAATAATACAGAATACTTATTAGACATAGATACAAGTTCTAGGTCATAGACATTAAAAAAATTAGTATGCCCAGATTTATAGAATGTTGTGCCATCGAACTGATAGCTCACAAGCTGATTATCATTTGCATTTATAGATCTCCAAAATACACGAGAGAGGCTACTTCTATTTTCTTTGTAATCCTTACTGTAGGGAAGCCCCTACAGTAAGGATAAAGATTTCCACTCGTAAGACTCCGCGATGGATATCTAATGGTATCAGAAACTGAAGTAAACGGAAAAGAGAGATGTTATGGTTGTACAGGCGATCACCAAATATTGAAAACAAACAATTACTTAAACAATATTCGAGACGATTAAAAAGAGTAATAAGTCTGACCCAAAAGTCTCAAAACAGTCATATTATAAAAAGTGCAGAAAATATAACCAAAGCTACGTGGAAATTTATTGAAAGGTGTAAATCTACCTTTCCCCCGGAATCTTTAAAGCAAACTTTTATTGGCGATAAGCAAATTAACGATCCTGAAGACATAGCTACGGCTTTCAATGATTATTTTATAGATTCGGTGCATCCTGCAAACAATTATGCAAACGGTAACGCTATATCTCTATAAGAAACTTCCCAAAAACCTGGACATTCTCAGAATCAGCTAAAAAATACCAATAGCACGGGATTTGTTGAAATTTCTTCTATAATTTTAAAATTAGTGTCGCATATTATTGCACCCATACTAAGTTTTATAATTAACCTATGCATAGAGCATGGTCACTTTCCAATTTTATTAAAAAACAACTATAATTAAGACACTTCGTAAGAAAGATAACAAAGCAAGCATTTCAAATTATCGTCCAACAGCTTTAATACCAGTATTATCAAAAATCTTTGAGAAAGTGATTTATAAATCCCTTAACTCGTTCTTTGAAACAAATGATATACTCGCTAAAGAATAATATGGTTTTAGAAAAGTAGAAATATTAACAACGCAGTCTATGAGTTAGTGGCAAAAATTGTTAGTAATGTTGACAAAAAAAAATCCTATTACCGCAGTACTCATGGACATGTCTAAGGCATTCGATCACGTGGATAATACAATATTATGGGTAAATTAGAGCGTTATGGTGTCCGAGGAGCAATATATTGAGCCTACTCAAGTTTTTTTTTATGTGGAAGAAAACAAATCACGGTTTTAAATAGAATTTGTCCCAATTCTAAGACACAAGTTGCCCACAAGTCGTCCATTAGGTATACAACTTGCGGTGTACCCCATGAGAGTGTTCTTGGGCCCTTGCTTTTCCTCATTTTTATAAATGACTTGCCAAAATGTACTGACTATCAGACCGCCCTGTTTGCCGATTATAGTACAATTATCATGCCGTGTGAAGACTGAAACATATGAAAATGAAATAAATAATTCCATTAATTGCATTATAGATTGGTTACGTAAGAATAAACTTAATATAAACTTAGAAATAACACAGAGTATGACGTTCCAACAAAGAACAAAACTCCAGTTCCAGTAAATTTAAATATTAAATATGCTGATCAAAAAATACCTAAAACCAACAATGCTGGATTTCTAGGACTTTACTTGGAAAGTCATCTAAATTGGAAATGACATGTGGAAACTGTTTGCAAAAAACTAAACCAATATTGTTATGCGCTTTATAATCTCGCGAAAATATGAAGTGAGTCTGTAGTTTTGATGGCATACAAAGCTTATGTCTCATCAACGGTACGTTTTGTAATAATATATTGGGGAAATTCCACTGACAAAAACATTGCATTCAATGCTCAAAAGAGTACGAAAAACACTGATAGTTGTAGGCCACTATTTAATAAATATAAATTTCTTGCTTTGCCTTGTATGTACATCTACGAGACAGCAGTATAGAGTCAAGAGCAAACCCATCATAAATAAAAAAAAAATAAAAAAAAGTATTCTCAAAATCAAACTTGCATCTGTTTCAAAAACTGAGATCGAAACGTCGCAATAGAGAAATATGTGCTATTCCACACAAGACTGCATTGTACTCAAAGAGCTTTTTAGGAATGTCACCCAAGTTATATAATAAGTTACCCATTACAATAAGAGATCTTACCAATTATTAATTAAAAATTATAATTAACATATTTTTAGGTTGTGACGGCAAGACATAGCGTTCATTTTATTAATATTGACATCTGTACCATTTATTTACCTATATTATATAATATATTTTACAAATAAAAATATTTGAAGTTGAATAAATATTTGAGTGAGGCTACCATACAACAAACGTGTTTTTTTGTCAGTTTTTGCAATAATGGTACGGAACCCTTCGTGTGCGAGTCCGACTTGCGCCTATTTAGTTAACTATAATAATACATGCGTTATCTTAGTTCTAGAAATAACTACTATTGTTTAAATCCACAATTCATACTTTAATTGTCTACTTCCTAGCTAGAATAACAATAAAAATAAAAGATTAGGACATGACCTCTTCCTTGTTCGTCAAAACATTAATGTTCGTACAACTACTACCGCTTTTTAATGGTCCAGACACTAATCGTGTATTAGGTACAGACAAAAAGACTTACTGCCACTATCAGAGACGTCACTTAATAATAAAGAAGTGTACCTACATATGTACTAAATAGGCCATGTAACAGGGTAGCGGAGAGTCTATTGGCTACTACTGCGAACT
The DNA here is from genome assembly GCA_949775005.1 of Orthosia gothica. Lineage (NCBI taxonomy): Eukaryota > Metazoa > Arthropoda > Insecta > Lepidoptera > Noctuidae > Orthosia > Orthosia gothica. Next base: position 13,805,578 of record OX459044.1, read on the forward strand.
GCTACTAAGAAAAGCCAGATCGATTCGGGTATCAGAGCCTAAACCTTCATGCATTCTCCTCTGCTAGTCGTAATAGGGATGTTGACAAAAAATATCTATTTAGTCGTCATTTAGATAGCCTAAAAATATTGGACACGAATTTGTTCTTTTGCCACGTAAATTAAAAATTACGGGTTACCTAACATAAATTCGAAAAATATTTGAGCGAATTTCATTTCACTTAAAACTTTTCAACTATTATCGTTTCGTTTTTTTTACTTCATCGAAGTCACGTCTGCCACTGTCTCAGTTGACCTATTATCAATTCGTTTTTTTTTTGATACACCGACGTTTTCTGAGTTTGTTTCGGCCTTTCTTCTCAGATTAGTCAGATAGGAAACGCCGACCTCATCTAGTTTTAAAAATATGATCGACATGTAAAAGTGTTTGAACAAACCAACTTACAGAAATAAAATCATTTTATCATTTATTTATCAACGTAGAACTGTCAAGTTACTGGCAACAAAGTCGCGGGTAGAAACTAGCTTTTATTATAAAATTAACACTATACAGTGTCCGGACTTGTAGTAATAAAACTTTAAGGCCGTAAACTACACTAAATTTTATCGACAAATAAAACTTTTTACTAAACAAAATAAAACCGACTTCCAAATAAAAACAGTACATAGTGAGAAATAACTTCAAATTTCGGAAGTCGGTGTTCTTGTTTTATTTCTTCGTTTTTTGACACCGACTGCCGAAATGGAAGTTATTTTTCACTTTGTAGGTTTTTAATTCTTCCTTTCTTTTTTTATAAAAAAAAAATCGTTGGCCCACACTAGGAATTTCTTCCTGTATTGTGGGTGCGTTTACAAACATTTAAACTCACACACACAAGACACCCAGACCCGGAACAACTACTTGTAACCAATACAAATATTTTTGTTCCGTACGGGTATCGAACCCGCGTAACGCAGCGCAGCAATCGATCGGTCAACCACTACGCCAACCGTGACGTGTCGTGTGTATTTGGAAGTCGGTTCTATTTTTTTGTGAAAAATTCTTATTTTTCACTTTTTTTCTGTGATACATATCTTAAAATGCCCACAGTTATACTAGAATAGATTATTCGAATAAAATGAAACTTGAACTCAACCGGTGAAATTTGAATGTACCAGGGCTAACTGTACACGTCTTGGTATCCCTTAAGAGCGTACTACCATGTATTTTCCAACAAGAATGATGTAACCAAATACTTGTAATTAAAACTGATGGGAAAGAGTGTCCGTGGAATTTCTTGCACGTTTTTCTCCATAGAGACCTACTGACGCTTGTGAATGTGCAACTAGAATGTTGGGAGGTGGTTGCGAGAAAACCTTCTCACGCTTAACGTGGGTAAAACCAACTTTATTCCGTTTTATATTAATTAAAGGAACAAAGCCCCAGCGGAATTTGAAATTATTGCATACACATGTTATGATCACAGCCATTGCTCATGCGCGGCGCTTACTCGAGTCAACCAAACGAAGTCCCTGGGTGTAGTGATTGATGATGGACTGAAATGGTACAATCAAATATACAGTATCACTTCAAAAGTCAGAAGACTCATCTACATTTTGAAATCTCTAAGATTCTGCGCAGACAAACATGTACTGAAAATGGTTTACCTAGCACTTTGTCAGTCCGTTATCACTTACTGCATCCCGGTTGGGGAAGGCCCGCTAAAACAAAGTTCATCGAAGTGGAAAGGGCACAGAGAGCTGTGCTCAAGGTTATGCTTGGTAAACCTTATAGATTTACCACTATTGATTTATATGCGGACTATAAGTTGCTTACGGTGAGACAGCTCTTTGTCCTCTCTCTCGTTGAGCTACGCTTAGGAAACATAAACAAATTCCTCCACCAGATAACACTAAGCGCAAAGCAAAAATGATATTTCCAACAATAAGCTACAAGACCACATTCGCCAGGCGCCAGTTCTACGTTGTGAGCTCTTTCATTTACAGAAATATTGCTATTAATATTCATATAACTGGACTGAATCACAATGAAGTCAGGGCTAAGGTACAAAGTGGGCTTCAGGATCTGGGACTACGTTCAAACAGAAGAACTACTCCACATACAACAGTAGCCGTAAAAAAAAATCCCAACTTCAACCCATTTTAATCAATCACAATGTCAATCATTTCAGCTAGATACACAAAAATACTAACAAAATAATACACATACAGGCGAATATATACAAACACACTCTTACGTACACTTACACCCCCTCCTACACACGCTCACTCACATACACACCTCCACGCCACACACACAATTACATAACTGTCATATTATGCACACTCACTCACAACTCCGTTTAATACATTCTCTTACTTCTTGTTTAATTTTTTTGAAATAATTTTATTGTACTTTCAAACCTATTCTTTGCCATGATTTTCTATACCGACATAACACACTTTTTGTAAAAGGTTTTTGGTATCATAGTGACAGCAGAACACTGACTCCTAAGTCACAGGATCTCCTAGCTTAGGAGTCAGGGTTTACTCGATCTGTATAACCTTTATTTACTGAAATTCATGCGATCTAGTATGTAAGCATTGTTGAAGGTTTTCGTATAAATATATTTTTATTATTACTATTTTTTTTCTGTTTGTTGGACATAATCAAAAGTACTTTTAAGGTTTAGTTGAAAATAAAATATTTCCTTTTATTTTTGTTTTGTATATCTCCGAAGTTTTCATCAGATCTTGATCAAATTTATATGAGAAGCACAGCTTTCAAAACAATCGTGGAAATCAGAATCTCAAAGATGTAATGATGTAAAATCAGAATCGCAATTTTAGTGATCTGACTTACGATATCCACATAGTCTTACAACCATAACTTTGGACCTAGGTCTCACAGAGGCGTACATTTAATGATATTTTTACGGTTTTCCAAATAAAAATGTTCATCAAAGACTCAAAAATTAAGATATTTTTGCATTGAGGCATAAAAGACAAATTTTAAACGTAGTTTAACAAGATTTTATTGCATTGCCTAACAATCCTCAAAATTTTTAGAAACTTTCACGTATCTTTTATGTTTTTTTTAGTCTTTGAGTGGCAAAAGAATAGCTTCACACGGACAAAAGAATCACAGCTCTAAGCTAATTATTTTAATTTTATTATCGTCTAAAAATAACCCTTGCGCATTGTTGCCTTATAATTTTTGCAGAACCCCATAAGTGGGATATTTTATCGATAAAAATCTTTTTTGAATAAAAATACTACCGACTTCCAAATGAAAAACTACAAAGTGAAAAATAACTTAACTTTTGGAAGTCGGTGTCTTTCGTAGGTGCCATTTTTTTGCGATATGGACACCGACTTCCAAAAGTTAAGTTATTTTTCACTTTGTAGTTTTTCATTTGGAAGTCGGTAGTATTTTTTTGCAAAAAAGATTTTTATTTTTCCCTTTTTAGTTGTACTTACCTAAATAAAATAGGCAAATTGTTTAGTAAGGTACCTATAACGCTAGAATAGATCACCCGAATAACATGATACTTGAACATAACCAGTGAAATGAGAGATCTGCGTACCCCTTTAGTACGTACTGGCGTGATGTTATGTTATGAAATGGTATATACAATAAACAGACATGCGATTGCAGCAATTCCGAATGATTTGCCGTTATTTATTGAAGAGTTATGTTGTATATCTCCAAAGATCTTCATCAGATCTTCACCAAAATAAAATGGGACCAATTTCGAAACATGCTCTTTCAAACGAAAAAAGAATTTTCAAAATCGGTCCACAATTGACGGAGATATCGGTGAACATACATAAAAAAAAAAACATACAAGAAGTCGAACATAGAACCTCCTCCTTTTTGGTAAGTCGGTTAAAAATGAAGTTAAGTTAGTTTAAGGCCTTAAAGTTTTTTTACTATAGGTCTACCAGAATCTCATGGCAAAAGGGGAAATAAAAATTTGTTGTATGCAATACTGGGGAAATTGGATCAAACGATCTTGATACTGTTTAATTTTTATTTATGTCTTTAGTATTAATGAACATGAGGTACCTATATTATAGTAGTCACAACGGATCTTTGTGTCTTTGAACTTGGTCCTGCCAACCATTGCGTAAGAAACAGTTTGTCATCGAGTATACTGCATAGAGTAAGCGAGATAGGACGATGACAAAAAAGACAAAAGACAAAAGATATTTATTTCAACTGGGCCACCAAGCGGCACTTTTGAATGTCACAATTTAAATTTACATGGAATAAAAGTTGATTCTACCGTGCATTCGGAAAGTAGCTTGTTATGGAGAAGAATGCACAAGAAACTCCGTAAGCTTATGTGACATACACAAGCGAGTGAAAGAGACAGTTATACAATGCTATCTTCACCTTCAACATTGACACAAACTGCGCAGGGTCTTGCAACCAATTCTGAGACACAAAGATCCGCTGTGAGTGAGAATTATAGGTATGTGTATGAAGAATGTTGTTATACATCGGGTTCTTAACATAGGAAAAATAAAGCAATTGAATATTAATTTAAGTACTAATTTATTATATATCATTTAAATCATACTAATAACTTAAAACCTCATTCAGAACTAGAAAACTAGAATACGATTCCATGAACTCCACTGGCATTTCAAAAACTTGTATCTTCGTAGTTTTATGTCATCTCTCTCCATCAAAATGGTTCTTTTTCATTGACATTTAACATATTCAAAACCAATCTCTTTATGTATAAAGTCTGTAAAAAATAATAAAATGTATGTGCATGTTACTTAAAGTCATTCATCATCATCAGTCTATATATTTTTTTTTATGTAAGTTTTATGGTCTGACCTGACCTTTTAGCCACGTCTTTGGAAAGAGTTTTGGATCTTATATTTATTCTTTAGTATGCATTAGATTGCGGATGTAACAGATTCTAATGATTTTTGGAGTATTTGGCAGCAAATTGTATCGAGTCAGTCTTCCCAGTAAGCTTTGCAGAGGCAGTCAATACTACAATAAAATACACCGCTCCACTATCCCGAGATCGCTTTTGTCAATGATTTTACAAATTGTCCAGTTGCGGAGACAGTTGAGACACAAAACTACACCAATAATATATCACAATATCCACTAGGAATCAATTTGCAAATAATATTAACAGCCACTGAACTTCACTCGACAAAAGCCCGCCAAAAACTCCCGTCTATATACACGTCCCACTGCAGGGCGCAGATTATTACTTAATATTTTTCTTACGTCAAAGATTCTCAATCTCCGTTAAAATAAATATCTTGTCGAAGAATTAGTAACAGTTACATTACTGTTGCCATTTCCTTCCGGCCATCATTCGATGTGCCTTGACCTACGATTTACCATATAATAGTAATGGAAAGAAATTAAAATTAAGTAAGAAAAATATAAATTAAACTAAAAGTATCAAAACAAGTCCAACTTACCGGTCCACTCTACGACGCACTTTAAAATCAAAGATTGAGTTTGATTTACGCCTTCTTCTTCCCTTATTTTATGATATACATTGAAAACAATATGTCTCGCATGAGATCGAAGTGGGTTTTTCGTCATTTTCACAAAAATAACAAACTTTCAAGATAATATCAAAAAATTTCAGCAGCGGTTGACACATCAAGTACTTTGATTCGACAGGTGACAATTGACATTGCCATATGAAAATCACAATTTAAAAAAAATAAAAAATGCCATGAGATTCTGGTACACCTATACAAGTCCGGACACATTGTAGGTGTACAACATATTGAAAGGTGTAAGCACCAAAATCCAAATTCGCGATTTTCCATATTATTTATATTACGAATTCTTTAAAATACGCAACAATGTTTTTCCTAATTATTATTTTTTCAAATTCTTATATTTCCGAATTATTAGATTTCTTAATTGTTTATTATCCTATCACCAAAATTTTCCGAATGAGTACAGTTCGATACAAAAACGAAAATAAACGGATCATCATATTTTTTTTCATCAGATAATCAAACTTAAAATCAAAACCATTTATTTCAGAAAAAAAGAGGTCTAGAGCAAAATATAAACTATAAACTACGTATGTAGATACATGTATAGAAAGATGGGTGAAAACAATGCAGTCCCTTTCAAACATGTTACCCTAAAAAGACTTCTTTCAGAAAATGTATGAAAAATATTAATAAATTACTTCTTCCTACTTTTTTATTTAAACGGAAGTGCCAACCCTCTAAACTCTAAAACGTTGATTGTCCTATGGCCTTCACTAGAACAACTCCATAAATCAAAGGAAATTTTTTGGTCATTCACAAGTTGAATTGTGTGTGGAACAAAATCTGTTACAAAGTTTTTTATTGTGATCGTACTTAAATGTGGAAAATACAGAATGTGGAATAAAATGGAACATGTAATAATGAGAAAGTGTAAATAAAAGAATAAGAAAAATTCGGCATATGTAAATATAAGAATTTGGAAAAATAATAATATGAAGAATTAAGAAATTGGACAATTTAGACTTCGGAAAGCTTCACCGACATCTAAATACCTAGTAGGTATGAAACAATTATTTCCAGGAATGAATTAAAACACCTCTGCCTGGTTGGCATAGTGGATGAAAGCGATACTGCTGAACAATGAGGTCCAGGATTCGATATGTGGGTCGGGCAAAGTGTTATTGAGTTTTTCCACCAGTAATTTTTCAGTAGCATCCTTTGGGTATGTGTCTGGTTGATGGCAATAAGCTCTTCTCCTACCTATTACATGGCACTTAAACTTAACTACATTCCATTTGAAATAACATTTGAAAATTTCTACAACTCTTTTTTTCAGTCCGTACAACCGATTTTGAGGTCTATTCCGTAAGCCTAAGGACGGCATAACAAGCATAAACCTGTTACCAATACCAACTGTTTACTACAGCTGTCATTTGTCATATCACCAACGCAATAGAAGTGAAAATCGGTTGAACGGGCTGCAAAATGGCATTATTTTAATTTCTAATGTTATCTCAAATGGAGTATAGTGAAATATGGGTGTTCCTACCCATAGGTGTACCTCTGCTAAACCCTTCGGGTAAAACAGGCTTAGTGTTATGAATTAAAACGAGAGAAGTTTAAAAAAGTAAAATTCATTTATTAACAAAACACAACTTGTATCATCTTGTATCACATTGTATCACTGTATGTCACTTATCTCTTCGAGAATGTTTAAATGAGGGTCTGAAAATAATAAAAATGTCATATTAGTCATCATTCCGTATGTCTGGAGTTTAAGTATTTTAACACATTTTTGGAAACGTTTCAACGTCAAAAAAAAATTCGTTCAAGCAGACGTTAATCATAACCAACATTAAGCAAGGTTATAAATAAACCTCAGTAAGAGGAGACGTGTTCTTTAATTGAGAAGTATTGTTTTGTTCTTCTTGATTTTGCCTTTATCGACAAAGATGAAGATTCGTATGGATAAAAGTATGGGCAGGTAAAAAGTATATGTCACAGAGTATAATGGCTCCATTATAACTATGTATTTTGAAAATGTCAATGGACAGTTCTTGGCTTCACCACTTTAAGTAATTTATAAATTGTAATTATAACAAATATAGCATTTAATATATATACCTCGCCCTTGTTTTCCAAAAAGCAAGCGGTCAACAGCGCTCCCCTCTCGCATCCAGCTTCTCCATCACTCACGGCCTTCTCATTTACTGAAATCGTAAGAAATAATTATGAAAAAAAGAGTAATATACCTAATTAGCTTCTGCCAGCGACTTTGCCCGCGTGATAGTCGGACGTCATCCCAAGATAACATACCGGGATAAAAACTAGCTTATGTGCTATTCCAGACTAGTATCTATCTCTTCGCCATATTTCAAACAGATCCGTTCAGCCATTCTAGCGTGATAGAGTAACAAAAAAGAACTAAAAAGAAATTGGGTTGTACCTGAGGCGCATTTCTTTCCAACTTCAGCGAATTTGGCGAATTTAGCTTCATCGGGCACGAACTTCTTCAGCTGAACCAGAGCGTTATCAACATCGTACTCTCCCTTGGCGTTGAACTGCAATTAGAAATCAATAAGGATTGAAATTTGATGGTTATCTCGATGTCACAGAGAGATCAAAACACGTGCTTTCCAAAGCATCGAGGTATCACACCACCAATTCCAAACTCCAAACTGGCGCTCACAATTTCCTAATGTCCATCCAATAACACTAATCCCTACTTGGAATTGAACCCAGGACCACACGAGTCGTGACCACGAGACCAACAGTTTCTTAACTGTAAGACGTGACAGATACATTAGACGCGACCTAGCATAACAATTTATTCTAACACAACAATTGATTTCTCACAATGCAGTTAATTGCTTTTAAGCATCGTCATTATGTTCGTCCATATTTCTTAGATCCGCATACTAATTCCCTAGATGTGACGACATGATATAAACACAAATTATTCTTCCGTATATAACACAAATGGTATTGGGTTCACCCTGAGTAGATTATCTTCACGCTAAAGCTATTTCTAGAGAGATAGATCTAGGTAATTTACAAAATGTGTTATACAGTTGATAATACTGACAGTACAATAACCATAAGCCATTTATAAAACTCATTGAAATGCCCCCCATAAAGCTTTATATAAGTATCTAGTATAATAGCAGCGCCAGTGGTGCTAATTAGATCTTCAAAATCGTAGGTGCATGACCCTTATGCAAGAGTACCCATATTCATTACTCAAGACATTGTGCAATAGTACTTACAACTTCAGCTTTCTTGTAGACGCAGCCGAGGAAGCAAGGTTTAATGGTCTCAGCATTGGCAGCTGCCTTGGCTGATTCGATTTCATCATTGCTGACTCCATGCTCCTTTGAGCAATAATCTATGATGGGTTTGATGGCTTCACGGAAAGCTGCTTTATCGTCTTCACTGGCCTTGAAAAACATAATAATAACAATTTATTAAAAGTACATGGTTGACCGATCTCTGCTATTGTGAAAATAGAGAAACCGACGTTTTCTAAAAATGAAAACTTGCTAGATCGATTTATCGCCAGCGAAACCCCCTGCATACTTAATTTCATGAAAATCGTTCGAGCTGTTTCCGAGATTCAGATTATATATATATATATATACAAAAATTGCTCGTTTAAAGGTATTAGATGAATATATGGAAAAATACATGTATTTTTTCTGACTTTCAATATCTATTAATAAAAGACAACTGTTTCATGATGTCGTTAAGTGAACTGCAACTTAGTGTTCCACTTCGCCCAAGACAGTTTTTAATAAATCAAGATATAAACCGTTCTTGGAAACTGAGCTTTCATAAAAAAAATATCTATTATGCACATAAATAATATCTATATTTTTTTACTTTTCAGCCCAAAAAATCCTTGTAAAATTACTTACATAGACCCTGCTAATGCTAGCAGCCACTAAACACAAAACCAAACAAGTGAACTTAGACATATTGTACTAATCTTTGTACTGCTGATCCTTCGAAGCTTCAACTGTGTATGGCATGGATCGTAACGACGCCTATTTATATAAAACTCCTGTGGCTAGGTAATTTGAAGCGATGTAATTATCATTCAATCTCAAGCGGCTATGATCAATGCTACAACTGCAGGAAACGTAGCAAAAAACATCTCTTTGTTCATTTAGTTCATCTGCAGTGGCTTTTTCAAAGATTGTTTTATTTTTATTTGTGATGGGTTTGCTCTTGACTCTAGTCTAGGTCAGAGGTGACAGAGACAGAGTCTACGTGAGTGGAGTGGAGAGAGCTTACCCAGAAGAAGCCTGTTCACTCTAACTTTGAAGAGATTCGGGTTGAATGCGTTCGGAAACACAGACGCAGTTAGTGAGTTCCATTCATTCGCTGTGCGCATTATGAAGGACGTTTGGAACCGCTTGGTGCGAATTGGTGGAATGGCAACAAGGTAAGGATGGTAACTTGCAGTGCGTCTAGATGTCCGATGGTAGAAGGGGGCTGGTGGGATGAGGTCGTGGAGCTCTTGAGCACACTCACCGAAGTACGGTCTGTAGAAGACCGACAAGCAGGCAACCTTGCGGCGATGAGCCAAGCTATTAAGCTTGGCATCCACCAGTTCAACGTCGCCGATTAGCCTCTTGGCTTTGCGTTCCACCGAGTCAAGGGCGGCAAGCTGATACTTTGCTGAGCCATCCCAAAGGTGGCTGCAATACTCCATGCAGGATCGGACGTGCGCTTTGTATAGGGTTAAAAGCTGTCCAGGCGTGAAGTATCGCTTCACTCTATTTAGGATGCCCAGTTTTTTGGCCAAAATTTGGGCTTTGTACTCAATGGACGCGCCGAAGCTGAGACTGGATGTCAACTCCATGCCTAGGAGCTCGAGCCGATCAGTCACAGGAACAGACGCACCCCGGAAAGTAGGTGTTAGATCAAAAAGTCTCCTTTTAGCGTTAAAAAGGCACGCTTGTGTTTTGGTGGCGTTCTCCTTTAACGCCACCAAAACACAAGCGTTTCCAGATTTTCATCACCCCACTGGGAGACAAGACTTAAGGTCAAATCTATCCGCTTCACCATAGCCTCTCTCAAGGAACGAACTTCATCCACGCTGGTTTTTGCGCTGGAAAAGTAACTCTCTGAAACGGTATTGTCATCTGCGTACCCAACAATACCAGGCTGAAGTAGGTCATGGATGTGCAGCAGGAAAAGAGTTGCAGAGAAAACAGACCCCTGAGGAACGCCGGCATCAATAGCCATAAGGTCAGAGGAGCAGCCGTCAATGACTACTCGGATCGACCGTTCATTAAGGAAGTCTGATATCCAGCTACAAAAACCAGCGGGAATGCCATAGGCAGGAAGCTTACTGAGTAGACTTGTGTGCCAGACCCTGTCAAAGGCCTTCGAGATATCAAGCGATACAGCAAGTGCTTGGCCGTGTCTCTCGATGGCTTTGCCCCAGCAGTGCGTGACATACACGAGAAGATCGCCAGTTGACCGTCCCCGGCGAAAGCCATATTGACGGTCACTGAGGAGATTATTGTCTTCAAGGTAGGTCAGCAACTTACTGTTCAGTGCCCTTTCCATAACTTTGCACAGAATGGAGGTAATGGCGATTGGACGGTAATGGGCAGGGTCAGCACGGTTGCCTTTTTGGGCACTGGTTGCACATCTGCAAGCTTCCAGGCTTTCGGCACCGTTTTTTTAACAAGAGAGAGGCGGAATAAGCGTGTCAACACAGGAGACAGTTCAGGCGCACACTGCCTCAGCACTCTCACTGGAATGCCGTCAGGCCCGCTGGCCTTATTCACGTCTAGACTGCTCAATACTCACCGTACCTCTTTAATGTGCACAGCGATCTCCGGCATCGTAGAGTCGAAATGAGGTACATTAGGTGGTTGCTTGGAGCCAGCGTCCAGACGTGAATTATTAGCAAAGAGAGATGCAAATAAATTTGCTTTCTCACTTGCAGAGTGAGCCAGCGACCCATCAGGTTTCAGCATTGGAGGTAAAGTGGGACGACAGAAATTCGTTTCAACTGCTTAAGACAGGGACCAAAACTGTTTACTACCCGGAGGATGCCATGCCAGCTTGGCCCCAAAACGTCCAATATGGTCAAAACGCGTCCAACGCAGAACCCGCTTGCAGAACTTGGCTGCAGAATTAAAGGCATTTCCTAGCTTTTAAAGGGTTTTCCTAGCTTTTTGCTGGCAAACAGACTTTTTGGCTAAAAGTGGTCTGACTTTACATTTACTTTCAAGTAGAGATGGGAATATCTGGATAAGATTGGCACAGAAGTGACGGGATTTGCACGAGAAAAGGGAGGTTTATGCCTGGCCACAATCAAACACACACACACACACACACACTCAAATACACTTGCTCACACACACACACAAACAAACACACTCGCGCCTTTAGTTTTTATTTTATTTTTAGTTTGAAGGCTTACTTTACCCTGTTAATTTGCATAAGAATAAATTGTAATTCCTCCCCGGAAGAGGACACTGGCTCCTGTAACACAGGTCAATCACCTAGCACAGGAGTCAGAGAATCTATGTATTTGTATGTGTTCTTACGTAAATAAAGTTATTTATTTATGATGATAGGTGTAAAGTATCTGTCATTCACACTTTCTTTCTAAAATGATCTAAAAACAGCAGAATTTTATCATAGGCACACTATGTAGAAGTAAATAAAACAGGGTATATCAGTTTGAGTATAATGGACTACATAGTTATGTAAGCCTTGGTTTACAATTCTGCATGAAATCACATGCTCTGGCTCTACCAGCTTAAGCTGCAAGCCTCGGAAAAGTCACTACATTAAAAATTTTATGATTTTATGAGCGTTCAGCACTGGCTGCATAAACGTTGACAGACAGGCGATATTTTCGTGTGTTGCCCATGGTCCACCCGCCTAGTTCACCTAGGTGGACTATGGGAAATTATTTTTGCCCATAGTTCACCAGAATGTCCACATGTTTTTGTCGTAGTATTACGAAAGAATAACATGCTTGCATTTTATTTATTCAATAACAATTGCTTGCTTTACTAACAGTTTGCACCAAAGCGTACAGCAAGCCAACAATAAAGACACTTCTAAACTAAAGAACCGCCGCCGTCAAACATTGTTTTTGTGACCGGACTGCCGAATGAGGGTAATGTGTTTATCAGTCTATGTATGTATGTCTGTTCCTATGTGGCGTTCTAGAGACCAAACGCGTTGGCCAATTTTGATGATTCTTACGTCAATCGATTTGTCTTAACCTTGCGAGTGTCACTGGCTACATTAAAATGAAAAAACGGCGGATTTTGGGCGCCATATTGTGGGGGCTCAATTTTTTTACGGACGTTTCACGGATGACCTTACCCCGGTCTCCTTGGCTAACGAGAACTGGCGCAAGCCTATCGTATTAGATACTAATGACCGCAGGGTGGTATGGCAGAGTATGGAGCTTCACGGACGCTTCTACCGGGTCTTACATGGTCCGGATGTAGATCTTTTAGCGTCCGTGGCCTGGCTGCAATTTTGTGACTTTTTCGGGGAAACTGAAGGTTTTGTATTTGCGATTATGGACGAAGTTATGATGACGAACAACTACCGAAAATACATTGTGTAGGACGGCATGGTTGACATCTGTCGGGCATGTCACCGGCCGGGAGAAACCATCGGTCATAAATTATCTCCGGTTGTTCTAGTCTAACTAACGGAGACTATTTGCATAGACACAACCTTGTAGCTAGGATTATCCATCAGCAACTTGCTCTTAAATACGATCTTGTGGAATTGGAAGTGCCTTATAAGTATGTGCCCGACCCAGTTCTCAAAAATGGCAATGTCACATTGTATTGGGATCTTTCTATCATCACTGACAGGACATAGTGGTGATAGTCTGACTGAGGGACTGGGGACATCCCCCATGACAAGAACCTCGTGAAGGCTGCGAGACAAGAAATGTAAGTATCTTGATCTGGCTCGCGAGGTTGTCGACATGTGGGATGTGAATACAGCGATCATTGTGCCGATAGTCGTGACGGCCAATGGCATAATAGCCAAAACCTCGACGAACATCTGAGTAACCTCTCGCTGGGCAGTTGGATCAAGGGCTTGATCCAGAAAGCGGTACTCCTGGACACGGCGCGTATCGGTTGGAGGTTCCTCTCTCAGGAGCCCTGACCACTAGTAGCTTGGACCCTGTTCCCGATACCGGTGGACTATTATTTTTTAATATTTTTAAATGATTTTTCTTTTTTGTATGAGTTTTATAAAAATATTTAAAATGTAAATCTACTACATAAGAAAATATATAAATAAAGGGCATAATAAAAAGATAATAAGTTGACGATGAGATGATTATCTCCAGTAGCTCCTTCTTGAATTTTCTTTTTCTTCGTCATATCGAATTATATAAGTTTTGACCAGAATGCAGCCAAAAAATTAATTAATGAATGTTGCATATATAATCAGTGTTCTACGGAAAAAAAACATTTCCCATGGTCCACCCAGGTGAGCTATGGGCAAAAATAATTGCCCGTGGTACACCCAGGTGATCTATGGGTAAAAATAATTGCCCATAGTCCACCTAGGTGGACTAGGCGGGTGGACCATGGGCAACACACGGATATTTTCATTGTATTACAATTTTTGCGGATAAAACGACTTTATTGATTTTATTCATTGATCTGATTCAATTATCAATGCATAAGGCTACAAATAAAAATGCAAAGATACACCAGAAGGTCTTGGCTTCAGCCAGATTCTGTTGCCGTTACACGTTATAAGTATGGCTATGAAAGTTAAGAAGAAAAAAAATTGCGTGAGCTGGCTGACCAAAACCAGATATATACTCCGACTTCACATCATGATTTTCTTCTTGTTTACGTCTTTAAAGTTGGCTTTTTAAGCAGTCGCATTTTTTGTTATTTTTTTATTTATTTTTTATTTACAACTTTTTATTAAGAGAATTTTTTTTTTTTAGAATTAGGTATATTTAAACATATAAGTGTTGTATATTTTTGTAATCACCTCTTAAAACTCTTGATTTTAATATCCCACACGATGGGTTTGGAAGAAAAATTTGGGTCCCCGTAATGTGGTGCCGAAAATCAGCCAGTTTTTTATGTAGCCAGTGACACTCGCAGGGTTAAGGCGAATCGATTGACGTAAGAAACATCAAAATCGGCGAACGCGTTTGGTCTCTAGAACGCCATATAGGAACAAACATACATACATAGACAGATAAACACCTTACCCTCCTTCGGCAGTCAGGTAAAAAATGTCTAACAATAAAAATAGGTATTTAGTTCAAAGTACGCTCTCATTACAAACACTACAAAGATCCGAGATTACAAAGTCCAATCCTAAGCTTCTCAGAAAACTATTAACACCAGAAATAGATGTAGGAAATTCCAAATAACATAATTATGATGATAATTGCGCTCTAGAACATTGCAAAGTCCAGTCTTGAGCTTCGAACAAAAACTTTAATTAAATTAATAAAGGTAACTTTTGTGATCAGTGTACCGTGAACTCATCATTTTTAATAGCCATAATTTGTTAACAAGCTCCAAAACTAAAGTGAATTAGTTAATATGTAATCAGTGCCTTAATTTCTATTTTAGCATAATAATGCACAACACACCAAACAGGTATCGCCGATGTGTGCTACCGAAGGCTACTATGCTAAAATGCATGGAGCACACAACTCCATGCGAAAATGGGATAGGCCAGGTTATATCTGTACAATCCTGCCCATCAGGCCAAGAGTCATTAAGCTGTGGGAGCCAGAGGACGGGCGTCGTCGCCGAATAAGGTCATGGAAACGCTGGCGTGACGACTTCGAGGCGTTTGCAACAGATTGGTTGCAGAAGGCTACATACCGGGAAGAGTATGGGGGAGTCCTTTGCCCAGCAGTGGGACAGCATAGGGAGAATAAAATATAATTTTATAACATAAGTTACTCATTTAAGCAATTATCACCATATGCCACAGTAGTTTACAAAATTGACAGATTACGTTGTTCTTGTTCATGATAACACATTTATTGCCGTCCATGAATGCAATCTAAATGTCTTTCACACTCATCACTATACATTTTTTAATCCTAATAGCCCGTGAACCAATGTCGATGTTTTCTAGCAAAAGTTATACTGTTTCTTAGGAGGTGTGCCTCAATTTATGAACCTTTTGCGGGCATGAACGAACCAAAACCAGCTTCCTTCAAATTCCTCCGTACCACGTTACTACGTAGAACTGTCAAGTTACTGGCAACAAAATCGCGGGTAGAAACTAGTCTTAACTAGTAGACTTGTAGTAGTAAAACTTTAACCCTCTTACAAATAAACGCAGAATAAAGTTATACCAGGTATAACTAAGGTATACCCATACATTTTCATAGGTTTATACCTGGTATAACTTTATTCTGCGTTTATTTGTTAGAGGGTAAGGCCGTAAACTACAGTTAATTTTATCGACTATTAAAACTTTTTACCAAACAAAATACAA
Source organism: Orthosia gothica (assembly GCA_949775005.1). Lineage (NCBI taxonomy): Eukaryota > Metazoa > Arthropoda > Insecta > Lepidoptera > Noctuidae > Orthosia > Orthosia gothica. The sequence goes on from OX459044.1 coordinate 13,821,549, forward strand.
CTGACTTCCAGATAAAAACAGTACAAAGTGAGAAATAACTTCAAATTTCGGCAGTCGGTGTTCTTGTTTTATTTCTTCGTTTTTTGACACCGACTGCCGAAATGGAAGTTATTTTTCACTTTGTAAGTTTTTATTTCTTCCTTTCTTTTTTTTATAAAAAAAAATCGTTGGCCCACACTAGGAATTTCTTCCTGTATTGTGGGTGCGTTTACAAACATTTAAACTCACACACACAAGACACCCAGACCCGGAACAACTACTTGTAACCAATACAAATATTTTTGTTCCGTACGGGTATCGAACCCGCGAAACGCAGCGCAGCAACCGATCCGTCAACCACTACGCCAACCGTGTCGTGTCGTGTGTATTTGGAAGTCAGTTGTATTTTTTTGTAAAAAAATCTTATTTTTCACTTTTTTGTTGTGGTACATATCTTATAATGCCCACAGTTATGCTAGAATAGATTATCCGAATAAAATGAAACTTGAACTCAACCGGTGTTTGAATGTAACAGTGCTAACTGTACACATCTTGGTATCCCTTTAGAGCGTACTACCATGTATTTTTTCAACAAGAATGATGTAACCAAATACTTGTAATTAAAACTGATGGGAAAGAGTGTCCGTGGAATTTCTTGCACGTTCTTCCCCATAGAGACCTACTGACGCTTGCGAATGTGCAACTAGAATGTTGGGAGGTGGTTGCGAGAAAACCTTCTTACGCTTAACGTGGATAAAACCAACTTCATTCCGTTTTCTATTAATTAAAGGAACAAAGCACCAGATCTGATTCTGATTCCGATTCTGATCACAGCCATTGCTCATGCACGGCGCTTACTCGCGTCAACCAAACGAAGAACCTGGGTGTAGTGATTGATGATGGACTGAAATGGTACAATCAAATAGACACAATTCCACCGCACTATTCCCAAACCACTGCAACTCCTAAAAGCCAGAATCAACAGTGGCGACCACCAGAAAAGCGCCGAGGCAATGAAGCTCGACGAAGTACCGGAGAATGAATTTACCTGTGTTGGATCCCGCAACGAAATTAATCATAAAAGAATAACGGAGGAGTAGGAAAAATGAAAATTTCCACTTCCCTCCATATCAAGCAGGAGACAGAACAAACAAGGCCAATAAGCACAAAGGGTCATATACAACTGGGATAAGCCCAGTTGCCTAGCACCACGGATAAAAAATTAGCATTAATACATATTAATGGGTCCTAACATTGTGAGCTGTTATATTTGGTTCCAATAATAGGTATGGCAAAAACGCTTGAACGCACGGAAATTTGTTCTAGTTTCCACAAATAATCAAATAAACAGTATCACTTCAAAAGTCAGAAGACTCATCTACATTTTGAAATCTCTAAGAAAACATGTACTGAAAATGGTTTACCTAGCACTTTGTCAGTCCGTTATCACTTACTGCATCCCGGTTTGGGGAGGGCCCGCTAAAACAAAGTTCATCGAAGTGGAAAGGGCACAGAGAGCTGTGCTCAAGGTTATGCTTGGTAAACCATATAGATTTACCACTATTGATTTATATGCGGACTATAAGTCACTTACGGTGAGACAGCTCTTTGTCCTCCGAGATACGCTTAGGAAACATAAACAAATTCCTCCACCAGATAACACTAAGCGCAAAGCAAAAATGATATTTCCAACAATAAGCTACAAGACCACATTCGCCAGGCGCCAGTTCTACGTTGTGAGCTCTTTCATTTACAGAAATATTGCTAAAAATATTCATATAACTGGACTGAATCACCATGAAGTCAGGGCTAAGGTACAAAGTGGGCTTCAGGATCTGGGACTACGTTCAAACAGAAGAACTACTCCACATACAACAGTAGCCGTAAAAAAAAATCCCAACTTCAACCCATTTTAATCAATCACAATGTCAATCATTTCAGCAAGATACACAAAAATACTAACAAAATAATACACATACAGGCGAATATATACAAACACACTCTTACGTACACTTACACCCCCTCCTACACACGCTCACTCACATACACACCTCCACGCCACACACACAATTACATAACTGTCATATTATGCACACTCACTCACAACTCCGTTTAATACATTCTCTTACTTCTTGTTTAATTTTTTTGAAATAATTTTATTGTACTTTCAAACCTATTCTTTGCCATGATTTTCTATACCGACATAACACACTTTTTGTAAAAGGTTTTTGGTATCATAGTGACAGCAGAACACTGACTCCTAAGTCACAGGATCTCCTAGCTTAGGAGTCAGGGTTTACTCGATCTGTATAACCTTTATTTACTGAAATTCATGCGATCTAGTATGTAAGCATTGTTGAAGGTTTTTGTATAAATATATTTTTATTATTACTATTTTTTTTTGTTTGTTGGACATAATCAAAAGTACTTTTAAGGTTTAGTTGAAAATAAAATATTTCCTTTTGTTTTTGTTTGGTATTTCTCCGAAGTTTTCATCAGATCTTTATCAAATTTATATGAGAAGCACAGCTTTCAAAACAATCGTGAAAATCAGAATCTCAAAGATGTGGTAGTGGTCAAACGCAAGCCTATTACATATAAAAAAAAAATATAAAAAAATGTAATGATGTAAAATCAGAATCGCAATTTTAGTACCTGACTTACGATATCCACATAGTCTAACAACCATTACTTTGGACCTAGGTCTCACAGAGGCGTACATTTAATGTTATTTTTACGGTTTTAGCATAGAGAATCCAAATAAAAATGTTCATCAAAGACTCAAAAATTAAGATATTTTTGCATTGGGGATTAAAGACAAATTTTAAACGTAATTTAACAAGATTTTATTGCATTGCCTAACAATCCTCAAAAATTTTAGAAACTTTCACGTGTCTTTTATGTTTTTTTTAGTCTTTGAGTGGCAAAAGAATAGCTACACACGGACAAAAGAATCACAGCTCTAAGCTAATTATTTTAATTTTATTATCGTCTAAAAATAACTCTTGCGCATTGTTGCTGTAGAATTTTTGCAGAACTAAAATAAGTGGGATGTTTTATCGATAAAATTAAGTGTATTTTAAGGCCTTAAAGTTTTTTTACTACAAGTCCGGACACATTGTAGGTATACAACATATTGAAAGGTGTAAGCACCAAAATCCAAATTCGCGATTTTCCATATTATTTATATTACGATTTCTTTAAAATACGAAAAACAATGTTCATTGTTTTTTCTAATTATAATTTTTTCAAATCTTATATTTCTGAATTATTAGGTTTCTTAATTGTTTATTACCCTATGACCAAAATTTTCCGAATGAGTACAGTTCGATACAAAAACGATCATCATATTTTTTTTCATCAGATAATCAAACTTAAAATCAAAACCATTTGGGTGAAAACAATGCAGTCCCTTTCAAACATGTTACCCTAAAAAGACTTCTTTCAGAAAATGTATGAAAAATATTAATAAATTACTTCTTCCTACCTTTTTATTTAAACGGAAGTGCCAACCCTCTAAACTCTAAAACGTTGATTGTCCTATGGCCTTCACTAGAACAACTCCATAAATCAAAGCAGATTTTGGTCATTCACAAGTTGCTGTTACAAAGTATTTTATTGTGATTGTACTTAAATGTGGAAAATACAGAATGTGGAAAATACAGAATGTGGAATAAAATGGAACATGTAATAATGAGAAAGTGTAAATAAATGAATAAGAAAAATTCGGCATATGTAAATATAAGAATTCGGAAAAATAATAATATGAAGAATTAAGAAATTGCATTGAAAGCTTCGCCGACATCTAAATACCTAGTAGGTATGAAACAATTATTTTCAGGAATGAATTAAAACACCTCTGCCTAGTTGGTCTAGTGGATGAAAGCGATACTGCTGAACTATGAGGTCCAGGGTTCGATATGTGGGTCGGGCAAAGTGTTATTGAGTTTTTCCACCAGTAATTTTTCAGTAGCATCCTTTGGGTATGTGTCTGGTTGATGGCAATAAGCTCACCTCCTACCTATTACATGGCACTTAAACTTAACTACACTCCATTTGAAATAACATTTGAAAATTTCTACAACTCTTTTTTTCAGTCCGTTCAACCGATTTTGAGGTCTATTCCGTAAGCGTTAGGATGGCATAACAAGCATAAACCTGTTACCAATACCAACTGTTTACTACAGCTGTCATTTGTCATATCACCAACGCAACTAGGTTAAGAACGCAACAGAAGTGAAAATCGGTTGAACGGGCTGCAAAATGGCATTATTTAAATTTCTAATGTTATCTCAAATGGAGTATAATGAAATATGGGTGTACCTACCCATAGGTGTACCTCTGCTAAACCCTTCGGGTAAAACAGGCTTAGTGTTATGAATTAAAACGAGAGAAGTTTAAAAAAGTAAAATTCATTTATTAACAAAACACAACTTGTATCACATTGTATCACTGTATGTCACCTATATCTTCGAGAATGTTTAAATGAGGGTCTGAAAATAATAAAAATGTCATATTAGTCATCATTCCGTATGTCTGGAGTTTAAGTATTTTAACACATTTTTGGAAACGTTTCAATTTAAAAAAAAATTCGTTCAAGCAGACGTTATTCATAACCAACGTTAAGCAAGGTTATAAATAAACCTAAGTAAGAGGATATGTATCGTAAACAATACTTCTCAATTAAAGAACACATATTATGTGTTCTTTAATTGAGAAGTATTGTTTTGTTCTTCTTGATTTTGCCTTTATCGACAAAGATGAAGATTCGTATGGATAAAAGTATGGGCAGGTAAAAAGTACCTGTCACAGAGTATGGTGGCTCAATTTAAACTATGCATTTATAAAATGTTAATGGGCAGTTCTTGGCTTCACCACTTTAAGTAATTTATAAATTGTAATTATAACAAATATAGCATTTAATATATATACCTCGCCCTTGTTTTCCAAAAAGCATGCGGTCAACAGCGCACCCCTCTCGCATCCAGCTTCTCCATCACTCACGGCCTTCTCATTTACTGAAATCGTAAGAGGTAATAATTAAAAAAAGAGTAATATACTTAATTAGCTTCTGCAGCGACTTTGCCCGCGTGATAGTCGGACATCATCCCATGAGAACATACCGGGATAAAAACTAGCCTATGTGCTATTCCAGACTATTATCTATCTCTTCGCCATATTTCAAACAGATCCGTTCAGCCATTCTAGCGTGATAGAGTAACAAAAAAGAATTAAAATGAAATTGTGTTGTACCTGAGGCGCATTTCTTTCCAACTTCAGCGAATTTGGCGAATTTAGCTTCATCGGGCACGAACTTCTTCAGCTGAACCAGAGCGTTATCAACATCGTACTCTCCCTTGGCGTTGAACTGTAATAAGAAAGCAAAAAGGTTTGAAATTTGATGGTTATCTCGATGTCACAGAGAGATCAAGACACGTGCTTTCCGAACTGGCGCTCGCATATTCTTAATGGTAAATCCAGTAACACTCCCTGCTTGGGAATTTAACGCAGGACCACACCACAACAATTGATTTCTCACAATGCAGTTAATTGCTTTTAAGTATCGTCATTATGTTCGTCCATATTTCTTAGATCCGCATACTAATTCCCTAGATGTGACGACATGATATAAACACACAAATTATTCTTCCTTATATAACACAAAGGGTATTTGGGCTACAAATCACCCTGAGTAGATTATCTTTAGGCTAAAGCAAATTATCTAGGTAATTTACAAAATGTGTTTTACAGTTGATAAAACTGACAGTACAATAACCATATGCCTTTTATCAAACTCATTGAAATGCCCCCCATAAAGCTTTATATAAGTATCCAGTATAATAGCAGCGCCAGTGGTGCTTATTAGATCTTCAAAATCGTAGGTGCATGACCCTTATGCAAGAGTACCCATATTCATTACTCAAGACATTGTGCAATAGTACTTACAACTTCAGCTTTCTTGTAGACGCAGCCGAGGAAGCAAGGTTTAATGGTCTCAGCATTGGCAGCTGCCTTGGCTGATTCGATTTCATCATTGCTGACTCCATGCTCCTTTGAGCAATAATCTATGATGGGTTTGATGGCTTCACGGAAAGCTGCTTTATCGTCTTCACTGGCCTTGAAAAACATAATAATAACAATTTATTAAAAGTACATGGTTGACCGATCTCTGCTATTGTGAAAATAGAGAAACCGACGTTTTCTAAAAATGAAAACTTGCTAGATCGATTTATTGCCAGCGAAACCCCCTGCATACTTAATTTCATGAAAATCGTTCGAGATGTTTCCGAGATTCAGATTATATATATATATATATACAAAAATTGCTCGTTTAAAGGTATTAGATGAATATATGGAAAAATACATATAAAAAGTATCTATTATGCACATAAATAATATCTATATTTTTTTACTTTATAGCCCAAAAAATCCTAGTAAAATTACTTACATAAACCCTGCTAATGCTGGCAGCCACTACACACAAAACCAAACAAGTGAACTTAGACATATTGTTCTAATATTTGTACTCCTGATCCTTCGAAGCTCCAACTGTGTATGCCATATATCGTAACGACGCCTATTTATATAAAACTCCTGTGGCTAGGTAATTTTACGCGATGTAATTATCATTAAATTTCAAGCGGCCATGATCAATGCTACAACTTCAGGAAACGTAGCAAAAAAGATCTCTTTGTTCATTTACTTCATCTGCAGTGGCTTTTTAAAAAAAATCTTAGCTTTTTGCTGCCAACCAGATTTTTTTGCTAAAAGTGGTCTGACTATACCTTTACTTTCAAGTAGAGATGGGCAGACGACATTGTTGCGTATAATATCTGGATGAGATTGGCATAGACGTGACGGGATTTGCACGAGAAAAGGGAGGTTTATGGCTGGCCACTGCTGGTAGAGTATGAAGTCAGGCGATGACACACACACTCAAATACACTCTCTCACACACTCACAAACACACTCGCACCTGACTTTTGTTTTAAGTTTGAAGGCATACTTTAGTTTTAATTTTACCCTCTTAATTTGCATAAGAATAAATTGTAATTCCTCCCCGGAAGAGGAAACTGGCTCCTGTAACACAGGTCAATCACCTAGCACAGGAGTCTTTATTTATGATGATGGGTGTAAAGTATCCGATATTCACACTTTCTTTCTTAAATGATCTTAAAACAGCAGAATTGTTGAATGGGCACACTATGTAGAAGTAAATAAAACAGGGTATATCAGTTGGAGTACAATGGACTACAAAATTATGTAAGCCTTGGTTTACAACCCTGCAAGAAATCACATGCTCTGGCTCTACCAGCTTAGCATATAGCAAGCTACAAGCCTCGGAAAAGTCGCTACATTTAATTTTTTATGATACACAGCGTTCAGCACTGGCTGCATAGACGTTGACAGACAGGCGATATTTTCATAGTATTACCATTTTTGCGGCTAAAACGGCTTATTCACTGATCTGATTCAATTATCACTGCATTAGACTACAAATCAACAATGCAAAGATACACCAAAAGGTCTTGACTTCGGCCAGATTCTGTTGCCGTTACACATAAGGATGGTTTCGAAAGTTAAGAAGAAAAAAATCTTCTAACAATAAAAATAGGTATCTAGTTCAAAGTACGCTCATTACAAAAACTACAAAGATCCGAGATTCTAAAGTCCAATCCTAAGCTTCTCAGAAAACTATTAACACCAGAAATAGATGTAGGAAATTCCAAATCCCATAATTATGATGATAATTACCGTCTAGAACATTGCAAAGTCGAAAAGTCTTAAGCTTCGAACAAAAACTTTAATTAAATTAAAAAAAAGGTAACTTTTGTGATCAGTGTACCGTGATCTCATCATTTTTACTAGCCATAATTTGTAAACAAGCTCCAAAACTAAAGTGAATAAGTTACTATGTAATCAGTACACTAATTTCTATTTTTAGCATAATAATTGCATAACACCCCAAACAAGAATCGCTGATGTGGGCAACAAGGCTACTATGCTAAAATGTGATTGGACAGGATATATCTGTACAATCCTGCACATCAGGATAGATGGCCAACAGTCATTAAGCTGTGGGAGCCAGAGGACGTGCGTCGTCGCTGAGTAAGGCCATGGACACGCTAGCGTGACGTTTTGGAGGCGTTTGCAACAGATTGGTCGCAGAAGGCTTCATACCGGGAAGAGAAGAAGGCTATGGGTCAACCTCGCCCAGCAGTGGTACAATATAGGTTGACTAAAAAAAAAATGCAAAACATACTCATGGATGGTTTAAAAGATGATGACCTCGTAATGAGGTAACTATTGAGGCGATTAGAGATGTATGGTAAAAGAGGACTTGCTGGGCCTACTCTAAATTAATTGGAATAAGGATAGGAGGATGATAATCACAACCCCTATTCATTTTGACTACTCAACAATTCCTATTCATTGGTTAGTAACGTTATCGAGCAGACGATTTATGAAGACAATCGATAATACCTATGTATAACAATATTGCTTTGCCTTCTTGCTTTTTCAATTAGTCCAGAGCCTTGAACATCGTCGCCGAGTTGCCAGCTTGTCGGTTTTTTATCGGTTGCATTTCGGGGAGTGTGCGATGGAATTGCATGACCTAATTCCGCCCAGCCCGTTTCATCATCGGACAACAAGACGTACGGCGATGCGCCATCGATACATGGTGGACATCCTACCCATACGCACAAATCGTTTTAGAAATACTTTCATTATGCGTACAGCTAAGGAGTAGAATTCCCTGCCGGAGTCTGTGTTTCCCGATAGCTACAATCTAGGGGTATTTAAGTCAAGAGTGAATAGGTTACTTATAATAAGTACAATTAATAGGCTGCGCAGTGATTGTGCAATGGGATGGGATAACATCCCTTTTAACATTATCAAGCAATCTAGCAGAATTCTGGCTCCTTTCATTGCCCATATTTGCAACTGCTCCATCACTTCGGGCATTTTTCCGAAAGCTTTCAAACGTGCAGTAGTCCATCCAGTGTACAAAGGTGGAGCCAAGGACGACGTTTCCAACTATCGGCCAATTTCAGTGCTTAGCTCTTTGTCCAAAGTACTTGAGCGAATCCTCAACACCAATCTGTCTAATTATTTATTAAAAAATAAGCTTATCGCAAACAACCAATACGGTTTTCGCTCAGGAGTCTCCACAGAAGACGCTGTCACTGATTTGTCAAACACCTTGGTCGACAAGCTGGACAATCGCCTTAAATGCTATGGTGTCTTCCTAGATTTAACCAAGGCTTTTGATACAGTTTCCATTCCCAGACTTTTGGCCAAAATGGAGCACATGGGAATACGTGGTCTGGCCCTAAATATTTTCAAAGATTACCTCACTGGGCGTAGCCAAAGTGTTAAGATTGATTCCATTTTTAGTGACGAAGAATTTATCGGCTACGGCATACCTCAAGGAAGTATTTTGGGACCCACGCTATTTCAAATATATATTAACGATCTCTGTCAATTACCGCTTATTCAATGTCACATTTTTACCTATGCAGATGACACAGCACTGCTGATATGCGATAAGGACTGGGACAAAGCTAAGCTTAGAACTGAACTTACTTTGCGAACTGTTATGAACTGGCTTTCCACTAACCTACTGACGCTTAATATATCCAAGACCAAAGTAATTCAGTATCTACCGCCAAACGCACCTAAACCACCTTCAAATTCGAAAACAATAATTGCACATATTTGTCACGATGCAGGATCTAGCAACTGTACCTGTCTGACTATGGTGCCAAGTATTAAATACTTGGGTGTGCATATCGACGAAAGGTTGGATTGGCGTGTCCACACAGATTCTCTGTGCTCCCGTCTTCGTAAATTTATATATCTGTTTAAGGAGCTCAGACACTCGGCTGACATTAAAACGGCCTCTCTTGTGTATCGTTCCCTGTGTGAGTCAATAGTAAGTTACTGCATTCCTGTGTGGGGTGGGACTTTGAAAACCGTGATGCTTAGGGTGGAACGAGCTCAGCGGGCTGTACTCAAAGTGATGTATTTCCGGAAAAGAGACTTCCCCACAGCTCAGCTCTACTCCGATGCCAAGGTATTAACGGTGAGACAGCTATACATTCTCCGCACTGTCTTGCGTCGTCATTCCAAGATGCCATTAGACAGTAATATCGCTAGTCGACGAATAGGCTTTCCTGTATGTCCGTCAGTTCAATGTCGTTCTGCACTAGCACGACGACACTATGTTGCCCAAAGCTCCCACATTTACAACCGAATAAACAAGATTTTAGCAATATACAGACTAACTGCGCGTAGGATAAAACATAACCTCAAGTCATGGCTAATGTCTCTCAGATACGAAGAACATGAGCAGATTTTAATAGCGCTCTTGTGACATCAATCCTTTCCTCAGTATATACATTTGATGTAGGTACACACCACACATACACACCACACGCACACACACACGCACACACACACTCACCATTACAGTTTTTTACTAACAAACCTTTTGTTTTTTTTTTCTGTGTTTCTCTTTACAACTTTGGTTTAAATTTCATTTTGATAACTGATGCATAAGATTGAACTGTATTTGTTGCCGGGAGAGGGCACTGGCTCCTGTAACACAGGTTAATCACCTAGCACAGGAGTCAGGGACTTCACTGAATTGTATTATGTTTCTTATGTAAATAAAGATATATAAAAAAATAAAAAAATACTTCTAGGCAAGCTTGCTTCACCGTCGACCACATCATCGCGATAGGTGAGATAGTAGAATAAAAAAATAAATAAAAAAAGTTACCTTTAATAATGCATGCATTTCCTTAGTTTTAGAACTAACTAGCATTATCAAAGGCCATATCTTATACTTTAGTCTTTTATTTCTTAGCTATAATAACAATCAAAAGATTTTAGACTCTCGAGCATCATCAACATCGCTAGCATTGTTAGTCAAAACATTAATGTTCGTACCACTGTCGCTTTTCAATGGTCCTGACACTAATCGTCATATTAGTTACAGACAAAAAAGACTTAGTGTATCACTCAGAGACGTCACTTAACAGTAAAACAGCATTTACATCACACCTGAATCTCCGAAAAGGCAGAGATGTTCATGTACACCAGCATTTTGTCAGTTATATTAAGGGCCTTCCACCGCTTTAGTGGCGTAAAATGGTAACTTTCTAAAGCATACTCCTTAGTAACGGCTAGGTTAAAATGTAAAAAAAAACATGTAGGTACATTATTTTTTGATACATGGTATTTTCGTGTAACTGATAGTTTTGTTTTAAAAACATAATTAACTACTTACGCTACTTTTGGATACTCCTCCAAAATGACTTTTTGTTAGCTTGGAGATATTCTCATGCATACTGCACTAACACGGGGAGATAGCCGCAGTTATGTGGGACTGCAACCCACTAAAACACCATGGTTTCCTCCTGTGCTGCTTATGACGGGAGCACCGGCACGCGCAGCCTCCAACCCTCAGCCGTGATATCGTATGGGTATGAGAGGCCCCATACGACATCGCGGCCCGCCTCAGTTGCGATGTCGCCCAAGCGGCACCGCAACCTACTTGTTGGCTGCTACGTCGAGTACCACCAAGCCACGGCTACTGAGCCCCCCCGCCTCGACAATGCGGGAAACCATCGGGGGAGGTCCTCCAAAACGACTTGGATGTTTAAAACATTTTTACACAGACAAATTGGTGGCTAGAATTTCTTCTTAACTGAAATAGCATATGTAAATCAAAGAATATTTTGCAAACAAAACTATTTATAATTTAAAAAACCCCGACACAAAAACTTCTAAAAAGCAAAAAATAAGCCACGTACTCGCGTCGGGGAGCCGCCAACGTTTACAGCAGTTTATTTAATTTACTTAGCGGTTCCCCGGTTTTTGTGTCGGGGTGTTAAATTGTGTAAAATTTAATTTTTATTTCATGCTTTTTAAATTACATAATTATAGTATTACATATTTAGTAGTAGACACGCTTCCTACAACAATTTATCGAAACACGTAATTATGACATGATATCTTGCGAAAAAACCCAGGTTCAAAGAGTAAAATGCGGATAACTTTTGAACTTTAAATCAATCGTAGCCAACAACACTCTCGTCAAAGTCACCGATCAAAAAGACAAAACAAAATCACAATCGGTTCATCCGTTCGGGAGCTACGATGCCACAGACAGACACACACACACAGACACGTCAAACTTATTAGCCACAGGCAGCCCACAAGGAGGGGTGCTTTCCCCCCTTTCATGGAATCTGGTAATTAACGATCTCATCACCAGGCTAAACAAACACCGTTATTATACAATAGGTTATGCAGACGACCTCGCAATCCTCGTACCTGGGAAGGTGACTGGTACAATTTGCAACCTTACTCAGCATGCACTACGTATAGTGGAACGATGGTGCAGGGAGTATGAACTATCAGTTAACCCCACTAAAACTGAATTGGTCATGTTCACCCAGAAAAGGGCACTAGGCCCCTTCCGCCTGCCTAAGCTGTTCGATACAGAGCTCCAGCTTTCAAACGAAGTCAAGTATTTGGGAGTCATTCGTGACAGTAAGTTGAACTGGGGCAGTCATTTAGACAATAAGTTAGACAGGGCCTGCATCACCTTTTGGCAATACAGGAAAATGATAGGTCAAAAGTGGGGCCTATCCCCTAAGATCATACTCTGGCTGTACAGCGCGGTAATTCAGGCCATGATCACCTACGGGGCCGTGGTTTGGTGGCCTCGCACTAAACTAACTACAGCCGTGAACAAGCTACAGCGTATGCAGAGATTGGCCTGCATGGCGACAACGGGCTGCATGAGAACTACTGCTTGAACTTCCCCCTCTGCATCTGTTTATACAGCAGGAGGCGACGATGGCAGCTGTACGTCTAAAGACACTGGATCTCTGGGGTAAGAGAGAGACTCAACACACCGCTCTGATCGAGGGTCTCCACCACGAAATCCCACTAACTAGAGCCATAAATGACCGGATACCTAAGAAAGTTATTTTTGATAAAAAAAATACAGAATCCAGTTATACGAGGATAACCGCTGCGAGGGGTTACGCCCCGAGGAACTGCGGATCTTCACGGACGGATCCAAAACAGGTATAGGCACGGGTGCAGGAGTCTTCTCAGAGGACCTAAATATCCGCTTAGCCACACCACTGGGGATCCACAACACGGTGTTCTAGGCCGAATGCTTGGGTATTTCCATGGCGGCCCCTGCGGTCCTGGCTAGGAAGGTAAAAACTTTCCTGTACGTATACTTTCGGACAGCATGGCCGTCCTGCAAGCACTAAACAGCCACACGGTCAACTCAGGGCTGATTTACGAGTGTCACCAGCGCCTGAACCAGGTCGGTATGCACAATAAAGTAACCATTCAATGGATCAAAGGACACAGCGACTCCCGAGGGAACGACGCTGCGGATGAGCTCGCCCGAAGGGGCTCAAATATGGCACCGGTGGGCCCGGAGCCCATAGTGCCCTTACCTTTCGGGTTTCTACGCGGTCTGGTAAGAAAACGCACCAGGGATCAACACAGCAAGTTATGGTCTGATCATAGCGAGTGCAGGCAGGCCAAGGAGGCACTACCTCTCATTGACGGCCGTTTTACGAAAAGGGTCCTACAATTGACTAAGCCACAGCTACGTGCGGTCACAGCCGTAACTACTGGACATGGGACCTTTAATAAGCACCTCTTTGTCATAGGAATCACAGACAGCCCACTCTGCAGAACTTGCATGGTGGAGGAAGAGACAGCAGCACACCTACTCCTAAGCTGCCCCGACTACAGGGCCAAATACTTCGGCGACCCAGGTACCCTGCAGGAGATAGTCGGCAGCACCAAGGCGCTGCTGGCCTTTTTCGAGGAGCTGGGGTGGATCGAATGATTGACTGAATCCCACCCGTACGCAAAATACGCGCTTGGTCGTGGAGTTGCGGAAACAGCCCGTCGAAACTAAACTAAACTAACTAAAAAAACCTAGGTATCGAACCCAAAACTTCATGCTCAGCAGTAGAGCATGCGATTGGGCCCTTACCGTATACTTAATGTCAGCCTTGTTAAGAATTGTTTGTTGTTGTTATTCTGTCACATTTTTTGACAGCGGCGTTCCAATTTTAAATGATGCTGCTCACTTTTAGTTAACGATTAATTTTACTTTAACTGACATCTATGAGTGCGGCGGTTAGGTAAAAAAGGAAAATCGTAAAAAACAATAGAACCGTCGTAATTGCATTGTTTTTAATATGTTACAAAGTCTAAACTACGGAAATTATTGTTATTCAATGCACAGTGTTATGCTTTGTAAGAACAAGTTATAAAAAAGCAACTTGATTGCCTGGTCTTAGGTGTTAATTAAGATCATGATTCATTAATAATCACTAAGCAGCAAGTAATTAACTTCAATATCGCATAGTTCTACATTTTTATAAATGTAAAACATGTCTGACAACACGGACGTGAGAGAGACGCTAATTAAATATCCTTTCCTCGGTTACACCACAATAAAAATATACAAACAGTATGGAAACTACCTACAAACACTCGAATCGGCACACTCACACAAACATAAGCACCGACGAGACCATTTGGGCAGTGCTGTCAGTAGTGCGAGCCGCTTAGGGGTCTCGTTGATGCGAATGTTTGTGTGAGTGTTCCGTTTCGAGCGTTTGTAGGTAGTTTCCATACTGTTTGTATATTTATTCTGTGGTTACTCACACAAATCACAATACGGCAACTGAAAATCAACTTATTACATTGGATGGATTGGATATGTATTGTGTATTGTGTATTGTACTCTCTTTTCCGCGCTGAGACTCCCATTCGGCCCGTGGTTCAAGGCTGTTCTGGCTAACACAGCCAGCCTAGCTACACCCAAAAGCAGTTCCTGGGGGTTTCACAGGCTTCGCGGAGCGACCTCATTGTTCTCAGTTCTCTCTAAGATACAGGTCTAGGACCTAGTTTAGGAGCCCGGAAAGCTGACAATAATTTTAATCTTGGTAGTACAGTCCACTATTTCTGTATGCTACTAGCTGACCCGGCAAACTTTGTTTTGCCAGAAAAAAACCAAACATTTATCTACCCTACCTACCCTACCTTACACTACCTACCCTACCCGACCCTACACTACCCTACCTTACACTACCCTACCTTCCCTACCCTACGCTACACTACCCTACCCTACACTACCCTACCCTATCCTACACTACCCTACCCTACACTACCCTACACTACACTACCCTACCCTACCCTACGCTACACTACCCTACTCTACACTACCCTACACTACCCTACACGACCCTACCCTACCCTACCCTACACTACCCTACACTATAAAAAAATAAAAAAATACGTAAAAACCATCTTTGAACTTCAACGAAAAAAAAAGAATTGGCCAAATTGGTCCAGGCGTTGTTGAGTTATGCGCTTACCAACACATTTTGCGATTCATTTTTATATTATAGAAGATGTACTGTGTTGTTGTTTTTTATGTACTAACTAGGTTCTGCCTGCACCGTCGCGCGCGTGACAGTTGAAAATTATTCCGACGGAACATATTGTCGTGATAAAAAAATACTATCTGCCGTATCATACACACACACACACCCTCACAAACTTTCGCTTTTATAGTATTAGTAGGATAGTGTAATTAGTGTGATAAACTAAACTTAAAGATAAAGATAATAAGATCGATCTTTGCCCTAGTGGCCATACTGTGAACATACGTTTGAATTTGCTCTATGTTTAAAATCCAAATAATAGCCATATTGGGCTCAATTTTTATATAAAACACGTACTAGTGATATAACATTCATCAAACAAGTGTAATTTAGCTAAAATAGTATTATGGAAAGTGTTAATGCTTCGTTTTGTGTTGTGAACTGTTGAAAAATTTAAATCTCAGCTGGGCAACGGGTGAGTGCATGACTTGACGTTTCGTACGTAACGCACGCGACTCCCACGGTTACGCACTGCGCATAAGTAATACTTCGGCGTGCGCTCTCGCGCAGTGACGCATGCGAGCGCTCGTGACAAAGATAAACGAGCGAGGACGGCGCATTGCTTTCTGCCTACTAAAAGTTGCCTCTGTGAGAATAATAATCTTATGTTACATTTTTTATTTTTGATGAAATGGAATTATAATCATGGCAAGTCATTCCGATCGTTCAAAAATCTCTAAGAAAGACTCGATTCAGTCGACGCCCACCCGTAATATGCCTATGAATAGAGGCAATAAGAGGTCCGCCAGCAAATCACCACCTGTTTCATCACCTATTTCATCACACATCACATCAGATAAAGAAGAACTGCGGACTATTATCCAGGAAATAATTAAAGCCGAATTCAGTGACATGTTGACCCAATTTAACGAAAAAATGGCCAGCACGATGAATAAGGAACTGGATACGGTCAAAGCGGAAATGAAGGAGATGATTGAATCAGTGCAGTTCTTTAACAATAAATTTGAGGATTTTGAGAGAAACCAGAAGGCATCTAACAAAATTATACATAAACTGGAATTAGAAAATGTGGAACTGAAAACATCAATAAGCAATCTTCAAGTACGAATCAATAACCTGGAGCAGCAATCTCGATCGAATAACTTGGAGGTACAATGTATGCCGGAAATCAAGAACGAGAATGTGTACTCAATTATCACTCAACTCGGCCAGTTAGTCAACTGTGATATAAAGGAGAAAGACATACTGCATTGTACGCGAATTGCAAAATCTAACCCATCCAGTACCCGCCCTAGATCTTTGGTTGTTCAGTTGGCATCTCCACGGCTGCGCGATCAACTTCTAGCATCCGTTATCAAGTTCAACCATAATAACCCTAAAGAAAAATTAAACTGCGGGCACTTGGGATTCACCGGCAACAAATCACCTGTATACGTTGTTGAACACCTGTCTCCTACGAACAAAACACTTCATGCAGCGACCAGGATTAAAGCCAAGGAAATGAATTACAAGTATGTGTGGGTCAGAAACGGAAGGATATTTGTGAGGAAGTCAGATGGCACAGAATACATATTGATTAAGAACATGAGTAACCTAAGTAAAATCATATAATTTGCTTCAAATATTTTTGCATCATAGCATGTCATAGTGCCTATTAACTGTAAAATTCAACAATTTAAGCATCTATTACCAAAATTGTAGAGGCTTGAGAACTAAAACCAATATTTTTTACTGTAACCTTTGTTGTAAGGATTATGATATTCTAATATTAACCGAAACTTGGCTAAATAGTGGTGTACTCAGCAGTGAACTCTTTGATAATAGGTATGTAGTCTACAGAAGAGATAGGGAAACAACTGGCTTTCATCCCAATAAAGACGGAGGAGGAGTTTTGATTGCCGTTTCAACGAAATTCAACTCTAAACGTATTGATAATTGGCAAAGTAAATGCGAAGATCTCTGGGTCACAATCGACATTTCGACTACGCGACAACTGGCTCTCTGTGCAGTATACCTCCCTCCACCAGTAAGTCTATCAACATTAGATCATTTCATCGAACACTGCAATAACGTGTTTGAAACAACAAACATCCCAACCTGTATAGTAGGGGATTTTAACTTGGGCATAATAAACTGGACCCCAGGGGCAATTAACAGTTCACTTCCCAACACTTGTTTAAGACTATTAGAGTTCATGGATGTTAGTAAGCTAACACAGCACAATCTCGTTAAAAACTGTTCTGCGCGTATTTTGGACCTGGTTTTATCCACTATGCCTTCTTGCACAGTGAGTGAATCCACTGTCTCTTTAACTACAATTGATAGACTTCACCCACCGCTTGATCTTACTCTTTCATTTGTAAAGGAAAATAATCTGCCTTACAATCTACACAACACGAGGAAAAACTTCCACAGAGCTAATTATGAAAAAATTAAATCCTTTCTAAATGAACAAGATTGGGATCAACTATTTGCAGGTCGGGATGATGTGGATAGCATGGTGAATGTATTTTATGACATCTTAAACACGGTCATTAATAAATTTGTACCAAATTGTAAGCCGATGTCTAGTCGTTATCCCCCATGGTTTGATAAATCGATTATAAATGCTCTCAAAGAAAAAAATAAGCTAAGATTGCGCTTCAAGAAATACAAAAACCCGCGAGATGAAATGGAACTGAAATTGATTGCAAAACGATGTCAAAATTTAGCAAAGAGTTTATACAGTCTTTATATGAACAACATTGAATCTAAAATCAAAGATAATCCAAAACTGTTCTGGACTCACGTTAAGACTAAGCGCGGAGGATCTAGTGCATATCCACTGACAATGACTGACGGACAGACTACAACGTCTAAGGGCTCGACTATCTGTGACCTTTTTGGTAGTTATTTCTCATCTGTTTACACCCCGGAAAATAACACAGGATTTATGATCAATTCAAGCTATCTTAGTTCACTTGAAACTAATAGCCAGTGTCTAACAACCCCAGACTTGGACATGGATTCTTTACTCAGAAAACTGCAATCTCTGAACATTGGGAAAGGAGCAGGACCGGACGGAATCCCGCCACTATTTATTTACACTTGTGCATCGGTATTGGTCTCCCCGTTACTAAAAATATATAAGATGTCTTTAGCCACCGGAACTTTTCCATCCGAGTGGAAAAAAGCCAAAATCGTACCAGTACACAAGTCGGACAAAAAAGAGAATATCTCAAATTATCGACCCATTGCGATTCTCTCCACTTTCGCCAAGGTATTCGAATCAATTATCAGTCGCCATATCCAACACCATTTTGGCCTTTATCTTGGCGATCACCAACATGGCTTTGTAGCGTCAAGGTCTACTGCCACAAACCTAATGTCTTTTACGGAGTCCTTGATAGAAACTATTGACTCCAATAAGCAGTTTGATGTGATATACACCGATTTTAGTAAGGCTTTTGATAAAATCTCCCATTCCATACTGATAAAAAAACTGGCAACATATGGTATCACGGGACCCTTGCTGAAGTGGTTGGAATCATACCTCGCTAACCGTGAATTTTATGTTGTGGTAAATGGTTTTCGCTCTACCAACAATTATCGCATGACTTCCGGTGCCCCGCAGGGTTCCCACTTGGCCCCCATATTATTTATCATTTTTATAAATGATCTTCCCTACTGCTTTCACTTTGCTGAGTGTTTCTTGTACGCGGATGACTTAAAGTTTGCAAGAAAAATCGAATCATCCAATGATATTGAGCTTCTTCAGGATGACCTGAACAGAGTTATTGAATGGTGCAAGAATAACAAAATGGAATTGAACCTCAATAAATGCTACCACCTGTCATTTTCTAGAAAAGTTCACCCCTTCCATTCGAGCTATTTTATAGACCAACATAAAATTCATGAGGTGGATACTATAAAGGATCTGGGAGTTCTGTTTGATAAAAAAGTTACTTTTATCCCCCACATCGAAAACACTATTAAAAAAGCTTCCAAAATGTTAGGATTTGTACTACGCAATACCAAGGGTTTCAAACAAGTCAGCACTAAAAAAATGCTGTATTATAGTCTTGTCCAAAGCATACTGGAGTATTGTAGTGTTGTGTGGAGACCGCATTACGCCACTCATAAACTTCTCTTAGAAAGGGTCCAGAAACGATTTCTATGGCACCTTGCTTTTTCCAAAGGGAAAAGCAAGCAGTTGCCTTCTTATGTGTCCCGGCTGCAAACTTTCAGAATGCTCTCGTTATCAACTCGAAGAGAAGTAATGGATGCTCTGTTTCTGTACAAACTCCTCAGAAAGCAAATAGACTGCCCACAGTTACTGAGTCGCCTCAAGTTTCGTGCCCCAACCCGCTATCCTCGAAATCCCATCACTCCGCTTTACCCACCCTTGCGTAGAACTGTCCTAGGTGCTAACTCACCAGTACCGCGAATGTGCAAAATCTTAAATAGCTGCAGTGACCTGATTGACGTGCACCACGATAGCATAGGCAAATTTTGTAAATTAATTATTAAATACTATTCGCTCAAATAAGAGATACCTAATATGATTGCCAATTTATTAATTTATATACTAATTTAACGTTATTTAATTTTTATTATTATCTAATATAAACCAAATATTGAATCTTAGTTTAATTTAATTTATTCATCTGCTATTCTATAATCAATCAATATAATATTTTTAATTTAATGTAATTAATTAATCTTGATTTGTTTGTTGAATTCCTCGGTTTATGCTTAGTCGTAAACTATTTTTTGTCATAATTAATTGCAATAATTTATATTTGTAATCAAATCAAATAAGTGCATGTGGTGTTAGTTTGTAAATAATTGTTGCACTTATAAATGTATATCGTGTATTTATTGTGAATGTAATGTGTAAACAATTGTAAGCTAACCTGAAATAAATAAATAAATAAATTAAACCTTATTGTTCCGAGGATTTTTACACGTATATACGTAAAAGCCACGGCTTTGCATTCCTGGATGATGTGGGTGGCTGATTTGGCATAGTGGGCTATCTGTGGCACCTATGCTAAATAGAGTTTGTTAAGGTGGTGTAGCCCGTAATTGTCTCAATGATTATTATTATATTCTTATTAGGTAATTCCACACGTTCGTCCAATTTACCGCAGTGTCTCAAGACAAAAGTCTATGACCAGTGAATTTCCTTGCGTGATCACGTCAGAAATCCGCAGGAGAACCAAAGTTACCGACATAGCCCGAAGAATTGCCAAACTTAAGTGGCAGTGGGCAGGGCACATTGCTCGCAAAACGGATGGCCGATGGGGCCGAAAAGTTCTGGAATGGCGACCGCGAACCGGAAGACGATACGTTGGAAAGCCTCATATACAACGGGAGGCCTTATCGGCCGTACATATCATGGAATGTATCGTATTAATTCTGAAGATAGGCAGATATATCCGATTAGCTAATCTTAATACATATTGCTTGATTAAACATTAAGCTTTCCATCGCATCTTACAGGTATAGTGCCCAGGTCATGCTAATACGAGCAATATTTTTTTTTACTAAAAATTATAAAGTCTATGTATCAATGACCCAATTTCGAATCTAGTCGCTGGTCCTTCGATTCGCTTTACGATTTTCGGCGTTCCAATGTCGGATTCAAACAAACAATTTGTCGTATCATTTGCCTCGTGTCATCATCAAACGGATACTTCATCATTGTTTGTAGTTCTATTGTCATCTTGTCATGAAAAAAGAATCAATTTGTCCCCGTATCGAAAGACTGTCTACCACACAGGATATTGGGTTTATTTAAATTCCTTTGTTTTAGTATAAATCCACCAAACATCGCCTCAGTCACCACATTCGTCTGAAGTGTTTGATTGAGAAGTATCTCTTAAGAATATTTATTATTCACAATGTTTAAGTGTGGTGTTGTTTATTTTACTATCTTAGCAGTTTTCATGGAAAGTGCTTTGGTTAGTTTTGCATGATTTTTTAATTTTTTCTCTGTTTTTTTTTGTACTCTCTACAGCTGGACTCACTCGCTGGACAGAGATCTTCGCCGTAGTTTTCCACTTTTTCCTGTATATTCAAAGCTATTATTTCAAAATTTTCTTCATCACGACATATTTACATAATTATGAAACTGACCTTACATTATTTTTTCCCCCTCTTAAATTCTTTATCATAATAGTCCTTATAATTTCCTTGTGCATTGTTTTCAGGCCATTACTGATGAGCAAAAAAGCGAGATACAATCAAAAGTCCTGACAGTAGGTGCAGAATGTATTAAAGAATATCCTCTCTCAGTTGATGACCTCGCTTCCTTCAAGAGCAGAGTGTTCCCGGAGGGTGAAAACGCTGGTTGTTTCTCAGCTTGCATCTTTACCAAACTTGGAATGGTAAGTACTGATACAACGACTCACTCTATTTCCACGCAGCGTATAGTTAGGTAAGGCCAAATTTAAGCGGTTCTCTAAGCAATCCCAACTCCCATCATCGTCATCACATTATTTTCTCAATTATCATCATCATCATTTTAAACGAAAGAAGTCCACTGATGGACATAGACCTCCCCCAGGCGTCGCCACATTGACCGATCACATGCGTCTCGCATTCCAAGGCATGCGTTTCGCATGTGATCGGTGGATCTCGCGTGTATTTTCTTAATAGACAACTATAATCGTGACAATCTAAGAAGTCCGAAAAGTGTTTTATTATCCCAATGGAACAGTATACCGGGATGAAAAAACTATAATCGTGACAATCTAAGAAGTCCGAAAAGTGTTTTATTATCCCAATGGAACAGTATACCGGGATGAAAAAAAATCTTTGTGACAAATTTCGTCAAAATCCGTTCAGCCGTTCTGGCGTGATTGAGTAACAAACATACATCCATCCATCCAAACTTTCGCATTTATAATATTACTTATTTAGATTAAAACTTCATACAACATAAGATACATAGGCAGGGTTGGTTGTTGATAATTATTATTTATGTTTTAATTGCGCTTCGTCATAGTAATGGTAAAAACGGTCATAAATATAATAATGCCTTAGATATAATTGTTCATGTTGTTTCGCCACGTAAAGTTGGAATTATTAACAAGATCCAATCGGTTATTGATTGTCAGATAAAACGATTGTAATAAATATGTGCCTGTTTCTTTTACATGAAGTTAAGGTAAAAGTTGATGGAGCGCAATAATATCGTCAGTTTTCTTTAAAACGCGTTTGTTACTGTGGCTTTTTCGTAAAAAAATGTGTTCTACTTTACTTCTTCTTGAATCTCATCGGCCTTTTCTTTTTTTCCCTTCACAGTTCGACGATAAGGGAACATGGTCACACGCAGAAGCCTTGAAATACGCTAAGAAAACTTTCGAAGAGGAGGATTTGAAGAATATTGAAGAATTCTTCACTACTTGCGCCAAAGGTATCTTCTTAGAGAATTCATGAATGTGAATGATCACCTTAGTTTTTCTTTATAAATAGGACCTAAATTATTTAAATAGTTGCTATTATAGTTTAATATTCAACCAATTATTTTCTTAAACAGTTAATGAAGAAGAAGTAGCCGATGGCGAAAAAGGCTGCGACCGAGCCAAGCTGGCTTATGATTGCTTCATCAAGAACGACGAAAAAGTACGTACTATTCATTCCTTTTTCCTCTTATTTCAGCAGTACAATAGGTATAAAAGAATAAGTTTGGATTCTGAAGGATTGATATGAGAATCGTTCAAGCCGTGGCAAAAATATTATTATATAATATTCAACAACAACACTAGACTGTTCAGCAAGCAAGCTCTTGAAGGCTATTCAAAATGCACTTCAAAGATTGTGCCATCCCTGGTGGGGATCGAACCCACGACCTTTGGATTAGAAGTCCAACGCGCTATCCTCTGCGCCACAGGGACTGATAATGTAGACACGGAAATATACAATTCCGTTTTAAAAATGTGTTATTGGGACCTCTTTACTTAACTAATTCATAGCCTAGTAATCCGATACCCAGATGGGAGAAGATTTATTGAGTTTATCATATACAAATATAAATAGTTTTATTTTTTTTAACAATTTTTGTACTACATAGAAGAAGTGTCATTTTAAGTAAATAAATGCCTATATTTGGACACTCCACCATTCCGCAACTTAGATTTACTTACAAAAACATAGAAACATTATACAACTTTATACTTTTTATAAATTTTGAGAAAATAAATTAAATTTAATTAATACAAAAGAGAATTAAAGAACACAGTTATTTTATATCAGCGTAATCAAAGGAGTGTGAGTTATGTGTATTTTTTACCCGTCTGCCGAAGGAGGGTAATGTGTTTATCAGTCTATGTAATTATGTAAGTATGTATGTACGTATGTATGTATGTATGATTGTTCCTAAATAGCGTTCTAGAGACCAAACGCGTTGGCCGATTTTGATGATTCTTACGTCAATCGATTCGTCTTAACCCTGCAAGTGTAACTAGCTACATTAAAATTGCAAAATAGAATAATGGCGGCTTTTCGGCGCCATATTGTGGGAGCCCCAATTTTTTTTCTTCTTCTAAACCCTTCTGTGTTGGGTATCAAAATAAAGGGTTTTATGAGTTGATTACAAAAATATGTAATACTTATATGTTTAAATGTACCTAATTCGAAAAACAAATAACTAAAAAGTTTTAAATAAAAAAATATATATAGAAATAACATAAAACCCGACTGCTTAAAAAGGCAAATTAAAAAGACATAAACAAGAAGAAAATCATGCTGTGCAGTCGGAGGATACATCTGGTTTTGGTCAGCCAGCGCATATGTATCCTCCGACTGCACAGCATGATTTTCTTCTTGTTTATGTCTTTTTAGTTGGCTTTTTAAGCAGTCGGGTTATATGTTATTTTTATTTATTTTTTATTATTATTTGTGTTGGGTTTGTATGTGTGATAAGTGTGTGTATGGGGTGTATATGTATGTGTGTGGGGTGTTTATGTGTGTGTGGAGGAGTAGGATATAAGAATATCTCAGCAAAATTCTGGACTCTAGATTAGTGCTTGGTTTATAGCAATATGCTCGCATGCTCAAAACCCCAAATAGATAATAATAACGGTACCTCAAGTTCAACATAACTGGCTTATGGCTGTATGTATGGAGGATACAGAAATAATTATTTTTCGCTATAGGTATTAAAATACTTTATTCTCTCTTTTACAGCTCGGGTTTGATTTTGACTTTTAAGAATGGCAGAATGGGGCCTATATTTACCGGATAGTGGTTCCTGTTTACTGGATTAATTAGTTATTTATTGCACATATAATATACACTGGCTCTGTATTTAATTTTATTTTGTGCACAAAACGTTAAGTGATACTACGATTTGCGGATTTATTGTAAGATTACTTTTATTCAAATAATAAACTATAATCAATATTTTTCTTGTTTTCTTTTGAGATCTCTCCACATAAGATTTTCCTTTTTCTAGATCAAGAACAATTCTTATCAAAAGCTTACCAACAAACAAGCTCTAATACATTTTTCCAACACGAAATATGTATGTATATTTAGTTAGGTACGTAAATAGTATTGTCAGTCGTGGCATCCTCTCCTTTGACTGGATCTAGCTTTCTTACACTTAATTTAAAGTTAGCCAAAATGTGATATTTACTTGAAAGCCACGAAATCTTTTATAGGAAACATCATTATTCTACTATTTGAATGTTGTAGAGCCGTGTAAGATATTGGTTCTGGTAATATTTCGTTTCAGCTGCCGGCATATCAATCCCCTTACCTTATAACTTATTAACAGTCGAAATAATTAAATTTTTTGTTTGACTAATCATCCGATGACTTCTCCCGCTCTAGGTGAAGCGGGAGGGCGTGTCAAATCCCACTGCACTATTCCCAAACCACTGCAACTCCTCAAAGCCAGAATCAACAGTGGCGATAACCGAGCAATGAAACTCGACGAAGTCCCGGAGAATGAATTCAACTGTCTGGATCCCGCAACGAAATTAATCAGAAAAGAATAACGGAGGAGTAAGAAAATTACAAATTTCCACTTCCCTCCATATCAAACAGGTGACAGAACAAACAAGGCCAATAGGCACAGAGGGTCGTGTACAACTGGGATAAGCCCAGTTGCCTAGCACCACGGATAAAAATTAGCATTAATATTAATGGGTTCTAGCATTGTAAGCTGTTATATTTTGATTCCAATAATAGATATGCGGCGTGTCAGAGTTTTACTGACTAAAACCGAACCCGGTTCCTTCATTTGCTTGTGCCAGGGCCGCGTTAACTCTCTTTCAAATTTATCTGTGACTCAGACAGGCACATGGCTGATACAATGGCACTTTGTCTAAAGGCAACATTGGATGCTAATTAAGTAATGGCAGCAGATAAAT
This sequence comes from Orthosia gothica, assembly GCA_949775005.1. Taxonomy (NCBI): domain Eukaryota; kingdom Metazoa; phylum Arthropoda; class Insecta; order Lepidoptera; family Noctuidae; genus Orthosia; species Orthosia gothica. Next base: position 13,847,359 of record OX459044.1, read on the forward strand.
CTCCAAAAAAAAGTGGAAGTAAAATAACTGGCGCTCAAAAACCAGTTCCATATATGATAATCATTTTAGAGATCTTTTAGTTTTTATCTATTGGATGAGCTATTTTTATTTTTGCCAAGTCATCATGATTCAGGAAACAACTGCAGTGACCTTCGTGATTATTCTTTATTATTCATTCAATAACGTTATGCATATACTTAACATGCATATCTACGTATACGATGCTTTGCGCACGAATCTCGATCGATCATATAATAATGTTATTAAATAAACTTTTTCTAAAGGTAGATGACAGATAACCTCACTTTTTTATGTAGACAAGCTAGATTTTCGGCCAAAGCCAGGCATAGATGAATACTTTCGCCTATCAAGCATATATTGTATGTCGTATTGTGACAATTAAACACTTTTGTTCCTTTGTCTTTATTTTTTTCTATCATTTTATCAGAAAAAAATATTGCAATTGCTTGTGCCCGACTGTGAAAAGTCTATAGGTACTGAATTAGGCTGCATAGGTAGCGCAGGAGGGTGATAAATTGTCTCAGCATAATCATAATATGTTCCTGATTTGTTATCTAAAAATAACATACTTATTGTATTATAGTGCAGAAAAGGCAGGTTAATAAAAACTGGCATGACTGTGGTTTCTAACCGTTTATTAAAAAATATCACTCCATTCTCAAAAATAAATTAATTACAGTGTTGTTTAATAACGTTTTTATAGCTTCTACTAAAAGTTCTCGTCACGATGACTCTTCAGAAATCAAAATCGAATCCGTACTGTAAAAAGACACACAAAAAGCAAACAATTAAAATCTTGAATATAATATTAATAATTTTGATCACAAGAACTATGGCTAGAGAATAACAAACTATTTTTTATATGTTTAAAACGGACTCAAAAAAACTAGAACTGATGCCGATTGCCATTAGTGTTAGACAATATTTTTTTACTAAGAGGACTATTAAGGATTCATCCCACAGACAGATGTGAATTTACAGATTTTTTCTATGAAATTGTTTAACAAGAACTGGTAGAGTGTGTAAAAGCATTGTCGTATTGACACGTTGCGCCTGTTTGCTGTTCGACGAGACTCATTCAATAACCCAAAATTCTCAAAATCTGTTAAAATAATAGGTTACCTACTGTTGTTTTTGTAAGAACTTACTTTAGGCGCATTTTCAGTAAAACATCCAAACGCAAGTTTCGCTCTATCGCAACCTTTTTTACCATCATTCGTACTTTGTTGATTCACTGCAAAATAATACAAATGCATATTAAAATATGTGTGCTTCTTTCTGGTCTAGGAAATATTGCCAGTTATTAAAATTAAATTATTCATTATTGATGTAATAGCAATTATTACCGTTGCTATTATACCATTTTTATAATTACCGATCTCGGTATCGTATCGCTAGCCACATTTCAGAATTTAGTTAGCCTATACCTGCAGAACATTTCTCCATAATTTCATCTACTTTCTTTAGATGTTCATCACTTCCTTTGAAAACCTTCTTGGCATTCTCTCGTGCTTTGGCTGGAGATATCATTCCCATATTATCCATCTGGGAAAAAAAAATCAGTAAACTAATTATAACCATGTGAAATCCTGTAATAAACAAACTAAATAATTGTATTAACATCGGTGATCATGAAGTTTCCATGTTAGCAGTCGAGGTTACCGCAATCTTGAGATAATCATTAGAATTTACTTCTTCATCACCCCTTAGAAACTGGTGAAATACTATCTAGCCAATTACTTACCACACCAATTTTCTTGAACAAACAAGCTACGAAGCATTTTGGATCATTTCCGTTGGGAATCATTTTGTTCTTTAATGCTTTTATGTCTGACAATGTTAGAGGATGATCTTTGATACATTGCAGACCTACAGTCACTAACTCTCTTTGGATACCTGTCTTTTGAGCTTCCGTGATTGCCTGGAATACAAAAATGTAGGCTTAGGTAAAAAAAATCATAAAGCAAAATAATAAAGCAACGATCCAACCCGTAAATATAACAGCAACCATCAGAATCTTCTAAAGAACCTTCATGATGACCCGACGAAATTTAGAATGCATCTATAGGCGATATTGCGCACGTATTTACAATCGACTTCAAAAAGGAGGAGGTTTTGAATTTGACTATATGTTTGTTACGTGATTACTCCGCTAATTAAGAACCCATTTTGATGTTTTTTTTTTTATTTGACTTCTGGTCCCATTTAAATTTGATCAAGATCTGACGAGTACTTTTTAACTTAAAAAGATTTTTATCTGAGAACAAGTGCAAATCGGTCAAATTACATCGCATTGCGTCCATATGAAAGTACGCGCAATTTCGCTTTTTAAATATCGCTTATTAATGTTGTATAAACCAAATCGCGTCATCAGGAAGGGCGGTATTAACAATAATGGCACTTACCGCAACATGTTTTATTAAGAACCAAAACAGCATAACGTAACCGATACGGATCAAGTCCATTGAGGAATTCATAGTAATTATTAATAAAACCGGCAATTTCTCAAGATATCAATCTTATCTAGAAAGCAATTATAACAGGATAAAAACCGAGAAGGATTAACTGTGATGGAGTGATATATAGGGTCAAATCAAATTATCTAGCGAATCGCCACAGATGTGATTAATATTAAAACACTACAAAACAAAAAGTAACTGAGGTTTTATATTAGCTTTAGAATATATAAAAATAGTTGAAACACTCTAATACTGAAATGGAGTAAAACCTGAACACTATTGATTTCAACATTTTGTGTTCCTCTATTTATATCAACTAGATTGAAAATACACGATGAAACAGCTAAACTATTGAATGAAACTATTCTGGCAAAACTCAACCTTCGATTAGGAAACGGAAGTTCGCCCTAAGCTTGAACAATTGAACTCTTAACAAACCGATTCGTCGGTAAAACCAATTGGGTTAAACTGGTCTCTGGTTTTTGGTCAATACGTTTCGAGTTAGGAAATTATCGAAATATACAGGTACATGAACCCTGTAATTATTTGTTAGATCATATTGGTCGCATTTGTAAAAATCATCACTAACATTGTTTTTTCTCTGAATTAAAAATAGGTTTATATATTTTGAATGAAAAAGTTAAAATTATTTAACCAATAAATAAAAAAAAACAATAATAATCTTTATGCTGTTCATTTTTACACAGTACAATAGTTAACCGATAATACACATAGAAGGCCTCAAGTGCTAAGTGTTTACGAATTCCCTGGGGTGGTTAGGATTGCCTGTATTGTGGGGTCCAGTCTCTTCCTAGGTATGTAAGGCAAACATGTTCACTAGGTACGAGTTTCACTAATTACACAGAGATTAAACTTCTAACTTCTTCTTCAGAGACTAAATATGAATAATTGAATAGAGTTTAAGTTGCTTTTGGGTGAGTGTCTGTGTATGTGAGTGTGGAGCATATAGTAGGTTTTTTTTTATATGGGGCGTCTAGCAGGTCAATCAAAGTGATTGTCTTCTGCTTAACCAGGTGATCCTGTGGAAACTAAGCTATAAAACGTCCGGCCATGCAAGAGTATATGGGTGGATGCTTGCATGCTTAAGTTGTCTTATTTATTTCCTATATTTACGACTGTATGTGCCACAGGTCCCTTTTTAGGGTTCCGTAGCCAAATGGCAAAAACGGAACCCTTATAGATTCGTCATGTCTGTCTGTCTGTCTGTCTGTCTGTCTGTCTGTCTGTCTGTCTGTCTGTCTGTCTGTCTGTCCGTCCGTATGTCACAGCCACTTTATTCCGAAACTATAAGAACTATGCTGTTGAAACTTAGTAAGTAGATGTATTCTGTGAACCGCATTAAGATTTTCACACAAAAATAAAAATAAAACAATAAATTTTGGGGGTTCCCATACTTGAAACTAAAACTAAATTTTTTTTTTTTCATCAGACCCATACGTGTGGGGTATCTATGGATAGGTCTTCAAAAATGATATTGAGGTTTCGAATATCATTTTTTTTTAAACTGTATAGTTTGCGCGAGAGACTCTGCCAAAGTGGTAAAATGTGTGTCCCCCCCCCTGTAACTTCTAAAATAAGAGAATGATAAAACTAAAAAAAATATATGATGTACATTACTATGTAAACTACCAGCGAAAATTGGTTTGAACGAGATCTAGCAAGTAGTTTTTTTTAATACGTCATAAATCGTAAACCGCAATTTACCAAGTACGGAACCCTTCGTGCGCGAGTCCGACTCGCACTTGGCCGGTTTTTTATAGTTTATGGGATGCAGACATTTAAATATAGTATTTTTAAAACATCTGTAAGTTAAAGCAATTATAGTTCTATTGTGAGAGTAGAATTTTGATTATAGGTAAGGCCCAAGAAATGCAAAAGAGCTGCGTGTTAAGGATGAGTCAACTATTAGGTGATCCCATTTTAACTTTCTGTATAAATGGCGGGCCAGTTCTTAAGCAAATCTGTGAAAGCGTATTTAACTCGAAACGATAAACAATTGCCTCATTTGGAGGACGCTATATGCCGAATATATTCATGTATTTTTTTTTTTTTTTTTAAACTTTGACCCACACTAGGAATTTCTTCCTGTATCGTGGGTGCGTTTACAAACATATAAACTCACATACACAAACACCCAAAGCCGGGAAAACTATCTGTAGGCCATACAAATATTTGACCCGTGCGGGAATCGAACCCGCGACACGCAGCGCAGCAGTCAATCGCTCAACCACTGCGCCAACCGTGATATAGAGCATCAGTTGAATACCGCCAGGGTTTCTTGTAAGCTATCTTTGAGCTCAACCCTTCCGCTGTCCACTCTGCCTTTCAACCATCTGTCATCGGTCGCTCATTTGTCCAGTCTGCCCTATTTGCCAATTTTTGGCATTTTAAGGTTGTTCCTGTTTTTGGCTTGAAATATGTCAGTAAGGAGGATAAATTATTCTCGACAAATCTTGGTTTCATTCGATACTTTAATAGACAATTATGAAAAAAAAAATACCCCGCTGGTCTTTGGATCCGCCCAAAGCCGTAATATTTTTTTTTAAATCTGTGCACCGAACGGTTTTACGACCGCACAAGGGGCCGTGCTCAAATTTTTAGTGAATACATTTTTTTAATTATTTTTTTTGATTGGCTGTTGTTTTCTGCTGAAAAAACATGGAACGGTAAGTTTTGAACTGTTTTTAAAAGTTTTTTTTTGTGTTTGGCCTAAATTCCAGCAGATATACGTATTTCAACGAACGCCGTCCGACATTGTTGTTTATTTTTTTCTGCGTGAAAATTTTTTTTTTTTGCAAATATGACTATATCAAACTGTTGTTATTTACAATGCTACGTTAATAAACAACAGAAATAATTCATTAAATTGTAGTGGTAACGAAACGAATTCGAATAAAAATTAAAACAAAAAAAAAGCCACCAACTGTCCACTCTGCCGATTTGCCTTATTTTTTTTTGTTATTTTTGTAATGCTCGTGGGATGAAAAAAATTATGGGGAGGTGGGTTATTTTGATTGATTATTGTAAAATAGGGTGTATTCCTGTAAATAAAATGAAAACTTTATGAAATAATGGTTAATTTTTTTATTTCTATCTCCTTTTATACACAAAACTGGAAAAAAAAAACCCGTACACTGACTTTACACAACAATTAACAATATTTACAAGGTAAAACTGGATAAATACATTTGAAATATGATAGCTTATTTCATAGAGATTGTAATAACATAAGTTTCATACATGGTTCCCATACAAAACTTCCGAGAAATCGACGATTTACTGACACCGCGCCCATAGCGCAAAATGGCGCCGGGGTACCCGGACATTTGGGGGATGTTCGGCCTGCGTGGTGGACAGCTGAGGAGAGCAAATTGGTATTGTAAGCTCCTCCCCAGACTGACACCAAGTAACTAAGTAATGCTTGTCACAGGGTAAAGTACAACATACTGACACAAAATACGTTAGCGGCGGCGCGCCGCAGACAGAGGGGCCACTACGAACAAAGAGTCATTTTGCACGTACATTTTGACATTGCGGTTTTACAGAGAATATTGGGCAATATTGGACCGAGCTCAGTCGTGTCATGAGTGCTTTGTACGGGCGTTTGTCACGTCATTCATACATTATGTACTGTAATGAGGTTGGTTGCATTGGATGGGTTACCTTTATTATTTGTTACAGACCGAACCTTTTTTGTTTTTAATTCTTTCTTTAAATATTTTTTAAGTTATAAAGGTCATTAAATCTTTTAAGATGACAAATTAGTCATTATCTAGGATTATTATAAATTATTTTAAGCCCATAGACGAAATTGGGCACTTGCCATAATAATAAGGTTCAAGTCATACAGTTTACACATATGTTTCCTCCGACTGCACAGCATAATTTTCTTCTTGTTTAAGATCATCTTGGTTTTTTGATTTTAGTAAGTACCTGTGTTTCACATTTATATTTTTGTCGAGCTTGGTGCTTTTCACAATTTAATGTTATAAGTGGGCTCATTATTACACTATTACTACGTCTTGTTACTCTCCAATCTTCGTCGTATGTGGCGTAATATTAAATGTTTCGTGATATTAAATGGATATTTGATGCCTTTTCTACCCTCTAAGGCATGTAAGCATGATATGTTGTATGTTTAGACGAATTGATGTGTTTATGTTTGTAACTTATACAACCTACTCTTTTTTTAAATCTGAATCAATATAGTAGCAACCCTAGTGAATCTGTCAAGTTTAGCTGTCAATTTTCTAAACGGCGGGGGTGGCCCTTCTGTATATTTACTATTTTGTGATACTGATCAGCTTAGGTGTTGTAATAGACTTAAGTTTTTATACATGTGTGAGAGTTTTCAAGTCGCTTCACAAGTGCGTCAATTTGCGCTTTCCATGTTAGGTGCTCATCGATTTGTATCCTCAGGTATTTTATAAACTTGTCTTGTTCGATTTGCGAGCAGATTCAGTTTCCGTCATTATTTATATTACTACTTATATGCAGTTTTATTTGCAGGCGACACGGTTGGCGCAATAGTTGAGCGATCGGCTGATGTGTGTGTGGTGTGTTGCGGGTTCGCTTCCCGCACGGAACAAATATTTTTATGGCCTCCAGATAGTTGTTTTAGGTGTCTTGTGCATAAGAGTTTAAAAACGCACCTACGATACAGGAAGAAATACCTAGATTAGGGCAACGGATTAAAAAAAAAATCGTCTTGGCGCAGACCGATCAGTTACACTAAAACACATCGCCTTAGTTTTACCGACGTTCAGGATCAGTAGGTTATTTTGCAGCCAGATAGCAACCCTCCCAAATCCTTTCCAAGCCACATAAACTTTCATTATTCACTCCATGTTTCCATATTAAAAAATACTGCGGATTCATCTGCAAATGTAAAGATGCAGGCGTTACGTAGTTCTAGAGGGCATTGGTCGTTTATGTAGATCAGGGACAACGTGGGCCCTAGGACACTGCCTTGGGGAAATAATTAAACATCCGCTTCGGCATAACATATAATATTTATTCAAAAGAAGACGTAATAGGCAATTCAAACTGAAACCATTTTGTAGGCAGATTCAACCCTTGTCGTAGAATTTACTGGAAAAAGAGAAAATGTTTAAGATAATTATATTTATAACTAGCTGACCGCCGCGGCTTCGGGCCCGTCAAAATTATAGCCTATGTTACTCGGGAATAATGTAGCTGTCCATAGATGAAAGAATTTTCAAAATCGGTCCAGTAGTTTCGGAGCCTATTCGGTACAAACAAACAATCAAAAAATCTTTCCTCTTTATAATATTTGGCACTTTGTCTTACCTAGTGTCTTTTAAAAAAACGAAGCACACGAAAAAGAACCAGCTACAGATATATTTCCCTCAATAATTTGTTAGGTACTAAATATTAGGTTAATACTATATTAATATTTTCCAGTAAGTCATGTATGCATTTGTCATTGCAGTTCCTCGCCTCTATATCGGCCCCGCCTTGGGCCCGAATGTCTTTCCGTTAGCTGCAAAGTTAAGCTACAAATTTTACCCACTTGCATTGAAATGTACTATTGAAGCAAGATTCTTAGTAAACTAAACATTTTATTGATGTATACAAATTCGGCAAGTTCCATGTTAAATTAAGGCATACTAACAAAGATATCTTAAAAAACTTACTTCTTTGATTTCCTTAAGACATTTGAACAAAACGTTGACTCGCATCATCTGAGACTCTTCATCATCATCATCATTGTTTCCATTTGCTAATAACAGACAATAATAAACACTTACGTAATTATCAATAAAATTTCCATTTTGATTTGATTAAGTAGTAAGCGATTAACGAATAACGAACTCTCTGCTTGATGCTGCTGATTTGTTAGTGCTACAGATATATATCACCATTGATTTCAACAAATAATATTATATTCAGTGTGGGTATACAATTTTTTTTCTATACATGGTAAATAAAATGATGAGTTTAGCATTTTTTTTGTACATATAGTAATTTAGTACACTTACCATCAAAGCAGCTATCTAATTGATCTAGAACTTTTTGAGCTTTATCCTGATATCCTGAGTATTTTGGAATTATTTCACGCATTGCGTCCTTATTATATTTTCCATCTTCATTTAGCTAAAAAACAGTATTCTTATAAGTTTAACTTAAAAATTAACCTACAAGTCTCTTTGTACAACCGTGTGCAACGAAATTTCGAGGTTTCGGTGTATGATGTATCTATAGTATAGATACATCATACAGATTCATTTAGATTAGATTAGATTTAGATTTTTATATATATAGATTCTATAGCATGCACCAAGGCAATGCCATAGCCTGCTTCTGTGCTCATTTGTCTTAAGTTTCATTTATATTTCGTCTCTATTTGTACTTACAAGTCCCATTTTTTGTAGCATGCATTTCTTAAAGCACGGGTCCATATCATCCTGACCCGACTTGTGTTTCTTGTAATCGGTTTCGGTCAGACCGCAATCTGATCCACATTCCTCTGCCATTGGTTTAATTCCTTCCATTAATTCTTTCTTTTCTTCTTCTGTTATGCACTGAAACAAAAATCAAACAAAAGCAAATGCTAGATAACATGAACGGATTATTATTACTATTCCCCGATTTCTAATTTAAAAATTTGAAGTTGAGTATTTCTTCTACTTTAGACTGAAAACCTGTCAAAATTTGGCATTTAAGTAGGGTTTCACAAGTTCCCACTTACTCGTGCCGCCTATGTTCCTATAAAATTCGCCGTAACTGCTCTCTGATTCTCTTGACTCTTTGGTCACACATATACTAAGTTCTGGTCGACCACGCGAGGAAACTCCGAGCATATATCCGACGAGTATATCCGAACTCGGAGTTTCCTTGCGTGATCGAATCAGAAATGTAGAGATCCGAAAGAGAGGGGTTACAGACATAGCCCGAAAAATTGCAAACTTAAAAGGCAGTTGGCAGGGCACATTGCTCACAGGACGGATGTCCGATGGGGCATAAAAATTCTGGAGTGATGACTTTGAACTGGAAGACGTTGCGTTGGAAGGCCTCCCATCAGGTGGACCAATGACCTGATGAAGGTTGCGGGGATCCACTGGATGCGGGACGCACGGGACTGGTCAATGTGGCGACGCTTGGCCTATGTCCAGCATTGGACGTCTTTCGGCTGATATAATGATGATACACTAAGTTAATAATATTAATTTACTTAGCAAAACTTACATTAACATTCCAAAGATTCACAGCCACCACTGCAACGTATAAGCACATAACACTGAACTTCAACATTTTGAATTATTGACAAAACGACAACTTGCATCAAAACCTGACACTTCAGTTTTATATGTCCGAGTTCGTGAGGGAAGACTATATATATGAGTGGTTCTGTAATTTCATGGTGAGATAATTACCATTTTTAATATATTATATTTTACACCAGTATCAAACGGGGACAATGTTACATGAATGTCAAGTTCGAGCCTTAATGACAAACAGCGATCTTGCATGTAATATATATATATATAAGTGATTTTTGCATTTTAGCACTAGCGTTCGTCTATATATGACATAAACTATATTTCAAATGTCAAGCCTGAGGCCAACCGAAGCCTCAGCTTTGACAGACACCCATGTTTAATCCCTACAAAACTCGATCGTATCTTATTTATGATTTTTTGCTAGTCTGATCCGTCCCCTCACAACTCGAGATAAATTAGAGGAATGAGATCCTTTTATTGCTCTGCATATTGTACTCTATCTCTCTTCATATGGCCCAGAGAATCCACCTTAGGTGTTCGCCTTTTTCTACTCTTCCTGCCGCGGCCTCGTTAGCTGTAACAGGGCTCCAGTCTTGAGATATATGAGCCTACCGCTTGGACGGCTCCCAGAAGACATGGCCTCAGTCCCACTTCAGCCTTGCACCTTTATTAAATGACTCGACAATTTGTGTACTTGTATGAAATGAGTCCATCATTTACTGACAATATACAACCTGACCTGAGCCTTGAGATTTGAAATAAAAAAATATAAAGACTCATCGGTTTTCTCAACTATGTTATACTTGTTACTATCAAGGGAAATCCTTCAACACTTTTTCTGCTACACGATTTTTATCAATCAATAATTCCCAATTACATTGGGGTCGGTATCTAATATTTTACATGGAGTGATGCCAGACAGGCTTTCAAGACCGGCAAGACTTAGTCAGATTTTCTGGCTTCTGGGTAGTAACGGCTGCAGAAGATGAACAAAAGACAGCCGGGATCGGGACCAACAACTTAAGGTTTCCCCAGTCAATAATTCTTCCATACAAACGTAGTAAGGCAATTACTCCAAAAGTAAAAAAAGAACGTGTATTTTAAAGTTATGAGCATTGAAAGTTCCATATTTCAATACTAATTTCAACGCATCTTTGGGCAGTAATAATTACCATAAAAAGAAGGAAAATAGCAAAACAGTCACCATACAGGTGATACAGGGAAAGATTAGCAGTTAAAAAATGCAAATAATTTTATTTACAACAAATACATTCAGTAGTTTTTTCATGATACTTATACTCCCAAAGGTCTGTTTATAAAATTTCGCGCGCTCCTTTTCGTTCTAACTCATCATAGATTTATTATTTTTATACCATGATTGTGTATTCGTACGTGCACTAGCTTCTTACTGCTCATCACAGCATCTATCCCTTCCGTACGTGTCGTCGGATGAGATAGCATGCATTTTAACCCCGACCACAAAATAGTTGAAAATAGTACCTTAACGTGCTTTCTAAGGCGTGGAGGACTCTGTATGTAAGAAATCGTCACGCATCCATCGACCATAGCTAGCATGGCTTAACCTTGAAGATGCGATCCTTAACCCATGCGGCTGTTATTATTTAGCCTCAAGTTTCTGCAAGATTTGTAAAGATTTTTTTTTATATGTATTTTATTTTTTGTATGTAAGGATCCCCGATTTGCAATAAAATAAACAAGGTAATAACGCTCTCCAATACAATACATCACGATCATTTGTTACTTCCTCTTTCTATTATGTACGAACACACAATGGAGCAACACCAGGCTAATTATTAATTCGTAATAACGTACATTGAATACGACATAAATAATTTATCCTACATTAAAATATTATATCCTATGTAAATATTCCTTCAATGGTTCAGTACTTTTGGTAGTGTCATGAAAGCATGCTGCTAAGTTGGTCCCCCATTATAAAAACCAGCATTTTTTTTCTGAGTCTCTTGTTATTATTTCAAGAACCCTAATAATACCAATTTTAGGTATGTAACATTACAGATCATTGAAATAATTTCATGATATGTGCTGAGCTGTGTCCATTTTTAGAAGGAATACCGTAATAATGAATCCAGATTAGTTATTTTTCATATTTTGTTAGTGCGAGTCATCATCATCATATCAGCCGAAACACGTCCACTGCTGGACATAGGCCTCCTCCAAGCTTCGCCACATTGACCGGTCCCGTGCGTCTCGCAACCAGCGGATCCCCGCAACCTTCACCAGGTCATCGAATGCGAGTGTTTATTGAGATTTATAAATACGATTTGAGATTATTACCAATTGAGATTTATATAGAAAACGATCACAATCGAATGCCATCTTATTTATTTCCCTTCCAAGCAAACTTTCCATTAGATCCGAGCCTAAATATTTAATGAATAAGAAATTCTTTGCATCATCCTTCTGCCCTTTTTTCAATGTATTAGGGATCAGCACACCCTGTTTCCTTCTTCTATATCTACATCTCTATTTACCACTATCTTAATAGTCACCTTTCATACAATGCATCTATTATTTCTTCGGTTTTGGTCTTCCTCTAACACTAAGTACACTTATAACCATTCACATAAGTGTGTCTAACTGAGCACGTAAATATATTTATTTCTGAGACCCAAGAGCAGAACTGCTGAAGGTACCGTATGAAGGAAGTAAGTGGTGTCAGATAAAATTATATTTATCTGGACAAGTTCAGTGAATAGACGTTGTTTTCCGTCATTTCCAGTATAAGACATAGTGAGCGAATAAATGCACAACAAATTACTGGTTGTTTATAAGACCGTTGTTACATTAATTACTACGTGCACGCAGTGTTTGTGCATAGAAACGTGACTGTCCTGCGATTATTTATATCTTCATATAGATGATGTTGTACGTAGGGGAGTAGGTATCTTTGAAAGCAAATACTGAAGAAAAAGTTAGTTTCCATCTTATTCTCCTAATACTGCGCAGATAGATATTTATTAACTAGCTATCCCACGCGGCTTCGCTCCCGTACCCATCTACACTACCTACCTTACGTACATGATTGTTCCGTAACTTAATAATTTTTCCCGTTTTCGCAACATTTTTCATTTATGCTCCGCTCCTTGTGGTCGTAGCGTGATGTTATATACCTTCCTCGATAAATGGACTATCCAACACAAAAAATATTTTTCCGCTGCGCCTTTATTAGTAAAAAGTGCTACAATAAATTAAAAATTTATATATTGCAAGCTATAGTCAAAGCATTTATTAAAATATCACAAATACATAAAAAATATAGTCGGCTACTAAATTCCGAATTGGTCCTTTTTGGATGTCAGGCAGGTACAGTAAAAATTTTCATTTCTGGAATCAATCACCAATCTGAAAATGAAATAAAATAGCACTGTTAAGTTTATGTGTTCCAAATTCATTTTGTAGGCTTATATTATGTTCTTTTTACTCCATCGGGTGGATAGGATGGCTTTCACAAAACAATTTTCTTTATTTCTTTACGATTTAAACTATGACTATATTATTATATTTAGCTATCTGTTTGTTAAAGGAGATTGCAACAAAAAAAGGTTATTAACTAAAACATAACATACTTATATACAAACGCGTATAAAAATGGGAGGGCACATTGGGCGTCAAAAAATTCGTCCACATCGATGTCAACGGGAAAAGTGCCCAGAATGCTGGTAGCACTGCGACGTTGTATAGCAATGCTAATTCTCTGGCCGAAGATAAGCCTAGCCCTCTGGCCACGTGAAGAGTTGACTAACCGTTTACCTTTATCTCGACACACTCGATGAAGACTTGATTTTTTTAATACACTTGCCTTTTTCTTGAGTTCCTGCAAACAGTCAAACAGCATCTTCGCTCTGTCGCATCCCTTATCACCATCAGTGACTTCTTCGTCATTCACTGAAATGATTAGAATTTACCTTTTTTTATATTATCATAAGATATGAGCTTTGAAATACTATTTACACAGTATGGGAAACGTACAATCCATTGTATGGGTATCATATGGAAGAGTTGGAACGGACGGACCATATTTCAATGATGCATTCCGCTAAAGTCTCTCTAGAACACTAAAATGGATTTGAATATTAAATAATCTTTATCTGGAATCAAAAACATGCTTTGCCATAAAGATTTAGACTATTGACTTCTTCTAGAGATTAAAAAAAATTGTCATCTTCAGAATTTGAAGTTCTACTAATCTACTTCCTCGTTCTAACTGACCTTTAACACATGCTACTCCAACTGCTTCGAAGAACTCGATAGCTGGCTCACTAGTCAAATGAGACTTGGCAAAAGCATTGGTCTTCTCAACATCAAGCTTTCCATCGCCGTCAAACTGAAATGTGTAAAAAGCGAACATTTTTACGCATGCTCATCTCTTAAGTATCGAACAGTATGTGGTTTTGGTGCAAACTATTCAGTTTCGAATGTCGTATATTATAGTGCCAAATGGCCCCTTTTACCTTACCTTTTACTAAGCCTTATGTGTCTGTTCGTCTGTCATATATGTTTTACACCGTATAAGATATACATTTTCATCATCTTCGTGTTCTTAGCCCATGGTACTTGAAGCTGACGCAACTCGTATTCAACATGTAGTTATCAATAATAATAATTCTACTTACAAATTCTGCTTTCTTCAAGAAACAGCTCATGAAACAAGCATCAATATCGTCTGCGCTGCCTTTCGCTTTTGCTTCTTCAAATTGCTCTTCAGTTATTCCATATTCTTCAGCACATTCCATTACAAATGGATGCAATGCTTCTTTTAGACTTGATTCTTCTTCTGGAGATAAAGCCTACAATACATACGTTTTTGTTCAAGGTATAGCCGACTTTGCCTACGCTCAGAATTTGAGTTTGTTTCATGGAACTGGGTATTTACTTTAAATACAAAGCCTAAAATATACGTTATTGTTTTAATTATTAAAAATTAAATGAATTGTCTTGAACGAAAATGGCACTGCTACAAGTTTTCAAATACACAAAAACTGAATAAAATGATTTGTGAATAAATTATGAAAAACTACCAAGAAGATAAGAAGTTTATGGAGGTGACCTTTGCCCAGCACTGGGATAATATAGGTAAATTATTATATGATTAAACAAAAAAAAAATTGACTCACATAAGCGCTTCGCATACAGAACAGTACAGCCACAAATGACAAGAACCTGTAACCAAACATAATGTCGTAAACAAAAACAAGAATCTCCACAATAAACTATGTACCACACCGATTTTCTAGATTTATATGAGTCTAATGTGACACCTGCGGCATTTATATAAAATCCTAGGAGATCTTAGATGGATAATTGTGACAATTTTGTCATTAAATAGTATTTCACACCCTATTCTAAGCATATTTTACTAATTACTATAAACAGCGTAGATACACGTTATGTTTAAAAATAACAATATAAAAAGATTTTAGGATTCTGAAAATATTTTGACTTAGGCATCAATGGATGAAACCATCTGTAATGCTCTTCCCCAAAGCCGACTGCTAATTTTGATGTTAACAGGACAGGCAGAGATTATTTTAATATTAAAAATCGTGTTTAGCAGCAGATATCATTCCCAACGTTAAATTACAAAAGCCTTAATGATCATCATCGTCATCATTTTCAGCTGAAAGACTTCTACTACTGGACATAGGCTTCCCCCAAGCGTCGCCACACTGATCGGTCCTGTGCGTTTATATATTAGTCCAATCAATTTTGTTCGACGATGTGCCAACCACCAAAAAACTAAAAAATTAAAAATATTTTCTAAATCTTTATGTTTATGTAAGTGAAAAAGACAAAAGAAAAAATAAACTATAATAATCTTTTCTCTTTTCTACTTTTGAGATAATGCCCTATGCAAGACAGACTTTCGCATCCACCGGACTCGTGTTGTGAGAGACCACGTATCTGTCCCGTAAGTAATCGCTGGCAATACACACTGGTGACTTTCGTCTTGAGAAACTGTGGTAAGTTGGACGAGAAGATACCGCGTAACTGCCCGAACGCAGCCCAGCCGAGTCAGATGCGACGGTTGACCTCTTTCTCGAAGTTGGACCTACCTAAGTGGACCGTTTGTCCTAGGTAGAAATGTCCACAACTTCGAGTATGAGTCTCCGACTTTGATAGGAGTGGGTGCAACATGGGCATTCAACATCACCTTGGTTTTATCCAAACTTAAGTGGCAGTGGGCACGGCACATTGCTCGCAGAACGGATGGTTGATGGGACCGAAAAGTTCCAGAGTGGCGACCGCAAAC
Organism: Orthosia gothica; assembly: GCA_949775005.1. Taxonomy (NCBI): domain Eukaryota; kingdom Metazoa; phylum Arthropoda; class Insecta; order Lepidoptera; family Noctuidae; genus Orthosia; species Orthosia gothica. The sequence continues at coordinate 13,863,399 of OX459044.1, forward strand.
CGGAAGACGCAGCGTTGGAAGGCCTCCCTCTATGTGGAGCGATGACCTGGTAAAAGCTACGGGAATCCGATAGATGCGAGACGCACAGGACCGATCAGTATGACGACGCTTGGGGGAGATCTATTTCCAGCAGCAGGCGTCTTTCTGGTTTAAAAATGATAATGATGATGGATTTTTGAGAAGCCTAAAAACTTAGATGTAAAATTTCGGTATTGTCTAATTGTATTGTTTATTATTTGTTTTGATTACGAGGATGGCATATTATCGACTATTAAATAGGCAGACAGGAACCGCGGGTTGATGTAGTATAGTTGATATATATTGTGCAAGAACCTATGTAAGTATTGTACCCAATTAAGACAACCTACACGAGATATTGCAATTAGTGTGTAGTTCCTGTTAATTCTCATCATGACAATTTACTGAATTTTTCACACAACGGCGCAATAACAAAGGGATGTCTGATTGTAATCCGACATGATAGGTGAATTGCACATTGTGTCCATAGATGAATCTATATTTTTTTGCAGTGTTTACACAATTACAAAGAACTACGACAGTTAAGAAATCCTTACAATAGCTGGTGCTGAAAGAATTAATTAACAGTAACGTTTGTTTTAGACCTTATAACAAACGAACCGTACGAACGGAGACATAAAAAAACTGCCCAAGTGTGTGTGGTGACCAAAAAATTAAATTGAAAAAAAAAAAAAAAAGAAAAAAAAAACAAATTGACCAAATTCACCCAACTCCGCACATTTAGGGTGCCGTACCAAAGAAAATCAGGTTTATCACCAAAACATTTATCAGCAAATTTCAAGTTCATAAGTCAATGGCAAGTTAAAAAATCTTTGGCACAAAATTGAGTGACAGACGACGGACAGACAGACGGACAGACAGATGAACAGACAGACACGTGAGTGACAGCAATACGTACGGACGGTTCCGTAACGGAAAGGTCCAAACGGAGCCACCATTTGGACCCTTCGGGTACGGAACCATAAAAAACCGGCTAAGTACGTGTCGGACTTCACACCTTTAGGTTTCCGTACCAAACCACAAAATCAATTTGGTTTTAATAGGCAAAATTAGAGAATTTCAAAGCAAAATCAGATTTATCAATAAATTGGTATTTGCTATACGTAATAATATATTATATTATCTCTAAATTGCAAGTGCCTAGGTCAATGGGAAGTAAGAAAATTCTTCAGCACAAAGTTTTGTAAAAAAGCTGGCTTTGATGGCTTCTCATTCCTTGTTTTCCAATATTTCTTAAAACATAAATACAGTATTTATCTACTCAACAAGTTCTTACCAATGATACCCCTAACGATGGAGAAGAACTTTTTTTTTTCGCGCCCCCCTGTAGCTGTATGAGAGCAACATTACAAAAAAAAAAAAAAACAATTTCTATGGCTTTGGGTCAACAAGATGCTTATACTGTGAAAATTTTAAGACCTTATTTATGTGTGCTCCAACCGTTTGACTGTAAAACCTGTGTGAAAGACGACGGACGGACAGACAGACTGACACGTAAATAACCAGTGTTGCCAGGGCCCTTAAGTCAAAAGTTACGTTTCAATTCCTCAAATGTTACATTTTTGCTACAAAAGTTACATGATTTTTTTATTTAGCCTTTTTGATTTCAGAGAAGAGTTGATGTCAGCAAATTGGCGTAATATAAAGGAATCTATGATTTCTAATGGTTTATTTAATCTTTTGTAAAACAGACTCTAGTTTAAAATAGTAATCTTTGCTCTAGTTTCATTTGCTCGCAGCGCCATCTTCACAGTTGTTACTATCTAGTCTAGCACCTAACTTATTCTATTACTTTGAACCAAATCCACGAGAGGTGGGGCATCTGTTAGTTTTACACTGAACTAACTACTAATATTCGATATGTATAGAATCCTCTTATCGTATTTTTTTACCATATGTATGTTCTTAAGAGGGCTGTTAATAAAGGGCAAAATCGTCTCAATGCAAAAAAACTAAACAAACCTTAATTATAGACGAAGATTTGTCTTTATTGTGTATTAAATTGAGTACTAGTGAATCGCTTTCATTAAGTTTTGTTCCATACTTTTTGAAATTTTCTTTTTTTCTGAAATCACAGAACATGACAATTACACAGACCTAATAGATTAAGACGAAAACTAAAAAAATATTGTTAAAATAGCGAATTGGAGACAAAATAAACATCAAATCCACCAACCTAGCATTAGTTTTTTATAAAATCGATAAGTAATAATCGTAGAGGTTTAAATCCACACTTTCTACATAAATTTTACTTGCTTGCACCAGCAATTAAATATTTATGCTTAAGATATTTTGATTTTAATTATTTATGTTGCAAACTTAGACATATAGGTATCTACTTATTAATACATTAAAGATAGGCACTAGAATCTCGATAAATTGAGAAACTTTAACGCTAAACTTACTTACCAAACAATAAATGTAGGTAATCACCGGAACTTCTAGTACGAAACCGCGCGAACTCGCAAAGTACGAAACGTACGCGCACACGCCAAGTTTTATGTTTCATTTTGTCATGGCGCGTTACATTCAGAGCCATCTCTGAGTATGATATGGAGTGAAATACTTTCTAGACGCGCCAGTTTTAGGTGCGTTCCATTTGGATGCGTTCGTAAACTGTTTGAAATAAAAATCTAGTATTACAAATCTCGTTGTTCTCAAAAGTTACGAAAATTGCCTTAAATATAAAAATTACTTACATGTTACGCGAGGGGGTTAAAAGTTACAAAAAATGTAAGAAATGTAACCTTCTGGCAACACTGTAAATAACAGCAATAGGGCTCCGTTTGGACCCTTCAGGTACGGAACGCAACAAGAAGAAAAAGAGCAACCTCCAAATCCTTCCTTTGCCAGTCTCTTACATCAATTTCATCAAATCATCAACATAATCTTGCGGTCACCACTCATAATCCAGTTTGCCTCCATTTACAAGAAGTAACTTACCTACAAATAGAACCAATGATCTTTAGGTGATAATGTCACGGCAACCAATCGACTCACTTACCAAACGGTTACTGATAATTGTTTTACCTAAATATTATGTGTAGGTAAAGTCCTCTTTACCGATTTTATTTCGGTAAATGCAAATATTTAAAAATGAATTCGGTCTTTTTTAAGGGTTCCGTACCCGAAGGGTCCAAACGGAGCAAGCAATCAAAGAAAATCGAACTATGCGTACATAGGGCGATTAATTGCTTCGAGACGCCTGTCTTTGAACGATTTTATACATAGATAGTAGATATTATTATTATTTTAGCATAGCTCCAAGGCCACGATATCGGAAACAAGTCTCTCCTAACCTAGCGTCAGCGTTAAAATGCCATCTAAGAGTAGATACGGATTGTACAAAGAGTTTCACTATCCCTTAAATGTTTCCTGGATCTCTCCAACTTTTTTTACCGATCTAGCCTGTGCATCCCCTGTGCAGCGAATCATTATTACATAATATACGCAAGCAGAATAATAACTATTTGCTTCCAAGGATAATTACATACGAATACATTTATATTTATTTGCGGTAATGGCACACGTTGTTCAGTCAAATGACAACAGTCGCACTGACAGCACGGTTCAATCATATATATATATATATACATATATGCATTTGGGTAACCATTTTTTTCAAATGTAGCTATTCTCTTTACCTGATGTATTGATGTATCGTCTATGATACAGAGATTTAATTGAAGGTAGTTCAGTAAGCCTACTTTCATTTTTCAACTATTTTTTAAATCCATTTTTTTTTTTAATGCAGATTATCATTTAGTCATAGAGAGAGAGAAAGCATTTAGTCGTGAGAAAATTGTTCAAGTTGTTATTTTCTCTTTTCAGCAAAAACCCCAACCAAGCCTTATCCCTATTATGTTTGGGCCAGCTTCCAGTCTGACTAGACGACTGCCTATCTGACCTCCACAACCCAGTAAATAGGTAACACGGTACCCCTTGGCAAGACTGTTGTCAGATCTCAGACTTCTGACTATCCGTAACGACTTTATTTTTTTTGGGACAATCCCACCGCACTATTCCCAAAGCACTGCAACTCCTGAAAGCCAGAATCAACAGTTGCGACCACCAGAAAAGCACAAGAAATTAATCAGAAAAGAATAATGGAGGAGTAGGAAAAATACTAATATCCACCTCCCTCCATATCAAGCAGAAGGCAGAACAAATAAGACCAATAGGCACAAAGGGTTGTTAACAACTGAGATAAGCCCAATTGCCTAGCACCACGGATAAAAATGTGCATTAATATTAATGGGTCCAAACATTGTGAGCTGTTATATTTGATTCCAATAATAGGAATGGCAAAAACGCTTGAACGCACGGAAATTTGTTCTAGTTTCCACGAGGTCCGTATAGTAAACAGCTCCTGATATAGCCTGTACATTATTCAACATAGTATTGCGTTCATTCTGCCAAAGAATACAGTCCCATAAGACATGATGTGCAGATTGAACATATTCGCAGTCAGATGTAGAACACTGACATAAAGGCGAGGCAACAAGCTTGAAGGAAAATAATTTACTTTTAAAGCTACCATGCCCTGTGGTGCACGCGAACAGACGGATCCGTAACGACTGTCAAAGATCTTCAAATGACAGCCGGGACAAACGGCTTAACGTGCTTTCCGAGGCAAGGAGGAATCTCGGTATGCTGAAATAGTCACCCATCCACGAACCGACGATTAAAATCCTCTTATACGTTCTTGCAATCTTCATATATGGCGATTGACAAAGTAAAGCTCTGTTTCGTTTCGTAATTTTCTTACTAAGATGCACTCCGACTTCTGCATCCAGTACCTCTCATCTTTAATCGCTCTTCCACCATACTTCTATGATCTTTCTAGCAAAAATTCTGCCATTGTGTTGCCAGTAGTATTAAACGTTCAGGGGTAACGAGGATATCTACTTTTATATTTTACTTACTGTCTTGAAGCGGCATCTGGGTTGAGAAGGTCAGATAGCCGTTCCCGAAGCAAAAACTAAACATATTTCGAAAAAAAGCTAGACTGATGATGATGCTAATATATGGTTTGCCGTCAATGTACCTGTTGCCCTCTTTCAAGGAAACCACACATTACCGGTTAATGTAGTATATACTGAAAACGCAGTAGGTGCCTACTTAATTACATACGATGGACATGCATTTACTGTTTCATACATAGGAAACATGACTTTGAATTATTGATAGTACCTATTGTTTACTAATGGCGCAGCATTTGAATATTTTTATAACATTTTAATTGCGAAACTGAGCTCGACGGTCAGTGTCTATTTTTTAGCTTAAATGAGACCTATATAACCCACATACGGGGAAAAACAGCAAGCCATTACTAACATAAAACATTTGAGAGTTTTTTAAACTAAGTAGCCACACGTCAAAGTCCAAACCTTTTTGTGTTTTGACCTTCACTAAGTGTAATGAATGTTTGTCTAATTCAGTCAGTCAAAGGTCGAAACTGAAAACATAAGTATTTATTATGGATGTTAGAGCGGCTTTTTTTGTTTTCATCTTTAGATTTAACGAAAGTTTAGTTGTTAAATACTTTTGTTTACCACATACCCAGCACGCATATCAAAGTAAAGTTTTTATCACATTTGTGATTGATTTCGTAATGTTCGGGGTTGAAATTCAACAAAAAGTATGCAAAAAGGAACGGACTTAATACTGAATCCTGTGGTACCCCAATTTACTTTAAACTCTTTGTATCCCTGACCGATCAGCCATCTCATGTATTTTTTTTTTTTTTTGTGAATTATTCCTTTTTTACAATAAAAAATGCTATAATCAACGAGCTTAGTTTATGCATTTTCTAGCATCCATATCATCAATCTCGCCAGCTACATGTCTACACATCAGGCAACCATCTGGCCTTGGATGCAATCACAGCTACCTATACAACAGAAAAATAATAGCATTCTGGGAAATTAAATTAATTGCCATACTTTATTATTGCCCTAGGTAGGCCTTTTCGTTTGAACATCTGTAAATAAATTATATCAAGCATCGTGAACAAAGAGCTTGGAGATAATTTTCCTTGGTTGAAAAGTTTTTTTATGTGATTTGATCATGCGGTATTCAACATTAAGGGAACACGGAGAATTGTTTAACTCAAAACTATTCGTTCTAGCAATAAGAGCCGGTCCACACGGCGCGTTGCATTGGGTTTCGTCGTCGTAACGCAATTTTTTGACGCATTACCGACGACACGGGAGCTGCGTCGTCGCAGCGTTGCTACGACACAGTCGTAATACTCGTAATGTTCCGTCATCGCAGCGGCGTCGTACAGTTGCGGCAAACAGTTTTTTTTTTTGTTAACCAGTGTTATTGGATAAGTTTACCCTAGTTTTTAATTATTGTTTTCGTATAATATGTAAATGGTTTTTATATGAAAACAAAATATCTTTAACCAGAATACAAAAATAAGTAAAAAAGTAAATGAGCTTGCGTGTTTCTCCTCCCTATCAACGCACAAACAAATAACAACTGAGTGCTGCCATTTCGACGTGTCGCAATGAGTACACCCCTCCCGCTTCGTCTCGAGGGCTGCAATCAATAGTGTGAGCATTGTGTCGATGCAGCGCACCGTGTGCGGCGTGTGGACACTATCCCTCTTACAAATAAACGCAGAATAAAGTTATACCAGGTATAAACCTATGAAAATGTATGGGTATACCTTAGTTATAACTGGTATAACTTTATTCCGCGTTTATTAGTAAGAGGGTATGGTTATTAGTAGATATCTAAAACGATGCAGCGATAGCGCTACGTCGACACAACGCTGACGCAACGCGCCGTGTGGTACGGCTCTTAGGTTGTTGATAGTTCTTCAGTTTCTGTAGTCTTAAATCTCTTCAATACTGACAGGAGTCACTTTACCAATTCCTCCTCCTTTTTAAACGACTTTCCAAAAAGGAGGAGGTTCTATGTTCGACTTGGTTTGTAATTCTTTTTGTGTATGTTCACCGATTTCGCCATCAATTGTGGACCAATTTTGAAAATTTCATATTTTCTTTGATAGAGTATGTTCCCAAATTGGTCCCATTTTAATTTGGTAGAGATCTGATGAAGAACTTCGGATATATAAAACAGAACTCTTCAATAAATGACGGCAAATCGCTCGGGATTGCTGCAATCGCATATCTATACCATTTCATAACATAACATCACGCCAGTACGCTCTAAAGGGATACAGTTCACCTTGGTACACTCTCATTTCACTGGTTATGTTCAAGTTTCATGATATTCGGATAATCTTTACTGCCATTATAGGTAAGTTACTAAAGAACTTAAAAAATAAAAAAACTTTTTTACAAAAAAAATACTACCGACTTGCAAATAAAAACACTACAAAGTGAAAAATAACTTTATTTTTGGAATTCGGTGTCGATAACGAAAATAATTGGTACTTACCAAGGCCACCGACTTCCAAAATTAGAGTTATTTTTTAGTTCGTAGTGTTTTTGTTTGGAAGTCGGTAGATTTGTTTTGAAAAAAAGTTTTTTCGTCAATACCATCGCTCACATTCGTTCATATGCAGTACCGAAAATATTTGTGGGTTTTATTTAAATAAAACAATACCAATTACAAGATAAATATAATCCAGAATCATGCGAATATAAAATCTGCTGGGTTGAATTCGTACATACACTTTGCTGCATAAAAGGAAGCTTCGCAGATGTCCTTGTATTTCTTCTCTGAAATATAAAAAATCCAGTTTTTTACCGACTTCATTAATTACCTCGAATCCGCAAGAATACAATTAATCTTTACTAAATTTCCATAGTGTCACTACTAGATTACCTACCGCCTATAATATGACCATACAAATTAAACCAATGCAGTAAATTTTACATCATTATATCATTTAATTATAAAATTTATCATATCTCTACTACAGTAAAATATGACTAAACGGAAAAAAAAATAAAACAATCTTTGTCTCGAATATGTATTCTTATGCCTTTGCTCAAAAAGAGCAGCTTTAAATCGATCGAATTCTTTCGGTTTCATAGCAAAATTATTAAACATAAATTTATCATCATTATCTTTTTGTCCTTATCCTATATTACTTGAAGTCGGCGTAACACATTTTCTTCTTCCATGCCGTTTTGTCAACTACCACGCTATCACAGTCTACCTTCTCTTTCATATCGCTCTTGACACAGTCCATCCATCTTTTCTTTGGCCTTCTTCCCCCATTTCCGTTCGTCCAAATTTATATTCACAACTCTTTTAGTAACATACTTTTCATCCCTCCTCATCATATGACCATACCAGGACAGTTTCATTTAAATTTTTCTCTTACTGGCACCACTTTCAAACTTTCTCTAATATACTAAATTCTCGCTTTATACATTCTCATTTCTGACCTCATCACCTACCGGAACAATAAAAGAGGTAGAGGCCGCCCACCATTGACCTGGTGGTCCACTATAGAAAGAGACTTCAAGCAAGCCCAATTGCCTGAACAGACAACCCAAGATAGAACAACTTGGCGCAGGCAAGTGAGGAGACCCGACCTCAAATAATGGGACAAGGGAAGGAAGAAGAAGATACATTCTCATCTCAGCTGTATGGAAACTCTTTTCATTCGTATTTTCATGCATAGACCTGTCATGAATTAACCAATAACTTATATTAAATCAAAAATTAAGAAAGTACTTACGAACATCTTTGCAACTTTCGACGGCAGCCTTTGCTCCTGCCTTTAAATCCGGAGGATACATGATGTCGATTTGCTTAATGGAGGATTCGTAATTTAATTTATTGTTCTTTATCTGCAAAATAAATGAAAGGTAAATAATCGTACTAATATTTTAAATGTGAAAGTTTAGATGTATGTATCATCACGCTAGAACGTCATCACATTCACATCATCACGCTCAATCACGCTAGAACGTTCGCTAAACGGATCTCGATGAAATTTGGCACAGAGATTGATTACATTATAGTCTGGCATAGCACATAGGCTACTTTTCATCCCGGTATAATGTTCCTTTGGGATAAGATAACACTTTTCACGCGGGCAAAGCCGCTGGCAGAAGCTAGTCATTAAATCCTTCGATGAAAGCAATAAATTGAGAGAAGAAGAAGATCCACGGAGTTAAATAAAAATACGTAGCTTTTACTGACGATGTTTAGGATTCAATTAATGATACGATTCAATTAATACAGAACATTACATTCATTCCGAAATAAACTAACTTGCTTACCACATTTGTCAATTCATAGATACAAGCTATATAACACATAACTTTCTTATCTTCAATAAATTTCCCCTTGTCTATAGTACCTATTTGATCTGAAAAAAATAAAAAGACATTAAATCTCAAATGAAATTAAGATATAAATTGAATTTCTTCATAGCATTGATTTCACTTTATGAAAGATTACATTACTTAAATATTCGTTTGCCTACCTTCAGTCACTTGATGCTTATTCATACAATTTTTCTTCAGCATTTTTCCTGAATTCTTTAATTGTTGTCTTGACATCTGTAAGAAATTGTAAATCGCTACTAATCTTGTATTTGCTTTCTTTCTATATTTAACTTTTTTTATAATTTGTTTCTTTACTTACGCCATCACTTCCAGTTGCCAAAAATATAGCGATAATCAATAAACACAACTTTTTTCGATCCATTGCAACACTGACATTCAAACCCTTACTAAAATGAACTGTTTGCTCAAGATCTACTTGGAACCATATATACGACTGTCCTACGCCCTGATTATAGGAGAGTACTGTCCACACCGTATATTTAGCGAAATCTGATGTATAAGTTGCTGATGCAAATACATGCAAGGGGCAATTAATACGTTAACAGTTTTCCTAACAGAGCAAGATACAAAATGAGGGTACAAACATGATTTATGACACTTTTATATACCATCGACTTTTTGGTTACTAGTTCTGTAATGTCAAAATAAACGTTTTTTTTTCACAGTTAAAGTTTTTGCAAAAAACATGGTTGAAGGTTATTTAATTTGTAACATAACACAGAACATTGAAGTGAACAAAGCTGTCGAATTTCTAATTAATTTTGTTGATACTATAAGTCCCGCTTCCTATTAAATCTAAACTTGTAGGTCTTCGATCAGAACCCCCCCTCCGCAGGGGAGGAGGTGTGTCTGTAGCGTTGGCCGCTCTCCCAATCCCCTGCGGCCGAAAAATGTCAGGTGGCGGAGCCATTGACCTGGACCCGTCACAATGGGACCAAGGGTGGCATACACGGGGTCGTCTGCCGACCATGTGCTGGTTTGGTTCCTGGAATGGTCACGGCGTACAGTTTGTTCTGGTACGCCAGTGATAGGGGGTACTCCCCAGAGGAGAAACCGGTGGCGGACATCCGCAGCGGGATCGCAGTGAGTGCTAACGCGTGCCTGTGTGCCCGCCATAAGCGGCACAAGAGGACATTATGGTGTTTTAGTGGGTTGGAAACCCACATAACTGCACTATCTCCCCGTAGTACTGCAGTATGCATGAGCATTTTTCCACGCAAAAAGAAAAAAAAACGTCTTTGATCAGAAAAATTTAGTTGTATAGTATTACCGAGGGCTGTTAGCCTGTTAACCACTACATCCGATCCGTGTCCGTGAAATTTCGGTTCCGAAGTAGCCGTATGGAAGCTTACTCACTACATCCAAACTCTATCCGTCATAATCTGACATATTTTGAACTCGGGACTCAAATCACGGACACGGATCGGATTAAATTAAACATCATTATTTTTCAACTTTTTATTTCCTCTTTCTCATTTCAATCAAACCACCATTTTGAAAACGTGCAATTATTTACAAGTTAAGGGAACATGAAATTAGAAGGATCAAAATCATAAATACACTTTGCTGTCCAATAAGATGCTTCACAAACGTCTTTGTATTTTTTAGCTGTAAAAGAATTAGATCGAGATGAATATTAATAAAATATATTTTATATTTTCTACTCTTTTAGCCTTGCCTCTTAAAATTATCTCAAGAACAATTTAATTTTACATTGTTTTGTAAACATACCAACTGGTCTGCAATGTTCTATAGCTGCTTTGACAGGAGCCTTCATTTCTGTCGGGAACATCATATCCACTTGTCTCAACATCATATCAGTGTTTACTGTGTTACCCTTTATCTAAAAGTAATACAGACGTGAATTTAGTTTCAATCTCAAAATGTACATTATCTTTCTTACTTTGACGTACATTGTAACTTACGGACTGCCCCATTTTGTAGACGCAAGCTATGTAACACATAAAGTTTTTCTCTTCAATGAATTTTCCTTTGTCCACATCTTTAACTTGATCTGCAAAATAACAAGTAAAAAGGATTGGTTTGTTGAATATTTGAATTAGTAAACTTTGCTTTCATAAATGCATAAAGTTAGGAGATGACTAAAGACTGATTGTTTAGTTAGTTTAGTTTCGACGGGCTGTTTCCGCAACTCCACGTCCAGCTCGTATTTTGCGTATTTATTTATTTTAGAGACTGATTGTTAACAATTCCAAAACCACTTGGAATTGTTAACAATCAGTCTCTAAGTGGATATGAGGTTTACCTTCTGTAAGGTCGTTTTTAGCCGAACAAGTCTTTTTGATCAGTTTCCCCGAATTCTTAATTTGTTCCCTGGTCATCTATAAACAGAAACATATTTCATTATAATGCACATTCATTTGGATTTAATAATATAAAACGAATTAATAACTTACCGCACTGACGAAACAACTGTTTAACATTACAATCAAAATAAACGAGAAAAGAAAAATGTTAGTCGAGTATATCATTTTGAAAGATCTTTAGGAATCTGAAGATGCAACAATGATAGAAAATCTTGATGAAGTTGTTTTATAAAGACGGTAAAATGTTTAATTACTTAGTAAAGTGTTACTTGTCAGTCAATAACACAGTATTTTACGTGACAAGATATACTTTAAAGAAGATAGAGATGACCGACTAAACAGTAGATTACTCTATAACAACACATGCAGAACTTTATATAGCTATTCGATGGATCAAACTATTAATTTTAATATACCAACAAAATTTTATCAAAATAAGGAACCCAAATTATTTATACATTTATTAGTTCGAAAATACATTAATGCGGTTAATGTACTGTAAAATTAATATAGACATTAAGGAAAAATGAAGTTGGCTGGGTCTTTTGCATACAAACATTGGACACCATAAAATACTGCCTCACAAATATCGTCGTACTTGTCCTCTGAAAAGAAGAGATAATTATTGTTAAGATACTAAGCAAATTTTGTACCTATCGAAGTTAAGGCGGCTTCAAATAATACAAAAAGAACGAGTTACTTACGGATATGGATGCACTCTGCAACGTTCTTTTTAGTAGACTCTTTCAGGTCTGGAGGATAAAGCGCATCAATTTGTTTTGAAATGAGTCCCAAGTCCAATCTTTCATTTTTTATCTAAAACGATAACAGTTCTTTAGCAGCAAATTTATTCTAATCTTATAACATTGGTATCAATATGAAATAATATCACAATATTCGCTCTCAAATAAGATGAACTTTCTCGGGCAAAACCCGAATATTATCATATGATCTGACTAGTTACTAGTCTGTTATTGTATAGTATTTTTTTCATAGAGGTTCACTTCATGCTTTTGTGTATTAAAATACGTAATAAGCACTTACCACTTGAAGGCTTTTGAAGATACAAGCGATGTAACACATGACATTGCGATCTTCAATGAAAACCCCTTGCTCTATTTTCCCAACTTGATCTAGAAACAACAAAACAGTATATGCTTTAATTTTCTCTTTGGTGCTATCATCCAAAGCCACTTTATCGAAGGTTTTTGTATTCTTACCTTCAGTCACAGAGCTTTTTGGCATACACTGCTTTTTTATTATCGTCATTGTCTTCTTCACTTGTGCTCGGGTCATCTATAGCAACAATTTTCTCTGTATAAAACTAATATCTATGCAATTGGTTATACGGACACCTTTAATTTATGAATTTACGTTTTCAGGTAAACGTTTCTGGGAATAAAATCAATTCACTTACCCCATATGTAATTCCTATACAGGCAGCAATGAAAAATAGTAAAACTAAACGACTCATTTGTGATAACCGCACAAGTTAACCACTACAAATCGAACTAAAAATGAAAAGAGTACTTAAAAATCTTTCAATTTATGTTTAACAACTTTAAATCAAACATATGTTTAGCTAGAGAGACCATCAATTTTCGTTCAAAATAACTACTCATTAGCTAAACGTTTGTTGATACATGAAGTTATTACTGCGAGGGTCTTTTTTTACAAAGCAGGTAGTTGCTAGCAATCATTTACAATAGTACTTAATTCAGAGGACACCCAGTAGTACTTTGGTCATATTATCGTTTTGAGATGACTAATATTCACGGCAGATGAAGGTTGCCTAAAAAGAGTAATATAACTGTTCGGGCACATAGTTTCATTTACCATTTTTAATTGCAGCCATTGAAATGTTACTCTTTCCAGAATAAAGACCCATTGGAAAGATTGGTAATTCAGCATTAAGGATGGCTGCAGGCCAGTTTACCAGAGTGCGGTAGATACTATTATGGGTACTCAGTTGCCATGACAACGGAAAACATCTCGATAAAAGTGAATAAATAACAAGCTATAACTTTCAATTTGATGACTGAGGTAAAGACGGTTTGAAGAGCATAACTTGGAATAGGGGTAAGCCATAAATTCTGGGAAATGAAAACTCGTTCTATTACGCAGTATTATACTCTTTTTATTAAAGTTTGTGATTAAGGAAACACAAAATTGTCTGCGTCGTAATCGTACATACATTTAGCGGTCCAGTATGATGATTCGCACAAATCCTTGTATTTCTTAGCTGAAACAAAAGTTTGAACACGCTTTGAGTTTTTTTTATATTAATTAGGCCAGACATAAGAATAATACATAGGTAAATTTAATTACCGCATCATCAATAGATATAAGGGACGTTACATATGACTAAGTGCCAGATTAAAATCATTAAGATTAAAAAAATATCAATTATATATCTTCTTTGTGGTCACGACAAGGTATGTTATTGGATATAGACGTAAGTAGGTATGTGAGTACTATGTTTCCCTAACGAATGACATAATTTTATTTTGTACCTGTCAGTGGAGAAGTAAGCTAAGTAGAGTCACATCGTCTTAAACAATTAATGAATGTATAGCAAATATTGTAAAACACTTTTATGGAGTTTATTGTTCATTTTTCTCCATAGCAAATTACATACATTTGCGAATTATGCAGTTACGACTAGAATCAATTGTTATTGTTTTTAACTATCGATATTTAAAAGTACCGTTTCCCTAATTCAAATATATTTATATACTTTGGCTTTGAATCGTTTTTCAAGATCCGAAGCTTAAAACAGTACACCAGATTAACCCAGAATTCGGTGATTCAGTCAGTCAGTCACAAGTACATAACGACGGCTAGTTATCTAAATGGTTGCATTTATCTGTGACCTTCTATAAACGATTTTTTGAAATGATTCGACTGTCAAATATATTATAATCAAACACAACAATCAAATACGTTAACCAAACCATTTAAGTAGAATGGGCCATTATACTTTTTCAAAAACAATTTACAAGTACTGAAAAACTACTATTTTCCAAAGAATAACAACGTTATTTATGTACCACACATATATATTAATTAATATTACATTAATTAAATAGCTAATATATACGACAAATGGCCCAATTTTTCATGTCACATTTTTGGATGAATTTTCAAAAGAAACAAAAAGTACATATTTCACTTACTTGTTTCCTTACAACTGGTGGCGGCAGCTTTGACAGCATCTCTCATCTCGGCTGGAAACATGATGTCCACTTGTTTGATTACTGCTTCATAACTCAGTTTATTATTCTTCACCTGTTTTGAACATTTTACCAATAAGTTGGTACCTATATTTTCAAATTTTATGTTAAATAGGTAAAACTGTATGCGTGCTTAGACTGTTTCTATGACTTATACTAAACTATCTGACGCTACTACAGAAAATGAATCCTACTCTCAGCTTTTAATGGACCATTTTACGGATCAAAATGCACTCAACGCGGTTTTCTGTTTAATAAACTTCACAATAAATAATTCAGCCGGGTCTCTTTCAATCCAGAATCGTCTTTAAAGAGCAATACGCTCGGTTTCCCTCAGTGTACCATCTTGGGACCGGAATCGATAAGGCAAAACCCAAGCACAAGAAGTTAATGGCGGCAAATAATTGAACTAAGCTTTGATAAAACAATAAAATAAAATAAAGTTACAAACCACTTGAGTCATACTGTAAATGCAGGCAACATAGCACATGACGTTACGGCTCTCTATAAACTTCCCCTTTTCAATGTCACCCACTTGATCTAAAACAAAAAAAAAATAAACTTTCAAGGTGTATAGCAGGATCATCTCAGCTGAAATTATTGTTAATTTTAAACTAACTCACCTTCAGTTACGTCATTTTTTGGCATACAAGATTTCTTCATAAGTTTGCCAGAGTTTTTAAGTTGTTGCCTTGTCATCTATGGAAATAAAAATTAACGGTTTTTTTTTTCTGATAAGGATCGTTATAAGATCTAGAATTAGAATAAAGAAATCGTGACCAAAAAACTTGTAAAATATGAATAAATTAATATTTGCTTCATCATCGTTACTGTAATAAACGAAACCGGTACTACTTTAACGATTTCTTACCGCATAACTGTAGCCGAAAAATAAACAAATAACGCACAAAATGCAACAGACGGATTTAAAGTTATACGTATTCATAATTAGACTTACTTCAGCAAAGTATTGCAAAAAAAACTTTTAGACCTATTTATAAGGAGGCGTTTACCTACTTAGCAGACATAAATGATTGATTACAGTGCCTTTAGACAATAAAATAACTTGTTATTTGATCGTCAACCGACTTCAGAACACACATTAATGATGTATTTATTATAACAGCTGTCTAATTAATAAAAAACGTTGAATAGCGCAACATCTTAAGACCATTTTCTAATAGTTGTTTGAACAACCAAATTTTAAACCAATCTGTTGTATTCGTTTTATTAATATATATTTATATCTCAACCAAAATACGAAACACTTACAATCTATTGCTTGTTTTCAAGATAGCTTTTCTAGAGCACTGACGGTAGGCCAAAGTTCCTGCGTCGCGTCGTGAGAAGAATGTTTCGTTACTTTTCACCATAATGTCCATGTCAGGAAACTGATAACTGCTTTCGAACCAAGCCACGACTAAAAATTACCATTAGATTACATTGTAAGCCCAGTCAAGTAAATGTAACTGAGCGCATCACATATCATTTAACTATACGCCTTTAACTACAAATTATGTCTCGAGAACAAGGAACCCTATAACTAGCGATTAACAACTGCTGAACTAATAATCTTACAATAGTGTGAATAGGGTGACCATTAGAAAACTGCCATCAAATATATATCTGAACGAAATCTCCTAATTTTAGAAAACAGCGAGAGAAGGGAGCGAATGGGTAGCGTGACGGTTGACGAAGAGAATGAAATAATGACACTTGTTGAACTGACCGCAAGTAATATGGTACAAGTGCACGAAGATGATGCTATCGAGAGACAAAAACAAGTAGGTACTTTCATTTATATAGAAAACTAATTCAAAAAACATTAGCCTATCAGCACGTTACAGGAATTGATGGACGTTACTGACGGTACCAAATTTGTAGATAAGTCCTGGGCCAAATCGAACGGTATAGATTCCCATCGACACGCTAAGAAGAAGAACACACACTAGTGTTAGTGTTGATAGTGTTATCGTTAAGGGTTTAGTTTAAGCAAAATATACTACCTATTGCTTATTGTTTTTGTTCTTGTAATCTACTAACGTTTGTATGTCGTTTTATGGCAATTAAATACTTTTTCTTTCTTTCATTCCTTCTAACAACCCATCATATTTTCCTCTCCCAGAGGTTACGAATTGTCTTGAAACCAACTTGATTCATGGACACTTGCATAATTCAGGTGCTAAACGGTAACAGCCTTCAATTAACTAATCACCTGTCAAACTCGATATAAAGCTGTTAATGAAGATCAAGGTTTCCATTAAATTGGAGGCCATGACACTTCCACACGACACCTTGGAAGATTACAAATATGCTCCTCATTGAAATTGTGAAGTTGTTGATACTGGTTGCAACGTGTGAAGCAGTGAGTAGACCCATATTTTTTTTCATAGTCAACTGGACAGAAACATTTAAGTTACATTATATGGTAAAAATGAAACACCAGGTTTTTAGTGTAATCGTAACCAATAAAAAGAGTCATAATCGTGCAGCAAAAAACCTAGAGCATTTTAATAATAAAAGATTTTTAACTATACTTCGTAATATTTTAGATGACGATGAAACAAATCAGGAACACAGGCAAAATGATGAGGAAATCATGTCAACCAAAGAATAATGTTGAAGATGGTAAATATGTTTGTGAAATAACTGTTCCTAGGCTTGAAAGCTGAAGTTATTTTGGTAAGATATAGGATAACTTAAATAATTATACTTTCTGATGATTTCCTCAGAGAAAATTGATCCGATTGCCGAAGGAGTTTTCATAGACGAGAAAGAAGTAAAGTGCTACATGGCTTGCATCATGAAAATGGCTAACACGGTTGGTTTAAATTATAATACTAACAGCTTATTTATGTTAGCTGTACTGTACTTATCTATTATATTTCTTAGGCATACAGGCCTAATCTCTGTATCCTTAAGAAATCTCCGACAACCCACTCCGTTGGAATCAACCACGCGTATCTACAGATATGTCGCATGTATTTGCAATGTTAATTCATTGAACCACCATTTACCATGAATCAGTTCTTGAGCCAAAATCTTAAATAAAATATGATTTTAAATTTACAGATTAAAAACGGCAAATTAAATTTTGAGGCAGCCATAAAACAAGCAGATTTATTACTACCCGACGAAATAAAGGAACCTGCAAAAGAAGCTATTTTGGCTTGCAAGAAAGCTGGTATGTATCCAATAAGCACAGCTAGTCTTATCATTACGTTATATCATTTAGGTTAGCCATCAATCATGATTTCAATCAATTAAGCTGTGTGATCATTGGTCCCGGCTGTCCTTGGTAGATCTTTCAAGGTCGTTACGAATAGGTAAATATACAACATAAATGAAGTTGGGCAAAGGCTAGACAGATTGTTACCCATTGGGGCACGATCTAAAATGCGGGCGATATTATTTGTGTACACGCTTCATGTACATTAACTTTTGACTGGGATTGGTGCGGAGAGTGAAACACTTTGTTTGTTTCTTGCTTGCTGTATCTTGAAGATTACTTATTGTTGAGAGCACTGTTGCCGAGTGCCAACAGTGTCTATCCAGTATTTTTTTTATTTATTGAGGGCTTCTTGCAGTTAAATGAAAGAGATTTGTTACTGCTTAACCGGGTGATCCTGTGGAGACTACTGAAGTAAACTAGAACCTCCAGCCAGGGCATTAAAGCTAAACCTAAGCGGCCACGCTGTGGCTAACCGCTGTGGGGTATGGACCTCGGCTCCGGGCGTTGTGGGTTCCCGTATTGTCAAGGCGGGGGGACTCCGTAGCCAAGACTTGATCACCCACGGTGAAGCGAAGAGGAACCCGAGGAAGGGCCGCTCGTTAGGGCTTTTGCCGAGGACTTAGCGGCCAAAAAGTAGGTTGCGGTGCCGCATGGGCGACATTGCAACCTATATGGTATGTGGTATACCTATACCGTGGTAGCGCAGTTATGTGGAATCCAACCCACTAAAACTCCACGGTGTCCTCCTGTGCCACTTATAGGAGGAACACGGGCACGCCAGCGCTATTCCGTCAAACCACCGCCGCTGTCCGTCACCGGACTCTCCTCTGGGGATAACCCCTTGTCACCGGCGCACGAGAGCACACCGTGACCACCCCAGGAACCAAACCAGCACATGGGCGCCAGACGAGCCCGTGTATGGTACTCTTGGTCGCCTTGTGTCGGGTCAGGTCAGTGGCCCCGCCCTGTCAAAGTGGACCTACCACTTTTCAGCTGCAGGGGATAGGGATCTCACCTGCAGCCCCCCCCCACGTCCGCCATTAGACGGTGGTGGCCACGTTCAGCGGAAAGTAGAGTAAAAAATATTTATATGGTCATTAATATTAAAAATATGAAAGGTTAGATGGATGTGTGTGCGGTTGTATGTTTGTTACTCAATCACGCTAGAACGGCTGAACGGATCTGGATGAAATGGAATAGCACATAGGCTACTTTGAATGCTGACTCGTAGTCACACCAGCAGCCTAATTGTGTAAGTAAATTCGGCAAAGGTAACAATCTGTTTCTTTCCCAAAAACGACTTTTCGTATCGCGAAATGTCGTTTTTGGGAAAGTAGCCTATGTGCTATTCCATTTCATCCAGATCCGTTCAGCCGTTCTAGCGTGATTGAGTAACAAACATACAACCGCACACACATCCATCTAACCTTTCATATTTTTAATATTAATGACCATATAAATATTTTTTTTATGAAAATGCACGTGTGTAAAGCCAATAAACATGTAGTTTGATGAATATAATCTAAAATTGCTGTAGAAGGTCATGAAAATCAAAATCGCATTCATTGTTTATTTTGTTCATGATAATACCTACCAGAAGTCATTTCGGTTGCCCAATTATTTCAAGCAGCTGCGATCTACCCGCCTACTTCCCTTACATTGTGCAACAAATGACATTAGTTTTTTTTTTTCAGCGGATGGACATAAGGATATTTGCGATGTATCATTTTATGTTACCAAATGCATCTACAATGAGAATCCGAGCATATTCTACTTTCCGTGATGTATTTTTTACGTAATTTTTCATTGTATTTAGATGTAAGGAAAATAAAATGATTTAAAAATCAGGTTTTTTTTTCACCAATTTGGTCGTGTTCAGTAGTCGTTTCATTGCATTATCTGATTCAAACTTATGTAATATCTGCGTTATTATTCTAAGGTAACAACAAAGATAAAAAAAACGGCATTGTACTTCGTGCCGGGTGTTTATCTACCCACCTACTTCCGCCTAACGTGAACGAACACCATCAATTTGTACATAATGGCCCGTTAACTTGCAATTTTTCCAACACTTATTTATCTAGGTAGGTACCTATGTTTCTTAGAGCTGTCCATTTGATGGGAAGTTTGCGTTACGTCTAATTTAACTTGCCGAGGTACAGGTAATATACTCTTATCAGCTGTAACTTCAACTAGTTGGGAATAGGAAACGACGAAAGTCGGTTATTTTGTCTAAAAACGAACGTTCCATTACAATTGGTAAATTGCGGTTTACGATTTATGACGTATTAAAAAAACCGGCTAAGTGCGAGTCGGGCTCGCGCGCGAAGGGATCCGTACCATTATCGCAATAAACGGCACAAAAATCACGTTTGTTGTATGGGAGCCCCCCTTAAATATTAATTTTATACTGTTTTTAGTATTTGTTGTTATAGCGGCAACAGAAATACATCACCTGTGAAAAATTCAACTGTCAAGCTATCACGGTTCATAAGATACAGCCTGGTGACAGACAGACAGACAGACAGACAGACAGACAGACAGACAGACAGACAGACAGACAGACAGACGGACCGCGGAGTCTTAGTAATAGGGTCCCGTTTCTACCCTTGGGTACGGAACCCTAAAAAACAACTTACTAGATCTGGTTCAAAACAATTTTCGCTGGAAGTTTACATGGTAATGTACATCATATTTTTTTTTGTGTCTCTCGTGCCAACTAATTAGTTTAGAAAAAAAATATATTAGAAACCTCAATATCATTTTTGAAGACTTATCCATAGATACCCCACACGTATGGATTTGATTAAAAAATCGTTTTTTAGTTTCAGTTTCAAGTATGGGAACCACCAATATTTAAAGTTTTTTTCTTTTTTGTGTGAAAATCTTAATGCGGTTCACAGAGTACATCTACTTACCAAGTTTCAACAGCATAGTTCTTATAGTTTCGGGCAAAAGTGGCTGTGACATACGGACGGACAGACAGAAAGACATGATGAATCTATAAGGGTTCCGTTTTTTGCCATTTGGCTACGGAACCCTAAAAAACAACAGATAATTACAACGTATAGGTACTATCTACTTTAAGTCAAGAGTTAATAGGTTACTTTTATGCAAGCGTGTTTCACCGTTTACCTCATCATCGCTTACCATCAGGTGAGATGAAAAAGAAAAAAGAAGCCGTGCTCTAAACTTGACCCGAAGCTAAAACTATGGCCGTATAACTGAACTTATTTGCGAGCATGCATTTTTCGGGACGTTCAAAGTCAGTCATCATCATATCAGCCGAAAGACGTGCATTGCTGGACATAGGCCTCCCCCAAGTGTCGCCACATTGACCGGTCCCGTGCGTCCCGCATCCAGCGAATCCCCGCAACCTTCACCAGGTCATCGGTCCACCTGGTGGGAGGCCTTCCAACGCATCGTCTTCCGGTTCGCGGTCGCCACTCCAGAACTTTTCTGCCCCATCGGCCATCCGTTCTGCGAGCAATGTGCCCTGCCCACTGCCACTTAAGTTTGGCAATTCTTCGGGCTATGTCGGTAACCCTGGTTCTCTTGCGGATCTCTACATTTCTGATTCGATCACGCAAGGATACTCCGAGCATAGTCCTCTCCATTGCCCTTTGCGTGACTGTAAGCTTTCTGATGAGGCCCATTGTGTGCGACCAGGTCTCAGAGCCATAGGTCATCACTGGCAACACACACTGGTCATAGACCTTCGTCTTGAGACACTGTGGTAAGTTGGACGAGAAGACACCGCGCAATTTCCCGAACGCTGCCCAGCCGAGTAGGATTCCACGGTTAACCTCTTTCTTGAAGTTGGCCCTACCCAACTGGATCGTTTGTCCCAGGTAGACATAATCTTCCACAATTTCGAGTGTAGAGTCTCCAACCTTGATAGGAGTGGGTGTTACATGTTACATGGGCATTCAACATTACCTTGGTTTTGTCCATGTTCATTTAAAGACCCACTCTTTCGGAAGCTCTACTGAGGTCATCGATCATCATACTGAGGTCCTCCATGGTCTCAGCCATGATCACTATATCGTCGGCAAACCGAAGGTGAGTGATTTACTCGCCATTGACGTTGATGCCTAGCCCTCTCCAGTCAAGAACCTTGAAGACATCCTCCAGTGCAGCGGTGAACAGTTTCGGAGATATGACATCTCCCTGTCTCACACCTCACTGCAGAAAGATAGGTTCCGAGGCCTGATCCTGAAGTCGGACTGACATGGTGGCTTTTTTGTACAAACACTTCAACACCTCGATGTACCGGTAGTCGATTTGGCACCGTTGGAGAGACTGCAGTACAGCCCAAGTCTCGATTGAATCGAAGGCTTTCTCGTAGTCCACAAACGCTAAACAGAGAGGCAGGTTATACTCTTCGGTCTTCTGTATAACCTGCCGCAGCGTATGTATGTGGTCTACGGTGCTAAAGCCTTTTCGGAATCCGGCTTGTTCGGGAGGCCGGAAATCGTCAAACCTACGCGCGAGACGATTCGTACGTGATTCAAAGTCAGTGTTACCTACAAATATGGCTATCATTACGTTTTTGGGTCTGAGTAGCTATTATCTATCTATATATATAAAAATCAATGCCACTTTTCGTTGTTATTTTATAACTCAAGAACGGTCATCTATCAAAAAAAATATTTTTTAGGCTTTATTCGGACTATTTAGCAGATGGTTTATGTGAAGAAAAAAAATGAAAAAAAATTAAAATTAGGGTAGGGTAGGTTAGGGTAGGGTAGTGTAGGGTAGGGTAGTGTAGGGTAGTGTAGGGTCGGGTAGGGTAGGGTAGGGTAGGGTAGTGTTTTTTTTTTTTTTTTTTTTTTTCCAGACTTGTTCCACCACAAAGTTGGTGCCTATTCTTTATCTAATCCTCATCCATACTAGTTCTCGCTTGTCATTCCTCTCGTACTTTCATGCTTCATACTGTATCTTTCTTTTATCCTTCCTCATTTATCCTGTGGGTGGGACTCCCACTTATTAGCTACTACTATTCTGTACTTCTTTATTTTATTTTAAAACATAGGGAAATAATTTTTTCAACAGGGTTTATTTTTATTTTACATGTATAACTTAGCTTATCTCGCTAGTTATTTCACAAATTTACTAATACTAACTATTTTAGGTACACTTATTCTACAATATATTTGATACTATGTTAAACTATATACTATACATGCCAATAAAGCTATCTAACAATTTTAATTTAATATACTTCAACACTGTTTATATACACTTGACAACTCTTCTATACATATATATCTATTTCTTAGTCTACTGCTTATACTTATTTTACATTTTGCGCAAATTTTCTATGTTTACATATTTATATTTACAATATAGTATGAAACATAGTTGTTTCATCATGTTTTAGGGTAGGGTAGTGTAGGGTAAGGTAGGGTAGGTTAGGGTAGGGTAGGGTAGGGTAGTGTAGCGTAGGGTAGGGTAGTGTAGGGTAGTATAGGGTAGGGTAGGGTAGTGTAGGGTAGGGTAGGGTAGTATAGGGTAGGATAGTGTAGCGTAGGGTAGGGTAGGGTAGGGAAGGTAGTGTAGGGTAGGGTACTGTAGGGTCGGGTAGGGTAGGGTAGTGTAGGGTAGGGTAGGTAGTGTAAGGTAGGGTAGGTAGGGTAGATAAATGTTTGGTGTTTTTATGTTAAAACAAAGTTTGCCGGGTCAGCTAGTCTATACCAATATTATAAAGAGGAAAGATTTGTTTGTTTGTTTGTACCGAATAGGCTCCGAAACTTCTGGACCGATTTCAAAAATTCTTTCACCTATGGAAAGCTACATTATTCCCGAGTAACATAGGCTATAATTTTAACGGGAGCGAAGCCGCGGGGGTCAGCTAGTAAGCTATATAAGGTGAAGTAGACTCGACTTGTGCACATTAATGTTTTATAAACATCTTCCACGTGTCATTGACGAAATAAAATTTTCAATCGCCAAATCTACTTATCGCAGTCAGCTGTGGACGTGATATCTATCAAGTGGTTAAAGGCAGAATCATCATTTCAGCCGAAACTCATCCAGTGCTGAACACAGAGGCCTCCCCAAGGTGTGGCCACATGGACCGATTCAGTGCATCTCGCATCCAGCAGATGCCCGCAACCTTAACCAGGTCATCGATCCACCTAGTGGGAGGCCACTGCCACTTAAGTTACGCATTTATTCGGGCTATGTCGGTAACTTTGGTCCTGCAAGGAATCTTTGAGTCATAGCCCTCTCCATTGCTCTTTGGGTGACTTATAAGCCTTCTGATGAAGCCCGTTAAAGACTTGAAACAAAGACTAGAAGATTTCATTTACATTGTTCCCATCAGGAAATAGACTAACAGTAGGTAACCTTTACAGTAGCAGCAGGTACAATATCTATGGCAACATGTTTATAGTTTATTGTCAGTGACGTCAATAGGCCATCACCAGCAGCAATGTTTGTATACTTAGTAGTGGGGGCAGTTTTAGGAAGCAATAGGCTCAATTAATAGAACAAGCGGATCGTGACTAATGTTATGGAAATAGCTACCTATCTATGATTTGAAATAGATGGTAATATATCACGCTTAACATCACGCCAGTATTCTTCGAAGAGTTAGACAGATGATAGCTGAACCACATTTCTCTTAGTTATGTTTAACTCCCATGTAATTACTTAATAGAGGGCGGGCTTATTGCCATCCTCCGGGCACGAAACCTAGCTGCTTTTGGACTACTCTACATCCACATGAAAAAGCCAATAAAACACAACCCGCAGCCCTACCTATTGCGTAATTAATTCGGAAAGAGCAAAGGGCAACAAGTATGAAAAATCGACCAATCACATAGACGGAAAACCACATCGCGTCTTTCTTATCACATCCGCCAGCCGGCCATCGAGCCCGATAGCCTTATTATTTATTTATTTATTTAGACTTCATGCACAAAGGTACAAAGGTGGACTTAATGCCTTAGGCATTCTCTACCAGTCATCCAAGGGTGGTGAAGAGACAACATGGCAGGTGCATAGTTTAATAAATAAAAAACTAGTAGTTATTATGCTAAAATAGGTGAAATACACGTACATATATATTGAATATAATATATACCTATATAAATTTATATATATATACATTTTTTTTTTATGAATTCGGCAAGGCGAAGAATTTGATCCTATCAATCGACCAATGACGTACGAGATGAAAGACGCGTTGTGGGTTTCCATCTATGTGATTGGTTTCCGAATTCACATACGCAATTAGGCTGCAGGATGGCAAAATTTCCCGTTCAAAGGTAGGTACCTAGCTCTTGCGACAACTCAGAAAGGACAACATTAAACTTAAACTTCAATGAGATCTTTTACCTTTGAAAGAATATGGTGCATGGTGAAACAGATGCAATCGACTTCTCAGAGACGTATCTCTAGTACCTACTCTTACCCTTATAGCCATAACTTAATCATCATCGTCATCATTTCAGACGAAATACGTCCACTGCTGGACATAGGCCGCCCCCAAGCGCCGCCAAATTGACCGGTCCCGTGCGTCTCGCATCCACCCGCAACCTTCACCAGGTCATTGGTCTACCTAGTAGGGGGCCTTCCAACGCAACTTTTTCCGATTCGCGGTCGCCACTCCAGAACCTTTCGGCCCCATCGGCCAACCGTCCTGCAAGCAATGTGCCCTGCCCACTGCCACTTAAGTTTGGCAATTCTTCGAGCTATGTCGGTAACCTTATTTCTCTTGCGGATGTCTTCATTTCTGATTCAATCACGCAAGGAAACTGCGAGCTCTCATTACCCTTTGGGTGAGTTAAAGCCTTCTGATCAAGGTTGCCCTAGTCGATCATTCTTGCATACAAACGTAGTAATATGGCGATTACTCCACTGTTTGTTGAAGGTGTATATTCAAAATAAAATAAAAAATATCAATTTATCTAATCATTATCTAGCCCTGTAGGTATGGAAATAAAAAAAATATATAATATATTTGAAAGTTATGAGCGTCGAAAGTTCCATAATTCAACACTAATTTTAACGCATCTTTGGGCGGAAATAAATACCATAAGAAGATGGAAAATTGCAAAACAGCCACCATACAGGGATAGATTAGTAGTTCAACAATGCAAATAATTTTAGTTTTGAATAGATACATTTAGTCGTTTTTGCATGATATCCATATTCCCAAAGTTCTATTTATAAAATTTCACAAATTTCGCTACAAATTTGCAAAAGTATGTATTCGTACGCGAACTAGCTTCTTACTGCTCATCATAGCATCTATCTCTATCGCATGTGTTGTGTGGCAACCTTAATACCGTGCCTCAATTACTAATCCAGTCTTTTAACGGGGCTAAAATAAGGCCCAATTTACACAGGAACTGACTAGATAATCCCTTACCTGAAAACAACTCCTGCAGGATGCAGAGAAGATAGACCAACACAGGTGCAATATAAAATTCAGGAAACCTTACTATGATGTGCTGACAGATGCTAGAGCTCAACGAGTAATAAAACAAAAACTGTAATTGCACCTGGCTGCGGTATGAGTTACTCTTGTCAAAGATTTGATTGTTAACCAACATGTAGGTACATTTAAGTATAGAACTGCAGCATTGAGACGGATGTCCACAACGCGTCTTTCGTCTCGCGTGTGATTGGTCAATTTTTCATGAACTTTGCCCTTTGCCTTGCCGAATTCATTACGCAATATAGCTGCTGGACATTCTAGCGTGGTAATCACAAGGTGTTTGTGACAAGCGCAGGTAATAAGGTAAATTACATTCGCACAAACTACCTAATCTTACTAATATTATAAATGTGAAAGTTTGGATGGATGTGTGTGTGGAAGTGTGGATGTATGTTTGTTACTCAGTCACGCCAGAACGGCTGAACGGATCTGGATGAAATTTGGCACAGAGAAAGATTCTAGTCTGGAATAGCACATAGGCTACTTTTCATCTCGGTATAATGTGCCCTTGGGATAAGAAAACACTTTTCACGTAGGCGAAGCCGCTAGCAGAAGCTAGTGTTTTAATAAATAGTCACCTAGGTAGGTACTACACGGTCAAAACAAATCAAAATTGTTTATTTGCTTAATACAGGTAGATTCAAACAGGTGTTACAAATATTTATAAAGTATACTGTATCATACCTTTATTTTTTGCGTTAAGAAATGCTCATGTATACTGCACTACCACGGGGAGATAGTGCAGTTATGTGGGACTCTAACCCACTAGAACTCCACGGTGTCCTCCTGTGCCGCTTATGGCGGGAACACGGGCACGCGTTAGCATTCACCGCGATCCCGCCGCGGATGTCGGCGGGATAATAATAAATACGTGCTCATAATCATTTTGTTTGTCGCTTTTTATTATGACTGTGCTATCATCTGCAAATAGTACCATTGGTTGATTGATATGGTTAGGGAGATCATTGATATATATCAAGAACAATAAAGGGCCTAGAACACTTCCTTGTGGTACTCCCATTTTTTACAGTTTTCGAGTTTGACCTATATTTAATCTCAGTTCGTGTTTTCTGACATATCTGTGTTATTTCTACAATTTGTTTTCTATTCTGCAGGTATGAATAGATGAGATCTAGCGCTTTACCTCTTATGCCATACATGCTTAATTTTTGCATTAGTATCCTATGGTCAACTCGGTCAAAGGCTTTACTCAGATCCATAAATATAGCACATGTTGGTATTTTGTTGTCAATGGCGCCCAAAATAGTTTTTAGTAGGTCATAAATAGCCATATTTATTGATTTCCCCTTGCGAAAGCCTTTCTGTTCGTCTACCAAAATATTATATTTTTCTAAATAACTGTATAGTCATAGTAACTGTGCACCTTGCTGGAATGCAATCCTAATCGCATTTACTCGCGCGGCGCCCCCCCCCCCCCTACATCTCGTGCGCCAGTAGCGTGAACCGAATTATCAAACGTCAGTGTCGTGACAGCGCCAGGCTTGAAATAAGGAAAGCAAACCCCACGTAAAGTGGGAAAAGGCTAGGAAAAATAGGAAGTACAGGTAGACCAGCCGGGCAAAAACCGTGATAAAATGCGTGACTCAAGCCTATCACAGAGGCCTTGCTCGCCCGGCAGGTGCACAATTATTTTATGTTGTTGTTTTTATGTTTTGAAAACTGCGTAGGAGCGGTAGTCTAAAACCAATCATAATTTGGTAAAAAATAGGTACAATCATTACTAGGTAATTGGGATGATCTTATCTAGATTGCCTTTTAAACAGATCTCATCTGTTAGATAGGTACCTATATTTAATCCATAATGACTTTGGGCCAAACAAGAGTATAAAATCAATCCCTTCTAATTTAGGAACACTGTTATTGTTGAATTAGTGAGAATGATCTATCAGTTTTTATTGTGTTTTTATTTCATAGGATTTTATGGAATTCAAGTGAGTAACTGTCCATTGATTTTATGTTGTGGAATTTGCGGCACCTACGTAGGATAACTGCATCAAAATTATATTTACATAGGTATTTGGACAGGTACAGGAAAATAACCCTCGAGTTTTTCACTAATGGATCTATGACAAATTAAGAAAAAATTTGGAACTTATATTCCAGGCTAGGACTGATCAAGAAATCAAAGCATGGTTCTTCCAAGAAGGCATGGAGTGTAACAACGAACACGCCATTACTCCAAAGGAAGTTTTGATGCTAAAGGAAAACAAAATACCCGACACTGATAATGCCAAATGCTTTGTTGCCTGCATTTTTAAGAAAACTGGTATGGTAAGTAGCCTATTAGTCTGTGATAAAAAACGCACTAAGGAAAATCAGTGGTATGGTATAATATGTAGGTAGGTACAATAGTAGTTTAAGTAGGAAAAACCAACAACCATAAATGTTCGTGACGTCCACCTTCCCCGCACTGGTTCCACAAGGTGGATTACGACCCCCTCTCATAGATTACGAAACACTCACAGCATTCTCTCCTTCAAAGAGGAGGCAAGGACTACAGCAGAAGGAAGCTGGAAACTACATGGTCCGACGCCGACGTCCAGAAAGCTGTTTGTATTTCGGGTATCACTGGTATAGGCACCAGTGACCTGTGCCAGTGGCTGGGTAGAAAAAGAATAATAAGAACAACTTATATTATTTTCCAGCTGGACAGCAAAGGTATGTTCGATGTAGCAGCCTCAGTGGCCATAATCGAAAAAGATTTCGCTGACGACCCAAAGAAACAAGAAAACTCTAAAAAGCTTTTAGAATCGTGCAACAAGGGTAAGTCACAAACTATGTGAATAAACCAACATAGAATTAGAAGATTATAAGGTTCAATGGGCAACTGGCATTGGTGGGTATGCTATTACAATTTCGAGCTAGCACATAGCTATGATAGAAGTGCTGCCATAGACAATATTGCATGTCATTTTTTTATTTTCAGTGCAAGCCCTGCATTATCTTTTCGGAAACGTATATTTTTTTTGTTTTTTTTTTCAGTGAACAGTGAAGCAGTCACAGATGGCGAGAAAGGCTGTGAAAGATCTGTACTTCTGCATAAATGTTTTGTTGAAACTGCACCTCAGGTGAACCACTTACTATTTTAAAACAAATAACAGTCCCCAAAGTTAGGCAGTTGGCAAGAAACATACATCATGATGTAAACAATATTCAGACACTCAGGGCAACAAAGGCCTTACTTGACCTCTTAAAAAGCTATCATGGTTCCTGAGTATAGGACGTATAAAATGTTCCCTTTTTCAGTGAAATCAGGCGATCAGATACGGCCCCAGATCTACCAATTCTGTGATCTGTGGATCAAAACTTTTTGTATCCTGCCTGCTCACATTTTGTTGATTCTACTCAATTCTACTAAGAAGTTTTGTTAATCGATTTATTTTTATTTCAGCTGGGGATAAAACTGCCTTAAATAAGCTAAGAACATGCTCCACATAACATTAAAATAAGAATACTTAGTAAAATAAAATAAAAATAATGAGCAATAATAATTTTATTTATTATTTAACCTTAGAAAACACTTTAAACAACAGGGGACTCTAAAATATTGAATAAAAAATATCTATTATATACGTATTATGCAATTCTTAGGGTTATAGTGGCATACATTGATATCACACTAATCTACAACAAAAACAAAGGAAATTTACACACGATATTGGAATAACATTTGTGGCGATTAAGTGCGCACTGAACAAAATGTTTGAGCTTTACATTGATAAATCATAACTATCAATACAGTTGAAAATAGCGTGCAATAAATTGTTCTGCTAGCTTATTCTCGCACATATTTTAAACCAGGTGACTGTAGAAAACTAGCTCTAACATTTTGCTACTCAGTGGGCACCAGTCGTTACTCGTAAACTCTAAATATCAGACCACTTCTGACAATGTGGGTCTGCTATCGTGTTTCCTCTACATTATACAGAATGTAGGTTAATAACACAGCTGTTCAAAATACCAGCAGTCCAGCACTCTCAACATGTATATTTGTTGTACAATACTATCAATCTATTCTATTCGAGATGATCCCATACTTCTTCCAATCCTATCAAATTCGTAATCTACCCTCTTATTCATATACACTGGTAATAAAGGCATTGATGAATTGCGAAGGCAAGAGACTATCGCACTTATGTTTCCGTAACTTTTATGAATAAGTGGGGAATCATTTGCATATTCCAATTGTTTATTTTTTTCTACCTTGTCGAATCGCTGTACAAATATAATATATTTTTATAATATCAAATTATTTTCACGAGTTTTGCTATGAGACTCACATATAATAATATACTTGGTTACAACTACTGTTCGTATATTTCATGATATGAAATACAAAGGTTCAATATTCAAAACAAGATTAGTATGAAAACTTTCGTCTTTGAATATTCGCAAACTAGAGTGTAAACATGAGTTTATCAAATAGGTGCTAATTGTATTATATCCTCGAGAAACATATTATGCAGTTTTAAGTTTAACAACAATAATTTTTAGTTGCCTTTAAAAATATGACATTATATATTATAAGTAAATTAAATGTTTCATTTAATTCAATTAAAAGGCCGATGTTTCAATAGTCTGTTACCTGAAAAATAACTATAAACTATTCATTTCGTAAGTTTTTAAAAATAGCTTGCTTGCATGCATTGTCATCCGCCATATTCATCTTCAGATAAGTTATCAGACTGTTAAAAATAAACCACTTTTTTTTTTTATTGTTCTGCTTACTCGAGTTTCCAAGTCTTTCATGTCTTTTTTACAACAGCGTTCTATATTATCACACTTAGTTCATTACAGTATAAACGACTATTATTTATGAAAATGGTATACAGCATGCATTGATATTGAGGTGCCAAAGAAAATCTAAACGAGCCTTGTTTAAAACAGTGCGTTAAAATGAACCTAACAATGACTAGTGCTTACGATTTTATTATTATGCATTATACAGTTTTACACACACTCACACTTTGATATTAAAATGATTACAGACAGACCGGTCAATATATTTGATTAGACATGTTTTTACTTATATTTGTGCAGTTTAATTGGTGATTAGTGGAAAATTAATTTTACAGACAATCATCTAAGTTCACAATATTAACATATATTTTAATTCTGTATAGTAAAATATGATTTAGTTAAAATACCTACATTTAACATTATTGACAATACAGACGATGATATTATAATTATTTACTACATTAAAAAATATAATATATTCAAGTAAAACATTAGAAAGGGTAAGTATGAAAATATTCGTTTTGGTACAAAAATTTTGGAGATTCAATAAATCAGTATCGAAAAGTTACATTAGTTAGATTTGCTTTAGCATAAAATACATAGGAAAATATGCTGCATGGACATAATATTACCGACTTCCACAGAGCAGTTATACTTAGTCAAACTTCAAAAATATGTCTTTAAGGTACAAATTAGTACGAAGAGGCAGAACTTCGGTCGGTAAAATGCCACGCAGCCAATTACATTATATAATATTATACAAATACATGGGTAGAAGTTACATAAGATACAGCATATATTTAGATACAATTAACAACTTCATAGATATTATTTCTATTTAATAAATCAATAAAAGTTTGGACTAAATTGGCACAATCGAAATACATAATACAGCATCAGGACGGCAAAAGAAAATAAGTAATTATTTAAAATAATTAAAATTTAAACAACATAATCAGACAAATAAATCAACAATTATACGCTGAGCTTTTTATATAAAGGGTTTTTTATAAGCATATCTTTATCACAATAAAATAGGCCTTTTTGAAATATACTAATACCAAAACTAATAGCATATCCTGATTTATTTAAAATTGATTAGCACAAGTTACACTTCGGATCATTAAATGATACTACCATAATTTAATATCAATAAAAAAACACAATTTGCTTAAAAATATGTATAAGTTCACAAAAGACATAAATAATATGCATTAGTTAAGTAAATATATATAGATTAATAGTTTACATAGAGGTTGTATTGCACAGATTCGAGATTTTTTATGTTTTAATATCATCACTACACAGAGAAAGTTATTGAAAAACTCGCTTGGATTGTCTATTAAACGTGTTTGAACGAATGACTTGAAATTTCAATAACTAAATTTCAATCACCAATAAGCTTGCTGTGTTTACATTTGCGCTATATTTGAGATTTATAAAAAAATAATAACATTTTAACTTTATTGTAAAAAAATAAAAAATAATATGGAAGTGATTTTTGATCAGAGAAATAAAAAAAACAGATCAGAGAAATATCCGAGACAAAATAAAACTCAGTCTAAACGCCCGCAAATGTAACTACAGCCTTGCAAAAAGAAAAACAAATGTGAAATGGAGAACACAGTCAGATTGTCTATTCCACAAGGACGAGATGACCTTCGGAGAGGTCTTCGTCGCCCTGATGTTATATGCTATCGTAGCTGTTGGGGTCGGGTGAGACGGTGGGTCCAGCACCCCGCGCGGGAAGCTTGCAACCATTCAGCATAAACACCCACCCGTCCTACAAGGTAACAAGAACAATAATGTCAGTAGATGTGTGTATTTTTATCCCAGTTGCATCGAGACGCAATTGAGAACACGTGCTGGGGAACTATTTATAGTCAGTGAGTAAATAGACTTGTACTTTCTTATAGTAACTAGCGGTGAACAATTGTTTTTTTGCGCTAAAAAGCTTTGTGATGGTGTGGTATGTGAATCACTTTTTGTCAGTTTAGAGGGTTCATAATCTTTCAAGACTACTATACTATAGCTGCCGGTTATTTTATATTACCTCGGATTAGAAAAAAAATTACATTTTCTTCATTAGTACACTGTGTGTGAGATGTACTACGTCTGTGTGTGAGATGTACTAATGAAGAAAATGAAGAAAAATACGTCTTTTTCTTTCATACAAAACTTGTCCTGACAAATACAAACACCAAAAAAAAGAATTGCCAAATAGGTGCAGCCGTTCTGAAGTGATGCGCTGGTTTACATACATTCGGCATTTGATTATTTATATACACTAATTTATTAAAGCGTAAAAATTTGATTGTTTGTTTGAACGCACTAATCTCTGGAACTACCAGCCGGATTTGAAAAATATTTTTATGTTGGTTAGCCCATTTATTGAAGAAGTACCTACTATATAACATCACGCTACGACTAATAGGAGCGGAGTATCAATGAAAAATGTTGTAGAAAAGTGAAAAAAATATTCCTTTTGAGAGCTTCCGTTGCGTGTGCGCTGCGTAAATGGTTAAAGTTACGCAATAATCATGTATGTAGGGTAGGGTAGGGCAGGGAAGGTAGGGTAGTGAAGGTTAGGTAGGTACGTATGGAGGTAGATAGGATAGTGAAGGGTAGGTAGGTACGTAAGTAGTTAGGTAGTGTAGGGTAGGTAAGTCGGTTGGTAGTGTAGGGTAGGTAGGTAGGTGGGTAGGGTAGGGTAGGTATATAGGTAGGTAGTGTAGGTGGGTAGGTAGGTATAGTAAGTCGGTAGTGTAGGTGGATAGGTAGGTAGGGTAGGGTAGGGTAGGTCGGTAGTGTAAGGTAGGTAGGTAGAGAAGCCGCGGGGGACAGCTATAGTTCTTCATATAGATAACTTCTCCATTTATCTTGACACCACTTAAGGGAATTAGCACACTCAAATCATCGTGCTAAATGAAAATCAGTGGCCATCACTAACCTATGAAAATAAAAAATAAATATCCACTTACTTTGACAAGGTTAGGCAATTCCGACCAGAAGGCGAGATTAGGAATAACTTCGACGCCCGTCGCTCCCATCAAGAATTTCTTTGTACAGATACCAAGCACTAAGTAGAACACCACAAAGGAGAAGAATATTATCAAAAGCGTTGAGCCAAAGGACCTTCCAACTACTTCTATTTGTTTCAAACATGCGTCTCTTGAGTAGAACGCCAGGACCTGAAATAGACCAAAACAAAAGTTTGTTACTGTTGAAAAACAATGTTTTAGTACATTATAAGAAAAGACATTGATAATATATTTATTCATACGAACACCACTGTAAAACTCGTTTTATCGGAACTTGTGTCTGTCATAATGATTGCGGTTTTACTGGGTCGTCACATGACAAAAATATATATAAAATACTGAAATAAACATGTGAATAGTATTACTGAAGCTTATTAAAATATATATTTAGGCCATTGGCTACTGGATCACAACTCATTTAATAAAATAATTAGGTATGTTATGCGCATTCGTGGTCTTGTGATACAGGATTCCTAGTACAAGAGCCAGGGAATCACTGATATTTTTATACAAGTGACTAAGGGCCGATTTATATCCGTTATAACATTTTAAGCATTTATTTATATGATGATACGCTAATGGGCCTAAACCATACTGTGATAAAATTTGATATTTAAATATCCATTCTCCACAAAATTTTAACTAACTTTAAATAAATATTTAGTTCAAATCACACTTTGTAATTTTACGCGTGAATGTACACATGCGCAAATCACCCCACCACTTTCGCCGAGCGCTCTAAACTCGTGCCGGGACCTGTACTGTACCTCCAGTTACCATGAAAATCATTTATAGCCAAAGTACATCTCATGACGATCCCAATAAGCCCAAACACGACTAGGATACATTGTTTTATTTCGGCGTTCCAGTGCCTACCTTTCGGCTTCATCATCAGATTAGTTCGATGGTACCATTTTCATCAGTACCATTTATTTATAAGTATTTGCTTTATCATAGTCGGTTAACTATTCGAGATATCTTATACGCGTGACATACTCAGCATTAAGGAGTTCCAGTGGCCATCTATGATCTTCTTCATCAGTTCCACTTCACCAAATGATACTTTTTGAGTGCAAATGATTGCATTGTTGATGAAAATACCAAAATCGCTATATTGCCTATAATATTTAAGGAGTGCCCTCAATTTTGCCAGGATCCCATCATCAGATCCTGACCTGACTATGGGACCACCTGGGAAGTATATATATACCCTTTCAAATAAAATAAGAATTTTCTAAATCGGTTCAGGCGTCTTTGGATAATTGGGGAAAATACATATTTGTTTTAAAGTTACCGACGAATTGAGAACCTCCTCCTTTTTTGAAGTCGATTAAAAAATGTGCCGAATGCACATATTTTAATCGACTTCAACGCACTCAAGAATCAACTAGCACAAAATTTTGTATACAAATAACTTTAAATTTAAAATTCAAAATGTATTTAATAAATTCAATGTTATAATTAGGTAGTTTAACATAAAGTAAATATTGTTCTCAAGTGAATGACCGCTTTGAATGGCGGCAATGACAGAAGTAGTGCGCTCAACGACCATTGATGATTCGATTGATTGATTTTGATTTGATTTTGATTTTGGTGATTTTCACCCACTTCAAAACGTCCAATTGATTTGAAACTTTGCACACTTGTCAAGGACCGATGCAATAATTTAAATAGTTTGTCCCATTATCCTTACCAGGATCTTCAGGATCGCTAATCCTGTTTAGTTTAATTTACCAAAAGCGTGGTTTTAGTTTTTAGAACTACAATTTATTTTATACTACCGCCTCTACACGCTGCTGGTGCTACGATTCCGTGGTCTATGGGTGCCCAGTACTACCTAACTCACCCCTTCTTATTAATCATCACTTAGATGGGCTCTTTCCATGCACTCAATTAAGCATAGCATCACCAGATTACCTGGTATTAAATAGCACTAGTCTATCTTTAATCCAACTTAGTAATACACTAGGGAAGTGTGTAATTATTTTACTGCAAAACAATTACAGATATTATAGGTAAATAGTGTTTTCCCTCAATGCATTTACCTAGCTAGAGGATGTAACTATGTTTATGTATGTTTAACTAAGTGTGTGGAGAAATATTAAGTTTAGTTTTGCCGATAAAAAATTAAGAAAGTGAAAGTGTTCTTTCATTTACCATTTTGCATTACTAAGTTCAAACAAAAAATGTGAGTACCTACTTATTGCTAAAAAAAATTGACATATTTCTAAAAGAAAGTAGATACCTTATCAAAATTATTTAGATAATCAAACTGGTTGCTAAGTATGGTGGATAAAACTTAATTTGGGATCATACCAAGTGGCCTTTTCAGCAGAGCAGTGGTGGCCCAGTGATAACGGCCCCGGCTTACGTGTCGTAGATCGTGGGTTCGAATCCAGGCAGGCGCCTTTACTTTGTGTAAATTATTTCATCACGACTAGGCGACTGCTCAAACGGTGAAGGAAAACATCGTCAAAAATTAGAAGACAAGTGACAGCCCGTGGCTAAATAATAACAGCCACACGGGTCGATGTCCAAGGTTAAGCAACGCTTGCCGAGGTCGGTCCGTGGATGGGTTACCATCTTTACATAGCGAGTTTCTGCCGTGCCTCGAAAAGTATGTTAAGCCGTTGGTCCGGGTTGTCATTTGAAGATCTTTGACAGTCGTTACGGGTAGTCATAAGTCTGAGATCTGACACCAGCCTAGCCATGAGGTATCGCGTTACCCAGTTACTGGGTTGTGGAGGACAGACAGGCAGTCGCTCCATGTAAAACACTGGTACTCAGCTAATGGTGAGACTGGAAGCCAACCCCAATATCGTTGAGTAAAGGCTAGCCAGATGGTGATAATAACCAAGTGGCCTTTTCATGTGACCTTGTAAAACCATATGTTTCATTATAAACTAAAATAATATAATTAAGCTATATTATAAGCAAACAAGAATGACTTACAATTTTATCTGGCTCCGATAATGAATACACTTGTAGTTTATTCGCTGTCTCGGCACACTCCAAAAGAACGATTGTTTCACTGAAATGATAAAAATGCTACATTTAATTCATTTCCTTTATTTATCAAGCTTAATAAAAAGGGTTTCACTGTTGTAATGTTGAGTTTGTAGCATCCAGTTTACCTACTGTTTGAACAGTGCTTATTATTCAAAGCCAGTAGAATTAGATAAGAATGCTCTCAAAATATTTTATAACAAATGATTAAAATATTTTAGTAAATAATACAGCCTACTAATATCACAATGCAAGGCCAAGGCGTCTTCTCATACAGAGATGTCATAGCGGAGCATAATCAGCCTATAATGTTCCCACACCTGGGTCACCAGCCTGCTCTCAGTGGAGAGAGAGTGGGTCGTAATTCACCATGTAATCTTATTCATCGATTTCTTTAGTTCTAGGACATGCCGGTTTCCTCTCAATTTTTCTTTCACCATTGTGAAAGCAGTGATGATGAATTAATTTACATAAAATAAAGCACCTGCCTTATTCCGAACCTACCACTGAATAAAACTGCTTGCTTAAGATATTATTCGAGCATTTTAAACGCATACTTACGATGGTCCATTGGCATAAATTATAGAGTTGCCTTGATCGGAAAACTGTGATATATTTGTTCTGCCCATAAAGTCATACGAGCCATCGTCAAATGTATATGTTTTGGATACATTGTTTACTAAATTCATCGTGCTTACATGGCGACAAATCTGAAATATAAAATAATAATAGAATGAATTATTATTCTACGTCTAAACTTACAACAATACTACTAGGCAACTTACAATACTAGGCTACTTTTATCCTGGAAATAAAACATGGTAACCTGGATAGGTCATGGGAGCAAATATGGAGGAAAAACGCTAGTTTATATGTATAGATAGCCATTGTAATCGTAAAAAAACATACAGTCGAATAGGGATGTTTCCTGGGTAGAAAATGATAATTCTATTTAGTCCGTCAGTGAGATTCAAATAATATTGGACACATATTTTTTGCTTTACCAAATCAATAAAAAATTACAAAGTTAAAGCGCATCAAAGTTCAGGAGTGGGGCATGTGATTGTGACGATGACGTCACTAAGGCAGTATAAAGTGTACTGGCGGCGTGACGTTTCAGGATATTTCAAAGCATTATATCGTAGTCGTGTCAAAGGACAAAAAACTATTTTTCAGTAAACTAACCGCAGCCTAATTGTGTAATGTGAATTCGGCAAAGGAAACAATCTGGTTCTTTCCCAAAAACACACACATACACAAAAAAGTTGAATCTTTGGTTGGTTGGGTTTTGGTTGTGTTTTTGGGAAAGAAACAGATTGTTTCCGTTGCCGAATTTACTTACACAATTAGGCTGCCGGTTGGTGTGTAGCCTTAGGTGCACTATAGCGCAAGGACTTAAAATGTTATCGATTTTCTTTTTTTTCTTTCTGAAATTTTCCAATTTTATTGCAGTTTTGCGTTAACCTTGACCTTAAAAACCATTAAGATTCTGAGAAGCATAGCCCTACGACGCACTGTTTCCGAATTATGGGCCTCCGAATTTTATTTTATTTTGCATAAAACGCTCTGTATTTCCAAAATCGTAGCTCGGATGAAAATCATTTCAGGAAAGAAATTGTCGCTCTAGTCGATAACTATGAGATGATATAAGAAAAAATGCGAAAAATTAAAAAAAAAATGAGATTTTTTGTAAGTGTAGGTCGATCTTATCTCGAAAACGGTGTGTCCTACGATGGAAATATAGTGTTTTAACTAAAATAAAATAAAATTCGGAAGCCCATAATTCGGAAACGGTGCGTTGTAGGACCATGTGTCTCAGAGCTTAAATGTCTTCTGTGGGCAAGGTTAAGAGCGGACTCTAGTCAACAGGAATTTGAAAAATAGGTATTTGAAGAAACTTTGGGGGTATGTGGAACAGGGTGTAAAGTCCCACAAACCTCCATAGAAAAGGGAGGATCCTCCGACCAGACGGGTGTTGTGTCTGGTCCGGGCAACTGCCCAATGGTTGTTGTCGGACTGTTGTATGTGTTCTAATCGCGCCGAAAACTTTACTTGCGCGATGCAGGATTTGTGTGACGTCATGTCATTAGTTTGTAAGTGGCGGCGTTGGTGCCGCTACAAAACTATTGCCGTCGCGTCACCTCCAACCTCACCCCGTAAAGTGCGAAAGGGACAACTGCAGCTCAGGCTGATTTTACCTACAAAAACTTTGACTAAAAGATGTTTCGTATTCTGCTGTTTTCTTCATGAAAACTGGTCTGATCTAAAAAATTCTTATATCAAAATTTAGAGGAAAAGTATATCTATGCTCCTATCATTTTCTTTTTTGTTAAAAACTTATACATTTTGTCTGAAAGTCTTCTGAACATGGCGGTAAAAACGG
This sequence comes from Orthosia gothica, assembly GCA_949775005.1. NCBI lineage: Eukaryota > Metazoa > Arthropoda > Insecta > Lepidoptera > Noctuidae > Orthosia > Orthosia gothica. Next base: position 13,903,154 of record OX459044.1, read on the forward strand.
GCATTTTTTTCGGATTTTTGTATTGTCATATTTCTTTTTGTGATTATGTTTTGGAAAAAAGGAAATGATACAGGCACGTATTAATTAGACCTAGATTTTATGAAAAAAAATCATTGCTCTAGAGGCATTATCCACGAAGAAAACAGCAGAATGTGTTTGTATGGAGAAAGTCTGACAAGATAAGTTCCCCTCTTAATAAGTTGGCGAAAAAAAATGGCCAAATTGTGTTAAAAAATTCTTCGAAAATTTTACTAAGTCCACTGCCCCTATTACTACGCAAGGTGAAAGATCGACCTACATTTAGAAAAAATTTTTTTTCAATTTTTTTTTTTTCCTTATTTTTTTTTTTCTTTGCTGCTTATAGTGCCCCAAGCATATACTCCAACTCCAAAAACTCCGCCCCTAAGACGACCCACTGACCAACTAACCTATTGATAACATCCTCCTTTTTGATGTTGGTTAAAAAATACTCTATCTTAACTCAAACTAAAAATAGTGGAAGTTATTATTTATGTCAAAGAATAAGGATAAATTGAATGCTATTTATAACATGGTATGCATACGAAGCACATAGGTACACAGATCTTAAAAAAGATCTGTGTATGTCCTTCGTATGCATACCATTGGTGATGTTCTTCAGAAAGGCTAGGTGCGCAGTACTCATGAGATGACTAGGTGTATGAACTCAAATTAAGCAAAATATTAAAGGGTTGAAGCAAGTGGTGTTCTGTAGTTTCTGCCTACCTGCATGCATATTGTGCATGTCTTGTCATTTTAACATGCAATAATATAGAAGTTGAACCGAAGTGTTGTGTGAAGAAGAATGTATAATAGTAGACCAAACAACCAAGTAAATAACCTAATGCATGATATATTGTTTTAGCATGTATGTATTTAGAGAACGTTAGCATTAAAATAACAATATACCTACATAAAATTGTTGCTTATCATTCAGTTAATCTCTTCTCTCTACTAATTTACCAAGCATCATGGCATAGCATGTTGAAACATTTGGATTCATTAAAATAGAATTATGTATTGATTACGAATTTTTTATGGGAAAACAGGTTTTGTCAATGCCTCTCTGTGAACACGTTTGGTTGTAGGTGGTATCGAATAGTAAGAAATGAGGCCTCAAACTAAACACTGGTATAATGTGGTGAAACCTATACCTAACTTAGTAATATGAGCATTCCGACCCAGATATATTGAATATTAAGGTAATATCATAATAATATCAAAGACGAACATACCGACAAAGGTGATGTACAGGTGTTTTTCGGATTCGGCTGGGTTACGTTCATACTAACGTCGTAACAAGGATGATAGAAATAGGTACTCATTTCATATTGCGAACCATTCATCTTGACCGCATAGGTATCCGCTGAATAGAACTCAGATGAAATTGCGGGTGTGAGGTCGATTCCGGTGCCATTCGAAAAAACACATGAACACGGTGACTTCGCAACACACGGGTCTGCATTAGTGAAAGATAATGTACAGATCAAATAAACCACGCCAAAACCGAAAATGTTCAAGAACCCCATCTTTTTGATGGAAATAACTTTAATGTAATATTGTCCGTTTGGATTATTTCACTCTTTGTGTACGACCTACGACGACTTATATTTTTTACCCAATCACCAATCACAAACAAGAAAATGTGAAGATAATACAGCTGGCTGTCGAAAGTTTTACTTTTTAAATGGCCGTATACATAGTCCTTTGGTATACTTTCTTGCTCTTGTCAAATAACCATGGAGTCCACTGGTAAGATTTGATTGAACCCTCGCTTGATGATTGCGGGCAACACAAAACTGAATGTCAATGTCACTACTCTGTCACAGTGTCACTGTCAAAATATTACAATTTCGTATTATCGATTGTAAAACGTAAACATTGGATGAGAAATGGATTTTTTGGCTATTATCTATTCAAAATATTAAAATTAATATATCCTAGCTGCACAAGAAGATTATCGAACATGGCTGATAAAAAGAAAAAAGTATATACTGCGAAAGTAGGTTCAGACTAGATTTTTAAACATAAGCATAATATCAACCTATACTTCCCGAGCATGTAATAGGAATATATCCACATTTGGCCAGGCCCAGTTTTATTTGTCTTTATTCCATGTAACAGAATGGTGAGCCCATTGCCGTTAACCAGCCAATCAACTTGTTTTTATGATTAAAGTCTTGGCACTAACCACATGAACCAAATGACCTGTAACCTCTTTTTTTAACTAAACAATCTTACGCAGGAATCTACTACTCCAAGAAGGCCAATGATTTTGAAATCAGATCGCGGTGATTCTTCAAAAGAACAGGCTAAAGAGAAGCAGGAAAAGGAAAAGCAGCCCACTATTATACTGAAGACGCGAGAACAGAGTGCTCCCAAAGAGGAACGGCCACACAGCCCAAAGACAACTTCTACATCTGAGAGTGATGGACATCCACCCATCCATAAAATTGCTCAAAATGAAAATAAAGAAAAGAAATACACAGGTAAAGGCACAACACAAATAATACACATAAATTCACACCTTTTTGACTCAAGTAGGCAGAAACTACAGAATGCCATCTGCTATGACCCTTATATACTTCTTTTGCTTTGTTTGCATTCATACAGAATAGGATAGATAAACCCCCTTTTCCATACATGGATTCCCATTTGGTCCGTTGTGCATACACCACGCAGGCACAGTTTGGATGGATTTCACATCTCCTCCAATTTTTGGTTCTAAGACATGCTGGTTTCCTCACAATGTTTTCTTCACTGTTTTGAGAGCAGTAATGATAAAATAATTTACACAAAGTAAACTGCCTGCCTGGGTTCGAACCTATGACATACAACTTGTAAGTTGTGGCCGTTACCACTGGACCATCACTGCTCTCCTATGTTCATACATCTGGTCATACATGCACACTGGTTCTGAGTAGTAGGCTGACTTTTCTGAATGACATCACAAATGAGGTCTGCATTTGTCCTTCCAACATTTCCACTCAATACTGCCATGTAAAAACCTTTTATTAGAACTATTCCTTAATCCTCACAACATTACCAAACCATAAAAGTGTACAACACAACAATGAAATTCATCCTCATGACTTAAATGATCTTGTAAATGACTTGAAAGCTTTCTAAGGCATATGTTTTGTAAATTAAGGAACAGTAAGTGCAAACAATGGAAATATATCTTATTTCAGTTTCAGCACCAGAACAAAAGCCGAGTCCACCTTTGAAGTTCATGACAGAACCTGTGAAACTGCTGGATGAGAACTTAGAATTAAACCCTAGTGCTTTAGAGTTCCTTCATGACTCAAGCACCAATTATCTAGTTGTTGGAATAATAGGTAAGGAATTAATGTTGAAATAGAGATTGAGGCTCCTGTTGCTTAGCGGTTTTTTTTTCTTTGGCAACTGAGCCAATGCCCACTATTCTGCCAGTGTCATGTAGAGACGACAGTGCGGTGAGGCAAGCCGTTGAAGGTAACTTTGGGCTAGGGTTTGAACTGTTTAATTGTAGTTAGGAATGTGTCAAAGCTATTTAAATGCCAAAGTTTGACATGTTTTCACGCTAAACTAGAGCTTGAGAATTCTCAACATCAAATTCTTAATTCAAAATCAGGTGTTTGCCATCTAGGTTTGCTGCTCAAATTGAGATTAGATCAACCTTACTAGACAGTTTTTTACTTGTAGCTACCTAAAATCAAAATCATACTAAAAAATGAGTATATCTTGTTTATGATTTAATAAAATCCAAAACCTTGAATAATAAGAACTACTTATAGTAAGCTAGTAATTGTTAGGATAAGTGTATGTCTATAAATTCTATTGAAATGTTGGGTGTTCCATTTACAACTTTTTTTAACAAAAATTGTTTTCTGATTTCAGGCACACAAAGTGTGGGAAAATCAATGATAATGAACCTAATTGCCAACAATGTGCATGATCAGAATCTCTGCACACAAATACTGAACTCTCATGAAATGCCTGCTGATAACACATTTGACAGCAATGAGGGTGGATTGGATAATCAACAAGATCCACTTGATTATGCTGGCATCCCCGAGCCAAAATCACAGGCGAATGGTATATTTAAGTTCAAAATGCAAGATATTGAACAGATAGAGAGGGGAGTCCATTGCACAAAAGGTAATATAAATCTAAATGAGGAAGAATAGATGTAAAGCTTAACTTTGACCTGGATCTCACCTGATAGATGGATCACCATCTATCAGGTGACCATTGACCCTGGTCAAAGCTGAGCTATTCATTATTAAAAATATGCTAACTTCTTGCTATCTTCCCTAAGAAGAAGATAACTCGAAATCTCAGGTGGTTGTTTTTATCTAATAGTTCAGCCGACCTTGACTATGCCTTTATTTCGTAATGATAAGAGCGGTTTTCTTAGTTCTAGTGTTCTGTGATATTGTCCTTCTGGACTAGTCTGCTTCTCATCATAATAAGGCGTCGCCCCAAAGGTGAACGCGCACCTGGCCGCGCCGCACTCGCCGCACGCGCCGCAGTCATCGCATTTCCTCAAGGCTCCGCGCTATCCGCGCCGAACGCGCCGCTCGCATTGTTTCCACTTCTGTACATCTTGAACTATATTTTCATACGGATACGGATCATGTTTCCGCGCCGCCTGCATCGCCCGCCGAATCTGATGACGTCATCCGCACGCGCTGGTGGAATCCGTATACCTACAGCATTTTGCTGAAATGCGGCTCGTGCGGCGCGGATAGGATGCATACGATTTCATATAAAGATTTATAAAATGCGATGACTGCGGCGCGTGCGGCTTCTGCGGCGCGGACAGGTGCGCTTTCACCTCAATACAAAGCGATCATCTTACGAATCAGAATCGTCAGAATCAGTGGTCGTCGCTTTCATTTGTTCGGCGACACCGACTGCTTCGGCGATGCGAGCGCCGATAGACGGCGTTTTCAAATTTTTCTGAACAAATGAATGCAACGATCGTGTAATCACGCGATGATCGCTTCTATTATGTCAATTTTTTTTTTTGATTCCTTGTCAGACTTTTACTAAATAAATCCGTCCCTGTGTCTTTAGTTGCTTTTGCCAGGGCCGGTAACTCTCTTTCAAATTTATCCGCGATCCAGACAGGCTAGCCGGCCCTGTCAGTTTCTGCTGACATATCTTTGAGGCGCGCGTGGAACACTACGCGCCTTCGACTCGAGCCTGGTCCTTATCGGATGGCGAGCTACCCATTGCACGCCGTCCGCAAGCCCGCGCCTACGGTGGCCGGGAATCGGCTTGCGACTCCCGACGCCCAGGGCGTCTCGGGCGATCCACACAATGGTGAAACCCGGGCGTTTCCTTCCACCTTATCCTGAACAGCAACCTTCCGAAACAGCCGTGTCCGGGGAGGACCTGTGTCAGGCGGAAAGTGAGGACGCCGTGGCGCCTTTCAAGCGACTCCTCAAAGAAGGGCCTTATTGCCGCAATTTTGGTGTGCTCAGCGCTGGGTTGCGACGGTCGCTCTCTCCATGTCGCCATGAGATCCTGCCGGAGCTCTGTCCGCCGATCCGCGATTTGTCGCGGATGAGTGACACCGCCAAGACGACCCCACCCTGGGCCACTGCATCCCACGTCGTGAGGGCTCGCGCATGGTGGCATTCACCGTAGAGCGCCCGCTGCGGAATTATGACGACACCTAAGCCTTCTTTCTACCTTTATAGATTAATCGCTTTCATATAAATACTTACTTCTCCATTCCAGGTATCGACATGTACATTACTAACGATCGCGTGATCCTTCTAGACTGCCAAGCATTATGGTCACCATCCCTGATTGAAGAGTCCAACACGACCATCACAGCCAGAAGTGCTAACGTACTGACCGTGGACTGTCTCCAAATAGCATCATATCTGATGGCCATATGCCATGTCCTGATTGCTGTACAAGATTGGTTCACAGATTATAATTTCTTGAGGTAATTTAATTAGGATTCTAATTTATTTTTGCGCTTTTCTATTTGTTCCTTACGCGGACAATAGAGTGGGCACAGCCGCCAATACCTTTCGGGGTCTAAAAGTGGGGAATGACAGGGCCGTCCAGAGTAGCTACATACTGGTCGGACCAAAGAACAATGGCAGCTGCCCATACATTGTTTAAGCTGAGATTAAATTCCTACGTCTTTAAATTAAAAATATCTGGTTTAACTCAGGGTGATGTTCTGAATTAGTTAGTGCAAGAATTTTTGTTCGAGAATAATAGATATTCAGTCATAAACTTTTGTAGGTTATGTCTGGGTTACTTTTAATAATGTGTTTAATAGGTAATATTATTCAATTTCGTGGAAGTAAAAGGGGAATATCGCATTAGTATTGCCCTTACGTAGTTATTTCAGCATGAAATGTATAATATACTCTTTGAAAAGGGAATATTTATTTAAACTAAGCGAATTTGACGTGTATCAAAAGGTCGTCGTCAACAACCAACCTATATTTTTTTAGACTTGAATACTAGTCGTTTTGCCAATCATTACTTGAAAGTAATTCATTTATTTCTACTACACTACAATATTTTTACCTACCTGCAAGGAACATCTACACACACTACATAAACTGTATTGTTAACTCGTTTACTGCAATAAATACAATAATGATATTATTACTTAATACAGTTACTACTTGTCACTTAGCTGATAAATTACATAATGGCAACACTAAGATAAAGAAATTAACTAAAAAGTCAAATAACTTTTTATTTATTATGATTTTATGTTATCGTTTTGAACCAGCACAAATTATACTTTAAAAACGTAGACAATTAATAGAATGTCTTTCGTATATAACTCACTTTCAGTCGCTCAAATTTAAGTCAGCTAAGATTTCGCCATTGTTCTTTGTATATTTGAGACATGAGTTAATCGATACGAAAAGAAGAAGAAGACGTATGAGTGGGACTCATGCACTAAGGGTCTGAATCAAAGAAGCATCATAGATGGTCTTACAGTCAAGGTATACTAAGATTTTGGGGGCTGAGTCACCCGCGTCCGTAGGAGAGTTACCACTTTTGTTGTTACCCTACACGTGATCCCCAGGTGGCACTAATCAGGTGACACTAACTGGTGGTAGGTTTCGGCCAAAGGCTTGCGACCACCCACCAGGCAAAGACGTACCGCCAAGCGGCTTAGCCGTGTTCCGGTACGATGTTCGATGTAACCACTAGAGGCGTTGGGTCGAGATAGTTGTTCCACTGCATGCTGACCAGCCTGACTCGCGCTTTGGGCGTATTGGGAGACTAGTCACGGTGGGTAGTGGGGTCTGAGCCACGGTGCGCCGCTGGCCGACCACAGGTAGTTTGGGGCCCAAGTAGTGTGCCAGCCACACACGAAAGGCTGCCCAGCCAGCTGTCGAAAAAGCACACATCTCCGGAGGGGCTCGGTTGTCCCCGCAGTCTCCGGACTAGTGCCCCAATGATGGCATCCTTTCAGTGTGTGTCTGTAGGTTAGTAGTGTGGAACCTCATTTCACTTCCTTCTCCTCTACTTTCACTCTTTAACAAAAATGGCCACAAAGAAAAAAAATACTGGAACTGCACCCCCTCCCCCACAAAGTGCACCTCACTAATATTAGAGGTCTCCACTCCAATGTTGCCTCTGTCCACCATCACCTGGAGAAAAGCAGCACTGTTTTTTCGTACGGAGACGCAGAAAGAAAGTCCGTCAGACGTGTCGTACTTATCCTACCTAGGGTTTACCCTGGAGCACAATTTTAAACCACGGGTGTATGCATCTATGCCCGAGGCGACAAATGCTATCGGCGTCTCCGTAACCTTGAAGACTCCAAGTTCTTAGTGCTGTGGGCTCTGGTGGACACAGGGCTGCATAAGATTATCAACGCTACTGTCTGTGTGTGTCTACTGTTCGCACAGCGGAGATCAGGAGACAACCATGCTCACAGAGTACCTCAGTGAGGCGCCTGATGCGGCACAGCAGCAGTACCCTGCCGCCCAATTAGTGCTACTGGGAGACTTTAATGCCCACCACCAGGCGTGGCTCTTCTCATACCAGTGCACTGATCATGCTGGACGAGAGACGTGCTGGCGCTAAATCTCACCCAGATGGTCCAGGGGGCTACGAGGGTTCCAGATGTTGATTCGCACACAGCCAATTGCTTGAACCTTCTGCTGACAACAGATCCAGACCGATACTCAATGTCGATTTCTTCACTTTTTGGTACTTCCGACCACAGTCTGGTGAAGTCTATGTCCGTCTACACCCCGCCCAATCCCAGCCCAAGAGTCACCCGGCGGGTACGGTACAAGTCAGCAGATTGGGATGGGATGCAATCTTTCTTCGCATGCTATCTTTGGCAACACTTGCTTCTATTCGGACGATCCATTATCATGCGCTGACACAGTGACAGATGTGTTGTATCGGGGGATGGAATACTATATTCTATTCTCTGACATAGCAATGTCTAACGTCGACCGACCATGGTTTGGAGCCGAGTATAACCGCGCGGACGTGGTTTTACACAGGGTTTACCAGGCATGGGTCGACGCTCGAACGTGTAAGGCAAATGACGTGAGTCCGAAGAAGAAAACCTTCAAAATGGCTGTCAAGTCCTACAATAAGGTGATGCGAAGAGCGAGATTTGAAAAAAAAAACTGGGCAAGTGCGTGTCGGACTTCGCACATTTAGAGTTTGGTACCAGACCGCATAATTAATTTGGTTGTAGTAGATAAAATGAGGGAATTTTAAAGAAACAATCTGATTTAACAATATATTAGTATTTGTTAGTAAAATATACGTAATAATAAACATTATTACTACATTTTAAGTTTATAGGTCAATGGAAAGTTAAAATAATCTTCGGGACTAAATTAATTAACTATAGCTGACTTTGGTGGCTTCTCATTCCTTTGTTTCACATTCCTTTGTTTTCCAATATTTTTTAAAACAAACAACTCAGTATTTATCTTCGTGCCCCCCCCCCCGCTCCTCGATGGGGTAGGCCAATTTTTTCGCGCTCCCTTTACTTGTATGGGAGCCCCTCTTAAAAACATTAAAAAAAATTGTCTATTATTATGGCTTTGGATCAACAAGATACTTATACCGTGAAAATTTGAAGACACCAAACGGTTAGAGCGCCGTTTCGTTGTAAAACCCGTGTAACAGACACGTGAGTGACAGCAATAGGGCTCCGTTATGTCCCTTCGGGCACGGAACCCTAAAAACAAATTGCCATTGTGTCAATTTGTGTGACCATTGGTAACAGAAGGTAGGGGATTGTAAGACACAGCCATGTGACATAGTAATAGCGAATTGACGACTCCGGCTCGCTAACAGGAGGTTACATATTCGCGAGCTGGGTGACCAAAACCAGAAGTATCCTCCGACTGCACAGCATGATTTTTTCTTGTTTACTTTTTGTTTTGTTCGCTGCTTAAGCAGTCAGGTTTTTTTACTTTTTTTTGTTATAGGTAACTTTTAATATTTTGTTTTTTCTAATTAGGTACTGTAGTGTATGTAGATATCAATAGATCGCGCTACAAGCCGATAACAGTATTGTAGCGATGCCTCGTGCACATATGTCGCTCGGTTATAAATGCGGGTCCGAGTGGTGGGGCGATCAGTTGTTATCAGACTGTCGGCCTGTGCGGTATTGTGTTGGCGAGTCAACTATTAATATTGATAAATGTGCATATTTTACAGGTACATTTAAACATATAAGTCTTGAAATTAAAATCACTTCTTAAAATCCTTTATTTTGATACCCCACACGATAGGTTCGGAAGAAAAAAAGTTGGGCTCCCACACTACAGCGCCCAAAAGCCGCCTTTTTCTATTTTCCAATTTAAATGTAACCAGTCGCAGACACTCGCAAAGTTAAGACGAATCGATTAACGTAAGTATCATCAAAATCGAGCAACGCGTTTGGTCTCTAAAACGCCACATAGGAACAAACCTACATACATACATAGTCTGATAAACACATTACCCTCCTTCGGCAGTCGGTTAAAAATGTACTTTATCGATGTTCTATTACCCCAAGACAATGGAGTCTTCACTCTATGTTTAAAAAAATGTATTCCGCTTTTTATCCAGATACATCCAAGCAGCTGAGATGCTAAAGCCTTCTCTATCAGCATCAAACGCGGTGTCAAACAACCAAGAAGGTTCAGAGTCGACGGGAGGCGGAGAGAGTCACCCTCACTTGCTGCTGCTACACAACCGCTGTCAGCTTGAAGACTTCACTCCTGAATCTTTGTGCGTTATGCAGGATCTTTACAGGTTAGTTATTTGTGATGCCCAAAAACCGCTACTGAAAAAACCACCAAAAGCCTTTTAAAAAGTGGCTAGGGAAGATTTGGGGTCAGCACACTGCACAGCATGATTTTCTTCTTGTTTACATCTTTTTAGTTTGCTTAAGCAGTCGGGTTTTTTATTTTATTTACACTTTTTAGTTTCTTTTTTTCGAATGTCTCTTAAACATATAGGTAAGTGGTACATATTTTTGTAATCACCTCTAAAAACCTTTCATTTTGATACCCCACTTGATGGGTTTGGAAGAAAAAATCAGAACCCCGCAATATGGCGCGCAAAATCCGCCATGTTTGTTATTTTTTACGTCACTTATGTAAGAACTCTTGGACGGTCAAGACCTAACGATGTCTTTATTATAAAAATCTGTCTAGCGGTTTAAAAGATATAGAGGTAATAAAGAAATTTACAAACATACATACAAGATACGCGCGAACAACATAACCCTTCCTTTGCAGTCGAGTAAAAAGAATGATATACATAATTGAAAATAAGTATAAATAAATAAGTTTACATGTCAAATAATTAAAATATTAAAAAACTGATTAGGTCAGTGTTTCCAGTCTCATTCGGCAATAAACTCACATTAGAGATCTCTTTTCATAACATCAAGTTTATCGTAGTGTAAACGAATATTGAAATGGTCGTTTCGAAATAGAACTTCGATAATACAATCTATTTAAGTCAATAACCTCACACCATTGACCATGGCGCTTTATTACGAAGGCTTCTGCTTCGTAATCTGGCGTCATGGCCAATTCTACTGAAAGGGTTTATTCACGTTCAACCCTGACCTGACATAACAGGCTGGTATGTATAATGAAAGGCGAATGGCAGGCTTGTATGGGAATTTCGTACCGCTAATAAAATTTCGTGTTTTGGGATAGTTTTTGTTTTAATTGGTAGTTTATATGATAGGTAATCCATTTTTAAATTCTTAGAGGTTTAGAACTTGGGACGTAAAAGTTATAACCAGCTTTATTTTTTAAGGTTATGTACTAGTGTACCAATGTTACATATACGTAAATGTTACATATTGTGTAAAGTAAATGTTCTAAACTGTTTTTTGCTATCTTTGTACTGTTTTACTTATCATTAAGTAGGTAGATTGAGATGAGGATTGTACCTACTCAGGGCATTATAAGATACCTATGTCCAGCAGCGGATTGCAACACTTTGATAATGATGCGTTTGATTATATTTAGTGTTATTTGTATTTATAAATAATTAATTACCATTTCAATCTTTGTGTAAGAATACACAAGGCAACTTCTAAAACATAACTGCGTTAAATGTACGATTTTATTACGTTTATTTATTAAAATCTTTTTACTGATATTATTAATTAATCCGGAGTTCTAAAAATAGTTAACTTACATAAGGCTTAGTTGCCTTAATAAGTGGTACAAATTCTATAACCAAACAAAAAAAAAAGTATGCGGTACGAAATCTGCCGTTCACCTTTCCAGAAAAACAAGTATTTTAGTTTTTTTTTAAAGTTGCGGGGTTTGATCGATTTTTGAGCTTCTAGTGGCAGTCCATAGCAGATGGTGCACCAGTCTTCTCAAACAAGGGCCCTTCTAAACCTCGGTAAATGTTTAAGCACCCGTAGTTTTCTCTCTCGCATCAGTGAAAACTTTATAAAGGAGAACTTAATGACTGCAGAGAAAACTGCGCCGCGATGCTCCGAGGCCGATCACCGATCATTGAAATATATACCTTATTTCGATTGGATAACTATGAAATTCAATTCATAAATTTAAAATCCTCTGCCGTCCCGTCCGCCAGTGCGCGCAGGCCATATACAAGCAACCTCGTACCTTTGTAAAAACAGTAGCCATGCCAGGCCTGTTTAATAAAACCATTTATTTTTTTCAGAAAAGCTTTCCAAAAATCAAACCTGCAGCTGAACTCAGGAATGTACATGTACAGCGATACGAACAAGAATGGTTTGAATGTGGACAGTGTCTGCAAAGGTTACGACATAGACAAGTGTGGCACGCCCATTAATTTGTTTCTCCTGCCGGAAATATACAGCGACTTCGGTAAGTTCGCATTTCGTTCGCAATGCCAAGGTCACTTCATTCAGCCGTTCGCGTTCATTTGTCTTTGGCAAGGTTACGTTGTCGTTGCTCGTCGGTAAAAGTTTAGTGATAAATCAAGCTGTAGTTAGCATTTTGTTGGTCAAAGAATTCGATTTTAGTCTTGGTAATGTTTTTTTGGATAATTCGTTGTGATTTATTATGAGCTGAAATTAATGTTTTTTTTTTTTATTGCAAACAAACCGTTAATATCCATGGTTCCGCCTTGTATCTTTTTGGGATTTTTCAACAAAATTTCTCAAAATAGACAGTTTGTGTTCCATGCGCGCGGGAACTCACAAAAAACCATGACGCTAGAAACAATACCGAATTCTGAAGTGTATGAGAACGCGAACATCCGTGATAGAACATTATGACTAAGACCACTTCAATTTTAAAACTAAGGGCTCATTTACACAACAATAGTATTCAGAGCACGTCAACCACAACCTAAGTTGAGCGAGCACGTAAGTTGGCGTAGTGGGGGTAAGTTCGCGCATATTTCGCGGACTGACCAACCACCATAAAGAGCGAACGGAACGTGGACGCAATACGATTGGTCAGTCGATCCTTGTGTCAACTAACCAACCAATCGCGCGCTCGGAACGTTTCTAAACGTTCCCTGCGCCCCGCTTCACTAAAACTACTTCTGCTCATCTAACGACTCTTGCCAACTTACGTGCCGGGGATTATACGCGATATCGATTCGTATATTTATCGGGTAGGTACCTATAGTCGTTGTAAACCATGAGCATCGAACCAAAACCAAAACTCAATTTACACATTAGGTTGAGTTTTGGTTGACTGTTAGAGAATAACTAAAGCTTTAAGTCCGCTTAATTTTGTGCTGCATGAAATTTAAGTACCTTCATAAAATTGGAGTTGATGAGCATTCATTTAATGCAACGCGTTTAAGGATTATCGATGTGAGGTTTTACATTATTTAGGTACAGCGTCATCAACAGCTCTCTTTCAATTTAGAAGTTTCGTGTCGAACTGCGGTGCGGGTTTCGTACTGCGCACGTTTGGTTGAATTTTTCCTTTGTTCTCATAAGGACAGATTCTCATAAAGACAGATTAGCAGAAGGACAGATTCTCATAAGGACAGTTTCGCATCAAGACAAAGTACAGTTAAGTTGAAAATAATATATATTATATTCAATTTATTTTTTAATTTACAAACTAATCCAAAATAAAATTATTTTAATGTAGGTACTAGGTATTTTTAATTCATTAAAAATACTTTTGTTAAACCTACTCACTGTCGGTTTGGTACGTTCCACATTTTCCAAGTCTCAGTTTGTTTCACTCTATGGCCGATATTTTATCGTTTGCGAAATCTAAAATAATGTTCTCAATTTTCCTGTCAACCAAAACCACCACGGACTATTTGATCGGACAGTTTTAGGAATCTTATAATTAATCCTTTTGTGCCACCCTTCGATGGCATTCGTGGTTCGAAAATTTTCGCCATAGCAACTAAAAACATCGCTGGTAATGAGTTTCATCCACTGTTTATTGAAATAGTCTTGAAAAATAAGTTTTTTTTCTGATGGGTTTGTTCTTGACTCTAGTCAGAGTCTAGGTCAGAGGTGACAGAGACAGAGTCTACGATCGAGTGAGCTTACCCAGAAGAAGCTTTCCTCATGACTAGTGGCTAACTTTCATAAACAAAGGTACGCCTCTGGTATAAGTTGCTGGCAATAGTGCTATCCTCTTTAGAAGAACTGAATCCAATTGCTTTTGACTCCTTCTAAATTGCATTTATAAAATGATAGTAGCAGCCTTTTACTAGTAATGCATTAGGTACTCTTGAATATATTTATGTATGCCTACTACCTACCTCCTATCTAAAAAAATAAACTCATTCACATAAATGGGCTGGTTTGTATGTAGCTACATCATTCTTACTAATAATCTTACCGCCTGGTCACATGACCTGCTGCTTCGGAAAACTGTATATATGCGTAGCGGGGAGACTGTTATTGGCCTATAGTAGTGTGTGGAACTGTACCTTTTCTGTCTTTATGCGAAAATGTCCTTATGAGAATCTGACCTTCTGATAATCTGTCTTTATAAGAATCTGTCCTTATGCGAACAAAGGGAATTTTTCACTTACACGACCCCGCTCTAAAACCCCTCCCGCACAACACCGCCTTAAATGCAGATGACTGCTCGCTGTCCATGACAGCTAGCTGGCAACCATCTTTCCACGCGCTTATAGCTAGCAATCAACTAGCTGTCTCCACGCCGACCGCTTTCGCCTCACCTTTTTGTGTTGTCAATGTAAAGTATGTCTACAGACGACGCCCTGAAGCTCACATTTCAATGAACATTATTTTGCCGGGTGGGAGCGGTGTCATATAAGTCATCTACGCATGTCGTATAAGAATCCTCATCCGCAATCTTCTAAGAAGAGGGGTCTGTAAGAAGAAGCAACAAACAATCAGCAACAGATATCATGCGTGTTGCAAATTGTTGCCTCTAACAAAAGTAAATAATACTAAACCTCACATTGATCAGGCCGTCTAAACTGGATACAGGCGAAAATCGCACGGAAACCTATCGCCCAATTATCGTGTGCATATGTAAATGCAGCTTTAGGGTTAACAATATTATTATCATCGAGTCCAAAGGATTAGATTAACATTTATCTTATCACCGGCATTAACAGCTGCGTATGACTAATACCTCGGTACTTCCTCGTAGTCAAACTTTTTAGTCCAACTGGTTTGACCACAAGGAATTGTATTTCCTCGTGGTCAAACTTCATTGACATTGCACCTTTTCAGCACGCTGTATGCATGCAGTTCTTGTATGTACAGTCATAGATAGATTTATAAGAATAAATCAATGTCAAACGTCAAGTTGAAAAGTTTTCATAATTGATTTCCTCGTTTTATGAGTTATTCAAATTAAAATATTCAATACGAAAAATGGATTTAAAATTTGTGAAGCGTAAACGTGGGACAGTTCTTCTTCTCGAAGGCCGGCAATACTATAGATGGCGTACTTATAAAAATGGAAACGCTTACTGGGCTTGCAGCCAACTGAGAAAAGATAAGTGTCGGGGGTCTATTACTCTGAAGGTATCTAAATTATTAGTATTGATATTACAAACAATTTATAGTAATTTTGAGGATTCCGTATATAGTATGGAGACCTATATATATGCAATAATTGAAAACCACATACTTTGTTATCGCTTTTTTTGAAGACATACAAAAGATTAACAAAATTGGTCCAGTAATTATTAGGTTGAAAAGTAGAGTTTTAATTGATTTAAGTACCTGAATTTATTTAGATTGAAAATTTCTTTTTTTTAACGGTTATTTTTAAATTTTTAATTCGGCGGTATATATGTGATTTCCATACTGATAAGAACATTATAATAATAATATTCTCTTTTGCCGATCTTTTACTTTTATCTAGTTTTTATCTTCATATATTTTTCTTTTACTTAGAATGACAACATAGTAAAACGCAATAATCACACCTGTAATGCTGATTATAGAAAAAATGAGATTGATGTAGTCATTGATGAGCTAAGACATGAGGTGGTTAACAGTGACGTCCCTATTCCGGTTGCATATAATGAAAAGAAGGAATCGATTCAAAATCAAGTCACATTACCATCCTTTAGCAGCGTCAAATCGGCTTTATATAATAGAAGAAAAAAGACATGCTTCAGTGACTTTAAAGAGGTAACAGTTCCTGATCATTTACAATCATTTCTCTTAGCTGATTACGTTACCGAAACACGACGGATCATGGTTTTTTGCTCCGAAAGTAATCGGTCAAGAATGGTTCAGTTACAAGAGTTTTTTGGGGACGGCACATTCTTCAGCTGCCCAAATTCATTCACCCAATTATATAGCATTCATGCTGATTTATCTACTTCAACAACAACAACGCACGTGCTTCCTGTTGCTTACGCGTTAATGACGGATAAGACAGAAGAATCATATACCATCTTATTCTCTATGTTACGGTCTAGAATACCCAAGTGGTCACCTAAAAAATTTCATTTTGATTTTGAAACTGCTGCGAGCAATGGTATATTATCTATTTTTCCTGATGTTCAAATTATAAAGTGCTTTTACCATTTTACAAATTCGCAATGGAAAAAGGCAAAACAATATAAAATAAAGAGCAAAGATGGAAATAGAATTGTCGGACTATGTTCAGCACTCGCTTTGCTTCCCGAAAACAAAATTGAGGAAGGATGGGATTATATAAAATCTGATTGCCCTAATACACAAAAACTTCAAAAATATTTTAATTATTTCGAGACTACATGGCTAAAGAATAAATCACTAAGAAAGCAGTGGTCCGTATACGGACAAAGACATCGTACTAATAATGTCGTAGAGAGCTGGAACGCACAACTCAATAAAATGATGAAGAGACATCATCCAGTAACAGTTGCTCGCTTGCTCAAAACATTATTAGAAAATGAAACAAATTTTCGTGAAGAACCATCTCCTCGTCGGAGTGGACATATATATAGAGATGATTTCATTACAAAATGTCAAATGGAGTTAATACATAATGAAATAGATGTTGGTTATTTTTTAAATAAAGTGAGATAGGATTCATTTTTATATTATAAATTCGAACCCATCATATAATATGATGGGTTCGAATATATATATAATATATATTCGAAAATATCAGCGTTTTTTTAAATTGCATTTTTATTGACTGTACGCATTTTTAGCTTGACGTTGATACAGGGCGATCCATTCGACTAGTTTGACCACGAGGAAATACAATTCCTCGTGGTCAAACCAGTTGGACTAAAAAGTTTGACTACGAGGAAGTACCGATTTTTTATTATAAGCCTTAGTAGACAAAAATAATACTTGACGCACTTTTATGTCCGTGAAAGTGAAACATTAAACTTCATTCTAAAACGCAAATGACGAACGTTTACTTGGATAAAAGTGTGCAAGTAGCTCGCAAACCTTTGTGACATTCACCAATGAGAAGTAACTCACCCTCCTTACTCTCCCCCTTCTTTCCCCTTGTCTGAGCTGGGTCTAACCATTTCATGTTAACTCCACAGATAACAGAGACATCTACCGCGGCCATCCAGCCTTCGAACAGCTAGCCAAACGACTTCGCTGGATGATCCTCGGCGTCAACAGACATCAAATCACCAATGTACCCAACCTCTCTGAAAAAGGATGGTACCACTACTGCAGCAAGGCTTGGGAAACCATAAGAAAGTGCACTTTCTTCATGGAATACGAAAGATTCTTACCATGAATATAATCAAGCATACGCACGGGGATTATTTCTATATCAGGACAGATAACACGCAGGTGTTGCGCAGCTGAATTGATAAAGAATTAAAACACGATACATCATTTAAGAAATATTTTAATTCTGAACAGCTGAGTTAAAAACATTAATGTACACTTTGTTATTGGTTATTGGACCCAATAAACGGATTATCTTAAGGTGCATTTTCATTGTCACTGGTATACGCTATCTATGAGCGGCTTGCGTCTCTGCTCAGGTGGTTTGTAAGCGTGTTGATACACGCTCGCTAGTCTCCAATGCTCGGGGTAACCGGACGCGTTCGCATCGCGCCAGATACTGAACGGAGGCGCCAACGTCGGAATTGTGTAAGACTTCTTACTGTACGGATGACGCATCTTAGGCATTTTCACCCCTTTAGAGTCAGTGGAGCCAGTCACGCTCTGCACCGAGTTAGGATTACCAGCTTTAAACGCGAACTTATAGTCTTCCTTCTGTTTCGTGTCATGAGATAACTTTGCGCCATTACAAGACACGCAATTCTTATGTTTTATATTCAACAAATCGTCTTTTGTTGAACGTCGTGAAAATGCTTGGGAGTCGTTGGGCGAGCTGTGGTGCAACTTGCCTTGCGCTAGCGGAGTCTTCTCGTACGACTCTAAACTATGACGGTTTCGGTTGACATCAAAACCATTGTTGTTATTCTTGTTTTTGTTGTTCCATGCGTCTTTTATAGGCTGTAGTTTCTCCGGCCTAGTATCGCCGCGACTAGACTTGCGACTCATTTCGCTCGGAGTGCCGCATCCATGGATTCCATCACACTCCGGCTTCTTCCCAGACTGACCTGAGCTCTTCCTGCTTGATGACGCGGATCTGGAACCTCTCTCATTAGCACCAACGTGTTGGGGACAATATTGGACATCACAAGAATCTCTACGTCTTTCTTTCGCCATATCCTTCTCGAAATACGGTACAGGGTGATGTCCAATGTCGCCTATAACACGGTCATTTTGATTAAAAATCGGATTCGTGTGCCCAATGGTGATACCCTCATGTTCTTCTTTGGGTGTGTGTACCATAGTGAAGACCGCGGGTGCCTTGGAGCCGTTTGAACCGTCTATGTGCTTTGGTGGTCTCGGTTCTCTTTTCGGATCTTCTGGTCTGAAATCCCAGCAGATAGCTAGATCCATCAGGGACATAGGTTTTGTATATTGTCCTCCTAAATCTGGGGCGGATGTTGATGGCCTTTGACCATCTCCTTTATCTCCGTCAGTTTTCTTAGGGTCGCATGTCTTGGGCCTATGAACGCGCATCTTAGTGCAACACGTAGGGCCAGATGCGCCGTATCCTTTCCATCCGATAGCGTAAGGCTTGACAATAATATCAGAATCTCGATGTTCTGCGATTTTTTTAAGATTTCGGTATCCTAAAGTATCAGGCAGCGGCTGATGCTCCAGATTTCCGACGTGCATCTTCCTCGCAAATTGAAAGTTTTGCGCGACATTAACGTGAGGCAATTTAGGTGTTCCACTTGTTTTGGTCTCTCTCATATTATTCTGTTCTTCAACCCGATCATTGTTCTTCGCGTTCTCAGCGACTTTTCTCCAAAATTTATCAACGTCTTCCTCTTGAGGTCCGTGTAGTTGGTCGACGGCTTCCTTGATCAATATCTCGTGGCTATCGTGCCTCTTGTCCGGGTCGGTCAGAGCACCAGGCACGTAAGGTCCTCGACCCTCGGTGTCTATTGGTTCTTTCTTATCATTTAACTCTAAGGGATCATCGTCTCTCTTACTTATTTCATTTCCAACAATTTCCAGGCCATCATCATTTTCGTGTCCATTTCTTTTTGGTTGCTTTTGTTCCTTTTTAGATTTAGATTCCTTATTTGTACAGACATGTAAAAATTTAAAAGAACCAATTCATATTTTTTTACAAAATAATAATTCAACTATTAAATTAAATATATAACAATTAATTAATATTTGTAAATATAAATATTCAATTACGCTACTAAACGGTGCCGCAATCAAACAACACCAAGTAATGATCTTTCGATTCTGTGCTTTTTTCCTTTACGGTGATACGGGCATTTCAAGGGCTGTAATGAGATAAAAACAAAAGAAAATTAATAATTGTGAACTGATAAAACACTAATTATAACGTAGGTGAATTGTGGATTCAACAAAAAAAACTGTGAGACTAAAAACGACTCATCATCTACCTAGCCTTTATCCCAATTATTGTTGGGGTCGGCTTCCAGTCTTACCGGATTCATCTGAGTACTAGTGTTTTACATGGAGCGACTGCCTTTCTGACCTCCACAACCCAGTAATTGGGTAACACGGTACCTCTTGGCAAGACTGGTGTCAGATCTCAGGCTTGACGACTACTGTATCTAAAATAATCTAAATAATTACTCTCTCTTCTTATGGCCTATGTTTCTGTCTTAACTCCCTCCTTATGTGAAAATATTAAGGTACCTTATCCTTATTTCTGTTAGTACTTAACTTAAATATGGGTAAGACGTAAGGTATGGGTAAAAACTAAGGTATGTAGGTAAGACGCATCTACCTAAAACTTATTTTAACAGTGCTATTTGACAATTTGGAGTTAAGGCGCCTCCCCGAGCAAAACGCCGCGCTAGTCGTTTTTGTGCAGTTTTTAAGAGCTATCTACTCTTTATTTAAAAAGAAATATCAATTAATAAAAACACATTAAGTTTCTACATAATATTGATTCTAAAATAATAGTATACTTTTTTTTAAAGAGGTATTTGATTCACAAATCTGAAAAAAAAAAAAAAATGAGAAATAATTATTGATAGCATGCATCTCCTCGTAAAGTGTTCATTAATTAATTTTTTGTACTAACACTACACTGGATACTGGATGTAGATAATTTGATAACGAAAATTTTGTAAGATTATTTTTTCAAAAGACCAATTTTCGATTTTATAAAGATTTTATTCTAAAATCGGGTATGGCCTTAAGAACGTGTCAAACCCTACCAAGGTTTGGCAAGATTTCATGGGAAGGTGGAGGTTGAAAATACTCAACTTCAAATTCAGAAATCTGGGGATAACTCTGAATAAAGCGTTTGATAGTAGGTATTCAGGTACATAGGTACTATTTTTTCTCAGAGCCTCTTAAAGATCTAGCGTAAGTATTTCAAAATTAAAATCCGTTTTGGATCGAGTGAGTCTATTTGTAGCTAGAGAAGGTTTACAGTCAATGACTACAAAAATGTAAATAAAACTCAGTCTACAAGCAACTAGGTACTGCTACACTGACCTACTTCGGATTGAAAAAGTTTCAAGGAGACGTATGTAGCGGTGACGTCGACACAGTACCACGACACCACAAACAAACAAGAACACGTTTGGCGCGCAACCGTCTCTCAATTGAAACTCGCGTGTAACCTTATTCACTCACTTCGAACGTCTGGGCGTCCTGCGATTCAGGCTGGGTTGCCTCCTTTTTAGCTTTGCCGCGTTTCTCAGAGCGCAGGCGCGCCGCTGCTGCCGCTTTTGGCCTCTGAACACGAAGATTCAGCCAGTCTGGAAATCTTCCAACCGGCGGTTCTTGCGCTAACTCCTCCGCTGAAACGAGACAGAGGTCCACTCGATAACAATGCACGTCTGCATATGAAGAGCCTCACGCCCTTTATGTGCGTGAGAGATACTTACATGATACATGTCCTGGTTTCAATTTCGCCAAAATATTCGCGTTCAGACACATTAATAGGTCATCGATTTTAACAAAAACCCATATTTATGCAGCCATTGAGCAAATCGGTAAGTAGCAAAATATTCAAAATCAGTCACTTAACTACTGCGTAACACGATACTTCTGGGAAGTAGGAAGTGTTTTGCGTGTATGTTGACAAATAAATGACGGAGCTTTATGACTTCCACCAAGGTCGTACAATAATGATATAATTCGTCAAAGTATCAGGGATGGAATGGAAGTTTTATTGGTACCGGAACACGCTTTTACGTACCGACTTTTCTTGTTATTTTCCTTGGGAGCTCCCAGGTGCCGGTGTAATGGCCGAAACATCGCGACGTGCCCCTGGGGGCGCCGGGCAGGAAGTGTCCGTTGATGTCACAGATGGGTTTGGGGTCCGGACGCATTTCTACAGGTCTTGCTCTTGTTGGCGCCCATCGTGGGACTTGCCAGTTGCCTAGTCGCTTCGGTGTTGATTCCTTGTTGAACTGTCGACAAAATATTTTTTATAATAATAATAGACGGTAGAATCAATTAATATTAGCTTTAATTATTTTTTTTTTGACTTTTGAAAGTGACGCTTAATGGCCTAATTGAATACCTAAATAAATTTTTGATTTTGATTTTGATTTTTATAAATTACTTACAGTCCGTGATAATGTTTATTTAAACCGGTTGCCGAGCATGGGTATATTTTAATCAGCATGTTGGCCAAAACAACTCTTTCACACTCAGTATAATAGTGATTACAAGACGTCGGCTGACACGTGTTTGTGGTGATAATTTGAAGCACGTGCCACTCTCATTTTAAAATAAAAAATTCAACAGGCCCTTTCACTCCCCGCAAAACAAAATAATCATCATGTTTGTTACATCCATGACATGAAATATCCAGGACAGATGGTGCTGCATCCTTTTCGACAACTTATTTTTTTTCGTTTTGTCCTGGTTAGCTTATAAGATGTATATATGCCCCAATGTTAACGCAGTATTGGCCGTGCAACCGCTCGGAGCCAGAATATCAATATTGAACCTCCTTTTGGACAGTTTTGTTTGCAAAATGTTATTTGATTTACATAATTAATGCTATTTCAGTAATAAAGAAATTCTAGCCATCAATCTAAAAAAAGTATCCAAAAGTAACGAAAAACATGTTGTTTTTACCCGACTGCCGAAGGAGGGTAATGTGTTTATCAGTCTATGTATGTATGTATGTAAGTATGTATGTATGTATGTTTGTTCCTATGTGGCGTTCCAGAGACCAAACGCGTTGGCCGATTTTGATGATTCGTACGTCAATCGATGCGTCTTAACCCTGCGAGTGTCATAGGCTACATTAAAGTTGGATAATAGAAAAATGGCGGATTTTGCGTGCCATATTGTGGGGGCCCAATTTTTTTTTTCTTCCAAACCCATCGTGTGGGGTATCAAAATAAAGGGTTTTAAGAGGTGATTTCAAAAATATATAACACTTATATGTTTAAATGTATCTAATTCGAAAAAACTAACTAAAAAGTTATAAATAAAAAAACTTAATTAAAAAAATCAAAAAACCCGACTGCTTCAAAAGCGAACTAAACAGTCGTAAACAAGGAAAAAATCATGCTGTGCAGGCGGAGGATACACCAGATTTTGGTCAGCCAGCCGGCGAATATGTATCCTCCGACTGCACAGCATGATTTTTTCCTTGTTTACGACTTTTTAGTTCGCTTTTGAAGCAGTCGGGTTTTTTAAATTATGTTTTAAAGCAAAACTATTACTTAGTTACATATTTATAATCATTATTATCTGTCCAATCGCATGGTTACTCACTCATTGCTTGCTTCAACTCTAGCTTGCTCCTATTTCCAAAACTAGCATGGCAACAAGTGCAAATACGAAAATAATCAACCTATTGTTACTACGTTGAGAGGTCTTCAAATAAAAAAGAAATCCATAAAATACAACAATAGCACCGTACACCCGCCATCCATTGATCAGGTGTCAGCTCACCCCCTGTGGAGCGGGGCGTTATAATAATCATCCCCTCAACAAAGGGTTGCAAATTGTTATTTACCCCATACATCACGCGCCCATTTGACTAAATTATAAATGCCCGCAATAATTTAGAATTATCTTGTCAAATATTTTTGGGCGACAAAATTTTAACTGAATTTGAAATGAGACAATTATAATCAGATCTAAAAAACTTTACTAAATATTTTTGCAAGACATATTACAGTCTTAACTGAGAAATTAATATGTTGCGCCGAAAATCGTGTGATGAGCGTATACAATAAGCTTAAGGATGCCCTAGTCGACGGCACGAACTATTTAGTGCGCGGGGTTAAAATGCGTGCTATCTCATCCGACAACACGTGATAAAGATATAGATGCTGTAATGAGCAGTAAGAACTTAGTTCACGTACGAATAAGCACTTTTGCAAGTTCGTAGCGAAATGGATGATAATTTAGGACGAAAACGAGCGTGCGAAATTTTATAAACAGACCTTTGGGAGTCTAGATATCATGAAAAAACTACTAAATGTATATTTATAAAATAACATTATTTGCATTGATGAATTACTAATCTATCCCTGTATGGAGGCCGTTTTGTAATTTTCCTTCTTCTTATGGTATTTATTTCCGCCCAAAGATGCGTTAAAATTAGTGTTGAAATATGGAACTTTCGACGCTCATAACTTTCAAATATATTATTTTTTGACATTTTGGTTTCCATACAGGACTAGATAATGATGAGACAAATTGATATCAATTTTTATTTTGAACGTAAATTGTCAAACAGTGGAGTAATCTCTAGACTACGTTTGTATGGAAGAATTTTCGGCTAGTGTAACCTTAAGAGGAAATACGGGCGGAGAGACTTTTGAAAAATAGGTATTTGAAAAAACTATCGCTGTCGCTCTGCGAACTGCGAGCGCGTGGCGCCCGGCCGCCCTATCCATGTGTGTGTAAGTTGACGGTGTGTGCGTGCCTCCGAAACGCTCCCGGCCGCGGCTCGCGCATTTCTTGTAATCGCCCCAGTCACTCGTAACTTTTGTTGTTGTGGATTGTGGACTGATATCCAAGAATATCTGTTATTCTTAACAGCAAATGCAGAAAATCTTTTTTTTTGGACGTGACTAATAATACTGTGGAGCAATTTAATTATGTAATTGCCAAATTTATTGGCGGAAATAGAGTTAACTTTGCAGGCTCATATCATATCAGACAAGTGGAGCAGTAACTTCATGAAATATCGAAGGCCTATTCATTCACGCATCCAAAAAATAATACAGGGCTGCAGTCCGGGCAAATAAAAAAAAAATAGATCAAAAGCAGCGTTCGAAAAAAATCACAGAGATTTTCCGAAAAAGAAAACTGACATAACTATCCCAAAGACGGAACGAGCAAAATAAAAAGAACTACAGAACCTGTTAAAAACTACGGTCGCTTAGAGTTGGAAGAAGATAGAAGAAGATATGCCTTTGGATTTATATAAATTAAAAGAAAAAATATTTCTTGAAAGATTGCTCTCAACTAAGGATGTTCAAAGGAAAATAGTGGGGGCCAAAGCGATAATAGCTTATGGGAAATTGAAAGACTAAAGAGGCTTACGGCATCGAATGTTGGGCGAATATGTAAGATGCGACCGAAAACATTGGTTCGCAAAATTTGAGAAACGTTATTATATAACAAATTTAAAGGAACTGTGGCTACCAATTATGGCAAGGAAACTGAATCTAGAGCGATCGATCAATTTATCAAGCACACGGGCCTACAGGTATTAGAGTGTGGAATGTTTATCGATGAAAAGAAACCCTTTTTCGCGGCAAGCCTGGATGGTCTGATAGGTCAAGACTCGATAATAGAGGTAAACTGTCCTTACGAAATTGCAAGAATGTCACCTGAAGACGGAATTGAACAAAAATAAATAGATTTAGAACTGTTTTCAAGGATCATCACTAATCGTCTCCGTAGACCACATAGGTACATACGCTGCGGCAGGTTATACAGAAGACCGAAGAGTACAACCTGCCTCTCTGTTTAGCGTTTGTGGAATACCAGAAAGCCTTCGATTTGATCGACACTTGGGCTGTACTGCAGTCTCTCCAACGGTACCAAATTGACTACCAGTACATCGAAGTGTTGAAAAGTGTGTATAAAAAGGCCACCATGTCAGTTCGACTTCAGGATCAGACCTCGGAACCCGTCCTTCTGCAGCGAGGTGTGAGACAGGGAGACGTCATATCTCCGAAACTGTTCACAGCTGCACTGGAGGATGTCTTCAGATTTCTGAACTGGAAAGGGCTAGGCATAAATGTCAGTGGCGAATACATCAATCACCTTCAGTTTGCCGACGATATAGTGGTCATGGCGGAGACCATGGAGGACCTCAGTACAATGCTCGATGACCTCAGTAGAGCTACCTAAAGAGTGGGTCTTAGGATGAACATGGACAAAACCAAGGTGATGTTGAATGCCCATTTTACACTCACTCCAATCAAAGTCGGATACTCTTCACTCGAAGTTGTGGGCGACTATGTCTACCTGGGACAAACGATCCAGTTGGGTAGGGCCAACTTCGAGAAAGAGGTCAACCGTCGAATTCGACTTGGCTGGGCAGTGTTCGAGAAGTTGCGGTATATTCTCGTCCAACTTACCACAGTGTCACAAGTATAGACTTGAGACACAGTGACCAGACCAGTGTGTGTTGCCAGACATATGGTTCTGAGACATGGTCGCTTACAATGGGCCTCATCAGAAAGCTTACAGTCACCCAAAGGGCAATGGAGAGGGATATGCATGGAGTTTCCTTGCGTGGTCGAATCAGAAATGTAGAGATCCGCAAGAGAACCAGGGTTACCGACATAGCCCGAAGAATTACCAAACTTAAGTAGCAGTGGGCAAGGCACATTGCTCGCAGAACGTATGACCAATAGGGCAGAAAGGTTCTGGAGTGGCGACCGCGAATCGGAAGACGTTGCGTTGGAAGGCCTCCCACCAGGTGGACCGATGACTTGGTGAAGGTTCCGGGGATCCACTGGATGCGAGACGCACGGGACCGATCAATGTGGTGACGTTTGGGGGAGGCCTGTGACCAGCAGTGGACGTCTTTCGGCTGATATGATGACGATGATGATGATGTTATAGATTTATGTACGTTTAAAGGCAAAATGTTACAATTAAAACAGAATCAAAATTACTTCTACTAAGTACAAGGCCAACTACACATAACTCGTCGAAATTTCTGTTATTTTATTTTATGGAGTCCCAAAAGCTTTTATTTTTCAAAATATTAAGAGGGACAATGCATTATGGCAAAAAATGGAACCATTAATAGAAAAGTTCTACCACATTAGTGGCAAGCCTAAGGCATTAGCCTTTCACCAGAAATCATTGACGATCGGATACCAAAGAATAAACCAGTGAGAGAAAGCACGTCTGCCTAGCCTTTTCCCATCTACGTTGGAGTCAGATGCAGCTGAATACCAGTATTTTGATAGATCGACTGCCTATCTGACCTCCACAACCAGTTACTGGGTAATATGAAACCCCTTGGTAAAACGAGTCAGACTTTCAGGATGTCAAAGCCGAAAATAACAGCCGGGACCAACGGCTTAACGTGCTTGGCGAGACACGGACGGGTCTTGGTATGTAAAGATGGTCACCCATCCACGGAACAACCACGGCAAGCATACCCACAGAACAGATAAAACCTCTTTTATCTGTTTTGTGGATTGACCCGTGCGGCTGACGTTGAAATAAGTTTAATTTCGCTGATGTACCTAGTAGGCGATCTAGAGACTGCGGATACCTATCCGATATATAATTTACTGTTTTGTATTGAAAACTTTTTGTAATAAACATTTCGCGGTATGCGATAAGGCCGCCCATTGTATATTTTTAGTATTAAGTTTCTTTTTCTTGTTTGTTATGGTGTACAATAAAGTGTATATATATAAATAAATAAATAAATAAAGACATGCACTTAATTTTATTTTGTATCCATTACTTTTTAATACTTCTATTTGTAATTCCCACTAAACAGCACATGCAAACAATATAAATGTGTTTATCGATAACTGTTTACAACACTAGTATATCGATATTATTTTCAACTACTACGCATCACCTTTTCGTCTGTGTATGTATTATGCAGACCCCTTGCGTCAAACCCCGCCCACAAATTCGTGCGATAAGGACAACCGCAGATTCGACAAATTTTCTTAAGTAAAAAGTCATAATTCGAGGTTTGGCTCTCGTCTGTTTTCTCCTCCAATATTGGACCGATTTAGAAGATATTTCATAAACTGAATAAGAAGGATATTTACTATGTCCCTATGTTTTCCTTTTTTCATTAATAGTTATCAAATTTGTACACTAAGGCTCTGAAGACAGCGACTCAATACAGACAATTTTGAGCATTTTGAGAGGGTTCTAGTTCTTATACGGATAATATATCACCAAAAAGGAAAACATAGGGACATAGAAAAAGTTGATATTTATTTTACTGTAAAAAATCATTGCTTTAAGTTCATAAACCAGAGAGAAAACAGACGAGAGTTTTTGTATGGAGAAAAGACCACCCCCGTTTCCTCTTAAGGCTACCTATCCACTCGGCGCCGAGCGGAGAAAAGAGGAGCGTCGAATTGCATAAAAACGCCGCTTGTAATAGCTTTTTATGCAATTCGATTGGTTGGATCCGCTCCGCGCCAAGTGGACAGGCAGCCTTAGGATGGCCGCTATGATAAGCGATGAATTGCCATCGCCACGCAAAGAAAACAAAAGCATTGATTTTACATTTTGCCCAAGGTCTTGAAATCGTAAGTATTCCAAATAAAAACGCATTCATAAAGAGGTATAAAATTGTACAGTACAAGTTAAAGAAAGCAGGGTAAGGTCTTCTTTTATAGCTCCTACGTGCGCTCATATAAACCACAAATGGACTCGTGTAATTTTTTCGAAAACAAAGCATTGTTATCTATCTATCTATCTATAATATCTAATCTAATAAAAATAAACGAGCAATTGTTGTATATATGTATGTAAATATATAATCTGAATCTAGGAAACGGCTCTAACGATTTTCATGAAATTTAGTATGCAGGGGGTTTCGGGGGCTATAAATCGATCTAGCTAGGTTTGTCGTTTTTGCACCCGAGCAGAGCTCGCTCGCCCAGGTACTTTATAATACAAATAAAATTTCAAAATTTTAAAAACACCCGACACATTTATCTTGCAACAAGTAAAATTTCAAAATTTAAAAATTCCCCGACACATTTATCTTGCGAAAACACCCCGATTAAACAGTAAAACGACCATAACTTTTGTACGGCTGAACCGATTTTATTCTAACATTAGCTAAGAACACTCGACAAAATCACCTTTCAAACACAAAAAACTAAATTAAAATCGGTTCATCCGTTTAGGCGCTATGATGCCACAGACAGACACACAGAGACACAGATACACGTGTATCTGTGTGTCTGTGTATGTATATATATGTAGCAACACACGTCAAACTTATAACACCCCTCTTTTTCCGGCGGGGGTTAAAAAACTCGTAAATACATACCACCACTGCTCTCTAAGAGCAGTGGTGGCTCAGTGGTATCGGCCGCGACTTACAAGTTGTAGGTAGGGTAGGCCCAGGCAGCAGCTTTACTTTGTGTAAATTATTTCGTCACCACTGCTCACAAAACGGTGAAGGAAAACATCGTGAGGAAACCGGTCTGTCCTAGAACCAAAAATTCGAAGACATGTGACATCCACCAACCCGGACTGGGCCCGCGTGGTGGATTACGGCCCATTCCCTCTCACAGAGAGGTGGCCTGTGTCCCAGCAGTGGGAATATTAATAGGCTGATGATGTGATTAAATACATACCTAGGTACCCACTACCCAAATATGGTGTACCTGTACATAAGACGTAGCGTAAGAAGTACCTATAAGTTAAGAGGCGATGGAAAAAGCCATAGTAGTTAGGTTCTTAAGATGACATTGTTTCATCAAAGAACAATAAGTCCAAATCAAAGTGTAGGTAGTGGTTACTACCCCACATATGAGAATTTAGGCCTTCTAAGCTGCCATTTGCAATCAATCTTATATTTATATCACTGGGTTTAACAGGGTCTGTGGCATCGCGTGGTGTGAAAAATAAAGTGAAGATACAGGCTTGTAGGTAAGTGGAAATTCTCGAAGGAAATGGAAACATAACGCAGGTGTCATCAAATAGTTGCATGTGTATACTGTGCCTGTTCATGCAACACCAAAGTTTATAACAACTTACCTACATGCTAAACAGGCACTTCCCGAGTGCAAGGTATAAAATGTAGAACATGGCTGAAATGAATCTAACCTGATAAGAGTAACAAGAGTAAATTAAAAAAAAACAAATACCCGACTGCTTACGAAGCGAACTATAAACATGTAAACAAGAAGAAAATCATGCTATGCAGTCGGATTGGAGATGACCAAAACCATATATATGACGTAGATATCCTCCGACTGCATAATCATGTTTTTTTTCTTGTTTACATATTTTTAGTTCGCTTCTTAAGGCGGTACCCTGAGCAAAACGCCGCGCTAGCCGTTTTTCGTGCTGTTTTTAAGAGCTATCTACTTGTTATTTAAAAATAAATATCAATTAATAAAAATACATTAAATTTCTACATAATATTGATTCTAAAATGGTAGATTTCGTTTTTTTTAATGTTGCATATATTTCACAAATCTCCTTCCAAAAAAAACATAAAAATGAGAAATAATTATCTATTGATAGCATGCATCTCCTCTTAAAGTGTTCATTAATTATTTTTTGTACTAACAATAATGGATAGACAATTTTATAACGAAAATTTTTGTAGTATATTTTTTTTTTCAAAAGACCAAAATTCGATTTTATAAAGATTTTATTCTAAAATCTGGGCGTATTCACTACTGTAATTCATGCGCCACCAGTGCCGCTAGACCAATAGGAATGCTCATATCGCATGTCGATTTTTTGATCAGGGTACCGTCTTAAGCATTCGGGTTTTTGATATTTTTAATTTCCTTTTTGTATTTACAACTTTTTAGTTAAGTAAGTAATGTATCATTTTGAACCGACTTAAAAAGAGGAGGTTATCGATTCGACACGTATTTATGTAATACTAGCTGTTCACCGCGGCTTCGCTACCGTAGGCCACCCCACAGGACCCGTTTTCGGGATAACAAAATAGCCTATGTCACTCAGGAATAATGTAGCTTTCTATTGGTGAAATATTTTTTTAAATCGGTCTAGTAATTTCGGTACAAACAAACAAAAAAAGTCTTTCCTCTTTATAATATTGGTATGGTATAGACAGTCAGAATTGAACAATAACTAAGTTACTCTATGGGCCTCTATACACGGGTGCAAATTTCATAAGTGTATAAATTTCTGTTTTGTTTATATGTTTGTTTGTATGTATTTATGTCCACGCAGTTCTCCGAAACTACTTATCGAGATCATTCTTTTTGTGTTGGATTGAGTATCTCTCAACTTAGGACAAGTTTCATCAAAATCGGGGCAGCGGTTTTGAAGATATGGAGCATAAAACCGAACTCCTTAGCGATAAACAGACCGAATGTGTAAATAGAGTTAGTATGTATATTTTGTCATTCCTTTAGGTACCCTACTATAGAACTTGCTCATTTTTAGTTATGCTGTAGGTACTAAAACAAAAAAGGGAGAAATAAAACCTTTTTCACAAAAAATTAAACCGACTTCGACGAAAGTTATTCTGCACTTTCTAGTGTTTTGCTTTGAAGTCGGTTTATTTCTATGTGAAAAAGTTTTTTCGAATTACTATTAAATTTAAAGATAAAAGTCGGATATATTTTTGTAATAACCTTTAAAAACCTTAAATTTTGATACACCACACGAAATGTTTTGAAGGGAAAAACTGGGACCCACAAAGGGCCTTTGTTTTTTTATACGTCACATATCTATGAACACTTGGACGGTCGAGAAGTATCTAACAATATCTTTGTATAAAGAGATTTGAAAGATATGAGGTATCTCATTAGCTCTTATTGTCTTAAATCCTAAATGAATACTTAAAATGAAAAATTATTTTTAAACACCTACCTATTCAACGATACCCCACTTTACACAGTTCGTAATTTTTTGTTTCGTTTCGACAATATGGCGTCTGGTTGTCGGTGTGGTGAATTTTAATTACTGTCATGAATTGGCCCACGCGTTTAGTCTCTAGAACGCCACATAGGAACAAACATACATACATACATAGACTGATAAACATAATATCCTCCTTTGCGTCGCACAGTCGGGTAAAAAGAGTTAGATGGAACAAGATTCATCCACTTTCTCGACTACACATTAATTGAGTATATCTAGGGCGGATACTTTATTTTTTATTTTTTTATCTTTTCTTTTGCAATCAGTCCTAGAACTATGGGCAGAATTGCTGCAATGTTGTGGTATAGAGTGGTTTCTCCAGCGAGATTTCCCTCTATATATTTATGACATTTTACGTTCAGATGTCCTACTTTGCGAGGTCCTTTACAGCCCTTACCTTTTCAGTCGCCTTTTGTGATCTGGCTTTGTTTGCCTTCGCCAAGGGATTTGGATGATTCTCCAAGCGTGTTCTGTAGTGTTATGCTGATTTTCGTCTCCTGGTGCCCTGTGTTTACGTTAAGGTATTCATGATCCTCGCAGTTTCTTATAAACC
The DNA here is from genome assembly GCA_949775005.1 of Orthosia gothica. Lineage (NCBI taxonomy): Eukaryota > Metazoa > Arthropoda > Insecta > Lepidoptera > Noctuidae > Orthosia > Orthosia gothica. The sequence goes on from OX459044.1 coordinate 13,935,223, forward strand.
ACGGCGCATTTGTGATGTTTTTAAGGATAACATTTTGGAACCTCTGGAGCATATTGATGTTGGAGACACAAGCAGTACCCCATAGTTGGAACCCGTAAGTCCAAATTGGCTTTAAGATTGTGTTGTACACCAATAACTTGTTGTCCACCGACAGGACAGAATTTCTTCCAAGGAGCCAGTATAGGTTCCTGTACTTTATGTTCAGTTGGTCTCTCTTGGCTTGTATATGTTTCTGCCATGTAAGCCTGCGGTCTAGGTGCATGCCCAAGTACTTCACTGACTCATTATGTGGTAGTACATGCTCGCCTAGTTTTACAGGTGGGCATATTCCCTGTCTTAAGCTGAAAGTGACCTGGGTTGATTTTGAGGCACTTGCTTTTATTCGCCACGTCTTTAGCCATTTTTCAATGTCATCTAGACAGCTTTGAAGTTTTTGAGAAGCAATTTCGGGGTCTATGTGGCTAGCCAGAACGGCTGTATCATCTGCATATGTTGCTGACGTAACGTCCGGAGTATGTGGCAGATCTGCTGTGAATATGGTGTACAACACTGGTCCTAGTACCGAGTAATCTAGGGCGGATAATAATCTTTTAAACCATTAGGGTCATTATTACCGTGATGTTGCAAACATAACCCTGCCTTTAGCCATTCTATTCTACGTGGAATTAAGTCATTCTTTATTAAACTAACTATATGCAGAGGAATCATTTGGCTACACTGGATGGAATGTCGGTTTATGAATGATAATTAGAAATAGATTTACCTCCAAAAAGCCTAACTGTACCGATCACATCGCCTCATTCGCAACCAATTGTGACTGATTCCCTTATAGCGTGTTGCGTAATGACATCAATTTGCGGTTCGTCCCTGAACTTGATCATTTGTCACGGTCTTCAATCTATTTAAATAACAGTTCGGCGCAACCCTCAGCTTACGTACGGGCTCCGCGATGGGCTTTTTTGCAACGTCATAGAAAGTTAAATATAGAATTCTATTGACTAAAACTGAAATCTAATTTGCGTTTGTTCTTTTTGTTAGAATTTAGTTGCGTGCATGAATAGCTCCCAATAAACGTGGGTCTAGCTAGCTTCATAAAATTACTCGCAATACTATTATGATAACTACTACGATAGTATGGAAAACAGATGTCTAAACTTTTTAGCATTCCATTGCGATTTTTCCATTACAATTACCATAATATTTCCATATCAAATGGTAATGGACTAGAAAAGAGTAAACATTGGTTAGGTTCGAGATTAGGACGTCTAGTCAATTCCATGGTATTTGCATGGAGTTGTTAATAAAATTTAACCAATGCTCGCTTTGTTACCCTTATCCATAGTTTAACGATCTGTAACCATTGATTTAAAATTTATTTATGCAGTTTTAAACCTAAACTCTTGAGCTTAAAGGTTATATTATATACATACATGTATGTATTACAGTGACCCGCCCCGGTTTTGCACGGGATAAATTATACCTATACAAAAAGCTTCCTCAATTATTACCGCTCTTTCTATTTGTGAAAACCGTATCAAAATCTGCTGCGTGGTTTAGGAGGAGTTAGCGGATATACAGACAGAAGCGGAAAGCGACTTTGTTTTATACTATTTAGTGAATGAATCATTCTCATGGCTTGAAATAACTGATCTGAAAAGAAAATGTCACCTCATCAAGAATATTGCAATCTATCTTGACTGAACTTTCCTGCAACGTTAGAAATTGGAAATAGAATCGAGTGGGAGATCAGTTGAGCTGATATTTAGAGACCTAGAATAACTATGATGATTTTCACCATCAAAGGCTAAGAAGAAAAAAAAACTGGTTTATGGTTTTTGGACCTCAGAATGCCTCTGATAGTTTCATCATCATCTTATCAGCCGACAGACTTCTACTGCTGGACATAGGCCTACTCCAAGCGTTGCCACATTGACCGTTCCCTTGCGTCTCGCAACCAGCGGATACCCGCAACCTTCACCAGGTCATCGTTCCACCTGGTAGGAGGCCTTCCGACGCAACGTCTTCCAGTTCGTGGTAAACTTTCTGCCCCATCGGCTATCCGTTCTGCGAGCAATGTCCCCTGCCCACTGCCACTTAAGTTTGGCAATTCTTCGGGCTATGTCGGTAGCCCTGGTTCTCTTGTGGATCACCACATTTCTGATGATCTCTATGATCTCTATGTTTCTCAGATGATTGATATAAACACACAACGAAATTCTCTACATAAGTCTCAAATTATCTACCGTGACCGACCTACGGAATTTTCCTATCTTCAATAAATAACAATAATAAAGCAATAAATTGTCCATTACATTTACAATTTACATGGAACTTTCCACACAAATATGTAAATTGCCAATTTATGACACGACTATGAAACCTTTTTGGCGACAGTCCTATTCTTTTTACCCGACTGCCGAAGGAGGGTAATGTGTTTATCAGTCTATGTATGTATGTATGTATGTAAGTATGTATGTATGTAAGTATGTATGTATGTATGTTTGTTCCTATATGGCGTTCCAGAGACCAAACGCTTTGGCTGAATTTGATGATTCATACGTCAATCGATGCGTCTTAACCCTGCGAGTGTCATAGGCTACATTAAAATTGGACAATAGAAAAATGGCGGCTTTTGAGTGCCATATTGTGGGGGCCCAATTTTTTTTTTTCTTCCGAACCCATCATGTGGGGTATCATAATAAAGAGGTTTTAGAGGTGATTTCAAAAATATATAACACTTATATGTTTAAATGTATTTAATTCGAAAAAAAAACTAACTAAAAAGTTATAAATAAAAAATGTAATTAAAAAAATCAAAAAACCCGACTGCTTCAAAAGCGAACTAAAAAGTCGTAAACAAGGAAAAAATCATGCTGTGCAGGCGGAGGATACACCAAATTTTAGTCAGCCAGCCCGCGAATATGTATCCTCCGACTGCACAGCATGATTTTTTCCTTGTTTACGACTTTTAAGTTCGCTTTTGAAGCAGTCGGGTTTTTTGATTTTTTTAATTCCTTTTTTTGTAGCAGTCCGTCGATACTTCCGTTCGCCAATACTTGATGACTTTGAACAATGTCTTGTACAGAAATAGCCGACTATTTTAAGTTGTAAAACTTAAGGTTGATTCACGTTGGTCACGACACGATAGCAGCTCCCCCTACCGGCTTCCGGCGCGAATCACGCACTCGTTAAGTCTTCGGTAACTTAACGAACGTGCTGTAAAGTAAACTACACACCTAAGCGTACATATCGAATAGGGAATTCCAATTAGCTACTAACGAAGGTATGATTTGTGACTGGCGTTTGGTTAGAGTTGGGTTCCATTAAGGCCTTTCACGAGTGTCTATTATCTACTAAAAAAGATTGCTTTCGATTTGCATGCGAAGACATGTGTGAAGGGTTGTTGAGGATACGTGATGACTATGATCAAAATGAATCGACTCCAATTATGGCAAAGATTGATCTTGATCTGTTCTTTTTGTCCCTTTCGTTCGTCGTTTTGTTGCAAGTTTCACCCCTAGCCTAACCGCACACGGTTTAAGTGATAATGAGGTAAAAGATAATTGTATATAACGTCCTTTGTTGCAACCGACGTACCTATTCAGTACAAACTCCCCTGTAAAGTTTTACTTTTACCCGACTGCGCGACGCAAATGAGGGGAATGTGTTTATCAGTCTATGTATGTATGATTTCTTTGTATGTATGTATGTTTGTTTGTTTGTACGTATGTATGTTTGTTTATATTTATGTTTGTTCCTAAGTGGCGTTAAAGAGACCAAACGCTTAGACCGATTTTAAAGATTCTTACGTCAATCGATTCGTCTAACCTTTTGAGTGTCACTGACTACATTAAAATTGAAAAAAAGAATCATGGCGGATTTTGGGCGGCATATTGTGGAGCTGCAATTTTTGTTTTTCTTGCCAAACCATCGTGTGGGGTATCAATATGAAGGGTTTTAAGACGTGATTACAATAGTTATTTATGCTACAAGTGCGGAAGGTAGGTGATTTCCGATGAGTGGCATTTTTATTCACGAGCGAGCGAAGCGAGTGAGTGGATACATCGACACGAGTCGGAAATCATCTTACGTACGTGTATCATACAACATTTTACTATGCATTGTGCGAGGAAATAAATAAATTAATAAAATGAAATTAATAAAATGGCGGGCTTATTCAAGCGCGTTCAGCATATCCACAGATTAACTAATAGTTCCTCGGGCATATCTACTGCGCATGTGCGAATAGCTGTCACATCGTAACGCAATAAGGCACGAGCAAAATATACGTTCTGCCAAACATATTTAATGAATATTTAATAGTAGATTATTAACCAAGGGGATAAAGCAGTGTCTTCTGTCGCGGGTGACGATTTAAATCGCGAGCGTAACGAAGGACTCGACGTTTTCTCCCGAGCGTAGCGAGGGTGTTAAAAACTTAAATCACGAGCGAAGCAAGGGATTTAAGACGAGTTCTGAGTGTAGCGAGGGATTTAAGTTCACCCAAGACTAAGACAGCTTTATCACCGAGGAAAATACTCTACTTTTCGTACCATTTGCGAAAAAATTAACACAATAATAATATGAGATAAGCATTTATAAAAAATCCTATTGTATTGAAACCAACATTTACGAATAAAATATGATTTGATTTGAAAGTAAAATAAACTTAACGTTTACGTATTTGAAGTAAACAAAAGCGCGGCAAATTCCTAGACTAATATTTTTTTGTCGGAAATGCAAATGCATCAAGCTTATACGGCCTCGTCGGTTTTCGTAATTTTATTTAATAATCATAACTGCATATTAAATGCGTATTCCTTTTTCAAAAAGATGTATAATGCTTTCTAAACAAACTCAATGGTGTAAACACAGATGTAGTTCAGTATAAATTTCGGTAAGTTTCCAAATTTAAATCACATTCTCCCCCTAGAGGATGAATGAAATTCAGTACAATTTTCTTTCCCTGTTTTTAACAGATTAAAAATTACTATTGTTATGTTCGCTTTTTGTGGCATAGAATGTCACTTTTTTGAGCAAGTGGTACGAAAAATTAATTTATTGATCAAAATCTAAATCTAGAGTAATTAAAAACGCCTAAAATAAAGTATTAGTTTCATTTTACGTTTTATATGAATGATAATCTGTACATAACTAATTTTTAAAACTTTTCTCAAATAATAAAAACTCTATGCGTCGGGCTGACGTTGGAGTTAAAAATTAAAAAAATACAGGAAAGTAAAAAGCACTAGTGAAAAAAAAGTGACACTTTCCGCACAGTTTGGGTGCTTGGAAAACCGCTCTTTTCGAGGACATGCATTGTAAAAATATATATAACACATATGTTCAAAAGTAATTTTTAAAAATGTTAATTAATAACAAAAAAATGTACTTAAATAAAAAAGTAAATTAAAAAAACCCGACTGCTTAAGAAGCGAACTTAAAAGACGTAAACAAGAACAAGAAGAAAATCATGCTGTGCAGTCGGAGAATACAATATTGTTGTGATCCATCAGCTCGCGATTATATATCCTGAGGAGTCCAATATTTTTTAATCTATTTCGGTCGGTCATTTTTTTTGTACATTTTGTACAGCAATTAATCAATAGCAAGCCGCTTTTCTAGAAAACAAAAACACAATGTAACGTTGATTCCTAGTTGACTCGGTTGACTCCTACAGCTGACATACATTAGCAAGTGGAACAGGCGAATAAAAAATATCATTTATCTCCTTATAATCTCTAGATTGACTAAAACATTTTTCTATCAAAACAACAATGCAGAAAACAATTTATCGCGAATACACGAGAGCTATTAACTAAAGACTACCAGCACGATGTGTCAAACACGGATTAACATTGCACACAATGGTGTAAAAAATTGTCATTCAGACGCAAATAAAAAATCACCCCTCTACCCAATGACCCATTATAATGACCAAAATACAAACGATTTTAAACCTTACAACTATTCAAGATAAGATAAATAATCGAGTGGTGAAAGTAGGGATAAGGATGTTTACGATGTAATTGGATGTATCTAACTGGGATTAAAGGAATTACAATTTGTAAGTAAGTAAAAAACGGCCGCGCTGCACTATCGTAGGGGAAAGTAAAGAGCGCTGCAGGTGCAGTGGTGATAGAATTTATAGGATTAACAGCATTGGATCAGCCGGACAAGATGATTTGTGGGATAAATGTTTAATTTTCAGTCAATAATAAAACTAGAACTACTTCCTGAAAATAACGATAAAAGTCTGTAAGTGAAATGAAGTAGAACCGCTTTTCAAAACAAAAATATTGATCATCTTTTATGGAGGCATATATATAATAGTTATATATCGTTTAATAGTCACCCTTCACCGTCACGCTTTTTATATCTGACGAGACCGTTTACTAAGACATTTGTACTCCCAAAACTGAGTTAAATAGTTTGTGACCGAGCACAATTAATTGTTTCAGACTACGAACTATAGAATAAGGCATTAAGTCCGCCTCTGTACGTATGTGTGCATGAAGTATAAAATAAATAAATAATTGAATTTTTTGCATCCATAAGGATTTTGAAAATTCAAGTTCAATAATTGTATCTTAGCTCTTCGATCTTTACCTATAGGTAGTAAATATACTTAACAAAAACAATTATGGACCCTGTCAGGCACGGCGTCATTTTAGACAAGTATCTAGGAGAGAGGAATAAGTAGCGCTTAGTACACTCGCGAGCAATAAACTGGAATCACTTCATCACGCGTTGCTCAAAACGTTTTTTTTTAATGTCTATGCAATAAACTATGGATTGTGAAAGTATTTCTTTAGCATGTTCCTGCTAATGCAAGATAATGCCCGCTGCCACACCACTTCAGTGACTAAACGTAGTACGTGGCAGAAGTGGGGATGCCCACGCTAGACTGGCCAGCAGAAGACTGACTTCATTTGAATCCGATTGCACATAATTATGTGGGGTGGTACGAGCTGAAAAGGCGGGTCTAGCTCGGGCGATGATAGAAGACCTGAAAACTGCTATAGTCGAAGAGTGGCAGTAAAGCCCACAGGATGCTATCAGGAAACTCATTCGCTCAATGAAAAATCGTTTACAAGCAGTCATTAGGGCCAGAAGGGGGTAAGACAAACTGTTGAGGGATAAATAACATAAATTGTAAACATTTTATCTTTTCATATTTGGTACTTCCTATTAATTTTTACGTCCACAACTTTGACCTATTGCAATAATTTCCGAAATGTTGGTAGAAAATTAATATAATTAAATATTTTTGATATCATTTGGAAGCTAACAAATTTACCATTCAAATGATATACGACAATCCATAGTTCATTGCATAGAAATTGTAAAAAATAGTTTTGAGCAACGCGCGATGAAGTGATTCCAGTTTATTGCTCGCGAGTGTATATTTCCGTTTCAGTTATCTATTTCCTATGTATCTGTTTTAATTTTTTCTTTTAAATGTTTTCCATTTACTATCAAGCGAAGTTATGCATATACTGGTATTCCTCAAGCAAGATCGAGGAGAATTTGCCTACAACTTCAGACGGACAAACTTGGCTCATCTTCTTCGCACCAATGCAGCACAGTCGTGATTAGATAGGTCTAATGATAGTTACAATCATTATGATAAGAACAGGTGCACATCATACGATACTAAATTAAGAACTGATACTGAAAACTAAAACCTAAGGTCGCATATTGGTCATATTGACCGATACTAGACTATCAGCGTAGCAACTGAAATTGTAATAATCAAATTCTCGTGCATTTATCGTAATTAAAACCTCGTGTAAAAGATTACAAATGATATCAATTCCATTTATTTTCTAGCACTGGCCAGGCCCAACCAAGGGGTCTGAGAGCATTGAGGTAATAATGTCTGAGAGCACCGGAAAATGTATTCTATGAAAACAAACTACATGTAAAACTTATGACTATAGAAAAGATAATGAAAATCTTGAACACTTACTTGACCACTGTCGAAGTTGTAGGACATACTCGTACAAAATCACTATAATTTGAAAAAGAATTCGAAAACGTTGTGTAAAATTATCACAGATTTTTTAAGCACTTTCTAGATGTCAGATATGAAATTTATTTGTCAAAATAGCAGGAAGGCTTCAGTTGTTTGCCGGAAAATGGGAAAGTCTATTGGCCTAACTGCGTGGTCGTTATGGCGACGCCACAAGCTCCACGTGTGTACGTTCACGGCGTAGGTTGCTTAAAGGTTCAATGCCTCCTGAATAGAAAATTCTTGCATGCGCACTGAACAAATTAGTAGCCGTAAACATAACCAAAACCTCGCCCTGAAAGTAATATTTACCGAACTTTTCATTCAACGAATATTTCAAATTACAGTTCTTCTTTCAGCTCTGAATTTTCGATAATCTAGCTGTGCTGAAATTACCTTGAACTTTGAATGACAGATTACTATCTATCGTGCATTATCATAATAAAACAATTATGGTAAATGATGATGGGTTTAATGGTTTAATTTGTATACTGAGTCACGTAGATTTCTATCTCTGATAGATACCTAACAGGCCCGAAAAACTATGGCGTGTCTTCAGGTTCATTTATATTACAAACATATATCCAATGTATTTGATAAAAAATGTATAGTAGCTAATGTAGAACACGCAAATTATCAGGAAGAACAAATTAACAGACGTAAATTGTACCAATAGAAACTCTACAATCTACATGCATACGTAGATGCAACCGTTCCTATATCTTGATGCATGCAAGTGCATCGCTTATTGCTATTACCTATGCTTACGCAATACTTTTTTATAAAACTATGAACCAATTAACTACACCTACTTATTTCTTCTACATTATCGTACTAACCAGCTCACATTAGAGGATATAGAGTATTCATCCTGCACACGTAATTGAGGTTTTACACGTTTTACAGGGAGCGATTTCGACGGCTTCGAAGAAAAGTATGACAGTGAGGCATCATGGGCTTTAGTAACATCACTCATTATGCCTCATTAAGTTCCCTTAACGACCCCAACAAAATAATCAGACACAGATTGATAATTGCAGCGTAAACAAAAAAAATATAGCTTTATTTACATCGCGTGTCTTGCGACGTCGCAATAAAGAAAATTAGCGTTTGCCATGACCTTCGTGAAATACGTTGTCAGAGTATTGTATTTGTTATGTATAACTGTTTAATATAGTATTAATACAGAATTGCGAACTGACATTAGACCGAGGACGTCGCCGACCGGTACATGATTCTTTGCATAAATTATCTCACTTTGTGATCGAGTAAATCAATTTCTGGGCGGTAAAATGTAAATGAGTAGCCATTTAAATTCAGATAACAGACGGTTTGAATTTCGAATTTATTAGTTAAAAACAACTATCGAGGTTGCAACGGTTGTAAAATGTTTGTGATTGCTCGGAGATGGATAGCTCGTGTATTTTTAAAAGCTATCCTATGGGTAATGCTCGTTCTGGGTGGGTACTGTACCCTCACTTTGGATAACTTATTTCCAAGCTCAAGGACGGTAAAGAAAATAAGCAGAGGCAGAAAGTCAAGGAAAATGCCAATGAGCTTTAGTAGGTTTGTATATGGGTGAATTTCAACAAATGCCATTTTTCTTATCATATCGGTGAACTTTTTCATTTATATATATTTTTTATTTTTTTCATGTTTAATGTAATATTTAGGATACTAAATACTCCCTTATTGGTAACCATCAACGTATCTTTTAAGACTATGGAGAAAATTCAGTTTGAATTCTGGTTTCCACCGATGTGACAATCCGGCACCGATTATCTTTTCTGTACACCGATATGATAAATTTATTCACCGATGTGATATACATATACAGCGATATGATAATCTATCCACCTTTGAACATCAAAAAAGAAATAGTAGGCTTATACATTTTTGAAGGAGTGACTAAGAACTGAATACCTGAACTAAGGGTATTATTTTCTTAAAATATAATATGTGTGTATGTATGTATATAATGTATGGTTGTAGGTATGCTCCATTGTTTTTTTGTTTACTTTAATGAAATGACACTATGTCTACCAATATGATAAAATTACACCGAGGTGATAATATGATCTACCGATGTGATAAAACAATCCACCGATGTGACAAAACTATGCGTCGATCATGAATCAAAACACCGATATGATATTTAAGACACCGATTGATTTTTCTTATCACATCGGTGTAAATTATCACATCGGTGGTAAAAAAGACCACCGATTACAGCGATATGAGAACAGCGACGTGAGAAATTATCGACTTTTTTGAAAATTATGAAAAATGTATAATATTTAGGCTAAATTCAAGTACCTATAATGATGCTAATTTACTTACTATGTCTGTTAGAACCAAACAATCGTAATAAAACTTCACATTACACTAGAAAAATGCAACCACCGATAATATAAAATAATTGCTTGGAAGTAACTGAAATGTCGTACTTACGTAATTGGCGGGAATATGCAGCGATTTGACACACGTCCGTCCTGACTGCGCACTAGCACACACTAACGAGGGAAATAAAATTGGGGTGGGGACACTGTCGGACTCATCGATGCAAAGTTAGGTTTAAATTACTTTTGTGCAGCGATATGACAAAATTTTGCGAGACAAGTACATTTATGCCTCTCAGTAATAAATATTATGAATTACGTAATAAAATATGCTACATATTAATAATAAAACTAATATTCTATGAAATAGAATAAGTTATATTCTTAAGTTACTTATTTTTATAACGATATAAGCGTTTTTGCTTGTAAAAAAAGTAGAGGGACAGCACCGATGTGACAAAAATAGAGGTTTATGTATTTATTTCTACCTTTGTAAATAGACTTAGACAAATAATATTTTATGCCACAACCCAATAAATACCTAATGAATACAAAAAAAAAATAGTACAGAACAATATTCCTTTTTTCAAATACTAATTTCAATGAAGACAAAAAAAAAAGTCGTTTGGGAAATTCACCCATATAGGTTTCGGGGAGAGTGCGATGGAATTACATGATCTAATTCCGCCTAGCCCGTTTCATCATCGGACTACAAGACGTACGGCGATGCGCCATCAATAAATGTTTGCAATACTTTTATTATGCGTACAGCTAAGGAGTGTAGTTCCCTGCCAGAGTCTTTGTTTCTCGCTTATTACAATCTAAGGATCTTCAAGTCAAGATTTAATAGGTTACTTCTGGGCAAGCTTGCTTCACCGTCGACCACATCAACGCTTACCATCAGGTGAGGTGGTGGTCAAGCACGTGAAAATTTTAAATTTAAAAACGAAAATATATTGTAACTAAACCACAGACGTTAAGCTATATTTATCCTTGTGAACCTGCAGCTTGTCCAATGTTAAGGAACTTGGTCTTTTCCTATTCGCTTGTTTAGCCCACTATTCTTCTGAAACGCAAAACAAGGAATTTCCGACTGTCAAGCTATCTTCATAACCTGTACCCTGAAGTTACGGCCTATGCGAAAATATTTAAAATTAGTCATCATAAAGTAAAACCATAAAACAATATTTCTGTTATCTACACATGTATTTCCGTTCCTATCTTTATTAATAATATAAACCAATATATTCTATTTCGTTATCATTATAATCCTAATTTACGTAATCCGTTCTGAAGATAGATGTCTGTTGATTAAGACATGATCCTACACAGCTGAATTGTCAGGTGTGCATTCTTATTACGCAAATATATTGTTAAAAAATCTTTTTTCAAAACTATACGTACAACCGACTTCCAAATAAAAACACCACAAAGTGAAAAAAAACTTCTATTTCGGAATCGGTGTCAAAAACGAAGAAACAAAGAACACCTTATTATGAATATTTTTTTGAAGAAAAAGTTTTTATTTTTCACTTTTTGGTTGTGGTACATAGGTTCCTTGAATAGGTATAACTAGTGAAATGAGATTTTACCAGGGTGAACTACACATCTGCGTAGAACTTCATACTTAAGAGCATAGGTACTGGCGATGTTATGTTATAAAATGGCGCAAACAATAAACAGACACGCGATTGCAGCCATCCCAAGAGATTTGCCGTCGTTTATTAAAAAGTTCTGTTATGTATCTCCGAGGTTATTCCTCAGATCTTCACCAAATTTAAATGGAATCAATTCGGAAACATACTTTTTCAAATAAAAAAAGGATTTTCAAAATCGGTCCACAATTAACAGGAAAACGGGGAACATTCCCAAAAAAAAAGAAAACATTAATACAGCCGAACATAGAACCTCCTCCTTTTTGGAAAGTTGTTCAAAAATAGACCTGGTTGGATACACGTATCTACATATTGACTTACTTCATCATCATCATTCACAGGCTGCAAGTCTGGGTTGTGAGTATCTCAACCGTTCTCCTAGACTCTACATTCATAGCCCGGGGATGCATCTGGAGTATGAGCAGGGGGCAAATCCGCTACCTGCTTGGGGCCTTTACTGGGCACTTTGGAACCAACGACATGCTCATAAAGATGGGTCTTACCGCGACACCTATGTGCAGGTTGTGTGGGGAACCTTCTGTGCACATGCGATGCACTGGCTGGTAAGCGAATGAGTCTCCTAGGGGTTGGATATCCTAAACCAGAAGACTCTAGGCTCATATCGCCCGGTCTCGTTGTAAAACTCATGAAAAGAGTTTTCAACGAGATTGGGGAGGAGTAAGTTATATAGGGGACCACGATAGATCCCAATGGGTCTAAGTGTCCGAGTTGCTTCTCGAAGGCCGAGGCCTGAGAAGATCTCAACCGTTCAATCCAGACATAGGTTGCCAGACGGTGCGGCGGGTTCGCAGTGAGTGCTAGCTAACGCATGCCTGTGTGCCAGGTGGCACACCAGGACACCATGGAGTTTTAGTGGGTTGGAGTCCTACATAACTGCGCTATCTCCCCGTGGTAGCGCAGTATGCATGAGTATTCACCAAAACAAAAAAAAAATGTCGTCCAGACGGTTTTAAGAAGTAGCTTAATTATCAAACTCACCTACTCCTTCCAGAAATGCCGTCTCATCTACTGATCATGATTGATGATACGATGCATAAAGAGGTTTATAAACCACGTGATAACATTACAATGTGTTGCAATCTACATATTGTGCTCTATAGATTAGATTATCGGTTTATGTGTGACATATTTGTGTAATAAGATAAGAAATTCCATACTAATAGACGGACACAATTAATTTAATCAATTCGATTGTAAAAACGTGAATCACGTATAGATGCAGGTGTTAAAGTATTGTTATCCACGTTCATTCATATACCGTATGGATCAGAATGTTGGGCTGTGAAAAAGATGGATGAGAACAGATTACATGTAGCAGAAATGAGAATGTTGAGATGGATGTGCTGAGTGACGAGAATGGATAAAGTGAGAAATGAGTATATTAGAGGCAGTTTGAAAGTGGCGCCAGTAACAGAAAAGTTGAAATCAAACCGTTTGTCCTGGTATGGTCACGTGATGAGGAGGGATGAAACGCCAAGTAATGAATATAAATGTGGATGGATGGAGAGGGAGGGGACGGCCAAAGAAAACCTGGATGGACAGTGTGAGGAGTGTTATGAAAGAAAAGGGAGTCAGTCAGGAACAGACAGGAAGGGATGGAAGAAAACACCGTGTTGCGTCGACCCCAAGTAAGGGACAAGTGCAGGAAGATGATAATGATGTTAATTTATATACGAAACATACCTAATAGGTAACTAACTTTTATCTACATCGGTATTAAACGTAAAATGTTTTAGTATGTAAAATGGAGTAGTTTTACACCAAATTGGATAAGTATCTTTATATAAATACTGACACGCAGTCATATCTAAAGGAATTAAAAAGAAAATAATGATATAATCATGGTGATTGATGAGATAATTTTTTTTTATGCTAATGAAATGTATTCTCTGGAAGTAGGTACTTATCTGATTAAGCAAATGTTTGATACACTATTACTGAGTGTTATATCGCATATACCTATTTTTATCCCGAAAATTACATTAATCTTGTGGCAAAGGCTACGGGAGTGAGGCCATAGGAATAAGCTAACAAGTGCGAGTCGGACTCGCGCACGAAGGGTTCCGTACCCTCATCGCAAAAAACGTCAAAAAATTCACGTTTTTTGTATGGGAGCCCCCCTTAAATATTTATTTTATTCTATTTTCAGTATTTGTCGTTATAGCGGCAACAGAAATACATCATCTGTGAAAATTTCAGCTGTCTAGCTATCACGGTTCATGAGATACAGCCTGGTGACAGACAGACGGACCGCGGAGTGTTAGTAATAGGCTCCCGTTTTTACTCTTTGGGTACGGAACCCTAAAAATTTAAATAATGGTGAATAATGGAGTGCGATAAGACCGCCCATTGTACACTTGTTTTTGTAAATGTTTGTCCTGTATGTTTTAGTGGTGTATAATAAAGTATATAATAAATAAATAAATAAACAAAGATCACAATGAAAATAGTGTGACAAAAACCATCAAAACTTTTACGATTACGAAACCTAGCAGAAAGAAAAACCTATTGTGTTCGGCGGTGATCACAATTTAACTTACTTAAAAAGGTCAAAGTTTGTTTGTTATCTAATAACTTCTGAAAGTCAACAAATGGCTATGGCCTTTCATAGCCATTTGTTGACTTTTTTACCATAGACATTTCGTGTGGCAATTTTAGCAAGTTTAGGCGGCGAATTATTGGATAGCTTTTATTTGGCCAAAAAATATTTGCAACATATTAGGTGCCTTGTGATTTATAGTATTGGTTTCTATATTGTAAGAGTACAGGTAAAACTCTATAGACCGTTACTGCTAACTTTTCGTTTTCCTATTGCGAGCAAATTATTCAAATAATCAGCCAGTACCTAATTACAGGAGGAGCGAACACGAGGAGCTCGTGGCTAAATAAAAACAGCCACACGTGTCGATCTTCAAGGTTAAGCAACGCTTGACGAGGTCGGTCTGTGGATGGATGACCATTTCAACATAGCGAGTATCCTCTGTGCCTCGGAAAGTACGTTAAGCCGTTGGTCCCGGCTGTCATTTGAAGATCTTTGACAGTCGTTACGGTTAGTCAGAAGCCTGAGATCTGACACCAGTCTAGCCAAGGGGTATCGTGTTACCCAGTTACTGGGGTGTGGAGGTCAGATAGGTAGTCGCTCCATGTAAAACACTGGTACTCAGCTGAATCCGGTAAGACTGGAAGCCAACCCCAACATAATTGGGAAAAAGGCTAGGCAGATGATGACCTAATTAGCTCGTCACAGGTTGTTTTAAGTAGGATTTCTTCTAACTTTAAGTATTGACAAATAGGCACTAGATGAAATTCTGTCTTCAGAATAAACACCTAATAACTTATTAGCGAGAAAAAATAAATACATTTTTATAACTACTAACTTTGCCAGTTAAAGGTAAGATGCAGGTGCTGAGTTCCTGACCAAACACACCAGAGAGGGCTCAAGCTCAGTAGTGGATACAATGAATATTGTGCAATATTTTTAAAACTCGACGAATTGAGTATCTTTACGCCAACGCTACGGCAATGCTACGAAGCCGCTACAACGCTGCTACGAGTTTGCTACGAAAAAGCTACGGGTCTGCTAAGCTGACGCCAAAATTGTGATGACAAACATAATTATATTATTTTAAGACTTGTTCATTTATTCTAGAAATTTAATAAATATTTATCGTGGTCGATCAATAATAATTATTATTGAACAACAAAAAAATCATCAAATATCAAATTATAATTTGATATTCGATGGTATGGCATAGTACCTATGTCATACACTCCTCTGTCACATAGATCACAGATCCAATATAAACCTTGCTTCAACAAATCAAAAACAACAAACAAAAACGTCAAATGACGTGGAAACCTCAAGTAGAAGAGGTCTGTAAAAAATTGAGCATATCTGCGTATGTCCTGTTCAATTTGGCTAAGAAGGTTAACATCACCACAACTTTGGTTGCATACCATGGTCTCGTAGCTTCCATTCTGAGATACGGTATAGTTTTCTGGGGAAATTCTTGCTTGCGGAAACAGGTATTCAAAGCCCAAAAACGTTGTTTGAGGTCGATGTTGAATATGAAAATGACTGAAAGTTGTGTTCCAGTGTTTAAGTCCCTAAAGCTGTTAACATTTCCGGCAATGTATATTTTAGAAATGGCAATTTTTGTTAAACGTAACATGCATCTATTTACTACAGTTTCGCAAACTATTAAGAGACCAATCAGAAGCCAGTACAAAAATCTTTTACTAGTTGAGAGTTGCAATACTGCTTTATTTAAAAAAAAATGTTATTAATATGGGACCTACAATATATAACAAAATACCTGACATAATAAAAGATAACACTGTACGCAATTTTAAAAAGGAGTTAACAGCATTATTGATTGAAAAGTGTTACTACTCGATTAACGATTTTCTAAATGACAATTACTAAAATTTATTCTAATTTAAATTTCTAATTTATTATAATCATAATATGTTTTATGCAATTTAACGACATACCAACTTATTTAATTGTATCCGTTTTGAACTGTAATACTTATTTTTGTATTTTGAGACTAGTTTTTTGATTACCTACTCGTTTACTTAATTAATTAATGTTTGCATGCCTAATCTGGTAGATTGTACAGGGATCACAATTGTTTTTTTTTATACCTTATGTCATGTACCTACAATCTGTGCGAATAAAATAAACTTTACTTTTGCTTTACTTTACTTTAAATACAAACCAAACATACGCGTAATCAAACTTGAATATTGGCGCAACGTATCGAGATGTTTTTGGGTAGAATCCATTTCGCATCGTCAATTACCCGGGAACACCTGTGTCCCGGGATGGCCGGGATCGATAGGCGGAGTCGGCCAGGATTGGCGCATCCCTGCGCTGGGCGGGGACCGAGACACACGGATGCTGTGGATGAATTTTGAAAAAAAAACATATAAATGTTAGTGACACTGAAAGTATGGCCTGTTGAAATTATCTGTTTTTTCTCTCTATAGTAAAGTAAGTACTTGCTTGGTTTTAAAGAGGCTATCATCCGATGTCTGAATTAAGAATTTGAGTATTTGTCAAAATGTACTTTAACCTCGAGCAGTGGTGGCCCAGTGGTAACGGCCGCGACTTAGAAGTTGTAGGTCGTGGGTTCGAACTCAGGCAGACGCTTTTCTTTGTAAAACATTTTATCACTGCTGCTCTCAAAACGATTAAGGAAAACATCGTGAGGAAACCGACGTGTCCTAGAACCAAAAATTCGAAGACATGTGACATCCACCAACCCGCACTGAGCCCGCGTGGTAGAGTAGGTTCCATTCCCTCCATAGAAAGGAGGCCTGTGTCCCATAAATATAAATGGGATCATTAAGAGAAAAATATTTATTTGTGAAGAGGCTGATGATGACTTTAACCTGAAAACCGGTCAAAAATTTGCAAGTATGGTTTGATACGTTCTTAAAACTCTTAATACACAATTCAAGATGAAATTAAAGCTATTCCAAGAGTGATGCTCCAGCTATTTATTAATTTCAATTACAGGCTAAATGAGTGTCAAGTGGGTGATGGGCATTCACAAACTATTTGTTAATTAATTAGTTTTTCATAAACAAAATTTAAAAACTGCTCTTTTTTTTTTTTTTTTGGCTAGTTAAGGGTATTTAACTAGCCAAAACTACTAAGGGTGGGTTGGGTATTTATCAAGTGTTTTTTTTTATGATAAGTTCTGTAAGAAGGGGGCGGGCTGAAAGCGGCAGTGTTGACCAGCGTAGTAGCCATGCTGCACACTGTTCAGCATCTGCTAAGCCCGCTGCTTTTGCCATACTGGCAATACTGTGCTTTAAAACTATCTTGTGTTTTGTTTATGCTGTAACATTTCTTAGTAAATGTTTTCTTTCTTTCTTTTCACTTTAATTTCACAGTAAATAAATAGAGTTTGAAATAGTTCTAGTATTTTTATTAAGTATAAAAATGACAAAACATTCTGAGACCATATACCTATTTAAAACGTCATAATTATAATTTTGTAACAAAATTTCACATGTAACAAATTAAAATAAGTATCTTAAGTACCTTCTAATTATTTTAACCTTGGACTGTAATCGCCTAATCGGTCATAAGATTTGATAGTAGGTATCTACCTAACGTTTAGGTATGTAGATACGACAGTTAAGTATATTATTAGAATTAAATGTATTAATGAATGAATGAAGACTGGATGAATAGATGACTAGATGTATGAATGTGAGTGAAGCAAAAGAAGTATGTAAGGATCGTAGCAGCTATTTTGTAGTTTCTGCCTACCCCCATGGGAAAAAGGCGTGAGTTTGTGTATGTATGTAAATGTGTTAATGTAAGAAATTACATTTTCATTTTTTTGTAAGAGGTTTCTTCAAAAGGTGTATGGAAAAGTTTACATACAGGATCACTATTCCTATGGAATCTTATCTTTGTCTGTCTGCTTCTCAAATGTGATTTTCTCTGAAATTTTAGGATGACGTCTACTGAAAATCATTTTTTTACAAACTTATCGCAAATTCAGGACTGATAAAAATTCTTTAGAAAGCTTATTTTATTAAAGGAAAACTTTCAAACTTAAACGTAACATTAATATTTTTTTTTTTATTTAGTTTTAATATTATCAACTTTGAATAATAGATAATATTCCCTAATCCTGAAATATGTGAATTTTCTTGTTTGTATTTTCGTCTAATGTTGTATTGGGCACCGCCCTCTCTATGAGAGGGTTGGTCCATCCCCTTCTATAGAGGATAAAAAGCCGAGGGATGCTGTCCTCCGTACTAGTGTGAATCCGAATGAGATACAGTGTAGTGATAAGTGCGAAATTGCATTACTTTTTATTGAATTTCATTTTTTAACTTATCTAGTATTTTTTTGTGAAAATTCCCCGTCTTTAAACATGTGCTAAAGGATTATTATCACCCAGACAATAAAAAACGTGAGTAATTAATTGATAACATTTTATCTAAAGGAATTATGAAATTGTAAAAATCAGAGATAAGTTTCGATGAAATTCTGCGTGTGAACTACCCTAAACTGCATGTTTCTAGATAAATAAACAACACGCAGAGGTTAACGTTACGTGTAACTAAATGCCCTATTTAGACGTGACCAAATGATGATCCAAAGGTTAAATTGATTTCTATAAAAATGAGAAAAATATCAGAGTATCGTTAGTTTGCTGTTTTGTAATGTATAGTAATTTTAAATTCCTTACAACACCTATTTTTCGGAGTTTCTTTGCGTGATCGAATCAGAAACGTAGAGATCCGCAAGAGAACCAGGGTTACCGACATAGCCCGAAGAATTGCAAAACTTAAGTGGCAGTGGGCAGGACACATTGCTCGATGGAATGTGTCCTGCCCACTGCCTGACGTGTGGATGGAGAACGGACGGCCAATGAGGCAGAAAGGTTTTGGAGTGGCGACCGCGAACCGGAAGACGTTGCGTTGGAAGGCCTTCCACCAGGTGGACCGATGACCTGGTGAAGGTTGCGGGGATCCGCTGGTTGCGGGACGCACGGGGCCTGTCAATGTGGCGACGCTTAGGGGAGACCTATGTCCAGCAGTGGACGTCTTTCGGCTGATATGATGATCTATTTATAAACCTAGTTTGACAAATAAATATTTGAGATTGAGCTTGATAAGTAGAAATCTAGATTTGGCGCATTTCCCAATCCGTCGGGTTGCGCCCAATGCTGCACTCGATATTAAAATCACAAGTACCTAACTCTGTACTGATTTAGATTTAGTTTTTTTTGTTTGAAAGGTGTTTTGTCGAGAGTGTTCTTAGCTATGTTTGAATAAAACCGTTCAAAAGTTATGGGCATTTTACTGTTTGAATGGAGTGTTTTCGCAAGATAAATGAGTCGGGGTTTTTTTAAATTTTGAAATTTTACTTGTTTACAGTCCGTTCAACTGATTTTAATAACTATCCCGTAAATATTAGGATAGCATAAGAAGCATAAACCTGTTAAAAAAACTAAAAGCAAGAAATAAATTTAGGCAAGAAGAAATAAAGAAGTGTAACGGAGACCCAAAAAAAATTTTGGGCAAAATAAATAGTTGGACGGGTAGAAAAAAAGCAAATATAGATGATATAGTTAATAGATATTTTGGAGGTAAAGATACAATGTATAATATTATATGCAGTAACTTTGCAGACACATTCATTGAAGAAATTATTAGTATTAAACATAAATGTAATATTAAATTATTAGACAGAAGTAAATATGTTTCGTCAAGCAATGTAACTTTTCTTTTTAGGCCAGTATCCAGCAACACTGTGTGCAAAGTTATTGATCAGCTGAGCAGTGATAAGGCGCCGGGTATGGATTGTATTAGATTCATTGACTTAAAAATAATCAAGAATAAAATCTCACCGGTCTTGTCACACTTTGTCAACCTGTGTTTATCGAAAGGGGAATATCCAAGCCAACTTAAAAAAGCTTTAATTAGGCCTATATATAAACAGGGAGCGCACTCAGATTACGCTAACTATAGACCCATCGCTATCTTATCTGTAATTAATAAAATAGTGGAGAAAATAGTAGTCGGGCAGGTTGGCGATTTCTTAGAGCAGAATCGTATACTAGCAGATGCACAACACGGTTTTAGGCGCGGTCGTAGCACAATATCAGCTCTCTCACAGTTTTCTGAAGATATGAATCGTAGTCTAGACCAGGGTCATCAGGTGTTGGCGCTGTTCATTGATTATAAAAAGGCGTTTGAC
Source organism: Orthosia gothica (assembly GCA_949775005.1). NCBI lineage: Eukaryota > Metazoa > Arthropoda > Insecta > Lepidoptera > Noctuidae > Orthosia > Orthosia gothica. Next base: position 13,955,986 of record OX459044.1, read on the forward strand.
ACTTTGGACCACGAGGTGTTGTTGCAGGCCATGGATGAGTGTGGGATCAGAGGGCCCGCGAACAGGTGGTTCCGGAATTACTTGACTGCCAGAACCTTACAGACCTGCATTTCTGGCGTGGCTGGTAAAGAAGCTTCGGTAAACCTTGGCGTTCCGACTGGTTCCGTATATGGACCGGTTGGCTATATCATGCATGTCAAAAGCGTCAGTAATGTAGTTGGGAAGTGTCGGGTTTATATGTATGCAGATGACATGTGCCTTATGTACTCCTCTAAGTCTATACAGGAGGTCAGGGCTGTGTTGCAAGCAGACTTCGACAATATTACCCGGTGGGCACACGATAACGGTATCATACTAAACCTAAGCAAGACAAAAGTGATGCATGTGTACTCGCCGCACAACCTTGTGTCAAAAAAAGTCGATAGTAGGGAAATAGGGATCGTGGACCACACATACGAATGCATGCACGTCGGAAATGTCGACTGTGTCTGTCAGCAGCTGGAGTATGTCAGTAAGTTTAAATATCTAGGTCTGTGGGTAGACCGACACATGAACTGGAAAACACAGGTTGACACAGTGTGTACAAAGCTTAGGTCAGTGTTAAGTAAATTCATCCTGAAGGCACCTTTGACTAGGAAAACGCTGCGTGTGATTTATTTCGCTCTCGCCGAGTCTCTGCTGAGCTATGGGTTAAATACTTATGGCCGTACATTCAAAACCTACCTGAACAGTATAAAATCACTCCAAATTCGATATATGAAATACCTGGTTAACCCGAAACTGAAGCTTGAGTGTAAAGAAAATTATGATAGACTTTTTGTTGTATGTGAGGTGCTTCCCGTACATGAGAAGGTCAAGTACTTGATGGTTCTGGAGCAGTTCTTTAACGACCAATTTAAAGTACAATTGCAAAATGCTTACAATACTAGGAGCGTTAGAGAACGTAAATTCATTCGAGCACCAGTTAAAAATTACTATGGCAAAAGAACCAATAAGTATTTGACCCCTACAATTTTTAATAATATCAACTGGCTGAGAAAAGATACTAGTGGCATTAGTGAGCGAACACTAAAAATTAAATTAAAAACTGAACTGCTTAATGACGTTGCCGCTGCGTGCGGCAGTAGTTGATAATATCGAGTTGTTAATTGTTGTTGCGTGTTGCAGCGGTGTCGTTGAGCATCTTTTTGCATTGTATTCTAAAACAGCATGCGCGGCGCGAGTCGTCGCCGGTGTGTGTGCCGACGGCGGCGCGCGCAGCTGCTGAATTGCTAATTCTTACCGTGACCGTCTATTAATAGTTGTATCTACCTACTTAATGTTTATAATTTATACCAAATGTTCTTAAGACGAGCGCTAATCCTGCCGACAAACTGTCACGCAGTTTGGCAGGTTTATGATGTATGTACAAATGTTTGGTCCAAAATAAAAGATTTATTTATTATTACTATTATTATAACTCTTTAATACAGCTGCCATTTGTCATATCACTAACGCAATAGAAGTCAAAATCGGTTGAACTGGCTGTAAAATGGGATTATTTAATGTCTAATGTTATCTCAAATTGAGTAAAGTTGGTGAAAAGGTATTTCTGAGAATAACATACGAGGCTGTTAAAAAAGAAACTACATCTGCTATTTACCTCTCAGTTATTCTTTTCACTAGGGCACAGGGTGTGAATGCGGCGCTGTTTCGTAAATTGTGCTCCACTTTCTATACTGCCCTCAGTGCCGCAAAACTGATTTCTAAATCTCGCGGTCTAAACTGATCTCTGACCTCCTAACAGCGTCGTCGCCGTGGCAGTGTCGAACTTTTGGGTCAGCAAAATTATACACTATCATGCCAGCGACACGGGGAAGATTTCTTTCGACCAGACTCAGAGTCTTCTCCCAAGCTCTTCGGACACATAATTTTATTATCACTAGATGCAACTACCGTTCTTGGCATATAATGCATAATCTGCCATGCCTTTTCTATCTTAATATCCGACTTCAAAAAAGGAGTAGGTTCTCAATTCGTCGCTATCTTTTTTTTATTTATTTTCCCCGATTACTCAAACACGCCAGGACCGATTTGAAAATTTTTCTAGTCAAACTTTTAAGTCGGTAGAGCTGTTTCACCCAAACTAATAACACGATCTATTTAACCACCCAGTTATTGGTCAATTGAATTCCCTTTGACTCCTACTGCTCTAAAAATATTTCAGACTAGAGTCTGGCAAACGAAAGTAGAGACTGAAAAAGCGCGGCAAATTTAAAAAAATCTCGGCATAGCAACCCCAAAACTAGTATGAAATACTTGGAATAACCTAATTTAGAATTAGAAATTAATAATAAATAATTCCAAAGTATCAAATTAGGTTAATCCAAGTATTTCATACTAGTTTTGGGGTTGCTATGCCGAGATTTTTTAAATTTGCCGCGCGTTTTCAGTCTCTACTTTCGTTTGCCAGACTCTAGCGGACGCCACGCGGTTTCTCCCGCGTAGTTCCCGTTCCCGTGGGAATAAAGGGATAAAAAAAAAAAATTGGTTTAAAATACTACCGACTTCCAAAAGTGGTTTATTTATTTATTTTATAAAAACAAGTTGTCCTTAGGATTACATATAGCACACCATAAGACCCCTGGGGACTGACTTAGCATGCCATGGTCTGGAATTTGATCAACGCACTATTAGTAAATTAGAATAGATTACCCGAATAACATGAAACTTGAACATAACTGGTGAAATGAGAGATCTGCGTACCCCTTTAGAGCGTACTGGCGTGATGTTATTTTATGAAATGGTATAAACAATAAACAGACATGCCATTGCAGCAATCCCGAATGATTTGCCGTTATTTATTGAAGAGTTCTGTTGTATATCTCCGAAGTTCTTCATCAGATCTTCAACAAATTATAATAGGACCAATTTTGAAACATACATTTGACGGATATATCGGTGAACAAACATAATCATAAGTCAGTAAAAAAGTAGCCAATGTCAGACCTGTAGTTTTTAAGTTTATTCGTTACATACAAAAATACAAACCTCCAAATCTTTCTCTTTTTAGGGTTCCGCAGCCAAATGGCAAAAAACGGAACCCTTATAGATTCGTCATGTCTGTCTGTCTGTCTGTCCGTCCGTATGTCACAGCCACTTTTTTCCGAAACTATAAGAACTATGCTGTTGAAACTTGGTGAGTAGATGTATTCTGTGAACCGCATTAAGATTTTCACTCAAAAATAGAAAAAAACAATAAATTTTGGAGGTCCTCATACTTGAAACTGAAACTATTTTTTTTTTCCATCAAACCCATACGTGTGGGGTATCTATGGATAGGTCTTCAAAAAGTTTTTTTCTAAACTGAATAGTTTGCGCGAGAGACACTTCCAAAGTGGTAAAATGTGTCCCCCCCCCCTGTAACTTCTAAAATAAGAGAATGATAAAACTAAAAAAAATATATGATGTACATTACCATGTAAACTACCACCGAAAATTGGTTTGAACGAGATCTAGTAAGTAGTTTTTTATTAATACGTCATAAATCGTAAACCGCAATTTACCAAGTAGGAACCCTTCGTGCGCGAGTCCGACTCGCTCTTGGCCGGTTTTTAAAAATATTAGTATAGACTAAAATCTAAATAATCTTTATTATATTAGTATAGACTAAAAACAAAATTTTTGTCACATCTTCTACCATATACGGTGTTTCAAAAACACGCAAACATCAAATAACCCTTCGAGACATCACGTATGTTTTGATTCTCGATCAAATCGAATTGACTGCCCGCAAGGGTAGAGTGCTCGAGATAAATATTACAACACGCGTTCACACCTAGCACTAAGCGGGGTCTTTAGGGGATAATAAATCCGTATTTATTCTTTTTATATCGCCCCAACCCTTCTGGTAATCGAATCATACCCGTTAACCGTATCGAATCGATTCCATTGATGGCTTCCTCGGGCCGCTCTATTTGTTACTGTAGTTTTGGGTTTTGTAATAGAAGTATCTTTTAATTATTGATGAATATAATAAAACAGGTAATAAGATCCTGATGGTCATTTCCGAATTTTAGAAAACAGAGTCTGTTTTTCTATTATGACTGACGTTATAATGAGACTAGGTCACGCGTGCCGGGAATCCTGACTTTGATTAGTTATATCAAGAATCCTTTTTTCTCAGTATATTAAGGAACCCATATGGTACGACTAATTCTTTCTGACTGTCTTTTGCTTTCAAAGTCAAAGTCAAAGTCAAATATATTTATTCAATTAGGCCAATAAACGGCACTTTTGAACGTCACATAAATTAAAATTAAAAATTAAAAGTAATAAAAAATAAATTTAAAAGTAATAAAATAAAAAAATAAGATAAAAAAAATAAAAAATGATTCTACCGTGCATTCGGAAAGTAGATTGTTATGGAGAAGAACGCACAAGAAACTCCATACTTACTCTTTAAAAAAAAAAAAAAAATGGTGTTTTACAATATTAACATACGTACGTACATACATTAATATATGTGAGGACGATGCACCCAGAATAGCTCTACACACAGGTATAAAGTATTAAAAAGCATTAACAGGAAAATTAATTAATTTGATAAGTAGGAACATAGTTCTCACATACTTACAAATATTACAAACATAGGTAAAATACCTAATTCAACAACAACGGAACAATAGTGTGTGTCAATTTCAAAAAAAAAAAAAAAAGAAACAAAACAATGAATACAATAACTATGAATGGGAATATAAATTAACAAATTTGATTTTGTTTACACCAAAGATTGCCCTATGGAGCAGGACCAGCATGTTTCCAAGCATTCTTATCTTGAATATAATCATCTAATTTGTAATATGCTTGTTTACAAAGGGTGCTTTTAACTAAAGTTTTAAATTTACTTTCATTTAGTTTTAATATATCACAAGGTATTTTGTTATAGAATTTAACACATTACCCCATGAAAGATGATTGTACTTTAGCTAGTCTGTAAGAAGGCTGATCTAACTTATCTTTATTTCTGGTATTACAATTGTGTCTATCACTGACTTTACTAAAGAGATGTATATTTTTCCTTACATACATAATATTTTCATAAATAAATTGGCAAGAAACTGTCATAATATTAATATTTTTAAACAGTTCCCTAAGAGATTCACGGTGACATAACTTATATATGGCTCTGACAGCTCTCTTTTGCAATATAAATATGGATTCAATGTCAGCCGCTCGACCCCACAGTAAAATACCGTATGACATTATGCTGTGAAAGTAACTAAAATAGACCAAACGCGCGGTTTCTACATCCGTTAACTGTCTTATCTTTCTAACAGCATAAGCGGCTGAGCTCAGCCGTCCTGCCAGAGATGTTATATGAGGACCCCATTGCAATTTGTCGTCTAGAGTGATTCCCAGGAAAACTGTTTGATTTACAAAGTCCAGCTTTTCGCCATTCAATATGATATCGCATTCGGTACTTCTAACATTCGGCAATGTGAATCTAATACATTTGGTTTTTTATGCCCCAATTTATTTATTTATTATATACTTTATTGTATACCACAAAAAACATACAGTTGTCCTGTATGTTTCGTACGTTCACAATAACAAGTGTACAATGGGCTTATCGCACTAGGCAATCTCTTACAGACAACCTTTGGATGGACTGAGCAACAGGAGAAGAATTTAGGGCTGTCAGTGTACAAATTAACATAAATAATACACTACTTAGACATAATAACATAAAATACAAACATACAATATACAAAATATACTAATATATATCAAATATAACAGAGAAACGAGAAGAATGAAAAATTATAGTGAAAGATAATGCTCCTTCACCATTTTCTTAAACGTTGGCAGTGTTTGAGCACGTCTTATTTCAATAGGAAAAGCATTCCACAACCGAGCTGCTTGAATCGTGAAAGATCTGTCAAAGAAGGAAGTGGAATGCATACGAATACTTAATTTTAGATTTTCCGATGATCTCAAGGACCTAGAATGGGTGTCACAGAGGAACTGAAAGCGTTCTTTGAGATAAAAAGGAGTAAAAGGATTAAATAGCACATTATAAAGCATAGAAAGTATGTGGGCATTCCGGCGAAGGCGAATAGGAAGCCATTTGAGCTTAGTACGAAATTCAGAAACGTGATCATATTTACGCAAGCCAAATATGAACCTGATACAGAGATTTTGAAGTCGCTCTAGCTTATCCAATTGGTCTTGGTTGAGATCAAGATAGCTGGCATCAGCATAGTCTAAGATAGGGAGAAGAAGAGATTGTGCTATCGCAATTTTAGTTGTTCTGGGAATAAAATTACGAAGCCGTCTCAGGGAGCCCGCAGACGCAAACAGTTTTCGACTGACTTCCTGCAGTTGTTTGGTCCAGGATAGAGTGCTGTCGATATAAATCCCCAAGTTCTTTACAATATGATCCCCAATGTTGGTTCATATCCTATAACGCTAAGACCTTAATCTAGATCAAACAGTAAAATGAAAATTCGAAAAGACTCACCCATTACGTTTTTTATTCAGTAACTTATATTTCAACAAACAGTTCGTGATATAGAAAAATTAACTCTAGTTTTCCACCATATTCAGAGTGGCCATGAAGAGTTGGCTGGAAGCGAGCGGTATGGATGACGGCTCGCTGTCGTGCATGCTAGCGGAGCCGCGTGAGGCGCTGCTCCCCATCACTGGCAGGGAGAACCTGGCTCCAAGAAAGAGGTAATTTATGTGAACATGACTCATGTAGAGTGACCACGTAGAGTGGGCTGGAAGCGAGCGGCATCGATGACGGGTCACTGTCGCGCAAGTTGGTGGAACAGCGGGAGGCGTTGTTGCCCATCAATAGCAGGCAGAACTTTGCTCCAAGGAAGATGTAAGAGCTGTCTCCTTTCTTGATAAACACCACCATCATTGAAGAACGTGGCAAAGGCGTAATGTTTTGTTTGGCATAACTCTTGATGTGATACCCGGTGGCTATTGAGCTAAGCTAAGTTAGTTTAGCTTAGCTCGCATCGCTCAGATATTTTTTTTAATTCTTGCATGGTTTACACAGTTTGCTGTCTGCAAACAATAAAAATACTCAGTTAAATAAAAGCTCTCTTCCTCTCCCTTACTTTTGCAGTGCCCAACAGGGTCCACAATGATCTAATTTTACCCGACTGCCGAAGGAGGGTAATGTGTTTATCAGTCTATGTATGTATTTATGTATGTAAGTATGTATGTTTGTTTGTTGTAATAAATAAAAAATTCAAAAAATCAAAAAACCCGACTGCTTCAAAAGCAAACTAAAAAGTCGTAAACGAGGAAAAAATCATGCTGTGCAGGCGGAGGATACACCAGATTTTGGTCAGCCAGCCCGCGAATATGTATCCTCCGACTGCACAGCATGATTTTTTCCTTGTTTACGACTTTTTAGTTTGCTTTTGAAGCAGTCGGGTTTTTTGTTTGTTTTTTTTTTTTTTTGTAACCTTTCATCTAAGTTCACATGTGGAAGCAATAAATATATTAAGTATTGAGTATTCAACAAGCTGCTTTTAAAACGGCGAAGGAAAACATCGTGAGGAAACCGGCATGACCTAGAACTAAAAATTTGAAATAATGTGACATGCACCAACCCGAACTGGGCCCGCGTGGTGGTTTAAGGCCCAATACTGCTCTCACAGAGAGGATGCCTGTGTCGCAGCAGTGGTAACATTATAAGGCTGATGATGATGATGCAACAAGCCTGTCAAATTCCTCAGCCATAGGTAATAATTATAATACTACAGCATCAGCTACGCGAGCCAAGTTAAACTTGCTTAAGCTTACTTAGCTAAGCTAAGATAGTTTAACTTAGCTTATGATCTGATACCGGCTTTGTATTACTGGCACAGATAAATAGGTACTATAAATGGTTACAGTAGAAGATAAGCCTTGAACTCAATTTATAACAACGATACTGTGCTTGCAATTTGCATCAATACAGACCTGTATCATGGCATGAATAGAATGTTTTTTTTTTTTTTTTTTTTATTTGTGTTGGGTTTGCTCTTGACTCTAGTCTAGGTCAGAGGTGACAGAGACAGAGTCTACGATGGAGTGAGCTTACCCAGAAGAAGCCTGTTCACTCTAACTTTGAAGAGATTCGGGTTGAATGCGTTCGGAAACACAGACGAAGGTAGTTCTTGAATGAGTGTTCCTTCATATAACTGGTAACTAACTATCCCCGTGGTCTCGTTCGTGTGGCCTTGAAGATGAAGAGCCTGTGGCACTCATTGATAATGTTGACGACACGGTTGGCGTAGTGGTTGAGTGATTGGCTGCTGCGCTGCGTGTCGCGGGTTTGATTCCCGCACGGAACAAATATGTGTATGGCCTACAGATAGTTGTTCCGGATCCGGGTGTTTTGTGTATGTGAGTTTAAATTTTTGTAAACGCATTCACGATACAGGAAGAAATTCATAGTGTGGGACAACGATTTTATAAAAAAAAAATATACAGCTTTGAATCAGTGAAATAATTTGTATACTGAAATTTCCTTCTATATATAATCAAACGAACAAAAAGGCCTTTATAACACTAGATTCGATAATAATGACTCTCTGACATTAACTAAAAATAAGTATTAGAAGGTTAATAGTTTATTTTTATAATTTACTTGCCTGTCTTCAATGCTTTTGGTATCAGTCGTTATTACCATTGCGAACGACTAACGAATGCGTGCAGCGCGCTACCGAAAGAACTCAAAGTACTCGTAGCATGGATAATGCATCCATCCATCAAATCGCTCAAGCCTTATTTATTCATAGTTTATCTATTTATAAATTGTAGGCATTCTAGATTAGGCTTGCCTAATAATTCAGCTACCTACATAAAGTCAGACAAAAGGACTAGTCCCCTGAAATTATGAGTCGAAGGTTGTTTTTGAATGTATAGTCAAATTTGGTGTCAGTAAACTAAACTCATATTTTATTTCTTTAAAAGATCTCTTGCTGCTCAATATGCGACACTATGAAATAATTTCTATACCTAACTTATATGGTGTACAAAATAAACACATACATACATAACACACGTACATACATACGTACATTTTATCATATTCTATTTATCTTGTTGTAGGGACAGAACACTGGAACCATGTGCGATGTCCGAAGAGGCTTACCTCTCGAGCGGCGCTGGCTCCCCTTGCGCTGGTCTCTCGCGCGAAGAACGACGAAGGCGACGCCGTGCTACCCTCAAGTACAGAACAGCCCACGCTACCCGCGAGAGAATCCGCGTCGAAGCTTTCAATGCAGCCTTCGGATCCCTCCGAAGACTACTACCAACGTTACCCCCGGATAAAAAGCTGTCCAAAATAGAAATTCTTCGCCTGGCTATCTGCTATATAGCTTATCTCAATCACGTGTTGGATGCGTAAGTCGGACAGCTGATAGGAATAATTACCTAATGTTTTAGTCGTATGATTATTTTATCGGTGAATAATAATGGCAGCCCGTATTGACACACTGCGGGAATTGGTCTCTTTCATACGTGGGACGAGTGTTGGTCATCATGTTTTGTGTTGACGAGTTCTGACGGTTATAAGTCAAGGTATCTATTATTAATTATGATAGTTATTTTCTTTAACCGTCAGTGATAGTTTACAAGGATCCATTTAAAAAGCTCACAGTTGTTTTACATCACAAAATACTTACTAAATGTTAAATGTTTCCTACCATCACACAAACGGTTATTTTTTTGCAGGAATATGGAATATCTTTTCAAATGAAATTACTGTCATGAAAAATATTTTTCTTTGGTAGAAATATGATGGTCGTAGTATACTTATATGTTGCAGTGATTTCGATAGGAGATCGTTAAAGTTTATAGCTAGTCATTGTCTTCCTATTATTTAGGTTTTGTTTGTAAATATAGAAAATAAAAAACGATAATTAATAATTAGTTTAACTTATTTATTTACAACTTAACTTTCTAGTCTTAAGTTTAAGTAGATAACATAATCCTATGTAATTTAAATAACTGTAATACACGATCAATGAGTTAATTCAGAGGTATTTAATTTTTATTGCTACTTCCTTAATATTATTATTTTACAACGTTATTTTAAGATCTAGTACTTTATATAAAACCAAATCATTTTTTCTTTAAACTGTCTAAATAGCTCAAGAGTACTGGGAAGAATATCATTCCATGTAAGAAACTTAGGACAACCAACGATAAGAACATCCTAAAGAAAAATACTTCGATAATTTCAGTGTATGAAAAGGCTAGAACAACGACAGGAATATTAGTGAACGTAATACCAGTAATGATCGTCGCTCCGACTTTTTGAATGGCATCTTCTACTTTATTACTTCCCTCGCCAGTAGCATAAGCGTAAGCAATGTGACTGCAGAATTCCACAGATATACCGATAGAAACAATTAAATTAACACAAGAGACAGCGTTAAGAGGAATATTCCAAATGTACATGACCCCCATCATGTTTACAACTACCAATATTACATTAACCATCACGGCAAACGTGGTCAAAATATTAAACCCAGAAGCTATTAGATTGAAAAACATGGCACCGATAAGGCAGTACCCGAGTGACACAAATGTATCTGCCCACATAGTCAAATATTGCTCATAATATACAAAGAACAATGAGTAAGGGAAAACTTCCACATTCACACCTGTGTGTCTTTGAATTGCCTCGGTTATGTCCGCACTGATCCTATAACCATAATCAACAGCGTTTATATAGTCTTTCGAGGTACTTAACGGTGTAAGATAAGCCATGAAATTAGTATCATGGACGGTTGCACGACCATCTGCGTCGAGGACATAATTAACAGCACTTGAATAACTGGCTAATCCAGCTTTGTTGCAAACTTCAGTGGGTGGATCCTGCAAGAAGAATGGTATATACCTCTCGAAGGCTTCCCTGTGGGGTCTTAATAAGCCATTAGCGTAGTCTGACCTGGCGATTTCGCAAAAAGAGCAATTAGATGAAGTACTTGCACTTTCACAAAACCCACCATCGTTGATGTCGTATTTACAACACCCACCATACAAACTAGTCCAATCTATAAAATCATCCAGCCAAGAGTTTGAACTCTTGGAAATAGAAGTAATATCGCTATACCGTGAAGCCAAGAATATTTGTGTGGTAAGAGAGTCGGTGTGACATAACTGTCCACCACAAATTACATTTTGATGTTCGGGATTAGTAAAATCTAAACCACCTTTAAGAATAAAATAAATCGGAGGTCCCATACGAATGTAATTATTGACAGCTTGTAAATATTGATAAACGTAAGAATCTTTAGGCAATGCTAGTTCTTGATCTAATCCTATTTCTAACTGAGGAATCATCATGACACTTGCAGAAACCATGCCCATAAATAGAATAGCCACAACAATTTTGACGCGCCAATCAAGAAGAAACTTAGAATAAGGTTCCATCAATCTTTGAGTAACACCCTTATAAGGAGTTTCTGATTGTAGTGGATTTTCGTCATCCAATATTTTTTTCTGAATGCAACAGAACAAGTCAAATCTGTTTTTAGAGGCTCGTTTGTAATCAATTGATAACAGTGCAACAACTGTAGTTACTTGAAAAACGAACAGAAAACCTAAAGCAACTGATGCAAATATAGCAAAAGTTACAACGGCAGGGAAGTTAGCAATACTACCAATAGCGAAACATGTTATTTGCGTCACCGACGACACAAACATGGAAGGACCGACTCTGCCCATCATTTTTTCAAAGACAAACCTTCTCTTCTTTTCAAAACTAAAATCTTCTCTATAATCATCAAATGATTTTAAATTACTTTGAATATCATGCAGCGTGTTGACCATAAGGAAAACGTTATCGATCCCGACAGACAGAACAAAGAATGGAATGACGTTAATAGCGAGAAGTGTTAAAGTAACATTGGCATACCCGAGTGCACCCATCGCACAGAAAATAGCTACGAGAACAACCAAAATACTGCCAATAGCAACCATTATCTTGCTATCAATAAACCAAGTTTTTAATGATCGTATGTTTCCCAAAGCTATAGTAACATAAATAAACATAAGAATGTAACTTATAGCAATAGGCACAGCTTCCGCTTCAGAAACTCTTTGGATCTCGTCTTCAATGGACCTTTCTGTACCAAAATTGACGGTGACATAATCAGGTTTCTCCACAGACTCTCGGTAAGCATGCAAAAGATCTATAAACTTTTGTTCCCATTCCAACACAGGTTCTAGTTCTTCTTGCAAAAGAAAGTTTGAAATAGGGAAATTAATCAGAAGTGTGTTGGCACTCAAAATATTTCCTCGTTCGAATCCTCCAAACACTAGGTCAGGCTCAGCACCACCACCCCACGACGACAGACAACCGAAACCATAATGATTGTTAATACAGTTCTGAAGATTACCAAGATATGTAGCAGGATTTATATTGTCCCTATCATTACCCAGAAAAGAGGCAGCACTCATGGACACGCACTGGCCAACGTCTTTCTCTCCACCACGGAGCCGAAGTGGAGCATAGCAGACGTCTTTTAGCGTAACACCCCCTTCTTCACCTATTGCAATAATAGCATCTTCAAGTTTAACTAATTCTTCCAATGCCTCTAGTCTAAATGCCGGACCGTAAGTAACTCCTTCTTCGGTTGTAAAAGAATCTAAGTCGAATGTTAAGAAAACCTGCGCAGTACGATAAAACGGACCAAACCTCTCATTGAAAAAATTCAACTCCTGACGACTTCGAGAAGTAGGTGAAGACCAAAGTTCTAATGGATTCGCGGTCAGATTTAGGTTTACTAAACCGAAAAACATAGCAAAAGTAACCCAAGATGTTAACATAATAATTAAGACAGGGTGGCTTCCGGATATACCTCCGAGTTTAGCAAATAATATTTGAAATACCTTTGTCAGCATATTTGCACCTGATCCACTCTCTTTTGTTCCAGAATTATCGTTTGCCTTTCTACGTTCCAGATATGCTAGAAGTATAAATAAGAGAACACTGAATGCAAAAAAACCTAGTCCAACAGAAAATCCTATACAATTGAGTGATATAACAGTGCAAACATCTGGAACTTCAGGTTCAGTCGCGGGGCAGGTTTGTATACAGTCTACACAGCTGCACGGCAGGTCTTCGCCGAAGGTTTCACTACAAGGTAGAGCCTCCTTGCTCATAGAATCTTCTGTTGTAGGCCACATATGAAAATTTACTTGAACCGGTGCCAAAGGATTGTTTGAAGTGTCTCCAGTGAATCCAAACCAAGCTTGTGCATCACAAATTACTGCATTACCACACATCATATTTATAGCTGGCAAGCCAGTTTGGGGCACGATGACGCCAGCGCAGGATGCGTGAGCTTCCAACATAAAATCTTGATGAAGTCTGTAGTCTATAACATCCACGTGTAAAATACCGTCTGTGGTGGTGCTTTGCACTTCCAAGAATCGGTCCTGGTCGGTAGCGCAGTTCATTTCACAGATCTGCCTCGCGAAGTTTCTGTAGCATGTTGGACACCGGCCGAGGATACCCTCAGCGAGAACTAAACTCTCGGCCGTCCTGACAATTTGGTTTGCATCGCAACAAGATAGAATCTCGCCATCTGGTAATCTATTGCCTTCTTCGTCGAGGACGAGAGTTGGGCATATCCTGCTGAAGATATCTATGATCTCTCTCGCCCGTTCGTCGGATAGTCCTTCGATTAATGGTGGTGCTTCCATGTCTACAGGACATGGTTTAACCAATCCACTCGGCGTTTCGTAGCATTCACCACGTACGACACATCTCGCGTTAACACTGCACCACAGAGTCAGAAAACATAAAAATGCAATAAGAATCTTCATTTTGGCAGATCCACTTATTTAATAATCACTTAATTTTAGAAAACCATTGCTGTGATAGTCGGACGGTCATCGCCAGCTACACCGGCGATATAAATGAAAAAATGCGGCCGCTTGAATTAATCTAACTACTAAGTAATCGATAACTTATCAAAAATTAACGCAGGTGTGCGAGATAGTAGTTTCATTGATTACAACAATGTAGAAGTTTTCGGCGCTTTATCTTAAAGATGGCAATAAAATTAAACGAGTAGGTACACAGGTGCGGACGGCTTAGCCCTCAGTCCCCCAATGTCTCGGGGGACGTTGGCCCGCGCCTCACACCGCAGCTGCTTCCCAACACGTTTCCCGATGTCCCCATGCATTCGTAATGAGCCAATAATATGCGGAAACAGACGACCTGATATCATCATGCATTTTTAAAACCTCTCGTCACAAATGATTCATGCTTTCACTGGTTGTAGTCACAATTTCGTGTAACTGCCGCCTTTTTATGGCTAGTGTAGATTCGTTACTTCTTCAAGTTACAATCAACTATACAATCGACTTCCTAGGTTCGGTAGGAATACACACTTAACTATGTTCGAATTTCTGATGTTATCTAGTAAGCGTGCTAGTTTCAACCAGCACCTTGCCGATTTGAGAGCAGTGGTGATTAAATAAATAACACAAAGTGAAGTCCCTGCTTGTGTTGCCCACGAACTCGTAAATTATAGCCCCTGGGCCGCTGCTTGCTCTAAAGGATCTGAAATAACCTAAAAACAGTTAACCAATCATAATTGAATCATAAAAAATAAAGTGGATTCCCTGTGGGCTGTGATCCGTGTGTCATACTCGTCCTTCGACACATTGTAATCAAAAAATCTAATCAGATGTTAGTCACAATGTAATAGAATCGTAAGTGAATTTCTCGCCGAGGTGATCACGTGGGTAATGGCCATTATATTGTGTTAACTGTATAAGGGTGAACCGTAGATAACTTACAAAGAGTCCAGAGAGCAAATTGAAAGGAGTGTGTTAAAAAGAAAAGCTGCAATTCAATTTGGCTAGATCTGGCTCTAGGCACAGATAATATAATAATAGCATACTCTCGGGTTGTAGAGGTAGTTAGATATTTCTATAAATAGCTCGACTGATTATTTTTGGATTTCAATTGCACTCGTACAAACTCGGTTTGGGTTGCTAATAGGCCATAAGATCTATTTTTGATTAACAAAAAAAATATTGGCCTTCAATCTCATAAGAACAGGAAAAGTTGAAAGAGGAGAGAGAAGCCTTTGCACTGCAGTGCACTTATGGCATTGAATTAAATTATATTATACCTACTTAACTAGCTGACCCCCGCGGCTTCGCTCACGTCAAAATTATACCCTAAGTGCCCCTACGTTACTCGGGAATAATGTAGCTACCCGTAGGTGAAAGAATTTTTAAAATCAGTCCAGTAATTTCGGAGCCTATTCGGTACAAGCAAACAAACAAAAAAAAACAATCTTTCCTCTTTATAATATTGGTATATATTAGGGTAATCTACA
The DNA here is from genome assembly GCA_949775005.1 of Orthosia gothica. Classification (NCBI taxonomy): domain Eukaryota; kingdom Metazoa; phylum Arthropoda; class Insecta; order Lepidoptera; family Noctuidae; genus Orthosia; species Orthosia gothica. The sequence continues at coordinate 13,971,342 of OX459044.1, forward strand.
CAAAATTACCCTAATTATAATATAAGCTTTAGCTTTTATGTTCCTTCTTGATATGTCTGATCATTTTCTTACTACTCTGTCGCTCTTTTCTGGTAAAGTTAGTTGTTCGGTCCAAGATTTGACGAATCCCGGCGAATTAATTTAACAGTCACACTTCTTAATTTCGTGTCAAGACGAATTCGTAAAGAACAATGGCAGGTGCCCATACATTGTTTTAGCTGAGATTAAATTCCTACGTCATTAAATGAAAAATATCTGGTTTAACTCAGGGTGATGTTCCCAATTTGTTTTTGCAAGAATTTTTGTTCGAGAATGACGAGAATAATAAATAATAAGTCATAAACTTTTGTAGGTTATGTCTGGGTAACTTTTAATAATGTGTTTAATAGGTAATATTATTTAATTTCGTGGAAGGAAAAGGGCATTATAGACTTTAAGACTTTTATACTAGTCTTTTTGCCAATCATTAATTGAAAGTAATTAATTTATTTCTACTACACTACAATATTCTTACTTACCTGCAAGGAACATCTACACTTAGACATAAACTGTATTGTTAACTCATTTACTGCAATAAATACAATTATAATATTAATACTTTATATAGTTACTACATTTCACTTAGCAGATAAAATATATAATGGCAACACTAAAATAAAGAAATTTAATTATGATTTTTTCAAATTATGTTTTCTTTCGTATATATCTCACTTTCAGACGCTCAAATTTAAGTCAGCTAAGATTTCGCCATTGTTCTTTATGGTCTCCACTGAAAATTCTGGATAAAAATGTAGTTGCGGTGGTTAGAAATCCTATGGTGGATTTGAAAAAATTTCGCCATTTCAACTATTTAAACATCAACCAATAGGTACAAAGTCTAAATAGTTTGTTTACTGGTCTTTTGACCTTTGTGTTACTAATAGGATGTGCCTGCAATGTCTGCTAAACACGTAGTAATTATAAGCTTGTGATAAAAGTAAAGTAGATGTTGAACACCTGAATCGGCAAAGTGCCGATAAAGACAAAACGCCTCACTCATCATTACAAGAGAAATTATATTTGAAATCGTTTATGCCACGGCTGTTTGTATTGTAATCTAACTTAATCCTGTAAATTTGCCTGTTGATGATGACAAACTAGTATGATTCATCTGAAAGGTTCTCGAGATGTTTGACTCCGCCTGTAAAAAAATAAAAAAAATAAAAAATTAAAATCGTTTACTCTCAGGCATGTCACCCATATTAAAAATTTACAATTAAATAATTAAAATTAATCGGACATCACAATAACACAAAATTAAAATTAATAATAAAAAAATAAAAAAATCATCATCAAAATAAAAGTAAAATCCACCCATACACTACTACCTAGCAACCTACCCCAACGCACTGTTAGCTGCCTACTCCGTGTCGCCGCGCTACGTGTCTACCTACCACCTACTCTGCACCACAGCTTCCAGGGACCTAGCCCCGAGTGGAAACTGCACTGCACATCACCGGACGCCTCTAACGCCAAGGCCAGTGGTACACTATCTTGTGGCTATGCAACGTACTTCGGGCCGCGAGTGACAACCCCAACCCTGAGGTCTAATAAAATTGGTTAACCTTCAGTTGTTTTTTTTCTTTTTTTATCTTCTAGGTACCTGGTAAGTAGGTAAACCAGTAAGAAGCGTTACACTGGCATGGTTGTCATATCCCTTAAGTAAAATCTTTGTTAACTATAATTTTATTATAATTAACAGTCTCGTACACCATTTATCTCGATTCTGAGCAACTCTTATCCAGCTACTAAAGACTCTCTGCAAAGATTTAGTCGTTCTACCTAGCCTGAGGGCTTCAGGAGGACCTTACGTTTATCGATCGTTTCAACTCAAGAACACATCTACCACAATGGTCATCAGTTCTACATCTAAAATGGCTAGCCCATTGCCACTTCAACTTGCTAATAAGTAAGTAAAGTAAAGTAAACGTTTATTTGCATAGATTGTAGGTACAGTAAATAAGATGTGATGTGCTATCCTGTGAACCATGTCGATAACTTTGGTTCTCTGTTTAACTTTATGTTTCAATTAGTTTTTTGCCGCGGCTTTTCTCCTATGGCCAACCGCACAGGACCCGTTAAATTTTTCGGATTAAAAAACCTTTTTTTACAAAAAAATACGACCCACTTCCAAATAAAAACACTACAAAGTGAAAAATAACTTTTTGGAAGTCGGTGTCCATAACGAAAAAAAATGGTAGCTACCAAAGACACGGACTTCCAAAAAGAAAGGTATTTTTCACTTTGTAGTGTTTTTATTTTGAAGTCGGTAGTATTTTTTTAGGGTTTCGTACCCAAAGTGTAAAAACGGGACCCTACTACTAAGACTCCACGATCCGTCTGTCTGTCTGTCACCAGGCTGTATCTCATGAACCGTGATAGCTAGGCAGTTGAAATTCTCACAGATGATGTATTTCTAAAAAAATAATAAAATAAATATTTAAGTAGGGCTCCCATACAACAACCGTGATATATTTGCCGTTTTTTGAAATAATGGTACGGAACCCTTCGTGCGCGAGTCCGACTCGCAATGGCCGGTTTTTGTAAAAAGCAAACATAAAGTCGAACATAGAACCTCCTCCTTTTTGGTAAATCGGTTTAATAGAAAGTAACATTGATTTCTACCAGTAAAGGAATTTTCGAAATCTGATTCGTACTGCCGGCGATTTCAATTACAAACAAACATAAAACTACACCGCTTTATAATAATGATAACAACCAATGACGGATAATATGCAGGGGCATAAACAAGAATCGCCAATTTTTTTTCTCGACTAACAAAATTAGTAATTTATCTAATCTTGTAACAATACGGAGTAAGTAGGTGGTGACAAGTCACGTGCTGATTAGATGGATGATCTAATTGTTGTCTGGGGAAATCAACGGCGCGAGGCGGAACTGATGTAGTGCTAATGTTGATGTAATTGATACCGATCATGGAGGGACAGTAACCAAGTTACAGGAGCGAAAAGTTCCCACACTCAAATGAGTGCTAACTTTTTTGAATTTTGTTTGTACACAACTAAGATTTTATTTTAAAATATTTATTAGGTATCAAATTAAATAAATATTTAAAAACAAAGCATTCACCTTCTTATTCCTGAAAATGTATGAAATATTTCCGATTTTTATCTAACTTGGTATGATTGTTAGATAAGTACCAAAAGTCATGAGGAAAATATTAAAAAAAACCGGCCAAGTGCGAGTCGGACTCGCGCACGAAGGGTTCCGTACCATTATCGCAAAAAACGGCGAAAAAAATAAGTTTTTGTATGGGAGCCCCACTTAAATATTTATTTTATTATTATTTTAGTATGTCTTAGTTGTTATAGCGGCAACAGAAATACATCATCTGTTAAAATTTCAACTGTCTAGCTATCACGGTTCATGAGTTACAGCCCGGTGAAGTGGTGACAGACGGACCGCGTAATAGGGTCTCGTTTTTACCCTTTGTTTACGGAACCCTAAAAAAGAACTAATTGTAGTAGGTAGAGCAACAACATATTTTTTTCCAAACGGTGTATTCAGAAACAACACATTTCCACAAAAAAGTTTTGGAAAAATCATTTACTGTTGTGCAGGATTTATGGTTATTGATATAGGTACGATGTTAAGTCACAGATTACTAAATAGTTACTTCGTACGTTAAGTGTCCATATTACTCAGTAGTACAACTACGTATAAAAGTAAGTATAGCTATCTAGACAAAATTGCTTGAACGAAAGTCTTTGGCTTTATGCTTTGCCCGACTCAACGTATTCTGCTACACAATTCTGAAATAACTGGCGTGAAGTTTTTTTCTGCGCAATCTTAAAACACTGCCATCTAGCGAAATAATCTGTTACTAGCATCCCAAGAGGAGCAGTAAGTGTAGACGATTATTCTGCCACCTAGTGTCCAATGGCGGAACTGCCTTAGTGTCTGCCTACATAAATTTGTTTTACGTTTGCTATTCAACAATAGATGGCGCTACCTACATTTCAAACAGCATAAGTGGTTTTATATATTTATTTCGCTATTTTAAGTAACTTTACCATGATATAAGGTAAAAAATTTAATTAAATAAGCGGTCATACACTGGGAAGAATCGGTATATTGATGCGATTAGGGAATACAGGGGCTTTTTGGTATGCTAGAAATACACAAAACTGTAAATGCACACAGAAAACTAACCACCTTGGTAGATATATCTGTAGATATTTGTAACGGTACACTTTACATAGTAAATCTAGACATCAGAATTCGATCGACAACTGATGGACTACGAGATGTTTCGTTCCTTACATCTGAAACAGAACTGAATCATACAACAAATAAGGTTAAAGTTAGTTCAGGGCTGAAAACTATTTAATTTATATCTGCTTAATTTTATTGGTGTAGACTCCAAATTCAAACGTTATCAGCGAACGACACGTAAGGGAATCACATGGATGGAAAGCAGTAAAATCAAGATTGTGTAATTTTATGTTTTCTTTAATATTTTCGATTTTCTCTGTTATGTAGATATTATATATTCCCTAGTATAGTATTATGAGTGAAGCCGGATGTCTAGCAATGAACTCTAGCAACCTATACGAATATATTCACGGGCGGACTCGGGTTGGGATAAACAATTTCTGTGCCAAATTATAAAGTTACCACATGTATGACTAGGTACTCTCGTCACGAGGTGGATTTATTTTATGGGCCCGAACATAATAAATCCAATTCAGACCAGTAGCTGAAAAGTAAATATACCATTTTTATAAAATTCGTAATTTTATGGCACCCTCCGATATGCTACGTACAGAATTTATAAGTGATAGAATTTACCCAAATCCATCCATAATTCAGATCGTAATTCCGTGGGCGTTCACGGCTTTCGGCCAGTGTTTGTTTATTAAAATATTACCTACATTTTCTCACCGTACGATTTATTACGGATACAGGAACATTTGCTGTTGGATTCCCGAGCGAAGTAATTTTAAAATGACTCGTCTCAGCGACGCCTGTGACGTTGCCAATGTCACGAGTATTTTGGCAATACGCAGCAACAACAATGGACCTTTGATAGATTTGATTAGAAAATGCTAAAATTATACCTACCTATGTAGAGAGAAACATAAATAATTTCTTCAATCGTCCGAAGCATGGAAAATTCCACGACGCGTCGACTTGTACCTAACTGTATGACTCGCGTGCCGCAAGTGCGATACTTTTACTTTTTGTTTCTGATTCAATCAATTCTGTTTCAAATAAAATATATCCACTCAAACCATATTTATGATTTGTTTCTGTTATCTTTTCAAATCTCTCAATTTATTTGCTGTACGTGAGAATTAATATGAGGCCAAACCGCCAAACGAATGGCCATTAAGGACGTTCCGTTTATAAACTGATCTGAAAATATTTATACAAATATTTCGTGAACGTTCCATCATGTGCGCTGGAAAGTTCTGAATTTGAAATATTTGCAGCCTTCGTTTGTAATATTTTTAGCCTGTCTTCCTGGATATAAGTCATCCTTATAATTCCCAAGAACAGACCAATCCCGTCCAAACAATATGGTTCCTAGGTATACTTAATTATCTAGTAATTACTAATTATTTTATTTCCTCGTTATTAATAACGATGAGTCTAATTAGGAGGATGTGCAATTACTGCACATTGTTACATGCATCTGCAAAATTACTTTGTCTGTTAAGTATATAATTAATTTAATTTTAAAATAATGATTATCAACGAAAACAGATTTTTGCAGGCCATGTACATAATTACTAAGACCACTTCAAATTCAACAGCTACAATGAGCTAAATTAATAACCTACTTTTGAAATCATCACTTAACCCTGCCAATACTCCACAAGCAATTTCTCCTCAAGAACAAACAAACTCCTATTTTAGCAAACGAAGACAAAAAAGAAGGAAAGTAACATGGAACGCCGCTTTTTCTTGCTCCCATTAACGCATATGACTCAATTATTGTTTATTTATTTTCAATGTTATCTGCTGTATCAGTCGTTAACCTCCCGAGCACGTGGTCGTAGTAACTATAGTATTTTGTTGGATTTGAAGCTGTAGCTCTGAATCAAGAAAACAAATTTTGCCTCATTCAAGCTCTAGAGAAAGACAGGTAACAAAAATCATTTGGCCGACGACCGAGAAGTATACATAGCAGTGAGCTATTCGTAAAATAGAACGATAAGTTGCCTGAAGTGAAAGAGACAGCCTTATACGAGCATTGCTATGCTAAAGCAGTCCAGACCGGTTAGGTCAGAGCGCCTGCGTCGATTCCGTGCAAGAGAGATGCACATACGTCAAGTGAAGCGTGTTAGAGCAGCACATTCGAAGGTTACATGTTTTATCGTGGAAATTTCCACTGCAGACAATTGAAACTTGAACGTATGGGAGGGTTAGTGATGGATTATTTTAAAATAATATCGATAATATATATTAAAAAATTATTCCAAAATGGATACTGGTGTATAAAAAACACATGATTTTGATTTAAAAGCCAAAAATTTTTTTTAGTTCTAACCTACACAATAATAACGTTCTCTACATTATATGAAAATTGATTTGACCAGAATACGAAAATATCTAATGTATCATTCTTCTGCTAGCCAGTGTGTCAGTCAATAGGTTGAAATGAATAATTCATAGTCCAGTCAAAAACAAAACATAAATAAACATTTGACAATTCACCAAAGTATTTCAAATACGTAGCTTAAGTCATATTGGCATGGACATCGAACGGGTTGACGGCTATATATTATAAAACAATTCTACGATAGTTGGCGCGCGGCCAACAACGGCTTTTATAATCTAATCTTGAAAGCTCTCGTACTGATACTATTGTGTTGTTGACAAATATTGATCAAAATGCTCGCGTAGGCGTGCGTTTAATCATATAATTTATCACACTATAATATAAATATAAGTTAATCTGTAATAGCATGTTTTAGCCTGATACTGCCGGGGTTTATATCAACATTTCAACCGACGGGTGTTCACTGCTGGACAAAGGCCTGCCGGGTTTATTTTAGGTAAAACATACTCTTCTGCAATTATAAGAAATTTATTTTAGGAAAATATCGTGAGGAAACCGGCATGTCTTAGAACCAAAAAATCGAAGACATGTGACATACACCAACCCGCACTGGGCCCGCGTGGTGGATTAAGGCCCATTCCCTCTCTATGAGAGGAGGCCTGTGTCATTAAAAGGCTGATGATGATGATACTCTTCTGCCATGTTTGGTCACTTATTTAAAAAGAGTGAACGAGAACCTATTATTATTCAGATCTTGGGGTTCGTTCAACTGTACTTCTCAAATGAATGGTTCTGTGTCTTAAACAGGCTATAATGAACCTCTTTTGTAAGTTATCAGAAAATTATTAATATCTGTTGAGTCTAAAAAGATAACATGACATCACGTTCTTCATCAACAACCTATCTACAAACCTAATATAGAGTTGTTGTGTGGAAAATAACCACTAAGCCCTAATTTGATTCAGAGTTCTACTTATTGGTAATCAGCTGATATCTAATCGTATATTCAATGGTAGGTACCTACAAAGAAAGTTCAAAAGCAAAACAGGATGTGGCAGAGTGCATATAGGTTAGAATCTAATTAGACCCAACTAATCCGGGCCTGGAGAGCAGCAGCTGTGACTACAAGTTGTAGGTCGTGTATTCGAAGTTCGAACCCAGGCAGCTATCCTTACTTAGTGCAAATTATTTCATTACCACTGCTCTCAAAACGGCGGCATGTCCGAATTCGAAAAATCCGCCCGCGTGGTGGATTACTGCCCATTCCCTCTCACAAAGAGGAATCCTGTGTCCCAACAGCGGCAACATAAAAGGCTGATGACGAATCCGGGCCTGCAATTAGATAATAGTTATCTTTACAAGTGGACCAGAATTGTTAAGAATGATAGGTACTAACGCTGGAGTTTCGAAAAAAACTACTCTGCCAGGACTGAAAGGTATGACTTGGGCAGAATATTTTTCAACTTAATACTTTTACTAATGCTGTAGGGCTGTAATGGTAGACTGCACTTGTGTTGAGCGACATACTTGTGCTCAACAATATCGCCCGCTGCCATGACCGAAATCTGTTCAGGAATATATCATTAAATGTGCTAAATATAAGTGTATGAGGTAACTCATCAAGCAAACACTAAAAAAACAAGAGGTCATTACACCTTCAATTTTTCATCAACAAAAAATAAACTTTCCATCGATATCGATTCGTAAATGACCTCGAACCGCACATCACTAGCGGCGGAGCCCTCGTTCGCGGCTGCTTGGTCGTCTATTCGCCGCCGACTTGCAACTCACAGGCTTGCTTGCATAATTATTTTAACGGTCATACACACGTCTCACGTCTGCCTAGCGCTCTTTGGCTATACAATGACTTTTTGTAAAGATGGCACCTTGCCAAATATACGTCATCGGAAGGAAATATTATTTTTAGGAATAAATTATCTATTCATAACTTCAATTATTTAAAAATAACGTTTCAACTATACAGCCTTATATTGTAAAAAAATCCGTTGGTTATGAATAATAAAAATATTTCGCAATTTTTTTTTATATGCTTTCCAATAAGTAATTTATACATAGGTACCTATATACCTATGGAACAAGATGATGAATAATAATAAAATGAATGAAATTAATTACGTGTACTTGTACATAATTGAACGATATGTCACATACATATACGTGCAAGGAAACATACCTATCTAATACACACGCTATGTATTACGACTCAGATAAAGATAGGTCAGGGCACTTCCGTCATCACAATGAATAATGTGTACTTAAAATAGCAACCTATGTACTTATGTATCTGATGCATGCATTTATCTACAACCCAGGGAGATAATTGCAGTAAAACGTGCAAACAATTACTAAATATAACGTGGTTATTTTAATAGACAATGTGCAATAATGACGCAATTTTAACCCTAAAATAGTCATTGTGCTTATCTCCGAAACATTGTAGGCCTTTTCAAGGCAAAATATAGCCTTCTACAGGTGAACTGCATTATGATGTAACATATTGCAATACTTACTTATTTCTTCTAATGGCTTCCTAACATTTTAACATGGTCATGACGTGTACTTCGATAAGATATAAAACACACGTGTCATTTTGTTTTAAAACAATTTCATATGAAGACTTTTAAAAATCGAACAGCAAAAGCAATGAATATGTTTAAACTTCTGGTATATTTATAAAAGTAATAAATAGTTAGAGGTGTGCCCAATAAAAAAGGAATTTGGTCGATTGCCCAATTACTTTGGTTATTTCGGGCGTCCCAAATATTTTGCATAAACCCCACTATGCACGTGGGATTTTTTTTATGGTCATCAAAGAAATAATTATTTCGGTCCCTTAAACAAAATTCAATTTAGTATTTATATTATTTATTTATTCGTGCTTATAATACAGTTTTTTTTGTCATACTTCTTATCTTTAATTGTAAACCCATAAAAAAAAAAATCTTCCCATTCTTGGGTCAATATTATTATTTTAAAACAAACGTGTTCAATAAATTCTTCAATAATATGACTGTGTTACTTCGTTACACGAGTTACACGTAAACCTTTTTTATTCGTTGACGAAACAATGTATGTTTCTCCACTAAGAATAACTCATGAAATGATGCTCTAAATCCATTCCTTCCAAATTTTGTACATACAAAACATACATAGTATATTATCCTACAACAAAAATATTACTGTTATACATTATACAAAAAATATTTGAAACAGTACCAGCAAATATAAAAAAAAACTAGCAACATTACCCAATCCGCACTAATGTTACAATTCCAATTCCATTTCAGACCCACTTTACCCAGCTCGTGGGTATGTGACAATTCCAATTCAAATTCCTATTTCGCATTAGAGGGTTAACATTGTAGCAAAAATAAATTTTTTTTTTTAATAGTTGCGTGAAAATTGAAATTAATGAACAGAATTCCTTTTTTAAATAAAATTTTCAATTTTTTTTTCTTGAAATTATATTTTTTTTGCAGTCTCCTTTTTTCGTAGCTTCGAGTAGCACACTCTTCGTAAGTCAAGATCGCGGCTGAGTTAAATCTGTTCGGCCTTGTGACTTTCTATTTTGTTTGAAATACAAACAACTCGGAAATATTTGCGAATTTTCAAGGAAAACTCGGAAATATTTGCGAATTTTCAAGGAAAACTCGTAAATCTTTGTTTGACGTCAGTAAAATATAAGTAAGATTTAAAATATTAGTTCGTTTGCAAGGACTTTGAGGGAGTTTGCTGTCTATGTTTGGGTTTACAAGTTTCTTTAACTCTATAAACAATATTTACACTAGCTAGTTTTATCAAGTGCTGTAGTTCAATAATTTGGTAAAGCAAATGTTAAGTAAAAGTTAAAAAAAGACAATCTCATAAATCAAAAGCAGCCCTGTCACTTTTAAAAATAGAACAACGTTTATTTTTTCTTTGTTAGAATTTTTTGTTACTCTTGTCTATTCAGCCGGCATTATTATTATGGCATAGCTGGTCTTGCAGACAGCCAGCACGCATTCTCTAGACAAGCGAATTCTAGGGAGATGGCGTTTACCGAACGGTCACAAGGTTCGTTGACCCACTGTTCTTGCTTTCTATTTCTTGTAAGCAACGCACCTCAACTCTTGTGTTGCCGATTCGCGAATCTGACACCTTTATGTAATTTTTGGTCCAGTTAACTAGTTTCAATGGAAATACACTAATAAATAAGTTATTATATATATGCCAAGAGTTCAAGATCAAAATAAAATGTTTTCTTGCTCTGTCGCCTCTATTTACAGTTTTTTTTTTAAACAGACTACTTCAGTAGATAATGTTTGCAGATTCGATATTTAACCAAAGTAGATGAGGATTTTTTTTTTATTTGTTTGGTCGTTCATCTTCATATTATTTTCTACTGTCATACCAAACTAAAATATTACAGTACCTAAAGATAACCTCATATCTTCAACACAAAAGAACCCCAAATAAAGAGGGGGTTGATCCCTACTTGATCCCATCACAAAGCTCTATTCATAACTTCCTTTGAGTACTATCTACAATATTCTGAAGCGTAAATGGGGTTCCACTTTGCAAAATAAAATTGTGACTTACAAAAAATAAAATATATTGAAACCAGCCAAGTGCGAGTCAGACTAGCCGAGGTTCCGTACCATTATCCCCAAAAAAGGCATAAATAACACGTTTGTATTGGAGCACCAGCTAAATATTTATTTTATTCTGTTTTTAGAATTTGTTGTTATAGCGGCAACAGAAATACATCATCTGTGAAAATTACAACTGTCTAGCTATCACGGTTCATGAGACACAGCCTGGTGACCGACAGACAGACAGACAGATAGACCGACAGACGGACCGCGGAGTCTTAAAGTGTCCCGTTTTTACCCTTTGGGTACGGAACTCTAATAAGGAATGAATTTTTTATATTCGTTTTTATGGTCACTCTCAATAGTTCAATACTGGCCATCTAAATATATTGAATTTATTATGCTCGACAACCTTACAAAGATTACTCAAAATGTTACACAAAAATTTAAATAAATATTTACTGACGTGAGAAATTAAATAATTGTTTATTTAGTCAAGGTCATTGTTTTATTTGGATACAGACAGTGTCTCATTGAAATGAAAAAGAAGATTAAATGTGTCTGTAAGTTTTTCTTATTCATATATAAAATGACTGAATTTATATATAAAAACTCTAAAGCCACTGAACTTTTACTTCAGTAACTGAAAAAATCATACGTTATTTATGTACGAGTACTTAAATTATTAAATTGAAATAAATTGACATCAATTTATTTCAGACGATTCTTTTTTATACATAACTTGAAGAATGAGGATAAGGCCGCCTGTTGTATGTTTGTTTTGTTTTATGGTTTATTATATTGTTTTATCTTGGTGTACAATAAAGTTTAAATAAATAAATACGTTTTATCTACACTCACAACGTAATATTCTAAATATGAATTAAAAAAATATTGTATAAACACGTACTTTATATTCGTTGACAGATATTTTTTTTTTAAATACCTTTACAGTGCAACATTTTCCTTCGATTTTCAAACATCATAAAATAACTTTTTAATTTTTATAGCACACTTTTGCTTTTTAATTTATCGGCGTTTATGGGCTCATTCACATTGACAGTCATCATGGAGCAATGAGAATCTAAATTGCCCGCCATACTGCATATTTTTTCCGTTTCCAATTTTATTTTATTTCAACTGTATGAGTGAAGATAAAATAGTGTATGCAACGGCATATAATTAGGTATTAAAACACGAGCGTGTTAATATTATCACATTCGGCTTTGCCTCATGTGATAAACCCACGCTCGTGTTTTAATAACCCCTATTATATGACCATTGCATAAACTACTATTTCTTACTCTTCGGGGATGCGTGATATTATGTCATCTGTTGCAGACCAAAAATATCTATACGTGTCTCGCAAGGTCGTATTGGAAGGCTCATGACCTCAGATTATAAAAAATAAAGACTTTTCCATGCGAACATAAAAACATAATATGTCTATCGATTTGCTGATCAATATCTATCGATAGGTAGAAATCAAGTTTGCGGCCAATTATCTCATTGTTTTTAAGGTTATTTTGAGATTTAAGTATTTACCACCTATAATCGTGACAATCTAAGAAGTCCGATGACGTTTCTCATTTTTAACCCCCGCCGGAAAAAAGGGGTGTTATAAGTTTGACGTGTGTTGCTGTGTATCTGTGTGTCTGTCTGTGGCACCATAGCGCCTCAACGGATGAACCGATTTTGATTTAGTTTTTTTTGTTTGAAAGGTAATTTTGTCGAGAGTGTTCTTAGCTATGTTTGTTTAAATCGGTTCAGCCGTTCAAAAGTTATGCGCGTTTAACTGTTTCAATCAGGGTGTTTCCGCAAGATAAATGTGTCGGGGGTTTTTAAATTTTGAAATTTTACTTGTACATGCCGCGATAACTTTGTACTAGAGTACGTAAGAAATTCTAAAATCAAATTCATAATCCTTATAATGACTATGTTGCCCATACACTATAACAACGAGTATCTTTCGTAAGCATCAAGTTGTATTATTATTAAGTATTTTATAACTGTCAAATCCTACTTCTTAGATTATCACGATTTTATTATGAAGTGGTTAATTTAAAAAGTTTTCTTTCATTTAACGTATAAAACTGAATCTATTTTTGTGGTTGCTTTTATTCAGATTTACCTATGATAGTATCATACAAGATATTATAGAAAATCATGTACAAGCAGGTATAACAAATCTTTCCAATTAAAAATAAAACATTTTTTCACGCAAGCTTTTTAGGTTACCGTGCATTATCATCCAAGCCAAACGTGTAAGCAAAATTTCATCTGAATCGTTCGAGGGTAACTGCTTTGAAATTCAGTTGCAAGATTTGACCCGAAAATACTTACATACATTGCAAGTTAATAAAAAGCTTGTAAAAATGGCAGAGAGAGAACTCAGTGTACATCAAAAAAATCTTCCGCATCGCTATCATTGCAAAAAGTGGGCAAATTTACAATATTAAATAGCTAAGTAATTAAGTACTGTTTTCCTGACTCTACAAAATTGTACAAACGTGTTGGCATGGGTACCAATTTTATCATTAAAATGATAATAATTCTTGAAGAAAAACATAACACGTCGATGTTTACTATGCCACTAACTTATCTACAGTCAAAAGTCATAAAAATCAGCAAGGAAGAGGTTACACAAACATCCAAAACGGTATCCATATCGTAAACAACACGGTATACATCCATAATTAACTTCATATTATTTGATTTAACTCGTAAATAATCTTTTGAAGGGGTAAGATAACCTTCTTTAGATACCAGAGACACGCACAATATTTAGAGAAAAATATTGACGATACTTTAAACATAGAACCTCAATAAAATAACGGATATGAAGATACTCCAGATGCAAGTATGTATGGAGTTTCTTGTGCGTTCTTCTCCATAACAAGCTGCTTTCCGAATGCACGGTAGAATAAATTTTTTAATTTTAATTTATTTGACGTTCAAAAGTGCCGTTTATTGGCCCAGTTGAATAAATATATTTGACTTAGATTTGACTTAGACCAATGATATTCAAATAAACAGATATGTTATAAGCGCGCGCATTGTGAAGACTAGAATAGTAGACAATTGTATGATTTAGTCTTTAGTTTATGTCACGCATGGCGAAGAGCGATACGCTTTGTTGACAAAAAAACAAAATTAAAAAAATGCCATCGTGTGTATTTAGAAAGTGTACCAATTATAATACCAAATTACATAAAACAGAAGGGATCTCATACCATATGTAAATACGCAATACACCTCAATTTACTAATTTATTTCAATTTTTTTTCCTAATTTTCTGATATTTGGAGGTTACAAAAAGAAAAAAAAAAAACTACTTACTAGATCTCGTTCAAACCAATTTTCGCTGGTAGTTTACATAGTAATGTACATCATATATTTTTTTTAGTTTTATCATTCTCTTATTTTAGAAGTTACAGGGGGGGGGACACACATTTTACCACTTTGGCAGAGTCTCTCGCGCAAACTATTCAGTTTAGAAAAAAATGATTTTAGAAACCTCAATATCATTTTTGAAGACCTATCCATAGATACCCCACACGTATGGGTCTGATGAAAAAAAATATTTTTAGTTTTAGTTTCAAGTATGGGAACCCCCAAAATTTATAGTTTTAATTTTATTTTTGTGTGAAAATCCTAATGCGGTTCACAGAATACATCTACTTACCAAGTTTCAACAACATAGTTCTTATAGTTTCGGAATAAAGTGGCTGTGACATACGGACGGACAGACAGACAGACAGACAGACAGACAGACAGACAGACATGACGAATCTATAAGGGTTCCGTTTTTTGCCATTTGGCTACGGAACCCTAAAAACATTGGTTGTCAGAATAATGTTTGTTTACATTCACACGCAAGTGACAAACACTAGCTGTCTCTTTTTTTCTTGTTTGTTTTATCAAGCCATCCCTTTCGACATTGTAGTGAAATGTCAGATGAATGAAAAGTGTGTATGTGTGCTGCCGCTGCTGCGCGGAACACTTTTTTCAATTGTTTTGTGAGTGTATAACGTATCTGTTTATTTGAATATCATTGACTTAGACTTAGCAAGTTCTCCCTAAACTATATACTGTCAAATCTGTCTGAAGGTTTATCGCGGTTTAAAAGAAACTCTTACAAACGAAGAGGGTGAAAATAACTTCGTAGTATTTGCTTATATGCAAAATAGGTTTCTAGGTCTAAGAACGGGTTGATTTCCTTGAACTAAAAAGTGTCTCTCTGAAAACAAACTAAAGGTTCGTTTTCAGAGAGAGACTTTTCAACCAAACGCCATTTAAAACTATTCGGAACTAAGAGAAACAACTTTCTTATACAATTAGAGATCTGTAAACATACTGACCGTTGACCGTACTGATCGATGTAGTAATTACAAAGTGCAAAATACAATCATAACACGTGCTTCCTAATGACCGCTAAAACAGAACAATTTTACTCTAAGTAACAATTTACAATATTTTCCATGTCTGACTCAGCGTAAGCGAATAACAATTTTATTAGTTAAGTGTACGATTTATAATCAGGTGCGCTGACACGACGCGAGCACGTGGTCGGCAAGGTCGACTCGTCACCATGTCCCGGCTACTGCCCCACTTGAATACTTTAGTATTTCTACAGGCAAAATTATGCCTTAAACCTACAGTCCAAGATAGGTTTAAGAATCAAAGTCGAGTGTTGATGCTGGCGCTAATTCTACCGGTAAAGACTAAAACTTGCAAGCTAGTTTCGACCTTACATCTACAGTCTTAAGATAGATTTGTGTTTGAGAATCGAGTGTTGTTTTTGATACTATATAAGTTAGATACGGCTCTTCTAGTTATGTAAATTGTCTGTGTTTCGTCTGAAGAGAGCTAGGTTAATGTATAGCGCTTGTTGAAGGTGGTAATAAGTAGCGTGTTTTGTATGGAGAGCTTGTAACAAAATTTGACTACCTATAGTGTTATCCGGAATGTACATGTATAGGGAATTCCATATTTTAGTCTGTAAATAAAAGGAAATAGGTAAAAAAGAATAATTTGCATGTATTGTTTCATCATTTTATGTTTTTCAGGAAAAAGATTTAGCTAAATGTAACCAAACGATGCTCACCATCACCAACACCTAGCCAAAGATTACTGCTTTTATTATCGATACTTTAAAAAAAAAATGAAAAAAATCCTACTCTTCCGTACGCAAAATACGCGCTTGGTCGTGGAGTTTTTTTAATTTTTTTATTTATCGATACGCTCGCGTTTGACCACTATCTCGCCTGATGGTAAGTGATGATGTGGTCGACGGTGAAGCACGCTTGCCTAGAAGTAACCTATACACTCTTGACTTAAAGACGGAGGAAGGAGTTGCGGAAACCAGCCCGTTTTAACCTTTTTTTTTTACCGTGGAGAAATGCTCATGCATACTGCACTACCACGGGGAGATAGCGCAGTTATGTGGGACTCTAACCCACTAAAACTCCACGCTGTCCTCCTGTGCCGCTTGTGGCGGGAACACGGGAACGCGTTAGCATACATCCGCGAACCCGCCGCGGCTGTCCGTCTCCGCGGACCCTCCTCTGGGGTTTACCCCCATCACCGGCGCACCAGAACACACAGTACGCCGTGACCACCCCGGGGACCAAACCAGCACATGGGTACCAGACAACCCCGTGTATGGCATCCTTGGTCCCCCTGTGATGGGTCAGGACAGTGGCCCCGCCACCTACCACTTTTCGGCCGCAGGGGATAGGGAGAGCGGCCAGCGCTATACCGACACTCCTCCTTCCCTGCGGCCCCACCGCATCCGCCATCAGATGGTGGCGACCCCGTGCAGGCCGCGGAGGGTAGGGCGAACGGCGCACCGTAATACCGGCACTCCTCTCCCGCCGCGGCCTCCGACCCTCAGCCGCGATGCCTTCTATACCACATCGCGGCCCGCCTCAGTTGCGATGTCGCCTAGGCAACACCGCAACGTACATGTTGGCCGCTACGTCGTCGGCTTATCGGCAAAAGCCCTGACGAGCGGCCCCTCCTCGGGTTCCTCTTGGCTTCACCGTGGTTGTCCAAGCCACGGCTACTGAGCCCCCCCGCCTCGTCAATGCGGGAACCCACAGGGGGTGGGGGGGGCCGTTTTAACCTAACCTAACCTAAACTTACTCTTGAAAAAAGTAAAGGTGAACTGATAAACATAGAGTGACTAAAATAAGCACGTGATTTTGAAGTATCTGAAACATAAATAAATGCAGCCCAAATCATGATTTCATATTTTATTATTAAAATAACGCAGGCAGTGGGAAGCGCATATTGCTAATGAGACCGAAAGGCCTAATACTCCCGAAAAGTTCTGGAATGACGACCGAATACTGGCAGATGTAGCTTTGGAAAGCCTCGTACAAGGTAGATCGATGACTTGGTCAGGGGCGCGGAAGCCTGCTGAATGAGAGCCGCACAGAAATAGAGAACTATTACATCAGTAAAAGTCAAACGGCCGAAATTATGACGATAAAGATTACAAAAAACCTCTAGATCAGAGATTCCCAAACTATTTTGGGCAAGAGACCCCCTCTTGCCCAAAATAGTTTGGGAATCTATTTCAAAATAAACTGATATCCCAGACCCCCTTAGCCAAATTACTTTAAAAAGCCGCTAATTGACTTGCCGAGTTATTCATCTTGTACAAACTTGTGCACGCTTATCGGTTTGCTGAGTTTTTTTAAAGTATAACAATGATACTCCCTACTAAAATATTAATCATTCTTATAACAAGTTGATACACGTAACATAACATATACAGTATCTTGAAAGTTTAAAATAAGAACTTGTGTTAATTAATAGCGTCGTCGATCCCCAAAATCAGTTTTCATTTATGTCGGCCCCGAAAACCGTTGGTGTGATGTTGAATGGTGGACCCCTTGGGGTCGATATCACCACCACTTTGATAATCCCTGCTCAAGATGCAAGGAAGGAAAAAGTGGATGCTTAATATATGACAAGTCTCGTGTAATTTGTAGAATAGATTTATCAAAGACTAATAATAATATTAATGCAAATATGTGTTCTTTATTTACGTCAAAGATACTTGATTATTCCAACTTCTTTGTGTTTGAAACTAGTGGAATGTTACCTTTTGAAGTGTTACTTCATGTTGTCTTTTTCATAGGCAGGTGTTAGAA
Source organism: Orthosia gothica (assembly GCA_949775005.1). Classification (NCBI taxonomy): domain Eukaryota; kingdom Metazoa; phylum Arthropoda; class Insecta; order Lepidoptera; family Noctuidae; genus Orthosia; species Orthosia gothica. The sequence goes on from OX459044.1 coordinate 13,989,665, forward strand.
TGTTTATACAGATCACTCCATTTATAATTTATTTTATTAGTCTACAAGTGTTCACATAATCAGATGAATCAGGCGATCCTGAATAAAAACAGTGAACATGAATCACAATTTTGTAATTCAAAAATAACTCACGCTTTTTATGCGCTATCCTTTTACTGCAATAACCTCTTTTCCAATCTACCAATTCCACCAATCCTCTTTTCAATTCCTCATTTTACTAAAGTTAACTTCTAGAATACCAACACTATTTACCAGTATTTACCAAGTTCATAGAAAACAATTATTTTTTGTCTTCTTTAGGCCCGCCCTTGTACATACGAAAACACAGCCATACATCTAACTAGATGAGGCAAGTCCCTCCATCTATGTTGAATACAGGCCTGCGGATCACAAGCCAAGACCTTTTTTTTTAAACACCAATCTGTATGAAAACCAAGCGAGCCACTATTTCACAAACAATTTAAAAACTTATTTACTTACCAATGAAAGAAAACATTAATGCCTCGGCCAACTATTTCTATACATTCTTCACTTTACAGCTCAATATGGAGTAACATATTTTTTTCTAGATTTCGGTGGATTTCCGGTGCCGATAATGCTAAATGAAAAGCTCAGATTACGATCATTTATCGTAACTTTACTCCGTTTTTTGGCACGCGAAGTACATACAGTCGCGTCGTCTAGTTAGATGTATGTCTGTGTAGGAAACAGAATTACCTTTGAAAAAAATCAAATTATAATTAAACCAAGACCTTGAAAAGTGGAGTAGGCCTATAGAATAGCTATATATTTCTCATATGGGGAAACTAAAGATAATGGTTCAAGGCATTCATGACAGGTAAAGTTAATTCCAATGCACTGTAAGAACGCGATTGAATCAAGCGAAGCAATAAATGTGTTTACCCCGCAATAACAGTAAAACAGCACTATGTAGATTGTGAACGAAATCCAATTTCATCTACATGTAAGTATACCTAAGCGCATAAAACGGATCGCTGCACAAACATCAATACATCGTCAAACACTTGATTCATTGCCAACCATGCAAGAAAATGTTCTCTCATAAAATAAACAGAAGTATTAAAATTAGGTACACAAAGTATAAATATTCTTTGTTGTGTACCTAATTTTTTCGCATTTTATTTTCGGCTAATGCACTGAAAGCCAACAGACGTGAATCCTGCTGAATATAGAGCTAGCGTCAAATGTTAGATGATAAAACGGACGCTATTACCTATCTCATTAAAACAAGCTATTTTTCGTCGAACAAGCAAAATTTGAAAAAGCGAGCGTCATTGAAATATACACAATTACATATACCATACTTGAAACAACAAATTGAAAAATATACATATGATTTTTATGCAAGCTGAAAATATACCGCATTATTATGTATCCTATATTTTTACAGCTCAACTAGATTAACATGAAATACTCCAGAAAATACTTTGGAGAACAAACAGCCAGTTTGGATCAGCTCAATTGTTTTATTTTGCTGGAACAAAAATTTTTGCATTTGTCAGAAGCCAAACGCAGGTAGAAAAGAAAAACAGAACACCGATATATATCTAGCTCCAGAAAATCTAGTTTCTTTTCTGGATCTAGGTCATTCTAGGTAAAGGTTTTGTAAAGATAGTTTTTTTTTTTGAGACTATCCCACCGCACTATTACCAAACCACTGAAACTCCTGAAACCCAGAATCAACAGTGGCAATCACTAGAAAAGTGCCGAGGCAATGATTCCCGGAGAGTGAATTTAACTGTCTTGGATCCCGCAACGAAATTTATCTGAAAAGAATAAAGGGGGAGTAGGAAAACAAAAACATAATTGCCACTATTCCCTCCATATCAATCAAGCAGGAGACAGAACAAACACACACAGTGTAAACGTACTTGGGAGAAAGCTTTAAAAATAGACAGATGAAGTTCCGCCGGTAATCTATACTTAAGTACTCTTTATCCTGAAAGAATTATAAAAATTTCCACACTTCAGGTTCCACGAACGCAGATAGAAAAGTAGAGCACAACACACTTGAAATCACAACATGTATTTTTTTTGTTAAAATGTATAGTGATACATTTCAGTATCTAGGTAAACTGTCACCTAAATATATTTGTATCTACATGGAAAAAGCAGACCATGGAAGCATGGAGGCATGGAAGCGGGTGACGGATTAAGGTCCATTCCCTCTCACAGAGAGGAAGCCTGTGTCCCAGCAGTGAAAGTATTGAAAGACTGATGATGGTGATGGATGAAAGCTGCAAAAATCTGGCAGAAATAGACAAAAAAAGTTGACCTTATCTAGAGCTTACTATAGTGAGGGAACCTCAACTTCTTTGTGTTATACACAAAGAACAAATTTTACACACTTTGCTAAAGCTACAAGCACTGGTAGAAAATAAAATGGATCTTAGAAAACTGTTTTCTAAATTTACGATGTATAGTGAGAGCTGAAACAATAGATAGACGAACGAAGTTCTCTTTTATCTAGAACCCGCTTCAGCAAGCCAAACTCGACTACTTTTTATCCTGAAAAACTACAAACTTTCCTCTTACCAAAAGCTAAAAATAAAAATAGAACATAATATTTAACATCTAGCGGGTTCTAGATCAAGGTTTAAATTGTTACATAAATATAAGTGGGAGAAAGCTTTACAAATAGACAGACGAAGTTCCCCTTTATCTAGAACCCGCTCCAGTAGCTAACCTCTGAACTTTGTATGGGGACCTCGCCCTTAAACTATGAATGACGTCTTTAGGAGGTCTCGCTTCAAGGAATACATGACTTTGTTGAGTGCCTTTGCTTTGTCTAGCATGATTTTGTTATGAATTCAGTGATTTTTATCAAAGGCTTACTTACAATGTGATTTTATTTGGGTTACATTGTGATTTTTATTCATTCATCGCTGTCAAGGCTGCTGTAGTCTACCTCTGTCAAGTAATAAGCCTTTAGTGTCTCAACCCACCTACTGAGATGTTTTCGAACACACAGACTTGCCTGAGTAACTGTTATTTTGGTCGTTGAACTTGATCTTGTTATCTGTCGGTCGTCTTAAATTCTTTGGTCAGTTGGCTGGCAAAATGCTACCTGCCCACGTATCCTGACGTGACAATACTATCATAGATCGATTGTAAAAAAGGCACGCACACTCAAAATAACATTGCTCTAAGAGCTTATGAGCTTAGGGAGCAGTGGTGCCTCAGTGGTATCGGCCGCGACTTACAAATTGTAGGTCGTGGATTCAAGCCCAGGCAGGCGCTTTACTTTATGTAAATTACTTCTTCACCACTGCTCTCAAAACGGTGAAGGACAACATCGTGAGGAAACCGGCATGTCCTAGAACTAAAATTTCGAAGACATGTGACATCCACCAACCCGCACTGGGCCCGCGTGGTGGATTACGGCCCATTCCTTCTCACAGAGAGTAGGCCTGTGTCCTAGCGGTAGAAACATTAATAGGCTGATGATGATGATGAAGAGCTTATGGTCACTCCCCGTTCAATAGATTTTCGATCGAAGCGTGTCTACTACTAGATAGCATTAAATAAAAATGTGTCGGTGGCTTAATTTTTTTTATTATACTTGGTCATACTAAATCACACGCATTGCCACTCTAAAGTATATATCGTGAAATACTGCTGAAACACATTAGGTACATTATACATATATAGTAATACAAAGTAAACGAGTCGAAATAAAACCACAGTTAAAATTTTATGTTCAGAAACGTGCAGACATTTTATGATGTTCGGAAAAGCTTTACGAAAAACTAAACATGAAGATTATTTTGTTTCATTGTCTACATAATGTATCTAGTAGTAGACACGCGTTGGAAAGAGCAAACTATACCTAAACTTCAATGATATTCAAATAAAAAGATACGTTATACACTCACAAAACAATTGAAATAGTGTTCCGCGCAGCAGCTGCAGCACACATACACACTTTTCATTCATCTGACATTTCACTACAAGTCGAAAGGGATGGCTTGATAAAACCAACAAGAAAAAAAGAGACAGCCAGTGTTTGTAGTGACAAACACTGGCGTGTGAATGTAAACAAACATTATTCTGACCACCAATGTTTTTTTCTTTTCTAACCTCCAAATATCAGATTGAAAAAAACTCAAAAAAAAATGAAAATTGAGGTGTATTGCGTACTTACATAATGGTATGAGATCCCTTCTGTTTTATTTACTTTGGTATCATAAAAGGTACACTTTCTAAATACACACGATGGCATTTTTTATTTTGTTTTTGTTTCAACAAAGCCTATATCGCTCTTCGCCATGCGTGACATAAACTAAAGACTAAAGTTCACAATTGTGTCCTATTAGAGTATTAAGAATGCGCACGCTTATGACATATCTGTTTATTTGAATATCATTGCTAAACTTAAACAAACAATGAAATTGTTTTTGGCACAAAAAGCATATTATAGTATAACAGATTTTTAAACGACTCATGGTGATTATTATAAATATAACTAAAATTGTAGTAATTATGATCAACTAGTAGTGGCGAACTTATATATGCCTATATTATTAACTAGCTGACCCCCGCGGTTTCGCTCCCGTCAAAATTTTAGCCTATGTTACTCGGGAATAATGTAGCTTTCCATAGGTGAAATAATTTTTATAATTGGTCCAGTAGTTTCGGAGCGTATTCGGTACAAACAAAAAATTAGTTCCTCTTTATAATATTGGTATAGATTTCATTATAATAGAATTGATGCCTAGTAAAGTGATGTAAATCTTTATTGTGATAATTGTAAACTGTAATATTCGAAAAAAAAAACATTAGATAATGTAAATAATATAAATAATATAGAATATAAGAAATCTGTTTTAACTGTGAATGATATTTAAAAATCATTTGATTCCATAATAATAATTTACCTAAAACATTTGCACGCCATGAGTAATGGTAGACATGTCGTGAGCTACTTTAATTTAAGACTAGCTGACACGGCAAACTTTGTTTTGCCATAAAAACACCAAACATTAATCTATCGTATCTACCCTACCTAACCTACCTACCTTACCCACCCTACCCTACCTACCTTACCTAACCTACCTACCCTACCCACCCTCCCCTACCTACCCTACCCACCCTACCCTATCTAACCCTACCCTAACTACACTACCCTGCCTATGTAGGTAAGGTACCATTTTCTATCTTATTTTTTTTTTCACAGAAACCTTATTCTAAAAATAACAAACACAACAAAAAAAGAATTAGTGAAATCGGTCCAGCCGTTCACGCGTGATGCCGTGATCAAGGGAAATAGGGATTCATGTTTATATATATTACATGCATGTATTATTTTAATTCTGTATGTATAATAAACATGTTTGAGCAAATAAAATTTCTTATTCTTATACCTAAAATACGCAGACAAATTGCCTTCAAACCCGATACATACCTAGATTTATTTATGTTGCATTTGATAAAACCAGACGGTAATAGATTACACCGATGTCTGTAATACTGCGCCATGTAATGTAAGCCAATTGCATCAATAGGTATTACATTGAAAAACAACGCACTGGCGTGCAGTGGAGGCCACACCATCTGTTTTCAGACCAATATGTTGACTAACTGAAACGTAGAATATTTATGTTGCAGTATCGATTGATTTTGATTATTTGTATGTTTGTTTGTAACAAAATCTCTTCCATTTGTATACCTTCGTTGAGTTTTTAGGACCTTAGTGATTGGTGATAATTTTTAGGGTTTCGTACCCGAAGGGTTCAAACGGAGCCCTATTGCTGACTGACGTGTCCGTCTGTCCGTCGTCTGTCACATTGGTTTTACAGACAAACGGTAGGAGCTAGTCTTAAAATTGTCAAAGTATCTTGTTGGCCTTACAAATTGTCAAAAATATTGTTTAATGGTTTTAAGGGGGGCTCCCATACAGCTTAATGGGGGGCGTAAAAAAAATGTTTGATCTATCCCATCAAGTGGAATATCGTTGTTTAGATAAATACTGTAATTTTTGTTTAAAAAACATTGGTAAACAAAGGAATGAAAAGCCACCAAAGTCAGCTTTTTTATATTTCGTTCCGATTTTTTTTAACTTCCCACTGATTTATGAACTTGAAATTTGGTGATAATTTTAATAATTATGTATGTTTTACTAACAAATAACAAACAATATATTGAGAATTCAGATTTTTGCTTTGAAATGCCCAATTTTTTTCATATTACAACCAACTTAATTTTGCGGTTTGGTACGGACCCTAAATGTGCGAAGACCGACACGCACTTGGTCGGTTTTTATGTTATTTAGGCAGTGTTTGCTGTCCCCTGCATCCCCTGTTGTCTGGTTCGGTCTTATAACATCAGTAAATATAAATCAACATAGGTTCTGTGACTATTACTAATAAACTAGTTATCAAGTAATTATTCTGGCTTACAGTGTGATTACAAAGTAGTAATCCTAGTGGATACACACAATGACATACGCCCATTGATCGTTAAAACTAACAGTACCTGGGTGACCGAGCTCCGCTCGAGTGACAAGTAAAATTTAAAAATTTAAAAAACCCCGGACAAATTTATCTTGCGAAAACACCCCGATTCAAACAGTAAAACGCCCATAACTTTTGAACGGCTGAACCGATTTTATTCAAACATAGATAAGAACACTTTCGACAAAATCACCTTTCAAACAAAAAAAAAACTAAATTAAAATCGGTTCATCCGTTTAGGCGCTATGATGCCACAGACAGACACACATATACACAGATACACAGCAACACACGTGAAACTTATAACACCCCTCTTTTTCCGGCAGGGGTTAAAAATAGACAAAACGACGGTTTCTAAAAATGATACTAGCTAAATCGATTTATCCCCCCGAAACCACCTGAATACTAAATTTCATGAAAATCGTGGGGGCCGTTTCCGAGATTCAGATTATATATACAAGAATTGCTCGTTTAAGGTATAAAGAGATAAAATTGTTTGTTTGTAAATGTGGGTACTGTTCCAATTCCGAATATTTTCTCACTGATCGAGAACTACACGATCTCCAAGTGCCATATTAAGCTAGTTGTTTTAGACTAGGCAAAGTACTTTTCTCTAGTCAGCACTGCCTCCTTTCAGTTCAGGCAAAATCGGTCTAAGTTCATCCCGATGGCGAGTCGCGGGCAAAGGTAGTCTACTACATGGGAGTGATATGAAGTTTCGAATGACGTTATTGCGACGCACACTATTTCGAAAAAGTTTACGACTACTACGGGACTACTACTAAGGTACGCCAGTTCGAAAACACATTGAATCGAAAACCGCTATATCGAATGACGTTATTGCGACGCACGCCATTTCGAAAAACCGTTGGAGTGGTACGCTAGTACGAAAATGTTGGTATCGATATCTACTGTTTCGAATAGCATATTCCAATCTAAATTTGTCTGGGGATCAAACTCGCGACCCAGTGATTGTCAGAACTACCTACGCTACGATAATAAAACTGACACTGAGCAAGCTGTCTATACCACTAAGTATAAATTATTATTATAAGTACTTATTATGGTTTAGCTCCATCCACACGATGGTTTCCTTCACCCTTTTGAGAGCATTGGACACACAGATAATATCATACTAGCATACAGTGGTGGTACTAGCAGGTGATGAACAATGACATAATATGCGTCGTAGTTCATAATATGTAATGGCGACCGCGATCCGGTAGACGATGCGTTGGTAGTTTGGCAGGCCTCCCGCTAGGTGGACCGATGACCTGGTTAAGGTTACGGGAAGGCGCTATATGCGAGACTCACGGGATCGGTCAATGTGGCGACGCCTGGGGGAGGCCTATGTCCAGCAGTGGACGTCTTTCGGCTGAAATGATGATGATGATAATGATTTTATAATATCATAATGAAGGACTAGAAATAAGTATATGTTCATAACATTTCAGGCTGACACGGTGCTGACCTGTAATTCACCATGATTGGTGCGTGACGTTCCTCTTATTGCCACAACAACAAGAAAACATATTCATTGAGAGGACTACGTGTTAGCATGCCGTTCAATTACTATGGTAGGTACAGACAGAAGCATAATTGAGTAGACGGTTTACAAAGTTGCAAAAGTGTTTTGTGAATTGTTTTCGAGTTAGAATGAAAGGAGAAAAACCTCTAAAAAGCAAAAAATAAACCGGTGACTCGCGTCGGGTACGAGGTTTATTTTTTGCTTTTTAGAGGTTTTTGTGTCGGGGTTTTTTTAAATTTTGATATTTAATTTTTATTTCATGCTTGTATTATTTAAATTCAACTACCTAGTAGTAGACAAGCTTCAATCGACAATCTATCGAAAACCGTAATAAGGACACGATATCTTGCGACAAAACCCAGATTTAAATAACTAAGAACACTCTCGACAAAGTCACCTTTCAAAATAAATCAAAATTGCTTCATCCGTTTAAGAGCTATTGATATCACAGAAAGACACACAGATACACAGACACACAGATACACAGTAAAACACGTCAAACTTTTAACACCCCTCTTTTCCCGTTGTGGGTTAAAAATAACAATGAATTCGCCAAAATTTTAAAATTAAAATTTGAGTTTTTAATATCAGCTTGATACAGGCTTCTTATTCCGCACGGGTCTAATATAAAATAACTTCACGTCTATATTTCCCGAAGCGAATGGTTCTGGGCAGAAATGTTACCTACAGGACACGCAGATTTTGTAAGTTGTATCTATGTTTAAATCTCTCTTTTGAGGAGACGCTTAAATATTTCTACCTTTGCTATCCACCCAGCAAGATCAGTCGATATCAGCAGCTTAATTGCGTATTTGAATTCAGAAAGAAAAAACCGAAATCGTAAATACATCGCGTCTTTAATCTTTTTTAGGGTTCCGTACCCAAAGGGTAAAAACGGGACCCTATTACTGAGACTCCGCGGTCCGTCTGTCTGTCTGTCTGTCTGTCTGTCACCAGGCTGTATCTCATGAACCGTGACAGCTAGAGAGTTGAAATTTTCACAGATGATGTATTTCTGTTGCCGCTATAACAACAAATACTAAAAACAGAATAAAATAAATATTTGAGTGGGGCTCCCATACAACGAACGTGATTTTTATTTTTTTATTATCTATATGCTCGCGTTTGACCACTATCTCACCTGATGGTAAGCGATGATGTGGTCTACGATGAAGCACGCTTGCCTAGAAGTAACCTATTCACTCGTGACTTAAAGACCCAAAGGTTGTAGCTATTAGGGATCAAACACTCCGGCACGGAATTCCACTCCTTAGCTGATACCTTTGCCTTGCCGAATGATCACTTACGCAATTAGGCTGCAGAACTCGTTCTTCATACATTTTATATAATGCTCTTATGTAAGTAGTAAATAAATAATGCCACTGAAAATACATACAACGCTCCACACTTTTCTGCAAACCATACACTAAACACCAACATAAATATCTACCGCTGGTCAGTTCATACAAGAACAAGCCAGTTTCAATGTCAAATCGTTATTATAGTCGAACTTCCTCACCATTACGCAGACGAAATTACCGCCTGAAAAATATATTGTAGGTCACTGGACATTTGGCAAGGATTACTTCTACCGCCACTGAAGAATTTGCGATTATACTCGTTGCTTCTGGTTTAGTTTTCCTAGAAAAAGAGAAAACTTACAGAATATACCGAGTTATTGGTATAACATGGGCTGTACTAACATCATAAACGGATCAGTTCTTTCAGAGATTTCTTATTATCGCATATAAACAAACAATTTTACACAGTGCCCATGATTTTCAATGCAACTATCTACTTATTTCGCTGGTTCAAAAAATAAAAGGTAAACAACAACAAACCGACAAATTTTAAAAATACAACCTTACAACGCAAAATGGTTACTATTGTAGCACTCTTTAATTTATTATCATAATAGTTCTGATCTCCAAGCTTTCGAGATGGTTTTAATAATACCATTTTTTTTTGTTTATACATTAAAAATATTGATATTGTTGTAATAGTTTAAATGCTTGGCATATTCGTGCGTGCGTGTATTTGGTTGTTGTATGAAATAAACATCTTCTCAGTACCTATATTTTTATTTTAGTGACAGCTGTATGCTGTCACGTATACACTGTAAAAACCTTTTTTATGGTTAGTTTACCTTTTATTTTTGCTCCAGTGAATTGGGTATAGGTACCTACATAACTACACGACTACAAATATGACCCAAATATGACCCAAATATGCGAACGTATCCATCCTGCCAGTAACTTAAAATCTACAGCTGAAAACAAAATTCTGGTAATAATGTACTTGTAATTAAAAATTTAGGTATGTGCGTATATGTGTGCTCCAATTATTGAAATAATTTAATTTGATAATATGTATTTTGGTCGTATTGGAATGGTCATTTTTTAACAATATAACTTGACATTTTACTTTTTCTTTTGAAATTATTTAATTCAGGTTAAGAAAACTAACATCCATAGTCTCTTTACTGCCAGTACCCTTCGAACAACGCATATGAGCTAAATATATAATCTAACTAGCTGACCCGGCAAACTTTGTTTTGCCATAAAAACACCAAACATTTATCTAAACTACCTACCCTACCCTACCCAAACCTACCCTAACCTACCCGACCCTACACTACCCTACCCTATCCTACCCTACACTAACCTACCCTACCCTACACTACCCTACCCTACACTACCCTACCCTACACTACCTTCCCTACCCTACCCTACCCTACCCTACCCTACGCTAAACTACCCTACCCTACACTACCCTACCCTACCCTACCCTAAGTTTCAATTATTTTTTTTCTTCTCATGTACCATCTGCTAAATAGTCCGAATAAAGCCTAAAAATTTGGTTTGGATAGGTGAGCCCGTTCTTGAGTTATAAAATAACAACGAAAAGTGGCATTGATTTTTCTATATATATATATAAGATACATAGACTTAACGGTCAGTTAGCTATAAAATGCAGTGTGGTAAAGAACTTATTCCATAGCATTATATAGCTGCAGCAGGTTTACGAGGCAAATGAAAGATGTTTACTGCTGAAATAAAGACGTTTCATACGTGTGAAATGGTAACTATATAACATAGACTGTAGGTAATAATATTCAACAAACTGGTTGTTAAAGATAAATAATCACACGATACCTGTTAAAATTATTAATAAAAAAACTTTTTAACAAAAAAACTAAACCGACTTCCAAAACAAAACAACTTTTTTTTCGGAAGTCGGTGTGTACCCATTCTTTTTCGTTTTTAATACCGACTTCCGAAAAGAAAGTTATTTTTCGCTTTGTAGTGTTTTGTTTTGGAAGTCGGTTTAATTTTTATTTATTTTTTACAGATTTTTATCTTTTTAGTTTTAGTACCCTCTATTACCGTGAACATCATTTGTAGACAGAGGGCTTTTCATAACAATTCCAACACGCCTAAACACGACTGGGATACATTGTTTATTACGGAGTTCCGGTGATCATCTTTCGGCTTCATCACCAGAGCAGTACGATGATACCATTTTCATTAGAACCATTTATTTAAATTTGCTTCATCACAGTAATTTATCTATTGCAGAAATCATATACCCAAAACATAGTTAAAATTTATAAGTTCCAGTGGCCATCTGTGGTCTTCTTCATTAGTTCCACTGCACCAAATGATACTTTCTGAATGCAAATGTTTGCCATGTTGATGAAAATATCAAAATTGCTATAGTATCGCTAAAAAATTGAGGAGTTCTCTGGATTTCCATAGGATCTCCTCATCAGATCCTGACTTCGTGAGAATGGAACCACCTCGAGAGTATAACCTTTCAAACAAAAAATATAAATAAATCGCTCCTTAATTGACGGAGAGATCCGTGAAAATACATAAAAAAAAACAAACACAGCCGAACATAGAACCTCCTCCTTTTTGGAAAGTCGGTTAATAATTACCTATGCGTTAAAGGCCAAATAAGGGTGCAAGCCAATGACCTGATGAGTTCCGCTGACATCCGCTGGATACGAGAAACACAGGACCGGTCGAAGTAGCGACACTTAAGGTAGGCCAGAGGGGAGTCCAGCAGTAGACGTCTTTCTGTTTAAATGATAAAGGGTGTTGAAAGCCCACTCCGAAAGGTTATTTTCTAAGGAAAAAACTTTTTAACAAATACATTAAACCGATTTAAAAAGAAAACTATACAAAGCGAAAACTAACCTTGTTTGCCGAAGGCGGTGTCTTTGATACCTATTTGATTTTATTTTTGCGACACTGACTTCGGAAAACAAAGTTACTTTTCGCTAGTTTTATTTTTAAATAGAAACCTCCCAATTGAGAACCTGTTCCTTTTTGGGACGTCGGTTAAAAGTGTTAAACAAACTTAATCAAGAAAATTCACTACAGCTCTGAAGGCTATGCCAAACACATCGGCCGTGCCCTGGCTAAAATCTGCTCTCCTTACCCGTTTGGACCCTTCGGAATTGCTGTCACTCACGTTTCCGTCTATCTGTCTGTCCGCCTGTCTGTCGTCTGTCACACATTTAGTACCGAAGTTTTTTTAACTTGCCATTGACCTAGGTATAAACTTAAAATTTTGGTGATAATTTTATTTTATTTTATTTGTTAGGGTCATAAAACAGTTACATGCCAAGCTTGACTAGATATTCTTAAATTACATAATAATAAAAATATAATGTAATGTTTAATATTACACAATTTTACAAACAAACACCAATATATTGATAAATTAGTACGGAACCTTAGATTTGCGACGTCCGACACGCACTAGACCGTTTTTACCCGACTGCAAGGAAAGGATTATTTACGAATGTGCTCAATTCAGAGTATTGCCCCTATCACTGTTGACAAGCACAACACATTCATAAACAATAACAAAACACTATAAGCTTTCAAATAACAAACAACTACTTCAATAACAACATCAGCCTTCAGTTTCAGCCAAGGTACAAAGAACTCAAACTAGGCTAATAGGACAAGGATGGTTTCAGTGCATTACGGTCGATATTCGTATCATAATAAATATTTTATGTGAAATGCTGTTTATCCTTCAGTTTCAGCCAATGAGGAGACGACAAATAGTTCGTATTTGGTAGCTGACAATTATTTTGATTGCTTTTACATAGTTAGAACACATAGTAGAAGTTTCAACGATTTAATTTATTTATAAATTTTATTTAATTACCAATAAATAATATATACAACTGAATATTTCTAATCTTATGACTAATAACAAAACAAAATTACATACAAAGGGGCGTACAGTTTTTCGAGACATAAGTAAACGGTTAGTCGACTGTTCACGTGACCAGAGGGCTGGCCTTTTCTTCAGCCAGAGGATCAGCATTGCCATTCAACGTGGCAATGCTGCCAGCGTTCTGGGCACGTTTCCCATTGACATCGATGTGGACGAATTTTTTGATGCGCAATGAGCCCTTTTCCTTCTCCCCTTTGTATTTATTTATTAGTTTATCCTCGCTCTGGAATGCCTTGCAGCAATTACACCAATGAAGCACTATCTTATAATAAACTCACTATAAGTCCAGGTTTCCTCACGATGTTTTCCTTCACCATTGTCAGCGGTGTCCAAGATTAATTAAGGAAGTACATATGAATTGAAAATACACATTGGTAATGGATTGAACGATTGATTTGAACCCACGCACGAGCTCAAGCACGAGAGGCGAGGTCTCAGCCACTGGGCTACCACGACATAAACAATAACAACAACAAACAAAAACAACAATAATAATAAACTATACTTATCTATACTTAATAATATTATAAAGAGGAAAGTTTTGTATTTTTGTAAGTAATTAATAAACTTAAAAACTACTGGACCGATTTCAAAAATTCTTTCACCGTTGGGAAGGTACATTATCCCCGGGTGACATACGCTACTTTTTATCCCTGTATCCCCCCGGGAACGGGAACTTCTTGGGTGAAACCGCGAGGCGTCCGCTAGTAGAACATAAGGTTAAATAGGTATCTCTCTTGAAAAACATTTTTGATTGCTTTGTTAAACAATACAAATACGTTACCCATGTCCCTCATCATCATCATCATATCAGCTGAAAAACGTCCACTGCTGGACATAGGCCTCCCCCAAGCGTCGCCACACTGACCGGTCCCGTGCGTCTCGCAACCAGCGGATACCCGCAACCTTCACCAGGTCATCGGTCCAACTGGTGTGAGGCCTTCCAATGCAACGTCTTCCGGTTCGCGGTCGCCACTCCAGAACTTTTCTGGCCCCATCGGCCATCCGTTCTGCGAGCAATGTGCCCTGTCCACTGCCACTTAAGTTTGGCAATTCTTCGGGCTATGTCGGCAACCCTGGTTCTCTTGCGGATCTCTACATTTCTGATTCGATCACGCAATGAAACCTCGAACATAGCCTTCTTCATTGCCCTTTGGGTGACTGTAAGCTTTCTGATAAGGCCCATTGTGAGCGACCACGTCTCAGAGCCATATGTCACTGGCAACACTGTCGTCTTGAGACACTGTGGTAAGTTGTACGAGAAGATACCGCGCAACTTCCCGAATGCTGCCCAGCCGAGTCGGATTCGACGGTTGACATCATCTCCCTCACTAGTCTAGTATACGTCGCACCTCGCAAGTGCTACTGGATAGCATGAGGTACTGAGTTCCACTCCCTTTTAGTGCAAATTATTATTCGTTATTTCAATCTGGTATTTATTGGTATTTTTTTAGAGTTTGCATAAGTGGCCGGTTGATGGCAATAGGCTCTTTATATGCCCCTTTTATATGGGACAATTATAACTGCGCACATAAACAATTAAACATGGCAGCGAAACGTGGCTATATTTATAGACTCACCTTCGGCAAATACATCAGAGAAGTTTTGTTATGAAACCCAAGTGTTATGAAAACTTATCTTATTCTTCTTGTCAAACTTATTACGCTAATTTACAAAGAATCAGAATCAGAATCAGAACCATTTATTTGTTAAACATAGGTAATAATTACATGCAATATCTTAAAAATTAGGTAGTGCGCTATGTTTTGTCAATTGACATACAATTGGTTTAAAAAGAACGAATATATCACATCACAATTCATCAGCCTATTAATGTTCCCACTGCTGGGACACCGGCCTCCTCTCTGTGAGAGGGAATGGGCCGTAATCCACCACGCGGGCCCAGTGCGGGTTGGTACAGGGACGAATATATGAATGGGTACTATTCAAATAAAATATAAATTTATTTCAATATAATTATTTACGTATTTGAGTACCTGATTGTATTAACATTAAAGTTTTATTGGGTATAAAAAAAGGAACAATTAAAATTTTATGTCAGCATTATACAGTTAAAGAGGAAACTCGTCTAGAGTATATTAACATCTTTCAAGCAGAAGAAAATGAGTATAAAATAAGCTTGATGGACTAATATAATGGGCTTTAGTAAACTGCCAGAGGTTAAGTACCTGCTACCTACCTTAGTTTTATGGCGCTACTTGAGAAATGGAAAAACTTTTTTGGCAAGGTAAGCTTTTTTGAAAAACTATTTAACAATATTTCATTAAAATCTGGTATTTTAATGGCACTTTAAAGTTTTTATTAACACACAGCTACTTGTTAAATTACTATTGGTAAATTGTATTTTCTTAACATTGGTCCGGACTTTCATGAAAGTCTGTAAATCTTGTATCCGGAGGGGCCGGTACGCACGTCATTGCGAATTCCTCTTGTGTTTACGTTGTAAATGTTTCTGAACCCGTGCCAAAAATGTACAACACGCTTACACCACTATATTAAGACCCGTTACCTTTTTTAAATATCGCTATAAACACTCGGCAAAATGATTTTGCCAGAGGAGGCACGGTTCAAAGGAGACTGGTCCTAAATACGTCAGACAAGATTTTTATTTTAGTGATTGCTGCTAAAAGAAAATAGTAACAACACATTGACATTAACGTGACTTTTTTATTGCGTATGTCAATACCAAACATTGAGCGGACGTCTCCAGTTGTCAGAAATATATATAGAAATAACTAGCTTTATCCCACGGCTGTGCTTCCTTAGTCCACCGCACAAGAACCACATTTTTCCGAGAAAAATAAACCTGTGTTACTTACCTATCATTCATAGTCTACCTAGCTTTCCAGCAGTTTACTTCCACAAAACTTATAAAACTGCTTACCAAACAAACAATTTTACAGTTTATTTATGTTAGTTTAGGACAGAAATAGAGAAAGGCAATTTGTAAATAGACGGCTTTTTTTTTTTGTTTTTTTCATCTTTTGAATGTCTTTGCCATTACTCGTATCATGTTTTAGCTGAAAGCTGCTAAAAGTTACTTAAATAGATTTTAAACGATGGTAACCGAACAATCGGCGTTAATGTTTTTTTATGCAAAGTTTGACGCAAACGTCTGTGAACAAACTTTTGATGACGTTCACAGAAGATTGACGTTGGCAACGAAGCCAATAATTATTTATTATTCAAGAATTTCAAACAAAGAAAAAAAAAGTGCAACTTTTCCACTTTCAGACGTAAATAAAGATGACATTAGTCGACAGAGCTTAATGCGTTAAGCAACTAATTCAAAAAGCGACTTTATTTGTTACCATGATTAGATAAAGAATATAGTTTAGTTTATTGCTTCGTCGTACACTCCCGCGGCTTTTGCCAGTTTTCTCTGTCTCATTTTGTTTTTTTTGTTTATTTCAACAAAGTTACATGACTGGGTATTATACAAATTTTCTGCCAAACTGCAGGACAGTTTGTCGGCAGTATAAAACTCAATAGAAGCTAAAAAAAAATCTATAAAAAAAACAGTGAAAATGGCATCTGTTTACATTCAAAAAACACCCCCGGGCACTGTAGCACTGAAAGTTCATGGGCATATCCTTCGACCTTCATGTGTCCTATTTCAGCGCAGGAGATTCGAACTTGGCATCCTGACCCAAATATTACGTTGTCCTTGATCTGGTCCAACCGGGCCAAACATCTCCACGTACTGTATTAACCCGATAAGGGGATTGTGGACGAAGGCCAACTTTCATACAAATGGAAATGAGACTGACAATCGTGATAAGAAAACTTATCTTATTATGTAGACGGATTATATTGTGTTTGGGTGGCTGATATCGACTTGTGTTAGTCTTGGAATATGTTAAGAAGGTACGGCGATATCGCGGTAGACCTAACTGAAGATGGCGGGATCAGCTAGACACCTATAGAACCGAATGGTTCACACGTAAGGAATGGAAAGAAGAAAGGGAGGCTTACAAAAGGCATAGATCGTAGCTAGTGAGCTACGATCTATGCCTTTTATGTCACACGACTCCGCTCCAACACCGCTACCGCACGACACCGCTTTAAACGGAGACGACTGCTCGCTGTCCACGCGCCGACAGCTAGCAGGCAACCATCTGTCTACGTGATTACAGCTAGCAGTCAACTACACTGCCACGTGCCGACCGGTTTCGTCTTTTCTTTTTCGACAAGCTAGCAACGTGCTTAAGCATGCGGTAAGTGAGATGTCAGCTATCGAGTGGTACGATTGATGGCGGTAAGCTCGCTTAAAAGGAGCTGTCTGCTAATTTGTGTTGTCAATGTAAAGTTTGTCTACAGAGCACGCCTTGAAGCTCACATTTCAATGAACATTATTTAGCCGTTTTGGAGCGGTGCCGTATAAGTCGGCTACAACCTTTTCTTCCTTTCTTCTTTACAATACAGGCCAAAAATAAGTAATATATGAATTAATTAATAGCGAAAACCATGTATACTGTATTTTACTGTGTTTTTTTGTTTTTATTTTGTTCTGTAGGTTAGGATAAATAACACGACACTTTCGTAATAGACTCCAAAAAAAACAATTAAAATATGAATAACAACGTAAGTAATAACATCAAATAATATCCTTAATAGCTTGTAATATGTCAAATTACAAGTAATGCTTAATTACTAACTACATACAGTACAGCACACACACAGAAGAGTTACTGCACACAGTTGCACAGTACGCTGCTCGACAAGTTCTACAACATATTTATGCAACATGTTACGTAAACATGTTGTAGCTCAGGAAAACTGTTTTTAATGTTACAACATTTTCTCATAGGTCAAGTTCTTGTTGAATATAAATAGTGTAATTTAGGCTCGTTATTTGTGATTGTAAGTCTTGATAATGCTTTCAGTTTGAATTGTTGTTTTAATCTTTAATGAAGTCGGTCTAGGTTTGGCTTTCACGATAACTTTGAATTTCAGAACATTGTTAACTTGCTTGGTATAAATAAATTATTTATTCTATGAGGTAATTATTTATTCCCTAAGTCTGAGGTTGGTATTCTAAAATTTTTCTTAGAAAGTTATAATATTCATTTAAAACAGTCCAGGCCTTAGTACATAGAAGTTACTGTCATTTTACACATAGGTATCTGTCATATCAATTTACTTGGTAATCATCATAATCATATTATCAAAAATACACCAAATGCTATATTTATAGGCCTCCACAACTATCGCCCGAAACGATCGATCCTACGAAGGTGGGTTGACTTGACGCAGACCGGACCAGAAACTCTTTTAACAAAATAATGGTCTCGGAAAATGGAAAAAAAAACACGAAAAGATAGTAACCCCGAAATTTTCACTTCCAGTCTTACCAAAGAATATCATGTAAGGGCTAAATTAGGCCAATTGGTTGTACGCGGAAAATGGTTCGCTTTTCATCAATAATTATATTATTCACCTTCTGAATACTTCAAAATATAAATTTTCCAGCACTCAAAGGATCTAAAACATTAGGTATTCAGAGTCTGATTTAATACCTCTTGTATTCAGGAGCACGTCTGCGTTGAATATTTTACAGCGAGTTTGTACCAAGGACGCCACTTGAAAAGCAATAACCTAGCTGCCTGCTGTAATGATGAATGGTTTGAGAATATTCATGAATTGGTAAATTTCCTAGGAGAACAGTCGGTTTCACCTGGATTGTTGGCTATCTAATGTTTCTTAGGACAAGACACCCAACAATTCGAGCAAACAAAGGCACAGCCGTAACATCGTTTTCTCGAATCAATCTTGCTAATAAATCTGTCCTAACATGAAAAATCTTAGTAATTTTGCCAAAACACACCTAGATCCCAGACGAAACGAGCGGATGACCACAAAACCCGGGGGGGGTTTGTGGTCCTAGATTTTGTTCGATTTCCCCTCCTCCGGGGGGTAACCGCATTGTCTTGGCGGGGGTTCTCAGTAGCCGTGGCTTGGTCACCCATGGTGAAGAGATGAGGGACCCGAGGAGGCCGCTCGGTAGGGCTTTTGCCGATTAAGCCGACAACGTAGCGGCCAACAAGTAGGTTACGATGCTGCCTGGGCGACATCGCAACTGAGGCAAGCCGCGATGTCGTATAAGGTCTCCGATACCCACACGATATCGCGGCTAAGGGTTGGAGACCGCGGCGTGAGAGGAGTATTGCGGTGCGTTCGTCTGGCGCCCATGTGCTGGTTTGGTCCCTGGGGTTGTCACGGCCTGCAATGTGTTCTATTACGCCGGTGATGGGGGTTACTCCCCAGAGGAGGGTCCGGTGACGGACAGCCGCGGCGGGTTCGCGGTGAGTGCTAACGCGTGCCCGTGTTCTCACAGCGGCACAGGAGACACCAAGGAGTTTCAGTGGGTTGGAGTCCCACATAACTGCGCTCTCTCCCCGTGGTAGCGCAGTTTGCATGAAAATTACACCACGATAAAAAAAGGACCACCAACCGCACAAGCTTTCAGCTCAAAGATATGGCGTGTGTTCATCAAAATACTACTCTGGCCGTGTACCTATGCATATTCATGCTGAAAACAAAAGATTATTTGTAATAAAGTCATGGAAATACATATTTAGTGATGTGTCATAGAACTACAGGAGCGATGTCATCAGTGCTGGCAGCTGGAAGGTGCACCCTTCTAAAAGACAAAGAAATTTAGCTAATATTAGCCAAACACCTCACTGGATTACCAATATAGTACCTCACACCTGTTATTGCCAACCAATGAAGCATTAAGAGGTTGTAGGCGTATGACGCATAGGTAGCTGTGTGGAGAGATTTAGCTCCCTGATTCACGTGAGCCTGGTTTTAATGATTCATTATGATTACAGAATACCTAAGATTAAGTTATGTTTATTGTAGCACGTGTTTAAGATAATGGTAGAGTTGGCGGAATAGTTTGGTTAACAGGCACTAACAACAATACAGATTCATTTCAGGATTCAGGCAACGAACAATGATGAGATACGCTTTCCGAATGGAACAATCCTCTAATAACTATACAAGTTTGTTCCACTAATAAGAATTTATAATAATATGACGTCATTATCTACTCAGTTATGTCGTTTGCCTACTGTACTCTTAAGGCAGGTAACAAGAAAAGGCAATATTTTACTCTAAATTAAGCTTTGTAATAAGATACATACAGCTTTAAATAAATTTTTTGTCTAACAATTAATCAGTAGCTAATGGTTATACTCATCACCTATTTAACAAGTCTTTTTTTTTTTACTTGCAATGTATTTATTATAGGAAATATATATTTATTTTAACTATATATATATTTAGTCTACAATTTTTCCTTTATTAATTATTTCGATGTTTTATGCACCTGCCATGTTATCTCTCCACCACCCTTGGTTGACTGGTAGAGAATGCCTCAGGCATTAAGTCCGCCTATGTACCTGTACGTTGCATGAAGTTTTAATAAATAAATAATGTATGTATGTAACTGTGTTCGGGTCAAACCTTGCAACAAAATTTTAAAGCAGTCATCCTCCACCAATTAAGTTAAAATTTTGCATACACGTTTAGTTTGGATGACAATGCATGGTTAGCTAAGTGACGTCATTCTAAATTCCATATGGCGGATGGCCCAAGATGGCGGGCAAGTTATTTTTTTAGATTGGCGGATTAGTATCTTGCTGTTTATGTTAAATTATTTAATGATGATGCTAAGCTAGCCTTATCAAAATCAGAATTAAATTAGCCTCACCCAGCAGATAATTACTATACTAAAACATTGTTCTATAATAAGCTGCTTATTTATAAACATAATCAATATTCCGTCTGTATCAGTGTTCTGTGAAGCCTGAGTAAGGTGAACTGGTTGACTGCTTTTGACCTCCATCTCGCCTGATGACAAGCGACGGATGAAGTCTCCGATGAAACTAACGAGTACAGAAGATTCCTGTTCACTCTAGCTTTCTTAGGATAGCCAACTATCCAAGAACCATATTACCACTATCGAAAAGCGGGCCAAGAGGCTCATCGGCGATGAGGCACTGTTCAAGTCAAAGCTCCAGAGCCTTGGACATCATCGCCGAGTTGCCAGCTCGCCTTTTTATCGGTTAGATTTCGGGGAGTGTGCGATGGAAATGCATGATCTAATTCCGTCCAGCCCGTTTCATCATCGGACTACCAGACGTACGACGATGCGCCATCACACCGGTACATTTTGGACAGCCCACCCATATACTAAACGTTTTGGGAATACTTTTATGATGCGTACATCTAAGGACTGGCATTCCCTACCGGAGTCTGTGTTTCCTGATAGCTACAATCTAGGGGTCATGAAGTCAAGAGTGAATAGGTTTCTTCTAGGAGAGCGTGCCTTACCGAGATCACGTCATCGCTTACCATCAGGTGAGATAGTGGTCAAGCGCGAGCCTATAAACATGAAATCTAAGGAAATGTTTATAGGGTAATTTTGAGCATGCCTACCAGAAGACATGAAGAAAATAAAGAATCCCAGATAGTACCTTCTCTGCTGAAAAAGTGTACTTTCGTCTTGATGTTTTAGCAACACCATACAAGGTATTGGCAATTTTCAAGTTATGTTCAGGATGACTTTGATTGTTGACCGATCAGATCAACCAACAACATTTGTTGTTGGTTGATTGATTGATCAGTTGTTCACTTAGCTTAATTTGACCAAAGTTCAGTCCAATACACCTAATAACTTCATACTTTTTTGGCAGCAAGTTTGTTTTTTTTTAGGAAGTTTATTAATTAACTTCTGCTTATTAGTGTATTCCTCTTTAGAACAATAATAATGTTTAACGCTTTTACAACAAAAACACATGTTCTATTAGTATAATACGTCCCGATCCCGTACGTCTCGCATCCAACGCATTTCCGCAACCTTAACCAGGTTATCGGTCCATCTAGTGGGAGGCCTTCCAACGAATAGTCGTCCGGTTCGCGGTCGATATTCCAGAACTATTCCCCCCCTAGGAACTAGGCCCCTTCAGCAATCCGTTCTGCGAGGAACGTGCCCTGCCCACTGCCACTTAAGTTTCGCGATTCTTCAGGCTTTGTCGGTAACTTTTCGTAAACGTTCACCTGCGTATATCCTCATTTCTGATGCGATCACGCAAGGAAACTCCGACCTCCCTCTCCATTGCCCTTTGGGTGACTTTAAGCTTTCTGATAAGGCCCACCGTGAGCAACCACGTCTCGGTCCTAGGTAATTACTGACAATACACACTGGTTGTAGACTTTTGTCTTGAGACACTGCGGTAAATTGGACGAGAAAATACTGCGCAATTTCCCAAACGCCAATAGTTTAATTAGTCTATAATGTGCCCAGTTTCCCACTGCTGGATCACAGTGTGACACAGACCTCCTCTCTTTAAAGAGACATAATCATCCACGCGGGCCCAGTGCGGCAGGCTTATTACGTATGAAACAGCAATTAACAATATTTGCGCAGAGATTGTACAATCATCGCGCGAATATCGCTTTACGTCAAAAAATTGGAAGGCATATTTTTGCGAAATAATTGCTCTTCAATCGCGAATCCGCATTATATATGAGCTATAGCCACACCATAATAATTTTACGACAGCACTGCTAACAATAAAAATCTAATAACTGAAATGTGCATTTATCGCAAGGTGATCGCGTTAATTTCGTATTACGTATGGTTTTTGACAGCAGAGCGACAGCGATCGGCGAGCAAATGTGGCTGTCAAATTGCGATTACTTTTTCCCTTGTTGTTGGTCGATTGCCAATCGCTCGCTGATGGCTGAGTAGGTACAGAAGTTTTTGAGTTTTTGGCGGCTTTTTTCGTATGTTATTTTGTGGCTACTTTAATTATCCGCATATTAGAATAATAATATAAGAATAAATATTGAAATAACAAATTCCTAGTGAATATTGTAAATGTAAATGACAAATTGGTGTTGTTTTGAGTCTCTAATGTCTA
Source organism: Orthosia gothica (assembly GCA_949775005.1). Lineage (NCBI taxonomy): Eukaryota > Metazoa > Arthropoda > Insecta > Lepidoptera > Noctuidae > Orthosia > Orthosia gothica. The sequence goes on from OX459044.1 coordinate 14,012,881, forward strand.
CGCAACTGGACTATTTGTTGAATCATTGAAACAGAAGTGATCACGGTAAAGTGGAGGATTTTTTTATATACAGTATAAAAAAAATCTGTGTTGGCTACCTCAGCGAAGCTTATATGTTTACTACTAAATGCTTACAAAGTATATTCAATAAGTATCTTCTATTATATATTTTTTTTATATGGCAAACACCGATGTCGACTAATCTGCCAATGTCTAAATTAAATTTGAAAAATCTTTTTTATGTTTCATAGCTCAAATACGAGATAATGTAGTCTACTAAGTGATGTTCTAATGCGTTATCGATTCAATTTTTAAAACAATCGACAATTCGAAGAAATTTTAATTGATTTTACACATTGACATACATGTAAATGTACCTATTTTTCTGTTTCTTCTTCTTGTTTGTATATTATGTGTGTGTGCATAAATGGTTAAATAAATAATAAATAAATAAAATGCAAATATCAAATTTTCACTGCCATATGTACTTAACACAAATTCTTTACATCTGCGAATATTAATTTATCGGAATATTGGAGCTAAATAGTAATCAAATTGACTATTGTAAAAACAGTGTAAAAAACAGCCTCCACGAAGTGTTGCTCTTTCATAAGCTGGTTAGTTCATCAAACGATAAATTTTATAAATCATCGGACAGATAAAATAGCTTCTGTTAAAAGTGACTGTCAAAAAAAAGACTTGGCTTAAAGGCCTCAGTAGCCAGGTCACTAAATTGATCGCGCAATAATTGTACAATTATTGCTGTTCCTTACGTAATAAGCCCGCGGGTTGGTAGATGTCACTTGTCTTCGAATTTGATCATGCCGGTTTCCTCACGATGTTTACCGTTTTGAGATAGGATCATTCTAAAAGAATTCGTCTGGCGCCATTTTCGTAAAGTTAATTTCGCACAGTCGCCTTCCGCATCATAGCTCAAAACTCTAGGGAATATGTTTGCCAACAAACACCGTGTTTACGAATTCTATTATTATCACCTAATAGTACACCGCGTCGCTATGTTGGTGTGGGAGGGAATACAACAATGTATTTGTATCGGCAAGCCTCGAACAGTAACGCGATATGATATCGTGCGAACAAAAAATCTTCTGCCAAGAGTTGTGATGGCGTCTGTCATGTATTCTATAAAGCAAAGGCCCGCCTTAGCCTTATTATGTATATTTTGCAAGAGCAAAATGATAGCGATTTTTGTGAAATAATTGCTCTTCAATACAGAAGTTTTAGAGTTGTTGGCGGGTTTTTTTTTAATAAGTGCATTTGACAAACAGCGAGAGATTAGCAAACGATTGTGTAGGACTTACCTTACCTACACTGCAGGTAATGCTGACTTTTATGACATAAAGCTTTTGATCGCTATTGTTTTGCTCTTGCAAAATATACGTAATAAGCCTGCCGATTTAATACATATCTTGCTAATTTAACATGGACAAGCTCTATGCTACAATTTCAATTTTTGGTAATTAATTAAGACGCAACTGGAATGGTTTCTGAAAAAAAACTTGCCGGTTGGGACAGAGAACAAAATGTAAATAGGATTTGCATGTTTTTTTAGGGTTCCGTACCCAAAGGGTAAAAACGGGACCCTATTACTAAGACTCCGCGGTCCGTCTGTCTGTCTGTCTGTCACCAGGCTCTATCTCATGAACCGTGATAGCTAGACAGTTGAAATTTTCACAGATGATGTATTTCTGTTGTCGCTATAACAACAAATACTAAAAACAGAATAAAATAAATATTTAAGGGGTGCTCCCATACAACAAACGTGATATTTTTGCCATTTTTGCGATAATGTTGTGTGCCAAGTGCGGCCCTTCGTGCGCGAGGCCGGTTTTTTTTTTTTTTTTTTAATTGCGGAAATTACGCAAACTATGCTGAAGAGAAAGTGAATACGATATGATGTATATATATAATATCTCGAACTGTCTTTTAAACAACATAGCTTTTAGGCGAATATAGAACTTAAATTAATTCAGCAAATACCGTACATATTTGAGCACTACAATCAATGGTAAAACCGATGTTTGTTATGGTCTATATTCTGCCTAACAATACTGCCATAATCGTTTGGCAAACTAAATTATTATTTTCCTTAAACAACGGAAATCTTCAGAAAATAATAAGTACCAGTCTGCAATTATTGTTATCCAACAATTGTAATTTAAACGCGTATTATTATATAAATGGCAGCAATAGATTACCATAACGCGTTATCATTTTTCCTTGTCCGATGGTCTAAGTACTTGAATGATAAGCGGTGTTTTGAATCAACGTATAATAATGTATGAGCTGGCATAGTACAAACCATGTTATTTATAGATAATTTTAGCAAATATTTTCCTGTGAAAAAAACCCATTACAGGGTGATTTGTCAAGATAATAAGGTGCATTACTTATCTGTATCTCACTAATGAAGGAAATAACCCAATGTTTTTGTCCAAATATTCCTAAATGTTCTAGAAAACAAACGTCATAAAGGATTTCAACTTGTATTAAGGAAATCCCCAAAGAAAACAAAAAACAAACAAAAATTGCATAATTATGGAAAGTCAAAATTGGTCGTCATTTTTCTACTTCGAAAAGCCAACCAAGAAACCTCCGACAAGATCAATAAGATCTTGCGCAAAAACCCCGCGATTCAAACAGTAAAACGCCCAAATCTTGAACGGCTGAACCGATTTTCATTAAACATAGCTAAGAACACTGCCGATAATGTCACCTAAAAACTAAACCGGTACTACTAAATAAAACAAAATCGGTTCATCTGTTTAGGAGCTATGGTGCCACAGACAGATACACAATTACACAGTTGTACACACGTTAAACTTATAAAACACCGCTTTTTCCATCGGGATTAAAAACATGTCTACTTTTTATTGATAAGACTGCTTGCTCTTATAGCTTTTCAGGAAATACGAAATCAAATCAGCCTGTGCTTTCAGTTCAAACTCGAAAGCTGTAAATTGCATTCCGTTCTATTTTAAGCAAAAGGTCAGGCAAGAGTTTCTCTGTATACAGTCACTGTAGCGAATTGCTTTATCGTAGTCACTGGACATCATGCCCTCTCCCTTACAGCTTTTAAAGGTCAACTGTACTCGTTACTGTTTGAAAGATATTGAAGTTTTAATTGGATGTTGTGAATTGATGGATCGTATATACACTGGCATTTTTATGACATTCAAATATTTAAGTTTTCCACTGGCACGCAGAACATAAGGCAAGAATGGAACACATCATCATCATTCATCATTTCAGCCTAAAGACGTCCACTGCTGGACATAGGCCTCCCCCAGGCGTCGCCATATTGACCGATCCCGTGCGTCTCGCATCCAGCGCCTTCCCGCAACCTTCACCAGGTCATCGGTCTACCTAGTGGGAGGCCTTCCAACGTATCGTCTTCCGGTTCGCGGTCGCCATTCCAGAACTTTTCGGCCCCATCGGCCATCCGTTCTGCGAGCAATGTGCCCTGCCCACTGCCACTTAAGTTTGGCAATTCTTCGGGCTATGTCGGTAACGGAACACATATTCAAATAAAAATACTTTTTAACAAAACAAAATAAACCAAAGTAGGTGTCTTTGGTACTAGGGGCTGTCCGCTCGAGGCAGGGCTTCGCGGAGTGGAGTTGGCTGGCTGCACTGCGACCTCAGGAGTGATGGGCCTTCTGTTTTTTTTCTGTTTGTATTTTATTTTGTTCTTCCACCCTCAACTTAACATAGTTGATAAATTTTCAACAAAGGAAGTTTGACCAGCCAACTGCAACCAAACGACCCTAATTATATACTTTTTTTATTGTGACGTGTTTCAGGGAGAAAGCAAAATAAACACTGATATTCCAGAATTTGGCGTTTTATTATTCCCAAACCGATCCTGCGTTACATTGGCTATTAATTTTCTAATTGACAGTGACTTCGGAAAAGATAGTGGTTTTTCGCTTTGTAGTAGTTAAATTTTTTGTTATAATTTTTTTATTTTCTCTTTTTAGTTTCGGTACCTTTTATTAACATTATAATCATTTATAGCCAGAGGGCTTCTCATAAAAATTCCAACAAGCCTAAACACGACTGGTATAAATTGTTTTATTGCGGAGTTCCGGTGACTCGCTGTATAATCTTTAAAAAAAAAAGAATTTTCAAAATCGGTCCATTATTGACGGAGTAATCGGTGAAGATACAAAAAAAACGTATGTACAGTCGAACATAGAACCTCCTCCTTTTTGGAAATTCGTTTAAAAATGAAGTAGGTAATAGCTAACGCTAATCGGCCCGATAGTTTGAAATTCTTCTTCTTTTCTAGTTAATGTTTAATTCTTTAGATATTTTTTGCCCAGCAGGCATTCATTAAGACGGTACCCTGACCAAAAAATCGGCATTCGATATGAGCATTCCTATTGGCGGCGGCTATTCTAGCGGCAATGGTAGCGCATGAATTACAGTAGTGAATACGCCCAGATTTTAGAATAAAATCTTTATAAAATCGAATTTTGGTCTTTTGTTAAAAAAATTACTACAAAAATGTTCGTTATTAAATTGTCTATCCATTAGTGTTAGTACAAAAAATAATTAATGAACACTTTACGAGGAGATGCATGCTATCAATAATTATTTCTCATTTTTATGTTTTTTTTTGGAAGGAGATTAGTGAAATATATACAACATAAAAAAAAAAAACTTTTATCATCAATCAATAAAATCAAGAAATTGAATGTATTTTTATTAATTGATATTATTTTTAAATAACGAGTAGATAACTCCTAAAAACCGCACGAAAAACGGCTTGCGCGGCGTTTTGCTCGGGGTACCGCCTTAAATCCTTCAAAGAGCAGGTTAATAGTACTTGTGACACCAATGTTTTGGTTCTGATCTAAACACTAGCAACTGAAAAGTGAACTGTTTTGCCAATACTAACAACACGTTTCACGATTTGTCCAATCTGGAAAAGTTCAGCTTGTCTCAAGAATTGCAGCTTTCCCAATAATCACATCATAAGTTCATAACACTGGTACTAAATCTCTTGGAATCTATTTTCAGGAAAAAATATTTTAGTGTGATTTCAAAGAATCTGCTTAGTTCATGTTTCACATCTGGATAAAAAACATATTTTTCTTATTAATTTAAAGGTCAGGTTAAAAGGTCAGATTAATAAATTTAAACTTAAATAATTAAGTTTAGGACAATTCCTTTAGTTTTGCTCTCTCCCAAGCTCTAAGCCTCAAGTACATACACAAGTACATGGTAACCAAAGTTAGAGGTCGATGAACCCATTTACCGAAGCGTTACCTTCCTAAAACCTAATTCATTAATGACCCCCAGTTCATTTACTTTAATTAAATAGATTGGGGTTACAATACCGGTGGGAAAGCAGAGATATTTGTGGTAACGGCTGATATAACACATTTAGGTAAAGACATGGCTTCCGATCGATATACTGTGGAACAAAGGAGGCATTTAAATACTAAGCCGGTGTTAGGTAAGGGATGTTCAAAGTTCAAAGCTAGACAATAGGATCGATCCGTTGTGAAACCTGTACCTTTAGTGGAACTTCATTGACAACTTGATAAGCCTCATTAAATTATATCTGAGAGATCCAAGTGAAGTAAATTAATTATAAAGATTAATATTTTAATTCGTTTCATGAAGAAATTATAGAAAAGGAGTTTGGCTTTTTTCCATTCATTTGAAGTAGGGAACATGCCCGCTATGTAATTTTTTTGCCATACATTTAATGATTCTACCTACTTAAAAGACTTAATAATCTGAAATAGCATAACATTATCTTCCTACGTTTAAAATGTCACCATGAAAATCAACCTGACTGAAAATCTTCCATCCGCAATTTTCTACATCTAAAAACCTATAAAACAGTATTTTTGCAAGCACCATGTAATTGCATTATGAATTTCAGACACGCACGAACGCTCCGCACATAAAACACTCGTTTTATACGCAGCTATACGGAGAACACATTTTTCCGAACTCCGGTCGCCCGGTAATTTTCCGTTCGATCTGTCAAAATGCTGAGGTCGCCGACCCCGCGACGTGACGTCAAACGTTGTCCTAGGGCGCGTATTGGGGGCGAATCTTATGTAAAAATTACTTGATATGACGGCACTTCGTACATAAAAGCATAGTTTGTTGCCTGCAAAACAAGTAAAACGAAACAAACAAGAGTAATGCTGTCTGTAAACTTGTTCTGTTTGCTTTAGTTTCAGATAAAACCTTCTTGTTGGTTTTGGCTTTTAGGAGTTCATTTTCTGTAAATAAATACAATACTAAAATTTGCTTTACGTCTTTTTTGCCAATATTTTACTTATCAAAACGAAGACGATGTTTCAGTAACCTCAGGAATGTAAAGTGAACTAGACCTTGTTCCGAAATAGAATTATTGAATGACAATTCCGAACTCACTCTATTCCGAATACTCTGTTCCGGAAAGTATTCGGAATGTGCACTAAAAAGGTACTCAATCAATCACCGGTTATATCTTTACATAACTCAGATATTTTTCAATGGAAAATGGTTTTATGAATGATGAATTCGTTGATTACGTCAAGATTTAAAGCACCGAGATGTTTTATATCGATAAAATTTAAAGTATGTGGGTCATATCTGCTACAATTCACGTGAGGAGACAAATCTTTGCAGATAAGGTCAATATCAATAAACTCGCGTGAGTTTTCGGGAATGTTCGAAGTTATAGGAGTGGATTTTTTTATCGCTCGCCTTTGGACTCTATCTCACCTGATGGTAAGATAATGGTAAAATATGCTTCCGATGATGGCTCACGATTACACAGACGGTATCTACTATACGAGGAAGCTGACCCTAACACTAATTTGAAGTTCAAATTTGTAAACCGAAAAGGAGATCAATCAAATTGGTACCGCGTTGTACATTCTTTTTCATAACATTCCCCTTGGACTATCTTCTTAAGGCGGTACCCCGAGCAAAACGCCGCGCATGCCGTTTTTTGTGCTGTTTTTAGGAGCTATCTACTCGTTATTTAAAAAGAAATATCAATTAATAAAAATACATTAAATTTCTACATATTCTTGATTCTAAATTGTCTATCCATTAGTGTTAGTACAAAAAATAATTAATGAACACTTTACGAGGAGATGCATAATATCAATAATTATTTCTCATTTTTATGTTTTTTTGGAACGAGATTAGTGAAATATATACAACATTAAAAAAAAAACTAAATCTACCATTTTAGAATCAATAATATGTAGAAATTTAATGTATTTTTATTAATTGATATTTCTTTTTAAATAACGAGTAGATAGCTCCTAAAAACAGCACAAAAAACGGCTTGCGCGTCGTTTTGCTCGGGGTACCGCCTTAACGGTACCAAATAGGTTCTGCAGTAAGTTGTTCCCAATAAGTAACGAAATGCATTTTGTCTTGATATTAATTACAGATGATTGCCGTTTTATATCAATATTTGAATCAAGTTATCAACAATCCCACCAGTTATCAAAAACAAGTTCTGTAATTATTCTTGTACATTGAAATAAGCTTGGTTGCTGTACAACATCAGTACCTGCTGTAAAAAAAGGTACCAAAGCTCCAAAGAAATTAGTCGATCGTCTTTGTCAGCCTATGCTGTTTCTTGTACATAAACATTCACGTGGGTATACAATACTTCTCATAGTTTTTAAAATATAGGTATAGAATCTAATAATATAATAATAAATTCTATTAATTTTCCGGTCTAGTGCTTGCATAAATACATAACGTAAGACTGTTACAATGTAGAAGTATGATAAATTCGTTATAGCGCCAATTCTTAAAGGAAAAAAACCGCGGCGCTATTTGTAAATGAGACCCAGCTTCAGCCAATTTTTACTAGATAAATTATTGACGCTTGTTTTATCCGACTGACACGGGTTACACTTTAGTCTAGCCTGAATATCTGAGATACAGTCGCTTTAGGCTAGGTGACCACGCACATGTTGGGCAACACATGTTATTCAATTTATTTATAGTGGCTCTCTTGTGTTGATGTTACCTTGATTTTTTACCAGACTTCAAAAAACGAGGTAGACAATTCGATTCGTATGTATGTAATATTTTTGGAAATGCACAATATTCAATTAAGTTACTCTATGTGGGTTTCTTAACATGTGTGCCAAATTTTATAAGGGGGAATTTTTAACTGCACCTCTATTTAGAAATTTAAGCAAACAAAATATCTCCACTAATAACCTACTGCAAAACAATATTACTCACCGTAAAACAAAAATACTGATTTGCACACAAATTATTCAATTAAATATAAAATAAATGTGAATTAGTCCAAGAGCGAGCGAAGCGAGCTCGGGAGCTTAGGGCACCCCGACACGGATAGGTTAGGTTCGAAGGAGATGACGGGAGCTGAAGTGAGCGAGCAAAGCGAGCGAACTCAGCTCCCGTCATCTCCTTCATGTTAGGTTACTTTAGACCCTGCAGACAGAAATAGGAGCCCTGCGCAGCGGGGCTCCGTCGACTTTGTTTCGTTTCCCCCCCTCCCTTAAAACTTAAATATTTTGTTGCACTCGAAGAATTATTAGATTTACTTTTAGTTAACAGATAGTTATTCAGTAAAACAGTTAAGCTTTAAAGATCTAGCAGTATAGTATAATTCATTTATTTGATGAGCAAATTTAGTGTGCAATTCAGTATTTTTGGTAGTAATTTCGAATATTTTGATTGAAAAAAGGGGAATTACAGTTAAAGTATTAAATACCACCCTTTTATAAGTGCATGTATGTATATTTGTCCATGCATTTCTCCGAAACTGCTGATCGGATCGTGATCATTCTTTTTTTATTGGATTTGGTATCTCTCAACTTAGGGAATAGTGTAAGTTTCATCGAAAGCGGTTCAGCAGTTTTCAAGATATGGGGACCAACCTAACTCCTTAGCGGCTACTAAAACTAAAAAGAGAAAAATAATAACGTTTTTACAAAAAAATAAACCGTCTTCAAAAGCAACACACTTCCGAGTTCCGAAACGAAAGTTATTTTGAACTTTTTAGTGTTTTGATGCTTTTGAAGTCGGTTTTTTTTTAAAGGTTCTAATTTTGTAATATAGGTTGGATAGCAGGCTTATATTGTTTGTCAAAGAAGGTTTAATTTAGGTTTGTTTTTGGTTTCATTGCAGCTACCTGCAATACTGAAAGATATGTTTACTGTGAGTTACTTTGCATTCCATCGATTGAGATCAAGTCTCATGTACCAGTTCTACTACCAACCTGTGACCAGCATCTTGTAAGTTTTTGTGTGTTTGTATATCGTAATCTCTGGAGGCAGTGATGACAAGTCTTGCAGTAAGAGTTAGCTTAGCTCTTGGAAAAGTTTTAATTCTGTGAGGTAGATTACGGGGAAAACCGGCCAAGTGCGTGTTGGACTTCACATATTTAATAATAAATTAGGAATTTTAAAAGGAAAATCTGATATATCAATATATTGGTATTTGCTAGTAAAATATACGTAATAATAAACATTATCACAAAATTTGAAGTTCATAGGTCAATGGGAAGTTAAAAAATTCTTCGGAACACAATATTGTAAAAAATCTGACTTTGGTGGCTGCTCATTCCTTTGTTTCCGAATATTTTTATAAAACAAAAGTGTAGCATTTATCTACTCATGAGTTCTAAACAGCGATACCCTTTTATCTGTATGCGAGCATCCCTTAAAATACATTTAAAAACACTTTTTGACTATTTTTATGGCTTTGGGTTAACGAGAAGCTTATATACTGTAAAAATTTGAAGACTATAGCTTTAACCGTTTGGCTGTTAAACCTGTGTAACAAACGACAGAAAGACGGATGGACAGACAGACGGACTCGCGAGTGACAGCAATAGGGCTCCGTTTGGACCCTTCGGGTACGGAACCTTAAAAAGAAAAACTATGGAAGTAAAAAATATTTTGAAAGTCTTTCAGGAAAAAACTGATATGCAAATATTTTTGCAATTGGAAAACGGAGGATAGATAAAAGTAAATTCCCTACTGATATTTATTGCATCTAGTTACATCGCATACCTAACGCAACACAACAAGTACATAACATAAAAAAATAACCGATGATGATTCACAAATGCAACCTTGAAATACCCATAGAAGTACAAATAACAAAGTAATTGTTGCACTTCAATGGGTATTATGTCAGTTGTACCACGTAACATATTTAATGGTCCATTACACCATGCCATATATAATGAAGCGTCTTCAAGGCTGGTGCCACAGATGCAAGTCCTCCATCTGTATGAAAATTGAAAACCAATCGTGCCACTTTTTCATACATTTTCTTACCGATGAAAGAAAATGTATCTATTATCTCGGGAAATTTTTTTTTGTAGGGTTTTAACGGCTCAATGCGGCTTAATCAGGCATTTCTATATCTATATCTATACTAATATTATAAAGAGGCAAGATTTGTATTTTTGTATGTAACGAATAAACTTAAAAACTACTGGACCGATTTCACAAATTGTTTCACTGTTGGGAAGCTACATCCCCGGATGACACAGGCTACTTTTTATCCCTGCATTCCCACGGAAACGGGAACTACGCGGGTGAAACCGCGAGGCGTCCGCTAGTTTTCTATAATTTCGGTTTATGTCCATTGTCGTAATACCTAACGTTCAAAGTAAGAGAATTGCTCTGACTTTTACTCCCTTTTTAACCCCCGACGGAAAAAGAGGGTGTTGTTTTAAGTTTGACGTGTGTACCTGTGTGTTTGTGTATCTATAGCATCATAGCTCCTAAATGGATGAACCGATTTTGATTTAGTTTTTTTTTGTTTGGCATGTGACTTTATCGAGAGTTTTGTCTATGTTTAATGAAAATCGGTTCAGCCTTTCAAAAGTTATGGGCGATAGATTGTTGATCGAAGCGTATCTACTACTAGATAAATTATGTAGATTAAAAAGTAAGAAAAAAAAAACTTGGGTTCTTTGGAATTTTTTACTACAAGTACATACATTCGCGTCATCTAGCTAGATGTATGTCGGTGGCTGATGCCCTTTTTGCGGCGCAGTTCTCGTAATGAAATTTATTTCAAAAGAACGTCGCATCGGAACCAATTGGTTTGAAACGTAGTTTTAAATTAGTTATACAAGTACATAAGGAGGCGTGGCAGCCTGTAACTATATATAGGCTATATTTATATTTAGTTATTTCCTTGGCTATAGCTTTGTAACCATATCCCGAGTTGAATTTAATGTTGAGTATTTGTAAAACTCTACATAAGCCTGAAAACCTGTTTAACTTTAGCATTCAAAAGTAAGGTTTAGAAACTTCATATTCTCAATTCAGAAGACGGCACTTATTTTTTGGTGTAAAATTTAATCACCTATCATATATATAATATTTCAGTTAACATTGTTTGGGTCTGGTAATAGCAAATTCAAAAATGTTACTTTAACATTCGCTTTTAAAAGCTTTCCCGAATCTACCTCCAAGAAAATGTCAAAATATTTCCATAAACTCTTTTTTGATTTTATGGCGTAATTTGCGACGTAACATTTTGTTACGTAATATCGGGTAAAAGTTTCCGAGCATTTATAGGGTTGCACCGAAACATTATTGATCCCAGCCTTTATTTTCCGTCTACGTCGAGACTGGTGAGACAAACGGTGATTGGATCGATTGCCCTAGTTGCTGCGAGCATCAACCCTAGATAGCTTGTACCTGTATGGACCTGTATGTATTTTAGATAGAAATAGACAATAGCTACTGGTCGGTGTCTTGTCACCGACAAATCTGATGTTGATGTTGTTTTGAAATATGGTAGCGACTTATGGCTAAGAGAGAGTAAGTACGTCCAGGATAAACCTAAGTTTAGTTTGTTTTAGAATTTAGGAGCTCGTGGCGAAATGATAACAGCCATACAGCTCGATCTTTAAGGTTAAGCAACTTGCCGAGGTCGATCCGTGGATGGGTAACCATTTTACTTAGCGAGATTCTTCCGTGTATCGGCAAGCACGTTAAGCCGTTGGTCCCAGCTGTCATAAGAATATAAGAAGAAGAAGAGAAGAAAATCAAAATATCTATGACAGTCGTTACGGGTAGTCAGAAGCCTGAGATCTGACACCAGTCTTGCCAAGAGGTATCGTGTTACCCAGTTACTGGGTAGTGGAGGTCAGATAACAACATTCAACTCTGAAATATGAAAAGGCCCGTATTTCGGATGCTCATACTCGATTCAAACTCAAAATTGGCCACACCGACCAGTTAACTGCGAAGTTGCCAACCAATCACAACTCTCGAGTTTGGCATATGATTCTTCAGCTTGATATAATTGTACTCAACAGAGCAAGAGTGTGGTGTGGAGTGGTGTCTGGGACACCCCAGACGTTACAGTTGATCTTATTTGCGAAGTCAAAGTCAAAATCAAATCTTTAATTACAATTATGCCATCAACAGCACTTTTGAATATCAACAATTCGATGCGCTATTTCAGCGCCTATGATCTAAATGTAAATATCATGTTGTAACGTTACGTACAGCTCAGTCGAGCTATACGTAAGCCACGTTAATAATAAAGGTACAAATAATAAAGGACCGGCTTCGTACGACGTGCCGTTGTATGAGGTCAGGACGTTTAGGCGGGCAGCAGGACGGTCAGGAAGGGTTCCAAGTAGTGAAATGTTCGAGGAAGGTAGGTGAGCAGGCATCACGATGGACAAGCAGGCAAAACAGGCAGGTAACCAGGTATTCAAGCTGCGCGTGCTGCAGGCTGGTGCACTGTGGCAGCGCGCAACGCTGTTGGCTTGACGGATGCTGTTCATGCAGATGCAGTTCATCGAATTAATAAGCAGTAAAAGTATTCTATTATCTCTTTCACAAGTTGAATTCATTACAATTTTATTAGTTTAAAAGTACATTGTAGATAAGAATATACTTCAAGGCCTTCAAAATATTGCACCAAAATTCCAACTTTCGGCGTTCAGACCAGATTCAAAACTAAAATAGCTGACGCCCGTTTTTTTCTCGTTCTGCCATCCCTTCTAAATTTCAAATTCAAATCTCAATAAGACCAGAACGAATAAAAAATGCCTTTACAAAGGCGAGGCAGTCTGCGCTGCCCTTACAATAATGTACAACTAGCTTAAGGAAAGGTCTAGGTAGTCCATCGACAGACAGATGTCATGTCAGATGAAAATGTAACACTAAAAATTATTCAAGAATTACAAATTAGCAATATAATTTAAGTTTTAGATATTAAAACAATTAGAGATAACTAAAAGTATGCTTTACAGATTTAAAAAAATACAAAGAATACATAAAAATGTGTTACACAAATTGATACAATATCAAAAGATATGAAGATGGTTTGTATAGTGTTATAAAACGTTAGTAGATGTGGAATGGAAGTACAGTACCTAGTCATGAATACCACAATGTTCATATTCATGACTAGGTACTGTCTAACACAATAAATTAAAATTCAGCTTACCCTACATAGGTAAGTTTGTTTAAATGAAATATTGCTACTTATAATAATATAATATTGCACAACATTATGATTTTCTCAGACCCGTAATCAAACGAACAATAACAATGGTAAAAATCACGCGCACTACTTTCTAATTACTACGGAAACTAATTTTCCTAACGCAAGATATAATTTTTTTTCTGACCTTAGTACCTACCTTTTTTCAAGAGAAAAAAACATTAAATCTTGAAAAGTAACAAGATGCGTATAGTCACCACAGATTACGCGTGATACTTAAATTTTCCCGGAACTGCAAATTAAACGTAATAAACAAAACAAAGGTAAAAATCAAGCGTTTCCATTACGCACACGTATTTTCCTAACATAAGACGTTTATGACCATGTGGAAAATGACGACAAAACGGATAAAATGGACAAGTAAGTATCTATATTTTCGCACTGTGTACTAAACTGTGATATATGAAAGAAAAATCTGATTACGTATTCCTCCAACTTTAAAGCGCACCAAAAATATTCCTAGAAACGCATCATCTACTCGTACGATGAAACATAGAGAAGAGCATGAAGGATTCGTAATAAATGATATCGATAGTCGATTTAAAATTCAATTGTCCTAATTTATTAAATCTACCAGGAAAGCAGAAATGAACTGGAACTAGGTGCTTACGAGAATTACCACTTAACTCAATAATAGGAAAAATTCAGATCATCTATTACGAATTCATGGTCTTCTCTATGTTGCATCGTTGATGCGTTTCGAGGCATACTTTTGGTGCGCTTCGTTCGAGAAATACCCCAATTTCCCGGAACTGCATACTTTGTAAGCCAACTAAGGTAATAAACAATAACAAAGGTAAAAATCACGTGCTTCTCCTTCTAATTACAACGCGAACGTATTTTCCTAACTAGTGACGATCTATAAGGTGACGGACAAAACGGGTAAATTAGCACATCACTAACATGTATCTATCGATCTTTCCACACCATGTGCGGAGTAGATGTACTCGTTATACCTATGATGTCTCGTTCGTACCTATGGCAAATTGTCACGCTGTTTATGGGAAAAAACCGAGAGACGTGATGTGGAAATTGTCACGTCTACTGCGAATTACTGCGATGTCAAAGAACTTTCGGGCGTGCGGTATAAGAATGATCAAAATACACGCTTTGCGTTAATTAAATTACAAAATACAGTGTGTGTTGCCAGTGATGACCTATGGCTCTCAGCCGTGGTCGCTCACAATAGGCCTCATAAAAAAGCTTACAGTCACCCAAAGGGCAATGGAGAGAGCCATGCTCCGAGAGTCCTTTCGCGATCAAATCAGACATGTAGAGATCCGCGTTACCGACATAGCCCGAAGAATTGCCAAACTTAAGTGGCAGTGGGCAGGGCACATTGCTCGCAGAACAGATAACCGATGGGGCAGAAAAGTTCTGAAGTGGCGACCGCGAACTGAAAGACGTTGCGTTGGAAGGCCGGTAGGAGGTGGACCGATGACCTGGCGAAGGTTGCGGGGATCCGCAAGATGTGAGACGCACGGGACCGGTCAATGTGGCGACGCTTGGGGGAGGCCTATGTCCAGCAGTGGACGTCTTTCAGCTGATATGATGATGTTTTTAAAATACCAAATACAAAATATTTTTTAGTCCTGTACTTGAAATACAAAATGCAGTATTTTAAATATTTTTATTTAAAATACAAATGACAAAATACAGTCAGGTGTTGGGTTATGAAAAAATACATGACAATTTGAGGTACTTTACAGGTGCAGTGTTGCCAACTTTAAAGATTGACATAATTTATTTTTGCGGTCGCCCTCTTGCTTACGAAAGCTATCGAGCGCTATTTTCTGTAGAATCCACCCATGAATAAGATCGCTAAATGTGTTTTGAAATACTATATACAAAATACCTCAGCCTCAAGCCAACAACAATTAAAAATTACATTTAAGAAGAAATTGAATTACAAATACCAAATATGTTTTCATATTTCATTTATGTATTTTAATTACAAGTAATTCAAATGCTGCCCAACCCCGAGAATGATAAATAATTTGTTGTTAATAAAAACCGTCTGAGTTAAAAAATATATAAATCTGAATAACACATTTGATTTATCATCAGTCACTAAACAGCGTCGAGATGTATAATAATCTCGACGCTAAAAAAAATTAATGTTTAAAATTAGTGTTTGAAACAACCCGATTTTTTTCACAATTGGCCTGTTATTGACCTCGGTCTCGTCTGATGGCAAATGATGGAAAAGGTCCACGGTGGATCCAGCTTGCCGGTTTACTCTTGCTTGGAATGCGAATGTTTTAATAAGTTGTAAATTCTGGCTGTTTGCCACTGAAACTTAAATATCTCAGATGTCTAGTTGGCCTGCTCCTATAACTTCATAGGTCAACCATACTAGCACCGTCGCACTGCAGTAAAGGCAATAAGCCTTAACTAGTCCATGGACAATTGTGGATCTACCTATACTACGATGTCAGGGTAAACCTAGAGTCATACAGAAATGTAGTAGGTACCACTGATCTAAATATACAATACTATGGGACCAAATCAGAAATATAATAAAAACAAAAATCAGTTGATCCCTAATTTTGATTTCCTTTTTGTGTGTTGAACCCATATTAAAAAATATTATTCCATTTTGTAGCGTTATAAAAAAATTAAACTTTTAACACCACGTTTTACGTTTAATTTTGTGTTAAAATAAAATACACCGAAAATAAAATAAAAAATTGAAAAGGGTAAAACACATTATTAAAAAAAAAAACAGAAAAAACCAATAGTCAATTTCGTCTTAATTATTTTAAATATTTAGTATACAAAAACTTTCGAGTGATGCTTTAGCAAGGTTAAAAGAATTAAGTATTATTCAGTTGCATGAACGGGAACCCTAAACGTATCATACCTACCTTATTTTGCATTTATGATGATGTAGCTAAATACAAATACAGAACATTATCAAGAGATTAGGCAACAAAGCCAATACCAAAATTTCCTAACGTGGAATATTTAGAGATTCCCACGCAATTGCTATTTTCAGCAGTCAGTCGTTCAGCTAGCGTAGGCGTAGGATAATATATCATGTCAATTTACAGCATAAATATGGGTGGCATATGGGTGGAGTACCTGGAGGCTGAGAAACCAGCGCTGTTTTTCCTTGCGGAGACGCAGATAGCGAGTCCGCCAGACGTGTCGTACTTGTCTTACCCAGGGTTTACCCTGGAGCACAATTTTAAACCACGCGCGGGTGTGTGTATGTACGCCCGCGACGACACTTGCTATCGGCGTCTCCGTAACCTTGAGGACTCCAGATTCTCAACGCTTTGGGCTCTGGTGGACACAGGTCTGGATAAAATTATCTACGCCTGTGTCTACCGGTCGCACAGCGGAGATCAGGGGACAACCAGGCTCACAGAGTACCTCAGTGAGGCGGCTGATGCGGCACAGCAGCGGTACCCTTCCGCCCAGTTAGTGTTACTGGGGGACTTTAATGCACACCACCAGGAGTGGCTCTTCCCATACCAGTGCACTGACCATGCTGGACGGGAGATGCGTAAGCTTTCGCTTGCACTAAACCTTACCCAGCTGGTCCAGGGGGCAACAAGGGTGCCGGATGTTGATTCGCACACGGCCAATTGCTTGGACCTTCTGCTGACAACAGATCCAGACCGATACTCTGTGTCGATAACTTCACCGTTGGGTAGTTCCGACCACTGTCTGGTGAAGTCTGTGTCCGTCTACTCCCCGCCCGATCCTAGCCCAAGAGGCACCCGGCGGGTTTGGCGGTACAGGTCAGCAGATTGGGATGGCATGCGATCTTTCTTTGCATGCTATCCTTGGCAGCCTACTTGCTTTTCTTCGGCTGATCCTTCGTCGTGCGCGGACGCCGTGACGGAAGTGTTGCGTCAGGGAATGGAGTACTACATTCCGTTCTCTGATGTGACAATGTCCAGCGTTGACCGGCCATGGTTTGGCGCCGAATGTTATCGCGCCGACGCGCTTAAGCATGAGGCGTACCTGGCATGGGTCGACGCTCGATCGCGCAAAGCGGGTGACGTGGGTCAGAAGAAGAAGGCCTTCAACAGGGCTGCCAAGTCCTGCAAGTTGGTGTTGCGAAGGGCTCGTTTCGACCACATTGGCCGAATAGGGACCAAACTTGCTTCTTACCCAGCAGGTAGTAAAGCGTTCTGGTCCCTGGCTAAGTCGGTCGAGTCGAACTTCTGCCGTCCCTCACTACCACCACTGCTGAAACCCGACGGGTCGTTGGCCCACTCCGCTGAAGAGAAGGCAAATTTATTTGCATCTCTTTTTGCGGAATCTTCGCGTCTGAATCCTGGTGATTCGCGGCCCCCTCCTTCTCCTGTTGGATGCGAGACGAGTATGTCGGACATTCGCATCCATCAAAAGGACGTTCGTAGGGTGCTGCGCAACCTCGACGTGAACAAGGCTAGCGGCCCTGACGGAATACCAGCAATAGTTCTTAGAACCTGTGCGCCTGAACTGTCTCCGATCTTGACTCGTCTATTCCGCCTTTCATATGAGACTGGAAAAGTGCCGAATGCTTGGAAGCAAGCCAACGTTCAGCCTGTGCCCAAGAAGGGCAGTCGTGCTGACCCGGCCAACTACAGACCCATCTCTGTAACGTCCATACTCTGTAAGAGTATGGAGCGTGTACTTAACAAAAAGCTCCTGGCATACCTAGAATCTAATGATATCCTTAGTGACCGTCAATACGGCTTCCGCCGAAATCGGTCTACTGGGGATCTTCTAGCGTATGCCATTCACATATGGAGTGAGGCCATCGAGAGACACGGGGAAGCGCTTGCCGTCTCCCTCGACATCTCGAAGGCTTTCGATAGGGTCTGGCACGAAAGCCTCATTGGTAAGCTTCCTTCATTCGGTTTGCCCGGTGGTCTGTGTGATTGGATTGCAGACTTCCTGAGAGATCGGTCCATTCGAGTGGTTATCGATGGCTGCTCTTCGGACCAATTGGATATTAATGCCGGGGTCCCTCAGGGGTCAGTACTCTCAGCAACATTGTTCTTGTTGCACATTAATGATCTGCTAAAACCCGGCACCTTTGGGTATGCTGACGACAGCACTGTTGCTGAGAGATACTTGTCCAACGCACGGGCTACCGGGCCGCAGATCCGGTCTCTCCGTGAGGCCATGGTGGAGCGTTTGAACCTGTCCTTGCAGGCAGTCTCCGAATGGGGCGATGCCAATCTGGTCAGGTTTAATGCTGCTAAAACCCAGGCGTGTCTTTTTTCCGCTAAAAGGAGCCAATTCCACCCAGCTCCTTCTTTCCGTGGTGTGACCGTGCCGATAACGGACCATCTTGAACTTCTTGGTGTTTCGTTGACATCGACTCTCAATTTTGGCCCATATATTGAGGGAAAGGCTCAGCTGGCTGCCAAAAAGTTGGGGATCCTTGCAAAGGTGAGACGGTATTTCACGCCGGAACAGCTGCTCAACCTGTATCAAGCGCAAGTTCGATCATGCATGGAGTACTGTTCTCATCTCTGGGACGGATCTGCCAAATACCAGCTTGATGCACTTGAATCGATCGAAAAGCGGGCCAAGAGACTCATCGGCAATGAGGCACTGGTCAAGTCAAAGCTCCAAAGCCTTGAACATCGTCGCCGAGTTGCCAGCTTGTCGGTTTTTTATCGGTTGCATTTCGGGGAGTGTGCGATGGAATTGCATGATCTGATTCCGCCCAGCCCGTTCCATCATCGGACTACCAGACGTACGGCGATGCGTCATCGGTACATGGTGGATATCCCACCCATACGCACAAAACGTTTTGGGGACACTTTCATTATGCGTACAGCTAAGGAGTGGAATTCCCTGCCGGAGTCTGTGTTTCCCGATAGCTACAATCTTGGGGTCTTTAAGTCAAGAGTGAATAGGTTTTTTCTAGGCAAGCGTGCTTCACCGTCGACCACATCATCGCTTACCATCAGGTGAGATAGTGGTCAAGCGCAAGCCTATTGACGATAAAAAAAAAAAAAAAAAAAAAAAAACCTTTCTGCTTAAGCCTCCGGAGAGTGCAGGCTTGAAGTTATGTTATGATAGGTAGGACTTATGAGTTTTAATATACATATTCATCATACCAATGACTTGTTTACATATTCTTCTTTCTTTTTCTTTTGCGGATGTGGCCACCTCTGGTGTCAGAGTTATTTACGCCGCCTCTGGGAACCCCACAGGCCTTTGACTTGGCTATTTCAGACTTACATTAACTATATAAGACCAGGTTTCCTCACAATGTTTTCTTTCACCATTGCCTGTGTTGGTCTTTGTATTACATATGTAATATTTGAAGTCCTTGGAGTGCAAAAAGTTTTGATACATTGTAATGAGAACTAACAATTAAAATAATACAAAGATGCAATTGAAAAATATCAAATTTTTTATTCTTTACACAATAAAACTAAACTAGATTATTAACATACATATAATTTTCCGTTTACTCACAAACAATGCACACGTAAAACGCAGACGTAAAATACATTCATTATGACAATTCAAAATATGACGACAGAATGAATAAAACAAACAGATCACGAACGACAAATCTTTCGTGAATCATAACATTCAATACTTTAAAAGAATGGAAAAATTATGACTTCCATTAGGGAAAACGCTCATGAAATACGTCAAAGGTGATCACGCCGCTAAAGTCATCTAAGTTTCACCATCTTTCCATGTTTTTGGGTATCTTCAAAATGAAATTCAATAACGTCAAGATCATAAAGAAAAGTGTCTTCAATTACTAATCTCTCCTAAACCATTTGCAGGGAACTTTTTCATTTAGTCAGAAAGTCAGTCAGTCTTGTTTAAGTTTATTTGGCGCCAACTCAAAATGCTAGACTAAAAGTTTATTTTTATTTTTTGCTTTTTAGTTCCTTATTTCGTCAGTTAATTTGTTTGTTAAAATGATTATTTTAGCTTTTCAGTTTTCTTTACTTCCACAGAATCGGTTCACAATTAAAAACAAAATCAGTGGTAAAATTATCAATAAATCCTTTTTTTTCTTTAAAGGCAGATTTTATTTTTAAAATTTAGGTGGGAACAACTATGAGTTATACTCTTTCAATTAAACAAATATTTTTTTAAATCGGACCACTCTATTAAAAGTTATGCGTGGTCATACATAAAATATACATGTCGATTTGAGAACCTCCTCCTTTTTCGTCTGTTAAAACTGAAAAAAACTGTAATACACATAACTTATTTATATGTATCGTTGCTGGTTACCTAAATAAATAAAATAAATAAATTTGAACTTGCTGACGAGGGCGTAGCGCAGAAATTAGGTCATAACCTTTTCCTCAAGCTCCTACTTTCGTCACTACAGCTGAAAGAGTTAGTTATACCACGAAATAGAACGCTGCCGCTTACGTACGTTGTGGTTATACCTACAATATTAAAGTTCACTTGTTTGTAATTGTATTTTTGTTTGCCTTGGTGTCAAAGCTGTTCACATCGAACTCGTTACAGATCTGACGAAGGAAGCTTATATGGCTGCCTTAAGTCGTTTTGTGGCTCGTCGTGGTAAACCCGAAAGCATCCTGTCAGATAACGGCACCAATTTCGTAGGTGCAAATAACGAGCTCCGTAAATTCCTACAAGATTCCAACCTTGTCTTCGAAGTTGCTCAACAAGGTATCAAGTTTACTTTCACGCCTCCATACTCCCCTCACTTTAACGGCATTGCCGAAGCTGCCGTCCGATCCACAAAGCATCACCTAAAGAGGCTTTTAGGTTTGACTCATTTTACGTATGAAGAGATGGCCTCGTGCTTGACTCAAATAGAGGCCATTTTAAATTCTCGTCCTCTTACCCCTCTTTCCTCTGATCCCTTAGACTTCTCTGCCCTCACTCCTTCACACTTTCTAATTGGGCGACCACTTATGTCCGTTCCGCATCCACAGGTGACTGATTTCACCATTGGGCGACTGGAGCGCTACCACAGAATGGAGCACATTAAACAGCATTTTTGGAAGCGGTTTCACTTAGAGTATGTTTCTCTGCTTCAGCAAAAAACAAAATGGTCAACCTCGACAGGGCAGCTATCTGTGGGAGCACTCGTTCTCATCAAAGAGAAGGGACTTCCGCCACTGATGTGGCCACTGGGGCGAGTCATCCAGGTCTTTCCTGGGAGCGACGGGACCACGCGGGTGGTGGAGCTGAAGACGAAGAAGGGGACGATGGTGCGGGCCTACAACAATGTCTGCCCACTCCCTCTTACTTGAAGCCTTCAACCCGGGGAGGATGTTCGGGCGCTTTCTACGGCCGGCGGCGCAGGCGACGGTTGGAGGAGGCGGGGGGCGCGGGCGCGCGGGACGCGGTGCCTAGGGGCCCGCCACTTCACTACCGAGCTCCGACGAAGACACACGTGCATTTCATTTATTTATAATATAGTACCTACAATACATCAGTTTATACAGTCCACTGATCTTTAATTTAAAGTGTCCTAGAAAGGTCCCTAACATTTTGTGGTTCTCCGGCGGGGAATCGAACCCCGGTCTCCCGAAATTATATTATTATATGAGTGATTATGAGAAGTATGATCATTGAAATGTGATGATACTACTTCAGGTAGATCCTGTTTCACGTTCTCATTGGGCATTTTTGGCCAATATATTTCATCTTCCAACAAAAATTTAGGACCTGACCACCATAAGGAACACTCGCTGATAAGGTCAGCCTTCAGCCCGCGAGAAACAAGATCTGCCGGATTTTCCTTAGACGGCACGTAGCTCCACGTATGCTCTGTAGTGCTTTCCTGAATTTCATCGATGCGATTACGAACAAAAGGCTTTAATGTATTTGGTGCCATGGCAAGCCAGCTTAACACTATTGTCGAATCGCACCAAAACCGGCATCTACTAACGGGCTTGGTGAAGGATTTCAGTACATTAGTACACAGTCTTGCTCCCAATAAGGCTCCACATAGCTCTAGCCTTGGGATAGTTGTTGGCCTGATAGGTGCCACACGATTTTTAGAGACTAGCAGTTGAACTCTTACTAACCCATCCTTGTCCATAGACCTAATGTACACACAAGCACCATACGCCTTTTCGGACGCATCTGTAAACACGTGAATTTCATTAATTGTAAGGTTGTTGCATGAAACCCATCGAGGCATTTTAAGGGTGTTTAAACATGAAAGACCATTTACAAAGGATACCCAAAAACTATGAATGTCATCAGGCACCATCTCGTCCCAGTCACATTTAGCCAACCATAGTTTCTGGATGACTATTTTAGCCTCGACAACACAAGGACCAACAAGACCCAATGGGTCAAATATCTGACTAATCACCGATAGAATCTGACGTTTTGTGATTTGTTTGTTGGTGTCGATGCATATTGAAAACGCCAGAGAATCAGATTCACATAGCCAATATAGGCCTAACGTTTTAGAAGACACGTTTCTATTCTCTGATAAGTCCAACTTTTTAGAATGCCCTGAAATACCTGCGATTTCCGTTAAAATGGTTTCACTGTTAGACTGCCATTTACGCAAGTGAAAACTAGCAGAAGCTAAAATGGAAACGACTTCCTTACCCATCTCTACTACTTCTGGAATGGAGTCACCCCCACTAATGTAGTCGTCGACGTAAAAATCACGTTCAATGGAAGACTTGACAATATTATTAGTAGCGTCTGCCGCCAGACTGACCAGGCACTTCGTAGCTAAATAAGGAGCGGAGGCCGTACCATAAGTGACGGTGTTGAGACTGTACGTCTGAAGACGTAATTTGGAATCTGCGCGAAAGATTATTTGTTGCAAATGGCGTTGCGAAGGCGTCACAGAAATAGCCCTATACATTTTTTCTACGTCTCCAGAAATGACATATTTATGCTGACGAAAACGTAGCAATATAGAAAAAAGATCATCCTGGACAGTGGGACCTACCATTTGGATATCGTTCAGCGATATTCCAGATGTAGTTGCAGCTGATGCATCAAAGACTGCCCGGAGCTTTGTTGTTGCACTGGATTCCCTGATGACCCCATGATGTGGCAAAAAGTACTCATTGTGGTCACCTGAATGAGGTTTCTTCTGCGATTTATTCATTGTCATATGGCCCAAACTCTCATATTCCTGCATAAAGGCGACATACCTCTCCTTGAAAGCAGGATCACGTTGGAAACGACGCTCCAATGATAGGAACCGACGCTTGGCCATTTCATAAGATTCACCTAACACACTAGGGTCATTCTTAAGAGGTATCGTAACAACAAAACGGCCATGTTTATCATGCGTCGTGTTACGGCGAAAGCTCTCTTCACAAGCTCGTTCTTCTTGTGACAAGGAGTGCTTAGAAGACACGGAATCAAATTCCCAAAATTTATGTAAACTATTATTTAATTCGTCAATTGATACATTACAAAAATGTGACTGTACCTTCGTTGGTGGATATAATGGAAGAGCCACAGAGCCTGATACAATCCACCCGAATTTAGTCTCCTGTAACTTGGGCTGATTTTTTCCTAAATTGATAGATGCAGCACATAGGACATTCCAAAATACTTCTGCACCGACAAGTATGTCTATTTCTGACGGAACATTGAACGACGGATCGGCCAGTTGCAAATTCGATGGTATCGGTACTTTGCGTATGTCAATCAAAACAGACGGCAGCATGTTTGTGATTGTCGGTAATACAAAACAATTTACATTTGTTTTATAGCTACCGCTGTAGGATTCGATAGTTAAAATGCAAGACTGTGTACTAGATGTAATCTGACTATTGATACCTGTAACCGTGGAACTCGTGCTACGTCGAGGCAATCCTAGCTTATCGCATAGTGTCTGCGTAATAAAGTTGGCTGTGCTACCATTATCGAGGAGTATCCTGGCGGCGACCTTCACACCGCGGTTGTTCACCACTCGCACCAGCGCTGTGGACAGTAAAACATTGGAAGTAGTATACTGTGTTAAGGCAACATTATCTAGTGTGTCTTTTTCAGAAGAGCCAACTTTATTACGCAGACACTATGCGATAAGCTAGGATTGCCTCGACGTAGCACGAGTTCCACGGTTACAGGTATCAATAGTCAGATTACATCTAGTACACAGTCTTGCATTTTAACTATCGAATCCTACAGCGGTAGCTATAAAACAAATGTAAATTGTTTTGTATTACCGACAATCACAAACATGCTGCCGCCGCCTCCTCCAACCGTCGCCTGCGCCGCCGGCCGTAGAAAGCGCCCGAACAACAATAGAACTAAACAAAAAACCGGCCAAGTGCGAGTCGGACTCGCGCACGAAGGGTTCCGTACTTGGTAAATTGCGGTTTACGATTAATGACGTATTAAAAAAAAACTACTTGCTAGATCTCGTTCAAACCAATTTTCGCTGGTAGTTTACATAGTAATGTACATCATATATTTTTTTTAGTTTTATCAATCTCTTATTTTAGAAGTTACAGGGGGGGGGACACACATTTTACCACTTTGGCAGAG
Source organism: Orthosia gothica (assembly GCA_949775005.1). Classification (NCBI taxonomy): domain Eukaryota; kingdom Metazoa; phylum Arthropoda; class Insecta; order Lepidoptera; family Noctuidae; genus Orthosia; species Orthosia gothica. The sequence continues at coordinate 14,037,847 of OX459044.1, forward strand.
TCTCTCGCGCAAACTATTCAGTTTAGAAAAAAATGATATTAGGAACCTCAATATCATTTTTGAAGACCTGTCCATAGATACCCCACACGTATGGGTCTGATGAAAAAAAATATTTTTAGTTTTAGTTTCAAGTATGGAAACCCCCAAAATTTATTGTTTTATTTTTATTTTTGTGTGAAAATCTTAATGCGGTTTACAGAATACATATACTTACCAAGTTTCAACAGCATAGTTCTTATAGTTTCGGAATAAAGTGGCTGTGACATACGGACGGACAGACAGACAGACAGACAGACAGACAGACAGACATGACGAATCTATAAGGGTTCCGTTTTTTGCCATTTGGCTACGGAACCCTAAAAACAATCAGTGATGACCTTTCCCTGTAATATACGTATAGTGACGTTCACGTAAATCCCTATAGGTACGTTAATATGAAAGACAATACGATGGCGAAAGGTGAAGGTAATATATATAAGTGTATAGTCTATGGGTAATATATCACTAGCAATCATATTCTCATGTAACCCTGGGACATAAAGGAATGGACTGAGTGTGACCACATTCAGTTCACTGTTTCATATCCAGTTGTGAAGTGAATACGATCAGAAAAGCGAGAGAGAGACAAAGTGATTGCAGCTACAAGTTGCCTTTTGACCCAAATATAGATTAGCAGTGTCAAAATCCCGCAGATACGAGATCATCATTTTTGCGGGATCAGTAATGTGGGACTACACATGAAGGCAGCGTTACCAATATGTGGAGCATGCCCCAAACTGCGAGGATTAACAGTCCAATTGGACAATTGGTGGAGAATGTGGGATAAACGCGGGGAATTTATACATTTAAACTGGAACTGAACTGAAAGACAGGTATTGGCCACACAGTAACTTGGACTCTTTCTTTAGAGTATAAAATTTTATTTATGTATTTATTTAAACTTCATGTACAATGGTGATACATAGGCGGACTTAATGCAGCAAGGCATTCTCTACCAGTCAACCTTTGGGTTAAAAAGAACACAACAGTGGTAGGAGTCCAAAATAAAAATAAAAAATTAACAATAATTAAAATTGGTTATTAAACTATCTAACTAATAAAATACATAAATAATTTCTAAACCGATAGACTAATAAATATTATAATAAATACTGTATTCTAAACGAAACAGAAATTTAAACTAAAATTTAAAATTTTGTGACGGTATTGTTCAGTCCATTCCTCTAAGTATGTCAATGCACGTAACCCACGCTATTGCGAACATAGAATGGAAATTATGACGTCCTTTACGGTTCTACGTGGTTTTACGTGTAAAGCCATAGACGTAAAATCACGCAGATTGTAAATACTTACATCTACTTGAAATATAGGACTTGATTAAACCTTGCCTGTTTTTCAGCACTTAAATGATAAGATTAAAGATATGCAACTAGTGTTTGACGAGATCACGAGAACGTCGCGAGAAAATTCTACATACCATTTCATACCCTTTGAGGTGGATTTTTCCTCCGATTCAAGCATTATCTATAAATATCGAATTAGATCAGCGTCTTAAACGTGAAAACTTGACGGACAGAAAACCGAGAGACACTTTCTCATATATAATATTAGCATGAAACAAAAATACCTGTTTTGACACCAAAAATAAAATAATTTTGCACAATTGCGCAGCGCAAAAATAGATGCAGTGCGTACTACAACGACCCTGTGTGGTCGCTGACCTAAGAGTACTAGTAAATAGTGCGCCATTATTTTGCGCATTACATTCAGGTTTAACCTTGTTATAATGAAAACGGGCATAGGGATCATACATAAGTAGGAAATAGCTCTCAGACAAAACGTTTTAACACTTGAGTACTTATGGTGGGCCCACACTACAGACTTTTATACAGACATGTCGGCGATGCTTTCCGAAGTCTAAATTGTCAAATTTCTTAATCCTTCATATTCTTATTCTGCCGAATTCTTATTTTTACATTTTTCGAATTTTTCATATTCATTTATTTACACTTTCTCATTATTACATGTTCCATTTTATGCCACATTCTGTATTTTCCACATTTATGTACAGTCACAATAAAAACTTTGTAACAGATTTTGTTCCACACACAATTCAACTTGTGGATTACCAAAATCTGCTTTGATTTGTGGAGTTGTTCTAGTGAACGCCATAGGACAACCAACGCTTTAGAGGGTTGGCACTTCCGTTTAAATAAAAAGGTAAGAAGAAGTTATTTATTCTTTTTAATTCATTTTTTGAAAAAAGAGCCAACATATTTTTTTTATAAGCCTATACTTTCCCACTGCTGGGAAAATGCCTTTATATTATGAAAAGATAATTTATCATTTCCAAATAAATACGGAGCAAAGCCATTGATGATTTATTAAAAAGCGCAATATCACTTGAAGAATGTTAAAGAAATTATAACATGTTAGTTTAAGTAACAGCGAACCACAACACTTCTTTAAAATTAAATCTGTTCCTTTTGATTTCAGTTTTTTTTTAAATTTAACCCATATTTTTATACATGTACATATGTAGTAGTATATAGTTTATATTTTGCTCGAGACCTCTTTCTTTTTTTTCTTTGATTTATTTCCTGAAATAAATGGTTTTGATATTAAGTTTGATTATCTGATGAAAAAAATTATGGCAATCCGTTTATTTTCGTTTTTGTATCGAACTGTACTCATTCGGCAATTTTTGGTGTTAGGACATAAACAATAGAGAAACCTAAGAATTTGTAAAAATAATAATTAGGAAAAATAATGTTGTGTATTTTAAAGAATTCGTAAAATAAATAATATAGAAAATCGCGAATTTGGATTTTGGCGCTGACACCTTCCTTTCTGATACACCGACATTTGGCGGTGTTGCATAGATCAATCTCTATAGAAGTTGATGAATGTCTGTGCAAAGTCTATGACCCGACATTACTTGCAGTAAAGGTGGTTTAATTACTCAGAATAGGCACTTACATATAGTGCGGATTCATTCAATAATGTTGCAAAATTCGACGCAATAAGTGGTATGAAGGAAGCATTTTAATCTTTCTAGTATTATTTTCTGGTATATTATACATGCTTGACACTGTGTTTATACAGAACGGCGTAAGCAGCACCCGTCTAATTTTATCAGTTTTTTATATGAGATTAACCCGGTTTTTATAATTATCACTTGTTTATGTCTTTTAATTAAAGATATCATTATCTTTCAGCGTAATTGTAAATTATTTATTGCATAAAGTTATGACATACTCCACGCTCTAAGGCGCAGGCCACATAGAAATGGCGTAGGGCGCGGACATGGCACGGGCGGTTTCCTATTCCATTCAAATGTCATACAAAATGCATAGAAATAAAGCGCAATTTAGGACACACGGTATGTCGTTGGTCGGACGTGGTTATGACGCGCCATTTCGGCGCCCGCGCCTTATCAAATTTCGCTTTATTGCCATGCATTTTGTATAAAATTTGAATGGAATAGGAAGCCGCCCGAGCCATGTCCGCGCCCGACGCCATTTCTGTGTGGCCTGCGCCTAAATAACAGGTCACCGGTGTCGGTCGATGTGAAAGTCCGTCCGTTCATCACATGAGCATCACTAGAATTGTTTACCCTGAATACTGACTCATCTTCATCATTATTTCAGCCAAAAGACGTCCACTGCTGGACATAGGCCTCCCCACGTAAAAAAACCCACAAAAAAAAAATATTGACTGGAAAACTTTGCTCGTAGGCAGATCGCCAAGAACGATAAAATGTAATGCGATACAGTAGGTATTTATACGTAGGTACAAGAGCAAGACCTTGATTAAATACTTAGCTTAGCTTACGACGCAATTGCACTGAAATCTGAAATCACTAGTACCTAGATTGTTCTCATAACACCACGCTAATATTTCCCGAAGAGTTTAGACACAGGTTATAGGTCCCTCTGCATAAGCAATGTGTATAAGATAATTCAACTCTTCTTTCAACGCGGTGCCATGTGTGCGTGCGCTTGTAAATTACACAGATTTAATTTGTGTGACAGTGGCGCGGCAGTGCAAACAACCACACATAGCGCGGCGCGCAAAAATGACTTGAACTATATATACTAGTCCACGGTCCAGTTGGGTCTAGTTGAATCCGACACGGCTGGGCGGCGTTCGGGAAGTTACGTGGTATCTTCTCGTCCAACTTACCACAGTTTCTCAAGACAAAAATCTATGACCAGTGTGTGTTGCCAGTGATCACCTATCACAATGGGCCTTTTCAGAAACCTTAAAGTCACCCAAAGGGCAATGGGTATGCTTGGCGTTTCCTTGCGTGATCCAAAGTTACCGACATAGCCCAAAGAATTGCTAAGTGGGCAGGGCACATTGCTCGCAGAACGGATGGCCGATGGAGTCGAAAAGTTCTGGAATGGCGACCGCGAACCGGAAGATGATGCGTTGGGCTCCCACTAGGTGGACCGGTGACTTGGTTAAAGTTGCGGGAGTGCGCTGGGTACGAGACGCACGGGACCGGTCAAAGTGGCGACGCTTAGGGATGCCTATGTCCAGCAGTTGACGTCTTTCGGCTGATATAATGATGATGATAATCTATACTAGTGTACAACCACATTTTTTCAGTAATGTTTAATTCCCACGAACCAAATAGGGTTCGATCCTATTGCTATCATCCGAGCACCTAGCCTGCAAGACCACGAGCTGCTGCTGAGAAATTGACAAAATGAACTTTTTGGGATGCGATTGTTCAATCACCACAAATTTTGACTACTCGTAGGTTCGTGCATTACATTATTTGCGACGTTTTATGTGTACAATTATAATTTTTCAAATTAATTATTCAATTTAATTATACAATTACTAAACTGATGACAAATCTCGCAAAATTCCCGATAACCGTTAATGGCACCACAATAGATTATGTGGCAGAGTATACATACCTCGGATAGATCATATCTCCCAAAGACCTTACACAGAAAGAAATTAACAACAGGATAAACTTAGCATGGAAGAGGTACTGGTCTCTCAAGGAGGTAATGAAAAACCCTCACGTGCCACTTAAAGCTAAGGCAAAAATATTTGATTCCAAATGGTTATACCGGTTATGACTTATGGTTGCCAAACATGGAGCCTAACGAACCAAAATGTACATAAGCATGAAACTTGCCAGCATAGTATGAAACGTAGCATACTTAACATCAAATTAAAAGATAAAATAAAACTATATACTATAAGAAAGCTTACTAGAATAAGAGATATTAGCTACTGTATTAAGAAGCTGAAATGGAGGTGGGCAGGACATATGATAAGGAACAAAAAAGACAAATGGTCTAGGGACGTAACAGAGTGGTGCCCAAGACAACACAAAAGAAAGAAAGGAAGACAGTGTCGTAGATGGGAGGACGACATTATAAAGATAGCGGGTATTACATGGAGAAGAAAAACACAGAGCCGCTCAGTGTGGCAAGCTCTTGGGGAGGCCTATGCTGGAAAGCAAGACAATCTTCACGTAACGAACTGAACAATTGAACTTTTTTTTTTTTTTTAATCTTTATTTATTAACGAGGGTTTGATCACATAGTGAACATGTCACCCTCATAGGAAACCATTGTTACATGCAAAACTTAACATCTACGCTTAATCCCTAAATTAACTAGCTTATATAATATTCTAGCGGCTTCGGATGCCGGAAAAGCTAAAATGATATTACACTCTCCAAATTGACAAATATTCACATTAAATTGATCTCGAATAAAATATCTTTCCGCCCCGTTCCGGACACACTCCACCATTATATGAAAAACATCCTCGACCACATGGCATGCCGTGCAGTTCGGGGATGTAACTTTGCCCATCAATGCAGCAAAACTATTCAATGGAATGTGTCCGGAACGAAGTCTTAAACTAGTCACGATTTCTTGTCTACTCATATCGGCGTTATCAAACCAAGGATAGTTCTGAATAGTTGGCTGCATCGTCCGATACCAAATGCCTTTTGTTAATGACTTCTCGTCAAAGTATTCTTTCCAGATTTCGTAACACTTCAATCTAACTACACCTAAGATATCTGTCCAATAAGGTTCATACGTCACCGGAACACCCTCTAAGCACGCTTCCTTGGCAAAATTATCAACTTCTTCGTTTTCTTCAATACCGATGTGGGAGGGCACCCATTGTAAAATAATATTTTTATTTTTATCTCTTAATCTACTCAAAGAATCTATTATATTATATGCTATCGGATAACCATGAAAATTTCCTATACACCTTGTCAAATGTTGGAGAGCGCTTTTACAATCAGTATATATTACGGAATCCTGAAAATCTACTGATTCCAGGTATGAAATTGCTTCGAATATAGCTATCAACTCGGAATACATGACAGAAATGTTTGAATTTAATTTGAACTTATAGGAGGCACTAGTTTGAGGGCAAAAAACGCAGCTCCAACATTACCTCGAAATTTAGATCCATCCGTATAAATCCTGTAATATCCAGAATAGCTCCTGCTAAAATTTCTACTACATATAATTCGAAGTTGATAGTGATCGTACGATTTCTTAGCTTCGGTTACCTCTTTCATTTGTGGTTTAATCATACAAGACAAGTTCACACCGCTTATCCACGTATTAAGCGAAAATAATCCCAATACATCGCTGGAGTACACGCTTATGTTATTCAATGTTTCGGATTCGGATTCAATTGAACTTTTAAAGCAAATGTAATTTGTATGTAAGATTGTTAAGTAAAGACTATTTTTATATTTTATTTATTTTATGTGTACAATTATTTAAATTCAGAATAATAACTTTAATAAATAAAAAAAGTTAATACAAGAAAAAATTATATACTTATATATATATATTAAGAAAAACAATAAAACCCGACTGCTTAAAAAGCGACCTAAAAAGACGTAAACAAGAAGAGAAAATCATGCTGTGCAGTCGGAGGATACATTTGGTCTTGGCGAGCCAGCTCGCGCATATGTATCCTCCGACTGCACAGCATGATTTTCTTCTTGTGTTCGTCTTTTTAGGTCGCTTTTTAAGCAGTCAGGCTTTTTTGTTTTCCTTAATTTTTGTTTTTATTTATTACTTTTTAGTTTTTTTTTTCGAATTAGGTACATTTAAACTTATAAATTTCATATATTTTTGAAATCAACACTTAAATCCCTTTATTTTGATACCCCACACGATGGGTTTGGAAGAAATAAAAATTTGGCCCCCACAATATGGCGCCGAAAATCCGCCATTTTTCTAGTTTCCAATTTTAATTTAGCCTGTGACACTCGCAGGGTTTAGACGAAACGATTGACGTAACAACCATCAAAATCGGCCATCGCGTTTGGTCTCTAGAACGCCACATAGAAACAAACATAGGGGAGAGATCACATGTAGTAAACAGTCCTCTGCCAATGATCTAAAAGGTTTTCAATCTATTAGAGAAGAGTTATTCGTATCTTCTTTGTTAAATATTATGAACGCAACTAATTGTAGTTTTGTTTAAGTACTGCTGAACGCACCCATAGTGTTCTGCCATCTTGGCTCTATGCTCTGTCTGTGAATACTGTGTTAATAACAAGATGTGAAAATGTGAATTATAATAAATATATAAAGGAGTCTCAAGTGTTTGGAATAATAAGTCCTCCAGTTCTAATACCATAAAAGGTTATGGGCCCAGGAAACAGCCAGATTGCACAGTTGTAAGGACTTAGAAGTTTGTTTTGCAAAAACAAGATTTTTTTTTAAACTCACTGAACAGAAAAAAAATTATGGCGTCCTCATCTACATTCCCAATATCACTGCCAATATTTAGTGGTGAAAATTTCTCCAGTTGGCTATTCCGCATAAAAAGTTTCATGGAACTGAAAGAATGCTTGGAAGCACTTTCACCAAAAAGCGCAGGTATAACCCAAAATGCTTTCAACAAAATGCACACGAAGGCGCGAAACATAATCATACAAGCGTTGGCGGACAATCAACTTGAATATATTAAAGATGAAAAGACAGCGAGCAAGATGATTGAAAAACTAAAAACTGTTTATGAAAGGAAAAGTACACTCACAAACATATTTCTGAGAAAACAACTTTCAAGTATGAAGTGCAAGGAAGAAGAAAATCTGAAAGACTACTTCTATAAATATGATAAAATTGTAAGAGAAATTGATCACATTGCAAAAATGGAAGAAACGGACAAGGTCACTTACCTAATTATGTCATTACCAGAAATATACCAACCATTAATTACAGCAATGGAAACGTCAACAGAGATCCTAACAATGGAGTATGTAAAAAACAAATTGCTGGATGCAGAATTGAAATTAAAGAATAGAACCACAAAGCAAAGTACTTCATTTAGCTATGCAGCATTTCAAAATAAAGTATGTTTTAACTGTGGCAAAATGGGACATATCGCAAGAGAGTGTCGCAATACATCTCGAGGAGGAGATCGATATCAGACCAGAGTTCAGCAAGGAGGACAAGGAAGAGGACAACACAGAGGAGGACAATATGGCAGAGGACATTATAATGTCAGACAAAATGAAGGAGTATGGTATGGTGGACAGCATGGGCGAGGACAACACTACAGTGGAAGAGGACAAAAAAATTATGCAAGCAGAGGTCGAAGACAAAGTGGACAAGGACACCAAGCAGCAGCAACAGCAGTAGAAGAGGAAAATGAGGACAGGTTTATGTTCTTGACAGGTATTGAAAACAATTGTAATTATGTAGATAATAATTTAGTTGAGTGGGTGATAGATTCTGGTTGTACAGAACATCTAATACAAGAAAAATTTGTTAAACATATGACTAATATACATGAAATGGACAGAGAAATGAAAATATACTTAGCTAACGGGGAATATATAACGGCAAATAAAAAAGGCACTATTAATTTGAAATGTAATGGCAATGGGGTAACTATAGAAGCGGTGATAGTTGAAAATTTGAAATTTAATTTGCTATCTGTTAAGAAAATTATAGAAAACAATTGTAGTGTAAATTTCAGTGAAAATTATGTGGAAATCTTGAACAACAAAACACAAAAGAAACTATTGGGTAAAAGTATAGGTAAACTGTTTGTCTTAGAAATGAAAATATGCCTTTCATATAGTGATTCATGTTGCAGTGCAAGCAATTCAGAGTTATGGCACAGACGTCTAGGTCACCTGAACAACAACAGCTTAAAAGTTATGAATTTACCAGTTACCAATGGAACATGTGGACCCTGCATGTTAGGCAAGTCGACCCGCTTACCATTTAACACCGTACAAAAGCCGAGGTCACAGAAGATCGAAGAACTTTTGCACACAGACGTGGCAGGTCCTATGTCAACACCTGGAATACACGGTGAGCTATACTACCAGTTAATAATAGATGATTTCTCACACTTTTGTGTGGTGTATTTAATGAAACTGAAAAGTGAGGCTACCAACAATTTACTAGATTATATAAGACAGCTAGAAAACGAAAAGGAAACAAAGGTCAAGTATATAAGATGTGATAACGGTGGAGAATTTAAGAACAACAAAATAGAGAATTTCTGTCGTAATAGAGGCATCATAATACAATATACACAACCTTATTCACCACAATCTAATGGGATGGCCGAGAGGATGAATAGGACATTGTATAATAAAGCAAGAACACTAATGATATAAACTAAACTGCCGAAACACCTATGGGGAGAGGCAGTAGCATCTGCATGCTATCAATTAAACAGATGTCCAACATCAGCATTAAATAATAGGATACCACAAGAAATAATGCGTGGCAAGCTAGATTTAACAAAACTAAGAACATTCGGAAGTAAAGCATGGTGTAGTATAATACCAAGAGGTAAAAAATTCGAACAAAGAGCGAACGAAACTCGTATGCTAGGATACTCAGCAGCAGGTTATAGACTTTGGGATCCAGACAATGATAAAATAATAATTTCAAGAGATGTGAGATTTGATGAAAATGACTATGTATATAAAGAGGAAAAGAACAGTAACCGAAACAGTACTTATCAATATTATGAAGAAGCAGAAGAAGGATTAGTAGAAGAAACTGATGTGAAGAAGAAAAGCTCAGAGGAATCAAAAGAAGGACAGAGAAGTCAGAACAGAGAGAGAGAAAATAATTTGGATGAACAAATACAGCAGAGAATGGAAAATACAAGTAAGAACAATGGAAATGATGATATTGAAAGAGAAAGTGAATATATACGTGGGACACTCAGAAAGTTTTGCGAAACTAAAAAAAATTGTTCTATACGTACATATATTTTTATTAAATCTTTTCAAAGTACTTTCCACCAGCCTCTATACAAAGATTCATGCGCCTAAACCAGTTTTCAAAACACTTTTTCCAGTCCGCCGCAGACACCTCGTTTACAGCCTGCTCGAACGCAGCCAGCGCATCTTCCGGCGACGAAAATTGTATCCCTTTGAGCTGATTTTTTATTTTTGGGAATAAAAAGAAGTCACACGGTGCTAGATCAGGGCTGTAAGGAGGGTGACCCAGGAGTTTGACTGGCGTGCTGTCCAGGAAGTCCCTCGTTTTGAGTGCGGTGTGCGCAGGTGCATTGTCGTGGTGGAGCAGTAGCCCGCGGAGCCCTGTGTTTGGTCGCTTGTTGCTTATAACAGAGAAAACTTCTGGCAAACATTTGGTAGTATACCATTCGGCATTAATGCTTCTTTGATCCCGTAAGGGAATTGATACCAAGTGGCCAGTCAAATTAAAAAAGCTAGCGATCAAAATCTTACCCCCGCTTCTAGATCGCTTCACTTTGGTAGGCGTTGGCTCATTTTGAAACACCCAAACAGTCGACTGGCGCTTGGTTTCTGGGTCGTATTGATAAATCCAGGACTCATCACCTGTAACGATGTCGTAAACACGCCGAGACGAGCCTGCTTCAAATTTGTTAAGCATATCACGGCACCATTCCACCCGGGCCTGCTTCTGAGCATCGGTGAGGTTGTGCGGCACCCAGCGTGATACTATCCTCCTCACGCCAAGATGGCTGTGTAGAATCTCGTAAACGCTTCCCGATCCAATCTTCAATATGTGTTGAATCTCCTGATATGTAATTCGCCTATTGTCTTGGATTAAATTTTTCACTGCTAGCACGTTTTCTTCGGTAACAGCCGTCAAAGGGCGACCGCTTCTTTCGTCATCCCCCAAAGTTGGTCGACCGCGCTTGAATTCGTTATACCAACGATACACGGTTGCCTTGGAAGGGCCTTCATCCATGAATGCCATTTGAAGTCTATCGTACGATTCATCCGGTTTCAGGCGACACTTGAAATCGTATAAAATCATAGCTCTAAAATGTTCCCGGCGCAGATCCATATTTCAGTGAGACACAATACTTTGAATTAACTCGCAAAAAATGTGGAGGGAAATTTTGAAATTGGAACTTACTTATTTTTACTTATAAATAATCATATTTTCGAAAAACATTATAACTGGCCAGTCTCCCTTATATAAAAACTTTTTTTCGCAATACTTTCTGAGGGGCCTGGTACAACCAAATATGACAAGAACTGGAAGGACAATAACTGCACCAAAGAGATTGGATGACTATGAGGTTTATACAGCATACTGTTTATACACAGGAGATCCACAAGATTTCAATACTGCAATGACAAGAAAAGAAGAATGGGAAGAACCTATCAAGAAGGAAATAGAGTCACATGAAAAATTAGGCACATGGGAAATATCGAACCTACCAAAAGGTAAAAAGGCAATTGACACAAAATGGGTCTTTAAGACGAAACAAAATAATGTTAAAAAGGCAAGACTAGTCGCCAAAGGTTTCCAAGAAGATAACACATATAATTGTTATTCACCAGTAGCAAGATTGTCAACGGTAAGACTATTGTTAAGCCATGCAATTCAAGAAGACTTATCTATCAATCAACTGGACGTACCTACAGCCTTTTTGAATAGGAACTTGGATGTTGAGGTTTATATTAAATGTCCACAAGGTGTACAAATACCTCAAGGGAAGGTACTACGATTAAAGAAAGCTTTATATGGTTTGCGAGAAGCACCAAAATGTTGGAACAAACGTTTTCATGAATTTATAACCAAACAAGGATACACGCAATCAAAATATGATTGTTGTTTATACAAAAAGGACAAGACATTTCTACTTCTTTTTGTGGATGATATTTTAACTATTGGTAAGGATGAAGAAATAATATGCCTTTTATAGAAGGAATTTAATACCAACCATCTTGGAGAAATTAAAGAATACTTAGGAATGCAGATTACTAGAAAAAAGAATACAATTGAAATAAAACAAACAGAACTAATAAAGAAAATTTTAATTAAATTTAATATGCAAGACTGTAGACCTATAAATACACCGATGGAAGTAAACTTTAATGGACATTATAAAGAACAAGAAATATGTTCCATACAGAGAACTAATAGGATCATTGTTATACATATCCATAAACAGCCGTCCAGGTATTACATTTTCGGTCACATTTCTGAGCAGATTTCTTGACAGACCCACTACTGAACTATGGAAAGCAAGTAAAAGGATATTGCGTTATCTTAAAACTACTATGAACAAAGGATTAATATACACAAAATCGGATACAAAAAATATAACAGCCTACTCAGATGCTGATTGGGCAGGAGACAGGTCGGATATGAAAAGCACAAGCGGTTGTGCTGTTTTCTACCGTGGTAACTTAGTTTCTTGGTTCACCAAAAAGCAGACATCTGTTGCATTGTCTACTGCAGAGGCCGAGTTTGTTGCAGGTGCACTATCTGTAACAGAATTAATCTATATCAAGGGCATATCAAGCGAACTTAATTGTACTAACTTGGAGTTGCATCTACTGATTGACAATCAGAGTGCAATAAATATCATAAAAAACAATGAAAATAGCAAGCGCACCAAACATATAGACATAAAATACTATTACATTAAAGATGCTGTACAAACTCACCAGATAAAACTTTCTTATGTACCAACTAACCAAAACATAGCTGATGCGCTAACAAAATCATTATGTCAAAATAAACATGCATATTTTTGTAATAAATTAAATATTATGTAACTACTCTGAAAGAATACAGTGTTAAAGATAGACTTTAGTGTAGTAATTTGTAACTGAAACTGACTAGGTACTTTATACATAAATACCTTAAAATTTGTTGTATAATATATAATAACTTTATTATATCCATAGACATGCTAAAGCTAAACTATGTAAATGATACTACTATACTGACTAAACTACTGCTATAAACCGAACCTTGTGTAAGACATTTTTTTTTTAACTATAGTTCTAGGTATGATTTTGTAATTCTGTATTGTGAAAGACTATAGATAGGAAATTTAGCAACATTTTATTTTTGTCTTATCAAAAATTTCATGTTGAGGGGGAGAAATACTCACAAATTATTAATCTTAATATGATATTGATTTAATTTTTTTGTTAAAGGGAGATAAATGCTAATTTTTAAAAATATGTTAAGGGGAGATATTCTAAATATGTGTTAAGGGGAAGATGTAACTATATTTTTTTTTGTAGATTTGTCCAATTACAAGTAAATGTTAAAAACTAAATAAAAGTGTTTTAAGCCTTGTATTAATAATGAAAAACATTCACTTTGTAATTGAGGGGGAGTGTTAAATATTATGAACGCAACTAATTGTAGTTTTGTTTAAGTACTGCTGAACGCACCCATAGTGTTCTGCCATCTTGGCTCTATGCTCTGTCTGTGAATACTGTGTTAATAACAAGATGTGAAAATGTGAATTATAATAAATATATAAAGGAGTCTCAAGTGTTTGGAATAATAAGTCCTCCAGTTCTAATACCATAAAATTCTTCACTCTTATATATTGCTAATTAAATTAAAATATTTAGTTGTGGTTTGAGGTAGCCTTTCAAATATGTAGCTGAAGTTTCAGGGAGCCCTTACAAAATTCATATAAGTTTTTAAATTATAACTTGAACCATATCTAAATGAACTTAAAAAAAAAAAAAAAACTAAAGTAAACAAACTATTTCAACAACAAAATCCAATCCTCGCGATTTAAATTAGTACCTACATTCTAAATATCATAAACATTAACTTTTAGCACTTTTTTGACAGTTAAGATCACTATGTAGTACACAGTCCCCTGCTAATGACCACTAGACGATCTAAATGGCAATCTATTAGAGAGCATGAGTTATGCTTCGCTTTTATGGACAGCTAATTGAATTAAAGTAGTTAATTTAGTTTTAGGTATCTCTTCTAAATTCAAATAGAAACGTCATTAACAGAGATTCAAAAAATACCGTTAATTACTAGGCATTACTTAATGGCATCAGAAATGGAGAGATCCGTAAGAGAACCAGGGTTATCGACATAGCCCGAAGAATTGCCAAACTTGTGTGGCAGATGGGGCAGAAAGGTTCTGAAGTGGCGACCGCGAACCGGCAGACGTTACGTTGGAAGGCCTCCCACCAGGTGGACCGATGACCTGGTGAAGGTTACGGGGATACGCTTTTGCGAGACGCACGAGACCGGTCAATGTGGCGACGCTTGGGCGAGGCCTATGTCCTGCAGTGGACTTCTTTCGGCTGATATGATGATGATGATGACTTAATGGCTAAAGTAAAAAAACTCCTCACAAATAATATTAGGTATACGAATCATTGTCCTATTAAATAAAAACCGGCCAAATGCGAGTCGGACTCGCGCACGAAGGGTTCCGTACCCAGGGTGGCGTCAACTATGTATGTATGGGTAGGTACACCCTTTAAATTTCAACTTTTTTATTTTTTTTGTAATTTTTCCTTTATTTATGCTTTAAGACCTTACTTTTCGCCAAATTTCGTGATTCTAGGTCAACGGGAACTACCATATAGGTTTTAGATTCAAAACCTACAGGGTACTTCCGGTTGACCCAGAATTTTCAATTTTGGGTAAAAGCAAGGTCTTACAGTAGGTACAAGTAAAGGGAAAATATTGAAAATTAAGGTAAATTTTGGTACTTTCAAGTTTTCGCAAAAATCTAAATTTGCCCATATGTTTTTATCGTGTTGACTCAGGACCTAATAGGGACTATAGACCTCACTATCTGGTATAAATTTCAACTTGCTAAGTCCATCCATTCCTGAGAAAATCGACGGTGACACATGGATAGACAGACGGACAAGAGAGTGATCTTATAAGGATTCCTTTTTAGGGTTCCGTACCCAGAGGGTAAAAACGGGACCCTATTACTAAGACTTCGCGGTCCGTCTGTCTGTCTGTCTGTCACCAGGCTGTATCTCATGAACCATGATAGCTAGACAGTTGAAATTTTCACAGATGATGTATTTCTGTTGCCTCTATAACAACAAATAAACAAGCTAAAAACAGAATAAAATAGATAATTAAGTGGGGCTCCCATACAACCAACGTGATTTTTTTGCCGTTTTTAGCGATACTGGTACGGAACCCTTCGTGCGCGAGTCAGACTCGCACTTGGCCAGTTTTTTACCTTTTGAGGTACGGAACCCTAAAGACACATTCTAAAGTAAACAAACAAAACACTTAGACAATATTTCCAATTCACACGATTTTAATTAGTAACTTAGCTCTAAGCACGATAAACTTTACCTTTTAGCACTTATTTCACAGTTAAGAACACTTCGCTATCACTATCGATCGAGATTTTCCGTTACCGATCTATTAGAGAATGATTTATTAGCATGTAATTTACTTTTACGGATTGATAATTGAATTAGAGTAGTTTAGAAGTTGAAATTTCAGGGATCCTTGCCAAAATTGGCAAGATGCGATGATAAGATAACCTAGTAAGTCTTTGTCTAGACTCTGGAGTACAAGGATTTTTAATAGTACTTAGATAATAACGGGAAATAGATACTCAAAAGTCTCAAGAACTGTGCTCTACTCGTAATCAAGGAAATGCGATAAAATAATAGGCGTCCATGTAGATTGATTTGCTATAACTGGAATGCCTCTGAAAAGCAACAGAAGTTATGCCTTCAATTTTAATGTTGATCGAAAATAAAAATTGTGGCATTGTTTCAGACTGGCTGATACTGAAAACTGATAAACCTTATGCAATTTCAGGAAAAAGTAATTTAACCTACTCATAATTGTATTTACCGCGATTAAGATTACGGATTACGTTGTTTTGGGAATTGATACCTACACGATCATAAGTAGATTAATATGACTGTTTTACATTCATAAGTAAAACAGTCATTTATATGGGACTAGTTTTATTCACAGCTGTGGACTTAGAAAAACGAATCCTTCTCATTTGAGCTAAACTACAAAAGCATTAAGTACCAAATTATGGTTACAGAAGTTTTTACATTATATATTATACGGATTATACCTAAGCTAGACAAAATCTTACCGAGTCCAATTTTAACATAAGTTAAAGACGTACCTACACTACACGTTTATCAATATTTGTCCAAAATAATTTTGTTGGCAACTCTTCGACCCACAGATCATAGAAGTGTTGTTTCTATGATATGTGCTTCGACCGGTAGCAGCTAGGCAGCGCCCCTGCCGGACGCACACGAGCTGCGCGCGTCTTTTAGATATTATTTGAAAATTATTCTGATAACCATCAACCTGTAAATTTGTGTTTTGTAAAAGTAATTAAAGTACTGTGAATTGTGTGAGGCCTAGTTTACTTCTAATCATGCTATGCCTCAAAACCTGCCTTCAGTTAATTAAAAATTTTAAGTCCATTCAACCCATCTCATGGAAAAACCTAAACTTTCCATCACTACCGAAACCCACATTAACAACTTGAAAACAATATGGTATGGTGATAAAATCTTCAGCATTGAATTACGCACATCAAATATACCTACGGAACGTTCGCCATCATAAAAAACCGCAGTACAAAATGGACTCATACATAGGCGTACTTAGTATACCTACGTGCGTAAGCCTTACTTGATTCGATTAGGTGTTTCGTACGGAAAATTCCTACCGTAAAAAATGTTACTTACGACATGAGTCAAGAAACAATGGCTTGTTCATAAAATAGCATTTATCGTTTCGGTCTCGTTCGCTCTTAAATTGCATTAAGTTGTGTCTCCGTTTGTGAACCATCATGTAGTCATCGGATATCTATGTTTAATTTGTTTATATTGGGGCCTTATGTCGGGTTGTGTCCGTAACTCCACTTCACCAATTTTGTGTAAGTGGTGAATAAATGAGTCATACAATCACCACACCTCGTCATGGAATGCCAGCAGCGTTCTGGTACCAGGGACCTGGGAAAAAGAGACCTTAAAGTTCAGAATATGTTAATGTATGGGATTGTAATGCGCTACTGAAATGCTATCTTGTCAATCTGATAGAAGTCAATTTACCAAGATTTCTACTGACGTAAACACTTTAAAAGCATACCTGGTCTGTTTAGAACGTAGTAGTAGCATTTTCCATTTTCATTCATTCCTTTGGGTATGCAGACAACAGCACTGTTGCTGAGAGATACGTGCACAGGGCACAGGCTTACTGGGCCTCAGATTCGGTCTCTCCGGGAGGCCATGGTTGAACGCTTGAACCTGTCTTTGAAGGCGGTCTCCGAATGGTGCGATGCCAATCTGGTCCATTTTAATGCTGCTACGACCTAAGCATGTCTTTTGCCGCTAAAAATGGCCAATTCCACCCGGAGCCATCTTTCTGTGGTGTAACCCATGTAAGCGTGCCGTTAACGGACCATCTCGAACTTCTTGGTGTTACGTTGACATCGACCCTCAATTTCGGTCGATTCATTGAGGCGAAAAGACGTACAGGACCGATCTGCGTGGCGACGCTAGGGGGTGGCCTATGTCCAGCATTACACGTATTTCATCTGAAATGATGATGATAGATAGATAGATAGATAATCATTTATAAAAGGAGGTTGCATATTGTTTATTTGGTTCTAGGAGGTAATGTCTGGAAGAACATGATTAATCCGATTCTATAAGTTTTTTCATTATTAAAAAGCTACACTCTGAGTAACCATGGATAAACCACGGGAGTGAAGTCTCGGGAAAAAGCAAATGCTGTGACTGATATATGTATGTATGTATACATAACGCAACTTGGGAAAGGCCAAATGCCCAGTAATTACATGCGATACAGTTGATTGATTACCTTTATATAAAGGGTGAGGTACCTACCGTCCTCCAGATTCTGACAACTAAGATGAAAACACATTTTTTGAAGTGTGCTAACGTTAACAGGCTGCTCATGACGTAGGTAATTTTCCTGAAAAGCATAAAACGTTACCTATCAAGGTACTTACATAAAGTGCTTATAGCTCGATTTATTTTCGGCATTTTCAGTATACTCCAAAATAATGACTTACATAATTCGAGCGCTTTTCATCCCATTTAGTGCCAAGAATTTTTCTGCCGCATAATTATGTCTGCGTCCAGCGAAAAATCTCATTACGGAGTTATTTAGAGATATTTTTGCCGTGAACTTTCAACAAAAGCGTTTCTCATTTTTTCTTAACAAATGTCCTACATTTTTTAAGAACGTATGAACGTAACTTAAGCAAAATGAGTATGTCTTGCTCTTGGTACTTGACTCGGTGGAACTCAAAGCTAAGAGGCTCATTGGCGACGTTGAACTGTTGGATGCCAAGCTTTACAGCTTGGCTCATCGCTGAAAGGTTGCCTGCTTGTCGGTCTTCTACAGACGATTCTTGTCGATCTTCGCTGAGTGTGCTCAATACCTCCACGACCTCATACCACAGGCCTCCTTCTACCATCGGACATGTACACGCACTGCAAGTTAACATCCTTACCTGGTTACCATTTCACTGATTCGCACCAAGCCCTTCCAAAAATCCTTCATAATGCGCACAGTGAAAGAGTGGAACTCACTACCTGCATCTGTGTTTCCGAACGCATTCAACCCGAATCTCTAAAGTTTGGTAAGCTCACTCCATCGTAGACTTTGTCTCTGTCTCCTCTGACCTAGACCAGAGTCAAGAGCAAACGCATAACAAATAAAATAAATGTAAGGATCGTAGCAGGTGGCGTTCTGTAGTTTCTGCCTACACCCATGTATGTTATATAACAAAGAGAATAGAATAAAATACACTTTATTGTACACCAAAAAAAGAAATTACAGCAACCTAATACTATGGGTCAAAGGTACAAAGGCGGTCATATCGCTGACAGCTATATCTACCAGACAACCTTTGGATGGACTAAAGAACTTAAGATAAAACAGGGGGTAGCCTACGGTATTGTTGATCACAGACATACATCTAAATAGATAACGCAACGCGTCCCTCCATCTGTATGAAAACCAAGCGTGCCACTATTTCACAAATAAATGAAAAACAAATTTACTTACCAATGAAAGAAAACATTGCCAATGCTTCGGTTAACTTTTTCTATACATTCTTTACAGCTCAATATGGTATAAAAAGGCATTTTTCTAAATTTCGGTGGATTTCCGGTGCCGATAATGCTAAATAAAAAGCTCAGATTACGATCATTTGTCGTAACTTTACTCCGTTTTTTGGCACGCGAAGTACATACAGTCGAGTCATCTAGTTAGATGTATGTCTGTGGTACTGTTACATTACAAAATATTATTACATAAAAATAATATAGCTTATATACTATACACAAACTTACAAATTGTAACATACATACATGTTACAAAATTTCAAAGAAGGGTTGAACAATGATATAAGAATTTAGATAGAAACAGAAAAGCATTAAAGAGAAAGGAAATGGTTCTTAACAAGATTTTTAAAAGATTCTGGTGACTGGGC
Organism: Orthosia gothica; assembly: GCA_949775005.1. Lineage (NCBI taxonomy): Eukaryota > Metazoa > Arthropoda > Insecta > Lepidoptera > Noctuidae > Orthosia > Orthosia gothica. Next base: position 14,057,602 of record OX459044.1, read on the forward strand.
TTGTCTTACTGACATCGGCAACTTGTTCCACAATCGCACAGCCTGGACCGTGAACGATTTATTGTAGAACTTAGTAGAATGAGCAGGCATCAAATGTCAAATTTTCCGATGATCTCAAGTGTCTAGAATGTTTCATGAAGGAACTTAAAGCGATCTTTGAGATAAGAGGGGGTTGTAGGAATAAACAGAATACTGTAGAGTAACGACAAAATGTGGGCATTCCAGCGAAGGCGGATTGACAGCCACTTGAGCTTAGTATGCAATTCAAAATGGTCATATTTGCGTAAACCAAATATGAATCTAATGCAAAAGTTTTGGAATCACTCAAGCTTATCTAGCTGCACTTCAATTAGATCTAAATAACGGGCATCTGCGTAATCGAGGATTGGGAAAAGAAGGGATTGGGACAGCGCAGTTTTGGTAGCAGTTGAAAGGAAAGTGCGTAGTCTGCGCAAAGACCCCGCAGACGCAAACACTTTGCGACTAACCTCCTGCAGCGGAGGATCCCACGAAAAGTGTAATAAAAGAGGTAATATTGCTTGTTCGTTTGTGGAATTAATATCTGAAAAATCTGATTCTGGCTGACTACTTCTTACACGGCAATAAAGCCGCGGTAGAAGCATTTATGAAAACAGTATTAATAAATAAATGGTACGTGACTGCCAGCATACATTTTGTTATTAATTAGGTTAAGTACTTAATTTAAGTGAAGTGCTAGCACCCGACAATTTGTTATTGACATAGTTTGTAGATATCCTTGTTGTTTGTCTAATCAATAAGTATTAATGACGATAAATATTTTCAACGAAATCGATTTGTCACTTGTCACATTTCCTGTGGAAATATTCATAAAATTTTGCTAATTGATAATACCTAATATTGATAGTGTAATTATCGATACTCATCGTTGATACGTAATTTAAAAACCGCATGGATCCGGATATTTGAAATGCTTACCAAATAAAAATACCTATTTATCTCCTACATGGATTTCCACTAAGAATGTTCGCCTGACTGCAAAAAGCAAATAAGACAGGTTTTCACAAGGTACAATGAGGGCAATCTTTTTGCAATCTTTATGGGGAAAGGTGACAGTAATTTCTCTTTTCTTGCTAGTTCATCATCATCATCATCATCAGCCTATTAATGTTCCCACTGCTGGGACACAGGCCTCCTCTGTGTGAGAGGGAATGGGCCTTAATCCACCACGCGGGCCCAGTGCGGATTGGTGGATGTCACATGTCTTCGAATTTTTGGTTCTAGGACATGCCGGTTTCCTCGCGATGTTTTCCTTCACCGTTTTGAGAGCAGTGGTGAAGAAATAATTTACACAAAGTAAAGCGCCTGCCGGGGCTCGAACCCACGACCTACAACTTGTAAGTCGCGGCCGATACCACTGGGCCACCACTGCTCTCTGCATTCGAATGTGAGTTTGTTTATGGTTACGATTTCATGCCTTAACGGCTTAACGGATTTGGATGAACCTTGGCACATGGATAGACCAAAACCTGGATTAGTACAAAGAATATTTATTATCCTGGATAGATTTTTCATCCCAGTAATGCTTCTTTGGAATCATCATCTTCATGTCAGCACAAAGACGTCCACTGCTGGACATAGGCCTACCCCAAACGTCGCCACATTGATCGGTCCCGTGCGCCTCGCATCCAGCGGATCCCCACAACCTTCACCAGGTCATCGGTCCACCTGGTGGGAGGCCTTCCAACGCAACGTCATCTGGTTCGCGGTCCCCACTCCAGAACCTTTCTGCCCCATCGGCCATCCGTTCTGCAAGCTATGTGCCCTGCCCACTGCCATTTAAATTTGGCAATTCTTCGGGCTATGTCGGTAAACCTGGTTCTCTTGCGAATCTCTACATTTCTGATTCAATCACGCAAGGAAACTCCGAGCATAGCCCTATCCATTGCTCTTCTTTGGAATAGTAAAACAATTTTCACAGTGGGCGAAGCGGCGGGAAGAAGCTTGTAGGTACTATATTTTACAGCCATAATTTCCACATAGACAATAAACAGCTAATCTGAATCTCCATCTTTTATGACGTTCTCTATGACTACGTACTAACGTCACTTTTTTTAATGACTCATAATTTGATTACTTTTGTTATCAAAGATAACACAATATTTACCATTCATAAAGCAGGTAGTACGCGAGGATATTAAAGGGGATTAATTTTAATCAGCGCTAATTTGCACCCACATTTATCACGCTAACAAATGTTGACTTTTGGCCTTAATTTTGTTTTACATTTTGTTTTCAGGATTTACCTTTATTGAGCCATTATGAGGGCTTCAGAATAAATTACCTGAGTAAATCAATATTTTTTGTATGATAAAAACATAAGCTCCTTTTAAATTGTCTACGTAATCCGTTGCTTGGAATGGAATTAAAGGTCATGGACATAGGCAGGTTTTCAGAACGTTTTAAAAGAAGGAGAGGAAGAGGAATTTAATATGGTGGTAGAGCATAGATATATATAATTATGGTTCATTATCTTCTTACTTCTTTTTCGTCGTAAAGATGATTCCAAAACTAAAAATATATTTTGGCCAGGATTCAGCCACGCCAACAGCGTTGTCATTTGCCTTACAAAGGTCTTTTAAGGGTAAGGAAATCTAATAGATGCGAGACGCACAGGACTGATCAGTGTGGTGACACTCGGTGGCGCCTATGTCCAGCAGTGGAAATCTTTCTGTGAAATGATGACGCATCGTTCAAATTCAAATATTTATTGCTCAAGACAGTAGGTACATAATCATACATTTCTAGATGTCAATTAAGTGAATGCGCAGACCACTGTATGCTGTATGAACACAGTGGACTGCGCAAAATTATCATTAAAATTATACAATGTCATAAATTTCTCACACAATCCATCCATCTTTTCTTGACGTATTATTTAGATGAAGATATTGATACCGTTGCATTGACTTGGCTTAGAATAAAAGGCTCTATTATAACTCCAAATACATGGAATAAGTGTATAAGGATGCTAATGCCCCACCCATAATGCTGATGTGTTAATCACTCAACTCAACGAACAAAAGTAAAGATGATTATTTCTCTCAATCAATCAATTATTACATTTTTACAGCCATCGGTTACAGCTATCGTTTCTCAATCACTTTTCAAAACGTGACACCAAGCGATAAGGATCACCAGACATGCGTTTCTGATTGACGTCACAGCACTGCAAATTGCTTGCGTCTCTAAATCATGTCGATTACTTGATTAACAGTTTGACACTTATGTGGTTACGTCAGCAAGAGTAAACGATAAAAACTGTTGACTTGTCCAATTAAGGAGTCGTGTGACAATTGAACACTTCGCTGTGAGAATTTGTAAACAACACACACCTACACCTTATTTGTACATTATTTAGATGCTTTTACAGTTTTTAATTGGCTGATGTTTGCATAGATATGTGAATTGAAATCGTAAGAAACGTCATGTGTTGATTTCGGTACATTTGAATGACTCGTAATTATTTTTTGCAAAAAGCTAGAGAATTTAGCATTGCACTGCATAAGGAGGCAAATCAATATGAAACCAACATTACAATTAGATAATATGTCTTCTTACATATACATACATACATAAACTCACGCCTACTTCCCATGGAGGTAGGCAGAAACTACAGAACACCACCTGCTACGATCCTTACATACTTCTTTTGTTTCCCTCACGTTCATACATCTAGTCATACACGCACGCCGGTTATGAGTACTGCGCACCTGGCCTTTCTAAAGAACATCTTCAATAAGGTCAATGTATGTATTTCTAGGGCGTCCCCTCCTGGCGTTTAGACGTCTTCATTAAGACACTTTTCTAATCTGATCCAGCCCAGAGACGAACTAATGAACCAATTTAAACACATCCTTTTTGTTTTTGTGTACTCGTGGTACATTCTTACTCTATTTGGGCAAAGTAGGTGGCCATGTTTATTACAGCGTTGGTCGCATTTTTCAGGTGGCATTTGTGGCAAACCAGCAAATGGGACATTGTCTGAACATTAGAACAGTACAAAGCAGAGGCACAAGAGGAGCAATAGGGAACACATTGCAAACAAAGAGATAATCGGTACTTACCGATTATAAAGAATCATCACATTTGCATTGAAACAAGTCAAATATAACCGCAACAAATGTAACAACATTCCACAAATGTAGCAACACAGAAATCTGAGAACACCAACAACAAACAAACAAAGGGTGTCTACCTACACGTGAGCATCCGATACAAATAACACAAGGATCTAAAAATACTACATCGGATTCAGTTTAAGCCATCTAATCCTCCTCCACAAGGCTGCGGTTGGAGGCGTGGTTACGATGTCACATCACCTCGTGGTCGATGTCACGTTAATAGAACATACACGTAACACTTCCAGATTGACAACAACTGAGATATATATCTTTGTTCTCAAGTGCGTCATATTTTTATAGATGTGTTTTTCTAAGAGCTGGAATCATCCGGATTTCAACAAGTGGGTTTGAAACTACGCGTTTGTTTTCTGAAAATAATTGGTTTCAATCAAGCAACCGCTTTTTCCTGGGTGAAACGTATTCTCTTGACGGATTCTCCCATATCTATTTCAGCAGTAATTGCAAATTGCGATAATAATATATTCCTCATGCCCATTTTTTTCCGCACATAAATTTTTAAGTCTAGTTTATTGAAATTGGTAAAAAGTTTCAAGTTTTTTAGCGAGCCAGAGTCGAGATATTGCAAGAAGTAATCTTAGGTATTAGATCGCATACACAGATTCCAAAACAATAACTGATCTTTAAGAATATGTATGTTCTAGAAGTTACAACTCACAAGCTTAAATGAATGATTTATTTGATACGATCATGGAAATGAGTCAAGGCATTTTTCTTGCTGAAAACTACATTTTCGTTTGTGTTACCTTTTTTCTTTACGACTTGTTAGATTATTAAGAAAGTGGAATATGTATATCTTATAACGTCAAACTAGTTCGCAGAAATGTTCCATAAGGGTAAATAAACATCCAATGAGGGTTATTAGATGTTTATGTTCTAAGGAAAATGGGCTGAATTCGTTCATGCAGAGCAGAACATTATTGAACGTCTTACGTTCAATAATGTTCTGCTCTGTTAACTCCCTATAAATAAACCCAAAAATAGCAATGTATTGATTGTCTGTTTTCCGCGAAACTGGAGGAGTTCTGTGGGCTACTGTGCCTGTTTGAAATTCGGTCGTAACAAATACTTGTAATTTCATGAATTTGAGAGAGTACCCCAACAGTAGAAATAATATAATTTTATTCTCCAACATTTTCTGCGAAACCAGTCCGTTCTTCATTCAAATTAAAAGATCTTAAAGCATCGTGGATAAATAATTTTCCAGTAATCTGGAAACAACCAGGCAGATTATTTAATTTCTTAAAAATATTTAAGGCCTGCGAGCTTATTTTCAGCATTATTGTCTGTTCACACTTCTCATCCCTTCTTACGTAACGTACTTAACGTACGTATATTCTTTTCTTTATTTACAATAAGAGACATCATTATAACTCCTAGTTTTTTTCTTTTTAATTACAGGCTGTGCAACTCGTAACTGTAAAATTGAAAATATTTTTGAAATAAGGATTTTATCAGCATATTTCAGTTACGTACGTGAATGCATGCTGCTGATAAAATAAAGTGTTATAATCTAAATTACTCTTACTTTTTGAAGTGACGTTCGAATAATTCAGTTCTGCCGAAAAACATAAAGTGTTCAGATAAGATTAGTTAGAGCCAAATTGTTCCTTTGTATTACCGCATGAAACATTTGTATGTTGGTGCTTTGAATAGCCGACATCTCTGTCAAGTGCTATTGCAAGCACTCGGCAGTACATGCCGCAAACAATAACAGTGGTTATGATAACCACGCCTTATGATGTATGCGCTTTTTATTGACTGGTCTATGTTAGGCTGTTCATCGCGAATGATCGTATACTACCTGTTGATAAAATTATAATAGTTTCTGTATTTCCATATTAGTATTTTCATTTTTAATTTCACAAAAAAAAACAACAACAAACAACACCAACATACAACACAACAACAAACAACACAATACTACAATACAATACAATATTTCCTTCAAACTTAAGGTTGATTGATGAGGTAAATAAAAGTCGGATCCAGTCAATGGAAAACAAATCTTTTGCACTAGTTCAAAACGTCCAAATCTACAGGGATAACTCAACATTTCGTCCGTCAAAACATCAAAAAACCCCTTAAACATCTGACATGCTGCCTTCAAATCATTGATTAAATTGGCTAACTTTTCATTAAAATTAAGATGGATTCCTAAAACATGAGTAAACATCGAATTATATTTAATACACCACCACAATAGAGCTGCATACACAAAAAAAAAATATCAACATTCTCACACGGCATCGCCACGTGTACGAGTAGTCTAACAATAACACCGATTGGATTGTCCTGCAAACTATTGAAGTATGGCAACTTAGCTCTGTGATAGAGTTAGCGGATCGAACGGAATCAATGACGGTGGCATCCGTCTAGCTGGTTTGAACCGGTTAATGTTATCGTTCTGGCCAGTATTGCTCACTGGATTCACCGCACACCGCTTCGCACGCATCGGACAATCACAATCGAACGTAATGTAACTAGTAAGTGCATTATTAGTGTGCATTGGTGAGAAATGTTCGATGTTAGATGCGTCTTATTTGGACGAAATTTTGCTATGGGAGTAAAAACTAGTTCTGTTTCTGGATAAGATGCGAATGGTAGACGATAAACAAGAGAAAGATAGAAATTGAAGAGATAGAGAGAAATAAGTTACGATGGAGGTGGTCACACCACCTTTCTTGATAGAGTCCCCGAGCCGATAGTGGAAGAGTGAGCTAGTCTATTTCTAACTGCGCTTCTGGCAGCCCATGATGTTATAAAATCAAAGGATGAAAAAAAACAGTACTTTTCAGTCTTTACATTTATTCATCATGACATCACTCAAAAAATAGGTAAAAGTAAAAGATCCATGGAAACAAGCCGCGCAAATAAACGTGCAAGGCACAAAATAAAGCTTCCTAGGGAAACTTTAAACTGGGAAAGATGAAATAATAAATTGAATTCCCTTGAAGAAAACCTTCCCATACTATTTGAAATTTAATCTACAAAAAAGACAAGTCCTGACTGACTGACTGATTGACTGATTCATCAACGCCTAGCCCAAATCCTTAGACCTAGAAAGCTGAAATTTTGCACAGAGGTTCCCTTTATAACGTAGACAAGGAATAAGGAAGTATTTTTCGAAATTCAACACCTAAGGTAGTTAAATAAGGGATGAAAGTTTGTATGAAACTCTGTCATTTTTAATTTGAAATGAATGAAATATACCATATTTAGCCTCTAAATATAAATAAAAAAATACTACTTTAAGGATTTTTTGATTTTCATCCCTTAAAGGGGTACAAGGGGTGTTAAAGTTTGTAAGAAAAATAAATTGTTTATCATCAAAATTACTTGAAACTTAGTATTTCTGCTCTTCAAAACAATTAAAGAAACACGTATTTAAGGATTTTTTGAATTTCATTCCTGAAAGGGGTAAAAAGGGGTGTTAAAGTTTGTAAAAAAAAAAAATTGTTTATCAGCAAAATTACTTGAACCTTAGTATTTCTGCTCTTCAAAACAGTTAAAGAAACACGTATTTAAGGATTTTTAATTTCATCCCTGAAAGGGGTAAAAAGGTGTTTTAAAATTTGTAAGAAAAATAAATTATTTTTCAGCAAAATTACTTGAAAATTAGTATTTCTGCTCTTCAATACAATTAAAGAAACACGTATTGAAGATTTTTTTGAGTTTCTTCCCATAAGGGTTAGACAGAGGTGTTAAAGTTTGTAATTGTTTATCAGCAAAATTACTTGAATCTTAGTATTTCTACTCTTCAATGCAATTAAAGGAACATGTGTCGAAGGTTTTTTTGAGTTTCATCCCTTAAAGGGGTAAAAAGGGGAGTTAAAGTTTTTAAGAAAAATTAATTGTTTCTCAGCAAAATTACTTAAATCTTAGTATTTCTGCTCTTTAATACAATTAAAGAAAAATGTATTGAAGATTTTTTTGAGTTTCATCCCATAATGGTTAAAAAGGGGTGTTAAAGTTTGTAAGAAAAATAAATTGTTTATTATCAAAATTACTTGAAACTTAGTATTTCTGCTCTTCAATACAATTAAAGGGCACTAGACAGAAAAACCACCAATGTGGTATACAAAGAAGTGCATAATTAAATTCTTACCTCCTGATGACGACATTGTTAGCGTACAGAATGGCACAAAACTCATCACTTTATCGGAACCTACGACGCGTCAAGCCATTCTACGAGGAAGACAACTTTTCATCGAAAATGAGCAAACTCTGTGAATATGTGAATAAGCAAAACTATCATCTCTGTGGCACAGAAAAGCCGCGTATAATCCAGGAAGAGTCATTACACCGGCTCAAAGTTACTGAAGATAAAACTGAGATGAAATTTGGTATGGAGATAGTTTGAGACCATGAGAAGGACATAGGCTACTTGCATAAAACACGAAAGGGGAGAAATGGGGGATGGGGCGTTACTTTTGCATGAAAGGGGAATGCCCATTTTGTAAGGGAACTTGGGCCCCTTTGAAAAAATGGTTGTATCTTGATGAATTTGGTTGTATATTGTAGAAAATACACGTGATATTCATAATTAGAAAATACTTTTTATTAATTTTGCGGGGTTCTCGAGATATAACGATGTTTCTGTTCTTGAAATGAACCCTTATTACGATGCAATAAGGTGCATACAAATGTCCAAGTGAAGGCACCTGATCTTTTGTTGTGTGTACATATAAAGTAAAGCACACGGATGAAAAAATATACAAAATTATAAATCCTATTTTTGAATATTATTGATATCGCAGACACGATACCTCATAAGGGGCCAGCGTATGGGCAATCTCCTTTCTTAATAGGGCTTAAACCGATGAACCGATTTAGATGGCATTTGGTATGAAGATAGTTTGATACCTTGGGAAGGCCATAGACTACTTTGTTTGCATAAAACATGAAGGGCGAGAAATGGGAGGGTGTTAATTTTGTATCGTGTGTACATGTTTCTTCATATCATGCAACTTCTTCTTATTATGAAAAGATTTAGATGACATTTGGTTTGGAGATAGCTTCTCGAAGTGGGGAGAAATGGGGGAGAGGGTTAATTTAGTATGTAACCTCTTAAAATGCAACTTATTTTTATTATGAACTGATTTAAATGAAATTTGGTATGGAGATACTTTGAGGCCCTGAGAAAGATATAGGCTACTTCTTTTTGCATAAAATACGGAGGTGGAGAAATGGGGAGAGGGTTAATTTTGTATGTAACCTCTTAAAATGCAACTTCTTTTTATTATGAACTGATTTAAATGAAATTTGGTATGGAGATACTTTGAGGCCCTGAGAAAGATATAGGCTACTTCTTTTTGCATAAAATACGGAGGTGGAGAAATGGGGAGAGGGTTAATTTTGTATGTAACCTCTTAAAATGCAACTTCTTTTTATTATGAACTGATTTAAATGAAATTTGGTATGGAGATACTTTGAGGCCCTGAGAAAGATATAGGCTACTTCTTTTTGCATAAAATACGGAGGTGGAGAAATGGGGAGAGGGTTAATTTTGTATGTAACGTCATAACATGCAACTTCTTCTTATTATGAACCGATTTAGATTAAATTTGGTATGGAGATAGTTGGAGACCATGAGAAGGACATAGGCTACTTCTTTATGCATTTTAACATGAAGCAGGAGAAATAGGGGATGGGGAGTTAGTTTTGTATAAAACTTCTTAATAGTGCTTATACCGATGAACCGATTTAGAAAGAATTTGGTATGAGAAAAGGAGAAAGCGTGTTCATACGTCGAACCCCAATATTCCCCATTGACCTATCATTTAAATTCAAAAGACGCCAGTTTCCAATCAAATATAGTTTTGCTATTACTATTAACAAAGCTCAAGGGTAGCAGGGTGCATTTGCCATGCTTTTCCCACGGCCAGCTACATGTAGCTGCTGATGTTCGCATATGTCCAGGGCCCAGAATGCATATGTATTTGCACCAAATGAAAGGACATACAGCATAGTATATAGCGGCGTCCTAAAATGTTGTACCCATGATTTACGGCATAATTAAGGAATGTCAATTAACTGTAGATAACATTTATGATAGAGTGGTATCTTCAATTCGCAGCAAAGCAGAACCAATGACTCTTTAGTTTATTTATTTCCTTTTGTAACTATTTAACCTTTACCTGTATTGACCAACGTCTTCAATTAAATAAGTCAATCGTTATTACTTTAATACTTCCTGTACCGGCTGAGATTTCCAAGTGGGCGTGGATGGCCAAATCATCACCATGAAGAATAGCACAAAACTATAAAAGGAGTCACGGGGCCGATTTTGATTAAAATGAAAACTGCAGCATTGGAATTTTCTCACCCTGTATGTCGACAACCAGAATTGATTGACAAAATCTATATTAACGCGGGCGAAGCTGCGGGTAACAGCTAGTAATACTATAATTGCAATACAGATGCAATGAGAAGATTTGCTTACAAATACATGAGTTATGCAACTTTCCAATAACAACGAAACAAAGATGCCTGAGGAAAATCTCAGAAGTTAGAGCCAACTTTTGTTGAAACAGAACATATATGCCATTCTGGAAGATAAATTATGAGCAACAGACGGCCAGCTGTAGTAGGTGTCTGAAGTACAATTTTGGCAGCAAACTCATCTCATTAGGAATCATAAATGTGAGGTTATATAAGGAACAGTACGCAACAATAATGCTCTAGAAATACATTCTGGTAATTAATTAATCATGATGTGCAATAAATACGTCACAAGAAAGTTGCAATATAGAACAGATATAGTCTAGATCAGTCGACTACCTCGTGGTTCATATGAGTCAAATGATACACCAAGTCTAGCCAAATGACTCAGCTAAGTCCGACATTGGCCATTCAAATTCATTCAACCAACGAAATGATAAATTCTCTGAATAGTTATTTACTGGATCCCTTAATCCTACAAATTGTGGGGTCACCTCAATGATCGCAATTGTTTTGTAGGTCAATGACTTGACTTGCAATTTATTGGACGACATTTTGCTGAATTAAATGTTGTCTATACGGCAGATTATACATAAGACCGAAGAGTATAAATTGCCTCTCTGCTTTGCGTTTGTGGACTACGAGAAAGTCTTCGATTCGATCGAGACTTGGGCAGTACTGCAGTCTCTCCAACGGTGCCAGATCGGCTACAGGTGTTGAAGTGTTTGTACAAAAACGCCACCATGTCAGTCAGTCTTCAGGATCAGACCTCGAAACCTATCCGTCTCCAGCGCGCTGTGAGACAGGGATACGTTATTTCTCGGAAACTGTTAACTGTTAACTATGCGTTGGAAGTCCTGGGACTAGGAAGACCGATGACCTTGTTAAGGTTGCGGAAATGCGTTGGATGCGAGACACACGGGATCGGTAAATGTGGCGACGCCTGAGGGAGGCCTTTGTCGTGGACGTCTTTTGGCTGAAATAATGATGATGAAATAAATGCCTGACAAAAACAAATTACACAAAAAATAAAGAAAAAAGAGCTGAAATGTGAGATGGCCCTGAAGACCCTTAATAATTATTATAACTAAGGCCCAAGGAATAAAATGTTTGTCTATGACATAAAGAAACGCCTCCAAGGCTGACAGAGCCGGAAATTTGAACAATTACGTTCAAGGAAGTCCTCTCCTTGACCAATTTTTTTTCCATGTTAAATTAAAAAGAGAAATCAGAACTACAAAAATAAAATATAATACGTTCTAACACAAAGAAAAACGTCCCATTGAAAACCTAGAAAAGAACCTACATTCAGACGACAATAAAAACAATTTACGTAATTTAAATGGTCCAATTATAGAATTAGTGGACGTTATTAATAGCACGAGACTGTGAAACATTGTAAGGTACTTGTACACAAATTGTACTATTTGTCTGAATATATTTTGCGTCATGGCGTGATCTAGATTATTACGTCTATTGCAATAAATTGAAATGTTTGTGATTCAGCTTCTTTGATAGTTTTGTGTATCTTCCATCGAACCGTGGAGTTTCTTGCCGATTCTTCTCCATAGGAAACGACCAACCCGAACCGTGCACCTTTTTTCGACCTTTTATAAGTGCCCATGTAGGCCCAAGTGACAAAAAAAAAAAAAAGATTTTGATCAACACTATGTTCTTTCCTATCATGAAGATCTGGTAGTTTAGGTATTTTTTTATTCTCTGTTACATTGAAAACTTCATTTGGGAAACTCTGATCAACATAAATAACAATACGAATAGTCTTCTGTTGTCAAAATTCCCTATAAAACGTACTTATTCAATTAATCACTCACATGTCGAATCAACAGATGAATGATGAATATACATGTAGTAACTATATAATAATATGTTGTGTAGTTGTGTCATTTTTTCAAGAAAATTCAGGGTTATTTTCAATGATCTGCCAATTTTTTTCGTCGAATTATGTTTCAATCAAAGAACGGTTAAAGCAAAAATCGACTCCCAAAAAACGATAAAAATAGCCTTTATGTACATTTTTGCCCGCATTAACGCGGCAAAATGTACAGAACTGCTCTTTTGTTTTTCTTCAAGCCATTCGCAAAGACACGGAGGAGACTAAACAATTCAAAGTAATTTGTTCCACAATTGATTTACAGCGAGCACTCTCCAACACAAAATTGTATTGGATGCTTCACAAATACAAAAGGTATTGGATAATACTGGCCAGTGTTCTGCAAATTGTCTGATTTAAACTGTTTCCATTCATTCTATTCATTTTAATATTGCCAACGATAATAAAACCTGGCAGATGGAGGAAAATAAAACACATAATTTTAAATTAGTTGACGTAATACTTACGTACGTGTAGATAATTTTGGTAAATCTATTGTTTTATAGGAATATACATACTTAACTAGATGTATAGGCAAATAAAATATGGTTGAATATATTTTAACAATGAAATAAGCGAAACACTTTCAAGCCAATATATGTGCTTATTGTAAACAGTCATATTGTCTTCAAACATCGGTATAAAAATCGAACAGTTGAAAAACTACCTGAGCCTATAATTTCATACTCAAATTGTACGCAAGATATATGTCTATTATCTAGACTAGAACCGATCGATTCTTTACGTGGGACCAATGTCTGCGATATTGATAAAAAAAAACACTATCGAAGCAGATGAAACTAGAAAAACGATAATAAACTACTGTACAATGAATACAATAGTTTTCATCATAAAAATGTCGTGTTATGAATATATAAATAGAAAACACTCGACTCGTTTGTTTTACGAACAAAAGATTAGAACAAAGCGTGTCAAAGATACAAGAACAGTTAAAGCTTTTTGAAAACATATGCAACTAAACACTTGCTATGGCAAAAAAGTAGCCTATGACGTATAGACATTAGGCTTTTTGCATAAAACAAAGTAGTCATTTACCATTTTGTAGTGGCTAATCTTTTTAAGGTCACAGTGAGTACGGTGACCTAAAAAAGATTAGCAGTAGCAGATCAGACAGTAGCAAACTTTTCATACTTTCGGTATTCTGTAGCTATCTTCACAAAGCATTTCTTATAAACCAAACACAAACAGAAGATGTTAAAGAACACTGCCGCGGTTACTTCACATATTCAGTTAAAGATTTTTTTTATAGTACACAGGCAACGAATCAAAAAGTAATGTATGTGAATATGTGAGAATTAAAACTTGTTTTCACAAAACGTAAACAGACTTCGACGAAACTTTCGTTTCGGAAGTCGGTGCCTTTGGTACCTCTTGTTATTTATCGCTTTGCTTTAGAAGTCGATTTGTTTTTTGTAAAAAGTTTTTATTTATCTCGTTGTGGTTTTAGTACCCTGTCATTAATAAGTGAGCAAAGTCTATAGAAAGGTACCTAAAGGATTGACAAAATACCCATAGTAACTTAATTTAAACATTCGTGCTGTTTGTCGCCAAGAAGTTTAATTGTATGTTCAATATATCTTGAAAACTGCAGAACCGATTTTGCTGTAACATGCAGTTGCCTAAGTTGAGAGATACTTAATCCAATAAAAAAGAATGATCACGATCCGAGAATTCGATTCGGAGAAATGCATGAAGGTAAAAGGAGATTGCCTATACATAGGCCCCTTATGAGGTATCGTGTCTGCGATTTCAATATTATCCAAAAATAGGATTTATATTTTGTGTTTTATTCCATCGGTGTCCTTTACTTTATATGTACAGACAACAACAGATCAGATTCCTTCACTTGGACATTTGTATGCACCTTATTGCATAGTAATAAGGGTTAATTTCAAGAACAGAAACATCGTTATATCTCGAGAACCCCGCAAAAGAAATAAAAAATATTTTCTAATTATGAATATAACGTGTATGTTCTACAATATACAACCAAATTCATCAAGATACAACAATTTTTTCAAAGGGGCCCAAGTTCCCTTACAAAATGGGCATTCCCCTTTAACGAAACTAACGAACATACTCGTCATTATTTATAACCGTAGTTTAAAATTCCTGATCACACCGGTATGAAAACATTTAACAGCCATACAATCGATATAGCATCTGAAAGAAACTGTTATGATTTCCGAGGTACTTATGTTTACATAAAGCAGTATAAAGCAAAGGCGGTACAATCTGCCACAGTTTTCCTAACCGGTTTAAACCAGTTATTGTAGAATGATTTTATAGACTTCATTAAGACACTTGTAATAACTGCCAATGTTTTATGCGTGTGGTCGCCTTTATCTTTGAGCCAGAGGTTAAATACATCATGAGTTATTTGTATCAATATTGTCATGGAAACGATGATATAATGGTGCTTCAAGACTGTTGTTTATAATTAGACTGGAACTAGCAATTTATAGGCATTATAGGGTGATAGTAAAGGTTATCGGGTGCAAACTTACCTAAATATGGATATTAAAGACGGGAGCAAGCATAGATATAATAAACATATTTCTATGGGAGCAAGCTTGTGAATATGGAGACCGGGATCTGATTTGCTAAAACAGGCCTACAATAGATTCAAAATAAAATGAATGACAATAATTATGAAGAAGTTATTTAGACATATAGCGTGCGGCTGATTGTAGCGGCTGTTGGTTGCGTTCGCGGTATGGTAGAGTAACGGAGATTTTTAGGCAGTCTGTGAGATGTACAGGTTGGCCAAAAAGAGTTGACAAAAATTGAGGTCGTCACTATCGTTTATATGGCATCATTTAAACTATAACATAAATGAATTTTCATTTATGTTATAGTTTAAATGATGTAAATGTAATGTATTGGCCAACCTGTAAGCTACCCGTGAGGGAGCTAATGTTCGCGCCTTTTTAAAAAACTTTAAAATTTTATTTTATTTTTCTAATTTAAAGTTGGTCGAACATCTCCATTTTAACCCGCGCCGAAAAAAGAGGGGTGTTATAAGTTTCACGTGTGTTGCTGTGTATCTGTGTGTCTGTGTATCTGTGTATCTGTGTGTCTGTCTGTGGCATCATAGCGCCTAAACGGATGAACCGATTTTGATTTAGTTTCTTTTGTTTGAGGGGGTGATTTTGTCGAGAGTATTCTTAGCTATGTTTGAATAAAATCGGTTCAGCCGTTCAAAAGTTATGGGCGTTTAACTGTTTGAATGGGGTGTTTTCGCAAGATAAATGTGTCGGGGGTTATTTAAATTTTGAAATTTTACTTGTATATTTTAGAAATTACAGGAAGATTTATTTTCTAATCCAAATACTAATCTGACCTTAGCAGTATGGACATCAAATAGGTACCTATATTAAAAATACAATATATTAAAAACAATGTTTTTCTTATCTAAATATTCGAGTCGTAGTAGTTAATAAAATGAAAGTATATGAACGATAAATTATTTCCCCTGATTTCCCCATAATTAACCCTGGCAACATTATGTCGCGCGAATACAGCGCTGAGTCTGCGGGACTTCTTTCGTGAAATGGACTTTAAACATAAGACCTCTGTGACAGTACAATGTGATTTGGAAAACGTTGCGCCTACACCCGTTCCCCGGCTACAGACATGATTAATTTTAGCATCATGTTATACTAACTGTAATGTCATTGACCGGAGACGGCAGGAGACAAAGTTGACTAGAAGGAATAGGGGGAGGCCTTTGCCCAGCAGTGGGACCACATAGGGTAAACAAAAACAAATGTAGTGTACATTGGAATAGCGAAGTGTTCTTATGTAGGAAATACTAACTTAAAAGAGCACATTACTATGTTACGTTTCTTAAACTTTACCCGTCTAACAAATAAACGCGGAATAAAGTTATACCAGGTATAACTAAGGTATACCCATACATTTTCATAGGTTTATACCTGGTATAACTTTATTCTGCGTTTATTTGTAAGAGGGTACAAATTTTGTATTTTAATATTGAAATTTTTGTATATTTCAGATTTAGGATGGCTTACGTAATTTCATACTGCACTATTGAAACTTTTATATACATACTTATAAAACAGATTTGGAGCATCGAGCAAGAACTGTAAAATTGAATCTCTGTGAAGATTAGAGAACTGAGCGAAATGAAATTGGGTCAGACTCGAAATGTTATTAAACAAGAAAAAAAAGGGAACTTTATCAAAGTAAACATCGTTCGCTGTCGGAAATTCAATAAATGATAAATGATTTTATTTCTGTAAGTTGGTTTGTACAAACGCTTTTACATGTCTAACATATTTTTTTTTAAAACTAGATGAGGTCGGCGTTTCCTATCTGACTACTCTGAGAAGAAAGGCCGAAATAAACTCAGAGGTCAATAGTGTTAAAATATATGATGTTCAAGTGTGTCAATAGTGTTAAAATATATGATGAGTTAACAGTGTGAATGTTTGAGATAGTAATTCTGGGTGAGAACCACAAAACGCTGACAAATAAGCCAAGTAGTCAAAAGATAACTGAGCTTGATTTAAGAAAAAAACTAACGAATACATAAACACTGTGGCAGTTAATAGGATTCAAATCGTATAAAATTCAATTAAAATAATTTCTTCCTACTTCTTCATCTACATTAATTGTTATCCTACAAATATTACTATAACTAAAATTACTAATCACGGCTCAACCGCTGAAAGGATTTACATGAGAACAAACATAGTCGATGACCTAGATTAGTATATAGGATAAGTTACTTTATAACCATCACCTTTATAATCGTGTTAAATTTAGTCTTGTTATACTTTGTATAGATTATTTTACCGATTGGTTTGTAAATATGTGAACATTGTAGGCCTTCTAGATTTCTAGATTGTTAACATTTTATCTCGTTTTACTTTTTTTCATCTTTTGTTTATTTATTATATAATCATTTCATGTTTTAGTTTCTTACGACTTATTATCGGGCCTGCGTTGTCTCCCCAACCAAGTACTGCTGTAACATGGAAATATTGTAAAACCAAACAATTTTTTAAAAGAGTAACCATGGAGTTTCTTGCCGGTTCTTTTCCATAGGAATCGACCAACCCGAACCGTGCACATTGTCGACGTTTTATAAGTGCCCATGTAGGCCTATGTGAAATAAAAATTATTGATTTTATTTTGAACCCGGTATTACGTTCCCGTGGGATTATTTTTCAACTGCTAGGAAAAGCTAGTGTTCTATAAATAGACCATAATAAAAATTCAATGAGAACTACCTAGCCAGGAGCCAGGAAATCTTTTACATATTGTAACGCAGGTAATCTACTTCCTATGTTTACTGCTACTGTTAGATTATGTTATCCATGTTCAGTATTATCTTTATTTACGACTTAAGTAGACCTTCATTATATATAGGTATTATTCTAAGGTAATATCCGTAATAGAGCCTATATAATAATTGTTTTATGTAACTGTATGTTACTCAGATGCGTTGTGAGCACTTATAGCAATCAATAAGAATATTATCCGATCATCACCAACTTCGTCGTCACCAAAATCGTCATCAACTTCTTGTATTTTCAAACATGCAGTCTGAAGTGCCAGAACAAGCAGTTTGACACTATTTTACCATAAGTTGGGCATTCAAATTCTCATACCTATAACATAACTATGTTAACGAATGGAAAATTACCAAAACATCGTCATAATGTGCTGAAAATCGAAAATTGCTTTTCAAATATGTTATCTTATTTATCTCAAAATCTTCAATGAGCAAACATTTTTTGAGCAGCCTATATAAGTGCATGAAATAGCTCCATTTTATGGAAATAAGTTATTATATCGACGACGTTACAAACAAAAGCAAGTCAAGTGATTTGCCTCATCTAGTTTAAAAAAAAACTGGCCAAGTGCGAGTCAGACTAGCGCACGAATGGTTCCGTACCATTATCTAAAAAAAAAGGCAAGAAAAAAACACGTTTGTTGTATGGGAGCCCCACTTCAACATTTATTTTATTCTGTTTTTAGTATTTGTTGTTATAACGGCAACAGAAATACATCATCTGGGAAAATTTCAACTATCTAGCTATCACGGTTCATGAGATACAGTCTGGTGACAGACGGACAGACAGACGGATTTTTAAGTCTTAGTAATAGGGTCCGTTTTAACCCTTTGGGTACGATATATGATTGACATGTAAAAGTGTTTGTACAAACCAACTTACAGAAATAAAATCATTTATCAATAAATCACAACACTAATTTTGCACATTACATTTGCGATAATGTTCAACCCAGAAACTGATATATACGCTTATCATTGGTACCTCTGCGTATAGGGTATAGGTCTATTTGTCATCACTTCTGGTCTCAATTAGATTAGTTTAATGTAATTAGCGTGACGGAAGCCCTACGCAGGCGCGGCAGCAATAAAGTAGAGTGAGGTCTTGTTTACCAGTCCATCTTGAAGGTAAACTGAAGGGGCTAGGACATCAGTCATCGTAGTGTTTACTTCTTACACATTAGTACCTAAGTATGTATGTCACCATCGCCTTAGAATAAAAAAAAAGCTAGAATATTTACATTCTTCTTCTTTTTCGTTTCGATGGTACACTTGATCAAACTATTTGAGCCCAGTAGGTGGCCACGTTTATTGCAGCGTCAGATGCATTATACAGGTCATCCAAGGTGCAAGTGAATGGACAGTCGGGACACTTTAGCAAGTGCTGGGTGCGAGTGCGGTGCTCCTGTACAGACCATGGGGCATGGTCTGTACAGGCACCGAATCTGAATACCGCACTCGCACCCAGCGTGTAATGGACCAATAATCCCCCATTTCGCCAAATTATATTTGCAGCGGCCTACCTGGGTGCGCAACCGATTCAGTGCCTTTCATACGGGCCACTGCAGTTCTTGACCGAGGGGAATTAGCTCCTTGGGCTTAATGAAGTCATGAGGTGGTGGGTACTTCTCCAACCACAGTTTGCTCCTCTCCCTAGACGGCCTGTCCTGGATCGCCCGTGTGGTTCGCAGGAAGCTCTGACTTTTTAGTCTACCCCGAGTTGTTAAGTAGTCGTATAGGGGATGTCGGGAATCGGATTCCTGGTTCTTCTTTTCCATCGCGCATGCGACATCCCTTCGTACAGCAGGAGGTGCTATACCTGCTAGTGGATAGAGCTTATTTAGTGGAGTGGGTTTTAAGCAGTCCGATATTATCCGACACGTCTCATTTAGGGAGGTGTCTACTTGCTTTGCGTGGGCGGATCGGTGCCACACTGGGCACGCAAACTCGCCAGCAGAGAAACAAATAGACATGCCGGTTGTGCGGAGAATATCGGGTGTTGCCTCCCAATTGGTGGAAATAAGACGACGGATCAAGTTATATACCTTCTGCTTTGTTTTATAGCAGTGTGATTTGTAAGTTAAAGCCCTGTCCAGCGTCACACCCAGATATGTTGGGTTCGGGCAATGTTCGACCCTAGTTCCCCGCCACGTGATGTAGAGTGTCCGGTTTGCGTGCATGTTGCGAAGGTGGAATGCGCACGACTGTGTCTTCGATGGGTTTGGTCGCAGAGCATTGTGATCATAGTAGACTCCCAGTAAGTTGAGTGCCATTGTCAGTGTCCGTTCCACATCTTCGAAAGTCGCCGCCTGTGTCGCTAGAGCCAAGTCATCCGCGTACAAGAACCGCACCGTGTGCTGGGTGGTGGGCTGGTCGTTCGTATAGATGTTAAAAAGCGTCGGCGCCAGCACACTGCCCTGGGGAAGTCCGTTCTTTTGCCGTCGCCATCTGCTCTTGGTGGGCTGAAAGCAAACCTGGAAGCGGCGGTTGTGCAAGAGTTCGCTCAATATACGTACAAAACCCTGATCATTGGTAAGTTTGTTGACTTTGCCGAGCAGTCTCTTGATGTTAATGGTGTCGTAAGCTGCCGAGAGGTCAACGAATACGACACCAGAGACCCTGTTAGCCTCGTACCCATTCTCTATAAACTCTGTCAGTCGGAAGACCTGGCTGGAGCAAGACTTGCCAGGTCTAAAGCCTGCCTGCTCAGGAATTAGAATTGAGTCAATGTCTACTGTGAGGCGGTTAAGTAAGAGTCTTTCAAAACTTTTACATTGTAAAGATTGAAGTTTTATATAACACGGATAGTGATTGAAATCTTATATAAATGGAAGTTTCATTGGATAGGCAGTATGTTAGATCCAATTTAGACTGTGATTGAGTCTAATTTCTGTGGCTATAATTAATATTTCGTGCTTGAGGTCGTGGGTCCAAATCCAGGTAAAGAAAGTTTGCATTTTGCGACTAAAACGTATAAAAGTACCAATGTAGTGACATTTTTAATCGACAAAAAAAAAATGAGGAGGTTCTCAATTTGACATGTAGGTATATTTACCCGACTGGGTTATGTGTTTTTTTATGTATGACTACGCATAACTTTTTATAGAGGGGCTCGATTTCAAAAATTAAAAATAAAATTCACTTCTAAAGGTAGAAAACAGGATGTTTTGATAATTTGCCCCCCTGAATTTTCAATTTTGAATCGATTCTGTTGAGATTAAGTAAACTGAAAAGAGAAAAAAAAATATTTTTAACAAAAAATTATACTGACGAAATAAGGAACTGAAAAGCGAAAAATAAAATAAAAAACTTTTACTCTAGCCTTTTGAGGCGCCGCCTAACCAAACCTACCATATTTTTTTTGTTAAAAACTTTTTTTTCGTTCTAGTTTACATAATTTCAACAGAATCGTTTCACAATTGCAAATTCAGTGGCAAAATTTTCAATAAAACCTTTTTTCTAACTTTAGGAGTGGAAATTATTTTTGTAATTTAAATGGGATCAAATTTGAGGTATAGTATGAACTTACCAATAAAAAGAATTTTTGAACTCTTTAAAAATTTATGTGTCATGCATAAAAATATACATGTCGAATTGAGAACCTCCTCCTTTTTTTCGGCGGTTTAGAAAAATATTACCTAACAGGTGTATATCCAAGACCTTATCATAGATAAGGTCCTAGTCAGGTACACACCTACAATGAAACTGTTAAATGGGGCCAACAGTCTTCTAGTTATTAAATGAGCTTCTCACAAAGTTACAACATTATAGGCGAAACCCTTATCTGACCTTATTCATGAGCATTTCTTTGTGTGAAATTCTGAAAATAGCCTACCGCCTCTTTGGAGCTGATAAGCTCAATATTATTAGTATTCTGTGGCATTATCCCTGCCATTGAGATACGTTAGCTCTTTGGGTAACATTTGTTATCTGATATTAAAGGGTTTTGGGTCATAAAATGGAGGAAGTAGGAAGATTATATAAAAGTTAAGAAGGTTAACAATAAGTGTATTGTTGGAAGTCATATTTTCGCATGAAAAGCGTGCCTATTCTTTATAAAAATATACAAAGTTAAGCATACAATATTACATATTAATGTGACCTATTAACAAATGCTGTGATGATGATGATGATGTGAATGGATTTGCAACGGCTAATGTCATCCATCACTTGACATCCGTTTAATTTTGAACCCGTCAATCATTTTTTTCTAAACACCGGGAATTAGTATTATAGACTTTTAGGCTTAGGCTATATTTACCTAAATACCAGGCTTGTTATTTAGGCTAAATTTAGGAAGCTGTAAGTAGTCTAAATTAAATGAATCTGCGTCCTAAATATACCTCTCTGCTGAAAGACAAATATAATATTCAGGTAAGCAAAATAGTTTACATGAACATTTTATCATAACAAGTAAAATTTCAAAATTTAAAAAACCCCCGACACATTTATCTTGCGAAAACACCCCGATTCAAACAGTAAAATGCCCATAACTTTCGAACGGCTCAACCGATTTTATTCAAACATAGCTAAGAACACTCTCGGCAAAATCACCATTCAAACAAAAAAAACTAAATCAAAATCGGTTCATCCGTTTAGGCGCTATGATGCAACAGACAGACACACAGATACACAGATACACAGACACACAGATACACAGCTTCACACGTAAAACTTATAACACCCCTCTTTTTCCGGCGGGGGTTAAAAATACGGCTTAAAAGCCATGTTCCAATTTGCGTAATTGTGCTACATAATACCGGGCTTTTCTAAAAATCCTACGAATGAAATCATCCCACGCGAATAGCTTAATTCCCTTCAGAATATTAATGAAGCCGAGTATAAGAGAATATAAATACAAAGTAGAAATACTGAGAATCATCTTTTTTTTTAATACTTACTCAATATTCATCACCTGCGTAGGTAGCAATATTTACCTTAGGTATTAAAAAAATATATATACTAAAGCTAGGTACTTAATAAATATAAATATAAAGCTAGGTACTTATGGTTTGTAACTATGCAAGTTAACAATACCTAATTACTGCGAAGTAGTAATTTTTAAGTGTATTAAGTTTTACTTTCACTTATATTGATCAGATTAGGTATTTACGTATATAACCACTATCCGAATTAATCAAATTAAATTATGAATACATAATATAATTTTAATGTAAACATGTGTACCTATGTCTGGGGGGAGATCATAAGCTCGTAGAGCATGATTTTTTTGAGTGTGCGTAAGGGACAGATGTCAGAAGTCATATATGCTAAGAGCTGATGGTCATCCCCCTGAAATCTGAACATTCTATGATTATTGGAGATTAAGTATGCAGGAATCTATATTTTATGTCACAATATTTTTTATGTAGCTACTAGTTCATTATAACGAAACGTCCTTCAAGAATAAATCATTCATTGAAATTGTTTCAGCGGTTTAGGAGTGAAAACATCACAAACAAATAGGTAGCCAGACTTAATTTCGGTCATTGGGCGTAATCTGACCGGCTTTCGAAGACTGGCGGATATTAATAAAAAACCTAGTTTCAAACTAAAAAGAATAATGAGACCTTTCATTGCATATATTTAAATCTATGGCAAAAAAAAATTCGAATCGTTAAAAAAAAACAGTTTCAGGGTACTTTATTTTTTGTCTATACATTTTGTTAAAATTATGTATTTCCTTAAGTTTTCAGTGTGTCATTACTTGACAGAATTTGATCATTATTAGCGACACCATCGGCTCGTGTAAAATCAGCGTGTTTATTTTCTCAAAATCAACAGAAGTCCAGGCATATTAGGGGTTTCTCCTCGGAATGAGAGATAGTCAGCTATAAACTTGTATAAACCTTTATTTTGACACCCTAAAACTTGTCTCAAAACCTACTTCTCGTAGTCTGTTCGGACTACAGATATTCCATGGTCAAAGTTAAAAAAATCAATGTTCTACACATTTTTTTTTTTCAAAGTCAAAGATTTATTTGCAGATAAATATGGTTACAAAAGTTCTTACAATGGTAGATTAATAGTAGCTTAACATATTTAATTATAGCATAATGACATGTTTTTTTTTTGTAAGTATACAATTAGGTCTTTAAAATTAAATTGAAGGAATTATTTTAAAGTATAGAAGGAATTCTCTATTAACCACATACGCAAAGCCCTTCTGAAGCGGACAATTGGGAGTTCTTTAATTTCGTTAGGAATTTTCTTGTAAATCTGAATACACATAGCAATAGCTATATAGCTCCGTTTTCATTCTAGGAATAATTAATCTATTAGGATATCTAGTCCTGAATTTACATTTATCTCCCAGCTTTTCAAACATCTCAGGGTGAGATTTTGTAAAAATACATATTTCTTCAATATAAATACCAGTCAATGTAAGTATTCTCAGTTTCCTAAACAGTGGTTTACAGGATGTAAATATTACAAATCGCACGTATACACCTCTTCTGCGCGATGAAAGCTCTTTCGGTATGCACCGAGTTTCCCCATAGCAATATACCGTAACGCAGTATTGACCCAACATATGCATGATAAGCCTGTAATGTGGCTTGTCTACTTATTAGGTTAGATAAATGCCATAGAACATAAGCAGACTTACTAAGTTTACCAAATATCTTATCAATATGATTAATCCAGGAACACCTCTCGTCTAGATCTATCCCGAGAAAAGTCATAGTATCTGATTGCTGTATTTGTTTATCTTTATAAGTAATGTTTAAATCGATTTTATTCCAGTTTTTGTTACGAAATTGTACAAATTTGGTTTTATCTATGTTAGGTTTAAGGTTATTCTTTTCCATCCAAGTTATTACTTTGCTTACGGTACTATTTATTGCCTCATTATAGTTTTCTTTATTTTTAGGGATTAATACAGCCACATCTTCCGCATAGAGTATGCAGGGATGATCAGTCACTTCTGTCAGGTCATTGATATAAATAAGAAAAAGTGGGGGGCCTAAAATACTGCCCTGTGGAACGCCTGTGCAATTGTGGCCTAATTTGGATTTAAATGTCAGTTCACCGTTTTGAGTTGGTTTATCCACAGTAATTTCTACAAATTGCGATCTGATCAAGGTAACTTTTTAACCATGTATTTGCTTTACCGCGTATTCCATATTTATCACATTTTTTTAGTTATTATTTTTTTAGAAGTCAAAGGCTTTATATTATTTATTGTTCTATGTTTTATGCTATTTGTATTTATTATAAACATTGTATGTTTTAGGATGTGCATAACTCCAGCTTCCTCATAAGTGTTAGAATAATTCTATCTATGTCAATATTTCAGGCATAATAGCAGCAATCAAAGTTCCAAGTCTTTATTTAGCTGCCACAAAAACTTCGCTAATATGTGTCGTTTAGTATGAGTCAGCTGGAGTGACGTCACCCCAGCTTCCTCATTCAATACAGGCAAACTAGTGATGTTAGGGTTTTGGACTATAGTCAAAAAAATAAGACATAATAGCTGCACATGGAAGGAAAGAACTGAACGATAATACTTAAAAAGTGTTGAAACTATGATAAAAAAACGTGTGTGTAAGCTGATGTGACGTCACCCCAGCTGCCATGTCATATCTTCTGAACAAAAGAAGATACGATTATGTATTATAGCTCAAAAATTAAGGAATAATAGCTGCCATTGGCAGCAAAATGTTCAAATCTGTAGTCAAAATACTCCATCAGTTATTAAACCGACAGATATGTGTAAGCTGGAGTGACGGCACCCCAGCTGCTCATATCATATCTTCCGAACAAAAGAAGATATGATTATGCATTATAGCTTAAAACATAAGAAATAATAGCTGCCATAGGCAGCAAAAATTTCAAATCTCTAGTCCTTGTAGTTTCCACGTAGTAAACAAAAGAATGGTTGCCGCGCCAAAAAGGTCAAATTATTACTTCGGAGGAGGTACGGAGCGGCGCTGCCGTTCTGTGCGCTACAACAGCGCTATGCTATAAGTAAAACCGTTACATATTATACATATCTACATATTGTTACAGAATTATATTTAGTTATGCAGCTTTGCTATTGAAGAGGCGCCTTTTACACAGCACTTTACAAGTCAATCACGATTGTCTGGCCGTAAATATGACTATAAAAACCTGAATACTTACATAGTACCTACGATTCAAGTGTTTATTCGACTCCCAGTCTATAACCTAGTTTAAACTACTTCAAACTGATAATATAGCGCACAGAACGGCAGCACCGCTCCGTATCTCCTCCGAAGTAATAATTTGATCTTTTTGGCGCGGAAACCATTCTTTTGTTTACTACGTGGAAACTACAAGGACTAGAGATTTGAAATTTTTGCTGCCTATGGCAGCTATTATTTGTTATGTTTTAAGCTATAATGCATAATCATATCTTCTTTTGTTCGGAAGATATGATATGAGCTGCTGGGGTGCCGTCACTCCAGCTTACACATATCTGTCGGTTTAATAACTTATGGAGTATTTTGACTACAGATTTGAAAATTTTGCTGCCAATGGCAGCTATTATTCCTTAATTTTTGAGCTATAATTCATAATCGTATCTTCTTTTGTTCAGAAGATATGACATGGCAGCTGGGGTGACGTCACATCAGCTTACACACACGTTTTTTTATCATAGTTTCAACACTTTTTAAGTATTATCGTTCAGTTCTTTCCTTCCATGTGCTGCTATTATGCCTTATTTTTTTGACTATAGTCCAAAACCCTAACATCACTAGTTTGCCTGTATTGAATGAGGAAGCTGGGGTGACGTCACTCCAGCTGACTCATACTAAACGACACATATTAGCGAAGTTTTCGTGGCAGCTAAATAAAGACTTGGTACTTTGATTGCTGCTATTATGCCTGAAATATTGGCATAGATAGAATTATTTTAACACTTATGAGGAAGCTGGAGTTATGCACATTGTTTTAGGATGCCAAAATAAAGGTTTATACAACTTTATAGCTGACTATCTCTCATTTCGACATACTTGCCCTAATTTGACTAATATTCTTGGACTACAGGTTCGATTACTGGCAATATTCAGTTATATGCAGTTTTATTAATCTTTAAAACGGCCCCGAGACTCCTTTCAGTGTTTCCTCGTAGTTTCGAATTTGGCCCACTTAAAAAACTCAACCTGTATCCAATAATGTTAAATTTTATTCGACACTTCGCGTGACTCACATTAATGTGCTTAATGCCATAGTAAATCAGAACCATATATGAATACATTCTACTATATTTCGTTTGTGTACGCCATGGGTATGGTTTCCGTATTAAGGTTTGCCTAGTCGATCATTCTTCCATACAAACGTAGTCTGGCGATTACTCCACTGTTCGCCGATGTACGTTCAAAATGATATCAATTTGTCTCATTATTATCTAGCCCTGTATGGAAACAATAAAGTAAAAAAATATAAATTTGAAAGTCATAAGAGTCGAAAGTTCCATATTTCAAAACTAATTTTAACGCATCTTTGGGCGCAAATAAATACCATAAGAAGAAGGAAAATTGCAAAGAAGTCACCATACAGGGATATATAAGTAGTTCAACAATGCAAATAATTTTACTTTGAAAAGATACATTTAGTAGTTTTTTCATGATATTCAGACTCGCAAAGGTCTGTTGGCAAAAGTGTGTATTCGTACGCGAACTAGCTTCTTACTGCTCATCACAGCATTTATCTCTTTTACACTTACTAGATGAGGCTATCTATGCCTAATAGCGTTTTGATCAAGACATATTTTGGTAATTAGGTCCGTTAATGGTCTTTTACCTGGCATAAAAACTAATCATCTGACATCTACAAAAAACAACAAGACTAGAAACAACAAAAGCAAAGAGGAAATGTTTAGGATAGAAAAACAAACAAACAAAATTGATTAGTACGATTGTAAACACTTCTTATAAGCTTGAGGGCCTTCCCATAAAAATAATGGTAATCACGGAACACAATAGAACCTTTGAAAGTAAAAGTAACAGTTAGCAACGAAGGTATATTTTCCAAATAGCATCCTTCCTTAAAACTTTTTTTATTACAAGCCGAAGGATTTTGCAGGTATATATTTCTTCCGTTGCTACGCATAGTACACATGCTTGAAAAATTCGACGGGTCGACAAACTTGAACAGACTTTTGACAGTTCAAATATTTTATTATTGAAAAGAGAATCTTAAGATGGTTTGGCCATGTTGAGAGGATGCATGAGAGGCGACTAACGAAAGTAATTTACAAGGCAGACGTGAATGGAATCGCCGGGAGGGAACGCCCTAGAAAGACATACATAGACCTTTTTGGTGATGTTCTTCAGAATGGCCAGGTGCGCAGTACTCATAACCGTGAATGTGAGTGAAGCAAGAGAAGTATGTAAGGATCGTAGCAGGTAGCGTTCTGTAGTTTCTGCCTACCCCCATGGGAAAAAGGCGTGAGTTTATATACGTAATACTAATATACAATTTATAACAGGCATAGTTTTGGTTGGGTTATACAAATACAACGCAGACTTTCTTAGTATTATCATCATCATCATGATTAGCCGTTTAATGTTCCCACTGCTGGGACACAGGCCTCTTCTCTGTGAGAGGGAATGGGCCGTAATCTACCACGTGGGCCCAGTACGGTTTGGTGGATGTCAATTGTCACATGTCTTCGATTTTTTGGTTATAGGACATACCGGTTTCCTCACGTACATTCTTATAGAGGTAACAGATAAAACAAGAGTACTACTAGTATTCTCTTGTTTTATCTGTTAGTATCTCTTGAAAAATACAGTTTTTCGCCCGCA
Source organism: Orthosia gothica (assembly GCA_949775005.1). NCBI lineage: Eukaryota > Metazoa > Arthropoda > Insecta > Lepidoptera > Noctuidae > Orthosia > Orthosia gothica. The sequence continues at coordinate 14,086,237 of OX459044.1, forward strand.
TTTTTCCCTTTGTAAAAATACAGTACAATTTGTTTGTTTTGCTCCAAATTAAAGTGTAATACTATCCCACAGTAATTTGCGATTATTAAGTCCTGTACCGACAGCAACAAATGTATTGAAATTTTCTGAAAACATCAAGATTAAAGGAAAAATAAATTTTCTTGAAATGATAATTTTGTTTAGCTGATTCTTCCATATGAACGGAATATTTCTGTACTGTATAACAGAAAAGCTTGGACCAGTAAAGTCCAAGCAAGAGATGGAAACTTATCATGTTGTTAGATAAAAAAATCGTAACTATGATTTATAAGTTAAGGGGTACATAAGTTTCAACTATGAGGTAAAAGCTCTCACTCAATCCAGAAATTTCTAATACCAATGGATTTAGCCACACACTTAGCACCATTGACAACATAAACAACCAAAACCACAAAACTCTATAATCTTGTGACGCTCGCGATGACTGTACCAAGCCAATTAAGTTCGTCACTTGACTCTTCAGCGGCGTCTGAAGGAATTTTCCACAGCAAAGTAGTAATCAGTAATTTAGGTTACACTAAAGAAGAAAGGAGATACCTACAGATTAGGTACGTTAGGTAGGTATCTAGATAGATAGTAGGTACATACTTGTTACACATAGGTAGGTACCTAATTTATTATCAAAGATGACGAGCCATTTTTCTTATATTTTATTACGTGGCTTATCATTATTATCATGAAATAATGCTGTAAAAATTCTCTTGTCTACCTAACTTCATCTTTATTACCTACAGATACTTGTATTATGTTGATACTAACTTATGGATAAAAATTACGTGACTCACTTATTGTTTGATGATTAGACTTTACATGAAATAAATATTACATTTCATTAAATAATATTCTGTTTATGACCTATTTGAATTTCATTTATTGTTAACTAATCATTCTGCTTATGTAGGTAAATATGTATACGAGTACTTATGTGTACAAATGGCCTTCTAAACACTATAACAGATAGGGTAGAGTGTCCTATTGTGCGGCACTGGAATAAGGTCCATAGTTCTGGTGCTGTCTTGTTTAATGTACGTTAGTAATTAATAAGTAGTTTTAAGGCACTAACATAGTTTTTAAGCCGTACTAATCATTTTATATGGAATTATGTTCTGAAATAAATTATTATTATTTGGAAGTGTTTCAACTTCTCAGCTCTTAGGCTGGTTTAAGCTACATTTACGGGCCGAGACCAAGTAAATGCAGCGTGTGGTGTGTTATATTGAGGATGAATTATTATTATTATTAAGTGCAGTATGTGAAATATTGTTGAATGTTGAATGAATTGTTTTTATGACAATGTAGAGCTACAATGCGACACCTTCATTCAATTCAAATGAAACCTATCTTCCTTTACCAGGTACTCATAAACTCAGAAATAACTACCCGTAACAACACATCTATTAACATGAATCTACCTACAAAAGAGTGCAAAGAATGCTAACGATTGTAATAAGCGCTAACGAACATTAAAGCTTCCACTTAGTTTGCATCTTTTTTTCGTCGAGCATTCGAGACGTCTCAACTCAATATATACTGCTATAGTGTTATTGAACCCCTAGAAGTGTTACAATGCAGACCGAATGTAGCACCTACAATAGGTAGATACTTAAATTTAATATCACCCCTCGTAAACAGATCATAAAACTTTTTCGTAATAATGTAGAGAAGGCCATACAAGTACCTCCTTTATTTCATTTAAGTTGAAACTGCATACTTTTCTGTTCTCATGCCCGAAAACCGCCTGCAGAAGTGAGCCATAGGCGATTGACCAACGATGCCGTGGATAACGCGAAGTGTAGAATTTTGATATCGAAGAAGATTTATCCAAAACAACTTTAAAAGCCATAAATAAATATCAATGGGACTCTATTGACATGAATCAACCTTTTAACAAGTGCAAATAAATGTGTTACTGAGTCAAACAAGCGAGTTTTATTATGTCATCTCAAACACCCAATCATCGAACTCAAATTGATCGAACACTGTTTTCCTACATCTCTGTACGTCGGACAGTTCGAGAACGCAGCGATGTCCTGCAATGCTATTGATCCGACTCCTGTAGTGCAGCCCTAGTAATCAAAGCTCGTTTCAAATCATAAAACCTTTTGTTAAGGAGGTGTTTTATTATTTATTAATGCGAGGGTAAACGAATAAAATAAATTACTAGGAGGTAATACATTTTGTTTCTTTTTTATGCTTGTGTTAGAAAATCTTTGAAAATAATGGCCCGGTTATGAAAATTATTTATCTAATAGAAGTTTTTTATCCCTGAAAAACGCACGGTTCTTTTGAAATATAGACCAAAGCAGCGAATCTGCGGGAATAAGCTCCCTAATCTTCATGAACCCTTCTATATTTCGCATGTAAAGCCACAAACAACAACCAAAATTGACGTTAATAACCCTTTAAATAAGGTGCAAAGTGTGTTAATCAGCAACCACACAGCCATTGCACAGCTGTGTGGTCGTTGCTATTTACATCGGAAAGTTCGACTCGGTTCGAGAACAATCCTAAGTGAAGCCATTGGAGCTCCATCTGACCCCTGGTAATATTCCAGGTTCAGTGTGTTTACTGCCTAATTGCCTATTATACGCGAAAGTTGCCGCATTGAAAGTGAGGATCATCGAAGTGTCGAGTTGTTGAATGAGCGAAATCGATACTTAAGATGGTCTTAACGGTTAGTGTTACATTAGAAAGATCGTGAATATTGACTGCGGTTTTAAATGTTGTTAACTTTGATGAGCTTTCTGGTGAGCCTGAGAATAGTGTGGACTTATAAAAAAAAACATATTAATTTAAAAAAAAAACTTAAAACAGAAATAAAATTGTACGAGTATCTCCTTCTTATCCTTTTTCTCCATTGTGCACGGTCTAAGGCTGTGCTGGCATCCGGAGTATATCGCTTGGCAGTCTCATCAGTCCGGGCGTTGCACAATAATTGTTCCGGCGGGGTGGTCTTTTAATAGGTAACGTGTTCCATGTGCTGATGGTGATCACCGGGGAGGTTTTAGTGAGGTAAAAATCCCACACTCCGTGGTCTTTTCCCCAAAAGGCCAGGCGCCTTTTGAACGTTGCTACCCGACAACAGAAAAAAAAGGTAGTATTACCGGCGAAATATGGACAGGTATCTATTCAAATTTCTCTTGTTATGGGTATGTCCATTGATATATCTTTACTACCAAGGCAGAGAGGGATGTAGATAGGTACCTAATAGCTTCCTTCTTTTTGCCAGTTTTATTAAGGTCTATTGATCTGTATTTTTTACCAGAGTCTAGGTTACCGCTGTTCAAAACTCTGGAGACCTTTGAACAACGGCGCAGAGTTGCCACCCTGTCGGTTTTTATCGGTTACATTTCGAGGAGTATGCGTTAGAATTGCATGAACCGATTACCATCGATTCCTTCTAGGCCGTTCCATCATCGGGCTACAAGACATACGGCGATGCGTCATCGGTACATGGTGGACATCCCACCCATACGCACCAAACGTTTTGGGAATACTTTTACTACGCGCACAGCAAAAGAGTGGAATTCCCTGCTGGAGTCTGTATTTCCTGATAGTTACAACCTGGAAGTATTTAAGTTAAGAGTGAATAGGTTACTTCTAGGCAAGCGTGAGAAAGTGGTAAAGCGCAAGCCTAATATTAATAAAAAACTCATTTTTTTATATTTCTTGAAGTTTTAGTTCTGTGTGGTTCTGTACATCGTTCGTCTGTTGGAGGCCTCTACAGCAAAAAAATATCTAAAGGGTGTAACAAAACAATCGAATGGCATACCTATCTCATTAGGAGTATTGGCCATTCGTTTGTTTTGTTTAGGATGTTTTACTTCGGCAAATGTGACTCTATTGCCAGAAATTGTCCGCCAAGTTTAGTGATGCAGACATTCCTAGTTACTTTATTAGCTACGTCGTTAAACACTTCTATTTTCGTTGACAGCGCACGTGGCCATTTGTGTCTATATCTGCTAGGACTTGTAATGTTCTCTTTGGTGTGCGCCAACTTTTATGTGCCAATATACATATCAGAAAATTTTCCTTGTTAATCATTTTTTCATTATGTTATAGGTATCACTCAAAACCGTTAAATATGGTAATGAGTTGATTGTTAGGGTATTAGATGTTAAATAAAAAGAAATGTTCCAGAATAAGCTTTATATTTAAGTGTTTAATAGTTGAAAATCATCAGATCAGACATCGTTGACAATAGGTACATGCAATTTTGAAAGTGTTTTCTAAACAATTTTAAATGACATAAGACTGAATTTGGTATCGTATAAAACTACTGCATACATCTAATAATTTTAATAGGTCTAAATACTACCTAGTGGCAGTCAATAGGCGTAAGGAACTTCGATAAGCAAACGAAATAAATACATCGATACAACGCTCCTCCTCCGAGCCCTCATCAAAATCTCATCGAGATATGCCTTAATTTTAGAATTTTAAGATACAACTTACTTTTATATCACTATTATCGATCGCAGTTTCACTGACAGATAATACTATTAACAAAGCTGGTCCAATTACAGTCACAAGATAACATCATAATAAAATTAAGCGAAATCATAACAAAATTGTTGTTTGAAAACAGGGCGAGCCCCGTTCTGTATATAAATAAATTATATCATACATCGACGACTACAATACAACACTGCTTACAATTACCATATCGACAGTTTGCACTACGTGTACGTGTACATTAATATAAAGTACTCTTACAACTACAGTACAAATATTATAACAAATGTCTCACACTTCATCGTATTGAATTCAATGTTTACTTTACAAATTGCCAAATGAAGCTGCTGCTGAATTTCAATTAAATTAACAAATATTTTCAATATATACCTAATCAATTTTGAAAAAAAAAACAAATACAATGTGTTGTTAAACAATAAAATTATGTCAAAAGTTATTACAATAAGGACTCTCACAAACAATAGACAAACTGAATGCAATTTCCCTTTCAGCTTAATAAATAAATCCACGTTACTTACAAATAACGAATCACAGATACCCTTCGCAAACTGCCACGAACTAACCTCTAGTGACCACCGGGGTGATTTTTCAATTAATACTTATCAAACCCCAGGGTTGTGCTTAAACTAAACGCAGTCTTAAAATCCATACAACGTACTTTCATATTACAACCTAAACTGACAACCTGATCTTTATGATATATAGATACAGTACGATGACGGCTAACAAACATGCAACAGTTAAGGAAAGCGAATCAAATGTATGACAACTAAAACTATTGCATTGTGTCGGTGTAACTTCAAACGTTAGGTTCTCAGCGTCCTCCGAAAGACCTTAGGCGGTTAGTTAGCACATTCATGAAATGTCTACTCATCTCTTCGAGTTCACTATCGGAAACATATCACAGATAGTGTGTCGCCGCGGCCTTGCCTGCGCCGGGCCGGCCGCGCGCGGGGGCTGCGCCCGGTCACAGGTAGGGCACGCACGCTCCGCAGCGCGAGTGGCGCTCGGGGGACTCGGCGCGCGCCCTGTACACAAGCACGCGTTAACTCACGAACTCCTCTCCTCGCGCTTCGAATCCGAGCGCCCAAGGGCTCGCTTCAACTTCTCCACCAACCTGCTGTGGAACTTGTCCTCGCGCGGCACGCTCTTGGGGCTAGCCGAACCCTTGCTGGGGCTGTCGACGGCAGTGCGCAGCGAGGCGCGGGATGGTGGCGCGCGGCAGTAGGACAGCGAGCGCATGGCGGGCACGCTGCGGTGCGGGCTCAGCGTGTGCGCGCGCGGCGACAGCGCCGGGCCCTCGGAGCGCGACTCCGACACCTTGCGGACGCGGCCGCCCATGCTCGCCTTCTCCGCTGACTCGGACACCCGCCGAGACCGCTGTGTGTTGTACAGGTCCCAATCTTTTTTCACAACAGGCATCATGAACGCCATCTCGGCGACGGTGACGGTGATTCTTGGGTTTTAACGTTTTTGGAAAATATCGTTTTCGACGCGACGAAAACTGAGTCCGATCGTGGAAAATTGCTCTCCAATCGATAACTATAAACAATGATTGGTATTCACTTAATTTTTGAATTTCACGAAAATTATGTGTTTTGTCGTAAAAACTGAAATTAATTTCAAAATTTTCCAAGGAAATCGACAGTAGATTGTAGGAAATGCCGGCTTTCACTTCAATGTCACGCACTGATTAGGCTAGGATGTTAACCCTAGGACGAATTGCGGTAGAATGAAGTATCGTGAAAACACAGTCTGATTATAAGGAAAATATTGGCGCCACCGTCGCGACGGATGATAAATGAAACTAAACTCCATCACTGTTGACTTGTTATCTGATTAATATAGCGAAAACTATAGCTATAAATAAAATATAAATTTAAATGGGTCAATATTCTGCGTAATTAATTATTGATGACCAACAATATATAATAGATAACAACAAAAATTAATCACAAATAGTAAACAAACCATGAGTTCAGCTATTCGTCAACAGATGGTGGTAAATAATAGTTTAGCTATTCGGCAAGAGATGGCGCTATTGTAACTGTTTATTTCAGACAGCGCCATCTTGAATCAAAACTTTGTAAATGACTTAACCCTTCAAAAGTAACAGCTGTTTTCATTGTGTGACAACTTTAAACAAACAAAATAGCTCTGTGATAATCCTCACGTCATAAGACTATAGGCAGCGCAAAAATCCCGATTTATTGACTACCAAGAAATTCCTTGTTCAAATACCAATCATTGCCTGTTCCAGAGCTCGAACACAGGCATACGCTGAGCAAACTGGCTTGGGACTACTTGATTCATTCCTTCAATAGCTATTTCTGATTAGAATCCTTTCGAAATTTGGCAGATTGCATAAATTCAATCCAGAAATAAGGTGGATGCCAACGAAAAGACGGATGGATTGTGTTAGAAATTATGACGACAAATTAAAAGAAATGGTATAAAAATAACTATACTTTATTAAAATATAACATATGGTGACCATTGTATTTAAAATCATTTTTACTTTATTTACATAACCCATAGTTAACAACAGTTAGGGACTCAACATTCACTCTAGAGACAAAGTCTACCAATTAACATTATTCGACATAAAATAATAATTATATCACATGATTATTAGGTGGGAAGAATTAACAGGTCAATAGGTTTAATACATTTGATCGTTATAATCGGTAATAATATCTGAAACGTACATTTGCATGATAATACCTAAATTTGGAAATAGACCAGTGTCTTTTTATTTAATTAATGGAATGGAAAGCGTATCTGCCCATTACATTAAACAGTCAGTAGGTGAACTTAAGACGGTACCCTGACCAAAAAATCGGCATGAGATATGAGCGTTCCTATTGGTCTAGCGGCACTGGTGGCGCATGAATTACAGTAGTGAATACGCACAGATTTTAGAATAAAATCTTTATAAAATCGAATTTTGGTCTTTTGAAAAAAATAATTCTACAAAAATGTTCGTTATTAAATTGTCTATCCATTAGTGTTAGTACAAAAATAATCAATGAACACTTTACGAGGAGATGCATAATATCAATAATTATTTCTCATTTTTATGTTTTTTTAGAAGTAGATTAGTGAAATATATACAACATTAAAAAAAAAACTAAATCTACCATTTTAGAATCAATATTATGTAGAAATTTAATGTATTTTTATTAATTGATATTTCTTTTTAAATAACGAGTAGATAGCTCCTAAAAACAGCACAAAAACGGCTTGCGCGGCGTTTTGCTCGGGGTACCGCCTTAAGGTGAACGCGCACTCAGGCGCACCGCAGGAGCCGCACGCGCCAGTCATCGCATTTTCTCAAGGCCCCGCGCAATTCACGCCACACGCATCGTATCCACTTCTGTAAATCTTATTACATCAATATTTTCTATACGGATAAGGATGACGTATCCGCGCGGCCCGCACCGCACTCGCCGCAAGCAACGAACGCGCTGAATCTGATGACGTCATCCGCACGCGCTGGTGGAATCCGTATACCTACAGCATTTTGTTGAAATGCGGGTAGTGCGGCGCGGATAGGTGCGCGAGGCTGCATACGATTTCATATAAAGATTAAGTACCTGGGCGACCGAGCTCTGCTCGGGTGAAAATAGAGAAAGCGACGTTTTCTAAAAATGAAACCTAGCTAGATCGATTTATCGCCCCCGAAACACCCGGCATACTAAATTTCATGAAAATCGTTGGAGCCGTTTCCGAGATTCAGATTATATATATATACAAGAAGCTAGATCAAATGCGATGACTGCGGCGCGTGCGGCTCCTGCGTTGTGTCTAGATGCGCGTAGATATTTACTGTAGGAGTAACTAGTACAAAGGTTAGATCTAGTATAAAGTACCTAGTATGTACTTTTTAACTCGATCGTTCATCGTGCTACACTGGATGTCTAACTGGCGATCAAAAGATAATTAATTACAATCAAATGTGGACTGGGCCCGCTAAACGTTCGATATAACAAATTCCTTTATCTAATAAAGCATAATATATATAGTGCCTAAATACTTCAGCATAAAACAATAATGAAAGTATATAAAATTACCTACCTAGTGCAACAAGCATATAAATTAGGAGATTCTAACGCTAACAATACATTCAATAACTCATTGTGGAATTAACAAGGAATAAGTTATGTAAGCATAGTTTTTGGAAGAGAATTTCACAGAATGATTGTTTTTCAGAATGTCTTTCAAAACTACCCTACGTTTACGAGTATTAAATTTTGCGCTAAACTAAGTGGTACACGGTGGCATATTTAAAGATATATTTAAAGCCTAATTAGACGACAATATACGAAGCACATGCACATTAAAGTCTATCACAAAAAACCGACGACTTTCTCAATACATCTTTTGTTTGAATAAGGGTAATTCGTGAGAGATAGGACAAATAGCAATATCTCTTTGTCACAATTGAATCACGATGGCATGAACATGTCATAAAAAATACCAAGCCCTAAGTTCGCATTTAAAATCACTCAAATATAGACTCTGTAGCCCTATTGGCTTGTGTACCTCATTACAACCATTTCGAACTATCAATAAATGCCAATATATCAAAATGTTATGTAAAGTTCATTTCAGAAGCGTAATTACACTATTGCGTCACTGAAAATAGTTCTCGTTACTCATCAATCAAAATAGATCTAAACTACGCAGAATTGATAAGTTCTCGAGATTGGAGACTGTTTTTCAAGGACGAGGCATCCATACAATTTCTACCGGCTTCTCTTAGGAAGATCGGAACACAGCCAGCATTTTTCCTTTTTTTTGTATGCTCCCCTCTGACGTAAAATTGAACCCTCGCCACTCCCGTCTTTACACTTCCGTCATTAATTTTCACGTTGTTGACTGTACAGTTGTATTATGATCATCCTTCGACTTCTCCGGGTCATAGTACCCGTTCAAGTTGACCATAGTCAACAGTTCCACCAAATGTCTTTGGTATCCACATTCCATCAACTTTGTGACGACTTTGTGCAAGTACTTAGCGAGTTTCTCGAACAAATGGAACAGTTCTTCCAACTGAGGAAAGCTTGAGTGTGTGAACGATCCTTCTGGCTCCTTTTGCTGCCATTCGCTAGAAGAAGGAAAATATAGGCTCGTTATTTAGGACATAAGGAAGGCAAATACGATCCGACACTATACAAAAAAAAACAAAACCTTTGTCATTTTGATTTCAAAGAGTAATATGCGGATAAATGAAAACTTTTGAACGGGTCAACTGATTTGAAACAATCATAGCTAAGAACACTATCGACAAAGTCACATTTCAAACAAAAAAACTAAATCGGTTCATCCGTTCGGGAGCTACGATGCCACAGACAGACACACACACATGTCAAACTTATAACACCCCGTCGTTTTTGCGTCGGGGGTTAAAAACGCCTATAACTTTTGAACGGCTGAACCGATTATCACTAAACATAGCTAAGAACACTCTCAATAAAGTCACCTTCCAAACAAAAAAAAACACATAATTGGTACATACATCAAAATTGGTTCATCCGTTTAGGAGCTATGATGCCACAGAGTTACAATAATACACAAACACACATGCACACATGTCAGACTTATAACACCCCTCTCTTTCCGTCGGGGATAAAAAAATGGAAAAGAAATTGTGGAAGCAATTTTTCCAATTGTTTATTGAAGCTCTAAAAAGCATTGTATTGGACGATATTAGAGTAACGCATCTAATTAAACACTAAAATAGACCATCAAAAAACTTACCCTGCTTTCAACACCCGACTGAATTTCAATATCACAGTGAAAATATCATTCAAAAGCTTCATCACAGGGGTCGACCTGTTGTTGAGCAGGCATCTAAACAGCACTTTCTTGATATAAACCACATGGCACTCGTGAAGATCGTCCAACGTTCGAGCTTTCTTCAAATCATTCTCGAACTCCGTCCAGGATGTGAGAATGCATGTCGTTACTATATAGTTGTCGAGCGCTCGGATCATTGAGGCCATTATATGTCGGTATATTTGCACTGATATGTATTGTGGTGATTTGAGGAGTTTGCGGGAATGCTGTCTTTTGAGTTTCGCTGATAACTTTAGAGACTGAAAAGAAAAAGAAATAATAAAATTTATTTAGCAACTGTCCATGAAATACAGTACACAGATATAACAATACCAATGGTATGCTACATTCAGAGTGTGTCACACAAGACAAGACAAGTACCTAATATATGGCGAATCGATTAAATTATTTCATGAAAATCTTAAAATTGATTCATTCATTCACTAACAGACAACGCATATACTAAACCTTTAGGTCTAGAAGCGTAAATTGCACACGGTTTCCTTTTATAACGAAGAAGATGAGTACTAAATGAGGATTTTTGAAAATTCGTCACCTATTTAGGTTAAACTAGCTGTTCCCCGCGGCTTCGCTCCCGTGGACCACCCCACAGGACCCGTTTTCGGGATAAAAAAATAGCCTATGTCACTCAGGAATAATGTAGCTTTCTATTGGTGAAAGAATTTTAAAATCGGTCCAGTAGTTTCGGAGCCTATTTGGTACAAACAAACAAACAAAAAAATATTCCCTCTTTATAATATTAGTATGGTATAGATGAAGCTGTGGTGGCCCTGAGGTAAATGCCGCGACTTACAAATTATAGTGTAAATTACTGTGTAAATTATTTCATCTTCATTGCTCTCAAAAGAGTGAAGGAAACCGGCGTATCCTGGCACCAAAAAATCGAAGACATGTGAGATCAACCAAGCCGCACTAAGCGCGCGTGGTGGTTTACGGCCCATTCCATCTCACAGAGAGGAGGCCTATGTCCCAGCAGTGGGAATATTAAAAGGCTGATGATGATGAAACTTATATGGAAATTCGTAATTTCTACAAATGACAAACCACATCAGGCGCACCACGTCTATACTTACAAAAAAGAATTCGATTTTAATTTTAAATAGTTCTAAACTTACTTCAAAATCTTCACCCAAAACCCAAAATATTCGTCGCATTTTGATCAGAAACTGAAATACTTTAGCGTACCGAACCAATGCCTCTTGCGACAATATTATATTGAGGGGCCAACCGACCGTGTAGGTCAGGGACAGGCATTGTAACACATCGGGAGAACTGTGCTGGAAACTGAGAGGGGAATCGGTGATTGTAAATGAGAGGTTCTCCGAAAATTTGTGCACATCTGAAATAGAAGAAGTAACGAATTATAAACCACAGTAAAATGAGATAGCGAGAATAGTAATTCAAGATTCAGTATGTCTGGAGTTCTGTAAGATAAGTGTATGAATTTTGTAAAAAAAACTTCAAGTAATGTAATTGGTGGATAGCTATTTTTGATATACGAAATGATTTAATTTAAGAACAAAAAAAAAGATTGCTCTTCTTTAACTAAAATTAAAAGTTTAGTTTTATCAATAACAGGAAGGGGTACAAGTGGGGTGCAGACCCACCGCACCCGCCAAGCCCCTTCTGGGCACGGCAGTCAGTTAGAGTAGGAAGCAGGGTAGTTACCCCCCGGTGGGTTCCCGATACTCACGTGAAATAGATGATCCAAGAGCTTTATCCAAAATATTGTGCAAAGTAGCGAAGTTTAACAGCTCTTGAGGATTCAAAGTCTTCACTAACTTCGTAAACAAATTATGACAAATACTTCTGGAAAATTCTCCGTCCATCAGAAAGAAATAGTCCTTCAAACTCCTCAAATGTTCGTACATATCCTGATTTACTAAGAAGTAAGTTAAAATAGAGTTGTTCACCAATTCGAGTTGGTATGTTAGCGGTAACATTACAGATCTTTGGAGGCAAGCTGTTAGTGACGCAATATTGTCACAAGTTATCTTATCATGCTTCTCATCACCAGAGGTGAAATGTGATGCAAATATATTATTATAAGGCCGTTTCTTCACTTCATCCATTATAACAGAAGGATGAGTGTAACAAGAGTTTTCCCGCATTTCTAAATTCATTTTACTTGTGAAGTGGTCCTTCGAGAAACTTTTCATTTCTTTTATCCCAAAGGGATCGAAGTCTTCCAAACTGTACGACCCATCTAAAACATTGAAATATGAATATTTCGATTTCACTCTGCGGACCGGCGAATCCAAAGACTTTGATGGAGAATTATCAGGCGATTCAACAGTTTGAATGTCGCTATTAATTTCAACGTTCTCTTCGTCGACTATTATTGGGAAATTAAAGCCATCGGAACCTAGAAATTCTTTGCCTTTGGACTTCAAGTTTAAATCCTTACTACCATCACTTCTAGGTGTAAATATTTCGGAAGTCACCGCGCTCTCGAGCGGCACATCTGCCGTAGTCGGTGTTTCTAGGTCAAGCTGAAATACGAAGATGAAATATTTACATAGAGAAATCGTAATAAAATATTGAATCATCAAATAACATTTAAAGTTCAACAATAAAACTTACCCTAGGAAAATATTCTCCCGGAGTGACAGACCCTGCATTCGGTGTAACTCCAAGTCTAAAAGTGGATGAAGCAGGCTCCCCATACGGCTTCAAATTCAGTGTCAGCGCTGATCTTTTAGAGTTATCCCTTTTAGGACTGTCTGAAGTTGTACTCAACATATCATAATCCGCAAGTAATATCTTTTCCTTATTGCGCACTGCCTCTTCCTGGGCCTTATTCGCCGGTTCCCTTCTGACATAAGCTTCCGCAGGCAGGTTGTATTCCACTCCTAACACCTTTTTCTTGTTTAACAACGCCTCTCTCTGAGCATCAGTTATTGGCTCAGATGACTTTACAGGAGGTTTGACGACGTCAAAGTCTGTACCCAACACTTTCAACTTATTAAGTTTCGCTTCTAGGAATGGCGACCATTCTTGCAAATTATTCTCTTCGTCAATCGTTGCGACTTGTATGAGCGGCGGATCCTTCAGTTGATTGTTTTCTTTGTCTGTTTGGCCAAATTCGTGAGACATGACCTTTTGCTTATTTAACAATGCTTTTTTTCTACTTTTTTGATATTGTAAGTTATCGTAATCATCGTCTAGTTTGCTACCTATTTCGCTGGAAGACTGGGTGTGTAGTGTACGAGAATTACCGTCAGTTTCAGTTGGAACAATATTGCCTTGAGCGTCTAGTTCTTTATTATTATCATTATCGCAGTGTTCATCGTCATTAGTCTTAGTAACACCGAAAAAGTTTTTGGCAGCATTACATAGAGCGCTAAAAACTGCTCCAGATGTTTGTGCTTTCATCTTATTATTATCGGACTCTGAAGGCTCTGCGCATTCTTGTACTTGTTCCGTAATAACTGAAGATAATGTGAGACTTGGGTCTGTATCGCCAACACTGACACTCTCTTCTTTACTCTCAAGATCATCTTCTATAGATCTCAGCATATCGCTTTGTATGGACATAGCCATCACTTCTTCATTCTTCTGATGTTCCAGTTCCAACTTCTCTCTTTTCAAATTCCTCTCTTCGGTGGACAATAGCTGCATCCGACTCTGGTCTAACTGTAAACGTTTAATTTTCCATTCTGTGTGCATCTTGCTCTTCTCTACTTCCATGTTTAGTTTTGAGTAATACTCCATTATTTTATTCCTACAATTTTAAAACCTATTTTAGATGAAATTCTAATCATTTTATGATATTTTAGTACGTTTAAGAGTAATACAAAGTAACAAGTTCAAAATCTTGGAAATTAATGATATTACATATTAGGTATATTTATTTGATGAAAGTTTACGCAAGATACTTAGGTCTAAAAAAATAGTTGAGAAATTTGCTGGATAGAGTTATTAGAGAGACCGAGGCGCCATTACAAATTTTCAATAAAACGAAAAAAAAAACGTAAAACACCACGAAAAATGTTTTTGACTCACCTAGGTGTCTTGCGTATCCATATCAAAATTCATTCAAATTGGTTTATTCTTTTAAAAATTTGGACTTGTATGTTTGTGTGAAATACCGTGCGGTAGTGCAAATACTGAACAAATTTTAATAGCTAATATTTTTTTCTCACTAACTTAGCACTTACTTTTCTTCATCCCTGATTTTGGAGTCCACCTCTTCGGTAGCCTTTTCGGCGGCATATTCCAACTCATGGCGCTTTCTTTCTCGTTGTTTGGCTCTACTCTTAGCTGCCTTAGCCTCGGCCATCGCGGCTTCTAGGACTCGAAGGGAGTGCTGCTTCTCGGCTATTATTAATTGTGCCAGTCTTTTGCGTTCAGCTAAAAAATATGAAGTTTTTGAGAAGTCGCATATTTAATTTAATTAGTCTGCCTAGCCTTTTTGATATGTATGTATGTATAAGTAGCTATAGATACTTAGCGCGCGCTGCGACGCGTGTCATTACTTAGTAATAAACCAGCTCTCAGCTAACAAGGTTGTTTCACTAGCTCCATACACTTCACTGGCGTACGAAGTAGGGATACCCACGCGCAAATAAAAATAAAAAAATGACCACATATTTAGGAACTATAACCGTGTTCGATCATAAAATCAGTGAGTGGTTAATTTACAAAGGCAAATTGACTCAGTTTTTAAAAATCAACAGTGTAGAAGAAGAAAAGAAAAGTGGAATTTTACTGACTCATCTCACGGAGGAGACCTACCGCCTAGTACTAAGGAATTAGAAACGCTTACATACAGCGAGCTTGTGGAATTACTCGATGGCCATTTTAAGCCAAAGAAGTGCTCGTTTGCCGACAAAGCAAAATTCTTTGGTGCTACCAGGAAGTCAGACGAAACATTGGGGGAATGGGCGGCACGAATAAGAGGTTTAGCTGTTTACTGCGACTTCGGTTCTGCTTTAGAAACGAACCTTAGGGATCGTTTTGTCCTCGGTCTGAATGCCGGTCCCGAAAGGGACAAGTTGTTCGAACAGAGCCCTTCTGCGCTGACGTTAGCGCGGGCTATTGAAATGGCGGAGCAAGCGGCCTGCGCCAAGGAAGCTAAAGTCATGCTCAATTCCGGCGTCACCAGCGACGTTAGTTTGGTAAAGGAAGAGCCAATTTATCGCGCAGGATTCCCAGACAAGACCGGTCGGGGTCGTGGTGGCGGCAGCGGTAGCGGCAGCGGCAGCAGGAGCAGCAGCGGCAGCGGAAGCGTCGGCGCCGGCGCCAGCGGCAATGGCGCAGGCGCACGATGTGCGGTTTGTGGATTAAAAAACCATAACAGTGATAAGTGCCGTTATAAAGGTTACAAGTGTCTAAAGTGCGGTCATAAGGGGCATTTAAAAAAAGTGTGCGCTGCGAAAGATTCGTGCGTGTATCACGTCAAAACAGATCAGAAATGCAGTGATCAGGACGCGGGTTGTGAGGAATGCCAGAACTTTAATTTAAGGTATGACAAGCCAATACAAATAGATTTGATTTTAGGTAATTGTAGGATATTGATGGAACTCGACTCCGGTTCAGGTGGCAGTGTAATTTCAGATCGATTGTATCGGGATAAGTTTTCGCAGTATCCGTTAGAACAGTGCAATATTAAAATGTGTCTGTATGACGGACATAAAATATCTCCCTTGGGGGTTTTTGCTATAGAAGCGTTTTATAATAAAGTGAAGAAAATGATTAAAATTTTTGTTATTGAAAACGGGGGCCCTCCATTGCTAGGTAGAAATTTCATGTCCGCTTTTAATTTAGTTTTGACCTCTAGTTTGAACTCATTACAAAATAAGGTAGGGTTTGATACGGATTTGTTGCTAGGTAAATTCCCCAATCTATGGCGGGATGAACTAGGCTCGTTTAATAGGTTTAAAGTAAAGTTACAAGTTAAAGAACATTCCGTACCGAAGTATTTTAAACCACGAAGTGTACCCTTTGCGCTTAAAGATAAGGTCGAGAAAGAGTTGCAGCGTTTGGTTGATGCGGGTATTTTAATTTCTGTAGATCATTCAGAGTATGCGACACCAATAGTACCCGTTTTGAAAGAAAACGGAAGCGTCAGAATCGCAGGCGATTTTTCGGTCACACTGAACCGAGACCTAATAATAGAAAAATATCCCTTGCCTCGGATAGAGGAGGTATTTGCTAAAATCGGCGGTGGTGAAATGTACAGCAAAATAGATTTAAAAAATGCGTACAATCAATTTATTTTAGAGGACTCGTCACAGCCACTCACAACTATAAGTACTCATAAGGGCCTTTATATGTATACCAGGCTAGTATATGGTCTAGCTAATGCACCGGCGATTTTTCAAAAATCAATGGAGATCCTTCTCGCGGGAATAGACGGTGTTAGCGTATGGCTCGATGACATTTGCATCACAGGCCCGGATAGGAAGTCACACATTGGTAGGTTACATGAAGTTCTGCGTAGGTTAAATGATGCCGGGTTACGTTTACAGAAAGATAAATGTGCTTTCTTTAAAAATAGCGTTACGTATCTAGGGTACGTTATTAGCAAATCCGGTTTAATGACCAACCCGGACAAGGTCAAGGCCATAATGAGCGCGCCAGAGCCTACCAATGTGACTGAGGTAAAAAGGTTTGTAGGTATAGTTAACTATTATAGAAATTTTATACCTAATGCCTCGTCACTCCTTAGTCCTTTACACGAACTGTTATGTAAAGACGCGGTATGGGTGTGGACAGATAGACAGCGCAACGCCATGGCGGCCGTGCGCCGCGAGTTGGCCTCGGAACGCGTGTTGGCACATTTCGAGCCGCGCGCGCAGCTCGTACTCACAGTGGACGCGGGCCCCACCGGGCTCGGCGCTGTGCTAGCTCAGCAGGCTCCCGACGGCCAGGAGCGACCCCTAGCTTACGCGTCTCGTTCTTTAGCTTCTAATGAGCGAAATTACAGCCAAATCCAAAAGGAGGCGACTGCTATAATTTTTGGGGTGAAACGTTTTCATCAGTACCTCTATGGTCGCAGCGAGCCGTTTATACTAAGAACCGATCATAGACCCCTAGTATCGATATTTAATAACAAGACGGGTATACCGGTGACGACCGCGCTGCGACTGCAGAGATACGCCATTATTTTATCTGCTTATAATTATGTTGTACAATATGTGGCGGGCGACAAGAATTTAGTAGCGGATTATTTTTCTCGTGCACCGTTAGCTTGTAAAAACGAAGTGAACGAAAGCGATATAGATACCTATTATACGCTTAGGTTTTTAGATGAAGCTTCCCCCGCCATCACTACTCGTGACGTCACCCGGGCTACAGCGAGCGATAAGACTATTCAAACAGTTGTGAGGTACTTGAGAAGCGGCTGGCCTCGTAAAATAAATTGCACATCAGTACTGCCGTATTTTCAATGTAAGTCGGACCTGCAATTCGAAAACGGTTGTTTATTTAGAGGACATAGGATTGTGATTCCACAGTCGCTTAGACAGATAATGTTACGTGAACTGCACGACACTCATCTAGGTATTATTAAAACCAAGAGTAATGCCAGAGGGAGGATGTGGTGGCCAGGAATCGATAATGACATCGAGCGTTGGATCGGCGGGTGCGAGACGTGCGTCAGCGTGCGCGCCGCGCCCCCGCGCTCCCCTTCCGCTCCCTGGCCCTCTGCCGGCGCGCCCTGGCAGCGCCTCCACATAGATTATATGACTGTAGGCCAAAGGGTATATCTCGTTGTGGTAGATTCATTCAGCAAATGGTTGGAATGCTTGCACATGCATAACGGACTTTCTTCAAAAGCACTGATTTCGAAATTAAAGGCAATTTTTTCAACTTTTGGTATTCCAAATGTTATAATATCAGATAATGATGCTAAAATTAATTCTTTGGAGTTTAAAACTTTCTGTAGTAGTAATGGTATCAAATATATGACGACGCCTATTTATCACCCGCCAAGCAATGGTCAAGCTGAAAATTCAGTCCGAATATGTAAAAAGATGCTAAAGTGTGTAATTAGGGATAACCTTTCATTGTGTCAAATTAACGAATTGTTACTGGGCTACTTGTTTAATTATAGGAACACGGTGCATTGTACCACCGGGGAAACGCCCGCTAAGTTAATGTTTGGACGGACCTTACGATCTCGGTTAGATTTAATAATGCCCTCGGATGACTCAAATAAACTCGCGCCGAATTCAGACATTGGGAAACGACATTTTTCTATTAGTGATATTGTTTGGGTAAGATGGTACAATGCACGGAAGGAATCATGGCAATTGGGAACTGTAACGAAAAAAATAGGGAATCGAATGTACAAAATTAAAATCCACGATTTTCATATCGAGTGTATACGACATGTAGATCAGATTTTTAAGTATAGAGGTAGCAATGATAGGTTATTATCAGATTGGGGGACTGGCGTATCTCATCATGCTCAACCGTCGGCGGAATCTACGAGTTCAGCAATAGATTCAGAACCAGTAATGGGAAACCCATACAGTCAAACCGCGGTAGATACACCGGCGGTTGAAAATGTTGAGTCGCGAGTTACTATTGAAGAAAAGGATGGTGATAATTGTTCGCATTATCAGGCCGAAGAGTGTGAGAGAGGGATAGATAAAGAGACATCCACCTGGGTCAGTCCGTCAGCAGCGCAGCCTGGTATGGCAGGGCCTGCGACTGCGAGCGAGCAGGCAAGCGATACCGCCGTCGCTGCCTTGAGCCCGGTCCACGAACGCCCGGTTCCGTCACCCACACTCACACGCCAAACGTCGAAGCGTGTTAGAAAAATAATAGACTATAAGAAATATTTTTAAGAGTTTCACATTTGTTAATTTAGCGAACCGATTGTAATTAATTTTATGTTTGATTTGTCTACAGGTTCAAAAAACTAATTGGGGAGGAATGATATGTATGTATGTATAAGTAGCTATAGATACTTAGCGCGCGCTGCGACGCGTGTCATTACTTAGTAATAAACCAGCTCTCAGCTAACAAGGTTGTTTCACTAGCTCCATACACTTCACTTTTTCCAATTATGCTGGGGTCGGCTTCCAGTCTAGCCGGATTCAGCTGACTACCAGTATTTTACAAGGAGCGACTGCCTATCTGACCTCCACAACCCAGAAACTGAGTAAGACGATACCACTTGGTTAGACTGGTGTCAGATCTCAGGCTTCTGATTACCCGTAACGACTGGAAAAAATCTTCAAATGACAGCCGGGAACAACAGCTTAACGTGCTAGCCGAGGCACGGAAGAAACTCGTTATGTAGAGATGGTAACCCATCCACAGACCGACCTCGGCAAGAAGATCAACCCGTGCGGCAGTTATTATTTAGCCACGAACTCCTCCGTCGTAATTCGCAAATATATTTTGGATTATTCAAAGGAATGAATAGTGCTAAATGCTTGAAAAATTCTTGGTAGTCGTAGTAGCAAATATTTGATAAAATTGCAATATTTTAAGACCCTTATTATGAAAAACTCGAAGCTATTTTTCTTCTATCTATGCTTCCTTCTTCTTTTATTCTATCTATTCAAAATTATAATCACCTAATTGTACAATTTTAGAGGGAAATTCATTCCCAATATTCTTAAAGTTGCAGACACCACCTGGACACCACCTAGTAACAAAACAGTCATTTCTTCTTACCAATAATCTTCTCCATAGTTTCAGCTTGTTTCAACGACGCCATTTCAGTGAAGGCTTTTCTTTCGGCCTCCCTCTTCAGCAGGATCTGATCGAAGGTGACCAGTTCTCCGCTGACGAACAGACATCGCGTTCGGTACACATCCAGGACTTGTTGCTGGCTCTCCAACTCTTGGAAGCTGGCGCAGCACTTCACTGAAGGGTGGTCCGAGGATATTAGGAGTACTAGGGGATCCTGAGGACATGTCGAATGATGATAAGTAAGCTAGATAGTGATCTCATTAGACATCTATTATAGGAAGTATATCAACATATTTCATCACTGAAAACATATTCTTTAAACCCCTCCAACTAAACACGAAATATAACTTCATCTGAAAAAGTTGACTACAACTGTATAATTTATGAAGTTCTAATTTATTTATTTATTAATAACAGCAAAAATCACACACACATCAACACAGACACACACATCACACACGCACATCACATTATCACATCTAATAATGCCACTTTAATGGTTCCTAACCAGTAATGCAGTAAATTGGAAATAGAAAAGTTATTCAACTCAAACTATAATAAAACAACTTCACAATTACTATAGCCTTCTGAAAGACGACATATCATTCCTACTAAGGATTTATGATAAGAAAAAAAGGAAGTTAATAAACATTTACAAACAAATACGATGATCATACTCACATTCGGATTACATAGTTTCAACAGCCTCAAAGACTTTCCACAGAGTAGAATGAACTTAGCCAACGACTTCAGAAACTCGGGCACGGCCACACTCTGCGTTATATGGAACCCCTTGTCCCAATACTTCTTAGAGCGATTGTTCACGAACTGGTTATCTTTTCTTATGAAGAACTCGTTGAATCTATCGTCTAGCTCGCCTTCGAATATGAATCTTTCGATAAACCTAAAAATTGGTGAAAGTCAATTATTTTTATGTGATACAAAGTTATGTCGTTAAATTTATACGGTAATTTTAATAATGATTTGTACTCATTACACTTCTTTTTCAAAGTTAGATAAAAATCGTGTTTTTTATTTAAATATTATACAGGGTGGGGCAAAAATCGGGGATCAAACGTCAATCCCGTTGAGAAAAATTAAAAAAACTGGTACTTTTTGATAGCCCCCGCGATATTTGGGGCTATCAAAAAGTACCAGTCTTTTTCTCCTTTTGTCCCCATCTATCGCCCTGTTTCGTTTGATCCACGATTTTTTGCTCAACCTGTAAATCAAAACAAAAGGCACGCGCTTCACCACTATCTGTGTAATAAAAAGTTAAACGCACACTGAGGAACAAAATTCTTGAGCAATCTCCATTGATCAAATTAATAATTAATTATGTATGTATATCAATGAAAAGTTATCCTCATGCGAAAGGGAGCTAAATGTAATATTGTTCTATGAGTGTGTATGTGTATTCCAAAATATTGTTTTATATTCGAAACTTACTTGAAATAAACTATGCAGATAGAATACAGTGAGTTGAACATGGTGAATGTGGTCTGTTTGTGTGTAATTAACGATATTTCGTTAAATAAATACGACATGAGCTCTGCTCCGTGCGGGATTGATGCTTTCGGATCTGAAAATAATGTTGAATTCGGTTAAAACTTGAACCTACACTCAATACACATATACTCATAGCCGGGCACCGTTAATCAAATAGTTAACTTCGTTAATCGTTAATCCGCTACAAAAAAAGTTAGCTTCGTCAAACGTTAAAGCGTTACATTTCGGAAGAATTAACGCAAGTTAACGTTAATCGTTAATCCGTTAATATGTGTAAAATTGCATCTTTATATTGTTGCGTTAGTGAACTTATAAAACCTGTTGGTTTAGGTTCTGGAAGTTAACAGGTTAGGAACAAAACAAAATACTTGTATAATTCAAATGTTTAATTTAATCGTCGGGCATAAGGTGCATATTCCCCTTCATGAACATTAACATGTTGAACTTCTCGTCTGAAAGCGAGGCTCGTTTTGGTGTTAAAATGTCTTTACCCGTGGAAAAAAGACGTTCAACTGCAGCGCTTGAGGGCATAGCAGTATTGTATTTAATGAATAGATTTATGAATATCTGTTCCCGAGGAATGCAGCATCGTTGAACGAGTATTTGATTTCATGTCCAGCATTATTTTAACGAGACTTTGCGCTTTACTCTTTAAAGAGTTGGAGCTCTTTGGTTTTTCTAGAGACTGAGTTACAGAATTGAAAAAGTCTTCGTCGTCATCATCGTTGTTACTCGCATTGCTCCCTCCGCCACTTAAACTGTCTCTGACCTTCGAATTTTCCGCTGCTTCTTGTCGTAAGGCATCTTCTACCTTTTTCCATGCACTTTTTTACTGCATCCACTCTACTGCTGTCATACGTTTACTCGATGCCACGCGCCGCCCGGCACTTGTCGGTGCCGTGCGATAACTATTAGGCATTGGATTAACGATTAACGGACTTCTGCATATTAACGGAAGTTAACGTGACCTTTTTAAAAGTTAACTCAAAAGTTAATCCGTTAATCAAAATGTTAACTTCGTTAATTAACGATTAACGTATTAACGAGTTAATGCCAAGCTATGCATATACTCAACATAAAGCTTATTTTATCACCGGGTTATTGCAAAAACCGTCAGTTTATAATAAATCTCAAGAGAATGTTAAATAGCGCCAAATTTAAACAGAACCTTATGTTCGTTATCACTACATAGTGTAAAACAAAGTACATATCTGTATGTTTGAGTGTCCGACCGAAAGTTCGGTTTCGAGTTTCGGCAAAAATACAAATTTCGGTTTCGGCGGCAAACCTGCCGAAACTACGACCGAAACCGAAACTGCATTCGGGAGTTCTCGCGCTGTGATCGGTCATGTTTGGCGCGTTAAATTCCATCCAAGCGAGTATTTTTTGCGAATATTTTTCCTTAAATGAGGGTTTCTTATATGTTGGTTAACATACCAATAAGTGAAAATGTCAAAGACTACATAGCTATGTGATTTAAAGATAAAAAATAAAGACTGACTGATTATAATAACGTTTTCTTACATTTCCCTCAAAATATGATCCTTGTAAGGAAGTTACGGTTTCGGTTTCAGCCGAAACCGAAGCTGTTGCCGAAATTCGGTTTCGATCGGACACTAGTATGTTTCCCCGCTTACTTCTTCTATACCAACTATGGTCTTCACGTACGGGGTACCTAATTATTATTATTTTATTATTGAGTTTTTTCTTGTGTTTATCTTGTGTCTCCTGGGCGGGTCACAAATAAATATCTTTCTTTCTTTCTTTAAGACAAAGAGAAATAGAAACTCAAATAGAAAGAGTGATAAACGAGAAAAGTTTGTGTATATAATTTGTCTCGTGAGAAGCCAGAACGGATCGTTCACAATAAAACGTAGAAAAAAATCGATAGATCATCAATCCGTGTCTTGCCGTCAGATACAAGTAAGTCAGAAAAACACTAGATATTAAATATATTGTCTGTAAGAGATTGCCCTGTGCGATTAAGACCGCCCATTCCACACTTATCTTTATAAATGTTTTGTCCTGTATTTATATAAGTGGTATACAATAAAGTATATAATAAATAAATAATATATTACCAGCATCAATAAGTTTATAAATGGAAGCAATTGTTTCTATCTCATATTTGAGTGGCTCCATATGCTCTAGTATTTGTAACAGGGTCGGCATTCTATTCAATTCCTCTTCGTCGTTCTTGCACGATTCCTCGTAAATTTCTGTGGCTTTCAAGCGAAACTTTAGCAAATATCGTCTTATTACATCTCTTGATGCCTGAAAATAACGTAATTCATATTTTATTTTATAGCTTTTAGATGAGAGTCATAGCATCGTCCGACCGAACCGGCAGACATATTACGTATCTTTTGTAAGAGCAAAACGATAACGATCAAACGCTTTATATCATAAAAGTCGGCATTACCTGCAATGTAGGTATGTTACCATGTCCATGTCCTACACAATCGTTTGCTAATCGTTCGCTGTTTGTCAAATGAACTTTTTAAAAAAAAAACCGCCAACAACTCTAAAACTTCTGTATTGAAGAGCAACTATTGTGCAAAAATCGCTATCATTTTGTTCTTGCAAAGGATACGTAATAAGTAGCAAGTGCCGAAATTGGACGAACTGTTACGAATGCACGAGAGCGCGATGGAAGAGGCAACACGCAGGGCGGAGGGGTTATACTGCGTTGTATCGGCTAGTCACCATCGCCAGAAAATAACCACATCAAAACAAAATAAAAAAAAACCGGCCAAGTGCAAGTCAGACTCGCGCACCGAGGGTTCCGTACAAACAGCTACATTCACTAACATAATTAGGTAAAAATACTGAAGTTCCTAAACAATGAAAGCACCGAAAATTGTTCTAACAGCTAAGTAGGCTTTACAAAGAACAATGGCAGGTGTCCATACATTGTTTTAGCTGAGATTAAATGCCTACGTCATTAAATGAAAAATATCTGGTTTAACTCAGGGTTATGTTTTGAATTAGTTTGTGCAAGAATTTTCGTTCGAGAATGACGAGAATAATAGATATTCAGTAATAAACATTTGTAGGTTATGTCTGGGTCACTTTAAATAATGTGTTTAATAGGTAATATTATTCAATCTCGAGGAAATAAAAGGGCAATATCGCATTAGTATTTCCTTTACCTAATTATTTCAGTATGAAATGTATAATATACTCTTTGGAAAGAGTATATTTATTTAAACAAAGTGACCTTGACGTGTATCAAAAGGTCATCGTCAACAACCAAGCTATATTTTTTTTTACACTTGGATACTAGTCTTTTTGCCAATCATTAATTGAAAGTAATTCAGTTATTTCTACTACAATACAATATTCTTACCTACATGCAAGGAACATCTACTCGTAGACATAAACTGTATTGTTAATTCATTTACTGCAATAAATACAATAATGATATTATTACTTAATATTGTCATTTAGCAGATATAATATATAATGGCAACACTAAGCTAAAGAAATTAACTAAGAAATCAAACAACTTTTTATTTATTATGATTTTCTTTTATCCGTTTTGAACCAGCCCAATTATACTTTAAAAAACGTAGACAATTAATAGAATGTCTTTCGTATATAACTCACTTTCAGACGCTCAAATTTAAGTCAACTAAAATTTTGCCATTGTTCTTTACGAGTAATAGTCGACCAACTTATAATATTTACTTGGAAAAGTAAAAAAAGTGTATATTGATGTATGGGGACAAAAGTTTTCGAACGACTTAGTTAATTTTGTCCCTTCGTTAGAGCAATGTTCGTTGCTTTCATTGTTTATAAACGGTAGTAATATTACCTATTTATTTTAGTGAATGTAGCTTTTTATACGGAACCATCTGTGCGCGAGTCAGAGGGTTTCGTATCAGTCATTAATTTCACTAACTACTCTTCATATACGTTCAATCTTAACTTTAAATTTCATGGAATGTCCTTTTAATATTACACTTTACCTATAAGTGATTTTTACCTCTTATCGACGACACGGTTGGCATAGTGGTTGAGCGATCTACTGCTGCGCTGCGTGTCGCGGGTTCGATGCCCGCTTGGAAAAAATATTGTATTACCTACAGATAGTTGTTCCGGTCTGGTTGTTTGTGTATGTGAGTAAATTGTAAATGAACCCACGAAACAGGAGAAATTCCTAGTATGGGGCAACATTAAAAAAAGGACATTACATCTTACCTCATAAACCAGTCCATGAGTATGAAAATGATCCTCCAGGGCATCGTTGAAGGCGAACGTGTAAAGCCTTCTATAGTAGGTGCCTACTAACAGTAGCTCTGATACGTATCCTCTGATATGTTCCAATGATATACACTCCAGTATCAAACCCTCTTTTATGTAGAAACTGTTTGTTTCTTGACTAAAGGGGAAGGAGCTTGTTTCTACGCCAACTGAAAATGCGATAGAAATATTGTACAGTACAACTATTTTCTATATGTCCTTCGACAGTCATCGCATTTCCGAATACAAACGAATGCTAATTTCCATGTCCATCAATTATTAGATTCATCGTGTATAATAATTTGAATTTAGAACTAAGTACTTTGTCGTTTTGATTTCCGTGTGAAATATATAGAGCTGTAGCTGAGCTGAGCAGTTTTCCCCCTATTTTAAAATAAATTACATTATGTCAAAAGATTATTAACAACTCTATATACTTCAAAGATGATTGAGAGCGTCCGCAGGCTTATTACGTATCTTTTGCAAGAGCAAAACGATAGCGATTTTTGCGCAATGATTGCTCTTCAATACAGAAGTTTTAGAGTTGTTGGCGTTTTTTTTTAAAAATAAGTGCATTTAACAAACAGCGAGCGATTAGCAAACGATTGTGTAGGACCTACCATGCCTACACTGTAGGTAATGCCGACTTTTACGACATAAATCGTTTGATCGCTATCGATTTGCTCTTGCCAAAGATACGTAATAAGCCTGCCGGTCTGCACCAAGTGCAAAGGGCAACTAATAGAAAGAAATCCGAGTAATCCGACTATTGACGAAACACGAAGTTTGCCGAGGGACATTCAGAAAATGTTTGTACTGTAAGTATTTATTGAAGTGTTGAAAACACTAGAATTTTTCGCGACTGCTTAACGTACGTTCCTGGATTCGATTACCAGGTTAAGCAAGATCTATTGAAAGTTTTCGCCATGTTTTCCTCAGTAACATCATTTCTCGGGAGTCTGAATCTTAGCCCGGAATATGGCAACAGACTTCACCTCAGTTGTAAGTAAATTATATAAAAAAGCGAACTAAAAACATGGAGAGAGATACATCTGGTTTTGGCCAGCCAGCTCGCGAATATGTATCCTCCGACTGCACAGCATGATGTTCTTCTTGTTTACGTCTTTTTAGTTCGCTTTTTAAGCAGTCGGGTTTTTTGATTTTTTGTTTTTTTTTTATTTATTTTTTATATACACTTTATTGTACACCATAATAAACAAGAAAAAAAATAAACTTAAAACTGAAAACATACAATGGGCGGCCTTATCGCTTACCGCGATCTCTTCCAGGCAACCTGATTAGTCTGGTTATTTAACTCTTTTTAGTATTTTTTTTTCGAATTAGGCACATTTAAACATATAAGTGTTATATATTTTTGACTGATATACACGTTACCCTCCTTCGGCAGTCTGGTAAAAAAGTAACTGGCGAAATATGAGTGTGCCATAAACTTTTGCCATAAAATGCACGAACAGGCGGTTCACTTAGTTCCTAGAGCCTAGCGAGTCACTTGGCGAGTAGCAAAGTACAACCAACGTTCTAAAAAGTTTCTAATCGGCACACATTTTTGGGGGCCGAGTCACCCACGTCCGTAGGTGTGTACCCCTTTTTTGATTCCCTACACGTGGTCCCCGGGTGGTGCAAATCAGGTGACACTAACTGGTGGTAGGCTTCGGCCGAAGGCTTGTGACCACCCACCGGGCAAAGACGTACCGCCAAGCGGCCTAGCCGTGTTCCGGTACGATGCTCGGTGTAGCCAACTAGAGGAGTTGGGTCGAGATAGCTGTTCCACTGCAGGCTGATCAGTCTGACGCGCGCTGTTAGGGATGTATCGGGAGACTAGTCGCGGAGGGTAGCGGGATCCGAGGCACGGTGCACCGCTGGCCGACCGCAGGTAGTTGGGGGCCCAAGTAGTGTGCCAGCCACACACGAAAGGCTGCCCCGCCAACTGTCGAAAAATCCCGGAATGCACCATCGTGCTGGTTGGCGACCAGACGGGAGGGCCCGATGGACATTCCGGGGGGGCTCGGGCGTCCCCGCAGTCTCCAGACTAGTGCCCCAATGATGCTGTCCTTTCGGTGCGTGTCTGTAGGTTAGCAGCGTGAAACCTCGTCTCACTTCCTACTCCTCTACTCCATTCACTCTTTTATATTATGATGAAAAGGAAAAAGAATACTGGAGATAAACAGCGGCTGCACCCCCTCCCCCACAAAGTGCACCTCACCAATATTCGAGGTCTGCACTCAAATATCACTGCAGTCCACTACCATCTGGAGGCTGAGAAACCAGCGCTCTTTTTCCTTACGGAGACGCAGATAGCGAATCCGTCAGACGTGTCGTACTTGTCTTACCCAGGGTTCACCCTGGAGCACAATTTTAGACCACGGGCGGGCGTATGTATGTATGCCCGTGACGACATTTGCTATCGGCGTCTCCGTAACCTTGAGGACTCCACATTCTCAACGCTCTGGGCTCTGGTGGACACAGGTTTGGATAAAGTTATCTACGCCTGTGTCTACCGTTCGCACAGTGGAGATCAGGAGACATCCAGGCTCACAGAGTACCTCAGTGAGGCGGCTGATGCGGCACAGCAGCGGTACCCTTCCGCCCAATTAGTGTTACTGGGGGACTTTAATGCCCACCACCAGGAGTGGCTCTTCCCATACCAGTGCACTGACCATGCTGGACGGGAGATGCGTAAGCTTGCGCTTGCGCTAAACCTCACCCAGCTGGTCCAGGGGGCAACGAGGGTGCCGGATGTTGATTCGCACACAGCGAATTGCTTGGACCTTCTGCTGACAACAGATCCGGACAGATACTCTGTGTCGATAGCTTCACCTTTGGGTAGTTCCGACCACTGTCTGGTGAAGTCTGTGTCCGTCTATTCCCCGCCCGATCCCAGCCCAAGAGGCACCCGGCGGGTTTGGCGGTACAAGTCGGCAGATTGGGATGGTATGCGATCATTCTTCGCATGCTATCCTTGGCAGCCTACTTGCTTTTTTTCGACTGATCCATCGTCGTGCGCAGACTCCGTGACCGATGTGTTGCGTCAGGGAATGGAGTACTACATTCCGTTCTCTGACGTAACAATGTCCAGCGTTGACCGGCCATGGTTTGGCGCCGAATGTAGGCGCGCTGACGCGCTTAAACATGAGGCGTACCTGGCTTGGGTCGATGCTCGATCGCGCAAGGCGAGTGACGTGGCTCGGAAGAAGAAGGCCTTCAACAGGGCTGCCAAGTCCTGCAAGCTGGTGTTGCGAAGGGCTCGGTTCGATCACATTGGCCGAATAGGGGCCAAACTTGCTTCTTACCCAGCAGGAAGTAAAGCGTTTTGGTCCCTGGCTAAGTCGGTCGAGTCGAACTTTTGCCGTCCCTCACTACCACCACTGCTGAAACCCGATGGGTCGCTGGCACACTCCGCTGAGGAGAAGGCAAATTTATTTGCCTCTCTTTTTGCGGAATCTTCACGTCTGAATCCTGGTGACGCGCGGCCCCCTCCTTCTCCCGATGGATGCGAGACGAGTATGTCGGACATTCGTATCCACCAAAAGGACGTCCGTAGGGTGCTGAGCCACCTCGACGTGAACAAGGCTAGCGGCCCTGATGGCATTCCAGCAATTGTTCTTAGAACCTGTGCGCCTGAACTGTCTCCGATCTTGACACGCCTATTCCGCCTTTCGTATGAGGCTGGAAAAGTGCCGAATGCTTGGAAGCAAGCTAACGTACAGCCCGTGCCCAAGAAGGGCAGTCGAGCTGACCCGGCCAACTACAGACCCATATCTGTAACCTCCTTACTCTGTAAGAGTATGGAACGTGTACTTAATATAAAGCTCCTGGCATACCTAGAAGCTAACGATATCCTTAGTGACCGCCAATACGGCTTCCGCCGAAATCGGTCTACTGGGGATCTTCTAGCGTATGCCATTCACATCTGGAGTGAGGCCATCGAGAAGCACGGGGAAGCGCTTGCCGTCTCCCTCGACATCTCGAAGGCTTTTGATAGGGTCTGGCACGAAAGCCTTATTGGTAAGCTTCCTTCATTCGGTTTGCCCGGTGGTCTGTGTGATTGGATTGCAGACTTCCTGAGAGATCGGTCCATTCGAGTGGTTATCGATGGCTGCTCGTCGGACCAATTGGATATCAATGCCGGGGTCCCTCAGGGGTCGGTACTCTCAGCAACTTTATTCTTGCTGCATATTAACGATCTGCTAAAACCCGGCACCTTTGGGTATGCAGACGACAGCACTGTTGCTGAGAGATACATGTCCAACGCTCGAGCTACCGGACCTCATATCCAGTCTCTGCGGGAGGCCATGGTGGAGCGCTTGAACCTGTCCTTGCAGGCAGTCTCCGAATGGGGCGATGCCAATCTGGTCAGGTTTAATGCTGCTAAAACCCAGGCGTGTCTTTTTTCCGCTAAAAAGAGCCAATTTCAACCGGCTCCAACTTACCGAGATGTGACCGTGCCAATAACTGACCATCTTGAGCTTCTTGGCGTTACGTTGACATCGACTCTTAATTTTGGCCCATACATTGAGGCAAAGGCTCAGCTGGCTGCCAAAAAGCTGGGGATCCTTGCAAAGGTTAGAAGGTACTTCACGCCAGAACAGCTGCTCAGCTTGTATCAAGCGCAAGTTCGATCATGCATGGAGTACTGTTCTCATCTCTGGGACGGATCCGTCAAATACCAGCTTGATGCACTAGAGTCGATCGAAAAGCGGGCCAAAAGGCTCATCGGCGATGAGGCACTGGTTAAGTCAAAGCTCCAGAGCCTTGAACATCGTCGCCGAGTTGCCAGCTTGTCGGTCTTTTATCGGTTGCATTTCGGGGAGTGTGCGATGGAATTGCATGATCTAATTCCACCAAGCCCGTTTCATCATCGGACTACAAGACGTACGGCGATGCGCCATCGCTACATGGTAGACATACCACCCATACGCACTAAACGTTTTGGAAATACTTTCATTATGCGTACAGCTAAGGAGTGGAATTCCCTGCCGGAGTCTGTGTTTCCCGATAGCTACAATCTAGGAGTCTTTAAGTCAAGAGTGAATAGGTTACTTCTAGGCAAGCGTGCTTCACCGTCGACCACATCATCGCTTACCATCAGGTGAGATAGTGGTCAAGCGCGAGCCTATAATATATAAAAAAAAAAAAAAAAAAAAAAACAAAATAATACTAGCATACAGACGATGTTTTTTTTTTTTTTTTTTTTTTTTTTTTTTTTTTTTTTTATGATATTAAGGTGTACAATAAAGCATATAATAAATAAATAAATAATAAATAAAGAAACCGAGCCGACGTAACCAGCGTTTTTAGTCTGATTATTTTTATCAGAAAATCGATCGCGTTCGGTTCCGTTCCACGGCTATAGATGGTGTTTGCAGCGACTTGCAAGTAAAAGGGTTTTCTCGGTTCGTGAATACTTTTATTTTAAATACAGTGACGATTTGTTTTATAGTATTTTTGCACATTTTTAGAGTTTCATTGTACCAAAATGTATTACAATACAAATTAAAAAAATCGAGAGACATGCCTCAGAAATTTAAAACCGCGCCATCTATCTGAATCAATTTTAACTGACCCGTTCAAATAGTCTTTGAATATGTGAATTAAGTGTCCATTACTCCAAAATTGTGTGCTTAGGAGAGTTGATTAAATAAGAATACAATGATCAATTCTAGAAAATGTAAATTTTACAACAATTCAATAACAAATCGATGCATATCGTGCCATCTAGTGATATTTATTTCAACCAAATTTTCCTTGGTAGCGCTGATGGGACTCCGTGTAACCGGACAGAATGCGCGCTTGTTGCCTTTGCGAATCGCAGTATCAGTGTGTATTCGGTCGACCTAGAAATAAAAGCTTGAGGCAATGATACTCACTTATTAAATACATGATATGTCTGATAAACTGCTTTTCTGATATGACGTTTAGATCTGAAATCGTGGTGCCGTATCTTTGTCGCCATAGACAATGCTCTCTAGAAGATGATGCCAGCAGCTGCCTCTCAATGATTGGTGGCAATTTGGCTGAAACATATTGAAATTGTATAATAATATGACATCTTTGATTGATTTTGATGAATCAAAATTACTTGTAGGTATGAAGGCAAACAGTAAAGTATCAAGGCTTCTGAATACAAAATACTGTATTGACGTTAATATAGTATCTATAAACCAGATATTAGTAAACAATATTCAAGTTTAGAACTACAATCTACACAAGAATGTTGACGAAGTAGTACAATTTACATACAATCATAACATCAAGTACTGTTAGTAAACAACAGTCTAGAATCACTGAGGTGTGAAAATAAACACATGTTGACTTACCAACAATCTCCCATATGTCATTAGGGACATCCTTGTCGATGTGAGTGGCTAGCTCCCATATGTCAACCGAAACATCACCAGATTTACCCCTGAACACTTCTTTCACATCAGACTTTACACTTGAACTGGCCAGGGATACCTGGAATCAATAGTAGATTGTTTATCTAGGGAGCAAACAGCGAGGGATTCTAGATTCTAAGTACGTCACTCGAGCTTAAAATAGTGTTGCTGCCGAGGTGGACACTCTACTTTTTAGGTGAACGCGCACCTAGCCGCACCGCACTCGCCGCACGCGCCGCAGTCATCACATTTTATAAATCTTTATATGAAATCGTATGCAGCCTCGCGCACCTATCCGCGCCGCACGAGCCGCATTTCAGCAAAATGATGTAGGTATACAGATTCCACCAGCGCGTGCCGATGACGTCATCAGACTCGGCGGGCGATGCGGGCGGCGCGAAAACATGATCCGTATCCGTATGAAAATATAGTTCAAGATGTACAGAAGTGGATACAATGCGTGCGGCGCGTTCGGCGCGGATAGCGCGGAGCCAAGAGAAAATGCGATGACTGCGGCGCGTGCGGCGAGTGCGGCGCGGACAAGTGCGCGTTCACCTTTTATCACCCTCTATGGGGAAATAAGTAAATACAACATATGAACAAGAATGTTACGTTTAGATGTGGTATACTTTTAAATAAATGTAGTGAGCACTTATTTAAGTTTTTTGTTGTTTTTTTGGTATGCGTCGTGCCTGGCGCAAATAAACGATTTTTCTTTCTTTCTTTCTTTTCACTTTAATGTTTACATCTATTCATTATTAGATTGCACCATTAAGGTGGACGCGCACCTATCCGCGCCGCAGGAGCCGCACGCGCCGTTGTCAACGCATTTTATAAATCTTTATAAGAAATCGTATGCAGCCTCGCGCACCTATCCGCGCCGCACGAGCCGCATTTCAGCAAAATGCTGTAGCTATACGGATTGCACCAGCACGTGCGGATGACGTCATCAGATTCGGCGGGCGATGCAGGCGGCGCGGAAACATGATCCGTATCCGTATGAAAATATAGTTCAAGATGTACAGAAGTGGATAAAATGCGTGCGGCGCGTTCGGCGCGGATAGCGCGGTGCCAAGAGAAAATGCGATGACTGCGGCGCGTGCGGCGAGTGCGGCGCGGACAAGTGTGCGTTCACCTTTTATCACCTTCTATGGGGAAGTAAGTAAGTACAACATATGAACAAGAATGTTACGTTTAGATGTGGTATACTTTTAAATAAATGTAGTCAGCACTTATTTAAGTTTTTTTGTTGTTTTTTTGGTATGCGTCGTGCCTGGCGCAAATAAACGATTTTCCTTTCTTTCTTTCTTTTCACTTTAATGTTTACGTCTATTCATTATTAGATTACACCAGCAGTGTCGTACCATTCAGTGCTGTCTACTTACTGATAAATCTGTTTTTTTTATTATAAAACCCAAACCCTAACTATTGTTACTAGTGAACACCACATTTTATTAATTTACATACAATTAGGAACAACAAGACATAGCATAGAAATAATCAGAGGCTAATGTTTATATTTGAACAATTATGGAAGTTCTTCTTATAAATTTTATTGGAGCAACGGATGGTTGTTGCAGTTGTAGATTTATTTTTTGCCAGTCACTTGTTCAATACAATGTTCCCGTGCGGTCCGAAATAGAATTACAATCGCTCATTAGCCATTCACCTCATACTCATCGTAATCGATTTTAGCGATGTAATCCTATTTTGGACTGCATGGTTTATGATTCAACTCTTTGCTGATTGTAACATTTACTAACAATATCTACATTCCAAATTCAAATCACTTTTAGTCCCTAGGGATTAATGAGCTATTTTAGTCCCTGGTTACGAAGAATAAACTGCTCTTTTGAATAGATGTGATAAAAAATATATTTCTATTAGCTGTTTGTTTTGTAATAGGTGAATCTTTATCCTTGACTACAATGAAACATTGGTCATAATCATCACAGGCAGCCATCTTCCACCCACTGCTAACCATAGGCATCCTCCCTTTTGTGTTAAAACCAGGAATCATATAATTTTAATTATTCAGAAACAAGGTCTAAAATTGAAATGGATAAATAGAACTAAGAAATTACCAAAGAATCTTAAATTAATTTCTCTTCATCTAATTACCTTAACATTCACATTTGCACGGGTCTGTGATCCAGGTATTTGCAGATCTCTAGGAGCTGTCAACCTTGGGTAGCTCAGCATGCCGGTCTCCGAGTACGGTGACAAGTGTGTGGATGTCATTGAAGCCAGCGACATTGGACTCATAAAGGTTTTCAACTCGATTTGTAAAGGACTCCGAGAGTTATTTGAATCAGGTAGAACTGTTGAATCAAGTAGACTTTTTTTAAATCATGTAATATGTATTTAATTAATTGCACTATAGTTAACACCATTTATAACGACTTCGCTTAAACATATTATAACGAAATGTAAAGGTCTTGTTACAAGGACCAATGTCCATTTTTTTACATTTTTAACGACTATAGAGCAAAGGCCAAAAAAAAAACAAAATTATATATGGCTTAAACTAGCTTCTGCCAGCGGCTTCGCCCGCGTGATTGTCGAAATTTATCACAAGGGAACATTTTCCTGGGATAAAAAGTATTCTATGTGCAATTCCCGTATGGTGACGGACCGTATGGTGACGGACGTAAAGAATTTCACCATCTGATATCTTCCCGAGGGTGTCGTAAGAGGCGACTAAGGAAAAACCAGAGAATGGGCAGCAGCGTTCTCTGTGCACTTTAAGAACAAACTGCGATCGCCAACCCGCCTGCGAAGCGTGGCGATTAAGGCAAACCCCCCAAACCATTAATAGCACAATTAAAAAATCGGTCGGATCCCGTCTACCCTCGACTACGGTAGCGGTCGAGGCGATGGCGTGGCAAGGGGTGCAAAGAATCCCCGGCGTGGACCCGGCTACCCCAATAAACACCGACGACTGGACCTGGCAACATACAACACGCGAACACTCGAACGAACGAACGGACCGACGAGAAGATAGCCGAACTCGAGGAAGAATTGAGCAGGTTACGATGGAGTATTATAGGGTTATCTGAAGTCCGAAGAGAGGGGGAGGACACGATAATCCTCAAATCCGGTAACCTGCTCTATTGCCGAGAGGGTGACCGGCAGTCCCAGGGTGGTGTCGGGTTTTTCGTCCACAAGTCCCTTGTGAATAACGTGGTGAAGATCGAGAGTGTGTCGACCAGGGTGGCGTACCTTATACTCAGAATATCATCAAGATATTTGCTGAAGGTCATACAGGTTTACGCCCCAACCTCGGCACACCCCGACGACGAGCTAGAGACCATGTATGAGGATATCTCTAAAGCCATGCATGGTTTCAAAACTCACTTCACCGTTGACATGGGGGACTTCAACGCAAAACTGGGCAAACGAGACGTGGATGAGCTGCAAGTGGGCAAATTGGAGTTGGACGGCGGAACCACCGGGGTCATATACTGGCCAGTTTTATGGAGAAGGAAGAACAAACGTGAAGAAGTAACAAACATACACACAGACTCACAAACTTTCGCCTTTTTAATATTACTAGCGGACGCCTCGCGGTTTAACCCGCGTAGTTCCCGTTAACATGGGAATACAGGGATAAAAAGTAGCCTATAAGGCTACGGGATGTAAGTCACCCGGGGATAGTGTAGCTTCTCAACGGTGAAAGAATTTTCAAAATCGGTCCAGAAGTTTTTAAGTTTATTAATATATAAATACAAATCTTTCACCTTTATAATATTAGTATAGATATAGTGTGAAACTTTCAGCTTGATAATATTAGTGTGATGTGAAGATAAAATCTTACTTTTGCATAATTTAAACTTACATGCTGCAGAATCAAAACTCTCCACGGTGTACTCAGTGTATGTCTGTGACTTTGGACTGTCCAACATTGCACCTTGATGCTTCAAAGAGAAAGGCAGCTCAAACACATGTGAGGGATAGTATGAGTAGGGCTGCGGGGAACCAAATGCCTCCCGCTTGGGCTTAGGGAGCATTTCATCAAGAAGGCCAAATGAAAATGGTTTCTGAAAGTATTAAAGCATGGGTTAACAAAATCAGTATTTTAACACATAATTCAAGGAATGTTATGTTGAATATTATATAGACCTTCAACTGTCCATTTCCAGACACAATAGAAATTACCATTGTTCTAATCCGATTCGGTCTGGTGGACAGATGACCGGATAATAAACAAAATAAGAATCATAAATTATGGAATTCTGTGGTTTTCACACAGTATATCACCCTGCGTAAAAATAGGCCAAGTTGCAAAAATGGCAAAAAACACATTTGTTCCGTTTTTAGTATTTTTTGTTATAGCAGAAACAGAAATACATCATCTGGGAAAATTTCAACTGTCTAGCTATCACGGTTCATGAGAAACAGCCTGGTGATAGACAGACAGACGGATCTTGAAGTCTTAGTAATAGGGTCCCGTTTGTACCATTTGGGTATGGAACCCTAAAAAGGTAGGTTTATGAACATTTGAAATTATTATTATAATAGAAGTGATAACAGCTCCCAAAAGAGAAGTATGTTGTTGTTAATGCTCAAATATTTTACTTCCTCTGTTAAAAAAGAAGAGAAATAAACAAGTGTTCTAGCAAGGATTCAATACTGTATAGTATAAAATGCTTAATAATTTAATGAGATCAGCTATAAATATACTGAGAAATTGACTCATGCCTGAATTGACTATTTGGGCCGATTCCTTTAGTAGTAAATAGAGTGATAATCTCAAAAGAAACTCACCTGAAACATTTCAGCTGTCAAATCTTCTTTCACTGAATTGCTAAGGCCATTTAGGAATCTTAGTATATTGTAAACAACTTCCTTATTATCGCCAAAGGCTGTTTGCCTGATTGTGCTGATTATTTTCTTTAATTCCACTGATCGCTTGTACTCGGCAACGTTCCTCGCATTTTGTTGATACACGAAGTAGTATGACAACAAGTCAACAATAGGCTCTCCTTTAGATGACGAGAAGTCTTTGGAAGACTTTTTTAATATAATCTCGTAAGCATTAGATCTCATTTTAGTCATGAGCCGCTTCTGTGATAGTCTATTCTGATTGCAGTACTTAGCGGCTGTCTTGGTGCACAGGTCGGTGAGGAGATCGTAAACACCCGCATCTTCAAGATTTGTTTTAGACATGGCTTCAGGTTTCTTTGAAAATTGGTCACAAGATACAACTCTTTATAATGAATTTCTTCGTCAAACTCATAATAATAGGAGCTATTGTTTACGAAAGAAGAAAATGTAAATAATAGTAAAATTGCTATAGCATTAACAGCACCAAAAGCGCTGATTATTTAATTCCATTATTTCCATCAACATGAACAATTTCATCTTAAAATGTCAACTGTCCTTCTGTCACTGTCAAATTTGACAGTATGTGTTGACACAAAGAAAAACCGAGTCCCAAAGTCAACGTTTATTTTGTTCGGTAAATTGTCTATGTTCTTGATTTTTTTTTTTTCTTTTTGTTCGCCCTTCTCGGGCAGGCTAAGGTCTTGGACCATACCGCCTCGTCTTCAGTGTAATTTTAACATTCTTTAGTATGCATTAGAATACGGGTGTAACAGATTCTAATGCTTTTAGGAGTATTTGGCAGCAAATTGTATAGAGTCAGCCTTCCCAGTAAGCTTTGCGGAGGTAGTCAATACTACAATAAAATTCTCCGCTCCACTATGCTGAGATCGCTTCTGTCAATGATTTCACATATTGTACAGTTGCGTAGACAGTTGAGACACAAAACTACACCAATTTTATATCACAATATCCACTAGGAATCAATTTGCAAATAATATTAACAGCCGCTGAACTTCACTCGAAAAAATCCCGCCAAAAACTCCCTATGTTCTTGAGTTTATTGTTTTTTTCTTTTTGTTCGCCCTTTCGGGCAGGCTAAGGTCTTGGACCATACCGCCTCGTCTTCAGTGCAATTTTAACATTCTTTAGTATGCATTAGAATACGGGTGTAACAGATTCTAATGGTTTTTGGAGTATTTGGCAGCAAATTGTATCGAGTCAGCCTTCCCAGTAAGCTTTGCGGAGGTAGTCAATACTACAATAAAATTCTCCGCTCCACTATCCTGAGATCGCTTCTGTCAATGATTTCACATATTGTCCAGTTGCGTAGACAGTTGAGACACAAAACTACACCAATTTTATATCACAATATCCACTAGGAATCAATTTGCAAATAATATTAACAGCCGCTGAACTTCACTCGAAAAAATCCCGCCAAAAACTCTGAGTTTATTGAGTCAGACCACCGAGAATATAAGGTGCATTATATTTACCATTGTTGCCAAGTTAACACATCTTACTTAAAAGGTGGGAAATAATTAATTTAAAGTAGGCCGCGCTGGAGGCGACCGAAATTGATTAAACGTCGACCAAAATAACGTACTGTAACAGTACACAATAACTTAGGTTGCACAAAATAAATATTCATGTTAAAAGTTTGAACAATCAAACTATGATATTTTACACTACACTTGTAAAACAACGTAACAAACGTACCCTTCAGTGGGCCATTCTACTATGAGTATGTCAACTGCTATTTTTAAAGATAGGTGGCGTATCGTTGCCATGGCTATTGAAACATGTGAAATCCATACATTTTGTAACCTATCATTCAGTAAATTTTTACTTTCTTGAAATATGCCTCTGTGTGCTGTACCATGATATACCAACCCCGGTGTTAATTAATTGCCCAAAGATACAACGCTAAAAAAATTGGGAAAAGGCTATCAACATTTATAAGTTATGTACCTACCTGTCAAAGTAACTCTGATTATGTTGCTTGGTAATCTCCGGCGATATAGTTATAGTGTTACTATTAACGTAATGATAAAGTTCTACAGCAGGAATATCATTGGTTTGGCCTTCAGAAGCATGAGGGCTTTGATTGCCGAAAATAAAACCAACACATTACAGCAGCGTTTCCCATTTGGTGGGGGACATCAAAATAAAATACCGGGTCACAACATTCCCGCATTAATTCAAAAATAATGCCTACTATCGATTGATGCATTGTAAGTATTCGTAATTTAGTTGAAATACAATAAGAGTGAAGTTGAGAGGTATCTTATCGTCCAACTTACCACAGTCTCACGACGAAAGTCACCACCAAGACCAGTGATGACGTATAGAACCGAAACGTGGTCGCTGACAATGGGCCTCATAAAAAAAATTAAAGTCACCCAAAGGACAAGGGAGACAGCTATGCCCGGAGTTTCCTTGCGTGATCGAATCAGAAATAAAGACATCCACAAGAGAACCAAGGTAACCGACATAGCCCGAAGAATTGCCAAACTTAAGTGGCAGTGAGCAGGACACATTGCTCGCAGAACGGATGGCCGTAGGGGCCGAAAAGTTCTGGAGTGGGGACCGCGAACCGGAAGACATTGCGTTGGAGGCCTCTCCCACTAGGTGGAGCGACGACCTGGGAAGATTGCGGGAGTCCAGTGGATGCGAGACTCACAGGACCGATCATTGAGGTCACTCTTGGGGGAGGCCTATGTCCAGCAGTGGACGTCTTTTGACCGAAATAATGATGATGAATGATGATGATAAATGTGAAGGTGGGTTTTCAATCCTTACACCTTAAAAATACATACAGAAACCGAATTGAAGTGGAACTGGACCTCAGGTTAAAACTTACGTCATTTGCCGCGAACTATGGATGGTTATATGGATACTTTAATAAAAAAATATCAGCAGTGACATATACTTCTCACTAAATAGGCGATATCGAAATAATAATATTAAAACATTTTTACTAACAATAAATTTATATTATTTTACTTAAGGCACCGATTCCCTTGAGTAGCTGATTTTAAAATGAGAATCACGTCTAAATGGTTAATCGTAATTTAAAAAAAAAAATATATGTTACATTAGACCATTTTTTTAATAATTTGATCTGAGAAAATTTTGAGTTTTATTCGTATAACATAGTGTCATTATTTTTTAAAGTTATGTCTAAAACGGTCAAAAAACGACAATCGCACCAAAACCGCTGGGCGTATTTTAATGAAATTGACACCATCTCAAAGACAATTTAATTATCTAGATTTTCATCTGAAGCTTTTTTTTTAAAGTCATTGAATAATAAGGAAAGTACAAAAAACTACAAAATATTGGGTCGCGCGGGTGTGAAACGAGGGAGCGTTCTGTTCCCTCAAGGTCGTTGGTGTTAGTCGTCGTCTTAGTAATAACCAGCTTAGATTTAAAATTATTAAGTGGGTCACGAAGGGGCGGTGTGAAAATTACCGGGCCATTGCAGAACAATTTTTGGGAAACACTGCATTACAGTAATGTTCTCTCATTTTTCGTAAAGGAGATGTTCGATTTTGGGCCATCACTACGTACACTACATAGATAAATAGGAAAAAAAATAGGTGAATTCCATAAAAATACTAACAAATTAATTTGAAGAAGAGTACAGGAGTGACGAAAATGATCATTTATAGTTTTTTAATTAGATAACCCTATGTTTAGGGCAGCCATGACAGTTGTGTTTGACATGACGTCTGACGACTTTGACAGTTTTAAGAAGTGACTTCTTTGAGTAATTCTTTGCTTTGACTTTGAACTGGATATGTTTCGGAGTTTTTAGTGATTGTTTTACTACTACGGACATTTGATTGCTTCTCTATTGCTATTGAATTAGTGTTGTTTTTATTGACGCAGATATTACGATGACACGTCAAACAAATGTCATTGTCAAAATGACATTCTGCGTATACTGTCACTGTCAAAATGACATTCATCGCATACTGTCACTGTCAAAATGACTTTTTTCGCCTACTGCTGATCTGACCCACCATGTTTAATTGTAAATTGTGTTGCTCTACTTGACAAAGATAATTTGAGTTTACATTGAAACGTAGTGAAATAAAAGAAAATTAACAATAAAAAACAGTTACTATAATATACAGCAATTTTTACATAAAGTGTACATAGAGCTGGCCCAGGCTCCATATATTTCTGGAACATCTCCTTTTCCTACCTTGATTCAAGTAAGAATTAACTCGTTACAATTTAAAAAATATCCAAATCTAGAATATATCACCGATTAAAAATATATTATTATATAAAAGTCTGCCTCTCAATAAGATCTGTGTTCATTCCAGTTATCCTTGCTCCTCATTTTTTTTAGTTCGTCCTTCAAATCCTTAAGCTTCCAGGTCACAACAAAAAAAAACAATACGCCATCTTGTTTTGGAAAACTGAGGTTGACGTTAGTATAGCATTGCGGCATTGCCATATAAAAAGTTTGCAAATAATTCGAGTGTCTACTTTCGTTTGCCAGACTTTATCAATAACGATGGTAGACCGGTTAAAACACAAAAAATTACAAAAATAACGTGATGTAAACAAAGCAAAAATAATTTGACAGCAGCCATTGCGCCGCCATCGAGCGACATGTTTGCTCAGCTTTGCGTTCACATACCCATTGAATAGCCTTCTAGTAATTAGGGAAGGTACATTAGATGTACTGGTAACATTAAATCACCCTAAAATAAATAAAATAATATAAAGTTGTCTTTGTCGACTATTATATGTCTATCTATTGTCTATTAAATTGTCTATGGTGAAATAGAATGAAACATAACCTAGTTTTGTCAAGTTTATTTTGATAATATTAAGAAATTCGAATAGTAATAAGTTATTAGAATATCAAAAACGTAAAGATGAATCAAGCCGAAGTGTCTAAACTAGTCTCCAAGCTTCGCATAAATGTTATACCGGTACATCGGAATCTAAAAAATCCGAAGGGTCCTGAAGGCAGAATAGATAAATTACGTAAAACAGTAACTGGTTTAATCAAATTTGAAAGGATTGAATTAAACTATAGCAGAGCTGATGAGGCACGCCAATATACTGAAAGAGTAAGTATAAATCGATAACATTTCCTGTCATACTCATAACCTGTCCTACCATGGTCTGTTTTTGTTTAATTTATCTCCTAGGTTTTACTTATTAACAATTTGTGATATTATTTCCTGTGTTTCAGCTTATATCCGAAGCGATACGTCATGGAGACTGCCACAAACCCACAATGGAAACAGCAGACTTTTGGCTTCTCGAAAAGGAACTTATACACAAACTATTCAAAGTTTTAGTACCAAGATATGAAACCTCAAATTTATCTTATACAAGACTATTCAATGCACCAAAGCCACAATATGGTCGGAGTATTGACAAAGTTGTGTTAGAACTCAGGGGCAACCCCTTCCCTGACCTGTTAAATAATAAAACTAACAATAAGTTGTTGATTCAAAACTTATTGCTTGATGCAGCAAAGAGTGATTACAGGCAATCAAAAATCACTGAGATGGCTAAAAACATTGGTAAAAGAGAAAAGGCTTCACTGGATAAAAATATCAAACACATGCACAACCCTGAAAAACCCACTGAAAGCTAAATTGTTTTTTTTCTTTTTATGTTTAATTTAGTTGAAATAAGGTAGAAACTAAATATAAATTAAATTATGAAATAAGCACAAAGCATTTTACCTTACTAAACCAAGATTTATAAATACCTATTTACCCCATGGGAAGCAGAAACTACAGAAATCCACCTGCTACAATTTAATTAATAAAACAGCTTAAAAATGCAATAAACCAAATTACTACAGCACTATAACCTGTGTGACCTTGAGAGTAGAATTTCACTATTACATTCATGTGAAATATGTGAACTCCAAAATCCATTTAATAATGTTAAGATAACCATTTTAAAAGGATAGTCGACAT
Source organism: Orthosia gothica (assembly GCA_949775005.1). Lineage (NCBI taxonomy): Eukaryota > Metazoa > Arthropoda > Insecta > Lepidoptera > Noctuidae > Orthosia > Orthosia gothica. The sequence continues at coordinate 14,129,207 of OX459044.1, forward strand.
ACAAGCCGATTCTAAGTTAACAACTACTGTGAGGTTCACTTTTTGATGTGAACGTTACCCCAACAGGAAAGTGACTCCTAGAGTGATATGAGTGGAACGTATAGTTAGTGCGTAATCTGCTGTGAATGTGCCCTACATAAAAAATAAGTGCGTGTCGCCGTTTTTGAAAAAAATGGTTCCTGCTGGGGTAACGTTGTTCCAGCAGGAAAATTCTAAACGAATGATCGGAATGAGAAATATTGTGCATGGGCAGAGAGCTTATAGTTGTGCAAGAATGTGCGCCGAAAATATAATTAGTGCGTCATCAGGTTTTCGAGATATTGCATTTCCTGCTGGGGTAACGTTTTGCAGAATCGTGTATCTCTAAAACCATTGTATGTGCACCTGTAGAATAAACATACACGAGTAGCTCTTGATTTGTGCGTATTTGTGCCGGAATTAGATTTAAGAAAATACCTATAATTTTCAAGAAATTGCGCTTTTTTGAAAACCGGAAAAAAAATCACAGCGCCTAAATGAGAAAACGTTTAAGCTCGCTGAAAACTGTATTCGGTCCATCTTGACGCTTGTAATAACCATAAAAAGTTTCAAAAGCATACATGTTTGCGTTATCGAATAATATTGCTGAAAGTCAAAACGAGGGTGTCATAACTTTGGCGGCTAAATACAAGAAACCGACGATGTGCGTTTAGTCAAAAATATATAGTGAAAATATTCAGCTTGGAATGTTTCCCAATACGTAGATTTAAACAAAAAACAAAACATGTAAACAATGGCTGGTTATCCGACCAAATTCAAATGACTACGAAAAAGCGACGGATTCATACATATCGATGACCTTCTTGATTGGACGTATTAAACCTAAGCTGTTGTCCGAACAGTCGCGTTCAAACGTTTGTTGGTATGACCAAATTTTGGGGGCTAATTAAAAAATACATTAAATGCACCTTGTGACCATAACAAATGAAAGAGGTTGTTGATGTAGAAATTATTATTTTTATTCTCTTAATTTTGTTTCTTAAAGTAATTATGGCATGAAATCACAGATCAAATTACAAACTCTTTAATATTAGAACACATAGTTCAATCAAATTATTTGAACCGTGTGTAGTCATTATTATTAAAATCACAGATCAGTTTTTCATTTACTTATGTATTAAAATACAAACAGTAAAATTGCATAATCACAGAAAATCACAGATCAGTTGTAAGTATAATATTGGTACTAACTAAACCTATTTATTGTGTAAAAGATATAAAATTTTAAATATACATATAAATTATATTCTTATTATTTCTTATGAGTAATGCGCCGGTCGGTCGGCTGGCTGCGAAATCCCGACCGCGTACTGTAGCATTACACATTACTCGACCAAATTAAGTATGGCACATAACACTCAAACAGTACGCGCGGCGGTGCGGGCGCACGTTCGCCGTATGTTCAAGCGAGAAGGAGCATGCACCGGTCGGTCCGCTGGCTGCGAACTATTATCTAGAACCGTATTTTTCATGGAATAAGGTTTGTTTTTCTGACACCGCGGACTGCCTAGTGATGTTTAAAATCATGACTCTCGCACTTTAGTTAAATTATGCCTAGATTGGGGAAAAGATAATTATGAAAGAAAATCGACTATAAGTACATGTTATCAAAAGCAACTGGCAAGTGTACTTTTGACGATTGTCTGTCACATCACAATATAACATCCATATCGCACTATCTCATCTCATGTAATGATGTATGTACGCGAGCATGTAATTACAATTACAATAACCTCGTGTAGCGCTTCATTTCGCGTCATGTTTGGAGTCATGGTGTAATGTAATGAAACGTAATGTCATATCACATCACTTTAGAACGCACTGGTTTGCACATGTCACTGTTTACAAAGTGATAACCCAAACGCACTTCCTAGTAAAAAAGCACTTCACATGAGCGACGTTTATGTATCTGTCTCTGTCCCACTAATACAGAGAAAGTACTTACTAGCTAGACAAAGCGACTCCTTGCGACGCGACGTCAGTGGATGGCGCAAAAAAAGGAATGTTCTACTAATGATGAAAAAAAAACCGGCCAAAGGCGAGTCGGACTCGCGCACGAAGAGTTCCGTATCACAATAAACGGCAAAAAAATCACGCTTGATGTATGGGAGTCCCCCTTTAATATTTATTTTATTCTGTTTTTAGTTTTGTTGTTAGGCAATAGAAATACATCATCTGTGAAAATTTCAACTATCCAGCTATCACGGTTCATGAGATACAGCCTGGTGACACAGACAGACGGACCACGGAGTCTTAGTAATAGGGTCCCGTTTTTACCCTTTGGGTACGGAACCCTAAAAACTCAATGTTAATTTATCTAACCCAAGGTTTAAACCAATGTATTTAGATACCTACGTTTTTTTTTTACTGTTGTGTTAATTGGCTTTTTATTTATAAACTGTATCTGTAGGTTATTTTTATGTAGTAGGTATTTATCACACATATCTTGAACTTTTTTTTAAAACAGCTGACATCATATTTTGGTCTCTGAAGTACTTTTTTCTACTAATATTATAAAGGCAAATATCTGGATGTGTTCACAAAATTCTGAATGTATTTTAATTAAATTTGGAATAAAGAATATAGGTTAGAGCTTGGCACACTTTTCTATATACTTACCTAATCAAGTGCAAAGTCACGGAAACAGCTAGTAGAATCCATCAACTTATTTTTTTTATAACTTTTCTACCTCAGTGTACTCAGGCACAACACGCTACAACCGGTTCGTGAGTAAAGTTAAGAAGGTCATCGTTATGTATTAATCCGTCGCTTTTTCGTAGTCATTTGAATTTGGTCGGATAACCAGCCATTGTTTACATGTTTTGTTTTTTGTTTAAATCTACGTATTGGGAAACATTCCAAGCTGAATATTTTCACTATATATTTTTGACTAAACGCACATCGTCGGTTTCTTGTATTTAGCCGCCAAAGTTATGACACCCTCGTTTTGACTTTCAGCAATATTATTCTAAACATGTATGCTTTTGAAACTTTTTATGGTTATTACAAGCGTCAAGATGGACCGAATACAGTTTTCAGCGAGCTTATACGTTTTCTCATTTAGGCGCTGTGATTTTTTTTCCGGTTTTCAAAAAAGCGCAATTTCTTGAAAATTATAGGTATTTTCTTAAATCTAATTCCGGCACAAATACGCACAAATCAAGAGCTACTCGTGTATGTTTATTCTACAGGCGCACATACAATGGTTTTAGAGATACACGATTCTGCAAAACGTTACCCCAGCAGGAAATGCAATATCTCGAAAACCTGATGACGCACTAATTATATTTTCGGCGCACATTCTTGCACAACTATAAGCTCTCTGCCCATGCACAATATTTCTCATTCCGATCAATCGTTTAGAATTTTCCTGCTGGAACAACGTTACCCCAGCAGGAACCATTTTTTTCGTTTTTTTTCAAAAACGGCGACACGCACTTATTTTTTATGTAGGGCACATTCACAGCAGTTTACGCACTAACTATACGTTCCACTCATATCACTCTAGGAGTCACTTTCCTGTTGGGGTAACGTTCACCTTTTTGATATGCAGTATTGTGAATACTTTTTGCTGACAGCTGTCGCAGAGGTCAAGCTAGGTCAAGCTATCTTAAGAAGTATAGTCGATTAATGAATCGTCCCAAACCAATAAACCTAATAGCTTATAGCCTTAACTAACTGCACATACGATACGAAAGTCATATAAACGTTATAATGGCGGGACCAATTCTTGTAATTGAAATTATTTGAAATATTTTACCACGTATATTTAGAACCCATTTAGTACTATTTTGTACCGGTCCTGAAAAAGTACCTCACGGCATAAACGAAATTTCACGATGACACTGGTCCCGCTACTATGAAGCGTCATAATGACGAGACCATGTCTGTACTCCAAAACTACAGCGAATTACATAATTCTGATCAAACCAGTATTTAGTACCCGATATAGTACCTCCAAAAATCAGCAGTGGGTTGCGGAGATCTTACCTACTACATTTTTTACAAAATAAATTTATAATTTTGTCATTTTCTACGCCTGAATAATTTAACGAGCAAAAATACTTGTAGTAAAAAGTTGCAGCTACATTTCATGCAGGCGCTTTATTATTAATTACATTATTTTATAACATTATGTTACTAAATAATATCGGTAAGGCCAAGCAGGCAAATTATCCATAAGGTCTTCAACAACTTTTATAAAGGTATTACTATAAATAATCTGTACATGCTACTATTTATATATATCTATTTAGGTGAGGTCAGTCTGCAACATAAATCTATAAAATAATAATATTGTATATAATGCGGCCAGTGGCATCCATACTCATTATGACTGTGTTTTGCAATGTATTTCTTGTAGTACAATTCTTGAACTGACAACCAATAGTAAATCAGTACAAATATTAAATCTGTAGAAAAGTCGTTCTTGTACATAGAAAATATTTCCAAAAAAAATTGCCAAAGTGTTAAAGGATAACCAATCAAATCAGAGCCCATTTCCTGCATTTCTGTAATTTTAGTCTGTTTGTCTGTTTAGTAGTGCACGCATCATGTAAGATGTATGAAATCAATGTAGATAATTTTTAGACATAAATATTGTGCGTAACTTGAAGTATTACATAGTTTTTGTTTCATCGCAGTCTGATCACTTTATCAAAAGATATATGAATTTAAAATGTCAATATATGAAGAAAAATATCACAACACACGCCATTCAGATACTCGGGCAGTTGAACTCAATATTTGATAGATGGCATTGTGCATTTGATGTCATTTTCTGAATGGTGGTGTTAAGATTCTCCTAGGAAGAATAACTAGAAATAAAATTGATACGTAGGTAGGGTAGGGTAGGCAGTTGACGAGAGTGAAGCCACGGGGGACAGCTAGTGCTGATAATAAATTCAATCATAGACTTTCTAGAAAACTTAAAATATCACCCTTGAAACGCTCGGCTCTAAGCGCAAAAATGACCTAGGTAGGTAGGTAAGCAGTTGACGGTAGGTATCCTACCCTAACTACCTATCTAACCAACGTTTATTTATTTTTTGTTTGGACTTATGTTCATGCATACAGCGGTACCACGGGGAGATACCACAGTCATGAGGGACCCCACAACCCACTAAAACTCCCCGGTGTCCTCTTGTGCTGCTTATGGCCGGAACACGGGCACGCGTAAGCCTCGAAAACGCCGCGGCTGTCGGTCTCCGGACCCTCCTTTGGGGAGAAACTCCCATCATCGGCGCACCAGAATACATTGCACGCCGAGACCACCCCAGGCACACTCGGTCCCCCTGTTAAGGGTCATGAAAACTCCTCTCCCTCCGCGGCTTCTAACCCTAAGCCGAAATGCCTCCGATACACGACATCGTGGCCCACAGTTGCGATGCCGCCCAAGTGGCACCGCAACCTATTTGTTGGCCGCCACGTCGTCGTTTTATCGGCAAAAGCCCTGACGAGTGGCCTCTCTTCGGGTTATTTCTACTTAGCGCCCCCGCCTTGACAATGCGGGAACCCACCGGGGGTGACCTACCAATCCACCTGCCCTAATTATCAATCTACCTACCCTACCCTACCCTACCTACCCTACCCTACCTACCCTACAGACATACCCACCTACCCTAACTACTGTAGGGACCGTAGCAGGGAGCGCTACGTGAGTGTTTCCACGATATTAGGGCTACTTTTAGGATTAATTTGACTTGATTATTTTTTACATGCTATTGAACTCTTTATTAGTGTATGTAATGGTTGATTAAGATATTATATCATTATTTCGTTCTCTGATGTGACAATGTCCAGTGTTGACCGGCCATGGTTTGGCGCCGAATGTTATCGCGCCGACGCGCTTAAGCATGAGGCGTACCTGGCATGGGTCGACGCTCGATCACGCAAAGCGAGTGACGTGGGTCGGAAGAAGAAGGCCTTCAATAGGGCTGCCAAGTCCTGCAAGTTGGTGTTGCGAAGGGCTCGGTTCCACCACTGCTGAAACCCGACGGGCCATTGGCCCATTCCCCTGAGGAGAAGGCAAATTTATTTGCATCTCTTTTTGCGGAATCTTCGCGTCTGAATCCTGGTGATTCGCGGCCCCCTCCTTCTCCTGTTGGATGCGAGACGAGTATGTCGGACATTCGCATCCATCAAAAAGACGTCCTTAGGGTGCTGCGCAACCTCGACGTGAACAAGGCTAGCGGCCCTGACGGAATACCAGAAATAGTTCTTAAAACCTGTGCGCCTAAACTGTCTCCGATCTTGACACGCCTATTCCGCCTTTCTTATGAGACTGGAAACGTGCCGAATGCTTGGAAGCAAGCCAAAGTACAACCTGTGCCCAAGAAGGGCAGTCGAGCTGACCGGCAGCCTAATTGTGTAAGTGAATTCGGCAAAGGAAACAATCTGGTTCTTTCCCAAAAACACACACATACACAAAAAAGTTGAATCTTTATTCAACTTTTTTGTGTACCTATGAAAAATACAATAATAATAGAATAGTCGTAAAGAAAATTAAAGAATAAACTTCAAGTTTTTTGAAATATGGGTCCTCAAATACAAAAAACATCTTCACCTATTTTATGTTCGAAATTCGGTTACCTTCCAAGACGTTATGGGTCTTCACACTACCTACTTACCCTAGTCTACCTACCTAGTATAAAAAAGGAATTCAACATGAGCTAGACTTACTCTACAAATCATGGAGGTCTTTCCTCCCAGTTTTGCAGCAGCAACACATTGATTAGCTCCTTTTCCTCCATAACTTGTTGTAAATTTTGTTCCAATGAGTGTTTCTCCAGGATTAGGCAGCCTTGGAGCATATCTATTGAATAAACATTAAGATGAACAAATTACCTAAGCCAGGTAGGTTATCTTCAGTGATATTGGTTAGCAAGAATGTAGTGCAGTACTTAGGTATTCAACCAAAAATTTTACATATTTAGGTAGGTAGTTACTTTGGTAAACAAAGATTTATTAACTTATCATCTTTAAATCCTGGACATGAAACTAATCTTTTAATAACCTACCTAAGTGAATAGGAGCCTACTAATTGGATTTATAGTAAAGTACGGTACCTTTATAGGTATATTTCTCAACCTGAATGCATTCTCCCTAAGTACCTAGTTATTTGTAAATAAATCAAGTATCACTACCACTTTGGTACATACGTGGTAAAATCAACGCTGCATGATCCAATTACTACGATTTCTGACATTTTGTTGGTAGGTTGCACAGGTAGTTTGCCTCAATTTATTCTTGATTTCTTGACGCAATCACGTTAATTTGATGATAAATGCAGACTTATAAATTTGTACAATAAGCGACCGATACGGACACGATCTTGGGGGAATTTAAAACTAAAGTTCTTAGTGCTGTATAAGTAACTACTTCACAGTTTTATGACAATGTTATTAACTACTTACTCGGAAAAACAATGCGATAAGATAACAGACAACTGACAGTCGTCTGATAACACTAAATAATTGATAAATGTCAGATCAAGTCATGTGTGTACTCCGCCCGCGTCTTCGTTCGCGTGTTTTAGTATTTTATCCTACAGAAGTACAGACGACTTTCGTAAACATCATAATGGCGGGACCAACTCTTTCTACTACTTATATTTAGAACCCATTTAGTACTATTTTGTACCTGACCTGAAATTTTTGTACCTCACACGACATATGCGGAATTTCACGATAACACTGGTCCCGCCATTATGACTATAATGACGCGACCATGCATGCCTGTAGGTACTCAAAAACTACAACGAAATACATCATTGTGATCAAACCAGTATTTACTACCTCCAAAAATCAACAGTGGGCGCGGAGGTCGTAGTAGTTTCTTTTTTTTTTTTTTTTTAATTTTTGGCATTTTCTACACCTGAATAATTTAACGAGCAAAAATACGTCAAGTAAAAAGTTGCATTTAGAACTTTTCGTGCAGGCGCTTTATTATTTAATTAATTTCGGACAGTTATTTCTATTTTCTAATAATACTTGGAGAGGTGAAGCAGGAAAATTATTATTATTTGTTCTATGAATATATTTTCTTATATTTCAGTATTACTATTAGTTACTCTCAAAGAATGTAAAGACATTATGATTTTCTTTTGATAAAGAGGGCGATTCGATACACAAGAAGGTCAAGAATAGGTTATTTCTAGGCAAGCGTATCTCACCGTCGACCATATCATCGTTTACCAACAGGTGAGATGGGGTCAAGTGCGAGCTTATAAAACATAAAAAAAATTAAGATATTGGATGACTCCAGCTCGAATTTTGATAATAAAGATGAAAAGCTTTCTTTCTTTCTTTTCTTTTTAAAAAAACGTTGCCCCACACTAGGAATTTCTTCCTGTATCGTGGGTGCGTTTACAAACATATAAACTCACATACACAACACCCAGAGCCGGAACAACTATCTGTAGGCCATACCACGCTGAACACATAAGCTGAACCACAAGTACATCACCTTTTATTTAGATATTTATTCCTGGGAATAAAACCGGTCAAGTGCGAGTCGAACTCGTGCGCCGAGTGTTCCGTACCTACCCATTATACCACCATAATAAAATTCCATTTTAAAGATACGGGCAAATTTAGATTTTCGCGAAAACTTGTAAGTACCAAAATTTACTTTAATTATCAACGTTTTTTATTTTTTTGAATTTTTCCTTTACCTATTTGTGCTTGTAAGACCTTACTTTTTGCTAAATTTCGTGATTCCAGGTCAACGGGAACTACCGTATAGGTTTTCGACCCAATACCTATAGGGTACTTCCTTTTTTAACTTTAGAGGTACGGAACTTAAAAAATCAGGCCATTCTAGAAGTAGCTCTCATTTAACTTCTTCTTAATATAGAAACAAGTGGTTCTTACCAAAACATGTACGGCTGAAATTTTACGAGACGAATTACGGAAGGGTACGAAGAAACCATGTTCATGGATACTTAGATCAGTCTCTATAAAGCAAATTAATGTAATAAATGCTTAACTGAAAGGAATGCAAAGCGAAGATTGAAATTTTCTTAATTTGGCCTACAGAAAAACGCCTAAGTGCCTAAGCGGTGGCGGATAAATTTTGGAAGAGAGTTACCGCGACCGTGGCACAAGTAACTGAAGGAACACGGGAAGGAACCCGCTTCACCCTGAGCGGAAGAAGTCATTGGATGAAATCCACCCAAAAAAAAAACAGGTGGCGTACCCTAAGCAATCTATATTATAAAGAGGAAAGATTTTTTTGTTTGTTTCTTTGTAAAAACAAAATAGGCTTCGAAACTATTGAACGGATTTTAAAATTTTTTACCAATACAAAGTTAACCAATTCAAATTATCAAGAAATAACATAGGCTATAACTTATTAAAAAAAAATAAGATCCTTAAGAAAATTGCAACAATGTAACCCAAAGTAGCGAAATATTGCCTATAAAATTCATTATTTGGCGTGCGCTGAGAAAACTATTGATGATGCATAAAAATTATATACTGCAGGATTAAATTACTCTTAATTACCTAAAAAAAGTCCGCGAGGGAATATGTCTATAATAACTATCAATAGCAGCATTTGTGTTCTATATTTTTATTAGATCGCCGGTAGAAATAAAAGTTGATTACATTCGTATCGTAGTATTAATTCTTATTCAAATAAATAGTTTAACAAATTGGAAGGTAGGTAGGTAGACTAGGGTAAGTAGGTAGTGTGAAGACCCATAACGTCTTGGAAGGTAACCGAATTTCGAACATAAAATAGGTGAAGATGTTTTTTGTATTTGAGGACCCATATTTCAAAAAACTTGAAGTTTATTCTTTAATTTTCTTTACGACTATTCTATATTATAGTATTTTTCATAGGTACACAAAAAAGTTGAATAAAGATTCAACTTTTTCATAGGTACACAAAAAAGTTGAATAAAGATTCAACTTTTTTGTGTACCTATGAAAAATACTATAATATAGAATAGTCGTAAAGAAAATTAAAGAATAAACTTCAAGTTTTTTGAAATATGGGTCCTCAAATACAAAAAACATCTTCACCTATTTTATGTTCGAAATTCGGTTACCTTCCAAGACGTTATGGGTCTTCACACTACCTACTTACCCTAGTCTACCTACCTACCTTCCAATTTGTTAAACTATTTATTTGAATAAGAATGAATACTACGATACGAATGTAATCAACTTTTATTTCTACCGGCGATCTAATAAAATTATAGAACACAAATGCTGCTATTGATAGTTATTATAGACATATTCCCTCGCGGACTTTTTTTAGGTAATTAAGAGTAATTTAATCCTGCAGTATATAATTTTTATGCATCATCAATAGTTTTCTCAGCGCACGCCAAATAATGAATTTTATAGGCAATATTTCGCTACTTTGGGTTACATTGTTGCAATTTTCTTAAGGATCTTATTTTTTTTTAATAAGTTATAGCCTATGTTATTTCTTGATAATTTGAATTGGTTAACTTTGTATTGGTAAAAATTTTTAAAATCCGTTCAATAGTTTCGAAGCCTATTTTGTTTTTACAAAGAAACAAACAAAAAAATCTTTCCTCTTTATAATATAGATTGCTTAGGGTACGCCACCTGTTTTTTTTTTGGGTGGATTTCATCCAATGACTTCTTCCGCTCAGGGTGAAGCGGGTTCCTTCCCGTGTTCCTTCAGTTACTTGTGCCACGGTCGCGGTAACTCTCTTCCAAAATTTATCCGCCACCGCTTAGGCACTTAGGCGTTTTTCTGTAGGCCAAATTAAGAAAATTTCAATCTTCGCTTTGCATTCCTTTCAGTTAAGCATTTATTACATTAATTTGCTTTATAGAGACTGATCTAAGTATCCATGAACATGGTTTCTTCGTACCCTTCCGTAATTCGTCTCGTAAAATTTCAGCCGTACATGTTTTGGTAAGAACCACTTGTTTCTATATTAAGAAGAAGTTAAATGAGAGCTACTTCTAGAATGGCCTGATTTTTTAAGTTCCGTACCTCTAAAGTTAAAAAAGGAAGTACCCTATAGGTATTGGGTCGAAAACCTATACGGTAGTTCCCGTTGACCTGGAATCACGAAATTTAGCAAAAAGTAAGGTCTTACAAGCACAAATAGGTAAAGGAAAAATTCAAAAAAATAAAAAACGTTGATAATTAAAGTAAATTTTGGTACTTACAAGTTTTCGCGAAAATCTAAATTTGCCCGTATCTTTAAAATGGAATTTTATTATGGTGGTATAACGGGTAGGTACGGAACACTCGGCGCACGAGTTCGACTCGCACTTGACCGGTTTTATTCCCAGGAATAAATATCTAAATAAAAGGTGATGTACTTGTGGTTCAGCTTATGTGTTCAGCGTGGTATGGCCTACAGATAGTTGTTCCGGCTCTGGGTGTTGTGTATGTGAGTTTATATGTTTGTAAACGCACCCACGATACAGGAAGAAATTCCTAGTGTGGGGCAACGTTTTTTTAAAAAGAAAAGAAAGAAAGAAAGCTTTTCATCTTTATTATCAAAATTCGAGCTGGAGTCATCCAATATCTTAATTTTTTTTATGTTTTATAAGCTCGCACTTGACCCCATCTCACCTGTTGGTAAACGATGATATGGTCGACGGTGAGATACGCTTGCCTAGAAATAACCTATTCTTGACCTTCTTGTGTATCGAATCGCCCTCTTTATCAAAAGAAAATCATAATGTCTTTACATTCTTTGAGAGTAACTAATAGTAATACTGAAATATAAGAAAATATATTCATAGAACAAATAATAATAATTTTCCTGCTTCACCTCTCCAAGTATTATTAGAAAATAGAAATAACTGTCCGAAATTAATTAAATAATAAAGCGCCTGCACGAAAAGTTCTAAATGCAACTTTTTACTTGACGTATTTTTGCTCGTTAAATTATTCAGGTGTAGAAAATGCCAAAAATTAAAAAAAAAAAAATAAAGAAACTACTACGACCTCCGCGCCCACTGTTGATTTTTGGAGGTAGTAAATACTGGTTTGATCACAATGATGTATTTCGTTGTAGTTTTTGAGTACCTACAGGCATGCATGGTCGCGTCATTATAGCCCCTAGCACAAGTTTCTGACGTTTTCGTATCGTCATCGTGACATTTTACCAGACGAAAACGTACTCGATGCTGCGACAAGTTAATTTGGCAGCACGAGTTCAAAAAAACGTCTTGCGACAATTCGGAAGTAGTAATTGAACTATGGTTAATTAAGGCCGAGAATCCAATAGCGTTTGGATTGGTTGGTAGTGAATAGTGCGTTCTGAAAATAGAAGACAAAAACGGGTAACTTTGTCTTAAATAATTTAGAGACTAAAACTGAAAAAATGTTTGTTATAAATACATGTTAAAACATATTTAACATTTTTATTAATTCTATTTTTTAATAAGTCATTGAAAATTTCAGTTTATTGGCGTTTTAATTTATGATAAATTGTTCGGTTTTGAACGGTCCCGTACATGACGTTTGACAATTGTCACTTAATGTTTGACGGTTTCCTTCAAATTACAAAAATATAAAACCGTTAGCACACTGATGCAAACGCGTGTAGATGCGAAATTCACCCGACCGCGCGCGACCTGCGAGTTCGCGACCTGCGAACTCAGTTATTAGTAAAAGTAGGTATTTTGCACGTCCACACCGAAACTTTCAATACCTAATTATACGTAATTATTAATGGCAACAGGGCCCATAGAATAACTTAACCTAAATACATATTATATTCATAGTATTACAAACAATATAAACTTAACAAAATCAAAATAATATATTTCAACTAAACCATTTAAAGACATTTTTGAATAGTCAAACAAAAGATGTATCTAGTTGCACATTCGCAAGCCTCAGTAAGTCTCTATGGAGAAGAACGAGCAAGAAACTCCACGGACACTCTTTGCCATCAATAAAGTTCAATTATAAGTAGGTATTTGGTTACAGGAAAAATACATACATATGTGAGAACGATGTAAAACAGCTTATACCTATGTTAGTAACACAATAATAACAGTTAGTAACACATTTAAACAAACAAAGATTTAACAATTACAAACAGGCAGCCATCATTGCTTCAGTATTCCAGCTGAATTCAATACAACACAGCCTGTCAGTAATCATGCCCAGAATGCTAGATATAATAAATATACCTACCTAACTTGGTGAACAATCACCATGATTTTCTACATAATCGTTCACATTTTACGCATAATAATATTATGTATAAAAATATAATTAAATTAATATATGAATAAATAGATTACAAAAATGTATTCATCGGTTGGAGGATTTGATAACTTTTTATTAAATTTTAAATGCCGCGCGGTTTATGTGTAGTACCGCATTGCTTCTCGGTGTGAGCAGACCCTAATGTGTAAACGTCTATTATTGCATGGTATAATAAGATAAGGTAGTCTCCTCCCGTGACAGCTGGGTCACGTGATTGGCCTAAGACTACGTCATCGATTGCGTTGCGGTTCTCAAACTTTTTTAGTGGGGAAAAAGATAAAAAAATTACAATAGGTACAACATATTTTTAATTTTCAATAAATCGTCATATTTGATACTTTTTGTATTTAATTACTTTGCTTTTTTTTAATTGTTTGCATATTAGTATTTTTATTTAGTTCGGGACGAAAACCCACTAAACTTGACTTGACTAAAATAAGTCAAAAACTAATTATGTTAGGTTAATAAGTTCGGGGGTAAAGGCGTAATGACACAACTATGACTTAAATTATGGAATTTACAACGCGTAGAAAATTAAATATTATGTAGAAAGGCACATACATACCAGTTATTTTAGTTGAATTTAGTTACAAATTTGAAGCCACGCATATGATAGCGTCTCTTCATTGGGAAAATAAAAAAACCTTATTACACCGCCTTTTATACTTCTGTTTTTATAGTTTACGGAACAATTAACAATTTTTCTTGAGTATCTATCAAAGTTTACGGGTTCACCACAAACGTTTGGGAGCCACAGTATTTTACACACAGAGCGAAACAACGCTATAGGTGTGAGCGACACGACAATAGAAATGAAATGGCTAGTTGTCAGTATGACACTTGTCAATTCGATATGTTGCCACTGTGTGTGATTGAATTACCCGAGTAAAATGTATGTTTATCTTAACAAAGCTATTATGAACTAATAATTTAATATACAAATAAATTTAACAATAAATAGATGAATCACATGAGTTACTAAATAGTTATTTTAGTTAGTAATTTATTTTATTCTCATTAACTACATGAGAAAGTACCTAAATTTTCTAAAAAGGACAATCAATGGTAACACTTATCGTGACGTAGTCTTAGGCCATCCTGGGAAGAGAATACCAGGCGAAGTATACGGAGTATGTTATTATACCATGTATTATTGTTTATTGTCATTTCAAATAATTATTTTAATTTACCAGCTTTTAGATTAAAATCTGTTCCGTACAACGGTTCTGTGATTTTAGAATGAATAAATCCCAAAAGAACTTGTTTTACTCGGTTCATCATCATGGTGAACTTCATAAAGAAGCAAACAAGTAAGTTTATTGCGCAGATTTATACAATTATGCAAAATGCGCTTCATCCGCTTAATCCCATGAGGTATCCTGTAGTAAGAGGTGGGCCTATTGCCGTGCACAGCACACAGAGTGAGACTCCGGGTTGCCACTAAGAAATTCCTAATGGAAAGGTCCAATAACACTGCACGACCAACAATGTTGTATTTAGTTTCAGAATCTTTGTATTTTATTCTATATCAACTTCTTTTACCAACAGGAGATGACAAGTAAAATATTCCTGGTACTAGCCAAAAGCCTTTCTCGAAACCGCAACAATATTTACCAGCATTGCCACTAAGAGAAGACAAGCCATGCCGATCGCTTGCACCACCGTCTACAAGACTGCAGCCGTGATATCTTCAAAGCCCACGGCAAACTATACGTCTCTTTGTGCAATAGTGATATCCAACGAAGGAATTGGGGGCATATTTTATAACTTACCACATTAAACAGTATCTACATATTTACAACCGTTTTGGTACAAATGCTCTTCATGCTATTTCAAGCGTTTGGAGCAGCTATGAGCTATGGTTGGAATCTTACATGCTCTACCGATTCATTATGATGAAAACAAAGTTACAAGAACATTATATAATACAAAGTTTTGTTAATTAAATCTGTATTTTATTTAATCAATATGCATTATGTAGATTCATGATCAGCCCATAAAGTTTTTACTGCTACACCTAGCGGTAGGAACGGCAGGCGTTACCTTTCAGAGATTACCTTGTACAAATTTAGCAAAAAAAATGTTTAGAATAGGAAGTACCTATGTGTTATGTAATTTTGAATGATAGATTGAAGAACGATGATGAGATAGGGAAAGATGTAATAAGACAACGTTGTGGTTTAAACAAAGATGTATTAACTGAAAATTGTAGGTATGCTGAGATGGTTTGACCATCTTGAGAAGATAAATAGAGAGATAGTGATAAAGATAGTATTTAGACGTACCCAAAGGGTAAAAACGGGACCCTATTACTAAGACTTCACGATTCGTGTCTGTCTGTCACCAGGCTGTATGTATCTCATGAACCGTGATAGCTAGACAGCTGAAATTTTTACAGATGATGCATTTCTGTTGCTGCTATACCAACACATACTAAAAACAGAATAAAATAAACATTCGGGGCTTTTGCTTATCTGTCCTTCTGCTGCAGAGGGTTAAGTAGGGCTCCCATACAACAAACGTGACTTTTTTGCCATTTTTTGCGATAATGGTACGGAAATCTTCGTGCGCGAGTCCGACTCGCACTTGGCCAGTTTTTAAAGAAATTTTGTGATGAGTTCATGTCGTTTAATTACGTAACTTGAAAACATGATTTTTGTTTATAGGGATATTTCAACGATTTTGGTGTCAAATGAAAGGTCCTTGAGGAAGGACACGTTTACGCGTTATTCGCTTATTCAATGTAAAGAAAGAGTACCAAACCGGAATTTTTAACCCCCGCCGGAAAAAGAGGGGTGTTATAAGTTTCACGTGTGTTGCTGTGTTGGTGTGTATCTGTATATCTGTGTACCTGTGTGTCTGTCTGTGGCATCATAGCGCCTAAACGGATGAATGGATTTAGATTATTTTTTTCGTTTGAAAGGTGATTTTGTCGAGAGTGTTCTTAGCTATGTTTGAATAAAATCGGTTTAGCCGTTTACAAGTTATGGTCGTTTCACTGCTTGAATCGGGGTGTTTACGCAAGATGAATGTATCGGAGGTTTTTAAATTTTACTTGTTGATGTTATTATTCTACGAACTTTTTAATTGTTATAAAATGTGTAATTATTATTGTCGATGTCAATAAGGGTTGTGTATACTAAGTAAACAATCAATTAAAAGTTATTAAATAATGTATGTTTAAAAGGTTTTTTAAATAAGGCTCTGAAGATTTCAGCTAAGTAAAAACGAACATAAAACATGGCCTAAAACATATGCAACAAGATTTTTCAAGAAAAAGCCCGCAGTTTATTTCTATGGTCAAAATGTGGCTCTTGTATGTGGGTCGTCCTCGTAATACCCATTCAGGGGTGCGTGGTGGCGTGTGCCACCAGCAGAGTCGCCGGACTCAGAGCATGGAAAGCACGTCAAACAACAGTGGAATACTGTCTCAGGGCGACCGCGGGTACTTACACCACCCGGCCCGGGTACCGTCTGCAACAGATCTTATTGTGATGTTCTTCAGAAAGGCCAGCGCGTGCATGTAGCTGTATGAACGTGAATATTACGTAGCATGTGGCATTCTGCAATTTCTACCTACTTACCCCTATCCGAAAAAAGCGTTAGTTTATGTATATATGTTTTGATAAGGAAAATTATGAAAAACATATATTTTCTGTTTATTTAGGTATTTATTATCACATTTATAGCTTAGTTAGTTACCTAGTCAATTCACGGCTACTTATATACATGTTAGAAATATAATAAATTCAATAAATATCAACAAGAAGTAGGATTTTTTAATAAAAACAGGCTGAGTGAGCCAACAAGGCTTTCCATGTACGCATACGGAACGATATGACTTAGGATTATATTATATAGTTTTGAAAGAGAGTCCTATCACAGTCCATTCTCTGCATCGATTTCTCGTCTCATAAGGATTACTCTGGATTCTGGAACATTTGCTGGCAGGTGGCAATTACGATGGAAGGCATTTATACTAGACAGTTCGTCACGCTGCGAAGGGATTCTATTTCATTTTAGTCCTAGTTTTCTCTTTCGTTGTACATCTGTCTGTGTTTATCATCGATAGACTAGCTATACTTGTAGAACACATTACGGTTTTGCTACATAAAATACTGCAAACTGCAACCATTGCCACAAGATCTGCTGAAGAAGATGTTATATTAATACATTTTAGGTTTGTATTGTTGTTAATAGAGAAGTCAAGAACATTTTAGCCGTCAATGTTGTATATCCCAAATTCTAACCCTTACTCCCAAACTATCTTTTTATACTGGTATAAACCGGTTGCATAATAATTATATAGGCATACTTGCATACTAGTATTATATAAGAGATAATCTCTAATTTATAAAGCATATCGCCGTTTTCTTCAATTCATGAATCTTCAAATGAGTCATGATAATGATTGAGCCCCGCAAGAAAAACGTAGAGTTGTGGCGAATAACGCGCAAGAGATCATACACCACCACGGCAGGAAGGCCGCTCTATGTGTGGTTAGCATCAATAACTTATAGAAATGGTTTATTATAAGAAACTATTACTGTTTGTTCACAAAGAAAATGAAAATGTTACCTACCTCGTTTAACATCTTCTCCTAGCCTATTTATTAAAAAAGGACGTAAGATAATCAATAGACGGCATGCCTTCCCCTTTTCTTCATTATTAAATGGCATAATATTGTAAAAATACCCAAATAAATACGGAAAATTATTTGACGTGAAATGTCTCACCAAGAAAATGTCAGTGAGATAGTTTTCGACGTGCTTTCGTCACACCTTGCGTAAAACTCGATACTACATGTCAAAATGAAAACTCGTGCTACCGATTCCCATACATTTGGAGCGTTAACGCGACGTAAATACGTAAACTCGATACGAAGGCAATTGTCAAAAACTTGTGCTACCGATTTGTTAGTTCCAAATACGGACACATGGCGCTGATTCATTTTGCATACAAAAATTGTCGGAGGCGATACGTTAACGTAGTCGATCCAATTACGCAGAAACTCGTGCTAGGGCCTCTGTGTTATCGTGAAATTCCGCTTATGTCGTGTGAGGTACAAAAATTTCAGGTCAGGTACAAAATAGTACTAAATGGGTTCTAAATATAAGTAGTAGAAAGAGTTGGTCCCGCCATTATGATGTTTACGAAAGTCGTCTGTACTTCTGTAGGATAAAATACTAAAACACGCGAACGAAGACGCGGGCGGAGTACACACATGACTTGATCTGACATTTATCAATTATTTAGTGTTATCAGACGACTGTCAGTTGTCTGTTATCTTATCGCATTGTTTTTCCGAGTAAGTAGTTAATAACATTGTCATAAAACTGTGAAGTAGTTACTTATACAGCACTAAGAACTTTAGTTTTAAATTCCCCCAAGATCGTGTCCGTATCGGTCGCTTATTGTACAAATTTATAAGTCTGCATTTATCATCAAATTAACGTGATTGCGTCAAGAAATCAAGAATAAATTGAGGCAAACTACCTGTGCAACCTACCAACAAAATGTCAGAAATCGTAGTAATTGGATCATGCAGCGTTGATTTTACCACGTATGTACCAAAGTGGTAGTGATACTTGATTTATTTACAAATAACTAGGTACTTAGGGAGAATGCATTCAGGTTGAGAAATATACCTATAAAGGTACCGTACTTTACTATAAATCCAATTAGTAGGCTCCTATTCACTTAGGTAGGTTATTAAAAGATTAGTTTCATGTCCAGGATTTAAAGATGATAAGTTAATAAATCTTTGTTTACCAAAGTAACTACCTACCTAAATATGTAAAATTTTTGGTTGAATACCTAAGTACTGCACTACATTCTTGCTAACCAATATCACTGAAGATAACCTACCTGGCTTAGGTAATTTGTTCATCTTAATGTTTATTCAATAGATATGCTCCAAGGCTGCCTAATCCTGGAGAAACACTCATTGGAACAAAATTTACAACAAGTTATGGAGGAAAAGGAGCTAATCAATGTGTTGCTGCTGCAAAACTGGGAGGAAAGACCTCCATGATTTGTAGAGTAAGTCTAGCTCATGTTGAATTCCTTTTTTAAACTGCTACTATCGAATATCATCATTTACAATAAAATTTGTTGTTACATAAGTATTATCTATTTACAAATCATCATAATTGAGTAAGATATTGTACAACATTGAATGGATTACCCTTGTTTTGTATACCCTCAGTGGTAACAATTTAACATTGGCAGCACCTTTATGTCATGCCGGTAAAAGGGATTTTCATAGAGAATATTTTATTTACCATGTGTGGTTGAACAAATACAATTTTCTAAATAACAATCCTTTTTGTAACCTATAGCTCGGAAATGACCAGTGGGGTGATAAGTACAGGGATAATTTGGAACAAGTCGGAGTAGACACTACTTATGTCAAATTAACACCAAATGTAACAACAGGTATTGCTCAAATATCTGTTGCTGAAAGTGGAGAGAACCAAATTGTAATAGTTCCAGGGGCCAACAGCCTGCTAAGTAAGGATGATGTCAAGAATTCTTCAAAACTGATATCAAATGCTGAAATATTAATTGGTCAGTTAGAGACACCATTTGAAACTACATTAGAAGCTTTTAAATTGAACAAAGGAGTAAGTTTTATGTAAAGATATTTGCAACATAACTTTTCAAAAATACCTAAAATAGGTACTTAATTATGTATTTGTTTTTTTTACATAGATTAAACTTTTAAATGCAGCACCAGCCAGGACAGGCATAGATGAGATATTGCCTTACTGTTCAATACTATGTGTAAATGAACCTGAGGCATCTTTACTAACTGGTTTTGATGTCAATATTAAGTAAGTTACCTATTGTTACCTAAGTACCTACTACTAGTAATATAGTCAGGTTACATTTAAATGTTCTTTGAATTTACTTTCTTGACAGAAATGCAGTGACTGCCCTCAAAAAGTTGCTAGTAACTGGTTGTGAATCAGTTATTATCACATTGGGACCTGATGGGGCTGTTTATATGTCTAAAAATGATCAGCAAGCAGTACATGTTTTATGCGATCGTGTTACACCTGTGGATACTACTGTATGACTTTTTGATTATTTGAGATTACTTTTGTTTTCTAACTGAATCTAATTGTATGGTCAGCATGGAAAGTGGGCGCACGGTTGAGCGATTGACTGCTGCGCTGCGTGTCGCGGGTTCGATTCCCGCAAGGAACAAATATTTGTATGACCTACAAATAGTTGTTCCGGCTCTGGGTGTTTGTATAAGTGAGTTTATATGTTTGTAAACGCAGCCACGATACAGGAAGAATTTCCTAGTGTGTGTGGTGATAAAGGCGACAACATTTTACGTGTCGTGGCGTGGCGTCTTATGACGCATTTGATTGGTTATGAGACTCATTGTGATAAATGAGGTAGGTTACTAGGTACAAGACCTTAGATCTATGGAGGGTAGAGATGAGGAGAACGTATGGGGCGATAGTTTTGCGTCTCGCAGATTCAATCAAAGTGATTGGCTTCTGCTTAACCGGACTATCCTGTGGAGACTAAGCTAAGCCTCCAGCCAGGCACAAATTTCTAAACCTAAGCGACTGCGCTGAGGGCTACCCCAGGTGAGGTCGAACCTCGGCTCAGGGCGTCGCTGGAAGGGACAGCAAGGGGACAAGCTGGATCTTGACTGTTATTGATTCTATCATCAGTTCGTAAAGCACCTACTGTGGAGAAGAACTGATAAGAAACTCCACTATCATTATTATTATTTTGTTCAGCAATTCGCGGGCTGCTTTGAACTAAATCGGGGCCTGTTTTACGGGGATTTCGCGACGGTCCTCGGCGGCGAGGATGGAACGATTTTGTGCTACGTTTTTTGAGTGTACTGGTTTCCCTACGACTCTCTTGGAGTAGAGTGGTGGCGTCATCGGGAGTGATGAGAGTGTGCCTCGGTCGGCGAACTCTAGAGATTTTTGAGGGTACATAGCGGGTTGCCTCTTTTATTAGTGGGTTTTTGTGTTTTTCAGCAGTTTCAAAGAATCGCTTGGAAAGGCGTTTTGTAAACTGCTGTATCGTGGGAATTTTCATATCAAGATGGAGTTCTTGATTGCGGACATAGTTACCAGGGAGCGCCCGTGATTTTCCGGAGGAATCGGTTTTGGGGGGCGATAGTTGAAAAAGTGCCCAGCTTTATACAATAAATAATAGTTCATAAACCCTCCAAATTGGCGCTAGCGTAGGCAAATGTTGTAGTATGAATCTAGCTGTTGTTAACGAATTGAAGTATGCCGAGTTAGACAATTTTATATGTTTAGTGACTTGTATGGTGACTAGTTTTTTGTACACCTAACCTAAAATTATTATAAATTATTTTCACTTTTTCATACACAGATAACGTTCTCCTTTAGGCTCAACCAGTATGTTACGAGCTTCAAATGTTTTACGTATAGAACTCTTCTTGGAGAACACTTTCACAAAGTTTCAAGTCGCGAAGACTCCTAATTAAAAAAAAAGGCCTAAGGTTTCAATATATAAGTTTACACTTTACACGTTTGGTCATTCTTCCATACAAACGTAGTCTGGCGATTACTCCACTGTTTGACGATGTAAAATATAAAATGCGATAGGTATTGTACGTTCAAAATAAAAAAAAAAAATATTTTGTCTCATCATTATTTAGCCCTTGGAAACAAAAAAGTTAAAAAAAATATTTGTAAGTTATGAGCGTCGAAAGTTCCATATTTCAACACTAATTTTAACGCATCTTTAGGCGGCAATAAACACCGAAGAAGGAAAATTGTTAAACAGCCACCATACAGAGATAGATTAGTAGTTCAACAATGCAAACGTGTTTATTTTGAAAATATACATTTAGTCGGTTATTCATGATATCTAAACTCCCAAAGGTCTGTTTATAAAATTTCGCGCGCTCGTTTTCGTCCTAAATCATTATCCATTTCGCTACAAACTTGCAAGTGCTAATTCGTACGCGAACTAGCTTCTTACTTCTCAGCATAGCATTTATCTCTTTCGCATGTGCTGTCAGATGAGATAGCATGCATTTTAACCCCGCGCACAAAATAGTTCGTGCCGTCGACTAGGGCAACCTTAAGGTCGAATCTGTTCCAAAACCGAATCAGGTCACCCCGACAACACGTAGTCTTTTAGCTGCTACCCTAGCGTGAGCTAGAGTGTACATAAAAATCGAAGGTGCGAAGGGTTGTTACGTAAGGGCAAAGGGTTTGCAGTGTTTGCACGTCCCGCAGCGCCGGAGACGATGCAAAAGTTTTAGGTTAAGTTACAATTTTTTTTTTCTCAAGAAAGGAGTGAGAGGGGGTACACTCCCGACCACCCTCCTCTTGCCAAACGATATTAGATTTTTACCGGAAAGGTTTTATACTAGAAAGAATTCCCTTAGCCGTAATGCCGGCACCCCTGTTTAAACGTCCGAGTGAAGTTACCTGACGTACCGGTTCCATAAGGTGTCGGACGTAAAGAATTTCACCATCCCATATCTGCCCGTGGGTGTCGTAAGAGGCGACTAAGGAGGGAGAACGCTGCTGCCCATACTCTGCTGTGTAGCAGAGTATCATTTTTCGTTCTCTGTGCATTTTAACAAACTGCGATCGTCGCCAACCCGCCTGCCAAGCGTAGCGATTACGACAAACGCCCCCAAACCAAAATGACTAGCACAACTAAAAAACGGCCCCAAGTGCCCGGCAACCCTAGTCTACCCTCAACTACGGTAGCGGTTGAGACGATGGCGTGGCAATGGGTGCGAAGAATCCCCGAAGTGGACCCGGCTACCAATAAACACCGACGCCTGGACCTGGCAACATATAACACGCGAGCACTCCGGACCCACGTGAAGATAGCCGAACTCGAGGAAGAATTGAGCAGGTTAAGATGGATTATTGTAGGGTTATCTGAAGTCCGAAGAGCGGGGGAGCATTCGATAATCCTCAAATCCGGTAACCTGCTTATTACCGAGAGGGTGACCGGCAGTCCCAGGGTGGTGTCGGATTTATCGTCCACAAGTCCTTTGTGAACAACATCGTGTAGATCGAGATGCGTACCTTATACTCAGAATATCCTCAAGATATTCGCTACAGGTCATACAGGTCTCCGCTCCGACCTCGGCACACGGCGACGACGAGGTAGAGCAAGAGACCATCTATGAGAGCCACGCATTTCAAACCTCACTTCACTTCAACGCGAAACTGGGCAAATGAGGCGAGGATAAACTGCAAGTGGGCATTTTGGAGTTGGAGGTCGAAACCACTGGGGTCACCTATTGGCCAGATTTATGAAGAAGGAGGGCCTCTAAATGATGATCCTTCTTCAGAAAGTGGACCTGGCAAAGCTCTGATGGTGCAACTAAAAACGAAAATGTTCAATGAGTTCTTTGTGATAAATTTTGCGAAAACCGGGCGAGATCTGTCGCGAATGCGAAGTAATGTCTATGCCTATAGGTACAGATATATAGATAACTAGTAAGACGTGGCGTGAGGTGGGCGAGAGAGAGGGGGAGCGCGCGGGGCTGGAGAGCGCGCGCGCGCACCCGTGGCACTTGGGCCTGATGGTCGGAGCTGGTGGGAGCTAGAAGTATATGGGTGAGCAAATCAGTTTTATCTCAGTGCATGTGTATTCAGATTTACCAGATATTCATTTTATAATGTGTTCCATTGTTGTCGACGTGTGTGTGTGTTGTTTTTACAGCGATCAGATTCAGACATTCAGATTCAGATTCAGACTGTTACCAAATCAGACCAGCATTCAGATGCGAGGCTTGGGGTGGCTATAAGGGGAGGTTGGAGGCCACTTTAGGGGAACAGCCCCTATATCATTGCGATGATCATTCAGTAACGTGTATTCAGTGAAAATCAATACACGTCGATAGATCTTAATCAGATCGTAACCAGGCTTATTTTTGAGACATGGGTATTTTAGCTTCAGATATTCGTCACTAAAAGGTATTTGACGACAAGATCACCGCACATCAAGAGTCACATTGAACATTAATATCACGCTAAAAGGTGTCCACTGATGATCCAGATCCAAAACTCCGACAGCTTTCAGCTCAACTCCAGAATCGTGTCGAGTGCCTAACGAGCTCCGTGGACAAATACAGCGAGGAGTTTGTGGAAGCCGTCTATACGGTCGGGTCTAAGTTTTTCAAGAAAGAGGGCAACCGTCGAATCCGACTCGGCTGGGCAGCGTTCGGGAGGTTGCGCGGTATTTTCTCGTTCAACTTACCACAGTGTCTCAAGATGAAACTCTATGACCAGTGAGTGTTGCCAGTGTCGACCTATGGCTTTGAGACGTCGCCGTCGTCGCTAAAAATGGGCCTTATCAGAAAGCTTGCAGTCACCCAAAGGGCAATGGAGAGGGCTATGCTCGGAGTTTCCTTGCGTGATCGAATAAGAAATGTAGAGATCCGCAAGAGAACCAGGGTTACCGACATTGCCCGAAGAATTGCCAAACTTAAGTGGCAGTGGGCAGGGCACATTGCTCGCAGAACGGATGGCCGATGGGTCAGAAAAGTTGTGGAGTGGCAACCGCGAACCGGAAGACGTTGCGTTGGAAGGCCTCCCGTCAGGTGGACCGATGCGCGTGAAGGTTGCGGGGTTCTGCTGATTGCGAGACGCACGGGACCGGTCAATGTGGCGACGCCTGGGGAAGCCTATTTCCAGCAGTGGACGTATTTCGGCTGATGATGTTTATTTACCCGGTAGTGGCTACTGTAGCGCCACCTTTATTTAGTAAATTTTCAGGGATACTTTTTTCATACACAGAGATCGTTCTCCTTTAATCTACCCTTCATAGTTTCACGAAAGAATTCCCTTCGCCGTTATGTTAGCTCTACTGTCTGTCTAAAGGTCAGAGTGAAGTTATCTTATATATTCTATATTTTTTTTGTCAAATAAATAAATAAATAAATCTATTGAAACGTGCAGGGTTGCCACTATTGCCAGTTTAAAATCCAGAAAATAACATGACGACGAAATGTTGAGTTTTATTTAATTTTTGTTTTATGTGTGTGATGGAGTGTGTGTATTTGTGATGAAGTGTGTGTATATGTGATGGAGTGTGTGTATATGTGATGGAGTGTGTGTATATGTGATGGAGTGTGTGTATATGTGATGGAGTGTGTGTATATGTGATGGAGTGTGTGTATATGTGATGGAGTGTGTGTATAAGTGGTGGAGTGTGCGTATATGCGATGGAGTGTGCGTATATGTGATGGAGTGTGTGTATATGTGATGGAGTTTGTGTATAAGTGATGGAGTGTATGTATATGTGATGGAGTGTGTATATATGTGATGGAGTGTGTGTATATGTGGAGTGTGTGTATAAGTGATGGAGTGTGCGTATATGCGATGGAGTGTGTGTATATGTGGAGTGTGTGTATAAGTGATGGAGTGTGCGTATATGCGATGGAGTGTGTGTATATGTGATGTAGTGTGTGTATATGTGATGGATTGTGTGTATATGTGATGGATTGTGTGTATATGTGATGGAGTGTGTGTATATGTGATGGAGTGTGTCAGTGTGTGTTTGTGCAGGTGTATGAATTAAGATAGTGTGTTGAGAGTGTTCCTGAATGTTATACCTGAGATAGTATCTGAGTATGTGGAAGTTTGTGATATAGAATAATAATGTATAAATAGAGATATGTATTAGTACCTATCAAAGCTCTCCCTTTTTTATGTTAATAAGTTATTATTATAATTGGTTATTGGTTCTATTTTCGTTGACAATTCATAGGACCAATATTATTATTGGTCTTGATACTTTTTATAATTCAACATAATATTAATGCAAACTTATTTCACTTACAGGGAGCAGGTGATGCTTTTGTTGGTGCTTTGGCAACATACTTAGGGACATATAGAGACCTACCTATGCATCAAATCATTGGTGCAGCATGTCATGTTGCTACACTCTCTGTAACCAAGGAAGGTACCCAAACAAGTTACCCACCTAAGTTTGATGCCTTCAAAAAGGAATATAAATATATCGTGCTGTAATTCTAAACTTATTATTTGCGTATAAATAAAACAGGCCTTTATAATTCTAAAGATCGTATATTATATTAAACAAACTAATACTAAGAAACTATAGATACATTAAGGCTAAAACATTGGCATTTATTATATTGAATGTATTTAAATAAAATTTCCATATTCTAAATGGTTATATTTATTTATGTAAGTAAAATAACATTATAGATAAACCCCAGGTTCATCGTCGGTTTGCCTTGTTTAACCCCTTGACTTCCCGAAACAATTATAAAGCCACTGTCTCGCGTAGACCCACGTCTTAGGAACTCAAGGGGTTAAATATATAAACTATTCCTACCGTTATATTAAACTTGACTTTTGCCCAACCCAACAAGAATTTTGGCTGGGCTTGGACTGCGAAAATAATTAAACATTATGATGATTCGATTAAGTCCGAACGCTTTGTAAAGACGGAAACACACTTACGTGTCGTGGCGCCTTCGGACGCAGTTGATTGGCTACAAAACTTGTTGTGTTATGACGTAGGCTGGAACAGAGTAGTTTGATTTGTGGATTCCGCGCCGCGACACGTAAGTGTGGTTCCGTATTAAATTGCGCGCCCAGAAAGGCAAACCGTCGAGGAGCGCTCGCACACGTCGGATTTTTTATCTCGATAGGCTAATCATACCAATCTATTTATGTAGTTTATTGGCTAAATTCTTGAAGACTTGTAACGTCGACAAAAAGATGATTCCGACTTGTAAGAGCGCGATGTTCACTTAAAGAATACTTTCAAACGTCAAACATTATTCATCATGCTGTCATGCATGGCCGCTCTAAAATAAGGGTATTTCACACTTTACATAAAAACAAAAAATAGTGCGTACCACGAACCGTCAGAAACTTTTACACAACACACAAAATAATCAACAAACTGCTTTATATTTTTTATATTGTATATGAACATACGTTTCTATAGAAAATATTTTTATTTCACAATGATACTGTTCGTAGTTTTAATCTACTTTCGTTGCTGACCGTACTTACTAAACAAATATCGAATAAGATCATCCATTTATTTTAAAACTACGGTAAAATTAAACATTGAAAGAAGGCTCTGCGAGGGGATTATTGGAAAGCTAGTAATTCTTGTTTTCTCTACATATATTTTTTGGGTTTTTTTTTTTAATACAACAAGAACAGGAACCAATAATGATAGCTCAATAGGAGTTCGTAATCTTACAACAGTGCTGCCATCACACTGAAGAGCTTCCAGATTTTAACCCGATTCATATCACTCAGAAAAGTAGGTAAACTAAACCTGCCTAAGACGGCTGCTGCAACGGATCCCTGCGTAAGCGTACACCTCACGTTTAGAGCGCCCAAGGTAATGTTCCATAAATGTGACTTAAATACTAACCAAGTTTGTGCT
The DNA here is from genome assembly GCA_949775005.1 of Orthosia gothica. Lineage (NCBI taxonomy): Eukaryota > Metazoa > Arthropoda > Insecta > Lepidoptera > Noctuidae > Orthosia > Orthosia gothica. Next base: position 14,156,891 of record OX459044.1, read on the forward strand.
ACGTAAGTTTGCCGTTAGGAAACCAGCCCTTTAATTCCCTGGTTTAACAGCTCGAAGCACGTTGTTCCCTTACATGTTGACAACTCAACAGTACCGTATTCATTGCGTGTTTTACGCCTTTGAATAGACGGATTTTTGAACATAAGAAGCAATTACTGCAAGCACATTGTACGTGCGCCATTCTTTGTACTTAAGCAATGAGTGGGTAGGATTTGCGATTTGCATGGCATGGCGCGCTGCGCTGCTGTTTTAGGTGTATTCTTCATCGAAGTGTTTTAGTACGAAATTTACTACTGCGCCCTCATTTGTGGCCTACTTCAGAGCGGCAAACTTACATGACGAGAACATCACAAGTTGAATAACATAAACCTGCGATTTTTAATAATTAAATCATTGATGTATTAAAAAGAGGTAGATACGGGACTGCTCACAGTGCTTGGTCCTTCTAATCTAAGTGAATGCCCGCAGTGGGCACTCAGTCGCGCACGGCACATGGTTGATCCCACAGCTCAATAATTTCAGTGTTTTTATATTTTTCTGCAATAAATACGCATCAAAATGACTTCTTGTGTAGCTAAACAGTGTTTAAATAATACCAGAAAGAAAAATAAGTCACACGGGATCACTTACCACTCGTAAGTACAGTCAAAAATTATGATTTGTTAAAAATAACAATAATATTTAATGTTTGTTTCGCCATATTTGTGAGAGCGAGATAGATATTACAAAAATGCGTGAGAGACACGATACGCACATATTGCAATGTCATTTCATTCATTTAGCATTCGGACAACATTCAGCGGCTATCGCGATTTCGCTTGCACTACAGCGCCGTCTCCTATCTCTGTCCTTGTCTATCGGTAACTGTTGGTTTGGGACTGGTGATGACACTGAACACAGATGTGTGAGTTTCGATGCATGTAGTCGTACGCCGAGCCCAGGTTTTCTGATCGCGAAGTTACCGCGTAACGTATCTTCCTCTTTTTAATACATCAATGAATTAAATGTATGAATGTACCTAGGGTACTTAATTAAAACTACGATTAAGTAGTTTTAGGTACATAATTATAGTGCTAAATATTAACTTTACTAATTTATATAACTCTTGCTTAATTTACATTATGTGATAATAATAATAGGTGCAGTTAAATTTAAACATAATCATGAAGAAATAATGTGATTAAATTTACGTAAAAAAAGGGTAGGTTTAAATTAGTTTTCCCATCTACCTCGTCGACTTGTAATTTGTAGGAACTGACACTGGGACCAACCAGGTGCGGCCAGTCCTTAAGTAAAAAAATGTTCTGTGAAGCAAAGCGCGCACAGAATACACAGCACTAACTTCCGGTGACAGTTTTTGACTACAAGAAATGTTTATAAAATAAAGTTTTCTCTGTCTACGATAAAATAACAGATAAAAATTATTGATTATAGATAAACAATTTTAGGGCGTGTACACACACAATATGGTGATAAGAGACATCAAAGGTGTGGTAGAATTATTTTGGCCGTATCTGGCAACCCTGTTTAAGTGTAACAGGGACAAATCGTGAAAACCATTTCTGTAAAAGATCATGGAGTCTAAGGATTCAGTTACAAAGCTGCAGTTGGATTTATAATCAGAAAAAATAAATACAAGATAGAATTATTTCAAGGATTATAATATTTACACCGTACATCATTAAACTTTTGAGCGCCACGGTATTCTATAGAATACTAGCGGACGTCTCGCGGTTTCACCCGCGTAGCTCCTGTTCCCGTAGGAATACAGGGATAAAAAGTATACCTATGTCACCCGGGGATAGTGTAGCTTCCTAACGGTGAAAGAATTTTTGAAATCGGTCCAGTAGTTTCGGAACCTATTCGGTACAAACAAAAAAATCTTTCCTCTTTATAATATTGATATAGACAATCGTTTCCGTGCCCTCCACGCTGCCGCCGTCTTTATTAGAAGACAATATATAGTATACATACCGGTTATTACATTAAAATACATGAACAAATGCTTTGTGCGTATTTTTACTATTGCCAAAACCCTAAATTTTAATTTCAATAGGGGTCTTTGTTTAAATTAAAAAAAGAAAAATAATACTCGCCAAAATGTTTGTAGTGTCTAAGAATATAGTGAAGCTAATTAACTAAGTTCTGAAGAACTTTTAAAAATCCTACAAGATGTGGAACCTCAGGCGAAGATTTTGATGTTAGTGTAAATTATTTAACGGTAAGAAAAAATAAAATAAATATTTTCGCTCAATAACCTAATTAGATTGGCGCAAGTAGGTACCTACATTCGAAAGAGTTATCTCAGAATACAGAACATAGCAAAAATTAAATTCTTACTTTGAATGCAATACGCCGTATCCAGAAACGAAGCGAGTAATGTGGCCAAACAAAATCGATAATAATATTATTAATGTTAATAACATTTATAACAAATGGAAAAAAAAAGATTTAATAAAGCCATCTTGATAAGAAGACAACTGGATGACGTCAAAAGACAATAGCACTTCTTATGGCTGAATTGAGTTAAGTATCTGTGCATTGAGATAGAAAATATATGGAGGCGCCGCGATGTTCTATACATACATTAGCAACAAATATGAGTGAAATACGATACAGAATGTGAAACATCGTTTTGTTTCATTCTTTCTAATGTAGTAAACGTATTTGATGAAAGAGACAAACAATATTTCAGTTGTTGCTCATTATGGCAACATTTTTTTATGACTTAGTGGCGGTTGTAGGTACGTGCCATATTCGCCATTTTACGTGACGAATTTTGTGGTTGTGTTCGTGGTAGTCCTGCTGTCAAATGGTTGTTTACATTTTGTATTATTGAGATTTGTGAGTGTGTGTGTGTTGCTTGATTGACACAACCTTATGGCGCATCCACACATGCCGCCGGGTTTCAGACCGCCTTGCCGCTGAATGCAGCGAAACAAAATGTTACGTGTTTAATTTTTTGTGCGGCAAATGCCGCCGGGCATGTGTGGATGCGCCATAAGGTTGTGTCAATCAAGCAACACACACACACTCACAAATCTCAATAATACAAAATGTAAACAACCAACGGCCATTTTATGAGACATTTTGAGGTTTAGGTAGGCACGTTTTTTTCGTAGGTATTTCCAGTCCATATTATTTAGTATGTCTATGTATCTGTGTCGGTCATTATCTATAGTGTATTCTGCTTTTTCGTTAACACAACTTTTGTTAATAAAACAAGATATCTAAATACGTCATTAATTTTATGCTGGTACATTAAAAAAATGTAAGTAACATTTATCGATACTACAATTACCCTCATCACTACTGTTTATTAGATATTTTTTATACATTTAAAGCTTGGCGCTGGGGGACACATCGCGTTCGGCACCGCTTGGCGCTCAAAAGGTTAATTCATTACGTACAAAAATTTTAGTTTTTGTAAATTTATAAAGGTATTCTATAAAATAACCTGTTTCAAAGTGCTAAGACGTCGTATTTTAGGCAGGTTTTTAGACATAATGAATGTTATCTTTGAGCAGTTGCAGCACTATTTCAATGAGGCTTCTTAATTCAGTTGCCAACATGAAAAAAAATTATTAAAGATTACAGTTGACGAGTTTACCATCTTAAGTAGGAAATTCATCTGTAAGAGTTCCCTTGCAAAATGGGAAGTCTTAAGGTGCGAGTACGCCAGGCGACCACAACATGCGGCTGAGGCAGGAGACGTGCGACAATATTTGTCCTTAGGCTTTGTATGGCAGAGAGTTCACACGCGAGACCGCGACCGAGCCGCAGCCTTATTGTGTAAGTAAATTCGGCAACGGAAACAATCTGTTTCTTTCCCAAAAACACACACATACACAAAAAATTTGTAAATCTTTATTCAACTTTTTTGTGTATGTGTGTGTTTTTGGGAAATAAACAGATTGTTTCCTTTGCCGAATTTACTTACACAATTAGGCTGCCGGTCTCGCTCACGGAGGACGAGTGGTGTCGCAGTCGCGTCAGTCGAAATACCCGAACATATTGTCATTATAGTCATGGTCAAATCTGACTTCTTAGACTTAGGTCTCTAAAGTCTATGAAGTCAGATTTGACAGATATAAAAATACATAATAATAATTTAAAGTTCATGCATGAATGATACTCGTTGTTACAATATGGAATAATAATTTTCAACAAGTCGTCATCTTCAAGTAGGTAGTAGATTTTTTTTTATCGGGTCCGTAAAATAATTGGAACATCTCCAATCCATTTATGAATTGTGCTAATAGAATTTGTTTGAAGTATTAAAAAAGATGTTGTCCTACTCAGGAAAAATAAAAACAAAATTTGAATGTAACAGAAAAACACCTGTGGCACATCCTTACAACGTAAATTACTTGTGTAAAATGGGGCACACGTATTTCTGGTAGCGCTGCACAGAGGCCGGTATTTCGCTATATACAGTAAAAAGTAGATATGAGTTGGGGATATAGCCGACAAGTGCAAAAATCTAGTATATTTTGTAAAATGTTGCCTCTATTTTAAAGTGCGAGTTGGCCCCGCTCAAGACCGAGACTCGTGTACTCGGGTACTTGTGGGGCGAGACCGAGACAAGTGAAGCACACAAACTTGCCTCGATTTTAGTTGTTAAGTCAGTTGTAAAGTGACACAAGTAGTGCCACGCGTCTCCTGCCTCGGTTGCGGCGCGATCTCGCACCTTAAGCTTGAGGCCACCTTGCAACTTAATAAACTTACCATGAATACCACAAGCTTAACACAAACTATGAAAATGAATGTTTTTCCTGTATGTATTGTGGTGTACAATAAAGTAGGTATATAATAATAATGAAGCTATACTATTGGTTAATTTCCTCTTTCATTTCTGGTGGACTGGATGACATCCGTTAGCGGAGCGACGGCAGCGCGAGCTACAGACAGTGACGTGAGCTACGCTGCGCCGCTGCCATCCGAAATGTCGAGAACAGTTAAATAAAAAACGATGCGCAGGCCTATTACGTAAGATACAGCAATCAGCACTATTTGCGCAATGATTGCGTTTGCGAGACTAATTTTGATGACCTGGCTACTGAGGCCTTTTAGTCAAGTCTATTTTTTTGATAGTCACTTCTAACAGAAGCTATTTAGCCTGTCCAATGATTTTTAATATTGATCGTTTGCTTAGTCACGCGCCTATTTAGAGTCAGTTATTAACAGGCAAAAATAGACAGTTAAATGGAATACTTCGTGGACGCTGTTTTTTTTTACAATAGTCAAGTGATTACTGTTAAGATCCAATATTCCGATAAATTAATATTTAAAGAATTTATGTAACAGTAAGAAAAATAATTGAAACTACATATTTGGCAAACTTGAAATATAACTAAAACGACAATGTATAAAATCGATAAAAATTTATTCGTAAATAAAATCGATTGTTATAAGAAATCGAATCGATAACGCATTAGGCCATCAATCTATCGCGGATTCGTGATTAAAGAGCAATTATTTAACAAAAATAAGTCAGCCGATTTTTTGACAATAGCGATTGATCGCGCGGTTACAACGCAATTATTGCCGATTGCTGTTTCATACGTACTAAGCCTGCGGGTATGCATATACGCACCCGCGCCGCGTCGCGCTCGTTCCGCTGCGTGGTGGTGGTGGCGTAGGTGACGGTAGTCGTCGGCACGAGCTCGTTCGTAGGCGTGGCTAAATCGCACGTTGTCTCGCCTAAAGTCGTATGAGTAGGAAGGCAAGAAGTCAAAGACATACCGAAAAACAGTTTTTAGGTGCCTAATGTCAAAAGCGCAAAGTAGGATTAAAACTAGGTGCTGTAACCACCTATAACTATGTTAGAAACGGTCACAAAATGTCAAAAGTATGAAACTTGAAGTTTTTTTTCTTACTAGTTTTGGTTTTTATTATTATTATGAAATAACCATAAAATACAACAATAATTGTCAATGAACTCAGTATCAAATTCCACTTTAATTATTAGTACCTGCGCGACCGAGCTATGCTCGGGTAAAAAAACAGCAAAACGACGTTTGAAATCTAGCTAGATCGATTTATCGCCCCCGAAAACCCCTGCATAAGGAAAATCTTTGGAGTCGTTTCCGAGATTCAGATTATATAAATAAATATATACAAGAATTGCTCGTTTAAAGGTATTAGATTTAACTCAACCAATGGTTAAATATGCTAACCATTGATATCAAATTTTAAATTTCGGTAAAATGCGTACTTTCATCAGTCGTTTCCCTCACAAATGAACAAATAAAATTAAAATAGATAGAGTTATTTATTTGACCATTTGTTAGAATAACAGTTGATGAAACGCGTTTTACCAAAATTTAAAACTTTGGTTAGCCGTTGGTTGCTTTAACTACGGATCAAAAAACTGGGCATATAGGGCCGATTTCACCAATGAAACTAATCGCGATTAATTCAGCTAAACTCAGTTTAAGCAATTAGTTTAATTGGTGAAATCGGCCCTTAAAAATCACTTTTAAAACTGGCAGATTATGACGTAGGCACCTAATATTTAAACTTTTGACGATTTGCGATTTGGACATTTTGCACCTTCGGCGTTGTGCGCTTCGGTCAATTTGAGCTTTTGCGACCGTTTGCCATTTTATGCTTTTGACATTATGCGCCTAAATCAAAAACAGAACTTAAGAGTTGGGTGTGTTGTGTTTTTGAGAAAAAAACTGCTGGTTGTAGTTATTTTAACTATTCAATTATTAAACTATGCTTTTGTACGAATTTTGTTTGAGGTTCATAACTTTGAAATTACTTTTATTTTACAATTCTGCTTACGTACAGGCATCGATAAAGACGAGTCGAATCAATATCATGCATAATTTTGGACATACTATGCCAAACAATGTACCTAGTAATCATCACCCCGCAACATTTGTTTGGATTAAAGGTCGACTAGCGTTCCCTTTAGATGCAATGCAAACGTTCAACTTCAACCACGCGTCGGAAGTATTACAGCTTTACTTGGATTTTATATTGTATTCAGTAACTTGGTGTTTCATAGCAAAATAATTTTACAACACTAAAATGTGTTGAAGTGTAATTCACAAAAATAATGTACCTAAGTATGGCAGAAGAATTTGAAATAATCTATAAAGATGTGTTTGTTCTGTCGGTATATTTGAAATAACTTTGCAGGGCCTTAAACCTCATGGCTCAAAGCAAATTAACGCAGACTAAAAGCTCAACGCTGAAAGTGAAAATTTACATTGCATCTTCAATGTAATTTTCATCCAGATAAAAAACGAATTATCGTATGTAATACGAATTTGATGGTCCAGCTGTACTTATATATAACAATAAAAAGATCCTACCTTATATTTTTTAAACTGGTAATATCTCCAACTGACCTGTATGACTAAATATGATTAAAAGTTACTGCTATTAAATACAGGCAATGTTAATGAAGTGAAAACGTGATTCAATCACTGCTTATGGTTTCCATTACTGGACTACCATTCAATTGCTTTTTTTTTACAAGATTCTTCCAGTTTATACTAAAATATTTAAAAAATTAAATTGCAACTTTATATTTTCAAGATAATATATAACAATATATATTTATATGTAACTAATGTTCAAACTATATCAACATTTCAGTCATTCACATAATGTAACTATAGCACAAAAGTTGATTTATATGATCATTCAGAGAAAGTGTTGTCACTATTTGGCCAAGCCATTATAGGATAGTTTAACTGAGCATCACTCACCAGATACTTCCTTTTTAAACATTAATAGTTTGAAAGCATTTTATACCTTCACATACTTCATTTTGTATCAGACTTAAAGACTGTTCAGTAAGATAGATGAGTTTCATTTTGAGATTAAATACATCATTATATACTTGCATTTTAAGTTTTAAACATTTATTGGAAGAACTTTAACTCAATGGCTAGGAAAAAAGCTAAGTTACACAAACTAATATGGTATGGAATAGGTGTTACCAATTTCTAGTAAGTTTTTCCAAAGTTTTTGCGCTCACAACTGATACTTAAGCTCTGTGTTTAACAGCCTTTAAGTCTTCAAAATGACAGATAGTATTACAGGCACTAAATTTATAATTGTCGAAATGACTTAACTCTGTATGGATTTGTGTAAGTATAACAATCTATTTACAAATATTTGTATTTTTTTGAATCACTCAATGCAATACATATGGATTATGTAATTCACTCTCATTTACAATTTGCAAAAGCACTTGTAAGTCTTCTATACTTGTTATAAATTTAGGTGCACCTAAAAATTCTACAGATTTTTCTTCTATTTCAATACAATACTTTAAATTCTTTGGACAAGTTACAGATTTTGAACATATACCTTCTTTAGTCTTTTTAAATACCACATGGGTGATGCCATCTTTCAAAGCTAATAAGTTTATGTCTTTACTCTTTACATTGTCATTAGACTCACTTTTTTCATTATCAACATGAGTTTCTATTACCTTTATCTCTGTTTCCTTACTCTCAGTTTCCTTCATCTCTGTATCAATGTCTGTATTTAAATTTTCTTTTATTTCATCATTTGTTTGTTCTTCTACTGAGTGGCCCTCTTGAATGGGCTCAATTTGTTTTGCTGGTATATGTTCTTCAATGCCTTTCTGTAATGCTTCATCAAGTATAGAAGGACTGTGGGGGTTTTCAATCTCGTCAGCTACATCTGTTTTCGGCAAAATATCTTCACTGTTTACAGTTTCTTCGTCATTAGTTAAAGTTTCTTGAATGGTACTCAGATGATTAACATCTTCAATTAAATGACTTATATTAGTGCCATCAACTTCCATGGGTGTGGGTGCTATTTCACCAGTTTCATTAGACTTGCCAAGGAGCATGGCTTCAACATCGCTTGACTCTAGATTAGATTTAAACTCAAGGGTATTACTTTGGTCATTTGATTTGCATTCACTACTGTTATCATTCAGAATATCCATTATCGAAGGGAAGTCATCAACTTTATTCTCGGTTACATCTTGTTTTTCATCCAATTTAGCAATTGGTTTCTCATTATACATGAGATCTTCCAATTCAGCAGCTATGCGATCATAAACTTGGTCATCCTTGGGTTCATCTTTCTTGGGAAAATAATCAATACACCACTCTTCAGTAGGAAGTATACTATCATCAATTACAGGTAATATATCAGTTAATGAAATTTTAAGGTTAGTTTCATTATTGTTATTATTATTTGCCAGGGGATCCTCAAATACAATACCATATTGTTTTAAGTTGGTATCACTTTTCTGCTTCTGGTCATCGCAGACAGTGTTTTTTGCTTTTGAAACAGGTTTTGTTAGCTTGTTATTTTCCTTTAATATATTTGGAACAACGGAAGGTCCACTCTTTTTCGCATTTTTTGTATTCTGTACGTCTTTGAATGGTCTTTTACTGTTGGTGTTTCTATGAACAAGGACCATACCATTCTCATTCTTTTTTAACCTCGCATTTGAGTTAGGCGAGGTTGTATCTGCATTTAGCTTCGTTTTGGGAGCTGTACTGCTTTCATATTGGATTTTAACTTTGGTAAATTTACCCAGAATCTTGGCAAAGTCCATGCGAGTAACAACAACTACACACTCGCGACATTTTCCCTCTTTATATAAGCGTTCTAAGTTTTTAGGAAGCTTTAAACCTTTCACTCTTCGGCTTTCACGTACTTTAGTTGGAATCATTTCGATTAAGTTTAATAACCTTTAGCACTATTGTCTTATTATTCGAGTAATGTCCTTTTATCAAAATTCACACCATTCGTTGTCACATTTCCCGCGCAGAGAATAGTTCCACAAATACTTCACTTTTGATGTCACTATTTGGTTTCTTACATTGCATAACTAAAAGGCACTTAAATTGAATACTATTTATCAAATTATTAAATTGTATTTGTTTATAAAATCAAAAAACCTAACAGACAACACACACCACAATCAAACCCGACACGAAAATGGCGTCGTTCTAGTGATGTGCTATCCGTTTTTGATTACCCGACTGTCATTACTAATAGTGGTTGTTCATATCGATATTTTACCGTAAAAATAACACCGTTAGAAAATAGTTTGAATTGGCTTCATTAACACGAAAATTATTAATATTGATTGTAGCATGTGTTATGGTTCTGTAGTGAATTAATATAACTCAAAAATGGCTCGCACAAAATGAATAAAATATGTTTAAGCTGTAGGCCTAAACATATTATATCTGACAGGCAGACTTTCTCACCCACATCAAAAAAGATCACGAAAATCGGCTCTTAAAGCATTTGTATATTGAGATTGAGACTGGAAAATGTTGTAGGTACATTAAAATGTATTTTTTTTTAAACAAAGCTATTTCCTTTTTTTTTGAGTCTGAAGTTAAAAATTCGGTGAATGAGGACTGGCAAGTTTCACTACTAGTTGGCGCTAGGAGCAAAAACAGTAAACTTTCGTACATTGTCTTCCTTGAGCATGTGTTTGAATTTATAGGCAATGCTATTACCAAAACAAGATGGCGTGTTGTTTTGGTTTGTTGTGGTCTTGATAATAGCATTCATTCAGTGAAAAATGAAAAAAACAATTAAAAGTGGATTACGGGAAATGTTGTTTCGCATGCTGTCTGAATTTAAAGAAAAACAACAAGAGAAAGACGCCGAATTCAAACAAAAACAAGGTTGTTTACATGTGGTGTTAGATTTCTTAAGTTAGTATGATGCCAATAATTTGATACTTATTTTTAATTCGTAATTACTATTAATGCAAAAGAGTTAGAATATAGATGTAAATGGATGAAGAGGGAGGGGACGGCCAAAGAAAAGATGGATGGACTGTGTGAGGAGTGATATGAAAGAAAAGGGCGTCAGTGATGGAGTGACGGGGGACAGGATGGTATGGAAGAAGAAAACGTGTTGCGCCGACCCCAAGTAACATGGGATCATGGGATAAGGGCAGGATGAATTACTGTTAATGCAAAAAACTATTTCTCTATTATTATTCAGATTCATTTTATAATAAGTTATACACCTACATAATAATGCATTGTGGTTTATTAACATACCATAATAAAAGTTGCATTGTATATTTAATTTTTGTTTTCTTTTACAGAAGATCTGAAGTATGTAGCAGGGGTTAATGAGATAGTGTAAACTTACGGATTTAGAGCAGAAAGATTGGATAAGAACCCACAACCAGTACTTGGGTGAAATAGCTAGCAGAGGAGTGGAAGAAATGACTGATCATGTCATAACATGTTGAAAATAAATATAGTAAAAGGGATAGAATTACAGAAAATTATTTATAAAGTTCCATGATTAATGTACGAAACAGTGATTCCTGTGATTCTAATGAATCTATAAACATGGAAGTCTTAGATTCAGATTTTGATTATGGTAGTGAATAAATTATTATTAAATTATTTTAGAATACTGTTGTTTTTTTCTATTCGGATTGATATATCACAACCACATATTATCTAAAGTATTGCCTGCCTAAAGTACCTATAGTATTTTTATTAGGACGAAATTAAATTAATAATTCTAAAGTATCAAATTAGGTTATTCCAAGTATTTCACACTGGTTTTGGGGTTGCTATGCCGAGATTTTTTAAATTTGCCGCGCTTTTTCAGTCTCTACTTTCGTTTGCCAGACTCTATCTTACTTTAAGTTTAAATAAATGAAAATGGAATGAGTACTGTACATTGATAAGCGCATCAATGGAGAACGATTGTATTGTTATGGCTTAGTTTTGTTATAAATGTTGGTAAAAATGCAAACAAGATTATCCCCGGTTCTCAACACTCAATTTTCGGGCTGTTAACGTAATCAACGAAAAATACTCAGTTATTTGCTGTGATTGGCTCTTGAAAGTTCATTCTACCAATCACAGCAGATGACGCGTGCTTGACAATCATAATCATCATTTCAGCCGAAAGACGTCCACTGCTGGACATAGGCCTCCCCCAGATGTCGCCACATTGACCGATCCCGATGAAAATATGTCATATTAATTTTGCGATAATTAAGCGTTGAGAAACCTGGCCTATAAAGGATAAAAAGGTTTTTCCCTTTTTCTATAAGAATTTTGTAACACCACAGAGTCAGTTTGGACAGGACAACGTGTGCATGGTCTGCTACGCTGCGTTCTTTAAAAATCGGCTAGTTGGCTAATCGGTCAGTCATAGTCGGTACATCTCTAATAATTACCAATTTTTGGGGAATACTGCAACTTAATACCTAGTACAAAATTAATCTGCATAATTATAGCTTTGTCCCAATTATGATCAGTTAGGCTTTTAGTCTAACCGGATGTAGCAGAATACCAGGTTTTATATGGAGCGACTACCTACTTGAACTCCACAACCCAGTAACACGATAGTCAATGCGTCTGGGTACAGTAGTTATTCGTAACATGATAGTCAATTTATTTATCGATACGGTCGCGTTTGACCACTATCTCACCTGAAAAAAAAACAATGGGTATGTAAACGCAAAGCTAAGCGCAGATGTCGCTGGCGGCGCAATGGCTGCTGTCAAATCGTTTTTGCTTTGTTTACATCAAGTTTTTTTTTTTGTTTTGCTCTTGAATAGGTGACAGAGACAGAGTTAACGATTTTTTTGTGTTTAAACCGGTCTACCATCGTTATTGATAGTACGTATTGTCCCTGAAAACTTAAGGAATTAAAAGCCGAACTAAAAAAACGAGGAGCAAGGATAAATGGAAAGAAAACAGATCTTATTGAGAGGCAGACTTTTATATAATAAAATATTTTTCATTGGTGATCTACTCTAGATTTGGATATTTTTAATTGGAACATGTTAATGGGGATGTGAACTGCCATTTTTTTCACGATAGGTGGTGTATCGTTGCTATGGCTATTAAAAGCTGTCAGTTCCATACATTTTATAACCAATCATTCAGTAAATTAAAGTTTTCTCGTAATATACCTCTGTGCGCTGTACCAGGAAATACCAACCATGGTGTTCATTTATTTCCCAAAGATACAGCGCTAAAATATCTGGGCAAAGGCCATACATATATAGGTTATGTTATGTCAAAATCAAATCAAATAATTTATTTCAATAAAAACGGAGATTGTAGTAAATGGGCATATAGCTCCACTATATCGGCGAAGATTACCAAGTCACATAATCATTTGACATGTACATAACAGCTAGGAAAGCAGAACTTCACCCACCTTATTGTAATTGATATGGTACGAACTTCTTATTAAACTTTGTATATGCCCATTTACATTTTTTTTTAATTTATTTGTTTATTTAATGATATTTTAATACCGAGGTGTTACTTAATTCTAAACTCGCCAAACTTTTACGTTTGATGGCGAGGCTTTTACATCACAAATGCACCACTTACATACCTACTACTTTTATATTATTATTATACTGTTATGACTATTATTATTATACTACAATCTCTGTTTTTATTGAAATAAATTATTTGATTAGATTTTTGACATAACATAACCTATATATGTATGGCCTTTGCCCAGATTTTTTAGCGCTGTATCTTTGGGAAATAAATGAACACTGGGGTTAGTACTTCCTGATTATTTGTGTTTCTGATAACAAACCTCAGCATTATCTACTAGCTGACCCCCACGGCTTTACTCCCGTCAAAATTATAGCCTATGTTACTCGGGGATAATATAGCTTTCCATAGGTCAAAGAATTTTTGAAATCGGTCCAGTAGTTTCGGAGCCTATTTGGTACAAACAACCAAAAATACAAAAACACCTTTCCTCTTTATAATAATATTGGTATAGATGTGAAGATAAAGTTAATTTTCTATCAAACAACACCAATTTATTTGGCACCATATCACAAATTTATTCAAATCGCTTTGTAATTCGCATCGGCAAATATAAAAATTTGACAGTGGCGAAAGTAGTTCGGAATATCATTAACTAGCTGTTCCCCGCGGCTTCGCTCCCGTGGACCACCCTACAGGACCCGTTTTCGGGATAAAAAAATAGCCTATGTCACTCAGGAATAATGTAGCTTTCTATTGGTGAAAGATTTTTTTAAATCAGTCCAGTAGTTTCGTAGCCTATTCGGTACAAACAAATAAACAAACAAAAAAACCTTTCCTCTTTATAATATTGTTATAGATAAAAAAGTTAAATGAAACCGGCCCCAAATGAGACCGTTGTGGCACGCCCGAGGATAATAATGGTTCGAGTATTAGCACATAGTTACTGAGTTGGTAAACTATTTTCAAGAGACAGCTAATTGGGTTTTAATAGGACAGTATCTGTCGATGAATTGATACTGAGAAAATTAATTTAACGCAAAATATTTACATGAAATAAGATTAAAAATGGCGCCACCAGCACAAGCAAAAAACTGGCCAAGTGCGAGTCGGCCTCGCGCACGAAGGGTTCCGTACTTGGTAAATTGCGGTTTACGATTTATGATGTATTAAAAAAAAACTACTTACGAGATCTCGTTCAAACCAATTTTCGGTGGTAGGTTACATGGTAATGTACATCATATATTTTTTTTAGTTTTTTCATTCTCTTATTTTAGAAGTTTCAGGGGGCGGGACACACATTTTACCACTTTGGAAGTGTCTCTCGCGCAAACTATTCAGTTTAGAAAAAAAAGATATTAGAAACCTCAATATAATTTTTGAAGACCTATCCATAGATACCCCACACGTATGGGTTTGATGGGGAAAAAACATGAGTTTCAGTTTCAAGTAGGATGGGGACCCCCAAAATTTATTGTTTTTTTTCTATTTTGGAGTGAAAATCTTAATGCGGTTTACAGAATACATCTACTTACCAAGCTTCAACAGCATAGTTCTTATAGTTTCGGAAAAAAGTGGCTGTGACATACGGACGGACAGACAGACTGACAGACAGACAGACATGACGAATCTATATGGGTTCCGTTTTTTGCCATTTGGCTACGGAACCCTAAAAATTACGAATGGTACGCTTTATTTGAACATCGATAACGCGGTATTTATATATTGATAACGTTCAACTCATACATAACATATTTTTTTCAAATGAATCCCAATGGAACATATTGGTATAAAAAATCGTTGCCGTAGAGTTGTGATTGATAAACTAATTCAGTATTTCTCATTATAATATTAGTAGGATCAAGTGAATATGTTGCTTTTAAAGCAAGAGTGCTCAATTGGCGACCACATCGCTTACTATTTATACATATAGTTGACATGCCAAGAGGAAATTACATTTGCTCACTGTTTGTGCTGCTAGTTAGGTATATTGTAATTGTTATTTGACCGCGTAGTTCCCGTCCCCGAGGGAATACAGGGATAAAAAGTTGCCTATGTCACCCGGGGATAGTGTATCTTCCCAACGGTCAAAGATATTTTGAAATCGGTCCAGTTGTTTTTAAGTTTATTCGTTGCATACAAAAATACAATTGTTTCCTCTTTAAATAAATAAAAAAATATATACATTATTGTAATATATGCTTATTTTATATACGCTTTATATATTAAAATTAGTATAAGTAAATTAGTAAGTATAAATAGATTTTCCGTTGAGTTTATTTTCAGTTCTTACTTTCATATTTTCATCGATAAATCGACTCGAACATCACTAGAACTAATTGCGACGCGTTCAGCGCGCATGTCAAATGAACGTCAAACACGACAACTCGACGAAACAGAAATCGAGCGATGAAACAAAATGGCTGCCGTTTTACTAAGCTAACGCTATTTACGACGTTATTATCGACCGATTTCGTTAATTGTGTTCGCCGCATGTCGTAATTCGTGTTTTTATATGATTTCATTTTAATATTTTCACTTATTTGGGTGACGAACTATTAAGAGGTGGTCACCATGTCTTGGCCAATGCCCACTGCGGGTCAATGGGGTTCGGGTATGGGTATGACTCCTGACATAAACATGACCAATATGAGTTCTTATACGCCTGAGCAATGGGCAGCAATGCAGCAGCAAAACTGGCATCAGTGGACTCAGTGGCAGCAGCAATACGCACAGTGGCAGGGCCAGTATGGAGACAAGGTTAGTATTTTAGTTTGGTCATTGGGGCGCAATTAATGATTTTAAACGTCGCAATGCTTACATATTATCCTTAAAGAGTAAGCAAATTTTAAGGGGAGCTAATGATCTTAATTTACAGTATGCAGAGCAAATGCAAGCTATCCAAGCCATGGGTGGAATGCCGCCGCTTCCACCGGCGAACGCCGCTCCACCGCCAGCGCCGCCGCCTCCGGACCAGCCGCCACCTCCGCCGCATGAGAACAACGAGCCGCTCTATGGAAGTGCCCCCTCTAAACCTACACCTGTTCCTGCCCCTACAGCTAAGCTGCATCAAAATAACAACTCTGGCAATCATGCTAATGTAAACACACACCCACAAGCAGGTAATAATCCAAATTGGTCCTATGTTAAAGAAGCAGCTCAACCAATTAAACCAACTCAAGGAGTTCAAAGTACGGTTAATTCTGAAGCTCTGAAAAAACTAGCTGAAGAAGAAAGGCTTTTTGATATTCAATTCCAAAAATGGGAAGAAGAAATTGAGAAATGGAGAAGGGACAATGTGAATCACCCTGACAAGCAGGCATATAAAGAGTATGAGCAGAAATTTGAGGAATGTCGTACACAGCTTATGGAACGCAGACAGCAGATGAAACAGAAAAGAGCTTGTCTCCTTAGCAACAATGCACCTGTTCAGCCAGCCAACACTACCATGGCCACTAATGCGTTACCAACTGTTCCTCCTAATACAAAAAAATCTAATTATAATGTGTTTCCTGGTAATCAAACACAAAATTATGGCAATAATTTATCACAAAACTATTCAGAACATAGCAATGTCCAATATCAGCAAGAGCAATATAATGTGCCAAAAGCAACATACGATAGAAGCAATAATGTTAAAAGTATGGATCCTCAAGATAGATTTGAATCCTATCATAATATGAGTGATAATAGTTATCAATCACATGCCAATTATTCTGCGCCTCCAGCAAGTACTAGCTTTCTGCCTACCAGTGGGTCTAATAAAGGTATTCCAGGCTTGGATTTAGTACCCGAGGGTGATAAATCTTATGTTAGTAATGCAAATCAAGATGTTATAGATATTTCAGAAGAACAAGCAGTAATGCCACCTCATGGAAAAGCTCCCGACTATACAACGATTTCTAAAGGAATTAATAATATTCTTGGTGATGCAAAAATTATGAATATTCTTTCTATGGTTGTTGGGAAAAAATCTCAAGATCCCTCAACTAGTGCAGCAAATATGAATGTTCCACCTCCTAGTGAACCTAATAATTTTAATAATCAGAGCAATATGCCTTATGGTCATGGGAACAGAAATCAGAATAATCAGAATTATAATAATCAACAATTTGATAACAGACAAAATAATAACATGCCCTTTAACCGACAAGGACCAAATTACCCAGAGCAACAAAATCAAGAATTACATCCTAATTATCCACCTCCAAACAGAATGCATGAGGAGATGCCACAAGAGCAGTATAATTATGACAGAAATATGCAGTATGGTGGCAATGATATGGGACAACCATATCATGATAATGGACCACCTCGGGGTGGTCCCCCTCCTGTACGGCCCAACATGGCTGCTCCCAGGCCACTAATGCACCCTCTGATGTCAGAAATGCCTGATCACCAAATGGGTAATGAGTACCCTCGAGGCCCTCCAGAGAGAAAACCTTTACTTGAAAGAAACATTAACCCTGTTCAACAACAACGTAGCCGACCCCAGTGGATGGAAGAACCAATGTTCACACCATCTCTAATTGTTGAATATGAGCACAAGCCACTCAGACTTAAAGGTAATAGAACACGTCTGGTGTTTCCTGTGTATTGACTTACCATACTTTTATGTTGAAGCTCCTATTTTACTGCTAGCTTATTATTTTTCACCAATATTTAAAATAATTGAATTTTTCTGAAAACCTACAGTTTTGTTAATAATGTGTTTTTATTTACTTTTAGCTCGAGACTTTATTGAACCTGTTCATATGTTTGACTACAATCACAAATCAAAGGATGGTGAAGTCAAAAGGAAGGATTTTGAAAGAGAAGTGGATGAATTATTTTCAAGACAACCCAGAAGATCTGAGAAGGAAATTGATTATAGCAGAGAGAGGTATAGCCGTGACCATTACTCAAGGGATTTTGAAAGAAGAGCACCAAGAGAAGATTTACGAGATGACTTTCGCCCAAGAGTTCCAATTAGAGATGATGATGATAGAAGGAGGCCAGATAATAGGTATGATGATAGAAGAAGAGATAACCGTGATGATGACAGAAGAAGAGATGACCGTAATGATGACCGAAGAAGAGATGAACGTGATAATGAACGAAGAAGAGATGACCATGATGACGACCGTAGAAGAGATGATCGTGATGATGACCGAAGAAGAGATGACCGTGACAAGTATAGCCGACGTGAGGATCTTTACAGAGAACGGGACAGAGATCATAGAGACCGTGACCATGGTAGGGATGTTAGAAGAGAAGAAATAAGTCATCACAGTAGAAGTCGTGAAAGAGATTCTCGTAAAAGGGGACTAAGTAGAGATAACGACAATAGTAATACCCAATTTAATAAAAAAGCAAAGGATAAAGACGATTCTCAGTCAAAACATATTGTTATGATAGATGATTTATTAGAATCTCCTGGACGAACTATGAGACCTGATAAAATAGTTATAATTTTGAGAGGTGAGTGTGACTAATCAACAACAAACGTTAAATTAAATTTTTAATAGATTCCTCAAATCAATTGCATGTGTATGTTATATTTTGATGCAGAATCAAAATTCCATCTTATATACTTTTTTATTGTATTATTTGTTATAGGTCCCCCTGGGAGTGGGAAATCATACTTAGCTAAATTAATAAGAGATAGAGAAGCTGAATATGGTGGTACTGTCAGGATTATGTCTATTGATGACTATTTTATGCAAGAGGGAGAAGTTGAAGAAAAAGATCCTTCCACAGGAAAGCTGGTGAGTTGTTTCTACTACTATAGCCATTTCATATCTTTATTTCTTATTCCTAATTAATGCTAAATTAACCTTTTCACATCAACAGGTAAAGAAACCAACCCTAAAATATGAATATGATGAGAGCTTTGAAGAGACATATACAAATTCTTTGAAGAGAGCATTCAAGAGAAGTTTGACTGATGGATATTTCACATTTTTGATTTATGATGCAGTGAATGGACAATTAAAGTGTTATGCAGATATATGGAATTATGCCAGACAACAGGGTTTCCAAGTATGTAGTAATATTTAAATATAAAAAAAACAAACCATTAACTTTACATCAGATAACACCATTTTATTTCTTCTTATAGGTGTACATTTGTACCATGGAAGTTGACCCACAAATCTGTTTTAAGAGAAATATTCACAATAGGAAGTTAGAGGATATTGAAGTAATTTGTACCCGATTCTTTCCGACACCTTCACATCACATACAACTGGACGCTACTACATTACTGCAGAGTGCAGCCATTACCGAAGTCCACATGGAGGATGTCGACGATGAAGTTATAATGGAGGATGCACAAGAACCTGAGGTGAGGCCTCGTTATCGAGCTCCAACCGACCACGGTGTTTAATCCTCCTGATGCAAGCGTCCAGCCAAGCTCATGAGACAACAAGCATTGTTTCTGTGTTTTATGTTATTCTAAAAGTTATGTATTTATTTATTATTTTTACTAGAATGGAATGTCCTATTTTTTTTTCATTTAGTTAGGATAGGATTAATAAGTTTTATTTCAGCATTGTAACTAAACTCGTAAGGTGCTGCTCCACCACAGGTCGATAGCGTTTTTACATCCAAGTGGGAGAAAATGGACGACGCCGCGCAACTAGGTAGGTTATTGGTCAAAAATATTACGTTATAATTCTTAGTTTAAGTTTGCGTTTTAATACTTGTAGTAATTATAAGCAATATTTTGCTGACTCTATCACTGGAGTAGCTACAGGATGACCTGTCGTAACTATTGTATTTACCGTGAAATTAAATATGTTTGTATGTTGTTCCAGCTCGCCTCGACGGAACCAGCAAGCCTCTCCGACCATCGCAGCTCTCCATGGAAGACTACCTACAACTAGACGACTGGACTCCAAACCAAGCAAAGCCGGGCAAGAAATCTGTAAGTATACACATTCGTTTGTTTCTTGTTATGTTTATGTGGGTTACATTAACACATTACCAGTATTTCTGTTGACCACTTCAACTGAGCTGATTTTACCTGTGCTTGGAGTGGGTTCATGTCAAGAGTGCAAGGGATGGAGATCTTATTTACGATTCTCTAGTCAACACCTTAACTGGACTGTTCCCTTGCATATTTCGCACTTTTATAGCGATATGGTTGTGGAAATGTGTCTTTCGTTCGATTTCCGATTAAACACGTAACATTAAACCACGAAAGGAACCAACCTCTTTGATTTGATCAAGTGTTTCATAGCCGCCAAAAGTTATGCGGCTATAAATAAAAATAAATTATTACTATTTTTTAAGAAAACCAACATGAACTTTCTATGGTGTGTGATTCTTCAATCCATTTATGATTTTAATTGGATTGCGTCAATTTGTTGTTATTATTGTATTTACCGCTTGGTATGTACGGTTATTTCATCGTCGTGGCTCGCTCGACTATCTTTAACAATTTTACAACCATATCCCTAGTCAAAATTTGTTGGCGAATATTTGCTACAATTTTAAATCGTCCAAAAAATATACCTGCCTTTTTTGTAAAGGTATGATGACTTGTCAAAAATATTTTTGCGTGATATTGGGAAGGTGAGTTTCTTTTTACGTGTATGTCAACCGTGAGACAGAGAATTTTCATCATGTAATAATTAAAACAGGTACGATGGGCGGACATTGAAGAAAGAAGAGAACAAGAGAAGATGCGTGCCATTGGATTTGTTGTAGGCCAAACTGACTGGAATCGTATGACAGATCCAACAATGGGTTCTAGTGCGCTCACTCAAACTAAATACATCGAACGAGTGAGACGCAATTAAAGCATTCATTTATGAAGCTTCGGTTTTAATATTGCAACTCAATTGCGTTTAAATGTCTAAGTCTTAAAAATTATAACTTATTTAGATTTAGAGAAGATCTTAAAACACTTTAAAAAATTTATGTTGTTTGATGTAATGTATCAAAGATGGTTTAATAAAAAAAAGTGGTACTTTACCTATATTGCGTATGGACGGGAATACCTTTCTAATGTACCTGCCTACCGGAGATGTTATTGCATCAACGCGTTTTTAAATTTCACCTCAAGAACTTTCGCCAGGTCGTGGGATGCTGATGCTGTGTATTATTTAGTTAATAAAAAAAATATTTGCTTCATTTACTGTTTAAGGCAAGACTTCATCGACTCAACATCGATTTGACTTCTTAAATTTTAATGTACGGTTTCCACCAAGCGGATCGCGTCTTAGCGCATAATTTATTTATAACTTCACGCACGCAAACTTACAGAGGCGGACTTAATTCCATTTTGCGATGTCAAAGGATAATGAAGCGACCATGAAGCAGTTAAATGTCATATTTGCATTGTAGCCGAACGGCTACCGCGGGTTTATCTTATTTAGAATCCATGCAAATATGACATATTGTAACCATTTCAAGGGCGCTTCGATCATCATCACCTGCTGAACATAGGCCTCCCCCAAGTGTCGCCACATTGCCCGGTCCCGTGCGTCTCACATCCAGCGGATTCCCGTAACCTTCACCATGTCAACGGTCCACCTAGTTGGAGGCCTTTCAACGGAACGTCTTCCAGGCGCTTCCATATCCTTTAACGTTGCAAAATGCGCCCCGGGGCGGACCAATCGGTGGAAATCGTACATAAATCCTTTCACGCAATTACGCAAAGTCTCAAAAGCAAGTGGAGACGATTGGTTGATGATAAACTGAATGTTTGCTTTGAGACGGATCTGAAGTGATGTCGGGTAAAAATGGTGTGCGAAGGTCATTTCATTACACTATTCCGCCAACGATATAAGTGCCTTTTCATACACTTCGCCGCCGCCGGGTACCCGGCAACCGGGGCGCATGAAAAGGTACTAAGGCAACTGTCAGTCGTGAAACAAATTGCTCTACAATTGACAATAATGTCTTGTGTTATTGGCGAAGTAGTAGGGTTGGTAGTATATGAGTTTTTTTTGTTTGTTACGAAAGTGTGATCCCTTTATGTATTTTTATTAGCCTACTCTTTATGTGATTATGTTGTAAGGCTAAAAATTATGAATAAATTGATTTATTATTAATTGAAACCTAAATTCTTACTTATACAATACGGTCGGGCTAAAACTATCTTCGTGTATAATATACACATTCGAGAGCTTATTTTTATAATTTCAACCGTAAACAAGATGATCATTCCAGAAATGATGTTTCGATCTTATTTCATTCGTGATTTAATTGATGCAATCGAGCAATTAACGACTTGATTTCGAGTAGGGAGCCCTTCCTAATCAAAATCAAGTCTGTTACTCACGTCTTTTTATGTTGTTAGTTCTAATAATTTATATTTTGTTTGTATTTCCTGTGCGAGTCACGTTTTATTTTCCTGGTAATGACTGGTTGAATTTTCTATAAAATACGGATAAACTTTGCCCAGCCTAGTATTATGTAGGTAGGTAATATTTTAGAGCTCAATTAATAATAATGATTACAATAGTGACAAGAATGTACATTTTAAGATAATACTTCCAATAATAAATCTTTAGTCACAAGATTGTGTATATTTATTCCACCAACAAACATTTCTTCATTCTTCATCCATAGCACTATAAAACCCGGCGAAGTTATTACTTCGGTTTGCGTAATTTTTCAAAACATATTTACGCTTTGTTTCATCCGATTTTGTTGCATGTGCGGTTTTTATCTTCATTAATTGTTGTTTATTTGTTGAACCGTCAATATCGTATGGATCTTTTTCACCATACTTTTCGGTTATTTTATTTTGCTTAATCGTATCCATTCGGTCGTTATCGGGTATGTCTTCGAAATTACTTTCGGTCATGCCGGTTTTGTCTATTTTGTTAAAAGATGCTGATTTTGTAATAGCATCATCGCCTTCTCTCCCGGCCGTCATAATCATGACGGGAGGCGTGCTCATGTCAGTCATGTGATCCTTAATGCATTGTTGCAAAATGTGTAGGAAGAACAAGAATGCTAACAGCGTAAGTGCAGACATTGATGCGCCGCTCTTATGACCTCCTCCGTAGTTGCTGAAATTAACAATATAAATTCAATTTAAAAGCGATAAAAAAACGGGTTTTAAACTCTAATCATCACAAGTCGTGTGAGCAATATTGTCAAAAATACAATGCCTGTTACCAGCAGTTTAAGTAATAATTTTATGTTAATACTTTCTAGCTGCTGTTTTTTACTATTAACGAACGCAAACTAAAAGGGTGACGCGCAATCTGCTATTAAACCGTTTTCTGAACTCGTAATTAATTGTGTACGTAAAGCACCAATGCTCAAAATCGAAGTTTGGCACTAGTACGAGGGAGCATAATTATGTCTGTAACCTGCATGTGTGTAAGTAGCTTGAATGTCATTGCGACATTCACCAATCAGAAGCTTTTAGGGCGGTTGCGCGTTACATCCGACCCGAATCCGAGAAATTTCGGATCCGAAGCAGCCGTAGTAGGTACATCCGCAGCCTAATTGCGTAAGTAAATTCGGCAAATTTACTTAATTAATTTATTCGTTAGGCTGCAGAACTGTATCCTAATTCAAAACATTTCAATTCTGATAGAACTAGGCTCTCAAATCACGGACACGGATCGGATGCAGTGCGTAACCGCCCTTATAGTACTATGCCATGATAGCTACTGACAAAATTTTGTGCTTTCAGGCACGCAATGTGACGTTTATTAGGTTCACTACCGTCAAATTGCCGCGGTGTGCGACCCGCAACTTAACTTCTACTCTAGACCATAGATGGCGCTAAATCCAGTGGGACTCACTCGGCTCTCGTTTATAAAGCCTTAGTAGTTCAGTCAGACACCACAAAATGGTTTATTCCAGAAATCCCCACCGACAAATCCCCACCAGTGGGAATTGTTATTTTTTTTTCCAGAAATCCCCACTAGCTAAATAAACTCAGACTAGTGGGGATTTTTGGAAAAATAAGTATGAATCCCCACCAGGTGTTGTTTTTAAATTATTAAACAAAAATTATTTAATCATGAGGTCTTCCCGGCAGTAACTGTTAGAGGTTACTTTTTTCACTATAAAAAAGCCATTTGGAAAAAAGGGCGACAATTGTATCTGACTAATGAAATCCAAAATTTTGAAGAGGCAAATTGAAGTTGCTGCCCTACTACCACTTTTGCCGGAAAATCTAATAATGGAAGGCTGGTTTCTATGTTGCCTGCCAAAGCCCAGACAATCATAACAGTGACCATTTTCGCCGGTATATGTTAAGCATATGGATAAAAGAAGATTTCATGAAAGTATTATGTGTTTACGGAGAGAGGCACAGAACCACAAACTTTTTGGAAGGCTGGCATAATAAGCTTAATGCAGCTATACCGAACAAAAACCAAGTTTACTGATACGCCTACATTTTTTGCATGAAGACGCTTTGTTTTATGAAAAAAGTGCTAACGAAAGTCACCGTCGGAACCCGCGATCACAAAGACCAGTTTATCTTAGTTGCTCGACTAAAGCTAATGCATGGCAGCATTACAGTGCCACTTTTTTTTTGAAATTATGAAATAAATTCACAATCGCGATTTACGTTATACTATAATGTTTAAATAACTTTGGTTTGAATCTAATTAATAGTTGTAAATATGTTTGATTTTCGTTTCAATGCAAACAATTTACAATGAAAATTGATTAAAATAATTAAATAACGTTTGATTAATAATTTAGAAACAACACCTGGTGGGGGTATTTACTTTTTTTTCCAAAAATCCCCACTAGGCTGAGTTTATTTAGCTAGTGGGGATTTCTGGAAAAAAAAGTAACAATCCCCACTGGTGGGGATTTGTCGGTGGGGATTTCTGGAATAAACCCACAAAATTAACACATTGGCGCAATTGCACGTTTAATTGGGTTAAATAAATAAATGTAGAGTTAGTAAACTCGGAGTTAAGTCGTAAATATTTTAACTCAATATTTGCGGTAATTAACCTGACATTTAATCGATTATGTGGTGTTGGCCCAGTGGATAAGACCTCGCCTTCCGTGGTCGTTTCTAATCCGGACAAATACCAATGTAACGTTTTCAAATTAATTTGTACTTTCTAAGTTTATCTTTGACATCACAGTTGAAGGAAAACATCGTGAGGAGACCTGGACTTATACAGTTAGTGTAAGTCTGAAAAAGCCAAGTTGGACATCACAGGCAACGGTGAAAGAAAACATCGTGAGGCAACCGGGACTTATACAGAATGTAAGTCTGAAAAAACCAAGTCAGAGGCCTGTGCCGAGCCCAGAGGCGGCTTAAATAACTTTGACACCTACCAGAGGTGGCCACATCCTCACAAGAAAAGAAGAACCTGACCTTTGTCTGTGCCCTGAAAAGTAATCCGACCAAAAATAAATGAATGAACTATGAACGGAACTTGTATACGTGTCCCTTTTACACTACATTCTGATACGTTATACTTTCTTGTCTTGGAATTTTTAACATGACATTTCTAAATGTATTATATTTGAATATTCGTTCACTGCCGCCATTGGCCACCACGTTTTTATTTTTTTTTGCGGTATATTTAAGATTTTTTGTTCAAAATAGGAAAGAAATCGCGTTTTCATGCCCCTAAATTCAACATCTGGTGATATTTTACTTCTATGTGATTAAGTCACAAAAGCATTACAATGTAATGTAACGGTCAGACAAATGCTCAGTTTCCTGAAACATTTTCATTTAATATAACGTTCTTGCGAATGTTCGATGCTGTGTTCGACGTTATGATCACAGCGAGTGAGCATACCTGTACCATTTCTTTGTACCTTGCGTTCATTATTGACCTCACTCCACGTCACCCGCGCACGTGCCTTTGCTCGACAAAATGTTACACCAAAATGCTCGTTCTTTTTTTAAAATCAGGTTGTCCCAAAACATCGAGCGTCATGTTTGAAGTGTGGCGACGACGTCACTAAGGCAGTATAAAGTGTACTAGCGACGTGACGTTTCACGATATTTCAACGCATTATATCGTCGTCAGTTTATGTGTGTGTCAAAAGAAAATACTTGTCCAATATTTTTTTGACGGACAAAAACAAATTTTCACTAAACTACCCTATTCTTACACTAACCCAGGACACTCCCACATCGGCGGGTTAAATATTTAAGTAAATTTGTTTAACTCTTATTTACCTCTAACTCTTGATGGCGTTACATGATTTATTTGATTAACCCTTTGCTAGCTGTTAACACTGGTTTATTTAGGATAATCCTGGAACGCGCAATTGGCCCTAAAACTTGAACGTGACCAGTGAGTTTTTATTCATGCTCATTTGCGCTAACGTAAACGTCAATTTGTATTGAAAATGGATAAGCGCCGTCTGGTGAACGTAAAGAGAAACCTTTTTTTTGTATACAAATTGATATAGAGATCGTTTACGTTGCATTATCACGATCGAGTGCGTTAAAAAACTCGGATTGAGGACACTGAATATCATACGTTTGATAAACAAGTAGATACCTACTCCCCAATAACTGAATGTTCTTCTTCACATATGTCAAATAACTGTCATAACCTCCTTTACAATAACACAACTTGGTTGAGGGGTATTGAATTTCAACAATATATCGCACAATGACATCACATCATTAATTAAGAGAATCGACGAAGTCAAGATGATTCATCTTGATTTTTATCGATTTTAAGAGATTTGGATTTTCGTTATTCAATTATTTGCAGAGTAAAATATATTACTTACTCTTTTTCGTAAAAAAGGGAACCCACAAAATATTGCATGTTTTGGTTCTTGATGTTCCTAGAAAACCTGTTTCATGATTAACATAAGTAGTGAAGCCAACTTACTGCTTGGAAGTTGCAACAGATCCGTGGGTAGGGGCAGATGGTTCGTAAGCATAATATACATGATGATCATGGACTGGAACCTCCGAGTACCTATAATAAAAAATTGGTACTTCAATATACAAATAGTCTTTAAGCCGGTATAAGATTGGTAAGTAAACTGATGCATAACACTTATTTCGCATGGAAAGCCAATGACAAAGTTTTACTAAGCGCGCACACGATATTCGGCGAAAATACGTTTAGTAACGCGGCGGCGGCTTGTCGTTTACCGACCCTTATGGTACCCACCAATAAAATTAAACAAATGGTTTTAAATTACATATCTATAAAAAAAACATCATGTATAAATCAAAGGGTGCTAATTAAGGCAGCTTCTTTAAAATGTCATTCTCGTCTGCAAATATATTTAGTTGTCTAATTAATTAATAGGTCAGCGACAAACTTTTAGCGTCTAATAAATGGTTTATAAGCGACCATATATTGTAAAACAAGCTACTGTTAATATGACGCAACATGGTGATAATTCTTAAGCAACTAAATTTGTGATATGTCTACTCATTGCTAGCTTCTAATAAGTGTATCAACTTCATCTATAAAATAATATCAACGTACTCTAATTTCATAGAGTCACCTTTATTTTTATACTTTAGCATAAGTAATTGATGAGTGAATCTACTATATTTGAACATAAAATTTCCTTATTATTGTCATCAAATAATGGTCAATAAAAGCTATAATTTCATGTATTCGCCTATCTATTTATAATGTTACCATAAGTAATTGACTATTATACCTACCCAAATGAACATACAAAAAATAGGGTGGTATTTAATACTTTAACTGTAATTCCCCTTTTTTCAATCAAAATATTCGAAATTACTACCAAAAATACTGAATTGCACACTAAATTTGCTCATCAAATAAATGAATTATACTATACTGCTAGATCTTTAAAGCTTAACTGTTTTACTGAATAACTATCTGTTAACTAAAAGTAAATCTAATAATTCTTCGAGTGCAACAAAATATTTAAGTTTTAAGGGAGGGGGGGAAACGAATCAAAGTCGACGGAGCCCCGCTGCGCAGGGCTCCTATTTCTGTCTGCAGGGTCTAAAGTAACCTAACATGAAGGAGATGACGGGAGCTGAGTTCGCTCGCTTTGCTCGCTCACTTCAGCTCCCGTCATCTCCTTCGAACCTAACCTATCCGTGTCGGGGTGCCCTAAGCTCCCGAGCTCGCTTCGCTCGCTCTTGGACTAATTCACATTTATTTTATATTTAATTGAATAATTTGTGTGTTGCAAACTTTCACGAAAAAAGAATATGATTTATTAATTTAGTTGTTGAATGAAAAACTTTGATTGCTAATTTTGAGGCTGGAATTTGATTTTATTAGCAGACAGATGTTGAATCTCTAAAATATATAAAGTAGCTCACTTACAACATTAGTCGCTGAGTTATCAAATCAGAAGTAAATATATTTATCGGTAGCTCGGAGTCATATTAATTTACGCTCGTAAATTGACGCTGGTTTTTTGATATTCTGTTGGAGTAGTAAAGATGATGAATTAATATAATTGAAGCTGTTCTATTAACTCGTCGCCCACATATAAAAAAAGACGCTAGGTTGCAGGTGCTAAAGAAAACTTTTGTTGCCGCACATATAATTTCCCTAAATCAAATAATGCAAAAATAATATCATAAGTTTATTTTTATCAGCTACTAGCTGTGCACACTCTTCGCTCTCGTCAACAGGCCAAAGGCTATTGACAATTCCCATGCAACTTTAACTTTTAATTTTTCGCATTTTCCGCCGTTCTTTTGGGTTTACTCTTTTTTTAAAACCAACTTTGTATTAGAGCGAACAAAACTTCGGAACTACGGACGTCCTTTTGATGGATGCGAATGTCCGACATACTCGTTCCCGCATCCATCAAAAGGACGTCCGAAGGGGTTCTGCGCAACCTCGACGTGGGCAAGGCTAGCGGACTTGACGGATAACCAGCAATAGTTCTTAGAACCTGTGCGCCTGAACTGTCTCCGATCTTGACACGCCTATTCCGCCTTTCATACGAGACTGGAAAAGTGTGGAATGGTTTGAAGCAAGCTAACGTAAAGCCCGTGCCCAAGAAAGGCAGTCGAGCCGACCCGCAGCCTAATTGTGTAAGTAAATTCGGCAAAGGAAACAAACTGTTTCTTAAAACGACTTTTCGCAATACAAAAAGTCGTTTTTGGGAAAGAAACACATTGTTTCCTTTGCCGAATTCACTTACACAATTAGGCTGCCGGCTATCTACACACCAATCTATGTACGGCTTCCGCCGTACCCTTCTAAAGTATGCCATTCACATAATAATATGGAGTGAGGCCCTCGAGAGGCACGGGGAAGCGTTTGCCGTTCCCCTCGACATCTCGAAGGCTTTTGATAGAGTCTGGCAAGAAATCCTTATTGGTAAGCTTCCTTCATTCGGTCTGCCCAGTGTTTTGTGTGATTGGATTGCAGATTTCCTGAGAGATCGATCCATTCAAGTGGTTATCGATGGCTGCTTTTCGGACCAATTGGATATTAATGCCGGGGTTCCTCGGGGGTCGGTACTCTCAGCAACATTATTCTTTCTTGCTGCACATTAACGATCTGCTAAAACCTTTGGGTATGCAGACGGCAGCACAGCACTGTTGCTGGGAGATACTTGTCCAACGCACGAGCTACCGGTTCGCACATCTGGTCTCTCCTGGCCATGGTCACGGGCACCCAACACGACGAGAGAAAATATGGTTCAAATAAATTACCCTAGGTGGCTTAATAAGCTTCGATTTGATGAATGAGTTTTGTGAAATATTAAGATTTTCTAGAAACTATCATAAAAAATGTATGTTCTTGTTTAATTAACTCTCCTAAACAAAAAATTAAGATATATTGGGTTCTTCAAAGATTATTCATTTCAAAGACTATTTGAATGGATCATTTAAAATTTATTCCAATAGATAGCGCGGTTTAAAATTTCCTAGGCATACACTCGCTTTTTAATTTGTTTTATAACACATTTTGGTACAGTGAAACTGTAAAAACGTGCAAAAAAAAAACTATAAAACAATCGTCGGCGTCGCTGCATTTAAAAAAATACTAAAAACCGGCCAAGTGCGAGTCGGACTCGCGCACGAAGGGTTCCGTACCATTATCGCAAAAAACGGCAAAAAAAAACACGTTTTTTGTATGCCAGCCCCCTTAAATATTTTTTTATTCGGTTTTTAGTATTTGTTGTTATAGCGGCAACAGAAATACACCATCTGTGAAAATTTCAACTGTCTAGCTATCACGGTTCACGAGATACAGCCTGGTGACAGACAGACAGACAGACAGACAGACAGACAGACAGACAGACAGACAGATGGACGGACCGCGGAGTCTTAGTAATAGGGTTCCGTTTTTACCCTTTGGGTACGGAACCCTAAAAACGAACCGAGTGAATCCTTTTACATGCAAGTCGCTGCTAACACCATCTATATCCGTGGAACGGAACCGAAAACGATCGAAGTTCTTAGAAAAAGAATCAGTTTAATCAGATGAAAAACGCTAGTTACGTCGGCACGGTTCCTTAGTATAGAATGGGGCATCTGTATGCTAGTGTTATATTATCTATGCCATGGTGGAGCGTTTGAACCTGTCCTTGCAGGCAGTCTCCGAATGGGGTGATTCCAATCTGGTCAGGTTTAATGCTGCTGAAACCCAAGCGTGTCTTTTTTCCTCTAAAACGAGCTTATTTCACCCAGCTCCAAATTTCCTAGACGTGACCGTGCCAATAACGGACCATCTTGAGCTTCTTGGCATCACGTTGACATCGACTCTCAATTTTGGACCATACATTGAGGCAAAGGCTCAGCTGGCTGCAAAAAGTTGGGGATCCTTGCAAAGGTGAGAAAGTACTTCACGCCGGAACAGCTGATAAACTTGTATCAAGCGAAAATTCGATCATGCATAGTGTACTGTTCTCATCTGTGGACCGACCCGAATCCGAGAAATTTCGGTTCCGAAGTAGCCGTAATAGATCCGAACTGTATCCGTCTTATTTATACATTCACATTTCCAATTCGGATGGAACTCTGAACACAAATCACGGACACGGATCGGATGTAGTGCGTATTATAACCGCCCTTATAGTAGGTACAATGCCATCATAGCTACTTGCACTATTTTGTGCTTTCAGTACCTACACAATGTGACGTTTAAGGTACACTACCGTAAAATTGCCGCGCTGCGCGACCCGCAACTTGACTTCTACCCTAGACCATAGATGGCGCTAAAACCATTGGGTCTCCCTCGGCCCTCGTTTATAAAGCCTTAGTAGTTCAGACACCCCAAAATTAACACATTGGCCCAATTGCACGTTTAATCGGGTTAAATAAATAAATGTAGAGTTTGCAAACTCGGAGTTAAGTCGTAAACTTTTTCAGTCTTATTACAAAAAGCGGTTTAACTAAAAACCCAGGTTTAAATCTCTATAAACCACTGTTTAAATAAAAATGATATTACAAATAATGGTTTAGCGATAAACCATGGACCATATCATGGTCTAATGCTAAACCTCGGCGGCCCCTAGTTTAACGGTGGTCTAAGTCGTATCTGTCAAAGTTTTTCTTGTAGGTTATAGAATCTTTTTCATTGTGTTGTGTTGTTTTTACCCGAAAATGGATATTAACATGGTGGATTTAATTGATATTGAGGATATTACTTTTTCCTCGGTACTCCAATTCTCAGATGTTCTTTTTGTTGGTCCATCACAACACTAACACATTATTAACAAAGAGGCAATTGTTATAACAGAGACTTGGAGAACTTAAAAATCCAAAGCCTAATGAACTTTGTTCGAGCGATGGTTTTGTTTATTGTTATGGTTTCATGTAACGCGCGAGAATGTTACGTTTCGTTACACGTACGTAGATGTATTATTAGTAATTAATACGAATTTAAGTAATGTGCTTAAACCTAAACAAAACTGCAATCGATAAAATAACTAATGTTAATATACATGCAAAATAACAAAGTGTCAGTATTTTAACACTCCTAAACATCATTTAATCCTTATCGTATTATCAAAAAGTTTTCTTTTCTTGGCATACGGAACGTTGCAATTGAATGATATTATGGTGAACGAATGATATTTGTTTTAATCTGTGGTTGATATATTGACAATGGTTCAAATGACGGTACTAAGAAGACCAGGGTTTTTTTAAGTTTTGTAATACGGACAAATTTAGACCATGGTTTTGCAGATAAGCCTGGACTTGATAGGCCAGGTTTAAACCAAGGTTTATTGAGTTTTTTGGAATAAGACTGTTTAACTCAATATTTGCGGGTGATTAACCTGACATGTAACCGATTATGTAGTGGTGGCCCAGTGGCTAAGACCTCGCCTTCCGTGCTTGAGGTCGTGGATTCAAATTCGGACAACTAACAATGTGACGTTTTCAAATTAATTTGTACTTTCTAAGTTTATCTTGGACAACACAGGGAACGGTGAAGGAAAACATCGTGAGGAATCCTGGACTTATACAGTTAATGTTAGTCTGAAAAAGCCAAGTCAGAACCCTGTGGAGTTCCCAGAGGCGGCTTAGTTAACTCTGACACCACAGGTGGCCACATCCTCTCAAGAAAAGAAGAACCAGACTACATATACCTATAAATAGATACGTAGTTATCTGCAGCTTCACCGCGGTAATTTTTCCCTATTTTAAATAGGTTCGTTTATTCTTTTAGCGTGAAGCGATCTTGAAAATTTACCTCGGGCCGGTAACAGCGGATTTATGGTCTAAAAAAGAATGTATATCCGTATTTAAAATATTTGCCCTACAGGGGTTCCTTCGATATCGATTCGATACCCGTACCCATTTTGATGTGGAATCATTATCTTACTGTTACTTACTAATCTATAATATATTATAAAGAGAAAAAGTTTGTGCGGTTGTAGGGGGTAATCTCTGGATCTACTGAACCGCAGGCTTATTACGCATCTTTTGCAAGAGCAAAACGATAGCGATTTTTGCGTTATAATTGCTCTTCAATACAAAAGTTTTAAAGTAGTTGGCGGTTTTTATTAAATAAGAGCATTTGACAAACAGCGAGCGATTAGCAAACGATTGTGTTGGACCTACCATACCTACACTGCAGGTAATTCCGACTTTTATGACATAAAGCGTTTGATCGCTATCGTTTTGGTATTGCAAAAGATACGTAATAAGCCTGCCGATTTAGATGAAATTTGGCATGGAGATAGTTTGAGACCCTGGAAAGGACATAGGCACGGGGTCCCAGCGCTAACAAAGAAAAATTGGTTCAAATAAATGTCACTAGGTGGCGCGATATGCATCATTCGTTATTGAATTGTTTGTAAAATTTCTAGAATTGGTCATAAAAATTGTATGTTATTTTTTAATCAACTCCGCTAAGCACAAAATTATGGATTATTGGGCTATTAATTCACATTTCAAAGATTATTTTAACGGATCATTTAAAATTGATTCCGATAGATGGCGCGGTTTTAAATTTCTGAGGTATGCCACGCGATTTTTTAAATTTTGTATTGTTACACATTTTGGTACAAAGAAACTGTAAAACTTGCAAAAATACTAAAACAAATCGTCAATGTATTTTAAAAAAATAGTCACGAACCGGGAAAACCCTTTTACTTGCAAGTCGCCGCTAACACCTATCTATTTGCCCCTTTGATTCTGAATAAAAAAACACTCTGTATTACGACACCATCCGATAGAGTCGCTAATAAGGAATTAAGGTTTAAATTAAGTCGCTAATACTAAGAATTTCGGGGAATTATAACTTACGGCAAACTTAAGACCTCATTTTAAACAAATTACTTTTTATTACTAGGAAATCTACAAAGACACGTATCATGCAATTGATGACATAAAACAACGACTACCTAATCTAAAGGGAATCAAAATCATTGTATATAATGCTTTTTTTTTATTATCGATAGGCTCGCGTTTGACCCATACCTCGACTGATGGTAAGCGATGATGTGGCCTACGGTGAAGCACGCTTGCCTAGAAGTAACCTATTCACTCTTGACTTAAATACCCCAAGGTTGTAGCTATCAGGGAACAAAGACTACGGAAGGAAATTCCAGTCCTTAGCTGTGCGCACAATGAAAGTATTAGCAAAACGCTTTGTGCGTATGGGTAGGATGTCCACCATGTACCGATGGCGCATGGCCGTACGTCTTGTAGTCCGATGATGGAAATGGCTAGGCGGAATCAAATTGTGCAGTTCCGTCGTACACTCCCCGAAATGTAACCGATAAAAAACCGACAGGCTGGCAACTCGGCGTCGATGTTCGAGGCTCTGGAGCTTTGACGCGACCAGTGCATCGTTGCCAATAAGCCTCTTGGCCCGTCTGTCAATCGACTCAAGTGCATCAAGCTGATATTTGGCAGATCCGTCCCAGAGGTGAGAGCAGTACCCCATGCACGACCGAACTTGCGCTTTATACAAGTTGAACAGCTGTTCAGGTGTGAAGTACCGTCTCACCTTTGCAAGAATCCCCAACTTTTTTGCAGCCAACTGAGCTTTCGCCTCAATGAATGGACCAAAATTGAGGGTCGATGTCAACGTAACACCAAGAAGTTCGAGATGGTCCGTTAACGGCACGGTTACACCACGGAAAGATGGAGCCGGGTGAAATTGACTCTTCTCTCTTAGCGGAAAAAAGACACGCCTGGGTCTTAGTAGCATTGAAACTGACCAGATTGGTATCACCCCATTCGGAGACCGCCATCAAGGATAGATTCAAGCGTTCGACCATGGCCTCCCGGAGAGACCGAATCTGTGGCCCAGTAGTCCGTCCGTCGGACACGTATCTCTCAGCAACAGTGCTGTTGTCTGCGTACCCAAAGGTGCCGGGTTTTAGCAGATCATTAATGTGCAGCAAGAATAATGTTGCCGAGAGCACTGACCCCTGAGGGACTCCGGCGTTGATATCTAACTGACGGGACGAGCAGCCATCGATAACCACTCGGATGGATCGATCCCTGAGGAAGTCCGCTATCCAATTACACAGACCACTGGGCAGTCCGAAGGTAGGAAGCTTACCAATGAGGCTTTCGTGCCAGACCCTGTCGAAAGCCTTCGAGATGTCGAGGGAGACTGCTAGCGCTTCTCCGTGTTTCTCGATGGCCTCACTCCAGATGCGAATGGCATACGCTAGAAGATCCCCAGTGGACCGATTTTTTGGTGAAGCCATATTGACGGTCACTGAGAACGTCGTTCGCTTCTAGGTATGCCAGGAGCTTGCCGTTGAGCACACATTCCATACTCTTACAGAGGATGGACGTTACAGAGATGGGTCTGTAGTTGGCCGGGTCAACTCGACTGCCCTTTTTGGGCACAGGCTGTACGTTGGCTTGCTTCCAAGCTTTCGGTACTTTTCCAGTCTCTATCGAAAGGCGATACAGGCTAGTCAAGATCGGAGACAATTCAGGCGCACAGGTTTTAAACACAATTGCTGGTATCCCGTGGGCGCTTTGTTCACATCAAGACTACGCAGCACCCTACGCACGTCCTTTTGATGATTGCGAATATCCGACATACTCGTCACACATCATCAAATCATTGTAATGCTGAATGTGGTACAATGCTTGAGTCGTCGAATCTGGGTATGTATTGAAAATAATGCCCATCATTTTAAACAATTAATCACTAAGGTTTAGTTTAACGCAAGAAATAATAGATTATTTTGTTAAATGAGGTCTTTCCTTAAGTTTGCCGCATGTCATTAATTCCCAGAATTGTATCATTATTTGTGACACTACCGGATAAGAAGCGTTTGTTGTATGGGAGCCCCAATTAAATATTTATTTTATTCTGTTTTTAGTATTTGTTGTTATAGCGGCAACAGTAATACATCATCTGTGATTATTTCAACTGTCTAGCTATCACAGTTCATGAGATACAGCCTGGTGACAGACGGACAGACAGACAGACAGACGGACCGCGGAGTCTTAGTAATAGGGTCCCGTTTTTACCCTTTGGGTACGGAACCTTAAAAAATCAACGGGTTCAATGCCAGATTATTATTAATGATTCAGTTTTAGTTTTCATCAAAATTGGTTCCGTGACTCCTTTGAATGATTTTCGGTATTGCTCACAGTTTCTGATTTCGCCATCCACGCCCACTTGAAAAACTCACTCGGTTTATGGCGAAAAACGAGGCAATCCTATGAGAACATTTTTTTGACTATCATTGGCGTGTCACTGTTTGTATTCTTCCTAGTTGAAACATCTCTAATATATCGAAGGGCTGGATAACCATGGATCCAAAGTTCTAAATATTAAAACGGACACTTGGCTGTTATTGTCTCTCTGGTGAGATGTTCCTACAGTTAAAACTCGTCATCATCATCCTGCCCTTGTCCCATGTTACTTGGGGTCGGCGCAATACGTTTTCTTCTTCCACCGTCCTGTCCCCTGTCACGCCATTACTGACTCCCTTTTCTTTCATATCACTCCTCACACAGTCCATCCATGTTTTCTTTGGCCGTCCCCTCCCTCTCCATCCATCCACATTTATATTCATAACTATTTTAGTAACATGCGTGTCATCCCTCCTAATCACATGACCATACCAGGACAAACGGTTTCGTTTCAATTTTTCTGTCACTGGAGCCACTTTCAAACTTCCTCTAATATACTCATTTCTCACTTTATCCATTCTCGTCACTCCGTACACCCATCTCAACATTTTCATCTCTGCTACATGCAATCTCTTTTCATCCATCTTTTTCACAGCCAAACATTCTGATCCATACAGTACAGTACGACAGGTCTAATCACGGACTTGTAAATTTTACCCCTTTAACTAAATACCTTTAAAACTAAAGCCCATAAATTTAATTCTTCATTCAAATTCTCTGAATGTGTTAAGCAATCACTAAACAGCGTCCAGATTTTTTTTTAAATTTGTATGTATCTTAGTAATTGTACTCACCTGTCAGTCAGTTGCTTTGTTCCCATTCCCACTTGGGCGAGAAGATTTTCCAACGTCATGTCACTATCACGAAGTGTCAACGAATGTCAAGGTTTAACTGACGGTGGGATGTGCAAGCGCCCATGGCCATGAGTGCATAATACGCTCTACTTCGCTTTGCGTTTATGTGGAGTTATTATAGCGGTATTTTCATGTACCTATGTAGCTATTTTCTAGAAAACATACCTTTCTGTGTCGCGGGATAATTACATACTTTAATCATTCATAAATGGGTAAGATCAAAGGAAAGACAAAAATAAATATTAATCTTTATTATTTTACAATCACAAGCACACAAGGACGTCCTCAATCACACAGTCTCACAAAATATACATAAATACTAACTATTAAGTGATATAAATATTTATTTATATCACATATTATAACTTTTTACATCAGTCGTCAATTATCGAGAAACTGGCGGATTATTTCATCGTTTATACAATAAACAATGTGCCAATTACACAACATTTTACAATACTCATTTCTAAGTGTTTCATGGAATGGACCGTATAACAATGTGGGACAATTTTACCGTTTACTCATTTACTTCTAAAATAAATTAAATAAATAAATAATTTAATAAATTATTTAAACACTACACTTGACGCTGTTTTAATAAGTGCGATGGGATAGTTTTTTGCACAATATGCCAACATATTTAATTGCGTCAGTAGTTTAATACTTTAATGTACCCACCGAAATCAAAACAAAATCGTATTTTGACTATTTTTGTAATACTTCCTCAATATTACTGTGGAAACGGGTATAAAAATGCCAATTCCAATAGGTAGAACTTTGGAAACGATACGTTACTTTAAAGATTTGTTATCACTAATTTTGAAGTCGCACTACAAGATATTTTGGCGGAGTTTTCTGTTGGCATTAAACTTCATTGCACTGAAGATACATCTGGCGACAGTCAACGCCCGAGCGGCCTCGACGACCTGCCTCGTAGAAGTCGTCGAAAGTGCCTCCAGATTGTCTCTCCAAAACGAAACTTGCAGCGTAGCTGTAATAAAGAAAAATATGAAATACAATAAAGAGGTAGGAATGTAGTTACTTAACAGCGGTTTATCGGGAATAGAAAGTGTCAAACACGTATTCGTTGTGCTCGACGGTTTACCTATGTTAAAAGCATTTCCGATCTGTCAGCTGTACTTAAAGGAATCTAATCATATAATTGAACGATCATCCGACCGCATACGCGAGAGCAGTGGTGGCCTAATGTTAACGGCCGCGATTTACAAGTTGTAGGTCGTGGGTTCTAAACTTCGAGCCCAGGTAGGCGCTTTACTTGGTATAAATTATTTCATCACCACTGCTCTCAAAACGGTGAAGGAAAACATAGTGAGGAAATTGGCATGTGTTAGAACCAAAAATTCGAAGACTGCACTGGGCCCGTGTGTTGGAAAACAGCCCATTCCCGCTCATAAAGCGGAGGCCTGCACGCACAACGCATAAAAAGGAGTTTAAATGTATAAAAAGGGATCCATCTATCCTAACATAGAGGCGCGCATGAAACACTGACAATCATTGCATCACCAAACCAGCCTGGAGACGATTTTTTTTCGTTCTACGGCTAATATTTCCGGACATAGTCTCTTCAGCTTGTTAATTCTGGTAGATATGGCGCTCTATTTGGTTCACTAAAGGATTTTAGGAACTGGTCCCTCAGAGAGACATCAATCATGATCATGACATGAATTTGTGGACGAGCCGTGCCGTGAGTGTACACAGCTCCGATTGTGTCTGTTATAGGCTTTGTGGAATAGGCGAAATGAAGAATATTATTTTCCAAATTACGCCCGGCCTTGATACTTATGTAAGTTCAGAAGAATCACCAAATCATCCGCATTTGGCATAAGCAACTATACCTACCAATAATGGTAAAATGCTTCAAACATCGTAACATAGATACCGAGTAATTTTTCACTTTTAGAATAGAATAGAACATGAATAGGAATATACACTTTCTCTTCCTGAATTTAGAAATCTTCAGAAGCATACACCATCATCATCTACCATTACCAAATACGAGTACCTACGTAATTAGGAAACATATGGATTGTTTTTTGAAAGATCTTAAAATTCATACGAGTTACTTACGTTCCGAATTGACAGAAAACACTCTTGGGACCGATGTCGTCAGAACATTCTGTGTTAGCATCGCATACGTATTTCTGCAGACACTTGTCGTCATTGGTGCCGAAAGACCTTACGTAGGTTTTGAACATAGCAATGCCAGCGAGCGCTGCGTCACTGACGGAATCCTTACGGCCCATTGATCGTGCTGCCAGCGATCTGTGAGAAAATGAGGTCTTCAAGGCGTCCAGAAGGTTTACGACGATGTTGATGAACTGTGGAAAGAAATAACACCGTTGAAGAACTGCTTATTAGGTCAGTTGACCTGGAAGAGAACCACATACCAGGCCCCTCAGAAAGTATTGCGAAAAAAAGTTTTTATATATGGGAGACTGGCCAGTTATAATGTTTTTCGAAAATATGATTATTTATAAGTAAAAATAAGTAAGTTCCAATTTCAAAATTTCCCTCCACATTTTTTGCGAGTTAATTCAAAGTATTGTGTCTCACTGAAATATGGATCTGCGCCGGGAACATTTTAGAGCTATGATTTTATACGATTTCAAGTGTCGCCTGAAACCGGATGAATCGTACGATAGACTTCAAATGGCATTCATGGATGAAGACCCTTCCAAGGCAACCGTGTATCGTTGGTATAACGAATTCAAGCGCGGTCGACCAACTTTGGGGGATGACGAAAGAAGCGGTCGCCCTTTGACGGCTGTTACCGAAAAAAACGTGCTAGCAGTGAAAAATTTAATCCAAGACAATAGGCGAATTACATATCAGGAGATTCAACACATATTGAAGATTGGATCGGGAAGCGTTCACGAGATTCTACACAGCCATCTTCGCGTGAGGAGGATAGTATCACGCTTGGTGCCGCACAACCTCACCGATGCTCAGAAGCAGGCCCGGGTGGAATGGTGCCGTGATATGCTTAACAAATTTGAAGCAGGCTCGTCTCGGCGTGTTTACGACATCGTTACAGGTGATGAGTCCTGGATTTATCAATACGACCCAGAAACCAAGCGCCAGTCGACTGTTTGGGTGTTTCAAAATGAGCCAACGCCTACCAAAGTGAAGCGATCTAGAAGCGGGGGTAAGATTTTGATCGCTAGCTTTTTTAATTTGACTGGCCACTTGGTATCAATTCCCTTACGGGATCAAAGAAGCATTAATGCCGAATGGTATACTACCAAATGTTTGCCAGAAGTTTTCTCTGTTATAAGCAACAAGCGACCAAACACATGGCTCCGCGGGCTACTGCTCCACCACGACAATGCACCTGCGCACACCGCACTCAAAACGAGGGACTTCCTGGACAGCACGCCAGTCAAACTCCTGGGTCACCCTCCTTACAGCCCTGATCTAGCACCGTGTGACTTCTTTTTATTCCCAAAAATAAAAAATCAGCTCAAAGGGATACAATTTTCGTCGCCGGAAGATGCGCTGGCTGCGTTCGAGCAGGCTGTAAACGAGGTGTCTGCGGCGGACTGGAAAAAGTGTTTTGAAAACTGGTTTAGGCGCATGAATCTTTGTATAGAGGCTGGTGGAAAGTACTTTGAAAAGATTTAATAAAAATATATGTACGTATAGAACAATTTTTTTTAGTTTCGCAAAACTTTCTGAGTGTCCCACGTAATTGTTCGAGATTCAAACGTAAAATTATTAAGTGTTTTACATTAACAGTCACTAAAATAATGGCTTATAGATAATTGCATAAAAAGGGAGAAGGAAGGATGGGTAGCGTACCTCTCCAGCCTGCTTTGCCATGGAGGCGACCTGGTCGGGATCTTTTGCACCGAGCATCGTCGACAGAACCGCAGCCAATATACCCTGAAGCAAGCGAGAAGCAACACCGTCTCCGTAACCAAATTTTACTATTTACATTCCGAAGATAGGAAAGACCTCAAGGAAAATTTGAATATAATTTCTTGATAATATAAAAAGTAATAGTTAGATACTGAAGAGATTTCTCTGAGGTGATCCCCGGACGTGAAGGAACTAGTTAATTGTAGTGAATTAAGGCTTCTATTAACTAGATACTTGATAATGCCTGCTACAGGTGAGGGTCAACTTATGTGGTGCTTTTTTACATTATTGGAGTGATTCTAAATATTCTAAATTCTAAGTAAATATCAATAAATATCTACAGAAATCTATGTTAGTGGATCAGTATGGATAAATAAAATAATGGTGTTTGCATTTTCTTTTGTACAATAATGATAACTTCAGAGCTGAAGCTTTTGCGATGGACATGGGTGTGATTTTCTTATTTGAGATATATATGAAAGGGCAAAATACTTTAAATTGTAATTATGATCGTACCTGCATGGGAGACGAGCCGTTGTCTACTTTGTCAATACCATCGCTTGATGCTCCTCCTCCGAGAATAGCAGTCAAGATTTTAAGACCCATAGAGAGTAAGTTGGCCCATGGTGAAGGCGATACTGAGTCGGTGTCGATGCTGTCACTCTTGTTTGGTCCAGTGGCTGGGTTGAAGATCATTTGCATAAGCATACCTGAAATAATTAAATTAATCAGTCTTTCATTATTAAGTTAAGGCAGTCATCAAAATAACGGTTTTCATTGCACCAAAGTTGCCACTAACTTGTTAAGGTTTCATGCTTACCAAGCATATTCGACCAAGAGAAGCCTCCGTCGGAGATAGAGTTTGTTTGTATATCATCAAGGTCATCTAAGGCAACTTTTTTCAAGGCATTGGACTTCTCTGCGAACTTTCGCTCTTGGGCTTGTTCTGGCTGGTGCATTGGTAACGAGTTGCTGTAGTATTGGGAGTTATGTGTCCGAACACTGCTTGTCGCCTGAAAATATAATTGAATACAGTGGAGGTAACTAAAATGAGCAATCATTAATTAAAACATATCTGCATATCAAAATACAAACAAATATTTATGTACTTAATTACAAGTTTTTCTTGGGACATGCGCGATGTGAACTTTTTGCTTTACGCGGATGCGGGGTAGGTAAGTATTAAATTTTCGTAAGAACAGAAACATACCTGTGATATAAGAGGGACATGCTGAGGATATGCGAGCGTATGGAGAATTGTCGATGAACTTATTAGGGCAAGCAGCGCCCATCCCGTCACTGTGTGATGCATCTGTAGACAAAAAAAAATCGTAAGTATTCTTCAAAACAATTTTGTACAATGTGTAGTTACTTAATATTTTTAAAATAAAACCTCTGAGAATTAATTTAATTGTGCTCTCGCGCAATGGACGTCGAATAGAAAGTGTTCTGATGAGTGATTGCCTGCTTTTAGACTTGCTTAGAAAGTGGCCCCCAGCGTCACCTTCTCTGTATTTTTACGAGGATGCCCGCGTCTCTAATTAGAGGACGTTTGAAAAGTGCACTTTTTATAAAGCATTCAGCTTTCTGTTTTAATAAAACGAATACTTGTTAATTTACCTATATGATCAGTTCTACTCAT
The DNA here is from genome assembly GCA_949775005.1 of Orthosia gothica. Classification (NCBI taxonomy): domain Eukaryota; kingdom Metazoa; phylum Arthropoda; class Insecta; order Lepidoptera; family Noctuidae; genus Orthosia; species Orthosia gothica. Next base: position 14,199,509 of record OX459044.1, read on the forward strand.
CTACGAAATATCTCAATAAATATTTTACTTATTCATTAATCGCGTTTATTTTCATCCTGTACAAGTAAAAATTCAAAATTTAGAAAACCCCCGACACATTTATCTTGCGAAAACACCCCGATTCAAACAGTAAAACCGCCCATAACTTTTGAACGGCTGAGCCGATTTAATTCAAACAGAGCTAAGAACACTTTCGACAAAATCACCTTTAAAACTAAATCAAAATCGGTTCATCCGTTTAGGCGCAATGATACCACAGACATACACACAGCAACACACGTGAAACTTATAACACCCCTTTTTCCGGCGGGGTTTAAAAATAGTGGGACGGCACTGAATTAACTTCAGATAGTGAAAAAAGGGTTACAACATTGCTTACGCCATTTAATAGAAAATATGTTTTTAAAGTTTTCCTCTCCCTAGGAATTTCATGCTGTATCGTGGGTGCGTTTACAAACATTTAAACTCACATACACAAGACACCTAGATCTGGAACAACTATTTGTAGGCCATACAAATATTTGTGCCTTGCGGAAATCGAACCCGCGACGCAGCAGCCGGTCGCTCAACCACTGCGCCAATCGTGTCGTCAATTAATTCAGGCAGATGCGTAATGGTAGGTATTAGGGCTACACCTGCTCATCCGGCTTATAAGTGTGTTAGCAGCATGTCGGACAGCCCTCGAATGCAGGTGACCCGGTCTTTTGTAACGGTTCTTCGGATGTCACCTCTTACCATACTTAATAAGGTGCTAGTTATATAAATTGACGTAAATTTTAACAGTTCGCCATGCACGATATACCAAGCGGTCTACTTTCTTCGGCCGATAAAAGCAAGCTATTAGCACTTGTTGTGACTTCCGGCTCACTTGACAAAAATTACATCACGGCCTACGCGTGTACAGGATGATGAAACGTGAATGGATTTATATATGTTTTTATTATAGAGGAATTGTTACGTTCTGAATACGCCGTCCATCAGTTGAAGAAACGTGTTACATACGTATAAATAGTGGTGGAACGGAGCTGCGCGGGCGCACCGGTCGCCGGTGACAGCGGGTCCGCCGAGATTCTCTCTGGAGAAATTTGTTGTCGCAAGACTTGCGCCGTCATCACTTTTATGTTTTATGTATGCTTTGTTGCCGCCATTTACTGGTAAACCGCTACATACATGGTGCTATTTATGTAATGACGACGTCCAGTTGATAGAATAGCAACCCATACGTATGCCGCGATGGTATCTTCGTCAAATAGTTATAATAAATTCGTCTTTACGGTGGTCAGAAGTTTCGTTTGGAAAGCTGCTTTGCAATAGCCAGGCAAAGTAGTGTAATACAATGATAATTTATACACGCTTATTGGTTTGCTATTTGTATTGGATCGATTTACGCGCAAGTTTGGAGGTGGCGCGACCCCTTGACCCAGTAACCCTGCGATGGCGCAGGTGACTGAACTTGCCGTTGCAACGCACGAGAAATTTAGCCTCACTTTCGTTCGTCGCGGATCTTCACGTCCAAGCCGACCTAGATTTGCATAAATAATAAATTTATTTACTTATTCATAGTTACTCGGATGTTTAACTTCGGAACTACTTAGGGTCGATTTCACCAATGAAACTAATCGCGCTTAGTTCAACTAAACTCAGTTTATGCAAATGCAGCGTCCTGATTGGTTGATACCGCTGAGAAACTACCAATCAGAACGCTGTATTTGCATAAACTGAGTTTAGTTTTACTAATCGCGATTAGTTTCATTGGTGAAATCGGCCCTTAATCGAAGCACCTAGGTAGATAAATAATTATTATAAAAATTACGTTTTATTAATTGTATTCGGTAAAAGGCGCCTGGCTTGACTTACGAGAAAATTTTACAAATAAAGTTATTTACACAATTTTTAAGATGTTGCCTAAAATGAAAAACGTTTCAAGCTAAATCTTAAGTGTGGTATCATATTGAAGGGCTTCATTTGCATTAAATATATTTTTATTTAGGTATGCCGCAAAAATGAAACCTTAACTAAACTTGATGAAAGTGAAATAAAAGCTGTTAGAGGAAAAATAAAACAATGTCTCCAAAAAAATTACTTTATAAATGGAACAACATTATTCCTACCAACGTACAGAAACCCTAGGTGCTCGAGTCCGACACGCTCTTTACCGGTTTTTTTTTTGCTTGTTGATTTCCTCTGATTTCAGCGGGATTTTTTAACTTGACTACTGTTCAAAAATGTATAGGGAAACGGCTTTATATTTTACAGCATCTAGTATAATTATATTGTCTAGTAACGCAGAACGAATAGCGCAAGGCGCAGCAAACATGGCGATGGGTGAAAGCAACGCGGCCGGTCGCGTGTGTTGTGTACCACTGCCGTGCAAGGTTAACGTTTTTCTAATTTCGGAGCGAGGACTCAGACCTGCTATTACGTTGTGACCAACTCGTTCCCAACTTTCATCGGAAATTCACCGTGGAAAAATGAGAATCGCAAATTTCACCAGCCATTTGGCATTTTCCTCTTGTGCGTGCCGCTCGCGAAGCTACGTTTGTATTTGTACGATTTTCTTTTATGAAAATGCTTGGCAGTTCATGCAAGTAATGTTCGATGGAGAATGCGAGGAACGCAACATGTATTTTACTTATTAACCAAAAACAACAAAACAAGATATCAAAAAATAAGAAAGTTGCCATCGCGGCAAAATATTATCTTGCCTATCATCAGAAAACTTCTTATTCTTGTTTTCATCTCCCGGGTTTTTTTGGCTTTTTTCGCCTGCTCAGTGACCGGTCCAGCGTGCAATCCGCTTTCTAAAACCATCCGTAAGTCCGTGCGTGTTCAGTACGCGGATATGAGCGTGGATAGAAATTTATTCACTCGTAATAAACATACATCGTTGAAAAATACCCGACTAACTGTGTAACTACATGTTGTAATTGAGTTTTATTACATGTTTATGTATTATACTTGCCTTAAATATTTAAATTATTTGCCTATGTTTTTAATTCGTTTTAAATATAATTTATGTAAAATATTACGTATCGTAATACTTCGTTCAACACTTATGCCTGGCCAATATTTGCTAAGTTCAGGTGCCATTTTTTTCTGTTGTCTTATTCCTAGGATGCCCGGATGCTTCAAATAACTGGTAGACCGTTACACTTATCAGAGCGTCTATAATTTATCAGGACCTTATCATTCCACAGTCTTCATATTCGACATTTCAGCATTTATTATAATGAAACACCGAGCTCCATAATCCACGCAGACGTATCAAAACGCAAATGGCTGGACAAATCTAAGGTGCTTGCGTGTTAGTTTCACCAACCACCAAGACTAACATAACACTAATGTTGATAGAGGAGACGCACCATCGGTTCCCGCGATTGATTCGTTACAGCTGTAATGATGAAGTGTATACGATGTTCCGCAAAGTGATCCGCAGGCGTGTTACACACCGGTACCGTGTTCTCGATGCGGATCAATCGTACGGTACACCTGATTCAAGATGCACATGTTCAATTTGGGTCGGCACCTACTTTAGCCGTCAATGGTGTCAATCACCGTTTTACGTCTCAATTATTATGTTCACATTGTATCCGATTTCTAAACACACAATAGGAATACATAAATAATTTTGTATCGACATGTGCTTGTATTGTTTTCTTAGAAACGGGTTACTGATCTTTGCTATTTTGAAAGATTTCAGACTTATATGATTCTACTGAGGTGGTATCCTCAAAATAATGTTTGTTTCGAATTGTTTTCGGAACATTTCCGAAATCCGAACAATTATATGCGGTCTGATGTATTACTTTTTATCGTTTCATTTCGAGTTTTTCACCGAGACTTAAAAATCGATTAAAAAGAGAGAAATTTCTCTGCGCATCCGAAAGGGCCCTCAAAAGCCCGCAGGCAAGGTGTCAGTAGGTAGGTATATAATTTACGTTTTAAAAAGATTTCGATTACCCAACCTCGCCGGTGAATGACGAGATTGCCTCTCACGTCCGCCGACAAAACTTTCACTTTAAAGTTTTTTGGACATGAGTGGATCGAGCATTTTGTAAGTCTCGCCGCAAGATGACGACTACGGAGGTTTATCATCGCGACTATGAAATCATTTCTAGCGTTGATGTCTTTTTCACTAACATTAAAATGTATGTTAATTATTAAACGTTAACCTTTTCTAAGTTTAAATTTTGAAGAAATATGGACTTGTTTTTGCCGGGTTCACGAAAAGACTGAAGGATCTGTTTCGCCATAATGCTATTTTATCGATGGAGGTACCGAATTTCAGAGAAAATTTTAATAAGCGGTAACGGAGTAACTGAAAACGGTCATACATAAAATTGCTCATCAATATCAAAATGGAAACGTCATTCGCTCTATGACATAACGTTTCTTTACTTCTGGGAATATGTTATTACATTCGAATGAGTATATGTTGAGCGAGAAACGCGGCGACGAGACCGGGCGCGCGGGCGGCCGGCACGCAAGCGGATTATTGGCCATTCCGATCGCAGCAGCTTTCCTCGCCACTTTCAACATGCGCCGGCGCACGTTTCAAGACTTTTAATTACTTAAGAACCTGTCACAAGTATCATAACACTCGGCAAGCGTCAAGATCTCATCTTTTGTTTACAAACTGCTATGAAAGTTTCAAGAATATTATTGATGAAATGCCCTGTTAAAAAAGTAGTCAATTTTAATCTTAAGTGACTTGAAATGTCATTTCAAATTAAAAACAAATGAAATCGGTTTACTTTTCAAGTGAACTTGAATATTTAAGCATGATAAATTGATTGATTCGCTCTATTTGAAGAATAGAGCAATTAAAATGGCTACCGGATGAGATAAAATTGATTATCATTTGTAACGCGAGTATATCGTAAATACAACATGTTGCGAGCAAAAAATATCGTTGGAAAGTCTCTTCTTATATTTTCAATGCAGTTAACGCCATTGTTACGTCAAATTAGCTGCTCAAGAATGTTTTGTCTTTCTGTATTCTTTAGATTCTCCGCGACGAATTCAGGGTTACAACGCATTATGTGAACATTTTCACATTTTAGAAAGTGAAGGTTCATATTTACATGACTATAGCGGACAGTGAAAATAATGTGCCGTGTGGAAGTTCATAATAAGTGTGAAATGTTCGTGACTGATTATTATCATTGTTCCGTCATTGACGATAATTGATTCGGAATATATTTTTGTTTACTTTCGTGTTTCATATTTATTAAACCCGGTCCTGAAGAAAGTCGGAACTTGTTAAATGTTACTGAAAATTGGTGGAAAGCTGCCATTTTCGGTTGTCGAACAATTTAGGTATGTAATTGTATATTTTCAGAAACAAGTTGACGGTGAATTTTGACTAATCCAGTTTCGAATAAGTAGAGACAGAATTGTTTATTGTTGCGAGATTTGCGCTCTTATTTCTAAGGGCTTATTGAATTAACAGTAGTATATAAGATTGTTTTCTCATATAACTTATGAATTACACAGTTATAAATGGCTCAAAATTCTTTAAACAGCCGTACATTCATTCTCTTGCAACATTCATTCATAAAAACTGCCCGAATGCACGACTCTACGATTTTAAACACTACCCAAATGTTTCTCATCTATCTTTTGATTGATATAATGCATTATTGAATACAATATATATTTAACAAAGCTTACTCCACCTAAAGTAAGCCCATATATTTTATTTGGATTAACTTTTCTTAGAGATCCTTTTAATTTTTCGCTAGTTTATTGTTTTTTTTATCATGCCCCTGCCATACATTTTTAGGGGTGTCTTAACACAAAACACTAATCAAAATAGTTAGCATATCATAAAGGCACTTAATAATTATTTCATAGCAATTTTGATACAATATAAAATGTTTATTCACAACATATTTTTAACAATCACTATAAAAAACAAAAGTTAAGCTTTTTAGCAGATAAACAAACATTTTGTATCACCAAAATCACTTGTGAAACACCTTATCTATTATATCACATGGGCACTTGCAAGCATCAGCGTCCTGTCCAACTTTCACACAATTATTTCAAACACCGAACACTTAAATTATTCCACTATGGGTCCTAAGGGATGGACCTTTAAAAACCTTACCTTATCTCGAACTGTGGGTATATCACTAACACTGAATCACGTTATCTACCACGAGGTAGCTATATCTTCACCGGAGAAAGTGCGTGTTGCTTGTGCGAGAGTTAAACTTGCAATGAGTGTTGCGCCTTGAACTTCACTATATATATATGATGACCCAGTTATGGTGGCAGCGGCTAACTGTGCTAGTCGGACCGTCTGTCCGTGTGTCCAACCTGTTCCCGTCCCGTTGCCCGCTCTGTTCCCGACTGGACCTTGTCAAGGACATTCGGTTACCAATCCGACCAAAACGCCATTGACTGAATAGTTGAGATTCCATTGCAATGCTACGGATGATTCCGTTATTCTTTTGATCAAAATATTGTTCCAATCTAGTTTAAAGGATGCTTTAGAAAATGAAGATCTTGAAATTAACAGTTCTGTTTATTTGTTTTAGGTAATTTCTTGGATGAAGGGACAACATCATCACACGGTCAGGTAAAAGAAGCTGAAGAGTAAGTTCAAAACCATTTTTATCCGAATATCTAAATTTCTGAAACAGGAAACAGGTAAAGTAAGTAGTTCTATCTATAGTATAGATTGTTGTTACTCATGAAGAGGATGGTTCGTGTTATTAATCGGTATAACGGATTTGTGGTAATTTCTGCCATAGATCATTAGTTCGCTTGTGAAGAATATCCAGTGCCAGTCAAGTAGCGGTCGTTGAACTAGCTTTAATACTTTTTGGGCCATCCTTGTCTGTTGACCCGAGGTTTTCCCCCATCTTATATTCACCTTTCATCTTCAGACACGACTACTCCGAACATAAATGTTGTGATCCTACTTAGGGAGTTCGGCATCCCAATTGCGTAACTGAATTCGGCAAGGCGAAGGATTAGATCCCATCAATCGACCAATCACGTGCGAGATGTATGACGCTATGTGAATTTCCGTCTATGTGGTTGGTCGATTGATGGGATCAAACCTTCGCCTTGCCGAATTCACTTACGCAATAAGGCTGCGGATTGCCGTAGTAAAGACACATCCAATAATAAAAATTAAATAAAGATTTTTTTAAATATCAAAGAACCCGTCTTCTTAATAAGCGAACTAAAAAAACTTTTAACTTTTTTTTTCGAATTAGGTACATTTACTCATGTCATATATTTTTGAAATCACCTCTTAAAACCCTTTATTTTGATACCCCACACGATGGATTCAATAAACACTCGCAAGATTGGGAAGAATCGATTGACCCAAGAATCATCAAAATTGGCCAACGCGTTTGGTCTCTAGAACACCATATAGGAACAAACATACATACATACTTACATAGACTGATAAACACATTACCCTCCTTCGGCAGTCAGGTAAAAAAGTGACATACTTTTGTATCTGTATTGTGTATACTAAGCAGCTATTAGATTACAATTCATCATCAATTCAGCCAAACCATTATAATTTCCTAAAAAGAAAGCCTTTAAGCAGTGTTGGTATCTCAGTAAGGAGTCTTCATAAGTTGATCCCTCGACACGCTCTCTTTGGTACCTTAATACCTGCACAAAAGTACCTAGATCTTATTCTCTTCATGTCGTGCATGTTCACTACTAATCGTTGGAAGTATATTTGTCCCTCTTTTTACCCGACTGCAGGGTTATGTATCTTGAATGTATGTAATATTCTTCATTATTATATCTTTCAAACCGCTAGACGGATTTATATAATTAAGATATCGTTACATACGTCTTGTCCGCCCAAGTGTTCTTAGATAGGTGCAGTTAAAAAAAAAAACATGGTGGATTTTGGGTGCCTTATTGTGTGAGTCCCAATTTATTTAAACCCATCGAGTGTGAGTATCAAAATGAAGGGTTTTAAGAGGTGATTACAAAAATATATACCACTTCTATGATTAAAAGTACTTCGAAAAAAAAAATGATAACTAAAAAGTTGTCGGAAGCGAGCTAAAAAGCTGTAAACAAGAAAAAGTCATGCTATGCACTCGGAGGATTAGGGGGTCAGCCAGCTCGCGAATTTTTATCCTCCGACTGCACAGCATGATTTTTTTTTACTTACAGCTTCTTAGTTCGCTTCTTAAGCAGTCAGGTTTTTGATTTTAAATTAATTTGTAAAACCAAACAGTTCTTGACAGAACTTAAACGACGTTATTTCTCAATCAATCGCACAAAATTAGATCCAACTCGTGATGCTTTGGTGCATCTTCACTACTAATGTTTGGCAATCAACTCCGCAAGTTGTACCTTTTTCTCGCCAGACCAAAAAGTTGATATCATTCCTCTATCAATCACCCAAAATTAGGTCCAAGGACAGCATACAGTTACTTAATAGAAGAAAGATTCTTAATAGCTAAGCCATATTCACTTCGGGGGGAGGCCTATGTCCAGCAGTGGACGTTTTTCGGCTGAAATCATGATTCACCTCGGATTATGGTTTAGGTATTAAAATATGTAATCTTTTTAGGGAGTCGACATAATTTGATTCCCCAACATGCTCTCTTTGGAGCCTAAATATCTATCTATCTACATACCTTATCATCATCTTCATCATCAATTGTCCCTTTTTCTCGTTAGACCAAACAGTTCTCGACTGAACATAAACGATGTCATTCCGCAATCAATCTCATAAAATTAAGTCCACATATTTCCCATCCGATGGCTTTGTCTTATCAGTTACTTTTCCCAGTAAAGTTGATGTGTCTCGTGGAAACTGAAGCGACTAACGCCTTGATCCAATGGGCTACATTCTCTTGCTTCTCACGCTTGTCTTAAGTACATAATCACTTAATTGCTTGGGCATAGTAAAGGCATATCTAATTTGATTTTCTTTCCATGAATGGTGTGTATATCCCTTGATTGTAGTCATTTGCTAGATGCTGCCTGCTTTTGCATTTCACCTGTTAAAGTGATATCACAAATAATGCTTTCAAGAACGCAGGCGTACTAATTTTATGAGAAATTGATAATGAACAATGAGCGAACAATCTTGAAAAAATTCAAAACATAATTTCTGTTTAACAAAAAAGTACTTTTTAATACATTATTAATTGTAAGCTACTGCAATGAACACAATGGTCAAAATTACAGGACCCTTTGACCGTATTGGCACAGTTTTTATATTGTTTAAAACGTCGTTAAGTCCAGTATTACAAGAAGAAGAAGCGAAGTGAACGAAGCGAGCGAAGTTTTCAAGCGAATTATCGGCTGAATGGGTCATGAATCTACTTGCTTGACTGTACAGCGCTTCACCGAAATTGGTGTATTTTGACGGCTACACACTCACTCAAACATCAGCTCAAACAAATGCTTTCTTGGGCATGTACTTCCAAAGCATATAATGTTTGTTTCTCTTCGAAACGAATAAATTTCCTTAGTTGACTCGTATGATTGCTTCTTTAACTTGATCATACGAAAATTATAAATACTTGTCGTAAAAGTCACATGTTTTCATTTTGCAGTTCGTTTTCATCCATGGATTTGATTTTCTATTCGATTCACATTCATATTGTCAATGTCACTCATAAAGTGTTGATGAAACACACGCGAACTTGAATATGCATTGATATTAACATATTTCCAGGTACTTGTTCCTGAATCTTCTTGAAGATATTTGTAAGTGATTTCGAAAGCTGAAAGATTTTGCGTGAGTAATTACAGTTCGCTATTGCATCAGAAACCTTTCTCTGGATTGTATTTTGATTGTCACTGGCTATCTGCAAACGCATCCATTATCTTGCAAGGGACTATTAAGCACAGTGTTGCCAACTCGGCTTTTGAAGAAGGCGTAGACCAGACCCAAAAATTACGTAGATCTATGTAGTTTTTTTCTGAGAGAAATGAAGAGGTAAAGTAAGGTAAAACTGAATAAAACGACAATCTATTACCCTAAAAGTAGCAGACAAATGAAACTTTGATAAACAAAAATAATATTTCAGTAACCGATACGAATAATTGTTGGTTTTTACATTATCTACATTCATAGATATTTTTCACGACATTTTCATTTTTTGTTTAGTTATGTATGAGCTTCCAAAAATCCGAAATAAAAATATCAAAATGGAACGTTTTTAGCTTTTTTTTTCGCGAAAGTATTGATGCCCATTCAGACTCATGAGATATGTTATTTTGTTAATTTGTACAATTTTGATAAAAAAATACGTAGTTTCTAGAACTGAAGTACGTAGGTTTGCAGGAGAGGCTTAAAATATGTAGATCTACATAAAAAGACGTAGAGTTGGCAACGCTAAGCATTCATTTGTTTATTTAATTCACAATTTTGCATAGAAAATTATAGACCTTGTTTAATTAAAAAACAAGTATCCGTCCGCTACGGTGCATTAGATCTGAATCTATGGCGGCCCGTTTGTAGAATAGTAGGACAACTACTTGTGCTTGTGTGTATCATGTTTATTTTTACTTTGAGCAATAAACGAGTCTTCTATATATCGTGTTTTAATTACTATGAAATAGTTGCCAGTTTCTTCTTTGCCTGTTAATTTAGGAGGGTGATTGGTGACCACAGTTCCGTTAACAACCGTTACTGGTTAATATGATGAATTGGCAATTTCTTCTATGAAAGAGTTGGTAAATACAAATTCATCAAAGACGAGAGAGGGTCATTGATTGACCACTAAGTGCGATGCATGGTAAGAAGGTTCGTGACCCGTGGCTATACACACATGTGGTAAACATTCCCAGTTTAGAATAAGCCAGTAAAAATTGACGATAAAGCAGTAAATTAAATTTTGGATAGGTCGAAACTTATGTGGTGAATTATTTGTGCGCTGCTTGACGTAGAAATTGTATTCTTATTGTAGGTATGAGCAAGAGTATGTACAGTGATTTGAATACATAAGTTATACTGGTGTTAATTAATTAACGGGCCTAAAGAACGAAAGTTGGAATGCATGGAAAAACAAGAATTTACTTTCGTCAGCTTACTTACTGAAAAAAAGAGGTCACAGAACTTAACGAGGCTAATAAAATTAAACGGCTCTGTTATTGAAGGTAAATACTTAAAACATCGATTTAAATGAGACAAAAATTTAAGAGTGAAAGTTGGAATACAAGGAAAAATAAGCATTACTTTCATTAGGTTCCTCGAAGAGTTACTCAATGTAGGGGGTCGCAGTATCGTTCATGAACGGAGGACTCGACGGCAGAGCAGTGACCTGCCGCTGACTCATTTGATTGCATTTCACTTTCTTATTCGGAAAACCCCACTTATCTGAACGAACATTCTATTCTAAGTAAATCCTCGAACAGACTTCAAAGTCTTCAAACCCCATCCTTAGTTGAGATTAATCCTCAATTGAAGAATTAAAATAATAATTTAATCTCACGACTTAATCGTGGACTTTCTCGATGCATAGAAAGTGACCTCGGAGTAAGTAGAGGGTTAAATATGAAACATAAACTGAGTACAATTTGTATAAATATGATAAGTATCCGTAGGCCATCTTCAATGAAAGATGGCATAGAAAAACGTAGCATAATTCATGTGCAATTAGGATGGAATGGCAGTCAAAAGCAGCAGAATTTGAAGCTAAAGGTGACTGGGGTTGATAGGACGGTGGATGCAGAATCCGGAAATCTAAGTATAACCATAAGTCCAGCAGTTGCCTGAGGTAGGTTTAATATTATGAGCAGGAAATTGCAGGAAGGCCTGGGCCTGAAATAATGGAAATAAAATGAAATTATGAAAGAACTGTGTTACAGTGCAGATAGATCATCATCATCGAGCTTTTAATGTTCCCACTGGTTGGGACGCAGGCCTCCTCTCATTGAGAGGGAATGGGCCGTATCCACCACGCGGGCCCAGTGCGGGTTTGTTGATTTCACATGTCTTCGAATATTTTGGTTCTAGGATACGCTGGTTTCCTCACGATGTTTTCGTTCACCGTTTTGAGAGCAGTGGCGATGAAATAATTTACACAAAGTATAGCGCCTGCCTGGGTTCGAACCTACGACCTACAACGTTTAAATCACGGCCACTGGGCCACCACAGCTCTTGCAGAGATAGCTAATAGATACCTTTTACAATCTACCTTCATCTGAATTTACCGGTTCAATATTCATATTCGTGTATCTACAATAGGTACAATATTTTTGAACACACTTTCATTGACTACAAATTGGAAGAAAATGGATCTGTAATAAGTACATACTTAAACATAGTACAGAAGTGCTAGTGGATAGCTGCGTGTCCGGCAATATTTGTCAATTTGCATACAGCTGCGACCATTCGAGGGTAACTGTAAAGTTGGAATGTGAGCTAGACTTGCCTACCTACTTCTCTCCTCCACTGATCTAAATATGAGGAGAAGTTTCGATAATAATCGGTTTTGATTAGTCTGTGTGGATTTTGTTAATGTTGCCGACAGAGCAATAGATCTGGCTTTGATATATTTACAGCTATTGATCAGGTGCATATTAATGAGCTTAGAAGCAGTATCATTGTTGATAAGGCGCTAGTTATGGTTGTTTGTAAGTACGATTTAAGTGTAAATTAGGTCCTCAGTGAGTAGGAAAACATGTTTTCCTCATTATGGAAGTAGAATTTGTATTCAACTGAAGCCCAACATCATTATCGAAAATGCGATCCGTTACAACGTGATTGGCTCGGCAGATATACTTTATTCGATTTACGAGATAGCAAAACCATGATTAACCTTTCCTTAGACATGAGTTATAGATGATCACTTTTAGTGTCTATTCAGTCACCGGAGACGGAACTTGTGAACTGGGACACCATTATCTTGTCCCCATAGTGGTTTATATGAACCGCAGAGGGCGGGCCCGGTACTAGATCCAACTCATCACTGAGGTATGGGGTCAGGCGGTTGTAAAAGTTGCTATTTCGGTAACATTATAATCACAGCTTGTTGAGATAATATCTGTTTGAATGAGCAGTGTAATTGGACAACCACAAAGTACCTTAGTAATAACTTAAGTAGAGATACCTAAGTGGAATCTAAGTTTGGGCATTTTCAGTAGTTAGCAAAAGCAATCGTTGTGGCGTGAATAGAAACAATTGAGAATCGCATACCAAAGGCATGACAGTATTATATGATGTGTGCCAAAGGGCTCTATGTTTTAATTGAATAATTAATTAGCTAAATTAATGAAGTCGTAATTAGAAAGATGGAAATATATTAGATTCAAGAACAGTTTAGCGGATATAGACGTTCTTTTTAGCCAATATAGATTTGCCATAAAATTTTCCATTTTTAGGAGACTACAAAAATAGGTTCGTGTGATATATACCCTTCCACATTACGAACAAGTAAGATTTAAAATACCCCCGGCATATTTTTATTTCATACTACATAATTTATCTATTATTAGAAACGCTCGATCGACAATCTATTGACCACGTAATAATGATATCTTGCGGGAGCAGCCCGATTCAAACAGTAGAACGCCAATAACTTTTGAACGGCTGAACCGATTTTCATCAAACATAGCTAAGAGCACTCGATATATATCACCATTCAAACAAAAAAAACGAATCCAAAATCGGTTGATCTGTTTAGGAACTATGATGTCACTCACAGACAGATACACAAACACACAGGTGCACACGTCAAATATCTTAAAACACCCCTCTTTTTCCGTCGGGGGTTAAAAATGCAGATTGGTTGGTATTTTTTAGTACCGGTCAAGCAACTGGAAAGTATACATTTCTTTCAAGTTTGCCAGCTGACCTCGAATTTACCTGTTATTCAGTTAAATCTCACAATTCATGGTGCAGCGAGAATTACTTCGAGAGTCTTCTAATTTAATGAGTAAAGAGAATGCAGCTAGCGAGCTGGTCGCTATTTCTGAACGACTAATATCTAGGACTTACGTCAATCAATTTCACTTCCTAGTTCAGACACCTTATAATTTTAAACTAATTTGATACAAAGAAAATAGAGAGTTAAAACTATTATCTTTCAATATAATTGACAAAATTACATTTGTTTTTATAAAAAAAGGAAACACGCAGTTATTTTTTGGCTTCAACATTAGAAGGGGAATTTGAAGCGTGGGTAGGTACAGACCCAAATAAAGATGTGTTCAAGGTAAACAAATATACGATGGGTAAACATGGCGCGCAGTGGGCTAGTAGGGCATCAGCGAAATGGTAGCTTTCGTTCTTGCTACCAATGACAGACTATTATCAAGGCAAGGCTGCGTGACCTAGAAGGATACGCCGCATTCCGACCGTGTTAGTGGTAGCGTGCGTGTCACCGTGACTCTCGATAATCATTTTGTTTTGCCTAAACACTGGCTATTCTTCAAAGTAACATTGCTACCCATCTATCTAGGCCAAAATTAGATATCCTATTTTATAATTTGATTAGTAAACGCATTGAATATTTCCTTTTATTTTGGCTGCTTTATTTTACTCGACTGGTAATAAGCTCTAGCCCCACTGTCCTCTTTTAGCCCCGCTATCCCCCGTGATCTTCACGCACCTTTTACGACATAGGTACCTAACTACAAATTGCGTTAGCAGAATTTTTCTCACCTGCCTAGCCTTTATCCCAATTATTGTTGGGGTCGGCTTCCAGTCTTACCGGATTCAACTAAGTATCAGTGTTTTACATGGAGCGACTGCCTTAACAACCCAGTAACTGTGGGTAACACGATACCTCTTGGCAAGACTGGTGTCAAATCTCAGGCTTCTGACTACCCGTAACGACTGTCAAAGATCTTCAAATGACAGCCGGGTCCAACGGCTTAACGTGCTTTCCGAGGCACGGAGGAAACTCGGTATGTTGAAATGGTCACCCATCCACGACCCAACCTCGTCAAGCGTTGCTTAACCTTAAAGATCGACCAGTGCGGCTGTTATTATTTAGCCACGAGCTCCTCCTGTTATTATAAACAATTGCGATCGCTAAATAAGTGCGTGAGAAAAGTGATCGTCAAAAAAACACTCCATTACGCACCAGACGATGATATAGGCGCCATATTATAATTAGGGGCGGTCCACACTCCTCAGTCGTAATCGTAACCCATTGTTGTTTCGTACTAGCGATCCGTTCTGCTTCACATTGGGGCAGTCTTCACTTTCTATGACTGTGACATTGCCAACTTGTTATTTGTATCAAAGCCAAGCCATTGTTGATGCCTTGAGTGAAAATATCATAAATTGCAATGTCTCTATTCAATAGATGTCGCTATTATTCTGTGAGGTGGTATTTTGCGATGAAAGGCTTGTAATAGCTACTTTGTTTTAAGCAATACCTAGCTACTTATGAAGCTTTAAGAGTTTCAAATTCCTGTTGATGTTATACCTAACTCTTGGATAATTATGTACCTCAGTTCAATCAAGGCATGACAACACAATTAAATAGCTATAGAAAAATTCTGATAACGGTAGAACTAGTGGCTAAATAATAATAGCCGCACGGGTCAATCTTCAAGGTTAAGCAACGCTTGCCGAGGTCGGTCCGTGGATGGGTGACCATTTCATCATACCGAATTTCCTCCGTGCCTCGAAAAACACGTTAAGCCATTGGTCCCGGCTGTCATTTGAAGATCTTTGACAGTCGTTACGGGTAGTCAGATTCTTGAGATCTGACACCAGTCTTGCCAAGGGGTATAGTGTTACCCAGTTACTGGGTTGTGGAGGTCAGATAGGCAGTCGCATCATGTAAAACACTGGTACTCCACTGAATCCGGTAAGACTGGAAGCCGACCCCAACAATAATTGGGATAAAGGCTAGGCAGATGATGAATTGTTTATAATAACAGCCTGTAACTTGTCCCACAGAAGGGCTAACGCCTATTCTCATAAGGACAGAAAGCACAAGGACGAATCTGCAATTGCGAATACTCATTCTTATTTGATTTTGAACCGGCATGTCCTAGAACCAAAAATTCGAAGACATGTGACATCCACCAACCCGCACTGGGCCGGCGTGGTGGATTAATACCACTACCTCACTCACAAAGAGGAGACCTGTGTCCGAGCAGTAGGAACATCAAAAAGCTGAAAATGATGATTCGATTTTGAAGTTAAAGATAGCAGCAAATACTTAGATTGGGGTCACCATCATATCTTGTAGAAATCGCTCGTCGACCACATCATCGCTTACCATCAGGTGAGATAGTGGTCAAGCGCCAGCCTATAAAATATAAAAAAAAAACTTATGGACAGTTTTATCAATTTTGCTTTGATTTACATGGATCAAAGTCTAATAATGTTTTATTTGCAAACCAATTGATAAAAAAACCACTGCGGTGGATCAACGATCTTAGGACATTCAAAAGAAAGTGAAGTTTCCATGTCGTTAATTTCAAGTTGCCCTGCTTATATCCTGATCTTAAATGAGAGTGCAGTTTTTGTCAATCTTGGATTAGAAGACAAGTGGAACAGCAAACAAAAAATGCATTCAAAGCGAGCGTGCGTGGTTAAATTTGTTTTTTTTTTTATCGTTTTTAAAAGCATGTTTGGAAAGTATGAATGTATCATTATAAGCACCTATAAAGTAGCCTCAATAAAGGTTTTAATCACCATACGAATATTTTTTTAACGTATTGAGGAAACTTCAAGTTCCATTTACTTAACCACCTACACAGTTAAAGAAAGTCCATGATAATTAGTTTTTAAACAAACGCACCTAATGTTGACGTAGTTTCTTTGTTTTTAAAATATCAGTAAGTAGGTGGTGGGTGCTGCTCAGGTTTAATTTATCTGCAAAATATAAAATATAGATATAGATGGGTAGGCTCTATTATCTAAGTGGAACAAGGTTTGCAAAGTGTAAAGCCCTGAGCCCTGAGCCCTGTGTGTGAGGTCATGCAAAAAAACCGGCCAAGTGCGAGTCGGACTCGGCACGAAGGGTTCCGTACCATTATCGCAAAAAAGGGCTCGAAATCACGTTTGTTGTATGGGAGCCCCACTTAAATATTTATTTTATTCAGTTTTTAGTTTTTGTTGTTATAGCGGCAACAGAAATACATCATCTGTGAAAATTTCAACTGTCTAGGTATCACGGCAGACAGACAGACAGACGGACCGTGGACTCGCGGAGTCTCAGTAATAGGGTCCCGTTTTTACCCTTTGGGTACGGAACCCTCCAAACCATGAAGTGACTAAACAGTCTATAGGTTTAAACACACCTTTACTAACGATAAAGTCTGTGTTTGTTCTTGATTACAATGAAAAAAAAAAACCTAAGTAGATTCTTTTGCTTACTCTCTTACACATATTACGGCACATAATAACGGTGAATAATATAAAAATAAGTAAGTAGATATTTAATAAGTTATATAACGCACTAAGTAGGTCTTTCTGCTTTTACAGTTTATAAAAAAGAGAGAATTGTTACCTAACCGAGGTTCTAGATTCAAAACAGTAACTATTTTATTTTATACCTACAATAGCTAAGCACATTGTAAACAAAACTTTTACTAATAGTTAATAGGACCTATTATAGGTGTCATTGATTAATTTACGAAACAAAAAGGTCTTTATTTAATCCCGTGTAGACGATTATTTCTTCTCTCGTTTTCTCTCCATCAATCAAAGTTGAATGGAAGCCGCTTCTCCCATGGTTCACGAAAGATGATGTAGTACGATATGAAATTGCTCGATCATTCAAACAAATTAAATTGCAATAAGTTTGAAGTTTGTGAGAAAGTGGCGCCTCAGACTGGCACGATGACCTATAGACGAAATTAATCATAACGATTTTTTACACGGCGGATTTATTTAGCTTATAAAAAACAATAGAAATGCATTTCTAATATATATTGATTGGTTCTAAATGCTTGGCATTACATTATTAGACCTAATTCCGTACGTTGAAATTCGAAGACGTGCTAAGGTCTTTGTTCGTTAATGGAGCTTAAGGCGCTCCAATGTTAACGCAGTTCTGGCCGTGCGCCCGCTCGATGCCAAAATATCACAGTTAAGCAAAATAGAACAGTATTGTGGAAAATATTATTTGATTTACGTATACTATGTTAGTTATGAAGAAAGTCCAGCCATCAATTTTTCTGTGTAAAAATATTTTTAAACATCCAAATCGTTTTGGAGGAGTTGCCAAAAATATCGTGTTGTTGATTTTTTTTTTAAACAAAACTATAAGTTACACGAAAAAACCTTGTGTTCAAAATTATGTACAATCAAGGGTCAAAAGTGCAGTCATACTCTCCCAAAACTCAAATGGCTATTTTTTGTAGATGAAGTTAAATTATCCACAACTGATTTAATATTTTGTATAGAAATGAAAGTATAGATTATTCCTACTAACCGCGAAATGTTGAAATTCTGCTGCCTACAAAAACAATACCTTTTCTGTTTTGGTAGAGTGTGATTGCAATTTTGACCCTTATAGTACATATCTCAATAATAAATATATATTTTTTTCAAACCTTTTAACCTAGCCGTTACTAAGGAGTATGCTTTAGAAAGTTACCGTTTTACGGCACTAAAGAGTATGTAGGCCTCTTAAATGGAGTTGGGCGGGACACATGGCAAGGCGAGATGATGACAGGTGGAGTAGTGCAGTGACCGAGTGGTGTCTAAGGACTGGCAGAAGAAAGGTTGGTCGTCCAGCGACGAGATGAGCAGACGACATTGCTGCCATTGCGGAGAAAACCTGGTTGAGGTTGGCGCAGGAGCGTGGGGATTGGCACAAGAAAAGAAAGGCCTGTACTCAGTTTGACCACTATCTCACCTGATGGTAAGTGATGATGTGGTCGACGATGAATCACGCTTGCCTAGAAGAAACCTAGTCACTCTTGACTTAAAGACGCCTAGGTTGTAGCTATCAGGAAATACGGACCGCGACAGGGCATTCTAGTCTTTTGCTGTACGCATAATAAAAGTAATCCCAAAACGTTTGGTGCGTATGGGTGGGATGTCCATCATGTACCGATGACGCATCGCCGTACGTCTTGTAGTCCGATGATGGAACGGGCTAGAAGGAATTAGTTTATGCAATTCTATAATACTCTATTTGGTTAATATTAGAAACTAGGTAAACAGATACTTCTTCATAATGTAGAGCAGCAGTTCCGTCAATTTTATAGAAACGCGTAAACAACTACACTAATCTTCGTTAACATTAAGTTAAATTGAAACAATTACACTCTGTATAGTTTCCCTCCGTCGCAGGTGAACGTCTGCAGTCTCTTACTTTTTGTCTTCAACATAATTTGGGCGCTTTTTACTGACGCTTGTGTCGGTCCCCACCAGCGCACTTTCTCTGGTGACTCGTTTTGACTAACCATAAAATATATTTGTACAAGTTACTACCTACTAGTGACAAATGATTGACCCCGATAGCTGCATCGCGACGGGTTCTGTAGCCTTAATGCATCGGAAACTCATTTTATATTTTATTTACATATTATTTGAATATTTTGTTTCAATAATGTTACCTTACTAGAACATCTTCTACCTGTTTTGAACAGGTTTTTAAATACCTACAAAAATAAATTAGAAATTATAAATGTAAAGCAGACGAATTAAGGTCACCAACAAAATGAGTTCCATTTTTCAAACACATCTGTATTTGTAAGGTCGTAAATAACGTACATACATACGGGGTCATTAAAATGTTTCCAATTGTTAACGAATAACAAGTAAAATTTCAAAATTTAAAAACCCGCGCCACAATTTTCTTGCGAAAACACCCCGATTCAAACAGTAAAACGCCCATAACTTTTGAACGGCTGAACAGATTTAATTCAAACATAGCTAAGAACACTCTCGACAAAATCCCATTTTAAACAAAAAAAACTAAATCAACATCGGTTCATCCGTTTAGGCGCTATGATGCCACAGACAGACACACATATACACAGCAACACACTAATAACACCCCTCTTTTTCCGGCGGAGGTTAAAAACAGTCACCTAAAAAGTAACTAATCAATACAACATGAATAAAGTTAATAAATTACGCGTGCATTATGATAGAAAAAGACACACGTTTTTCCTCAACGCTTTCTACAACATCGGAAAACAGGAAAACACACGGAAATACGCGGAGAGAATCGCTTTATAGCATTTTATATAAAAGTGGGCTGTTTGAATGCACTGGAATCTGTGCCTCATGAGCATCTTCATTCATTTGAAACTTGAACTGAATTAAACCGTCGTTACATTGAAATGAATGCGTCGAATGCGATATGATGATAATGCTGTGTATTTATTTTACTCGCTTTGTAATTGAAGTATTCTGTTGTCATTTTCATGAAGGTAGGAAAGTATTGAAATAGAATGAAAGGAGTGGAGGTAGTGTTGTAAGAAGCTCGAGTCTTGGATTCTTATTTAATAAATAAATCAAAAAATCAAAAAACCCGACTGCTTCAAAAGCGAACTAAAAAGTCGTAAACAAGGAAAAAATCATGCTGTGCAGTCGGAGGATACATAAGCGCGAGCTGGCTGACCAAAACCAGATGTATCCTCCTCCTGCACAGCAAGATTTAACTTTTTTTATTTATAACTTTTTAGTTAGGTTTTTTTCGAATAAGATACATTTAAACATATAAGTGTTATATATTTTTGAAATCACCTCTTAAAACCCTTTATTTTGATACCCCACACGATGGGTTTGGAAGAAAAAAAAAATTGGGCCCCCACAATATGGCGCCCAAAATTGCCATTTTTCTATTGTCCAATTTTAATGTAGCCTATGACACTTGCAGGATTAAGACGAATCGATTGAAGTATGAATCATCAAAATCGGCCAACGCGTTTGGTCTCTGGAACGCCATATAGGAACAAACATACATACATACATAGACTGATAAACACATTACTCTCCTTCGGCAGTCGGGTAAAAATAAGCAATTTTTGCAGACTCGAGTCTTACAAATAAAACTTAGAGCTCAAGTCCTTCAGAATTTGGAGTCTTTTGTAAAAGGATTTTACAACAAAAAGAACTCATGACTAAGTCCTCTAAATCCATAGCTGTAGTTTGAAGTAAATAAAATAGCAATGAACAAATTATTGTATTACCTATTATAATACACCAACTCAAGTTCATGACTCAGTCTAGCTCAAAGAACTTAAAAGACTCGAAAGGACTCAGAAGACTCAAACGACTCGGACTCATGTGAGTCTTGATAATCGACTCAAGTCTTGAAATGAAGACTAAAAGTCTCGAGTTTCTTACAACACTAAGTGGAGGGGCACGACTCAATGGTGGGGTAGCTTTAGGTAGTACGTATAAAATATCCGAATAATCTTCATTGACTGAAAAACCGATGCAGTGACGCATTAATCGATGCAGCGCTTAACAATGTTTTTGCGTGAAGACATATTTACCCACAATACAATGTCTATGTCAGCTCTATTGTTGTTTTTGCAGCGGGACACGTCAATAGGTTACAATAGTGCTAGGTCTCACTTCGTTCAAACTTTCTTTCATGTAAGTAAGTAACTTCTTAAACAGTCTTACGTAAGGCCGTTCACTGCGGTCATCGATCTCCCTGATATTATCTAATTGTGACGTAATGATTATTATGAAACGGCTAATTTAAATATTGACATTCGCCGATTGGTTCGCAGTCGCACGATGTTTGGACGCTGCACGCGTATTATGTTTGTGTCGGCGTGTGAATTTTAAGAGTGTAATAATTGCTTTTTAGGGTTCCGTACCCAAAGGGTAAAAACGGGACCCTATTACTGAGACTCCGCGGTCCGTCTGTCTGTCTGTCTGTCTGTCACCAGGCTGTATCTCATGAACCGTGATAGCTAGACAGTTGAAATTTTCACAGATGCTGTATTTCTGTTGCAACTTTAACAACAAATACTAAAAACAGAATAAAATAAATATTTAAGTGGGGCTGCCATACAACAAACGTGATTTTTGTGCCGTTTTTTTGCGATAATGGTACGGAACCCTTCGTGCGCGAGTACGACTCGCACTTTGCCGGTTTTTTTGTTTATTTATTAAGTGGAAAGGAGTGGCTTGTTTCCTGCCTAGCGTAGTTTGTGGTCGGATGTTAAAATGGTAAAAGGTTTAGTGCGAGTTTTCCGTCGTCAAACATTTTTATTAGTTACAAATATCCTAGTTAGTGAATGTCAGTGTTTTTATATATTGTAAACAAACGCAGAAAGAAGGCATTACTAGTACATGTAATACAGTTCAATTATCAAGATCGTTTCCCATTGATTACTATTAATTTTGATGATACTGACAAAACTCTTTTGAAATTGAGGATAGTCAACTTTCATGAAAAATACGCAATGAGAATAAAAACCTATCCATTTGAAAGTTCTAATTACCAAGTGTTAAATTAAAGGAAGTTTGAATTAGATAATTACGCATTATACATTCCACTTTTAACTAATTAAATTATAAAGTGTTCAATTAAAATATTTAAAAAATAATTTATAGTTGCAGTGCGTTGAAGTCTTTTGTACGAGAAATTGAGAATGTTAATGTTGCTTGAATTTTATCTTAGAAACGTAATGTTAACCCTTTAAGGGAATGCTGAGTATAATCATTATCACATAGAGAAATAATTGTCTTTGGTCCTTAAAATCCTTTAGATAAAATAACCAATATCTATTTGTTCATGTAGTACTGAAATCGATCCAGTTTAGATTATACTCTTCAAGCAGCACACATCACATCACATCATCAGACTATTAATGTTCCCACTGCTGGGACACATGCCTCCTCTCTGTGACAGGGAATGGACCGTAATCCACCACGCGTGCTCAGTTTGGGTTGGTGATGGATGTCACATGTCTTCGAATTTTTGGTTCTAGGACATGCCGGTTTGCTCACGATGTTTTCCTTCACCGTTTTGAGAGCAGTGGTGATGAAATAATTTACACAAAGTAAAGCGCCTGCCTGGGCTCGCACCCTCGACCTACAACTTGTAAGTCGCGGCCGATACAATACCCCCAGTGCTCTCAATCTCCTTCAAGCAGCACCTTCTTGTAATGCCTAGTTTATATTGGTGACACCGCTTACCTGATCTGATCTGATCATGCACGATATCGGCGTTATATCATTGTACCTATTATAAAAATGTGGTAAAAACACTGATACCAACTATTTTGACGCCACATATGTGGGGGTTTTTTGCTAAATTAGCAGAACATTTTCAGTCTTTATTTTAGTTAGCTAAAAAGTATTTTAATGTAAGTTATGTGCGAATACGGAAGTAATCGTATAATGTAACAGATGAGCATGTAAGTCAGTAACCCCTGGTTTCTCAACACTCGATTATCGGGCTGTTAACGTATTCAACGAATAATCGCCGGTTATCAGCACAGCTGATATATATATATCGGCTGTTGAAAATAAATTCAACCAATCACAGCAGATAACGCGTGCTTGACAATTTGTAACATTGATTCTGCGATAATTTAGCAGTGAGAAACCCGGCCAAAGTATGAATGGTTGTGTCTACGGCTACGCGTACACGCAATATTGCCATCTTTTGATACCGGATGTTATTTATTACTGAGTTGAATGGTACAAGTGCTTATTTGCATAGATTATGATATATATTATTTTGCCATAAACTCAAGCCAATTTTTGTAACCTTCTCAAAAGCAACAGATTTCAGGGTTGGTCCCTATATGTATGTAATTGTTTTTCGTAATGACAGATCTGTAAGAGAACCAGAATTACCGATATAGCCCGAAGAATTGCCAAACTCAGTGACCAAGGCACATTGCTCGCAGAACGGATGGCCGATGGGGCAGAAAAAAATCTGGAGAGGCGTTGGAAGGCCCCCACCAGGTGGACTGATGACTCGCTGAAGGTTGCGGGGATCCGCTGGATACGAGATGCACGGGACTCGTCAATGTGGCGACGCTTGGGAGAGGCCTATGTCCAGCAGTGGGCGTTTTTCGGCTGATATGATGATGATTATTGATAAGTAGAATAACACATTTTCACGTTTTGCGATTGTTGCTTGTGTATAACTGGGTATGATTAAGTCAAGTCTAAATAGGTTATTTCTAGGCAAGCGTGCTCCATCCCCGAACATATCTTCGCATCGCTTATCATCAGGTGCATAAAGGCACAGATAATATACCGAATACTAGCATAGTAAAGGTTAAGACGCGAGCATGACTTAAGATCCTATGGCCCCTAGCTGGGGCAGAGGACTTCCACAGTAGTCCTCCATCGCGACCGGTCTTGAGCTTCGCGCTTCACGTCGCTCTACGCCATTCGATACTCGTCGCTTCAGCTAATACGGTGCGTCGCCAAGTTTGACGAGGACGGCCTCGCTTCCTTTTTCCTTGAGGATTCCAATCCAAGGCCTGTTTAGGAATGTGATCGCAATCCCTCCGGGGCGTGTGACCAATCCAATACCATTTACGCCGCTGATCTGGCGGTCGATCGGGGTTTCGTGGCATCTCTGCAACAGCTCTACATTAGAGATGATCTCGGGCCAATAAATTCCGAGGATGCGACGAAGACATCGGTTGACGAAGAACTGGATTTGGCGTGAGATGTCCTTTGTTACCTTCTATGTTTCGCACCCGTAGAGCAGCACGGATTTGACATTGGACCCGAAGATTTTGAGTTTAACCTTTCGGGTCAGTTGCCGCGATTGCCACACAGGTCTCAGCTGTGCGAAGGTAGCTCCATCCTCGAACGTATCTTCGCACCGCTTATCCTCAGGTGCATAAAGGCACAGATAATATAACTAATACTAGCATAGTAAAGGTAAAGACGCGAGCATATCAAGATGAAAAAAAATATGTCATATCTTTTTGTAAGGACAGGCCGGGACGCTGTTGCTGTACTATTTAGTTTAATTCACGCACTCAGATCTAAAAAATAAAGCCCTTTCAACAAAACAAGAAGAAAAATTCTTACTCCAGTCAAATACATTCCAAATTCGAACAGACCAATCACTGCTAGAAAATTGCCCAATTACCTAGGTATCCAACAATACACCGACAGTACACTAACACGTGTTTATTACGTCACATAGGTGTACAAGGCTTTAACTATAATTATAACTATTACCCAGGTAACTATATACCCAGCATCGTGTGAGTTGGGAATTGGGCAGCGGGGTCAACGACCCGCGTTCACTTTCTCTCGGTGACCGCTGCCTTGTGAGCTGTAGATGACTTATACGAGTATTTATAGTCACGGATTTAATGCTTAAGTGTTATTCATTGAGGATTATGTTGGGTAATCTTCGGTTACTCACGTTTATCAGGGATAGAAAGAAAGTTTTAGTAATGTATGGGTGGCATAGGAATGGTGGCTCAAAATCATCGGCGAATTAATAAGACAAATTGTCAAGCACGCGTTATCTGCTGTGATTGTTTGAATGAATTTTTAACAGTCAATCATAGCAGATAACGCGTGCTTGACGATTTGTCACATTAATTCGCCGATGATTTTGAGCTGGGTAACTGGGGGGACTTTGATCTTGATCGTGAGTCAAACAGCTGCATCCCGAAGACTGGACGCCCATTCCAACATACCTGGTTGGGGAAAGGCTAAGCAGATAATAGCAATGGAGATAATAACTTATTATAGGGAGAAAAATATCTTTTCGGAAGCAAAACACGTGTTTTTATGAGCATTCGTGAAGTATGTTATAAGTCTTTGTTTACTAATATTCAGCTTGTCTTTTGCAAGCACAAGATTATGTTTATTATGTGCAAATGAAGCAGTTTAATTAGCTATATTATGTAGCGCTTGATGTTATTGCATTTTTCAGGCAGTTATTTTATTAGCAACTAGCTGTTTCCCGCGGCTTCGTTCCCGTGGGCCACCCCACAGGACCCGTTTTCGGGATTAAAAAATAGCCTATGTCACTCAGGAATAATGTAGCTTTCTATTGGTGAAAGAATTTTTAAAATCGGTCCAGTTGTTTCGGAGCCTATTCGGTACAAACAAACAAACAAAGAAATCTTTCCTCTTTATAATATTGGTATGGTATAGATTAATTTATTTGATCATAGGGTACTTCTGTTGAACATTTTTGTTCTAAATTTAGTAGCTTTCAGGCCCAGGGATACGGTCGGGCCTTTCTATTTGGGTTGTGAAACTTGTGGAGTTCAGAAGGAGATCTAACCTTCACATGAAAATATAAACTGATTATACTCGTACTCTAAATCTAGTTCTGTTGATTCTGCCTGCCGTATGGGACGACCGTGAGTTTATGTATTTACGTGCATATGTCACCATAAACCTAGTTAAAAAAAAAACTGGCCAAGTGCGAGTCGGACTCGCGCACGAAGGGTTCCGTACCATTATTGCAAAAAACGGCAAAAGAATCACGTTTTTGTATATTTTGAATACAAAAACGGCTTGAATATTTATTCTATTCTGTTTTTAGTATTTGTTGTTATAGCGGCAACAGAAATACATCATCTGTGAACATTTCAACTGTCTAGGTATCACGGTTCATGTGAGACAGCCTCGTGACAGACTGACAGTGGAGTCTTAGTAATATGGTCCCGTTTTTACGCTTTGGATACGGAACCCTACAAAAAAAATGTTTGGGTAGGCATTAAATCCTGTTAGGCCCAGTTTTTTTATCCCTAGTTAAGTCAACCAATGCAAATGGTAGAATATGGTAACCAATGGCTTTAAATTTCGGGAAATGCGTGTTTTCATCAATTGGTAGCCTCAGAAATGTTCAAATAATTTTGATAATTTATTTATTTGACCATTTGTTAGACTAACAATTTAATGAATAAACGCGTATAAGCAAAATTAGAAACCATTGGTTACCATGTTTAACCAATGGTTGAGGTAACAATAAAAAACCGGCCAAGTGCGAGTCGGACTCGCGCACGAAGGGTTCCGTACTTGGTAAATTGCGGTTTACGATTTATGACCTATTAAAAAAAAACTACTTACTAGATCTCGTTCAAACCAATTTTCGATGGTAGTTTACATGGTAATGTACATCATATATATTTTTTAGTTTTATCATTCTCTTATTTTAGAAGTTACAGGGGGGGGACACACATTTTGCCACTTTGGAAGTGTCTCTCGCGCAAACTAATCAGTTTAGAAAAAAATGATATTAGAAACCTCAATATCATTTTTGAAGACCTATCCATAGATACCCCACACGTATGGGTTTGATGGAAAAAAAATTGTTTCAGTTTCAAGTATGAGGACCCCCAAAATTTATACCAGCATAGTTCTCATAGTTTCGGAAAAAAGTGGCTGTGACAGACAGACAGACAGACATGACGAATCTATAAGGGTTTAGTTTTTTGCCATTTGGCTACGGAACTCTAAAAACTGGGCCTTAGTAGATAAGTTTGCATAGTATACACTTATCTTAGTGTTGCGTTAGCCTACAAGAAAATATCTTCAAAGTTTCTCTAGCTTAACGCCTTGTTAAGTCTATTTATCATTTGGCTAATAACCTTAGCTTTACTTACCAAGACCTTCAGTCCACGTTCAATAACAAGCCACTATTAGCGTTGAGCGGATAATATGAGTATGCTTTCTCTGGCTTTGTTATCTAGTTTGTCCCATTTGTGGAGCGGATACAGAAATAGTTTGGCGTTTAGATAATGACCTACGTTGGTACATTTGATTAGATCTTGTTTTAGGATTACTTCAACATCACTATCAACAGTCTTTATCAGCACAGCTGCCAACCTGTTGACTTGATTGATTGATTACGCCTTCAATCAAAGTAGTAGACAAATCAATCTATATTCTTAGTAATAAATTCTTCTGCTTAAATACTAAACAAAAGTAAACTATATAAAATTATGCTGAACATTACTACTTACACTATATACAAAAGAAAGGTACACCAAGGCATCGAAGTACTCCTCCACATCGCTGTCATCCGGGAACGTGCCTAGAAGACTGGCAGCATGTACCTACATATTTACACCTTTGTTTTACAAATAAATATATCGTCTTCTGCTAAGATTGAGCTCTTGTTTTTCGTATCGATGTCACAATTAATTTTGTTACCTTATGACGGTACCCTGACCAAAAAATCGGCATGAGATATGAGCATTCCTATTGGTCTAGCGGCACTGGTGGCGCATGAATTACAGTAGTGAATACGCCCAGATTTCAGAATAAAATCTTTATAAAATCGAATATTGGTCTTTTGAAAAAAAAAAAACTACAAAAATGTTCGTTATTAAATTGTCTATCCATTAGTGATAGAACAATAAATAATGAATGAACACTTTACGAGGAGATGCATAATATCAATAATTATTTCTCATTTTTATGTTTTTTTTGGAAGGAGATTAGTGAAATATAATACAACATTTAAAAAAAAAACTAAATCTACCATTTTAGAATCAATATTATGTAGAAATTTAATGTATTTTTATTAATTGCTATTTCTTTTTAAATAACGAGTAGATAGCTCCTAAAAACAGCACAAAAAACGGCATGCGCGGTGTTTTACTCGGGGTACCGCCTTAATACTTCGTCACTTCTACAGCGAGATACGGCTCCTAAGCTGCGCTACAACAATATTGATCCTTGGTCTTCCGTATAACATCCTCTCAGCCTTTTGTCATTTTAGAGTATTAGATAATATTGTCAATGACTGACGCATCTAGAATGTAGAGCAACTCCGTTTAAGACGACGACTTACGCCAACTATCTTGAGGGAACAAAACGCGCACTCGTGTCACACCCGCGCGACCCAAAATTTTGATGTTTTTTGTACAGTTTTCCTTATTATTCTATTACTTTAAAAAAAAGCATCAGGTCAAAATGAAGATAATTAAATTGACTTCGAGATGGTGTCGATTTCATTAAAATACGTCCAGCGGTGTTGGTGTGATTGTCGTGTTTTTGCCCGTTTTAGACATAACTTTACAAATTAATTACACTATGTTATACGAATAAAACTCAAAATTGCCTTCGATCAAATTATTAAGAAAATGGTCTTATAAAACATATATTTTTTTCCAAGAAATTACGACTAGCTGTTTAGACGTGATTCTCATTTTAAAATAAGTTACTCGCGCCTTAAGAAGTGTCGATGCGTCATATGCATAATATTCTTTTAAGCTTCAAATCCTGTTAGCATTTCGTAACTGCAGAAGCCTAGGCAAGTTTAGTCGCTGATGTTAACGTTTGGCAGATTTCATTATTCACGTAACTATCTTAATGCTGTGTCATATCGTCTAGATTAGCGTCCAAAACTCGCTCAAAAGATGCCTGAACGCCTCGCAGTCTGTTACTGCAGACATATTACATAATAAAATATCAAAAATAGCACATGAGTATATACGAATATGTTGTTTTAACGGCCATCGACCTTCTGTTGCATAATATTTGCTCGAAAGTGCTGGCAGAGTCTAGAGATTCTTGTCACGTTAGTATAGCAAATAAATTATATGAAAGCCTCCATGGTTTTAAGCAGAGTCATATAACACCTTCTTAGGTTACTAGGTGCCTACTTTGCTTTGGGACTTATGTGTAGGTGGTATTGATGGTGTATATCCTTGTTGCGACAGTCATGGTGCGTGCGCTATCAATTAAGTTGTTGAAGTATGCAGTGATACATTTGCCTATACCACGCCCTGAGCAATGGCGATATTGTTACTACGATCTACAATTTCTAACTCATGCGGTGTGAGTTATCCTTCTAAAACATCTTCTTATTATAAAGAGGAAAGTTTTTTTTGTTTGTTTGTTTGTACCGAATAGGCTCCAAAACTACTGAACCGATTTTAAAAATTCTTTCACATATGGAAAGCTACATTATGCCCGAATAGCATAGGCTATTATTTTGACGGGAGCGAAGCCGCGGGGGTCAGCTAGTATTTAATAAAATGCTGCGACTTCCACACTAGAACTTTCTTCTTAATGATAAGTAAGAATCCCAAGGTAAGAAAAACAACCTTATTAGAAATATTTTATCCAAACAACGTAAAAAAAACATACCAATATAAGTTTGAACTACAAACAAATACACTTAATGCTATCAACAATCTAGAAACAAACAAATTAGCATTGCGTCTGCGCAGCCATTTCATTCATTCAGATTACAATCTTTGTGTTGTTTCTCACAGATGTCGTTCCGAGCGTTAATTTCCTCCGCCGTCGGCAGGTGGCGGTACATGATCGCCGAACCGTGAAGATCTTTAGAAAACGTCTCATCTTTTGTCTTTTCTTCATTACCGAACACCGTTTTCTGCATTCTAGTAATAAATGGAGTAACTTTGCAAACCAAGAGTCGAATACAACTCGTTTCTTCTTCCGTACCTTGTTCTAGAATAAGTTCGTCAATAGTGTCTGGTAGGGATTCGTTTTTGGCTGCTGCGATGAGGTCTTGTAGGTTTCTTGAGTTTTTATTTAGGATCCATGTTGTGGGGTCCTCTGATCGGTAAGGTTTAGCGGGTCGTCTTGGTCCTGATAGGAATGTTGATATCTGAAATGTGCAACGTTGCAATGAGAACCAATATACTTACGCCCAAAGTACACTTGAAAATGCTTATTCTTTGATTAATGCTTTTCTAAGAAACAAAAAACTGGTAGGTGCTTTTGTTAGCAGCAATTAACATTAATCTTTTGGCTGATCTAACAGCCAAAAGATTAGTGTCCGCAAATCCTTAATATTCATACCGTACTCAAGTTACGTTACGGACCTAAAAATATGGTATTCTAACTTACCATTTGCGCTACGAATACTAAAGCGTTGACAGCCACAGCACTTATTTGGTTCGGCTGCAGTCCAAACAGACGGACTATTTGTCGCAAAGGTGTCAGGGGACTCTGCGTTTCATTGACGTCATAATCCGGGCCTTTGTCTTGGGTATATGATTCGCTTTCACTGTATGAAGACGATTCTTCGTTGTGAAGATCATTTTGAGGCCATCTTCTGTTTGATGTTGCTGGTTTGTTCGCCGTTTGAAAGGCTTTTACTACGAACTCCGCTACTTTTAATGCCACTGATTCGGACCCTGGAAGTAATTAGGAAGATCATTTGTCATCATTATCTGATAAATTTCGGAGGACCGGAATGCGAGCACAGGAGTGACAATGTCTGAGTCATCATATCTAATCCTTAGCTGTCTGACACTTTTAAGTACAATAGTCATATTTATAAAGTTACATTCATATTAATAAACTACTATGAGTACTTTGCTTTCTTAGTTGTGTACTTTGTCAGCGATAAGACCGCCTTTGTAACCATAGTATTAAGTTGCTGTAAAATATATGTGTTATTTCTTTTTTTGGTGTACAATAAACTATCTATTCTATTCTATGAATTCACTAAGATTGTAATTTGTACCGAGTAGTGTTTTACTCGGTCTAATTCCCGTCTGGTGCTAAATAACGGCAAAAATTATTGCCATTAGTATTGTTCTAACATACCGAGTAAATTCTGAGCGAATTTCATCCCGCTGCTTAATCGGTCCATCAATCCATCATTTCTGTATTGTTCACTGGCGCACGAGACTTGGAAAGTAATGAGTAGCACGCAAAGCACACGTGGCGCCATCTCGAAGTCGCGAACTGAACTACAAGGAGATGCGGCACGGGAGGTTGTGCCTGTGCTACGGTTCGGTTCTTACTGTAATGGGTGCGCAAACGCAATTGTCGTACTAGAGCATAACAATTTCGAATAATTGTGTCTCTTAAAATGTAAAGGGTGTTTGAAAGTTAAATGGTTTTTTTACGTTTCGTTCTGTGTTTGTCTTAAGCTGATTTCGGCAGCCTGTTGTGAAAAAGCCGAATTATTCTCTAAAGTCTCTTTTTAGAGGTTTCAAACAGATGGCGCTAGGTAGGTACCAGTTCAACAACTTGATTTTATCTTCATAAAAATGAAAACAAGGACTCCGCATAGTCATAATGCAGAGTTTTCAGCATCCCACAAGGTAGACAGCTGAATTGAGGAGTGCTGCGGAAGGTCCTGGATGCGATAAGCATTGGACCGGTCGAATAGGCGAATCTTGGGGAGACAAATGTCCATGAGGTCTTGCGGCTGAAATGATGATGTTAACAATCTTGAAGTTCGTGTCATCTCACATGCGTATTTCAAAAGACGGATATTTTATTTCAACTAGGCCACCAAGCGGCACTTCCGAATGTCACAATTAAAATTTACATGGAATAAAAATTGATTCTACCGTGCATTCGGAAAGTAAGCTTGTAATGGTGAAGAATGCACAAGAAACTCCATACTTACTCTTTTATAATAGGTACTAGAAAAACATTAACATCCGAAGCAGTTAAGTTATGACCAATCCCAACTGACGGCGCTCGTTCACGAACATGACGCATGAATCGGCACTACCCAGCTTAACCATCATGAAGGGAACCGAATGATCCAACACTCGCGCCACCATCAGAGAGAAATTTGAGAGAGCATGACACACTCAACTGCCAGGGCACACACAAGTCAACGAACGACACATAGGTACAGCAAATGGTAGATTTACAGTTGGGTACATAGTACTCACACACGTGCTGTGCAGTTATATAATACTAAAAGAAATTGAGTTTACAAATATATTCATACAGTCTTCAGCAGGTCCAACAATACTTCAAAACAATAATGTATATAATGTAAATCATTTGTTTTTGCGCCATAGTGGTTGTGGAGCAGGACTAGCATTGAGCCAAGCATTTATATCAGTGATACAATCCCCCAACCCCAACTTATAATATGTCTGCCTGCATGGTGTGCGTTTTATACAATTTTTAAATTTCGTCTCATTCAGTTCTAGAATGTGGGGAGGAATTTTATTGTAACATTTTGTACAGTACCCCATGAAAGATGAGGCTACTTTAGCTAGTCTGAAACCTGGTTGAACTAATTGGTACCTATTTCTAGTAATGTAATTATGTCTGTCTCCGTTTTTACTAAAAATATGCAAATTCTTATCACGTAAATGATGTTTTCATAAATATATTGAAAAGGAACCGACATAATGTTAATGTCCTAAAACAGTTCCCTTAGAGAATCGCTCCGGCGAATATTGTATATCGCTCTGATGGCTCGTTTTTGCAGAATAAAAATAGACTCAATGTCTGCAGCCCTTCCCCATAGTAAGATACCGTAAGACATTATACTATGAAAGTAACTAAAATAGACTAGCCTAGCGGTATCCACATCAGTAAATTTACGAATCTTTCTAACAGCATAAGCTGCCGAACTCAGCCGCACCGCAAGTGATACCAAATGAGGCATTTGCATTGCAACCTTGAGTCTAGCGTGATCCCCAGGAAAACCGTTTTATTGACGAATCCTAGCTTCTCCTTGTTTAATATAATGTCACAATCAATACTTTTGACATTTGGCAAGGAAAATTTTACGCATTTGGTTTTTTTACCATTTAAAACTAAATTATCGGCAGTGAACCAATCCTGAACCTGCCGTAATGCGTTATTTACGTCGTCAACCTGACAAGTACGCCTATTTATTTAAAAAAAATTAAGAAAACATCTTTAATTTTCATCAGCAAATAACACCATGTTTAGTTTGTTTTCCAATAAACGGGGTAAATCGTTTATGTATATTAAAAATAAGAAAGGACCTAAAATTGAGCCCTGGGGTACCCCCATTTTCACGTTTAACCCCAACGAATTCGCACCGTTTATTTGAACTTATTGCTGTCTGTATCATAGTCCTCTCCTGTCCTGGTATGGTCATGTGATGAGGAGGGATGAAACGCATGTTACTAAAAGAGTTATGAATATAGATGTGGATGGATGGAGAGGGAGGGGACGGCCAAAGAAAAGATGGATGGACTGTGTGAGGAGTAATATGAAAGAAAAGGGAATCAGTGATGGATTGACAGGGACAGGACGGTATGGAAAAAGAAAACGTGTTGCGCCGACCCCATGTAACATGGGACAAGGGCAGGAAGATGATGATGCTGTTTATCATATTATGCTATGACTATAGCGTTACAGATCTTTACAGTTGCCAAATAAATTTGAAATAACTATTTGCGGTTACTTAGTAGAAATTTTATGTGTCATGATCTACGACTGCAGTATAATTAAGGGTGCTGATATAATATATATCTATTTGTATATATTTTATACTTGTATACTTGCATTTGTATATTTTTTACGGTTTTATCCCTTATTGTTAATGTGTG
The DNA here is from genome assembly GCA_949775005.1 of Orthosia gothica. Lineage (NCBI taxonomy): Eukaryota > Metazoa > Arthropoda > Insecta > Lepidoptera > Noctuidae > Orthosia > Orthosia gothica. The sequence continues at coordinate 14,233,625 of OX459044.1, forward strand.
GTCAGACCGAACCTGTTTATGTCAATTTGATCTTGTTTTATTGTAATTCTAGATAAATTCTGAAAATGGTTTTGCTATGTCCTTTGAATAAGAACCATCTTAGAGTTTGAGCAAATCGAACGATCGATCCATGAATCCACTTTCCATGCCGTCTTAGACGATGAGGAGCAAAGAGAAAAAATAAGCATCCTGTATCTTCATTTTGCGACGCGATGACAGACAGAGGACAATAGAAGCGGAAATGTAGGCTGTGGAAGAGTACATAGCTTTCATTTGTTGCAAAATAAGATATAGGAACCTGCAAATAGCTGTCGCTAAACGGTCAAAACGTAGGACCTAGAAGCAATCTTAATAAATTGGTGTTATTGAAAAACAAAAATGTATTGGGAAAAACAGAATAAATATTATTTAGAAGGAGTTTTGTTTTCCTATAGTTCATAATTAGAATATATCTTACTCATAAATATCATGGACAATTTAATTAGAAGAATAATAACTACTTAAACCTTTTATCGTCAATTCACCAAGTTCATCCGCTGTGCATGTCGAAAGTAATCTCAGGCAACCTTATGATTACTTTGACCTGCCATGTCAGGCATATCTACGCTACAAACTGAGTACAAGAACATAAAATGTGTACCCAATTTTAAGATAAAAATGCACTGTTCCATTTATCAGGACCGCTAGGCGATTGTCGCGCTTAGCAGACCATAATGATCACGTCGTCAACGTTATGCTCAGCTTTATTTCAACACCTAAGAGCCCATGAGAGGTAGTCTCCCATCATGCTTGTACTCATCTTCATTTATTCTACATTCAAAATGTCTTCCGCTGACGTCACACCGACGGACGTGGCGTTTCTTAACGAGATGCCATTGGATAAGCTTTTGAGACTCAAAAATTCGCTTCAAGAGCTCGTTACAGCAGATTATGAAAATGTTACAACAACTACACCGTCTTATATTCAAAGGTTTGGGGCAGAAGCGATGGCTATACAAGCGCCGCCCATCAAAAGGGGAGACTACGAAGAAGGATTGTACAAAAAAGAACATTACAGCAAGATCAGTAATATATTCTCAATGTCTGTGACAACGCTTGCGTTTTTGGCTTTTGGCGGTTACTTGCTATGTTTAATCGTTCAAGCGGTAAAAGCGAAGCAGACCTACAATGCTGCAATCCCGACAACACAGCCAACAACGTTCTTCGTGAGTGCTGGAATTAAGAAGAAGCCTCAAACTCAATTCGCATCGTCGTACGGCAGAAGGAGGAGGGACGCGAGATTTAGAAGGAGTCTGAAGATGGTGGATCTGCCCCCGGAACAGTTGTTTGATGCTTTGTTGCAGTTTTGTGAGGGTTATGCGAAATGGAGTGAGAAGAGACAAGATATTGGAGCTTATTAAAAATCTATGTGAGTTTCTAGATATGGACTGATTGTATGCATTTCATGAGAACGGATGTCGAATGATCAAAGATCTAATTTATTTTGTTGTATTATAGTATGGATCCTAATGTGCATATACTTTTGTACCTAACTTTCTAGTGCGAGAAACAATATAGCAAGTGGGCGTAGTAGATATGTGAAAATTAGTGAAATATATAAAGAATGTTCAACTTTCCAGGTATATTTAAGTTTTAAATTTTATTTGTGTGCTCCATCTTAATAAGAATCAGCACATAAAGACTATGAAGATATTATTATTTTTCACTAAAAAGCCGGGCGCTACAAAACGCTGTTTACATTAAAAGCAGGAAGCCAGATTGCCCAGCAATATACCTACAATCTGTAAACGTTTTCAAACTGTCAAATAATCACGCTAACACCTAATAATAGCTGCATCTTCGCTTTAAAGATTCTATTGTACATTCCTCTCAAGTGAAGATTCGCTCTTAACTTCTGTAACTGTAAACTGTACTTAGTTTAGTTCAGTTAGAGTTTATATTTGAATGTAGCGTGTAAGATTTTTATGATATTTTAGCATGTAGCGAGTGCTGGGTTTTGTTTGTAAGAGCCAGTAATAAGGGGCTGCGTTCGGTCTGTCATCGCGCCCGCTCTTGTGTTTACAGGCCGGTGCCCACATACACAGTTACCGATGCGAAATAACCGTGTAACGTGTCTTATACAAATAAATTTTTAATTTATCTACCTGCTATAAAAGTGTTTGTAATTTACAAGAACTCTGTTTCATACTCATTAAGATTGTTTAATTTCTTTTTTGTTTAAAAAGCTGAGTTTTAAATTATATTAATTATCTACAGCTTTATAGTTGGTAATTTTGTATTAATTCATGGCAGGATTTGCAACATTTGTGATTTACAACATATTAAAGTTAGTAAGAAAAACTTTCAATTAAGTAGCTACCTACCAGTAGTACCAGTGTTGTTTCCTTAAGGTTGAACTAGTCGACGGCACGAACTATTTTGTGCGCGGGGTTAAAATGCATGCTTTCTTATCCGACAACACGTGCGAAAGAAATACATGCTGTGATGAGCAGTAAGAAGCTAGTTCGCGTATGAATTAGCACTTTTGCAATTTTGTATCGAAATGGATGATGATTTAGGACGAAAACGAACGCACGAAGTTTTATAAACAGACATTTGGGACTCTAGATATCATGAAAAAACAATTAAATATATATTTATAAAATAACATTAACATAACGTTGAATTACTAATCTATCCCTGTATGGAGGCCGTTTTGCAATTTTCTTTCTTCTTATGGTATTTATTTCCGCCCAAAGATCGTTAAAATGAGTGTTGAAATATGGCACTTTAGACGTTCATAATTTTCAAATATGTTATTTTTTTTACATTTTTGTTTCCATACAGGACTAGATAATGATGAGACATATTGATATATTTTTTTTATTTTGAACGTACATCGTCAAACAGTGGAGTAATCTCTAGACTACGTTTGTATGGAAGAATTTTCGATTAGTGTAACTTTAAAGAACGTGATAGGTTAGTAATCTACACTACATTGTTAAAACTATAAAATTTGTTCGGTGCAATTTTTTGTGGGTTAAGTTCATCAAGTCACTTAAACCAACACAGTCTCTGTCTCTGTTCGGTTTAACGTAAGGTGAATCTAACCAAGCATCTTAAAACCAAGTTTAACTAAAAGCGGTGCATTCCGGCTGTTTCCCTGTGGGCCTGAGATAAAGACCCTTACACACCACATGCCCGCCACCGACGGAGACGTGTAAACAAGCTACTTCTGTGTCTTAGATAATTATCTTTTAAATGTCGCTACTGTATAGTATACTGCTAGTTTTACTTTTTTTTTAATTGCAGTGTAATAAAAAATACTGATTAAATAAATACTAAGTTAAGACTGGTAATAAAATATGTTGTGTTTTATTTAATAATTGAAACAGGAAGTACTTATATGACTTTTTGTTCAATTGATTATTTACCTAAAATACATTCGCTGCCAAGGACTCGGCTCCCGAGTCCGACACTTTGACTTTTGAATTGTTTCTAACGGCTAATTACGGCTTAAATGTTGAAATAGGTCGGTGATCATTGCCGTCGGGTGGATGCAAAACGCTTGCTTGACTAATTAAAACCTAACAACTAACTAATCCGTGTAAATAATGTTCTCGTATTTTCCGATGATAAGTATTTTTCAAGAAGCAATGTAAATAAATGGGTAGGTAATCAAAGGGGTAGATACTACGTTTCTACAATGTTTTTTTCAAGATAAGTCTATTTCTGTGGAAATAACCAAAATTAATGTCATTAATCAGTCTTTCTGCTCCGGCCTCAGCCGTGATTGAGCAACTACTGTCCAGTTCGACTAACCGACTACTATTTAATCTTATTATAACAATAAATAGTACTAGACAACTAGGCATACTTTATACAATGTACAGCTAGCACCTTGTTAACGTGAGTCATTTCTCATGAAGCTCCGCAGTTTACGCACAAAGGAATGAGCGCTTGTTCGCCGAATTCATCATTTAAAAATATCCTAATCTGTTTTAATTGTTCTAGATACTGAAATACAGGAATGCCTCTTGATTCTACTGAAAAAAAACTTGAAAAAATAACAGGATATTTGTCTGTTTCTTCACTATTTCAGTCTCGGTTTCTTTTGTATGAACAATGGTGTTAACCGGATATTGTAATGATAAATTCCTGCGTATTACAATCCCAGATTTGTAATACGCAGATCTCAAAATATGGGTATGGGTATATAAAAAAAATCTTTGAAATAGAACATATATATACTCGAAAAGTTATCAACTACCAATTCAAATAGATTTCTACGATACAGATCATAATCACTCAATATAGGTGTAACTTGTCATGATATAAATGTATTGTATTCATAATTCAGATCATAAAATTAATACCTACTCAAAATAAACCACACAATACAATATCATGTTTACTAAATCGTTGGTGAATTGAATAATTTAACATTTTATTTTAATGGCTCGATTTATTCGAGCTAATATGACTCGAATAATCGAGTGTGTTTAGGTCAAAGGTTTACGATTGAAGACCCTCTAAACTAAATTGAATTCGACTCGGAATCGCATCGTAAAAGAACTCATCGTAAGACTTTACAATCGATTTGAATGTTATGGGGCATTCGACAAAGAGCTGTAAAATAAAATATAAGAAGGCAACTGCACCTCGCGCTATGTGTTGCAGGTAATGTTGTCATCGATCTAATAGCACAGTAGGCCCACCCTCGAGCTGACACTCCTGATTTGGGAATTTTATCGGCAGCTGCGGGAGCTCTGTAAAACAGGACTTTTAGAATCCACAATCAATGTTTGAATATTCGATAGAGTTACGATAGTTCCCAAAGACCAGAGAAAGTTTCAAAGAACATTTTTTTCCTGTTCTATTTTATGTGAGCGTCAAAATGGAGGGACCAAATCTCAAATATCTGTCATACATATATAAACAAATAATACCATTAATCTACTATTTGCTACCTTAGCTATAATTTTAGCTACCTCATCATATACATAATATTTCAAGAAAATGCTTGGTCCCTCCATCATGATATCAAGATGGAGGGACCAAACTGATAGACTACTCCATGGAATGTTCTACCTACTTAGTGTTATAATACCTTAATTCTACCTTAATATTATTGATTTTGGCTGCCCGAAACATATATCGTTTTAAAGATATCGATTATATAAGTTGGTCCCTCCAAATTGACGATTTAATTGTTTAGTGTAACAGGTAAATGGGCGGTTTATTTTCGATCTTCGAAGGATAAGTATTTAATACCTATTTACTACCTTCTAATCGTGCAAAATTTCTTACTTTAAAGTTTATTTTAAATAGCCAAAAAAAAATAAAGAAATAAGTAGGTACAACGTACAAATTTTAATAGTAGTAGGGGCGTGCACCCGGTTCTGGAAGAACCGGGTATACGCGGTTCTATTAAGTTATTTTCAGAACCGGTTCCGAATGGAGTAATCTCCCGGTTCTACCTGGTGTCGGAAGAACCCGGTATACGCGGTTCTATTAAGTTAATTTCAGTACCGGTTCCGGATGAAGTAAACCCGGTTCACCCGGTTCTTTAAAAAAAACGGGTCACATTATTTCTTCGAATCAAAATACGCGTTATAGTCCAGGAATTAAAGACATTTGCTGCGGAAAAAGTCCTAGTTAAGTACTTTCACCGGAATTATGTTCATTATGGTAGCAGTAACGTTACCTGAAAAGTCCATAACATTCACAAAGGAGCAAAAAAATTGGCTGTCAAAGAGCCTGTCCTGTGCGTTTCGCATCCACCGAACGGCCGCCACCTTGACCCGTCGCTCCACCTAGAGGGAGGCCTTCCAACGCTGCGTCTGCCAGTACGCGGCCGCCACTCTAGAACTTTTCGGCCCCAACTGCCATCTGTTCTGCGAGCAATGTGCTCTGCCCACTGTCACTTAAGTATGGCCACTCGTATTCGGGCTATGTCGGTAACATTGGTTCTTTTGCAGATGACTTCATTTATGATTCGATCACGCAAGGCAATTCTGAGCATAGCCCTCAACATTGCACTTTGTTTAACTTTAAGCCTTCTGATGACACCCATTGTGAGCAAACGTCTCTGTCCCGTAGGTAATCACTGGCAACACACACTGGTCATAGAATTTCGTCGTGAGATATTGTAGTAAATTGGACGAGAAGACACCGCGTAACTTCCCGAACGCTGCCCAGCTGAGTCGGATTCGATGGTTGATCTCTTTCTCGAAGGTGGACCTACCTAACTGGACCGTTTGTCCCAGGTAGACATAATCGTCCACAACCACGAGTGTAGTCTCCAACTTTGATAGGAGTGGGTGCAACATGGGCATTCAACATCACCTTGGTTTTGTCCATGTTAATTTTTAGACCCACTCTTTCGGAAGCTCTACTGAGGTCCTCGAACATTGTACTGAGGTCCTCAATGGGCTCAGCCATGACCATTATATCGTCGGCATACCGAAGGTGAGTGATGTTTTCGCCATTGACGTTGATGCCTAGCCCTCTCCAGTCCAGAAACTTGAAGACACCCTCCAGTGTAGCAGATAACAGTTTCAGAGATATGACGTCTCCCTGTCTCACACCTCGCTGCAGAAGGATAGGCTCCGAAGTCTGATCCTGAAGTCGGACTGTCATGGTGGCGTTTTTATACAAACACTTCAGCACCTCGATGTACCGGTAGTTCATGATTTGGCACCGTTGAAAAGACTGCAGCACAGCCCAAGTCTCGATCGAATCTAAGGTTTTCTCGTAGTCCACAAACGCTAAACAAAGAGGCAGGTTATAGTCTTCGGTCTTCTGTATCACCTGCCGTAGCGTATATATGTGGTCTACGAAACTGGCTTGTTCAGAAGGTTGGAAATCGTTAAAACAGCGCGCAAGGCGATTCGTGATGACTCTTGAAAACAACACGTAGACATGACTAATAAGTGAGATGGGGCTATAATCGGGAATCGGGAATTGTCGCCCTTCGTGAAGAAGAGTACCACCACACCCCTGCACCATTTCTGAGGTGTTTTCATTTCAAGTATGACGGAATCAAACAGCTTCTGAAGGGCCTTAAGTACCAGTTTTCCACGCGCCTTTTGGAGTTCAGCCGTAATTTCGTCTTCACCCGGCGCCTTGTTGTAGATACTTAAGTTGTTTCAGAGCCATTCCAATCTCGTGAGGCTGACATCCGGGACAAGTCTAAACTATTTTGTTCCATATTCCTAGTAATAATTGCTTATCTTGTCAAATTCTCTATGATTTATTACAAAAGTAAAAAAAAAACAGCCGGCACCGGGAGAACCGATTCACCCGGTTCTAACTGCTTGCCAGACCTGTTTCTGAAAAACCTGGAACCGGATGCGGTTCTGCATGCCCAGTAGCATTAATAAAAGTATTTTTTTAAATAGGAATAGCACAAAAATAACTTAATAGCAGGTTTTTTATTTTATTATTGTTTAAGTGTATGCTTATTTTCTCGTCTCCTGTGCGGGTCACAAATAAATATTTTTCTTTCTTTCTTTCCTTCTTTGTATACCCGGTTCTTCCGACACCAGGTAGAACCGGGAGATTACTCCATTCGGAACCGGTTCCGAAAATAACTTAATAGAACCGCGTATACCCGGTTCTTCCAGAAACGGGTGCATTTGCGGTTCCCCTACTTCTATTAAAATTTGTACGTTGTACCTACTTATTTCTTTATTTTTCGCAGAACAGATGGCAGTTGGGGCCGAAAAGTTCTAGAGTGGCGGCCGCGTACTGGCAGACGCAGCGTTGGAAGGCCTCCCTCTAGGTGGAGCGACGGGTCAAGGTGGCGGCCGTCCGGTGGATGCGAAACGCACAGGACAGGCTCTTTGACAGCCAATGTTTTTGCTCCTTTGTGAATGTTATGGACTTTTCAGGCAACGTTACTGCTACCATAATGAACATAATTCCTGTGAAAGTACTTAACTAGGATTTTTTCCGCAGCAAATGTCTTTAATTCCTGGACTATAACGCGTATTTTGATTCGAAGAAATAATGTGACCCGTTTTTTTTAAAGAAGCGGGTGAACCGGGTTTACTCCATCCGGAACCGGTTCTGAAATTAACTTAATAGAACCGCGTATACCCGGTTCTTCCGACACCAGATAGAACCGGGAGATTACTCCATTCGGAACCGGTTCTGAAAATAACTTAATAGAACCGCGTATACCCGGTTCTTCCAGAACCGGGTGCATGCCCCTACTACTATTAAAATTTGTACGTTGTACCTACTTATTTCTTTATTTTTTTTTGGCTATTTAAAATAAACTTTAAAGTAAGAAATTTTGCACGATTAGAAGGTAGTAAATAGGTATTAAATACTTATCCTTCGAAGATCGAAAATAAACCGCCCATTTACCTGTTACACTAAACAATTAAATCGTCAATTTGGAGGGACCAACTTATATAATCGATATCTTTAAAACGATATATGTTTCGGGCAGCCAAAATCAATAATATTAAGGTAGAATTAAGGTATTATAACACTAAGTAGGTAGAACATTCCATGGAGTAGTCTATCAGTTTGGTCCCTCCATCTTGATATCATGATGGAGGGACTTTTGTTGAAATATTATGTTTATGATGAGGTAGCTAAAATTATAGCTAAGGTAGCAAATAGTAGATTAATGGTATTATTTGTTTATATATGTATGACAGATATTTGAGATTTGGTCCCTCCATTTTGACGCTCACTATTTTATTCACTTTAGCTTGCAATGTGCAAGTGAGTGCCTGATGCGAACAATAAACAATATTTATTTGTTCAAGACTTATACTATTTAAAATGATTGTACCTTAAATTAGAATCATAAAGTTAGTGGCAAGATACAAAATATGTGCAACTGGGCTTAAACTAGGAGGATTCCTGTGCTATAAGCACCAGTTACTTCCGTCTCCACCGCGTTCGAGCTGCCATTACAAGTGTGGCAACATATCAACCAGAATTAACCTTTTATCACAACATTACTTACCTTCTCACTTCTTAGACCAGATTTTTTGTCCACTACAGCTCGGTGATTCTATACCCAAAAGAAACCAGTGAAGAATTAAAAACTGCAGGGGCTATCGGCTAAATCAATCAAACCCGTTTCGAAAAACAGCCTTCCACGACTGCCAAACGTTTGTCTACTTGGTGGTAAAGTAGCCTGATGGACGGTCGTGGGGAGTCTATTAAGAGGTATTTATGAAGAGGACGTTTACCGACTGATATGCGTAGGAAATGAGTCAGTGGCGTACCCCTCGGGTAAGTAGAGGGCTTATTTCAGAACCTGACCATTGGAGTGATGCAACTAGTAAGAATCATCACAAGCCACCAAGTTGCCAGCCTGTCGGTTTTTGTCGGTTACATTTCGGGGAGTGTGACGGAACTGCACAATTTGATTCCGCCTAGCCCTTGCCATCATCGGACTACAGGAAGATGTACTTCAATGCGTCATCGGTACATGGTGGACCTCCCACCCATATGCACAAAGCCTTTTGCTAATACTTTCATTGTGAGCACAGCAGTTCGTTATTAAATTGTCTATCCATTAGTGTTAGTTCAAAAAATATTTAATGAACATTTTACGAGGAGATGCATAATATCAATAATTATTTCTCATTTTTATGTTGTTTTGGAAGGAGATTAGTGAAATATATACAACATTAAAAAAAAAACTAAATCTACCATTTTAGAATTAATATTATGTAGAATTTTAATGTATTTTTATTAATTGATATTTCTTTTTAAATAACGAGTAGATAGCTCCTAAAAACAGCACAAAAAACGGCTTGCGCGGCGTTTTGCTCGGGGTACCGCCTTAAGTCAAGAGTTAATAGGTTACTTCTAGGAAAGCGTGCTTCACCGTAGACCACATCATCGCTTACCATCAGGCGTGATAGTGGTCAAACGCAAGCATATCGACATTAAAAAAAAACCAAGTGTTTTAGTTTTGGCGGGATGGTTGGCCGTTGATGCAGTGGCAGAGCGATTGGCTGAGTCAGGCTGCGTTTCGCAGGTTCGATCCCGCGAGTAACTTTTAATTTGGTAGACTAAACTGACATATGGCGGTTGTCACTTTATGGTTACAAATAAATAGTTTCGTATCCTGAGTGATCTCAAATCGAAGTAGATCGAAGATGAAACTATTTCACGGCAAAAAAAATACATTTGGTAAGAAACTAGCGGCCTTTATTTAATTTCTACTTGTTTATGGCAGACTTCGATCTATCGATCGCATTGATTTTATTGTTGATTTCTTATTAATTACAATAAAAGTATGAACTATTCCTTTTAATACTGTTATATTTAAATATATTACGTTTAGATTCATTAAACATTTATTTACACCAATTAATAAAATTTTATTGAGGAGTCATGTCACATCGATTCAATCACTTATGATTGCCTTAACTACAACACTATGCTCCGCGTTTGTAACCAAAGACCTTATACGTATTTCTTACTACTAGACTGTGTACCAAAATTTTTTGTATAGCTAAAATGAAATCTATTATCATACATCTAGGTTAGCTATTCCTTTATAAGCGGTAGCTAACCAAAAGCGGTCCTGAGCGAGAGGGTGCCCGCTGGTAGTGTGTCCTTGTCTGACATCTTGCCAGCTCAACTAATTATTGGGTTTGGTAGAAATGGTGGAAAAATTTATATTTTCTTTTTTATGTAATACCAAAACGAACGAATAAAAAATATATTTAAATACGTTTCAAAGTCTATGAAACTTTGAAGCGTATTTAAATATTTTTACAGTTCCTTTAATTAATCAATTCATTGTATTTAAAAAATAATTCATTAATACTGAGTAAGAGTAGTACTTTTAAATGTTTGGGCCTGGTAATACTAAATGTAGGACCACCAGGTTTGTGGAGTTTTTGGCGGGTTTTGTTCGAGTAAAATTCAGCGGCTGTTAATATTATTTGCAAATTGATTCCTAGTGGAATAAAATTGATGAAATTAAGTTTCTCAACTATCTACGCAACTGGATAATATGTGAAATAATTGAGATCCTTTGGGGTATTTCAAAGCATCGTCTGAAGACTGCATGATCATCTCACGCCTCTCCTTCATGAGCTTGAGAGTAAGATCAGAGAGCTTTTTGTTCCTATCTATACGATGGGTCTTGAAGAACAAGACTTATCCAGACTTGGGATTTGAGGGTTATCGAGTCCCCCCCCCTCTCTTCGAACTTCAGATAATCCTATAATACTCCATCGTAAACTGCTCAATTCCTCTTCGAGTTCGGTGATATTATCGTCGGTCCGAAGTCCGGAGTGTGCGCGTGTTGTACGTTGCCAGGTCCTGTCGTCGGTATTTGTTGGGGTAGCCGGATCTCGTCCGGGATTCTTTGCACCCCTTGCCATACCTTAACCTAGATCGCTACCGTAGTCGAGGGTAGGCAGGCTGCCGGGCACTAGGGGCTATGTTTTATTTGTGCTATTCAAGGTGGCGAGGTGGTCAAACGCGAACCTATAACAAATAAAAAAAGAAAACATGGGGAGTGCTTTGCAGGCGGGTTGGCGATCCCAGTATGGTTGTTACAAATGCACAGAGAACGCTGCTGCCCATTCTCTGGTTTGTCCCTTAGTCGCCTCTTATGACACCAATGGAAAAAACATGGGATATTGAAATTCTTTAAGCCCAACACCATACGGTAAGTGATGTAGATTCCAAAAAATATACACACGTTTCTTTTTTTTTTTTCTTGAATTTGGTAGGTTTAGGTAGCGTAGTTAGATTGCATATATACATATATCGGGCTTCTTACACTATTGTTTTTACAATCAATATTATTTTATTATTTTAGAATTAATATTATGTAGAATTTTAATGTATTTTTATTAATTGATATTTCTTTTTAAATAACGAGTAGATAGCTCCTAAAAACAGCACAAAAAACGGCTTGCGCGGCGTTTTGCTCGGGGTACCGCCTTAAGTCAAGAGTTAATAGGTTACTTCTAGGAAAGCGTGCTTCACCGTAGACCACATCATCGCTTACCATCAGGCGTGATAGTGGTCAAACGCAAGCATATCGACATTAAAAAAAAACCAAGTGTTTTAGTTTTGGCGGGATGGTTGGCCGTTGACGCAGTGGCAGAGCGATTGGCTGAGTCAGGCTGCGTTTCGCAGGTTCGATCCCGCGAGTAACTTTTAATTTGGTAGACTAAACTGACATATGGCGGTTGTCACTTTATGGTTACAAATAAATAGTTTCGTATCCTGAGTGATCTCAAATCGAAGTAGATCGAAGATGAAACTATTTCACGGCAAAAAAAATACATTTGGTAAGAAACTAGCGGCCTTTATTTAATTTCTACTTGTTTATGGCAGACTTCGATCTATCGATCGCATTGATTTTATTGTTGATTTCTTATTAATTACAATAAAAGTATGAACTATTCCTTTTAATACTGTTATATTTAAATATATTACGTTTAGATTCATTAAACATTTATTTACACCAATTAATAAAATTTTATTGAGGAGTCATGTCACATCGATTCAATCACTTATGATTGCCTTAACTACAACACTATGCTCCGCGTTTGTAACCAAAGACCTTATACGTATTTATTACTACTAGACTGTGTACCAAAATTTTTTGTATAGCTAAAATGAAATCTATTATCATACATCTAGGTTAGCTATTCCCTTATAAGCGGTAGCTAACCAAAAGCGGTCCTGAGCGAGAGGGTGCCCGCTGGTAGTGTGTCCTTGTCTGACATCTTGCCAGCTCAACTAATTATTGGGTTTGGTAGAAATGGTGGAAAATTTTATATTTTCTTTTTTATGTAATACCAAAACGAACGAATAAAAAATATATTTAAATACGTTTCAAAGTCTATGAAACTTTGAAGCGTATTTAAATATTTTTACAGTTCCTTTAATTAATCAATTCATTGTATTTAAAAAATAATTCATTAATACTGAGTAAGAGTAGTACTTTTAAATGTTTGGGCCTGGTAATACTAAATGTAGGACCACCAGGTTTGTGGAGTTTTTGGCGGGTTTTGTTCGAGTAAAATTCAGCGGCTGTTAATATTATTTGCAAATTGATTCCTAGTGGAATAAAATTGATGAAATTAAGTTTCTCAACTATCTACGCAACTGGATAATATGTGAAATAATTGAGATCCTTTGGGGTATTTCAAAGCATCGTCTGAAGACTGCATGATCATCTCACGCCTCTCCTTCATGAGCTTGAGAGTAAGATCAGAGAGCTTTTTGTTCCTATCTATACGATGGGTCTTGAAGAACAAGACTTATCCAGACTTGGGATTTGAGGGTTATCGAGTCCCCCCCCCCTCTCTTCGAACTTCAGATAATCCTATAATACTCCATCGTAAACTGCTCAATTCCTCTTCGAGTTCGGTGATATTATCGTCGGTCCGAAGTCCGGAGTGTGCGCGTGTTGTACGTTGCCAGGTCCTGTCGTCGGTATTTGTTGGGGTAGCCGGATCTCGTCCGGGATTCTTTGCACCCCTTGCCATACCTTAACCTAGATCGCTACCGTAGTCGAGGGTAGGCAGGCTGCCGGGCACTAGGGGCTATGTTTTATTTGTGCTATTCAAGGTGGCGAGGTGGTCAAACGCGAACCTATAACAAATAAAAAAAGAAAACATGGGGAGTGCTTTGCAGGCGGGTTGGCGATCCCAGTATGGTTGTTACAAATGCACAGAGAACGCTGCTGCCCATTCTCTGGTTTGTCCCTTAGTCGCCTCTTATGACACCAATGGAAAAACATGGGATGTTGAAATTCTTTAAGCCCAACACCATACGGTAAGTGATGTAGATTCCAAAAAATATACACACGTTTCTTTTTTTTTTTTCTTGAATTTGGTAGGTTTAGGTAGCGTAGTTAGATTGCATATATACATATATCGGCCTTCTTACACTATTGTTTTTACAATCAATTTGTCCCTTGTTATGTTTGGTCATGGTCACCTCATTAGAAAGAGACACACTACCAACGGGAGCCCTCTCGCTCGGACCGTTTTTTGCGCCATAGTGCACAGTCTAGTAGTAAGAAGTATAAGGTCTTTGTTTGTAACATTTAAAAAATATAAGCACATTGGCAGCTGACAGTTTAGTCTATGAAATTAAAAATCACACTACAGGTTTTTTTTTTTTTTTTTTTTTATCTTCTGGCTTCGCACGGTTTGTGCATTCAGCCAATGTCACGTCAGGTGGTTTTTATTAAGTAATAAAGGTAGGGAAACCAAATTTAAATATATATAAGTTAAATTTAACGGAATTTAGGAAAGGACGGATATTGGATCAGTATATTTTAATGGTAATGGCGTAACAAATAAACAATGAGTAGATTACAATGAGGTAAATTACAGCTTAATATTATTTAAGGTGATGAATGAGACTATACATTTATACACTGGAAAGCTATTTGAACAAAGTAAAGAAAGTATTGAGGTTGTTATGTTATGTTATGGGGGTTTGGTTTCCGCACTTAGTCCTTCAGCTGGACCATTGTGCGTGGGCCATGGCGGCCGTTGGGTGGATTATTCCAGCCAGCCCACCTCCCTCCAGAAGCTGATTAGGGCTCCTGGTTTTCCTAGAACGTCCGTGTAAGTTCTGGGCGACCCGAGTGTTTGTGTTCTTATATCGGTGACCCCTGTGCATTCGAAGAGAACGTGCGTGACGGTTTCCTCAGTCTCCATGCATGCCCTGCACAGAGGACTGTCCGTTATGCCTATTGTGTGGAAGTGTTTGTTAAGTGAGCAGTGTCCTGTGATGGTCCCCGTCATCAGGCGCAGGCTATTCCTGTCCAGGCGTAGTAAACGTCTGGTAAGTCTACTATCCAGAGAGGGCAGAGCTTCTTTGGACTGCCTACAGCCTGGTGCCGAGGTCCACCAGTTCTCTGCCTGTGTCTGGGTGAATTCCTGTAGCCACCTGCGTATTTGGTTGAAGGGGATGGGTACAACAGGCTCGGGTCCATAGACCGCCGTGCTAGATCCGCGTCTCGCAAGCTCGTCAGCCGCGTCATTACCCAGCGATCCACTGTGTCCCTTTATCCATTGCAGTGTTATCGTGTTACGACTAGATACAGTTATTTGTTCTAGTGCGTTGTGGCATTCTAGTATTAGTTTTGATGTAATATATTTTTTCCGTAAAGATTGGAGGACTGAAGCGCTGTCGGAGAGTATGCGTATGCGAGTGTCCGTAACCCTCCTGGCTTCTAAGGCATGGACCGCTAGTATAATGCCCACACACTCCGCCTGATAGACGGTGTTGAACCTTCCTAGCGGTCTGGATATATTTATATTTAGGTCGTGTGAGAAGACTCCGACTCCGGTACCGAAGTTCGTCTTCGATCCGTCGGTGTATACTCTCATCTCTTTCGAGCCTGAGTAGTCACATCGTTCTTCTGTAAGTATTATGTTGTAGTGCCTATGAAAGTGGTGTGTTTTTGGGGCTTTGTCGCATGGTGACGCTAACATAGGTTTTCGCTTGATCGCGTCCTCCTTAATGCGTGTGTGCTTAACTCTGGAGTCTTTATTTAGGGTACCTGATAGATGGAGTCTAAAAGCAGCCAGGGCTGCCTCCTCCCGCACGATAAGATGCAGAGGTGGCAATCCCAGCATTGCCTGTAGGGCGGCCGTGGGCGTAGTTCTCATACTGCTAGTTATTGCAATGCAAGCAAACCGCTGCAGTTTTTCTAGATCTTTTTGTGCTGTACTGAGGTCTGTCCTGGGCCACCAGACCAACGAGCCGTATGTAATGATTGGTCGGATGACTGTGGTGTATAGCCAGTGGGTGACCATGGGGCTGATCCCCCAATTCCTGCCCAGCAGTCTTTTACACTGCCACAGGGATATGCTGGCTTTTGTGGTGATATAGTTCATGTGTTTCGCCCAGTTCAATTGTTTGTCCAAATAGATTCCCAGGTATTTGGTTTCAGTTGAAAGGCTTAGGGTTGTTCCAAAGAATTTTGGTAGTTGCATTGTCATTGGTTTCCTCTTTTTTGTGAAGAGGATTAGTTCCGTTTTTGTGGGGTTCACTGAGAGTTGGTGCTCACTGCACCATTTCTCTACCAGTTTTAGGGCTTGACGCATGAGATTGCATAGGGTGTTTTCATAGGTTCCATTTATTATTATTGTTATATCATCCGCGTAGCCGACAGTGAAATAACCTTTGTCGTTGAGTGTTTTGATGAGGCTGTCCGCTACCAGGTTCCACAGGAGTGGCGAAAGGACGCCCCCTTGTGGACAGCCCTTCGCGACGACGGCCCTTGTGGTGTTGTTAACCGTGACTTGGACCGCTCGCAGTTTGAGCATGTTGGTGATCCAGCCTCCTAGGGTCGGGTCTATGCTATGTCTGTCGAGGGCCGTGTTTATGCTGTTGAACGTGGTCTTATCGAAAGCGCCCTCAATATCAATGAAGGCAGCCAATGCTGAGCATTTATGGTCCACTGCGCATTCAATTTTGGAGACCACGTTGTGCAACGCTGGCGACACTGATAGCTGTCAGTTCTATATTTACGTTCTGCGTTACATTTAAAGAAAAAGTATAGATAATCATTACTAAACAGTTACATTTTCGCTTCATTCCGGTAAGCAACTGTGCAAGAAGACAATCTGCTGTTATCTGCGAGGAGAACGCCTGTTTTCAAGTGTAATCAACATCCGCAAGTACTACATTTTTATACCCTCACAATTAATGAGTGACAAAATCTTAAACTACCCAACAGAATAGTCATCTATTGCTGTCAACATCAAGTGACAACAGAACTGTCAATAGCACAGATGACATTGGCGTTAGACATTTGCTAAGCAAAAAGTTGCCAGTAATTTTTTATATCTGTCAACCGGATACTCGACTAAATCGTATTAACACATTTTCAATAGTCATTGCAAGCGTTGCTCTGATTTATTCGTCAGGCGGCCTACACGTAACCATCGCATCACTTAGACTTATTGCTAAGTTAAATATAGTTGGCGTTTCAACAACATGCCGCGGAAGCAAAGATCCCCGGCTGCTGCAGAACGAAGCGTTTCACCCAAGGTTCCGGTCTTGAAGGAAGTAGAGATGACCCCAGATCGCATTAGTGACAGCAACGCATCCTCTAGGTCGAAGCGGCCACGCGTTGCTGACTCGCCTGAAAATTACTCATCGGAGGAGACTGCGAGTGCCGAGGTAACTTACGACCGAAATCAGCTGCACCCTCTAGACGAACAGCTTCTCGCAACAATGCGATGTGAGATTGAATCAGCGATAGCCTCCCAGCTGCAAATGTCACTCAAAGCTTATTTTAGGGACGAGTTTACCGAAATAAGAGACAGTCTTAAGTTGTTCTCTGAGCTGAAAGAATCGGTGGAATTCATGAGCAAATCCTTTGACGATATGAGGACTGAATCTGAAAGCAACAAGGAGGCCATAAAGCAGCTGAGAACAGAGAACGACAGTCTCAGGAAATGTGTGTCGGACTTGTCAGAGCGCGTTAGCATGCTAGAGCAATACTCGCGGCAAGACAACATAGAGATCAACGGTATTCCGGAAAGCAAAAGCGAGAATCTATTACACACTGTGTTGCAACTGGGCAAGGTAGTATCATGCAGCATTGGAGAACAGGACATATTGTCGTTTTCACGTATCAGGAAACTGGACTCCAAAAGCGACCGTCCGCGCTCAGTTGTTGTAAAATTGAGAAGTACCAGAGCCCGTGATGAGATCCTCGCATCAGTCACCAAATTCAACAGGGCCAACCCGCAAGACAAGCTAAATTCGAGTCACCTAGGGTACGGGGGCACTAAGTTGCCTACATTTGTTTCGGAACACCTTTCGCCCATAAATAAAGCCATCCATGCCGAGACTAGAAAAGTGGCGCGTCAGAAGGGATACAAATATGTCTGGGTTCGCGACGGACGCATTCTGGTCCGCAAGGACGACGGCGCTCACGCTAAGCAAATGAAATCACTGCTAGCTGTCTCGCTAATGTAAGGGAAAATATTCCCTCGTGAATAAAACTCCTAAGCATAGTTTTAGAATTCACTATTTACTACCAAAATCTGCGAGGAATGCGTACTAAACTTCACGAGATAAACATGGCAGTCGGCGTGGCTCAGTACGACGTTATTGTGGCGACTGAAACGTGGCTCAACGGCAACATCAGTGATGGCGAGGTATTCAGCACCGCATACAACATCTATCGGAGGGACAGAGCCTCTACTACCCTGGGATGCAAAGAGGGGGGTGGAGTTCTAATAGCGGTATCTAAAAGGTTTGACTCTGTTCGGGCTTGTCAATGGGAAACCACGGTGGAGGATCTTTGGGTCAGTCTGAAATCTGAAAGCGGGCAGAAAATCAACATATGCGCTGTGTACCTGCCTCCACCGGTGACTCAACCTACGCTTGACTCGTTTCTGGATTCCGCATCGAGCGTCATTGAAACAACAGGAGAAGATGTAGTCATACTGGGAGATTTCAACCTCGGTTTCATAAACTGGGAACTGAATCCTAGTGTCTCCAATGCTACAACAACTGTTCCTTCTAACTATGGCAATGGTCTAGGTTTTTCGCTGGTCGATTTCATATCCTTAAACTCACTACAGCAGGGCAATTTTGTTAAAAATTCTAGGGGTAGAGTTCTGGACTTGATATTATTTTCAAATGTGTTAGGTGGCGTGGTGAATGAGTGTAGGGCACCGATAAGTAAAGTGGATGAATATCATCCTCCGTTAGAAATTGAGTTCAAATTTATAAAGGTTGCTACACTGAAATCTAAGCGAACAATTTTTCTTAACTTCCGCGGTGCAGACTACGAATCAATTAATAGAAAATTATGCAGTGTTGATTGGAGGCAAATGTTTGAACCGCTTTCTCAAGTTGATCTTATGGTGTCTACTTTCTACGATCATCTGAACGACATAATTAATGAGCTAGTCCCGAAAAGTAGGCGTCTCAATAGCAAATATCCGCAATGGTACACAAGACCCCTAGTCAATATTTTGACCGAGAAGGAGAAACTGAGGAAGCGTTTTAGAAAATATGGAAACCCGCGTGACGAAATTGAATATAGAATCCTTGACGACAGGGCCCGGGCTCATATCAAAGAATGTTACAAAAAGTATGTGAATAGAATGGAAAGTAACATTCGTTACAATCCTAAGGCATTTTGGTCGTTTGTAAAATCCAAAAACACTCAATCATCACAGATCCCTTCTGTCATTAATCTAAACAATACTGTTGCTACTAACGGCGCTGACATTTGTAATCTTTTTGCCTCGCAATTTTCATCGTCGTTCTCTCCAAGTGATCGTAACAGTGGTCTACCTTCTAAAAGCTCTCACGCGTTTCCACAACATGCGCTAAGCAAGATTTCCCTCACTGAAAGAGACGTCCTCAAGGCTCTCCAAAGTCTTGATATAACCAAGGGTGCCGGACCCGATGGGATACCCCCTATTTTTATTAAAAAGTGTGCTCGCTACCTTGCCCTCCCACTCACTCTTATATTTAAGAAATCTCTAACTACAGCCATTTTCCCATGCGAATGGAAAAAAGCAAACGTCGTTCCAGTTTACAAAAAGGGTGACAGAGCTGACGCGGCTAACTATCGACCCATCTCGATGCTCTCTATCTTCTCAAAAGTATTTGAGACCATTGTGTGCCCCGTGCTAACTGCTCATATACAATCACAAATAGCGCCCCAGCAACACGGATTCTGCAACAATAAGTCCACCGTTACAAACTTGGTGTCTTACGTAAGTGACCTTTCAGCTTTCGTGGACGCTGGTGCGCAGGTCGACGCCCTCTACACAGATTTCAGTAGCGCCTTCGACAAAGTCGATCACCGATTGTTACTCTTAAAGCTGGAAAGTCATGGTGTGCACGGCAGCCTCTTGGAGTGGTTCAGGTCATACCTGGCTCAGCGAAGGCAGAGAGTGGTGGTGGGAGGCTACTGCTCTTCAGAATATACCGCAACATCTGGGGTACCTCAGGGATCGCACGCAGGGCCGATTTTGTTCATTGTTTTCGTCAACGACTTACCGGACTGTATTCTTCATAGCCAATGCTCTCTGTTCGCGGATGACCTTAAAATCTATCGTAGGATTGCCTCACATGAGGACGCAGAACTACTCCAATGCGACCTCAATGCACTGCAGTCCTGGTGCGATACAAACGGAATGGTCCTAAACGCCAAAAAATGTCACCATGTCTCCTTCACGCGTAAAAAACAAGCTATACAATCGCGATACTCGATTGCGGGTACTCCACTGCAGAAAGTTGAGACCATCCGCGACCTTGGCGTGCTGCTTAGTAGTGACCTCTCATTCAGCTTGCACATCGACAACATTGTTGCAAAAGCAGCTAGGATGTCCGGTTTCATAAAAAGAACTTGTAGGGAATTTCAAAACATGCTTGCCATGAAAATTCTCTACAATTGTCTTGTGCGCAGCACGCTCGAATACGCATCCCCAGTCTGGAACCCTACCTACAATGTTCACACGAGCCGCATCGAGAAGATTCAAAGACATTTTACACGTTATCTGCGATTAAAGGATCATACCTGTCCCTACAGAGCCGACTACATGCAGCGTTTGTGCCATTTCCGTTTGACCTCCTTACAAGACCGTAGGGTCTCAGCAGATATGATATTCTTGTACAAGATTGTCAATGACATGACATGCACCCCCGAACTACTCAAACAAATTAGCCTCGATGTGCCACGCCGGTGTCTTGTTGGGTCAGCGAGAGTTCGTAGAACATTCATATGCAAAACTTCTCGTACCAATCTCGGACGTTCGGCTCCTTTGAATAGGATGATGAACACGTACAACGAAATCAGCTCTTGCAATGAGGACATGGATGTCTTCTTTGACTCTCTGTCTCGGTTTAAGTCTAAAGTCACGCAGATTGATCCGTAGTCTCACCCGAATTGCCTGCTCTGTTTTATTGTGCACTCAAATTATTAAGATTAATTAATTAGCATACAACTAACTTTGATATCATTTTATTAGCATTCTGTTTTATTGAAAAATGACTCACTAGTCCTTTTTTTGTGATGTAATTTAATTTATCTGTTACTTACTCGTATTTTATTTGTGAAACAACTGTAACTTGATTTAATAATGAAAAATTTAATTTTGTCCTTGACTCACTGGTATTTTATTGTGATCTAATTCTAATGCATATAATTTTATATTGACCTTACTAGTAATTAATTTGTAATGTAATTGTAATCTATTTTAATTTTTATTCTAGCTCAATTTGATTAATTCTACATTAATTTAAGTGCAATTATTGTAGTTCATTTCCATTGAACTCGTCATTTAAAAAATGTAATTATAGACTGTGAATGATGTGCACGCCTGTAACTGACATGTTTGCACAGGATCATCTTGTATGTCACTGATCGGCAATGAATTTGTAAATATGTTGTTGGCATGCCTTATTGAATAAAATAAATAAAACGCGGATTCTGTTGATTTGCCTGTGGAGTACGCATGCTGTTGTTTGTGAAGTGGTTTTACCCGGAGAGGCCCATCGCGAATGTGCCTATCACAAAGTCTTTCGAGGGTTTTCAGTAAGAAGGATGTGAGGCTTATAGGTCTATATGCCTTGGGTTGTGTGTAATCAGTTTTTCCAGGTTTGGGTATGAAGGTGACTTTTACCTCTCGCCATGCAAGAGGTATGTACCTAAGTGCTATACTGGCCCGATAAATCTCCAACAGCCATGGTGTTAGATGATCTATCCCCCACTGCAGCAGGGCTGGGAAGATGCCATCCAGCCCTGCCGACTTGAAAAGTTGAAATGTGTTGATAGCCCATTTTATCCGGTCTACTGTTACTATATTTTGGGCTCTTGACCAATCTTGGTCCGTTGGAGTCCATTCGGTGTCAGTTTCCCACATCCTGTCCTCCAGGATTTGGCAGTCCGGGAAATGAGTTTCGAGGAGGACCTTGCTGGTCTCGTGATCATTTTGTGTGTATGAGTTGTCGGGTTTTTTCAGCGTGCCGAGGGTTCGGTCCTGATCGGTTGATAGTATCTTCCGTACCCTGGCGGCTTCATTATTAGTCTCAATGGATTCACAGAATTTCTGCCATGCCATCCTCCTGGCGGTTCTTATCTGTTTTTTGTATGCATATTGGGTGTCTTTGTATAACTCCCAGTCTTCCGGGAGTCTCGTGTTTTTTGCTCTGTTAAATTGCTTACGTAGCGTTTCTCTGAGTTTACCAAGTTCAGCGTTCCACCAGGGGTTCCTTTCGTTCCTGCTCTGTGGCGCTCTTGATTTACAGCATGCGTGGTAAGCTTCAATTAGGTATTTGGATAGTTGTGTTACGGTGTATTCTAATTGTGCTTGGTCCCTAATGGTTACCAGTGCTAGGTGTCCAGCTAAAAGCGAGGCCAGAAGGTTTTTATACCCGGGCACATTGGTGCGCCTCGGGTTTCGCCTCGGTGCGGGTTTTTTGGTGTTTGTAGTTAGTGTAAAGCGGATCCTTCTGTGGTCTGAGCAAGAAGGCTCGTCCGATACGTGCCAGTTTGTGATGAGGCTTGTCGCGTTTTCTGTAGCGAGTGTTAGGTCTATGATTGTTTGTCCACGGACCGTGACCCAGGTGGGTTCTGAGCCGCGATTAACAATGTTAAGATTAGTGGAGAATAAAAAGGTGGATAGTACCTCTCCTCTGGAGTTCGGTGTGTCGCTGCCCCAGAGCGGGTGATGAGCGTTAGAGTCAGTGCAGATGATCAGGTCCAAACCGGCGCGCTCACAGTGCTGCACCAGGTCGGCCAACTCCTTTGGCGGGCAGTCTGTGTCCTCGCCTGGCATGTATGCCGAGGCTAGTACAACATCCGGAACGCTACCTTCAGTTTGGAGCCTGACAGCTGTCAGGTCTCTGGAACAAAATTGGGTCAGTGGCGTAAAGGGAATTTCTTTGGGTATGTAGATGCAGGTTCTTGGCTTATCTAAGCCCTGTGTGTCGAGAATTATCTTACCTCCGATGTTACCGAGGCCACATATTCTGTTGTTCCTGATCCACGGCTCTTGAATCAGTGCGATAGTTCGGTGCTTTACCTCCAGTGCCCTGCGTAAGCTAGCCGTGGCAGTCTGGCTATGCTGGAGGTTTGTTTGGATGATTTTGAGGGGTGTTGATGGAGGTGGAGTGGATTTAGTCGTGGACGGATCCATCGGATAAGCCTTCCATCTCCACCTCCCGGTATTGCTCATCGTCGTGTGTGTCCCCCGGCGACGATGCAAGAAGCTGCTCGTTCCAGCCGGGTGATGCGGGTAGTGTTGGTTCGGCGACATCAGCCATTGCCGCTCGGGCCATCTCCTCCTCGAGTTGGACAATGTCCGTGTCGCTCGTCTGTGTCGTCGTCGGCTCTGTCGCCTTTGTGTCAGTGCTGTCGGTCTGGGTGTCGGGGGGGCGGGTCGTGGGCCAGAAGCGCACGTATATCGACCCTAGTAGGTACGATATCCGTCGCTCCCGCCCCAGGACCCTTTCGGCTTCCTCCGGTGGCAGCCCCAGGGTCAAGTATGTCCCGTATCGGTCGCCACCGATGGCAGTCGCCCTATAAAGTGACCACCTCGCGATGTTGTACCAGGTATTCTGACGCATCAGAATACCATGGAGTCTGCCCACATCACCTCTGTAGTGAGGGACGAAGAGAGAGGCTCGGACACGGGTGGGCACGTCAGTCTGTCTCAGTACCGTCAGCGTCTGGTCGTTATCGGGGAGTTTTATTTGGGGCACGTTTTGGGTCAGCCAGGTCAGGGCGTTCTCGTCTTCGCACCATATCTGCACCGTGCCATCCGCTATCCGTGGAAGGCCGGGAGTGGTGTCGACGGGTCCGCGTCCATGAGTCTGTCTTCTAGGGCGGTCTTAATGTGTTCGGCCTCCTCCCTAGTTAGCTCTCTACTGGGGTGGGGAAGGCAGATTGCTACCGCCAGCCGCGCAGGAATGTCCTTTGTGGCCCGCGCGTAGGTTCTCTGCCCCCCCTGTGCGGAGTGTGTTCTTACGCGCTTGGCGTTCCCCTGGAGCGTACTGGGTGAGGCCGTGTCGTCGGGGCGCGTCCTCTTCTCCGTCTTCCCCGTCCCGCTTGGTGCAGGATTCGGGTTTGCGGTGCCTGCCTCGGCGTTGGATGCTAGCAACGCCCGGCGTGAGGCATGGGAGCGCTTGCCCCTGCGTTTAGGTCTGGTGTGCGTTCTGTCGGTGTCTTGGGGTCGGGCGGCGGCCCCGGCAGGTGTTTTCGCTTGCGGCGGCTCTTCGCGCTGGGTTGCCCCTTCGCGTATCTGCCCCCGCTCGCTTGGGTCCGCGTCCGGCCGCTTTCCGCGCTGGGTTTCCCCTGCACGTACTTGCAGCTGGTCGCGTGGCCCCGCGTCCGGCCGTTTGTCGCGCTGGGTTTCCCCTTCGCGTGCTTGCGGCCGGTCGCGTGGCCCCGCGTTCGGCCCCTTTCCGCGCTGGGTTGCCCCTGCGCGTACTCGTGGCTGAACGCGTACCCACCCTTCAGCGTCCGATTGCGCTTCGCGCTGGCTGTTGCCTTCGCGAGAACTACGCTCTCGGTCGCCTACTTTTTTTACTCGGGCTGGGATTTTTCCGCGCTTTTCCAGGCGTACTTCATCGTCTACAGCCGTGAGAGTACTGCCAGGTCTGTCGTCCTTCCTCGTGTCAGTCTTTTCGTGTTGGTCAGTGTCTGCGTGGGTGGAGCCGCTCCGCGTAATGCTCTGTTGCCAGAGGTTCGCGGGGGGCATACACCGTGTCGTGGGTACTGGCGCGTTGGTCGCAGCCGGGTTTAAGGGCGCGTTAGTCGCTGCCAGGGTCGGGTTTGTGGGCGCGTTATTCGCTGCCTGTGGATTGGGCGCTAAATCAGCTGCCATCCGGGCATTGAAGCGCGGCATAAATGTATTGCAGTTTGATGCTCCCCCCATAATACGATGGGAGCTAACCGCCGAAGCGGTGTGGGATTCCCCGGCTTGGCCGGGACCCACCTGGGTAGATTCGTTGTCATTCTGCATTTTTTTCATTTATTGGGGGGTGGGCTTTTTTGGAACCGAGGTTACCCTTCCTCTGGGAGCGACGGGATTGAGGGATAGGAGGGAAGGAATTTTATGGATACGGGTGTGGGTTCTTTGGGGGGTCACCCTAGGCCTGGGAGTTGACCTAGGGATTTAAGGATCGACGGGATCTGTGTGGATAAAGGAGGGATGGCTTTTGTTGGATGATGAGCACATAGGATGATGGTATCTGGGTTACCCTGAGCCTGGGATTTTGGCCTTCGGGAACTTCTCTTGTCCGGGATCTCTTTGGGAGATGCCCCGACCGCGGGATCAACCGCCAGCAGCAATGCAGCCACCAGCGGCCGGTCCCGCAGCCGGAGTCGGGCTATCCGCAACCTGCCCACCCGCTCGGTTGCATGAGAAGAAGTGCCTGGCAGTCCGGGTCGCCCCACCGCGGATGTACTTATACATTCGCGTTGGGTCAATCCAGCCTTCCCCGAGAAGTATTGAGGTAGGAAAAGGAATACGAAGGGACAAGAGGTCACAGAGAAAGGAAGAACGGTCATGTAAAGGACAGGAGAAAAATATGTGATCTAAGTCACCTACGTCTGTTCCACACGAGCAATTGGGGTCGTCAATGATATGAAGTTTGGCAAGGTGGGCTGGAGAGCAAACATGGCCCAGTCTTAACCGTATTAAAATGGAAGTCTCCACCTTGCCAAACTTTGCCCTGCCAAACCACGGTTTTTCTGGAATCTCGGGTTGGATAAAAGACAAGTAACGGCCTTTGGATTTGCTGCTGATATCCCAAGCTACCTTCCAAGTGTCACGGAGAAAATTCTTTGGCAGCGTTTCGAGGTCATAGCTAAAGTTCTTATATGGAACTAAGTCCCCACATTGCACCGCGTCACCAGCAAGTGCATCTGCTACATCATTGCCATTAATTCCAGAATGGGCTGGAATCCAGGCAAATAGCAGTGTGTTACCCTCAGAGATGGTTTTGAACGCAAGTTCTCTTATTGCATAAATTATAGGAGACTGAAATTTGTGTTCGAAAGGGGATTTACTGATGGCTAGAAGAGCACTCTGTGAATCAGTAAAAATTATAATTTTTTTAAGCTTAAAAACACGTGAATATTCTAAAGCTTTTAGAATTCCAAAACATTCTCCAGTAAAAACAGAAGTCACCGGAGGCAGTTTGATTTTTTGCACAATTTTGTATTGAGTATGGAAGGTACCAACCCCTACACAACCTGTAGGAGAACGCTTGGCAGCATCCGTAAAAATATGGTGGCAGTCGGAATGTTCAATCAGAAATGTATTAAAATTTAAATGACAATCGGGATCTGACTTACTTACGCAGTTATATTTAATACTGGGAGTGAACAGTAAACTCTCATAACTATTGTTAAATAGGGGAAGTTTATTTGAACGGTGAATAGGTGAAGAAAGTGAGAGGAATTTTTTATAGCTTTCAACTAAACAAGGAGCACGTTTATGGGACCAGTAAACTGAAGATTCAAATTGAAACATTAAAGATTCCAGTTTAGGAATGAGAGGGTGAGTTGAGAACTGAAGAATCCGGAATAAATATTTATCAGACAGGTATTGTCTTCTGAGGCTTAAAGGAGCTTCCCCACATTCGATTTGTAATGCATTAATGGGACTAGATTTCATGGCACCCGAAATAATGCGTAATGCTTTTGACTGGATTCGATCCAACTTTTTAAAAGCCATAACACTACCAGGTTCTAGAACAAACAATCCATAATCCAGAATGCTTCTGATGATTGCGTTGTAAATGAGTTTTAAAGAATAGGGATGTGCTCCCCACCATACACCTGAGAGGCATCTGAGCATATTTAAGTGATTTTCGCATTTATTAATAATAAAGTCGCAATGAGGAACCCAGCTTAATTTAGAGTCAAATATTACACCTAGATACCTGAATTTATCTTTAACTGGAATAAGCAATCCCTTAAAGAAAAGGTTTACTACGGGAATAATTCTCTTCCTGGTGAATAAAACAGCCGCGCTTTTAGACGTGGACAAATCCAAACCATTTAAATATAACCATGACTCTAAAGTAGATAAAGCAGAATTTATAGCACAACTAGCTTGTTCAACAGATTCACTTGAAGAATATAATAATAAATCGTCAGCATATTGAAGAACCTTAACATGACTAGATAAGGAAGAGTCCAAATCAAAAGTGTAAATATTGTGAAGGGGACTGAGCACAGAACCCTGTGGGAGACCTCTCCATACAAGATAGGTGACATCATGATCTCCAATTAACATGTTAACAGAGCGTTCAGTCAGGATGTTAATAATAAAATTCGTCAAATTCGAGGGAACCTCCAAGGCTTTTAATTTATTTTGTAAAACTGATAATACGACATTATCATAAGCTGCATTAATATCTAGGAAAACTGCAACAGTGGATTGGTTATCAGAGAAGGATAGCCGAATATCGGATGAAAAAATACTTAAGCAGTCAGTGGTGCTTTTACCTTTTCTAAAGCCATATTGTGATGCCGCCAAAAGGCCTTTACTTTCAACATACCATTCTAGGCGATTCTTAATTAAGTGTTCTGCTAATTTCATCAGAATTGAAGACAAAACTATGGGTCGGTACGAGGCAGCATCCGATGGAGTTTTATTTGGTTTAAGGAATGGCAACACCATTTGACGTTTCCATTCAACTGGGATGTTTCTTGTAATCATGATAGAATTAATAAGTTCTAAATAATAATGGGAAATTATATGTGCGGCAACAAAAGTTTTCTTTAGCACCTGCAACCTAGCGTCTTTTTTTATATGTGGGCGACGAGTTAATAGAACAGCTTCAATTATATTAATTCATCATCTTTACTACTCCAACAGAATATCAAAAAACCAGCGTCAATTTACGAGCGTAAATTAATATGACTCCGAGCTACCGATAAATATATTTACTTCTGATTTGATAACTCAGCGACTAATGTTGTAAGTGAGCTACTTTATATATTTTAGAGATTCAACATCTGTCTGCTAATAAAATCAAATTCCAGCCTCAAAATTAGCAATCAAAGTTTTTCATTCAACAACTAAATTAATAAATCATATTCTTTTTTCGTGAAAGTTTGCAACACACAAATTATTCAATTAAATATAAAATAAATGTGAATTAGTCCAAGAGCGAGCGAAGCGAGCTCGGGAGCTTAGGGCACCCCGACACGGATAGGTTAGGTTCGAAGGAGATGACGGGAGCTGAAGTGAGCGAGCAAAGCGAGCAAACTCAGCTCCCGTCATCTCCTTCATGTTAGGTTACTTTAGACCCTGCAGACAGAAATAGGAGCCCTGCGCAGCGGGGCTCCGTCGACTTTGTTTCGTTTCCCCCCCTCCCTTAAAACTTAAATATTTTGTTGCACTCGGAGAATTATTAGATTTACTTTTAGTTAACAGATAGTTATTCAGTAAAACAGTTAAGCTTTAAAGATCTAGCAGTATAGTATAATTCATTTATTTGATGAGCAAATTTAGTGTGCAATTCAGTATTTTTGGTAGTAATTTCGAATATTTTGATTGAAAAAAGGGGAATTACAGTTAAAGTATTAAATACCACCCTATTTTTTGTATGTTCATTTGGGTAGGTATAATAGTCAATTACTTATGGTAACATTATAAATAGATAGGCGAATACATGAAATTATAGCTTTTATTGACCATTATTTGATGACAATAATAAGGAAATTTTATGTTCAAATATAGTAGATTCACTCATCAATTACTTATGCTAAAGTATAAAAATAAAGGTGACTCTATGAAATTAGAGTACGTTGATATTATTTTATAGATGAAGTTGATACACTTATTAGAAGCTAGCAATGAGTAGACATATTATCACAAATTTAGTTGCTTAAGAATTATCACCATGTTGCGTCATATTAACAGTAGCTTGTTTTACAATATATGGTCGCTTATAAACCATTTATTAGACGCTAAAAGTTTGTCGCTGACCTATTAATTAATTAGACAACTAAATATATTTGCAGACGAGAATGACATTTTAAAGAAGCTGCCTTAATTAGCACCCAATAATAATTGAGGACATTGTCATTCAAATTAGCAAAAAAGGAATACGGGATGCCATCAATGCCCGGCGCAGAATCCTTAGTTCTATGAATAACACCCTTTAATTCAGTGAGAGAGAAAGGAAGATCTAGCGTCGAATGTGTGTCTGAAGTGTCTTGGTTATTAGATAAAGATAAGGGAGACAGGATAGGGTTAATAGCCTCAGGTACCCAAGGAGGAGCTAATTTATCTAAAAAGTCACTGGCTAAAGAATCAGGAATAGGAGAAGGGTTGTGGTAAATAGACCTAAATCTACGAATATTGCGCCAGACAATCGTAGGGTGAGTATTCGGTGAAATTGATGAGCAAAAGTTACGCCAAGATTCAAATTTTTTCTTCTTAAATATTTTAGAAGTTTCATTAATTATTTTACTTACGGTTTCAAAATTAATATCAGACATATCATGGTTATAGTTAAATTCAGCCTCTTTACGTTTTTTAATCAATTCTGTGCACTCTGAGTCCCACCATGGAGGTGAAGGAATTGTGCTCATGTTGTTATTTTTTACAGGAAAAACGTCATCTGCCGCTGCAATTAATATATGTGCTAAAGCTTCAGCACAACTATTTTCATTGCCATCAGCAATAACAGGCAAGGTGCAAAGTTTTCTGTCAACAATGTTTCTAAATTTGTCCCAGTCATTAGTATTTTTATTAGGTAGTTTATGTTTTAAATTAGATCTCCTTAATGGTGCCTTTGGTTTGGAAAGAGGATAAGAAATGATTATTGGGAAATGGTCACTACCATAAGTGGAGTTTAGAATGTCCCAAGTTAATGAAGAAGCTAAGCTTGGTGAACAGATAGAAAGATCAATTGCACTTTGGTTCTGATTGGGACTACAACGACGTGTAGCAGCTCCTGAGTTCAAAATGCATAAATTATGTAGGTCTATTATATCTAGTAATTCATCCCCATAACAAGTAGAAGTCGAACAACCCCACAATTGGTGATGACAATTAAGGTCCCCCAATATTAAGAATGGCTTTGGAAGAAAAGAAAAGAGATTATTCATCTCTTGCAGAACTGAAGAAGAAGGGTGAGGAACATAAATAGAAACAAGGCAAGTATGATGCACTTTAATAGCTACAATTGAAACATCCTCACTGTGAGGAGGTAATGTAATAATAGAGAATGGGATAGAATTCTTGATAAGTATAGCTACTCCACCATACCCATCAGATCTATCCTCTCTAATGGTTAAATAACCATTGATTTTAAAAATATGATTAGGTTTGAGCCAAGTCTCTGCAAAGGCAAAGGCAAATGGCTCATATTTGTTTAAAAGATGTATAACATCACTCTTTTTGTTTATTAGACTGCGGCAGTTCCACTGGATTATTTTGGATGTGTTGTCCATTATGAATGGATTGAGATTCATAGAAAGATGAGGCTACGTTGGACGGTGAAATATTGAACTGAGAGAGAAGATTCTGTAATGCAGAAAGAAAATCGTTTATAGAAAAATTTGTGTCTTTGATTTCATTATTAAGATTGTTAGAAAGAGCACAACCATTCGATGGCTGGGGAATATTAAAATCCTTAATGATGGCATTATGAGCCACTTTATTATAACCTTGTACAGATTTAGGAGGGGAATTAGGTTTGAGAAAGACCGTCTTTTTATAGCTAGTTGAAGTAGGTGTTTTATTGGGTGAATAGATTGAAGCAGAATTTACAAAATTTTTGGAAGGCGAAGATAACAGTGCATCAGCATATGATTTTGTTACTGGGGGATGAATTTTAGCAGCTTCAGCATATGATACTGAACTTTGTGCCATGTATGTTTTAATTAATTTTTGCCTCGAGAATTCTGGGCAAGACTTATTAATAGCAAAATGTAATCCAGAGCAAAGGCAGCAAGATGTACTTCCTTGTTCTTTGTCGCAACTGTCTCTAGAATGACCTTGGCCACATTTATAGCAACGGGGTTTAGACCTGCACTGAATTTTAGTGTGACCAAATCTACAACAATTGTAGCACTGTATGGTGGGGAAAATGTATAGCTCTACAGGTAAAGCATTATAGCACATAAATATTCTTTTTGGTAAGACCTGCCCGTCAAACGTAACATTTATGGATTGGGATGGTTTCCAAATGGTTGAACCATCAACAATAGTTTTAAAATTGAGGCGTCTGACTTTTAAAATTGGACCGCAACCAATTGGTACTGATATATTATCAATAACTTCCTCCGGAGACCATTCTGCAGGAACACCACGTACTAAGCCCATTCTAGTAACGTTAAAAGTAGGTATAAAAGCTTTAAAATTATATTTTTCGAGACTATTGTGAGTAATGAAGGAATTTGCTTCAACGAAATTAGAAAAGGATAAAGAAATTTTGAAAAGATTTTTTTGACGCTACCATTAATAATGTTATGGAAGGCATTACTCTTTAAAAACTTGCCAAATGTGACTGGGTGCAATGTCGTACTATCATCTGGTGAAGTTGTTATTTTTTGAACATGAATTACAAAAGGCGCGCTGTCCGTTTTATCATAGGATTTTAGCCCTATCTGCGTGGGATTAACCGTGGAAGGAGCGGGCATATCATTAGGCAATACATTACTTACTTTATTTTCTAAATGGATAGGCGCAGATTCCACAACTTCAGAGGAGTTTGACTCTATACAACCACAACCCGAAGACTCGGAACCGTGATTTTTACGGGTACGACGACGTTTATTGCAGTGCTTACAAACTTGCACGCGGCTTCTTTTTAAATTTCGAGCAGAAACAGATGACCCATCAGTGTCCATACCCGATTCATTTGATTGTACTGTGACAAAAACACCGGCCGGGGGAACAAAGTCCCCCGGGTCCGGCGGGTCTTTCATCCTTACACGCTAAAGAGAATTGAAAAAACTTACCACTACCGAAGAATGTACAAAACTAAATCTTAACTACTACTACTACTGATCTAATATATAATTGTGAACTTTTTCCAAATAAATATCTATTATATACAGGTTAAAATTTAGTTTAAAATTTTAATCCAAAAAATACGCGTCCGCCAAGTTGAAAGTTTCCCGCGCTTTCTCACTACAGTATTTATTGGCTGACGTATCGACCACAGGCCCTACACAAGTGACTCTAACAAAGGAATCGTGGCGATAGCGATTGGAAAAATGAAAAAAAAAATGGGAATGTCAAACGCTTTCCAAATGACACGTGATTAATCTCTTACATTGGAATTTCAACCATCCCCATCGCTTACATCGAATGACAATTGTCTATATTTATTTATTTATTAAAACTTCATACAACATAAAAGTACATAGGCGGACTTAATGCCTGAGGCATTCTCTACCAGTCAACCAAGGGCGGTGAAGAGATAGCATGGCAGGTGCATAAAAAAAATGAAATAAAAATATTATAACCGCAAGATTAGTACAAAAATATATAGTTATAATAAACATACTTAAATATGTACTATAGCCATACTGTCTATAGCCTCAGGTCGACTGATAGAAAATGCCTTAGGCATTATGTTCGCCTTAGACTTGATATAGGATAGATTTTCTCCTCACCCTTCCTCTTTTGACTGTGATGCTTGCAATATAATGGTCGTCTTTAGTATCAAATTGTTGTTACTGAATGATATTGACTTTTAATTTTAATATATCTATAAAATTTATAAAATCATAAACTTATATTCAATTTTAATTTGTTAATTTTACTTTAGTGTTAATTCTAATTAATATATTTTATTTGACGCAAGTTATTCATCTCATTATAAATGTTAATGTAATTTTTGGTTTTGCCTGTTATTATTATTTTATTTTCTTTTATTATTATTTCAATTTATTTTTTTGATTATTTCTTTCTAACGTTCTTAAAGCCCAATTAGTAGCTTTGTCTGAATATTTATACTACTTACTTTTTACTATTCTGAATTCCTGGGCATCCAAGATAAAGGATGTATCTAGTGTGGGCCCATTATTGCCACTTAAATTGTCATCATCATCACATCAGCCGAAAGACGTCCACTGCTGGACATAGGCCTCCCCCAAGCGTCACCACATTGACCGGTCCCGTGCGTCTCGCAACCAGCGGATCCGCGCAACCTTCACCAGCTCATCGGTCAACCTGGTGGGAGACCTTCCGATGCAATGTCTTCCGGTTCACGGTTGCCACTCCAGAACTTTTCTGCCCCATCGGCCATCCGTTCTGCGAGCAATGTGCCTTGCCCACTGCCACTTAAGTTTGGCAATTCTTCGAGCTATGTCGGTAACCCTGGTCTTCTTGCGGATCTCTACATTTCTGATTCGATCACGCAAGGAAACTCCGCGAGCATAGCCCTTTCCATTGCCCTTTGAGTGACTGTAAGCTCTCTGATAAGGCACATTGTAAGCGACCACGTCTCAGAGCCATATGTCATCACGGCAACACACACTGGTCATAGACTTTCGTCTTGAGACACAGTGGTAAATTGGACGAGAAGATATCGCGCAACTTGCCGAACGCTGCCCAGCCGAGTCAAATTCGACGGTTGACCTCTTTATCGAAGTTGGCCCTAACCAATTGGATCGTTTGTCCCAGGTAGACATAGTCGCCCACAACTTCGAGTGTAGAGTCTCCGACCTTGATAGGAGTGGGTGTAACATGGGCATTCAACATCACCTTGGTTTTGTCCATGTTCATCCTAAGACCCACTCTTTAGGAAGCTCTACTGAGATCATCGAGCATTGTACTGAGGTCCGCCATGGTCTCAGCCATAACCACTATATCGTCGGCAAACCGAAGGTGAGTGATGTACTCGCCATTGACGTTGATGCCTAACCCTCTCCAGTCCAGAACCTTGAAGACATCCTCCAGTGCGGCGGTAAACAGCTTCGGAGATATGAGATCTCCCTGTCACACACCTCGCTGCAGAAGGATGGGTTCCGAGGTCTGATCCTGAAGTCGAACTGACATGGTGGCGTTTTTGTATAAACACTTCAACACTTCGATGTACCGGTAGTCAATTTGGCACCGTTGTAGGGATTGCAATACAGCCCAAGTCTCGATCGAATCGAAGGCTTTCTTGTAGTCCACGAACGCTAAACAGAGAGGCAGGTTGTACTCTTCGGTCTTCTGTATAACCTGCCGCAGCGTATGTATGTGTTCTACGGTGATGAAGTCTTTACGGAATCCGGCTTGTTCGGGAGGCTGGAAATCGTCAAACCTGCGCGCGAGACGATTTTTGATGACTCTTGAATTTTTGTTATTAAATTGAGTAACAAGTTTAATAAAATAAAAGTGCAACTCATTTGCTAGGTAAAAATGTGAAGATTTTTTCATGTTCAAAGCAATCAATACACAAAGGTATTATTAAAAAGTTCTACCATATAATAGTCACAAGAACAACGTACCTTAAGGACGCACTTGCATTTCGTAATCTATTGGCTATTACATAAAAGCCAGTTAACGACACCGTTTATGTTATGGGCCGCCCACCTCAGCTCAAGTTAGGAATGTGTCACCAATCAATAATACTTAACTCGATAGCTGGCGGGCCCTTTGATTTGCGTTTATTGTTAATTGTCAGCTAATCTCATGACGAATAAGACGAGGCTGGAATACTGCTAGGTAGGAAAAAGAAAAGCGAAATTTCTTTAGGCTCTATCTAGGCTACTTATTTTTGATTCTGGGTTGTTTTCTTCGATCTGAGGTCAATATTATATAGAGCCTTTAAGGTTCCCCTAGTTGCCCTAGTAGGAATTACACATCTGAACGTTAAGTCACGTGGTCAAACAATACAAATAGAAGGCGTTAACGATTGTTCAAAGAGATTCGATACGAAACGTTTGTAACTTGGCTAGGTGGCAGGTGAGATAGTGGTCAAGCGAGATGTTATAAAAAAAAAATACTAGTTGCATTATGTCACAACATGACGTCTCATTTCGAGATTATTTAAAAATCTACTAAAGTTTTTAGCAGTAGTTAAGTATATGATTAGTGAGTTCAGCCCGGATGACTGTTCTAATAACTAAATACAACATTAACAACAACCTGTGAAGAGTGATATGCCAACATGCCTAAGGGTCTGGTTTTACTCAACATTCTGATGTAGGATCCCATTCCCAACGGAAAGGTCTTCTTTTTTTCGTGTGACGATGTGAACACCTTTGGTTTCAGAGTTAATTAAGCCGCCTCTGAGAACCCCCCAGGCCTCTGACTTGGCTTTTTCAGACTTACATTAACTGTATAAGTCCTGGTGTCCTCACGATGTTTTCCTTCACTGTTGCCTGTGATGTCCAAGATAAACTTAGAAAGTACATATGATAAGTGACATTGGTACTTGCCCGGATTTGAACTCACGACCTCAAGCACGAGAGGTGAGATCTTAGCTACTGGACCACCGCGACAGATAAGACGAGACACGAGAACAGAATGGTTAAAACTAGTGATCTATTATTGTCAAAACTTGTTGTTTTGATTTGATTAAGAAATAAACAATTTTGAATTTGAATTTTGAATTTCAAAATTCTGATTCTATGTTTGACAAAAAAAAGAAAAAATGAAAATGAAAAGCGCAAAAAAGATTTTCGTTGGCTCTTCCTTTAATTAAAGGTCAGGCTATCGTTAAATAAAAAAAAAGCTAATTTAAAAAGCAAAAACCCGACTGCTTAAGAAGCGAACTAAAAAGCTGTAAACAAGAAAAAATCATGCTGTGCAGTCGGAGGATCAGGCTGTTCGCGAATATATATCATAAATTACAAATAAATTAGCTTTTTTTATTTACAACTTTTTGGTGAATATTTTTTTTATAAATACTTTTAAACGTAGTTATAGGTGGTATATATTTTTGCAATCACCTCTAAAAACCCTTAATTTTCATACCCCACTCGATGGTGTGAGAAGAAAAAAAAATTGCATCCTCCACAATATGGTGCCCAAAAGCCACCATGTTTCTTTTTTTTAACGGCACTTATCTAAGAACACTTGTGTGGCCAAGACCTATCTAACGATGTCTTAATTATAAAAATCCGTCAAGTATTTTGAAAGATACGAGGTAGTAAAGAATATTACATACATACAAACATACTTACATACAAGATACGCACGAAAAACATAACCCTTTCCTTGCAGCCGGGTAAAAATAAAAAAGATTGCTTTTCTGTTTTCTATATACATTTTTCCATGTCAACTAGAAGGATGGTATTTATCCCTTCGTACTACAGTAGAAAAGAAAATGTACCACTTTGGCCGTAGCTGCAACTATCTAGCAACTAGAAACAATTTCAACAGCAATAAGTATTGAGCACACAGGAATGCAATCGTCACAAATCACACACATCGAACACACCTGCAAATAAACATCTAGAAATAGGTAATAACAAGTTCCTATCTCATCTACATCATAATAAGAAATTATACGGATTAGCAATTACTTGTAACAACACTCATTAAGATAACTCAGCCACTTTAAAATCATTCATTACCACACATTGGAGTCACACTCGCTGATAAGTAAGATCTACTGAGTGGTTGGGCTCAGTAACGAGTTTCAAAAGCCCTGGCTTTACAAGTACTGGTCCTATCCAATCCATACTAATATTATAAATGCAAAAGTTGTACCGAAAGGTCCGCTGCCCTCTTAATTGATAGCTAGCTCAGTTTGAGGGTACCTTACCGGACCACGTGAACAATTGGTTGAGAAAACAGACAGCGAAAACACTGGGGAATATTTATTTATCGCCGGAATTATTAAAATAGACAAGTATAGTATTGTCACACAGCGTTTTAAAAGATTATAACAATATTAGACGATGGTTAAAGGCACAGACAGTAACAAGCCTCTGCGGGCTCTGAAGATGAAGTGGCGACTGGGCGGAATGAGAGTGCATGGGGGAAAGAATGTGGCGTTCTGAATTTGAATTGAAAATCGAATGATAATGTGAAAAGTAAATGATGATGTGGCCTGCTATAAAAAGGTTGCCAGTTATAAGTGATCGAAAGAGTATGGAAGGAAGGACCTCGTCACAAAGTTAGTTGAAATTTGGTATGCGGATAGTTTGAGACCATGGGAAGGACGCAGGATAGTTTTTATCCCAGAAATTATCCTTAAGGGATGGAAAGATACCACTTTTCCATCCCCTTCTGGAAGTTCATATGGTTAACCAATAATCTCTCAAGGCCCACACACCTACAATAACAAAAAAAAAACCGGCCAAGTGCAAGTGGGACTCGCGCAAGAAGGGTTCCGTACCATTATCGCAAAAAAAAAACGGCACAAAAATCACGTTTGTTATATGGGAGCCCAACTTAAATATTACTTTTATTCTATTTTTAGTTATTTGTTTATTTGTTGTTATAGCGGCAACAGAAATACATCTTCTGTGAAATTTTCAATTGTCTAGCTATCACGGTTCATGAGATACAACCTGGTGACAGGACAGACAGACAGACACACAGACAGACAGACGGACCGCGGAGCCTTAGTAATAGAGTCCCGTTTTTACCCTTTCGGTACGGAACCCTAAAAAACGGCTATTCAAAGTACTAATGCTACGCAGACCAAGTTACGAGTAAAGTAGTGACTATATATACTGGTCTTATATGCACTGGGTCCCTATAGGAAAAGATCGTAACATCGTGGCTAGGCGCAGTCGTAAGTAAACGATAACGATATTGCTTAGACGTCGTATAATCGCCATGAAAACTAGAAACGATATATCTGACAAGTATCTATGTAAATGGCAGTTCTACGGTTATAGGGGAATTAAAAACATTGCTGGATTTATGTTAGGCGTTTATTAATTATTTTGTGGACTATTTTACTGGATTATATAGCGTTAGAGCTAGAATTAGTGTGGATATGAATTGTATATGTTGCTGCCAGATCGAAATCGTGTGTGCTTTGAAATATTTGAAATAAACACCATAAGTATTCATTTGGCTTACAACTGACTACAAGTTCCATGCTGGACATCAACTTTTTAAAAAACTAATATTGTTAAAGTTTGCCACATAATTCCGTCCAGTTCCAACTGTGACTTTCCCAAGAGAAGACTATTCCGGATCGAAGGACCAAGAAATGTTGATAAAAATAATAGGTATATGTATCTTGATGTATATATATGATTTGTACTCGTAAAATTAAAATAAGCTTACGTGTTTTTTTTTGACATTTTCCAAGTTGTTGTTTTACGACAAAAATAAAGATGATGGAAGATGATTAACCCGTCTTTATCTATTAGGAATTAGGATCGTGTGAAACATTAAAAAATCACAGTAAATTCAAAATCGACACATTAAACGGTTCTCTAATTAGATAATATATGCAAAAACACGGTTTTTAAAGTATTATAGACTTTTTATAGGTATGCAAATAGAT
This sequence comes from Orthosia gothica, assembly GCA_949775005.1. Taxonomy (NCBI): domain Eukaryota; kingdom Metazoa; phylum Arthropoda; class Insecta; order Lepidoptera; family Noctuidae; genus Orthosia; species Orthosia gothica. The sequence goes on from OX459044.1 coordinate 14,272,004, forward strand.
ACCAGCCAGAACGACATATAATACGCCAATCGGACTATGAATTATTATTATGAAGGCAGCCCCAACAAATTACCATTCAAAATGGCACGACATCCATACAGTGAACACGTACTGGCACAGATAGGCACTAGTTGCAACACTCATGTATGGCCACATGCCCACTTAGGCATTACATTAAGAAACTAACAATAAATATATCAGCCAACAAAATACATCGCACACTCTGTTGACAAATCCTGCAATAAAATATAAGCATTTACAATAAAATTAATTATTATTTACACGGTGCGGTGGGCGCGAGAATTGAAGATCGAATGCAGGGGATAAGCCACGGCATATTTTTGGAATATGAACGATGTGAATGTTTATTCCAGTCAGATTATCCCATATTGTACTCGCTAAATCCTCGTAAACTCGTCGAAATATGTAAGTTTATCAATCGTTACACTCATGTATTAGCTGCACACAAACTCGATGCATTGGACCTTGATCTGAATATTAATAGCAATGAAGAAGTTACAGTTTACAGCGTATCAATTCATGAAAAGATTTACGGTTACGTTTATGGGATCATAAATTAAATTAAGAACATTCAATTGTAGAGTTTAAATATCAATACCATTGATCATGTATGTCGTTGAGGTTTAATTTAATTAGAAATAAAACAACTACCAATAGAACCCTGCCGTAGCCAGTTTTGGCGGTTGGCGGGAACGTGATGGCGTCTATGTTGCTTCTCCGTTTTATTTTCCTAAAATTGTGTTTAACTGAATATTAATAGTGTAAAAATGGTGGTGTTTTGTTCTAATAATATTAGTGAACGTGCACGAGTGTGGGAAAGTGAAACACAGTGGTAGAACATGAGTTTGTTCATGTTGTCGACAATACTCTGTGGAGGCTTCCAATAAAGTTACCGCCATTTTACTGGGGCCTAACTATTATATATTAGTCTATGACTAGGAAATTGGACTAAAAACTAAAGAAACTAGAACTTCTAAACTTGACACTGGATAAATGCACAAAATGTGCGAAGCCAAAACAAAAAAAAACAAAAAAACAAAAGAGACCCTGCCGTAAATTAAACCAAGTTTGACTTAGGAGAGTATACTTTCTATCACTCATATGTGTCGCACACAAAAGCTCGACTCTAACATAAATTTGGATCGTTATCACCATCCGCAGCCTGAATTTGGTCACTGCTTCACAAGCTTCTTTTTTCTTATGCCAATCCTCACGCTTCTGCGCACCCTTCCTCAGGTTCTACTCGCGATGACAACTTTGTCGTCCGCCCATGTCACTGCCGTACGACCAATATTTTGCATAACCTTCTTCAAATTGAATGAAACGAGTGAGTCCTCAAACGAGTTAAGACGGTACCCTGACCAAAAAATTGGTATGAGATATGAGCATTCCTATTGGTCTAGCGGCACTGGTGGCGCTTGAATTACAGTAGTGAATACGCCCATATTTTAGAATAAAATCTTTATAAAATCGAATTTTGGTCTTTTGAAAAAAAGATACTACAAAAATGATCGTTATTAAATTGTCTATCCATTAGTGTTGGTACAAAAAATAATTAATGAACACTTTACGAGGAGATGCATGCTATCAATAATTATTTCTCATTTTTATGTTTTTTTTGGAAGGAGATTAGTGAAATATATAAAACATTAAAAAATTAACGAAATCTACCATTTTAGAATCAATATTATGTAGAAATTTAATGTATTTTTATTAATTAAAATGTATTTTTAAATAACGAGTAGATATCTCCTAAAAACAGCACGAAAAACGGCTTGCGCGGCGTTTTGCTCGGGGTACCGCCTTAAGTCAAGTCTACACAAATATTTCAGGATTTCAATTAAGTCTAGAACAAGATCCCAGTACCCAACGTAAGGTCAGTCACAGCACCACATCCACACTAATCCCACCAGCAGTTCCGCCATGCTGGAGGTCCGGGGACCCCGCGGCGCCTTGCTTTATCGCACGCTGCGCTCGCGCCGGACACCTAGCGTCCCCCTCCGCTCCGAGTAGGGTCGCCATCTCGGCCGCAACGGTGGTACTCGCCCACGGTGGGATTTTGAGGAAGTGGTACTGTTGCCTTTTTTGGTGGTGCTTTATGAGGATACTTAGGCGGTTTTGTCTAAATTGTGTGTGTAGGAAAATGTGGGAAGAATATTGGACTTTGGAAAGCCTTTTGAGGCTGTTGAGAATAGGTATGATTTCTACAAAAAATATCTGAAGAAACATTCTATGCATGTTCTTGAATGTAGACGGACTTGAAATGATAGGGACTCTGCTTTTACTTTCGATGCATTTAATCAGAAAAAAAGTAACTATCCATATTTTAAATATCCAACCCTAAACACCTATCATGTTCAAAAACAATAAAACAACGTGTAACAACAAATACAAAAACCCTTTTAAAAAGTAATTCATCTAGCTAATAAGCAATTAAAATTCAAAAACAGGCGTTACAAGGGTATCGATCATGTCCCATTGAGCCGTTACTAAATTATTTTTATGTTGCTCGCTTCCTGAGAAATTGACACGAGATACAAGAACACTGCCTGCACAAGCAATTATACACTGAACAAATTATGGTACTGTCACAACACTGCTAATTGACAATTTAGTTTGCATAGTATTATCAGTATGACTGCTAGTTTGATGGATGTGGTAGCTGTACTAAGAGAGCGTTACACACGCTCGCTATAAGGAATAGGGATTGGTAGGAAGAAGGAAAGGTTATCTTAAATGTTAACTGTAGCTACTTATAATATACTTTAGAGCTTTCTGAACCCTGAGAGTGGCCTAATGTATTGTTCATGTCCTTTATAACTTCGGCATAATAATTTAGTAAAAAATGCTGCTTGAAATGTCAAAGATCCACGACACAACGTTCTCAAAGCTAGTCAAAATCAAAAATCAAAATAAACCATAGAGGTACTTTTGAATTGTTAAACAAAAAAAAAATGATGACTCTAGTTGCAAATTAACAAGCGTCAGTAGCTCTCAATGGAGAAGAATTTGCAAGAAACTCCACGGACACTCTTTTCCAAGTAATTTTAGTGTCCTGAAAACTCGAAGAAACATAAAAAAATGCGTCCATATAGTTCTTGATTACCGCGTCCAACACTACAACTAGTCCATTCATCCTGTGCAACATGGAAGCATTTTCTCATTAATTAATTAAATACACAGTACGAAATTGAGTGCACCGTACCACCGCTACCTTGGTGCTTTACGATCGTCCCGCGGCAATCATAATTCGTCTCCGGGCCTCCGCCGGCGTCGCAGGCGTCTCTACAGACTTTTATTGTGATTTACACCCCAACAACCTTTGTTACTCCTTGTGCACCTTTTTTGCAACGTGCACGATCTGAATTTACGCGGGTAAATGCCGATTCCGAGGATTGTGATCGCTGATCGAGCTGGTTAGGGAAACGGGGTTTTGAAAGGTTGAGCCATTTTAAAAGTACCTATAATATGAAGGCTCTGTTTCCGCAAGCTTTGTAAAAGATTAAAAGCCCGCTGTGATAGTAAGGTTTTGGTGACAATACATTGTTGAAATAGAGATTTGAAGAGTACAACTTCAGCAGCCTTATTGCGTAATGAATACGGCAAGCGCAAAGGGCAAAGATTATTAAAAATTTACCAATCACATTCGAGATGAATGACACGATGTGGCTTTCCGTCTATGTGATATCGTAAGGCTGCTGGAAAACTGTTGGCAAGCAAACCCGTAGCATTATTTTACAGTCTGCCAAAGCTGATGATACAAAGCTTTATGATGGACTTCCTCTAGCTGACCTATCTAGTACCAAGCAGGAGCTTAAATTTAATTATAGGTACAAATAAAACTTTTCAGGTATGAAAACTCTAGCATATTGTTTAATTTTTGAAAACCTTACTAAATAAATTAAATTCGTTCTAAAATATTCCATCGTAAAATCAATGTCCCTGATACTGGAGAAACTGTACCGATCATTTGGGTCATCAAAATTAGTTAGGAATCGAAGACCTCAATAAAATTAATAACTATAAAATTAATAGCAAGTATAAAATTAAAATTAACAAAAAATATCCAAGATGGATGTTGAAATTTGAAATCTCTATTCGTATACTTATGGTATGCTTAGCATAGCAATAAAAATACAATTTCCTTTTCCCACTTAGTTAATGCGATATCTATTCCAACGTCTATTAATAATATTTTATTGATTGGAGTTAATGATTTTGTGCATTTATTATTATAAAAAATTCATTGAATACATGTATATTGAGCTAATTTTCATTATTAATGGGCGATTAATATTGAATTTCATATAGAATATGGTATTAAAATGCGATTATGCAAATATTATTAGTTCTTAATAAACAGTTTATACATTTGATGGGCGCGCCACACGAGAGCGGGCGAGCGGGCGAGCGCGTCCGATGGCGGCCGACCGCGTCCGATGGCGGCCGAGCGAGCGCCGAGCGGCTCCTAATTACAATAAATACAACAACACATTAGAATCGATCACATCGGAAAGTTATTCGTGTTATTTATCGGAACTAATAAAAGTGATGTACGGTTATCGGTTTTTATATATTTTTAGGGTTCTACCGTTAACTTGCCCGAAAAAGAACCTCAAAAATGTCACAACTTAAGATGATCAAATTGCACACATTCTTATGTAGATCAGCATTAGGCATTTAATTTAAATTATAGAAGAATGTTGCCATTAAGCTTGTATTATAATTTATTAAAAATATCGCACATTTCCTTTACTAATATCTTCAATCATGTGAATAAAATTATCAGAATCAAATACATGCCACCTGTTTGCTGAATATTAATTAATTTCTACGTAAATATGTAAAAATGTGATTTTTATGCAAGAAAGAAACGACCAAAAAACGAAGTTTAAAACTTGAAACAAGAGACAAAAAAGACGTTAAATCTAATATGAATAAAACAAAACTTGGAATACTGAACCAATTAGCTCGGCATAATGTTTTGTCAGGTTGTTTTATTACTAACAGGAACAGATATTTAAGGCGGTGGTTATGGGATCCGTGGCGAGACTCACACGACGCGGTATTATTTATTGCGTTTATTGGGCGCGAGCTTATGCCTCGATATAAAGCATTTCCCCGGGCGACATCCAAGTACGCCGGCGACTAACGTGGGGGTTTATTCTCATGGTTTCGATGATATTTAAAGGTAATAAGGATTTCATATCGTGTGCTATTGGTATTCGGAATAGTAGATGAACGTAAGATAAAAAAAAACCTTTTAAACAAAAAAAATAACCGACGAAATAACGATCTGAAAAGCAAAAAAAAAAACATGCAAATTAATTACGTTGTAGTTTGGTTGATCTTCGTTTATTGTTTGTTTGGGGGCGCCTTAAAATGTAATAGTTAATAGTAATAGTTACTTACTAATGGTTTGTTTTTTTTTCGCTTTTCAGTTTAGGTACGAGTACCTACTTAATGTTAACAGAATCGTTTAGGTTTATAATTGAAAATTAAGTAAGAAAATGATTGTCAATAAATCTTTAGGTATGGATTTTACTTAAAATAGGACATAACTTCACACCTTTTTCCCATGGAGGTAGGTAGACACTACAGAACACCACCTGCTACGATCCTTACATACTGGATTGCATTTATTTTTCAAATTTAAATGGATCCAACTTTGTGGTTAAATCGTTCCAAAAAAAATTTTTTTTTAAATCGGACCGTTCTTTAAAAAGTTATGCGTGGACACAAATAAAAAAATTTACGTGATGAAAAATTGCACAGAAGCGTCCAATTCTGGATATTCTCTAATACAGGAGGCCTGACATCTTTTTAAAATTCAAGCTTTTGAAGATCGTAATAAGAGGCTATATTTATTTTTAAAGTGTCATTTCAATCACTTTTATCTATATCTACAGCAAAACTATTAACTTTTTGTAAAACAAAAATATTTGCAAGTTTATAGCATTTGTAAAACAAAAATATTAGCAAGTTTATAGCATCGTAGTGTTTGCTTTTATTGATAAAAACTTGAATAAATTATGAAAGACATCGGTAATTCGCAGCAGGAAACCAAAGACTGTTTATTGATGTCTAATTACAAACTGCTGGAAACATAAAATATTATTGATTTTAATATTTGATCACGTTGTAAAACAAGTCTATTAGGTATTCGAATTACATTTTTAGGATTTCTAGATATCATCTAAGAATCTACAAAATTGTTAAACGTACCTACATGCAGATTCAACTTCTAGGTTGTATGTTATTAAGGTAGGAACAGGCACAAAATACAATAAAAAACTTTTTTGCAAAAAAATACTACCGACTTCCAAATGAAAAACTACAAAGTGAAAAATAACTTAACTTTTGGAAGTCGGTGTCTTTCGTAGGAACCATTTTTTTGCGATATGGACACCGACTTCCAAAAGTTAAGTTATTTTTCACTTTGTAGTTTTTCATTTGGAAGTCGGTAGTATTTTTTTGCAAAAAAGTTTTTTATTTTTCCCTTTTTAGTTTTACCTACCTAATAGCAAGTTGTTTATTAAGGTCCCTATAACTCCAGAATAGATTAACCGAATAACATGAAACTTGAACATAACCGGTGAAATGAGAGATCTGCGCACCCCTTTAGAGCGTACTGGCGTGATGTTATGTTATGAAATGGTATAAACAACAAACAGATATGCGATTGCAGCAATCCCGAGAGATTTGCCGTTATTTATTGAAGAGTTCTGTTGTGTATCTCCGAATTTCTTCATCAGACCTGCACCAAATTAAAATGGGACCAATTTCGAAACAAAAAAATAATTTTCAAAATCGGTCCACAATTGACGGAGATATCGGTGAACATACATAAAAAACATACAAGAAGTCGAACATAGAACCTCCTCCTTTTTTGTAAGTCGGTTAAAAAGCATAACCTACTGACTTATGACTTTTTAATAACCACAAATAAAGTGCTTACTTAGCTTCAATACAACAATCTTGATCCGTAAATCCTGCTTATGAGAATAGCCCCCCGCGATCTGCGTCTCGTTCGGCAGACTTATGAGGATAATTCAAGTCAACAATACACTTTATTAACAGTTAGTTATGCGCGCCGTGATGATATCGCGCCTACAATTAAATATTAATATGTGTTCGAAAGGTCGTGGGCGATCCAAGGAGATTTATCAGCTGTTTATATGTCCCCCCTACTTGGTAACAATGAGTGTCATAGGTGAGACTCGATTTATGGGGGGTTTTGATGAACTGCTTCTTGGCTTAGTGGGATTAATCACGGTCTGGGACCGCTTAGGCTCTTTTAAGTTGGATTTTGAGTATATTATTACGGTTTAAATAGTATATATATACCAGAACAAACGCTTATAGAGACGGAAAAATATCTAGTAGATGGTGTCGACCGTGAAGCCAGAGAAATGGTTGCTATTGACACAAATTGGAAAAGGATAATAAAGATGATCCATACTACTATTACTGGGTATTTGGAAAATCAATGATGACGATTAAGAAAGTGATGCAAACGATGAAATTGCCGTATAACTCGGTAAATACACTCAAAGTGCATTGTGATATTTTGAATTGAATATCCTAATTGGATAGGCCATATTCTGTAGGATGCTAGATAATACAGCCTACGTAACATCAAACACTGAGACAGAATTATGTTCAATTCATATCTCTTCAAACAATACTGTCTGCCCTTTGAATTTATGCTCAAATTTATAAGTTATAGCTGAACCCAGCGGCTAGATTCTACACTAGACGGATAGAAATTAATACCTAATACATAAAATATTGATGCTCTTTCAATGATTTCTCAAAAGCTCAATAATTTGTAGCTCCCTGAATTTTTTAGATCGATTATTAAAATTCGCGAAACAAGCATCGTTTTTCATACATAATTAATTACGCCAATAATAACAATATAGCATTCAGTGCTAAGAGAAAGCTCGCGTGCGAGGAAGGTGCCTTTATAGTAAGGTCGAATGAAAAAACGGAATTGATAGCCTCCTCCCGTACGTAAATATGTCGACGAGCGCTCTCGTAAACTGTAAGGGGATATTTTTAACGGCGTCGATATTTAATATTTATTGTGACACAGACACCCAATATGAAACAGCGATTTCTATAAATAATTATCTCATATCAATACTTTTTGATAATCTCGAATGTGCTTAAATGTTTAATATGGTTTTAAATTAGTTATTTTCTTGAACGATTGATGTCGAAGATGGCTCGAAATGGCAATTGAATAGACATTCAGATGCAGTAGATAACATTTTTTTTAAATTATTGTTAAAGTGGCAGTGGATCGCAGAACCACACGTTTAACATGCCAATTTACTTTGTCACAAGAAAACCAAAAATAAATCTACTGAAAAAAAATTAAGGCTACTTTTAAACCTGCATTTACAAGTTTCTCTCTATATAAAGAACGGGTGACTCAGAGATATATATTAGCCACAGCTACAATATTCATGTATTTACTTAAATAGTACGGTAGCCGTTCTGCGTAAAACCATAAACTGGGGATGTCACGGATCGTGTGTTCAACTTGCTAATAAGAACACGATTTCTTGGACTTCTCGGCAATTACAATAAAGGTGTAATAATTAATAAAACACATGTGAATAATGATAACAGTAGCATTAACGTAAGTTAGAAGTTAGTTATGCTTCTGGTGAACATGTTTCATCTATATAATTTAAAAAAAACTCCAGTAGAATTGCAATTAATATGTAGATCTCTACATGGAATAGCTAGGACAAGGAATAAAATTGTCATTATCTGTGTACGCGATAGGTACTCCTCCTGCAAAGGTATGAATAACATCCTACTGTGCTACGCGTTGCTTTGCGCTTGCGCCGCACCACACGCCTCAATATTTATACTAAGTAAACATGGCCACTTGTATATTTATTCAAAAGAGGATCATAAAAGTCATTACCACGATAATCAAACCACACGATAATATAACAATCACAAATCTATAAATAAGGCCACAGTGAACGGGCATCGCTCCCCGAAGGATCCGGTGTTTGTTGACTCACTTATTTCGAATCCGATGGCCTAATTGTACAAGGATCCGACGTAACTCGGTAGGCTATTCACATTAATGTCGATTTTACTATCTAACAAACAAGAGCAGACTTAATAAATCTCCCCAAGATGTGATTTCCGGAAAGTGTTTGAATTAGAATGGCGATCGTATAAGGAAGTCGTTTGGAACACCCGTCACTGTTATTCCCATTTGATTCCAGGACTATCATGTTTTTTTAATCCAAGTTACGATAAGCACGAGGCGCCACTATTAAAGTTGATTTAGTGTCCTCTTCTGTACCAAGTGAGGGAATTATAGTTTGTTTTGTACATATGATTAATAAGAGTAAAACGGTTAACTAGAATACTTACAGGATTTCACAGGGTTTTAAATTGATTAGCTTTGTGAAGTTGCGGGAGGTCGATTTGTTATTGTTTCATTAAAGTAGTTGCGTAATTAATTATCATCACATGTTTAGTATTTTACAATATTCGCCTACTGAGATTGCCAAACATACAACAGTATCTTGGGTTTGCCCACAGAGAAACTAAAGACTTATGTAGATTTTAAAAGACATCGGTCTCTGACTTCCGCCTGTTTTTTTTTGGCTTGCGTATTTGTTGGTTGTTAAATTGGCCTTTTATTATTTACTCTACTGCAAATACTCGTATTTACTTCTTATTCGCGTAAAAAAGGAGGTTCTCAATTTGACTGTGTATTTTTGTATGATTGTTACAATTACTCCGACAGTTATGAACCGATTTTGAAGATTTTTTTTTATTTGAAGGCTGCTGCTTCTCATGTGGTCCCATTTAAATTTGACTAAGATCTGACGAGTGCTTTTCAAGTTAACCTTCAAAATGCGAATTTTCATGGTAGTATAAGGTAAGGTAAGGTGGTGGTGTGTGAAGCAAAAGAAGTATGTAAGGATTGTAGCAGGTGGCGTTCTGTAGTTTCTGCCATGGGAAAAAGGCGTGAGTTTATGTATGTATGTATAAGGTACCAAAACTAAAAAGAATAACATAAAAATCTTTTAAACAATAATATTAAGTATCTTCGGTACCAATTTTTTTTAGTTATGGACACCAACTGCCGAAAAGAAAGTAATTTTTCACTTTGTAGTGTTTTGTTTTGGAAGTTGGTTGTTTTTTTTTTGTAATTTTTTTTATTTAAATTATATGTTTGGCGCAATATTCAGCTACGGCAACACGATTCACCGAAGCACCCATAAGTTACAAGTTACAGAACTATCTTACTTATTAATTATGCTTTCTTATTTATCTGCTTATTCCTTTTCTTTCTTTTATTTTAAAAAATACATCAATACCGTATTGCCGTCGTCCTTCAAAATTTTTCATCGTTTTGCTCTCACCGGAAAAAGCTATTGCATCTGTTCTATAAAGTAAATATTTGGTGAATAATATTAAAATGTTATACGTGTGTAGCATCCTGAAAGATTGGTGTAAACTGTTAAGTTATTGTTTCCAGACACGAAATAACGGGCAGATTATAATTTATCGCTAAAATATAAAGACCTGGGTAACGAATTGAGATATCTGCGTGTTTCCTACCTACTAGTATAGTTAAAATTGTGCAAAAGTTTTTGCATAGAAGATTAACAGGAATTTACAAATTATCGGATATCATAAAATATAAGTATCATGATTGGTAAATAAACCATAGCTATGATTTAGAGCTCCCGCAGCCGTTCAGATAATTCACACGTGTGCTGAGCAATACGTTCTCGAGCCAATCTTTTGATCCTATTGGCGTTGCGTTTGCTAACCGAGGCGAGGGCGACTGACAACAATCTTGTTTGACTCTAAACTGTATTACTGATTTATGGGGAGCTGATAACGACCATGAAATCCTTGCAGCACTAATGCGATTGGCCTTTTTAGCAAGGCGTTTTATAGCTGTGTAATTTTGCTGAGTGCTAAATTATTTCAATATTCTTCTCTGCTTTCCTATAATCCTTATTGGTATTCGGCTTTTGGGTCATAGACGAAGGTTTATGACCAGTGTGTGTTGCCAGTGATAACCTATGGCTCTGAGACGTGGTCGCTCACAATGGGCCTCATCAGAAAGCTTACTCACCAGTCACCCAAAGGGCAATGGTGAGTAGGCACTATGCTCGGAGTTTCCTTGCGTGATCGAATCAGAAATGTAGAGATCCGCAAGAGAATCACGGTTACCGACATACCGCGAAGAATTGCCAAACTTAAGTGGCAGTGGGCAGGGCACATTGCTCGCAGAACGGATGGCCGATGGGGCAGAAAAGTTCTGGAGTGGCGACCGCGAACCGCCTCCCCCCAGGTGGACCGAAGACCTGATGAAGGTTGCGGGGATCCGCTAGATGCGTGACGCACGGGACCGGTCAATGTGGCGACGCTTGGGGGAGGCCTATGTCCAGCAGTGGACGTCTTTCGGCTGATATGATGATGATGATTCGTTTTTTGGGTAACTGCTACGTCAGCAACGAGTATAAAAGAAACTAAGACTATTAACTAAAAGAACGCAAAGGTATTTTTGTACTCTAAAATATGGCCTGATAGCGGAAAAATCCTGAATGGCTTCCCCAGCTCGAGCAGGCACTGGCGATGGGAATATTTTAAATAAAACTGTCGATTACAACGTCCGCATCTGGCGGAGCTGCTATAATTAGTAGCTAGGCATAGCTACTTACATGCATAATAATTTCGTTGGCCACAGATCATTGATACTTATCGAGTAAACAATGTGCGCCCCGCGTGCCTGCTCGCTAGTGATGGGATCTATATCTGTTGCCGCGGATGTAGCCCAGGTGTACTCTGACAAGCAAAATAAACTCAACCGTAATCGATTTGAGCGTTTTAGAGCTAACAGTTGTTCTTATATCGATTGATTCTGTATTATGTTTAGGTAAGTGGGTATAATCGAGTGTGCTCGAAATATTCAGTTTTATTCTGGGATCTGTTTTGTGTACTGCAGCCCACATAGTCGGTTGAAACGTAAGGATTTATTAAGATGGAATTCCATCTGAATTTTTAAGGAGTCATTGAAATTTTTGTACCCGGTTTTTAGCTTAGAGAATTTAGTTATTTCTATAACTTTAGACGATAATTTTGAAGTAAAAAATATGGGCGTTTGATATTGTTTTGCAGCAATAAAGACCCCCAGTTTTCTATAAGAATCGTTTGTTAATTTGTATTTTAAAACTTAATCATCTTCATCCTTTCAATGTCCTTACTGCTGGGACACAGGCCTCCTTTCCGAGAGAGAGGGGAGTTTAGGTACAATCGTTCACTTATGCAAACAACTCTGGCATTCCCTGCCGGAGTCTGTGTTTCCCGATAGCTACAACCTAGGGGTCTTTAAGTTAAGAGTGAATAGGCTATTTCTCGGCAAGCGTGCTTCACCGTCGACCCTATCATGGCTTACTAACAGGTGAGATAGTGGTCAAGCGCGAGCCTATTTATAATAAAACAAACTCTTCTTGTGAAGATTTTTTTTCTGCGAAATCCCGTGGTTAAGTCATTTTTGCTGGATAATGCTAAGGATACGTCGAGATTTCGCTTTGTCAAAAACGTATTCTTATAAGTCTCTCTTCCTACTAGGATGAAAAGTGCGAAATCTGCATTCTGATTAAAGGAAAAAGGGGAGTGAAGAATTTTACGCTTATTCAGATGCCTTCCGAAAAACCTCATTCTTGGCACAAGCCTACAAGAACATTTTATTTTGATTTAGTTAGGATGAGACACACGCCTCAAAAAACCGTTAGTTCGATACACATCAGAATTATGGGCGTGTGACGATAAGATCGGGATCGATTAAGGGTGACGTAAGACTCTAACATGAACGTCCGTGCCTTAATTACCTGAACGTGGCAAGACGGCCGAGAAGGTCTCGGAAGACCGGTCAATCGGGAAGCACAGGATCGGTCGATGTGACGACTCTTGGAGGTGGCCGTTGTCCAGCTGTGAGCGTCTTTCGGCAGATATCAAAGTTATCATTTTGAAAGAATAATTATCAAGGAAGTAAAAGTGAACAACTTAGTACAGAAACGTCTGAAGAAGAATGGAGATTTGCTGAGAGATACGTGTCCGACGCACGAACTACTGGGCCTCAGATTCGGTCTCTCCGGGAGGCCATGGTGGAACGCTTGAATCTGTCCTAGAAGGCGGTCTCCGAATGGGGTGATGCCAATCTGGTCAGTTTCAATGCTACTAAGACCCAGGCGTGTCTTTTTTCCGCTAAGAAGAGCCAATTCCACCCGGCTCGATCTTTCCGTGGTGTAACCGTGCCGTTAACGGACCATCTCGAACTTCTTGGTGTTACGTTGACATCAACCCTTAATTTTGGTCCATTCATAGAGGCGAAAGCTCAGTTGGCTGCAAAAAAGTTGGGGATTCTTGCAAAGGTGAGACGGTACTTCACACCTGAACAGCTGCTTAACTTGTATAAAGCGCAAGTTCGATCGTGCATGGAGTACTGCTCTCACCTCTGGGATGGATCTGCCAAATACCAGCTTGATGCACTTGAGTCGATTGACAGACGGGCCAAGAGGCTTATTGTCAATGATGCACTGGTCGCGTCAAAGCTCCAGAGCCTCGAACATCGACGCCGAGTTGCCAGCCTGTCGGTCTTTTATCGGTTACATTTCGGGGAGTGTGCGACGGAACTGCACAATTTGATTCCGCCTAGCCCTTTCCATCATCGGACTACAAGACGTACGGCCATGCGCCATCGGTACATGGTGGACATCCCACCCATACGCAAAAAGCGTTTTGCTAATACTTTCATTGTGCGCACAGCTAAGGAGTGGAATTCCCTTCCGGAGTCTATGTTTCCTGATAGCTACAACCTTGGGGTCTTTAAGTCAAGAGTGAATAGGTTTCTTCTAGGCAAGCGTGCTTCACCGTAGGCCACATCATCGCTTACCATCAGGTGTGCCTACACTTATGTATGGAAGTGAAGGCTGGGTATGGCAAAAAAGACATGAAAGTAGGATTAATGCAGTAGAAATGCGCTCCTTGCGGAGTATGTGTGGTGTAACTTTAACTGATAGATTGAGGAATGAGGTAATAAGACAACGTTGTGGTTTAAAAGAAGATGTAGTGACTAAAATTGAAAAGGGTATGTTAAGATGGTTTGGCCATGTTGAGAGGATGAATGAAAGTCGACTAACGAAAGGTATTTACAAGGCAGACGTGAATGGAAACGCCGGGAGGGGACGCCCTAGAAAGACATACCATAACCATAAATGCTTAATATTTCTTTAAAAGCAGTTAGAGGAAGGGTATCCAAGCTTGAAGTTCAGTAGTGTGCCATGTAGTTTAAGTTGGTTGATCATTTTGTCGATACAGAATTCGTCTTCTCGGTTGTGTTGAAACCGCGGTGCCGGTGATCTTATCTTATAACTAATTGTAGAATGCAGAATCAGTGAGGTTGAACACTGCATGAGAACTTGGCGAAAGGGGAGTCAATGACCCATCCCAACTGACGTTGTTCACACCATATTTTCTCTCTGCTGCGAAGCCGCACTGTAGGATTTAAGGTTGAACTTGTCGACGGCACGAACTATTTTGTGCGCGGGGTTAAAATACATGCTACCTTATCCGACAACACGTGCGAAAGAAATAGATGCTGCGATAAGCAGTAAAAAGCTAGTTCGCGTACGAATTAGCACTTTTGCAATTTTGTATCGAAATGGATGATGATTTAGGACGAAAACGAGCGCGAAATTTTATAAACAGACTTTTGGGAGTCTAGATATCATGAAAAAACAACTAAATGTATAATTAAAAAATAACATTATTTGCATTTTTGAATTACTTATTTATCCCTGTATGGAGGCCGTTTTGCAATTTTCCTTCTTCTTATGTTATTTATTTCCGCCCAAAGATGCGTTAAAATTAGTGTTGAAATATGGAACATTCGACGCTCATAACTTTCAAATATATTATTTCTTTACATTTTTGTTACCATACAGAACTAGATAATGATGAGACAAAGTGATATTTTTTTTTTGAACGTACATCGTCAAACAGTGGAGTAATCTCTAGACTACGTTTTTATGGAAGAATTTTCGACTAGTGTAACCTTAATGAGGTAAATGACAGTGCTATTTTAATTTGATGCCTGTATCTATAAACCTAATAGACTTCTTAATGAATTGCCGCTGTCAGTAAATCTTTTTAAATTAATCCTTTTGAATAGGTAGTACCTAATGTAATTTTAAGAATATCGCTATAAACTGACGAATGACGCAAGTTTCTTAGCAATAAAATTTAATCTAAAGTGCAAAGTCATATAAAACACATTAAAGAAGCACTTTATTGTAAACAAGTGCAGTTGTTGGTACCACCACGATCAGTCAATGCTGGCTCACTCCATAACGCGGACGCAACGCCCAATACGCAGCGACCAATCGGAACGCGCCATTACACCCGGCACGCCCCTAGCCTGCGCCCGCGACGATAACAGAGGCGCGACGCTTGTCAGTTTTTCAGTTGCTTTCATAACAGAAGGTCTTCCTGTTGGTTGTTTGTGAAATTAAGTGACAATGACTTCGTTGAATGGTGATGTTAATTCTGTGAGTAAATTGAAGTTTAGTGTGGACAGTATTTTGGGCATTAATGACAGTCATCGTTCGAGTGCGGTGACGGAGGTAGCCCGGAGCCAGGAGCCTCCGTGCGCGGGCTGTGTGGCCGCGCTGTACCGCTGCTGCAGGGATGAACCGCCTCTGCTGCAGCTGCCGCTGCCTCTTCCTTACACACATTTACATCCAGCGTTAAGGCCTACTACTGGTATGTTTGCATTTTTAATTGATGGCTTGCTTGCTTGTGCCTACTGAATACACTCAAATAAACTTGAGCATTAAGATTTAGCTCCATCGTTTGAGGTCATCGAGTTCTATAATCAACAGGGGTGTCCATGGGTAGATATTATCGGCATCTCTTGTCCTTTAAATCATGTGCCAAATAATACCTAAATCTGCCAAATTTGTTTTGCTGTACTTAACCTAATAAGCTTCACTAAAGACCGGATTATATGCAACATAAAAAGCTTGAAATAAGCATGAAAAATGCGTAAAATATGAAACATTAAAGTATTAGAAAATATATAAAGAAGGAAAAAAGTAGTACCTACGTAGGAACTTTTTCCCCAAAATCAGCATACAAGAACGTAAACAATCAGGTATGTTCTAAATGGTCTTTTATCAATCAAAATATTTTTATAAATGAAAGTTGTTAGTGTAAAGTTTGGGTGAAATTTTAGTTATAGATAGAGTTTATTATTTATTACACTTATCAACAGGGTAACCTACCGAAAAATATAATAAATATTGCGGAAATGTGCATCATGACTAGATATTACAAATAATAAATATGCAATTACTGCTGAGAATGGGTTAAATATGCAATTTCATATGCAAATATATTAAACTTTAATTTAAAAAAATCATACATGTTGTTTTGTGATATTTTACTGTTTTTAAAAGAATATTAATATTGGATGGTCTTTTTGTCACTTGCAAAGGGGGATGACAACTGGTCCTTACGAAGGTAGTAATCTCTTCTGAATCTTACCCTTTTCTGTTCCCATGATAGGTCAAAAAAAAACTTCATATACTACACTGTACAAAGTTTTTTAATGTCTACTGTTTTATAGGAAGTTTATTATTTGTATGATACAAAAATATAAAACTAATTAATGATAATTATGTAAACTATGGTAAAATATTTTTATACAATCATTAGAATTTAGTTTCATCGAAACGCCTTTTTACCCGACTGCCGAAGGAGGGTAATGTGTTTATCAGTCTATGTATGTATGTATGTATGTATGTATGTATGTTCCTATGTGGCGTTCCAGAGACCAAACGCGTTGGCCGATTTTGATGATTCATACGTCAATCGATTCGTCTTAACCCTGCGAGTGTCATAGGCTACGTTAAAATTGGACAATAGAAAAATGGCGGATTTTGGGCGCCATATTGTGGGGTCCCAATTTTTTTTTTTCTTCCAAACCCAGTGTGTGGGGTATCAAAATAAAGGGTTTTAAGAGGTAATTTCAAAAATATATAACACTTATATGTTTAAATGTATCTAATTCGAAAAAAACTTAACTAAAAACTTATAAATAAAAAAAGTTAAACCAAAAAATCAAAAAACCCGACTGCTTCAAAAGCGAACTAAAAACAAGGAAAAAATCATGCTGTGCAGGCAGAGGATACACCAGATTTTGGTCAGCCAGCCCGCGAATATGTATCCTCCGACTGCACAGCATGATTTTTTCCTTGTTTACGACTTTTAGTTCGCTTTTGAAGCAGTCGGGTTTTTTAATATCTGCTTAGTGAAGAATAATAATAAATCAAAATTAAAGTAAAGAAGTTATACTTCTTCGTTACGGTAATGAAAACAAAAAGTGTAATATAATGAATTTATTTTCATCGAAACGCCTTTTTTAATATCTACATAGTGAAGAAGAATAAATCAAAATTCAAATAAAAGTTTAAATACGGTTATGAAGAAAAAAAGTGTAATAAAATGAATTAATGATTTAGTAAATAATGAGGCCAAAAAAATTATGCATTGACTGAATATAAACGGTTCTCTTGAAAATGGATGAGCTCATCGCATGCAAAAATAATTGTACATATGATACTTATACAAACAGGTAATTATACAAAATCACCATCGATGAGAAACTCAAATTATCTAGAACTTTCTACTATGCGATGTAAACCATCTATTGAGATTCCTAGTGTGGGGCAAAGTTTTTGAAAAAAAAAAAAAAAGATCAATGGCAAATCAATCAATCAATTCAATCGATCAATTGCATTCACAATATTGACGTTTTTTAAAAAAAAACTGTCAATGCAATTATTAGACAAACATGCTTGCAAATTAAGAGAAAACAAAATCAATGTACTGTAGTCTCATTTTGATTGTACAAAATAAAATATGCCTACGCCTCGTTTCCTTATTCGTATTCTTCATTGATGAAGGTCGAGCTTGTCCTGATAAGCTTTGAGGGATTCACTGATGTGCTGCTTTCAGGGCAATCTTTCTTCAGCTCTTCTTAGAGGATGTGTTCACCGTGAATCTACACCTACCTACTCGTATAGTACCAAAATACTTAATAACTGCACGTTTCTTTTTATTTTTGTTTACGTCTGTGACTCTCTGGTACTTATATCATTTAACAAAAAAAACATCAATTAAGTTGATTGTTGTACAATACCCACATATTTTTGTAAAACGGAGCACCTCGTTTATGTCTTTTACTCTGTAAAAGCGTCTTACCTGAATGAAAAGTATTAATATAAAATAATAACCATTTTATTCAAATTTGTTTTTTGTATGGTACTTAAAATAATACGAAGAAGTCTATTTATAAAAGGCATGTATTTAATGCAGCAGCTAAGTAAAATGAATATAGGTTTAAAAAAGAAATAGAGTGGGTACCATATAATAATGGGTTGGCAGCTAATAAGGAGTATCGTAATAAGTAAAAGGTAGCATATTAATATATCAGTTATAAGCTCCGTTTTAATTTAAACTAGCATCAAGTTTTTCTTTTGGGAACTGAATTAATATCTAAGCGAAAACTTAATGATGAAAATAAAATAGAAAATGGGCATTCATAAATAATACAAATCAGATTCTATTTAAAAGTGTTTGTATGGAGAATATAAACTAGCTTATATTATACATATATTGTGTGACTTTTAATAGCTTTAAATAAACTCTAAAATGACATGAAGAAAATATATTTTGCGGGTTTTATTTTCAAAATTATAGGTGAATAAATTAAAAACATAAAAAGAGTAATTACTTTTATTTATTTTTAAAAAGTCATAGAAGACAGTAGTTATACCTTAGTATTAAAGTTATACAATAAAAAGTTACGCAGGTAGACACAATTAGTTAGAAGTTGACGTAGCCCCGCTACGCGGGGCTCCTATTTCTGTCTGCAGGGTCAAAAGTAACCTAACACGAACGAGATGACGGGAGCTGAGTTCGCTCGCTTTGCTCGCTCACTTCAGCTCCCGTCATCTCGTTCGAACCTAACCTGTCCGTGTCGGGGTGCCCTAAGTTCCCGAGCTCGCTTCGCTCGCTCGCCCCTACTAACATTATTAGTCGCCAAGTCATTATATATAGCTCCTCGCCTAATATTTTAATTGACTGGTATAGTTTATTTGCTACCTAAACGCAGCTGCTAGTTTTTAGTTTTTATAACACCCTTAAGTTTGAACCTTACATAATATAATAGTCGCGAAAATATTTAATCGCTGACAATTTATTTTAATTGTTGCAAACATTTAGTCAACTTTTATGTTATTAGTCACTCGGAAAATAATAAGCTTTTATAAAATCTTCTAAATTCGCTTCATACCGTTACGCGGATTTATTGGACGATTCGCATCAATTTAACTCGCCCGAAACGTGCGAATCCACCCCTTTTAAAAATATTAATTTTTCTGTGGAAAATCGCCCTTAGTGAATTTATCGGTGTGCAAATCGACCACTCCAAAATTATGTGGCCTGATTCAACAGAAAGATAAAAAGTCTCAAATGAATTAGGTAAGATTTGAGTAGCCTAAATTAATCAATATTATATAAAAAAAGATAATGCTGAATTGCTATTAGGACACTATTTAATTTAAAAAAGAAAACTTTATTGACATCTTAAAATCACTTTGATATAAAAAGGCCAGTTTTGCACGATTTTTTTACTTAGGGTTTTTTACAAAGGTTGAATTATATGTTTTTGATTACGTATTTACAATCCTAAAAAAACTAAATTGATTGTCTTTTTTAAAGACAATCAATATAGTTATTTTTGGTAAGGTTGTACTACGTACGTCCTATCCTATAGATTTAGATTTTTTTGCTAGTACTTTCTATTTACTAGTCTTTTTCTTTTTACTAGTACATACTATATCTATGTCCTATCCTACTTTAAAATAATATTGTCAATATTATAATTATCTAATAATGTTATAAATGTTAAAGACTGGATGTTTGTTAGTCAATCCCGCTTCAAGGGCTAGACGGATTTGGATTCAATTTGGAAGGCCGGTATAGATCGTTGCCTGGATAAGCATATAGCGTATTTTGAACTGCTCACGGGTGAAAGTTTTCTGTTTTGCCGTTTGAATAGCAATATTAATTAAACATTACTTAGTTATCTTTTGCTTTCAGAACCTTAACCTCTGGTTTCTCAACACTCGATTATCAGGCTGTTAACGTTATCGACTGCTGTGATTGACTGTTAAAAATTAATTCAACCAATGAAAAGTGCTTGCGCGTACTTGACAATTTGTCAGAGAGAAACCCGGCCTATGTGGTGTATTAAATGATAGGTTAGGTAAAAGCAGGTACGGCAACAATGCAAAAATAGATTATGATCACTATTAAGTAGGCACTAGGATCATATTCCTCCGTGTGATACATTTGTAAGAGGTAAGATACGAGTACTAAAATCATTTAAAATCCTTAAAATAGTTTACAAACAGTAGTAGTGCGAGTTTGTGAGGTTGCAATTTTTTTTATTACTGTTTAAGATTGCCTGAGGGATTGCTTTGCGTTCTTTTATTTTGATACGCCTGCATTCCAGCAAACTATTTTTATTTCATGTTACATAATTAGAAACGCTTCGATCGACAATCTATTAAACATGTAATTATGATATTGAATAGCTGAACCGATTATCAAACACTAAGAACACTCTCGATAATTATCAACCTTTCAAACAAAAAAAAAGCGAAATCAAAATCGGTTCATCCGTTTAGGAGCTATGATACCACAGACATATATACAAACACACAGGTGCATATTTCAAACTTTTGCCGTCAGGGGTTAAAAATGTATAAAATTGTTCGTTGAATTTTAAAGAGTACATGCATCCTATGGATGCTCGCTGTTTATTGATCAAATGATTAGTTTGTACAAAGAATCACTCTTATAAAACGCTCTAAGGGCCGACTTCTGAATGCGACTATTTCGAGCTATGAACGTTTCAAACCCTACTTTAGTGCCAAATTTTTACACCTTAAGGTCTAGCGCATACCGACAACTTTTGGTCGAACAACTGTTTAGTTGTGTGTAAAAGTTTATAGAAATATATTGGGATAATAGATCCTGCACATACTATCGACTCGAGAGTTGCTTGAAAAAAATCAATACGCTGTATCCATTTGCTTTTGAGAGCGTGAGGCATGAGATGATCCTGCAGTCTTCAGACGTTGCGTTGAAATACCGGCAGCTAAATAGACGGATCTCAAAGTCCTTGAAAAGCGACCGCCGCCGCATTAATACCGAAAGTATTAAAATAAGGGCTCTAAGGTCTTTGCAAGAGATCTGACTATTGGGCAGAGCCAGCTCACGAAACTGATGACCGATGATGGCAGGATCATCATCATCATCATCAGCCTATAGCAGTCCACTGCTGGACATAGGCCTCTCCAATTGCACGCCATTTGCTTCGATTTTCGGCAACTCTTATTCAGCTGCTACCAGCCACCCCGCGAAGATCGTCACTCCACCTAGCCTGAGGGCGTTCCACCTTACGTTTACCAGTTCGCGGTCTCCACTCAAGAACACGTTTACCCCAACGGTCATCGGTTCAACGACTTATATGGCCGGCCCATTGCCACTTCAGCTTACTTATTCTGTGAGCTATGTCGACAACTTTGGTTCTCTGTCGGATCACCTCGTTTCGGATTCGATCCCTTAGAGAGACTCCGAGCATAGCCCTTTCCATAGCTCGCTGAGCAACTTTGAACCGATGAACCAGCCGTATTGTGAGTGTCCACGTCTCGGCGCCGCGCCGTAGGTCATAACAGGTAGGACGCACTGGTTGAAGACTTTGGTCTTCAGGCTCTGTGGGATACGTGACGAGAAGACCCGACGAAGTTTTCCAAAAGCCGCCCAGCCCAGCTGTATTCTTCTATTAGCCTCGTTCTCAAAGTTGTTCTTACCAAACTGCTGAGTTTGCCCGAGGTAAACGTATTCTCGAACAACTTTGAGAGCACCGCCACGGAGTGACGTGTGAATTGAACATAACCTGGGTTTTGTCCAAGTTCAAGTGCAGGATCGTATCCGCCAAACCGGAGCTTCTGAGGGAGTTCGAGAGATTCTATGGGCAGTTGTACACGTCAACCAGTAAACCCGTCGCGAATCTAGCAAATGACCCTAGAGCTAGATTGACCCGATACTATACCGAAGACATTCCGGACGTTTGCATGTACGAGATTAGGATTATTGTGTACTTCGTAGCCAAGTCTACAAGCTACAAGAACAAGCCGAATTCCGTAAAGGCTTCAACACCGTTGACCACATACTTACGCTGCGGCAGGTTATACAGAAGACCGAAGAGTAAAACCTGCATCTCTGCTTAGCGTTTGTGGACTACAAGGAAAGCCTTCGATTCGATCGAGACTTGTGCTGTACTGCTGTCTCTACTACGGTGCCTAATCGACTATCGGTACATCGAAATCTTGAAGTTTTGGTACAAAAATGCCACCATATCAGTTCGACTTCAGGATCAGACCTCGGAACCTATCCTTCTGCAGCGAGGTGTGAGACAGGCAGACGTCATATCTCCGAAACTGTTCACCGCTGCACTAGATGATGTCTTGACTGGAGAGGGCTAGGCATCAACGTCAATGGCGAGTTTTGTTTATTTATTTATTTGGCTTTTCAACCCTGAGTACACTGTTACTTTATAAATTTGTACATTTCAAACTTAGGTCTAAGTGCCTCATCACTTAAAGAAAAGCACAGCATACACTAAATTATGCGGAGATATATACAAAATGTATTGATTAAAAACAATAATAACTATTAAAAGCTAAATTGATTGCAATACATTAAATTAAGTAACATAGATTAAATTAAATTAGAACAGATTAAATTAAATTAGAATAAATTAAATTCAATTAGAATAGATCAAATTAAATTAGTATACATTTTATTATTTATGTAAGAGTTCATCACTCACCTTCGGTTTGCCGACGATATAGTGGTCACGGCCATGGAGGACCTCAGTACAATGCTCGATGACCTCAGTAGAGCTTCCGAAAGAGTGGGCCTTAAAATGAACATGAACTAAACTAAGGTGATGTTGAATACCCATGTTACATCATCTCCTATCAAGGTCGAAGACTCTACGCTCGAAGTTGTGGATGACTTTTGTCTACCTGGGACAAACGATCCAGTTAGGTAGGACCAACTTCGAGAAAGAGGTCAACCGTCGAATCCGACTCGGCTGGGCAGCGTTCGGGACGTTGCGCGTTATCTTCTCGTCCAACTCTCGTCTCAAGACGAATGACCAGTGTATGTTGCCAGTGATGACCTATGGCTCTGAGACATGGTCGCTTACAATGGGCCTCATCAGAAAGCTTGCAGTCACCCAAAGGGCAATGGAGAGGGTTACGCTCGAAGATTCCTTGCGAGATAGAATCATAAATGTAGAGATACGCAAGAGAACCAAGGTTACCGACATAGCCCGATGATTTGCCAAACTTAAGGATACACTAGTCGAAAATTCTTCCATACAAACGTAGTCTAGAGATTACTCCACTGTTTGACGTTGTATGTTCAAGATAAAAAATGATATCAATTTGTTTCATCAATATCTAGTCCTGTATGGAAACAAAAATGTAAAAAAATAATATATTTGAAAGTTATGAGCGTCGAAAGTTCCATATTTCAACACTTATTTTAACGCATCTTTGGGCGGAAATAAATACCATAAGAAGAAGGAAAATTGCAAAACGGCCGCCATACAGGGATAGATTAGTAATTCAACAATGCAAATAATGTTATTTTATAAAAATACATGTATTTGTTTTTTAATGATATCTAGACTCCCAAAGGTCTGTTTATAAAATTTCGCGTGCTCTTTTTCGTCCTAAATCATCATCCATTTCGATACAAATTTGCAAAAGTGCTAATTCGTTCGTGAACTAGCTTCTTACTGCTCAACACAGCATCTATTTCTTTCGCACGAGTTGTCGGATAAGATAGCATGCATTTTAACCCCGCGCACAAAATAGTTTGTGCGGTCGACTAGTTCAACCTTAAGCCGACGGACCGATAACCTGGTGAAGGTTGCGGGCAGCCGCTGGATGGTCGCACGAGATCGGTCAATGGCAACGACGGTTGGGGAGGCCTATGTCCAGCTGTGGACGTCTTTCGGCTGATATGATGATGATGATGACGATTTGGTTTTGATTAAAAAGTTAGACAACTATCGATCAAACTCTCAATTTTTATTGCGATCTATACCAATAGATCGCAATAAAAATTGAGAGTTTGATACGCATACCATCGACTAAACAGTCGATCCGCGACTGATCAGTCTCGCATTAGCATTTGAATTGAGTATAGGATATCTTGAATAAGTAAATGACTGTGATGAAGCAAATCTAAATAAATGATTTTAATGAAAATGGTGCCATCGAACAGATCTGTACACCGTAATAAAACAATGTATCCAGGCATATTAGAATTGTTATGAGCCCTCTTTACATGGTAATATAAGGTACCATAACAAAAAAGAGAAAAATAAAAAACTTTTAACAAAAAAATTCAACCGACTTCCAAAACAAAACACACACATACAAAGCGCAAAATAATGATCTTTTAGGAAGTCGGTGTCAAAAACGAAAAATATAGGCACCTAAAACACGTGAGATAAATGAGTCGACGATCGATTGCATTGATTGTATGCGCACCTCCATCGACTATAGGGTTTATGAGAATACACAAGTCGACAAAAGAGTTTGGTCGATGGAAAAGTTGTGAGTATGCGCTAGGCCTTAGGATAGGCTAAAGAAGAGTTTGACAAATACTCAACTTCAAATACTTAATTGAGAAATCGGGGGTAAGCCTTAAGAAGACTCTCATCGGAATAAACAAAAACATAAAGTTTTAAATGTGTTTCAGATAGCATGGGCTTAATAAATATGATTTGAGAAAAAGTTTTAATGCTGAATTGCTATTAAAAGTAGTGGCCGTTCGGTTCGTAAAAATGTACATGGATGCCATTTACTAATTTAAAAAAAGAAAACTAATGGCATCTTAATCTATAAAAAGGTCAGTTTCAATAGCTTTTTTTAGGGTTCCGTAGCCAAATGGCAAAAAACGGAACTCTTATAGATTCGTCATGTCTGTCTGTCTGTCTGTCCGTCCGTATGTCACAGCCACTTTTTTCCGAAACTATAAGAACTATGCTGTTGAAACTTGGTAAGTAGATGTATTTTGTGAACCGCATTAAGATTTTCACACAAAATTAGAAAAAAAACAATACATTTTGGGGGTTCCCATACTTGAAACTGAAACTAAAAATATATTTTTTCATCAATCCCATACGTGTAGGGTATCTATGGATAGGACTTCAAAAATGATATTGAGGTTTCTAATATATTTTTTCTCTAAACTGAATAGTTTGCGCGAGAGACACTTCCAAAGTGGTAAAATGTGTGTGTGTCCCCCCTGTAACTTCTAAAATAAGAGAACGATAAAACTAAAAAAAATATATGATGTACATTACCATGTAAACTTCCAACGAAAATTGGTTTGAACGAGATCTTGTAAGTAGTTTTTTTTTAATACGTCATAAATCGTAAACCACAATTTACCAAGTACGGAACCCTTCGTGCGCGAGTCCGACTCGCACTTGGCCGGTTTTTTTACGTAGGTATTCGAAAAAGGTTGAATTATAGGTTTTTAATCAAGTATGAAAAATAATTTGTGGTGTCGTGGAAAACCGGGTAGGAATGAAGTTCCTTCTGATATAATTATGGTATCTATGTATTAGGCACAATTAAATTAAGGTAGAAAATTAAACTTTTAAATCAACATTGTCAAACAAATCAGAATATCATCCATGAATCTATTAAGATCTTTTTAACACAAAAGGCCACTTGCACATTTTGAGTGCATACTGCTTACTGCACTTAAAATTTTAAATAGCGAGCAAAAACGACAAGTATAGTGGCCAGCGCCAGCGCTTGAGGATAATATCCGAACTACGCTAGACAAACCAAACGTCTCCGAAGGCTTCTAGGGCTTTTTCGTTACGTGATGTTTTCTGCCAGACAGCTCCTACCGCAAGCTGCGTCTTCGTTCCAAAAAACTATAATATAATTTTCTTCTTTTTACCAATATGCCTACTATGGTAATAAATGTTAAAGTCTGTATGTTTGGATGTTGGTTATTCAACCACGCGTCTTTTGCGAGACTTCTCCATCTTTCTCTATTCGTGGCACAGAGTGTACATTCAATGAGGGAAAACTTCAAAGAGGATTTAATGAGGTCTGTCCATCTTGCACGTCGGAGGATCGGCCACGAGAATGTTATCCTTTTATATTCCTTGTATCTACTATCTATCGTTCCAAAAATCTTTCTTTGCGGATGATATGTCCAAACATGTTAATGTTTCGGACATGCACTTTTAATGCGAAGCTTTCTCAGGATGGAAACGTTAGTGCGGCGAGTAGTCAATTGTATCCTCAGCAAGCGTCCTCAGAATCAGAACCACATCTGAAGGTTATCAATCTTTTTACTACGACCTAGCTTTAAGGGCTAATGAAAAGACGATCATCATTAGAGATCAATAAAGATGGTAAAAAAAAAACTGGCCAAGTGCGAGTCGGGCTCGCGCACGTAGGGTTCCGTACAATTATCGCAAAAAAATCATGTTTGTTGTATGGGAGCCCCACTTAATTTATTTTTTTATTCTGTTCCGCTTACCCCCAAACTCACATAAACAAATACCTAGAGCCGGTACAACTATCAGTAGGTCATACAATTATTTATTCCGTGCGAGAATCGAACCCGCAAGGCCGCAACATGTAGCGCAGCAGTCAATCGCTCATCCACTGCGCCAAATCACATGTTAGAATTGTGTTTTTAAAATCTCTACTCTAAATTTTTGGGATATAAAACTTAAAGTTTAGGGTGACCATTACCCTCCTAGTTATCCTTACCCTTAGTATTACCGTAACTTTTTCGTAGTCCGGTAAAATATCATCTGGATATTTTGATAAATCCCACAATACAAAAGGTAAAATGTTATAGGTATTATAATTTCTCTATTCCAACTTTAAACCTAATATTTTTCCTTTATTTCCAGTATATCGGCTCCCCCTCCCGTCATCATCACCGCCTCAGCAGTCGTCCGCCCCGCGATGTGACGTCACATCCAGCGGCAAGAGGAAGCGCTCGTGGTCCCGAGCAGTCTTCAGCAACCTACAGCGAAAGGGGCTCGAGCGACGGTTCCAAATTCAAAAGTATATCACGAAGCCCGACAGGCGGCAGTTGGCGGCTACATTAGGACTTACTGATGCTCAGGTATAAAGTTTTTACTTAGGTACAAAGATCTTGTTCTGAAATGTAGAGCCTCTTGCAGCCAGCGCCGTAGCCGTTTTTTTTTTAATGAGCACTGCCGGGGTTTTTTCCCGCAGGCTTATTACGTATCTTTTGCAAGAGCACAACGATAGCGATTATTGCGCAATAATTGCTCTTCAATACAAAAGTTTCAGGGTTGTTGGCGTTTTTTTTAAGCGAGCAATTAGCAAACGATTGTATAGGACCTACCATACATACACTGTAGGTAATTCTGACTTTTATGACATAAAGCGTTTGACTGCTATCGTTTTGCTCTTGCAAAAGATACGTAATAAGCCTGCAGGTATCCTATAGCCCGTTTTTTTTTTTATCCTATGCGCAGTTTCCATCCCGCTTCCGAGGTTTTTCCTTAGAAAAACAATCTTACAAGAACGGCAGCCTAATTGTGTAAGTGAATTCGGCAAAGGAAACAATCTGTTTCTTTCCCAAAAACGACTTTTCGTATTGCAAAAAGTCGTTTTTGGGAAAGAAACAGTTTGTTTCCTTTGCCGAATTTACTTACACAATTAGGCTGCGGGTCTAGACCTTCACGCTCAACTTTAATTGTGCTTGCAGTTGCAACTAACGAGCGGACAGAAATGCTACATAGTAATTATTTTGGTATACCTAATATTAAAAACTCAGAAAATACGGTGGCACTGTGCTGCCGTGCACAGCGAGCCACAGGGGGGACCCTTAAAGGGCCCTTTAAAGTTTCCCCAGGGATGTATCCTAACAGGCGTTGCACAGAGGGTTCTGGGGTGTTGTAAGACATCACACGGAGAAGGTGATCACCGGGGGCCATTTTTGTGAGGTAATAATCTCACAGCTCTTTCCAAAAGTCAAGCCGCCGTTTGAAGATTTACCAAGAAAGCAAAAAAATAAAGTTTGTAGCGTGGCAACCCCAAGACGATAGAGTAAATGTTAGTGTTGGCCCCACTGATAGGCACATCCAATCGGATGATCGCGGGAATAGGAGTAAGGTTGACACTACTGGCGTGGGCGACCAATCACGCGCCACGATCTCTCCCGCGCACTGCGTTGAGCAGACGTTTCTGGCGGTACCAGAAAAAGGCCAGTCTAAGTCTAAGTCTACCCTCGAAACGTGCTCGCGACGTGTTTCAGGCCGCGCTCGTAAATAAAGCGCCGGCCATCTTAGACCTCTAATTGTTACTTTAAATAGTTATTTCATGTTTATCTTGTTTTATGTTCCTGTACGTGTATTTTGGTGATTAAAGTAGTGTAAATTTAGCAAGGACTTTTACTCAGATGCCCGAACCCTATGCCCAACGGCTACAAGTTGGTATACACCAAAGTATGGGTGGTAGCACCACAGGGCCCTAGCGCACCGCTGCGTCAAGCTGTCGATGTCGTACGAAAACATCTGTATCCGTTAATGGCTTCTAAAAGATATCGCCCGCCACAGGCGGTGTGGCGCCGACGGCGTGGTGTGAAACTGTTAAGTTGCCTACTAAAGTTAATTAACACTGATTCTTATAAAATCGGATGGAGGTTGTTACCTTCACAGCCTAATGCTGTTCAAACAAAATTCTGTACATTCAAGCACCGTGTTGTACATAATTTTGTTGTCAGAACTGTTAATGCGTAGACTACGCGTTAGAAACGGTGTTGGTAGCACCATTTTTGCGTAAATGAATTGGGCAAGGCAGAGGGCAAAGAGTATGAATAATCGACCAATCACATGTGAGATGAAAGACACGATGTGGATTGACGGCTATGTGATTGGTCGATTGTTCATAATGCCTGATTTGCCCTTTGCCTTGCCGAATTCACTTACGCAATAAGGCTGGGTTTTTGAATTGCAATAGCTTAGCAGACTGGTAAGACCTAATAAAACTACTGTGATTGCCTCAATAACAGTGGCGGATTTGTTGTCTTGACCGCCCTAGGGAGTGTATACGGCATAGAAATATTTCTATGGCATACAGTCTATACGGCTGCAAAGGTTGACGGGGTACGCATGAATTCATGCGGGCCAATACCTGGCCGGGGGAGCGTGAAGAAATGCGCAAACACTCACACCCCGGCCAAAGGTAGCTGCAGAACACCGTGTAGTTTTAGTCAGTTAGAGTCTGACAGACCCCTTCTTTCGCCCCGGGGCGGAGGACATCCATGGGGATTTCCACAAGTTAAAAAAGGGGATCCATCTTCAGCAACCCATCTCGAATACTAATTTAGATTGGCGTATTCATATACAGATAGAACAAAGTTTGTCTAGATAAGCAGCAAAGCTTGCAAACTAAAGAAGAAAAATGCAAAAGCGAGCGTAGCGAGCTCGAAAATTTTCCGGGTGATATTTTGAGGTGCAGAAATACGGTGCCCGCCCTCACACCTAGTTACCTATTTCTTTCAGCGGCTATGAGAACTGTTAAATAACCAATTAAAGCCGTTGGCTGATGATTCGATCATGGGGCCTGAAACCTTCATTTACTTACATAGTCTGTGGTAGCTATAAATTACATACCGCTTTTTTGTTACAGGTCAAAGTGTGGTTTCAAAACCGTCGCATGAAATGGCGGCACACGAAAGAAGGTCGCGGCGGCATAGCAGGCACCACCGGCTTACCGGGACGAGATCCAGACTCCACCAACGATGATAACGAGGACATAGACGTGGACACACTCAGTGATTAGCGGATACAATGGACTGAAGTGTTCTAATTCAATATATTTTATGAATTCTTTTCATAAGATGTCTTCTTCGAGCCTTTTTGTGAAAGGTCTGTGAAAGAGGGCGGTGCGAGGAGACACTCATTTTGTCTCTGAAGTTGGCAACGCACCGGTCATTTGGTCTTAGGTGATGATGGCGATATTTATACCTATTATATAGCCTGAAAATGTCCTGAAATGTCTTGGGTGATCGGCACAGGCCGGGATCGATTTGGGCTATTTTGGTATTTGTCAGCATTTGTCAATGTTTCTATCAAAATCAATAATCGCTAAACTAAAAACCGGCCAAATGCGAGTCGGACTCGCGCACGAAAGGTTCCGTACCAGTATCGCAAAAAACGGCAAAAACATCACGTTTGTTGTATGGGAGCCCACTTAAATATTTGTTTTATTGTTTTTAGTATTTGTTGTTAAAGTGGCAACAGAAATACAATCATCTGTGAAAATTATAGCTATCACGGTTCATGAGATACAGCCTGGTGACAGACAGACGGACAGTGGAGTCTTAGTAATAGGGTCCCGCTTTTACCCTTTGGGTACGGTACCCTAAAAAAGTAAAAACTGATTGGTAACTTTATTCTTATATTTTCCATGTTTTTAATTCGACACAGATCTAAAACACTGTGATTGAAGAAATATGTATAACACTCAAAAATTTTATTAATTTTTTACCTATAGGTAGGTATATTACCCGATTTTTTATGTCTTTATTTCTACATGCACATTTCTAAGACAAAGTATAATTATATTATTTTGATATCAGATATTTTATTAAACTTAAATAATTTATTATAAATAATTTTATTTAGTTCTGAACAGTAAATCATAATTATTTTGTAAGAGTCAATAAAATGTTTAGTTGTACCTACCTACTGTGTTTTATTTAACTAGATACTTATTTTTTGTTGTTTCTAAATTCGTTTATCGACAATAAAACTACCTACTCTAGTTAGTTGTTAAAATCTCTCATCGTGAAACGGAATAGGTCTAAGTATTTACAGCAAGCAGGCGCTCGCGTTATAAGTACCTACCAGAGTCTGCACGGTAAGCAAAGAGTAAATTTTTTTTCTATGACGGTAAGCCTCAATCGTATCTCCGCCCAGTACGGATGCAGGTCACGGAGCACACAACCCATCCTTATTGCGTAAACAGTTCTGAAAGGTCAACGAGAATGAAAAATCGACCAATCACATAGACGGAAAGCCACATCGCGTCATTCATCTCGCATGTGATTGGTCGATTATTCATACTCTTTAACCTTTGCTCTATCCGATTTCATTACGCAATATGGCTGCACAGGGGTTGTGTTGTGTGCTCCAGTTATCCTACCCAACAGCGATTGAACATAGATACACGATCTAGCGGTACCTATAATCATAATCCAACCCCTTAACGTTCCCAATTCTAGGACACAAGTCTCCACTCTTTTAGAAAGGGTGTATTAAACAAGAATTCCTTTGGCCACATTTTAAGATTATGATTTAAAAGGTATTTGCCACTATTACACCATAGACCCTACTATAATTGTACTACACCAAGTGACCAAGATATTTTAGTTCTTACTGACCCTTTTTCACAGTCGAACCATGATAATTTTAACGCGTCATGGTACGGTGGCAGTGGGTACAACTATAATTATAAATACTTAAGTGATTAGCGCAACAAAAGATGCGCCTAGTGCCCGGCAGCCCTCCTCCCCTCGCTCACGGCGGGCGGCCTGGCAAGGGGTGTGAAGAATCCCTGAACGGGAAACGGCTACCAGAATATAAACCGACGACTGGCCCTGGCAACATTTAACACGCTTACCTACACTCCGGACCGACGAGAAGATAATCGAATTCCAGGAAGAATTGAGTGGGTTACGATGGAGTATCATAGATAGGGTTATCTGAATCCTTAAATACGGTAACCTGCAGCCTAATTGTGTAAGTGAATTCGGCAAAGGAAACAATCTGTTTCTTTCCCAATCGACTTTTTGTATTGCGCAAAGTCGGTTTTGGGAAAGAAACAGATTGTTTCCTTTGCCGAATTCACTTACACAATTAGGCTGCTGCTCTACTTCAAAGAGCGTCACAGGCAGTCCCAGGGTGGTGTCGGGTTTATCGTCCACAGGTCCCTTGTGACCAACGTAGTGAAGATCGATTGTTTCGACCAGAGTGGCGTACCTTATACTCAAATTATTCTCTAGGTATTCGCTGAAGGTCGAATCATACATGTCTTCGCACCGACCTCGACACACCCCGAAAACGATGTAGATACCATGTATGAGGATATTTCCAGAGCCGTCATGCATGGTCATAAAACTTACTTCATCGTGGTTAAGGGGGACTGCAAAGCAAAACTGAGCAAACGAGACGATGAGCTGCGAGTGGGTCAATTGGGCAAACGAGATGATGAGCTGCGAATGGATTTGGATGATGGAACTATTGGGGTCACCTACTGGCCCGTTTTATGGAGAAGGAGGGCCTCTAAGTGTATGATGAACTCCTTCTTCAGAAAGCGTGAGCAAAGTGGACCTGACAGAGCCCCGATGGTGGCGAAAAATGCAATAGACTTCATCATGTCGACTAAGAAGCAGCTATTCAATGATGTGAATAGCTGGTTCTTAGTCGACATGATGAACACGGTGAAAACCAGAAGTGATCACAGTACCTATAGTAAGAGGCACATTGAGCTTAAATATCAAGCTGGAGAGATCTCGACTGATGAAGTCTACGCTAGGCCAGCACAAATCCAGGTCCACAACCTTCGGGGTTTTGGATCTGGATCTGTGGCAGCTTATAGCTCGAACTCCAGAATCGTTTCGAGTGCTCAGGGGAGCTCCGTGGATGATTACAACGATCGTGGAAACTTTCCATACGGTCGATTACTTTCCTCTATGCGGTCGCGTCTAAGATTTTCATCGTACAAATAGGAACAAGAAACTATCTGATCCTACTCTCAAGCTCATGAATAGAGGCGTGAAATTGTCCTGCAGTCTTCAGACGATGCGTGGAACAACCGGCAGCTCAATAGACGGATCTCCAAGTCCTTGAAAAGCGACCTGCGCTGCTTTAATACCGAGCGAATTGAAGACGCGATTGAGCGGAATAAGGGCTCCAAGTTGTTTGCAAGACAAGAGATCTAGCTATTGGGCAGAGCCAGCTCACGAAACTGAAGGTCATCGATGGCAGAATCGTATCCGCCAAACCGGCAGCCTAATTGTGTAAGTGAATTCGGCAAAGGAAACAATCTGTTTCTTTCCCAAAATCGACTTTTTGTATTGCGCAAAGTCGTTTTTGGGAAAGAAACAGATTGTTTCCTTTGCCGAATTCACTTACACAATTAGGCTGCGGAGCTTCTTAGGGAGATCGAGATGTTCTATGGGCAGTGTACACGTCAATCAGTAATACCGTTGTAAATCTAGCAAACGACCCAACAAGAGCTAGATTGATCCGACACTACCCAAGACATCCCGGACGTCAGCCTCTACGAGATTACGATAGCTCTGCAACAACGTAAGAACAACAAGGCCGGGATTATTACGGAATTACGGCCGAACTCCTGAAGGCGGGTGGAGATCAGCAGCCTAATTGTGTAAAAGTAAATTCGGCAAACGAAACAATCTGTTTCTTTCCCAAAAACACACACATACACAAAAAAGTTGAATCTTTATTCAACTTTTTTAACTTTTTTTAAACACACACATACACAAAAAAGTTGAATTTTTATTCAACTTTTTTGTGTATGTGTGTGTTTTTGGGAAAGAAACAGATTGTTTCGTTTGCCGAATTTACTTACACAATTAGGCTGCCGGTCATACTCAAACGACGGAAAACGCCACAGGCAGGGTGCAGGGCTGTGGTGGTACTCTTCTTCAAGAAGGGCGACAATGCCCGGTTGAAGAAATATAGGCCCATCTCACTTCTGAGCCATGTCTACAAGTTTTTTTCATGATTCATCACGAATCGTCTCGCGCGCAGAGTTGTCGATTTCCAGCACAACGATTTCCGAAAAGACTTTAGCACCGTAGACCACATACATACACAGGTTATACAGAAGACCAAATAGTATCTATAGCCTGCCTCTTTGCTTAGCGTTTGTGGTCTACGAGAAAGTCTTCGATTCGATCGAGACTTGGGCTGTAGGTACTGCAGTCTCACCAGCGAGCGGTGCCAAATCGACTACCGGTAGGTTCTCGAGATGCTGATGTATTTGTTCAAAAACGCCACCGTGTCAGTCCCACTTCAGGATCAGACGTCGTAACCTATCCTTCTGCAGCGAGGTGAGACAGGAAGACGTCATATCTCAAAAACTGTTCACCGCTGCACTTTAAGATGTCTTCAAGGTTTTGGACTGGTGAGGGCTAGGCATCAACGTCAATGGCGAGTAGATATCTATACTGTGCCGAAAGTGAGTGATACTTTCGGGTGCTTTCGGTTGCCCGATGATAAAGTGCACAGAACATATATATATGTCGCAAACAGGAGGATTTCCTTCCTTAAACCCTCGATCTTGTGGGCTTATCGTGGGTAATGCGTGCGCAAGGCGGGTAACTTATGCCGTTTTAGAGATAGTCCATTGTCCAATTCTAGTAGCAAGTTGACACGCCAATTTGTAATCACTTTCACTAGCCTGATACTTTTAGACGTAACTCCACCGGCACCAATAATGCCACTTATCACACGTAATCGCCATACGTCCCGCTCCAGTTCTCTCTACTCAAGTCAACTCCGCGCTGCTGCGCGCCTTTGCGTCTCCCTCCAAATTGTGTGTCACGTGTCACCTTCCTCTAGGATTTAAATCCTTCACTAGCATTGGACATTGGAGAAAACCAAGTGTTGCCAATCGAATAAAATCGAATTGAAATCCGAGTCAGTATCAAAATGTTGCCAATTAAACAAAACTGAATTAGTAAGATTACAAGCGATATTTCTTCGCTCCCAACCATTAATCATTTACCTTCCTCCGATATATATGTTCTGTGCACTATATCATCGGTATAAACCCTAAGTCGGGATATAGTGGTTATTGCTGGAACCATGGAGGACCTCAGTACAATGCTCGATGACCACAGTAGAGTAAAGCTTCCTACAGAGTGCGCCTAAAAATAAACATTCGACAAAACCAAGGTGTTGGATGCCCAGGTTGCACCTACTCCTATTACGGTCGGGGATTCTACACTCCAATTGTTGGACGATTATGTCTACCTGGGATAAACGGTCCAGTTAGGTAGGTCCAACTTCGAGAAAGATGTCAACCGTCGAATCCGAATCGGGCTGGGCAGCGTTCGGGAAGTTGCACGGTATCTTCTCGTCCAACTCTGTCTCAAGACAAAAGTCTATGATCAATATGTGTTGCCAGTGATTACTTACGGGACAGTGATGTGGTCGCTCACAATAGGCCTCATCAGAAGGCTTAAAATCACCCAAGGGGCAATGGAGAGCGCTATGCTCAAGTTTCCTTGCGTGATCGAATCAGAAATGAAGAGAACCAAGGTTACCGACACACCGCAAAAAATCGCCAAACTTAATTGGCAGTGGGCAGGGCACATTGCTCGCAGAACGGATGGCCGTTGGGCCGAAAAGTTCAGAAGTAGCGACCGCGTACCGGATAATGATGATGCGGTGTGCTTGATTTCTAGCTAGGAATAGGGCTTTTATTTGAATAAATAAAATGTCGCAATAGTGTAATATAAACTTTATTATATTAACATTAATTTACAAAAAGAAAGAGCTGCTACACAACAAGCATAGGTATTAAAAATATCTATGTACAGTAAAATTTTATCATTGAATGACACAGTGCATGATAAAATATTTAAGGTAGTTTTTAATGTAATAGCTAAAAGGAAATTCATGAAAACTTATTTAAAAATAAATAAATAACGTTTACAAGAATGTTCAACTACAAAATATTTGCCATAAATACTTGACTAAGTAATTTGGATGACCAAAACTAACCATAAACACAACGATATAGTAATACATACGAACTTAGGTTCTACGATATGTTCAACGTAAACATCTACATAAAACATCCTACAGACGTAACTATTATTTGAATACCTACAAACACTATACCTATTTTGGCATTAATGCATTTTGAACCCTATCTAATAATCTACAAGTTTCACTTTGCTCTTAGCGTATGGGTCAGCAGCATCTTTGTCGTACTCTTGTGAGGGACTGCTGTGCTCGGTGTGCCTGTACCCGTGCCCCCTGTAGCCACCTCTATGTCCGTACGGCCGCCTCCTCCCGGGAGGATAACCTTCCTCTTTCCATCTGCCGTCATTTCCCTGATTCTCATATCGATTATAGCTGTCATAACGAGGTGGAGGTCCTTGTTCGCGATTAGGATACTTATCGTATCTATTTGAATAGTGTGGAGGTCTTTCATCTTCGTATCTCCTGTCTTCTTTGGGCTCTGGTTCTTGATACCGACGTCTCTCTGAGTAGTGTGAGGGTTCTCCATATTCCGATGCTCTTGGTCTCTGCTGCGAAGTCGAAGTCGACGCCGACGTCGATGTGGACTCTCTGTTGACTTCCCACACTGGTATCCGCGGCGGTGGCGGCGTCGCGCTCCGTGATTTACTTTTGTCTTCTCTTTTCTTCTCGGTGGACAGCGATTCTCTGCAAAGTGAAAATCGAACGGTATAGAAAAAAAATGAACCGATGCAGTGCCGAGAAGTCTTGCCTAATTTAAGATTCAATAAAAAAAATATACCTTGAAGATGACCGACTATGACTTCTATCGGAGTCATCTTCGCTCGATCTTCTATTCTGCTGGTGTCGCATTTCGCGCTGTCTGTAACAAATACCAGTATTGAACGAGACTGAATTACATCATCAAAAATATTGCTGTCATAAAAAATAATTATATGATGCGATTTTTCTCGGCTTCGATTACATATTCATAAATACATATACATGTATAAGTAAGTATATGTTTTATGTTTCACTAAATTTTTGGTAAACCTTTTTTTTATGAGATACTGTTTATGATGGAGAGAGAAAGGGAGACCAAGAGAAGATGCAAGGATTGTTTGATGGATGTTATGTGACAGATGTAATTCCAAGTAAATCGTAACTTGGGCAGGTAGAATTTGTATTAGATAATGTTCATATAGTATTGGGGACACAGACTTGCGCCGCAGTTTGATAGCTAGTTCTCTCATTTCTTCGTCCCGACGCGCCTGGCGTCGACTCTCTCGCTCTTGGCGCTCTGCCTCAGCCCGCTTGTCTGCGCGAACTATAAAAATACAAGTTAAATTAATAATATTATGACTACCAAACATAATTTATTTATAATGGGCTTTACACATGGGGTAGACCAATATAAGATACGATATTCATAAGATTATCTGGATTATAGAAATTCAATAAACGATTTATGGTTCTTATATTCTTAGCTTATATAAAACTCACGCTGCCTTGATAATTGTGCCTGCATTTTCCTCTTGAGTTTTTCCTTCAGAGATATAGTTTCACGCGAAGCACCCTGCAAAAGTCGTCATGTTAATTTGATAGCCAACTATGGGAGAATCGACTCTTTTCTGAGGACAATTCGCATAAAATTTATTCTGGACCAACCGACTCCTTCTGTTGATAACACGTTGTTTGACGTCAGTTCTAGTCTAAGAATGAAGTGACAGTGCATATTCAAGACTAGTCTAATACCTTACCCCGAGAAACAGTCGGTTGAACACTTTTTTGGAGATCGTACGCATAGCGAGTTTGACGTATGCGGTTCCCAATCCTTGACGAACTTGCGCGAATTGTGCGCTAATAGAAACACATTTCCGTGCATTTTTGTATACAGGATCTTGTTAATGTCATACATACCAATTTCAAAATTATGTAGTACTGTTGTTTTAGAATGCGATATATTACTAGTATAGCATTTCTAACTTATAATATTTGATGACATTGAATAGAATGCAAACGACCAACATTAATTATTTACATAGGAAAATAAATAAATTGAAGAAAGTTCTGCACAACAATAATGAGAAAGACTACTGGAGTCAATCCATCAAAGTCGATAATGTACATTTAGACCCGGCGGGTAGGGCAATAAATTGACATTCAAGCAACAATCATGTCAAAGATATCGAGCAAGACAATGCCATGGGATCAAATAAACATACAACCGGGGATTTAGCAAGTTTCGCCACAAACTATCATGTGGTCATTTAGTTTCGCATCACAGATAGTAAAAAGCGAAATAATCTGCGGTTGTACAAACTACTGCCAGTAATGTCGTAAGGTGCTAAAATGAAAGCAGAACAAATGTATAAAGCAAATGATTCTTACTGACTTTGGAGCTGGATCCAGACAATCGTAACTGATTCTGGTTTGTATTGGATTTATTGCCGACCGCCATTCTGGAATGTGGAAAAATTGCTTGTGTCAGAGTTGCTGCAGGCGGAGAAGTTCGTGATCTAGTCTGCTGGGAGACTGGGGACTGATGAGTCGAGGAGCCCTATGACTGATGAGTCGAGTCGATTTTCTTGTGGGACCAGAAATTTCATCTAACAGTACTTAGATAGAGATATTATCAATTTTTTTGGTTAGTTAGGTCTATAATAATACCACCCTTAAAAATTATTTTAAGTTTTGTATCTATCTTACATTGTTATTGGTATTTGACAATAATTAAACACCTGTAGTTATCATTAAAATAATGTCCTGACTTCATGAAACGTTATTAATAAGGTAGGTATGGTATGAATTTATAAGGCATTTCGTAAGCCGATTTCTAATGAAATAATAATTGAATTGCGATCACTCAGGTAAGCTGGTAAGGACTCGATTTATACATGTTTATGGTGAATATCGCTCGACACAAATCGCAATACATCGAAAGACTTGATTGGATCGATTGATTTTAAGGAAATGAAACCACTAGTAACTCACTTTTTCGCGTCGTCGTCGGATATACTGGAGTCGGAGTCTATGGACAATTCGCTGGACGACTTGTCCTCCTTGCGCCGCCCGTAGTACCGCGGCACGGCCGGCTTGCTCGCATTCTTATCATTACTGAAACACAACACCCGTACAACTTAGTATTGATATCATTTAACATAGAATTACCACTGCAGAGACTAATGGCTGCTCCACTTTATCTGACTCACCTCACCATTCAATAAAATCAAACTTCAAACGAGCTTACCTTTCAAACGACATCGACCTGGAGTTATTACGCTTGGCATAGCCACTACCATGACTGGAAAATACAAAGTAAATTAGTTTCAACCTAAATACAAGCAATCTATTGAAGGTATTGAATAGGTGTAAAATACAAACTTTGCAGGGCTTCGAGAATATCTGTTTCTACGATTACGTGACCTGGACCTCGACCGGGTCCGTCTGTAGGGGCTGTAGCTCCTCGAACGGGACCGAGAGGACTCGGAGCGGGATCTTGACGAGCGTGACTTGGATCGCGACTTCCTCCAAGAACGCGATCTTGAATGTGATTTTGAACGTGACCTTGACCGCGACCGAGATCGCGAGAATGATCTTGACCTTGAGTTGGGCCCCCTTGGACCTATCTGCCGGGTGCGTCGACTGGATGGTGGGGATGGCCTAGAAAATATTTAATAAATGAATACCTGTTTTTTTACGAAAGAGTAAATAATATCGAAATGTGGCCAGTTTCAAACATCTTGACCGCTATTTTTTTTAATTCTTACCGTTTACGAGGTTTGCGTGCTACATCGGCGTATAACATCTTCAGATTCTGTTTTACTTTATCTGCATATAGAGGCTTGGCCGCCGTTGCTGTGAACAAAAGAAAATGCGGTCACTATTTACAAAACAGAATCATGATGATCCCAAAAGAAGAAGATAAGTGCACTCCCTTATAGGCACTCAATTATAGGAGGCCAGAGCATGCTTATATTGACCACAGCACTTGATTGGATCACAATTGATCTGATGATTGAATGGTCATTTGTCAAAACTGAAACAGGTTTACTCTTCAGCCTACTAGAAATGTAGGGGCCAATAACACATTAAACTTACGTTGTTTCTCTTCTTCTTCGCCGCCGAAAGAGGTGATAAACTGTATATTCTCGTTCGTTTCTGGGGAAGGGCTCCTACTGGGCGATCGGCTCGGCGACCGAGCAGGCATTGACGAGGGCGCGGCGTAGCTCGGAGGACTAACCACCCTTGTGGCAAGCTTCTTGTCGCTGCAAATATACCGTTATTACTGCGAGACACGCTGGTTGGCAACACAATAATAAGGAGACAGCCTTACTTGCGTGCCTCAATAGTACAACTTCTTGCGGCAGCATGAAATGGGAATTTTTTATTTATTATTATACCATCATTATTATACTAAATAACAGACTTATTTTATTACGATGGTACAAACTGAGAAATAAATATCTATTGATATTTGTTAAGTAATGGTTATTAACAGGTAAAAAGGCTTTAGTTAGGCCATAGACAAAGCTAATTCAATATTGTCATAACTTTTCAATATTGTATTTTAGATTCACAAATATTATTAAGGACATTTTACGTTGTATAACAATTTTTAAAACCATTAAAGAATAAAACTTTCTTAAATAACTCTTTTGTTTTTATACAAACGAGTTCTAGGATGAAAGTTATTAAATTTTGGCCGTCCTTTGCCTCATTTCATTACAATTATGTACAAAAAATATTAACGAAGTTAGCATGGAGTTAACCTCTGAAAACCTAAAATAAATTATCTCTCTCTCTCTTGGTCGGTCCCTCATGTATCAGGATCGTGGTCAGCATCAGGGTTGCACCTAAAGCGGATGATCTGCCTCCACCGGTTTCTGTCCAGCGCGTCCCTTACGACCCTGTAGAATTTGGAGGACGACGAGTCTTTCACTTGAATGGACCATCTGGAAGCAGAACGACGGCGCGATCTTTTGCCTTCGGTGTTCCCAACCACAATCAGCTTTTCCAAATTCTCGTCGCTTCTGCGCATTGTGTGATCGAAATACGCAAGAATGCGTTGTTCTTGTTGGCATATACTGGACAAGCGAGTATTAATTCGGAGCTGGTTCTGGATCGATGCATTCGGGCGTTTCGTAGTCAAAGGTATTCTAAGCATTCGTCTTTAACACCCATTTCGATTGCTTCAATTCTTTGTCTCTCTCGGGTAAGGATTGCGTTTCCACCTTTCCACTCCATACAGAAAAATAGGGAATACCTGGCCTCGAATCGATCGAAGATAAGATCTCTCACTCCCCGAAATGTAACCGATAAAAAACCGACAAGCGGGCAACTCGGCGACGATGTTCAAGGCTCTGGAACTTTGACTTGACCAGTGCCTCATTTCTGATGCGCTTCTTGGCTCGCTTTTCGATAGACTCTAGTGCATCAAAAGCTGGTATTTGGCAGATCCGTCCCAGAAATGAGAACAGTACCCCATGCATAATCGAACTTGCGCTTGATACAAGTTGAACAGCTGATCCGGCGTGACATAAGTACCTTCTCACCTTCGCAAGGATCCCCAAATTTTCGTAACGCCAATAATCACATTATTGTCCGGGCCGTTATTAGCACGGTCACACCTCGGACGTTATACGAGGTACGTTAATATTGTTCATTTAAAATTCGCAAATCTGGCATGATCATGAAATGGTTGATGAAATAAAATCACTGCTAACGCCTAACATCTATACTAATTTTATAAAGAGAAAAGATTTGTATTTTTGTATGTAACAAATAAACTTATAAACTACTGAACCAATTTCAAAAATTCTTCACCGTTGGGAAGCTACACTATCCCCGGGTGACATAGGCTACTTTTTATCCCTGTATTTCCACGGGAACGGGAACTACGCGGGTGAAACCGCGAGGCATCCACTAGTCATACATATTTTATTAGTTATAATTTTAATTTAACTCTCCAAAGTTTGCTTTGGGATTAAAAACTTTAACTTAAGTGTACAGATTTGACCTAATCACGAAGGAAGTCCTATTGTAACTACCAAAAAAGGCCATCTTGTTTCTAAAGACACTCTACAATGGGGTCCTAAGAGTGCAGTACTTTCCACAGGAGTGGAAGGTTTCACAGATACTCATGGTACATAAACCAGGCAAACCACCCAATGTGGTGACATCCTAGACCTATAAGCTTACTACCAGTACTGTGGAAATTCTTTGAGAAAGTCCTGCTCTGCAGAATACAACCAATTTTAAAGGAAAATAACACCATACCTTGTCACCAATTTCGATTCCGACCTGAGCACTCCACCGTCGAACAGGTTCACAGAGTGTGCGACAGGATTAGGAAATCGCTGGAGAAAAAGGAGTTCTGTTGCTCAGTCTTCCTGGATATTCAGCAGGCGTTCGACCGCGTTTGGCACAAGGGCTTACTTTATAAGATTAGGGCTTTGTCTTCCTCATAACATCTATGAGCTAATGAAGAGCTACCTAACAGATCGACTATTTCAAGTCAAAGAAGCTGAGGCAACGTCGAATTTATTTGAAATAAAAGTTGGCGTCCCCCAAGGATCAGTGCTGAGGCCAATTCTGTACACGTTGTACACAGCAGACTTGCCAGCAGAGGACAGCGTGACTACAGCTACCTTTGCTGATGATACTGCAATTCTAGCTAGCAACCATGACCCCACAATTGCTTCACAAACGCTGCAAAAATGGCTAGACAAAATATCTGATTGGCTCCAAAAGTGGCGAATAACAGTTAGCCCATCTAAGTCGGTACAGGTCACTTTCACGCTACGCAGAGGCGATTGTCCGCCAGTAAAGCATAATAACAACTTACTACCACATAAAGATTGTGTGAGATACCTAGGACTATATCTTGATCGCCGCCTAACGTGGAGGCAGCACAAAGACCAAGCGAGATGAGCTCAACTTGCGCTACAATAACCTACACTGGCTATTAGGACGGAACAGCAAATTATCAACTGACAACAAACTCCTTATATATAAAACCGTTCTAAAGCCTGTGTGGATGTATGGCATCCAGCTATGGGGGAGTTGTAGCAATTCTAATATATCTATCATCCAGCGCATGCAAAATGTGATTCTGAGATCCATATACAATGGGCCTTGGTTCATTACAAATTGTGAAATACACAACCAATTTCAAATGAACTCGGTGAAAGAGGATATCTTGGACATAAGTAAAACATACTTGGAAAGGCTGGAGAGGCATCCAAATGAACTGGCCACTGGTTTGACAACACGCACGTACCAGACACGTCTCAAAAGAAAAGACATTCTGTCTGTACCCTCTTGAGTAGCAT
The DNA here is from genome assembly GCA_949775005.1 of Orthosia gothica. Lineage (NCBI taxonomy): Eukaryota > Metazoa > Arthropoda > Insecta > Lepidoptera > Noctuidae > Orthosia > Orthosia gothica. The sequence goes on from OX459044.1 coordinate 14,315,375, forward strand.
TTAATACATGCTAAACCTATGAGTAGTTGCTCTCGCTGGAAAGCACACTCGAAATGCCAATTGACACTTACCACATCTGCTTAAAGTACTCAAGACTGATTGCAGATACAAGAGAAAAAGAAAAAAAAAAGTATACAGGGTTCAGTTTAGATATTTTATTTTATTTTAAAATTAACTTAGTTAACCTGATTTTATAGATGATATTAGAATAAGTTGCAATTTGTGTATCTTCGACCTAAGTCATCAAAATTGGTGTTACGACCTAAACACTAATATTTTTGGTTTATATATCCCAGCATTCACCAAAAACAAAATCAGTTTTATTTTTGCAGGTTACTTGACAATTTGTTTGGTTACTGTGTTTTAACCCTGTTTTGTATTAAAGAAAATAATATTTGCTTGTAGTAACCAAGTTTGCTGTCTGTTTTACGACTTAGTTTTTCGAAAAAGAGATGTTTTAGCGCTAAGAAAAAACAAGTAGGTAGTAAAAACCATTTTTTTCACCGCAGCGCTATTTTAAATATACAGATAGAAAGAGCATGAAAAACTAAGTAAGACTGCATCAAAAAGTAAATTTTGCCAAAATGGTCTTTACGGCCTTTGTAGCGGAACGAGTCGATATACAGCTTTATCATGTCTAAAATCTATGTGTACTAAGCTTAACAAACTTTCACACATAGTTCTTAAACTGGTTCTTAATCAAATTAGCACACATATTACAAGAAATGTATCTTCTACTCACCGGTGCGCACGCCTCTCTCTCCTACTCTTTCTCCCAGAAAACATAGCTTTCTCCTTTTCTTCCCTTAGCAGCTGTTTCTGATGTTCGGCGTCATCGGCGTCGCCCGTCAGGAACGAGAAGAGATCACAGCCCGCCATGCCGAACTGAGGCCCCACGCCGTTCAACTCGTGCGCCTGTACTCCGCAAAACGTACCGTGAGCGAAGGTATTTGATGGAGTATATTGCTTACGGTAAATAAAACCGACAATGAAAACGTCCTACATGAGTTTGATGGAATGAATGTATAGATTTGTTTAAATAAAAACGACTTAGTTATTATGGACGGAAACATGTTATTTTACTGTGCAAGGGCACAGATAATATAATACTAGCATACAGATGCCTCATCCCATACAAAGAAACTGTGCCGACGTCACTAGCGTTGTTCATCTGATTATACCGATTATTTTTTTTGTAAATCTATCGCGTTCCGTTCCAAGGCGATAGATAGATCACCATCACAAAAAATAATCAGTATAATCAGTGCAGTACGTCAGTACGGAAGAGACACCACTGGCAAGGGTTAGGAATAGTTGTTACATAAATGAGGTAATGTGCAGAAGAATTCTATGTATTCATTCAGTTCCATAACAGCAATACCTATACACATGACATGCACAAACAGACGAACAATAACAGCTGTTAATGTAGGTCATGCAATTAGCGATACATGAATCGAATCCGCGACATTTACTCTCCACGCCTGTGCCAATTAGGTCACGCGGGAAACATCAACTGGGTCGTACAAAGCAGGAATATAGGTCATAGGTTATTATAGTAAAGTGCTTGTAAGAATATTGATATCAAAATGAAATGATGAATCCTGTTTTTAATGTTAAATACATGCATACATTTATTGAATGCTCCAACAAATTCATAATCATGCAGTTATCTCTGCTATAACAACGTTTTTACGACATATTTTATTAAGTATATGTAGGTAAGTTAAGTTAGTTGCATGGTAGAGTATATAACTGTAATTACAAACAATGACCTAACAGTCACGGCTTGCTTTGAATACACAATAGGACCTGCTAATGGAGTATTTGCTGAGCCCCTTTAAGTTTAACAAGAATAATGTTACAGGCTTTAGAATTGTATGTGAAGAACAATGCATGTATTGTTCAATTAGCCACTGCTAATAATAATGTTGGTGTAATACATAGTAATAAAAACAAGCTAATTATGCCAACTATTACAGTCAATTTCAAACTAATGGCAGTTATGAAATTACTTGCTGTGCAAGACATGAGGCTATTGCACAGCAAGTGGGGTTACTGTCACAAGAACTTGTAAAGGGCAATGTCCAATCTGCCATAAAGTTACCAAGCAACAAAAAGTTCAAATAAATAAACATAGTGACAGGAAATCTCACCTGTGAAGCCTCCATTTTGTTCACATCAATGCTCAAGTCCACATCAATGATTTCCAGATCTGATTCATCGTCTGAATCTTTTGGTTCCACTTTTTTAGTCTCAGGTCCTGTAATTTAATACTGCATGCCATAAGAATACCCAGAAAAGACCGTAGAGTATACTACCCCGTGACCAGACATAAGTAGCCGTCAAGCATCACAGCACATTGAGGTATAACAGTAAAGCTGAATCTACCGTTAGAACCAGACGGTTGTGCTCCAGGATCACTATAATTGTATCCTATAGCAGCACCCGTGCCCTTCTTTTCATGAAGTTTTTCTTTTTGGTGTTCTTTTTCTTCTATGGTGACCCCAAACTGTTCTTCTATAGCCAGCTGCTGGAGGAACTTGTCTTCACCTGGAAAGAATTACTAATGTTAAGTATTGTAGCTAAAAGTAAAATATTGTCAACATCTACATTATGTTTACAATAAATCTTTGGGGTCTGAGTCACCCCCGTCCATAGGAGTGTACCCCTAGATTCTCTACAAGTGGTCCCCAGATGGAGCAAATCAGGTGACACTAACTGGTGGTAGGTTTCGGCCGAAGGCTTGTGACCACCTAGGGCAAAGACGTACCGCAAGAGGCCTGGCCGTGTTCCGGTTACCATGCTTGGTGTAGCCAACTAGCTGAGTTGGGTCGAGAAAGCTGTACTACTGCAGGCAGACCAGCCTGACGCGCGCTGTTATGAGCGTATCGAGAGACTAGTCGCGGAGGCTAGCGGGACCCGACGCACGGTGCGCCGCTTGCCGACCGCAGGTAATTGGAGGCCCAATTAGTGTGCCAGCCACACGTGAAAAGCTGGCCCGCCGACTGTCGAAAAATCCCGGAATGCACCATCGTGCTGGTTGGCGACCAGATGGAGATGGACCAGATGGGGACGCCCGACAGGATTTTAACAGCGGCTCACCAACATAAGTCTTCTGCACTCAAATCTCTCTGCAGTCCACTACAACCTGGCCACTAAGAAACCAGCGCTGATTTTCCTTACGGAGACGCAGATAGCGAGTCCGTCACACGCGTCGTATTTATTTTACCCAGGATTTACCCTGGAGCACAATAATTTAAACCACGCGCGGGTGTGTGTATGTATGTACGCCCGTGACGTCACTTCCTATCGGCGTCTCTATAACCTTAAGGACTCCAGATTCACAACGCTATAGACTCTAGTGGACACAAGTCTGGATAAAATTATCAACGCCAGTGTCTACCATTCGCACAACGGAGATCAGGAGACAACCGATCCGAACCGATTACAGAGTAACTCAGTGAGGCGGCTGAAGCGGCACAGCAGCGGTACCCTTCCGCCCAATTAGTGTTACTGGGGGACTTTAATGCCCACCACCAGGAGTGGCTCTTCCCATACCAGTACCATGCTGAACGGGAAATGCGTAAGCTTTCGCTTGCGCTATACCTTACCCAGCTGGTTCAGGGGGCAATGAGGGCGGCGGATGTTGATTCGCACTCGGCCAATTGCTTGGACTTTCTGTTGACAACAGATCCAGACCGATACTCTGTGCCGATAACTTCACCTTTGGGTAGTTCTTACCACTGTCTGGTGAAGTCTGTGTCCGTCTACTTCCCGCCCCGATCCCAACCCAAGAGGCGTCCGGCGGGTTTGGCGGTTAAGGTCAGCAGATTGGAATGGCATGCGATCTTTCTTCGCATTTTATCCTTGGCAGCCTACCTGCTTTTCTTCGGCTCATTCTTCGGCGTGCGCGGACGCCGTGACAGTTGTGTTGGGTCAGCGAATGGAGTACTACATTCTGTTCTCTGACTTAACAATATCCAGCCTTGACCGGCCATTTTTTGGCGCCGTAGCGCTTTAACATGAGGCGTACCTGGCATGGGTCGACGCACGATCACATGAGTAGATAAACGGAACAGAGATAAAGCTTCATACAACCGCGCGAATCAGTTGCACTACTACAAGCACGCGAACGCATGAGTGCGTGACCACTGGCCGCTAGTCGCGTACGCGGCTAGACTAGAAAAAACCGGTTTACGTTGGCACAGCCAGTGGACAATCTCAGGGTCTGTGCAACGCACGTTGTTTGTTTTGTTAGTTGCAAGTTTGATTTTTTTTATTGTAAAAACGTTGTATTTTATTATTAATAATGGTTGTTTATTGTACTGTGTGTATGAATAATACTTGAAAATTAAAAAAGTATTAGAGTAAGTAATTTGTAAAGTATTCTATCATACATAATCTATATATATAAGAGAAAGTCGTGTTAGTTACACTATTTATAACTCAAGAACGGCTGAACCGATTTGGATAAAAATTGGCGGGAACGTAGCTTAGAACCAGGAGACATATAAAAGAAAGTCGTGTTAGTTACACTATTTATAACTCGAGAACGGCTGAACCTGTTTGGCTGAAAATTGGTGGGGAGGTAGCTTAGAACCAGGAGACGGACATAGAATAGTAGGGTAGGGTAGAGTAGGTAAGGTAGGGTAGAGTAGGTATAAGGTAGGGTAGAGTAGGTAGGGTAAGTAGTGAAGGGTACGTAGGGTAGGGTAGGGTAGGGTAGGTAGGGTAGGTAGTGTAGGGTAGGTAGGTTAGGGTATGTAGGGTAGATGAATGTTTGGTGTTTTTATGGCAAAACAAAGTTTGCCGGGTCAGCTATTAAATAATAAAACTATTTAACAAATGTTTTGTTTTTGATTTCACCTATTGTGACAACCCTACCAAAATAGGTAACAATTTTGCTCGTTCTTAGGAAGCTTTGTCTCTGTTCCGTTTATCTACTCATGTGGCACGATCGCGCAAAGCAAGTCACGTGGGTCAGAAGAAGAAGGCCTTCAACAGGGCTGCCAAGTCCTGCAAGATGATGTTGCGAAGGGCTCGGCTAGACAGACCACATTGGCCGAATAGGGACCAAATTTGTTTCTTACCCAGCTGGTAGTAAAGCGTTTTGGTCCCTGGCTAAGACGGTCGAGTCGAACTTCTGCCTACCTCCGTAAATTAAGTTAAGTACACGCTCCATACTCTGTAAGACTTAACACGCAGCTCCTGGCATACCTAGAAACTAACGATATCCTTAGTGACCGACTTAATACGGCTGCCGCCGAAATCGGTCTACTGGGGATTTTCTAGCGTATGCCATTCACATATGGAGTGAGGCCATCGAGGGCACGGGGAAGCGCTTGCCGTCTCCCTCGACATCTAGAAGGCTTTTAATACGGTCTGGCACGACTGGTTCGCGTACGACAACTCTTTATCCTGGGGTCTTTTTTAAAACTTGTGAAAGATAGGGTAGCTTGCTCTAGCTGCAGTAACAAAGCCAGGACCCTGGCTTTCATCGTACTTACCCAGACGAGTGTTCAATGCGGTATGTTTTTTTTTTTTTTTTTATTTATCTATAGGCTCGCGTTTGACCACTATCTCGCCTGATGGTAAGTGATGATGTGGTCGACGGTGAAGCACGCTTGCCTAGAAGTAACCTATTCACTCTTGACTTAAAGACCCCAAGGTTGTAGCTATCAGGAAACAAAGACTCCGGCAGGGAATTCCACTCCTTAGCTGTGCGTACAATGAAAGTATTCGCAAAACGCTTTGTACGTATGGGTGGGATGTCCACCATGTACCGGTGGCGCATTGCCGTACGTCTTGTTGTCCGGTGATGAAAAGGGCTAGGTGGAATCAAATTGTGCAGTTCCATCGCACACTCCCCGAAATGTAACCGATAAAAAACCGACTGACTGGCCACCCGGCGTCGATGTTCAAGGCTCTGGAGCTTTGAGGCGACCAGTGCATCGTTACCGATAAGCCTCTTGGCCCGTTTGTCAATCGACTTAAGTGCATCAAGTTGATATTTGGCAGATCCGTCCCAGAGGTGAGAGCAGTACTCCATGCATGACCGAACTTGCGCTTTATACAATTTGAGCAGCTGTTCAGGCGTGAAGTACCGTCTCACCTTTGCAAGGATCCCCAACTTTTTTGCAGCCAACTGAGCCTTTGCCTCAATGAAAGGACCAAAATTGAGGGTCGATGTTAACGTAACACCAAGAAGGTCGAGATGGTCCGTTATCGGCACGGTTACACCACGGAAAGATGGAGCCGGGTGGAATAGGCTCTTTTTTGCGGAAAAAAGACACGCCTGGGTCTTAGCAGCATTGAAACTGACTAAATTGGCACTGCCCCATTCGGAGACTGCCTCCAAAGACAGGTTCAAGCGCCTAACCATGGCCTCCCGGAGAGACCGGATCTCAGGCCCAGTAGCCCGTGCGCCGGACACGTATCTCTCAGCAACCGTGCTGTCGTCTGCGTACCCAAAGGTTCCGGGTTTTAGCAGGTCATTTATGTGCAGCAAAAACAGTGTAGCCGAGAGCACCGACCCCTGAGGGACTCCGGCGTTAATACCTAACTGACAGGACGAGCAGCCATCGATAACCACTCGGATTGACCGATCCCTCAGGAAGTCAGCAACCCAATCACACAGACCACTAGGCAGACCGAAGGAAGGAAGCTTACCAATAAGGCTCTCATGCCAGACCCTGTCGAAAGCCTTCGAGATGTCAAGGGAGACAGCAAGCGCTTCCCCATGCCTCTCGATGGCCTCACTCCAGATGTGAATGGCATACGCTAGAAGATCCCCAGTTGACCGATTTCGGCGGAAGCCGTATTGGCGGTCACTGAGGATATTGTTGTCTTCTAGGTATGCCAGGAGCTTATTGTTCAGCACACGTTCCATACTCTTACAGAGAATGGACGTTACCGAGATGGGTCTGTAGTTGGCCGGGTCAGCCCGACTACCCTTTTTGGGCACGGGCTGAACGTTAGCTTGCTTCCAAGCCTTCGGCACCTTTCCAGTCACTATCGAAAGGCGATATAGGCGTGTCAGGATTGGAGACAATTCAGGCGCACAAGTTTTTAGTACAATTGCCGGTATCCCATCGGGGCCACTAGCTTTGTTCACGTCAAGGTTACGCAACACCCTATAGACTTCCCTCTGGTGGATGCGAATATCCGACATACTCGTCCCACAGGTCAGATCACAGGTCCCACATCCAACAGGAGACGGAGGGGGCCGCGCGCCATCAGAGTTCAGACGTGAAGATTCCGCAAAAAGGGAGGCAAACAAGTTTGCCTTGTCCTCGGCGGAGTGGGCCAGTGACCCGTCTGGTCTCAGCAGTGGTGGTAGTGAGGGGCGACAGAAGTTTGATTCAACCGACTTAGCCAGGGACACAAACGCTTTGCTACCAGCAGGGTATGAAGCTAGTTTGTTCCCGATTCTGCTAATATGGTCAAAACGTGCCCTTCGCATCGCCTTTTTGCAGGACTTGGCAGCCCTATTGAAGGCTCTCTTCTTCTGAGTAACGTCACTCGCTTTGTGCACACGAGCATCGACCCATGCCAGGTAAGCCTTGTGTTTAACTGCATTTGCGCGGTTGCACTCGGCACCAAACCATGGTCGTTCAACATCGGACAGCGCTACGTCAGAGAATGGAATGAAGTACTCCATACCCTGCCGCAACACATCAGTGACGGCGTCAGCGCATGACGATGGATCTTCCGAAGAGAAGCAAGTGGGCCGCCAAGGATAGCATGCGAAGAAAGATCGCATCCCATCCCAATCTGCTGACCTGTACCGCCAAACCCGCCGAGTGCCTCTCGGGCTAGGATCGGGCGGTGAGTAGACGGATACAGACTTCACCAGACAGTGGTCGGAACTACCCAAAGGTGATGATATCGACACTGAGTATCGGTCTGGATCTGTTGTCAGCAGAAGGTCCAAGCAATTGGCCGTATGCGAATCAACATCCGGCACCCTCGTAGCCCCCTGCACCAGCTGGGTGAGATTAAGCGCAATCGAAAGATTTCGTATCTCTCGTCCAGCATGGTCAGTGCACTGGTATGGGAAGAGCCACTCCTGGTGGTGGGCATTAAAGTCCCCCAGTAACACTAGTTGGGCGGAGGGGTACCGTAGCTGAGCCACATCTGCCGCCTCACTCAGGTACTGTGCGAGCCTGGTTGTCTCCAGATCACCGCTATGCGATCGGTAGACACAAGCATAGATGATCTTATCCAGACCTGTGTCCACCAGGGCCCATAGCACTGAGTAGTTAGAGTCTTCAAGGTCACGGAGACGCCGATAGCAGATGTCGTCACGGGCGTACATGCATACACCCGCACGTGGCTTGAATTTGTGCTCCAGGGTAAATCCTGGGTAAGAAAGGTACGCCACGTCCGACGGACATCCGATCTGCGTCTCCGTAAGGAACAAAAGTGCTGGTTTCTCAGTCTCAAGGTGGTGATGGACTGCGACAAGGTTCGAGTGCAGACCTCGGCTGCCGCTGTTCAGCTTTTCTCTTTTTGTTCCTTGGCATTATTGCTGTGAGTGAAGGAAGGTGAAGAGAAGGAAGTGAGATGAGGTTCCACGCTGGCAACCATCAGACACACGCAGACAGGACGCCATCGTTGGGGGACTAGTCTGGAGACTGCGGGGACGCCCGAGCCCCCCCGGAAATGTCCATCGGGCACTCTCGTCTGGTCGCCAACCAGCACGATGGCGCATCCCGGGATTTTTCGACAGTTGGCGGGGCAGCCTTTCGTGTGTGGCTGGCACACTACTTGGGCCCCCAACTACCTGCGGTCGGCCAGCGGCGCACCGTGCCTCGGATCCCGCTACCCTCCGCGACTAGACTCCCGATAGGCCTATACCAACGCGAGTCAGGCTGGTCTGCCTGCAGTGGAACAACTACCTCGACCCAACTCCTCTTGTGGCTACACCGAGCATCGTACCGGAACACGGCTAGGCCGCTTGGCGGTACGTCTTTGCTCGGTGGGTGGTCGCAAGCCTTCGGCCGAAACCTACCACCAGTAAGTGTCACCTGATTAGCACCACCCGGGGACCACGTGTAGGGTAAAAAAAGGGGTACTCACCTACGGACGCGGGTGACTCAGCCCCCAAAAAAGTAAATCTTTTACTATACCGACCGAGTACCCTGAGGCCAAAACTAAACTAAAAGAATGGTTGTTGGACCGGAGTTACGAGGCAACGGAATGTTTACTTTGTTGCTCATGTTAATACCCACACACACACACACTCGGATAATAGACACACCCTTACCCAGCTCCAATTTGCCGTGATGTGACTGTGCCAATAATGGACCATCTTGAGCTTCTTCAGTTGACATCAACTCTCAATTTTGGCCCATTTAGTTTAGTTAAGTCTCGATGGGCTGTTTCCGAAACTCTATGTCCAGCGCGTATTTTGCGTACGGGTGGCATTCGATTACTTCATTCGATCCACTGCAGCTCCTCGAGGAAGGCTAGCAATTTTGGCCCATACATTGAGGCAAAGTCTCAGCTGGCTGCCCAAAAAGTTGGAGATCCTTGCAAAGGTAAGAAATTACTTTACTCCAGAACAGCACCTCAATCGATCTAGCGCAAGTTCTATCATGAATGGAGTGCTATTCTCATCTCTGGGACAGATCTACTAAATACCAGCTTGATGAAGAGCCAATCGAAAAGCGGTCCAAGAGGCTCACTGGGAATGAGGCACTGGTCATGTCAAAACGCCAGAGCCTTGAACATCGTCGTAGAGTTGCCAGCTTGTCGATTTTTTATCAGTTACATTTCGGGGAGTGTGCGATGGAATAGTACGATCTCATTCCATCTAGACCGTTTCATTATAGGAATAACAGCCAGATGCACGGCGATGCGCCATCGGTACATGGTGGATATCCCACCCTCACATACAAAACGTTTTGGAAATACTTTTATTATGCATTCAGCGAAGGAGTGGAATTCCCTGCCGGAGTCTGTTTCCGACAACAAATATCTAGGGATTATTAAGTCAAGAGCCTATTCAGGTTATTTCTAGGCAAGCATGTGTACCGTCGACCATATCATCGCTTACCATCGGGTGAGATAGTGATCAAGCGCGAGCCTACAGAATATTAAAAAAAAAAAATATTATGGCTGTCAAGTGGGCAACCTGCTAAAAGTATTCCTACCCTCAATCCTGCTTTCAAATAAATTTGTTACTGCACAGTGAATTGGCTTTTGTTTTGAGCCACTATTAAGTTTGAATTGCACTGTTATTGTTGTTGTATATTCAGTATTACAAAAATTTGACCCTTACTTATTCCCAGAAATACATTTTGGGCCAGGATTCTGTATCTCTCGTAATTGCACTGTCTTTCTTCTTGACTCAGCTCTTCTGGTAGTAGCTCTGGGATCCTGACCTCCGGTATGTAATCCAGATGAGCTCGTACATCAAAACGGTCTATCATGTTGTTAGTGTCACCTTGCCAGGGCATCCTGAGGAAATAAATGTTAGCTCTTTAATGGCTTTGATAAATTCGTCTCAAGTGGCATTCATATTATCAGAAGAGGCAAATACTTGAAGAATTTTAATACATGACTGGTAGGTATTTGACTTCTAAATCGCCCTACTTTATAATTTCTTCAATAACAGTAGGCAGGTAGGTTAAAATGTACTAACATGATAGCTGGACCTTCTCCTGCCGCAGCTATAGCCGGGTCCAAATGTACCTTGCATGGTCGTCCGTGAATCTGTAAGAACTGTGTTGGCTCTGCTTTCTGAAAGGAAGTCATCATTTAAAATGGATTTCGAATAGCTTGCTTAGTTTAAATTTTCAATTCTCACAGAAAAGAAAATTTTTAATTTTAATTGAATACATGATATGTAAATAATGCACATGATTGGCTCACAATCTTTTCGTAAAAATCCTTTCGGCGCTCCGCCCTTCGACGGTAGTCAACAATCATTCCTCGGATCATCCGCTCTTGTTTCCGTGCTTCATGCCACATTGTGTTGTTTGATTAGTGAACACAAAAACATAAATAAAATGAACGTAACTTAATATATTAACGTTACACAATTCGGCCGCTACTCGCTTTGAAAAACGAATCAAATTCTCAGATTAATTGCATTACAATTGTTATATCTTTTATCTTTCACTTCACAATGACGCCATTTTGCATTTTTGATATTTCGTCTAGTGAAGTGAAAAAAAACTAATTCAATGGCTCTTTAGTCGATTAGTGAGAGGCACGGGCGGCGAGGGCCAAAATAGAAAAGAAATTACTAATACTATTTCAAATTTATATAATTTTTTACTGATTGATTTTGAAGTGCCGTGCTTCCGAGGCTATTGATGTTTGGAGTAGCTAGCTACATATCAGTAATAGTATATAATCAGAGAAGACGGTGGAATGAGACGCGTAGGGCATGCAGTTTTGGAGGATTCAGAACTGAGGCACTCTTTTTTAAATATAATGGGAAATCAGAATAATACTTTAACAGGGGGGGTATTACACTACACAGTATTCAAGGCCCCGTGTCAAGGGTTGGCGTGGCCCCTGACTACGGAGCCGCTTGCTATACTAGGCTGTTGATTTGATTTGGCCCTAAGGCTGAGCACGCATTGCGACTTTAATGCACGGCTGCACGCACATTTTTGTCCGCGTACTGAATTAACTAACACGCACTGTGGATACAATTTCGTGCGATTTTTGTCTGCTTTTACCTGTTCATAGATTTCAAAATATTCACGCGAATTTAATCCGAGCTGTGGTGCGGTGGTAGTGCGTTTTTTTCCGCCCTTTCTGTGACCTAGAGAATTGTATGAAGCTGCACGCATAGCGCAAATAAAAATCGCGTTCAAATAGTACTAAAAAATAAGCGCGAATAAAAATCGCAATGCGTGTTGTCTTAAACCTAAGTGTTCATCCCTTCTAAAAAAAAAACTGGCCAAGTGCGAGTAGGACTCGCGCACGAAGGGTTCTGTACCATTATCTCAAAAAAATCACATTTGTTGTATGGGAGTCCCCTATTTTATTAGATTTTAGACCTGTGAAAATTTCAACTGTATAGCTATCACGGTTCATAAGATACAGCCTAGTGACAGACAGACAGACCACGGAGTCTTAGTAATAGGGTCCCGTTTAAACCCTTTGGGCACGGAACCCTAAAAACCAGTCAGATTCTAATCTGAATGACTTTTGGATTGGACTTAAAGATGAATACCCTGCAGCCCAGTGATGAATTTTGTCAGTTCAAAAACTGTCAAAATTCATCTCTGGGCTGCGTGTGCGTATATGAATAAAAAAAAGATTTTCAACATCTTTCTTCACAAGCACCGTGCACCGCTACCAATGCCACTTGTTCTCATTTAATTAGATGGCAGAAGAAAAGACCAAAATTGGTAAAAACAAAACTGCTGTTTATTTTATCAAAATTGTTTTTAATTAACAGTGTACAAATGAAGATCTTCGAAATCTGTCACATCAAAAAATATTTCATTTTCTAATTGATTAGGTCGGCACACAATCAACCAATCCATGAACTCTTCAAATATATCTAGATTAACTAATGTATCTGTCATACTTCTGTTGCAAACTAGATAGCTCCCTTTCTTTATATATTTTTTGAAGAAATGCCACATTTCTTTATGTTTTTCATTATCCACAAAGAACTCTAATATATTGATTACTATGATATCAGAGTTAGCAACTAGATCACTTCTTTCCAATACATCAGAATGTGCTACTCTTATCCTGTTGCTGTCCATTTTGTACTGTTCAATCATTCTCTTTTGAATATCACAACATTCTTCATTCATTTCTATTCCAACAATTGTGCCTGCATTTGAGAAATAATATGCCTGAAAATAAATTAAATGTTACTAAAAATATTTTTATGCCATTACCATCAATTTCATGTCTGTGATTGTATTTACTTACACCATAGAGAACTGCACCTAATCGAGAACCAACATCCAATATCTGTTTTTCTTCTAAATCACTTGGCAGTAAGACTTTGAATATGTACTGAAGTGCTTGTCGGGACATCGAATGAGAGATGAATATCAATTCCTGAAAATATAAAATGTGATTATATTATATAGCATATTGTTGCATGACACATAATATGATGTTAAGGACACAATGTTTTAAAGTTATCTCTTGTTAAATAACATACAAGACAGCTTCAATGGTTGCCTCAGATGTGATAAAAAATCTAGCTACCTAGGCATAAGCTTGGAAAAATATATGAAAGAAACAAAATAATAATTACTTTTATGTTCCGACTGTTACAGTTTGTGCAGTAATGTTTCATTAGTTTCCCCTTTTTAACAAGGTTGTCCACTGCATCATCATCATAAAGAAATTCATCCACATGAGTGGTGTTAGTGTTATTGCAATCAGCTTGGTCCCCCACAGTTGGTGGTTTTATTGTTTCTGATGGCATTTCTGCTTCAAAAGGTATGATATTTTTTATAGAATTACCAATCTTTATAAGTGATTTCTCTGAGCTTTTTAGCGCTTTTAAACGTTCCAGGTCTGTAGAAATAAAAGAGAGTAGTTGTGAGATACAGCAGATACAACGGTCCCACTAGGTTATTAATAAATTCTTCACTGCTGTAGGCTTACCTTTTCTGTATGAATGATTACATATCCATTGTTCGATGGTTTCAATTTCGGCTTCATCCATTTCAGAGAACAATTCCAACATACGGTGCTTCTCGTGCATTAAATGATCTTCAGACATGATTCTAAGTCTCTTGTTTAGGTTGTTCAAAATGATGCGGTAATGAGTAATGACACTTCTTGCTTCTTCGTTACAAATATTTGTTACAGAATATTTATAGGTTTCTTTAATTTTAATATTCAATTCATAGAAACTGTTACATCAGTACCAAAATACACCAAATTCGTAACAATAAACATCAACCACAACCATGCCGTGCGGCGTGCACCCTCGCGGCAGTTTCGTTTCAGTCTGACCATGGTAGAACAAGACATGGTGTTCTCTTCGCGTGACAGCTGGGTCACGTGATTGGCCTAAGACTACGTCATCAATTGCGTTGCGGTTCTCAAACTTTTTTAGTGGGGAAAAAGATAAAAATAATACAATAAGTACAAATGTTTTATAATTCTTAATAAATCGTCATATTTGATACTTTTTGTATTTATTTACTTTGCTTTCTTTTAATTGATTGCATTTTAGTATTTTTATTTATTTCGGAACGAAAACTCACAAAACTTGACTTGACTAAAATAAGTCAAAAATAATAAGGTTAGGTTAAGAATAGAATAGAATAGAACGACGGAACGACGTATTGACACAACTATGCCTTAAATTATGGAAAGCGTATATAAATTAAATAATAAATTAATGAAAGGCACATACCAGTTATTTTAGGTGAAGTTAGTTACAATATTGAAGCCACGCATATGATAGCGTCCCTTCATTGGGAAAAGAAAAAAATATATTACACCGCCTTTTATACTGCTGTTTTTACAGTTTACGAAACAATTAACAATTTTTCTTGTGTATCTTTCAAAGTTCACGGGTTCATCACAAATGTTTGGGAGCCACAGTATTTTTCTCACCGAGCGAAACAACGCTATAGGTGTGAGTGACACGACAATAGCGATGAAATGGCTAGTTGTCAGTATGACACTTGTCAATTCGGTGTATTGCCACAGTGTGTTATTGAAATACCCGAGCAAAATGCATGTTTTATCTTAACAAAGCAATTATGAACTAATAATTCAAAATATAAATTAATTTAACACTAAATATACATGACATAGATGAACATAGATGAATCACATGAGTTACTAAATAGTTAAGCTAGTTAGTAATTTATTTTATTTACATTAACTACATGAGAAAGTACCTAAATTTTCTAAAAAGGATAATCAATGGTAACACTTATCGTGACGTAGGCTTAGGCCATCCTGGGAAGAACATACCAGGCGAAGTATACGGAGTATGTTATTATACCATGAGTCTGACTTTGACAATTTTGATTTGACATTGTTTTTTTTTTCTTTTTGTTCGCCCTTCTCGGGCAGGCTTAGGTCTTGGACCATACCGCCTCGTCTTCAGTGTAATTTTAACATTCTTTAGTATGCATTAGAATACGGGTGTAACAGATTCTAATGGTTTTTGGAGTATTTGGCAGCAAATTGTATCGAGTCAGCCTTCCCAGTAAGCTTTGCGGAGGTAGTCAATACTACAATAAAATTCTCCGCTCCACTAATCCTGAGATCGCTTCTGTCAATGATTTCACATATTGTCCAGTTGCGTAGACAGTTGAGACACAAAACTACACCAATTTTATATCACAATATCCACTAGGAATCAATTTGCAAATAATATTAACAGCCGCTGAACTTCACTCGAAAAAATCCCGCCAAAAACTCCAATTTTGACATTGATTGATGACCAGATGACAACAGAAACGACAATTAGACAGTTGCTTGATCAATGACATTTCATTTCATGTCAGCCAGCTTGGTCGCAAACCAATTATTGTGTAAGTAAATTCGGCAACGGAAACAATCTGTTTCTTTCCCAAAAACACACACACACAAAAAAGTTGAATAAAGATTCAACTTAAAAACACACACATACACAAAAAAGTTGAATAAAGATTCAACTTTTTTGTGTATATGTGTGTTTTTGGGAAAGAAACATTGTTTCGTTTGCCGAATTTACTTACACAATTAGGCTGACTTTTCTGCCCCAGCATGGCAGCAATCTTGTGTAAACGAGCTCATCATCATCATTTCAGCCGAAAGACGCCCACAGCTGGACATAGGATGGGCTTCCCCCAAGCGTCGCGTCGCGCCGCACGGATCGGTCCTGTGCGTTTTGTATCCACCAGACTGCCGCGGTCTTGACCGGGTCGTCGGTCTACATAGTCCCCCTATTATATTGGTTAAACAAGCTCAAGCAAGCTCATAACGTTAGATTAAAACCAATGTCAACATTGATGAGCATTATTCAGAAAGCCCGGTCAATTTAATTATTTCTATAGTTTTATCATATTGACGACTCATATTGGGCATTTTTCAAATTGCCCGGGCATTATAAATAATGCCGCATTAATTAATCACTTCGTCCAATAATTAAACATTATGTCACTATTTATATCTAATTTCCTTCTAGAGATGTGCCAACTAGGCAAAAAAAAAACACGACTTGAGTTAACCCGAGTTGAGATTCACATAACTAGAATTGAACTCGAGGTTACGCAACTCGAGTTAGCCGGAAAAAACTTAGTTAAAATAAATTATTTATTTGGTTTTAATCACTTTTTTACATACATTATTTGTTTATCAAACTGCATTTTTCGTGTCGTCGTCGGTGTTGTTCGGGCGAAGCATTGTGGCGGGCACACACGGCGTTTTTTCGCTCATTTGCATGTTAAGTTGCTGTTTTCCTTCCTTCATGTAAGCCAGTATAAGCCCGAGTTCGAATGAATTCCACTCTAGTTAACTCGCGCTAGGCGCAACTTGGGTTAATTCTAGTAAAGTAAATCGAGTTGCCCATCACTACTTCCTTCCTCAAAATTTGACATTTGTCGCGCCGCGTTTGCCGTGTAGTGTATTATTGTTTTGTAAAATTCTGGTTTTGTAGTTCGTAACAGTTTCTGAGTAAATATTAAATATGCTTTTCCTTATACTGTGTTCAATGTTGATTCCTAAATTTTTGTTCGTCCACTGAGTTCGTATTTGTTAATATATTAAATCCAATAGCCGTTTACACGGCTGCGAATACTTTTATTTTAAAAGAAGTTTATCTTACACTATAGTTAATTTAAGTTTTGTATATTTATTTGAACCGTTAAAATGGATAGTTGCGAGTCTCACAATAAAACCATTGGTGTGTGGATGTCGGACAAGAAAAGCCAGAAGTTAAATTGGAAAGAGTTCATAAAGGCGTGTGCTTCTCATGGATACAATCTAGTCAGAGTGAGTAATACCTGTATTAAATTAGGTAATTTATAAGACCTTAGTAGTGCCGGAGTGTTATTTTAATGAATTTAAATTGGCATCAGAAGGAATGGCTTCACTTATGTGACACACATAACTAATACTTGATACCTTTAGGTGAATTTATTTAAAATAATATTTCAATAATGAAATAAATTAAATAATGTTAAATAAAAATAAAAGGGCAATATTTTACTTCTAACATTTTATCTAAGTATTAGTCCTTTTGCAGTTTTGTTTACATTTTATAATCAGTCTAACAAGAAAGTCACACTTAATTATTTTTCTCAAATGTTTTAAATCATTTGATAATATTAAAATAGACAGTACTGTTAGTTTACAAGTTTTTTTTTAACTTTGTTTCCAGTTAGACCTGGACAGATCTTTGGAAGAACAGGGACCAATTAATGTCCTTCTCCATAAACTAACTGATGTCATTGCTGCAGCTGATCATGGGGATCCAAAGGTAATAGACATATTAAAAAAAAACATATTAAAAAGTTAAAGGCACACAGATATCATTTATTACTAAAGCAGGGAGTGACCATCAAAGTAACATGTAAAAAAACTTTTTACTCTTCGTTTTCCACCATACATTTTTAAAGAATATGTTGAACTAAGTTAAATAAATGAGTATGATGATATCATTACTTGATTCACTAATAAAATCTTAGATGAACAAGACAACTTAGATGACTCATTGAAAAGTACTTATAGTTGACTCATATGAGTAAGAATTAGCAGGTCAATAAAACACCTTTATTAGTTTTGTCCTTTATTTAATTATATATATACTTAATCTGCTGCTAATTCAATTAAGATCTAATGGAATGAGTAGCCAGGACCTCAAGTCTCACAGTAACTGGAGTCTGAATCTGTGCCAGGTTGTTCGTAATATTCTCACCCCTATTACAAAGAGCTTAAACCGAACAGAAAAAATGTGGCTGTTCTTTAAATACACTTCTGTCTAACCCTTGGAAGAACAAAGGCCTGATGTTATACCTATATTAACACTGGTCATGTCATCAAAGCGCTGTCCAACATTTCCTGGTTCCCGTCCCAGATGGAACACAGAAAATCAGGTACATATGATTTGTATAAACAATCCCAACTCCCTTGATATGGAGATGTGTGAACAGGTTCGTACAAATGGTATCTAACAGATTTTTCTCTATTCCTGCCCTGTTCCGTAAGGGATGGGAACCCGGAAATGCCTGGACAGCACTTTACAGTTATTATAAAATTTCATACCTACACATAGATAGTGGTGTTGTAAAGTAAAATAAATAAAGTTACACTAGGTGCATCATCTTCAGACATATGAATTAATTTATGTTTGTAAATAATGAAAATTGCAAATGGACAGTAGAATCAATTGTTATTAAATTTAAAAAAAAACGACTTTCAAAAGTGCCGCTTATTTGACTTTGAATGCTATGTTTTCTTAGCCATGTGTTAGTTATGTCAGTGAAATGTTTGTTTTTAATATCTTATAACCTTTATAACAAGAATTTGTTTCATGGTCAGTGTCCTTTATTGTTGAGTTATGAGCCAGAGTGTCCTCACTGTGCAGGGTCAGCAAATAAGGAACTATACAATTGGTTTCACTTGAATGAGTTAGGGAAAAAAAGTGACCAAACAATCAGTACTTTTCCTGTTTTTTTTTGCGATTGACGTGAAATGTACAGTTTGATTCTGATTGATCCTAAATTGGTTTTTAATGTGACTTTTTATGTTACCGAGTTATTTATTAAAGCAAAATAATTTTTCTGCTATATTTCCTGGAGAAATTTATTCTTCATTAGGTACAAAATGTCCTTCAAGTATATTTTATTACTGCCTCATTAGTACTATTGGAAAGTTTCAAGGCTGTATAAACACTTAGTGATTAAGTGTTCCTCAAGTGTTTGATAGCATAATGTTGTTTATTCAAATGTGATGGGTTTTCACCATTAATTGCTTTGTCAATCTTGTGTTATCAGGCATCAATAACCATTAGCAGAGTGGAACAGTACTTGTCCAATCATCCAAATATAACTGTAATCGACCCATTGGACAATGTGAGGATTCTACTCAATAGGTATGTATATTTTGAATTAAACTAATGAGACGACTTGCAGAAGTATGGAAAAAGCAGGCATGATGCTTATAAATTGAACTAATGTTGCATTAAAAAGTATAGCTGAATTTTTTTTAGTTGCTCAATCCTAACTAATATAAAAAATGCGAGAGTAACTCGTATGTCTGTCTGTCATAACCTTTTAGCTCCTAAACCGGTGATTCGATTTAGATGAAATTTGCTATGGAAATACTTTGAGACCCTGGCAAGGACACAGGATAGTTTTTATCCCGGAAATCATCTTTAAAGGGTGGAAAGGAGGTTGAAAGTTGGATGGCAAACCTAAACCTTATATTTTTGTGCGATATAAACAAATAGGCTATTAGAAGTAATAATGTTATGCAGGCGATGTCGCGGGCAACAGCTAGTAACAACATAAAAACATAATAGGTATAATGAAATTACAAAATACACTTAACTGTGAAATAAATTACAAATAGATACAATGTGCCACCATTAGGGTTCTTTACAATGTTGTTCTTATCACAATAGCAATTTCAGACAGAGACTATCTTCTGATGGACATGAAAATCGTGATAAAAGTCATTACTTACGAAGCTAAGTATTGAAGTAGCTATATATAGCATTTAACATTGAACTTATTAGGTCTTTGAAATACAAAGACGAGAGGCCGAATAGGGATGTATTAAACTCTTCGTTGTTCCTGTGAGAGATAGAGCTATACAGGAATAATAGCACCATCCCTTTTTAACAAGACCATAAAGCTTAACACGAACTGCGGTTTTTATTCGCGCGATTTATTGCCGCTCATGCTGCGTCACATGGAATTGTATGTAGCTGCACGCATTGCGGTAAAAAAATCGCTCAGAAATAATGCCGCGAGAAAACCAGGCTTTGCCACAAATTCAATTTGATCTGGACCGCGGTGCGGATTAAATTCGCGCGAATATTTTGAGCTCTATGAACAGGTAGAAAGAGCGAAATTTTATGATTAGTGTTAGATTGATATGATTTAGTACGAGGACAAAAATTAGCGCGAATAAAATCCGCGCGGCAAAAAACCGCAATGCGTGCTAAAACTTAATGGCTTTAACACTTCCCTTTATGGACTCAGTAATTTTCTCTGTTAATCTTTTCCTATCAATTTCCAGATACTGTTACTACAACATACTAAAAGAAGAGCCATCACTACACAAGCAAGGAATATTCACGCCTTCATTTGCAGAGTTCACAACTACCAACATAGAAATGAACATAGAGATTATGAGGCAAAGGGGGGTGAGGTTCCCTGTCATCTGCAAGCCTACCATAGCCCATGGCTCTAAGTCCGCACATGAGATGATCGTCATATTCAATGAGAAAGGATTGCATGTGTGCAAGCCTCCTTGTGTCGTTCAAAGCTTCGTCAATCACAATGCTGTACTACACAAAGTATTTCTAATAGGAGATAGGTGAGTAGTTTACCTAATGACATACCAAGGTATTATAATTTTATAATCCTATTCATGATGGCTCATAAAATACCATGGTCATGCTGATGTTATAAAATGTTGACATTGAAACTATCAAGGTTGATTTTGAATACCTTGTTCATCAACATCCTTTCCAATGTCATATTTATGAAATTAATTTGTCGAAAACGATGTCGTTTTGTAATAAAAACAGAAAACAAATTATAACTGTTTGTTTACAGAAAAATGCATGCCATCTTGAGTGATTCGAGGCAATTAATTAAATGCCTTTTTAACCGACTTCCCAAAAAGGTGGAAGTTCTCAATTCGCATGATTATATATTTTTGTTTTTTTTATGTATGTTCGGGCATAACTCCGTTTTAAATAAACGGATTTGCAAATTCTTTTTTTGTTCAAAAGAAGTTTATTCCAAAATGGTCCCATTTAAAGTTTGTAAAGATCTAATGAAGCACTTCGTAGATATACAACAGAAGTCTTCAATAAATGACGGCAAATCTCTCGAGATTGCTGCAATCGCATGTCTGTTTATATGTTTACACCATTTCATAACATACCATCACGCCAATATGCTCTAAGTAATTTTTCGTTTTGTAGTGTTTTGCTTTAGAAGTCGGTTTTATTTGTTTGTTAAAAAGTTTTTTTATGTGTTAAATATTCAGATGTTTTTTCCCCTAGTTGCCAATATTATGAAGTAATTAAACAGGCATGTTGTTGATTACAGGTACCACATTTGCGAGCGTCCGAGTCTGAAAAACTTCTACGCATCAGAAGATTTAGAACCAATTTACTATAGTACTGGAGAAGTTTGCAAGGCAGATAGTCAGTCCACACTCTCCATCCTCGATCCTCACGATAAGGCCGACATCACAATGACGCTCAATGAGGAAAAAATTAAAACCGTCATAAGGATACTAAGGAAGAGGATTGGCCTACTTTTAGCTGGCTTCGACGTCGTCATAGACAATATGACCGGCGGACATGCGGTCATAGACATCAACGTCTACCCGAGCTATGATAACTTCCCCAACTTCTTTGAACATCTCTTAGATTCCATTGAGGAGATTGAGACTAGAAATATAGACAAAGTGTACACAAATAGAGATTGTAATGGGGCTTATGAAGAGGAATACCTAGGTCATAAGATAAATGGTTTAATAAATGTTGGAATGGATCCAATTAAATTCGGTGTAACCGGCATGAATATTAATTGATTAAAAATGTGTTGAACACTAATGTATGTATTGATATTATTGTTATTGGATACAATTGTTTGCATCTATGAGTCATGTATGTGTAAGGTTTTGTTATCACTTGTTTTAATGTTACGCAAATGATTATTTTTGTACACATGTGTAATGTTATATTTTGTGCACGCTTATAGTTAGTAATTATTTAGATTATTTTAATTTTCTATACAATGTTTAACTAGTAAATAGAAAATGTTTAGGAGATATTTATTCTTGACTGCCAATTTTGTTTTCTTCTTCTTCGCCGGTACAGTACTGGCAGAGCGGTCGTGGTCATCATGTTGCAATGAGACTTCGGGCTGACATAATTTGCTTACCTATTAGTCGTGTGCACTCATGCAATGGGCCGCCCCTTGCAGACTTAATCTGATCGGTCCATCGCATGGGCAATCTACTCTGAACTACATGCCTCTTGCTTGAGTCGTTGCCTCGTCGGGATACGTGTCTAAAGAACTCGAGTACTCGAGCTAGGACTAAAGCCGATAGACGCTGCCTGATACCGAGTTCGTGAAAGATGGATATTTTCGTGCGATAGTCGGTCCACGACAGTCAAAGGTCTTGGAGAAGTCAACGAAGTAAATATAAGTGGGCTTGTTGAACTCTCGGGGAAACTCAATAATTTGGTGAAATATGAAGATCCGCAGCCTAATTGCGTAAGTGATTTCGGCAAGGCAAGGGTTTGACCCTATGAAAGAGTATGAACAATCGCCCAATCCATATAGCGTCTGTCATCTCGCTGCGAAAAAAAGATGGCGTGTTTCTCGGTCAAGTACCCATTGCCTCGCCAGTGTGTCTCTCTAAGGCCGCAGATATTTAGTTCACATCTGGTTATTTCCCTTTCCAAGATCTACAATTTTCCTGGCATGAGTAAACCACGTACATTCCACGTACGTATCTTCTGGATTTTACGTTGATTAAGAGGCATTCCAGTAGCAGTGCTTCCGTGCGTGCCTGGTCTCCTACATCCGCTAGGCCGGTAGTCCACTTCACACCGTTTGCCCCGGACGCAGTACGGCGCCGGTCGCTAAGCGGAACTCATGGCAAAAGCGATCTCTTTAACTGTGCTTGCATATGATTTGAAGGAGGAAGATAGTGCAGTGGTTTCACCTTGCCTTATGTACCAGACATTTTAAGAGTTATTTGGACCCAAGGCTGCTGAGGCTTCTTCCAGCCAGTTTCCCGGTCAGGTTTATGGCTTTCAGCCGGGAGCGCCACGACTGCCGGAAGCGGTCGCCGTCAGCTATTCGTACGAACCGCTGAAGCTTGCAGGTGAGGTTGACTATTGGGGCCGCCAGGATGGTAGAACCGTTATCCCCCTTACTCCCTAAATGTTGTTTTACTTGAATTATACAAGAAAATAAATCCTAACGTTCCAAACGCCCTTTGGATTTTATTTTCTTTTTCAAAAACTGTAAAGTAATTTTCAGACCCTTAAACATTTTCTAAGAATCACACAAGCACTGTGTTTAGTTGTGTGATTCAATGGTCTGTCGAAAACATGCCTCACATCACATTAGTAATATTTTAGTAGTTTAAATTATTTTATTGCATGTTGTAGAATATAATTTAACATAAAGTATTAATGCATTTATTCGACATACCATAAACAATATTGCGTCACATTGTCGTCTAGAAGTTTGTGGTGTTATTTGTCTATTTGTGATCTGAAACGTTTATAGATGGTAGGATGTCTACCCAACCATTTCCAACTATATTGGGTCGGCTTCCAGTCCAAACGAATGCAGCTGAGTACCAGTATAACGGTGAAGGAAAACATCGTGAGGAAACCGGCATGTCTTAGAACCAAAAATTCTAAGACATTTGACATCCATCGACCCGCACTGGGCCCGCGTGGTGGATTACGGTCCATTCCCTCTCACGGAGAGGAGGCCTATTTGTACAACGGACCAAATGGGAGTCTTAAGTGCTGAAAAGAGGGTCCATATATCCTCGGCAAGCGTTATTTCTCCTTGAAGATTGACCCTTGAGGCTGTTATAATTTAGCCACGAGCTTCTCACTACTGAAAAAATTATCTTACCAAAGCAATCGCAATCAGGAAGAAGCAGAAAGAAAAAGTTGTCAAAGTGCTAGAGTTAAATAAAAATATAAGAGGTATCTATTTAAGGTAAGGAAACTGTTTTTGACTCTATTTATACTCCACATTTTACTGTTTACTTCGGAGTTTGTGATTGTAACGTCTTCAATGTGAATTTCTAATGTAAATATTATAGTGCAACTACCCAACTATACAATGATATTTCAACTTTTAGTGCCTAAACAAACAAACACAGAAATGTAATCCCACTGTGAACTATATTTATTTCACGTTGTACAATGTACGATGATTGTCATATTTACTGTTAAAATTTCGGATTTCATTGTATATTCCATTGCAAATTGGCATTTTTTTTGCATTCCATCATACCTTATGTGAAGTCATCGCAATCTTTTACTTAGTGCATTCACAAGCTGTTGCATATACTTACTATGGGGTGAACACATCTGCAATCTCTCGTTAATAAAGCAAAAAGTGAGTTATCGATGGAATTTGAACTTTTTGTCGTAAGACATTTGGTTTGTTCTTTATTGCCTCTGTGAAACACGCCTTAACGGTCTAAGGCTTGCGCGTGTGCAGATGTGTACGAACCTTAAATTTATTAATTTTACGCAATTAATTTAAAGTTTTGATGGCAAAATAGTTTATCACAATAATTTTAGTGTTTACAGTATATTGTTACGTATAATGTATGTGGTCCTTAAATATTGAGAACCAGGATTGTTTATATATTTGCTTTACGATATATTATGTACCAACAGTACGGGCTTAAGACTGATATAGTCATTTAATTAATCAAATAGGATTACCGCACATATGCTTACAAACTGGAATTGAATTTCAATAGATAAGTCACAGAAAAAGAATTAATACTTCGTATTGAATCGGAACTCTCAACTTCGAATCGTTAGCATCATCACAATTAGACTAGAGCAATCCCATAGCTGGGATACAGGCCTCCTGTCTATGAGGGGGAGTGGGCTATCGACGAAGCGGGCCCAGTACGGGTTGGCGGATGTCTTTGCGCTTATTCCGAGTTTTTATTCGTGCTCGATCGCGTTAACGTAAACCGGTAAACGTCGATCGTCGTCATCGATTTGTTATAGAATTGTATGTAAATTTAACATTTTCTAGAATTGATTATAAATATGTATGTTCTTGTTTAATCATCTCTCCTAAGCACAAAACTATGGAATATTGGGCTCTTAATTCTTTTTTTAAAGATTATTTGAATGGGTCATTTAAAATTGATGCTAATAGATGGCGCGGTTTTAAATTGCTTAGGTATACCACTCGATTTTTTAAATTGGTATTGAAACACATTTTGGTACGATGAAACTAAAAACGTGCAAAATTTACAAAAAAAAAACCAAATCGTCACTGTATTTAAAAAAAAATATTCACGAACCGAGTGAACCCTTTTTTTACTTGCAAATCGCGGCTAACACCATCTATCGCCGTGGATCGGAACCAAACGCGATCGACGTACTTATAAAAATCTAATCTGAATCTAAAAAAATAGACGAAAAACGCTAGTTACGTCGGCACCGTTTTTTTGGTATGTGATGAGGCATCTGTATGCTAGTATTATATTATCTGTGACGCTACTAACGTGTTCAGCATTGCGCTTTGAGCCAAATCATAAAGTCATCAGTTTCGTTTCAATACGAAGTATTTTTCTTTGGTCAAGTTATTAGAGATATGTTTATATTTATCTCCATGTTGTTCAAACTTTCTGAACTATGTGATTTCTTGTATAGATTTAGAGCTAAATGTATATTCACAATTAATCTGAATTAGATAAGAAAATATGTAACTTGGCTACTTCTAGGTAATAATAGTCAACTCTGTGTGACCCTATTTTGAGGGGTACTTGTCCGCCGATTTAAAACACTCATTTTTGTTTTAGTCATTAGGAAATTTAGCTTTTATGTAGTGGTCTAAATATCTTACCGCAATTTATTTTTGGTTGTTATACAAATTGCTCATTCGTGGCTCGCCCCGTGTCTTGTAAAGACAATTGAAAAACAATATATCACGGGAATTTTACGCCATGATTTCATTTGTGATATATTGTTTATCAATTATGAAACGCGAAAGTTTTACCCTCTTACAAATAAACGCAGAATAAAGTTATACCAGGTTTATATAAACCTATGAAAATGTATGGTTATTCCTTTGTTATACCTGCAGCCTAATTGTGTAAGTACACAAAAAAGTTCGTTGTGTGTTTTTGGGAAAGAAACAGATTGTTTCCGTTGCCGAATTTACTTACACAATGAGGTTGCTGGTATAACTTTATTCCGTGTTTATTAGTAAGAGGGTTACAGTTTTGTAAACACAATACTATGGAGACATTAAAAATATATTAAAATATTTATTGGTAGAAAGAAACCTTTTGCTTTAATTTGCCTTTCTGCAGTAATCCTTGTAATACGTTGTTTTCAATAGAGCACACTTAGTAAAGCTTCGTGGACATGTACCTTTATATTTGTGAATAGAATTAAGTTTTATTGATTAAGAAAATAGTTATCAATTGTGATTGTTACTGAATTATATAGTTCCTGGTTATAAATTCAACCTTTTATAAAAATGGTATGGAAAATGTGAACAGTAAAGTTATTAGATTCGTTTTACGCATTTTAGCAGCACTTTATTTTTACACGCAATAGTAATAAAATAATTAGTTAAATTATATACTTCACTTACGTATATTTTATACTAAGTATGTATTTGAAGTGGTCCTGAATTTTATATTATCTATTTATGTAAGTAAGGTTTCAATCGGATGATGATATGGCCTATGAATAAAATGTTTCTAAAAAATTTAAATTGTTATTTACGATTAAATAAACTTCATACTCTGTAATATTAGTATGCTAGATGTACAAGATTGTGATTAAGCTGGTTTTAACCCGACTACGGCGAAGCAAAAGGAAGGGTTATGTTTTTGAATTACACAATTAGTGTACCATTCCATAAATCAAGTTTATCAAAAATGTATATTATTTTGATGGAGAATGATTTATAAATTTATGTTGTGAATAGTTGTTATATTATCCTATGTTTGTAGTACAGAAAATATTAAGGTCTGTATTGAAATTTGAAAATGTTAAGATTAAGAAACCTGCAATAAATGTTTTAGAGGTTCAAGGCGAGTTTGAGGTCCAATTGAATTTGTGCAGCAAGGAAAGTTATTAAAAAAGTTGGGGTGATAAAATGTATCAATGTATTTCTTTCTTTCTTTTTCTTTAAAAGCATTTCTAATGTACTGTGTGTTTTTGAGACGAAGTCTATTTGTATAGTTAACTGTTATTTATTAAATTGTTATTGCAATACAATACAGGCCTTACTATTTGCCCACTTATATTCAGTCCATGAATAGTATGTTTAGCACACCAATTTATCATGAGAACCGAAATATGTGAAGCCTATTTAATTTGATATTCTTTTCAATTGAATCCTCGCGATAGAGATATTTCGATAACCTCTATATAAATCGATACATTGGCAAAAAAAAAAAACACCGAGCAATGCCAATGCCGCGGCATAGCTCGTTTTTTAAAAAAAATTGCCTATGTATCGATTTTGTAGTAGTAGAATAATAGGAGGATATAGCTTGGTGCTCCGCTATTAAATGCTATAATTTGGCATCTCCAAAAATATTTAGAGTTATCGACAAATAGGATTGGCCCGATTTTGCTCCCTTGGGGTATCCCTATGCAAAAGCCGAACAATTTTGATGTAATACTATTGACAATCACTGCACTCTTATTCCTTTATGGTAGTGTTGTGGTTGCAATATCCAATTGTGTTCTGTCTTATTGAAGATAAGTTTTAAATTACAAGTTTTTCTTATTGGCCATATGAAAAGCCTTTTTAAAAATTTCTTTTTTGAATTCATATTCAGAAGAATTGCTCTATTCGTAATTTATATTGAATTATTCGTAAGCATGGCTTACTAATACGTGGGACACTCAGAAAGTTTTGCGAAACTAAAAAAAAATGTTCTATACGTACATATATTTTTATTAAATCTTTTCAAAGTACTTTCCACCAGCCTCTATACAAAGATTCATGCGCCTAAACCAGTTTTCAAAACACTTTTTCCAGTCCGCCGCAGACACCTCGTTTACAGCCTGCTCAAACGCAGCCAGCGCATCTTCCGGCGACGAAAATTGTATCCCTTTGAGCTGATTTTTTATTTTTGGGAATAAAAAGAAGTCACACGGTGCTAGATCAGGGCTGTAAGGAGGGTGACCCAGGAGTTTGACTGGCGTGCTGTCCAGGAAGTCCCTCGTTTTGAGTGCGGTGTGCGCAGGTGCATTGTCGTGGTGGAGCAGTAGCCCGCGGAGCCCTGTGTTTGGTCGCTTGTTGCTTATAACAGAGAAAACTTCTGGCAAACATTTGGTAGTATACCATTCGGCATTAATGCTTCTTTGATCCCGTAAGGGAATTGATACCAAGTGGCCAGTCAAATTAAAAAAGCTAGCGATCAAAATCTTACCCCCGCTTCTAGATCGCTTCACTTTGGTAGGCGTTGGCTCATTTTGAAACACCCAAACAGTCGACTGGCGCTTGGTTTCTGGGTCGTATTGATAAATCCAGGACTCATCACCTGTAACGATGTCGTAAACACGCCGAGACGAGCCTGCTTCAAATTTGTTAAGCATATCACGGCACCATTCCACCCGGGCCTGCTTCTGAGCATCGGTGAGGTTGTGCGGCACCCAGCGTGATACTATCCTCCTCACGCGAAGATGGCTGTGTAGAATCTCGTGAACGCTTCCCGATCCAATCTTCAATATGTGTTGAATCTCCTGATATGTAATTCGCCTATTGTCTTGGATTAAATTTTTCACTGCTAGCACGTTTTCTTCGGTAACAGCCGTCAAAGGGCGACCGCTTCTTTCGTCATCCCCCAAAGTTGGTCGACCGCGCTTGAATTCGTTATACCAACGATACACGGTTGCCTTGGAAGGGCCTTCATCCATGAATGCCATTTGAAGTCTATCGTACGATTCATCCGGTTTCAGGCGACACTTGAAATCGTATAAAATCATAGCTCTAAAATGTACCCGGCGCAGATCCATATTTCAGTGAGACACAATACTTTGAATTAACTCGCAAAAAATGTGGAGGGAAATTTTGAAATTGGAACTTACTTATTTTTACTTATAAATAATCATATTTTCGAAAAACATTATAACTGGCCAGTCTCCCATATATAAAAACTTTTTTTCGCAATACTTTCTGAGGGGCCTGGTAATTCTGTGGAAACAAACGTACCAGTTTTGCTTACTCCTTCAGGCATATGGGCATGCCATCTTGTCGATCTGCAAATAAAATGTATTTGTACGTGATAGAAAGTCCGTATTTATATTACAGATATTTATCTACGTGTAGTTCTAACTACTAGTGGAGGAACCAGTACCATAAGTCGTTCGCTTAGAGAGCAACGGGTCAATGGCAAATACTTGTTTATATGTATTAATAAAAGGCGTAACCCGAGCCCTGGCTTCTCCTACACAATTTATGAGGTTGATTACTTAGTGAAAGTCGAAGTGTTCGCCTATATACCTAGGCAGTAACTACGAATGGCTATAATTAGGAGGTGAAAGTTTACTACTAACTATATACCTATTCCCTTTTCTGTTCATCTGAGCGAAACAAAGGAACGTTTCAAGATTTATTAACGTTAGCTCTTCAGCTGCTCTTTGTTGAAGTCGAGACCGTTGTAGGTACACAATAATTGAATTGTGAGCGAGTTAGGTTCAATATAAGAATATCAAACGTTAAAAAGGCTATTGAAACCCAAGATCTTCCGATGTAATAAACAAGCCGTAATTTGTAACAGATATTCATAGCGATACGTAATATAAACACCTGATGCCAATACAAACGCTGTTTTAAATCAATCTGACATAAAATATTGACCTTAATAACACCATTTATTAGTTAAAATCCCACGTAAGAGCACAATAACGGTCGTGTTCGGTTAACGTTACCATAAAGGCGGTAATTGTTAATTCGACACAGTTCTGTACATAAATCACATCTAGTTGCAGGTAGAGAGGCGAATCTGTACAATTTATTATACATTACCGTACGCAATGCCGGCCCGTGTACACAGGCCGCTTCGTCGCATTCAAAACACAGGAAGCGATTCTAGATCGCAAATTCAATGTCATTAGCGTCCGCTACGAAACGTTTTAAACTAGATAGAGTAGCTAATATCCTATTTAGTTACATTCTGATCCATTTGAATACACCAATGTAAATAAATTTTCAATATTAATGGTGTTTAAATACATATTCTGAAGTCCTTTTTCCTTTGGTTTATGTATAAATAAGGATCTTAGCTAGCTTACTGTCAGGCATTTATCTTATAAAATAAATTCTTGACTATTTATTCGGTGTCTGCTATATAATGTTTTGTTTTAGCATAAAAATCCACTGCTTTCTATTTTGCAACAGTAGTGAGAAAATTCCGAACTGTTTAGCACATTCTAAATTAAAATGCTCTATATGAAATTGTAATTAAAATCTACTAATCGGGCTCTCCTAAGCTCTTATATTTTCATAAGGAGAATTCGAAGCATCAATGACTCATCGAAGATCTATCAGACAGTCCGGTGGTCGGCACATGTTAAAAAGGTTGTTAGAGTCAAATTGGAGGCTTCAGCCTTGTAATTGCAGCGTTGTTTTGAATTGCGATTCAGTTCAGTCAGCTGTCGGCACATGCGGACACAGCACGCGCGACGTGCGCGCAGGCCGGCTCGCCTCCGCCGCACTTTTCGCGCGTATCCGAATAATTCCGAGCGAATCCAACGTCTTGCACTTCTTTGTGTTTCACATAAAATACCAATCGTGTGTGATTACTTTTAATTGTGTTTTTAAATGTGCTTTGGATTTAACAGTGAATCGTTATTTTTTCAGTGAGTGTTGAGCGATTATGATCTGTTCAATCACTGTATTGTCCGGTATCGCATTGTGTTGCTAACAACCCGCCAATCTGTCAGTTAATCGACCCAAGTGATGCGTGTAATCGAAAGCACTAATTAACGAATCTGTGTCAAAGGTGTTGTTGTGTGGATAAAACGGAAGTGTTTAGACGTTAAAACGTGTTCCATCGGACGGAGGTAAGTCGGGCATCGTGTTATTGATTGGACATAATATATATCTATGTTTTGCTATAAGAAACGAGGAAACGAGTTGGTCACATAATACGTCTATAAAACAAGTTATCTTTTACTTTTATAAATTCCAACACATGTTAGAGTCAAGCAAATAGCATACGAAAAATATTCGATGAAGAGAAATTTTAAACTAAATAGATCAAAGGATCAAAGAAAATTGAATGGTCCAAAATGTTTCTGGACCCAATATGCGTAGGGACGAGTTGGTAGTAAATAGGAAATAAATAAGCAATTTGGAAACATTTGAGAACAATAAAAAACGTGAGAACTTAAATAACTGTAGTACGAATATGCAAATCAGAGCTTTAAAAAAGAACATTTTACTTGTTAGTGCGCCTCCGCCTATTTTAAATTTTATTAAACTTTTACGACCATTAAGTATCAAGCTGAAATACCTTAACAACTTCAGTTTATAGTACTATGTAATTTTATAATTATATGTACAAGGTGCCTTCCTACATAATCTGGGTAAGACGGAAATTGGTTTATGATACTTACACTGAAAAAAAATCTGTTTGCCTTTTTTACCCGACGTTTCTTTTTTTTTAAATTTTATTTGTGGACCGACTGAATAAAATTTTTGTTTGAAAGAGTTTGTTCCCAAATTGGTCCCATTTAAATTTGGTGAAGATCTCTGAACAACTTCGGTGATATTCAACAGAACTCTTCAATAAATGACAGCAAATCTCTCGGGATTGCTGCAATAGCATTTATGTTTATTGTTTATACCACATTTCATAACATAACATCACGCCAGTACGCTCTAAAGGGGTACGCAGATGTGTACAGTCATTATTATTTATTGTCTGTGGTACACAGTTTACCTTAGTACACTCTCATTTCACCGTGCACCGGTTATGTTCAAGTTTCATGACATTCGGGTAATCTATTCTGGCATTATAGGTACCACAACTAAAAACTGAAAAATAAAAATATATTTGCAAAAAAATACAACCGACTTCCAAATAAAAACACTACAAAGAGCAAAATAACTTCTTTTTCGGAAGTCGGTGTCAAAGAACGAAGAAAACAAAACAGGAACACCGACTTCCGAAAAACAAGTTATTTTTCACTTTGTAGTGTTTTTATTTGTTGTAAGTTTTAATGTCATGAATAAGCTTTTGGCAACGCTTGATGCCTAAATTGCCTACACTACGTCTAGGTTATACTGAATTCAGTAATTCTCTCCAAAGGTCGCTAGGGACTAGACACTAATTATATTTTTCGGATATGCCGGAGGCGTTCCACCTTCGTGTTGCGATAAGCGCTGGGAAAAATGTTTGGAATACGAAGCAGAAGTAATAGGACTGCTTAGGTATTAGGAGTCTCGTGGGATAGGTCGTAGCTTTTGGCCAATTTGGGATATATCCGGAGCAGATTCAAGTCTTTGATAGACTCTCTCGTTCCAATTTTTCAATGTTCTTGTATCAAGTGCGACCAATGATCGCGTCATCGAAATCCACGATCGTAATTGCTGTGGTATTGTCAGCGGTGTCTAGAGCCACTGACAACTTGCAGAACGAATTCCGAATTGGTCCCGCCCGAGTTCCTGCGACCTTCGACTACGTATCGTTACAGAATCGAATCGTCTCGGTAACTGTAAAACTAGTTTGGCTGTTCGTTTCTGTAATAGGATCGGACGCGTTCCGCACAGTTGGGACTTTTTCTATGCTTTTTCTAAAGCATTTGTGCACATAGAAGAAGCGGATGGCGCTCGAGTGGCATCGAGAGCAGATTCAATCTTGTTTCCGCCCTCATTTGTTGAACATGTTTTGGTTCTACCTTGTAATAGGCTCTTATAACATAAGTGTTACTAAGAGTTAGAGGGAATAGGACTGCGGCATTTAGTGTTTGAGGCCTCTGTTGCCGCTTTTTCGGTTTTATAAGGGACATTTCTCTTATGAAAACGAAGAGTACTGGGTTAGTAAATATGTGCCTTTATTTAAGCGTGCTAAAAATAAAACAAAGAGAATGTAGAGACAGCACCTGTCTATGTAAAAAATATAATACGTTATCCTTAATAGGTAGGTACGAGTATCATCCATATTTTATGATTCTAGGATAAATATTGATACGCATTTGAGCCGGGTACGTATTTATACAGAAAACACGCGAAAGATCAACGAACTGTGAAGTTATTTTGTAGGTGTACTTGTGCACATAATTCTGTAGTCGTTGCGGTGTTGGGAGCGATGAACCAATATCATTTGGTATCGGCATCTACGTCGCATAAATCTGTCTCATTGCGAATGCAACGCATGAGAATTTTCTAATAAGCAGCACGTTTGTAACTTTAGTTTCATGGTCAAAGCGTGCATCTTCAAGCACTTTAAATCGATTGTTTATGCTGGCTGGCAAGAAGCAAACCGCTAAAAGGCGTGCAGTTTCCCCAACAATTTTATGTTCTCTTACAAATGTCGACCATCAAAATATTAGCCTTTCTTGTAACAAAAAGCCTCATCCATATAAATGTAATTTAATAGGAAACAAATGTGATTTATGATTCATAATTATCAACATTTAGCAGCAGAACCTACGTACGACATGATTCTACGTTTTAAATGATTGTAAAAATATGATAATTTAACCAGAGTAGTAGTAGTCAGGAATTCGGATAGATCTCAAAATGATTTTCATAGATAAATAAAGATTGATAGTAAACACGGTGTAGCGTGGGCGTTTTAATGGTATAGGCTTCGTGTCTCAGAGGCGCCTTTCAGGTTGGTTCTTTGGCAAACTGTGAGGTGCCTGCGAAGTACTTTGGAGGGAGCAAATATTGACAAAGCTCGTCGGTAGCACGGAGATGACGAATCGTTTGGCGAAAATAAAATATTTGCCGAGGAAAATATTAAGTTATTTGTAGGTGAGTGTACGTCCGATAAACATCTGTATCGTGCACAATACTCACGTCTTCGCCTGTACTTCCGCATCATTTTAATTGGAAGTTATAAATCTGGTCTAGATTTTTGATCAAGGCCTATCGTAGAGAGGTGAATGTACTTCCTATTCGCCTTAATTATTCAAATGATCTGCAAAGTAATTAATCATCGCAGTAATTTCTTATTTAAATGATTCGGCAATTAATATTTTTGCAGCTTGCTCACGTTTAGTTGCGTTCTGTTCTTATGTTATATAGTATTTGACGAGTATTTTTGTTGAACTATTAGTGTGGACATTTGGACAAGGCTTGGACAGGTCAAGGTTACTGGCCTGTACAAATAGATCATCATTCTTATGACACGAGCTGGACACATGTCATACACTCAAAGCCCTTAAGAGAATAGGCCCGAGTGTGATGCGACACTTGAAAAGTTAATGTTAAAGAATCCTAAACTGCTAAAGCATTTTTTCGTGTTGAGTAATTAAGATTGAAAAGTTTTTATGAAAAGTTAATTAATAAGTTTTTAACAACAATTTTATTACTAGCAAAGTACTTATCATATTTTTATTTAATACTAGCTGACCCGGCAAACTTTGTTTTGCCATAAAAACACCAAACATTTATCTACCCTACCTTACACTACCTACCCTACCCGACCCTACACTACCCTGCCCTACACTACCCTATCCTACACTACCCTACCCTACCCTACACTACCCTACCCTACACTACCTTCCCTACCCTACGCTACACTACCCTACCCTACACTACCCTATCCTACACTACCCTACCCTACACTACCCTACACTACACTACCCTACCCTACACTACCCTATCCTACACTACCCTATCCTACACTACCCTACCCTAGCCTACGCTACACTACCCTACCCTACACTATCCTACCCTACACTACCCTACCCTATCCTACCCTACACTACCCTACCCTACCCTACCTTACACTACCCTCCCTACACTACCCTACCCTACACTACCCTACCCTACACTACCCTACCCTACACAAAGCAAAAAATAGCAATAAAGCTCAAATTGACTCTACGTTTTAGTTAGAAAACTTTTGTATGGGAAAAAGTAAAGGGCTGTTTTTATTTTTTTCCGGCAATTATTAGAATTTTTCTCCCCGTAAAAACCATCTTTGAACTTCAACGAACATTTAAAAAAAAGAATTGTCCAAATTGGTCCAGGGGTTGTTGAGTTATGCGCTTACCAACACATTTTGCGATTCATTTTTATATTATAGATTATTTACAGCTGAAAAAATAGACATACATACTCTGTAATCGCGAATTTTTCAAACTTTTCACCTAATGAAGACTACTGAAAAAACGGCAATCGTCTTTTAGTTTCGAATAAAATATGTCAAAAAAGTCCAACTTTTCCACATTTTTTAATTGAAGAGGGTCGTTGGTTTAGTAACTATACCTACCTATCGCAGTATTTTAAAACTATTCAGGTTTTTCCAACTGAAACAGGAGTCAAAGTTGTTATTAGCTATGTAGAAGCTAAACTTTGCAGTTTATTCATGCAACGAACTTTTATTTTCTCCTAGGAAGTCTGTATTGGACTGAATATCGTGCAGTTCTTGATATGGGTTATAAAGTTCAGTTCCGATAGCGAGACAGCTTTGAAACTCGCCCGTAAGTGCCATGAAAGTCGTTATAGCGTTGAGCTTCTGTTTACGCTTTGGCTGCCAAATCCTAATTCTGCTCAATAATTGCATCAACTTTTGCCTTTTGTTTACTTCGACTTTCACTTTATTGATAGGATTTCCATTAGCCAGATTTGTTGTTTCTAAGAGGGCGCAACTATTTGAAGCGTTTCTTTTGATAAATTTCTGTAGCATTATATTTGCGGCTAGTATAAATCCTTAGCCCTATGTGGAACCGCTCAAGTCTAAAATCTATATAATTTCTCTATTGTAATACAATAAGACAGAGGTGATCAAATGCCCGAAGAATTGCCAAACTACATTGCTCGCAGAAGGGATGGCCGATGGGGCAGAAAAGTTCTGGATTGGCGACCGCGAACCGGAACACGTTGCGTTGGAAGTCCTCCCACTAGATGGACCGATGACCTGGTGATGTTTGCGGGGATCCGCTGGATACAAGACGCACGGGACCGATCAATGTGGCTACGCTTGGGGGAGGCCTATGTCCAGCAGTGGACGTCTTTTGTCTGATATGATGATGATCAAATGGACTGGAACGACTGAGGCAATCATAAAATTACTGAAATACTTTCAAAATTAACGAATATCCTACCATAAAAGGATTTTCATTTGCCAAAATTGTGCCTATCTCCGTCAAATATGATCACGCCTGGCAGATTAGTTCGCAGACTGTTACTTAATGATGATGGAGTCGCCTCGTCTTTGTGTAACAGATACAAGTCGTGTGTGTACTTATAGTGTGTCAGTGTGTCGGTAGTTCGGTACATGTAGATTACCGTTCACGAGGGCGCCATATCGGGTGTTTGCGCCTCCGCCGGCGGCCAATTGAGAAATGTTTGAACAATATGTAGGTTTTGCGCCTGTAACGTTGTAGTTTTAAATCCAAAATGGCGTCTACATTATTATTTACCTACTCATTTCGACACAGCCAACGGGCACATGTATTTTAATGGCCAATTTAAAAATGTAGATCAAGAGTCAGATAATTTTTCGGTCCAAAGCTAATCATAGATCTGTCTTGACTAATTGATATGTTCGTTGGCGCAAATTCCAGAAAGTTGGTAATGAGTTTGGGATATATCGTGAGATAAGGTAATAAGTTCCACTAAAAGAGAGGGGTCGAACTGAAGGCTGGATAAATAGAAAAAGTGTGGGTAGGTTCTGTTATTAATGTTCAAGTCATGCGACGATCTGTATAATTTCGTATTGGAAATAATAATCATGAATAGAAATAGCACGGGCTTTTGAAACAGACACGTACTTATTATTTATTACAGTTGGTAGAACTGAGTTTTCTCTGATGATCGTAATTTATCACAATCTGATGCAAGGATGAAAAGATCACGTTTAGTCCGATGATTACGGCCGTGTACAGCTGAGAATAATTTGCAATCGTTAACAATAATATGAGACGCTGACTTGGAATAATTATTATAAATTCAACTTGATTTCACGGGCTGTGCGGCTCTACAGGCGCAATACATTTTTATGACAAAGCTCAAAGCTGAATTAACTTACTGCGGAAACCATTTACAAAGATCGGAGACAGAAGTCAAACCGTATCAAAGGAGCAAAAAGAATAACAGTCTATTCAATACAGAAGCTCATGCATATTTATAGATATCAAAAATAGTTTCTTATCTGAAAATCTTATTAGAAGACTAGAGAAAAACATGATAAGAATCGTATCTATATGGTATACCAGTATAATACGTAGATTTATATTCGTAACTAGCTGCTGCTAGCGGCTTTGCTCGCTTGTAAAATTGTAAGTCGAAAATTGGCCCAAGGGAATGTGCTCTCCGGATAAAAAGTATCCTAAGTCCTACAAGGTCCAATCTAAAAGACAAAAGACAAAGACAAAAGATATTTATTTCAACTGGGCCACCAAGCGGCACTTTTGAATGTCACAATTTAAATTTACTTGGAATAAAAGTTGATTCTACCGTGCATTCGGAAAGTAGCTTGTTATGGAGAAGAATGCACAAGAAACTCCATACTTTTTAAATTTACATGGAATAAAAGTTGATTCTACCATGAATTCGGAAAGTAGCTTGTTATGGAGAAGAATGCACAAGAAACTCCATATTTACTCTTTTAAAAAGAATTGATTCTACCGTGCATTCGGAAAGTAGCTTGTTATGGAGAAGAATGCACAAGAAACTCCATATAATGCACAAGAAAATCCATCCTAATTTTAAGTATACCAAAACTTATCAAAATCGTTTCACCGATTTATACTTCATAAAAGATAACTTGATCTCTGCGACATACGTCAAACTGACGTATACGTTATTGTTAGCCTGTCAAGCGCTATTGTTACTGTGTTGATACTGATAGCTGTCGCAGAGAGCAAGCTATCTTTTATAAAGTATAGGTGTGGAAAACGTAGCAAACAGACAGAGTTACTTTCGCATTAATAATGTAAGTATGGATGTTCTCTAGAGCTAAGATATTCCTGACGCTGAGCAACATTTCTGCCGGGTAAGTAATCCTTGGTAATTTATTCGAGACATCCCCTGGCAATTATGCTGTAATATTTAGATGTGCTTTAGGGTTCCGTGGGATCAAAGAAGGAATTATAAAATTTCGCTCTCAATTATTTATTCCTTGGCGTAAGAATCTTTGTATTTCTTTCGATGAAGCAGTTATGTTTTTCGTAGGGATTCGCAACTAATTCAGGTACCTAAGCCATAAGGCATTATGTTTTGTTAATAAAAGTAAAACAATGGTTTAGAATTATTCAGATTGCCTATTATATAAACAGACAAATTAGTAGCACGATATTAGAACATTCTAAATAGAATTACTTACTTATAATTTTTCGTAGTGCTTTGTAGATGTATTCGTAGCTGATCGAGTTTGCCCTTAGATTAGGAAGTATGTTTTATTTATAAATACAAAAATGGTCTATAAATTTCAATTTATTGTGCAAATCATCCTATAAAACAATAATACAAATCGGCAGCACTCACCTAGAAAAATCTAAACTTAATTTTTCTACGCGCATATTATTCGCACGACCGATTCGCGCTTGTCCATTTTTTGCGCATAAAGTAAGTCTCGCACTGCCGCGGTTGACCGACGTCGGCCGTTGATTGTTTTTCTCTATTTACCCATCGATGGTAACAGGCGTACAGAACCAGACGGAGCACCTGCCGTGTCAGTGCCTGGGAATAATTTTCCGCTTAATGAGTACTCGATGAACGCAGTCAATTATACACCATTGAGGCTGCACTGATGTAATTGGCCTTCTTCATTGTTGTATTACGATTATCTTAAGCGTGTTTTACCTACACGCGTGTAATACAGTTCAAGACCAACGATTTTGTATCGCGTTTTGTTGTGTAAATAAGCCGGGAAAACGCTGATAGTCTAGCTTGGTCGTTGTGCTCGGAGCGCGTTGCGAGATCACTCACCTTTTACCTAGTTACCTACCTACTCGCATTTCACGTATTGTGGTGTGCAAGCGCAGACGGCAGACGGGTGTAGGGTTACCATTTCGAAAATTGAAAAGCCCTGACAAAAAGTCGGACTTTTTCCGGTGTAGTACCTAATACAGTACTTATGTGTTTTTTTTAAATTATCGGGTTCGATTCCTGTCTATTAGGAATATTGATTTTCCAAAGCCAATGTTGCATTTTTAGTTTTTATAAAATCGGGCCAGCCTTTGAGTGTTCTTCGCTATTCCTTATAGTTTCGGCTTTGGCCATCCAAGTCCACTTGGCAAACTCATCCTTTAAATTATTATAAGAGATGTAGATAATAGACACATTGTACTATAAGATTTGTAGTGTAAGTAAACAAACGCCTTTTATAGTTTAAAAAAAAGAAAATATTTTGCCAATTAAGCGAAAAACCTGGACAAATTAGAAGGCCAGACAAAGTCCGGACAGGACGCCAAATGTCCGGACAAAGCCGGATGAATGTTAACCCTAGGCGGGAGAGCGGAACTTCCGATATCCATGTCTTTCTACAGACGAACGCGGTTCTTGGCAAAATGGATAATATGAAATGAAATCGTGCACGGATTTCCCTACGCCCTTTAATTTGTGGAGAATACGCGTTTTATTTATACTTCATTTCTATTGTTTATGAGGTCAACAATGTAATGAGTTCAAGTTGTCAGCTTTTAGAGAAACTGCAGCAAAATAATTCTTATCTAAAAATAGGTCTAAAATTTCGTAATACGTAGGTATGCTAGGCTTATAACTGACTTCTCTTGTAAGACCTGTACGATACAGCGAGATTGAAACATTACAAGCAAATAATATCGTTGTAAACACGATGAGTAAGGCTTGAGTAAGGATTACAATAACTACTAATTATATCAACAACAGGCCTGACACGCAGGCAGAGGAGCCTCCTCTCAGTCAGAGTCAATGCCTCGTACAGACGCTATGCCTACGCAGCGGTGAAATTATTGTGAAGCGTGGGTAGTACTCTCTTGTCTATTAATTTATGTATTATGTGCTCTACTGTGACTCTACTTTATGATGAATATAATTTTATATTGTGTAAAATTTAGAACAGTAGAGTGAGCGTTGAGATTTAGTAGAGCGTTAACAAGTTTACTGAAAAAGTAAAAGGTTTTTTAAGCTATACTTCGTAAAAGATAGCTTGATCTCTGCGACATATGTCAAACTGACGTATACGTTATTGTTATCCTGTCAAGCGCTATTGTTACTGATTATGATGCTATTGATACTGACAGCTGTCGCGGAGATCAACCCTTATTTTATGAAGTATAGTGAGTCGCGCCTGAATAATTAGTTGGGTAAGTAATATAAATGATAATTAAAACCTAATACCCAATGTTTTCATTATGTATCAACAAGGCATTAGAAGAGGTAGGTAGGTAACAAATAAATCTGTTAGATACTTATTAGTTGCTACAACTCCTAACCTTACCACGATTATGCGACCGCTTCGACTCCAAAAACGAAGCTCTAAGGTCTCAATCGCGTCTCAAGTTAACATTCATCGCTCCAAGTCAGTATTGCCCTTAAGAAGTGAAAGTATGCGACCGCTACGGGCTCCGGAGATACCATCTCCCCTCATTAACGTCCCCACGCTTCATTTAATGAGGATCGCGACACTTCGCTAGAACCGCCCATTGTTGCACTTTGCCTCACTTGAGTGTTTAATTACGTGCCTCGATGACCTGTGGCAACACTGATGCTATTGTGATACTTTAGTCACAGCTCTTTAGTGCTTTTAAAGCACTTCACGCGAGTGACCGTTAGCAGGTTTCGCCGTTTGAATTGTTTGTTCGAATAACAATTGACTTGGTTCTGTTTTGGTCTTTCGGTACGAAGTTCTGGAGCTTTGACGTATTTAAGACTTTACTTTTCTTCTTGTAATTTAAGGCAGAAACAACTGGTTGCTTTTTTTTAATCTGCATGAGATTTTCTTTGTTAATTTCAGGCGCGTCGCTTCCACGTTATGTACGTCAAAGCTCAAAGCACTAATTAGCTTTCCTAACACTATGATGACACCTTGAAGTATCTTCATAAAATGCGCCATCTTTATTCATAACTACCGCGGTCCGACCACGTTCTCGAATAGTTGGCTGTATGGACGTCTGACACTTGCCTCATAAAAATTCTATATTCAGGCTAGTGCTGACCGACAATGCATGCATGCACATGACGAGTGCAGTATGATATTATGCATGCTTGAGCGCAGACCGTGTGCTGAACATTGAGTTATTATTTTACTCAATTTCCTGGTTGCTATGTTTATGATTCCGGTGTTTTGGTGTTCTAGTCTTGAAGAATATTACATAAATATCTCACATATCTACAAAATGATCGTTAGAAAACTTCTGTACACATGATTTCTTTTCCTGATAAGCGCTTTCTATTTTATGAAACATGTGTTCTTTCAGCAGCAACTAATTTTATCCAGTTCGAATTTTGAAATTCGCGAATTTTATCTGTTCTAAGTTCGAATGCGAATTTTATATTTTGAAACTTCTTTCAGTTTATAAAATTTCTTACGACGTAGTATTCATTGTTTAACCTTTTAACTTTTACTAAATTATAGAGTGCAGAGCAAGCCAATTAATATTTGAAGAGCTGTTCTAGACTCAAAGCAAATAACTATTTTCGAGTTAATATTCACACCTTTAAAACATATAGGGATAGTTTTAAGTATTTTTTGTCCGTACATCGCGTGCTTCGCTCTTCACCAGCTGAATACCGTTGTTTTATTAATTATTATTAACTGTAACTCGAGTAGTTTAAAGGTCAACGACTTGGGCTTGTGTACCTAGCCATTAAAGTTTTATGTGGAACCAATTGATTCAGTAAAGCTTCCATTACTAACATAGTTAGCTATATAAGGGACTATGTGTTATTTTATTATTCCCAACACTCTCAAAACGTTTTCAAATTAAACGTTCAAGTCGTTATCGGTATATCTCCATAAGATTTTAATAGATTTATGCGATGAAATAATTGACATGAACTGCCAGTATTGAAGTATTGTGTACATATACCATTATAACTAATTTAAGTTATAACCATCGAAGTTTTTATCGTTGGAACGTGCACGCTAATTGCCAATAGTGTTCGACCGCACTAACAGTTACATTTGAGATAATTAAAATGTAAAAATTGCCTTCGGATCGCTGTAGGCAGTAGGCGGCATTCAGAAACTTTAAATAAGGCCCATTGTCGCCCACAAAAGGCTTTCGAATTCGATTCGAACTATAAACTTTCGTTAGTGGATCACTGACCTACGGCTTTGCTTTTTATAAAAAATTATAGGTGCACGACTACACGTAGCGAGGTACCTACCTCCGTAAAATAAGCATGGAAAACATAAGTTAAAATTCCATGCAAAATAACCTTTGCGCAAATCACAGCACAACAAAAACAAAAGACAGATTTATTCTTACAGCAATTACTATAGGATTTATACCTTTAGAGTGATCACTTTTTACTCAATCGACTATTGAGTGCAATAGTGCGTGAATAACAAATGAATACCAACACAATATTTACGTAACTACACATTACTAAATGCGTAGGGCGATTGTTTATAAGAGGGGAAAGTACAAACACACCAGTCGGCGATATACGGAAACAAAAAACTGTTCCAAATTTGACAGCTGTCATAATATCATAACAGACGTCAGACAGCGCCGCCATGAAAACTGGACGATCAGCACGTCGCTTATAAGTAGGTTATAAAAATAAATGTATGCAATGCGAGATTTATCTCCATGCCGAGTTGGGAATGAAAGGGAATATAGATTGTATCAGCTGTTTATAATGCCAGCTGTGGGAAAACGGGTTACAGTTGTAGTAATTGATGGGCCCGCGATCTATAACTTGAGAACTTTGCGTCGATTTATTAATAAGTATTGCTACTTAGGTACTTATTTAACTTATTTTAAAAGCATCTATAAATCTATCAAAGGTACAGATAAATTGAAAACTCGTTAAGTATAATAGATGGTACCTACCTTGCTAAATAAAAAAACTAACTATAAAAGTATTGATATCTACCAAAATAGCAAGCTTTGAATGTCATTATGGTTGTTGGGTATTTACTGTGTATCAGAATTCCTTTGTATGTGGCGTGTAAGGAAAGGGTTTTATGAATAAAAGCACGTAAATACAAGACTATGTATTTATTCTAATAAGCATTGTCAATTAATTCATAAATTGAGAAGGCTCAAAGTTCACCACCCGTTCGCTAAACTAGTTCTCGTGGAGAAGGGCAAGAAATTCTACGGAAGCTCTTTTATATGTAAAACGGAACCGACAAAAGATACGGTTAATAGGAGCGTGAATTTCCAGGAACAATTTCGAATCATGGAGAGGCTGTTATTGAGCATGTCTCTAACTAAATCCCTGCGGCCGATGATTCTAGTTAAAAAAAACTTTTTTGCAAAAAAATACTACCGACTTCCAAATGAAAAACTACAAAGTGAAAAATAACATAAGTTTTTAAGTCGGTGTCTTTTATTGTTTAAGTTATTTTTCACTTTATATTTTTTAATTTGGAAGTCGGTAGTATTTTTTTGCAAAAAAGTTTTTTATTTTTTCCTTTTTAGTTTAACCTACCTAATAGGCAAGTTGTTTAGTAAGGTCCCTATAACGCCGAATAGATTATCCGAATAACATGAAACTTGAACATAACCGGTGAAGTAAGAGATCTGTGTACCTCTTGAGAGTCTACTGGCGTGATGTTATGTTATGAAATGGTATAAACAATAAACAGACATGCGATTGCAGGAATCCCGAGAGTTTTGCCGTTATTTATTAAAGAATTCTGTTGTATATCTCCGAAGTTCTTAATCAGACCTTCACCAAATTAAAATGGGACCAATTTCGAAACATACTCTTTCAAACAAAAAACGAATTGCTCAAATCGGTCCACAATTGACGGATATATCGGTGAACATACACAAGAAAAAAAAACATACATGAAGTCGAACATAGAACCTCCTCCTTTTTGGTAAGTCGGTTAATCACAAATGGCAGCTGTAGTTCTGACTTTCAATAAAGATCATAATATTGTATACAAGGTGCCTAAATGAAAACATCTTTACCAAGTCGGTTGCCCGAGATAGTACCTATTCACCTTGGCAAATAAAAAACTTTTTAACAAAAAATCAAACCGACTTCCAGAACAAAAAACTACAAATTAAAAAATAAATTTCTTTTCCGAAGTCGGTGTCTATTTTACCCATTG
Source organism: Orthosia gothica (assembly GCA_949775005.1). Classification (NCBI taxonomy): domain Eukaryota; kingdom Metazoa; phylum Arthropoda; class Insecta; order Lepidoptera; family Noctuidae; genus Orthosia; species Orthosia gothica. The sequence goes on from OX459044.1 coordinate 14,359,673, forward strand.
TTTTCCGTTTTTCGACACCGACTTCGGAAAAGAAATTTATTTTTAATTTGTAGTTTTTTGTTCTGGAAGTCGGTTTGATTTTTTGTTAAAAAGTTTTTATTTTTCCCTTTTTAGTTTTGGTACCTCCAATTAACACGATTATCATTTAGGGCCAAAGTACATCTCATGGCGATTTCAATAAGCCCAAACACGACTAGGATACATTGATTTATTTTAGAGTTCCAATGCCTACCTGCCGGCTTCATCATCAGATCAGTTCAATGGTGCCATTTTCATCAGTACCATTTATTTATAAGTATTTGCTTCATTATAGTCGGTTAACTATTCGAGATATCTTATGCCCGTGACATACTTAGCATTTAGGAGTTCTAGTGGCCATCTGTGGTCTTCTTCATCAGTTCCACTCCACCAAATGATACTTTCTGAGTGCAAATGATTGCATTGTTGATGAAAATACCAAAATCGCTATATGTTTGCCTATAATATTTGAGGAGTTCCCTCGATTTCTCTAGGATTCCATCATCAGATCCTGACCTGATGACTATGGGACCAACTAGGAACTATACCCTATCAAACGAAAGAAGATTTTTTTAAATTGGTCCAGGTGTCTTTGAGTAATCGGGGAACATATATAAAAAAAAAAAAAAGATTCCGACGAATTGAGAACCTCCTCCTTTTGTTTGAAGTCGCTTAAAAAGCAAATTTGGGTAATATTTATGTAGAGTCACTAACCGTTCTCATCATTATGAAAAACTTTTACTATCGGACCAACCCTGAAATCACCACCATTAATTTCAGTTCATAGTTTTGGAACGAAGTTCCTTATCGCCCGTTATACCTAGTTCTGATTTGTTTGCGGGCTGAGGGGCTAGACCGAAAAAAATGTAACAATGAAAAAAACGACACAAAAAACCGACACCGTTTTGCAGTAATTTTTGAGCCACTGCCCGATCAGCTAGAAAACTAAAATTTTAATGTTTATTAATATAAATAGTCGTTTTGGCGTGATGAATTGTGCAAGGCACAGCGTGCTGCATGCAAGATAGTACACGCGAAGATCCGCACAAAAGAGAGATGCCGAGGAGAGAGCGGGAGGCGCACGAAGAAAATCGAAGACGTACGAGCGCACGCTGACTGGAAACATACAGTACCTACGCTAGCAGCCGCTATTGTGTGTTTACACTAAACATCAGCTGTGTTGTTGTTATTTAAGTTTCGTCATATTATACGAAATTGAAAACTGTAAATTTAATAAATAGAACTCCGCTGTCCATAAGAAATCTCTCTCTTTTTTATTGCAAAAAGCTGTTTATTCATCTATCATACATCAAGAGAAACGCAGAACTCTCTTTTTAGAGATCGTTCATTAAAATGTTGGCTGAAAGATTTATTTCCCGGTTGACCCGCAAATAAAAGAGAACATGAATAGTGCCTGTTGTTTGTATTGTCACCGGTGGGAAATGGATCACCCGCTAGCTACCGTACAGGCTAGAGATCGATGAGGAGACTGTTACTAGAGCACTAGGTACTGCGATCTATTTTTCTTCGACACGAGAAACTGCTGAAACCGATGTTCATGGTTTTGTTTTAGTTGAAAATGATAACCTGACCACGTAAACTTAGCGGCAAAATAACCATGTGAAAATGCCTAACTATGAGGCATTAGCAAGCTCGATGACTTATTTTTATATTTAGACTCGTAGAAAGAAATAAAAAATATGTATTTGTGACCCGCACAGGAGACACGAGAAATAAGCATAAAATTAAACAATAATAAAAAATTAAAACCCGTGCGAGACCAAAAAGGCTCCTATCTCAGCATGTGCAGAGAATGTGTGTGTGTGTGTGTGTTTATCAAATCGATATTCAAATTTTTGGATACAATTTGGCCCCAGCATGTCGCCACTCATATAGTAGCCACTGACGTTCATTAGGTTTTAAAAAGTGCGGGTGTATGGGCATTAGACTGATTTATGATTTAACAGGATTTCCCTGGCCCTTATCCTTAGGGTTTAAGCAAAGCAACAATCCATGACGTCATCATCACCAACTTCCTAAACAACAAAGTTCAATTCCAATCAAGTTTTCTACACTCCCGATAGTTCAAATCTAAATCAAACGTCCACATTACAACATCGGTAAACAATAGTGTTCATTCTATTGTCACAGACTGCGTGGGTTTGACTAATGAAGCATGTTGGCTTACCATAAGCCTGGCTACGCGGCCATTTTTGTCATGTTCATGTGGCCTGGCTAGGCGTATGTCGTGAATTATGGCTGCATGACGGACGCGGTTATCAAATTGAGGTTAGATTGCTTTTATTGATTGAATGTTGATATTGTTTGTAGTAAGAGCGAACCTTAATAGGATGTGAATAAAGGCGTTGGTAATGAAAAATAAATTAGTTTTAGAAAGGTTGTGGGTTGTACCCACATGGGTTGACATGTCTAGGTACCAAGTTGAAAATGATCGCACCATGCAATGCACCATGATGAAAAAAACATCAGGTCATATCCCCGTCTAGATAAGAGAAGAAGTTGGCATGCATATTGCATATGCCGTAGGGAAATTTGATCAATTTTATGATTTTCGTGAAAATCACTTCACCAATTATTCTGCGACGCAAAATTAATAATTTGTGCATTTATAATTTAGAAAGAGCAGTGTTGGCCCAGTGGTATCGGCCGCGACTTACAAGTTGTAGGTCGTGGGTTCGAGCCCAAGCAGGCGCTTTACTTTGTGTAAATTATTTCTTCACTACTGCTCTCAAAACGGTGAAGGAAAACATCGTGAGGAAACCGGCATGTCCTAGAACCTAAAATTCGAAGACATGTGACATCCACCAACCCGCACTGGGCCTGCGTGGTGGATTACGGCCCATGCCCTCTCACAGAGAGGAGTCCTGTGTCCCAGCAGTGGGAACATTAATAGGCTGATGATGTGATGTGAAGTGTATTTAGAATCGGTAGGTAAGACATTTTGCATAAATATTTGGTAACTATGAGAATAAGATATGAACAAGAGCGAGACATATAATCGAATATTGGGAAAATGCACTCGTAGTAGTAGCAACGCCAACTACATACAGTCTACCTACAACCTCTGATTCAGATAATTATGTTCGAGAAATACGGGGAAGTCACGGGCTGGATATAGACAACAAAAGGTCTCTGTAGCTCTCGCTGCGAAGGAAATCTAAAGAGACATTGTGCTAAGTTAAAACTATAGAGAGACAGACGCAATCTCGCCGTTTCGATGCACCTAGAACCTTACATTTTCAATGAACTCAAAAACTTTTGAGCTCTAACTTTAATAGTCTTGCAGTTTACACAATACAGAACTGAATTACAATGAGTTTTGTAACAGTATTTCTGGATAATTACAAAAAATATAAAAAAAATATCTTTATAGGCATTAGGTAGGTCTTCAAACTAATAGTGTGTTTGTTCTCCTTTTCACTCAATTACATCCCACAAGAACAAATTTTCTATGCTTTGCGATAATCACGATGCTTGGTAGACTAATAATTGGTCATACTATAGTGTACTTGTGAGAGCAGTGGTGGCCCAGTGGCCCAGACTTAGATACGCGTCGTAGGTCGTGGGTTCGAACTTCGAACCCAGGCAGGCGCTTTACTTTGTGTAAATTATTTCATCACCACTGCTCTAAAAACGGTGAAGGAAAACATCGGGAGGAAACCGGCTTTTAAGAACCATAAATTTGCAGACATGTGACACCTAGCAACCCGCACTGGGCCCGCGTGGTGGATTAAGGCCCATTCTCTCTCTCACAGTCTACTATTATTATTATTATTTTTTATTTATTTTAAACGTTGCCCCACACTAGGAATTTCTTCCTGTATCGTGGGTGCGTTTACAAACATATAAACTCACAGACACAACACCCAGAGCCGGAACAATTATCTGTAGGTCATACAAATATTTGTTCCGTGCGGGAATCGAACCCGCGACACGCAGCGCAGCAGTCAATCGCTCAACCACTGCGCCAACCGTGCGCCCGTCTTCTTCTACCAGTTTTCTCTGTCCCAGCAGTGGGGACATTAAAAAGGCTGATGATAGTGTACTTTGTATATAAAAGCATAGGTACTACATACTACTGAAAAAGTGTCTTCAATAAGACAAGGCGACACATAAATGTGCAACAATATATTTAGCTATTACATTTGTATGCCGCCCAGTGTTGGTGAAAAAGGCATGAGACTTATTTCAAATAGCGATGTCTTCTCTTGGGAAAGTAACACATCTGTTTGTAAAAGGAAATGAAGTTTTCTATTCGTCTGCGGCGCAATCAAAAGGAAAAGTTATGCATCTGACATTCTATGAAATGAATGTTCTTATATGTATAACATATAAATATGTCTCTATCTATACTCGTAGATACATATCTCAGAACTTATATATATGTTTTGGAACGAGTGATTAATACGACATTATTCATAATGCCCAGACAATTTGAAAAATGCCCAATATGAGTAGGCAATTTGTTAAAAACTATTGCAATAATTAAATTGACCGGGCTGTCTGAACAATACCCATCACATATTGGGTAGGGTAATAAATAAAATGTGTTTTAATGTTGTTTTTGATTTTAATATAGAATTAGTATGCTAGGTAAGTACGATTACTATTTAAGTTTAAATGTCGACGAAGCCCCGTTATGCTCCTATTTCTGTCTGCAGGGTCTATAGTAACCTAACATGAAGGAGATGACGGGAGCTGAGTTCGCTCTCTTTGCTCGCTCACTTCAGTTCCTGTTATCCCCCCGAACCTAACCTATCCGTGTAGGGGTGCTAAGCTCCCGAGATTGCTTCGCTCGCTCTTGGACTAGTTCGTTGAAAATAGCTTACAAATATTATTTTATGCTAAACGATTCTTTAATCCTGCTGAACAAATAATATAAACTTCTTTGAAAATAACTCTTTCGCAGATATTTCTTGCTGACCGAATAATGACCAGACAATGTGATAAATATGCCCGGGCATTATACAGAGTGCCTTGATTAATTACTTGGTCCACAACATATACATTTTCCGCTACTGGATAACTTTTCTTCATAACTTAGGTAGAAAGGCGTAGGAATTTTCCTTAGTTTTCTGTTATGTATGTAGTCGAGAATGCAAATGCAAATGTTTTGAATTTCAATCTTTTGTTCAAAGGAGAAGTTTATTATTACAACATCCTGATTTTATCTGCGATATAGTTTAATTGGTACAATTCTTAGTTTGTTATTCTAAGAAAGAAATATCGATATGTCTAATAATATAAAGCACCTGGCCGACCGATCTCTGCTCGGGTGAAAATAGAAAAAACAACGTTTTCTAAAAATTAAACCTAGCTGGATTGATTCCATGCCCCTGAAATCCCCTGCATACTAAATTTCATGAAAATCGTTGGAGCCGTTTCCGAGATTCAGATTATATAAATAAATATATACAAGTATTGCTTGTATGTACATTAGATACACTCCGTACCGATATGAAAAGTAAAGAAGATTTAATGTTGCCATCTGGAATTTCTCAGCAGCCTGGATTTTGGTCCGGTTGATGACAATATAGGCTTGGGATGGGACTTAAACATTATTGACCATCTCGGTAATCACCATCAGCACATGGAACCGCGTGACCTCTTGAAAAACTATCACGGAACGCTCTTTCTGCAACTCCTGTTAGGTCACATTCCCAAGGACCCACCTAACTGCCTAAATATTAACAAATCATGAGCTCCTATTAAAGTTTACGAGTTGTTCGGAGAGCGACAGGTTATAACCAAATAACGCGCGCGCGCACGCTTTTCTAAAGGTTGCAGTTAATCATAAACGTAATGAAGCATGTTTAGATACTAGGGAGGTAGAAAGGTAGGAACTGGTTTTATCGGAAACGGAGTCGTAGGTCTTTTTGATGAAGTCAAAGGTGTGAACCGGAAGCTCCGGTCGCGAGTGGGTTTTTGAAGTCCGTTTGTTACAAGAACATAATGTTTTCGTGTTACTATCTAACCTCAATAAACCCTCTCTTAAAGAGGGGAGGCCTGTGTCCCAGCAGTGGGTTTAACATTAAAAAACCGGCCAAGTGCAAGTTGGACTCGCGCACGAAGGGTTCCGTACCATTATCTCAGAAAACGGCAAAAAATCACGTTTGTTGTGTGGGAGCCCCACTTAAATATTTATTTTATGCTTTTTTTGTATTTGTTGTTATAGTGGCAACAGAAATACATACATCAACATCATCTGTGAAAATTTCAACTGTCTAGCTATCACGATTCAAAAGATACAGCCTGGTGACAGGCAGACAGACGGACCGCGGCGTCTTAGTAACGGTCCCGTTTTTACCCTTTGGGTACGGAACCCTAAAAAGGCTGATGATGATGATATAATCTCAATATACTTATCGCTTTTCCATCTCACTACGTTCTTCACATCTTAGTGTTACTTAAACAAATAAAACGTCATCATTGCTAGCAATGCCATCACCACTGTATTATTTTTCACAACAAATCGAGAAAAGTCTCTTGACCTTAATCGAGGTCTACATAACGCATGCGTTCACGTTTCGATGTCTACGGACTTGATATTGAAGCTAGAACAACAACCTCCTACGGAAGTAGTGACTCGCAAATCGTAGGCGGTTGATGGACTTGAATCGTTGTGCGTACCACGCGTTCATTCATAATAACAAAGATGTAAGGAGGACTAGATCGGTAGGAATGCTAATTAAATAATACAAGATTGTGTTTCAATGATACGTGCTCGTTAATTATGATATAGGTGTTCTTTGTCGGTAGGTCAGGTACACATAATCTTATATCTTTTTTCAGTCAAATTCAAATCATTTATTTCAATAAAAAAATAGAATAGAATTATTCGACACAGACACAACAATCACAAAGTAACAGAAGAATAGTAAAAAAGTACAAACAAGGTTTAAGATTTGCGCCGAGCGTGCCCATACCTAAAGGGTTACCAACTTACCAACTCAGCGTTTGCCGGGCGTAAGACACCCGTTGGCACCCCGCTAGTGACACACGGACGTGGGTAAATAAAATAGATAATTAATATCATTTTATAATGTAAATATGTAGATAGTGGAATTCCCTGCCGGAGTCTTTGTGTCCTGATAGCTACAACCTTGGGGTCTTTAATTCAAGAGTGAAGATGTTACTTTTAGGCAACCGTGCTTCACTGTCGACCACATCATCGCTTACCATCAGGCGAGATAGTGGTCAAACGAAACGCGAGCCTATAGATAAATACTTAAAAAAGATAATATAAAATAATAAAAATTATAATGTACAATAATATAAATTGTATAAAGCAAACCATTTACAGGTTTCTTTCAGTTTATTAAGCGAAGCTGATCGCTGTGTAGTTATAGCTGAGTGACCTCGTAGTTTTTACGCGCGGTAAATGGTAAAAGATAAGCTTGAGCATAATTTCACGTGGACGGTGAAGAAGGTGAAAAGTTTTCTGCACGGAATCTTGAAATTAATTCTACTAACTCTCTTAACCAAGATTAATCCTATATGGAATTAAAAGACTAAACTTCACCTATGTTGCATGGGAGCAAAGTTATAACTTCTTTTGAAAAGTTCATCGTAGAAAAGATTGAACTCGTAGTTATCAACAAGTAAAGATGTGACATTCTATTATCTCTGGGACGGCTCTCGAAGTTGTTTTAAAATTGAGAATGTTCCTTCTGTTCAACTCTTTCCAATTCAACGGAAACAGCTGTCTGTAGCGCTCCACCGAGTGATATAAAAATACTCGTATTTTTATAAAGGGACGGAATATATTGTGAAGAGTTCTCTTTTCAACTATTATAATGAGGCTCTGTGTGTTGTAAGTCGCAATGAAACACACATACACATACATCGGGGTGCTAAACTAACGCCACAAAAAATATGCAAACGAAAGTGCAACAGCGACTGGCGTCAGTAATGTCGCTGAACACGCTAAACCTCACTATTATTTAGTGTTATGCAAATTCTGAAATAGCAACCACGAGTTATGTGTGTGTACATATCTATTGTAAGAACATAATGCATACACAAGAAACTTTGTTGAGTGTCAGAATAAATTACAATAAATATTTGAGTTGACAATGAAAATTTACCGAGAGGCAGTTAACATTGCTATGGGAAACAGTATAGTATCTAGGAAACCATATGTCAGTCGCGATCATAAACAAAATCCATGGCGAGTAGTGAAATCGACGTCCGAAGCTGACTATATAATTGGAATTTCTGAAAAAGGAATGTTTAAAGTCTGTTCGCATATAATTATTGGATGGCAGGCATAGTTTATTGATTTGTATACTTATAGGAAATTTATTAGCTATTAACATCATACCGCGGCGTCGCTTTTCAATTCAAATACGGTGTGCTTGTGTCTTCATTAAAGTTATTTAAAAAATAACACTTTATCATGAAGTTACTTTAGACACTAGAATATTTTTGATTAACTGTCGTAAAAAAACTGGCCAAGTGCGAGTCGGACTCGCGTACGAAGGGTTCCTTACCGTTAAAAAAAAACACGTTTTTTGTATGGGAGCCCCACTTAAATATTTATTTTATTCTGTTTATCATCTGTGAAAATTTCAACTGTCTAGCTATCACGGTTCATGAGATACAGCATAGTGACAGACGGACAGACAGACAGACGGATCATGGAGTCTTAGTAATAAGGTCCCGTTTTTACACTTTGGGTACGGAACCCTACACAGAATTGATTTTTATTAAACTATAAAAGATAAATAGCCAACGCCTAGTTAGATGTTTTCATAACCAAAGTGGGTAATATAACGTCTGTATCCACATTCTTTACTTAAAAGTAGGTGACTCGTCACTAACAAGAATTCTTTTGTTAGACAAACAGATCTTTGCGACTTAAGTGTATGAATAAACAAGCCTTTTTACCCGACTGCCGAAGGAGGGTAATGTGTTTATCAGTCTATGTATGTATGTATGTATTTTAGTTTTAAGTTTCCTTTTTCTGTGTTTAAACTTGGTGTACCTACAATAAAGCATATATAAATAAATAAATATGTAAGTATGTATGTATGTATGTATGTAAGTATGTATGTATGTATGTATGTAAGTATGTATGTATGTTTGTTCCTATATGGCGTTCCAGAGACCAAACGCGTTGGCCGATTTTGATGATTCATACGTCAATCGATGCATCTTAACCCTGCGAGTGTCATAGGCTACATTAAAATTGGATAATAGAAAAATGGAGGATTTTGGGTGCCATATTGTGGGGGCCCATATTTTTTTTTTCATCCAAACCCATCGTGTGGGGTATCAAAATAAAGGGTTTTAAGAGATGATTTCAAAAATATATAACACTTATATGTTTAAATGTATCTAATTCGAAAAAAAACTAACTAAAATGTTATAAATAAAAAAACTTAATTAAAAAAATCAAAAAACCCGACTGCTTCTTAAGCGAACTAAAAAGTCGTAAACAAGGAAAAAATCATGCTGTGCAGGCGGAGGATACATCAGATTTTCGTCAGCCAGCCCGCGAATATGTATCCTCCGACTGCACAGCGTGATTTTTTCCTTGTTTACGACTTTTTAGTTCGCTTTTGAAGCAGTCGGGTTTTTTGATTTTTTTAATTAAGTTTTTAGCGACTATATTAGGATTTTTCCATACAAATTTAAACACTCCTATTCTACCTGTAAATGGGTTCTTTTTCCCATTGGTATGTCATTTCCCAGGGTACAAGCAATTTTACACCAAAAACTGCCGTAAAAACTGAACATACAAACAAACAAACACACAGCATATCCAGTAATACGCTCGGAAAATAGTTCTCTCACCGAATTGTTCATAATATACACAGTTGTGTTATTGGCTTTGTATCTCATGTAGTTGGGATTTATGCGAAGCCATTTGCCATGCAAATTAATCCTAGTATAGTAAATCAATGACAGATGTTGATTTGAGTGCGTCTGAATAATAGCTTTTGTGTCATGACACTGCTCTCACGGTGTTGATTGTGTGTCAAAACACCCAGACACTGCTCTCTCGGTATTTGTCGGCGGCGTATTGTCAAATATCCGCTGTAAACCCGTATTACAAGCGAATTTAACCACGATCCTGTTTACGTTGTAGATACGGTGAATAGGTACACTGTTCAATAGGGGTTCGGTTAAGCTCATCAATGTGAATTGAATAGCAGATGTTTCTGAATTAGTGATAGTGATTCGCATTCTCTGGCCAATATAATTTGTGAACTACACACCTAGATTTTTTTAAAGTTTTCTATGAATATTGGAACTGACCTGCAGCCTAATTGCGTAAGTGAATTCGGCAAGGTTTGACTCCATGAAAAAATATCTTAAAATAATTAGTTATTGCCAAAAATTACTGGAAGCTTTTTTTGGTGAAGGTTCTCTTTTCGAAACGAGAATATGCAAATAAGCTGCGGGAAATATTTTCTTTTATTTTTAACCGACTTCGCAAAAAGGAGGCGGTTATCAATTCGACTTGAACTTTTTATTGGTAGAACCGATTTTGATGATTCTTTTTAGGGTTCCGTAGCCAAATGGCAAAAAACGGAACCCTTATAGATTCGTCATGTCTGTCTGTCTGTCTGTCCGTCCGTATGTCACAGCCACTTTTTTCCGAAACTATAAGAACTATACTGTTGAAACTTAGTAAGTAGATGTATTATGTGAACCGCAATAAGATTTTCACTTAAAAATAGAAAAAAAAACAATAATTTTTGGGGGTCCCCATACTTGAAACTGAAACAAAAAATTTTTTTTTTCATCAAACCCACACGTGTGGGGTATCTATGGATAGGTCTTCAAAAATGATATTGAGGTTTCTAATATATTTTTTTTCTAAACTGAATAGTTTGCGCGAGAGACACTTCCAAAGTGGTAAAATGTGTCCCCCCCCCCTGTAACTTCTAAAATAAGAGAACTAAAAAAAATATATGATGTACATTACCATGTAAACTACCACCGAAAATTGGTTTGAACGAGATCTAGTAAGTAGTTTTTTTTTAATACGTCATAAATCGTAAACCGCAATTTACCAAGTACGGAACCCTTCGTGCGCGAGTCCGACTCGCACTTGGCCGGTTTTTTTATTTGAACGCTGGTACTTGTCATGTGTTCCCATCTGATCTGATGAAAAACTTCGGAGATATACACCAGAACTCGTCAATAAATGACGGCAAATCACTCGGGATAGCTGCAATCGCATGTCTGTTTATTGTTTACACCATTTCATAACATAACATCACACTGGTACGCTCTAAAGGGGTACGCAGGTGTAAAAAGTTCATCCTGGTTTACTCTCATTCCACCGGTTTTGTTATTGGGTTAATCTATTCTGGCTTCACTTTGGGCATGGGCATTATAGGTAGCTAGCCTATAGAACTGGTCCATTACTTACCACAACTAAAAAGTGAAAATAAATAACTTTTTAACAAATATTACAATAGTCAAAAATTGCAGAAACAAAAACAGGAACACCGACTTCCGAAATTTAAAACGAGAAGAGAAAAAGTCGGTGTTCCTGTTTTTGTTTCTGCAATTTTTGACTATTGTAATTTTTGTTAAAAAGTTATTTTTAAGTAACACAAACAGCCTATTAACTCCTCAAGGCTAAGATAACGTAATTCCATAAAAGTTCAGATTTCCCAAGTTTGGTGAAGGCTTAAGGAACTAAGAATTCGGCTACTGCTCGCTAATTGAATTATGATGTGTCTAATGTGTATTTTCCACATTTAGCATGGCTTTGTGTGTCTAACACAATAGGATTCGTATTAGAATTAGCGTTGGAATTCACATTACTGAGTCAATGACTTATGTGAATAGTTTTCGTGATGTGTTTTTCACGAGTACTTTGTTTTTTGGTCTCCTTTCAAGTTGAGCATGTATATATCTTCTTTTCAGCCGACTTCAAAAATAAGGTGGTTCTGAATTCGACTGTATGTTTTTGTGTGTTTGTAACGCGATTACTATATATTATGAACCGATTTTGATGATATTTTTTTTATTTGTAAGCTGGTGCTTTTGATGTGATACCATTTCAATTGATCAAGATCTGTCGAGTAGCTTTTAAATTATTCTTAATAATGTGTATGGTAATATAAGGTACCAGGGCACATTGCTCGCAGAACGGATGGCCGATGGGGCAGAAAGGTTCTGGAATGGCGACCGCGAACCGGAAGACGTTGCGTTGGAAGGCCTCCCACCAGGTGGACCGATGACCTGGTGAAGGTTGCTGGGATCCGCTGGTTCCGAGTCACACGGGACCGGTCAATGTGGAGACGCTTGGGTGAGGCCTATGTCCAGCAGTGGACGTCTTTCGGCTGATATGATGATGATGATGATAAGGTACCAAAACTAAAAAAACACTTCAAAGCGAAAAATTACTTACTTAACGGAAGTCGGTGTCAAAACGAAAAAAATAGGTACCAAAGATCTTGAGAGGTTTTGGAAGTCATTTTTTTTAAAGTTTTCTAACGATTGAATCATCAAGTTTTGCTGCTATATCGCAATAGTACAGGCAGTTTGCTTAAGACTGAAGAATATTGTTAAATTAATTTAGAATTAAGATTTAAAATGTCTAGGTATGGTTAGATAATTAATTTGTAATGATGACCATTGCAATAATTAATTTAAAATTTAAAAATTAATTTGGAGTTACAACAGGCCATCAATTTAGAATTTACAAAAATCAATTTGGGATTACGTTATGTAACTCAACTGGACACTAGGTACATGTTGAGTATTGACGTGTTCAAAAGTCCAAGAGTAGACGTAAGTTCGTGAAGTGAAGCCAGCTCTTAGCAACAAACACTAGAGCAACTTGTTTCTTTAGTTTACTTTAACAACTTATGCGGGCGATACACTGAATCTTTTTTCTTTCAAGTTGTAGTGACTGAGCTATCAGTGAATTTGCCTGTTTTTTTTTAAACTCCTAATATTATTCTAGATTTCTATTTTCTTTTGGTGGCCTATTCTGTACCAATCCTTGGCCAAGGCCTTTACTCGTTCCACTTTTTTCTTTCTGAAAAAAGTGGAACGATTAGGAGTAGAAAACTAATGTTCTTTTTTTGAATTTTAATTTTCGAAACTGATCGATTGAAAAGAAGCCACTCTTATTATGTTAACCTTCTTTTATTTACCAACAAATGTGTGCGTACATTATTATGTCTTCGTTCAGATGTCAAGGGGCAGCCCGGCATTAGGGTTACACCAGACAGACGGATTATAGGTAGGTACCCCTTCATACACCTTCAAAGGCTTCAACAGGGCTTCGCACTGATACTCTTGCAACATTTTCATTGCAACATTTTTTTATTAACCTATACTGTAATGCTAGCTACTACCTGTAAAAGTAAATGTATGTGTGAAAGAAAAAAACAAAATAAAAATAAAAAACCTTCTACATACTATTTTATTTCATGACACATATTTTTTATTTTTTTATTTATAACACGTAATTATGTATGACACGATATATTGCGAAAACACCCCGATTCAAACAGTAAACCGTCTATAACTTTTGAACGGCCGAACCGATTTCCGTCAGACAGCTAAGAGCACTCTCGATAAAGCCACCTTTCAAACATAATAAAAACTAAATCGAAATCGGTTCATCCGTTTAGTAGATATGATGCCACTAACAGATACACAAACACACAGGTACACACGCCAAACTTATAACACCCCTCTTTTTCCGTCGGGGGTTAAAAAATAAATACGGTTGGGAAAATGTCTTCTCCCAAACTCTTCCTGGCATTTTTTGCTGCGCTTCCTCAATTCATCTTCGACTGTTATTATTAGCCGTAAGGCCCCTTTCTGCAAAATTCTTTCTGCTACAATTTTATTAGGCTTTCACGATCCAGCCTTTGATTATGATCCAGATTTGATGTCTTGCTGGAACTTTTTTGGGCCGCGGAAGGGTGGGAGAGCGGCACACCGCAATACCGTCACTCCTCTTCCGCCGCTGCCTCCAACCCTCAGCCGCAATATCGTATGGGTATGGGAGGCCCGCCTCAGTTGCGAAGTCGCCCAGGCAGCACCGCAACCTACTTGTTGGCTGCTACGTCTTCGGCTTATTGGCAAAAGCTCCGACGAGCGGCCCCTCCTTGGGTTCCTCTTCGCTTCACCGTGGGTGACCAAGCCACGGTTACTGAGCCTCGACAATGCGGGAACCCACCGGGGTCTTTCCGACCTGGATCCACCCTGGCGTCGCCGTCCTTTCTCAGACCACAAAGATATATACGCGTTCACTATGCATTAATTTGTATACTAACAATGATACTTATTTAGCTTTATAGCTACTTTTTATTACCGAATCAATAAATAAATTGATATTTTCTAGTCGTTAACAGAATATAAGTTGCTACGGCATTCCTTTTATAGATTGTCACTGAAACATTATCTAAGTGGCACTTTATTACATTGCCAGAGATTACTACAAAGTAAGTGGCCAATAAAAACGCATTTATACGGCTTTTAAGATCACAGGGAACTTGCAATATCATAAAAATGGCAGATTCACTTTTAAAGAATTCGTTTCGGTCAATATTTTACATTTAATCCGATAAACCTTTCTTATTTCATTAAAGCGTGGGTAATTTTTATAATGTACGCTAGGAAAATTATCCTTTATATGTTGTGAATAATTTAATAATTTAACCTAACTGATTTTTCACCCGTCTGCCGAAGGAGGGTAATGTGTTTATCGTATGTATGTTAATCCTATGTGGCTTTCTAGAGACCAAATACGTAGGCTGATTTTGATTATTCTTAAGTTAATCGATTCGTCTTATCCTTGCGAATGTCACTGGCAACATGAAAATTGTTAAATAGAAAAATGGCGTATTTTGGGCGCCGTATTGTGGGGGCCCAATTATTTTTTTTCTTCCAAATTTATATGGGTATCAAAATATAGGGTTTTAAGAGGGGATTTAAAAAATATATATAATTGAACCTAATTCTAAAAGTTTACTAAAACGTTCTAAATAAAAAAAGTTAATGCAAAAATCAAAAAACCCGACTGTTTAAGAAGCGAACTAAAAGACGTAAACAAGAAGAAAATCATGCTGTGCAGTCGGAGGATACATCTGGTTTTGGTTAGCCAGCTCGCGAATATGTATCCTCCGGCTGCACAACATGATTTTCATCTTGTTTATGTATTTTTAGTTCTTAATTTATATTAAAAATTTCTTAAGTCTGAAGTGATTACTTCTAGACATTAGCTCGATTCTTAAGACCTAAAGTTAACTGCTGTAATAAATAAATTTTAATTAAATTTACCTTATAAGTCATAATAATTCGACAGTAACTAAACAAAACGTTACCCAACACAACGATAAATGCTTTACGACTGCAACGTTCCTTATAAGTGTACAGCACAACATTTATACTGTTGGGCTATAAATTATGACAGTTAAGTAAATCTTTAGGCCACGCAAGCTAGCCATCGTTCACGTACTGTGGAATAAAGAGGCATTGCAATAGCAATTTGTCAGCTACGTGAGGGAACGCACAATCAATTTCGCGGCACGCGCCTATCAGACGTTCATAATAAAATGCTCGAATGAGAACAACCACGTTTTCATCGTGTAGGGCTGGCAGGCGTCCGGATAAAGCCGGACATAGACTTTTTGAATGAGTGTCCGGCTAAATTAGACGGATACCTTACCGGTATCATCATCGTTTAAAAAAAAATCGTTTCGTTTATTCAGGAAAAAACACATGTACAGGATCAAAAAATAAATACATACATTTTTAACAGTAAACCAGAAAAAGAGAATCATTGGTGCCTGTACTAATGAAAAATCATTGTATCACAGGCACCAAGACCATCATCATTCTATTGCCCTTATCTTAATTTATTTTGGGGTCAGTGTAACATATTTTCCTCTTCAATACTTAGACACCTATGTTTCACTGGCCCTTGAAACACAGGTGCTGTTACCTAGCTCAGAGGTCAGGGTAAAAACGGGACCCTATTACTAAGACTCCGCGGTCCGTCTATCTGTCTGTCCGTCTGTCACCAGGCTGTATCTCAAGAACCGTGATAGCTAGGCAGTTGAAAATTTCACCGATGATGTATTTCTGTGGCCGCTATAACAAAAAATACTGAAAACAGAATAAAATAAAAATTTAAGTGGGGCTCCCATACAACAAACGTGACGTTTTTGCCGTTATTTGCGATATGGTACGGAATCCTTCGTGCGCGAGTCCGAGTCGCACTTGGCCGGTTTTTTTTATATCCCAAGAAGTTATGATAAAGGGTCAATAAGCATGTTATAGTACCTTACAATAATGTTTATCATTTAAAAACCAAGTCAGAAAATCCTTAATAAGTTAAGATATCTGGCCTTTGTACCAAAAAGTCCTTCTCAGCTGGGTGGTCTGTTCGGCTTTTCGGTTTTATAAACTTTGCAACCCTCGTGAATTTTATAATCCCACTGTTGTGGCTAATAGTAGAGACTGTTACCGGTAGCGAATGGTTAGAAACATGTTAAGTCGTGTCTGTATTAGCGTCGTTAAGGTAATTATGTTGCTTGCTATTGCTAATCTACAGTTTCACAAATAGGTTTACTGGTAGTTCGAAGATTACTTTAGAGAGTTATTTTACTTCGGGGAAAACACCTGAGCAGTTTTGTTAATCCTATGTAGACATGTAGCCTAAATAGTTGTAAAATGATGTTACGGAAAGA
This sequence comes from Orthosia gothica, assembly GCA_949775005.1. Classification (NCBI taxonomy): domain Eukaryota; kingdom Metazoa; phylum Arthropoda; class Insecta; order Lepidoptera; family Noctuidae; genus Orthosia; species Orthosia gothica. The sequence goes on from OX459044.1 coordinate 14,376,391, forward strand.
TCTGGCAGGTGGTATATTGCCGAAGGGTAGGAAGATAATATTTACTTCGTGGTATTAGCAAATATGTCGGTAACCCTGTATTACGGATCTCTACATTTCTGATTCGATCACGCAAGGAAACGCCGAGCATAGCCCTCTCCATTGCCCTTTGAGTGACTGTAAGCTTTTTGATGAGGCCCATTGTAAGCGACCACGTCTCAGAGCCATATGTCATCACTGGCAACACACACTGGTCATAGACTTTTGTCTTAAGACACTGTGGTAAGTTGGACTAGAAGACACCGCGCAACTTCCCGAACGCTGCCCAGCCGAGATTGCGAGCTACCCCAATGCCGAGATTGCGTGATCGAATCAGAACAGTAGAGATCCGTAAGAGAACCAGGGTCACCGACATAGCCCGAAGAATTTCCAAACTTAAGTGGCAGTGGTCAGGGCACATTGCTCGCAGAACGGAGGGCCGATGGGGCAGAAAAGTTCTGAAGTGGCGACTGTGAACCGGAAGACGTTGCGTTGGAAGGCCTCCCATCATGTGGACCGATGACCTGGTGAAGGTTGCGGGGATCCGCTGGATGCGGGACGCACGGGACAGTCACGGGTCCAGCAGTGGGCGTCTTTCGGCTGATATGATGATGATCATTAGCAAATATGATTCTGTTATACAGATTGGCTACACAGTTTTAGATGCAACAAGAGGCAAAAAAAAAAAAAGAAGAATATATATTATGCTATGGGCATAAAATGTCTAATGTTGATAATATTATCGCCAGAATAATAAGTCCAAATCTCACAACAAAAACATCCTTACATTATAAAAACCTACTTAACATACAATATTCGCTTCCGCATCTCAAGTATGAGCAAAGAGAAATGTACAATGATACACCGCGATTGAACCGTAGTACATTCATAGTATAGGATGTCGCATCTGAATAGATCAAAGTGAAATTGAGGGCGCGCGGAGGCGTTTCCGCGCTGTCTTGTATTTCCTGTGAAGATATAAATTTCCATTCAAAGGCTGGTACTTCACTTGTAGTATAAATGCATTAAATGTACTATGTACGGCTAATATGTTACAAATGTCGTGTAATTATTACTTAGCTTTGCGTGAATTTGTTTCATTATTCAGTGAAATTAGAATTTCGGACTCATTCACGGGCGATTCAACTTTATTATCATGGGGCATAGTTTTAGTTAACAGATTTAAAGTTTCGGGTTCATATCCCAAGAGCATTTTAGTGGTTAAGTATTTTCTGCTCAGTTTCATTCTATGAATAACTTTGAAAAGAATGTTGGGATTAGACAACAATAATTTGTTCTCATGTTTCCAAATTCAAGTTGTAAGTATTCGTTTGCGCATTAAATTTAAAGAGTGGTATTCTTTCTAAATAGAAAATAAATTGAGTGAATATATTGATACCACATTAGTTGTTGGTATTGATGCGGGACGCACGGGACCGGTCAATTTGGTGACGCTTGGGGGAGGGAGGCCTATGTCCAGTAGTGGATGTCTTTTGGCTGATATGCTGATGATGATGATGATTAGAACGGAATAACTCGAAAATAGTGTTAGTTGTGCATGGGCCTTTATAATCTGCTTAGTGACGAATCCGGTTGGTACAAGGGTAGACACATTTAGTATTCTAGGCTTCAATACTGTGTGCATTTGTCACGAGGCCGTCAGAAACAATGTCTAGACTGTTTGATTTAGCATTGTTATTTCATTCCACGATCCCAGCTAGTTAGGCACAGACTTCAACGTCAAGGTTAGCTTTATATGTACGCATATTCATATTACAGAAATTTGCCCCGATACCAAGTTATTCGATCGTCCACAAAACTCAAGTTCATTACGCAAGTTCGTAAGTATTTTAATTTCGAAGTACCAAAGTTGTTATTACGATTGCGCTACTAGCAGCCATATTGTTTGCAGAAGAATTGAAAACGTGAGGTGACAGTACAATGGAGTGGTTTGAGAAAGATAGGACGGCTTTGCCTTCTACTCAGTAAGGTAGCATTGCATTAGGCGTAGCAGTTTATGGCAATTTCTCTTTCGAAATGAAACTGCACGAAATTACCACAGGGCTACCGAAGTAGTGGGTAGACAGAGAAATACACTTAGGTATCTAATAAGAACAAAAAGATATTTATTTCACTGTAAGAACAATAAAAAGTACCAACAAAAGTATACCTGACACAGCAAATTACCACAGGGCTTCCGAAGTAGAGGGTAGACAGAGAAATACACGTAGGTATCTAATAAGAACAAAAACAGATTTATTTCACTGTAAGAACAAGAAAAAGTACCAACAAAAGTATATCTGACACCGCAAATTACCACAAGGCTGCCGAAGTAGAGGGTAGACAGAGAAATACACGTAGGTATCTAATAAGAACAAAAACAGATTTATTTCACTGTAAGAACAAGAAAAAGTACCAACAAAAGTATATCTGACACAGCAAATTACCACAAGGCTGCCGAAGTAGAGGGTAGACAGAGAAATACACGTAGGTATCTAATAAGAACAAAAACAGATTTATTTCACTGTAAGAACAAGAAAAAGTACCAACAAAAGTATATCTGACACAGCAAATGGAACAGATAATTTAAACGTACAATCACATAAAATGAAATGAACACGAAAGCGATGATCGTATCAGTCAGACGACATTAAAAGATTCAGTATTTCAACAGTATAATGTTACATTACGCACGTAATCTTACTACAAAATAAATTAAACATACTCTCCGTCCATTACCGACTATGTAAGTAGCATTTACTTAATGTAAGTGCCACTTTGATATCATAGCTACCTCCATAATGTTCCCCGCCTTATTGTACTTATCAAAATGCAGTAAAATTAACGTTTAATGATCACTCTACAACCCGTGGAGAAGTTCGTGAGATATTATTATGATGGCCGCTGACATCAAATATTATCCATTAAAAAGCTGTAACTATAAAAGAAATGGCCTATAATATGAAGTACAGGATTATGGTAGTTATCGAGTTCTATTAGATAGAAGATTATAATTCTTAGATGCTGATGCATGTTCTTACCTTCAGGCATATAAACTTAATATGCATGAACGCGGTTGTATTGCAGCCTAAATTATTACCGGCAGAATGCTCATCAATCATCAATAATTTATTAGACTTCTCGTCTATTTCTGTGCCGGAGAAATAAATAAATAGCAAACTTCTGCTATGGACTACCCAATCATCACCTAATCGCCGGCTAAGTTCTATGACAGGAAATTTTCTATAGCCATATAAAAAATTCCACCGTCATTGCTACTTGTACTGCGGATGGACCCAGTCATGATCTAATGAATGCAATTACGGGGCCCTAAAAATTATTGTGCGCAGCAAGTAAAATAGCTGCGTCGGACATTCACATCTCGCACAAAAGAGCTGTTAGAAATCGGCTTTTCATCGGAGGTCAACGGCCCGCGACTGTTCAGGATATGCACATAGACAAAACGTAGCGCGACAAAGGCTGGCGTATCTCCCGTCGTCGCCTCGCTAAATACTGCGCACTCTTTTTCCAGTGTCGACTTACATGTGTCGTATGACAAAACCGCAGTCGCAGACTCGCAGTGATGCGACCAATGCGGTGTCGATGTCGACTCGCAAATGTCAAGCTCCTTCCGTCTCATTGCGTTTCGTTGTTACCTACAGATATTCTTTTGACATTATTGATACTCTTGTGTTATGTTTTTTTAGCTCCGTCTACGTCCGCAAGCGAGACGCTTATGTTGGAGTATGAGTACCTATCAAAGTTTTTCGGTGTCTGCAAACAGAATGAGACATTAAGTTATGTATATGATGGCTTCAGAAAAGACTTGTTGTAGGTATCATCTCGAATTGCCCTGCCATACTAAATTAAACTTACGTTAATAGGTAAGCACATAATAGTAAAACAACAAGTTGAAACAAAGTTTAATAACAAGATAAACCTCACATCACAACAATCCGTTTACTTTAGAAGATTGTTAATACTAGCTACTACTTATGTACCTATGTGTTCGGCATAGTATATATATAAATTAAGTAAGGAATGCACGAACATTGAAGTTGTCAATTTTGGATCTTTGCGGAGCGTGGTAAACACGGAAGAGTATTCTGAAATGTTCTTACCTGAGTTCTATGTTAGGGGGGTTTGGTTTCCGCACTTAGTCCTTCAAGTGGACCATTGTGCGTGGGCCATGGCGGCCGTTTGGTGGTTATTCCAAAAGCCTCCCTTCCTTCAGAAGTCTATTAAAGCTCCTGGTTTCCTAAAAACATCTGTGTAAGATCTGGGTGTCTCGAGGGTTTGTGTTCTTATCTAGGTGACACCTGTGCATTCAAGGAGAACGTGCGCAACGGTTTCATCGGCCTCCATGCATGCTCTGCACAGAGGACTGTCCGTTATGCCTATTGTGTGGAAGTGTTTGTAGAGTGAGCAGTGTCCCGTGGTGGTCCCCGTCACCAGGCGCAAGCCATTCCTGTCCAGGTTCTTACCTGAGATAAAATATGAGTTTGTACTTGTGTTTGCTTGTAAATCACGACGGGATTGCAGAATGTACAGATTTGTATACCAAGGTACCAAAGATATCAATACCTACAGCGACTGTACTGATCAAAATAAAGAGACTGTAGTCTAAAAAAGTTCATAAAATTAATTGACCATTGGGAACCTACCTACATTCAAATGATAAAAACATTCAGCCCATTTTTGCAAACGATTTTTTATCCGGATATGAAAAATGTAAAAAGTATGGCATCGCTAATCTGGGCTTACGTATGTTAAAACTCCCAAACTTTTTGGGGGTCGGATGTTAGGAGTGAATATTTCAGAATCGAAATAAAATATGTGAATGAAAAAAGAGCCGCGGAAAAATATTTGACAGTAGCGAAAATAAATGGCGGTAAATAAGCGGTTACAGCAAAGCCTTTCGAATATAAATAGAAAACTTGAGAAATTTAGCTAGAAATCTGTTAAAGGTAATCACGATGTTTTTAACAGTTTTAATGCAAAAGCTGAACTATTGTTGGCATATTATGATTTAGCAAAAAAAAACTCTTTCATAAATAGAACTTTCGAACGTTCGTTCAATACCCATGGTTGGTCAGAGAGGTGTTGAGCCTGGTGGACCGTGACGGATTATGTCACCTGATCCTAAGCTTCCTCGTTAATGTCGCTGTGGATTACCGATGTCATCAAGTGGTGTATTGATCTATAAGAGGCGTCAAATTTACAAGTGGTGGTGGCGGGATATACCTAACAATAAAATTGTACTTTTTGGTTTTATTTGGATACAATTAAGAGAAGAAGAAGTTTGACAATTTTCCTTATAAAATATAAAGGCTTTTACATTTTCCAAGCCACTTTCTTTTTGAAAGGAAAATGGCGAAAAGGATCTGTGTTTCCAATGTGGCCTAAACCTAATCTTATGTAGGTAATAAGGGATGAGACTACGACCCTCTAGACTCTCTACTCGATGGGACGATGAGATCAAAAAAGTCGCTGGCCCAAACTGGTGGAAAATAGTACAAGATAGGGAGAAATGGGCAGCTTTGGAGGAGGCCTTTACCTAATCTGGGGACCTAGCTTAATTATTATTAATAAGATAACTAGAAATAAGTAATTTGTTTTTATAGTTATTCTATATATATTTTTAAAATTTATAATTATGTCTACCTAGAAACTAGCAAGGTAATTGATTTAGTAACTAAGATGAAATGTAGATAATTAGCTTGATCAAATAAAGGCTTTTTTATTTTTTTATTTTATAAGGGATGAGACTCCAGTTACATACTCCCAGCTTCAATCTTTATGAAGTAAAAGTAAAGTACGCAAGTAAGTATAAATGTTAATGGGTAGCTGATGGTTGGTTAATAGTTGAAGTTTGTATCAAAAAGTAAGATTTTATAAAATAAATCCTGTTTGCAAATTTGAACGATTTCCATTAAAAAAGTTAATTCAATTAAAATAATGTTTCAGAAGGAAGATGTCTGAATATTCAATTGTGGAATTTATAGTGGCAAAACATATTAAGTCCATTACCAATTAAGTTAAAACGTAGTTTAAAAAACAATATATTGATTCGGTAGAAAAATTTCACCAGCTAAAAAATACGTGAATTGAAGAATGTAATTGTGTTGTACATACTAAGAATTGGCAAATGTTTGCATGTTTCAGTAAATTAAAAATATTGTATCAGAATAGGTGTACAATTTCTTGATAACATAGTTACTTATGTACTACGCGGTAAGTTCGGGGTTGCTTGCTGAACGAGCCACGATATAGTGGCACATCCGAAGTTTTCATAGTCAAACTATTGGGAACCTTATGGCCTGAGTTTTAAGGTTTGTTTTTGAAACATTACCCAAGTTAAACGATGTTTGTATAATGTTCTCTGTTTGACTTCACGGCTGTCACAAACAAACTGCGACGTTGCTAGTGCTTCGACGATTTTATTTGTATCTTGTGTGTTTATTATTAATTGGTTCGGTCGACCTCTGACGAATTGTTGAGGAAAACAAAGAACAAGCTTGATCCGTGACCAATCCAAACACGAAAAAATGCCTAGAGGTGAGAAAACTACAATAAAATCAATCATTTTGATGATCAACTCGCTATTTGAGAGTGAAACACATTTTTTCATCGTCTATTAAACATAATTGTTAGTTTTTATGATTTAGTATAAAAATAGCAGGCTGGTCCGTCGATTGCGTTAAGAATATTTATTTATAAAAAACTGTGGTTGTGGCAATTTAAAAACAGTTGAAATGTATAATAGTCCCATTGTTGCCGCAGATTTTCAGTAAAGTCTCACGATACTATATTTTTATGTTCAGATTGCAGGGGCTAAGTGTCTCGCCTTGATGAGGCTACTTATATTGTAATTACGATTCAGTGTTTTTAATGTGATGGCAGTTTTCGAGTGTTTTGCAGTGTTGCAAACCGCAGGCAGTGGTAATCTGATCGGCAGCAGGTTCGGTTGTAAGAGACACCGGCCATCGATCCAGTGGCCTCCATGCCTACCTGCCGTTCTCCAGTTTTACTCCACTTCAACAACTTTTTATACAAATCATGTTTTATGTAAGTAAAAAAGCGGAGCTATAATTCTGCAATGAAAGTAATTTAACACTGTCAGTGATTTAATTTACGCCAACGGAGCAGTTAATTTGAAATGATGCCTATTGAAGATTAATAGATCAGTAGGAAATGATTGCAATCTATCGGTTTGCAAATTCTGTTGAAGTTTAGGATTTATAATAAGTCGATTGAAGGTGGATCATTGGATATTGAATACTTGCCACAGACAGTTGATAAACAAAACATAATGGACATGTATTTTTTTATTTATTTTTAATCCCGACACATTATTATTGCACGCTATTTCATGTATCTAGTAGTAGACGCGTTTCGATCGACAACCTATTGAACACGTAATTATGACCCGATATCTGGCGAAAACATCCCGATCCAAACAGTAAACCGCCCATAAGTCTTGAACGGCTGAAACGATTGCCTCAAACATAGCTTAGAACAATCAATCTGCCTAGCCTTTTCCCAACTATGTTGGATTCGGCTTCCAGTCTAACCGGATTGAGCTGAGTACCAGTGTTTTACATGGAGCCACTGCTTATCTGACCTCCACAATCCAGTAATCGCACCTGTCACCTATAGCTTCGCATACCATACCTCTATTAATTTATTAAACAAAATAAAATAAAAATAAATAAAACTAGGTAACACGATACCCCTTGGCTAGACTGGTGTCAGATCTCAAGCTTCTGACAACTCGTAACGATTGTCAAAGATCTTCAAATGACAGCCGGGACCAACGGCTTTACGTGCTTTCTGAGGCAAGGAGGAAACTCGGTATATTGAAATGGTACAAACATAGTTTAGAAAACTCTAGATAAAGTCACCTTTCAAACAAAATAAACAAAAATCAAAATCGGCTCATCTGTTTAGGAGCTATGATGACAGATACACCAAATACCTGTACAGGGACACACGTCAAACTTATTACATCCCTCTTTCTCCGTCGGGGTTTAAAATGGTCTCATTTTCTCATTATAAGACAAACAGTCTCCCATTTAAAATGTCTACAATATCATTAGACAGCGGTATCCACTATCCTGACATAATTTATCTATATGTAACGGCAGTGTCCGAGATAAATGGAAACAAAACGTGTGACGCGGATAAACTGAGAATCCGGCCCATTGTTCTCCAGGGAGACAAGTGATACATTTGTGGACATATCTCGCACATACGGGGAAAACCTTACACCTTCCGACCCGATTAATCCCGACCCGGTCCTTCTGTTAATAATAGTGATCATTCTGAATTATGTTATTAAAGTTAGAGTTACTGCTGCTGTTGCAAATTATGAACTTTATTCTGTAGGTACAAAACTGCAAAAGAAAAACAGGTACCTGTCACAGTAAGAGTGAGGAGGCATTGATCGCTTTTCATGAGACGGGATCGGAATGAATTGCTTGCTCATCACGATAACAAAAAGTCTTAGCGAACATATTTGACTGACATGCAAGTATGTATTTGTACCTTATATTGTATTTCAAAGGGCCAGAAATGAGTATCTAAACTAGTATTGGTTTTCCACCCGCCTTCAGGAGTTCGACCGTAAGTCCATCATCACCCGGTGCCTTTTTGCTCTTAAGCTGTTTAAAAGCCATCCTAATCTCGTAAAGGCTGACGTCCAGAATGTCTTCGATATAGTGTCGGGTCAATTTAGCTCTAGGGACTTTTACTAGATTAGCGACGGGGTTACTGGTTGACGTGTACAACTGCCCATAGAATCAATCGATCTCCCTCAAAAGCTCCGGTTTGGCGGATACGATCCTGTCATCGTCAGTCTTCAGTTTTGTGAGCTGGCTCTGCTCAACAGTCAGATCTCTTGCAAAGACCTTGAAGCCCTTTTACTCTAACTTAGATTAATAATTGACTAATCTATAACAGGTTTGAGGTAGGGAGAAATGGATGACATTTCTCCCTACCTCACTCCAGTTTTCCACAACTCTTCACACCTAAATTACTCCGTTAATCGTAAGGTCTAAAAGCACGGGGTCGTCACGGAGTTGGTCAACTAAACGGCATGATAGAGTGAGTAATGGGAGTCGTCCGGTGGTGACGTCACTCATTCACAGCGGCGCACACACACCAGTCAACAGCGTTTGTCAAAAATACCCTCGTTTTGTTGAAAACGCTTCCGGTGACGTATTGTGTGGCGGCTATGGTAATGTAGATGAAGTATTTTATTCACAGCTTATGGGGCATTGTGTTGATAGTACCTTTTAAGGAAAAGTATTTCAGAAACAAAAAAGATTCTGACGAATTGAGAACCTCCTCCTTTTTTGAAGTCGGTTAAAAATGCGGAGTTTTCGTGCATTACATAGTGCCCAATTATTTACCATCACGCAATTTTTTCTAAGCAAAGACACGATTTATGCAAACAATGATCTGCCGGGCGAGCAAAGCCTCTGTGATAGGCTATCCCAAACCTGTGATAAAAATGTGTGGCTCAAGGCTGTCACAGTAGGCCGTGCTCGCCCGGCAGATAGCCCTTTATTTTGTCGAATTATGCGATACCTACTGAACAGATGATTTAAAAAAAGAAGTAAGAGAGAACTACTGGAAAAGATTTGAATGGTGATAAAAAATCACGTTGAATAATTGACAGATATGTATCTAAGGGATTATTATGCGTAAGAATCGAAGAACTATCATACGTTTAATTGAATGTCAGGTGTCCATACATAGAAATTGCAAATGCTGGTTCACCAGGATTCAAAGCAGACACGCCCAGATATCTGACTTATCACATACCTAGGGCCATGTGCATACGAAACGTGCCCGCATACTCGGCCTTTGCGGCACGCCTAACTACAGTCTAACTAAGCTTACATAGGATGCACAAACAATGCCATTCACGTGAGGATTATAGAATGAAAACCTTGATTAATATTTGTAATAGTTAAACAATCCAACTGCCTAGCCTGGTCCCAACTATTTTAGGGTCGGCTTCCAGTCCAATCGGATTCTGCTGGATAGCAGTATTTTACATGGAGCGACTGCCTCTCAGACCTTCATAACCCTTGATATGACTCATCGTCAGACTTTATGGTTAGGCCCTAGTCGATCATTCTTCCATACAAACATAGTCTGGCGATTACGCCGTTTTTTGACGGTGTACGTTCAAAATAAAAGATGATATCAATTTGTCTCATCATTATCTAACCTTAGGAAACAAAAAGTAAAAAAAAAAGTTATGAGCGTCGAAAGTTCCATATTTCAACACTAATTTTAACGCATCTTTGGGCGTAAATCAATACCATAAGAAGAAAGAAAATTGCAAAACGGGGATAGATTAGTAGTTCAACAATGCAAATAATTTTATTTTGAAGGGATACATTTAGTATTTTTTTCATGATATACATATTCCCAGAAACAAATTTTATAAACAGACCGTTTATAAAATTTCGCGCGCTCGTTTTCGTCCTAAATCATCATCCATTTCGCTACAAATATGCAAAAGTGTATTCCTACGCGAACTATTTTCTTACTGCATTACAGCATCTATCGTTTTCGCACGTCTTGTCAGATGAGATAGCATGCATTTTAACCCCGCGCACAAAATAGTTCGTGTCATCTTAAAGCTTCTGGGTACGGATAAGGATTGACCAGGAGTGTTTTCCGAGGAACGGAGGTCTATCAGTAACCCATCTACAGACAGACCTCGGTAAACCTCGCTTAACCTGGAAAATCAACCCGTGCTGTTACCAATTAGCCATGATCTTCTCTTTAATGCAATTAATAGTACAACATAACTCATTAAACGTTTTGGTGTTAATAAAGGCAGGAAATAGTATATTCAATTGATTTTAATTAACCCATTGTAGAATAAAGTAAAGAATCAGTAACTGTGTGAAAACTGTTACAGATCTCCCTTATTATTTTTAAATTGCCATTGTTAATTATTATGCAACTCTATGGCTTTCACCGTTATTTTTATGTGAAATAAGAGTAGTAACGAAGACCTTCTTTTGTTGCGTCATTGCGACAAATGGTCACAATATTGCATTTGTACACTACGGATTTAGTGCCACATATGAGCGATATTTAGCTAAATAATAACAGCAGCACGGGTCGATCATCAAGGTTAAGCAACGCTTGCTGAAATCGGTCCGTATATGGGTGACAATTTTTCAACATGCCGAGTTCCCTCCTCGGAAAACACGTTTAGCCGTTGGTCCCGGCTGTCATTTGCAGATCTTTGACAGTCGTTACGGGTAGTCAGAAGCTTGAGATCTGACACCAGTCTTGCCAAGGGGTATGGTGTTACCCAGTTACTGGGTTGTGGAGGTCAGATAGGCAGTCGCTCCATGTAAAACACTGGTACTCAGCTGAATCTGGTAAGACTGGAAGCTGACCCAAAAAACAATTGGGCAAAGGCTAGGCAGATGATGATTAGACCACCATGATGCTACTAATCATGCCTTTGATTACTGTTTATTAAGAAGTAGAACCAGAATAATAGTTCCAATGTAATAGGGGGCCACAATGAAGATGGAAATTCAGAAAACGCGAATATTATAAACTCAGCAAATTTTGTTTGAATTAAATTTGCAGGCCAGCTAGCGTTGTTAGTGTCAAACTCACGCTTACATGATACAAAGTTCATTAAAATTCATTTACACTGCAAGCGTCCGCTTTGGAGTTAGATACAAGAGAAGATAACACTGAAATGTTTGTGGATTTTCAAGAAAATTATGGGTGAATATTGATGCAATTTAGAATATGTGCAGAGTTATAAACATCCGTCACGAATTGGTGTTGCACGCACACACGACTGCACAAAGGGCTCTTCATGGAGTCCTCGCGTGGCAGTAATTTGGCTGTTGACAGATTTACAAGCTCCATCTCTCGAACGTATCGAATGCGGTCGTCGCCACACCCATAGAGTTACTGGATGGGCTACACATTTTACGAGAAGCGTGACCGAAGCGGCCATCGTTGATCGTCTTGATTAAACACATAAATTATAAGATAATCAAAGTCTTAAATCAAAACATTAAGATAATCGTATTGAATCAGTTTAAAAAAGAAAGTATTTAATACGTGTATTCTGCCGAGCATCACATATGGGTGTCAAACATGGAGTTGCACTAATAAAGATATAAAAGCGTTAGAAAACTGCCAACATAGAATGGAAAGAAGTATACTCAACATAAAATTAAAAGACAAAATAAGATTGACAACAATAAGGAAACATACCAAAGTCATAGATGTAAAAGACCAAATTAAACAACTGAAGTGGAAATGGGCAGGCCATTTAATAAGATCTAAGACAGAGAAATGGACTAAAGATGTGACAGAATGGTGTCCTACATACAAAACAAGAAGGAAAGGCAGACAGTATCGTAGATGGGAAGATGACATCAAAAAGGTGGCAGGTACAACTTGGACTAGAAAAGCAAGAGATCGATGTTCGTGGAGAGCACTTGGGGAGGCCTATGCTGGAAAGCAAGACAATCGAAAAACCGGTGTCGATTAGGAAAATGTATTTATATCTATATATATATATAATTTTTTATGGAAAAACTAAACACTAATGTAGTATTAAGTAGAAATAAGTTAAAATGTTAACTGTAAGATTGTTAATAAAGGCTTTTATTATTATTATTATTATTGAATCAGTTTCATTAGCCGTTAAAGGTTTTAGAAATAATAAAAACACTTACCTATACATTCTTGAGTTCGGGTTGAAGTTGAATGAAATAGTCTAGAGCGGTGTAATAAAACGGAAACGAATAAAGTTCAGTGACAATTTAATATCACGATTATGTAGTACCTCATGTGATATTAAACTTTATTAAGGGTAAAGGACGGTAGGTATTCGTATTTTATACACGGTCGCTTAGTTTCATTACCCATTTCACTGTGATTTTAATTCAAATGTGCTCTAGAAGTTTGGTTACATTCTAAATTCAAAAACCAATATACGACTAGTCCATGCGTAAACTAAACTGTGTACCTATTGAACATATTTCTTTTCTGCCAACATTACGAGTTCAAATCGATGTCGTTCTAAACTCGTCAATCGCACTCGACACATATTACAACGCGAGGCGTGCCTATCGACAGACAACGATCGATCGCTGCTTAATTATGTGTCGATCGCGTACCGACCGATTGATCCCCATCGATCATCACAATCTGTGCGATTGATTGTAATTTTAAATCAATTCTCGCCTCTGCATCGAAGGCTCGTGACGTAATGATTTACTCGTTTATAAAGACCATAGCTCACTGCCCTTTCCAGTGTAAATTAGGTTTCTGTATTTATGGTGTACCTGACTGAAGCAATCACTGTGAATGGTATAGATCACAGCGTCAGATAAATGCGGTAATGTGAAAATATTATCTAGTATACACCATAAAATTTCCTTTCGAAATCTTCGGTTGACTGTTACCTCCTTCTTCACCAATCAGGTTTTGTTTTTATGACGTCACCTAAGGGCATAGAGTCACGATTTATATATCCACGGTAATTTGTGACTAGCACATTAAAGTGCCATAAAATGATTGAAATATAGGACATGTTTATGGAACTTAATTAAACAGTCGTGTACATATTGTGGAGGTAATAATTGATGTTCGATAATTAGCACTGTAATTAACAGTGTGCAAAATATAAACATTTAATTTGTGGGTTGGAAATAGAGTGCAGGGTTTTGTTGTTATGTGAAAATAACTACTAAGATAATTAACCACAATTGTCAGGTATATTTGTATTCTAGGAATATAAATTAATTAAGATAACTATATATAAACTTGGTACAGTCAAGGGTCAAAAGTGCAGTCTTACTCTACCAAAACTCAAACGGCTAGATTTTATAGAAGAAGTTAAATTAGCCACAACTGATTTAATATGTTGCATAGAAATTAAAGTATAGATTATACCTACTAACTGTGTAAAGTTGAACAACTGATAACTAAAAAAAGGTACTAAGGTAAACTAAAAAAGGTAAAACTATTTTGGTAGATTGTGACTGCACTTTTGACCCTTAACTGTACATATATTTTACTTACCTACCATTGAGTAGGGAGAAGGGTATGGTATCCTATAAACAGTAGCCATCTGCTGGTAGTCGTTAATTATGTCATGGGATGGACTCGACATAGCTTCACATGAATAATGGAAATCGCATGGGTTTTATACAACACTATCTGTTGGAATATATCACAAGCTTCCATGCTGTTTATAAATTCGTCGAAATTGTTGTTCGCTAGAATATAATATTGAATGTCCATTCACTCACATTATGTTGCTTCAATAGTTGTTAGCTCATAGTTACAAGTCTACTATTATATTCTATTACTACTCAGGGCTATCTTTTCTTAGTAAGATGTTAGATTTTCACATAATTCTTCAGTCTGGTCTGCGACCTGACAACATCGTGTTTAGATGACGTTTATGTTCCGCTGGCAATGTCTATGAGCTATTATATGCATGAATAAATAAGGTAATAAAATGCCGAAGACAAAAGCACCTTCAGGCATTCCTAAATTTTAATGTTTCCCTCAAAACATGAGGCAATTTTGCTAAAATAAAGCCATAAAAGCTATAATGTAGCCATAAAACGTATTTTCATGTAACAATGCTTATAATATTCAGAGGAGAAAACCACATAAGTGCCGAGTCAGTGGTTTTCGATTGGATTCCAATAAATGGACGAACGTTACATTAATTTTATAATGCGCACAAAAGATAGACATTATACGTACGTTTATATCTAGTGGAGTTAATTCAATTGTAAGATGCCGTTAATACCAATCTGCTACCGCGCATTTCACGGCAATTTTGCGCACAATTTTATTTCCTCCGCAAGAAATCTAGACGACGACATAATGAGTGTAGGTGGCTTCATACATTTGTTAAATTACTCGGTAATATAAGTAAATTACTCTTAATAGCAATAACGTCTTCCAATAACAAACATTTTACATAGCGGGACTTGACGTCTCAGACAGAACAGAAAAGTATTTCTATAGAATAATATTTGCCCTTTGTCCGTTTGTGTAAAACGAATATTCTAATGTTTGCGTTTCCAAAGGATATTTCCCTTTTTCGTGAGCTCGTTACCATATTTCCCATTTCTTTGGCGTCCCCTATAATTGAGTGCAAATTGTTACGCACCGGAGGTTTTACTTTAGGTTTGTTTGATATTGTTTCAGAAGTGTTCTCTGATGTTACCTTCCTGCGGTCAACCAAAGAGATCGTTGTTTCAAGCGTTACGTAGAGTCGTAGATAATGGTCTCCTAACCGTACTTTTTTATACCGACTCCGAAAGATATCTACATACTTAAACCAGTATCAAAATGCCGATCGCTATCTTAGCTTTTTGTCTTCCGCATATCATCAATTAAAATGTTTACACGTGGCTAAATGACGCAAGGCGGATTCTTTGTAACCGGTTTCTACAATAGGTTTGTGGGAGAGTGAAGTTCGGGTAGCGCCACCAATTTACTTTGACCTTTCTTGACTTCTTCTATGTTAAGCATTTAGTAATCGAAGCGTTTTATTACTGCTTACGAGAGGTCAGCTCTCAATGGTGATATTGTTTGTAATGATCTTGTCTTCAAGGCGACATCTCGTTTCGAATACAATAAAATTAATAATGTGAGTTTTTGTGTTCCATTCAAGGATTCTGAACAATCATCGCTTTGTGGCTCTCGAGAGTGATCGATATGTACTGAGAATTGCTTGTCAGTCTCAGTTTTGCTATAGAGCGAATTCGACGACGCTGCCAGTTCAAACAGACTTGAGAAATTGCTTTTGCGACGTTCTTATGTTCTTTGAGTCATTTAGATTAAATCTTTTCACATCAATTTGTGGGTTGTTTTCCTGATTGATGTGAATTCTGATTTTAAAATATTGTTCTTTGTTCTTGTTTTTTTATGTTTTAAAATATTGTTAGTCATGTAGAGTGCCTTGACCTCATAGTTTTTGCCTTCATTTGGCAGTGCATGGCCTTGGGCAAGACTTTAGATATTTCCTCAATTAGCGATGCTAGCTACCCTGTTGTTATTTATGTTCAGTGTTTTTGTTAAATAAGTATTTGTTGAATCTATTAAAAAGGTAAAGAAATATTTCATAGAAATTGGTGGTTTATGAAAACATTTACAATTTGCTGTACCTAAGAATAATTAAAAAATATTCAACCTTAAAGCTCTGAAACAAAGTCTGAATATTCCATTGACAAAAGCCCGTTTTTCTCGGAACCAGATAATTATTTCACTCTGTAAGCAAAATATAATGATGATAATAATTAGTTTTTCGCTTCATACATAATACTGTATAATATACATTATGTACGTACATCATATTTGTATAGGTAATTGGTGTTGCATTGCATTAGGAGTCAGCGAGTATAATATTATAAATACCTACCTATAAAACCTCTTTGCAATAAAAAGTTCAAACCGATCATTATTATTAGTTATCCAATTGGGTGCGTCTTGCGGTTTACTTTGAGTTACCATGTCGTATTATGTGAAGAGGCATTAACTATTAAGGTCATCATATAAATTCAACTAAAAGCTTAATTTTATATCATGTGTGCTTAAAGTTACTTAACTAAATTAAAATATACAGCTTAACGGCTCTTTGATGGCTCCACTGCAAAAGGAACGAAGCCCGAAAGCTCTCATTTAGAATGCAATGGCGCGAATAAAGGCTGCATGAAATTCTACTCAGTGCATGAGAATGAGAACAGTACTAACTTCAAAATGTAACATGCTGTCGGAATGTAGAGTATTTTTTTAAATTTTGAATTCAAAGGTTAGCAGAGCATTCATTTCTATTGTTAAAGGCGTCTATATCATCCTCATGCTATCGGCACCTATTCAAAAGTATCTATTTCGTTTCATAAACACTCTAAGAATAAAATATAAGATAATTTTAGAAGAAAAATAAACGTTGAGAAGTCGAAGTCACCTCGCCTTGTAAACGGATTGCAAGGAAGAAGACGCGTAGCAAGGTCCTACGCGTCTTCTACGAAACTCTACGCACCCTCTACGAAAGTCTTCAATCTGCTACGACCGCTACGAAGAGAGAGGGAATCGCCTACTCTTTTCTAAATCGTCTTTGTTTTGTCATTTCTTGACAAGAAAAAACATTACTTCAGAGATAAGATCCACCAACACCGTTGATCGAAAATAACATTATTATCTTTGAATCATATACTGAAAGGTTAACGTAGCATTAATTATTTCAATTGTTTTTAAATGTTTAATAACCACAAAGTTCGCACGATAACACACATTATATTATTACGGAATTCATTCACAAAAACTGACTCGCCTTCGTCTTATCTACAGCCTTGAACATAATAACACGGTGCGTGGCATTGAAAATATTATAAGATGCTTCTTTGTACGTTTGAGAATATTTTCGGCACGAAACTTTGTAGGTACTGATGCTTGTCATATAATAATAGTAGGTACGTCTTCGTCGTAATTGTTTTTTGAACGTCACTTTAGTAATAATATATTTGTGTATCGTCTGCCTGTCAAGCTAAATATGTAGTTTGAAAATTAAATAGTTTTGTATTTATACCTAGATTTTGTTTGTTCTTTTTTATATACTTGCAATCTGAGAGCCTATTCGTCAAAGTCAAAGATTTATTTGCAGATAAATCTACTATATAAAAATAAGTCGGGTTTTCCTCCCTGACGCTATAACTCCAGAACGCACGAACCGATTTCCACGGTTTTGCATTCGTTGGAAAGGTCTCGGGCTCCGTGAGGTTTATAGGTAGGGTAGGGTAGGTAGGGTCGGGTAGGTTAGGGTAGGGTAGGTTAGGGTAGGGTAGGTTAGGGTAGGATAGGGTAGAGTAGGGTAGTGTAGGGTAGGGTAGTGTAGGGTAGGGTAGTATAGGGTAGTGTAGGGTCGGGTAGGGTAGGGTAGGGTAGTGTAGGGTAGTGTAGGGTAGTGTAGGGTCGGGTAGGGTCGGGTAGGGTCGGGTAGGTTAGGGTAGTGTAGGGTAGGGTAGGGTAGTGTAGTGTAGGGTAGTGTAGGGTAGGGTAGTGTAGGGTAGGGTAGGGTAGGGTAGGGTAGGTAGTGTAGGGTAGGGTAGGGTAGGTAGTGTAAGGTAGGGTAGATAAATGTTTGGTCTTTTTATGGCAAAACAAAGTTTGCCGGGTCAGCTAGTATTTGATAATATTGTAATTATCATATTTATTTTGCTATTTCTAGTTTTACTTGTAAAACAAAGGTGTAAATATGTACATACTTAAACACTAAACGAAAGTAAACTATACAAAATTGTACTAAACCTAATTACTTACACTATATACAAAAGATCGGTACACATAGGCGTCGAAGTACTCCTCCACATCGCTGTCATCCGGGAACGTGCGAACGTGAATATTTAATATGGTTACAAAAGTTCTTACAAAGTAGTATAAATAATAGTAGCTTAACATATTTAACCTTAGCATAATGATATGCAAATTTTTGGTAAGTATACAATTAGGTCATTTAAACTGAAGGAACTCATTTATAGTATAGAAGGAATTCTCTATTAACCACCTGCTTAAAGCCTTTCTAAAGCGGACCATTGCAAGTTCTTTAATTTCGTTAGGAATCTTGTTAAAATCTGAATACACATAGGATAGCAACTCCGCCTATATAGAATCTTTGTGAATCATAGAACATATGCTATACGTTTTCTATAGTGCAATATATTTCAAACAACTTGAAGAGTAGCTATTTCAGCAAAAAGTTTTATCACCGAATCAAAAATGCTGATTTCTCCACCTGACCGTGTCGCGGACACATGTACCTACCAAATATTTATAAGCTGTCCTGTTACAAAAAATAATTACTAAATTATGCAGATACGAGTCAGAATCGAATAACGCAATACTTAATCAACTGCTTGGCAGTCAATTAAAATAGTTATATAAACTATTTGTCGCACAAGTGGACCAGATTGCGTGCACATGACATGTGGACACACTGGTTTATAAATTGGTGGAGTAAGGCAGCGGCAGCTATTTCTGATCATGTGCAAAGCAATTGGTTCTGAAGCGACATTTCTTCCGCCTTTGATGCTTGATGGTGCCGATTCATGCGTCATGTTCGTGAACGGGCGCCGTCAGTTGGGATTGGTCATAACTTAACTGCTTCGGATGTTAATGTTTTACCTATTATAGGTATAACTGCACAGTACATGCGTGAGTACTTTTAATACTTTATACCTGTACGTAGTGTAGTTTGTAGTGCTATTGTGGGAGTATCGTCCTCACATATACCTATGAATTTATTAATGTATGTAAATATTGTCAAACACTTATTTTTTTTAAAGAGTATGAGGATGGAGTATGGAGTTTCTTGTGCGTTCTTCTCCATAACAAGCCACTTTTCCGAATGCACGGTAGAATCAATTTTTATTACTTGTAAATTTGACTTTGATCTCGAGATATCAGCTGTTTAATGTGCTACTAACTTGTTTAAAAATTACGTAGTTTGCTGGCTGTTACAAACCATCCAACATTCACACAACAGCAGCACTCACCCCACAAATACAACATTACAATTTCATTGTAATTGAACCCTTTAAAAACATCTAGAGTCCAATACTATTATTCTGTTTATCGATTGGCGGTGTTCCCACGGGCGCTCCGACAGACGGACGGATTGACAGATTGATTGGGCGTAAGTATCGGAGATCCCGCGCCTTTACTGCACATGCTAAATGCCGTTTCCACCAATTACATTTGGCATTCACTCACGAACTTACCCCGGACGGATGACCGTGAACTACAGGGTAAAAGAAAAAAGTTCGGAAACATTGCTGCACGATTTAAGGTTTTCTTAGTTGTCCGTCAACAGTCGAGCCCAGAGATCCATGTGAAAGGTCATGTCTTACTGTGGGCGGTATTTTGCTTTATACTAATATTTTTCGCTTTGATGAAGGCCCTTGAACTTATCACTGAGGCACTTTGAAGTCAATTTCATACTCGGGTGAATGTGCTTAGGCAAGATTTTCAACGTACTCACTCGTGATAACGTAAACGGTCTCTTATGTGATCAAAATGTATACAAAAAAAATTAGGGCTTTAGTGCGAGATTTTACTCACGCTCAATTGCGTAACGTAAACGTCAATTTGTATTAAAACTGGACAAGCGCCGTCGGGGGACGGTAAGGAGAAACGTCTTTTTTGTATACGTACATTTTGACATAAGAGATCGTTTACGTTATCACGAGTGAGTACGTTAAAAAACCCGGAATAAGCACACTGAGGCCTTAGTGCGAGTTTTTAATCACGCGTGACTCACGCTCACTCGTGTTACGTAAACGATCTCTTATGTCAAAATGTATACAAAAAAAGAGGTTTCTCCTTACCGTCCCCAGACGGCGCTTATCCAGTTTCAATACAAATTGACGTTTACGTTTCACGAGTGAGCGTGAGTAAAAACTCGCACTAAGGCCTCTGATCTTCTGTGGTGTTATTTGTAAACAGCTTGTAGAGCACATCACAATAATCTTCGCACCTATATCAACGTAAATATATATTTGTATAATACTTGTATTCAGCTAAAAGGAAAAACAAAACACTCGAATAATAAACACGCGGTGCCTATTCAGTACACTGAAGCTCGGCGGTAGCACAAGTAAACATGCCTTTTTTCGTGCGAGAGGCGTGTACGACAAAAAACACCTATTACAAGGTCTGTTTACGACACGAACACCGAAGAGTGGTAAGTGCGAACCGTCGGTACTGATTCCAATAAAAAAGAGACAGAATCATGGCCACGATTTTAAATTCTTCGTTCTTAAAGTACCTCAGGTACTTGGTGGCAAGCGCGGATCTTAGTTTTATTTCTATGGGAGGGCACAAGGGCCAGGCAAGTAATGAGTGTCCGTCCTAGTATTGTACTGTTTTTGGTATTAATTCTTTATCAATAACATTGGTGAGCTGGAGTCCAGCCGCTGAGGTGCGATGTGTACCGGGATTTCTTATGTGTAATGTGGAAGGAAACAACGACATGTGTATTCACCAAACAGCTTTATTGTAATAAAGTAATTGCGGTAATACGCATGTAATAATGAATAAAAGTAAGTACATGTGATCGCGGGCGTGAGCATAATATTGTCGAGCGTGCTCGTACAGTTGCAATAATTATAAAATAATAATAGTACCCTAGTTATGTATGCAAAAAGAAACGAATGTTATGAAATCAGTACAGTATATTTTAATCTTTGTCTCAGCTCCTTGTTTTATTTTAACCGTTTGAGGGGACACGTGCCTTTGTGCCCACCCTGAATCCGCCCTTGCTTGGCGGTACAAAGGACTCTTGAGTCACCGACAAGGAGCTACTTCTTGACGTTAATTTTTATTCGTGTAACGATAATTTGTCTGGTTTACATGTTGGTCTTCTGATGAGTGGCCGGATTAAAGGACACGTCCGCAATTAGGAGTTATCAGGTATAAGAAACGTGATTTAACCGGTTTAATGCCGAAATTACTGCTAGTACAGTAATGATTAGTAGATATAGAAGGGGCGGACAAAAGAAAATCTTTTTTATATTTTTTTTATGACAATTTTGGCATCCAAAGCAGATCCCAATATGGTATCTCGTAGCTAGATCATGATGTGAACCACAAAACTAAGTCGCAGCACCCATTTGCAGCTAAAATATTATCACCATTGAAGTTTTTACACAAAGTATTACACGAATTGGAACGGTTCGCATCTAAACTTGGAGCCCCCAATAAAGTTTTATTGGAGTGTCTGCAATATGGAACGTTTAGAAGGCAAATTCGTGCTCTACTATCCCATTGACCGATGGAAACCTTTGATAATTCAGTGGATCGCGACCCAAATAACCGAAATAAAATATCGGATACCGCTTGAACGGTACTTCCGAAATGTTAGTAAGAAGGCTAAGCTTTCCAGCGAGAGGCCCACCCTCGATTGTGTCGGTATATTTCATTGTATGCAAATCGGTCCACCGCGCCAGTTCGCTACCAAATATTTCACGCAGGCGGCGGCTTCGAGCGACGCGTGGGATGCCCAAATTACGCGACCCCACCAAATATCGAACGGTCCCATAAGCATTCCAGAAACCACGCGACCACCAATTTGTCCCTTCCGAGCCAGTGATTTTGTCATTCCCGTAGGCATCGCGCTAATAAAGAGCCGCCGGCCACTGCGACCGGTTCTGTGGAAATAGATTTCCTCTATAAGGGATTGAATCTCGGTGTCCTACTGAATATTGGAGATATCTAATTAATTTTATCTATACCGCAGACCCACAGCTACGGGTTCTGATTTTGCAATATTGCTCCTTCGAAACTATCTACTGGGATTTCAGGCTTCGTGTCTTAATCGAGCCGACGAAGTTCTTCCTACCAAAGCGGTCTCTGGATTCCAATTATAGCGTGAATAACGTAGAGCTTTTCGACCATAGCTGTGAATGTAAAGGGCCGTATATTATAATGTTATTGTGTTGCATTCGCACCACGGCTTCGCTGCGGTACGAGAAAAGACAAATTGGCTGTCAGAAATTCCTAACGTCATTGCCATTCAGATGTTGAATGTAATTTGTATCGTCACCGTCACGTCGCCGGCGCCGCTACCCGGAGCCCCGCCAACCGCCCGCGCCACGTTTCACACAACTCACAACTATGCCACTTTACACCTCACACCTTTCCATTCAACGTTCTGACAATAAACAAATATGCGTGGCGTATGCGCCGCTGCTTGCTGTTTTGTTCATACGTAATTTCGACATGACGTGCAGATGTGACCCTAAAATAGTTAAGTACGGGTCATAAAAAATTTGTTTGTCGTTACGAAAAAATAATGAATACTAAACGTCCAGAAATAGCACAAAGACCTACTTTGGAAGATGACTAGTTACAGCTTTTGTGACTCGAATATGACTTTAGTAAAAGCATGTTGCAATAAAAAAGCGACACCAAAGCGCATCTAAACATGTAATTTTGTAGAACAGCTCGTATGCATTCGAAATGAGACTGCATATTGAGGTAAGCAGCACTCTTCCTGTCATCATTACTACACTTTCATTAAGATTCACTATTGGTACTTTTCACCACGCCTACATCAGACCACTACTTGTAACTCTTCTGTTATGCCGACTTGTCTTTAGAGTTGAAATCTTAATAACACGTTTTATGTCACACCCACGCGTTTGCGGTTTGAATGTATGAATATTTAGTACGCGAGATATGTTCCTTGAATTCTTATGTGCACTGAAATTTCTTGAAGTAATACGAACTCTGAACTTTAAACGAGTTCGCGTGGAAAATGTTTTGACCGTTAGCGTAATGACTTCGAAATATATTTAATAGGGGCTTGCTTTGTTATACGCAGGACATTGAGCAAAGTATTTAGTAGTACCCGCCCAAAAAAGCTTCTATTTATTTATTAGAACTTGTTGGTTGAATTAATGGGAGCGCCTTAAACCCAGCAAAGGTTTTTGTACTAATTATATTTATATTGCGTGCCAAGCTGAAGCATTAGACGTGAAAAAGGCGAGGCACTTAGATGAACGTACGATATAAACTAGTTAAGAGTTTAATACGGTTATTATTCAGGGGCTAGGTCGGGGACTAACAATGACTCGTATCGACCCACGCCCGACTTGAGACTAGCGAATATGAGCCGAACACGAAAGATGTAACGATAGATGACGAATTATTTCGGATTAATTCTGTCAAAAAATGTTACTGTAATTTTCCAATACGTCGAATAGGCTTTATAATCTATACTATAGTATACTTAGTCAAAATATGTCTCACGTCCCAAAATGAATTTCATACTTCCTAATGTTTAAATAATTTGCTTGCCGGGTGTTCGTCAAGGGTCTATATTGAGCCCTATAAAGTTTGCATGCTAAGGTACAACAAAAAGTAATAATTCGTGTTCAAAGTGCTGCATACCTAATGACAGTTAGTAGTGAACATAAACTAGGTATAAGTGAGTACATCGAAAGAAAGTAGTTCAACGGTAGCCAGCTTCCTATGATTATAGATCAAGATCGGGCCACACAACCGGTTGGCCACCACGGCCATGCCACACATAACTTATAATTTGCTAAAGCATTTGCGTTTAAGTCTTTATCCCTAGCTATCGAACGATTTTCTGAATGATTTTTAATATCTGTGGTTTCAGAACGCTGTCTTTTTAGGGTTCCGTAGCCAAATGGCAAAAAACGGAACCCTTATAGATTCGTCATGTCTGTCTGTCTGTCTGTCCGTCCGTATGTCACAGCCACTTTTTTCCGAAACTATAAGAACTATGCTGTTGAAACTCGGTAAGTAGATGTATTCTGTGAACCGCATTAAGATTTTCACACAAAAATAGACAAAAACAAAAAAAAAAGGGGTTTCCCATACTTGAAACTGAAACGAAAAATTTTTTTTTTCATCAAACCCATACGTGTAGGGTATCTATAGATAGGTCTTCAAAAATGATATTGAGGTTTCTAAAATGTGTGTCCCCCCCTGTAACCAGAATGATAAAATTAAAAAAAATATATGATGTACATTACTATGTAAACTTCCACCGAAAATTGGTTTGAACGAGATCTAGTTAGTAGTTTTTTTTAATACGTCATAAATCGTAAATCGCAATTTACCAAGTACGGAACCCTTCGTGCGCGAGTCCGACTCGCACTTGGCCGGTTTTTTTGCAAACATTTTGATATAACAGTACAGGGGGGGCCCCGGCTGTAACTTCTAAAATAAGAGAATGATAAAAATAAAAAAAATATATGATGTTCATTACTATATAAACTTCCACCGAAAATTGGTTTGAACAAGATCTAGTAAGTAATTTCTTTTTAATACGACATAAATCGTAAACCGCAATTTACCAAGTACGGAACCCTTAGTGCGCGAGCCCGACTCGCACTTGGCCGGTTTTTTTTTCACTGTATTATTTTACTGTATAAAGTTGTGCTACAAAAGGGAATAAGCTTGTGGTTCTAATAATATTTACCTACTTAAATATCATAAAAATAATTAATGTTTACTTATAATTATATCTATTAAATAACAAAGTATGAAATTTAATCGTGTTTGTGGTAAACCTCACGACCTTGTAATGGGTTCTATTTGTGGGCTAGATTTCTTCTTGTTTGTTTATTACCTACTTATATTAACTTAAATAATGTTATTTGTTTCAGGTGTCGCGGTTATTAAAGGGGGAAACACACATGTCCCCCAAAAATGATTCCGGTGAGTACAACAATTTGCACCTTGTCACGTGAAAATAATAAATAACTATCATTTTGTGATCTCTAAAGATAATAACGAAGAACTACTTAAGTTAGGGCATGTTCAGATTTTGAAAGACCTTTCATCTTGTGCAGCAGAAGTCAGTCAGGCAGTTGTACGTGGTAAGGAGTTGACTGGCTGACCTGCACCCAATATTACGTTGATTTGGGTTCGGGGTAAATCAAGCACAAGTTCACAGTTGACAGTTAGTTTTAATGGTTAAAGTTGAACCTGAACCGCACTATGTTACTAATTAAAATATAGGTAAGGTCGGTCGGTCTGATTTTGGCTTTAAAAGAAAAGTGTAAAGTTATATCGATGGTGTGGTGAATCCAAAAGCTAAATGCCCGTCACTCGGAAGGAGAACAGGTAGGCCAAACAAATTATATTTGTGTAAGTTAAGGTTGAAGAACAAAATAAAACGGAATGCCTGTCTCTCCGAGGAGGTGCAGGTCAGCCAGTCAACTCCATGCCAGTCCATCGTCATGCCATCAGTCTATTTTATTTGTATATTTGTATTATTATATGTAAGTATATACATTTTCGTATACAAGTTGTTTTTTTTAATATTATTTTGTACCCATTCACAACGTTGTCCTTTTTAACCCAAAGGTTGACTGGTAGAGAATGCCTTGTGGCATTAGGTCCGCCTATGTACCACTATTATACATGAAGTTTAAATAAATAAATAAATAAATAGCCTGGACTATATTCCTAATATACACAAACCGAAAAGAATAAGCGATATATAAAGAAGGAATTTATCAACATCAACAACTTAGAGATACCAACTTATTTTCATCCTCAGATTTAAAACTGGCAATCAAGGCGAATTTAATTAAGATTAGAGACAGAAACAAAACGAACTCATTCAAACTTAATACAATGTTCTTTATTATAAGCTTAACAGCTTAAGCTTAAACAAAGAGCATCACACAGGGAACGCCACATACAAAGCTAGTGCTAACATATATAATGAGAAATTTGCTTAACGCCAGTCACCCCTTACAAAATAATTACGCCAGCATCTGCCCGGGGCAGCTGGCAGACTTATTGCCATCGTAATAAAGGAAGCAAGCTTTTATTGAATGCTGACGGACTAGTAAAAAAGTTTTTCTGAGTTTTTAGTACTTTGCTAGCCAGTATTTAGTAGTTCTTAAGGGGTAATTTGTTTTCTAAGTTGCAAGGGAAAGGTTTTTCTGTATTAGCTGTTCCAAATGACTAGTTTGCAGTAGTTTAAATGTCATATGTGGGTGTATTGACATGGTGATTGTTATGTAAGTAACAGTATATCGTTAAAGGTCTAACTTTATTAAAGGGTCTGCCATTATTGCCTTGTTTAGGTCAGAATTATATATGACAAAGTGTAAGGTAACTAAGAATGACAAAAAAATGCATATGTTCCCTATTCAGGTTTATATATTGCAAAGTGTATCAACATATTTTGTAACAGTCAGTTCAGTATTTGCATAGTTCGCCTTTCTATTACGTCTAGTCACAACTCCTACATCATTTGCGTCATAAATAAAAGGTAATTCCTATGTATCTTATATTTTATCAACAAATATATGGCTTCAAAAAAGTTTTAACTAAACGTTAGCTGCATCATCATAACGATCATTATCGTTTAGCATGATGAAAATGAAGGAAAGTTTTCTAACGCAGCAATATGTTTTCTTTGGCTGACGGACGGATGGACAGTAGTTCATAGCAGACAGTGATTAGGTGGGACTTTACATAATGCAGTAGCTTCCTTCGAATAAAGAATCGTCTAGAAAGACATTATTTATTGATGTTTGAAGACAATGAACGGAGGTTTCGAGCGGCGACGGCTTGAGACGGCGTAATGTGTTTGTAAGATCTATAAAACATTAAAAGAATATTAATAAATCAAGTTCATGTTATGGCCAGTACTATAGCTGTTTATTATCTTTCTATTCCTTCAGTTGGATTTAGTCAAGAAAGGCACGACTGTCTATTTACAATACCACATTATCTAATTGCAAGATTATTAGCAATACCCATCAATATTTTATAACTCGGGAAGATTTATCACACATATATAATACGACTATATCTACTAACTCTACACCCATTGGTATTTCGCCATAAGAATAAGTAGTTTATAGATATTTGATGGTCGTTTTACTACATCTTTCATTGCTTGGCGGGTATTTGACCATCGGCGTCAAACCTTTAGTATTGTGGGCTATCTTCTTCCCACATGAACCACCTACTTTGCTGGTATCTACTTTAACGGAAACGTTAAATACGAAGTTATCTTCTATTGTTTGAAAGGAGGATAAGGTTCAATTCACAATAAGGTTATCTCATTGATGTAGACATGTTCTTGGTTCGTTATTCCGCATCAAGGATTAGAATTTTAAATTTCAAAAGATTAAAATGAAGATGCGGTTAAAATTAGCGCTATATATGTATGCTACCTCTTCATCTTTCCGGATCGATGGTGATGACAGGTTGGATTCGTAGAGATAATTATGATATAAACTGTAAATGAAACAAACAGTGACAACGAAATCTGAAAGGAGTATCTATGTTTGAACATGGTTGATTTCTAATAATATAGTCATTATTTTAGAAATTTGTTAATCATTTTGACTATTTGTAGATACTGCGCTTACTATTGCCCATACCATGCCATTTAGCTTGGTGTAGATGTTAGTGTGATCTATTATAGGTCATTTTGCAAATTAATACCTATATATCTATTTCTGTTAAACATTTTGAATAACTACTAAACTTTGTGGGAAACCTCATAAACACATTGTCAACTCTACTGGATTAGCGACACGGAATTGCTAGTGTAAATTCATGATCAGCATTAATTTTCTGACTTGCGAATTTTCGCACCATGTTTTGCGTCACATCTTAGAGCATGTGACAAATTGCGTGCTTGGACATAGCAGAATAGTCTTTTTGTGATTTTAGCAGTCTTGAAATACTTGATATCTGGCAATAGGCAACAAAGTTTTATTAACTAACCAGTTTCTCTTACATTATCCTAAGCGTCTAGATGTCGTGGCCAGATCTTAGAATTCGTCATTTCATGATTTGGCCGACCATTTCATGAAATGGTTGTATTTCTTGAAATGGTCAGCTAAAACTGACCATATCTTTTAAACGTCAACGTTTGATGATATATCAATCCTCGTTTGGCCATATCATTAATGCACCGAACAACAAGTTTTTTTTACGTTGCACTCGTTTTTGAATGACTTTCGTAAAATTCAAGTAGCCTTGTTCGTAACGACATTTCACTTCACATTTATCTTTATTTGGCGGATTATTATTAGATTTTAATCAGAATAACTGTCCGCCGCCATGATGCATCACAAAAACACAACGATATGAGTGCCTCTAACGGTGAATAATGTAATTATTTTACGATATGATCACTAATGTTTGACCAGATCATGAAGTAACCGTGCGTTTAGCTGTTCATATCGTCAAACTAATTATAAATTGATCTGGCCAGACCATATCATGATGTGGGCAAAGCGAACGCTTTACCACTGAGCTACATCCCCTTGTGATGTGGGCAGCGGGTATTGTCCATATCATGAAATAAGTACAACCATTTCATTAAATGGTCGGCCACATCATGAAGTTATAAATTCTATGATCTGGCCACGACATAGACAAAGTTTTATTAAAGAGTGGTTACATATTTCTCATTAATTTTATTTGCTTGTATATATGTATGTAGATGTTAATATACGTTTTACTAGACCTTACGTACAAGTAACATAAAGTTAGTAAGTGAAAGTCAAAGTACTTGAAAAGGTGTGTAATATTGAGTAGTTCTTGGCAAAAATTTCTAAAGAGCTAATTTACCTTTTATTACTTTGCTCTTCTAGACCTATTACAGAATGGTAGTAAAGTGTCTTCGACGAGTTATTATTATAAGCAATAAGTATTAATCGACTTCTTGTTGCTTGGAGAAACACATTTTAACTGAATAGATGAAAATAATTGTCATTTTTGAAGCTGTAAATGACAAACCTAATTATTTCTTTCACGGTTTCAACACGATATAGCCATTTAATTGTATATTATGGCAATTTCCACTGAATTGATTCTAAAGGAATAATTTGCAATACAAACCAAGTGTCCGATTGACAGTGGCAGAATAGTATTTAGTCATTTGAACTTATTCAAACTTTATTAAATTATTTCTGTACCAAGACTGACTTGTATACGCCATAGATGATTCAGTAGACTTAGATAAAACCACAATTTAAGACGTTTAAACAAGCTGATGTTATATATATACTGAGGTAGATACGTATTCCCGACATATGCGCGGCAATACAAACACAAGCTAACCAGCTTGAATGAACTCGGACCATCCTGTGTCTGGCCGCGACGCGAACGTACGTTTGAACAGTATGTTTATCCCTTTCTGACAACGGGGTCCTATTTATATCTCTGTGATCTTTTAGTGATAGAAATAAAGTAGATACCAAGTTCCATAGGTCCTATGTCGGTAGCGAAAATAAAATATCGCCATGTTTTTATTTTTTTATAATGAGTATTACGTCTGTATTGGTCAAATCTCATTGTGTGGCACTTATTAATCTTTAATTTCCTTCTTTATATATAGAAAACCCCTCTTAATTGCATGTCACCGTTTCATATAATCCCTCCCAGGCCAGTATAAGGGATCTCGCGCGAATTTATTAAAAACATAAAACGGTTAAGCTGAATTTAAAGGCCACCGGAAGCCCGAGGGCATTGTTGCATGTTTTTAAATCGCATAGCACCTTTTTAGCTTGTTGTTTTCTAAGTAGAATGATAAAAGAGTGAAGTTGTTTTGTGTTGATACCGAAAAATTTAATCGCGAACCGAAGTAGTTGCGTTGGAAGGCCTCCCACTAGGTGGAACGATGACCAGGTGAATGTTTCGGGGATCCGCTGGATACGAGACGAGATCTTTATTCCGTCAGTCACAAATATGAATTTCAAAATACCGATTTTCATAATTTCGAATGGTTCAAAATGCCGAATAAAACAACTCCGACATATAATTACTCCTATTTTTATAATTCCTAAATTTTAATATTCCTAACGTTTATAATTAATATTCTCAAAATAAATACCGAGTTTCAATAGATCGAATAACAAAAAGTCCGACTTAATGATATTTCGAAACATCAAAAATACGAATTCCGATTATTAAAATACCGATCAATACAATTCCGAAATCAAGCAGGCATGCAGCATGCAAGCTGGCAAGCAGGCAAGCAGGCAAGCAGGCAAGCAGGCAAGCAGGCAAGCAGGCAAGCAGGCAAGCAGGCAAGCAGGCAAGCAGGCAAGCAGGCAAGCAGGCAAGCAGGCAAGCAGGCAAGCAGGCAAGCAGGCAAGCAGGCAAGCAGGCAAGCAGGCAAGCAGGCAAGCAGGCAAGCAGGCAAGCAGGCAAGCAGGCAAGCAGGCAAGCAGGCAAGCAGGCAAGCAGGCAAGCAGGCAAGCAGGCAAGCAGGCAAGCAGGCAAGCAGCAAGCAAGCAGGCATGCAACATGCAGCAAGCATTGTTTCTGTCACGGCTCCGGCGCTGCGGAGTTTGGGTGGCCCCACGCGAGCTTATCGTCGCAGCTGGTTTTAACGCTCACCACCGCAGTTTCAGCTTGCTGGGCGGCTTCGCCGGACCGCCTTAGCCGCAGCGGTGGGCCTTCAAACCTCAGCTCGCGGGCGGCCCCACCCCTCCGCGCCTACGCGGGCTTAAATTACACTCTAGGGTAGGGCAGATAAGACTGCGTGAAGTCGGTTTTGCAGCGATTCGTTTCTGTCACTAAATTTTGTAGCACAACATGTTGACTTTTAGTTTATTCGAAGTATCACCGCCAGCGTACCAGCTGTATTAGAACCTAACGGCTTGGTACGTGACGATGGGAAGAGACCAGATGGCATGACATTGGTGCCGTGGAAGGTGGGTAGGCCTCTGGTGTGGGACGTAACGTGTGTCGACACCCTTGCGCCATCCCATGTTCCTAGTTCGGCGGGCTGTGCTGGCGCTGCTGCTGCGGCTGCTGAGGCCCTCAAGCGGCGCAAATACTGTAACCTAATTGGTAATTACAGTTTTGAGCCGTTTGGGGTCGAAACGCTTGGGTCATGGGGCCCGAGTGCACGTCTTCTTTTTAAGGAGATTTCTCGCCGACTAATCGACACTGTGCGTGTGCATGACCAGAGGGCTGGCTCTTTCTATGCGCAAAGAATCAGCATTGCCATTCAACGTGGCAATGCTGCCAGTCTTCTGGGCACGTTCCCGGATGTAAAATAAATTTCGTGATTTTAATAATAGACATTATAATTCTGAGGTATTATGAAATTCGGACTTTTTAAAATCGGAACATCGAAATTCGGAATAAAATATTTTGGAGTATTTGGGTGTTACCATTCACAAGATGCTTAAATTAATTCGAAACTAATGTTTTTTTCTGATGATGATTAAAATTTTTTTTTTTTTTTTTTTAGAACGTGCAAAATATTGTTTACATCAATAATCCAAATGATACAGGTTGTAATGAAAAAAATAAAAGTTTAGAAAAGTACATTATATCTTATTTACACTCCAGCCTTCGAAAATCTAACACTAATGAAGAGTTGTCGCAAAAGGAATAATTAATTCCACTTCAGTAAATTAAAAATCTTACAGAAGCACGTTTGTATGTAACCACTTCTCTCAGTAAAAGGGAACGATGTTGCGTGTTGTGGCCGTATTAATTTTGTATGAGTTGATGACTTAATAAAACAACGGTGTAAAGTATTTTCTCTGTATTGTATTATTATATTTATTAACGGCAATGAAGATAGGAAAATCACTTAAGGACGCTGTTACATTTTCGACGAACTCAAATTTAGGTATCTAGTCTCACACAGCAACATTACGCGTACGCACACATTGAAACTACTGAGCGCTATACATCACGGAAATAATCTTGGTCCTTGATATTATTTTGTAATTTTATTGAAGTTGATTCAGGAAGGTTAGTTGGCACTTTGAAAATGCATTTGATAACTGTTACAAACCGTCGTCGTAAAAAGTAGGTTATTATTTTCAACCGACTTCAAAAAAAGGAGATGCTCTATCTATTCGGCCAAACTACTTATCCGATACTTATCGGGTTTTCATCGATAAATGTATGTGGTGGTATTTTCAGGGAAGGTTTTATTGCATAATATTTTAGGATATGATAAAGATCTTCGGAGATACACAATGGAACTCTTTAATAACAAACAGCAATGACCTGCGATTACTGTGATCGTATGTTTATGTTTTGTTTTAACCATACCATAATATATCATCACGCTTGTACGGTTTTAGGGGGTAAACAGATGTATTTAGTATACCCAATATGGGGTACCTACACAAATTGAAAAGAGAAAAATAATAGCTTTCGTGTGACGAAAAACAATAGGTACCGACACCGACTTCCGGAAAGAATTTTATTTTTCACTTTGTTGTAGTAAGTAGGTATTTTAAAAAAAAACGCTACGTGAAATAAGTAGATACCTAACGAATCCGAATGGCAATGTAGGTGGGATAATTCTATCAAGGGCCGACACCTCCACCAATTCTTTCCATCCGTTTGCGTGCTGGCCAGCACGTGGCTGGAAGTGGATCACTGTGTTGCCCAATTTCTCACGGGACATGGTATCTTTAAAAGTAAATTATTTTCTTTCAAGCTCGTTGCCTCGCCTTTATGTCAGTGTTCTACATCTGACTGCGAATATGTACAATCTGCACATCATATCTTATGGGAGTGTATTTTTTGGCAGAATGAACGTAATATTATGTTGAATAATGTACAGGCTGCATCAGGAGTTGTTTACTATACGGACCTTGTGGAAACTAGAACAAATTTCCGTGCGTTCAAGCGTTTTTGCCATACCTATTATTGGAACCAAATATAACTCACAATGTTAGGACCCATTAATATGTATTAATGCTAATTTTTTATCCGTGGTGCTAGGCAACTGGGCTTATCCCAGTTGTATATGACCCTTTGTGCCTATTGGCCTTGTTTGTTCTGTCTCCTGCTTGATATGGAGGGAAGTGGAAATTTACATTTTACCTACTCCTCCGTTATTCTTTTCTGATTAATTTCGTTGCGGGATCCAAGACAGGTAAATTCATTCTCCGGGACTTCGTCGAGCTTCATTGCCTCGGCGCTTTTCTGGTGGTCGCCACTGTTGATTCTGGCTTTCAGGAGTTGCAGTGGTTTGGGAATAGTGCGGTGGGATTGTACCAATTAAAAAAAAAAAAAAAAAAAGTAGATACCTAAAACGAATTAATTTCCGGTCACAAGGATTTAAAAATGACTTGAACATTTTTCATTATATGGAATATATTAAATATTACTATCACATCATCAGTCACTATTAATGTTCCCACTGCTGAGACACAGGCCTCCTCTCTGTGAGAGGGAATGGGCTGTAACCAACAACGCGGGCCCAGTGCGGGTTGGTGGATGCACATATCTTCGAATATTTGGTTCTAGGACATGCCGGTTTCCTCACGATGTTTTCCTACACCAGCAGTGCAGTGGTGAAGAAATAATTTACACAAAATAAAGCGCCTGCCTGGGCTCGAACCCACGATCTACAACTTGTAAGTCAAGCTAATGAAATTCTACCCAAAAACCATGACAATGACACCCATGACGAAAACATGTCAAATTTTCGTCGGCGCCAACTTGTATTTTGGTTTTGACCCCGTATTCGATTTAAACATCCCCAAAATCCATACAAATTACATCCATGACGAAAACATGTCAAATTTTAGTCGGCGCCATCTTGTATTTTGGTTTTGACCCCATATTCGATATAAGCGACCCCAAAAACAATGACAATGACACCCATGACTAAAAGATGACAATTTTTAGCCGGCGCCATCTTGTATTTTGGTTTTGACCCCAGGCAAATTTTAGTCGGCGCCATCTTGTATTTTGGTTTTGATCCCATATTCGATATAAGCGACCCCAAAAACCATGAAAATGACACCCATGTCGAAAAGAAGGCAAAATTTACGTCGGCGCCATCTTGTATTTTGGTTTTGATCCCATATTCAATAAAAGCGACCCCAATAACCATGAAAATGACACCCATGTCGAAAAGCGGCCAAATTTTCGTCGGTGCCATTTTGTATTTTGGTTTTGGCCCCGTATTTGTCATACATACAAACCGGTTAAAATCATAAATCTCCTCCCGCCCATTCACTTCTAAACTTCCCCGTCGGCAGCTTAACCTTACCCACCCAAATCCTAAACTTACTCAGAGCTGTTTGTACCCACCCATCCATTTCTAAACCTTATCAACAACTGCTTAACACCAACTATTTAAATCCCGATCTTACCCAAAATAATTTCTAAATCACATTCTAATAATAATAGGAAACTCAAAAATACGGCATACGTCCGATAAAATATCAACTCCTTTCGATCACGACGAGGACGGTACTCACACGCATGCACACTACAATCTTTCTATTACTTTTATCGTATTTATTTCCTGCGAGAAAGCGATGCGCCCGTTCTTCCACGAGCGCTTCTGAGCGCGGAATGATGATGATGAGCGGCGGGTACAAAATGTATGAAGACGTCGGCAAGTGATTTTATTTTAGCTAATAATTAAAAAATATAATTATTTAGGTGAAAAATAATTAGCTGTACCTGTAAAGGACTATATATACCGCATTTTTTTATAATTTGAAGATAAAATATGCTGTAAATTTACCTAAACTGGAACCTATTCGGACCCTACTTTTTTAAATTTTTTGCGATTATTGTGATGGGCAAAACGTATTTGTGCGAAAATTTTGTATGATGTCATACAATTTTTCTGATGCATAACTGGAGCTGAATATATTATCTTTAAATTAAGACCATGATATCTTCACATCGGTGATTGCTTATACATTAAAATGGTACCTTAAAAGTACTGTTATTTGTAGAAAAATGTAATAGCGTCCTTAATAGAGAATTTGTATTTTTTCGAGAGGTGTATGACACAAGATGATATTGTATGCTGCAGTAAAATTTCCATAAGAATAGGTAATTTAAAAGCAGCAATTGCAACAATCTTAAGTTATAGAACAAGCTATAAAACGACAGCGTAACAATTTATTTGTGAATAGTTATTCAAATAATCCGAGACTTAAACGTTCAACCAACAAATCTCTTAATTACTCGAGTAGGATGCAAGTACTCAACAACTACACTGTATTGCATAAATATTTGCTCACATTAAATACCACAACTTTGGTAGCACGCCACAAATTCTGCAAAAGCTGCCAGTAAAATTACTGGTAACGTTACACTTGCTGGCATGGTTAGGTGCTCCAATAATGTGATTTTCCGTTAGTTTACCAGCAGGTGGCGGTAGTGGGGTAGTTCGCAACTCGTTAGCGACGCCTCCATATCGCGCGCTCCTTGTAAATTGCCTGTCCTCCATAGTTTTCTTCAATTTTACTTCTCATGTAAAAAATTTCTTGTGATAGAACTTGGAGGGTGGTATTGAATATTTATTACTTTTTGAAGGATTTGCATTTTTTAGAGGAGCTCGTGGCTAAATAGTAACAGCCACACTGGTCGATCATCCAGGTTAAGCAACGCTTGATGAGGTCGGTCCGTGGATGAGTGACCATTTCAACATAGCGACTTTCCTCCGTGCCTCGGAAAGCACGTTAAGCCGTTGATCCCGGCTGTCATTTGAAGATCTTTGACAGTCGTTATTGGTAGTCAGAAGCCTGATATCTGACACCACATATTTGACATCTAGCCAAGAGGTATCGTGTTACCCAGTTACTGGGTTGTGGAGGTCAGATAGGCAGTCGCTCCATGTAAAATATCGGTACTCTGCTGAATCCGGTTAGACTTAAAGCCGACCCTAACATAGTTGGGAAAAGGCTAGGCAGATTGATTGATTGAAGGATTTGCATTTTAATAAGCGGAGTAGAAGAAGCGTTTTCGCCTATAGGTATATGGGGAACATATAACATCTCAGACTTATTTAAATCTATGGGTTTCATAGCTAACAATCGGTCAATTAGGTGTAGGCGCTTTGTTTATTATTAAACCTATAAAATCACCAGGCGGGCAGCAATTCGTTTCTGTTTTAGTTAAGAAGGAATTATTTACAATATTCTTTATTTACTTTTATGTCACTGGATTGTGAGACTTTGTACAAGGTGCATTGACCCCAAGGAGTTTTGCCTGTAAGGTAACAGCGGCTGCAACAGAAAGTAACTTTTATTATCAGTACATCATTTATTACCTTTAATAACTGCAACAGTGCACGAATAATGATAGGCTGTCGTAACGCTAACATTTACGTTTACGACTACAATGAACAAACAAGCCTTTTTCCTCAATTTACACTCAAAGATAAGATACATAAAGAAGTTACAAAGTACACCTCTATTTAGTAACTATAATCATGATTAATTTGAAACATAGATAAGTATTTAAAAAAGGCTTGTCGGGAAATAATTCCCTAATAAGATGAAAGGAGGTAGGTAATAAATACCCTTTAATAAAAAATAAAAAAGCCTTATATTTCCTGCTTAGTATCAAATAGATAGATTTTTTTTATTTTAAATAACACTTATGTTTAGCAGGATGTTAAACAGGTGAAACCCTCCTCCAAGTCTTTCCATTTGGTTCTGTTTTGGGCTACTTTTAGACATTTTGGGCCAGCCTAGCGAGCATGGGCGTACCCAAGACATTTGTAACAAGACATGATAAATTATGTCATGTCTTACAATTTGTCTTAAATGCTAGCACGGGTCAAACATGTGACATATTTAAAAGGCGCAACATGCCTTTCTTGTTGCTGCCCGGCGAGCACGGCCTACTGTGACATGGCTTGAGTCACACATTTCATCGCAGTTTGGGCGATAACGCCATTTTGTCCAAAATAATAGCACCGGCGGCGTGAGATATTTTCTTGACTTGTGGCATAACGGAAATTTTCCAATTTAATTGCAGTTTCGGTTTAACCTTGGCCATAAAAACCATTTATGTTCTGAGAAGCATAGCCCTACGACGCACTGTTTCCGAATTATAGGCCTCCGTATTTTATTTTATTTTACATAAAACGCTCTATATTTCTAAAATGATATCTCGAAAACGGTATGTCCTAGGCAAAAAATAACCAAAATTTAGCCCCCCCCTTTGCTACCCCCATGTTAGCAGCATCCCAACATGAATTATAAGTTTTTAAGATGTCACAGTAGGCCATGCTCGCCGGGCAGCAGTAGTTTTTATATCATCCTCGCATCTTGATATTGGGCGACCCGTTTTTCTTTTCCATTGTGGCCCTTTCCATGAGGTTACTCTTGTAGTCCATCTCGGGTCCTGAAGTCTTGCTACACGTCCAGCCCATTTCCATTTATTATTACTGCCTTAATTAACACTACTGATAGATACAAGGAACAATAGGGAC
This sequence comes from Orthosia gothica, assembly GCA_949775005.1. Classification (NCBI taxonomy): domain Eukaryota; kingdom Metazoa; phylum Arthropoda; class Insecta; order Lepidoptera; family Noctuidae; genus Orthosia; species Orthosia gothica. Next base: position 14,414,189 of record OX459044.1, read on the forward strand.
ATACAGAATTATATAACCCTCAACCCCTGAATGAAAGACTCAGAATGACCTGTTAAAGGATAGGACTAATTTAAACCCGAACTACAAAATAAACCTGATGAAAATTGCCAAAACTCTAAGTGGATGCTGCACTCGCCGCCCACAAAGTTTTAATTTTCCGGGATGGAAATAAATATCATTTCACAGACAAATACAATTACAATTTCATAAAAAAATAGCTCATATATTGGAATATTGTTTCTGTAAATAATAAAAATACGTATGCGTTCTAATGAGAGGAAAAGCTAATAAATAGTAAACGCACAGAAAATATAATACTAGCATACATATGCCTCATCCCATACAAAGAAACCGTGCCCACGTAACTAGCGTTTTTCATCTGATTAAAATGATTATTTATATAAGTACTTCGGTCGCGTTCGGTTCCGTTCCACGGCCATAGATGGTGTTAGCAGCGACTTGCAAGTAAAAGGGTTTACTTGGTTCGTGACAATTTTTTTCTTTATTAATACAGTGAAAATTTGTTTTCTTGTATTTTTTTGCAGTTTTTACAATTTCTTTGTACCAAAACGTGTTACAATACAAATTAAGAAAATCCTCAGAAATTTAAAACCGCGCCATCTATTGGCATCAATTCTAAATGATCCGTTCAACTAAACTATGAAATGTGAATTAAGAGCTTAATTTTATGCTTAGGAGCGTTAATTAAAAAAGAACATACAATTTTTATTATCAATTCTAGAAAATGTGAATTATATACACAATTCGATAACGAATCGATGCATATCGCGCCAAACATTTATTAGAATCAAATTTTTTTTAGCTTTGGGACCCCGTGGTAAAAGTTCATTTTTGCAATAGAAGAGTTTTACATCTATTTCTGGCAACCGAGGAGCTGGAATAAAAATAAAACTAGGCGCAGACGAGAGGGTAGGACGTAGTTTTTAGGAGCTACATATACGTAGTTTCGTCTCAGTTCTTTTATTTACTGATTTCTATGTGAAGTTGCCGATGAAAAGCAACTCGGATGGGGCTGATTAAATTCTGTGATGAAAAAGCCGCTCTCGTATTTCAAATACACAAATGGAGTTTTTTGAAAAATGTTTCGCTCAGAAATATTGAGATTTTAACCATTCGTAGAATTCCATTCAAACGGAACTACTTCTTCATGAAAAGGCCAGTTTCAATAGAATTATTGAAGAGCCAAAAATTTTTTAGGCAAGCCATGACGAAAGCAACTGTGTGCAGTTAGTAGAAAGAGCTTGTTAACATAATTTAATTTTGAGCATTTTCCAAAATATTTTTTACTATTTGAGTGGAAAATTTACAAGTCCGTGATTAGACGTGTGAGTGATTAGAGTCAAAAAGGTAAATGAAAAGAGATTGCATGTAGGATAGATGAGAATGATGAGATGGAAGTGTGGAGTGACGAGAATGGATAAAGTGAGAAATGATGAGTATATTAGAGGAAGTTTGAAAGTGGTGCCAGTGGACGAAAAGTGAAAAGGAAACCGTTTGTCCTGGTATGGTCATGTGATGAGGAGGGATGAAACGCATGTTATTAGAAGAGTTATGAATATAAATGTGGATGGATGGAGAGGGAGGGGACGGCCAAAGAAAAGATGGATGAACTGTGTGAGGAGTGATATGAAGGAAAAGGGAGTCAATGATAGCGTGACGGGGGACAGGACGGTATGGAAGAAGAAAACGTGTTCCGCCGACCCCAAGTAACATGGGACAAGGGCAGGAAGATGATGGTGATTTTTTCTATATGAAGGCCTTCTGGCAAGCGGTTAGTTTATTTGCACGTCACTTTATGTAATTCGCAATCTTTCAATGCGTCTCCATTGTCAAAATATACACAGACTTTTGAAGTTGTCCTAATAAAGTCATGTATTTAAAATTTTCTCTTCCTTATTAGGATTTAAGTTGTTAAACTGCTATTCGCTATAAACATGGGAACAATTGTACATTCAAATTTACGCCTATCAGTTCATCACTCGTTTCCAAGCCCATGCTACGCCCCTGAGTACATATAATCACGTGTAGCAACAAGGAAAGTGAGCGCCGTGCTAATTACAAAAAAATCTCACAAATTATCGTCGGAATGTAAATGAGTCGCTTCCTCATGTTCTTGGGTCCCATAAGATGGACAATGCTGCCGTCCGAAGAAAAAGGACGCATCTGACTTTTAAGGAAAAATCGAGTGGTTCAGATACCTACGTATTCGGAATCAAGAATGGTAGAATCAGATGGTTTGTGAGTTGTGGGTGATGGTGGTTGTTGGAACAGTAAATAATATCATAAAAAAAAAAAAAAAAAAATATTATGTCTTCGAATTTTTGGTTCTTGGACATGCCGGTTTCCTCACGATGTTTTCCTTCTCCGTTTTTTAGAGCAGTGGTGACGAAATAATTTAAACTAACTAAAGCGCCTGCGACCTACGACACGTACCTCTCTCTAGAGCTCTCGTTCTAGAGTTACGCTAGTTTATAAACTAGAAAATTTTATTTTCGACGAAAATGTCAAGCATTTAAATTCTTTTTTTATGGGGTTTGTGTTTTTTTTTTTTCAGTCGCTCCATGTAAAACACTGGTACTCAGCTGAATCCGGTAAGACTGGAAGCCGACCCCAACAATAATTGGGAAAAAGGCTAGGCAGATGATGATGGGTTTTGTGTTTTTGTCAGATGCGTCCCTTTTACTTTTAACGGCAGAATATGTTTCTTGCTCAAATAGAAAATGTTTGTACGAACTTCAATGAATCAGTTAAGTGCTCGTGACGATTCTATAGGACGGCTTTGTTAATATGTGGCACCTTGCATTCGTGCAGCGATTGGTTGTTTATTTACCAAACTGTGAAATGTAAGTTTCCGATGAGTGTATAACTCATAAACGGCACAAATATGTGGTTGTCTCTAACTATTCTCAATCTCATTAATTCTTTGTTTTTTTTCCTTCTTTTGATTATTCTTTTTACAATGGTTTTCAATCATCTTCATAGCCCTTTGCTAAGAATAGTTACAGCACTGATAACAATATTTGTGCCACATGTTAGATTTAGTCTTTTTTTTATTTTACTTTTGTATAGATTCCTTTACCGATTATTTTGTAAATGTGTGAACATTGTAGGCCTTCTAGATGCTTGTTAACTTTTTAACTCGTTTTATTTTCTTTTGTTTAAATAATATGTAATCTTTTTTTTTTGTTTTCTTACGACTTACTGTTTGGCCTACGTTGTCCCCACATATCTAAGTACTAATGCTGTAACAAGGAAATATTGTAAAACCAAACCATTTTTTTAAAAGAGTAACCATGGAGTTTCTTGCCGGTTCTTCTCCATAGGAAACGACCAACCCGAACCGTGCACATTGTCGACGTTTTATAAGTGCCCATGTAGGCCTATATGAAATAAAAAAAATGATTTTGATTTTGATTTTATCGATAGATCTATTGAATGATTAAGTTTGTAGAATGGATAGTGTTTGCATCTCAAGAAGAGGAAGGATTTTTTTTACATTTAGGACAGATAGAAAAAAGTTGTAAATAAATTGGGGTTGTAAACAATCTCTCTTAAATTCTTAGGTACAACAATAACACTCTAACCGTCTTACTAATAAACACGGCATAAAGTTATACCAGGTATAACAACGGAATAACCATACATTTTCATGGGTTTATACTTGGTATAACTTTATTCCGTGTTTATTAGTAAGAGAGTAAATGTCTACTACTATTGTCTAATCTATCTATCTATCTAATATTTTTAAAAGAGCAATTCTTGTATCACATCACATCATCAGCCTATTAATGTTCCTACTGCTGGGACACAGGCCTCCTCACTGTGAGAGGGTGCGAGGTGAGGGTAAGGGTGTGAGGGTGTAATTCTTGTATATATTTATTTATTTAGACTTCATGCACAAAGGTACAAAGGTGGAAAGGCGGAATCTGAATCTCGGAAACGGCTACAACGATTTTCATGAAATTTTGTATGCAGGGGGTTTCGAGGGCGATAAATCGATCTAGCTAGGTTTAATCTTTAGAAAACGTCGTTTTCTCTATTTTCACCCGAGCAGAGCTCAGTCGTCCAGGTACTAAATATAAATTGAGGCAAGTCGCATCTCTTCTAATTTTCTATAGCTGACCCTACTAATGCTACTTGTAGATTAATTAAGTACTTAGCGACCCACAAATTGCGATAAGTACGATTAGAGTACATTCTAAGTGGTCCCCGAGGCGGAAGTCAGCGTTTCTTCCAAATTGGCTTAGTAGATAAAAGGCATATTAGAGGCTTATGCCAGATTATCCCTCTATAAATTAGATCCCCAGGAAATTAAGGAGGATTTTTACTTATAACTTTGAGGAAAAATGTGTATTTTTTATCGTTTTAAAATTATAATTATAAACATTTTCACGGAGAATTTCATTTTTGGTCCCGACCAAAATTTGCGCAAACTTCCGAACAGAAAGTTTACCTTGTAGCTCCTAAGATTTTCCATTGCGTTTGAGCTCCCGGATGTACCTATTTTATAAGAATAGCCCAGAAAAATATTATTATGTCTTTGCGAATAGTTCCTATCCCATTACAGAGCGCAAGGCAAGTCCTAACATACATATATTACGCAATATTAACTTTAAAACTTTCGCGTTTCATAATTGCAGTCGGAAGCTATTGTAATATTTCCAGGGCTGGCCGCTAACTGCGATAAAAATTCAGTGCGAAGTGGGACGGAGGTATATATCAGAATTGCAAATTCGAATTCTAAGGTAACTTGAACAGTTTACTGCAGCGATAGAGCGTGTAGGATATTGTAAGCACTTTTATACAGTCATAATGCCTAAAAGTTTTGTTGCAGAAGGGATTAAAGTTGTTTGAATAAGGGCAGCAAAAATTCACGCGCTGTATAAACAGATGTTGGGTACTCCAACTGTCAGAAATGTGAAGACTGGTCTGAACTGAATTAAGGAATAGAGGTGTGCTGATGTTTCTACCAGAACAATAACCACTTTCCATACATTTATAAACCTGATAATAAAAAATTATGTATAGTTATAAGGTATTGTGGAAAGACTACCTGTATGTTTAGAAAATATTGTCATTGTAATAAAGTAATTTTTACGATTTAAACGCTACGAAGTCCAAAAAAAATTTATGTTACTTTTTAGGTTAGGATTTGCCGTTACTAAATATAAAGTAATAAATGTGCTTGAACTAATTATTATTGGTCGAAGTTTAGTCTAAAATAGGAATAATTAGGTACCTAGCTATGGTATAAAACGTCTTTTTTACTTTGTGAATTTAGTACATAGTACACAACGAGGAGAAAACGTAACAACGGACTGCGCCGATGGCAATCGCAGAACGGTCAAATGTCAAAAAAATCCGTTTCAGTCGTTGCGAACTCAATTAAATACCTGCTGCATGATTAATTTATTTAATTATTATGTTATTTTTAATTAATCTGTAACACACAATGACCAATAAAAAAAATACAAAATGTAAAATAATGTATAAAACTCCAAAACAGAGTTGAATAATGTCAATTAGCAGTGTGTAAAATGGAACGTCGTAAAAAAAGGGGTAGTTGAAATGTGTTCCAAAACATTTACGTTTACCCTTGACGAAGAATAAGCATAAAGAAATATTTAAAAAAACCTGCGTTTCTTTTAACCCTTTCGTTGTCCACTCTCTGCCAGCTGTCATCGGTCGCTCAAATGTCCGGTCTGCCTCTCTGCCAATTTTTGACATTTTAAGTTTGTTCTTTTCTTTGGCTTGAAATATGTCAGTAAGGAGGATATTCTCGACAAATCTTTTGTATAAGTAATTGAATTTGGAACATACACTACCTATTATGTATTTATTAAATCGCACAGCTCACAATAACTATTTCCCAATACACACTGCATTCATTAAAACCACACAAGTTGCAATTACGTTCTGAGAATTCCAAGTGCGTTTTGGAATGAATTCGAACAAATTAGCAAATGAATGGGCCCTGGACAAATTGTGTTCGGAATAAGGCCACAGTTCCCTATTAGGTGATCGCTGATACAGTTTATGGAGTATTAGAATGTGAATTATCACGCACATAACTGTGGCCGTTGTTTTGGGGTACAGTTACGCGGTAATTTCTATTTGTACTGCTAATTTTGAGATATAAGTAACTGCCAAATATAATAATGAACAATTGCTACCAGTTTTATTCATAAAATTAATAAACTAGTTATTTGCGAATTTCTCTTTAGAGAGTTTGGGTTAAATTTTGTCTAGCAGATACTAAACAGTTCAGAGTTTTAGTTGATAAATCTGGTACAGTCTTATTACAAAAAGCGGTTTTACTAAAAACCCAAGTTTAAACCTCTATAATGTAGGGTGTAAACAAGGTTTAAACCTGGGTTTTAGTTAAACCGTTTATTGTAATAAAACTGGATGTGTTTGAGAGCTGGCGGACTAGACAGGACGTAAAGAGCGAAAATACACGAACTCGCTGTGACGTAGTTTTGGGAGTCTTATATCCAGCAGTGGAAAGGCTGCGTTGATTGATTAAAGTATGCGTCAGATATTATCCGATGCCTAGCCGAACGGGCGGCGAAATATTCTCAAAGCATCGTTCCCAACCTTCCGCGAAAATTCAAAGTTGTCAGAAAAGAAAAACGTGGGTGTTAGTCACCAGGTTTTTTCATTTTCTCTTTGATCACTCCGCGTGTGTACCCGTGAAGGGATCCCGTTTGACGAGTATCATAGAAAGTTCATTGATGGAGAAATTCTACCTGGTAGGTACCGCCTTCGTACACCCCCGCATTCATGACTAATCCGAACTTTAATTTGTCAAACTAGACATCTGGCAGTCTAATTTTCTATAGACGAAGGTTGATTTTATCTCGCTGCAGTGTTTTACCCTATTGGATGATTAATAATCATTTGATTATTTCTATATTACTTAATAATCAAACGTTTCTAACATCTGTTTCTAACTCCAAACTGCAGGAGTAAAAGTCCATTCTCATAAACAAAAGCGCTTTCAAGCGAAAGCAGCAGCTGTATAAATCTTAATTTTCCGCCATTTCACTATGCAAGTTTCGCAAGGAAGCCTCTGTAAGGCTTTTATGGAGTTGCTTAACTGAGATTGAGTTCTGCTTGTCAGCAATATTTCCTTATATCAGAGTTGCCGCCATCTTTATCGTGATCCTCGTTTCACTGAGAAAACTGGGATGTTACAAAGTCTGCGCTGAGTGAAACTTCATGGAGCCATGAACTTTACAGCGTCATTTGAAATGATTTGTAAGAATTAAACTGTATAATGATAACTTTGTAGTACAGTATAAGCTACATGTAAACTTATTCAGGACTTATAAAGAATTCAGAATTAATAAGTCGCCAGAAAATTCTGCGGTTTTTCTGCGCGGGCAGCGTCACGGGAAATTATAAATTGCTTTGTACGCAGTAGTCGTGAAGTCGTGACCTCTACATGTAGGTAACCAGTAGGTTTATCACAGATGCGTGGGCTAGTATCATACCGTCTGCGATCTTATTATCCGCATTTACTTGGGTTTACACATAATGCAAAAAGCTATTTAAAGCAACATGCAAGCAAAAATTACCAAACATTTAGATTTGTAGGGTCAGTTATCAGAAGTTCCGTGTTTCCATTCTTGACAGGCTTCGGATGGCACTATGTCAAAGTCAAAGTCAAAGTCAAAGTCAAAGCATTTTATTTGTTTAACATAGGTAATATGGTACATGGTATAAAATTTGTGTTGTATCACTATGTTTTGCCTTGCAAGGCGTACAAAGTAGGTGTAAAAATGAAAATAAAACGACAAACCAAACAAACAAGATAGAATAACAAGTAGATCGGACATTTTTTATTTTATGGTTCTATCATCTAAAAACTCATTGATAGAGTAGTAAGCCTTTTCAATCAATAATTTCTTTAATTGCGATTTAAAATGGTTTATATTGGTCATGCTTTTTAAAGTTTTTGGTAGTTTATTATAAATCTTTGGACCCATGCCAAGACAACTCTTCGAGAAAAGTGCAGTACTGTGTTTTTTTGACTTTAGTATGCTTTGGTGACGTCTAGTATTAAGTTTCTCAAATTTAGACAGATTCTCCTTAATAAATATTGATGTTTCATAAATATAGAGGGATGTACTGATGTACTGTACATTTTTAGAGTAAACTAGTACCAGAGCACGTTTCGTTGCAATGTTAGATGGACGGATGACCTTAAAAGCTTTATTATACTGGGTGTGTATCGTGGCGCAACCGTGTTTACGTTGGCAACGAAACAATCGTCAGTGTGTCCCTATATAATATATTATGGTCTTCGAGGCGGCTGGGGAAAGACTAGATGCGATAGGTTAAAAACTAGGTGGTATATAGTTATATTTAACAAGGATTGAGTTGGTTGATGTATATTAAAGTGTCTCTTCTTCTTTCTTTCATGGTCCTATTTGGAGCAGGATTGATGTTTATACATTTGTCCTAAAAAGTCCAATAAAGTTTTCTCTCCTTTCCCCAGATGATAGTGCGAGTGTGGTGCGAGAGCGGCGCCGGCTGGGCGCCGACTCACGTGCCGGTGACGCCACACACGAGCTGCCGCGACGTGCTGGAGTGCTGCAGGGAGCCCGGCGACGAGCCTTGCTTGCTGTTCAGCGTGCACCCTCAACATGGAGGTAGGTCCACTATGTCTATAGTTGACTCACGTGCCGGTGACGCCACACACGAGTTGCCGCGACGTGCTGGAGTGCTGCAGGGAGCCCGGCGACGAGCCTTGCTTGCTGTTCAGCGTGCACCCTCAACATGGAGGTAGGTCCACTATGTCTATAGTTGACTCACGTGCCGGTGACGCCACACACGAGTTGCCGCGACGTGCTGGAGTGCTGCAGGGAGCCCGGCGACGAGCCTTGCTTGCTGTTCAGCGTGCACCCTCAACATGGAGGTAGGTCCACTATGTCTATAGTTGACTCACGTGCCGGTGACGCCACACACGAGTTGCCGCGACGTGCTGGAGTGCTGCAGGGAGCCCGGCGACGAGCCATGCTTGCTGTTCAGCGTGCACCCTCAACATGGAGGTAGGTCCACTATGTCTATAGTTGACTCACGTGCCGGTGACGCCACACACGAGTTGCCGCGACGTGCTGGAGTGCTGCAGGGAGCCCGGCGACGAGCCTTGCTTGCTGTTCAGCGTGCACCCTCAACATGGAGGTAGGTCCACTATGTCTATAGTTGACTCACGTGCCGGTGACGCCACACACGAGTTGCCGCGACGTGCTGGAGTGCTGCAGGGAGCCCGGCGACGAGCCATGCTTGCTGTTCAGCGTGCACCCTCAACATGGAGGTAGGTCCACTATGTCTATAGTTGACTCACGTGCCGGTGACGCCACACACGAGTTGCCGCGACGTGCTGGAGTGCTGCAGGGAGCCCGGCGACGAGCCTTGCTTGCTGTTCAGCGTGCACCCTCAACATGGAGGTAGGTCCACTATGTCTATAGTTGACTCACGTGCCGGTGACGCCACACACGAGTTGCCGCGACGTGCTGGAGTGCTGCAGGGAGCCCGGCGACGAGCCTTGCTTGCTGTTCAGCGTGCACCCTCAACATGGAGGTAGGTCCACTATGTCTATAGTTGACTCACGTGCCGGTGACGCCACACACGAGTTGCCGCGACGTGCTGGAGTGCTGCAGGGAGCCCGGCGACGAGCCTTGCTTGCTGTTCAGCGTGCACCCTCAACATGGAGGTAGGTCCACTATGTCTATAGTTGACTCACGTGCCGGTGACGCCACACACGAGTTGCCGCGACGTGCTGGAGTGCTGCAGGGAGCCCGGCGACGAGCCATGCTTGCTGTTCAGCGTGCACCCTCAACATGGAGGTAGGTCCACTATGTCTATAGTTGACTCACGTGCCGGTGACGCCACACACGAGTTGCCGCGACGTGCTGGAGTGCTGCAGGGAGCCCGGCGACGAGCCTTGCTTGCTGTTCAGCGTGCACCCTCAACATGGAGGTAGGTCCACTATGTCTATAGTTGACTCACGTGCCGGTGACGCCGCACACGAGTTGCCGCGACGTGCTGGAGTGCTGCAGGGAGCCCGGCGACGAGCCATGCTTGCTGTTCAGCGTGCACCCTCAACATGGAGGTAGGTCCACTATGTCTATAGTTGACTCACATGCCGGTGACGCCACACACGAGTTGCCGCGACGTGCTGGAGTGCTGCAGGGAGCCCGGCGACGAGCCATGCTTGCTGTTCAGCGTGCACCCTCAACATGGAGGTAGGTCCACTATGTCTATAGTTGACTCACGTGCCGGTGACGCCACACACGAGTTGCCGCGACGTGCTGGAGTGCTGCAGGGAGCCCGGCGACGAGCCTTGCTTGCTGTTCAGCGTGCACCCTCAACATGGAGGTAGGTCCACTATGTCTATAGTTGACTCACGTGCCGGTGACGCCACACACGAGTTGCCGCGACGTGCTGGAGTGCTGCAGGGAGCCCGGCGACGAGCCATGCTTGCTGTTCAGCGTGCACCCTCAACATGGAGGTAGGTCCACTATGTCTATAGTTGACTCACGTGCCGGTGACGCCACACACGAGTTGCCGCGACGTGCTGGAGTGCTGCAGGGAGCCCGGCGACGAGCCTTGCTTGCTGTTCAGCGTGCACCCTCAACATGGAGGTAGGTCCACTATGTCTATAGTTGACTCACGTGCCGGTGACGCCACACACGAGTTGCCGCGACGTGCTGGAGTGCTGCAGGGAGCCCGGCGACGAGCCTTGCTTGCTGTTCAGCGTGCACCCTCAACATGGAGGTAGGTCCACTATGTCTATAGTTGACTCACGTGCCGGTGACGCCGCACACGAGTTGCCGCGACGTGCTGGAGTGCTGCAGGGAGCCCGGCGACGAGCCATGCTTGCTGTTCAGCGTGCACCCTCAACATGGAGGTAGGTCCACTATGTCTATAGTTGACTCACATGCCGGTGACGCCGCACACGAGGTGCCTGACGTGCTGGAGTGCTGCAGGGAGCCCGGCGACGAGCCATGCTTGCTGTTCAGCGTACACCCTCAACATGGAGGTACGTCCACTGTATCTGCAGTTGACTCACGTGCCGGTGACGCCGCACACGAGTTGCCGCGACGTGCTGGAGTGCTGCAGGGAGCCCGGCGACGAGCCATGCTTGCTGTTCAGCGTGCACCCTCAACATGGAGGTAGGTCCACTGTGTCTACAGTTAACTCACGTGCCGATGACGCCGCACACGAGCTGCTTTGACGTGCTGGAGTGTTGTCGGGTGCCGGGCGACGAGCCGAGCTTGCTGTTCAGCGTGCACCCTCAACATGGAGGTAGGTCCACTGTGTCTACAGTTAACTCACGTGCCGGTGACGCCGCACACGAGTTGCCGCGACGTGCTGGAGTGCTGCAGGGAGCCCGGCGACGAGCCATGCTTGCTGTTCAGCGTGCACCCTCAACATGGAGGTAGGTCCACTGTGTCTACAGTTAACTCACGTGCCGGTGACGCCGCACACGAGTTGCCGCGACGTGCTGGAGTGCTGCAGGGAGCCCGGCGACGAGCCATGCTTGCTGTTCAGCGTGCACCCTCAACATGGAGGTAGGTCCACTGTGTCTACAGTTAACTCACGTGCCGGTGACGCCGCACACGAGTTGCCGCGACGTGCTGGAGTGCTGCAGGGAGCCCGGCGACGAGCCATGCTTGCTGTTCAGCGTGCACCCTCAACATGGAGGTAGGTCCACTGTGTCTACAGTTAACTCACGTGCCGGTGACGCCGCACACGAGTTGCCGCGACGTGCTGGAGTGCTGCAGGGAGCCCGGCGACGAGCCATGCTTGCTGTTCAGCGTGCACCCTCAACATGGAGGTAGGTCCACTGTGTCTATAGTTGACTCACGTGCCGGTGACGCCGCACACGAGTTGTCGCGACGTGCTGGAGTGCTGCCGGGCACCTGGAGACGAGCAGTGCTTGCTGTTCAGCATGCACCCTCAACATGGAGGTAGGTCCACTGTGTCTACAGTTGACTCACGTGCTGGTGACGCCGCACACGAGCTGCTTTGACGTGCTGGTGTGCTGCCGGGAGCCGGGAGACGAGCCGAGCTTGCTGTTCAGCGTGCACCCCCGACAGGAGGTCTACTGTGTGTGTGTCTACTGTATACTATACTCTATACTATGTACAATATAGAATTGTGTGAAAATGGCACAGGATAGAGGCGTAAGTCTAGCTTAGCTATGCACTTAGATCACTATTATATTCAGATCAGAGAAATAATGATTGTGTAAAAATAAACTAAAGAAGTCTTCAAAACATGTTGGTCCGCAGTTTTTTCAAGCATAAGCAGCCAATAATTCGTTTTAGAAAATGCTTCATTTGAATATGAACGCGATACGTCACGTCAAGAAACCTATTGTAAAATCAACAGGTTGTCCCCTCAACCAGAATCTTTGGACTGAAGAATGTCATAACTCTTATTTTTTATTCAGCTTTGTCTGTAACAACGAACCGTATCTTGGAAACTAAGTTAAGTAGGAACCTCTAACTTAAATTACGACGAGACGAAATGACTAGCAGTTTTTCCATTAATCGTGTCCCTAATTTAAACCTAAAAGTTTTAACCGATATCACTATATGGCATGTTAGTTACCAACAGCCCAAAAGTTAGATTAGGTAAGTTTTATTGGAAATTCTTCCTTTAGAATAAGAATCTGGGCTGGCCCTGGCAGGTCAGAATGACCACTACCTGATAGTGGTCTTTCAAATAGGACTCCCTTTTTTAGTCTCGTCCGATTTTCACTTTATTCTATTTGTTAGACCAGATGGTTACTAAGTCTGAATAAGATTATTTAGTATTTAACGATATCTTAAAAACATATGTAATATAATGGAATGTATATTACAAGACAAACGATTCTTCACAAATAATGAGAAATAATCCACAAGTTGTAGTGGTTTTAACCAATGTTTTCTTACTCTATGTTACGTTTAGTTTTGCCTGCGTTGGCAATATTGTCTTACTTTTGACAAGTACCTTAGTCATTTCTAGTTACTTTGAATGAAAAACTTCAAGTTAGTTAGAGATTTAATAGAAATGGAGCTGTTGTTTTTAGTTATATTTTTTGCAGGGTAAGTATAAGTGCTTTCTTCTTTATTTCCATCGGAAACGCAATCTCCGGGACACACGCTTTTAGAGATTATACGACGTCATCCGCGTAGCCTCTTCTCAACTATGTATGCTAACACTAAGTTATAAAAACATACGTAGGTATATATGGAGGTACTAAATGTCACTTGCTTTAACACTCTTATAGGTATGGAAAAATAATCTTGTATTGTAGCGGCATCTGTAACACCGTATATGAACTACAAAATAATAAAAAAAACCCGACTCCGAAAAGCGAACTAAAAAGACGTAAACAAGATGGAAATCATGCTGTGTAGTCGGAGGATACATGTTCGCGAGATGGCTGACCAAAACCATTGTTATTTACTTTAAATTTATAAATTTTTAGTTGTTTTATTTTAAGAATTAGGTACATTTAAACATAAGCGTTTTTATATAAAAAAAAAAAATTTGGTGCCCCACAACATGGCGCCCAAAATCCGCCATTTTTTATTTTCCAACTTAAATGTACCCAGTGACACTCGCAGGGTAAAGACGAATCGATTGACGTAAGATCATCAAAATCGGCCAACGCGTTTGGTCTCTAGAACGCCACATAGGAACAAACATACATACATATATAGAATGATAAACATATTACCCTCCTTCGGCAGTCAGGGAAAAATAGACGTCACACTAATCCGACATCGGGCAAACAAAATTATTTCTGCGACTAACATACCATCGGGCAGTCGCCCATCAGACTCAACACCCGTCTGGTCGCCTCCCTGTTCAATGGAGGTTGCAGGTCTATACACCTTATTTCGCATACTTCTATAGTAGTCTATCATAAAGGCATTCTATTTTTAGCTCTGAATAGCCTCCTATAAATAGGTACCTATAGGTCCTTATAGCCAGATGGTCGCCATCGTTTGTTTAGTTAGATGCTCGTTAGCCAGATTGTCTGCAACCGAGGCATTAAATCCTATGTTCGTGACAGAGATAATTGAGATGAGCCGTCTCGAGTATGTACCTCATCAGTTATTATGATATGTGTAATTATGAGCTAGGCAGTTAAGCAATGTATATGATGTGCTTTAGAAAAGTAGGTGTATGACAAAGGGACGACCACGATGTTCATTATTGTTTAAAACTTATATGAAAAGGCACGATGTTTAGGAAATAGGAATGTCTCAACCTGAAATGGACTGTAATGGCGAAAGGTTAGGTTGATATTGAGATTTATAGCAAAATTGAGAAGAGCATGAAGGATCCGTAATAAATGACATCGATAGACGTTTTAAAATTCAACTGGCCTAATTGCTTATTTATTAAAACTACCAGGAAAGCAGAAATGAACTGGAACTAGGTGCTTAAGCGAATTACTATTTAGCTCAAAAAGTTTAAAGTCATCATGTGTACTGTAACACCTCCTAAATCGTCTTTTGGGGGTCCAAAAGACGATTTAGGAGGTATTACAGTGGTTTTGAAAAATCTGAAATTTAGGGTCAATAAACTTGAAACTTGCCACAAATACTAACCTTAAGGTTGCTATTATTCGTTTTTCGAAACTACCCTTAAAATACGATTTCGGGGTGGTAAAGATTTTTGATTACTTTTACTGCACATAGCTTCTTTTTAAGATGTAGGGGAGCACTTAGGAGAGATTTTTGGAAATTCAACTTTTGAAGGGGTTAAAAGGGAGACATTTATTTGCATGAAAAATCGTATTCCTTTGGCAAAATAATAAAGGTTGGCATCATTAGTTTTTCGGAATTATCCCCAGAAGACGATTTAGGGGTGTTAAAGTTTCTTTGAAGAATCAAATGGCACTAATACAGGGAACTACCGAACTGGACCGTTTGTCTCAGGTAAACATAGTTGTGAGTGACGTTTTAGTGTTGCGTAATTTACGCTGTATTAGGTTTTTGTGTTGTGTCGCGTAATTTACGCAGCATTCGTTTTCATACTAAAGTAATTTTTGGGCCACCCGAAATTATGCGCCTCAAAAACCCGACCAGTCTTCTGCTCCTTCTTCTATACATATAAAAAAAATATCTTATTCTATACATATAAAATGCTTTGTCCTGAATGACTGACTGACGGATCAACGCACAGCCTAAACCGCTGATCGTAGAGACCTGGAACTTGGAGAGTATGTTTCTGTATGACGTAGGCATCCGATAAGAAAGGATTTGCCGAAATTCTTCCCCTAAAGGGGAGAAAAAGGGGGACAAAGTTTGTATGAAAAATCTAATTCCTTCAACTAATATTCTTGAAACTTGGCATAAATAGTAATCTAAGTAAATGATAAAAGGTTGACATTATTAGTTTTTTTGAAACTACCCTCACAAGTGGATTAAGGGGGTATTGAAGTTTGTATCGAAGAATTTTATTTCATGGGTTACTAAACTTGAAACATTGCGCAAATCCTAACTTAAATAAATTATAAGGTTGTTATTATTAGTTTTTCGAAACTACCCCCAAAAACAGATTTACGGGATGTTAAAGTTTTTTTGAATAATCATATTAGTTGGGTTAATAAACTTGAAACTTAATCAATAAAAGTTGTTATTATTAGTTTTCAAAACTACCCCCAAAATATTTTTTTTTTGATGAATCTTACTTCTTGAATTAATTAACTTTAAACTTGACATATATACCAACCTAAGTTGAAATTCTTAGTTTTTTTAAACTAACCCTAAAATACGGTTTTTAGGGGTGTTAAGGTTTTTTGAAGAATCTTATTTCTTGAGTTAATAAACTAGAAACTTGACATAAATATCAACTTAAGTAAACAATAAAGGTTGTCATTATAAGTTTTTAGAAACTACACTCAAAAGTCGATTTAGGGGGAGATAAAGTTTTTTTGAAAAATCTTATTTATTGGGTTAATAAACTTTATACTTGACAAAAATACCAACCTAAACAAACAATAAAGGTTGACATTATTAGATTTTCGAAACTGCCTCCAAAATACGATTTAACAGGTGATAAAGTTTTGTTAAAGAATTTTATGTCTTGGGTTAATAAACTTGATAGTTGACATAAATACCAACCTAAGTAAACAATAAAAGGTTGTCATTATATTTTTTCGAAACTACCCCCCAAAATAGGATTAAGTGGGTGTTAAAGTTTGTTATGAATCATACTGGACAAGGTTTCGTTTTTGATGTATGATGTGGGATCTAGGGGAGCACGAAGAAGGAATTTGCGGAAAATCAACCTTTCACCATCATTATCATTTCAGCCATAAAACGTCCACTGCTAAACATAGGCCTTCCCCAAGCGCCGCCACACTGATCGGTCCTGTGCGTTTCGCATCCACCGGACTCCCGCAGCCTTGACCGGGTCGGACTTCCTAATTTGCGTTTTCCGGTTCGCAGTCACCACTGAACTGTCAACCTTTAAGGGGGTGAAAAGGGGGCAATTTGTTTGTATGAACAATCTCATTCCGTGGAGATAAAGTAAATAATCAAAGTTTACATGATACGTTTTTTAAAACTACCTCCCCCCTGATAGGGTTAAGTGATTTTAGTTTTTTTGAGACATCTTACTGAGCAATCTAACTAAAATAAACAAAAAATTAAAAAGAGAAAAAGGGTATATTAAGTTTTAAGGGGCGGATTTTAATTTGTAGCGGTAACCTAAAATTTTAAGTCAAAAACGAATCGTCCCAAACCTATAAACCGTAGAATTTTACAAAACCACATTTTTATTTGGTTTAATAACAGCTTATTTTTGGTTGCCATCACACGAACGAAGTCGCGGGCGGAGTTAATACTATAAATGTGAGTGTAACTCTGTCTGTCTCTCTGTCTACCTTTTCACGCTTAAACCGCTGAACCGATTTAAATGTAATTTGGTTCGGAGATATTTTGAGACCCTGGGCAGGACATAGGATAGTTTATGTCCAAACATACTTACGGAAATCATACTTAAGGGAGTGGAAAGAGGGGTTGAAGTTTGTATGGAAAACCTACAATATTAAGCCGCGATATAAAAAAATAAGCAATTCGAATTACTAATGCTTCGCAGACGAAGTAGCGGGCAACAGCTAGTACTTTATATGCCTCTCTGTGTTTGATCGTTGATGGAACTTAGTGAGATCGTTTAGGCGCCTATTTTCTGTTCATTTCTGTCACCCTGGTACTTTTCAAAACAACAAATGATTCATTTTCAAAACCTGTATTTTTATTTTTACCATCACCGAGCTTTGTTCTGATTCGTTGTATTTCTTAAGGACGCTATTACTGTGATGTATAAAATCGAGCGCTGAGTAGTTTCAATGTGTGCGTACGCGTAATGTTGCTGTGTGCGACTAGATACCAAAATTTGAGTTCGTCGAAAATGTAACAGCGTCCTTAAGCACCTAGTTGCAGTTCATTTCTGCTTACCTGGTGATAGTTTTAATAAATATACTGTTCGGACAGGTGAATTTTAAAACGTCTATCGATATAACATATTATGAATCCTTCATGCTCTTCTCTTTGTTTCATCGTTGGTGCGTTTCGAGGAATACTTTTGGTGCGCTTTAAAGTTGGTGCTTTGGCGCTTCAAAGTTGGTCTTTTTGAATCTTCAAACCATTTTGCGTAACCTATATGGTATGCAATAAATATGTCAGTAAGTGGCTAGTTATACCCTTTTCCATAATTTATTTACAAGTTTTGATTAAGTAAAGGCACCAACGTCCTTTTCTTGAACAAACAGTTGTACCCAGACATAGAAAATCTAATATATCCCTTGACCCGTTCAAAGAAAACCCGCCTAGGATCCTGTTAAGTTCGCGGTATCTGGAAATCGAACCACAGCCGACCACGGCTGCAGACCTGTGTCTGCGATGTCTCGGGCCTCGGCAAAAACGTCCCGCCCCGTTACTCCGAGATGTCACTTTAATTCGCCTTAACCGTACTTGATGGGCCTCTAACCCTGTCAAGACGACGCGACGTGGGATACCGGCCAAAGCGGCCTACTTGATCGGGAAGGCGTGTAAATTTTTCTAAGTACCTATCTCGTAATTGGTAATGCCAAGCAGAAGTATCGATGCATGCGGTAAGTAAGGTCTCAATTGAATGTGTTATGTAGCTTATTATCATGCTCAATTTATTCTAATTCTGATAGATGTTACTCAATTTTATTACCTACAGATCAGATTTGAATTTCAAATTAAGTACGTCCAAAAAGTTAGTTTGACTGTTCATCCACATATTTTACAGTAATTAATGATTGACACACACGATAACAAGGCACGCTCGAATACATTATCTCGAAAATCTAACGCCATTCTCAATTACGACAGAACATTTCTAGTTTTTGTAGTGAACCGCATTATTTCCGTGTTACAACATTTGCATATTATATCACCGTTAGCGACTGTGTCACCGCGAGGCGAATCGATGATCTTACATCTCGGAAGAAAAGGTTCCTCGATTTACTTCGATGCAAAAACTCGAGACGGCAGTAATTGCATCCCGATCGACCAGTCCGTGGAAAGATATGCCCGAAATGTCATATTCACTCAGCAAGCGCGCCTCTTGAAATCGTTCTGACCTTAGGATAAATGATAAATACTTGCACAACCATTTATTTATTTGTAGACCGGGTCTCTTTATTGACGTAGAACTTACAGCTGACAGAAAAGTATGAGTTTAATTGAAGTAACCCGCAATTTAATTTACTGAGCCTAGTAATTTCATTAATTGAATTAAATATGGGTATTGCGGCAGTAATTTCTTATGTTTTATTTCGTAATCTATTAATAATGTACAAATCAAACAACCTCGTAAAGAATCACCAAGGTTAATCGTATCGAAGGCATTTTAAAAGTCCATAATCAAAACACACTGTCGACATTGCCAAGACAAATAATTTAAGACCTATTAGCCAAATATTTCAAGAACAGCGAACTCCTAAACATTTAACCGGCAGTTTAATAGACAGTAAAGATTCGGCGATACCTCCCAAGTTCGTATGTGAATTTGGACAGTGAAAGTGTACTTTAGCGTAATTATCCGTTCAGATGTTATCGTGGAACAGGCTCCGTGTACAATGGGCCTCATAAATATTTACTCGTCGTGCCCATGTACAGAGTAATGGTGCAAAGAGCCGCCTTATTATGCGACGCATGGTGTACTGGAAGTACCCATGTCACCTCCCTAACCTTTCTGATATAGTAACTTGGGCCTTCGGCAAACGGTGGACAGTTCCAGACAAAGTTTCTGATCCGCGGCAATAGAATACGGGACCTTAACGTGCATTATGTCTCTAACTTAGCAAGAAATGTGGATACTCGTACGTAGTCTGCACAAAGCCTAAAGGTTTGTTTTATATGGAAAAGTAAACGACGGATGTCTTAGAACTTTTATTGACATAGATAAGGTGTAACGCCCATATTCGGATGTTACCATTACGTAAACGATACGGATGGATGCCTTCGGTTTTTTGAAGTCGTTTATGGGGTCTGAGTATGTTTGTTTTATAGTTTAGAAGTGAGATAAATACGCTCATATTTGATGAGCCATGAAATTCCTTTAGTGTGTTATGTCCAGCTGTGAATACGGCGCTGAGTTAATGGATTCGACATTAAAAGTAAAATCGAATTTATTGTCGTTTGTGATCTTGTTATTGTTATGCCTATCTCGGTCATGTAGACATGGCTTAGCTTCGTGAACAAAGTGCATGTTAATGTTGTTACTCATCAACGAAACATACATTCGCAAATTGCAACATAACAACCATAATTTGATATAATGAACTCACATTCAAAGAATGGTCAAGATAAGGTTAGCACGCGACGACGGAATGAAGGGGTGGCCTCATACAATGTGTGAGAACGGCTTTATACCCGCTCGTTAGCTTTCTTTTGTTTTGACATTTGACCTCATTCTGTGTTTTAATTGCAATTTTGATTGTTAAAGTGGTAACTGAGTCGTTAATAAGTATATGGTAACATTGTTCCTACGTTGTAGACTCACGCAATCATTACGTCGTGGTAATTTTTGCTTATAGAATTTGCGTAGGCGCACTGCAAAACTGAACATTTCAGTGTTATTACATTGAATATTTTCATACAATTTACACAAAAAACGACGCTGTTCGTCTTGTAAATGCTTTTGAAATACAAGAAAAGGAAATAAGAGAACAGCTATTTACTCAGTTGCAGTAGGCTCTTACAATTATACTTGGTAAATAAGGAAGTCTGAAAGTATAACCCTGCTTCAATCACTCAACATATTTTATGAGACATTTTAATAGAAAAAATTCCCACTGTGCCCTTCGTTTATTGTTATTTAGTTGGTTACGCTTTTATTACGGGGTTATAAAAATGTTTATGATGATGACAGAAATTACAGGCATCGGAAAATACTGCCGACACTTGAATTAAATAAAAGGCATGAAGGGGAGATCTTTAATTTGGATACATGCACAATTATTATAACAAGACTAATAACGTGTTATTTACATAAGAATTTTGTTGTTGATGCACAGAAGTGTTAACATTGATTTGGTTATTATGAAACATCTAAATGGATTGTAAGGTTTTACTGTAATTCATAAAATCCCATCCTAATAACTATCAGAAAAACTTTCTAAATCGTCCATGAAACTCAAATTTCACACTCCCTTAAATCAGACCTCAAGAGATAATAAAACGGCTCTTAATTAAGAGAGAGTTCTCAAATGAAACTGATTTATTAATAAAGGCCTTTGTAAGTTTAGTTTGAGTTTAATAGTTAGTGTGCTACTTACCCACATAGGTTAGTAGTCTCCTCTAAAGTTAAGGCGGGGACAACCAAGCCACTTTGTAGCGTCTCCTCAACATAGCGGTCGCACTAATATTTCATGGTTGTTCATAAATTATCTTATAACTTGGGGGCTCAAGCAATTGGTTTAATACTTTAGTCAAGGCCCGTCTCCGCTCTTGTACAAATAATCAAGTACCGTCCGCCTTGTTTAATGTAGAGAACAATGAGTAGTTACATCTCAGACAACTTCGTTATATAAATCAGTAAAATTGGCTCTTTGAAGGGAAGGGTTTGTTTATATTGTAAAAGTCCAATTACAATCATTTATGTTTGAGATACACTGAGCGAGATAGATTAAATATGGCTTGTACAAATCTGTTGAGCCTTTTCTAAGAATATATCTTTGCTCGGAAATAAGACTGTCACAAAGTTTTAAGTAGGACCTACTTCTATGTAGTTATCTATCCACTTTTCTGAAGCACCAAACAATTGCTGAAAAACAAATCAATATATAAAAGCTCAGAGAGCTTACAAGAGCTCTTTAAAAATTAGATCACTATTCTAGATTTAATACTTATCGAGCTCAACGAGCATCAATCGGATAGGAAATCGGAAAAACGCGAGCGAGCCTTAGGTTGAATATTGGAACTTCGGAAAGCTCCTTCAAATAAGTAAATTAAAGAGTAAAATGTGAACACCTGGTTCCAGGGAAAAAAACTTGGAAAATTTGCAATGAAATGAAGGTATGTCAGCTTGCCAGTTGACAAAGTTAGTGAAATGCGCAAACTGATTGTTTCCGAAGATATTATTGGAGATCGTTGCCTTGAACTAAAAGTTCATAATACTCAATCATTTTTGCGGCAATATTAAAGATATGGGTTAGTATTAAGACACGCACTTACATAATAGGTTCTCTATTACCTTCCTTTTGTATAATTGAACCGATTTTGATAAAATCTGTGGTTTACTTTGAGAATGTGCGCTTAGGGTTAATATGCCGCCCGTGACGTAAGACAGTACTTTATCCCCTTGGTGCATAATCTACTAAAGTAAGTGATTGGTCAATATTCAAATAAGTAAATCTTATTCCTCCAATTATGATACAAGCTACACAATCATGTGGTTGACTGTCGGTATGATATCAATCTGCCTATAGCTTTTTCCAAAAATGTTGGCGTTGGCATCCAGTGTATCTAGACGAGCTGAACATCAATTTTTTGCATAGAGCGACTGCCTATGACCTCCATAACCAAATAACTGCATAACACGATACCTCTTGACAAGACTTTCCTGCTAACAACTGCTAAGGTTTTACAAATAACAGCATAACCGTTTCGAAAATTGATAAGTCCTGACAAAAAGCCGGACATTTGAAAAAAAGTCCGGACATTTTAGTAACGAAAAACAAAGTTTGTCTAAAAGCTAAAACCCGATTACAAAAAAATCGCGATCTGAAAATTATAAAAATGAAAATATTATTAAGGAAGGATGAAATACAACAAAATTTAGTCCAAGCGATAAATCCAGACAAATTAGAAGGCCGGACAAAGTCCGGACAGAAGGCCAAATGTCCGGATAAATCCGGACGAATCGTAAACTTAGCCGGGACCAAAGGCAAGGAGGAATCTCGGTATGTTAAGATGGTCACCCATCCATCGACCGACCTTGGCTAGCATTGATTTTTTATTATTATTGATAAGCCCGCACTAGGCCACTATCTCACCTGATGGTAAGCGATGATGTGTTCGACGGTGAAGCACGCTTGCCTTGCTTAACCTGTAAGATCTACCCGAATGGCTGTTATGTTTTTCCCACAAGCTCCTCAATAATCCATAATATATTTAAATGTCTTTAACAATTTCGGGACTCTGAGGTCCCGGTCCTTTGAAAGGCGTGCTAGGGGTCGAAGCCAACTCGCAGTGGCCTTGTTAGAAATTAATCATAATATATGTGACTCTAACCGACGAGTATCCCTGTATGCACTACGTAAGTGAACCCAAGGACAAACCCTGGTTAGTGCAGGACTATTGTTGAATATGGAGACAAATATAGTGGGCTATGCGTTTGTGAGGTTTAGTGGATCGATTGCCTAAAACCATAGAATGACTTTTAGCACCTGCCTGACAACTGTTGATCTACACGGCTAAAATTGACATATATTTAATATTATTATGATTATAATATTTACTTAAGGTCGGTTTTAATCAAACAATCAGGCGGAGAATCTGTTTTGTGTGCCGACGTGGTCCTTTGAGACGTAATGAGTTCAATTCAAACTCTGAAAAAATCTTCACTTATTTTTCTTTCGAGATTTTAAAAGTCAGACAATCCTCGTTGACGTAATGAAAGGGACTCGTTTGAGTGATATTCTTTTAAATTAGGTACCTGAGCATTTTACGTTGATGTTGTTTTTTGTAATTATCTGGATATTGTTGGCTATTTTTCTTTAGATACTTACCTAGCTAGATTTCAGAATAAGGTTGCTTTTAGCTTTTAATGTTGAATCACGAATAATGCTTCTTACCTTATTCACTGAAAAAAAAATATCCGCACAGGTCTCATAACTTTTTAAGCAAACTTTGGTATTATAAAATAAACTTTAATGAAACAGTATCATTAAAATATTTTAATAAAATAATACAAAATTAATTAACAAATAGTAAAAATCTGTTTCGTTGCTAGTAAGACATAGTTCGCAAGTCCCAATAATTCGGTAAAAAAAAAAGTTAAAAAAAAAAGTAAAAAAGTTTAAAAAAAAAGTACCAAAGACACCGACTCCCGATCAGAGAGTTATTTTTCGCTTTGTAGTGTTTTCTTTTGGAAGTCGGTTGTAGTACTAGTTTAGATTTAACCTGGAATTTTACCCTTTATAGACCAAATAGCCTGAAATCTATTTTTGATATATCAAAAATAGATTTCAGGCTATTTGGTCTATAAAGGTAAATATATAAAGGTAAATATACAATGTATTAGCTTTGCACTGCCTGTATAATAATTTAGTGTTTGTTTTCAGTGCACGTGTTACGAGACACCGAGTTGCCGCTGGAGGTGGCGTCCGCCTTAGGACCAGACGTCCAGTTTGTACTCAAGTACATCGATGGTAAGCACATACTTATATTAATATTCTAAACAATAGTGCATAGTCAGAGGCTCCTGTTGAGTTTCAAGAATGAAATAAAAAAACCGAACTTCAAGATACTGAAAACCCTGCCATCGAATAACAAGATTACTGGAAAGAACGTGATTAACTAATAAATTAAACCAACAATCACTGGAGACCACGCGACCATTGAGACATTCACCACAACATTAGCAGAGCATTTAATTAAGAGACAGTGTAGCCAACATTATGTCGTGAGCATTTGTTTATCGAACTTGTAATTACCACCGTACCTTACAGACAACACCATAAAACTGTCAGGCGAGGACTGCCAATCGAATTACCAGTTTCGTGCTGTGAACATTTCATTAGCGAGTGTCTGGCGCGACCCGATAAACCGTCTGACGTCGCCTTTACTTCGGATCTACGGTTAGTTCGAAAGTTAGTGAGGTTTGTAGCCGACGTGTTAGTTTCGTTCAAAGGTATCTGTATGTTTATCTTTGGGGTAAGAGTTTCGTGTATTGGTTCAGAGTTACTGGCAAAATGTATTAGACACACTTATCTTCATTATTGTTTCTACATGAAAACAATAATGTTGTAGCAACAACGATTAGTTGTTGCCAGGTATTATAATCAATTTAATACGTGTTTTCATTTGATAAATCAGGATGTAAAACGTAAAAATCGACGTCATAGCTTTTATCCTGTTCATTGATAAGTTATCTTGGGCCTTCATAATTGCTGCGAATAGTTCTAATTTTTATCTTAAAGTTTTACTAGTGGAGGTTGCAGATATTCTGCTTAAGGCTTATGTCAATAGGCAAAAGTAAATAAAACACATTAGGGTTACTTAGGGGAGGATTAATGGACAGTCATCTGTCACAATATTTGTACAAAACTTGGGAAGTAGTGGTAGATCCTGTCCCCTAATCCTTCCAAACTTCATATGAAAGTAATCCATCTGCTAATATGACCACAGACATCTTCCTCCACGATTATTGTCACTGTCATCATCCGATACTTCTTATAAGAGCTTTCCAAATTTCTTTCTTATTTTTGCTTGATTTCCTCTTGACTGATGGACGGATAAAGATTAATGGGGGAAAACACTCTTTCTAAATTGGACTTGGGGAGAATAGATGATTAGTTTTTCGCTGGGTGTCGCCTGACGCAGCCTGACGGACCTAATTACAATATTTATTCATGAGACGTCGGACTCTTATTAGAAAACAATGAATACTAAGTGAATTTATGTTCGGAAGACACCATGAATTTTCACCCGAACATTTGTTTTGCTCTCGTTGCTTTAATTAAATGCTTTTCGGTCCAATATTGTGATTCACTAAAGCATTGGAGTAATTTATTGTTTGCATTTCTTTTTTACGGAGCATTTGCAGTAAGTTTTCATTTCAGCAGCCTAAATGTGTAAGTGAATTCGGCAAGGCGAAGGATTTGATCCCATCAATCGACCAATCACTTGCGAGATTAAAGACGCGTCGTGGATTTCCGTCGTCTTTTGACAATCGTCTTCGTTGTGGATTTTCTTATGAACTCATAAGTTGCTTGAGAAGTACGCACTATTATTATGCGATCCCATTGCAAAAAGCTACAGATAAAACTTGTTTTTTTATCAATGTTTTGCATCATCATAAGTGTTTTCTTATCCCAAGGAAACATTATACCGAAATGAAAAGTAGCCTATCTGCTATTCCAGACTATAATCTATGTCTGTGCCAAATTGCATCCAGACCCGCAGCCTAATTGCGTAAGTAAATTCGGCAACGGAAACAATCTGGTTCTTTCCCAAAAACACACACATACACAAAAAAGTTGAATAAAGATTCAACTTTTTTGTGTACTGGTTGAATCTTTATTCAACTTTTTTGTGTATGTGTGTGTTTTAGGGAAAGAACCAGATTGTTTTCTTTGCCGAATTCACTTACACAATTAGGCTGCCGTTCAGCCATTCTAGCGTGATTGGGTAACAGACATACGTCCACACAGACATCTATCCAAACTTCCACATTTATAAATCAAAAATGTTTTTAATTCAACTACACATAGGTACTTTTGAATTGTCAATCGCAAGCGTCAGTAGGTCTCTGTGGAGAAGATCGTGCATGTAACTACACCGACACTCTTTTCCATCTGTTTTTATTCCAATTACTTGGTTATTTCATTATTTTCTTGTTGGAAAAATACATATGTGAGAACGATGTAAAAAGACGTGCACGTAAAACCGTCTAGAGTAAAACAAACAATTCATAAATAAAATTTGTAAGTAATTAAAAGCAGACCGAAGCAGTTAAGTTATGACCAATCACAACTGATGGCGTCTCATTCAGATCTAGAGTGTGGGGAGGATCTTTATTGTAACATTTTGTACAGTACCTACCCTATGAAAGATGAGGCTACTTTAGCCAGTCTGAAACCTGGTTGAACTAATTAGTCCCTATTTCTAGTAATGTAATTATCTCTGTCGCCGTTTTTATTAAAAAGAGGTACATTCTTTCTCACGTACATGATGTTTTCATCAATGTATTATAATGTTAGTAATTAAGATTCTTGTTATTAGAATAGATTAATTCAGGGTTATAGGTATAGGGGTTGGCTTAGAAAAATAATGTTTGAGAAGGTATTTACTTAGTTAAATATTGTTTTACGAAAAGTAAAACAATATTGACCTAGACTAGAGTCAAGAGCAAACCCATCACAAATAAAAAAAATAAAAAAAGTTTAATCAAATCTTTAAGGCGGTGACCATTTTTATGAATAGATAGATAATAAATTTCACATACTATTTCTCGAGACAGAAAAATATCTACCCTTTTCTCCCAACAGCGCAGTGTCATCCGCACCCCCGCAAGATTCCCTGCCAGTGCAATTTCTTTACTCATGTACTACCTGCCGTTGTACCTGTACCTGTTTTTAGGGTTCCGTACCCAAAGGGTAAAAACGGGACCCTATTACTAAGACTCCGCGGTCCTTCTGTCTGTCTGTCACCAGGCTGTATCTCATGATATGAACCGTGATAGCTACAGTTGAAATTTTCACAGATGATGTATTTCTGTTGCCGCTATAACAAGAAAAACAGAATAAAATAAATATTTAAGTGGGACTCCCATATAACAAACGTAATCTTTTTGCCGCTTTTGTGATAATGGTACCGCGGAACCCTTCGTGCGTGAGTCCGACTCGGACTTGGCCGGTTTTTTAAATTTCCATGACCTGTTGTATTTATGGTACCATTTTAGATACATTAATAGTTATTACTTTTAGATAAAAAGCCATAACAAATACCAACTTAACATCTCCATTTTACAGAATAATTTCCGTCAGATTGTACATAACAACCTAATAAATAATAAAAGATGATACCTAATTTTGAGAAACAAATTGCTAATCTAATTTATCTTGCTTGCAAATGAGACAGAATACAGAGGGTCTGTCCGTGTCCATTTAAACAAACCTCATTTTATAAGAGATTTCTTTAACATTTTCATTGGCCTTCTTATTAACATCATTCAAATAAATATTGTAGCAAAAATAAATGTTTTCGAGGAATGTAGCTATATTCCCACTCGTTCAATTAATTATGTTAAAGTCGAAATGTTTTATTTACATAACATCAGCATTTAGAAATTCATAGCATTTTTATTTACATCACTTCCAAAGAGATTGATGGTTTACCTACTCGGTTTTATTTGAATTCTTTCGGCTGTTTTAGATAAAAATAAAGGGTAAAATAAAACACAAGAATTCCTGTCAGTATTCTTAAAACTGTTGAAAGCAGTTAGATTAATATGGAGTAGTATATTTTTTTAACACATCAGAAACTTGTTTATATTTCCAGTCTAGTATTATTAGCATCATCCCAAACGAATAACTCTGTAACAACATCACATTGATAGATTTAAATTTCGGTCACGTGTATTTTATCGACCTAGAATACATTTAAATAGTGTTTAACCTTAATAAATAACACTAATTGCATACTAGTCAGATCATTACCGTAGCGGGGAACTGATAAAATAGCGCCGAACAAAATACTACGTCAAGAAAGCACGCACACGTCGTCAGAGCGACGCACGCACACTCGCGCACAATTCACCTGTTGCTATGGTTGTATTGAGAGGCTTTGCGCAGGCGCAGGTTGTAAGTTCTCCCACTATACTGCCATAGTAGTATCGCCATCCTCCTCTCATTGGTCCGCCGTGAAAGAGACGGAGCGTTGAACTTTTGAGTGTCGGCAAAGCAGCGCGCGCGCTGTTGTACCGACCGCCGACTGGATCAACGGTCTTTCAAGCGTAGCGGACCTAACTTAGTTTTAACTTAACGTTGTAACGCAGCGTTTGTTTTATTCGATTTAACGGTCGGTTTTCAGCAATGTTGTGTTCAACACGTCACAATTCGAATTAGAGGACCGTTTGTGTGGTTTTTGTGACAACAAATGTGCATTTTATGTGTTGGTTGTGAAAGCCTGTGTGATACAGCCTTCGTTCGGTGAATGCTTAAATCACGCCATGTACCCCAGTGCTATGTAGGTTCGTTAAAAGTGCCAGTGCAAAGTTAAAATTCGAATTTGTGGTGGAAAAAAAAAAGGTTCTAGCACCTTATACTTTGTGCGACTGTGTTGAGTGGATAAGTGTAACTAATAAAGGATTGGGAGATTAACTTCAGACTAAAACAGGGTATGTACGTGTGTACTTTAGTTGGAATACTTTCTACTATATCTACTAACGGTATCGGTAGTCGAAAACACCTTTATATTGAAGGTGTCTAAGATCTGTAACAACTTACCTAATACAAAATTATCTAAGCACTATTTATCTTTTTGTTTTTTCTTATAAACACTTACCCTCTTACAAATAAACGCAGAATAAAGTTATACCATGTATAAACCTATGAAAATGTATGGGTATACCTTAGTTATACCTGGTATAACTTTATTCCGCGTTTATTAGTAAGAGGGTTAAAATATTCGCTATTATTATGAAGGTAGAATGATTATTATTATGAAAAGTTTCGATAAAGCCGTTTAGAGCGGCACAGCCTCTCGTGTGGTCGTGGATTCGAACCTTGACACCGGTATTTGGTATCGTGGTCAGTCCAGTCTTGTTATTTATCACAAGCGGTGGGGTCAACAGGAAAATTGAAATAAAATGTTCGGAACATTATTTACCTGCGTTAGAGATAGTTTTAGGAAAGTAACATTCTTCTTGTTTTGAATTTGAACTAAGTTGTTTTTATTTTATCGTGGTTGGAATTCGGCTCCACTAATGTTATTTGTAAAAGTTTTATCACAATCTTGAATCAGAGCAAGAAATAAGAGGATGTTTCTAATAACATCTGTTATTATTTGTTTATCACCCTGGAAAATGTCTGCAAACAACATTCATAGGATCGGATGGACAAAATACCTGAAATTTGTTTATCAACAATAGCAGTATGCAACTCAGTATTCGTTAGTTTATAAACACAAGATGACAAAATTGTATCTCTATTCCAAATTTATGTATGAAGTAGATAACTTAAGCTTTTAAACTCTGGAACCCTTGGCTAAATTTTCAATCATGAGTTGGTCAGGGCACGCAGTAAGTACAGAAGGCAACTGCTCAATTCATGGCTAGAGGGTTAAATTTATTTCGATAATAGCAGATTGGTCACAATCCCAACAAAAGCCTTAAAAAATAAACCCCTGAAAATAAATTTAATTCATGAATGTCACTGTTTACTGTTATTGTTAGTGGCATCCCTGAGAACGGTGAAGGAAAACATCGTGAGGAAACTTGGCATTATAGTGAGATTATTATAAGATAGTTGCTCTATTGGTGTAAATGCTGTAAGGCGTTTCAGTGCGAGGATAAACTAATAAATAAATGAATAAGTAAATAAAAACCGGCCAAGTGCGAATCAGACTCGCGCACGAAGGGTTCCGTACCAATATCGCAAAAAACGGCAAAAAAATCACGTTCGTTGTATGGGAGCCCCACTTAAATATTTAGTTTAATTCTGTTTTTAGTATTTGTTGTTATAGCGGCAACAGAAATACATCATCTGTGAAAATTTCAACTGTCTAGCTATCACGGTTCATGAGATACAGCCTGGTGACAGACAGACAGACAGACAAACGGACCGCGGAGTCTTAGTAATAGGGTCCCGTTTTTACCCTTTGGGTACGGAACCCTAAAAATATATTTTAAGAAGTATCAAAGTTATGAGGGAACAGATGAACATACATGAAATGTCCATACGAGTTATAAATACAAGAAAATGCCTCGTTTTGTAGTAGAAAAATGTAATAAACCGTACCGAGCGAGTCTGCCTTTAAAAGAACATCAACGCGCGGCATAGTAAGGAGGCGATAGGAACAGAGGACGCTTGCCTTGCATGCTAATGGGGATTATCAAGAAAACATTGCACATTAATGTATGGAAAATCATTGATGTTGTTATGGATAGTACAGTAGTTGATCAAGTAGATGGAACGTACTGAACGCAGCACGAGACGAAAGAAAATGGCTCGGAAAATTTTCTTTGTGACCCGGTTAGGTGGTATTAATTTAAATGGTAAACAGCTTATATTCACAGTTGTATTGAGACCATTGCACTTAAGCTTAAGTTACGGTGTTATCTGTTAAGTAATACTTTTTAATGACATAAAAGATTAATATTGCTCATTGTTGGATTATCATTTTTGTGTCAAAGGAGATTAAAACTGTATTATGTAATAAGGCCAAACTTTTATTGATATTGCAAATAAAATGACGTACAAAGCGTCTTGATATTAAAATTTCAAATTGCAATATGAAGGTGTGAATGTGAACTCCGATGACCGCATTTACGTCACTAAAATTTAATAATATACCGCTATACGTTTCCGCATACATTCACGATATCCTTTTGAAATCAACACTTCTTATACTTGAACAATTAAGTAAACTCCACTCAAAGGAGATACTGTGTCAACATCTTAAAGATATTCGACAAACTTCACCAATTTACTATTGTTCAGATTTCAATTATAAATCTGCCATTTCACATTAAGGGAACATGTGCCTTG
Organism: Orthosia gothica; assembly: GCA_949775005.1. NCBI lineage: Eukaryota > Metazoa > Arthropoda > Insecta > Lepidoptera > Noctuidae > Orthosia > Orthosia gothica. The sequence goes on from OX459044.1 coordinate 14,445,201, forward strand.
TTGTGGTAAAATTAGGGTGGGATTTCGATTGGGAAGGGTTCGTAAAAGATCTCGGGTGACAACGCAGCACATTCCGGAGATGCCTTTTAATTAGAGGCAGGTAAAGTCGGGGCGCGGGCGTTGTGTTCCGCCGTGACGTTTATGTCTCAACTTATAGGGCTGCTTTGCCAAGAGCCTACTGAGTCTTTGGAATTAAGGTTGCACCAGCCGAAAATTCTTCCATACAAACGTAGTCTAGAGATTACTCCACTGTTTGACAATGTACGTTCAAAAAATAATAATTATATCAATTTGTCTCATCATTATCTAGTCCTGTATGGAAACAAAAATGGAAAAAATAATATATTTGAAAGTTATGAGCGTCGAAAGTTCCATATTTCAACACTAATTTTAACGCATCTTTGGGCGGTAATAAATACCATAAGAAGAAAGAAAGTTGCAAAACGGCCTCCATACAAGGATAGATAAGTAATTCAACAATGCAATATTGCAAATAATGTTATTTTATAAATATACATTTAGTTGTTTTTTCATGATATCTAGACTCCCAAAGGCCTGTTTATAAAATTTCGATACAAATTTGTAAAAGTGTTAATTCGTACGCGAACTAGCTTCTTAGTGCTCATCACAGCATCTATTTCTTCCGCACGTGTTGTCGGTTAAGATAGCATGCATTTTAACCCCGCGCACAAAATAGTTCGTGCCGTTGACTAGTTCAACCTTAATACAAACACCTACAAATGAAGGTATATTCCAGTTTTCCTGTATCAAACGTTTAACTAAATACTTAACACAAATATATATATGTTTTACTTTTTCGTGAAAATAATGTAGCACTGATGATTAGGCTAGTAAAGTAACGAGGGTGATGATAACCTAGTCAAAGAAGTTGCTCTTGCTGAATGAAGATAGAATTAGGTACACAATATTAATCTTTTACAAATTAGTTAATTTAATAATCTTCTTACGAATACAATAATACTGTCTAAATAACAAACTCATGTGTTTGTTTATAAGTTAATCGACATCAACCTTCAAGTAAAGCTCTTACAACATCGGAAGGAAGCAATTCATTCTACACTTCATAGAAAACTATATTCAAATCGTCTATTGTGTCTTTATATTCATGAACATAAAATATGGTTTCAAGTATTTAAGTACAACAAAACGCCACGTTGGAACTTGGGAGGTATAAATAAACATTAGCGAACTTAAGTTTGGAATATTTTTCTCTCCAAAATGAAGGTGGTTAGATAATTCTACCCACGCAAAGTTGTCTCGGCACAAAATATACTACGAATATTATTATAATCTTAAATAGTTACTAACACAACATGAGGCAGGATATTTCAAAAACAGGTCGCTAGATATTAGATAGCAAAACTTTATTGCCTCCTTCACAAATTGGTTGATACGGAATATAATTATATTCATCTGGTCACCGATCTCTTTAGATAAATATCACGTTTATTAACTGCGGATATCAAGATTAATGGCGTGGCAGTTTGAAAATGATGTTATTTAATTTCGGATTTGTAAAAGTAATAAAAAACGTAATAGCTTTTTACTCCCGTAAAATTTTTATTCGAGTATTTGATTAAACTTTACTTGGATTGTATTTTCATCAGAAAGTATCAACACAAAGGTTATGTTGTTGCTTTTATTGTGGCCAAAGTTAACAAAAGCCGAGGGCTCGACATCAAATGCAAATGAAACGAAAGCTTTTCCGAAGTTTCCAGAGCACTTATGGCGGAGGAAAATGAGTAAAGATTGAGGAAACAGGAAAAAGGGCGTCGCAGTGTTGGCGGTGTCGGCACATCGACCGCGTAACCCTCGAGCGACGAGAGACGAGCGACGTCAGATGTTCTCACGAGGCGCGCGAGGCGGCGCGGGCCCCGGAGGAATCTCGTGAAAGTTGGCCAACACTCGCTCAAGATCAAGTGGATGGGTCGGCGGAACCAGTTTTGTGAATCGGCAAGTGTAGGCAACGATGAGTTAGGAATCTACGGCGAAACCGGCCGGCCCGACAACAGGTCCGGGGAAATAGATCATTAATAAATATACCAAACTAGAAAACGAGATTTAAATGGTCGCTCGTGATAAAATCGCCATTCTACCAGTTGCTTGAAGCACGAGCGCGGGACAGTTATGGCGCATGCAAATGTGTTAAATGTCATCGTGTATGGATATTAAAATAGCGAATTCATAATAGCAGTAAAATGTCATGACCATTATATTTTTTGGTGGAATGCGTAGCCGCAACGGGTATCGACTCACGCGCGTGAGGCGTGGATTACGTGCTAATTTAGCCACATCATGAATTGATACTCGTAATCTTGCGAATGTTGAAATTTACTACACTAGCTCCAATAACAATAACAAAGAATACGTAACCGCTCCGCTGTGGTTCGGCTTAATTGCAGTTCGATAATTAGTTCTGGCACAAACGCCGCGATAAACGCGCCGTATCTGTAGCCGTGATTCGTTAATAGCTGAATACTTTATGTGACCTATTCATTTGAATGGAGAAAAAATCTCCCATGCGATTCCTCTCACGTGCCATTGTGGATTGTTCCAGCTAGATAAACGCGGTGTTTAATTGTTGCGGACTCATTGTCACTGCTATCTGCGATCTCACGGCATTGGTACAGACGTGGACTAAGTCCTTAGATTAGGTAGATACCACATTTGTTTTGTGTGAATCAGCTGTCAGAGTAGGTACTTTGGACACCTCTGGAGAAGATCGTTAAGATAATTTTGCCATGCATGCACTAGTTAAACTAAAAGAATTTTATGTACTAAGAGTTTGGTTTTCAACGGTTACACTAGTCGAAAATTCGTCCATACAAACGTAGTCTAGAGATTACTCCACTATTGACGATGTACTACGTTCAAAATAAAAAATGATATCAATTTGTCTCATCATTATCTAGTCCTGTATGGAAACAAAAATGTAAAAAATAATATGTTTGAAAGATATGAGCGTCGAAAGTTCCATATTTCAACGCTAATTTTAACACATCTTTGGGCGGAAATAAATACCATAAGAAGAAGGAAAATTGCAAAACGGCCTCCATACAGGGATAGATTAGTAATTCAACAATACAAATAATTTTATTTTGTAAATATACATTTTGTAGATTTTTCATGATATCTAGAATCCCAAAGGTCTGTTTATAAAAAATCGCGCGCTCGTTTTCGTCCTAAATCATCATCCATTTCGCTACAAACTTGCAAAAGTTCTAATTCTTAAACGAATTTGCTTCTTACTGCTCATCACAGCATCTATTTCTTTCACACGTGTTGTCGGATAAGATAGCATGCATTTTAACCCCGCGCACAAAATAGTTCGTGCCGTCGACTAGTTCAACCTTAAGCATTTCAAACTAGCTTTTTCTATCTTCATGCAAACCTCAATTGTTTTTGTTATCAAAAGGTTTACGTAAGTCATACATAAGTAGTGGTTTATAATGCGTATTGTCCGTCTGCTCGGAAAATCCTTCCATTTCTCACGACATTCTCTGTTCCGACTTTTCAAAGCGTGGTTCAATCCTCAGTGTAAGCGTCAATCTCGTCCCGCCACCCTCTTAGTCTGAAAGACAATGGCGTTACATAATGTATATCTGATACATAATATTATGTAGTATTGTATTATATCAGCGTTCGCATTGCTTAACAGAAAAACCCGTGCGAGATCGCATTGAAAAGCTAGGAAATCGTTTTTACTTGTGGACTGCAAGTTATAAGACAGTAGGTAATATCAGATAACATTAGCTATGTGTGAACTAAATACCATTTAGTATTTGAGCAGTTGAGCTTGCTAGTTGGCCGGTCTTAGTTGAGTAAACAAAGGTGCAAATGGTTACCGGCGCAGCTTATCTCACAAATATTTACATTTAAATAGCTATTGGTTACCGTTCGCCTGATCTTATCACCCTGTCTAATTATATTGAGCAACGTGGGAGTAGAAACTATTTCATTGATTAACGCTTAATGTCAAACTTTAGCGATTATTCTGAGAGTTATTTCGTGTAATGGCAATTGTTTGATGAAATATCGGAGATCGTGACACTGATAAAAATTTCAATGGACGATTGAAAGGTTAGATAAAAAGTGCTTATAACTTCGTGAAAGGCTTCGGCTAAAGAATTTAATTTCGAACATCAACAAAAGCTTGTAAAGGGTTCAACTTTTGAATAGAAATGAGACAGCTTAGAGTTTTACAACCTTCGAAAAGTTTTCAAGGCGGAAAGTTTCTCCTAATAAAATAGTGATAATGAGTTCTAATCCATACACATAGTGCGTGCTCATTCTCCAATAAGGCACTCAATAAATTCAGATCGGTAGTTCAGTCATACTAACCGATATTTCTTAAGCGGCTTACAGCCTGAGTACCAACTTACCAAGCCTTGTCTCATCGCTGACTTCTTCAAACCTGTTTTCAAGTGGACCAAGTGGTCCCATAAAATTAATAAGGTCATACAGACACCATCATAAATTTTATACAACACGCTATTATGGGCTGTTGGGGGATTACCATGGGATACTAGTTTGGTGCCGAAGGCTTCGAAGGAATTTTATCTACGGAGGTATGCAGTAGAGAGAGCAGTGGTGGCCCAGTGGTATCGGCCGCGACTTACAAGTTGTAGGTCGTGGGTTCGAGCCCAGGCAGGCGCTTTACTTTGTGTAAATTAATTTTTCACCACTGCTCTCAAAACGGTGAAGGAATACATCGTGAGGAAACCTGCATGTCCTAGAACCAAAAATTCGAAGATATGTGACAGTCACCAAACCGCACTGGGCCCACGTGGTGGATTACGGCCCATTCCCTCTCACAGAGAGGATGCCTGTGTCCAAGCAGTGGGAACAATAATAGGCTGATGATGTGATGTGATGTCAGATGTGTATGCAGTAGTGTTTTCCAGGTGTTGTTTAGAAAAAGGTAGCAAGAACCTTTCATGCTTATCCTTGCCTGTTATCTTCCCTTAGTATTTTATGAACACGTATTTCTGAGCGAAATTAAGATCATTTTCAGTATAATATAGTCTAACGAATTAGGATAAACTTTCGAGCTAATATCTTTAGAAGTCTAGTTACCCAAAAACTTTCAAGAATAAAACATCGACTTCTTACTTCAGAGATTCTTCAACAAAAGGCGATAAATAAAACTGATATCACATTCAAAAGAAACTTTGATATCTGACATTGATATGTATTTAAATGGGCTAAGCTTTCTTTGAGAGTTATTTACATATTTTCTTATCGCGATGTCACAGATATGGAGTATTTAATCGACTGGCCTCTGCTTAATCTCTGTTTACATTGATGAGTGAAGTCGTTACTTTAAACTAAGTTTAAAGTAACATCTCGTGTAATATACTCGGCCGCATTCCTTCGATATTGACGTTTCATTACAAGCGAGACTGCGAGATAATCTATCGTGGCATATATTTGATTGTTTTTAATGTCGATGTGACTGGAATGTTACGGGATTGAACTGTTACAAGGTAAAAAAACGTTTCTTTTTTGTTTTTCAGGGAGGAAACTCAGAATGAATTTTTTGCTGTATTTGTTTGTTTTCGTAAATTGCAGACTTTTAAAGCGATGTAACTCAATCCCTTAACCAGCCACTTAATTCAAAACCCAATTAGTGTAATCAGACGATTTGTAAGCAAATTATACAAAGTTTCCCATTTAATGTTAATCGAGCAGTTAGCTGAAAGGTGTAATAGGCTTAAAATAACAATGAATTAAGTGGCGTCGTACTGGGGTGTCGTTTAAGGGGCAGTCAAGCAAGTAACCTTTACTCGTCAAAGGTGGCACTGGCTGTTTGTCAAGACACGTGCCAGTTACTTACACCTGCTTTTTTTGTTTACTACAACAGCTGTTTGAAGTGGAGAAGGGTTGCACGTGTTAAATCGAACTTAGTAACATGTCCCCTATGATGAGGGCCCTAAGGTGACACATTCTACTGTCGATTGCGCATATCCAAATGCCAAATTGTTTCAGAATGACCAAGAATCGCATATCAAGCTTATGACAATCGTTATCGCTAGCCGAATTTCACTATGTTTGGGCACTCTAGATATGATCGTTGTTTTATTAAGTAGGTTGGAAATTACTCACTTGTAGCAAAATATCATTTGATTTCATAGTTTGGAAATTTAGGCAGAAATACTGTTTTTAAATCGAGTTAGCGATAACTGGTGCTCTTTAAAAAAAACTGCCCATTACCATTATCGCAAAAAACGACAAAAAATCACATTTGTTGTATGGGAGCCCCACTTAAATATTTATTTTATTCTGTTTTTATTATTTGTTGTTATATCGGCAACAGAAATACGTCATCGGTTAAAATTTCAACAGTCTAGTCTAGGTAATCTTAGGGTAGGGAGTCTTAGTAATAGGGTCCCGTTTATACCCTTTAGGTACGGAACCCTAAAAAATAGAAGATGGGTAGGTTAGGTAAATGTAGAAATATAGGTACTCTAAATTATTCATGGATTGGGATGTTCCCAATTAGTCATAGAGTAAATGAAATAGTCCTACGTGAATGAAGTCTTGTAGGTAATAAGCTCACTGATGTAAATTATATTATTTTAGTACAAACTTTTCTTATTTCAACCAGTGAGTATTTCAAGATCATAATATTACTAACAAACATTGAATGTACCCACTACACTGTCATTAGATCTAAAATTCTCTGAAACTAAATTATTTATATGTACATTTCGTCATGGGCTCTCTATTTAATAAAATGCGTAGGCAACTGAATACCAAGTGTCATATGTCAATAAATATTATGAGCTGCATTTTATGTTGCACGCACCTGGCACGCACAAAATGCCTGGTCTAATGTTAAAATAATGATGGTTCGTTATTCAAATTTCACTAACACCTTATTTAACTTAAGGTTGCCCTAGGCGACGGCACGAACTATTTTGTGGGCGGGGTTAAAATGCATTCTATCTCATCCGGTATTAATTCCGTCCAAATATGCGTTGAAATTAGTGTTGAATTTGACGCTCATAAATTTCAAATACACGTTTTTGTTTCCATACAGGGATAGATAATGATGAGACATATTGATATATTTTGAGCGTACACCGTCAAACAGTGCAGTAATCGCCATACTACGTTTGTTTGGAAGAATGGCTGATAAGGACAACAAAAAACTAATATTATCAATTTGAAAGTCTGTACTGTATGTTACCTGGCTGTATGGATTTGGCTGTTTAGCACTCGGGTAGGTAATGACCAGCAACTATAGCCAAGTTGACCATCTAAAATCGATAACGCTAATAGAAAACGAATCAATGTATGGGAAAGACACATGTGAACGTTAAGTCACGTGGTCAGACCATACAAATAGAAGGCGTTAACGATTGTAGAAAGAGATTCGATACGAAACGTCTGTAACTAGGGTAGAGGGGAACACCAGAATGTTCTGGTATGTACCTGGGATGTTTTTTATCCCGGTGGTAGATGAGTGTGGAAATATTAGAATTGGTCGAAGATCGAAGTCACTGGCAATAGGTATGTAGTTCCTATATAAAAGTGCGCTTTTGGATTTCTAGCCCTCGGCCCAGAGCTAAGGGTTCAATATTTATCAGGCATCTTTAGGAGCTCTGGTTGCAAGCATCATGTCACAGTCATCAAATTATTCTGTCTTCAGTTTCTAAAACGTGTGCAGTATTACAAATCGGTCCTGCATCTGGAATTCGGTGGAATTGCTGTTGCAAGGTTTGCTAATATTGAACTAATTAGCACGTGTGAGGTAAATACTGGCATATTTTAAATTAGGAACTGGTTTATCCCACTACTGGGTAAAGGTGAACGCGCACCTAGACGCACCGCACTCGCCGCACGCGCCGCAGTCATCGCATTTTCTCTTGGCCCCGCGCTATCCGCGCCGAACGCGCCGCACGCATTGTATCCACTTCGGTACATATTGAACTATATTTTCATACGGATACGGATCATGTTTCCGCGCCGCCCGCATCGCCCGCCGAGTCTGATGACGTCATCCGCACGCGCTGGTGGAATCCGTATACCTACAGCATTTTGCTGAAATACGGCTCGTGCGGCGTGGATAGGTGCGCGAGGCTGTATACGATTTCATATAAAGATTTATAAAATGCGATGACTGCGGCGCGTGCGGCGAGTGCGGTGCGTCTAGGTGCGCGTTCACCTTAAAAGTCTTTTATTATTTTGCTGAGTGCTCTTTGTTTTACAACATTGATGTCAATTCTGTCGATACGAAATTATTTCCCCCTAATCATCCCGCCATTGCCTTCACAATCTACCTCAATTCGGCTTTGCTGCAGTATTCTCTTCATGGGCTACTTTTTACTTTAAAAATATCCCACATGTTATCACCACCTCGATTCACCCAATCGAACGCCCCACAAAATTACCCCATTACGACCGCAATGCATACAGTAGTACCTAACTTCAACTTCCATAGGTTCGTTTGTTTGCACCTGCACGCCAGTGTACCGCCACAGACTAACATCGATATTTCGGTCGCGTGCCACCGTACGTGACTCATACACTGGCGTGCCGTGACGTCTGTCGTTACCCTTCGGAGTTGGCGCCGGAATACACTTTATAGTGAGTTCATCAAATTATACATCTGCCATAATTGTTGGATTGTGTTTTTTGAGGCTGTAGTCACATTATGACGTATGGTTCCCATGCCCAGGAGAGAATTAGGTGTCGAAAATGCGTGCACGCAAGGTCATTTATCTAATCTACCGGTTGTTTATCAAACTAGCCTGTGATATCCTACTGTTGAGCAAAGGTTCCCTGTTCCACACACTTCTGTCTTCTACCATTCTGCTATTTCTGGTAGGAGTCAAGTTCTTCCCTCCACTTCGCCTTGGTCTGCTGCGATGTAAAGGCTTGCTGTCAGTTAAAACATACTTATTCCTTGACTTCCTACCAAGATTATTTTAGTCACAGATCCCAGAAAGAAAGCAAGGATCAAATACCTGTTTGTCAAAATGCAAATCTTGCAGAAATTGTCTACTGTTACGTTAACCTTAAAGTTGAATAACGTGTTGATTTGAACTCTCAAGTTCAAACTCAACATTGATGATATATTCACGCCTACTGCCTACTTCCGACGTGTCTTTGAACTTACAACAAAGAAGGTCTAAGTTCACATCAAACTTTGTCGATCTACTCAACACCTAATAGTGGTTTAATATAGCTAGATATATATATTCATATGTTGCGATAATAATTATTACGTGTTTATTACGAAATCATTTGCTTTAATTATATATTAGCGTATGTAGGTAAGTAACTCACTATTTTATGTACAAAAGCTGACGTTTTGTTAAAATTAGATTTAGGTAAAACTGTTATCGAATAACACAATATTGTTTGCCATAGTATTGCGTTTTTATTGCCGTTTTCAAGGTTTATCCTTATTTGATTATTTTTATTCATGTTACCGGCTATATTGTGCTCATTAGTTATTTCCAATCCACGCATTGGTTTGAAAGTAGTTATGGTAACTTATTTATTTTTCTTTTTTGATGATTGTCTCTGATGTACGGTCTACTTAGAGTCTAAGTAGACTTGTCTACGGTCCAAGTCTTAGGCCGAGACTGCGGTTTATTTCGTCATGATCCCTAATCTTGTCCTAGTTCCAACCCTTTGTTATAGCTTTTCATCATAATTTACAGCCAGAATTTGTAAGCATCCTTAGGTACTAAACAGTGAGTTAGAACTCTAGCTAATTAGTAGAATGTCTAGCAAGCTCGTTTATTATTTATTTGTAGCAATACGTTACTAGAACTTAGAAGTAAAATCTATTTAGACGAACGCTGGAACATTTGTTAAGTCTGACTGAAAAATAACGACCTACTAACATTAGCCGAGTTGCCTAAATGTTATGTTTTAATTTATTTAAGTTTAGTGTACGTAGGTACCTACTAAGTTCTACAAGTTCGTAACTCAAATTTTAATTAGGAAAAAGCTCCTTAATTAGAGAATTTTCCTTATTTAGAACTATTCTGATTGTGTTCGTGTTTTAAGTACTATAATTAAAAGCAGATATAATATTTGCATAACTTTCCTATAGGTAGGTAGTACTAGTCCTTTGGTCCCACCATTGCCACCGAACTGTACCACCGGTGGTACAGTTCAGTGGTACTAGTGTAGGACCAAACGAATATTAATGATAATTTTTATTGGTGGTGCTAGGCAAATGGGCTTATCCCAGTTGTAAATGAGCCCTTGTGCCTATTGACCTTGTTTGTTCTGTCTCCTACTTGATATGGAGGGAAGTGGATTTTTATTGGTGGTGCTAGGCAAATGGGCTTATCCCAGTTGTAAATGAGCCCTTGTGCCTATTGACCTTGTTTGTTCTGTCTCCTGCTTGATATGGAGGGAAGTGGATTTTTTATCCTACTCCTCCTAGTTGCGGGATCCAACACAGTTAAATTCATTCTCAGGGACTTCGTCCAGCTTCATTGCCTCGGCGCTTTTCTGGTGGTCGCCACAGTTGATTGTGTCTTTCAGGAGTTGCAGTGGTTTGGGGATAGTGCGGTGGGTTTGTCCCAAAAAAAATAGACAGTCGCTTTATGTAAAATATTTGTGTCCAGCTGCATCTGATTGGTATGGCAGCTGACCCTAACATAGTTGAAAAAAGTCTAAGCAGATTGATTACTTTTATAAAACAAAAACATAACCCTCCTTTTTGATTCGCCGTAGTCGGGTAATTAGTTCTTCAAGAAGTAAGCTAACGGTATACAACAGTCCATGCTATTTTGATTGACAGATAATAAAATCAGTTTCGAAGCTCAAACATTTTGAGTAAAAAATTTACCGAAGTAAATATAGGCTAAACACAAATATAGACGATTATATAAAACTGGGAACGCACGTGCATGTATTGTAATCTTATGTAGGTAGTATTTCAAATAGTAGCTTATCTCAAGATAAGAATTTATTGCCTTCTACGTATTGTATAGCGATTACATTAGAATTTTTATGCCACGGCGACGTCGGGGAAGAAAAATGGTTTACTCGAATATTAAATCAGGCGTTTTCTATATATTTACTTGATATTAGAATTTCAAATGACGTAAGAATCACTTCAATGTAATATTGTATTTTCAAGAACGCCACGAGCGCTCGCGGCTTGATGAATTTCTTCAAAAACAGTGATTTATGCTACAGTAAATAGAAGCTACTCGGATGAATGTCGAGACTATTTCGAAGTTAAACTTAGGTCTAGTCTTTTGATCGATAGTTAACTCAAGCAATGGTTAAATATTGCTTACCCAATGGTTTTAAATTTCGACTATACTAATATTATAAAAGGAAAGATTTGTATTTCAAAAATTCATTCACCGTTGGTAAGCTATTCTATCCCCGGGTGATATAGACTACTTTTTATCCCTGTATTCCCACGGGAACGGGAACTACGCGGGTGAAACCACGAGGCGTCCGCTAGTGGTGAAATTAAATGTTAATTAATTTATCAAAAAAAATAATGAATAAACGCGTTTTACCGAAATTTTAAACCATTGGTTAGCATATTTAACCAATGCTTGAGTTAACTACGGATCAACAAATTTGACCTTATTCAGGCAATATTACTTGCATTATTTAGAAAGAGAAGTAAGCAGTACATGTATTGTGCTACGTCGCTACGAACACTCGTAGCAGAGGTCAATCGTGTTCTATCGAGTGCTACAAAAGTTAAGTATGACATGAGAATTGACGTCCAACTACAAACGATGGTATTGTGCGCATGACTGATTGCAACGTGAGACGTTCACTATTCGTGAAAGAAATTGCAAAATTTTCGAGGAAACAGCAGAAATACCACCCTCTGCGAATTGAGCAAGCGAAATTCCAACAAAAACGATTTTATGCAATTACGCTTAAGTTGTCCGGAGAGTTATTACTAAACCGAGAGCTCGGTCACGCCGCCGTAATGTTCGCCGGATCGCTCGTGCGAGTCACGAGCCTCTCACAGCCTTATTCAGCAACAGAATCCAGCCTTTTACCGTCTTTTTGCCCTTTGTAAAGGTTATTTTTTACGAACGCAAAAATACACGCTCGAGATATTCGCACGTCACTTTTACAAGTGCGTTCCATGTTCGATATTTTTTATTCCAATTTGTGGCTGACACGACGCGTCTGGCCGTACACAATAGGCTTGTGCTTCGAAATACGAAATCTAAATTGTTAACAATAAAAATATATGTAAAATTTTTTGACAGTACTGATTCGAAAAGGTTTTATTTCGAATCAACACATCGCTTCTAAAAACAAACATGAAACACATTGAAGCTTTGCCTATTTTCGTCGGAATCGAATCGTTCCAATTCAAATACGTCTTCGCAGTAATTGTAATAGCACGTTACAAAACAAATCTGGACAGTGGTTCGTCCAGCGACGTCTGTCGCATGCCTTCACGTCGAGCCCGCTTCATAAGAGCAAGCGCACTCGCTCAGGTACATTATTAAGTAGGTAGTTGCTCATGCACCTAGTATGTGTTGAAATGCTTCTTGTCGGCTTCTACAAGGAGCGCTCAAAGCGGGAATTTAAAATGTAACCTGGCGGAGTGAATAAGTGAGGTTGGGCTTTTGTGCCAGTACCAAATGTGCAGATAATGTTTTAAATCTAAATTATTTATGGAATAAACAGTCGGTTCCTAAGTGTTTACCTTCATTGTCGTTTGGCGAGATTGCATTCCAAATGCGAATAAAATCTCATCAATTTCTGCGGTGTCATACTTCCGAAGGGTCATTCCTCCGAAAGGCACGTTTTAGTAGATATATTGGTAAAGCAGACATTACGTAGGAAACCCACAGATAATACCTACCTACCTAGGTTCTTCTTACATAAGATAGTAGCTAATAGAATAGTCATTATCTCTTAACCGTTAACGTACCTAATAAACCAGGTATATGTTTTAGGGTTCCGTACCCAAAGGGTAAAAACGGGACCCTATTACTAAGACTCCGCGGTCCATCTGTCTGTCTGTCTGTCACCAGGCTGTATCTCATGAACCGTGATAGCTAGACAGTTGCAATTCTCACAGATGATGTATTTCTATTGCCGCTATAACAACAAATACTAAAAACATAATAAAATAAATATTTAAGTGGGGCTCCCATACAAAAAATGTGATTTATTAGCCGTTTTTTTTTGCGATAATTGTCCGGAACCCTTCGTGCGTGAGTCTGACTCGCACTTGGTCGGTTTTTTTTTCAAACTCACATCATCCGTTTGTGTCTAAAGTTATTTAAAGAGGTATTGTTAAGTGTGCGAAAATCACTTTTGTTCGTATGAGGAAGGAAATGACCCTCAAAAGTTTGAACGTGGATTACCATAGTAAGCTTTTATCGCAATCATGTAAAAAAGGTTATCACCATGCACACACATTTTATACTTCTGTGTCTTACTTAAGAGTAATCCCCATTTTCTTAATTAAGCATTTGAAAACTGTTCTTTAGCCTGTAACCCTGTAAAAATTTGGCACTAAAGTAGGTTTTGACACGTTCTTCACTCCACATACTCAATACAGAAATCGGCTCAGACTAGGGAACGAGATTGGGCCCCCATTTTTGAATTAAGAATTTTATTCGAAGTTGAGTATTTGCAAAACTCGTTTTTAGCCGGAGTACCTGTCAAACTTTGTCATAAAAGTAGGTTTTGACACGTTCTTTTGACTCTGAATACTCAATTCAAAATAGGTCGTGTGTATCGATAAACAATAAAAAAGTAAATAAAAACGTTTTGGCGATTTGTTGTTCTTGAATATTTCACACAGCAGGATAAAGTTAGTAAATAGTTTACCATTTCGTGACATCTATAAACTTTTCAAATGTGTGTGTTGTTTGTGAAACAGCCACAACTTTTGTGTTGCTAATGCGACAGAGGGAGGGTATTTGCGAGTCACATGCAACGGTACCAGTCACGGAATATTACTAAAACATCACATTATAGAAATTTAGAAAGACTTGAAGAAAGTAGGTACCTATGGGCAGCTACAAAAGTAAATTTTTGCTGTTGTGAAATGGACAGAAAATTATGTTTGAGGTAACTGATTTTTAGCTTTTTGAAAATTTAGTAATTTTTGCTGACTGTAGGCTCTCGATTATGTAAGTGTGTCAACATTTTAGAGCTCTTCAAAAAGGGCACAAAATTTTCTTTCAAAGCCAACATATCATTATTAACAAAACTCATGCTGAAATTGATATCTCAGCACCACCATTTGCTAAATTCATTTACCACGACACCTTTTAAAAACATTCTCCTTTCTCGGTCATCTCCAAACGATTGACAGAAAAAGAACGATATATTTAAATTTCATTACATTGAGAAACAGAACGTTTTATATTCCGCGAAGGATTGCAATAAACGATGCCGGTAGAGTACTTTGTAAGTCGTGTAACTATGCATGCTGTGCTGTTGATGCAGAATTCATCTTCATTACTGCAGCGTGCAACGGTGCGCTGACGTTCAAATGAGATAAGTTCTTGTCTGTGTTGCCAACCCTATCCTAGAGGGAAAATGCAAGAGTAAAAAAAAAAATTCAGAATACTAAATATTAATAAGAACTTTTTCTTTCCTTTTTTTTTATGGTAGTTATAAAAATACGAAAAATATTAGGATTATCAGATTAACAAATTCCATAACAGGTACAGGCAAATAACATAATATATAACATATTTATTGGGTAAGTATCACTCCAGTTACAATCTTATTTGCCAAGAAAATAAATGGTGGCCTAAGCTATACTAAAAACTGTCAACATGCCCAAGAACTGGGGTGTGACCATAAGCTCTTAAAGTAAAGTTATTGTGGGTGTGTGTAAGGGACAGATGTATATATTTTGTCCCTTACGCACACTCAAAATATCTATACTCTACGGGGTTATGGTCACCACCCAGTATATCTACAGTACAATACCTTCCACAGCTTTAGAGCCGTAAAATTGTTACTTACTAAAGCATACTCCTTAGTAACGGCTAGGTTAAAAGGTTTGAATAAAATACATATTTATTATTGATTCATGTGCATTATTTGTAAAATATAGTTTTTTTGTGTAACTAATAGTTTTGCTTTAAAAAAAAGTAATTAACAACTTTTGGATACTCCTCCAAATTGATTTGGATGTTTAAAATATTTTGACACAGAAAAAATGATGGCTAGAATTTCATCATAACTGAAATATCATATGTAAATCTAATAATATTTTGCAAACAAAACTGCCCAAAAGGAGGTTCAATATTGATATTCTGGCTCCGAGCGGGCGAACGGCCAGTACTGCGTTAACATTGGGGAATTTATATGCTTTAAGGTTGGCTACCCTGAGTTTCAGTATTCCATACTCCATGTACTGTGCAATGTTCCCTAACGCGAGTTAAATAGGCTTTCACTCAGCGAAAGTATAGATAAGTCTCGTGGGATAGCGAAGCGATTAGATAAAGATTGCTTTGTTGATGTAATCTTTTGTGATGCCAAATTGATTATTAGAGTTGATAAGCTTCCGTGGAGAATTGATTTTGTATGCATTGAGAGATTATTTTAATTTTAACTTATGAGTGGTTTCGCGATTTGGATTGTGTAATCGAATATTTTTATAAAATTTATTAATAATACATTATCCTAGTAAATTCTCCTGTGTGTTACGAGTATTTTCAGTTCAGTAGGGGATATCAGTTCATAGATTATCCCAACAGATAGAAAATTAAATAATTTGTTAAATAACAGGTAATACAGTTAATATTATTTGCATTAACAACGTAATCAAATAGTGAGCTTAACGTGTTATAAATAAGATAATAATATTGAATGTATCGAATTAAAATAATGTAGAAAAATGATGCAGTGTTTTGATCCGTAGTTAACTTAACCAATGGTTCAATATGCTAAAAAATGGTTTTAAATTTCGGTTTTGTCATCAATTGTTGGCATCACAAATGGTTAAATAAGTTGAAGAGTTAATTATTTGACCATTTGTTAGACTGTCAATTGATGAATAAACGCGTTTTACCAAAATTTGAAACCATTACTTATTTAATCATTGATTGAGTTAACTACCGATCAAAAACTGGGCCTTAATTAGCTTCGCCTTTATTAATTATGCTTGTAAGTCTCTTTACGGAGTTTTGGCGGGAACGTGATGGCGTTTATGTTGTTTCTCTGTTTTATTTTCCTAAAATTGTGTTTAACTGAATATTAATAATGTAAAAATGGTGGTGTTTTGTTCTAATATTATAAGTAAACGTGCACGAGTGTGGGAAAGTGAAACACAGCGGTAGAACATGAGTTTGTTCATGTTGTCGACAAAACTCCGCGGAGGCTTCCAGTAAAGTTACCGCCATTTTATTGGGGCCTAACTATTATATATTAGTCTATGACTAGGACATTGGACTAAAAACTAAAGAAACTAGAACTTCTAAACTTGACACTGGCTAAATGCACAAAACGTGCGAAGCCAAAAAAAAAAAAGTATCTTTACTTTTACCAATGCAAATGTGTAATTATAGTTTTCCCGTAAGACAGGTGTAGTTACTTTATAACTGTCAATCTACAGCTTACCATTTCCTGAAAAAAACATGTTGCGGTGATGCAGTAATAAAACTCCCGTTGTCTATAAAATCTTTGTCTATTGCCTCCATATTATCAAACACCTTTAATACAGTACCCTGTTGATTTGATTTCTCGTAAGGCGAAGAAAGAATGATGACTTTTCATCTTTCATTTATCATCCCGTTTATCCGCGACTTGGGGGAAAAAAATTGAAACTTTGCCGTTTTTAAGCCCGTCCCCGGAGTTCAGCGCTCACCCCTACGGAGTCTATAAAGTGAAAATTGTATCACGCAGCGATTTTTTTTATTATTACGATCATTTTGGTTGTCGTTTCCAGCGTTGATATAAAAAAGTTTGTGGGCTTGAATTTTAAACGTCAATAGCTGTGGTTTGCTATTGTGTTACGTGGTTGAGTTTGAGCATAATTTTGGGAATATTTTACGACATTATTGGCGCTTTCACACACATTATTTCGTAATGCATTTATTATAAGCACTTTCAAAGGTCTGTGGGCCTCTGTTATGAACTGCTTTCAATGGTCCATTTAATTCAAACGCTATGTACACAGAAGGAACCTTTTTAATAATGCACAGACATCATAATGACCGGGGGAGTTACCGAACGTTAATAAAACGCATAAAATATGGAATGTAGGTGTATTGTTCCAGTCGTGGCCGGAAGTACGGCTCGTGGCGTCGAGGGATCCAATGACGTCATATTAATATCCGGTATAGCGGGACCCGGTATCCGGTTTTGTTGCATTTCGCTGAACAGTGTAATTACCTACTAGAGATTTTATGCTTTCGAATATTTTTACATGAATTTTATCTTGTTTACGTAACGTTTACGTTTGCGTTTTCGGCGTTTTACTATCAAGTAGGTGTGATGCACGAAAGTTGAAATGGAAAGTTTGCTTTCTAGAATAGTCAGTAGTGTGCAATTATAACTGTTAACGTATGGGATTGTTAATAGCGCGGAGTGACGTCGTTAAGTGTACCATAACAGTACGTTCGCGTGCGTTGTACCGGGCTCAATATACATGCTAGTATTATATTATCTGTGCTTATACCAAACGGGACTAGGAGTGAACACTATAGACATGTGCATTTCTATAGTGTTCAATTCCAGTCCCGTTTAGCTTTTTAATTCAGTTCAATTAAGGTTGCCCTTGTCGACGGCACGAACTATTTTGTGCGCGGGGTTCAAATGCATGCTATCTCATCCGAAAACACGTGCGAAGGAGTTATATGCTGTGATGAGCAGTGAGAAGCTAGTTCGCGTACGAATTAGCACTTATGCAAATTTGTAGCGGAATGGATGATGATTTAGGACGAAAACGAGCGCGCGAAATTTTATAAACAGACTTTTGGCAGTATGGATATCATGAAAAAACTACTAAATGTATATTTTCAAAATAAAATTATTTGTTTTGTTGAACTACTAATTTATCCCTGTATGGTGGCTGATTTGCAATTTTTCTTCTTATGGGATTTTTTTTTCAAAGATGCTTTAAAACTAGTGTTGAAATATGGAACTTTCGACGCTCATAACTTTCTAATAATTTAATTTTTTACTTTTTTGTTTCCATGCGGGGCTTGATTATTATAAGACAAATTGATATAAATTTTTATTTTGAACGTACATCGCCAAACAGTGGAGTAATCGCCAGACTACGTTTGTATGGAAGAATGATCGACTAGTGCAACCTTAAAAGTACAACTCTTGAACTATGACTTGTGTCCGTTAAATTTTATCAGTTCGTTCACTTTGCCTTTTGCGATTAAAACTTACACGAGCGGAAATGTTTACATCATTTACATAATTCTCAATTGATAAGGCGTGGTTGCCATTCTAAGGAGCTCTGTTCAGTGTTGAGTTTGCATCAACAGAGAAATGTTAATTCTAGGAACTTACTTAACCTTTTACTATAAATAGATCTTATATAAAACAATATATCTCGGGAATTTCACGCGATGATTTCGATTGTTTATTTACCAATTTCGCCAGACGTTTCGGCCGTGTTGCAACGACCGTGGTCCCGGGTATACTGGTGGTAAGTGTGGTAACGCAAAAGTTTTAAAGTTAATAGATCTTTTATAAATCTATAATGTGATTTACATACTGGTTATTCGCCAGGTTTTCCTATTGCCCTACTGAGTAGTTTTAGCCTACTTAGGGCCGATTTCACCAATGATACTAATCGCGATTAGTTCAACTAAACTCAGTTTACGTAAATACAGCGTTCTGATTGGTAGTTTCTCAGCGGTCTCAACCAATCAGAACGCTGTATTTGAGTAAACTGAGTTTAGTTGAACTAATCGCGATTAATATAATTGGTGAAATCGGCCCTTAATGAAGTTCGCACGACACCATTTTCCGTAGTGAGAAAATGAATTCACTTCATTTGCATACATAAACAACAATGGATGATTCAATATATTTTACTGAAGCTACGCAAATCCTAGTATTTTCATATTATTCTCACACAGTGCCTTATATTTTTATGGAATAAAATAACATATTTCTATCGTAAAGTTTCCTCCCAAGAGTGCCCAGAGGGGCCCAGAGTAAGCCAATTTCACCAATGAAACTAATCACGATTAGATCAACTAAACTCAGTTTATGCAAAGTAGTAGTAGTAGGGACTCCCGTTTCCGCACTTAGACTCCCATTCAGTACGTTGTACGTAGTTTCTCAGCGGTCTCAACCTATCAGAATGCTGCATTTGCATAAGCTGAGTTTTTGTTGAACTAATCGCGATTAGTTCATCGGTGAAATCGGCCCTAAAGAACATAAAATGGGATTTTTATTGAAATGGTCTTAAATCCTTTATAAAGTATATTCATAATGAAATAAATTCGTAAAAACATTTGCAAAAAGCGCAATGCAGAAACAAATTGAAAACTTTTATTTAAATTAAAATAGTAAACAATCAATCTGATTGGTTTATAAGTCTCGCACACAAAATCAGACTGAAACTTTTTTATTTAAAGGCAGGTACATCTGTAGATAAATAAAATGTCCAATTTGTGACGCATAAACGTTGGCTGGCAATGGATGAGCGTCCGATACGGAATTTTATTTAAAATAACGTAACGTTATTTGCATACTAAATCGGAAAGATACGGAATGCATTGGCAATGCTTGTTCACTTGATTAAATCAGATATTTCATTGCATACTATACATGTAGTCACTGATATAACTGAAATAAGAGGAAATCGAGTGTTACCCTTATCTTTATTTGCTTAAACTCACATAATATAGTTCTCGCCAAACTTCTTGGCCGCCCTGAACTTGGCTTTCAAATGCGCAGGGCGCGGGCGCGGTGCTGTTTTGTACGACAATTACTACTTCGCAGCCATTGTAGCTATGTAGCTAACTTCAGGGTGGCCAAGAAATTTGGCGAGAACTATACTCTGTTAACATATCCAATGTTATCTTTCCCCTTGTCTGTATTTCAATCTATAATACCAATATTATAAAGAGGAAAGATTTTTATGTTTGTTCGTACCTAACCCGGCTCTGAAACTACTGGGCCGATTTAAAAAAATATTTCACCAATAGAAAGCTACATTATTCCTGAGTGACATAGGCTATTTTTTAATCCTGAAAACGGATCCTGTGGGGTGGCCCACGGGAGCGAAGCCGCGGGGAACAGCTAGTATTTTATAAGGATGAAAGTACAGAGGCCCTAAACAAATGATATTCTATCACCGAAAGCTTCGCGATAGCGATTGAAATGTGACAACAAAGTGATATTCATTATCAGCGAAGTCGACTGTTATAAATTCAAACTTCAAGGGATTGACCACGTGAAATTTCGGTAATGATTTTATATTTTTAAAGGTTCCGTACCCGAAGGGTCCAAACGGAGCCCTATTGCTGTCACTCACGTGTCCATCTGTCTGTCTGTCGTCTGTCACAAAATTTTGTTCCGAAGAATTTTTTAACTTCCCGTTGACTTATGAACATGAAAGTTGGTGATAATGTTTATTATTACGTATATTTTACTGAAAAATACCAATATATTCTACATTTGGTACGAAACCAATGTGCCAAGTCCGACACGCTCTCTAGCCGGTTTTTGACAATCGTTATCGCTGGCAGAATATCACTATCTCCCGATTTCTGAATTAAGCATGTGATTGAAGCATTGAAGTTACACATTACAAGAATTGAAGTTACACATTAGACTACAAGACGTATGGCAATGCGTCATCGGTACATGGTGAACATCCCACCCATACGCACCAAACGTTTTGGGCATACCCACTTTTATTATGCGCACAGCAAAATAGAGGAATTCACTGCAAGTGTATTTCCTGATAGCTACTACCTGGGAGTCTTTAAGTCAAGAGTGAAAAGGTTTCTTCTAGGCAAGCATGCTATCATCACTTACCATCAGGTCAGATAGTGGTCAAGCGCAACCCAATGACTAGTAAAAAAAAAAAAAGTTTTTTCTGTATTTGTCAAACTGTTACTTTAGCCTGAAAACCAGTCAAAATGTAACACTAAATTAGCGTTTCCCACGTTCTTAATTCCGAATACTCAATTCAGAAATCGGCCCTATGTCTAGCGTCTCTTGCTTGTGCAATACCTGACCCTTTTTGCCCAACACTGCATACATGCTCTTCTGGTGTATCTAGTGTGACGTTATCTCTGCGCAACTTCCGTACTGACGTCATCAGTAGGTGTCATTCCCACTGTTATAGTCTGTTTCGTAACTGTCCCCACGTACTTGTTTCCTACGAAATTTACCAAGAAGCTAAATTGTATTACAAATTAACATTGTACTTTGTTCATTACTGTTTTTGGCTACATATTTAAGAAACTGTAAACAAGAAAAAATCATTCGCTTCTTAAGCAGTGGGGTTTTAATTTGTAAATGTTTTTTCTTATTTGCAACTTTTAATTATAATTTCTTTTTAGGGTTCCGTACCCAAAGGGTAAAAACGGAACCCTATTACTGAGACTCCGCGGTCCGTCTGTCTGTCTGTCTGTCTGTCTGTCTGTCTGTCTGTCTGTCTGTCACCAGGCTGTATCTCATGAACCGTGATAGCTAGACAGTTGAAATTTTCACAGGTGATGTATATCTGTTGCCGCTACAACAACAAATACTAAAAACAAAATAAAATAAATATTTTTGGGCTTCCATACAACAAACGTCATTTTTTTGCCGTTTTTTACGAAAATGGTACGGAACCCTACGTGCGCGAGTCCGACTCGCACTTGGCCGGTTTTTTCGAATTGCTTTTGATCATGTAAGTGGTATATATTTTTGTAATCACCTCTTAAAACCCTTCATTTTGATACCCCACTTCATTTTGGGACCCGCACAATATGGCGCCCAAAATCCGACATGTTTGTTTTTGGACCTTTACCTATCTAAGATCACTTGGACGGTCAAGACTTATCTAACAATGTCTTAATTATATCAGTTCATCTAGCGGTTTGAAAGATATGAGGTTATAAAGAATATTACATACGTATGTATACATACAAGAAACGCGGCAAAACATAACCCTTCACTTGCAGTCGGGTAATAACAGAGAAAGATACCTACAACTCTATTATAAGTAGATACTCGTAGTTCAGCTGTAAATACTTGTCACTCAGTCTCTCAACGACAATTGTGACAAGTTTGTGGGCGTGTAGAAAGTATGTCTAAATTTATGGACCAGCTCCGCCCTTAACTACCCATTGTCTCTGGTTTAGAACAATAGTACGCTCTAGTGTGTTGCCTCTATGGTTATTTTAATTTCCCGCGACGACCTTAAATTTTCCTCTGGTTGGCTTTGTAAGTGCCCTGTTTAATGACAGTGACTTGAATAAATATTGTTACGGAAAAAGTCGGTCAGTTGAGGAAAATTACTCTGTATTGTAGGCAGTCATTTGCATAATGGTATTGACATACTGTCGCTATGCAACATCATTCTTAAGCTGTGCACAGATCCGAGGCAAAACTTTCTTTAGGCCTTTAACTTTGATAGAATGATGGAATTGACAAAAATCTACTGAAAACACTATCTTTCTTCTATTGTGCACACTGTCTTACAGTATAGTCAGACAGTGTGCACACTACATACATGCACATGCACACTACGTACATTCCTTTACAATATTTTTCAAAACAGAATTCCTAGATCTCCACTATTAATTGCAAAAGTTAAAGCAACGTAGGTTAGATCCAGTGTCACGGGGCCTCAGCGGGGCTTAAGCTGTCGCTCCCTGGGACATGTAAAGCCGCGTGTCACGAGCCAGTCTAGTGTCTGGGGTATTACACGATCGAGTGCACTGCCGTCCTCAGTATGTATTTAATAGGGAGTTCGTTAATGCAACGCCTTATTGCTCTGTGAGACTTTTGAGAATTAAGGTATAATTAGCTGGTACTGCTTTTTTATGGTTTGATGTAAAGGTTCGCCATATTAGTTAGATGCTAAGACGGCTTTGTAGTATCAGATACTCTACTGACAGCGGTAACGATTGTTGAAAAGCTCCAAATTGTTGAGATTGGCAAGTGGTATCGAAATTACGCATATTTATTGAATTCCTTACATTTAGACTTTACGATAATCTTTAAGGCTAATATATAGTGTTGCTTTATTTAGAGAATCAAGGGTATTGTTAGGTTCAATACTATTGTTCTTCTTCATGAAAGAAAGCTCTTTGTAATCCGGTAGCTTCCAATGGTAACAATACTTCCAATTGTTGGACTATTGGACATATACGAGTACTTATGTATTGGAAAACTGCACTGTTCATTTCTATTCGAACTATTGATGATGGCAAAAATGTCTAAATTTGCGTCAAAAACTGCCATATATCCCGTCGAATAAGACATCTTTGTCTACAAAGTAACTGTTTCAAACAAAATCGCCGCGACTACTATTCAAATAAGCGTCTCCACATTAATGCATCTTACATCGCATATAAAGTACGCTTAGCTAATTTTATGCCATCATTATCGTGCAACGTCAACGTTGTTGTGAATAGAAAGTAGGCAACGTTGCGTGTTGCATGTATTTAGGGTTGTAACGGAACTTCGCCTATGCCTCCGCAAGTGCAGAACTTTGGCAAGAAAAGAAAGGATTTTCTGGGGACTTAAAATAGTCCTGGTTCTGAGTGTAATTTTAATATATCTTTTGATGTTGAAAGTATTCTGAATCATCAGTTTTTTTTTTTTTTATTCCTTATAGGCTCGCGCTTGACCACTATCTCACCTGATGGTAAGCGATGATGTGGTCGACGGTAGAGCACGCTTGCCTAGAATTCACTCTTGACTTAAAGACCCCTAGATTGTAGCTATCAGGAAACACAGACTCCGGCAGGGAATTCCACTCCTTAGCTGTACGCATAATAAAAGTATTCTCAAAACGTTTAGTGCGTATGGGTGGAATGTCTACCATAAAAAATCAATAACTTTTCTTATTTGTGGTCTGAAGTTTCAAGTATTTGTTCTCATGTCACTGCCATTTCAGGCATTTTCAGGTTCAGTTACATTTGAGCCATTGTTTCACTAAACACCACTGTGCTTTTTATGAACTACGATATATCAGCTGTAGAATGCCTTGGTTACCAATAGGTAGATTTGTTTCTTAACAAAAAAAGTTCTCTCTGTCTCCGTTGGTCTCTGTTACAGCCCTAGTTGCATCACATGCTGCAGTCACAATTATCAGCTGTGTCATAACGCGCGACGCTTATTGAAATTATCATGGCTAATTATATCGCATAACATTGCCATGCGTGTGTTTATGGACACGTAATGGTTTATTTGTTTATTGTACGAGGCATTGATGTGAAAGTTGAAGAGAAAGACGAGGTTGTACTCATGGTCAGACATGGCATCTCTAACTTATTCATTGCCACATCGATAATTGTTGTTGTACTCATGAATAACAGAAGGTTAAAAACGCATCAAAATGTTGATACTTTGAAAACTATTTCGTCATTTGCTACACTATCGTGATCGAAAAGTTGCTGAATAATTGTCACAGTGGAGCGCACCAATACATTTATTTAATCCCTAAGGAGATCTAAGTTATCAGTTCCCATTAAAATCAAAACTCCACAAATCTTTATCCGTACCTTCAGTATAAACCATGTTTCTATTAAATTTTACTGCCATAGCTAAAGCTTAAATCCGAGCCTCCAGTCAATATCTCAACAGATAGAACACAGAACCCGTACCTTTCACATAACATCCTATGTTAAATTGATACTAAACACACAAGTATAACCTTGATAGCCGACGTGGGATAGGATTGCGTGCGTAGATTGACCTTTGTGGATTGCTAAATTGTCGGGAACTGGTTTTGTAGCGCTATCCAACGTTCAATAAAACGTAAACAAACGGAACTTACGCACAAAATGGCGGCCCAGGGGCCCCATATTGTACGATACATTCCTTTTGAGGTTCAAAAAAGTTTATGGGACTAAGGAGGTCGAAATTCGAAATGAAATCGACCCTGTTGAACTATCGTGGCGAACCATATGTTGCGGTAAGAGAATATGGATTGTTACTGATATTTCGAAGCCATATTTTGTAACTAGATATCGTATTTTAAGGATACATATTGCAAGTTTTGGTGAGGAAAATCTATGTAAAGCTGCCACATGAAACCAATTCGTTCTTGAGTGCCGAGCCAATACCGTTCCGTTCTAGATATGTTCTGGTTTTCGCCATGTTTACCGAATTGAAGTTGAATTGTATCGGTATCAATATCAACAGTGCGACTGCTCTTATTTTTTAACCCTTTATTGGAGTGAGAAGAATCGATATAAGTCCGTAAATCAGTTATACAAATTGAATTACACATAAACAAAAACTTTTTGCTATCCAATCATACAAGCATTTATGTTCTCCATTTTTCAAACCTTTGTTATTTTTAAAGCACCCGATATTTAAATAAAATTTTTTTCATGTTCAATTTCCACACCATGTGAGATTTCAAAATAATATTCCTTTGTGAAATAATAAATCTGTCAGCTTTTTCAATTTCCAATCAGAGGAGTGCAAGTCTAATCCGTTTGATGAATTGAAACTGATGACGATTCGTTTTCAGATAACACGACCTAGCGTATTGCTCTATTGTTTTAATATATCTTTTCAGCATAGTACATACGCGGTAAAAGTCTTCGAATTTCTCAAGGCAAGCCATACTATTATATATTATAGCCATAACTTATTTACGAAATAACATCGTTCATCTTCTGATCAAAACACTGAGCGCGGCTACTGAACCGAGGTAATTAACATAATTTCATGGAAGATATTCGGAATATGCCCCGGATGGAAGCTCGTAATGTTTTAATCAAGATCAAAGTCAAGGTCGAAATATAATGAAGGCTGTAGGATTACAAGACGTATCCAAAGAAGCCATAAAAGAGAAGAAAAAGTTTTAAGGTAAAGTTCAAATAGACTCTATTAAAAGGGTTTTGTTCTAAACAGTTTGGAACAACAACAAGCACGTCCAAGTCCACTTCATCATGTTTGAGCACTCTCCGGACGTAATTCTTGTACACAGATCTACAATGGGGGTACTCAAACGGCGCCGAGTGGTCAGGATTGCAGTGAGCTCATTGTTCGAGAGCAGTAAACGTAACACTTAGAATGTTAATTGCACATCGCCGGATCGGATTACAGATACGTCTTTGTTTGTCAAGCACGATCCGTAAACGACGAACGTGTCGGTTACACTGTTTGTTCGGGTCCAGGTAACTTATTGCGAAGGTTACGCAGCCTGGAACGCTTTGTCTTGTTTCATATACTCAGCGCTTTTTAACAACCTTTTACTTACTGTTTACGGGTACTAAGTTTATGTTTTTAGAGTCCGTTTCTAAAGTCAGCCATTTCTCTCGAATCCTTATTTACATTCCGGTTTTATTATGCTGCGCACTGTGTCCAAAAGTAAGCCTTCAGCTAATCTGTATTCCAACTAAAGTTGGAAGCTTTGACCTCTTGTTTGGTTAGCCCAAATTGAGGAACGGAATTAGGTTAGGAATCAAGTTTAGTCAGCCGGACAACTTGATACTCCAGTCAAACGTTGAGCGTGAATAATATAAAACCGAAAAAGATATAGGTACATTGCGGTAAAACTTGTGCTACTAAAAGATGCAGCTTCTCGAAGAATTTCATTAATTTATTTATAGCTGTACGCTTAGTTTCCCTAAGGGGCTGACTGGAAAGCGACACCAACATTAATTGCCTTGGCGCAAAAGAGGTACTTAAGTGCCGAATTATAGACCGAAAAAGCTGCTAGACTACCTACAGTACTGTCTTTCCTTTCATTTTTAAAATTCATCCAAAGGTCGTCTTGAAAAGATCGCTTTTAGCGATAAGGCCGCCCATTGTGTCACCCAGTGTAATTTTTTCTTCGTCTATAGTTTCTGTAACTTATATGGTGTACAGTAAAGAGTATTCTATTCTATTATATTCTAGAAGTGGTGAGGCTTCTTGACTTTTTGTCTTCTAAAAGAGTTGATATAAAACCGCCTAATATGAAAATTCCAGCGCAGTGCTAGTAGGTAGTATTAAAACAATGCTCCACACGGCCACTCGAGCAGTGAAACCACATCTCTGTGCTCGCTCGAGGGCACTTGCTCGGGTCGAGTCGAGACTGGAGGCTGGAGAGTAAATGCGCCGTGTCTTCACTTCACCCTGTTACCTTATTGCTTTGTGTACACTAATACATGCATATTGGAAATGTTTTATTTTTTAGTTCTGTGGCCTGTATAAATTTTTCATTTTTGCTCCAACTTCGGTAATAATTTTAACTTTATTTAAGCAAATGTCAGTATAAAATCGTGTAATTTTTGGCCCCGGCCCATTTCTAACTTCTAAAGGACATTATAAAATACTAACTGAAATAGCAAACAGGAAACTAGTTCTTAACCGAATTACTAATAAAAAAAGTTAAATCAAAAAATCAAAAAACCCGACTGCTTCAAAAGCGAACTAAAAAGACGTAAACAAGGAAAAAATCATGCTGTGCAGTCGGAGGATACATATTCGCGGGCTGGCTGACCAAAATCTGGTGTATCCTCCGCCTGCACAGCATGATTTTTTCCTTGTTTACGTCTTTTTAGTTCGCTTTTGAAGCAGTCGGGTTTTTTGATTTTTTGATTTAACTTTTTTTATTTATACGTTTTTAGGTAAGTTTTTTTCGAATTAGATACATTTAAACATATAAGTGTTATATATTTTTGAAATCACCTCTTAAAAACCTTTATTTTGATACCCCACACACTGGGTTTGGAAGAAAAAAAAAATTGGGACCCCACAATATGGCGCCCAAAATCCGCCATTTTTCTATTGTCCAATTTTAACGTAGCCTATGACACTCGCAGGGTTAAGACGAATCGATTGACGTATGAATCATCAAAATCGGCCAACGCGTTTGGTCTCTGGAACGCCAAATAAGAACAAACATACATACATAGACTGATAAACGCATTACCCTCCTTCGGCAGTCGGGTAAAAAGGAGGAGGTTCTATGTTCGACTTTATGTTTGCTTTATGTTTTGTGTATGTTCACCGATATATCTCCGTCAATTGTGGACCGATTTTGAAAATTCTTTTTGTTTGAAAGAGTATGTTCCGAAATTGGTCCCATTTTAATTTGGTAAAGATCTGATTAAGAACTTCGGAGATATACAACAGAACTCTTCAATAAACATAACTACGTCTCATGATATTCGGGTAATCTGTTTTGGCATTATAGATACCTTACTAAACTACTTGCCTATTAGGTAGGTACAACTAAAAAGGGCAAAAAAAAAACAAAATTACTTAAAATACTACCGACTTCCAAATAAGAAAACTACAAAATGAAAAATAACTTTATTTTTGGAAGTCGGTGTCCATAGCGCAAAAAATTGCTACCTACCAAAGACACCGACTTCCAAAAATTCAATTATTTTTCACTTTGTAGTTTTCATAATTGGACGTCGTCGGTAGTATTTTTATTGTAAAAAAGATTTTTTATTATATTTTCGGATGAAATAGAAGTCGGATGTGATCTTGACGGATTTAACCAAGCAATGAGTACCCTCTTTGCTTGGTTAAAGGTGTCCATTGCGGTAGGCTCAAAACAGGTTATGTCTCGAGAGTTACGGCTAAGAACTTTAATGGTATGCAATGAAGGGAAACACCTGGCTTCTGAGTTCTGAGACGCGCACGGTGCGTTTTGTTCTTGTAACCCGGCTAATGCGAACGAAGACTTAATACCACAGATAATATAATACTAGCAAACAGATGCCTCATCCCATACAAAGTAACCGTGCCACGTAAAGCGTTTCTTATCTGATTATACCGATTATTTTTTTGTAAATCGATCGCGTTCGGTTCCGTTCCACGGCGATAGATAGATCACCATCTAATAATCAATCAATATCGATAGATAAATTAAATAATCAGTACAGTACGTCGAGACAGTTTCTTTGTATGGGATGAGACAACACTGCTTAATACTAAGCCCAGTTTACCTTGCCAGCTGGTGGAAGGAACTGGTATATTTGCTGAACTTGGAAGGTTATCACCCGGTGTCTAAATTGAGATTTTGAAAGTGAGATCTTGTCAAACTCTACTATGATGAAAACTTTACAAACGTCATTAAAATAGTTTCACAAGTTTAAAACTTCAAATTCCTAAATCAGAAACCGGTAGTCTGTTTTACTTTGACAAGCATCACCATCGTGATATTAAAGAAATTCTATAAAAGGTTTTTTAAGTAGGCGTAGCTACATTTTGATGGATTTTTAAAATTTGGCTACTACCCATTATGCCTATAAATGTTTTATACAAACATGCGAATAGTTTTTGTTGATCTTGCCGCATATTCCACTAAATATTCAGGTGTTTGTTCAGTGGCGTAAGACTCAGCTTAAATGGTAATACCAGATTTGTGCTGTCGGCAACGCGAAAGTAATACAAATGGCTTTATTCAAACATGTCTATTATACTTATCTCGGCGATTATGAGTCTGAGTGCAAATTGTTGTAAAGGTGCAGAAGTTAGCAAGTATTAGTGGTTGCGTTTTAACATGACATTGACACATTTAGGTACAGTATACGTACAAATATTTTCTTAATGTCTCTCGGCAAACTTTTAACTTCGTCTTTCGTCAGTCGTCGGATTTCTAGTTGCCCTTTGCACTTGGTGCAAATCGGACGCTCTTAATCAACTTGGAATTATATAGAGGTTAATTCTCTTCTATCATAATGTGATTTCTTTTAAAAATGGGAGGGAGGATGCTATTTTTACAGCTCTATATATTTCACACCTGTTTCACACGGATACCAAAACAAATTATACCGTTAATCAATTTATTTATTTTCCTTTTCTAGGGTTAATCGATAGGATGGACCCCTTATTACAATCTAGCCTTATAAATAGACTAATAAGTAACTTAATTATAACCTAAACTATTACATTGTCAAATCGAATAATTGAAGGACACGGAAATTAGCACTCGTTTGTATTCAGTAAAACGATGTTTGCCGAGGGCATTAAGAAAATAATTGAACTGTACATTTAGTGACATTATTAATTTCAAAACGAAAATAAACCCCATTATCGTCCAGGATCGATCTCAAACGATACGTTCTTTATTGTTCGAGGTTCTACGAAGAGATATTTGGAACAGGGCAATGACCGCTATTGCCGTGCTAAAACGAAACAACTATATTGGAACTTAAATTGAGAATGGATGAGTATTTGAAGTTGGTCTATTAACACGTTGTAACGAAGCGATAAAACGAACTTTATGGTAACTTCGGTACAAGTTGGTAAGATGGACTAGAGATTCTGTCAGCTATAGCGACCATCAAGGAGTCTAAAAAGATGGGATTTTAAGCTTAACTGGAATATCACGTGGCCAATCCCTTACTTAAACTAGACTTTCAGCATATCCCTATGTCTAGAGCCCATCAACTTATACTTTTTAAGGCCTGAATTTTCAACAGTTTAATTACTTTTATCTAAGTACTAGCTTCAGCCAGCGGCTTCGCCCACATGATTGTCAGAAATTATGCCACGGGAACATACTACCGGGATAAAAAGTATCCTTTGTGCTATTCTAGACTATAATCTTTCTGTGTGCCAAATTTCATACAGATCCGTTCAGCCGTTCTGGCGTAATTGAGTAACAAACATACATCCATCCAAAATTTAACATTTATAATATTAGTAAAATAAGATAGAATCATTATGGAGGTTTGACATGTTTTCTGTACAAAGACAATCCGGTATTATTATTGCTCAGGTAAAGGTTATCGAGACCTCCCACTAGGTGGACCGATAACCTGGTTAAAGTTGCGGGAATCCGCTGGATGCGAGACGCACGGCACCTATGTAGCCAAGTTGACAATCTACAATCGATAACGCTAGTAGAAAACGAATCAATGTATGGAAATGACAGATCTGAACGTTAAGTCACGTGGTCAGACCATACAAATAGAAGGCGTTAACGATTGTAGACAAGTAAAATTCCAAAATGTTTATTTCATGCTACATAATTTATCTAGTAAAAACTAGATACGCTTCGATCGACAATCTATTGAACACGTCATTATAACACGATATCTTGCGAAAACACCCCGATTCAAACAATAAAACGCCCATAACTTTTAAACGGCTGAACCGATTTTATTCAAACATAGCTAAGAACACTCTCGATTAAGTCAACTTTTAAACAAAAAGACAAAATTAAAATCGGTTCACCCGTTTGGACGCTATGATGCCACAGACAGATACACAGCAACACACGTGAAACTTATAACACCCCTCTTCTTCTCTCTGGCTAGGGGGGCTGAAATGTGGACAGAAAAATGTGGTTGAACATTTGGGATGGCCTTTGTTCAGCAGTGGTTATGAGCTTTCCACTGAAATGATGAAGATGATGATGAAATGTTATCTGACGATAGACAATTCGATCTTTAGTATATATATGCTCTGATTGTTTTCGGTACCGCCAAAACGTGTCAACTGACGAAATGAAATTGAAAATTCCATTACCTTCATGAAGGTATATAATACAAAACGTGACGAGTTTTTGTTTTCATGGTTATTACTTATTACATGAAACAGAAATTGAGTTTTTTTGGCACGTGACTTCATATGACGAAGTAAATTACTCTGGAGTTCAGGCGGATCCCTTACGTGAAATGTAGCAGAATATTCTGTGTCCTATATTCACTAA
The DNA here is from genome assembly GCA_949775005.1 of Orthosia gothica. Classification (NCBI taxonomy): domain Eukaryota; kingdom Metazoa; phylum Arthropoda; class Insecta; order Lepidoptera; family Noctuidae; genus Orthosia; species Orthosia gothica. The sequence continues at coordinate 14,476,969 of OX459044.1, forward strand.
CTAAATAGATATAAGAGAAACCTAACCAGAGAACCTTCCTCTGAAACAAACAAAACAACATCTTTTTAGGGTTCCGTAGCCAAATGGCAAAAAACGGAACCCTTATAGATTCGTCATGTCTGTCTGTCTGTCTGTCCGTCCGTATGTCACAGCCACTTTATTCCGAAACTATAAGAACTATGCTGTTGAAACTTGGTAAGTAGATGTATTCTGTGAACCGCATTAAGATATTTACACAAAAATAAAAATAAAACAAAATTTTTTGGGGGTTCCCATACTTGAAACTAAAACTAAAAATATTTTTTTTCATCAGACCCATACGTGTGGGGTATCTATGGATAGGTCTTTAAAAATGATATTGAGGTTTCTTATATAATTCTTTTCTAAACTGAATAGTTTGCGCGAGAGACTCTGCCAAAGTGGTAAAATGTGTCCCCCCCCCCTGTAACTTCTAAAATAAGAGAATGATAAAACTAAAAAAAATATATGATGTACATTACTATGTTAACTACCAGCGAAAATTGGTTTGAACGAGATCTAGTAAGTAGTTTTTTTTTAATACGTCATAAATCGTAAACCGCAATTTACCAAGTACGGAACCCTTCGTGCGCGAGTCCGACTCGCACTTTGCCGGTTTTTTTTAATATACGAGTAGTTAGATACAAGTATCTAATTAGGTATACCTAATCAAATTATTATTTAAAATATTTTTTTACAACAAGCTTTTAAGGGTTCCGTACCCAAAGGGTAAAACGGGACCCTATTACTAAGACTACACGTTCCGTCTGTCTGTCTGTCTGTCACCAGGCTGTATCTCATGCAACGTGATAGGTGCACTTGAAATTTTCAAAGATGATGTATTTCTGTTGCCGTTATAACGATAAATACTAAAAACAGAATACAATAAATATTCAAGTGGGCCTCTCATACAACAAACGTGTTTTTAATGCCGTTTTTTGCGATAATGGTAAGGAACCCTTCGTACGCGAGTCAGACTCGCACTTGGCCGGTTTTAAATAGATAGATAGTGGTAAAACGCTAGACTATCTTGGTAATATATAATTACTACTTAACACTACATATTATAAAATAAATTCCTCCGCTGCGTTTGTATGCGATAAACTCAAAAACTACTGAACGGATTTCCATGCGGTTTTCACCAATAGAAAGAGTGAGAAACGATGCAGGTTATTGTGCATAATTTGTCACGGGCGAAGCCGGGGCGGATGGCTAATAAAAATAATTACTATGTGATCAACCCTAAAATCGTGAAAAAATCAGCTGTACTCTACCTACGAATATCCTATAATATATACTTTTCTATAAGTATACATCCGTGCTACAGTGCAAAACTCATTATGTATCGTTGATTCATAGCGAAAAGTCTTGTCGGTACAATTTTGTTTGAAGATAAAAGGAAGCCTTTATATTCTTTGTCAATGCCCTTGAAAATGTCTAAGCCACAGAACCAATCCCCTCAAATGATGGAGTGTGGGAGTGTCTTTCAATCAGTCTAGTGGAGCGCGTGTTACGCACAGAATTTTCCGGGAGCGTGTATTTCATTCATCTTTTTTCAATGAAAACCCATACAGTGTAATCTTAATATCCACAAAATAAATACCGTTTAAACTTTATACCTAGTGTATAGTAATATGTTTACAAAAAACCGGCCAAGTGCGAGTCGGACTCGCGCACGAAGGGTTTCGTACCATTATCGCAAAAAAACGGCAAAAACATAACGTTTTTTGTATGGGAGCCCCACTTAAATATTTGTTTTATTCATTTTTTTGTATTTGTTGTTATAGTGGCAACAGAAGTACATCATCTGTGAAAATTTCAACTGTCTAGCTATTGCGTTTCATGAGATACAGCCTGGTGACAGACAGACAGACAGACGGACGGACCGCGGAGTCTCAGTAATAGGGTCCCGTTTTTACCCTCTGGGTACGGAACCCTAAAAATAAACAATGAGAGCTTTAACTTGGAGTAAGTTACATTTAAGGCCCTTTCGTGATGGTGCGACGCCATTTAAATTGCGTCGATAGACAATAGTCGTCTCAATATACGCCTATATTACATATTTAAGTAGGCTTATTTTAACTATACTTCGGTTATTTTACGTTTATAATATTATTATTTCATTTTTATGCACCTGCCTTGCCATCTCTTCACCGCTTTGGTTGACTTGTACAAAATGCCTCAGGCATTAAGTCCGTCTATGCTTGTATGTTGCATGAATTTTTAATAAATAAATATATAGACGATATCACGCACGTATTTTCTATGTAAAACACGCAAAATTGCGTCCAAGTGAACATACTACGAGCATTTCTCTTAGTAAACATATTATTGTCGGTGGGAAATAAATCGAATCACGTGGCGCCATCAGGAAAGGGGGTTAGTTTTACCAAACATTTTTCTTAAGATATGGCTAGTGTATCTTTATTCATCATTTATTAATAAGGCCCTGATCATTTTTTTGCACGGAAACGGTTTTATGTATGTAGGCAAGGAATAAATAATATCTTTGTTATCTACCGATATACCTAATTGTTTTGCAATTGCAAGCAAATTAAATAACTTTTTAATCATAACTTCACAAGAAATAATCAGAAAACTCGGTCAAAAAAAATCTCTAAAGAAATAACATAAGTTTTTTTAGCTTTAAGTTTCTTTTGTTCCTGTATTTTCTGGTGTACAATCCATACTAATATTATAAATGTGAAAGTAACTCTGTCTGTCTGTCTGTCTGTTACCTTTTCACGCTTAAACCGCTGCACCGATTTAGATGAAAGTTGGTATGAAGATAGTTTGAGACCTGGGAAAGGACATAGGCTATATAGGTAGGGTAGGGTATGGTAGGGTAGGGTAGGGTATGGTAGTGTAGGGTAGAGTATTGTAGGGTAGTGTAGGGTCTGGTAGGGTAGGGTAGGGTAGGGTAGTGTAGGGTCGGGTAGGGTAGGGTAGTGTAGGATAGGGTAGTGTAGGGTTGGGTAGGGTAGGGTAGGGTAGGGTAGGGTAGGGTAGAGTAAGGTAGGTCAGGGTAGGGTAGGGTAGGGTAGGGTAGTGTAGGGTAGGGTAGGGTAGATAAATGTTTGGTCTTTTTATGGCAAAACAAAGTTTGGACCATGTTACATCTCTTTTGTCGACTGTACATACTTCCGTCTACTTAGACATGTTTACCAATCAGCTCATACAATTTGTATTTGTCCAAACAATCCCATCTCGAGCTATTCCGTCCGTTGTTACAGATAGATAATGACAGCACAGATAGCTAACCAGTCCATACCAACTGACTTGCTGGCTCGTGACTAGACGATTTAGTTTCTATACGAAAGTTATTACAGACATATTTATTTGAATACGTGGGTGCTTGCACAACAGTCGCCATTATACACCCGTGTAGGGTGGACCTGCCGATTGCTGGCGGGTTGCTGACGAAAATAAACTTATTTGCATATGATATATCGGTGTGTACTTGATAAACTTTGTAGTTACCAGTCCTGTTTGCAATTAGTCGTGTTGTTTGACTAAAAGCTCTAGGAATATCAGCTTTGTAAGCACTTTATGTTTTGTTCGCTGTATATCTTATTTATTAAGCTAGATATAACAGTAACGTCATGGCGTCTCATCCCATACAAAGAAACTGTCACGACGTACTGTACTGATTATACTGATTATTTGATTTATCTATCGATATCGATTGATTATTAGATGGTGATCTATCTATCGTCGTGGAACGGAACCGAACGCGATCGATTTACAAAAAAATCTGATAAAAAACGCTAGTTACAACTGTTGTTACGTGGCACGGTTTCTCTGTATGGGGTGAGGCATCTGTATGCTAGTAGTACATTATCTGTGGTAACGTGTTAGCAAATCTCTGAGAACCGTTTAGCTCTCATTACGCGTCATTGTTCAAACGTCCACGCAATAATTATGTCGCAGTAATTACTATTTGCTTAGGTTAACAATTTGCAGCTTTACCCTAGACTCTGCAGTGTGTACATAGGTAGATAGTTGAATAGTCATGATTCAGAGAGCAATAAACTTTAGATTATGATTCATCTAGGTGATACAGGAATGCTTGAAATTCGGTCTCAAATCGTATAGAGTCGGGAAAGCTCGTGTAGCCTCGGGTTCTGTCGACAGGGAATTTAATCTCGGCTCGCTGTCGATTTGTGCGCCTGCGGTTTCACCGAGTTAATGCCTAGTCGTTTGATATTAGGCGGCAATGAAAGGTGTAATTAAGTCTATCTAGAAACATTAGTCGAGCATTAAGACAGAATTGTGGCGTGTGGCAACAGACAGAACGTTGCTTGTATAGACTACAAAATGAACGATACTACATAGGGTTACCTATAATTAAATTGTATAAGATTCAAATCAAAAGCGATTGAACAGTAATTGCTAAATTACTTTTATAGGCTTCGATAATTTGGTTAGTCAACTCTTGCGGAATAAATAATTAAAAGCTAAAAAGTTGTCAGAAGGCTTTATTGGGCCATCGGCGAACAAACATTGAACAAAATAAATATAATCCCAACTTTGTCAATCAATCAATTTTCGATGAGTCTGCGGAGAGATTGTTTAATGTTAGGCCGATATTTCGATAAGTGATTTAGGTATTTTAATGGAGGCTTGAGTATTGAATAACTAAGTTGGTATCAATTATTCTGTTGTTCATAAAAGCATTTCTATTAGTAAATACTTCGATCAATAATATACTAGATAAACAATCCCTTAAAAAACTTCTCTTTAAAACTGACGCCAATTGAAACTTCTCTTTAAAACTGACGCCAATTGTGTTTAGGTAATTCTAAGAATTCTAGTTGAAAAGTTTAAAGTTGCATTCACAAAACAATGTACAAAAATCAATAAAAAAAATAGAGATTGCTTCGCTGCTCAACATACATCAAAACAAATTTGGTCTTACACGCATGTTTTAAAGTCTAAATTACAAAGTTCCAGAACAGTCGATGTTTGTTACAATAGTTGGCGCGTAGTCGACGCAGCGTTGGTCAAACAATCATAATATTTGGTAATCGAAATATTTCGATATTTACGTTTTAACTTTATGATATAAACTTACCGAAAAACATAAATATTGTCCAAAATCAAGGTGTTACGGTGGTTATTTGCACAATTTTTTAACGCACATTGCGGCATTTTTAACGTCTTAATGTTGGCTATGATTGGACCATACTAATTTGAAATATGGCCACAACCGTATTTGTGGCCATATTTTTTGGCCCGTTTTTGAATCGTTGACCGGGTATCTTGTCTATTATTGATCGAAGAGTAAATAGGTTAATGTTTATGTATTATCTCTTCGTAGCTTTCATCGAAGGAAATCATGGCGTCTGTGTAAAAATACTGCATCCTGTAGTATTGTTGTACAGGCAAATTAATGGCAGGAAACATCATTGTTTAATACGGCCATTATCATAAATTCCGACTTTCGAATAACCGTACCAACAACATACGGGCAGCCTGAAATATTGATCCTGGTAACTATATCAGCTATAATAAAAATGCTCATGTATATCAAATGCTATATTGCTATGAACACTTGAGTGTACACATGGTTATCGCTACAAGAGAAAGGCTTCCGGCGTTTCTGGAACTGGTTTGGTTACATTGTCTCGCTCTAGCATTCCTGGCGCAAAAGACAGGGCGGGGCGCAAGCGCATTGCAGTTTGAATGTCGAATGCGTGGCCGGCGTGGCCGCAGAAGTTTCAGTCTTGAGCTTTCCTTCCATAGACAGACGTCGATTAATTTTTTAAGTAGCCTTCTTTCTTTGCGATAATAATATTATGTTGTATGCGCATTAATGCATTGTAATGCCCTAAAATCGCTTACACATAAGAAGACCATTAATTCCTTCGAATTTCGTTTTCTTTGTTTCGAAGAAGTTCTGAAATCGAATAAACAGTTTTGGACCTTCAAACTTACAAACCTCCTTCCTCTTTTTAATATTAATATTAGTGTTAGTGTACGCAAATTCAATGCTTCTCGAAACTTCTGTATCTTCCTGAGTAGTGTAGTATCTCAGTATATTCAATAAGGTGCAAGGTCGCCGGCGAGACTCGCCGTGGACGAGTCAAGGCCAGGGGACCTTTATGACTGGCCAGAGCTATGGGGCATAACGGGGAATAGCCGGGATTAAAACGCTGTACATTTCGTTAAAGGGAACGAGCTTTCGATTGGGAATGAGAGAATATTAAGTTTTGTTAAGAAATATCTGAAAAATGGTTGAGTTTAGAAGCATATTCCATATTTGATTCATCATTTTCCTGCTTCTGTCATGTGTTACTTGGGGTCGGCACAAAACGTTTTTTTCGGCCACCCTATGTCCGTCTGTCCGTCCGCAACTTAGCTCAGAGACTCTTAGTACTGGCAAGCTATAATTTGGCATGGATATACATATTAATCACGCCGACAAAGTAGAAAAATAAAATCATGGAATATTTTTTTTGGAACATCAAAATGCATAACTTAAGAAGCAGTTTAAGGTATGTACGGTTGGTAAAATGATTGGTTTAATATGTAATCGTATTGAAAGGACAAAGACCTCTAGTTTTTGTTTGAGTCAGTTCATTCAGTTAGTTGACGTCACCTCGTCTAAGTTGTGCAAAACAAATGTTCATATTCAAGTATGTAGGATTGTAGTACGATTTGCAATCGCCATTTCTGTCTTCGTGGAAGAGAAAACTAAAGCAAAAAACACGAAAATAATACTTGTAAAACTTATTACGGCCAAATTAAATATGTCTGTCCAAAAAAACTGGAAGGCTTTTCACAAATAATCGCTTCGGCACATTATTATCTTTCATTTTAAAAACAGCGTGAAGCTTTCTTTACTTTATATCTAGTTTACTGAAACAAATCAGGGCTTCATTTTTCATAATTTCATTCCAGTTTTAAAAGAATAGCTTCGTCCATATTATTTCCTTTTCATTCCGTGACAGACAATGCAGCGCCGCACCGCCGCCGTTCTAAAAAGTAAAATGAATATCGGATCACTACCGAGATTCCTGATAGATGTTCTTTATTCATTTTCACTTTATGCAACTCAACTACAAGGAATGTCTTCTTTTACTTTTAATTTTTCAATTGTGCTTTAGCTAAAGGTAAACGGAATATAAAATATAAATATTATAAAGAGAAAAGATTTTTTTGTTTGTTTGTTTGTGTGTGTTTGTACCGAATAGGCTCCGAAACTACTGGACCGATTTCAAAAATTCTTTCACCGTTGGGAAGCTACACTATCCCCGGGTGACATAGGCTGCTTTTTATCCCTGTATTCCCACGGGAACGGGAACTACGCGGGTGAAACCGCGAGGCGTCCGCTAGTAAAATATAAAATATTTCATGAAAACAAAAAAATATACCTAATTATTTTTCGTTTTCTCATTGTTGTCTTAACTTGAATGAAGCTTGCATCTCGGCATCAAAAGTTCTTTCTTTGCCTGCTTTTATTAAACTAACGTGGAAGATTCTCTTGACAAAAACTCTCAACTGCCTGTAAATATTTGCCATGTAGCAAATTATCCTCCAGGAAGGTTTCGAGTACGTTCTTTGTACCTCTTCTGTAATGCAAGTTCGTCCAAAGTTCTGCGAAGCATGCAGTTGTGAAGATAGTGTGGTGAACTACTTTGCATCAGACTCCAAGGCGAGGCTCAATTTGCAAGTCACTTTTCCTTTTGCGCGATTTAATTGCTGTTTGTCCCTCTTCAGTCTTCACTTTTGAGGTAGAATGCAATTAAGGTGCCTTTTGTTGAATGCATCAATTTGAGATATTTCGCGACTAAAATGCCAGTCTGTCTCTTTTGTGACTCCCAAGTTGTTATAGCAAAATTTTGAAATACAGCGTCTCTGATCATTTCCAAATTTTATGATGATTATATAATAACATCTTTTGGGAGCTTACCGTTTACCGTCTAAGGTAAATTCTTAATTGTTTGACTGGGAAAAGTGAAAAGATCAGACCTTTAATATTGCTTTGATGTTCCTTTATTATATTTAAGGACGACAAAAGAAGCCGAGGAAGCCTTTTGTCCATCAATGGGATTTTACTAACTTATCTTTATTTTTTTGTCAAGTAATATAAAATGTGTTTTTATGTTAGTAACCGTTACCAATTTTGGCAATTCGGTAAGATGTAGCGATAAAGTTATTTATAGGTTCTGAGTTCCATGTTTCACAACAAACAATAGCGTCTATATTCATGAATTCCTATGGAACAAAAGCTTGAACCAGTAGTTTTTACGTTGGTGAGCGGAGGATAGTGACGGACATCAACCAATGCCCTCTTCGGTGGGTTTCCTTATAGGGAGCGTCTGGTCTAGCAGGCACGCTGATTGCATAGAATAGATTCCAAAGTACTATTCCTCCACGGTGCACCTACCCCCTGCCGTGAGACCTTCGCATTTTACGACTCCTGTAATCTAAAGGATAGCTTGTTAATGTTCACTATTTACTTCAACTAATTACTTTTATTGCAACATCGCAAGTTTGCAAATTAAATTCGAAGAGAACAATTTATTAAATTACACGGCTACCGCTAGATACATATCTAATCGAGCTGTAAGTTTTAAATTCTGCTTACATACTTCAATAGATAGCGTTTATCGTAATCGGGCTTAAATGTAGTGCTTTGGTTTATCATATAATCTGGAATTACTTACTCGAACGTGGTCCTGCAAGCTGTTTTTTGAATTTATTTCCCTTCCTTTTGCAAAATCTAAGAAAATGTTCCTTAATATGTCTTCTACCCAAAGTAAGTGGCGTAAAGATTGGTCGCAAATAAATATTGGCAGAAAAGAAACAAGAATGTGGGATACATTCGATCGAACTTTGCCAATCAGCGGCTGTTACAAGACAGGGAATCGTTAAGCGCAGCTTCGTTTACACAAGTACACAGCGGGCTTAGATCGTGTTTACTATCCTTAGCACTTTGTGCTAGTTCTTTTGCGTACCTCATCCCCTTTAATAACGTCTTGCTGCCTTTGTTTGTAGAGTAATGGAAGAATGGATTGAGGTGATGAGTTACAAAAGATTAGCCCAGTTATGCACGGAAATTATCGCAATATAATGTGACGCTTGGGGGAGGCCTATGTCCAGCAGAGGAGGTCTTTAGGCTGAAATGATGATGATGATAATGTGACAAATTGTCAAACGTGCGTTAGCTGCTGTGATTGGTTGAATTAATCTTCAACAGCCAATGGCATCACTTGACTTGCGTTTAATTTGTGTCGCATCGATAATTTCTTTAAAGAAATTGATGGTCATTGTAGGTCATATTTCAGCTATAGAGAACATAGGATCTTCAGTCAATGTAATTGAAGTTAAATACAAATAAACGAAGCAATTGTGAAGTGTTATTTCCATCAGATGTATTAAAATACTGTTAGCAGAGAGGGACAGAAAACGTAATTATACAGCTAAATAATTAACGGTAAAATTGACTGTGTCATCTTCTCATCGAGGTCGTATAAAATACGGGCGTGAAAATTAAATATTACAACTGTGAAAAATATAGCACTTCCATTATATGAATGTTCTTTTAAATTTTGCAGCAGAAAGGATTTTAAAATAAACCAACTGTATCTTATTCAATCCAAAATGTATTATGCCGATGTTGAAAATAAATACGAGATATCGAACCTAATTTTGTTTTAAATAAACAATGCTGTCAATATTAACATAATTAATAAATGAAAAGGTGTACGTCAAAAACTAATAAAGTCGTTGGGAAACTAAAATATTTTGAGCTGTTTTGAGTCCTGATTAAAAGTTACTAACTAACCGGTTAAGCATTATAGTATCAAATAATAAAGATCCGATGGTGTCACCTAGTCGAGTATTAGGTTGTTTAAACGAGGCACAGGTCCTCAGGTCTCGCAATAGATTGCTTCCCGGCCCGGGGCGCCAGTTCCGCGGTCTCAGCCTTTGCTAGGCGCCTTCAGGGAGCCGCGCTGATACGACGAATCGAATGTTTCTTTTGATTCGACGCCAAACAGCTTGTGTAGGCAGCCACTTATCGCTATCAAGTGGAACGCTAGCGATTGTGATTCCGGTTTATTTTACATAAACGACGTATTACGTTTTATTTGGGTTGGAAGGTAATGTTTTTCTTCGACGTTTTATTATTCTGAACTTCAGGCCAAATATTTTATTAAGCGCTTGATTAAATGGGTTTCAGTGTATGCAGTCCAAATTTAACTAGTACCCGTATAGTTTGTACAAACATTTATCCCACCTTGCATCTAGCTTCCGACAATTCGCTTACACCCTAATCTCTCTGCTTCTCCAATCTGCGGAATAACTGGAATCTGCGCTGCAACTTACAAAGTAATACAAACCAAGCTCCTTGTAAAGGTTAGCCGTTACTTGCAGTCTTTAAAGACTATAATTCATCTAAGAATCAGTTTCATTGCTGGTGATTAAACTAACCACTAATGTTTGGTTGCTAACGTTTGTGCAATAATCCAGTAATTCCAGTAGGTATCCGCAAAATGGTGGTGCGTTCATCGTGTCTTGGTTCTTCACCGCGCGTACGCCTACTAACATCGCTCTAGGGACCTATGATTCAGTACTAAAGGGTGCCATTACGGGTGCGGTCCAACAGAACAAGCTTTAGCGAGTGGACAGAAGGTGGTACATAATAAAAAAGAAAAACAAGATCCTTTTGACGGTTACTGAATTAATCGACTCTGAAGCGAATCAATGTAGAAGAATCTTAATGGTGTTATTGTAATCAATAGTCTCTTTTAAATACAAAACGATTAATCATTCAACCAGTTCCCATTTAAAAAGCAAAAGGAAGTGAGACATGCGGTTGTATTCAGATAGTGCAGTGAAAAAATACCGTCTGCCGGTAACTCATGATTTAATCCAAGGTTTAACTGGCTAGGGAGGGGGTGTCGTACAAAAACTCAGAGAGTACGCCGTTTAATCACCAACTCCATATTTATGAAGCTGCGGAGCAAGATCGTCGGCATTCTTAGAGCCAGCCTGGTCAAGAAACTGACTCTATGGCTGCTTGGAAAACTGAGATTACTAGTAACTTTTTATGATATTATATTCAGTATGTGCACGCATGCTTTGTAATTATAAAGATATTTTTATGTTGTTTTCTCGTAGGTAAGTATAAATGACGTTTAATTTTGCAAATGTTTCTGGTTCTTGAAATAACTAACGCTGCAGAGTTAGATAAAATAACAAGATGTTTTTCTTTTCGAATATGCACGGCATAATTTTACAACGATTAAATTACTAATAAATTATAGCAAATAATCATTAGATCCACTTCATATAATAGTGTAGCTTGAACGAGTTGAAGTAATTACGAGGCAAAAAAATCCGGTTAAACGAGTATGTGATTGTACAAAAAATCAGGGACACTTTATCTAGTGATGGGAACCAATCGATATGAATTAAACTGTGATTGACTCATTAACGGTCGAATTCCGAGCATGTGACGTGACATCCGGACAAACCGACAAAGTGTTATGTAGAGTTCGTATAAAAAGTTTGTATGTAATACTTTTTATAGAGTACAGATTATAGATTAATTGCACGATTTGTTGCACGGTTGGCGCAGTGGCTGAGCGATTGACTGCTGCGCTGCGTGACGCGGGTTCGATTCCCGCACGGAACAAATATTTGTATGACCTACAGATAGTTGTGTCGGCTCTGGGTGTTTGTGTATGTGAGTTTGTGTGATTTTAAACGCACCCACGATACAGGAAGAAATTCCAAGTGTGGGGCAAATTAAAAAAAATAAAAATAAAAAATCGAGATCGAGACACAAAAATATTTTCTTTTAAATTTACGCTGTCATTTAACTAGCTAAGCTACAAAAATAACTTTTTATGCAATAGAAAAAATACTATTTACGAAGGCTTATCGAATAACAACTATCTTCTAAATAAATGAATATCGGTTTATAATACATTAGAGGCTATCGTTCTCAACGTCGCTTCGTTTCAAACAAATGTCATCGATTAAGCCTATTAGCCATGTAATCTGTGATTAAGGCCCAGTGCGTGGGTGGGCGGAATTCCTGGACGGGCCAGCATGCCTTATTTATGTGAATATTATTATGATAGAGTTATTTTGTGTATTGATCACGTATTATATGCCGATAATTGTGTAATTTATTTATGTAATAAGATTATCGTGATTATGGTAATGGGAAATGGTGAAAGTTTTTTGACTTGCCATGTTTTGTACACTTTTGGTTTCATATTAACTTCTACTTTGAACTTAAACTTGCAAGATTTAACAAGGCTAGATTGTGGGAGGTAAGTCAAGGTGTCTTCCGATTAGTCATCGAGAATTGCACATTAGAGTGCAATGACCGAAATGCTATAGGCACGTGGGAGGATATAATCATTGATAGGATTGCATAAGACCTGATATAAATAATCTTGACCTTTTGTCGACGTCTTTTTTTTTTTTTTTTTTTTGGCTTCGCACGTTTTGTGCATTTAGCCAGTGTCAAGTATAGAAGTTCTAGTTTCTTTAGTTTTTAGTCCAATGTCCTAGTCATAGACTAATATATAATAGTTAGACCCCAGTAAAATGGCGGTAACTTTACTGGAAGCCTCCACGGAGTTTTGTCGACAACATGAACAAACTCATGTACTACCGCTGTATTTTACTTTCCCACACTCGTGCACGTTCACTAATATTATTAGAACAAAACACCACCATTTTTACACTATTAATATTCAGTTAACCACAATTTTAGGAAAATAAAACAGAGAAGCAACATAGACGCCATCTCGTTCCCGCCAAAACTCCGACGTCTTTTTCCTCAAAGCTCAAACTGTCTAGAATATAGTCGTGATAACCTAGGTAATCGGGGAATCTGGACCATTATAGGCGATGTACTTTTAATCTAATTTAGACCAAATAACTTTTTTTTTTTTGGTGTGAAATCATCCAATGACGTCTCCCGCTCTGGGTGAAGCGGGAGGGCGTGTCAGACTTTTACTGACTAAAACCCACCCGTGTTCCTTCAGTTGCTTGTGCCAGGGCCGCGGTAACTCTCTTTCAAATTTATCCGCGACAACGGGTATTCATAATAATATGACTACTGAAGCAATATTTGTCTTGTTAATTAACCGCTAGCTACCCTTACGCCCTAAAATACTTCAAACAATATTGTAACATGACCTTCAAATCTCGAACAATAATATAATCACTGCCGCATTCAACAATCCGCATAAAGGAACAATTATCCCGATGCCCGGCCTATGGTGAATACCGCCCGGGCTAGTTTACAACTGTACCCTTATGGCCGATAAAGGGCAAGTGTATTCTAAGCTTTATTAATAGGGCAATATATTATTACAGGGGAAATGTATAAGTTTTATTGCTGTTTGTGAAAGTTTTCATGGTCGTGTGCCTTTTTGCTGGTGCTAAGAAGCCTTTGGTTTTCTTAAAGATGATTCGGAAAACATACCTACATGAACTCACGCCGTTTTCGCATTGGGGTAGGCAGAAACTACAGAACACAGCCTGTTATAATCCTTACTTAGTCTTTCTGATTAGTTTTCATAACTTTGAATTATGGTCTAAAAGTACCTACTTACCTATTTTTTAATGAAGTAGCGATAACAAACGCTCTAAATACTGGTAGCCTACTTTCAAAACCCGAGAAAAACAAAACCTTATCTTAATTACCGCTACCGTAATTCTAATCTCAATACAGTTTAAAACAAACGAAGATAAGGTTCTTAAAAACATTAAATTCGAATTTCTCTTTGTATTAACTTACAAAATAATCAAACGATTTGAGTTTCGAACAAAGATTTCAAATATTGGGCCTGAGAGCGAAGTAAACAGTTATTCTAAATTTGAATTTGAATTTCGAGTAGGTCAGTTACCCACGGCGGAACATTAACATTCATACGTACATAGGCACATATTAATTCTCGTCTGGGGATTTCAGATACAACTTTACGACCGCAAATAAACCAACGTCGGCCATTTTAATTAAAACTTGCGTCACTTGTGTAAGGGTAAGACGGAACCCTTCGAATGTACCTGTGGCCACCTTCTTACTAAGTCTAAGAAAGTTGTAATCCTTAACGTCACGCAAAGGGTAGAAAGAGCAGATATAGAGATATGTACCTACATTTAGCCAGTTATATTAGGTGGGTATACGTCCCATGTCTTAAGGAGACGAGCATCTTGCGATTAAACGGGTGCAAGTCCGGACTTCGGAATAACATTGAAGAATTTGCAAAGGTTAATCCAGGACGCTTGTGCCCTCTAGCCCGGTCCGCAAACAGTCGATTTGACATTTCAAAGTGCTTTTATTCTTGGAGATTCTCAAATGTGCTTCGGGCATCACGAACTTCGAAATATATTCAGGTCTATCACGGATACGATAAGTCTAGGTAACCCTATTCTAGATCAATGCAAAAGCCAAAGCAAGACAAGAAAAAAAAAGCTTCATAACAACACCTTTCAGCGTTTCCTTCCTGTCCGTTGCTTCTTCACAAACAACGTTTTACATAGAGTTGCTAACTACATAAAAAATGCAAAAAGTTTCTGTTTGTAAATACAGGTTGTGTTCTTCCATTTTTGTTGGGGACCGCTTACACGTTCCGTTTTGTTATGCCATCGTTCTACTTTACACTTGTATTTTTCTTGCTTTTTACTTTTGTCGGATAAAATATCTAGTTGCCCGACGTCCATATTTTCTAAAAAAAATATTCCATGTTTTTGAATTAAACAATCTGCTCGTCTAATAATTTACTTACCAAGTTTTTTCAGAAGATATTTTTTTACGGGTAAGTTATGATGGTAGCTTTCTGCATCATATATAATTCTATCTATACTACTCGTACGTAAATAGTACCTAATAAATAAAATATCTAATGGCTACGTCTCTCCATACTTTCCAACACACACACACACACACACACTTTACAGGGGTCTACTCCCCAAGCACGAAGTCCGTAGTTTCGGCCTTCGTCACGTACGTTTCCTACTCCGTATTACCTACGGACGGATGATTCGTTCGGGGCCTGAACTAAGAAGAATGACAAGACAATTTAACAGTTGTCCTAGTCCTGATGTGTTTTTACCCGTCTGAAAAATTAAACTTAACATTTGTTTTTTCACTCCGAAGTTTCGGAGTACTTTCGGACGGGGCCCGTAACTTTGTTGACGGAGATAGGGAGTAGAACCCCAGGTTTTCCTAATTGGAGGCAATTGATCTTCGATAATAAATTATGCAGTAACAATCTTAGAGCTTATTGATTTTCTTAGAAATGGTTCGCTAAGGACCTGCTTCTATCAGAATAAGCGGCAGAAAACAATAAACTGCAAAATTTAATTTTCCCCCTTTCCTTCTACCGACGGTCTCTTTTCTCCGTATTCCTTATTCAAACGAAGCTAAAAATAAGCACTTAGCGTAGTTTATTCGTCTACTATGTACACGATCTCTAACAATAAGTCTTTGTCAAACACATGAGTACCGTGGCGTAGCGGTGTAAGAACCGAGCTCATTATTCTCGTCTAACTGTGGGATACGAATGGCATTTGAGGTGCTAATTGGAAAATACTACTTTGTTGTGTACTCGATATCCTCTTCTGCGCTTCATGTCGCAAATACGGCTACACTTGACTGGTTTCACTTTAGCTCGAACTCGGAGTGGTGCACAATATATTTTCTACACAAATGTACCACACCTTTATGCGATGTGTGTTAACGTACCTATTGCCTCAAACGCGGAATTAATGGGCCTCTCCTAGGCACGCTGCATTTACCTAGTGCAGTAATTTGCAGGCGTAATTACGAGAGCTAGAGGGTACTGTTTCCAATTAAGCTATCTAAAGTGAGACAGGTTCAAAATTGTATCTCAAAATATATTTTGTACTCGAATAAGATTCATGCATTTTCTGCTCCAAATAATTATTTATACGGACACTTATGGACGCAAGTGGAGATGCGACGAGACGAAATCTTGGTTTCTTGGCGACGTCCCCGCTCGCCTCACCTCGTTTGCTTCGGCAGACATGAGTCTCGTTGAGAATTTCGTGTGATTAAAAACGCAAATTCTTAAAAGGTAAATTGCAGTCGCCTTCCGTAAAGGTGAAGAACGTTTTGATGTTTTGCTTGGTAAATTCGAAATATGAATATTGTTTTCGAGAGAGAGAGAACTTTAGATAGAACGAGGTGCATGAGGATATAATGTGAAATGATTTGATTTAACTTCAGTATTAGTAAAAAGTCATGACTGAAATAAATCGCACGTCATAAATACCTATAAGCAAGCATTGATAGTTTTAATTAGTTGAACTCAACCAAAACATTGCCATCTCCAAACCAAAGCAAAACGCTTCTCGTAACTTTTGAGCAGAAGTTTTCGCCGTTGAACTAATTGGCTGCATCGTGAATTCGTGATAGAGACATGACGAATGGCATCGAATCGGTAATCACCGTCATATTGACTCGCCTCTTACACACCCATTAAAATGGTAATAACTTGTTTATATTTCGCAAACCTAATGAGTTTACATGTCTGCTGAAGGAATTATAGGGTTTACGACAAGCTTATGGACTTGACGTGTGTTATAATAAAAAGACCTTTCACGTGTGCCGCCGGCCTGTTTTTCATATATTAAGTCTTGTCTGTGACTGGTTGTGTTTTCACCATGGCTATTCTCATATTGGTCGTGCCACAATTAAATATAGACCCTTATTAGGAGACGAAAATAAAGAATCTACACGATCCATACTTAAAATTGTAAAGGCGAAACTAACTCTATCTGCCTTTATTATTATTAGTTACAGATTGGACCTTGGATTGGAGAAGAACATAGTATAAAAAAATCGGGATTTCGATCCCTTGGGGTTTTTCCGATTGCCACGGCGATAACGCTGTTAGAAGCTAATTAGACAATACAAATAGCATAAACAGTGCTTCTGTTAAGATTCAAATTCAAATTAATTTATTTGCCAACATAGGTAGGCATAAAGATGTTATACATGTTTTGTTAATGATCTCCGTGCTCTGTCGTCATACAAGCATGCAAAATTTTACACAGTTTAATTACAATTTAGTATCAAAATACAATAAATATTAAATATCAAGCTGCATAACAATAAATATTACAAAATTATTAAACCATTTTATTTTCAACTAGCTGACCCGGCAAACTTTGTTTTGCCATAAAAAGTCCAAACATTTATCTACCCTACCTTACACTACCTACCCTACCCTACCCTACACTACCCTACACTACCCTACCCTACCCTACCCGACCCTACCCTACCCGACCCTACACTACCCTACACTATCCTACCCTACACTACCCTACCCTACCCTACCCTACACTACCCTACCCTAACCTACCCGACCCTACACTACACTACCCTACACTACCCTACCTAAGGGACCCTACCCTACTATCCTATGTCCGTCTCCTGGTTCTAAGCTATCTCCCCACCAATTTTCAGCCAAATCGATTCAGCCGTTCTTGAGTTATAAATAGTGTAACTAACACGACTTTCTTTTATATATATAGATGTCAAGGAGTATCCAGTAGTTAATTCTAATGTCAATAATATAAATAAAAGGCCCAGATAAATAAGAATTGAGAGCAGAGCATGTCATTACTATTGTCATAAATATTATCTCATACCTCTTCAAGTTATATTTTAATACACAATCTCTTAAATCACCTGTATTCAAAGATACATTTCCATTACCTGTACCTCAGGAAGTTATTCCTTCTTTGTTAGTTTGGTACGTAATACTGTTATCAAAACTTAAGGATCAGTTTTGTATCGCCTAACTTTGCGGTGAGGGATGATACTCTGAACTTTGACTCTCCGTCAACTTCGTGTCAATTTCCTCTGAACATGCTATCTTGTATTATGTCTATCTACATAAGAATGGATTTAATTAATAAATCTTGCAAGGAAATATGGCTTCTATAAGCAAAGCGCTTTGTTAGTCCATGATCGAAGTTATTATATCGGCATCTAATGTATTGAGATTTGCCGAGATTGGAATGGAGGATTGGATTAAATCTATTTCAATCAATATTGCGGAGTCGGAGGAAACTAAATCACTGCCAGAGATAGTGTAGGTACCTACACTACTATGATTAATTGTGCTCCACGTCCAGTAACATTGATTGATGAGCCAGTTATGACACAATTCCGCCCCATAATAGTCTAACTTTGACAGATGCTAAAAGTAGAAAACAATAGTGGTTCACGTAACAGAAAGTCATCGGTCACGGCGTGGATCGTGACGGGTATCTCGCCAAAAGCGGTAGCCGCTTTTTAATTGACGGCGAAAGTTTTGAAAGCGGTTCCCATCGTCAGTTGCATAAACTGTACCCGTTTTATACGACGCGCCAGTTCGGGAGGAGCGCTCCACTGCCGCGACATCGTTGACCCCTGATTTGTTACGTTACTATAACTCAACGCAAAGAATCGTACAATGTTTCCGCTTAGTGATGTAATGTTCCTGGGACCAGACGGATTTACGATTTACTTAACTGTTATAAAATTGCGACAGGTGGTTTCTTTCATGGAATTTATACTCTATTCACCAGATATAAAGTTAGAATTTCATTGATGGCTGTAGACTAGTAGAGCCCGTTAATATGATATAATTTGCGTGATCACACGTAAGCGGGCTTTATTTTTGCGGCGGGATTAACCATGAAGCGATTGAATTAGTATCTGTAAAAGCTCGGAGAGGACGTGAGAGAAATAAAGTGCGTTTATATGGTCTCATCTCTGTAATCAGTCAGGGCTTTATAACTGCCGTGTGCCATTAGAAGAGACACTTAAAGGCCGGTTATAGGAAACAGGAGGTGAGATTAAATGGTCATTTATTTAACTATTATGTCGTGTGCCGATGTCAATATTCCTGAATAGGTTCTGATATTATAATAAGCTTCAAAATAATTCATGAACCTTTGAAAACGTTAGGTTTACCCGTGGGAAATACTCAGAACATTACAGAGTAAATTCTACCATTGGTTTGATATTCTAACTTACGCAAGCATAATTTTATATTGTTACGATTGTTTGCAGAGTCAAATGAAGTATTTCATACAATTTACATACCTAGTATATTCTCACCAAATATCGCTTTAGAAATAGCAACGTTATTTATCGGAACAGCGAGGTCGGCGAATGTTTTTTGTTTTACCATAATATCAGCTAATCTCAGTTTTGATGCACGTCTGTTTTGCAACTCTATTTATGCCCTAAAACAATCCTTATTTTGTGTCCAATAAAGCTGGAATTAAATTGCATCGTCAGGTACAATCGTGGATGGATCAGACCATATTCTGTATAGAATGTACAGTGATGGCAAATTGACATTATGCCTGCTGTGCCAATAAGCGAGACAATCTGATATGACATTTGTGTAGGCTTTGCACAATTGTACGTGTCGCTCTAGACATGGCTATATTTCAGTGTTACCAGTAACGCTGTGATAGTGTGTTTGGATTTGTTTGAACTCTATTGTCATCCGGTCTGTTTTGATTGTTACGTAATCTGTTACAATTTGTAATTTTGGCACTAGCTTTGTTACTCCGTTAGTTACAAAGCTAGTGCCAAAATTAAAGTTGGCAAATTGCGCTGTGTTATTAGTAATTTCATTCATTCATAAGTTCCTGAGTAAGTAGTAAGTATGTGAGAACCATGTTCCTATTTATCAAATGAATGAATTTATCTGTTAGTGCTTTTATTACTTTATACCTATACGTAGAATAGTAGTGCATCGTCCTCACGTATATGAATTTTTAGATGTATGTAACTGTTGTAAAACACTTTTTTTAAAGAGTAAGTGTGGCGTTTCTTGTCCGTTTTTCTTCATAACAAGCTCCTTTTCCAAATGGACGGTCGAATCAATTATTATTACTTTTAAATCGTAAATTTTTGACGTTCTAAAATGCCGCTTAATGTCCTAGTTAAAATAAAAAAAAAATTGTCCTGACCCAAATTCTACTGCATCTTATCTGCTGTTTTTCTTATCCATGTTCTTCGTTGATCAATTAACATCCTTCCCATTTTGATACTCCAAGTCGCGATATTCATTTAATAAACTGAAGCTGATTTTTGTGATCACTTCTTGATTAATTGGAGACCTAAATTTATTCAGTTAGAATAATATGTTAGCTAGCAAAGTTTTCATGTCAGCAGTCAAGTAACCAAATACAATAGTACCGCGTAATGCGGAAGCCAGTCTGCAACAACTAAGCTGACTATTGATACGGGGCAGTGAAGGCAGGTTTCTTCTTCTTAAACATTGACCATTGTTAGAAGTTACAGAAAAGCGTTCTTAGGATACTGTCCTTTATCTTTTTGAGTACATGCACAGATTTTGAAAACTATGTGCAGTTAGAATGAAAATCAATTTACACAAAAGCCATTTTTATGCCAGCGACGTAGGTTCATCATCCACATCATCCATTGATCACTTTGCCCATTGCTGAGCATAGAGTTTAAAGTAGAAGAAAATCTACAAATCGCCAAAAACTTTTCCATGCATTTCGTATTGAGCAATCATCCTTTTCATTCATTTTCCTTATCTAGCTTAAAGTCACCCAAAGGGGCTATGCTCAGAGTATCCTTGCGTGATGGCATCAGAAATGAGGATATCCGCAGGAGAACCAAAGTTACCGACATAGCCCGAAGAATTGCGAAACTTAAAGGGCAATGGGCAGGGCACATTGCTCACAGAACGGGTGGCCGATGGGGCCGAAAAGTTCTGGAATGGCGACCGCGAACCGGAATACGATGCGTTGGAAGCCCTCTCACTAGGTGGACCGATGACCTGGTTAAGGTTGCGGGAATGCGCTGGATGCGAGACGCACGGAATCGGTCAATGTGGCGACGCCTGGCCTATGTCCAGCAGAGGACGTCTTTCGGCTGAAATGATGATGATGAATCATCCTTTTAACGATATTTTTCAACATATCCCATAAACCATCTCAAAAATCTTTCCTGTATACTCTGTATAGCCATAATATGTATAAAGGTAGCCTACCTATAATTCACCATAGACGCATTCTGACTTCCCCTGCCGGCTTGGCTAGCTCAGCGGATGGCGCAACTAATCTGTCTATTCCGTTATCTGTCGGACAGTCCCGTGAGAGAATCGGATTATTGTGGTATTTGTAGGCAAATCAATAGCCATCTGGCACATCCTTTGTAAGGTATAAGATTAACCAATCGTTGGAGTGTTCATTACAAGAGGGACATTTTGGTTTGTCTATTAACACGATAGTAATGATAGCGGTTACTTGTAGAGTCACTACAAATGCCATTGTTATTTTAATGGATAGTGAAGTGGTCAATCTTAGATGACATTATAATTTTAACTATGTTTGTTATAAAGTGCTAACATAGTTTGTAAAAGAAAGTAATGATCCGATTTCGAAAATTATTTAATTTTTAAAAAGCTAGGAGTACACTTAGCTGTCGGTAAATGTCACAGGCTGTGTTTTATATCAATATATGGGAGCAAAACCGCGGCGAAAATCTAGTGTGTTTTGTGAGGTGTATTATTGTAGTAGGACTGGAAGTCGATCTCACCAAGAACATGACAATGACAAATAGTAGAAAAATACCAATAAGAGTCAATGGCGATCCACTGGAATACACGGAACAATAAATATATTTGGGTAAAAGAAATCAGTTTTGACAGGAGAAACAACGAAATAGAAATGGACAGGAGATTGCAACAAACATGGAACAAATACAGGAGTCACAAGGACATTTTTAAGAGTAACTTGCCTATTAGCCTGAAAACTAGGATCATGAACTCGAGGCTCATACCGTGATGACGTACGGATGCCATACGTGGAAATTCACTGCTAAAGCTAAGCACAACATTACCACCTGCCACGAATGGAGCGAAGCATGCTCAAGGTAAGGAAAATAGATAAAATACGACGCACAAAAATAGATCTATTACAAAGTCTAAAAATGCCTTGACCTGTGAACAAAAGCTAAAATGAAAATGGGCAGGAAACACCGCGAGACTTACAGACCAACGATGGGCCATAAAGACCTTATGGAAGGGTCCACAGTGGAAAAGGAACAGAGGCAGGCCACTGACACGATGGGAGGATGAGGTCATAAGAACAGCCGGCTCAAATTGGAGCCAAACAGCAAAAGACCCATGGCCATGTTTGGAGGAGGCCTTTATCCAATCTGGGGTTCTTGCAAAATAAGTAAACTATCCAATACATTTAATACAAGAAACTAACCCACTAACATATACCTGCTAGAAATTAAGTTAATATTGTACATACGGATGCAAGGAATAAAAGGCTTTTTAATTTTAATTTATTGTTGTCATAATTTTGAGGAGCTCGTGGCTAAATAATAACAGCCGCACGGGTCGATCTTCAAAGTTAAGCAACGCTTGACGAGGTCGGTCCGGGATTGGTGACCATTTCAACATACCGAATTCCCTCCGTGCCTCGGAAAGCACGTTAAGCCGTTGGTCCCGGCTGTCATTTGAAGATCTTTGACAGTCGTTACGGGTAGTCAGAAGCCTGAGATCTGACATCAGTCTTGCCATGAGATATCGTGTTACGCAGTTACTGGGTTGTGGAGGTCAGATAGGCAGTCGCTCCATGTAAAACACTGGTACTCAGCTGAAACCGGTAAGACTGGAAGCCGACCCCAACAATATTTGAAAAAAGGCTAGGCAGATGAAGATTGCCGTAATTTTGGACCCACTGAAAGAAATAGTTCCAAAATTAAACCACCCTGTGTTAATTAAGTTCTGACGTATAAAACCGCTCCTGTGATGTGGACGCCCACACATTTATATTTTAATTAATCACTAGTAGTATATTTGTCAGTAAATAATTACAGTGCTGCTAGTTACACTTTTATTACAGCTAATAATCACTATATTGCCAAACACTAATTTGCATGTTAAAATTGAAACGAACGAAAAACATGGAGTCGTATGAATTCTGTATTCAATTAATTAATTTGAGAATTGATTTGCTAATGACTATTTCTATTGTTAAATTTTGGCATTATTTATTACTATAACTAGCGGTACCCGCGGTTTCGCTCCTGTCAACTGGGCTACCTACGTAGGTACCTACCCTACCTTACCCTACCTACCTACCCTACCCTATCTAACTACCCTACCATTCCTACCTACCTTTATTATTTGTTTTTAAACCTGCCCTGTATTCAGTCATGTATCAGAGATGGCGCTGTGTTCGCAAAACGTAAGGGAAAATTAATTCTAAAAATAACGATGTTTTTACTAGTAATTCTGTTATTCGGGCCAATTATAAATTATGTAAATCGGCCCAGCCGCTCTCTAGTTATAAATGGTGTAACTAACACGACTTTTTGTTTTATATATTCTATCAAGTTTTAGAATAGCTTTATCATGTAATTAATGCGACAGAAATTACCAGCTGTTTCCAAATAGCTTAGTTGCCTGAAAGCGCACACCTACCTAGGTAATTACCTACCAGCCAACAAACGAACACGCTAGCCTGGTTTTATCTGTCAAAGGATTAAAATTTAGACAGGGCGGCTTAATAGCGAGTCGTTGACTCGTATGCAGGTGGTCGATAATTTGCTGGGGGAGTAATTAGAGCCATTGCAGCTTTTGCTTTTCTAGTAAATATATAGTGTAATAACAAACCAGCGATTTAAAAGTTTTTGGAGGAGGTTCTGATCAAAACCCGATTTCCTATGCGCAAGGAGCGGCGCGGTGCTGTTTTTGTATGAGATTATCTACTGCGCAGCCATTGTAGCAATCATCAAGGCGGCCAAGAAGTTTGGCAAGAACTATAACTTTGGAATCATTGACAAAGAAGAAGATTAGACTGACAGATAGGGAGGCGGACAAAGAAGTGTTTGTATAAGGGTTCTTTTTTCCTTTTGATGTAGGTATCTACGGAACCCTCAAAATATATTTTACCTCACAATTTTATACATACATACATAAACTAACGCCTTTTTCCCATGGGGGTAGGCAGAAACTACAGAACGCCACCTGCTACGATCCTTACATACTTGTTTAGCTTCACACACATTCATACATCTAGTCATACACACACGCCGGTTATGAGTACTGCGCATTTGGCCTTTCTGAAGAACATCACCTTTAAGGTCTATGTATGTCTTTCAAGAGCGTCCCCTCCTGGCGTTTCCACTCACGTCTGCCTTGTTAGTCGCCTTTCATTCATCCTCTCAACATGGCCAAACCATCTTAACATACTTTTTTAAATTTTTTCACTACATCTTTTAAACCACAACGTTGTTTTATTACCTCATTCCTCAATCTATCATTTAAAGTTACACCACACACACTTCGCAAGGAGCGCATTTCTACAGCATTAATCCTACTTTCCTTGTCTTTTTTGCCATATTTATTAAAATTAGATACGAGTAGGTAGCTTAAAATACAGATAGGTATTAACCTATCTGTATTTTAAAGCCAGCCAATTATAAAGTTACCAGGGCAAGTGCAAGACTACTACAGACTCTTTCAGACTTGCAACAGCACTGAAGCGAACTTCAGTTTACCCTCATTTTTCTCACAAACTTTTCTCCTCAAAAGCTATACCCAATTACACCACTGGAAATAATATTAAATTAAAAAGCAATACACTCAATGTTAACCCTGTTATAATTTGTTGGTACACAAAGGGGCTGATTGAGTCTGCGTGTGACGCAATCAATGCCGCTTCAGGCGGTGAATCGAAACAAATTAACCTCCGCTTGTTGGTGACATTTAACTTTAATTTGCACGAAACTAATTTACACGGATTTATGGTTCCCAGTATTTCTTGTAGGTGTTGTGTTTCCTCGTGGAAGTTGATATGAATAACCTGGGTTTCTAAGAGCTGGGGCAACTACTCAAATGAGTGATTGCAATCTGCTCCTTTGCTGAAAATAACTATTGGTTGTTGTTATTTTGGTCACATTTACAATGTCAAAACATACATAATCAGCTTATGAAGCTGCTCCTTCTGGGACTTCCCTGTGAGAGGGATTTGGTGCGGACCCGGTGCAGATTGGTAGGACACCACATTTACTCGAATTTTAGTTCTAGAAAGTAACTTGTTATGGAGAAGAACATACAAGAAACTCCTAGAAAGAAAACTTAGAAAGGCACTTTGCCTTACTACGATTTCTTTTTAGGAGTTAGTAAGGCATGTTGCCTTACTATGTTTTCTTTCTAGGAGTTTCTTGTCTGTTCTTGGAGTTTCTTGTCCGTTCTTGGATTTTATTGTCTGTTCTTCTCCATAACAAGTTACTTTTCCGAATGGACGGTAGAATCATTTATTATTACTTGTAAACTTGTAAATTTTAATTGTTGACGTTCAAAAGTGCCGCTTAATGACCCAGTAGAAATAAATATTTATGACTTTTGACTCCTTGACCGTTTTGAGGTGTTTTCCGAGGTAAGGAAGTGGATAGGTGATAAAATAAATTACACTAAGTCAATTGCTTGTCTGGGTTCAATTGGGGGCCGCAAGAACTGGGGCATCACAACTTTCAAACTCAAAACAGCTAACATCCCAACTAACAAATCAATGTTTTATAATAGTCAATTTAACGTTTTACACTTAGAGTCTAGTTTTTAAGATTGGTCGCAGAAACGTAAATATAAACGTATAAATAACGCGAATTAGGCCCAAATTACACGACAATATTGTCGTTTAGTAGTTAAGTAGAAGTCAGCCAATGACCGTTTAAACGTTGTATACAAGTTAAATAAAAGTACAGAGACCGACTTTACGGTCCAATACTGGTTATGATGAGTCTCTTATGTGACCGCTTATGTCACATAGCTGTTACAATGAAGTTTTCAAAAGACTGCTCAACGGCAACCGTTTTATTTCGTTTGTCAAATATTGTGCCGATGTTTTTGTTTAAATAAAAAAAGGTAAGTAAATGTCTATTTCCATAATTACAAAATATCGATTTATTATGCATTATTTAAATGAGTGTGAGATAATGATAGTTGTGTTAATCTTTCAGGGAACTTTAGTTTTATGACAATGTATATATGTGTTTTTGTGAAGTTTTTAACGCCCTCCTCTATTTCTTTGTATTTGCATCGTTTTAATTAATTATCCAAAATATGTTTTCATAATAAAGCATCAACCATCTTGTTTACGTTGTATAGCGACCTTTATATAACACTAATATAACAAAAAGGTCGTATACATTTTCTTGAGTCTATGACGCCGCGGCCATATTCAGTTTACTTTAGGGTTCCATATGCATTACGTACAGATCTAATAAACATTGCATAACTTGAACAGAGAACTAACTCGGCCCTTTATGATTATAAATTCATCTTCTTTTCTTGTCAATGGCTATCTTATCAAATAGTACGTTTAGCCCAGATTAATTTATTTAAATGTTTTTTTTCAGGTCTAACATAGGATATGAATGAACTATGGTAGTGTTCTTGGACATCGATAAATTTTTGATCTTAAATTATTTAAAACGTCTTAAAAGAGGAAAAATGGCCTTGGCGAATCATTTATTTTACCTTTTCAAACAAATGTTATAACTGTCACAGTTCCATTGTTAATTGTTTAATTGTAAGTTGTTGTTTACATTAAATGATAATTTAAAAAAAAATATATATACGGAATCTTTTTCGGTAACATTCATTCGTTCTATCCCTTTTTTAAAAGACAAAACAAAATAGAAATGGTTCAATTAAAGTGTGGATTTGACCTTTAAATGATTCAAAAGTCTACTTAAAGTAATGTAACCGTAGAAATTCAACATTTTAGTTGCATACAAGTCTTAGTAAGTCTTCCATACGATCAAAATAGTTTTGTTATAAAAAGGTCATACGCAAACGTTTAAGTGGCGTTTTAATTATATAAAAGTTATGTTAAGATTCACACACGACGATGGTTGTCTTACAAAAACCTTTTATTTAACCGAAACGTTGATATGACCAATACATTGTCCAATAAACGTCATGGCTGGCACCATTAGCCGACGTCATATAAGTTAGTTCTGAAAACGTCTACTCTACATATGCACTGACACCACTATCCGACGTCATATAAGATAGTCCTGAAAACATTTACTCAACATATGCACTGATACCATTCTACAACGTCGTATAAGTTAGTCCTGAAAACGTTTACCCAACATATGCACTGGCACCATTATCCGACGTCATATAAGTTAGTCCTGTAAACATTTACTCAACATATTTACTGACACCATTCTACAACGTTGTATAAGTTAGTCCTGAAAACATTTACTCAACATATGTACTGACACCATTCTACAACGTTGTATAAGTTAGTCATGAAAACGTTTACTCAACTTTATATTAAGACATTACAGTCCCGCGACTGAACCGTCGTAAGATAAACGTCTATATATCAAAATAGTTAACTACATACCACTATATAACTGTTATATACCATGGAGTCTTATAAGACTAGAATTATACGACGTTTTTGCTAGTTGGGATGATATTCACTAATTAGAGAGTTGAGGCAACACCTAACCTGCAAGACTATTAGCAAAAAAAAAGAAAAAGTACAATACAAAGGTATTGTGCTTTTCCTTTTTTCATATTATTTATAATTAACGTATTATTATTATCTAGAAATGTGTGTTGTTCCGGCTAATCTCTGAAATGGCTGGACCGATTTAAAAAATTCTTTCACCTATGGCAAGCTACATTATTCCCGAGTAACATAGGCTATAATTTTGACGGGAGCGAAACCGCGGGGGTCAGCTAGTACGCAATAAAGTACATAGGCAATCAAGCAATCAATTAGTTGAATTTGATATTAGATCCAGCCTTATAATCAACTGAGGCCGAATCCAACATAGTTAGGAAGGAAACCTTCCCTAAAATTGTTTACGGAGGTAATCAGAAATGTAATATTTTACATGATCATGTTATGAGTAAATTCGTATTTCCGAGGTGGACGGTAAGTACCTACAACACAGCCCGAGGCGTGAAATTTAACATCGGTATCATATTTTGTAAAAAGGTATTTAAGAGCGGACTCTAGTCAACAGGAATTTGAAAAATAGGTATTTGAAGAAACTATTGCCGTCGCGTCACCTCCAACCTCACCCCGTAAAGTGCGAAAGGGACAACTGCAGCTCAGGCTGATTTTACCTACAAAAACTTTGACTAAGAGACGTTTCTAAAAAATTCTTATATCAAATTTTATAGGAAAAGTATATCTGTGCTCCTATCATTTCCTTTTTTGTTAAAAACTTATAAATTTTGTCTGAAAGTCTTCTGAACATGGCGGTAAAAACGGGCATTTTTTCGGGTATTTGGATTGTCATATTTCTTTTAGTGATTATGTTTTTGAAAAAAGGAAATGATAGGGGCACGTATTAATTAGACTCAGATTTTATGGGAAAAAATCATTGCTCTAGAGGCATTATCCACGAAGAAAACAGCAGAATGTGTTTGTATGGAGAAAGTCTCACTAGAGTCCCCTCTTAATCCTATACTATTAAACGAGCAGGGACTTCGGGGGCGAAATATCGATCTACGATCTCAAATCGGTGCAAATACGAAAAAAAAACCGGCCGAGTGCGAGTCGGACTCGCGCACGAAGGATTTCGCACCAATATCGCAAAAAATGCAAAAAAAACCGTTTGTTGTATGGGAGTGCCACTTAAATAAATATTTATTTTATTCCGTTTTTAGTATTTGTTGTTATAGTGGCAACAGAAATACATCATCTGTGAAATTTTCAACTGTCTAGCTATCACAGTTCATGAGATACAGCCTGGTGACAGAAGGACAGACAGACAGACAACCGGATCGCGGAGTCTTAGTAATAGGGTCCCGTTTTTACCCTTTGGGTACGGAATCCTAAAAACGAATAACTTTTCTCTCGAGCAGAGATCAGTCGCCCAGGTACTTAGGTATTAAATGCTATTTACTGTTAATTTACATATATTTTAAATTTGAGGGAAAAGTGCTAAATTTTTTGGCCGGT
This sequence comes from Orthosia gothica, assembly GCA_949775005.1. Classification (NCBI taxonomy): domain Eukaryota; kingdom Metazoa; phylum Arthropoda; class Insecta; order Lepidoptera; family Noctuidae; genus Orthosia; species Orthosia gothica. The sequence goes on from OX459044.1 coordinate 14,505,982, forward strand.
CAAATTGGAATACATCTCTCGAACAGGTTTTACGTATATGTCAATTTAAAATGGTTTGAAGAGATTTTTTTTTTTTAGGGCTTCTTTCTAACCAGTTAATAGAGAAACATGTGTTATGTTTCAAAAACCAAAAAGACACTGTATACTTAACCAATTTTATGTATATCTCATCTCTAGGATCTGAAATTATTGCTCTACAATTTACAGCAATTTTAAACATGTTTAAAACCATTAAAATCAAACCGGTTTTGTTAAAATATACACACGCTCGAAACACGAAATTAATGTTAATTACATCCTTAATTAAAGAGATTTACATTAATTACATTAAGCCAATATTTAATTAACACATCCTTAGTGCTAAGAGTGGCGTAAGAAGACCATCTCGTTTTGTTTTGTAGGCGTAAGCGTAGTCAACGAAACACCTGTAGATCAACCCAGCACTCTAATTACGAACACTTTCTATGCTATCATATATCTATATATATATTTATACTTTGCCCCACACTATGAATTTCTCCTGTATCGTGGATGCGTTTACAAACATATAAATTCACAAACACCCAGAGCCGGAACGTATCTGTAGGTCATACAAATATTTGTTCCGTGCAGGAATCGAACCCGTAACACGCAGCGCAGCAGTCAATCGTTCAACCACTGCGCCAACTGTGCGCCCAATTTAAAGGAAATTCGTTAAGTAGTTCATTGCTTCATAAGTTTGAGAACCTAATTAAGACGCAATGAATGTTGTTGAATGGAAAAAATTAAAGGTATTACCACTAATTGTCCCTTATGAAAATACCACTAGGAGAAATGAGCTTTATCATCTGAAAAGTCGAAACCGTTTCCTATACAGGTGCTTGGGAGCTATTACAAATAAATATTTCTGACATAGCAACATCTTCAGCGTCTTATTTGACTACAGTAATTACCCCTCAAGAAAACAAGCGTGGCTGTTGTATGTTACGTCAAACAGGTATACACCAGGGATGTAACGGAGGTAGTTTTATCAGAACCGAAGGCGGAGACGGAATTTTTAAATTTGCTTTATCGGAGTCGGAATCGGAGGCAGGATCAGAAGTGGTGGCATGAGAGAGAATTTTTATTTAAGGACAAATAAAACATAATTTAGTAAAAAAAAAAAAATTCAATTTTCAATTATAAAATAAAACACAAACAATGAAAAAAGATTGGCATATTTCCAAATAAACAAGAAATTAAAATAAATGAATTTAAACCCAAAGTAGACACAGGCTGCCACCGTCGCTATGTTATTTATGCTTCAACCTCCGATTAAAACCTTCGATTTAAAAGTGCCGAAGTCGGAACCGAAGGTGTAATAATAATCGGAAGTTCCGACTTAACGGAACCGGAGTCGAAGCTCCGTAACATCCCTGGTTTGTTACCGTAAACCATAATTTCGTGTAGTTAATTATTAATTCTAGTTACCGCGAGCTTATTAGGTCCATAGTTTATCACGAAGCACGACCTCCGGCACTCATTGTTCCACCAAATTGTATTACACTAATTTGCGCGCTCCGTGCCTTACTGTAGCACTCGTGAAATAATTAATGTACGATTTTTGACGTTTCAATTAAACTTGTAACTGAATTCGTACAAAATGCATCAACAGATTTCGGAATCGTGCTTTCCGCCTCCGTGCGAGCTTATTTGCTTTTAATTTATTCCCGTTTTAATGTATTTTAATTGGAAGAACTGACTGAATTGACTGCCTCGTACATCTAGTGGTCACAAAGGCTATTGCTAACCATGATGTTTTGGGTTCGATTCCCGGATTGGGCAAAGTGTTATTGAGTTTTTTCATCTATATCAGTCCGCAGTCAGGATAAATGTCGAAATGTACCCACATTCCGCCATTTGAAACAAACAATTGGGTATACTTAATATAAGTAGGTGCATCAGTACCCAACCCGTCGCGGTATACACTTATACAGGAGTGATGTTATGAATTAATTAATTTAGGATTTTTGACATTTCAATTTAAACTTTGTTCCTAAATGCATCAACAGATTTCGGAATCACGCTTACCATCAGGTGAAATTAGTAGTCAAGAGCGATCCTGTCTGTTTCTTTAATAATAATGAAAACAGATTTCACGTACGTATTCTCAGCCTGTGTCAGCTTTTTTGCTTTTCAAGTATGCATTTCCCGTTTTAATGTATTTTAATTGGAGGAAAATATGTTGGAGTCGGGGAAAATGCAAAAGAAAAACGAGTGTGTACTCATGTCATGAAAGACGAGGTACTTTGGTGTGTAAGTGTGTCAATGGGGTGCTAGCTGACTGTGGTGAGCAAACAAGCTAAGGGGGATAAAGTTCTTTGACGATAATTTAATCCTACACCCACCATCTTCAAGATTTCCTTAGATCGTATCAGAGTTCATTATACTAGAGGAAAATACCTACTTTTCTCGTAGGAAAATGTTACTTTTCCTATGATGTTTAGCTATGAGATTTTATGAGAAACAACTGTTGATAGGATCAACCCATTTCGAACTACGAATTTATCTGTATTTTTTTTGAGAATATTATGTAAAGCTTTCGTGTTTAGGTATTTGAAAACCTGATATAAGTTTTTAAACTGTCATGGTCACTAACAATAACATTAACATTCGGAACGGGATATTTACCATGTATACTGTTTTGTGTTTTAATGAGTGCAAAAAAGAGGGTAGACCGATTTGTCTCATAAACACCCACCCGCAAGAACTTCAGTTTATCCGTGATCATGGTGCTTGCAACAGCACCGAAATATCGGAAACTCGCAACAAACAGTAAACATGGTAAATATCCCGTTTCGAATGTTAATGTTAGTATTTGAAAACCTGTATATTTAACATGACTTGCTGAAAGTCTTATGATAGCGAAAATAGGCTTTACAGTAAGTACAAATGAAAATTTATATCTTGTAACAGAAATCTTCTTTATTCATAAAAGCTACACGTATTCTATTTAGCTCCCAAAGTAATTTCTACCAACATGGCGCTCATAACGTGAATAAGGTCAAATTCTGTATTATACATCAAAATATCTCACTGACATGATTTTTCGATATTTGTATCATAATCTCCTTTACACAACTTGACTCTTATTTATTACATTTCAAATGTATTTCAATAAACCATTATAAAGTCAAAAGTTTGTGAGTGTGTTTGTTGCGTCTTCATGCTCAAACGGCTAGACGGATCTGGATGAAATTTAGCACAGAGATAGATTATAGTCAGGAATATTTATTTATTTATTTATTATATACTTTATTGTACACCACAAAAACATACAGGACAAAAGTTCACAATAACAAGTGTACAATGGGCGGTCTTATCGCACTAGGCAATCTCTTACAGAAAACCTTTGGATGGACTGAGCAACAGGAGAAGAATTTAGGGCTGGGGAATAGCACATAGGATACTTTTTATCCCGGGCATATGTTCCCTCGGGATAATTTTCGACAATCACGCGGACGAAGCCGCTGGCTAGTAGCTAGTTACATAGGAAAAAAATAAAAGAAATATAGAGTGTCACCGGTATCGAGAACAGGGTCCAAGCTACCGGCGGTCAGGGCTCCAGAGAGAGGGACCTCCTTACTATGCGCCGTGTCCAGAAGTACTGCTTTCTGAATCAAACCCTTGAGCTAAGAGAGAGACTAAGTTGTTGATCGAGGCTATTTTTATCATCCATACTAATATTATAAATGTGAAAGTAACTCTGTCTGTCTGTCTGTCTGTTACCTTTTCACGCTTAAACCGCTGCACCGATTTAGATGAAAGTTGCTATGAAGATAGTTTGAGACCTGGGAAAGGACATAGGCTATATAGGTAGGGTAGGGTAGAGTAGGGTAGGGTATGGTAGTGTAGGGTGGAGTATTGTAGTGTAGTGTAGGGTCGGGTAGGTTAGGGTAGGGTAGGGTAGGGTAATGTAGGGTAGGGTAGTGTAGGGTAGTGTAGGGTCGGGTAGGGTAGGGTCGGGTAGTGTAGGTTAGGGTAGGGTAGGGTAGGGTAGGGTAGGGTTGGGTAGGGTAGGGTAGGGTTGGGTAGGGTAGGGTAGGGTAGATAAATGTTTGGTCTTTTTATGGCAAAACAAAGTTTGCCGGGTCAGCTAGTTATTATATAAAGAATACCTGTTTTAATATTCAATAAGTCTAAATTATGTTTTACCGCAAACTGTGGTTATTAATCATTTGATGAAGTACTGACTCGTTGATTGTATTCAATTGTGTAAACTGTAAACCAACGAGTATATATCGATTCAAGTTAATGACGTCTGTGAAGTACGTCGCTACGCAGTCTCCCACGCTTCAAGTACATTTGCTACTGTGCGCTGCGAAACGACTCGAGGAGTGTTTGAAGCTGCCTTTAGGTTTGATTCTACCTGTACAGTTGGTGTACCAAGCTAGTATCAGTAGTATAGTAGCAAGGGTACGTATGTAAACTGCTTGGGATGGGAAGATATTTCTATGCCAACCGAACGTACCTTCCTACATACAAGAAAGGAATTTCCTCTTCGTAATATCGCAAAATAACTTGTCTCATAAATTATGTACTAACGTGTGAAAATGTTATAAGAACAGCAAGATGCCTTGAATTTGTAGCAAAATGTAAATACATACTTTTAGTGGATGTTTAGCGGAAATATGATGTTATTTGTTGTTAGTGTTTTATGAGATTTCAAACTAGTTTTAGGTTATTTAAGAAAGCGTCCTTTCTCGTTGTTTATTACAAGGTTTTATTTAACTTTCATTGTTAGTTAGTTGGTGTGAGGGTCAAATCTTGCAACTGAATTTAAACTGAAGTAAAATTTCTGAATTAAAAAACCGCCGACACGTATAAATTGCGAAAACACCCCGATTCAAACAGTAAAACGTCCATAACTTTTGAACGGCTGAACCGATTTTATTCAAACATAGCTAAGAATACTCTCGACAAAATCACCTTTCAAACAAAAAAAAAAACTAAATCAAAATCGGTTCATCCGTTTAGGCGCTATGATGCCACAGACAGACACACAGATACACAGCAACACACGTGAAACTTATTATAACACCCCTCTTTTTCCGGTGCGGGTTAAAAAAGTTATCCCCAATCGATTGATTTGAAAGTAAAGTCAAAGTCAAATATATTTATTCAATTAGGCCAATAAACGGCACTTTTGAACGTCACATAAATTAAAATTAAAATTTACAAGTAATAAAAAAAAAAAAAAAAAACTACCGTGCATACAAGTTTGGTTTGGATAATAACGCACGGCTAGCTGAAAAGCTTGTTTTAGATAGCCGTGTAGGATTATATTTTACCCGACTGCCGAAGGAGGGTAATGTGCTTATCAGTCTATATAAGTATGTATGTTTGTTCCTATGTGGCGTTTTAGAGACCAAATGCGTTGGCCGATTTTGATGATTTTTTCGTCAATCGATTCATCTTAACCTTGCGAGTGTCACTGACTACATTAAAATTGGAAAATAAAGAATTGCGGCTTTTGGGCGCCATATTGTGGGTTCCCCATGTTTTTTTTACAAACCGATCGCGTGGGGTATCAAAATAAAGGGTTTTAAGAGGTGATTTCAAAAATATGTTTAAATATATCTAATTCGATTTTAGTTCGCTTCTTAAGCAGTCGGGTTTCTGTTTTTTTGAATTAACTCTTTGTTTAGATTTCCTTGTTAATCATTTATCATCATCTTTTCTTAAACCTACATTTTCGAAATATAATTTAGAAGCTACTATTAAAACAACCCCATATTTTATTAAAACATTTATTAAAATATTCCGCTCAGGGAGAATGTGGTTGATGAAAGCGGGTTCGGTCAGTTAATTAATGTTATGGCGAGATTTAGTAACGCTCCAATTCATTATCGCCAGCTCGGATTACCAATTTCTGATTTAGATTCATTATTCTAATAAATTAATTTATGATGGCTTAAATTGCGGTTTGTATTGGTTTGGATCCCTAATCCTTACGATAGTGATGGTAGATTTCAGAAGGAAGAAAAGGTTACGCATAAGGACCTGTGGAAGGCCTCTTTTGGGCGCCTGGTGGCCCCAAAAGCCACCAGCCGGTGGCTTTTAAGGTGTCTTTTATCAGCGTCAACATAATCTTTCCACCGTTATCTTAATTTTCTTCAATCTCTATCAAAATCAGAATCATCAGACTGTTAGCCTGATGATTCACAGAAAAATTGGGCTTTACGTTTTTTCTTTCCTGCAACCAAACTATGCTACTGTGACAGCTGTCAGTATCAATACAGTGACAATAGCGCTTGACAGGCTAAGAATAACGTATACGTCAGTTTGACATATGTCACAGAGATCAAGCTATCTTTTATGAAGTATAGTTTTGTATTATTTTATTAATTTGGTTTCTCATTTAGTTTCCTCGATTTTATGACTAATTGATGGCTGTAAAATTAAAATTTTGTTTTTTCTTGTTACAGAGACGGGGAGCACGGATAAGAGCAATGGTATGAAGGAACCGGGATCACCTGAGGAACTGGTATGTACCTTTATTTTATACTTTTTAAAACTTTTTGTGAACTTTTTGACAATTCGTAATCGCTAGCTGAGTCAGGACCAAATTTTTGACGTATTTGCACAACGGAAATCACAATGTGTCACACTGGAATATAAATGTTCGAAAATAAATCGCACAATGGAATGTAAATTATTCACGACATAACCTATAAGTCGCAACAATTTACAAATTAAAAAAACAGCGACAAAAATATTCTTAGGTAGTCAAGCAAGGACATGCGTATTTTACATAGCGTAAAAAGACACCGAGCTTGTTATTATATTTTATTTGAAGAAATTAAGCTTCAAGTTTAGTTGTTTAATGAATGAGACTGTTTACAATATATAATGATAATTATTATTAGCAAATATCCAAAATTATTTTAAGGCGTGTAAAGTTCGCAATATTTTGTCACTTGAGTCGGAAACCACAGTGTCTGCATCCGGCAAAAATTATCCGATTTCATCCGATTGCTAATGAAAAGGAGCTGCATATATTAAAAAAATTATTCATTCCCGTATTTCGAATTCTAATATCAGTTGCAATCTGTCAAAATGCACCTTTAATTTACTTATTGTTAAATTGATTGTCGCCGAGATGAGATTGTGATATCGGTATAATACATTTTATCGCTATGCTATGAACCTTGTCTATTGAATACCCTAAGTTAACATCGTTACTTGCGATCGCAATCGGATTGATCGCCGCAAAGATCCAAAGGTATCCGAAATCAGGCGGTTTTCGCGATTCGTTTGCAGATCTTGTTTGAGGCGGTCCCATCGCCTTGAAGTTTAACCGTTTTACTCCTTTTACGTACGTTACCTAAGTAGGTATTTGATATCGCTGTGTTTGGCAACCGATATCATTGTAATGTTATATTTTATTGAAATTTCGCTAAATCGGCGTTCTTTGATCATTTAATTTAAAGCCTTCATCTTTGAATGTAATTAGATAAATATCTTTGTGGTATGTCAGATATTAATAAATGCAAATTAACCGCCTTCTGAAGTTCACTTAACTACTACTTAGGTACTTAGTTAAGTTATGTGAGATAAAAATCTATAAAAAAACTAATTTAAAACCGACCAAGTGCGAGTCGGACTCGTGCACGAAGGGTTCCGTACCATTATCGCAAAAACGGCAAAAAAAGAGTTTGTTGTTCCACTTAAATATTTATTATATTCTGTTTTTAGTATTTGTTGTTATAGCGGAAACAGAAATAAATCATCTGTAAAAATTTCAACTGTCTAGTTATCACGGTTCATGAGATACAGCCTAGTGACAGACAGACAGACAGACAGACGGACCGCGGAGTCTTAGTCATAGGGTCCCGTTTTTACCCTTTGGGTACAGAACCATAAAAATGATTCTGTGGGGTAGAACAGATCAATACTTTCTACTGAAGAACATCCTTCAAACAACGTAAGAGTGTTCCATTTGACGTTTCAAAAACTCAGTTCTGTACAAAATGATCTCTATATTCACGTAGGTAAATATCACCTCAAAATAAGCCTACAGCAGACCATTTCTCCAGTTTATCAGCCATTAGCGACTATCACATGTGCCAATCAAACCGGCTCGTTTCCATTACGATTCGGACGTTAGGGTCGTATTCAACAGATGACCTGTCGAACTGTGGATGATCGATCACTCTCCGGCCCTTGGCGATTGTTCGCTTCAAATTCACGTTTAATTGCTGGCCGGTGAATTGTCGTGGTTAGGGGATGAGTAGGGGGGGAGGGGCTTTATGTCATCCATATTATGAAGGCTTTGGGAGACTCTAAGTTTAGTTAAATTATAGGTGTTTGCTACAAATTGAAATTTAAAATAAAGAAAAAAAAAACATATTCAATTAGGTCATACTTTTGAACATCAAAGATTTAAATTTAAATGTAATAATAATGTATTCTACCGTTAAGTGTTAGGAGCTCGTGGCTAAATAATAACAGCCGTACTGGTCGATCTTCAAGGTTAAGCAACGCTTGACGAGGTCGCTCCGTATATGGGTGACCATTTTAACATACCGAGTTTCCTCCGTGCTTCGGAAAGCATTTTAAGCCGTTGGTCCCGGTTGTCATTTGAAGATCTTTGCCAGTCGTTACGGGAAGTCAGAAGCTTGAGAACTGACACCAGTCTTTCCAAGGGGTACTGTGTTACTCAGTTACTGGGTTCTGGAGGTCAGATAGGCAGTCGCAAAATCTAAAACACTGGTACTTAGCTGAATCTGGTAAGACTGGAAGCCGTCCCCAATGTAGATGGGCAAAGGCTTGGCAGGCAGAATTGATTCTACCGTCCATTCGGAAAGGTAGCTTTTTATGGAGAAAAACGGACAAGAAACTCCACTCCACTCCAGATAAGGTATTAAATGCTGGAATGACTACCATAAATATCTCTTAATAACGCAGTGTAAAACAACGTGTTTTTTCTTACTCCTCCGCTGTTTTTTTTATTAAGTTCTGTCCAATACAGTTCTCAGAATCGTTTCTCTGGGACTCGTCAAGCTTTATTACCTCGGCGCTTTACTGGTGGTCCCCACTGTTACCAGGAGTGGCAGCGGTTGGAAAAGGTGTGGTGGGCTTGTTTATTTAATACAACACCTACTAAAAGCTTAAGTAAATAATACATAATGAATACATTATAATAAATCTGTGGTAAAGTCGTTTATGTACATCCAAAATATTTCCAAAAAAAAATTGCCAAGCTGTTAAAGGATAACCAACATAATCAACTATTTTTGGATTTTTGTCTATGTATCTGTTTAGTTGTGCACGCATCACGTAAATGTACGAAACCAATGTAGATAACTTTTATACATAAAAAATGTGCGTAACTTGAAGTATTACATAGTTTTTGTTTCATCGCAATCGGGTCTCTCTATCAAAAGTTGAACTCCTTACTCCATATTCGATAGATGGCGTTGTGCATTTGATATCATTTTCTGAATGGCGGTGTTAAGATTCTCCGCGGAAGAAAGAAAAAAAATTGGTAGGTAGGTAGGGTAGACAGGTAGGTATGTAAGTTGGGTAGGGTAAGCACTGTAGGCAGTTGACGAGAGCGAAGCCGCGGGAAATGCTAGTTAATAATAAAAAAAATATATTAGCATCAAAATTTACAAAAAAAGTGAAACCCTGACCCCTAAGCTAGGTAACAGCACCTGTGTTTTAAGTATTAAATAAATAATAAATAGTAATAAATACTTTAATAACACAATCAATGAAAGTCTAAAATAAAGATCAAGATTACGGAATTTTCCCACACTTACATCGAAATGCAAACAAACGGATTAAACTAACTGTTGCTCAGCATTATTGGCAATCATTTGAACGATATAGGAACACAAAGCCAAAACGCATGAATTGAAATAAATTCTTCAAAAAATGGGAGCTGGAGCGACGCCAAGTCTGTTGTGGCGTCGCGACGCGATTATAAATAAACAAGAACGATATGGTACTCATTTGTTATCATGTTAAAAGACTGAAGTGATAAAAGGTGAAGTGGCACTTTATAGTTGGACTCTTGGCTATAAAAAGTGATGGTCTGAATTTCAGGAGTGAGCTCAACTTGATATTAATTAATTACATAGTGGAAATAACCATGATTTTTTTTTCGGTGTGCCTGTACATTGCTTGAATTTTAGCCAAAGAGGATGGTTAGCAAGTCGAGTGCTGAACCTCATATTTTTTTACTAGGTGAACCGATTTTGATGATAATTCTTTTATTGGCAAGCTGGAGCTTGTCATAAAATTTGTAGTTGTTGTAAATTTGCCCATGCCCATTTAAATTTCATTAAGATCTGGTGAAGAACTTCGGAGATATACATCAGAACTCTTCAATAAATGACGGCAAATCCCTCGGGGTAGCTACAATCGCATGTCTGTTTATTGTTTACACCATTTCATAACATAACATCACACTGGTTCGATCTAAAGGGGTACGCAGGTGTGAACAGATCATCCTGGTATACTCTCATTCCACCGGTTATTTTTTTGTTTAAAAAAACGTTGCCCCACACTAGGAATTTCTTCCTGTATCGTGGTTGCGTTTACAAACATATAAACTCACATACACAACACCCAGAGCCGGAATATAATATAATATTTGTTTCGTGCGGGAATCGAACCCACGACACGCAGCGCAGCAACTGCACTGCGCCAACCGTGCGCCCAATTTGCCTCAACAAGGTTTTGTTCTCAGTTGGTTTTGTTCTGGCGTCCTTTTGGGCTTTATAGGTACCTAGCCTATAGAACTAGTCAATGTACCAGTTCTATAGGCTAGATACAGTCGCAGTGCAGTCGGTGTTCCTGTTTTAATTTCTTCGTTTTTTGACACCGACTGCCGAAATTGAAGTTATTTTTCACTTTGTAGTGTTTTCATTTGGAAGTCGGTTTTATTTTTTGTAATCTGTCCCTCTTTTCTTTTAATTTAGTATTACGATATGATGAGAATAAAATAATTCACAGTTGCCGTCAACGTATTATTTGGACACCCACCGGATTGATTTTGAAAAGTTGAATGAAAATGTAAAATCCTTTTTTGCCTTAGGTATAATTTAGGTAGGTATAAAACTACACCATTTTCTCTTAAGACGGTACCCTGACCAAAAAATCGGCATGAGATATGAGCATTCCTATTGGTCTAGCGGCACTGGTGGCGCATGAATTACAGTAGTGAATACGCCCAGATTTTAGAATAAAATCTTTATAAAACCGAATTTTGGTCTTTTGAAAAAAAGATACTACAAACATGATCGTTATTAAATTGTCTATCCATTAGTGTTAGTACAAAAAATAATTAATGAACACTTAACGAGGAGATGCATGCTATCAATAATTATTTCTCATTTTTATGGAAGGTTTTTTTTGGAAGGAGATTAGTGAAATATATACAACATTAAAAAAAAAACGAAATCTACCATTTTAGAATCAATATTATGTAGAAATTTAATGTATTTTTATTCATTGATATTTCTTTTTAAATAACGAGTAGATAGCTCCTAAAAACAGCACGAAAAACGGCTTGCGCGGCGTTTTGCTCGGGGTACCGCCTTAATTGTAGTATTCAGACACAATATTAAAGGTTACTCGAACACATAACAAAATACTTGATTACGTCACAACAGGCGATCTCGAATACGGTCCCCTCATCCCCTGTAATCCGTATCTAAGTCCATTTTAGTTCTGTGCCCGCTCGGATTATTGTCAAAGCGGTCGCGATCCGAATCCGATCCGATTCGATTCGATGAGATATCCGTAATGTGACAGCACGTCACGTCACTTACTGTCATGGCGCTTGCTCTCTGAAATTCAAAGCTGATCGGTGGTCAGCAAATCTTTTAGTCGATTTAGGTACGTGAGAATTGTTAAAATTGTGTACAGTTACCCCTATTCAAAGATTTACTATTTTACAAGCTTTTATTTAACTTGCAATGTATGTATGTATGTAAATATGTTTGGGTCAAATATTATACAACTGAATGTTAAAGCAGTTATCCTCCACCGATTGAGATGACATTTTGCATACACGTTTAGTTTGGATGATATTGCATGGTTAGCTAAGTGACGTCATTCTAAATAAAAATGGCGGACGGCCCAAGATGGCGGATTAGTTGTTTTTTGTGCACTGCCATGATATTATGGGTATCAAATGGTTTGCTCAGAAGAATACGAAAAAAAAAATTATTTTATTTGATATAAGGTAGGTTTACATATTATTATGTGTTTTTTTAACCTACAAAAGCTGGAGAAGTTTCTTATACAAAACTAGCATTTTCTCACGGCCTCGTCTATCCCACAGGAAACGTGCATTATCCGGGATAAAAGTAGCCTATACGTAATACCCAGTGATGATGTAGTTCTTTTTTAGGGTTCCGTACCAAAAGGGTCAAAATGGGACCCTATTACTAAGACGCCGTGGTCCGTCTGTCTGTCTGTCCACTCCGTCTGTCACCAGGCTGTATCTCATGAACCGTGATAGATAGACAGTTGATTTTTTTTGTCGCTATAACAACAAATACTAAAAATAGAATAAAATAAATATTTAAGTGGGGCTCCCATACAACAAACGTGATTTTTTTGCCGTTTTTTGCGATAACGGTACGGAACCCTTCATACGCAAGTTCGAATCGCACTTGGCCGGTGTTTTAGTGTAATTTTCGGAATTGGAGCTTTAGGCACAACCAGATATTATATTTTTCAAACATCGATAAAAACAAAGAACAATCCAACAAACAATTTTACGTTTGTATTTTATATTTGTTTACATAACTTGTTACAATAAACAGAGATATTTTATTCATTGTCTAGTTTTAAAATGTATCAAACTGGTGTTATTCCATGTTTGTCGATCTGAACAGCAAATCGGAAAAATATTTTCATTTTTGTACAACTTTGACGGTCTGAAATATCTATTTTCCCGGGAAGTTTGCGATTGGTCATGCATCAAATTCAGTTACTGAGCTCTATCTCTGTTTCCCGATATTTTGAAAATATTGAACTGTGCAAAGAGCAAAAGGATTTCTCTGTGTTTGTACAGCAGTGATATTTCCCAGAGGTCTCTCGTGTTACTAGGCAACGTTAATTGGTAAGAAAATAAAGTGATACTAAATCAACTCGGTAAATGTTGCTACTGTTACTTTACTACATTATTAAATTAGTAAAAAATTAATAGATAGACCTTTTGAGAACTGGGGGCATAAATGAGGTTTTAAGGGAATATTTAATAAGGAGGAGCTCGTGGCTAAATAATAACAGCCGCACGGGTCGATCTTCAAGGTTAAGCAACGCTTGACGAGGTCGGTCCGTGGATGGGTGACCATTTCAACATAACGAGTTTCCTCTGTGCCTCGAAAAGCACGTTAAGCCGTTGGTCCCGGCTGTCATTTGAAGATCTTTGACAGTCGTTACGAGTAGTCAGAAGCTTGAGATCTGACACCAGTCTAGCCAAGGGGTACCGTGTTACCGAGTTACTGGGTTGTGGAGTTCAGATAGGCAGTCGCTCCATGTAAAACACTGGTACTCAGCTGAATCCGGTTAGAATGGAAGCCGACCCCAATATAGTTGGGAAAAAGGCTAGGCAGATTTGATTTAATAATTATTAAGTGCGTAACAATGGATGCATCTGTCCTAGAATAATTTGTAATTTTCTTACTTAACAGGTTGCTACATTTAAAACAGTAATTCATCTTAATAGGAATAAATTTAAATTAAGAATAGTGTTATTACAAAATTACAAAAAAAAAAGACAAGCTTTTTTGTATTCCTTCTCAGCAAACCATTTCATTTTATAACCATATCATGCCAGTGCACATAAAAGAACTAGTCCGCCATCTTGGGCCGTCCGCCATATTGGATTTAGAATCACGTCACTTAGCTAACCATGCATTGTCATCCAAACTAAACGTGTGTGCAAAATTTCATCTTAATTGGTGGAGGATAACTGCTTTAAAATTCAGTTGCAAGATTTTACCCGAACACACTTATCATATGTACAAGTTAAATAAAAGCTTCTAAAATCAAAATCAAGCCACCTCTACTAGTCATTTCCCTCATAAACGAATATTTACTCTTATTTTTATTTACCAAGTTCGTACTCCAGATTTAGGTCAATTACGGTCGGTCAACAAGATGTTGCATTGAGGTTAACCAGTTGGCGTCGCGGTCCGGCTTCCACCGTCCGGTGCGACCGTCCGGCCCGGTTGACGGCCGGGCGTGCTGCAAATAGGCCTCGCAGACGTAACGGACTGACCGACACTCTTGGCGTCACACGATATATGCGACACTCTTAACCTCAATTAGATAAAGATTTACTAGATGTTAACATATGTGTAAAATCTATACTTCTATATCTATACTAATATTATAAAGAGGAAAGGTTTGTATTTTTGTATGTAACGAATAAACTTAAAAACTACTGGACCGATTTAAAAAATTCTTTCACCGTTGGCAAGCTATACTATCCTTGGGTGACATAGGCTACTTTTTAACCGACTGCCGATGGAGGGTAATGTGTTTATCAGTCTATGTATGTATGTATGTATATATGTATGTTTGTTCCTATATGGCGTTCCAGAGACTAAACGCGTTGGCCGATTTTGATGATTCATACGTCAATCGATTGGTCTTAACCCTGCGAGTGTCATAGGCTACATTAAAATTGGACAATATTTAAATGGCGGATTTTGGGCGCCATATTGTGGGGGTCCAAATTTTTTTTTTCTTCCAAACCCATCGTGTGGGGTATCTAAATAAAGGGTTTTAAGAGGTGATTTCAAAAATATAAAACACTTATAAGTTTAAATGTATCTAATTCGAAAAAAAAATAACTAAAAAGTTATAAATAAAAAAGTTAAATCAAAAATCCGACTGCTTCAAAAGCCAACCAAAAAGTCGTGAACAAGGAAAAAATCATGCTGTGCAGGCGGAGGATACACCAGATTTTGGTCAGCCAGCCCGCGAATATGTATCCTCCGACTGCACTGGCTTTTGAAGCAGTCAGGTTTTTTGATTTTTTTATCCCTGTATTCCCATGGGAACGGGAACTACCCTGGCGAAACCGCGAGGCGTTCGCTAGTCACCTAGTAGAATTGATAGAAGTCTTTGTCAAAAATGTTTGGGATTGACCGAGTTACATTTCGGTAGCTTGCCCAATACATGTATTTTGGATTTATAGACAAGCGTAATCACTGATAGAAGGTCTCGTTATCTAGGCTCTGTTATCTTTAACGTGAAATAGCTATAAAAATTACATATGTGCCAGAAGTATCAGGCCAAAGACGAGAATTGTATACAGACACCCAGTGTCTTTTAGAAAATTCAGTTGTTCAGAGTAACATCGTAACCGTTAATCAGACATCGCATCGAAACCAGTTCTGCATGATTATTATGCAAACAGGTTCAATGACAATCAGACGCGAGCATAACCTGAAGCCGAATGATATCATTAGCTGTGTTCACACTCGTAAAGACTTCAGATTTCTCGATTACTCCAACATTTTCGAGAATTATTTAGTAATTTAACAGCTCTTATAGAATCCTACGCGACGTTTGTCCACAAGTCCATTTAAATACGCCAACATTTGATTGCGTTAACAGGATCGGCGTGTCGTCCAACCGGATTACAGCTTTCACGTGGCTTTGACTAGTGTACACACGCCGCCGGTGGAGGGTTATTATGTAATAGTTGTCGCTTGTCAGTTGTGCGACCGATTGCATCGCTGACGAAGATAAGTGGATCAATCAGTTTGATGTATGAAGTGAGTTAATAAGTTTTATGCTTATCATTTGATATGGCGGAAACCTGTTGTGGGGTTAATTAAATGTCATTTAACTTATAGTACAGCTGATTTCGAGGGAAAAGATGTTAAAGACGGGTTAAATTTGATTAATGGTTTTTAGGAATGCAGTGCAACTATTCCGTAACATGCATTTGCAACGGGAAGCAATTTCCAGTTACAGAATAGTTGAAGTTTATCTATGCTCATATTGATTGGCGTTCGACTGCCATCGGAACGTGGTCAGTCACGCCGGGGCTCGAAAAAATGCCCAATATTTTGTTCCCAAACGAATATCAGTACCATTGTGCAATACGATAGGTATTGCCCTACCATGTAGGTAGGGCAATACCTATCGTATAGTCTGGATTAAAATTGTTCAATATCCTGCGTACGCGGAGCTGAGAGCACTGATCCGGCTTCCACGATTTTATCTCAGCAAAATATATACCGAAAATATTTTTGTAACGTTTTTGCTCTAAATCGGTCCCGCGATAAACGCTTCAATAAATTATGATCTCTATCACTCAAAGGTTTGCTGGAAGAAAATTCCATTTGGAGTTAAGCTCGTCTTTGTATAATATGAGTCGTAGATGGACGGACTGTCTGGATTATCGTTTCATCCTCACTTTCCAAACACAAACGTACTGAATCTTTGGAATGTTTTCGAACAATGTGGACATTAGCTTTATAGGCTCTAAGTTGAGTTTTCCGAGCTGAACGGCGAAATTTGCTTGGCCGTTGGAATTGATTTCAATCCTAGCTTAAACTTTTGTATTATCTTTGTTCTTTTGTATAGATTTAATTCCACCAGCAACATTGTTTAACGCATTCTTTTAAAGAATAACAGTTATACATTTTGGGTCACAAATTACAATACCCAAAAATATCTGGCACGAATTGTACAGAACTCAATCAATCATGCCATTCATAAAAAAAAAATGTTGTTAAAAAATACCATAACATCCGTTAATTGTGACAGCGTAGGTTGGGACGACAGTCATAACGGGTCGAGTGCACCGTTGCCAATCGGTTCCCCGCATGCATATGCAAGTGGCAATTTACGAGCCACGTCTCGGAGTCCATCAAAAAACAGCTGATATCAACCACAGTCACCCACAATTGCACTTCACCCATACACTGCTTTATTTATGAAGGTTCGATTAATTAAGCAAAGATTTATGATGGAGTCTCTAAAGTAGACTGATTCTTTGTTGTTCTTGCACAAAGCAAATGGCATTGAGGTTGACATTTAACAATAAACCGCACTAAGCACTTTAGCAAAGCCATTAAACTATGCGATTCAAAGTTATCGCTGTGTATTCTTTCAAATAACACGCCATTACTTGTGTTTTATTTCACACAAATCGTTTCTTAAGGTTGAAACCAGTCGACGGTACGAACTATTTTGTACGCGGGGTTAATGCATGCTATCTTATCCGGCAACACGTCCGAAAGAAATAGATGCTGTGATGAGCAGTTAGAAGCTAGTTCGCGTACGAATTAGCCCTTTTGCAAATTTGTATCGAAAAGGATGATGATATAAGACGAAAACGAGCGCGCGAAATTTTATAAACAGACTTTTGGGAGTCTCGATATCATGAAAAACAACTAAATGTATATTTATAAGATAACATTATTTGCATTGTTGAATTACTAATCTATCCTTGTATGGAGGCCGTTTTGCATTTCCGCCCAAAGATGCGTTAAAATTAGTGTTGAAATATGGAACTTTCGACGCTCATAACTTTCAAACATATTATTTTTTTACATTTTTAGGGTTCCGTAGCCAAATGGCAAAAAACGGAACCCTTATAGATTCGTCATGTCTGTCTGTCTGTCTGTCTGTCTGTCTGTCTGTCCGTCCGTATGTCACAGCCACTTTTTTCCGAAACTATAAGAACTATGCTGTTGAAACTTGGTAAGCAGATGTATTCTGTGAACCGCATTAAGATTTTCACTCTAAAATAGAAAAAAAACAATAAATTGGGGGTCCCATACTTGAAACTGAAACAAAATTTTTTTTTTCCTTCAAACCCATACGTGTGGGGTATCTATGGATAGGTCTTCAAAAATGATATTGAGGTTTCCAATATATTTTTTTTCTAAACTGAATAGTTTGCGGGAGAGACACTTCCAAAGTGGTAAAATGTGTGTCCCCCTCCCTGTAACTTCTAAAATGAGAGAATGATAAAACTAAAAAAAATATATGATGTACATTACCATGTAAACTACCACCGAAAATTGGTTTGAACGAGATCTAGTAAGTAGTTTTTTTTTAATACGTCATAAATCGCAATTTACCAAGTACGGAACCCTTCGTGCGCGAGTCTGACTCGCACTTGGCCGGTTTTGTTTCCATACAGGACTAGATAATGATGAGACAAATTGATATAATTTTTTATTTTGAACGTACATCGTCAAACAGTGGAGTAATCCTTAGACTACGTTTGTATGGAAGAATTTTCGACTAGTGTAGTTTTAAGCAATCCTCTCGCCAAGGTTTCGTTCATGTAACTCCACCTCTTAAATCCCGCAAACATCCACGCGTTTCCGTCTAACACTGTCCACCCACAAAAATCTTGTTACGAACAAGTTTTTGTTAGTCGACGGCTTCCCTGACTGATGAATGGGACAGCCCATCAATAGCAGATCACTTGGATGCTTCATAAATATGTACACGCCAGTGTGACGTCACTTTTTATGAGCTCAAAAGGACCCGCTCTCGTTTGATTGATGATGGGGAACCGGCGAGTGGTTTATTGATTCTCTTGATTTGAGTGTTATGTGTGTTGTTAACAGCGTCATTAGGTGAGACCTTGTTGTGGTCTAAATTGGCGATTGGTTTGCTTTTGTTGCTGAGGAAAAGGAGTGAGCAGTTGCTCAACTTGTTCCAAGCGTAAGTTCGGTCATGCATGGAGTACTGCTCTCATCTCTGGGACAGATCTGCCAAGTACCAGCTGGATTCACAAGAGTCGATCGAAAAACGGGCCAGGAGGTTCATCGGCAATAAGATACTGGTCGAGTGCGACTCTAGGCTCCAGAGCCTTGAACATCGGCGCCTAGTTGCCAGTCTGTCGGTTTTTTATCGGTTACATTTCGGGGAGTGTGCGTTGGAATTGCATGAACTAATTCCTCCAAGCCCGTTCCATCATCGGACTACAAGACGTACGGCGATGCGGCATCGGTACATGGTGGACATCCCACCCATACGCACAAAACGTTTTGGGAATACTTTCATTATGCGTACAGCTAAGGAGTGGATTCCCTGCCGGAGTCTTTAAGTGAATAGGTTTCTTCTAGGTAAGCGTGCTACATCGTCGACCACACTATCGCTCAACGGTGAGATAGTGGCCAAGCGCGAGCATACCAAAAAAAAAAAAGATCGAAATAACCTCCCGAAAATACTGTGTCGTGTGAAAGTCGAGAGTTTCGTGCGGTATCAGGTTGCGTGTCCAGGCGAGACGTTTAAGTATTTGGCAAGCCAACCTAATTTCTAACAGCTACTGTCTGGAAGCTGATGGACGAACATTCAAATTGGGATCGTCGATTAGAATTCGCACGCGATGTTCGCATTTAGGATGATTTCTATTCGAATCTTGTTTTTGGCTGAATTAGTTAACTATAAAATTGCCCCAATTTGGCGATCTGTATCTCCTTTGTTCTAGCTTAAGTACTGTGCAATAGAATATACTTGATATGTCTAGTTACTGAATAAGGTATCAGATTCCTGATCTTAGTAAAAGTTTTACACGAAATGACTAAGGTGCAGATACCACGTTATATTTTTATAAATAGCAAAACGACACAAATAAAACACGTATAAGGATCAGAAGCAATCTAAGAACTTCTGTCACAGTGTTTTTCTTGTTTACTTTTTCTTTTCCTCCGCAATATAGTTCTGCAAGGCTCTTGGCCAAATAATTACTTCCTACAAGCGTTATATTGATTATTATGAGAGGAGAGGCGGGTCAATTGATCTAGCTCTTAATCTGGGAGAGAAATGGTTGGTCCATGGAATGGAAAACACTGAAAAATATATTGTATTCTTCTGTTAGCGGCTCAGCCCCCGTGGAAGGTTGAAATTATTACAAAATACCCACTCACTCCTGCTTTGAAAGGAAAATCTCTTTAGCAAAATTCATCTAAATTAGTTCCCGCGGAACCAAGTTTTTAAATATCAGTTTGGAAGTATTGATTGTGACAGCTTTTCTCTAAGCCTATGCCAGACGAAAATATCTAAAATTAGTAGCCCCAAAACCACAAACAATTTATGTAATAAACTAAATTGCACCCAAATTAATAATATTGAAGATTCCATTATCAATTTTGGAACCAATTCGAAATTAATTTGCGTTAACTATATGGTTTCATCGGCTTTAGTTCGTCATCTATATTAGCAACGTTCGATAGCAAATAATGAGCTCCATTATTACAATTAAACTGGAACGCACGTACCTATAAAAGCTAGAAATAGTTTAGTCTGGAGTTAATCAGAAATTGGTGAAACGAGCAAACCGACAAACACAATAACGTAACAACCAATAGAAATACATCACCATTTGAGCAATCTGATTTAAATTTTGTAGTACAACAATAAATTATACACGAGTTAAATGCAAATGTATCCTATATTTTATTAACGAATATTTAAAGTGCAGTTCTGGATTGAATGTGTAGCTCTCTCGTCATCCGGGCTCTTTGTATAATTGGAAATGAATCTATTGTATGCTGTATTTTTTCAGTGTAGATTAAAGATACACTGTATCAACAGATATATATGTTATGGACCAAGAGATTAATACTAATAATATTGGAAAAATTCCCAATATTAGTAGGCAATATGATAAAAACTATTGAAATAATTAAATAGACCGGGCTTTCTGAATAATGCCCATCACTTATTGGCAGGGTAATTAAAAGATGTAGCGTGTTTTATTTAATTATTTTAATGTTAACATTTATTTTAATATAGATAGGTAAGTTCGATTACTATTTAAGCAACCAAGTCGAAGGAGCCACGCTGCGGTGCCCCCCCCTCCCTATTTCTGTCTGCAGTGTCTAAAGTAACATAACATGAAGGAGATGACGGATGCAGAGTTCGCTCGCTCACTTCATCTCCAGTCATCTGCTTCGAACCTAACCCGTGTCGGGGTGTCCTAAGCTCCCGAGCTCGCTTTGCTCGCTCTCTGACTAATTCATTGACTATAATTATCGAATCGCCCAACAGTTACGTAGCAATATTAATAATGATCAGACCATGTGACAAATATAGAAGTTTAAATCAGTACCTATTCATTACATTGCCCGATTTCACTGGTCTAGATTCATAATGCTCGGGCATTATATATAGTGTCCTGATTAATCACTTGCTATAGGTCACCTGCTAAATCATCTCATATTTCTTACGATACTGTTATAATGGATATTTTAAACCCCACAGATAAATAAAATAAAATAAATAAATAAATAAATCGTTTATTTGGATCAAACATTTTTACACATTAAATTATACCCACCAAACTGCGTAACAGTTTGTCGGCGGGATAAGCGCTCGTATTAAATCATAGTTATGGATCTAAAGGTTATTAATATTAAGAATAATTCATTCATTTTCCGATAATTTCACCCATTGCATTGAAAATCACACAAATAAATAAATCAAAAACAAAATAAATTAAACATTAAACTTAAATAAAATCATTCAAATAGGTACAATGTCAATACAATAAAATAAAATAAATAATCAGTTAAAATTTATCATTAAAATCAAATTAGATAAAATCATTAATATCAAATAAAATTACATCAGATACTTACAATAAAAACAAATAGGACCAATCAAGTTCCTACGAGTATCATCCATGTTTATCATGTAAATACATTTAAAAAACAAAAATAAATAGGTATAGGTAGATAGACTAGTTCATTAGAACAAAATTACAAATTCGTCACAAATTCACACTTCCTCTAATTATCTTGACTCTAGATGAGTTTTGTTATATATGAGGTCAACATTATGCTCTTAGGAACTTGGTAGTAACGATCTGTTAGAAGATAATTACTCTCATGACTTATTAAATTAATTTCGAGTTTCCATTTTTCTTGTAAATTTGGACTCTTAATCTTGATAAATTGTTGATGTCTACATTAAATATAATAACCCGTTTAAAAGTCCTTTGATGATTCTGCTGGGTTGGCATAAAGTTTGTAAACATTGTACAATATTGTAAGTGTTCCAAGCAAAAAAAAGCTATTCAGCATTTATGGTACTCTTTACACGTAATATATCATGTAAATCCGGTATAAGCTTATTTATATATCTCCGCAACATGTGTGCGCGCTCGCCGCAGCCGGGATTTCGTTAGCGTTGTCACCACAAACATTTGAACAGGCAGAGGGGAACA
Organism: Orthosia gothica; assembly: GCA_949775005.1. Taxonomy (NCBI): domain Eukaryota; kingdom Metazoa; phylum Arthropoda; class Insecta; order Lepidoptera; family Noctuidae; genus Orthosia; species Orthosia gothica. The sequence goes on from OX459044.1 coordinate 14,528,180, forward strand.
AAAAGCCCTCCCTTTGTTGATAACCGTGGAAAAAGAAAGAATTACCTGTGCGTCATTCGCCTAGTTAGTATCAGACTTGTAGTATTAGATGCAATCTGAAGAATTATCAACTGCGTGATTAGGTTTATTGTTCACAGAGGCCTTAGTGCGAGTTTTTACTCACGCTCAATCACGTTAACGTAAACGTCAATTTGTATTGAAATTGGATAAGCGCCGTCTGGGGACCATAAGAAAAAGCCTCTTTTTTTGTTTACATTTTGACTTAAGGCGGTTCCCCAAGCAAAACGCCGCGCAAGCCATTTTTTGTGCTGTTTTTAGGAGCTATCTACTCGTTATTTAAAAAGAAATATCAATTAATAAAAATACATTAAATTTCTACATAATATTGATTCTAAAATGGTAGATTTAGTTTTTTTTTAAATGTTGTATATATTTCACTAATCTCCTTTCAAAAAAACATAAAAATGAGAAATAATTATTGATATTATGCATCTCCTCGTAAAGTGTTCATTAATTATTTTTTGTACTAACACTAATGGATAGACAATTTAATAACGAACATTTTTGTAGAATTATTTTTTTCAAAAGACCAAAATTCGATTTTATAAAGATTTTATTCTAAAATCTGGGCGTATTCACTACTGTAATTCATGCGCCGCCAGTGCCGCTAGACCAATAGGAATGCTCATATCGCACGCCGATTTTTTGGTCAGGGTACCGTCTTAAGAGATAGTTTACGTTACCACGAGTAAGTAAGTTAAAAAACTCACACTAAGGCCTCAGGTAGTTCTTAGTCGAAGCCCAAATCCCGAGAGGATTGTTGTGCTAGAGTGCTGCAATCACTGTGACTTCGAAATACACTCTGGGAGTCAGGACCACTCTCGCCACATCTCCAGGGATTACAAGTATAATAGCATAAACATGAACCTACGGTCTACGGCTTTAGACCGTCGAACAGACTGTTCAGATCAAGGTTCATTACCTACTTTGTGAGCCTCTTTGCGAGTATGAAATTTCAATAGAGGAAAAGCCATTATCATTTATTTTGTGAACCATTTTATTTTATGCTAATGCTGCTTCGGTAGTGAATAATTTATAAACACAGTTAGCGGATAATGCTTCAGACATATTGGAGGCTTTGGCCTGTCATGAAGCTAAATTAATTGGTGTTATATTGGCAACCTCATTAGCTAAGGTCAATACGATTATGCGTCTTCGACTTGAAGCTGATGGACTGAAGTAAAAATAAGAAAATGTTATTGATACTAGCGTTTGTGTACACTGAAGCAAAACCGATTTGGCAAAGTGGAAATTGAAAGATCAAAGTGTACATTGTGAGCCATGTTATCATTTCGTTTGCCGATCAAAAAACCCTGTCGGTGATGTAGACATGTAATATTTCAGAGGCGGAGAGCTACTGAATGTTTGATATCGAGTACTCGAAGTTTTCGCGAGAGATATCCACAATGTTTTCGTTCGGTGCAAATGTGGTCCTGGCACGGGATCAAGACGACGGACGACGCAAGGTCGCAGTTACTAGCTAATAAAATAAAATTCACGCAGATCAGTCTACATCATACTGCGGTTTAATAAACAAAAACAATGTCTATGTCCAAGGTTGTCTGCATGTTTTATGGGGACGGCGAAGTCGGGAAGATCGTTTGAAGGTCGCGTTTGGAAGGTCAGTTGTAATTGCAACAATTCGGAAAATTTGGAAATGGACAAGTCTTCATGACTTTGTGTTGTTGATAAAGGACAGTAATTTTAAATGCTGCTATGTGATACTGTCTGGATTATATTGTAAAAATATTGGAAACGTGTTGGAACTTTGTACATTACTGCTAGAACGGAATTCTTTAACTTTTCCAATGGGGCCAGATACAGAGTATCTTTTTAAAACAATATTTCATTATCTTTGAGTGTGAATGCAATTGAAGGGTACATGCAAAAAACAGGGAATGTTTAAAAAAAAAGATTTTGAGAAAAATGCAGTTAAAAGTTTAGAAGTATGTAATTTTTATCCTTCTTCTTTACCAGTATGTACCGGTATGTCATGGACATTCCCGGTTCTTATCGTTTCGGTCATAAACAATAATGTATTTCTGGTGCCTTACGTTTACTTTTAAATAAAGTTAGTGATTGGGAATAAAACTACCATAGATAAAGATTGCTTGCCAATAAAAAATAGAAGAATTAAAACTTGTGACATTCCCTGTTCTTTGCCTGTACCCTTCAATTGTAGAATGAAATCATAGTCGTATAATTTTTCACTCTTTTTGTTGCCAAAAATTAAAAGCTTTTTTTTGTCAAAGCTCCGATAGAGACTGTGTAGGCGTACCTCATTCATGTGTTAATGGCGCATGCATTAATTGCACAAAACAATGATGTTACGTTTCAATTCAACTAGGATTTCAGAAATCTGAAGATCAAAGGTACCCAGCAACCATTCTTTTTAAACTCTTTGATTCTTGGAACAGTCATTAAACAGTAAGTACCTAAGCATTGTGACTTTGTCTACTCTAAAGTCGTCAGAATATCAATAAGCGCCAAGAAAATTTGTTTTAATAATCTTCAGCCGCAAAAAACTGGGATCGGTGAGTCATCGCGGATGTCACCGGGAGAAAACGGGAAAATACGCAATGTTATTAAACCCACTTCATTTCAAAATTAGAACGTTCAGTCTCGATTCATCTCGCGTGGCGCGTGCGCCGACTCGCGGTCCGTTGACGTTTGAATCGAAAACTATCATTCAGCAAATAAATATCATACTTAGGAAATATTTGAAACGAATGTGACAAGTTCATCCGTAGATTATAATTATGTAAATTAGTTTTTTTGATATTTTTTTTTATATGTGTGACAGAAATTGACGGTTTGTGAAAATTGGCAAGAGTGGTTTGATTAAAATTGTGTTTGATATATAACCGGTTTCCAAAGCGTTTATTTGTATGTGAAATTTTGTAATCAGTGTGCAATTGGTTGAAACACTTTAATTTCGCCTCTCTATAAATTAGCACTTCGCTCGTATATTTTTCACAATTTTTCTTTTAAAATCTCTTTCCTGAGAGCCTTTTATTGTGCAAAGTGGTTCTCTCTAGAGGAAAGCAAAAAGGAATTACTATGAAAACTTATAAAGCTTTTATGAGTTAGGACCACAACAAATATATATTTTTAAAGTCCCGAGAATTGATTATATTCTTTCAGGAAAAGTTATCAGTTGTTTTTAGTAACTCCGCAAGTCGTCTTGATTTTCGAAATAGAATAGAAAATATATAATTGAACACTAAATTAGATACAACGATTGATAGTCGCTCCATGTAAAACAGGGGTACTCAGCTGGTAAGACTGGAAACCGACCCCAACATAGTTGGGAAAAGGCCAGGCAGATTGATTGATTGATGTTGACGATTGATTGATTTAAAAAAAAAAATATCTGTCTTTGCTTGTTTTATCAAACAATGCTGAATTTTGTAATAGTTTTGAATACATCAATGTTTTAGTCCAGTTGACAAAATACAACCCAATTATTGCTATAGGAAATTGGAAATTAAACAATTAGCACACAACAATGTTTGCTATTGGAAACTTAAAATTAAACAATTAGCAAGAAAATAATAACTAAATAATCATTGACTATAAGTTGTTATGTTTGCCAATAACAATGATTCGGGATTGTTGTCAACTAACCGTTACATTGTCAACATTTGCAATATTTACTAAACAACGTCTAGACTACAATTGGGTATTGTCAACAGCAATTGTAATCAGTGTATAGTAAAATGTACGTTTTGAAAATATGATCTGTGAACTGTGACAGGATGCATTGATTTGGGTAGGTTTGTTATATGTTTGGGTAGGTACTATGTTGTCTCATACATACAAATAATAATAACTTTTCACCGTCTTAATTCAGTCCAAAATATTTTCGCCTATTTATTTAATAACTCGGGGTTTACCCCGAGTTCATCTGGTTTTGGTCAGCCAGCTCGTGAATATGTATCCTCCGACTGCACAGCATGATTTTTTTCTTGTTTACGTCTTTTTAGTTCGCTTTTTAAGCAGTCGGGTTTTTTCTTTTTTCTTTTGTTTAACACTTCTTAGAACATTTTTTTCGAATTAGGTACATTTAAACATATGTGTTATATATTTTTGAAATTGCCTCTTAAAACCCTTTATTTTGACACGCACGACGGGATAGGAAGAAAAAAAATATTGGTCCCCCACAATATGGCGCCCAAAAGCCGCCATTTTTTATTTTTCAATTTTAATGTACCCATTGACACTCGCAGGGCTAAGACGAATCGATTGACACATTACCCTACTTCGGCAGTCGGGTAAAAAACCTTACACAGCTTAACCATAGGTTATACTAGTTTTGAAAAAATATGTAGGATTAATGACTGAATGATAACAAGAATAAATAATGAAAAAATAACTTAATAAACAGATAACAGTAAAACAGGATACAGCTTTAATAAAATCGAACAAATTACTTGTAGTAAATGAATATTTATTAGGACTACTCCTCAATGTCTGAATTTAATTAAGTTTAGACCATAAATAAGACGTTCTACATGATTATTTATCTATTTACATCGCCATTTTATATGTAAGATCTTAAAGACTAAGGAGTTACGGTTACTAATGTATCGTCAGGATGTTTTCAACTGTCTCGAATTAAATTAGATAAAAGATTGCCAATGTTTTTTATTAGAAGGCTGGTTAATTTCGAATGCCACTTGTCTTTGGTAGTTACCAAAGACAAGTGGCATTCGATGTTAGTTAAGGCGATAGTCGAAATGTCAAAATGGATTGATCACGTGATTTTTCGATATCGCTTGTAAATCCCATACAATTTTACCTTTCTAACCGACTTACAAAAAAGGGAGGAGGTTCTATGTTCGACTTTTTGTTATTTTTTTTGTATTTTCACCGATATCTCCGTCAATAGTGGACCGATTTTGAAAATTCTTTTTTTGTTTGAAAGAATATGTTCCGAAATTGGTTCCATTTTTTTGGTGAAGATCTGATGAAGAACTTCGGAGACCTACAACAGAACTCTTCAATAAATAACGGCAAATCTCTCGGGATTGCTGTAATCGCATGTCTGTTTATTGTTTATCCCATTTCATAACATAGCATCACGCTACTACGCTCTAACGGAGGACGCAGATGTGTACAGTTCACCTTGGTACACTATCATTTCACCGGTTATGTTCAGTTTCATGATTTTCGGGTAATCTTCTGACATTATAGGTACTATAATGTCAGAAGATTACCCGATTACCTTACTAAACTACTTGTCTAGTAGATACAACTAAAAAATTAAAAAAAAACTGTTTTTACAAAAAAATATTACCGACTTCCAAATAAGAAAACTACAAAGTGAAAAATAACTATATTTTTGGAAGTCGGTGTCCATAACGCAAAAAATGGTTCCTACCTGAGACACCTAATTCATAAAATTTATTTCTCACTTTGTAGTTTTCTTATTTGGAAGTTGGTAATTTAAAAAAAAAAAAAAAAATTTGACAATTGCTATCGCCACGCTTTCGATGATAGAATATCACTTGTCTAGGGCCTCTGGATGCAGCTCTAGTAAAAAGTAAAATAAAACCATAGATTGGCCACAGGACATTTGTTATACCGGCGCATCAATCGCACGGAGCGCCAAGCATTCTCCTCGCACTGCACCGACGTCCGACAGACGTTCTATTAAATAGTTCCAGCGAACAGACTATAAGTGATGATATCCCTCTTTTAGTGCATGTAGTAGCTTCTAAATAGATACCAGAGAGCGATGACACCGAGCGAGAGTACCGACCATAGTTTTGTTGCATGACATTTACGTTTTTGGTCGTCCCGTCTGGACCGAGTCTGATTTATTTCAGACGCCTTCATAAATGGCAACGGACAAATTCGTTCGTGATTCGTACACGAGCTGCTTTCAAAATTAACTCCAAATATTTTCGTAAACTAATGTTGTAAACACAATACATTCATGTAAGTTATATTTTTTACTGCACACAGGTCGTAAGAAAAGACTAACACGTGTAACGTCAACAGCACAGTTTCTAAATAAACAAAATAATGCTAACGGTAGCGTAAAATTAAATATAAAGTATTTCCATAAGGCTGAACATAGCTTGGTGAGAAGGTAGAAACATGCGCGGGTTCCCTCGGTGACCCTTATCACCTACCTTTCACCACCTGCGGACGGATCCCGCTACAATTTGATACCCGTTTTAAAACGTCAAAACATTTTTGTTTTGTATTCTTTACGTATACTGAAAAAAAAAAACAATAAGCAACGAACAAAATAAATGTGCTTTGCGCCTGACACACGTGGGCAAAGTGCGCCCTTAAAAATATAACGTTATTTTTCGAATATACTGAATTTTTAACTTTCCTCGCCTGTGTTAGACAAATGTTTACATTGCTTTAATCGTACGACTGCGGAGCTTCCAAAAATAACTTCTTTGCCCAGCGCCACAAGGCTCATTTTTCACAACCGTCACGTGCATGCGTGCAGCAAGCGGTCAGATGATTGCAGATTGAAATCAGATACTCAATACGCCCACTCGTCGACAGACGCAATTCATTATTCTACGTTTACTGTCGCACTGAAAGTTAAACATACATATTTATGTCCGTCGAATCATAAACAAAGTTATTCAATCAGTTCAAACATAACTCTGGGAACAATGGAGTGCGGTCGCTTCAACAGTGGCTTGAGGTGGAGTGCATACTCTTCCGCGTCGTCAGCGACCATGCCGGCGGGAGTGATCGAAGAGTTGTGCGAAGAACAGTGCCCGGCCACCGACAATTATCTGATAACTTTCCCGGAAGAGGACAGCGAGCCCGAATCAGCTCACGAAATCAAAAAGCGGATTTCCGAAGAAATAGACATCTTAAACGAAGCTCCTAAACTTCTTAATCGTTGTTACGAAAACCCTCTTTTCATCCCGGCCTGCGAAGTTTTTAAAGACGAGATAAGTGACGACGGCGACAGTGAGGAACTAATGAAGAGTGAGGCAAAAAAGTTTGAGGATTATAAGTTTTGTGAGGCAGTTAACGACTTCGATATCGAGTTGGAAGCGGGGGAGGCGGTGCCGATAGTGTACCTGTCGACGACGCGGGCCGCGCGCCTGCAGAGGGCGCTGCGCCTCGGCGGGTACAAAAAGGTGAGCTTCTCTTTATTAATATCGCCTTTATGAAAGTATTTTCGACGTTTTTTCTCATTGTGCGCGACTTTATTGGAGTCAAAGTTTGTGACAGCTAATTAACATTTAATTTTCTTTTTTCTACGCCCGCTTTGATGTGTTCGTCTGTTTCGACGGGATGAAATTGAATTGTCACAAAAATAACGAGCGTTGCTGCAACGCCGTGAAAAGTTTTCAATTAGTGCTATATTGTGTGTAGGTACCTATGTACGCAATCCGGTGTGTTGTCCTCGCCTAGCTTGTTAATTACTGTTGTTAATATTTCATGTATGTAGGTTAGAGTAGTTAGTGCGGATGGATGGTGATATACTTTGATCCTCTGTTTGAATATGTGTACATAATATAGCTCTATTAGTAGCTCATTGGTGACTAACAAGTAGGTAGATATCAAAGGGAGAATGTGTTCGCAATTTGCTCATACTTACGAAGTTTCATTTCCTTGGCAACTGCTCTCTCCTCGGATGCTTCATGTATGATAAAGTTCGTCTCTTTAATGTTAAATATTGAGGTAGTTCAGCGACGCAGTGTTCCTACCTAGTTGGAAGCGTGTCTGGTAGGTCAGTGTACTCGGCAGTATCTTAGTGCAAAGTTGATATTTGCTTTCCTACACTTTTATTGAACGTACCTTTAATTAAAAAGCAGTCTTGTAAATGAAACAAAGATAAATTGCTGTTAGTTTAATTTCCTTGAAGGTTAGAGCTTGAGAGAGAACACGGAAGTTTGCAGTTAGTCTCTAAAAATATAGCCTGCTTGGTTTCAACCTAGCGATCATAGCCAGGGTAGGCTTTATACCTCAGTGAATCTATTTTTCATGTGTACATAGCTCTAACTAAAAATAAAATAATTGGCCACACGGAACACCAATATTTTCATAACATACTAAAACCTTTTTGCTTATATTCTGCCAGTTTCCCACGTTCTATATTTCCGCTGAAAAAACAATTTTAGAATGAATCGCATTTAAAATTCGAATTTCATATTGGGCAAATAAAACTCGGTGGCAAGTCGCGCGCGAACACCCGACGCGGACGCACGCCACCAATTCACGGTATGCTGTACGATTTTAATTAGTACTGTCAGAAATTCCGCACCCTACGAGCTGTATTATTCGTTTAATTTTGTTTAATGTTAATGCCCTGTTATCCCCTACTAAAGGGAGAGCAGAGATGTAGGTCCTTGTGAGAGGTGTACGTAATAATTTTAAAATGTACTTCAAAACAGACAAGCATAAATAATAAAGAGGTTCTAGATACGTGAAAAAAGCCACGCTCATTTATACGAATAACAAGAAAACGAGAACAATATAGACGAGATTGGATCGAAATCAAATAAGCCTTTTATAGTATCAACCCGAGTCTTTAACATTCATTCGGTCCGTCCGTAACGCCACTCGGGTTGCTCGATTCTATCCAATACCCAGCGTTCAGTTCCTTAAATCCCTGTAAGCCTGTTTTAAAAGAAAGATGGAATAAAAACGTGGACGGGATGGGAAGGATATGCGTAGCTAAGTAGCCGGTGAGAACTAAAACGGGAATGACTGGATAGGTCTCGTCTGGTGCTAATAAATTGCAATCATCTTATCGGATGGGCACATAAATACTTAGTTAGTTCTTAGATCTGTGTTTTTGTTGCCCTTGTTTGGTCTCGTTTGGTGCTTTTAATTACTTTAGATGAGCTCTCATTACGCAACGGAGAAATTACAAAGATTTAGCAGAAATTATAGTAAGTAGTTACGATTTTCTTTTTACATTTATTGCAATTCGAATGCTGCTTTATTCTAGACACATCTACACTAGACTAAAATAAAATACGTATAATTAAAAGTAAAAATAAAATTATTCATAATAAAATACTTTTTAAACAAGCTTTTATCGTATTCTTCTCAGCAAACCCTTTTATTTGAGACCCATATCATGGCAGTGCACAATAAATAACTAGTCCGCCATATTGAATTTAGAATGACGTCACTTAGCTAAGCATGCATTGTCATCTAAACTAAACGTGTATGCAAAGTTTCATCTTAATCGGTGGAGGATAACTGCTTTAAAATTCAGTTGCAAGATTTGACCAGAACACACCTTACATACATACAAGTTAAATAAAAGCTTGTAAAAACACATTCACTCTGAACTCTAACTTTACAAATGCAGTTCACTTAAGCTGCTCGTTCTTCACGTAATTGCTATACATTTGAACTTGCCTCATTATATGAACGGCCCGTTTACCGCCTTCAGAAAATTATAAATCATTTGGTAAAGATTTTAATTAATTCAGACGCGGCTTCAGAACCGAGGCTCGTTATGAAGGTTAAATTAATTTTCAAACTATCGACGATGAATTAAACGAGCATGAAACTTAATTTTCGACAAATTGTTTCTAAACAATTGTAATTTATGTCGACAAATATTAGTTGTTGAGGATAGAAAATACTTCTAACAGAAATGAAAATGGAGCTCTGTCGCGAGGACTCGAGAACAGTTGTTTTCGAAGTACCATTGATGAGGTATCCGTAGATACAAGAGGTCCTTGAGCTCAAGTGATTAACGAAAAAGAAAGAAAATAAGGAAAAATCTCTCCACAAGACGTCTTTGCAACACTGTATCTTCATGGGGTTCTATGTCATCGTATAAATTATACAAGTCTGGGGAATAAAATTAAGGGTTATATTCAGAAAAACTTTTGTGAAATACGAACCAGAAACAGCAGACTTTCTTCGTTCCGCAAACAATAATAATTTGCAAACTGTAAGTTAGTTTGTTGTTGTTCTTGAATTTATGATTTATGCGAATACGATATTATATCAAGCCTTTCAGGGAAATGTTGCTGTATAAGTTAGTAAAAAATGTTTTTATTTTTATTGAATACTAGCTTCTGTCAGCGGCTTCGCCCGCGTGAATATCGAAAATTAACCCAAGGGAACATATTCCCGGTATAAAAAGTATCCTATGTGCTACTCCAGATTATCTAGGAGTCTTTAAGTCAAGAGTGAATAGGTTATTTCTAGGCAAGCGTGTCTCACCGTCGATCACACCATCGCTTACCAACAGACGAGATAGTGGTCAAGCGCGAGCAAAAAAAAAAAAAAATATGTTTCAAATTTTATGCAGATCCGTCCAGCCGTTTGAGCTTGAAGAAGTAACAAACATACTCACTCACAAACTTTCACCTTAATAATATTAGTGTGATTAGATTTTTGAGTAATATTCGTAAGGTATATTTTGGGATTAGTCCGCAGACTTTCAGTTTTCGCATTTACAACAAATGACATCATCATCCTCATTTTCTCTTCCATTGACAACATTAGGTATTGCAAAGGTATTCTTATAATAACAGTGACCGACGTCCTTAGAAGCTTCTCATTTAGCAAAGAATTCTGTTCCAAGAAGGGTCATCCACCCAAAACACGACGTTGACAATCACCATAGCAACGAGCACCTCTAGTTATTTAGGGGCATAAATATAATGACCACCAAAAATAACCTTGTGAACATAACCTCTATTACCTAAAATTGTACTATGATAACCAAATTTAGTAAATTGGTCACCAAATTTTAATAGTAAATTATTGGTTGTGAAATAGGTTAGGTTAGGTTAGAAATGTGACCAACCACGCGCGAGCCGAGCGAGCCAAGCGAGCGGTGCTGCGGTAGCGGGCGGCGAGCGCTACTTCCAAGTTGCTCGCAGAATTTTTTATATTTTTGTTTTCCTTAACTATTTTTGGATTAAACAATCATAATTTGGAGTTGGTTGTTTTAAGTTGGATCACAAGTTGTAAATTTTTGGTTCTACTTTTATGCTAAAATGGATTTAATTTTGGTGACCATTTAATATTTTTGGGAATATAAAGTGATTTTTTGCCGTTACATTTTACTAGATCTGGTGGTTAGTTAAACATGAGCCGTTATTTAGTTACCACATTGTTAAACGAATTTCAAAGGCATCACAGCTAGTTTGGTGGTACGAAAGCCACACTACATTTAATCCCCATTTACATTACCTCAGCCACTCCTTTCAAAGACTTTAAAATGGCGGCTGTGGAAGTCGACGGATGTTTTGATTATACGAATATAAGATGCCTTGCACCTTGAATTTTAAAGCAAGTTCATAAATCTTGCCTCTTTATATTTTAAACCTCTCTGTGCTCATGTTATAGCTTCTAAATAGAAGATTTAGGTTATGGCTTGATTGAAAAGAGGATTATAAAGAAGAGAGGATATTTAAAAGAATTGCATGTGTCTTTTGTTTTAACACTATGGTACTATACGTGGTACAAAGAAAAAAAAAAAAACTTTCTAACAAAAAATACAACCGACTTCAAAATAAAAACACTACAAAGTAAAAATTAACTACGATTTCGGCAGTTTTTCTTTTTTTGACACTGACTTCCGAAATAAAAGTTATTTTTTACTTTGTAGTGATTTTATTTGGAAGTCGGTTGTATTTCCATTTTCCAGCTTTCAAATAAAAAAAGTTTCATCAAAATCGGTTCACCCAGTAAAAACTTCTGAGGTAACACACATAAAAAAATACAGTCGAATTGATAACCTCTTCCTTTTTGGGAAGTCGGTTAAAAAGAAAGAAAATTCACAGACACACACACACAAAGACCATCACATATGCACACACAGCACCACACATCACCATACAAACACACACACGCACACATACACATACAGACATCATCATATAGAACTTGGACTAGCACAATTGTAGATCTATTGGATCTCAATAGATCCAATGATTCAATGGTCATCAGGTTTGAAACACAGTCTATGAAAATAAACACTTTTTCATTATTTTCTTTGCGTTTCTTTCACCTCATTGCTTGTCTGTGTTCTAATGTTTATAATATTTAAACACATCGATCAATATTATTTTAAAGGGCGGGTATAGGAACACAATATAACAGACAATCCATGTTATAGATTTCTTTTGTATCTATAGAATTATTATAATTCCCAATTTTCCCTCTATTTATCAATAACCTCTTTGATATAAAACTTTGAAGACCAATTTTATCAGCTTTTCTTCCTTCAAAGGCATCAAAGGAAAACAGTCGATGTCTACGTCAGTTAAAGCAGGAAGTTAGTATTTTACCATGTAACCCACTGATAGAACTGTCAACATAACGAAACGTTATTCTAAACGGTTTTCGAGCCACGAACAAAATTTGACGTTTCTTTTTTTTTCATGTCAATCTGCCACTAAAAATAGATACACTGTGGTTTGTGTAAGTGAGAGTCGGGACTAAAGTCATCTTAGGTTGATTGTGATGGCCATAGCTTTTAGCAAACTAGTGTCTGTCTAGCTAGCCCCGTAGCTAGCATTCATGTACCTAAATGTGACTTTAGTGATTAATATTGGAAGGTGAAGAGTTGAGGCTGCACGAACTTCTAGGAAAATTGTCTTTTGAAAATTGCTTCAGTATAAAGTAGGCACCTGCCTTCCTGGAAATGTACTAATTTGGAAAGCATGATTTCATTTTAAGATCGGTTTAGCCTTGTTTTTGGGTGATTAAGATTGGCGCATAGAAGAAAATTTAAAACTTTGAATAAAAGCACACTTTGTAAACAAGCGTATTACAAATTAGATGATAGATGGGACAATCTTTAGTGTAGCCAGATCCAATTTATTAATTTATATACCCAATCATTATTGTACACCTTTTTTTTGGTTATCAAATTTACTCACACTGTGAGTCACACACTGTTCCGTTGATGTTGAATTAGGTATTTTACCTATGTTTGCAATATTTTTAAGTATGTGAGAACCATGTTCCTATGTATCAAATAAGTAAATTTAATGCTGTTAATGCTGTTAATACTGTATACCTATACGTACTATAGTATGTAGTGCTATTCTGGGTGCATTGTCCTCACATATATGAATTTATTCATGTATGTACTTATGTAAATATTGTAAACCAGTTTTTTTTTTTTTAAATAACGGACACGAAACTCCATACTTACTGTATGGAGTTTCGTGTCCGTTCTTCTCCATAACAAACTACTTTTCCGAATGGACGATAGAATCAATTATTTACTTCTTGTAAATTTTAACTGTTGACGTTCAAAAGTGGCGATTAATGTCCTAGTTGCAATACATATTTTTGACTTTTTAGGAATTCAGTACTAAAACGTAAAGAGTAAGCTCTAGCTTTTACTGGTTATACATACGAGTATGTTCGTATGGTTTAAAACTCTAAACAAACCTTTAGCTTTCTATGGAAAAACCCGTTCCGTGTATATGTTACCAATGTTATTATGCTTATAATACCTATAGGCTCTAATACGACTCGCCTCGTGACTCAAAACAAGCGTGAAAAAATAAAATAGTGCCACAATTTGTTCCATGAAAGTAGTTCGCAGTTATAATTTATAAGACAGCATGATTTATGTGCGGTTGTTTTTTGCTTATAATTTCGCTTCTTGCTCATAGTTTTTCTGTTGACCTTAATTTGGTTCAGCGTGACGACCTCCATCTACGTTTTGTTTTATTAGAATTATATTATAATTCAATCTACCTAGCCTAGCCTTTACCACAAAATAGAAAGTATACAGAAGGGCCACACCCGCCGTTTTGCAAATTGACACCTATACTTGCCAGACTCACTAGGGTTGCTACTATATTGATTCTGAATTTTAAAAAGGCGTCGGTACTTAAACTACAGTACCAATAGACTGGCGTTTTACTACTTACCTTTCTGTATCGTTTGGACATTTGAAGAACGAGTAGGCACTGTTTTTTGTTGTATTTAAGCAACCAAATACACTGCAGGCGTAATAATAGCGTTCATTCATTTTGTCAACACCCAGCTAATGCAGCCTCGTTTAAGTACTTTATGAATGATGTGACAAAGCACTCGTGACAGCCGCGACTGAGCTCGGTCCAATATTGCCCAAGAATCCCTGTAAAATCGTAATGTCGATGTGTGTGTGCGAAATGACGCTGTGTTCGTAGTGGCCTATCTGTTTGCGGCGCGCCACCGCTCACGTACTTTGTGCCTTTACTCAACTTTGTTAGGATCGGGAACTACAAAAGTTTAGGAACAGTATTTTACATGGACTGACCATCTATTTCGCCTCCACAGCTGTAGTGTGTAACTGGGTTACACCCCCTGTCAAGACTGGTCTCAGATTATCTGGCATCTGACTATAGTTACAACTGTCACAGATCTACACGGCTTTACCTGATTTACGAGGCGTAGAGGGCCTCTATATGGATCCTAAGGGATGGTCACCCATCCACAGACCGAACTCGGCAAGTGTCGCTTAACCTCGAGGACTCGTGTTAATTTTTATTATTTAGCCACGTGTTCTAATTAAATATAATTAAATTATTATTATTGAAAGCTATATACTTGAGCCATTTGGGGTTGAAACATTAGTTCCATGGGGTCCGAGTGCTCATCGAGTATATCGAGATGTAAGCATACGGCTAGTCGACTCTTCACGAGACCAGAGGGCTGGCCTTTTCCTCGGCCAGAGAATCAGCATTGCCATCCAACGTGGCAATGCTGCCAGCGTTCTTGGCACTTTTCACGTTGACAGCGATGTGGACAAATTTTTTGACGCCCAATGACCGCTACCCTTTTATATATAGGTATTTATTGTTAATTAAGTATTTTATACAGTAATAAAGCAATACGTACGAGTCAAATAAAAAGAAATTGTAGGTAAAAATATTTCTCATTCTCTTCGAAAAAAATCTCAGAGGAATAAAGATACAGGAAAATACCTGGATAAGATTTTCCTCGTTTCATTTTCTCGGAAAAAGACAAATGTCTACAGATTTATCAAATTAAACGTTCGCAGTAACTACAGCGGTCAATGACCTCATCCAGTTTAAAGGTAAGCCGACTGTCTATGTCAGTCAGGCCAAGATGTACTTCATACATTTTTTTCTACTAGCAGACTGTTGGCTCAGTTCCACACGGGAAGTGTCGTCGCATTCCGGAGCAAGTCGCGCGAATACTGAGCTGCTTGGCTTTTTTGTATTACTCTCGAATATGGGAGTTTGTATGGTTTTTGAAGGCTATCATCGTTCTGCCCCCTATACTAAAAATGACGTATCTAAATTTTTTTCCAAAATTTAGTTATATTTATTGCCGGAATGAGGAAAAAAGACGCGCCTACTGATATGTTTTTATTTTATTTAATTTATTAAGTTTCGGGTTTACCACAGTGAAGAAGGGCTCTTCTCCATTATCATTTAATACTTTAACTATGATGAAAGGACAATTTTGATGGAAGTAAAATGAAAAGACGTATTTTGTGTAGTTGAGTCTAATCTTTCAATGAATAACCGCTTTGATCGAAAAATAAAAAGGGGCATCTATTCATTAAGTTTGGCGTGTGACAATGAAAAGACGTAACTGGCTATTGCGCCTTTCAAATCATTAGATTTTTTTTTTTTAAGTCTCGCGCTTGACCACTATCTCACCTGATGGTAAGCGATGATCTGGTCGACGGTCTAACACGCCTAGAAGAAACCTATTCACTCTTGACTTAAAAACCCCGAGGTTGTAGCTATCGGGAAACACGGACTCCGGCAGGGAATTCCACTCCTTAGCTGTACGCATAATGAAAGTATTTTCAAAACGTTTAGTGCGTGTTAATTAGGGCTAATGCTAGGAGAAAAGGCACTCTCTACCACTTGCGTCTTTTCAATTTAGTAAACAACTTCTTTCAATAGACGTATGTGGTATTAATTGAATAGCCACAGCAGCTAAGGTACTAAGAATGAAAGTCGTAAATAACAAAATGCAATTATTCTTAAAAAAAAAAGAGTATGACTTACTCAAACGTGGTTTTGAAGCTATTATCTAAAAGCTTATGATGCAATATTCTTTAAAATTCTGCTGACCTACGATACTTGAAAATCAAAATATAGCAGACACTCACTGAAATTACAATAACAAGTCCCAAAAAATAGCTTTGAACCTTTCAGGCAGATGCCACCTTCACCTCAGAAATTCGATTTACAAGCACTCGTGTAGTTTTCAAAGCTCACTCCGGCGCGCGGGGCCCTTGTGACAATACACGGGCTATATGGTACAGTCGATCTCGCGCAATTTCCTCCATCGATGCGGTTCGAGACATTACGACACGGCGACACCTAGCGGCGGAAAATGGAATTCACTTAGCGTTTCCTTCTCGAACACTTTAATTTAAACTTACAAGTAGGGGATTACTTGTGTAAGCCTCTTTCTAAGCGCGTAACAGCAATTATAAATTGATAGATTACGCCGAATTATAACGGAAATTAATGAGTGAATATTATGTTGAAAGGCGGTGTGGTATGTTAATTCGTGTTTTAATGGATAATTGGTTCTTGAATCTGGGCCAGCTTTGCTGTTGATTCGACTGACAAGGTTTTCAAAGGCCGGTGTGATCGGGTTTAAAATACTTTTAGCTACACACACTTGCATTGACATAATTTATTATACAATCATCCCGATATCGAAGACAAACTTCAATTGATATTACTTCTACACTCGTTAACAAAGGCTACTGCATAATATCAAAACATTGTATCAAGCGAAATGCAAAATAGGTGTTTCCAAATCAATTCGCCGCACAATAGTTCACCGCAGCCTCATTGCTCCTCACGATGTTACATTCACTCATTCATTCACACCACAGCTGTTGTCTATTCCCACTTTATACAACATTATTTCGTCAAACTCTTGTACAAAGTGTTTCAATTGATTTGTACTAGAAAATTGCTACGCTTCGACAAACACGAAATTTGTACTTGTTGCAGTTTTCAAGAGAAAATAAAATGTGTTGAATTTCCACTGAAAGTAGAAACTGCAATTTTATTTTGCCTGTGCTAATAAAAAAGCTTTTTAATTTGAGAGTGTTAGAACAGTTTTTTTTTTTACTGTTTTCTGCGTAAATATCATATATCTACCACTCTGTGTCCATTTTTTGACGTGAGATATTTACAGAGAACCGTATTTTTTTACCATAATAATTCACTTCTGGCAATATTGTATGGCCAAAACCATAAATAACTCGAGAGCTTATCGAATAGTTAGAAGAAATAACAATGGAATGATTTATCGTGCCTATCCACTTTAACCATCAATATAAAAACAGCATAAGAAGTAGTTACGTTACATGAATATATCGTTTCGTAATATGACAAGTATCACTTATTATTTAGACCAAACAACTTTCTTACAAAAAAATACTACCGACTTCCAAACAACAAAACTACAAAGTGAAAAATAACTTTCTTTTTGGAAGTCGGTGTCTTTCGAAGATACCATTTTTTGCGTTATGAACACCGACTTCCAAAAAGACAGTATTGTAGTTTTGTTATTTGGAAGTCGGTAGTATTTTTTTGTAAAAAAGTTTTTTTTTGTTTCTCTTTTTAGTTGTACTCTACCTAATAGGCAATAATGCCAATAAAGTTTACCCGAATATCATGAAATTTTAACATAACCGGTGAAATGAGAGTGTACCAAGGTGAACTGTACACATCTGCGTAGCCCTTCAGAGCGTTCTGGCGTGATGTTATGTTATGAAATAAACAACAATAAACAGACATGCGATTGCAGCAATCCCGAGAGATTTTCCGTGATTTATTGAAGAGTTATGTTGTATATCTTTTAAGTTATTCATCAGATCTTCACCAAATTAAAAATGGGTCAATCTCGAAACATACTGTTTCACACCAAAATCGGTCTACAATTGACGGAGATATCGGTGTACACAAAAAACATTATCATATAACTTCTCTTTTTTGGAAAGTCGGTTAAAAAGAACACTTGGTTGATAAACTGTATGAAGAGGACGAAGAATTCTTGGTAAATATTAAAGTTTTATACTGATGTACTGAAACGAAAATACTCTGGCGGCGCCAGGGCGCCAAAACTTTATATAAGTCAAGTATTTTAATCTGCGGTACGCAAGCCAAAGTTACTATTTACATAAAAGTGATATTTCGCCTTGAATTTATTCGTCGCGACGTTTAATTAGTCAGCGTTAAAAAGGAAAGTTTATTGTTTGATTATTTACATTTTATCATCCTTTAGAGACAGTATAATTAGACGAGTTCAAGCAAGAGACGAGGAGGCTACGTGAAACAAAATGTCTTGTTAGGGAAAGCCGATTTGTAAGCCAATCTCATTATTATACAACTCGGAAGATTTTGTCTAATTAGATAGACGTCAGTGAATAATGAATGCAGACCGTCGGAATAATGAATATTCTTATGGCGCACCTCTACAATACGAAAATAGAAATGTTTTTACGAAATCTTTTAGGTTGACGCAAGCTTTTTTTCTCTCAAGTAAAACCCTCATTACTACGCAATACTTTACTTTAACGTAAGTTTTTAGTCATATAATGAAAATTGTATAAGTACAAATTATGACGGAAATAAAACACATACATTGAAAAATACAAAAAAAATTATATGCTCTAAATACTGTTCTCGCAGTCGCAGCACTATAGCTAATGTTTCTTTCATATTACAACAACGAAAAACTAGAAAACAAAGGATGCCAGGGAGCAAGACGAACAGACAGGCATTATTCTCAATTTGAAGCTATTGCACAAAACGTAGCTGGGTCGCACAAAAAGATGCTTTTATCGAGAAGTCTCCAGCTTGGATACAGTTATTTATGCTACAAGTGCGGAAGGTAGGAGATTTCCGATGAGTGGATAAATCGACACGAGTTGGAAATCATCTTACGTACGTGTATCATAAAACATTTTATTTAAAAACTCTATGCATCGGGCTGACGTTGGAGTTAAAAATTAAAAAATACAGAATAGTAAAAAGCACTAGTGAAAAAAGTGATACTTTCGGCATAGTTGGGCTGCTTGGAAAACGCTCTTTTCGAAGACATGCATTGTAAGATATATAAGATTAAAAGAACATTTTTAAACTCAAGCGTAAATGCAATATTTGCTGACTTTTTTTGAGGTGAAAGGCGATTGTCGGTAAAAAAAGAGTAACGTCCCAACAAACATTGTGCATATGTGTAAAATGCAGCAGTTAACATGGGCCAGGGTGGCACTCGGGACACAAAAAGGGCGCCCACGTGGATCAGCGCCTAATTGGGCTCCACACTGCACATGCAGGTGAGATACACATCATACACGTGCTGTTTGTCTTTGTGTCCATGTTACTTATAAAATAATATTGTTTGGCGAGTGGGTGTACCTGTGATGCTTTTGTCAGTAGACTTTGTTTCTGTTGAACAAATTGTAACTCGTACTGTTGTACCTAAGGGTCATTTGCAAACAATCAACCATTCTATAAACAATTTGCCTTCTGCATCTATTAAGTTCCGAATTGCCGATCCAATCCCAACATTACTTGGAGTATGTTTAATTTTTATTGTATATATATTTGGTTGTTTTAAAACTTGAGTCCAGCCTAGCTAGCTTCAACAATGAGTCGTAAGATCTTGGCAAGATTGCGTTTGTCAAAATCTAGGAGTTCAGAGATAGCTTCAAATGCATATCTTTAGAAATCTAAAGACTACGTAAGCTTTGAGAAAGTAACAATGCGTAAGTAACGATAACTTACAAACCCACAATGGAAGTCTGTGAGTCATCCCTCGAGACTTCTAAAACACGCGTGGGGACCCTGGGAACATTCAAACCTGAATCCTTTAGGCCTACTAATTCTTGGAATTAAACATACCAAACTTTCTCAATAGGAATAAAGCTCATAATTTATTCAACTTATTTTTCCAGTGAATATTGGTCAGGAGGAAGTTTTATTTATGAATTTGGATCAATATAAAAAAATAGGCAGAGCAAAGAAAAGATGGATGAATAGTCTTGTGCTGAAGAAGACACGGCTAAGACAGGAATGAATCATTAGATGATGGCTGCTAAAGATGCATAGATGAAAAAGACTCTAAATGTGTTGGAGGAGAAAGATTCGTTAATAGGAAAACCTAATTTGAACAACCTGTTTACCCTATGAATAAATCTGTTTTCTCGAGAAAGTTTTGAGTATAAATATAGATAAGAATATAATATGCTAGATCAAAGAAAATATGAAGTAACGGTTGATACAGATAATTATATGAAAAGACGTATTCGCAGATGAATACGTATAAAGTCAGGAGTATTATGACTTTATCAATAGGAAGACCTAATTCACACAGTCTATTTTCTCCATAGATTATCTTCATCATGACATTACAGAAAATGTTTATATGTCAGACCAATGATAGCAACTTAGTCATTATAATTCCGGATATTGCTAAGGTGTCCGACGGTTATCGGGGCCGGAAATCATCGGGTTTCTATGGGCATGCCGACATGTTGATGAGATTTGCCCTCAATCGCTTAAATGCCTTTGGAAGGTTTATTTGTATTGGGAATGTTTAATGTAGTAATCGATATTTGAGGGTTCTAATGTGAATTTCGTCATATGAACATTTTTTTTCTAGCAATCTGTTTTATATAATTTAATCCTAATATCTTGTGGGTTTACTTTGACCACTGTAACTTACATGTGTGATGCAAACTGTGGATAGTTTTAAACAAATGAAATGTAACCAAAGGCTATTTTGTATTTCATTATAAGCAAACGTGATTATTGCCTATTAGGTATCTTTTCTTGAAGCTCTTTGAAAACTTATATTAACAAAGTCCTCTAATTATACGTTAAATAATTAAAATTAGATGTTGTTTCGTAAACCAACTAAACTTCTCTATAAAACTTAAATGGCAGCAGATTTCCTTGCCTTATTTTTAGCCAAAAGCTTTGTTTATATTCACCGTTGGCAATATTCCCGTTATTATTCACAAAGTGATATTATTGAGATTGGCAACAATTTCATAAGCACCTTTTTCGGTACAATCGAGTTTATTTTTCATTTTCCCGGACCGGTATTCTGCGAATTTCATTTTAATTTTGTTTCTGGCAGAATTTCAAATGATAGTATTGGCAAAATACCTGATATTGAAGTTTTATTTAATCTTTGTTGATGTTGCCGAGATGACTGGAATAATGAGTCGGTAATGAGAAATTATTTTAACCATCTTCTATTTTTTATTCTAAAAGTTTTATGGTAGAGGTAGATATTGTTTATTTTTTCCACCCACACTTTCCTGGATTGGAAGTGTCATTTTTGCCTAACGATTTGGGCTACTCGGAAACGAGGTCAAAATACCTCACTTCTAATCCAATTTTACTAGGTATTGCAACCGTCAATCCACCTGCCAATTGTGTCGACTTCGGACATGTTTATCCGCAAGATACTTGGTAGATATGTAGCGGATATCCATAACCAGCATCTGATCACACGGGCAGATATGATTCGAGGGCGACGATCATCTATTATTGAGTGACATGAAGTACGTAGATGGAGTCCGCAGCCAACTACTGAAATAACTCGGTGTTAAATTAGAATGACGGTATATTTACCTGAGTTTTGTCTTTAGGAGCGAAGGGAGTGAAATTAAAAGGGAAGGGGCTTGTTTTTTTGTAGGTAAACGGTGTTGTAGTACTTAGATATCTTTGTTCAAGAGCTTGTCTAAGTAATATTAATAGGCGGACTTCATTACTAAGCTACAGAGAATTAAGAGATTTTGTCTTAACTAATATTAAAATTATTTGTTTGTTTATATGTTTGTAAAATATAATCTTTGGAAGTAATGGTGTTTCTGTTCATTTGCGCATTAAGTGGTTAGTAATGAGTAGAACCCGGATTATATGCATTTGCATATGAAATTGCATATTTACTCCATTCACAGCAGAAATTGCATGTTATATCTAATATCTAGTGATGATGCATATTTTCGCTATATTTATCATATGTTTCAGCAGTTACCCCATTGATAAGTGTAATAATAAACTCTTTAACCAAAATTTCGCCATATATACTAACAATTTCCACTTATACAAATATTTTGATTGATTGGAGACGATTGATTACGCATACAAAAAAGTTAAATATTTTTTCGTTTTAGTGCATTGTTATCGTCTTTGTTACATTTTGGTATTGATAATTTATGATTGAATAATTCACTAATTCTATGCTGATTTACAAATAAAAAAAAATCAAATCTACCACTATTTTCCTTTTTTCCTTTTCTAAAACTTGTTGAAAATATTACTTAGTACTTAATAAAAATGTTGCATATAATCCGGTGTTTAGTAATGAGGCACTAACCAATTAACGTCGGGACGCGCTTTCCTTTGAATAGTTTGGATACCTATATTCGCCCATCCGATCCCCAATCATACAAAACTTCATCTATCTCTGCAAGCGTCATAACGACCTGGCTATCGGGATCATGATGAAGTTCCGTCTTTCAACAGTCTCAACGTAGCGATAAGTTCGAGAACACTTTGTGAAAGTTGCTAGTTATCTCGCTAGTGGCTGTCGTGGCCAGTCTTATCGGACTGAATACTTCTGGTATCTATTGATAACTAGTTGCTGTGATAAAGTCAGTCAGCGGACAAGGAACTTGCATAGATACGGTTAGAGGAAGGGTCTTTATTAGTCGAGCTTAATTAATTGTAAAGGCTTTGAACTAAATTGCCTACCATTAGAGATTTTATTGTTACTCTTAGATGCTTCCTTCAATTCCTATTGAGTACCAGACATAGGTTTCGGTAATTTACAAGAAAATTCTATTCAAATCCTACCGGCTGACATTTATCATAATTATTATTTTCCTTATGCCTTAAGGAAGCTTTTCTGAAGTTGTTCAAAAAGTTTCCTCTCTATATCTTATCATATCATATCTTATCATATTGTTTAAGACATCGTGAAAAATATAATCCATAAATTGCAAAATTTGCGAAAAGGAGATGTTCCAGAAATGTATGGAGCCTGGGCCAGGTCTATGTACACTTTATGTAAATATCGCTATATATTATAGTAACCGTTTTATATTGTTTATTTTCTTTATTTTCACTTCATTTCAATGTAAACTTAAATTAACTTTGTCAAGTAGAGCAACACAACATCTAATAAACATGGTGGATCAGATCAGTAGTATGCGAAAATTGTCATTTTGACAATGACATTTTATTGACGTGTCATCGTAAAATCTGTGTTAATAAAACAACACCGAGTTCAATTGCAACAGAGAATCAATCAATCAGTATCCGTAGTAGCAAACTGGGTTGCAAAACTAAAACAACCACTAAAACGCCGAAACATATCCAATTTAAAGCCAAAGCAAAGAATGACTCAAAGTCGTCACTTCTTAAAACTGACAAAGTCGTCGAATGTCATGTCAAACACAACTGTCATGGCTGCCCTAAAAATAGGGTTATCGTAGTAAAAAAAATGATCAAATGATATTTTTTTACTCATGTACCCTTCTTCAAATTAATTTGTTAGTATTTTTATGGTATTCCTCTATTTTTTTCCTATTTATCTATGTAGTGTACATAGTGATGGCCCAAAATCGAACATCTCCTTTGTTTAGAAGCTTCAGTTAGTTCTAGATTCACTCTGGTTTTTTTTCAAGAAAGATTGTAATATTCCAGCTTAGTACCAGAATCGACGTCATTTTACTTACATATATCTAGTTATTGCGTTAATCTTCTTTCGTTCGAGCCTCCCTAAACACCATCCATCAATGACAGTGGAAAAATTAGCGCCCTTATATACGAGGACGAGCTCACTTTATACTGAGAATGTAATATCGTCAGAAATATTCCGATGTTTTGGCGAAAATTGCCCAAATTCGCTTTCTGATATTCATCTTGGGTAAAATTTAGGCAAGCGATAAGAATATCTAAGGTTTAAAATATGAGAGGTCCCTTAGGACCGGGCATTTTTAGATTAAGTATTTTTGTACAAGAATCTTGTAGGTTAGGTTTTAGAAGTAGGTAAAGTGGCTCTCTGCAGTTTCTGCCTGACCCCCTGGACAAAAGGGAGTAAGTTTATGTTTGTATGCAGGTAGTTATTTTTGGTTTAAATTAAAAATAACATTTTTTTAAATTAAAAATGACAATAATTGATGCGTAATAACAGCCGCACGGGTCGATCTTCAAGGTTAAGCAACGCTTGCCGAGGTTGGTCCGAGGATGGGTGACTTTACATAACGAGTTTCTTCCGTGCCTCGACAAGCATGTTAAGCCGTTGGTCCCGGTTGTCATTTGAAGATCTGTGACAGTCGTTACGGGTAGTCAGAAGCTTGAGATCTGACACCAGTCTAGCCAAGGGGTATCGTGTTACCCAGTTACTGGGTTGTGGAGGTCAGATAGGTATAGTCGCTCCATGTAGCATTGGTACTCACCTGAATCGGGTTAGAATGGAAGCTGACCCCAACATAGGCTCGGCAGTAACCCCACGGTTATTTATCCATACTGAAAAACATAAAATACAGTTAAGGTGACAGTAATTGATTAAAACAATGCAAAGACAAACTCTAATTAACAGTCTTAAATGATCAAACAAGCAAATACAAATAGCGTTACTTAAACAATATTCATCTTGTTTAAAACGAGAAGCCAAACAATATTATCAAAGGCAATATCATAATTCAAGGTGAGCCGACAATATTTTCACCTCGCTGCATTAATAATTTAGGTAGGTTCTTTAATAAAATATCACAAAGCATAAAGACTTTTTAGCCGGTATTATAATATTATTATAGCTGTAATCTTTGGGCCAAACTTCCACCGGGGATAGCCTTGGGGTGGATGAAGTTAATTCTTATTTCCAACTGGATATAAGTCCTAATTTAGCGGAAATTCCAAACGATATGGCTGAGTTTCCATTAGGAACGAAGTGGGGAACGCTAAATCCTTCGCTAAATGAAATGGCCCATTTACAAAATCTAGAAAAATATAAAGCGTTACGCGTTTTGCTTAGAGACCCTAAAATATCTGCAATAAACTCTGATCAAAGCGAATAAAACCACCTGTGACTATTTATTAGGCGCGGATGTGACAATTTTAGAATTCTCCTCGAGACGGCCTAGATAGCCATGTTTTCCTAGTAACGAGATTCGAATCGAACGGAACGGGTGAATCGAATACAGACATGCAAAATACATCGTCAGTCCGAATTCTCAGTTTCCTATCAAAGGTAGATAGATATTCCATTGTCAGGTATATTCTTTTGCTTCCCAATTTAGTGTTCTATTTCTCACTTACTACTGACAACCCGGACAGCAACTATTTCGTTGGTGACTGCGGCTTTTCAACCATAAATAAGTTACCTACGACCAACGAGAGATTTTTCATACCGCCCGTCGCCTGTAAAATTTACTGGATGTCGCTCCAAAAAGAAACTTTGCTTAATTTAATTTATATGAAAAATTGTTCAATTTAGTCCAACGAGACTCTAATGATAAAAGACTTCTTAGAACAAAGTATATATTAAGATTCTGATGAAGAAGTTTTACTACAACTTGGCTAGGTACTTATTTAGAGCGTGAAATTAAAAATAAACAAACTAGGTAAGTGAATCTTTTCAAAGCTGAATACAGTCTTTTATTAAAATTAATGTGGCTTTCTAAATAAAGCTGCAGTGTAATATTCAGTTAAAAAAATATTAATTATGGAGTGCTAAAAACTCATTAGTGTCGACCATTTCTTAATTTTAGGTAAATCACGATACCTACGTACTTTCTACTGCTGATAAAAGTCAAAAGAAAGTTATAATAATGTGAATGCGCATTGAAATCACTTACATACTTATCCAGGTTAAAATAAATTTATGACTACCACTCTACTTGTGAATGTATGTACTTGTGGAGAAACAAAAAATATTAACTAGATTCTGAATATACTTCAGAGAGATTAGAGCCGTAATCCAGCAGATAACAGTTAACACATAGAGTCGCCCCACTAGTGCTGACAGCTTCTAACAAAGAGAATAACACATCTTGGTGATCAATCATTTCATTACTTGTAATCACAGAGCCTACTCCACTCTCACAAGTTTTCTTTTTCCAAAGAAAATGCGTGAAACAATTAAGTATCCACTAATGGCTAACAACATCAATCTAATCTTTCCCCGTTTTCTTTCCCCCAATTATCTTTTTTCTTTTGACGTCACACCCAACGAACCGCGGCCGAGAACAAACTAATTAATTTTTACTCATTTACAAGTCGTTTACTTTAAGTGTTCTTTGAATGGCATTGAAAAATTATGCGGCCATTTTTCTCGGTTGTACAAGATAATTGTGATCCGTGATAATCGTTCTAATTTGTTCGTTTTTTTTTGTTGCAGGTATGTACAAGGTGTAATGATTGGCCTTTGAAATGCTACAATAGGAGTTATAAAGTCATCAGAGTGACAATGACAGGTAATTAGCAACTAAGACGATAATTTATCACACTTTTTGTTTGCGTTTTGTTCAATAATGGATTAAATGATTACACACATGCTAAGTTCTCTTAAGCCTGTACAGATGTGCCATTCTCTAACGCAACTTAAATCATCAATTAATTTGTTTAATCATTGTTTTTCTTTAAAACAAAGTTCATCTGCCAGCGTCAACTTAAGAGCCAGAGCCAGAATATCTGAGTAACTCCATTAGGGCTACGCTAAGCAAAGAGCCTCCGTTGCAAGATGGAACCACTTGGCCAAGTTTCCTGCTTCAACTTGCTAAGTTACAACGATCTCTGAGAATTACAATGGGTCATACTTAAGGCATTATAGTTGGTTAATCCCTAAGGCTCTACGATTGGTGTACCTGAAGGGCTGAAGTCATCACAAAGGGTTGTTGACCCTCCCTGCAGCTCTCAGATGAGTGAACGTTTAGTTAATTCGATTTAAGTTTGGCAGTACCTTGGCAAGTAATGGTCGGTTGGCTAGTTCTGCCAAGTTTGTGTGTGACAGTTATACAAGTTAGACGCGGAGTGTAATACAGTTTCGGAGTTTCAATGCTAAGTTATTAGCTGAAATGGAATTGCATTCATTATGTTCCAGTTCGAATGTAGAAGTTATGTATGCACGTGAGTGGTTCATTTTTTACCTTTATGTAGACATTTTAAAATTCTGCTTAATAAGCTTCTGAATGTGCAGATTTTTATATGCTCACAAACTAATTTAATAACCTTTGCAATTATTTAAGTATCTTTACACCCAGTCTAATTTGGTAGCACATAAACTCCTAATTGTTTCAACAACTTGTACGTAAACTCACATCTGCGTATAACGCATAGTTTTATTAAGCTTTTAGTGTGGCAGGGAAACTTAAATGCGCTAATTAAAGTAGCTAATGTCGTAAATGAGCCATCGCCATCTTGAATGCACAGTGACTGACTTTTAATTGTAATAAAGCGCTCGCTTTTCGCTCCCGGCGAAGTTTCGAGGAGACGTTTAAACTCATACATCTTGCTTCATACATATTGAGACAACTCGATTAAGTATTAAACTGGGTAGTTAGTAGAGACATGGAGGGACTGAAGTTACTGGAAACGCCTTAGTTTAAGGACTATTTTGAGTTAAGCTTTGAAAGTTCTTATAACAACTTAGAACTCCATCCAAAGATCTGGTTTTATGTTTTTCTAGGGCGTACAATTCTGTAATGCTCTCATTAATCCGCAAACATTACTAGACACAAAATTAAAACTATTTCCGCAGCATAAACCCGAAAGGTTATTAAAATTCTAATTAACTTTTGGGCCGTCATAGGCCAAAATATCTAGCGCGCTGTCATGGATGTGACACCGACAATATACCAAAAATTTCATTCCACGTATGACCGCCCCGGCACGCGGCATGCCGCGCCCCAACGAACGTTTTCCAAGTGAAAATTCAATGCAAAACGGACGCAATACAGACATTTTCATATTTTTCTCTCAAGCAAGTTTAACAATTGAGTTACGGCTCACGATTGTTATTTTCATGTCGTTTGTTCGTAAAGAGTGCATGTTTCCCAAGTAATTTATAAGTAGGTCAGTATTACCATATTATTTTGCGTGCTAAACTGGTCATGAAAAAGGAATTATGTGTGGTAAAGCAGCTTTTAAGCTCACGAATTTTAAGAATCGCAGTTGAAAAATAATTCACTGCATTCATTACCTCTATTGCGTCATTTTTAATTCAAATGTAAAACTTAGTACCTTCGTAAAGGTAATTAAAAGAACTTTCTTTTGTTTAAAACTTTTGTAGTACCTACTTTAAAACACAGATGGCGTTAAAGTAATTCCTTGGCCACGTAAACGCGACGCGTAGACCTCTAAACACCGGGCCCGCCATCCCTCACTTATGTTAATCTATTCGAGCACAGATATATTTAATCCTTTACAGAGTGTCGCTTCACCAGGGATTACGCGGGATTTTCCTAATTTTGTCGTTCATTACGCTGCTAAGATACATGTATGTGGGGCGTCGTGTACAGCTTTGAAAGATATGTAATTCGCTCTGTGTTTACAATACTTAGTTAGGTACCAAAGATATTGAAATAAGTAACACAGCTTAAACACGGTACTGATATCTGCTTAAATATTTACGTATAAGCGATCGGCTATGGGTTTTGTTGATTGATTAATAATATATGTTGTTATAAGTACTAGCTGTTATCCAGTTGGGTAGGGCCAACTTCGAGAAAGACGTCAACCTTCAAATCCGACTCGGCTGGGCAGCGTTCGGGCATTTGCGCGATATCTTTTCGTCCAATTTACCACAGTGTCTCAAGACGAAAGTCTATGACCAGTGTGTGTTGCCAGTAATGACCTATGGCTCTGAGACGTGGTCGCTCACAATGGGCCTCATCAGAAAGCTTACAGTCCCATAGGGCAACGGAGAGGTCTATGCTCGGTGTATCCTTGCGTGATTGAATCAGAAATGTAGAGATCCGCAAGAGAACCAGTGTTACCGACATAGCCCGAAGAATTACCAAATTTAAGTGGCAGTGGGCAGGGCACATTGCTCGCAGAACGGATGGCTGATTGGGCAGAAAAGTTCTGGAGTGGTGACCGCGAACCGGAAGACGTTGCGTTGGGAGGCCTCCCACCAGGTGGACGGATGACCTCGTGAAGGTTGCGGTAATCCGCTGAATGCGGGACGCACGGGACCGCTCAATGTGGTGACGCTTGGGGAAGGACTATGTCCAGCAGTGGACGACGGACATCTTACGGCTGATATGATGATCTAAGTACTAGCTATTGCTCGCAGCTTTGCCCGTATTACAGGGTCAAACATTCTAATCAAGGCTATTCAAGGTCATAGTCCGCCCATGTGTCAAGTTTCATTCAAATCCAGTGCGGCGTAATTCTAAAATCGTAAACATCTGAACGTACAGACTTTCCTACATATAAATATTGGTAGGATTTGTTTTAATTTCACTAATGTAAAATTTGGAAGAGTTTGTTTATCAATCACGCTCCGTAACACTGATTCTTAGTACAGACTCACAAGTCGAATCGTAGAACCCACCTACCTAGTGGTACCTACCTAGATTACTACAAGAGCGTATTTTGAAACCTTTCACGCACGTGGAGACCAAGTAGAAATATATTGAACTAAGTTTGTTTATTTAGTAGATCATACATACCTAAATATTATTTTGGTATTCAAGTAATTATATGAATAATATTAGGAAGTAAATGGGCTACCCACGCACATAATTTCCTAGTGCGTGATAATACAAACTTTTAACGATCCTAAAGTAAATTATTCGTGTAACTTCCATCACGTAACTATAAGTCTATTGTTTTACGAAATCCCAGCCATATTTTTCCAAATACGGAAAATATTTTACACGATAAAATTGAGAATATTTTTTTATAGATCGTGCAATGAAAATAAAAACCTCCGACAACTCGCGAAGAACGATCAATCAATCATAGAGCTATTCATAGAATTGATATTTTTTTATTGAATGGTTTATGTTGTTGGGGCGTATTTTTGGTCCCTTTAATAGCCCCTCATAATGCGCGGCTTTGGAAGTGTCAGTCTATGAATGAGTTTCTGCTATATCTGTAGGAAATGGTTTTCTTTTGGAAACACAACGAAGCACTTATGGTATAGAGCGTAAAGTTGCAGAACAACTGGCCGATAGGTACCGGGCATTCGGAATTTAAAGATTTCTCCAAACTTTTCCTGTTAAAAAAATATATAGTTAGTTTATTTTATGCAGCACTCGTCCAAAAGTGCTTGCACACATATCTACCACGTAGATCAGACAAAGCAACATAATAAGGCCTCGGGATGCAATTCTGTCACAAAAGTATAAAACATGCAGTTCTCCTATCATTTTCACCAAAACCCAAAGAAGAACAAGCCGTCTAGACGCCTTATCAATATCAATATCAAAATCAACGACACCATACCTCATATTTTCAATATTTTCGTAAACGGCACCCACAAAGGTTTATAAAGGCAGTTCGACGTTCGATCACGTCAACCGCCATCTATCTAAACGAGATGTGATTGTAGTCAAACACACGTCATCAATCGGTCCCACACCCGGGGCGATTCGAAGTAGCGTGTAAATCACGGAGATTACCTGGCACAATATTATGGAGGAAAGGAACTGGGAAGGAAACAAGTATATTTGTTGGAAGGTATCGTGACAACTCAAAGTGCGACGGTTGATAAATATTGTTGTTACCGGTTGGATACGTCTTCACATTTTCAGGATAAGAAGTGAGTGGAATGTCAGTTGGGAAGTTGTTTGGTTAGCATTCATCTTAAAAGGAAGCTATGTAAACTGCAAATAGGGTACCAAATTCATATGTTCTTATGTTGAAATTGACGACCAAAAAGCTACTTATGCACTCGCCGATTTTTGTTGGGCCTGTTCTTTATTTAGCTCTAGAACACTAGAAATAATAAATCTAATATATAAAAATAAGTCGGGTTTTCCTCCCTGACGCTATAACTAAGAAAGAAAGTCACAACACGACATACATACAATATAAGAACATACTTATGCTAAACCCTTAAAAATATTATTAGTAGTACTTAAATTATGTTAGTAAAGACGAGAAATAAATCAAACAATAATTACATTATAACCTACATTTTTTATGATATAAAAGAAATAGGGTAACTCGAGAACGGACGAACCGATTTCCATGGTTTTGCATTCGTTGGAAAGGTCTCAGGCTCCGTGAGGTTTAAAGGTAGGGTAGGGTAGGGTAGGGTAGGGTAGGGTAGGGTATGGTAGTGTAGGGTAGGGTCGGGTAGGGTCGGGTAGGGTCGGGTAGGGTAGGGTAGGGTAAATAAATGTTTGGTCTTTTTATGGCAAAACAAAGTTTGCCGGGTCAGCTAGTTATTCATATAAAATAAAGCAATTCACTTAATAGAGGCGATCTTCAACTCTTCAGAGAAATTCAAGTGCGCAATTGTAACTAGTTTGGTTAGAGCTTACTCGATGCTTCTTGCAGTTCATGCTTGTGACGTCACTTGTAGCTGTTGTCCAATACATAAACAATGTTGTTATGATCCTACGTCATATGAAACGTACATTTTATGCCGTTTACGCTTTAGGAAAGCGGCCAAGGAATACTAATGCCTCCTTTGATTGCCGGAGCTATGAGGAATTTTCTAGGGACCTAGTTACGACTTAACTTTTAGTATGAGATTGTGGGTAGGTTCATTATATAATTAGGTACACAATCAGCCTTATTTCTACTACTGGGACTGAGTCCTCCGCTCTATGGGAGAGAAAGGGCCGGAATACATATGCAGACCCAATTCGGGATAGTAACAGGCTTTATTCCACGAGAGGTTAAGCAGAGGTATCCACCCACCAGAGCAGTGGTAGCCCAGTGGTACCGGCCGCGACTTACAAGTTGTAAGTCAAGAGTTCGAACCCAGGCAGACGCTTTACTTTATGTGAATTATTTCATTACCACTGCTCTCAAAACGGTGAAGGAAAACATCGTGATGAAACCGGCATGTCCTAGAACCAAAAATTCAAAGATATGTGACATTCATCAACCCGCACTGGGTCCTCGTGGTGTATAACGGCCCATTCCCTCTCACAGAGAGGAGGCCTATAGCTGTATCCCAGCAGTGGGAAAATTAAAAGACTGATGATCCACCTATTAATAGACTTACGTTTCGCACACAAATTAGTCAACCTCTAAATCAATGGCGGCATTCTAGACATCCCCTCAACCGGCGCGAGACCATTTATGTCTTCTCTAAAATTGCTTAACTATTGTGTCTGTAATTACTCCAGAATTCCAGACGTGTCAATTACAGTAATACATAGGTATCCTAGTGTAAATACTAAGGTTTTGCTATGTAAATACAATGTCTACAGCTCGATTTACATTGAGTGGCAAGCCTTCACTAAGCGACCGACTTACCATTATTATTTACTTGTCGAGCGACAAAACGTGATGATAGACCTGAAAGATAGCGACATTGGAAATAAATGTGTTTTACATAAATATTTTAACATTGTTGTTGACTACCTTGTTGCATAATGACCTATAGCATAATACGGTAATTTAATAAAAAAATACCTTATCCATTTACTGAAACTTTAATTACTCGAATCTCACAATGCTCAGTGCGAGTAAAACATTTCTCTGCGTATACATATATTAATTTACCTATAGTTTACTGCTTCTGCGAGTGGCTTCGCTCGCGTAAACGTAATCCGGGGATAAAAAGTAATGTCCTTCTCCAATACATCCCTATGCTAAAATTCATCATAATTGGTTTTGCTGTTTGGGGCAAATAGACAGACAGACAAACCTGTGTGTCTGTGTGTTGATTATAGAAAGGTACCTTATCTATATGTAAAACATAAAAAAAATTTCTTTAATTTCTAAAACATAGTAGCCTAATATAAGTATTTATAGTATCCTCAATAAGTATTGATTTCTTATTATAAGCTAGCTTTTCTTGTAACTCTTTCATTTTCAATTTCTTTCAAATTCTAATTAATTTGTATTCAAGTATTTGTAACAATGTATTCGGGTTTCAGTTGAATACGATGTGTGTGCCTGTGCAGTGTTATGACTGTCAACTCAAATATTGTTTTAGTAGTAGCCTTAAGGAAAACCCATCATCTGTTTGTTTAAGAGAGATGTGAAGACGAGACGAGATGTGATTGAAGCCTACCATTTGTATAATGTGTGTTGGTTTAGTATGTTTCTATAGAAAAGCATACTAAATTCTTAAAGAATAGTCGTACCTTCAAATATATTGTATTTGTAAGCTGCAGAAAGCCTAACTAACTTTCTTTTAGAAGACTAACTTTCTTCTCTCGATCTTTTGTTCACGGGTTTGTATCAAATATGTCAAATTTTATTGTCCATTACCACTGCAGAAGGAAAATCTCAGGCTGATAAGTTATACTTATTTTTTTCGGAAACTGCGTTTGACTACTTGCTAATTTGATAGCAAACGATGACGAGATAATGATAATCGCTTGCTTTGAAGTAGCTTCATTTCAGTTGAGATATATTATCTTATGGAGGGACCTATTATATTAGCTTATATATTTTATCCCCTAGATAACCTACTCCTCCCCAATCTCGTTGAAAACTCTTTTCATGAGTTTTACAACGAGACTAGGAGATACAACCCTATAGTCTTCTGGTTTTGGATATCCAACCCCTAGGAGACTCACTCGCTTTACCAGCCAGTGCATCGCATGTGCACAGAAGGTGCTCCATGCATTCCGTTCGTTCCCCACACAACCTGCACATGGGTGTCGCGGTTAGACCCATCTTCATGAGCATGCCGTTGGTTCCAAAGTGCCCAGTAAAGGCCCCAAGCGGGTAGCGGATTTGCCCCCCGCACATATGCCAAATGCATTCCCGTGCTTTGGACGTAGAGCCCAGGCAATTCTTAGAGTGTTGAAGGCCGGTATTAGACAGCCAAAATGTTCGTTGTCTGTGATCTGCAAACTTACTAAATGACCTTATTAATTTAATTATTCTTCACTAGTTGTAACTCCACCATTCACAAACGGACTCCAAACCAACCTGCAGTGATCATATTAGCAACGTCACTTAACCTAATTTTCTGCAAGCAACCGTTCTAAACCAATTTCTGCTAAAATGACAAGTGAAATAGACTTACTTAGTGTATTTCCTTTGGGAATATAACAGTGAGTGCGATTTCAGAGAACGTTGAATTAGTAGCTCTCAGTGCTCTATGAAACGGACGGCGGCAGCCGGAACTGTGGTGAAACTGAATGTAAATGTAGGTGTGTAGATATGTTTGGAGTGTGTAGCTGAATAAGATGTTGGTTGTTTGGTTCATAACTTCATTGAACGTTGCATTCACTACAGAGAGGGTACTTTGGCAAGTGAGAGGGGCGATTGGCTACTACTTTATTCTACTGGAATAGGTATTTCTTTATTGCAACACACACAGTTATGAGGTAAAGATTTGAGCAAATATTGCAAAGACCAATAAAAAAATATGCTGCGGTAAAATATATGTTTGTTAATCTTGAACGTATTTAGAAGCCTGAGATCACCAGTCTTGCCAAGGGGTATTGTGTTGCTCAGTTACTGGTTGTGGAGGTCAGATAGGCAGTCGCTCCATGTAAAACACTGGTACTCCGCTGAATCCGGTAAGACTGTAAGCCGACCCCAACAATAATTGGGAAATAGGCTAGGCAGATAATCAATCTTGAACGTATTTCTGAGAGCTTGTTATTTATAAAATATGTTTTAAGAAAAAAAATCTGTACGAATGAGCGAAGCAAAAGAAGTACAAATAGCGAGGTTGAAGGCGTTCTGAAGTGGACCTCCCTACATAGAAAAAGAGTTACGTTTATGTATTTACTTGAATCAGAGTATAATCTGTTAGTAGTAAGTTTCAATATTGACGATAAGCTTGGTAGGTTGTCATATTAGTTGAAAAAAACCCAATATATAATCAAACCAAGTTTTTATCAGCTGAAATTCTCAAAGAAAATATTAACAACTGAAGACTGACTTAAAAATGAACGTTCAAAAAAGATCATGACCATTAGAGAACAAAGTTTTTGTTCAACAGTTTTCCTACTTTTGTCGTGACGCAAAACTTTTCTTCAGCTAAACTTCTGGGCGAGTATAATTGAGTTTTGAAAGCCTGTAGTGCATCACTGCAGTAGAAAAACTAGTTAGCCGTTATACATTAACTTTTGATAGCAACATTTGTGTTTTGACATATCTCTGCATTGTGAGTCACTTGCTCCACTCGACTCAAAATGTCACATTATTTTTCTTTTTTTTTGCGCTTCGCACGGTTTGTGCATTTAGCCAGTGTCACGTTTAGAAGTTCTAGTTCCTTTAGTTTTTAGTCCATATGTCATATGTCCTAGTTAGGCCCCAGTATAATGGCGGTAACTTTATTGGGAGCTTCCACGGAGTTTTGTCAACAACATAAACAAACTCATGTTCTACCGCTGTATTTTACTTGTCCACACTCGTGCACGTTCACTAATATTATAAGAATAAAAACCACCACTTTTACACTATTAATATTCAATTAAACACAATTTTAGGGAAATAAAACATAGAAGCAACATAGACGCCATCACGTGCCCGCCAAAACTCCAACAGTCTTATTACAAAAAACTCAATAAACCTTGGTTTAAACCTGGCCTATCAAGTCCAGGCTTATCTGCAAAACCATGGTCTAAATTTGTCCGTATTACAAAACTTAGAAAAACCCTGGTTTTCTTAGTACCGTCATTTGAACCATTGTCAATATATCAACCACAGATTAAAACAAATATCATTCGTTCACCATAATATCATTCAATTGCAACGTTCCGTATGCCCAGAAAAGAAAACTTTTTGATAATACGATAAGGATTAAATGATGTTTAGGAGTATTAAAATATTGACACTTTGTTATTTTGCATGTATATCAACATTAGTTATTTTATCGATTGCAGTTTTGTTTAGGTTTAAGCACATTACTTAAATTCGTATTAATTACTAATAATACATCTACGTACGTGTAACGAAACGTAACATTCTCGCGCGTTACATAAAAAAACCATAACAATAAACAAAACCATCGCTCGTTGAACAAAGTTCATTAGGCTTTGGATTTTTAAGTTCTCCAAGTCTCTATTATAACAATTGCCTCTTTGTTAATAATGTGTTAGCATATTAAGTGTTGTGATGGACCAACAAAAAAAAACATCTGAGAATTGGAGTACCGAGGAAAAAGTAATATCCTCAATATCAATTAAATCCACCATGTTAATATCCATTTTCGTGTAAAAACAACACAACACAATGAAAAAGATTCTATAACCTAAAAGAAAAACTTTGACAGATACGACTTAGACCACCGTTAAACTAGGGGCCGCCGAGGTTTAGCGTTAGACCATGATATGGTCCATGGTTTATCGCTAAACCATTATTTGTAATATCATTTTTATTTAAACCGTGGTTTATAGAGATTTAAACCTGGGTTTTTAGTTAAACCGCTTTTTGTAATAAGACTGCAAATGTCACTTATAAACGCTTGTTATTTTTGACATTAATCATTAACAATTCTGTCGTCATGGCGATCGAATTGAGTGGAGGTCCTTCAAACTGACGTGAAATAGCAGATTCAGTTCGTAAAATAGCTCTAATTCTTAAATTACCTCAAACATACGGAAAAACAAGCCATGTTTATGTCTGTGCCTAAATATAAAACATCTGTTCACATCAGATAAAGGCCGCACAACATTTTCCTACTGTCACTATCAGTAGCCATTAGGTCCACGCGCAGCGGCGGCACAAAGAAAATGTCACATTTCATTCATTTAAAAAAATATATCAGCTCTTTTTTCCATTACACCTAAATATAATTCTATCAAAGATGCAGGTTAGAGATTGTAGATGTGTGAAACATCACGTTCAATTAGCATTGGCAAATATTTGCGTATTATGAACACAAATAGAGGGTAGGCAGGCCACACGGTTCCATTAACATCCATCCATGGCGCACCCACTCCCGAGCCCGCCATCTATAAGTCACCTCATACATATTCGCTGGTTTTAATCATGTTTACGTAAATGTTTGTTCTCGTTATACATATGGTACCAAAAGTCCCGTTTCCGTTCATAATAAATGTTTTGATATAGTGCCCTTTCATATGAAGAAGAATGAGCTGTTATAAATATTGCTGAAAGTACGAGGAGCCATGATATAAATTCGTTCGGAAACGCGACACGTTCGCATATTTTGTGAATCCTCTCGTGTGAAGTTTTCCCAGAGTTATTCATATTTATGGCCAGAATTTCGCTTCTTGCCTTTGATCGCACTTACGTTAAGAATGTCATTTTTCAAAGTTAACTCCGAACATCTGTTGATGTGTCTATTATTATTGTGGGATTTAAAAGTAAATTGGTCGGTGTTTATGACTTATTTTGATCGAAGTATTTATTGAATTTTCCACGTAACTGGTTACGACGTTTATTGATGTACTTTTAATAGATTTAAATTTGCCTTTTGATGTTGAATCCTGGTCTTAAATTATAGAAATTTAATAAAAATGTGATAGATTTATTTAACCATAAAACAAAATATGTCTAGATTGCACCTAGTTTTCTAAAACGCACATATCTTTTAGTTAATTAATTAATTAACAATTTATTGTTGACGTTGATATATGGCGATATACGGCCAGACATGTAGTACTTTGAGATAAATAGTAAAGGGTGCTCAAGGAGGTCGTTATTCCAGCTATAAAACGTTTTACTGCACGCAGGTAACGCAATAATTCCAAGTGAAATGGTTCGCTTACAATGATAGCCCTGGGATTTAATAACGAAGACATTATGGTGGAGTTATGTCGTTGTAGCTCTGGACATTATTATGTGGTTAATTTGATTACTTAAAAACATGCCTTAAGTCGAAGCAATAAATGCGGTTTTTGTAATTCTAGCTCTAACTGACGTGTGGTTTACCGCCACCGGACTCTCAGTAAGAATGTTTATTACAAAACGTCGTTTAAAAAAATCATTTTCTCTCATTTAATTCTAGAGAAAGCCAAACCGAAATCCTTATTTACTTTATAACCTTAATCCAGCCATTTCCATTGCAAAATCTCTGTTCTTAAAACTAGTCTAGCAAAGAGAAAATAAAATGGAAAGTGGTACTTTAAATTCAACGCAGTCAGCGTTGTTATAGACCACAAAGTGTAATACCGTGTGTTTGCAAAAACAATAAAAATAAACTGAATGTAGATAATGTGTGTGACAGCCTCATTGGAACATGTCATGAGGTAAATTTTGAGTATGAATCACAGACATAAATCTAACTAGATAATCCTTCCATCTGTATGAATACCAAGCGTGCCACTTTTTCACACACAATCTAAAAACGCTTGGGTCATGGGGCCTGAGTGCACGTCTTCTTTTTAAGGAGATTTCTCGCCGACTAATCGACACTGTGCGTGACCAGAGGGCTGGATATTTCTTTGCGCAAAGAATCAGCATTTCCATTCAACGTGGCAATGCTGCCAGTCTTCTGGGCACGTTCCCGGATGACAGCGATGTAGAGGAGTACTTCGACGCCTAATTGTACTTGTCTTTTGTTTATAGTGTAAGTAGTTAGGTTTAGTATAAGTTTGTATATTTTACTTTTGTTTAGTGTTTAAGTATGTACAAATTTTCCACTATTAAAGAGAGAGGTCATCGAAAAACAAATTTACTTACCAATGAAAGAAAACATTTCCAATGCCTCGGCCAACTTTTTCTATACAGTCTTTACAGCTCAATAAGGCATAAAAAGGATTTTTTTAGATTTCGGTGGATTTTCGGTGCCGATAATGCTAAATGAAAGCTCAAATTATGATCATTTATCGTACATACAATCGTGTTATCTAGTTTGATTTATATCTATGGTATGAATGTTGGGTAGATGAAGATCAAAAAACGATGTATGGATTGGGTGAAAGATGATATGGCTAGAAAGGAGGTCACTATTAAGATGGCGGCAAATAGTATAACACAAAGTTCCCCGCCGCGTCTGTCTGTCTGTCTGTTCGCGATAAACTCAAAAACTACTGAACGGATTTTCATGCAGTTTTCACCAATAGACAGAGTGATTCATGATGAAAGTTAAGGTGTATAATTTGTTAAGGTTTTGTGTAAATTGGTTGACATATGACTATAATGAAGACGGAAGACGATGCGTTGGAAGGCCTCCCACCAGGTGGACCGATGACCTGGTGAAGGTTGCGGGGATTCGCTGGATGCGGGACGCACGGGACCGGTCAATGTGGCGACGCTTGGGGGAGGCCTATGTCCAGCAGTGGACGTCTTTCGGCTGATATGATGATGACTATAATTGTTAAAATGTCGGCAAAAGTCTACCTGCCAGGGAGCTTTCACCGAAAAAGCTATTTAGACGGATACAGTATTAATCCTTATCAACTTAAATACAATAGTTATCTTAAGCATTTCATGCACATTATGATAATCCTTTACACCATGTAATTTAAATGAATATCTTAGGAGTTATTGCAAAATAAAAACTAACACGCGCGAATTAAATTCAAGCGTCTCACACCGATGACGGAACTCGCAAGATCGCTTTTTTTTGTGTATGGAAGATAGGTACTTATTTTTAAGAAAAAACATGTTGGCATAATATGCTCTACTACCCGTGCGAAGCTGGCAAATCGCTAGTAATATAATTATAAAAAAAAAACGAGCAAGCACATTTAGGGTTCCAAACCGCAAAATTAAGTAGGTAGTAATGAAAATATGGGGATTTCTTACAAAAATCTGTGTTATCCATTTATTGGTATTTGTTAGAAAAGTATTCGTAATAATAAATATTAACACCAAATTTCAAGTTCATAGGTCAATGGGAAGTTAAAAAATTCTTCGAAATAAAATTTTGGAAAATGTTGACTTTGGTGGCTTTTCATTCCTTTTTTAAAATACTGTGTTTAACGATACTCCACTCGATGGGATAAGTCAAAATGTTTTTTTCACGACCCCTTTACTTATATGGAAGCCCCCCTCAAAAACATAAAAAAAAAAATACAAAATGTATGGCTTTTGGCCAACAAGATACTTGTACTGTGAACATTTGAAGGACACGTGTGAGTGACAGCAACAGGGCTCCGTTTGGACCCTTCGGTTACAGTACCCTAAAAACACATTTTACAGCAGCTGACTATGAACGCTGATGGTGTACTGCCACTTTACAATATAATTCATGCAAGGCGACGGAAAAATGCTGATCTGCAATTCGCGCGTGCCATGTAAGATACATACATATAACTATAGATATGCTTTGAACCTGATTTTTTGCAAAAAAAACTTAATTGATTTCTGTCCGTCCCTTTGAATCATACAACCGTGATATTATGTTATTCTATGGAAAAATTTTTTTTTCTCTTTTTTTTTTTTTCTCTTTGAAACGATGGAGGATTCGTTCAAAGGATCTTTTGATAGGGATGTCTTTGACAAGAGTTTGTACTTGCTTCTGGTATTGACTTTTTATAGTGTATTTTGTGCTGCTTTGCTGTATCAAAGTAGCCGTATCTCTGAATTGCTTTTGTTATGTTGATGATGTCAAAATCAAAATTTCTTTATTAAACGATGTAAAAAGACGTGCACGTAAAAGCGTCTAGAGTAAAACAAACAATAAAAAATACAATAAAGAAGAGGTAATTAAAAATAGGCCGAGGTAGCTAATTTGTGACCAATCCCAACTGATGGCGCCCGCTCACGAACATGACACATGGATTGGCACCACTCAGCCACAGCTCAACCATCATACTGATATATCTACTCAATATATTTTATAACGTAGGTATAAGATAGTTCAACGCATCTGTGCGTGCGCTTGTAATAATACATTATGCGTTTGTGTGGCAGTGACGTGGCATTCATCATCCGAGCAAACAACCACCCATACATAGAGCCGCGCGCAAAGATGAGTTGAACTGTCTTAATAATTTTTAAAACTTTTAACAATTACTAACTAAACGTGTATAAAAAACCGGCCAAATGCGAGTCGGACTCGCGCACGAAGGGTTCCGAACCATTATCGCAAAAAACGGCACAAAATCACGTTTGTTGTATGGGAGCCCCACTTAAATATTTATTTTATTCTGTTTTTAGTATTTGATGTTATACCGGCAACAGAAATACATCATCTGTGAAAATTTCAACTGTCTAGCTATCACGGTTCATGATATACAGCCTGGTGACAGACAGACAGACAGACAGACGGACCGCGGAGTCTCAGTAATAGGGTCCCGTTTTACCCTTTGGGTACGGAACCCTGAAAAGAGACATTTGTTTTCTTAGTAGGAGATAATCTTTAGAAGTATCTACTGATTCGGTTATAAA
The DNA here is from genome assembly GCA_949775005.1 of Orthosia gothica. Classification (NCBI taxonomy): domain Eukaryota; kingdom Metazoa; phylum Arthropoda; class Insecta; order Lepidoptera; family Noctuidae; genus Orthosia; species Orthosia gothica. The sequence continues at coordinate 14,569,588 of OX459044.1, forward strand.
TATATTTCCACAGGAAGAAAAATGTACCTATGTGCCACAAGCCTTTATAAACCGAGAAAATGTACGGTCTCTATGGGTCAGGATACAGGAGCAAAGCTTATAATTTAATAACTTCTGCATTATTTCCTAAACATGGTATGTCTACCGAAGCTAATTATGAAACTAATAAATAGGTAATAAAGACGACGGGGATAGTTTCTGCCCCGGGGACACACTAGCTATTACTATACGGAGCACACGAGGACTAATAAATGCGCTTTTTAATTAACTCTTAAATACCTTATGATAGTTATCTTTTACCACATCATCGCTTACCATCAGATGAGATAGTGGTCAAGCGCGAGCCTATCTTTACCAATATTATAAAGAGGAAAGATATTTTTTTTTGGTTTTGTACCGAATAGGCTTCGAAACCACTGGACTGATTTAAAAAATTCTTTCACCTGTTGAAAGCTACATTATTCCCGAGTAACATAGGCTATAATATTGACGGGAGCGATGCCGCGGGGGTCAGCTAGTCCATTATAAAAAAAATGTTGATTGGCTACTAGAATAAGTGTACGTGTTTTATATAGAAACAAAAGTAAAGTCAACTGTTTCGTCGTTTCAACAAGCTTCCTATTATATAAAAATAAATATTTACAAAAACCAGCTTTTATATTAAAAATACATTGTCACGAGAAACAGACGTGTGTGCAAAATTCTAATTGGAATTGGGCTAAATTTAAATTGCAAGCTTTTATTACACACTGGCGCCGGGACATATATTTTTATTAAAATATATTTTTTGTAAAAATCATTAAATTGGGTATCTTACAGGGTCCATTTCTGATGTCAGCTAATCAACAAAACCCCACAATCGCATCCATTAGCTTTTCACTTAACCTGAAAACGGACCTAACTTCAAACCGACCCTACCATTACCCCAATGGATCTAACTTACCCCGAATTCTATTATACTAAAAACGTACTAAAACTTTATACTGTATACTTGAAAAAAACAACAAAAAGCTGCCTTATCAACCGATGGTAAAGTCTTGTTCTCTTTTCTTCAAGAGGATTTACTTCAAACCCCCGGACTCGAGATGCGTGCGAGTTTGTTTTCCAAATAATATATCACACTTAGCTAAGATTACTTTAAGCCCCGTATAAGAAGATATATTGAAGGCTTAATACAAGAGTTCAGGGTTATTTACTCTTTATTGGAGCATGTGCAAAAAGATTACGGGGTATCAATGTTTTACTTTTGTAATGAGGATTTGCAGAGTTTTTGCAAAATAAGTAAGTATTCAAAAGAGTTAATTCTAAGCAAGTAAATTTTTAATCCCCGAAGGAAAAAGAGGGGTGTTATAAGTTTGACGTGTGTTGCTGTGTTGTCTATGGCATCATAGTCCCTAAACGGATGAACCGATTTTGATTTAGTTTTTTTTGTTTAAAAGGTGATTTTGTCAAGAGTGTTCTAAGCTATGTTTGAATAAAATCGGTTTAGCCGTTCAAAAGTTATGGGCGTTTTACTGTTTGAATCGGGTTGTTTTCACAAGATAATTTTACTTGCTATGAGGTTAATTCACCATATTTCCTTAAACCTACTAGTATTGAGAATATAGATAACACCACTATCAATATTATCCGTTATATAATCCCCATACAAAAGACGCGGCCGTATAGCGAAGAAACAAAAAGAAAGAAATATGTAAGGCTTTTATCACACGAAGGAAAAAAGCGTTGACATCCGGCACACCGTATTGTATACCTAGCTCTACAGTGGAAATGGGAAAATACGTCGATATACCCCTCAGATGAGAGCTTACTCCCCATCAGGAAATGGTCATGCGACATCCTTTGAGCTCGTGAGAACATTGCTTCGTAAAAGGGAGCGCTTCTGTGCCTGTCTTATTCATGTATGTAAATAGATGTATTCGCCCTAATGTTGTGTCTTCACAATCACGAATAGTGTGCTGTTTTATACAGTCTCATACAAATATTTATGAATCGGAATATTTTCAGAGCTTTGTCGGGGAATTCCTTCAAGCCAAGTTGATCTGCAAATAAAAGGGTATCTGCATAAAGACGTGAACGTAAAATTTGATGGCTTTTAAAGTCGCGTTTGAATCGTCGAGGAGCACATTTGTTTTTTTTTCAATGAACTTAAAGTCTCATTTAAAACGGCAATCATTAACTTCGAATCGTTGCTTTTAAACAGCGATTTGAGTTTGCAATGGTGCATAATAAATACGCTTATATTTCACTTGCTTCTTTCAGCGAATTCACTCGGGTAAAATTAGTATTCCCGGGATAAAAATCCTATGTCCTTCTTCTCCAAGGAACCTTGTGTCCTTTCCCCTATACCAAAACTACAAAATTTGTTGAGCATTTTAGGCGTAAAAATTTAACACGCAAACAAACAGAGTTACTTTTCGCTTTTGCATCTATAGCACGTATTTACGTATTTGTACTAATGTTAACAGATATGTTCATTAGCGATTACATCGCTGATATACGTAAACACTCGTTTGTTGGTGGCTCATGTTACATTACACTTGTGGCCTTCATTACTAATTCAAACACGTTGAGTTTGCTCTTAGATCGAGTTGCATCTAATCAGTATCGTGTGTACATATTTCTGCTAGCATTTCAGATATTTCATTAGTACTAAAACGTAATTTGCTTTACTGTTGTTTGGTGGCTGGTTTTCAAAAGAAACTGTGCGCTTAAGTTTAGTAGCTCACTGTTTGATATCGTTTTGATCTTTTTATTTATTAACTATTGGCAATGCATTCAAAGCCTTGTAATGACAAGAAACACGTGCTAGTCGCTGCATATTTTTGTTACAAAAAATCCCAAGAATACAGCAAATTTTGCCAACCTTCCAAGGGGATACTTACTAAAGATGACGCATAATCTTTTCAAGGAATGAAGTAGCATATATCCATTTTTTTCAATTTAAGAAAAATATTCGTAGAAATGCTTAAGGATATAATATTTCGTACACACAGACTATAATTACTGGCATATGTGTGTATTTTAATGTGTTTCTTGTTGGCAACATTAAACATGAGAGGCGCTTCGATAACAACCAAAATGGCGTTCTAATGACATTTTAATAGTGGTTCAGGAAGCACTAATACCGTGATAAACACCAGTTCGATACCCGGCGGGACACTACGGATTTATTCCATTATGTACACAAAACTGTACACTGCACATTAATGATTCACTCGCTTGGAATAAACGCGCACCCGGTTCGGACACAGCGTTTATTCCAAGGGCGAAGTAAAAGAGATTTAAATTACGGACGCGTATTCATGAAAGATAGTTAAATAAATATCTGGAACATCCGACAGGAGTTTTGTTGGAGCTGGAATGTTTTATTATCTCTCACTTTATACTCATAAAGCATACCGGAGTCAGAAAAGCGACATTAAATTAACCACAGCTCGAACGTTGGGTACGTAGGTACCCAGTGTTCGAGCGAGTCGGACCGAGCCGGACCAAATTTAATCCCTCGAGAATGTACGTTTAATCTAAAATTTATTTATCAGCACAATGTTTAGGAGCTCGAGGCTAAATAATAACAGCCGCACAGGTCGATCATCAAGGTTAAGCAACGCTTGCCGAGGTCAGTCTGTGGATGGGTGACCATTTCAACATACTAATTTTCCTCCGTGCCTCAGCAAGCACGTTAAGCCGTTGGTTCCGGCTGTCATTTGAAGATCTTTGACGGTCGTTACGGATAGTCAGAAGCTTGAGATCTGACGCAAGTCTTGCCAAGGGGTATGGTGTTACCCAGTTACTGGGTTGTGGACGTCAGATAGGCAGTCGCTCCATGTAAAACACTGGTACTCAGCTGAATCTGGTAGGATTGGAAGCTGACCCCAACAACAATCGGGAAAAGGCTAGGCAGATGATGACAATTTTCAGACTCACTTTGTATAATATTTATTGTATATTGAATCAAACATTTTTAATAAAGCTAGGAGATGAACAAACAGAAGTTGTGAGGAAATACAAAATGCGTAGCCATTGCTACAATCGTGATGTAATACACAGGGTACAGGGTTACTTTAGTTGGCAAGTTCAATAAACAACTTATAGGTAAGGGTTTCGATAAATAGAGCCCATAGATAAAATAAACAAGATAGAGCCTACCAGATTCATTGCTGTTTTCGTATATATTTGGAAGAAGTTTCCATTTTCTTTTATTTTGATTGTATACACTGTTGTTTCTCTCCGTTCCCAGATTTCGCTGGATTATTTATTTAGTATTATCGTTACTGGAAATCTCCGATTGAATATACGACTCTCGTAAATTATAAGTCGATTAATAATTAATTTAATTATTATTCTTGGCAGCCGCAGTGAACTGATGAACTGAGTTAGATAGAAAGTTTATCTGAATTATATTTTTGTTGTACAGTCAACATCATAATTAAATTCTGGAATAAATATTGAATTATTTATAACAAACTAGCTGACCCGGCAAACTTTGTTTTGCCATAAAAACACCAAACATTTATCAGTAGATAAACCTACCCTATCTACCCTACCTACCCTAACCTACTTACCCTACCCTACCTATCCTACTATCCTATGTCCATCTCCTGGTTCTAAGCTACCTAATTTTCAGCCAAATCGATTAAGCCGTTCTTGAGTTATAAATTTCTTTCATATATATCTTTCTTTCTTTCATATATATAGATAAATCATGATAATTACGCGTGCTTTTGCCGTTCAAAGGTCCTAGTTTAGCCACAAATAAAAGGTATTATAAACAAAACAGTCTACTGAATAGCCTGTCGGCTAAGCGAACCTTTCAAAAAAGAAACGAGGAAGTATAAATTAGGAGAGGGCGTGAAATTCCCCGGCTTGCTGTCAATCCATACAAAGGCATGTATGACGGAATTAAAATTCCATCCAAATGGGCATTTCAACAGGCATGGTAGAGGTCGTTTTGTATGTATGTTTGTATGTGTGTGTTTCGCGTATGTTCCTTATCCTTTGTAGGATTGTGAGTTTAAGGGTAACGATATAAATTAAAGTCTTAGGGTAGATTAGACTTGTTTACGTGAAGGAACGGAAGAAATCTTTGGGTTAAAATCTAAGCAATATTTCTTAAGATTTCTGTTGTTATACACTACGCTACTGTATAGAGATACCGTATGTAAGTATTTATTAATCAAGCTGTAATATAAAGTAAAGTTGTTCTTGTGTATTCAGCTAAACAGTTTGGTGGTAGAATGTGTTAAATTGGGTGTTTCGGGAATATCTACAATTTTTTACAACTGTCGGCAACACTTTTGAGTAAATTTACGGTAAGAATCCTTTTAAACCGAGTGCATGTTATCGAGTCCTTTAAGTGGTCTCGGAGACGTCTGCTTACCATAAAACCTGCTGATAAGTGATGTATGTCAAGGACTATAGCATCAATTCTTAACATTCCTGAGATTTTTCGACGGAAGTACAGTTATGCTTTACCTGTTTTTGTCAAGTTTTTTCGAAGATGTTTTCTTATACGACTGTACTATGTATAAAGAATGTGTAGGAGGAATTCTCTCTCGTGATTACGGTAATTCGAACATAGGTTAAATTTTAGTCGGCGAAGTTTAAATTGAGCGTTCCTACACGTTTTAGATACTTAAAACTTTATCATACAACCAAATTATGAAGTCATTTTACTTGAGTTAGTAAAATATGTAATTTTTGAGATAAAAAGTTACTAGGTTATCTTAACTAATATTTTCGTAAGATGTTGTTTCCAAGGAAATCTTATTTGAGTTATTAGCAGAACGAACATCAACATAAAGACATTCTGCTTTCTATAAAAAACTAGTCACGTAGTCTTCGCTTAGAGGATTCTGTACCGTTACGTTGGAAATAAATCATTACAAAAGCCCTATGGGGACAATTTTCTCTCGAGCGAGACTGCATCTGTCAAATAACTCGCAATCAATGGCAAATCTGACCTCTTGACCTGACTACTATTTTGATAGAGGTGGTTTGATAGCCATTAAATCCATCGTAAAAAAAGACTTGGTTGTATTTATTTACAAACTCAACTAAATATTTGTTAAATAAAAAAAAGGCGAAACAATACGCAATCTATGGAATTGTCAATATTCTGTCACAGCACTTATAGGCGGTCAGACTGGAATGTCATTGACATAACAATAGAACTTTGGAACGTCGGGCGCCAAATTCAAAACCTTTTTTTTTGTCTCCGAAATATTTGCTTATTATCTTTTTAAAGCAAAAAATGGCCAAAGGAAACACTTGTGAGTCATCGAAGGCGGGGCGAAACTGGCCGGTTGTTCGAGCTCTTTAGTTCTTGCCACCTAAAAAAAAAGTTTCTACGTGTCGGCAAACGTAATTATTAAGAAGATTGATGATAGAAGCGAAACGAATTTGTAGATCATTTACAAACATTGCTTGAATGGTTTTGTATTCATCAAGGTGGAGAGAAAGAATGCGAATAGTTTTATGGGTGTGTCAGGTTATGATGGTTCTTTAAGTTAAAGTTAATAAGGCATTTGCAAGTTGATCTCCGAAAAGAATACAAAAAATGCGATGCGGGAAGTCAATGCCTTCGCGCATTATCTCATCGGGGGTCAGAATACATAACTGTTATATGATAGTTATGGCATTTTATTACATCTTTCTCACTTCTCTCTTATTGTTGCCATATTACCGAATATTTACATTTTTATTGGATTTTAAAAGGCCAATTTGTAAACAATTCCAAAGGTTTACTTCATCTTTAATTCTATTAGTATTTAATGATATATCTAAAGAGTGCTTCATAAGCTTTAAAACCGAAAATGTATGAGAAAATTAAGGAACAGTTACGGAGGTAAGTGTACCTGTGTGTTATATTTGAATTTAATTTAATAGATAAAACTTTTTTGGCTATTTCGTTAACATAATATTATCATAGTCTAATGTTATTATAGAGTTGGCCTTAATTTTATCCAGAATATACAGAAATTAGGCAATCATTTTAAATGTTTTGACCTTGTGCGTCTTGATTAGCTTACTTGGCTTTTCTACTAAATATGTGTACATATTCAAGAGATTTTTAATAGAACTGTCTAGTTGATACTGATCTTCATAACTCATTATAATATACTAGAAGTTAATAATACCTTCAGGATTACCTTAGTAGCTTCGTTACTAGACGAAAAATCATACTGTGCAGTCGGAGGATACATATTTGAGAGCTGGCGGACCAAAACCAGATGTATCTTCCGACTGCACAGCATGATTTTTTTCTTGTTTACGTCTTTTTAGTTCGCTTTTTAAGCAGTCTGGATTTTTGTTTTTTTTTGACTTCGCCTTTTTGGTCTCGCACGGGGTTTTTATTTTTTATTATTGTTTAATTTTATGCATATTTCTCGTGTCTCCTGTGCAGGCCACAAATACATATTTTTTCTTTTTTTTTTCTAGACCATGAATTATTATTTATCATTTCAGATAGGAAAGAGTAATTAAAATACATCACATTTAGCGTCCATTGCGCTAACGCTAATAGCCTTAAAGCCCGAAAACCTAAGCTGCCTTTACTTAAGCAACGTCAGCTGACCAGCGTTACCGACCGGTTACTCTTATCTACGGCTATACGTTATCAATTACGGGGCGTAGCTCGCAAAGGTCGCTCCGTAAATCGTCCTGCGTAAATCGCGTGTGATATCCCCATGTTTGCAGGTCATTAGAGGACAGGCGGCGGGCTGATCTTTAGGATTTTGATCCACGACATTGCGTCCCCTACGCCCTTTTGACGCCGACGAATTATCCCTAACGTGTCAACATGTTGCGTAAACATTGCTTGTGTTATGTTTATTTAGATGTTGAAAGGACTTAAAAGACGGTCGGATTTGAATTTGAATTTGATTAGTGTTGATCTTGCGATTTCTTTGATAGGTGATGATAATCTGCTGATTTTATTGATGTTGTTAATCAAGTGTGAATTATCTAAATAAGGAGTAAGTAAGTATGTAAGAATATGATGGAATATTATCTATGAGCTAATGGGTAAACGAAGCACAAAGAAGTATGTATGTACTTATGTAAATATTGTAAAACACCTCTTTTTTTAAAAAGAGTAAGTATGGAGTTTCGTGTGCGTTCTTCTCCTTAACAAGCAACTTTCCGAATGCACGGTAGAATCAATTTTTAGGGTTCCGTACTCAAAGGGTAAAAACGGGACCCTATTACTGAGACTCCGCGGTCCGTCTGTCTGTCTGTCTGTCTGTCACCAGGCTGTATCTCATGAACCGTGATAGCTAGACAGTTGAAATTTTCACAGGTGATGTATATCTGTTGCCGCCACAACAACAAATAATAAAAACAAAATAAAATAAATATTTAAGGGGGGCTTCCATACAACAAACGTCATTTTTTGCCGTTTTTTACTAAAATGGTACGGAACCCTTCGTGCGCGAGTCCGACTCGCACTTGGCCGGTTTTTATTACTTGTAAATTTTCATTTTAATTTAGAACGGTCAAAAGTGTCGTTTATAGTTGAATAAATATATTTGACTTTGACTTTGAATGATTGTAGCAGATAGCGTTCTGTAGTTGCTGCCTACTCCGATTCTCGTGATAAATAGGCGTCAGTTTATGTATGTATGTAATTAACCTATATACATAATTATAATAAAACTGTAACTCGGCGATGTCTGTGTTTGAAGATATTTCAGACAATTTTATACGGGACTAAATTTAACAGCCGGTGGAGCACGTGAGCGAAGCCGCGGTCACTGCTAATATATTTATAATAATAAGTATATGTACAGAAAAGTATATTTCTTAGAAGTTCTTTTTGAATAGAAAGTTAAGGATAAGAACTTTCAAGGCTAATATTATCAATAATTCACAAGCATTCTGAAAATATTTAGTTTCTGGCACTCCTACTGCTATTATGTATTGTTTATGTTAATAAATCGGTCGTTAGTTTAGCATAACATCACCGAAGTAACTTGGTTCAATGGTAAACTGTTGTCTAATATTTAATCCGTAGAGTTAAACTATTATAATATTTACAAGGTTGGACCAGTCTTTAACAGAAGGCACCAATATTGATAGGGATGCTATTTAAATACCTGGTAATTCAACAATGAGAATTCTCTCCAAAGTGTTGTTTTTCGTGTGGTAATAATTATTCCTGCCAGAGAGGAGGTCTGTGTCCCAGCTGTAAGCTAATTATAGGCTGGCCTTGCTTATGGTATGCTTTCATAAAAAAACGGCAAAAAAATCATGTTTATTGTATGGGAGCCCCACTTAAATATTTATTTTATTCTGTCTATACCAATATTATAAAGAGGAAAGATTTTTTTGTTTGTGTGTTTGTTTGTACCGAATAGGCTCCGAAACTACTGGACCGATTTCAAAAATTCTTTCACCGTTGGGAAGGTACACTATCCCCGGGTGACATAGGCTATTTTTTATCCCTGTATTCCTACGGTAACGGGCACTACGCGGGTGAAACCGCGAGGGGTCCGCTAGTTTTTTATATTTTTTTTGTTATAGCAGCAACAGAAATACATCATCTGTGACAATTTCAACTGTCTTGCTATCACGTTTCATGAGATACAACCTAGTGACAGACAGACAGATAGACGGACAGTGGGGTCGCAGTAATATTCTCCCGTTTTTACCCTTTGGGTACGGAACCCTAAAATAAACTTTTAATTGAAAAAAGAATATATTCACTCATCACATAGCCAGATGGAATCGTTAATTAAATTATAATCAAATGATACAGTCTCTAGTTTCAGTCACACGTGCTTCAAAGAGGAATATTAATTACTACTATTCATATAATTTGATTTCCTTTTGCTTTCACACTGAAAATGAATTATTACTGTATTCAGAACACAAGCAGCTATTTTGCCTTTTTAACAGACTTCAAATAGGAGGAGGTTCTCAATTCGAATGTTTTTTTTAAATGTTTTTACCTCAGAACTTTTACTAGGTGAACCGATTTTGATGATGCTTTGTCTTTTATTTGAAAACTGGCGTTTCTCATGTGTGTTCCATTTAAATTAAGTTAAGATCTGATGAAGAACTTCAGAGATATATAATGCATGAGGGAAAAGAGCATCTCTCAGAATACCATTTCAAAAAGGGTACGCAGATATTTACAGTTCACCCTGGTACACCCTCATTCCACCACTTTTGTTCAAGTTTCATGTTATTCGGCTAATTTATTCTGGCTTATTCGGCTAGTAAAAAATAAACTTTTTACAAAATAATACAACCGACTTCCAAATAAAAACACTACAAAGTAAAAAATAACTTCAATTTCGGCAGTCTGTGTCAAAAAACAAAGGAACGAAAACAGGAACACCGACTTCCGAAATTGAAGTAATTTTTTACTTTGTAGTGTTTTTATTTGGAAGTAGGGTGTATTTTTTTTGTAAAAAAGTTTTATTTTATTTTTTTGTGCGCTGCTCAAACTTTCATGTACCTGCCATAGGAAATAGAGCTAATGTTTGATCAGTCTGTATCAAATCAAGTCTATCATCCAAAGGTTGCATGTAAAAGATCGCTCTTAGAGATAAGGTCGCCTACTATCACACCTATGTATTAGGAGTTCTTCATAGTTAATGCATCGGCTGCTGCGCTGCGTGTCACGTGTTCGATTCCAGCACGGCAAACATATTTGCATGGCCTACACAGGTAGTTGTAGGTATGTGAGTTTATATGTTTGTTTGCGGCAACTTTATAAAATAATATAAAAAAAATATTGTGGTGAACAATGAAGACTATTAAATCTATCCATGAAAAGACTACAACAACAGCACCGTTGCCCAATATCACAAAACAATTCTTCACCAATCAAATCACGAAGTCCAAATTCACCTACATTACAAAATCAACAAATCTGTATCCAACTTCACCACCACAAACTATCGCAGGCAAACCCAGGCTTTCTACCAGCACTATATAATTTAAGGCGAATTATTGCAGCTTGCATTCTTGGCGCTATGCCATGTGGTATACGTAGTGACATGAATACCATAGGTACTTGTGACAAGGTTCCAAACTACGAGGCAATTATAAATTCCATTTCATTCGTTACCTCTGCCCTGTATTGAACTTTAGCTTATAATTTGATTGAATTTTAATCAAGTGGTTCAATGACTTTCAAGACTGCGAAGTTATACAGCATAAAATAATAACGAGAAATAAATTCTTGACGAAAAGGATGATCATTCCCTCTTCTTCATCGTCCATAATCCTTGTAAGCTCATTTTAGTCTTATCTCGTAGATTATCCTTCGCTGGAAAGGACTTGACCTAATATTATTACTTTTATATTTACCATACCAAACTTGGCAGACATTTTAGTAAAGCAAATAGTTGACCAGCAATCCAAAGTTATTTAAAACACTTTTCGCCGCGTTTCTAACACTAATTAGAAGAAAACGTGCAGAAATGTTTTAATAGTTTTCTCTCAAACTAATCCTTTAACCTTTTAAGCAACCAACATTTTCATCTCAGACAATCGCATTCAACAGCTTCACTAAATTGGGATCCCGCAGTCACGCTGCACCGGTTAAGTGCTTTGTTTTATCTCCAAACAAATCTCTTGTCAGAATTAATTACGTTAAATTGCTCAATCTTATCCTAAGAGCATTTAAAATACATCTTAGAACTTGATAGAAAACATGTTTTTTCGTTTCTGTTGCCCCGATTATAAAACTTTTTCTGTGTTTCAAAGTTTTTGGTCTAATTTAAGTGTCCCTACTCTCCCCATCTCCCATCCCTAGCCTTTCAATGACTGAATAGTACTCATGTATTCTACCTATTCAGTTTTTAAATTAATTTCATTCAGTTCTGAATTCTTTTGCCCCTCGTAGTAGCCTCCGGCTTGACTTATTCGTAATGATATCAAAATAATTTAAATGATAACAGTAAAATGAATCCCGTAAGGCAGTGTTGATGTAATCCACTCACGCGATCTATCACATAAATATGCCGTGGAAGGTCGCATATTTACGGCAGGTGCAAATAAAGAGATGCCACAAATACCTCAATGAATAAAGGCATACTTCTTTTTGGGCAGCGCGGGCGCGTCTTAGAGAGGCCGCCGGCCAACTTCATAATAACATATTTTATGCATCGATAAAGCCCTTATCTGGGAGCGCCCTTTTCTCAATAGCACATTCTCGACCGTATAAAAGATACAAAGTCGAAAGTTATTTTAGTAACTTTAGACCTTCGCTTTGAGAAGTTACGGTTGTTATTCCGCTTCCCATTTGTGGCCGAGGTATCTGATTTACGGCCAGGTGTGGGCTCTCGTCGCTCGCCACTCTTCCATTCAGAGCTTGCACAAAGTGGGACACCTCTAGATTGGCGGTCTCCGATGAATTCGCTCCATTTCAACGTCAACTCACAGATTCGTAATTCTTTTTGCGGACGACGGTCAGACGTACTGACACTCTATAATTCAATTGCATGCTTTTATCTTCTGATTACAGTTTCAATTACTGAGTAATTTCATTACTTAATGAGTTTATTTGATGGTTCAAAGGTCGATTGGTGTCATAACACTCGATGCTTTGACCAAACCTGCGTTTGCGTAAAATTACAAACAAATTCCAACAACTCCTCGACGGCTCGTATTATTCAAACAGATATCAAAACTTCCTTTCGTTTCTCCTATCGCCGATTCAGCGTCATATAGGAATTCAGTATTCAGTGCGAAGTTGAGTGAACGCCTAGAGCAGTCGGACGAACACCGGAGAATTTTATTGGAAATCGACGCTCCACGAAAATGCACTTTAAAAGGTAATTCAAAAATAGTTTTATTTCTTAAAAACAGTTAATGCATTCAGTGAAAAAACCTTTTAGTGAAACAATGTATCACGACTATTTTTATTTCAAACCGAAGCGCTACACGGTTTCGTATACCGGAGCTAACTCTTCACCGCTAAAACAAATATTTGATCCGAAATATTGGACACAAGGTCTCTTCTCGACCGAACTGTCAGCTGCAACAACCACAACTTTGAACGTATACGGGAACTAAGTAACAACATGTTGTTCAATGTCGGCTCAGTTATGATGAACAACATTCAATTATCTCGGTGCTCGCAACTCAAAATGCTAAGGACGGAAGATAATTACGAGGGTGGAGATAAATGAATTCCAACAAATGCTACAGAACAATACAGGTAGCGCATTCCGACTCGCGGCCTCGTGTACAGCCGGTACATAAACAAAGGCCCAAATCTAAGGCACAAGTAATTATGGAGCGTGCCATGCAGCACTATTTACATTCTTTGCTGTGCTTTTTCTCTTTGAATGTGTGCATTTTTTGGAATGAGGTGAGGGATGGGGGGTGTACACTAGCTTTCATTCTGTCGTCGTCCTCCGGCGTGTCCGTCTGCGTCACTTCAGTAGCTTCGAGCCCTTGGCGAGGGGTGGTCGTGCGCTCCCGCGATGCCGCAATACGGCCTCTTCCGATTCACCCGTGTATTTCAGTGAAGTTTTATTTTCAAAGACGATTTTATGTTATTTGGATTATGCGTGCGTTCACAATTGGCTGGAAACCTTGATGATTGCTTTCGAACAGGACTCTTTTGACCTCGATTTCCTTATTAATTTCTTTTTGAAGAAGTTATTTATTGATAAAAGATTTACGTTATTAAATCTTTTTAAAATTAATTTTGTGAGGGTTCACTGGGCGGAACGAATTTAATTGCATCGATGTTCACTTTGTAAATATAATTAGTTCGTAGTTTAATACGTAAATAGCTGAAACTTGTAAGTATGCTGTTTAACTTAAGTCGTGTTTAGGTTATGTTTTGCGGGTACCTGTGTTTTTTACACAATAAGGGTCGGCTTTGTTGGAACTGTTTTTATGTCGGTTGAACTCTTGTGTCCAAGTCCCTGTGATGTTGCGGTAGGTCAATGAGATTATTCATCTTGTGGCCATATGTTACTACTTGAAATCGTAGAGTCAAGTAGTTGGGAACATTTAAAAACCAAAGCGATAGATTTACAAGTATCTTGGTGACCATAAAATATTTATGTACAAATGTATCGATTCTTTATTAATGATATTGCAATGGGTACAAATAAACATTAGGACACAAGTTGTCTTCATATCCAGTACCTTACTGACTTCCTCGTGCTTTTAGACTTTTGGCAAAACTTAAGAAGTGTTGTTTTAAGCGTACTTCTGATTTTGTTAGCTGAAACTTTATTTATAACCTACGTCATCTTTCCACGATCTGAAACGGATAGGTCTGCCTAAAGCAAATATATTGTTCAGAACATATGCTTAAATATGCGTGTGCTTATAAATAACATTAATATTATTCCTTCTACTTGATATTTTTATATTGCTAACCGCAACTTATCTCAGTGGTGTCCAAAAAGATTTCATATCACGTTCCAAAGAGGTTTCTTACTCGAGTTCAATAAAGTAGAAACTATTTGCTAAGTTATTGAAGAGTTTGAACTTTGAAATGGAATAGGCATCCATTGCTGTACAGTTCTTTGATACGATAACGAGTTTTAGGGCACTTCAGATCTCAAATGATAGTCCCTTAAAGGATCTATCGGCTTCTGAAACGAAAATTCAGTAAAAAAAATATGTGACAAATTGTCAAACGCGCGCTGATGTGTTCAATGAATTTTCAATTACCATTCGCATCACTTGACTTACGCTTAATTTGTGATGCGTCGATAATTTGTATTCCACAAACCGGGGGTAGCTCTGCAACACAAATATAGCGGCTTTTGTTGGCGAAATTATTGCTAAATACAGGCAGAATCTATTTCAGGAAAAATAAATTGCAAAATGCTTCCCAGAAGTAACCTTTATGTCACTTCGTGCTAAACTAAACAATATAATATAACACTAACACACTAAACAATATATTCTTAATAAACTAATCTCTGCCAGCGGTTTCGCCTGTATGAAAGTCGGACATTATCCCAAGGAAATGTACTCCCGGAATAAAAAGTTCCATATGTCCTTCCTCCAATGTACATTATATCTCTATACCTACCAAAATTTATCAAAACTAGTTCAGCGGTCGAGGCGAGAAAACGTTACAAACCGGCAGATAGAATTATCGCATTTATAATATACTAGCGGACGCCTCGCGGTTTCACCCGCGTAGTGCCCGTTCCCGTGGGAATACAGGGATAAAAAGTAGCCTATGTCACCCGGGGATAGTGTAGCTTCCCAACGCTGAAATAATTTTTGAAATCGGTCCAGTAGTTTTTAAGTTTATTCGTTACATACAAAAATACAAATATTTCCTCTTTATTATATTAGTATAGACTAGCTGTCCCACGCGGCTTCGCTCCCGAAAACTGGCTTCCTACCTACCCATCTACCCTACCTACATGATTGTTGAGTAACTAAAACCGTTAACTCTCTCAAAAAGGAATAATTTTGCCCGTTTTTGCAACATTTATCATTTATGCTCCGCTCCTGTTGCTCGTAGTGTGATGTTATATATCCTATAAACTTTCTCGATAAATGGACTAACCAACACAAAAAGATTTTTTCAATTCCAACCAGTATTTCCTGAGATTAGCGCGTTCAAACAAACAAACAAACTCTTCAGGTTTATAAAATTAATATATATAGGTATAGATTATAGTATAGATATGGAAGTATGGTTTACTAATTAGAATGTAAACCACCAACTTGTCCAAGTTTGTAGAACAGTGATTATTTACAGTGTGAAATGTATACTTGGCAGAATTGCGTGGGACTATTAACAGCTGGCGCCCAATTTTGTCCTCTATTTTATTTTAGGATCGCCAAAAAAGGTTTTCCTGTTAGAAAATATAAATTTTCTGTCTGACTGAATTAAGGTCTGTAGGTACTTTTTGTGATAAATCATAGACCAAGGAGCTTTTCGAATACTTTGTGATTCAACGGTCAAAAGTGGAGGATTTTGGTCTGTTTAGTTTGGGCTCTTTAATGATGGCTGCCACTAGGTGGACCGATGACCTGGTTAAGGTTGCGGGAAGGCGCTCGATGCGAGACGCACGGGATCGGTCAATGTGGCGACGCCTGGGAGAGGCTATGTCTAGCAGTGGACGTCTTTTGGCTGAAATTATGATTATGATGAAGATGAATGATGGCTCGCCGCGATTTATTTATTTATTTAATACTTTAAGCAACCAATGTATAGAGGCAGACTTAATGCCTTAGGCATTTTCTACCATTCAACCTTTGGGTGATGCAGAGATAAATAGTGGTAGGTGCAATCACACATATTTAATGGATTTAAATATATATACAATACATAAATATAAGCCAGAAATAATAAATAAATACAATATAATTTATACAATAAATAATAAATGAAATATAGGAATATACCTAAACAATTAGCAGAAATAGACAATTCGGGAGGGAAAGGACGATTCGGTTTATATAACACCGATAAGCGACTTTTAAGTACTAAGACAAAATTGCAAGTAGGTACCATGATATGGACGCAATTCGATGCAAGTCGAGCGATTTGCACTAGAAATGTTGGTCGTCTGCGATAATATTGCCAATCAAAGCAATTTAAATTCTTCTATTTAATTAAATTTAAAGTCTTCCATATTACCCAAATAAATCGGAACAGTATGTATCTTAATGAATGCCACCCACAGCATGGAAGAGGTACCTTATATATTACACTCGTATGCAATCCCACTTCGAATCTATTTTGAAAGCATATCTTAAATAGATTTTTTATTTCTGTATTACTTTTCTTATAACAACTCCTACGAGATGTTCCACCTATGAATTCTAAATTCGTGCAGCAAAATGCAACATTTTCAACCGGGTTCGTAGGCGTCTATGATTGAATCAACTTTTTTGTGCGCAATAAAGTATAAAAATATAATCAACTAACTCGACTGGCTTGTGGTAAAAATACTTTATCATAAAAATCCTGACCCACACTCACTCCGGAAGCTTCATGTCGTATTGTGAGTACGTGTACAAACACAAAATCTCACAGGCACAAACAATCAAAACGGGAACGACTATCCGCAGGCCACACAAACATTGACTTAGTTCGAAGCCAATCGTTTGACCACATCCCTAACCACTGCAGGCTGTCTAACCCACTTTTCGATGTAGGTATATTTTACCTAGGTCATTCCAAAATTACGCACGCTTTCGTGTCAAATATCAATATTTAACAAAAACGACATTCCCTAAGACTTTGTCCTGAAAAGGGTTTTTATTCGTTTATAAGAACACATGAACTAAGTGTCTTCCCATCATAATAGAGACAATAAGAAAAGTGCCAATGGACACATTCTTTACCGTATAAATTATTAGCAAATTAGGTTAAATTTAAGTTACTTATTAGCCTCAAGGCTAGATTGTGACTGTTATGAAGTAACTACTCAGTTACATCGTAATAAAAAATAAAAAAAAAAAAAAAAAAAAAAAAAATTCGTTTCCAAACCCGCGTAGTCGAGATACTAGGAACTAATAATATATTTGACCACATTTTTTCCTTGGGTGACCCCGCTTCTTATGAATCCAAACATCTCAGGTCTCCTGGTTACGTCTACATGTACGTAAAACCCACTAGCCCTAAAATGTTTACTATTCATAACCCGAAAATAGAAGACGATCCATCATTGGTCCTCTACCTTTCTTTCAAACCCTTATTGGCTAAGAAACGGTTCCGAGAGCTCTTCAAAACAGACCTGAAACTTTTATACTAGGGCTGTCGACTTTAGTGGAGTTGTCGCCAGTTTTGTAAGGGTTTTTGTGTCGTCGGGTTATTGGGGTAACACCTTACCCATGGGGGTTGGGGCAGCCACCTGTGACGACCACAGCGTTTCTATTCAATATTTATGACGCGGTTTGTACGTACGTTTTTATTTGCGGGGTCGCTCTTTGTGTGTTTTTCTTTTCAAGTCGGTAACGGAAGTGATTTTAAGTCAGTCTAATACATATATTTGAATGCGCCTCAAGCTCACTTTACAGAGGAAAACGTCAATATAACTCATCAAGCTATTACCCTTAATAACAACGCACATAAACTATTAAAATGATATCACTTAATACGTCTAAAACGCCCGAAACCATAACTAAAACTACTATAATCCCGTCTGATATAGTGCGTGTTAAACTTAATTATCTAACACAGTTTATTAATGTCTCACCATATCTTACTGGTCCTTGTGATTGCAATTTATTGGTCCTATCATAGCTCGGCAGTTACTAGTTCAAGCTAACTGTACCTAAGTCCTAAGCCATGGATCACTTGTTTACAAGCAACTTGTGATCAACATAGATTGCATAACTGTGTAGTGAGATTCGGAATTAATTATTTGTGGCAATTAGGGACAGTTGACCTGTGTTTAATTGCTGAGTCTCCTTGTTACGTGAGTGTGGAGACAATTGGTGTGTTGTGTCAGCAATTGGTGTGGGATGGTCTAGGGGCGTCTACACATGAATAGCTAAGACTATGACGTTGTCCCTTTAGCAGATCAGTTTATAATTGCAGCCACCGTACAGTTACTGTGTAATTATTCATCAGTTTACAGTCTAGTCTGCATTGGTATTTGAAGTAAGACTATGCAGAATAATAAAGGGACATTTTCTTTCTAAGATGAGAACAGACAAGTAATTTATCACAAAACATCGCTTGGAATCTCGTAGCGCACGCGTAGCAAGTGATTTTTCACGGTTGTTTATTTATAAGTCTGGTCACTCGTCTTTTTCAGAAGTCTATTAAAATACTGAATAGGGTAGTTTACTGAAAATTTGATTTTTGTCCGTCAGGTAGATATAGTATAGTATAGTAGTAAAAAAATATTTAATACGTATTTTTTTCTTTTGATACGTAAACGTAAAGTGACGACGATATAATGCGTTGAAATGTCGTGTGAGGTCACGCTTTTGTACACTTTATACTGCCTTAGTGACGTCACAAGCGCCCACTCATGAACTTGATGTGCTTTAACTTTGTAATTTTTATTGATTTGGTAAAGCAAAAAAAAACATATCCAATATTATTTGATAATCTCACTGACGGACTAAATAGAATTATCATTTTTCTACCCAGAAAACATCCCTATTGCCTTAAGAATATCTATAAATGAGTTATTGAAAGCTAAAATGGATATCAAATGATCCGTTTTCAGCTCAAGAGCCAGACACAATTTACATTATTATTGGAATTAACTTACGACTTTCCAGTATTCCCCCAAATCTGTTAGCGTTAGTATAAATAAACGAGTAGCTTGTTTTCATACAGGACGTGCGTGTAAACATCCACAAATATCTTTCCTAGATTTAATGTGAATACTTATTTATTTAGGATACTGTTTACTATCTGAAATGTGTCGCCTTGACCCGGCTTTCAATGCTAGGAAAATTTCGATTGATATGTCTTCAGATGGAATTGGTATAGGTAAATAAAAAGCCATTTTCGAACTTGTTAATTAGATACTTGCCTATTAATTTGTTGTTTGAAAAGTTACTTCAAATAATTAACAAACCATTGCGAAGATTTTCTTAGAATTTCTAGCATGTCTATATATATACTTCTATACTAATCAATACTAATCCAAAAAAATGGAAAGATTTGTATTTATGTATATTAGCATGTTTTTATTTTTGTATGTAACGAATAAACTTAAAAACTTCTTTACCGATTTCTTGTATTCCCACGGGAACGGGAACTATGCAAGTGAAACTGCGAGGCGTACGCTAGTCATTTTATAATTTACATATTTACCGCCGCGTATAGGAAGACGCAGCGTTGTCAGGCCTCCCTCTAGATGGAACGACAACCTGGTCAAGGCTGTGGGAGTCCGGTGGCTGCGAAACGCACAGGACCGATCAGTGTGGCAACGCTTGGGGGAGGCCTATGTCCAGCAGTGGACGTCTTTCGGCTGAAATTATGATGATGCTTATGAATTTATTTATCAAAGAGAGTTCTGAATGAAAAAATTACAGTTAGACTAGATAAAAGTTGTTTTAGGTAAATGCATTTTTTGTATACCCTTTCCTTAGGTAGGTAAATAGGCAAAACATTTGGGTAAGCTTTCATAAAATTAATTTGTAAGCAATAAAAATCTTTTATAACAATATAAAAGCAGTCCAAAAGGAAAAATAATATTCAAATTAACTATTTTCATCGAGACTGCTCTGTATTTCAATGAAACTGGCATACAATAAAACGGTTGAGTTCGTTTCATGCGCTATATTGAATCGGTGGAACATTTCGGCGTTGAACAATTATATGGCAAATAGGTTTGCAATGCTAATATGGTCCAAACAAAGTTTGTGTGCAATGGCTGACTTTGCAAAGGCTTTTCCGAACAGCTGAGAGAGTTTGCATTTAAAAGCGATTTTATTTTGTAAACTTGTTCAGGCAAATTATTCTAGATTTCTTTTCTGCTGAAAATTGTTCTCGTGTTTCTCCTAAAGACATTTTCATAAATATAAAGTTGTTTCGCTATTGCTGTTAAACTAATATTGTCGCAGACTTCTTCTGAATTCTACTCACGTATTACCTAAAACTAGTACGTAAGAAAAATATACTTACCTACATAACAATACATAAGACTTATAAACATTCTACGTGTACAATGTGTAGACAAAATGCGTTATTCTACTCCGTGACACCTTCGTGTTCTGGCTTGCTTATCAAAATATTGAAAATCGATACCTGACTTAGAAGCTTCAATAACCCCAAGTGTGATATAAAAACACGCGACGCGGAGATTCTTACGTGTTTCCTTGCAGCTTTGACAATGTAACTCTGTGTACTAGGGTACTAGCATTCAGAAGAGGTGGTTTAAAGTCGCACTTTCAAAATATCCTTCGAGACTTAGCTGCTGTTTGAAAATGGCACTTATAAACATAGATATAGATTCAATTTCTATTTTAATACTTCGTACCCAACCCACTTATATTTCAAGTATACGCTTGGCATAAAGTAATTATACTCGAGTGCTAACCAGAACATCGAGTCTGTACTATTCAAACTTAGCTTCAAATCATTGACATAAACAACAAAATATAGAAACAGCTACCGTCTAAATTAATAATTCCCTTTGTGAATAATGACTGTATTTAATTAAAGTACTTGAAACAATAATAATGATTTCTCTAATTATGAAGGCTGAATAGAGCCCAACGTTACGTACGTAAATGTTGTTTCTAGGCAACTGAGAAGGCAATATACCGTGAAGTATTTATTAAATGTTGTTTCTAGGCAATTAAAATGCTGTAATACGCTAAAGTGTTTATTAAAAGGTAAACGAGCGTGAAGGCCTTAACTTTTTAATTACAGGACATGAAAGTTAATGTCCACTATTAGAGATGGGCCCTCTTCTACTTAACGAACGGTTGTTCAAGAGGGTATTTCTATCAGGTACTTGTATTTTTATGTTAATTGTTTACTTTATGATAATTAAAAGTATTTGTGTTTGATCATTATCGCAACAATCGTACACCCCTCCTAGAATTTAACTTGTTATTAGTTAAAAAATATCCTTTTGAAGGGAACTGCCTCCACTTCAATCAACTCAACAACGAAAAAGAAACGCTCGACTAAGCTCCTTCTTTTCGTGTGAGGATGTGAACACCTTTAGTTTCAGAGTTAATTAAGCCGCCTCTGAGAACCTCACAGGCCTCTGACTTGGCTATTTCAGACTTACATTTAACTATAACTAAAGCTAAACTTGCTATAACTGCCAATTTGATTGAATCGAGTGAAGAAAATTACTAAGAACTAGCGGACGCCTCGCGGTTTCACCCGCGTTGTTCCCGTTTCCGTGGGTATACAGGAATAAAAAGTAGTCTATGCCACCCGGGGATAGTGTAGCTTTCCAACGGTGAAAGAATTTTTGAAATCGGTCCAGTAGTTTTTAAGTTTATTCGTTACATACAAAAGTATAAAAATACAATATAATATCCTCTTTATAATATTACAGTATAGATATAGAAGAAGTATAGATATGGGTTAGTCTCTCAGATACAGATAACGGGTAAATATTTACTAGGTATAGAAAATTTGTTCTGCTATTTTATTAGGTCTTAAGTTGCCCAAAAACTCTAGAATTCATCTTTATTTATTTACTTACGAGATACTTTGTTATCTCCCAGTTCATTTTCAGTTCGAGAGCGAAGATATTATTATACAAATAATGGTTGAAGGCATTCCGTTGCCCGCAGGCTACAATAACTTACTTAAAATCAGTTAAATACTTGGCCTTGATAAGGACTAGATAAATAATGATATTCTGTCTTCCACTCTTGAATAATTAATTTGCTTTTCAAGTTTTCAACTTAAATTACAATTCTGGACAGGTATATCTGGCGGATATTGATTTCCATTTCAAAATAGCCGTTGTCATTTAGAACTGAAGTTGGATACTAGAATAGTGTGGTTCGTTTTACGTGGTAAACTGACAGAGTAGGTATGTGTCAGTTTATTTTTAGGGTTCCCTACCCAAATGGTAAAAACGGGACTCTACTACTAAGACTCCACGATCCGTCTGTCTGTCTGTCTGTCACCAGACTGTATCTCATGAACCGTGATAGCTAGACAGTTGAAATTTACACAGATGGCTTCGTGCGCGAGTCCGAATTATACTTCATCATCATCATCATCATCATATCAGCCGAAAGACGTCCACTGCTGGACATAGGCCTTCCCCAAGCGTCGCCACAATTACCGGTCCCGTGCGTCTTGCATGCAGCGGATCCCCGCAACCTTCACCAGGTCATCGGCCTACCTGGTGGGAGGCCTTTCAACGCATCGTCTTCCGTTTCGCGGTCACCACTCCAGAACTTATCTGCCCCATCGGCCATCCGTTCTGCGAGCAATGTGCTCTGCCCACTGCCACTTATGTTTGGCAATTCTTCGGGCTATGTCGGTAACCCTGGTTCTCTTGCGGATCTCTACATTTCTGAATCGATCACGCAAGGGTACTCCGAGCATAGCCCTCTCCATTGCCTTTTGGGTGACTGTAAGCTTTCTGATGAGGCCCATTGTAAGCGACCACGTCTCAGAGCCATAGGTCATCACTAGCAACACACACTGGTCATAGACCTTCGTCTTGAGACACTGTGGTAAGTTGGACGAGAAGATACCGCGCAACTTGTCGAACGCTGCCCAGCCGAGTCGGATTCGACGGTTAACCTCTTTTTCGAAGTTGGCCCTACCCAACTGGATTGTTTGTCCCAGGTACACATAGTCGTCCACAACTTCGAGTGTAGCGTCTTCAACCTTGATAGGAGTGGGTGTAACATGGGCATTCGACTCACACTTGGCCAGTTTTTATTTTTGTTGTCTTTTCATTGATCAAAGAGCTTTATTAAGCAAAAATAATAACATTCAACAGCAACTTAGAGTACGGTTTTTTACTGTTGACCATTTAATATTCTACGTAAGAAAGTTGTAGTCTACAAATTGTTTTCTGAAGTAAATGTAACAAAAAAAGAAAAATAGAAATCCTGTTTTCAATACATTTTCTCGTTCAGAAAGTTTCTTATAAGTTTCTCAGTAGCATTAACCACAATGTAGGCTAAATGACTTTAGTTCTGGGTTGAAGTCCTAAGATCAATAAAAATTTATTGGGTCGCATAAGGTTCGCTTGACAGCCCTAAGCGTACCACAGGGTAGAAACGACTTATGTGCGAGTAGTTTAGGGTTACGTAATAAATGTTGTCTGTGGTGCCCTTCGGTCGGCACTATTTCGTAATTGACGTATTTCGAATAAATGGAAAAAGAAAACATTGGTATACATTTTGTATGCCCAGATACGAGCAAAATAAATGTAATAATAACAAACGTAGGTACCTATTTGTTTTCTCAATAAATTTTACCAGTTAGATATACAAAGTCCAGTTACAAAAACACCAATATATTTCTCCCTATTTTATGTCACATACAACGAATTTGCGTTACCGCAAAAACTAATATTTTTGTAGTCAGACGTGATTTATATGGTCCCACACAGTGTCATCCCTTTTTTTCTGAAACCTCTTTGTAATAACGACAAACAGCACCCTTCTAAGAATTATATTATGTGCTAAATAGACGGTTAATTGTGTCATAAACTCGTACTTACCTTTTGATTATATAAGTGCTTTTACTCATCTTTCATCTCATTTTGACGAAGTCTAGGCTGACAATCACATATTTAAATTTCGAGTGAAGCATGTTAAGAGCGGCCTAGATTTAGAATATTAAATAAGTAATATCCACATCCTAGCTTCAGACTAGTTTTCGGACAGGAAATGAGCTGAAAGCTTAATAAACCGCTTTTTAAACTTTAGTGTATTTGTCTTATTTTTTTATTCCATATTAAGTTTGGTAAATATAGATGAATTCGTCCCAACAGATGTTGCAACAAACTATTCATCAAAGTTGAATATTGTTTTAATTTTACTGAAAAATTTATTTAATAAATTGAATGAAATGTTTGCCGATGTTGTACTTAAAATCATTGATGATGATTAAAAAACAGTACTTCAATATTGAATGAACACCACAAATTCGGCATTGTTTTTCGTTTCAACGGATAACAATATCGTTTATTTCTAACAGGGTAAATAACACCTCAAACTCATCATAATTATTCACGGAAGAGGCAAAAATTGTTTAATTAATTAACTTGTTAACTGAACAGTTTATCGACGCACTCTCAATATTAACGCGTCGTCCGATACTGATTGCGAAATTTGGTCGGCCAGACCGGATAAGCCCGACAGCAACCACAGAGTAAAAATATCCCTATGTAAAATATTGCCCTACTGCAAACTAATTATCAAGTTAATGACTGATCTCGTGAGGCTGCCTGATATTGTAGGAAGCTTTACGTAATGACAATTAAGTGCTTTTGTTTTATTAATTACTGGTACATAAAGCTTGCCTTTACTGAGCTATTTGCAATTAACTTTAATTGTCTTTTTATGATAGTAACTGAAGAAAGATCTGTCTGTAATAGGTTCCTCTGTTTCTCAGTATTTTTTCTGTCTTAAGGATATTGCCAACACATTTTTATAAAGCACTAGCTGTGCCAGTGGCTTCGCTCCTGTCAACTGCTTACCCTTCCTACCCTACCCTACGTACCCTATATTACCTACCCTACCTACCTACTTACCCTACTTATCTAACTTATCAACATGCATTATTTTATTTTCTTTGTTAATTTTTCGTTCCATAAGAACCATCTACAAAAAAATTGAAAACTGTAAAAAAAAAGATGAATGTAATCGGTAAAGCCGTTCTCAAGTTATGGCGTGACCAAGGGAAATAGGGTTTCATTTTTATATATTATTATATATATATTCACTTTAGTTTTCTTGCCACCTCTTTCGAGATTTTTCAGCAAATTCATCCCCACAGTTTCTTATCCACAAAATAAACTTTATGATATTGCCCAAAAGGAAATTGAGAGATATGGATCTCTCATTTCTGTGAACGGTTCAGTATGTTTGCTACAATTTATTTACCAAGGAAGACATCCATCAGTTTACCCATAAACATCAAGTTAGCGTTATTCCTTACCGCTGACATTTCCGTACAGATAAGGGGGTCTCCTTTTACGTCCTATATGTGACGTGGCCCCATAGGGAAACATACAACCGATCCATTGGATTTACATAAAAGGTTCAATGAATTTGCTACGAGCTCATATTTGCGGTGACACGTAGATGCTTTTTTGCATATCATTTTCTTTTGCGATGTTTTGAAATTTTAATCAACGCCTGCCAAGTTTCGATTCTCATCTTTTTACAATATTCACTGTAAGAACTGCCTTCTTTAGGTCGTTCTTCTTAATGAAACAACGTTGTGGGTTTCAAATAATTTTGCTTTCAAGTTTTATCAGTTATTCAGATAGGCAAGTATCTGAACATGAAAAGAGCTTGTATTTCAGTCTCGCCAAAGATACAGTTACGAACGATCTCATCACTGGTAGGTATAAGAACAGAATTATAATTCTCTGAAAGGGGAAAATTAAATGATTTAAGGTCAGTAAAGTTCATTTCCATCATACTAAAATTAATGCTTCATAGCCAACTGGTAATCATGATGTAGATATCTTGATTACTGCTCCTTTATAGGTACTTACTTGCTTATTGCTTAATAACTGTTAGGGGCTCAAAATAATTAGCAATGAAAGTGTTAAACAAAATCGATGTAATCTAAAATTTTCTTGTATGTATTGATGGATCATTACGAGAAACTGCCATAAACTTTCATCATTACCATTTGTGAGGAATGCTCTGACTACTTTTTTATTTAAAACGTTTTTCATTTAACTTTTGTCACTAGTTTTCGTGTTTTTGGGAAATCTCAGATCACTTGTATTATTTAGTGTGTCATTTCAAATTTGATGTCAGTTTAATTACTCCATCTACTTGGGACATGTCTTACCAGCCAAGTAATTACGTATATACTTGTTCAATAGTAACTGCTTCTCCTAAAACATACCAGATCTCCGATCACAAGTATCTATAAGATGAAAAGACTTATATCACATCTAAAGGACTTCTTATACCAGATCTTTTTTCCTTTCTAATAGCCCTTCAACTCCTTTTCACCCGTGCTTGAGACAAGATAATAAATCTTCTGAAGAAAAGAGGAACGGGAACAAAAATGCGTCATGTAAACACCCAAACACTTCGGGGGTCCCGTGAGCCAAGCAAAAGGGGGTATTAACTTAATGATCCAACCACATCCAACAGGTAGGATGATCTCTGTATACCACGGGCCAAATGTTTGGGAACTTTCCTTTATAATGTTCTAAAATTGGTCTGTTTGAATTTGTTAAAGGTATTATAGAAAGACAGACTAAAACGTATGAAGCTGCTTGTGATACGTTCATTGTCGTGTAGTATAAGTATTACATCGTATCTTAAGTCGATAAATAGAACTCTCAACTCATTATTATACACCATATGATTGTTCCACCAGTATTTGTTGATTTGTCTGTAATTTACTTAATTCAAAGAATATAAATCTAAATACAAAATGTTACAAATATTTTCTGCGAATTAGGCACGAGAACAACTTAAGTCTCTATACTCGCAAAATTCGTAGCAGATGTCGCGTAAACTTAGTATATCCACATTAAAACTTCGCAACTACGCTTTTGCGATCGCGTCTCGGCTAATTCTTGCGACTTTTAGGTTGCAAATATGGGGTTGCTTGTTATTTAGGTCAGGATCAGAACATTCCACTGTTGTTGATCGAGTTAGTGGAAAAAGCAGTAGTTTATAGCTTTATTGGCGAAGGTATATATTTATTATTATGATTGCTCAGACGAATGAATGCTTTTTAAGTCGTAAACGTAGGATGGCTTTAAAACATTTGCTATACTTTTGTAAAGTGATTTATTCTGAATTACAAATACGTATTGTTAAGTTTCGTGTTTCATACATGCTTTGATGATTTATATTTTGAAGTATGTTTGCATATGAGCATCTCGAGTAAGCTCGTATCTTTGTAAGTGTACATTTTCATAAAATTCTGCGACACATGGCTTAACTTGATTATGTCTACAAAAGTCTAGCTAGAAAGTTTCTTCATAAAGCTAAAGCTAGAAACCTTTATAAATTACGTATTAAATTAGGCTTCACTCCGTTGAAAAGTTTCAGGAAGATTTTACAAAATGAGGGTTTTAGTTTAACACCAAAGTTTATTTTGTTCTGTCTTAGTTTATCAAATATTCTATCTAACTTAAACAAGTTTAACGTAAAACATTCAAGAAAAAGTTGATGTAGCCGAAAATGTTGTGTAAACGAACTTGACAAGTACATTATTTGAGGGAACCGATGAATAATGGTCGGTTTTCCTTGAAGGTAACAAATGAAAAATACTGACAGCGCCATTTTATTAGTATCGATGTCTAGTAAGAAGGAAACGTGCTCGTGGGAGCCGTGGGTAGGGTTGCCATATTGAAAATTGAAAAATTTCTGACATAAAGCCGGACTTTGAAAAAAAGAAAGAAAGAAATTTGGCTAAAAACTAAAACCCGACTACAAAAAGATCGCGATCTGAAAACTATTAAACAACAAAATATTCTTAAAGGATAGTGGTGGTGAAACAAAAAAAATATGACCAAGCAAAATCAGAATCATCGCTTACCATCAGGTTAGATTGTGGTCAAGCGCGAGCCTATAGGTCATTAAAAAAAAAAGAAAACCGGACAAAGTCCGGACAAAAGGCCAAATCTACAGACATCTCCGGATAGAGCCAGGCGAATGGTAACCCTAGCCGCGAGAGGCCCTATAAAACTAAGCCTCGGCTGCAAAGGGCAGGGTTCAACGTAGAATTTTTACTCATTCTTAATTTGAAATTAAAGCTTGCTTCTGTAGATCTGGTTTTGTTTCTTAAAGGCTTCCTCCAGAATGAAGTTTTGTTCGCGGATGTACAATGAAAAGATTATTTGGAAGTGAAAATGTGAAGATTTTGTTGGTGCGATATGTTGAAGCTATATAAAATCAAATCCTCCTTTCTTTTCAAAAGCACTCCATACACTAACATATCTTGAAAACTTCAATTGGAAAACTGTTTCAACTAGTTATGAAACTTTGCCAAGTTAAATACGCGCTTGATATAATTTTGCAGCAACCTTTAAGTCTTCATGGGCGCCAATGGAGCGGAACACTGGAGTAAAGCTCGTTGAGCTAATTCCTTCTAAAGATGATATGAGTTGAAACTTTCGCTAAGGAATACTTTACATTGTTGCCTCGTTGTGAGGGTACGTTGTCTTAGTCATTTGTTTTTTTATTGTCTGTAGTATTCAAGGGCTTAAAATGTTATTAGATTTTTGTCTTTATTTCTGTATCATTTACTCTTGCTTAACAATCAGATAATTTAAAAAGAATTTAGGCGATTCCGTAAAAGAAAAATTCAAGTGCAATGATTTATCCTGATTGACTTGATTGGAAACAAAAGAAACACAAAACGTCGTAAATCTGTATCCGGGATTTCAAAACAATGGATACCCCTAAGTTCCGTATTTTCTGCCGGGCAATCTCCTGTAGATAATCTTTATAAAATAAATCACGCTCCTTTGGACAATCCAGACTCCGGATAATTAATATTCCATAATGAATCAAAGCAGCCTTCACGGCCTCCTGTTTTGTGCATTATTTAATAGCCAATGTTTCGGTTTGAGTCGGCTCTGTATGTAGCAAAAATTCAATTTAGAATTAAGGGAAATTACATTTAACGGATATCTTCCATCTGAATTGTTCTCTAAACTCAATTAGAGGTTTGAGCCGAAATTGATTTACGGCTGTTTAAAACTAAGCTCGTTTTCTATTAGATTATTTGGGTTTAATAGTCGTTAGATTATCTATCGGCCCGCCCGCACACTATGCAAAGCGAATTATTTATTGAGCCTATTAGAGAGACGTGGAGAGTTATCAAGGAGTGTGTGTTCCATGGAATTGTTTAAGGGCTGTAAAGGATAAGTAATTTATTATGTCTGAGAATTATTGGCGATTGAAGGGATTTGTTTAATAAGAATAAGAATAAAGAATAATTTTATTGCTCTTCGTCTCGTAGTTGATTTCAACCAGATCTGGAATTAATAAACAAAATACCTTTCTATATATAGTCTCTTGCCCGTTTTCTGACACTTATGCTCACTTTTACGGCACAAGTTTTATTAACATACAACTTTGTTTTTTTATTAAATTCTGAATGTAAGAACGCCTTAAGAACTTTGAAAGACAAAATTACACAAAGTACTTATACGCAGTAAAAGTTATCTTGTTTACTCATATTATAAAGAGGAAAGATTTGTATTTTTGTATGTAACGAATAAACTTAAAAACTAATGGACCGATTTCAAAAATTCTTTCACCGTTGGGAAGCTACACTATCCCCGGGTGACATAGGCTATTTTGTATCCCTGTATTCCCATCTATGTGTTCCCGTGGGAACGGGAACGGGAACTACGCTGGTGAAACCACGAGGCGACCGCTAGTTTTTAACCGACTTACCAAAAAGGAGGAGGTTCTATGTGCGACTTCTTGTATGTTTTTTTTTTTTTTTTTTTTATGTATGTTCTCCGACGTCTCCGTCAATTTTGGATCGATTTTGAAAATTCCTTTTTTTGTTTGAAAGAGTATGTTTCGGAATTGGTCCCATTTTAATTTGGTGAAGGTCTGATGAAGAACTTCGGAGATACACAACAGAACTCTTCGATAAATAACGGCAAAACTCTCGTGATTGCTGCAATCGCATGTCTGTTTGTTGTTTATACCATTTCATAACATAACATCACGCCAGTACGGTCTAAAGGGCGCAGATCTCTCATTTCTCCGGTTATGTTCAAGTTTCATGTTATTCGGTTAATCTACTCTGCAGTTATAGGGACCTTAATAAACAACTTGCTATTAGGTAGGTAAAACTAAAAAGGAAAAAATAAAAATACTTTTTGCAAAAAAATACTACCGACTTCCAAATGAAAAACTACAAAGTGAAAAATAACTTAACTTTTGGAAGTCGGTGTCTATATGGCAAAAAAATGGTTCCTACGAAAGACACCGACATCCAAAAGTATGTATGTTACTCTTTCACACAAAAACTACTGAACGGATCTGGATGACATTTGGCACAAAGATAGATTATACTCTGGAATAGCACATAGGATACGTTTTATTCCGGGAATATGTTCCCTTGGGATAAATTTCGACATTCAGGCGGGCGAAGCCGCTCGCATAAGCTAGTAAGTAATAAACCAATTACTAAGATGAGTGTGAACTTGGTGTGGATTTATCTCATTTTGGTAGAAGTGGCTGGCGGGATTAGAGTTTAATAATAAATTGCTATTGTTTCATATGAGACCGGCACAATGAGGTTTCATTACGCGGTTATATTAATATGGGGTGGCTGTGATAATTATGCAAACTTACCTTCAAAGGATGTAAGTGCAGTGTGGCAGCGGGGTTATGAGATTGCATTTCTCTAAGAAAATTGTTATAGAAAAAGCTGTTACATTTTTTTCTTTGTCTAATTATTTAAATGTTGCTTAGCGTTCCGTACCCAAAGGTTAAAAACGGGACCCTATTACTAAGACTCCGCGGTCCGTCTGTCTGTTTGTCTGTCACCAGGCTGTATCTCACGAACCGTGATAGATAGACAGTTGAAATTTTCACAGATTATGTATTTCTGTTGCCGCTATAACAACAAATACTAAAAACAGAATAAAATAAATATTTAATTGGGGCTCCGATAAAAAAAACGTGATTATTTTGCCGTTTTTTGCGATAATGGTACGGAACTCTTCGTGCGCGAGTCCGCACTTGGCCGGTTTTATAAAACAGAGATCCTCCAGCGTTTTTATTTTTACTCAACTACAACTATATAAAGTTAACTAGGAAGTAAATGTTGCCAAGCCTTATTTCTAAGTGCTACATAATTGTTTTAATTACTTAATAGAATTGACGACCAAACTCCTCTGTTATTAATTCAAGGAACCCAAGAATGGCGTCCTGACAGAAACTCGATGAAAATTCAACCCCGTACGAAACCAAACTTGTGGGAATCCTCTGGTGTCGTCAACCGAACTTATTCACTTGAAAACTTTTTCAATCTGATTAATTTATGAAATATTCCAATTACACTCATTCTCTCAAACGGTGTGATAAAAATGAAAATTCAACTTGTTGAGAAAATGTTACTTTACGCTAAAGTTATGCCCAGAAGGGATATTATTTTATAATTTACTAGCTGTGCCGCGGCTTCCCTCCCGTCAACGGCCTACCCTACCTACCCACCTACACTACCTACCTCACACTACCCTACCTACCCTATCTAACTACCTAAATACCTACCCTATCTACCTACCCTACCTACTCACCTACACTACCTACCTTACCCTCCCCTACCTACCATATCTACCTACCTAAATACTTACCCTATCTACCTACCCTACCTACTCACCTAAACTACCTACCTTACCCTCCCCTACCTACCTAAATACTTACCCTATCTACCTTCCTACCTACCCACCTACCCTACCTACCTTACCCTCCCCTACCTACCATATCTACCTACCTAAATACTTACCCTATCTACCTACCCTACCTACTCACCTACACTACCTACCTTACCCTCCCCTACCTACCTAAATACTTACCCTATCTACCTTCCTACCTACCCTCCTACCCTACCTACCTTACCCTCCCCTACCTACCATATCTACCTACCTAAATAATTACCCTATCTACCTACCCTACCTATATATTTTTTTCTTTCCGTAAGAACCTCCTACAAAGAATTGTAAACTTTAAAAAAAAAAGATAAATGAAATCGGTAAAGCCGTTCTCAAGTTATGGCTTGACCAAGGGCAATAGGGATTCATCACTACATAGTATAAAACAGAGTCATGCTACTTTGTTTTGCTGCCTCTATGTATGCTTAAATCTTTAAAACTACGCAACGGATTTCGATGCGGTTTTTTTAATAGATAGTTTCGATTCAAGAGTAGAGAAACACTAATAATTTTTCACTTTCACGAGGGCTCAAGCCGCTCACAGAAGCTAGATTTATATATAAAAATAGAACTCAATTTTGGGTTGTGAATTTACGAGCATTTAATACTAGTTTGCAAGTTTATGAACTACATTTTTATGAAGCAAAGTTTAATGTTTCACAGGAAAAACAAGCAAGATTGCGATTTGTCTCTAAAGTCTAGAAAGCCACCATCTGTCGCAAGACATATTAAGAATTGCCCATTAATAACAACACCTATTGTAAGGTCAATTTATAAATTAAGACGTCGACTAACGCCAACGACATTGATGGGAACAAAACTCGCACTTATTTCACACCCGCGCGACCCAAAATTTAGTAGTTTTTCCTTATTATTCTATGACATTTAAAAAAAAACTTCACATCAAAATGTAGATAGTTAAATTGTCTTTGAGATGGTGTCGATTTCATTAAAATACGTCCAGTGGTTTTGGTGCTATTGTCGTGTTTTTTTCCGTGTTAGACATAACTTTACAAATTAATTGCACTATGTTATACGAATAAAACTCAAATTCTGCTTACATGAAATTATAAAGAAAATGGTCTAATAAAACACATATTTTTTCCAAAAAATTACGACTAGACGTTTAGACGTGATTCTCATTTTAAAATCGGCTACTCAAGGGCATCGGCGCCTTAAACGTCCCTCCATAAAGGCAGGTTCACATTCGGGCGACAACTCAATGCGGGCGCGATAATTAAATCTCGTTGTAATTGAGCAGGGATCGATGGCTGTACCCATGGTAGAACAAGATATGGTATTCTCCTCCCGTGACAGCTGGGTCACGTGATTGGCCTAAGACTACGTCATCAATTGCGTTGCGGTTCTCAAACTTTTTTAGTGGGGAAAAAGATAAAAATAATACAATAAGTACAAATGTTTTATAATTCTTAATAAATCGTCATATTTGATACTTTTTGTATTTATTTACTTTGCTTTCTTTTAATTGATTGCATTTTAGTATTTTTATTTATTTCGGAACGAAAACTCACAAAACTTGACTTGACTAAAATAAGTCAAAAATAATAAGGTTAGGTTAAGAATAGAATAGAATAGAACGACGGAACGACGTATTGACACAACTATGCCTTAAATTATGGAAAGCGTATATAAATTAAATAATAAATTAATGAAAGGCACATACCAGTTATTTTAGGTGAAGTTAGTTACAATATTGAAGCCACGCATATGATAGCGTCTCTTCATTGGGAAAAGAAAAAAATATATTACACCGCCTTTTATACTGCTGTTTTTACAGTTTACGAAACAATTAACAATTTTTCTTGTGTATCTTTCAAAGTTCACGGGTTCATCACAAATGTTTGGGAGCCACAGTATTTTTCTCACCGAGCGAAACAACGCTATAGGTGTGAGTGACACGACAATAGCGATGAAATGGCTAGTTGTCAGTATGACACTTGTCAATTCGATATGTTGCCACTGTGTGTGATTGAATTACCCGAGCAAAATGCATTTTTATCTTAACAAAGCAATTATGAACTAATAATTCAATATACAAATAAATTTAACAATAAATAGATGAATCACATGAGTTACGAAATAGTTAATCTAGTTAATAATTTATTTTATTTTCATTAACTATATGAGAAAGTACCTAAATTTTCTAAAAAGGACAATCAATGGTAACACTTATCGTGACGTAGGCTTTGGCCATCCTGGGAAGAGAATACCAGGCGAAGTATACGGAGTATGTTATTATACCATGGCTGTACCCATCTTTCATGAACACACTTCAGTGCCATTCGCACGTGAATCCCCTGCCTTATAAACAAAAGACAAGCTGAAGTTATCACCAAAACATGATCATTGAAAACTGAAGAGGTACTGTAGAGGTACATTATTAGAAGCGTTAATACGCTGCCATCTTTTCTAATTAATTATAAAACTGTCGTATCTTCTGATAAGTACCTTTTTAGCCCGTTGTAAGTACGTTCTTAATTTAACCTTATTGCTTTATCAATTAAAATTACATCATTCTGCTTAATTGGAATTTTATCTTGGGCAAATTAAGTTTAATGAACATTATAAATAAAAGAATCGTATCTCGTTTTTCTAAGGCTTGGTGAACGCAAACTTTTGCGATTTAATTTATAAAGTAAGTCTTGTGACTAGACTGCTAAGATTGCCTACACTTTATTTACTAACAATGTAATACCAACCTGCATAAAATAATTATGTATTTTTCTCAAGAAAACGTAGCTCTCCTAAGCTTATACCGCAGTTCCGGCTGGATAAATCAAGTAATTTATAATTGAATTTACGACGCTTCCAAGCACTTCACAATTGCTTTGTTTTTTGAAGCCACAACAAAAAAAAAAGAAAATTGGAATAGCCCGAAACACTGTCTATCACGGGATATAAATTTACAATTTCTGCGTGAAAAACTGTTACAATTTTCCCGTGCAATAACTTTCAATTAACAACCATTGCGCCGAGGAGAAACTTTTCGTGATTGATGTCACAGTATGAAAACGGTTCTGCGAAGTTACAAGCAATTTCACTAACCATTGTGTGAGGAATTCTTCTTAATTTTCCGCTAGAGCGTTGGGTTGAATAATAACGCTTTTTTAATGGGCTTTTCCTGGTCCTTTATTTCGAGAGTGAAGTGTTTCTGTGAGTGAATCAATGGGATTTTCGCGGATGGAATTTTAAAAAGGATTTTTTGTCCATTATTATTCGAAACATGAATGAATAGTTGGAAACTACTACTACATAATATAACATCACGCCTGTATTTCCAGAAGGGTTGGGTAGGGATGCTACTGAGAAATTTCGATGTATTCCGTTCTAATACCAACAACTAATACCACTGGTATTTGTTTCAACCTGTATGTATTTTCTATTCCGAACGAATACCATTGTTTAAACTAATACCAAAACAAGTGCAAAGATATAAGGTACAGTCAGTGAAAATGCTTTGTATGTAATTATAAGACATTTAAATTAAAAAAACAGTTGGCAAACGTCTAGTTCAGTAATAAAACATGATTAATAATCAAATTTATAACAATTTTAGTCCTTATAACTGTTTTTTTTTTTTTTAAACATCAAAATAAGAAAAGTGACAAAATATGTCAGAAAATTAACTCTTCATTTATATTAAAACATACTGGATGTATGTAGTTATTTTTCGATAGCTGTACTACGTCAGGTATTTTTTTTTTTAAAAAACAAATCACTTTTATTCTAACAATAAATTGTAAAATACAATACAGAATTAAATTTTTGTATATTCAAATCAGTCATTCATCACCTATTTATTCTATTTTTTACTTATTATTCATTTTTCGCCAAGTCTGTTGTCTTGACGAGATTTTTGAGTTTTATTTATAGATATTAATTGATTAGGTTTGACTGAGCTGACTGTACCAAATTCAAGTTGTTAGTATTCGTACGCACATTCAATTTAATTATTTATAAAGTGGTATTCTTTCGGAATAGAAAATAAATATGAATTGAAACAAATACCAGTGTATGAAAACGGAATAAATCGAAATTTCAGATGAAAAAATCCAATAACACTTTGCTCGACACGAGAATCGAACCCAGGACCTTATGATCAGCTGTAGCGATTGCAAATGCAAGACCAATGAGGCAGCCTGAATCTAAGGTAAAGAGACACTAATGAGATTCATTTAAAAGATACATCTTGAGAATAGTTACTGTCATGTCAGCTCACGAACACAGAGTACGTAATTTCCTATTTCCAAAACAGTAACTTGTCTAGCTGCGAGCTAGTTGCCGCTGTACGAAGGTGATAGGGGAGGATAGGAAGCTGTGGGGAGAGACGGGAGAGTCGGCTCACTCTGGCTTCCGACCCTACTTCCGATGTGACAGTGTCGTGTGTCCTCAATGTGCGCACTTACTCTCACAATATCTGACGTCATTGACTTTGGACAAGGTTAATAACCCTTGTACTGTCAGTTCGAAGAGTGTGTTTCTTTTTCAAATATATTTGTTCGTTCCTAAATGTTATTTTTATATTTGTCTACCTACCTACATAAAATGCATTTTTGAGGCATTAAGGGTAAAAGCAAAACTTTCACTTTATACTTAACTTCTAGGATGAAATTTTAATTAGGTATCTCTAAATAAACATGAACTAATGAGTTGCTGCTTTGTCAATTATGTCTACTAAAAGTTTTTTAATGTTTGCTTGTGTTAATTATATTTGACGCATACAAAATTTAATTTACACTGACTGAGAGTTCTTCGCAGTGTAAATTAAAGAAAACTATCACTTATGTATAAACCTTAAAAGTCTAAAATTTTAAGGTTTTTAATTCAAAAATGTCCACTGGATTTTATATTTAACACCTTCAATCCGTCGACGACGTCCATTCAATATTTGTTTACATTTAAATGTACAAAATTAAAGCTGTTCTGAAATATTCCGACGCGTTTCCACTGCAATATGAATGCCTTATAACGATTTTCAGCAACTTCAAATTAAATTTCTCAACATTGTGGAACCTGAAATTACATTTCTTGGTGACGTGGGTATACGGGCTTGCATTTTATGCGTTTTCATTTTCATCGTCAACAATGATAATATCTTCCTTTCGTTGAAATAAAGGTTCCTCTTTCTAGAGTTATTATTACTTGCACATAAACTATACACTTGTTCAAATAAAGATTCAATTTCACAAACATTGTCCCTCTTACTAATAAACGCGGAATAAAGTTATACCAGGTATAACTAAGGTATACCCATACATTTTCATAGGTTTATACCTGGTATAACTTTATTCTGCGTTTATTTGTAAGAGGGTAAGACTATGGTGGACTACAAAAAAGTTAATAAATCATAGACAATAAGCCATTCACGTCTACGTAGAGCCTTTTCTTCCATAGAAAAATAATGCCTTGACCATAGTTTATTTTGTGAATTCAAGCCAAATCAAATAAGGCAAAAGAGCCTTGAATACCTACATAGCTGGCGGTCTTCATACATTCAATATTAAGCATTCCAGCCACTACACCTGACCATACCTGGGTATTTCGGCCAGGACTGAATTCCCTACGTGCAAATTTTGCATAGCACTATCCACTTACGTCACTCGAGCTTGTCTAGAAAACTTTTTCTGTTTATAAGGCAGAGTTTTATGATAAAAGGATGGTGGAAAGATGGATGGTGTAATGTGCTTTAACCCATTTAATACTTTACTTGAAGAGCTCACGACGAGAGTAAAAAGTTTCATGTGCTTTTAACTTGGGAAGTGGTCACACTGAAATATGTGTATTTAATTACACTTGAAAAGACTTATTTGGTTTACAATTTACATTGTTAACACCCAGTACAAAATGGAATGATCATGTCATATTGACTTTAACATTTACTCCCAATTATAATAACATTACGGATGATATTTTAATACGTTTTTTGAAAAATATGGAGAATTTCGTTACAATTCCAATTATTTTATACGCGAAGTTCATTTGGGGCGTAATAACGTATTCTCCATTTTTGAATAAAAAGATTTTATGCCGAAACACGTCGGTTTATTTCAGGAAGCGTCTTTTCGGTTGGTTAAATATACCTAACGAAATAAAAACGTATTGACAACGTTAAGTATTCTGCCTATAAATTGTTTCATTTTATATCGAACCTGCTGCGTTCATTTTTATTTTTTCGTGACTATATTTCAAGTGCTACCATTCGTCATTGTATACGAATCGTTCGTAATGTAAATGATTGAGGGGAATCGCTCCAATTGTTGTTTTTTTACGGGTATTCAAAGTCAGAACATTGGACCAGAGCAAATGCTTGGCATTCAAATGACTCACATTTATTGCCCTTACCTGATTGATATTCATATAATTATGCAAGTGGAGGGCTTTGGTGGACGCTTATAGATATGAATGCTTTCAGGAAGGGCGGCCATTTTACAGATTAGAATTTATGATAAAAGACGATAGGCTACACTGAAAATGTTTCTTAAAAATGTTCTTCATGTTATAGGTTTTGTTAAAGGATGAAAACCGGGCAAGAAAATAGTGTATCAGAACCGCAATAGATCTATTGCACGATAAATACAAACCTCTGCGAGACATTGTGACATGCTCGACCAGAAAATCCGATAACGTCAACTTTTCACTCGTGGCGTAAGTACGTATACGAGAATACGCGGAGTAAAGCAGTAACTGGCTTTTGAACTTTTTCCTCCCCAGAGAAAGGATTCGGGGACAAAATGTTTGCGGTTCACTTTTGGCTTATTTTGTTCAGTAAATTCTATAAATGACTCTGAATATTTTCAGATGCTAATACTTTTTCTGTGGGGTTTGACGGTTTAAAAGCGTCAATGCAAAAGTTGTTTTCTGCACTATCTGGGTTATTCCCAGTTGTTCTGTACACAATGTGTTCGTTAACTAAATTCGTATATTCTGTTATGAGCTGAGGAAGTCAGTAAGTAAAGACACATCGAGCATTCAAATCATGGCGATGATTACGCTATTCAGTTAGAAATAACATGTCTCCGCAGCAGGCGGGAAGTATAATGTACGCGTCATACGTGGATGATGCATTATGAGATATGTAACACTCGTCCGTAAGTACTAACGTACACCCCTCACGTACACAGTCGCGTTTAACTCTGTTTACGTTGCAGTTTTGTCTTCGTAACCAAGTTTAATCTTCGGCGTTGATTTGTTACATTGTTCTCTTAATCAACAGGGTTTCCAGCCATACTTCACGCCTACCCGTAATATCTTTAGTTAGTTACGTATCGTTACACCATTATAATACACCAAATATGTGAGTGATAATAGTGATAAGTAATTTAAATGAATATTGAAAATGTTAGCTTGTGTTTGTCAACCAACGGAGACGGCGCTATTATTTAAAGGAGGACCACCAATTGCTATGGGCCCTCTTGGCACACACAAAATACGTCATAACCCTGTTGATGCCATGAAAGCCCTCAAACTGATACCTACAACTGTGCGACGCTCCAGCGATGACGCAAAAGACAGTTCTCCGTCACACAACTCATCGCCAATCCTCATCAACTCAACCGGAAACTTACTGAATTTGAGAAAAATAGAACGAAAAGCTAAATCAACGAAAATCCTAGTTAACCCCGTCTGCTCCGACAGCGTTGGCACTAGTGATGACAGCAATCGATCCAAAAATGTCACATCTAAATGGAATGGAAAGAAAAAACGGCTCAAGTTGGAAAGTGCTTCCAAGAGCCACAAGAAAGACGAACGTAAACGTGATAAACATGATCCAATTAGTAGAAGTGATGGTAAAGAAGATAAGAAATCGATATCTTGTTTCAAAATAAAAAGTTCCGAAGATAAATCACGTTCAGTCGAAGACCGAAAATCAGGAAAAGAGAACTGTACAAATGAAAATGCGAGTAACCTGATGAGCGCCGAGAAACCCGATATAATTAACCATTCCAGGAAAAATAGCAGAGAAATTTTAGTAGACGAAGGTACTATGACCGACGAGACGATGTTAAGAAATGACCAATTGGAGACGGGAAAGACTGATACTACTATAGCAGTTAAGAAAATGAAGGTAAGCGAGTAGTTAAGACTTGGCTAGCGTTAACCTAATAAACTTAATGTTTAATTTACACAAAAACAAAATCAGTACAGAAAGTAGAGTGGTGAAAAGAATAATTAAGTTTCATTCCCAACGCTTCAAAAGCGCACTAGTAGAACTTGAAGCACAATCATTCAGTTGTATATTGAATTGGGTTCATTACCAACATTTCGGTCGTCTCGGCGTGTGGATCAATCTGTATGCTAATGACGAGTAGGAACATTTTCGGATTGCACTCATCTCTTCTCCCTTTCATTACTATTCCTCTCAATGGACTGCTTTATTCACTATCAAAACTATGTTACTAAACATTTTACTGTATGGTTTACATTCAGCACACTTACCATTATTTATTTTAGTGTGTTGTTATTTCTCCTCAATCGATTTAAAGTCGAATAATTTCACAATATTTGAATGTAAATTGAAAATATTTGTGACAAACAGAACGTTATTATCAGCAGCTCTACTCCAAATGTAGGTGAATGGGCACTCTGAATACAGTGAGCACAAATTAATACTTAATTAATTGAAGCGTTGGACAAAACTGTGTAATTCGCTACGTTATTGGAATTATTAGCTGTGTGATTGTCCCTGGCCATCTGTGTTTAATATCCGGTGCCCAAAGCCCGGATAATTTCATTGTGGCTTCGCTAAAACCTCATTGCGAATCGATTCTGTGTCGATTGCGAACCGAAAAAGGTTCTCTCGGGCGTATTTTTGATGCTTCATTGATATTCTGGCTCGTGCCTGGAATGATTTTAATATTGACATTTGCATAAATATTAATATTAGACGCTTTAGACGTGATGAGGCTGATTTTGTTTTTGGCGCGTTTGGCAAACGCTTTACTTGAATCAATTTTGGTTTTATTATTTTCATAGATGTTAATGGAGACATTGTTAGCAATGTTTTATACTTTAAATAACATATAGTCTATTGAAATTTTAGCAACAAATTCACCTTCAACCATCTTCTTAATGTCGAAAGGCATTGTTTCCAAGTTTACATCTTTTATCGGACAGTATTGGAGCAACAGATGTTCCAGTCATTGCGAATGTTCTACTTGGAGCCCGATTTATGGAAGCTTCGGAAATGATAAAGCATTTTGTGTGTATCCGACCGACCGGCAGCATAGCCAACAGAAATACTAGCACTAAACTTTGGAGCACTATTACACTACATTCAGTTGCATTACACATATTGTATGCCTACCTACATAATATATCTGTGTTCGGCACTATTACTAATGTATACTTTAGCTTTAGCAGAGTAACTAATTTCAGATTCAGTGTTGCAACAGTGCAATTAGTTTTGGTAACTTAATGAGAGGGAATTGTTATTTTATTTTAGTACTAATATTTTTTGTATGTCATCTGAATCTATGTATGTTATGGCATTGCTTTATATCATTTTCGCGTCTAATTTTGACTTTGTAGTGCAAACTACATGAAAAAATATTTTTATTTTTTATTACAGCTAAGATTTTCATACAATATTTCCATACTTTATAAAAAATACCTAATACGTGTAAGAAAGAAATCTTATGCCATGGAAATCTTGACGCTGAATTACTACTGCGATTTTTTTTATTCATCTTCAACAATACCTAGAATCTTGAGCTTGAAAAATAAATTAAATGTTTCCGTTTATTTGTTTCAGGTAAGAGTTTAAATAATGGCCCCCGAGTGTAAGCGCCGTGTAAAAGGTATTTAATTAAGGAAAACCCGCTTCTCGCCTAACTTAGAACACGGAGACGTGTTCTTGTTATAATTTTGGATATTTTTAGCACATAATATGTCTAGTTACCATTTGTTACTTTAGAGTGACGAAAGGTTTGTTAGTGAAAGTTATTTCAGAGACAAGTAATTGCAATAGGTATAACATACAGACTTAATTGAGTTTCAAAAACTTTATTCTAATATTTTCAACAATCTCATCCCCCAAAATGATTTAAACAATCTTCTCCGAGGCAAAAAACTACACAAATTGAAATTACAAAGAAAAAGGTAGACCTCGACTTCTAAACAGAACGTAATTTTCGAAGGCATTATCAGGCCACTAAAGTTTTTGGGGTTAATTATTTTAGTACAAAAGGGGAATACACATAGTTAGGGCTGTTTGACGAATAAACGTTGCAAAAATTCCCAGCGTATCCTGTAGGTGGGATAATGAAGTTAGCCGTGCGGTGAGTTTCATAAACTTAGTTTTCACCAGGAAAATTGTCACTATGAGTGTATTTACGCCTCTTTACTGTGGCAGTGTCGTTCCGCTACATTTATAACTTAAATTACGCCTAGTTTTGTTAATCTCTCTCATTGTTTGATTTGTTTCTAACTTGCTTTTGTACTGAGTAATTAAAAGACGAGGACTGAGTGCTGCGGCGGAACTTTGAAGATAGCTATATCAAGGAGACTGAGAAAGGCTAAGTTGATTAATGGAATTAGGAAGCAAAAGAAAACGTTTTAAAATGCCGTATATTTCAAGGAAAATTATCATAAGATTTTGACCGTGTACTTACGACTGTATTAACTGCAAACGCAGACGGTCTTACAATCAATCACTTCTCAAGTTCCTACTTGCAACTTTTAAATGCAAAAGTGTTTTTGCTTCACTCGCGAGAATGCGTTAGTAAGTCCCATTTACCCGAAGCTATAAAGAGCAAAACGGTACAAATTATGAACGCAGCCTAAGTATTACATTTATCCCTGCTTATTCATTGTTTACGTTTAACTTCAAACACTTTATGGTGCTTTAACAACGCTTTATGGAAGTTCTATAGAAATAGGGCGACATTGAGAACCTGTTTCAATGAGATCCCTCAGTCGTGTAAGGAGGTCCTATTCTTTACTTGTGAATGTAAGTGTTTATTTTTTTAAACATGGCGTCTTTTTAAGAAAAATGCACAGTCACTTAGTTCTTTTTTTAAATGTGAAAAGAAAACAGGCCATGATGAGCGGGAGTGTTGTCAGCCAGTACAGGTAAGGTTGTTTGTGGGTCGTGGCCTTGTCTATTTACAGTTCTGTTGGTCAAAGGTTGGCGCGGGTTGGTTTTAGCGCGAAATGAATGGTCTATGACTAAGACGGATGCTCCATTGAGGTTTGAGTTGTCGCTGTTTTAAGTGCTTTCTTGCTTTGATACTTTTGGGAGGGCTTTTAAGAACTGAAGCTGAATAAAGAGCAGTGAAAAAAGAAATACTTTACCGTTTGTTAAAATTGTTTTGTTTATTCTACTTCCATTAAATAAAATAAACAGAAAACAATTTTTGTTTTCTAAAAAATATACCATGGTTTGAAGGTTTAACACCAAAATCATCACTCAATTAAACATCAACTTCACCACTTTTATTAAGAAACCTGGCAAATGAAGCCTTTCTCTTGGAAATTTTGTTTTTCAATTAAAACTTTCCATTTGTGTGGAAAATGAAGTTTTTTTTGCTTCCAAAGTTTACGCGAATCTTTCTAAAGTTGAGTAACCAGTGAGGCAGCCATTTCAAAATGTTTCTGGTTTGAACAGACTTTTTAAATATTAAGTAATATCGTACTAAAAATTAAAAATATTAAGGTAACTTAGAAATTAATTTACTAGAATTAAATTTATTAAATATTTTTAAATAGTTAAGTGAGAAAATTTATATGCAGATAAATATTTGAACACATGAGGAGCAGCTTAATGACCCACTTGTATAAATTAAACCTTTTTGATGTAATTGCAACAAAACTGCCTACGTTACTTTCTACGATCTTGATGTTGAAATATACCTCATGCCTATTAACCATAAATCCATCATTTTAATTGCTCTGTCATACTAATCGACAAGACCAACCCATTTGACGTAATACAACTGCTCGCCTTACGAAGGGACAAACTTAAACAAAGTAGAAAATTGTATGGCTTACTAATATTGGTTCTAACTTTTGGGAAACTGTGAACGTATAAATTTGACAGCCCTATTCTCTACACAATTAACAGGTCGGTTTTGTTTGTTTGAAGTTGGAACAAAAACGGCTTATCGGGTTATCCGATTAATCGTAGCCTCATAGATTATACCAGGAAACTATTTGAATATTATAGGATAGATTATATAGTATAACTTTTTACAATTGAATATTCTAAAAATAAAGAAACCGTTTAATTTTTTTCCACGAGAAGTAGGAACTGTCTGCGATTCATTAAATTTATTATCTTAGCCATACCGAAAAAGTTAATCTGCAAACACTATTAGCAGTGCATCGCCGCTTTGGTTCGTTCAGCTTACTGAGATGAAGTTTACTCGGCTACTCTCCCAACTACGTTGTTAGTTAAACACGAATTCGGTTACCATGCTAGTAATCCACTAAAATATTATTTTGGCTTCCCGTTTAAATTCTTGCTCAAAATATACTATAATCCTTTTTAGTTTTACTATAAAATTAATGTTGGTAAATAATTTTGGCACGAAGTGTAACGCAGTTAATCAGCGAAAGTGTTTGTATAGGATTCTTGGGGACTTGAACCCGTTTTCATTTATTTTATTAGCTTTTATTTGAGTGAATAACTTAATTTTGCCTCTTAAACTTA
The DNA here is from genome assembly GCA_949775005.1 of Orthosia gothica. NCBI lineage: Eukaryota > Metazoa > Arthropoda > Insecta > Lepidoptera > Noctuidae > Orthosia > Orthosia gothica. The sequence continues at coordinate 14,614,228 of OX459044.1, forward strand.
GTTAAGAAGGTAGGTACTAAAACTTTAATTAAGTTAAGATCTAATAAGTAAAAAGTCGTTTCTACAATGTTAATGGCAGCTAACATGTAGCTATCATCACAAAGTACGTAAGCGGCGCCGCGCCGCATACAGAGGGGCCACTACGAACAAAGTGTCATTTTGCACACGCACTTTGACATTGCGGTTTTAAAGGGAATATTGGGCAATATTGGACCGAGCTCGGTCGCGGCTGTCATGAGTGCTTTGTGCAGGCGTTTGTCACGTCATTCGTACTGTGACGAGGTTGGTTGCATTGGATGGGTTACCTTATTATTGGTTACAGACCGAATTTACTTTTTTGTTTTTAGTTATTTCTTTCAATAATTTTAAAGTTTAAAGGTCATTAAATCATTCAAGATGACAAATTAGAAATTTATTATCTAGGATTATAATACATTATTTTAATCCCATGGACGAAATTGGGAACTTGTCATAATAATAAGGTTCAAGTCATACAGCTTACATATGCATACAATATTTTTCCTCCGACTGCACAGCATAATTTTCTTCTTGTTTAAGATCATCTTTGGTTTTTTGATTTTATTAGGTACCTGTTTTTTCACATTTATATTTTTGTCGAGCTTGGTGCTTTTCAGAATTTAATGTTTTTAGTGGGATCATTATTACACTATTACTAAGTCTCGTTACTCTCCAATCTACGTCGTATGTGGCGTAATATTAAATGTTTCGTGATTTTTAATGGATATTTGATGCCCTCTCTCCCCTCTAAGGCATGTAAGCACGGGCAACCTACTCTTTTTTAAATTCGGAATCAATATAGTAGCAACACTAGTGAATCTGTCAAGTTTAGCTGTCAATTTTCTAAACGGCGGGAGTGGCCCTTCTGTATACTTACTATTTTGTGCTATCTTGCTAGTACAGCCGCCTAGATAACACAGTGCTGATTGCAAGTACTGGCTACCAGTATCAATCAAGTCCACTATCCAACATCCCGACTTTACGAGTGACATGAAACCTTTTACATAATAATCTGCGTGAACATGCCTTATACAGCACTAAAGTGAGAACCAGATAAAAATAAAAAGTCCTTTATCTGACTTGTACCAAAAGATAGAATTACGTAACTTGAAAACATGATTCTTTATTTATGATGATACAATTAAAAGGTATAGACTTAGAACCATTGTATCCGTATATATCATGTAAATCGGTCCACGCGTTTATGAGATATTAACTTATTACTGAATGCCAAGTGAAACGGTCAAGGACGCCCCTTACCGCGATAGTTTGTTTTGATGGAGTTAGCGACATTGCCTTTACATTTCTTTTGTATCGTTTTAAAATATTGGAATACATTGGTAGACAGGTGTGAACGACTTTATTTTTTTGTTATCTGGTTCTCACTTTACTTTTTACTTGGTTTTCGATTGACGCCCACGGAAAGAGATAGCATCGGTAATCGCGAGAACCACACGCAAAAAAAGGAAATTAGGTTTGCAAGCGAATTTGAAAATTCATGTTTCTGTCCGTGTAGGCGGATTTCCTTTAACGCGTATCTGATTTTCGTAAACATGTTTGTTAAGATTTTTAAGAGGAAATTCTTCGATGGTCGTGAGTTTTCCGATAAATATATTAGACTTCCGAATCTCCAACTATGTCCGTTAAGTTAAAGGAAAGCCGCTTAGTAACTAGGCTCCAAAGCCTGCTATTAGTGTTATTACGAATTCAATTTTCTCCGCTTACCCAAAACCAACCTAAAACACTTAATCCCCACTAACATCCAAGTTAATTCCGTAAACCGGTGCAAAGACGAAAACAAATCCGACCCGAAACAAAATCACTATTTACGCTTATGTAGATAAGTGTTTATCTCTTGCTATAAAGGCTAAAGGCGTATCCTGTACCGCTATTCTCGGGTCCCAGCATTAACAGGCTCGCCCAGTCTACTTACTTATTCACGGCATTAGGCCGGTTGCAGATAGTCAGTACAATGTTACCGAAAACGATTGTCCGAAGTCCGAACCGCACACCCGAACCACAGCCTAAACAAATTTGACATGAATGTTAAAACGGGAATTCTAAATTCAAACCCGAGGTGTGGAAATGGCCTTAGGTGTGTTCGTACGTAGTTTTGTTCACATATTTTCTTGTTAGGTTAAGGGAGTATATATTTGCTTGGAAGCGATATTGCGGTGCATTAAGGAAGGAAGCGCGCTGCAAAGTTTGCTCTAGCACATTAATCTAAATCCCGCGACTTGTGTGCTCTATTTCACAATGGCGTCTAAAGTGTAAAACCATTTATCGTGGATAGAATATTGGTGTATGACGTTACATTATTTAGCTTTAACACGGATTATGTGACAATGAATATACTTTGTTGCTTCTTTCACGCGATACTGCATATTGAAGTTTGCCATCTTCATCTTCCTGTCCTTGTCCAATGTTATCCTTGTGTTCGGCGGAACACGTTTTTAACTCAGAAAAAGAGGGGTGTTCAAGTTTGACGTATTTACCGGTATGTTTGTGTATCTGAGGCATCATAGCTTCTAAACGGATGAACCGATTTCGATTTTGATATTTTTTTTGACAGGTGACTTTATCGAGAGTGTTCTTAACTAGGTTTAAAAGAAAGAAAGAAAGAAAACACATTAGCACACAACATAAACATAAAAAAGAAAACAAAGAAAGAAGTAAGAAGAAGAAGGAAGAAAGAAGGTTTGATGAAGTTATGGTCGCTTTACCGTTTGAATCGGGGTGTTTTCGAAAGATATCGTGTCATAAATCGTCCGTAATCCGTCCGTAATCCATCTTGTCCACTGGCCCGCTGATAAAGACTCTCTTTTTCTTTCTTAAAACTCCACTCAGAATCAGTTTGTTTAAACTATGAAAACACAAATTGACTTATATACTCTCCTAGCCGGCAAATTTCTCAACACACTTCACCCTATGTTATAATATTAAATCCAAACAAAATAATCAGCCGTCAAGATATACAAATAATTATAAGGATTAACACGCACAGCTCGTTTGTATAATAATAAGGAGACGCCTCGCCCTAGCAGCCGTCCCGCGTCCTTTGCAAATAGGATTACGTGATGCGGGAATTCGTATTATTCATTTCGTCACTCCTTGGAATGGGTCGGGAGTGGTCATGAAGATTTATTGTTATAGGCTATGATAATTTTCTTACTCATAGAATTTATTCTGAATTATTTGTTGGGTTTTCTGAAGGAATAATGTGGCCTGAAAAGGGAATTTCTTTGTCAATTTATTAAGAGTTTTCTTTAAGAACACTTTATTTTCCAATGAAGATAAGGACGGATGATGTTGATTTGAGTGTTAATATGGCACAATCACTTTCAATGAAAACCAATTCCCACTCTTAAACAAACCAGCGCAGATAAGGAACTGGTTCTGGTCTCTTAAACTTATATGTAGAAAGACTAGCGGGCGCCTCGCGGTTTCACCCGCGTCGTTCCTGTTCCCGTGGAAATACAGGGATAAAAAGTAGCCTATGTCACGCGGGGATAGTGTAACTTCCCAAAGATGAAAGAATTTTTGAAATCAGTCCATTAGTTTTTAAGTTTATTCGTTAGATACAAACATACAAAAAATAAAATCTGTCCTCTTTATAATATTAATTAGTCACCCGCGTAGTTCCCGTTGCCGTAGGAATACAGGGTTAAAAAATATCCTATGTCACCCGGGCATAGCGTAGCTTCCCAACGTTGAAAGAATTTTTGAAATCGGTCCAGGAGTTTCGGAGCCTATTCGGTACAAACAAACACACAAACAAACAAAAAAATATTTCCTCTTTATAATATTGGTATAGATAGAGAAAGGAGGGACTACTGAGGAGAAACAATTGTTTGCTGAAAAAAAAGTTACTTACTATTAATCTGTAAGTAACTAGTTTTGTTCCTTTTTCCGGAGAACTAGTAAGTATTTATTTTCTTGCTACTCCAATTTTATATAATATCAGAATAAAGACCCACGGTTCGTATTTATTGTTTTCTCTATTTTACGCAAGACTCTCGGATTATCGGTTGTCAGTGTTGTACTAAATCAGACTGACATATTCCTCGGAATACTTGAATCGTGGTCAACCTATTCAATATATGCTTCGAAGGGATTACGCCCAAACTAACAGACGGTGGGTGGATTAGCTTTTCAGGACTGATGGGTAGACCGATATGTGGGTAGACCGATATGTGGGTAGACCGTTATACCGGTTATTCTGAATACGGACTTTATCGGAATATTGACTAGTGTAGCGCTATTATCGTGTATCTTTGCAGTGTAATGTTTTCTTCATCTATACTTTCTGTAACTCATATAGTATACATAATAAGGAGTATTCTATTCTATTCTATTCTTTGCGTGACTTTCCTCATTATAATTTTCTTTCGTTTCGTTTCAACTTTGTAAATAATGTAGTTGATGGACATTCCATAAATACTCGACTAATTTATTAATACTTAGTAGGTATATTTTCCGTTGGACATGGCGTTCAAAATAGATACTGTCGTCATAACAAATAATAAATTTTTACATATTGGAACTTATTGGAGAAGGCATTAAGGGCTTTATTCTAACTCCTTTTGAAGGAAAATTTCCTCCACTCCTGTTGAGTCAGTCGCCACGACTACGAAAAAAGCCTCGCTTAATGACAATAAATAACAAGCTTTTCTGTTTTTCTGTCAATTTCATTTGGTCAAATGGAGGGAAAAACTTAGAATGCAGGGGTTAAGCTTAGTTCACATAACACATAGTCTATGTGGATGTCAGACAGTCCAGCAGTGTTGTCTGGCATTTTGCTGAACTGGACCTCGCTATTAGTTTCTTTTTGGCACAACCGCGGGGAATACAATGTATGTAATTGTTTTAAAATTAAGTGCCCTAATATTTGTACCTACATTGTGTGTATCTGTGTGTGCCAAATAAACTTGTTTTCTTTCTTTATTTCTTTGTTATCCTCTTATTGTAAAAGCGCACTTGAAAACTCAGCGCTTTCGTCGCATGCGATCTAAACTTAGCCTTAAGAATGCTATTGCGCTGTTGTTCAATAATGTTCTCGTTTCCACAAAGCCCGTTTAATCTACGGAACCACGAAGAGAGCGCTAACCAGCTGGTAACCAGCTAGGTATATATCAAAAACTAAGTTCCTGCTTGTTTTCTCAGGCAGAGCTGCTTCAGATAATTCCATTGAATTGCTATCGCCGAAGTTTTAGACTGAGTTTAGAGACCATAAATGAACTTGATAGGAATCTGGATTACTATGTACTTAGCGTAAACTATGGATAACTCTGAGAAGTATGAACTGCAGTGGAGTACATTGTTGATAGGGCTTAGTGAATCGGGTGGTTTACTTTGTAAACTTAAGCATAGTTATGTCTAAGCAAACAGTAAGCCATTATGTAGTGTCCCGGTAAACATAATATATATCTACTAGATATTATTGGTGGTCGCCAAGTCTATAACTATATTATATTTTTTTTTTAACACGTAAATTATAGTTTTAGTAAAAATTTGCATAAAATAATATCACACATAATTATATTTCTCTAAGATCCACATGCGCCAAAAACAGAACTCAGAAAATAGGTCATACATAATGGGCCCGTGTTAGCTACTAACTCGAAATTAGTAAGATAACCCAGGGTGGCACAAGCGCGATGTCGTGTATCGGAGGCATTGCGGCTGAGAGTTCGATGCCACGGAGGGAGAGGAGTGCCGGTATTATGATGCGCCACTCTCCCTACCCTCCGGGGCCGCAGGGGAGGAGGAGTGTCGGTATAGCGTTGGCCGCTCTCCCTATCGCCTGCGGCCGAACAGTGGTAAGTAGCGGAGCCACTGTCCTGACCCGTCACAGGGCAACCAAGGGTGCCATACACGGGGTCTTCTGGCGCCCATGTGCCTGAGGTAGTCACGGCGTGCAACGTGTTCTGGTGCGCCGGTGACGGGGGTTACTGTCCAGAAGAGGGTCGGTGACGGACAGCCGCGGCGGGTTCGCGGTGAGTGCTAACGCGTGCCCGTGTTGCCGCCATAAGCGGAACAGGAGGCCACCATGGAATTTTAGTGGGTTGGAGTATCACATAACCGCTCTATCTCCCCGGCCCCGTGGTGGCGCAGTATGCATGATTATTCCTCCACGCAAAAAAAAGGATGGCACAATTTTGCTCATGGGTAAGACAGAAGTTTACCTAACAGCACATCCAAAATTCGGCAGTAAAAAACTAATGCATCAAAAACACTATCTTTTTAATGAAATATTTAGGTAGGTAGGGATTGATAATAAAACCTTCCAGCTAGCCAGTAAGGGTTGAAGATGATGTATCGACCACGTCATACATATCGTAAGCTCACTTTTTCGGTATGATTTCGTGGGTTCTACTTAGTGACCTCCAAGTTAATAATTTATCACTTGCCGCCGCCCACGAGCTGCTGTCGGAAATAGTTACTAACATTATGTTCTAGTAAGGAAATTGCTTCGTATTTTCATGTAGGTTATGGTAATTTTATTAATGGTACAAATGAAATTGTCCATCGTACTAGGACGTTTATATAACGTGCGTTTTAGCGGAAAAGTGGAATAATTAGCTCAGAAGATCGAAGATTCTCTTCTTATTATGATCTTTACTGCTGGCTTTTTTGCATACATTTGTAAGCTCATAAAATATCATAAGGAAAGGCAGGCAAGAAGTCCGCCGCTATGCATAAAAGTGCATAAAATATTAGTTAAATATACATTCAATCTGCCTAGCCTTTTCCCAACTATGTTGGTTACGGCTTTACATGGAGCGACAGCCTATCTGACCTCCACAAACCAGTAACTGGGTATAACTGGGTAACACGGTACCCCTTGGCAAGACTGGTGTCAGATCTAAAGCTTCTGACTACTCGTAACGACTGTCAAAGATCTTCAAATGAAAGCCGGGACCAACGGCTTAACGTGCTTTCCGAGGTACGTAGGATACTCGGTATGTTGAAATGGTCACCCATCCACGGCCCGACCTCGTCAAGCGTTGCTTAACCTTGAAGATCGAACCGTGCGGCTGTTATCATTTAGCCACGAGCTCCTCCTAGTTAAATACATTAAAATATTAAATAAATGCCTCCACTTGATAAATATATGTATTTAAAAGGCAAAATGTTTGTCTAAAGTGTAAAACGTCATGTCAGTATCTAAACCTGTCATTTTAATAATGACTAATGATTCTCTCGGGACAGCTTTCACGAAATGTCCCTTTATGTTTTACTGAAAATAGAAGAAGAGATATTATACAAATGAATGAATACAAAACCGCTATGACAAAATCATAGTGTAATCATATACTTAATATTTCTATAGTTAAGGCGCTATATACGCCCCAATGTTAACGCAGTACTGGCCGTGCGCCTGCTCGATGTCAAAATATCAATATTGAATCTCCTTTTGAACAGTTTTGTTTGCAAAATATTATTAGATTTACATATGCTTTGTTTGTTATGAAGAAATTCCAGCCATCAATTTTTCTGTGTAAAAATATTTTTAAACTTCCAAGTCGTTTTGGAGGAGTTACCAAAAGTTGCGAAAAAATGTCGTGTTGATAATTAATTTTTTAAGAGCATAACTATTAGTTACACGAAAAAACCTTCAAAATAATAATAAATCAATAATAAATATTTTTTTGCTTTAGCAAGTTACCGTTTTACGGCACTAAAGCGTAAAAAGGCCCTTAAGTCTATCTATTGAAGAACACAGTCGTACAATTTTTGTCGTATATATTCGCTGTAAAGGCTGTGGAAGCTACAAGGCATAAACTTTTCTTACAAACATTTACATTCCTTAGTAACGTCCCTCTATTAGGCATTTAAAAAATGTTACACTTGGTAAGCAAATAATTCTACTTCAACAAGAACCCGAAATAACCAAACATACAGCACATACCCCACACATAAGTGACATTCCTACTAAAACCCACCCAGCCGTACAAAAGCGTATCTCCAAAATGTGCCTCACAAGATAAGTACGTACACATATGACTTCCTTACCTTATTACTCAGCTTTCAGCCTTTACAACCTTACCTACCGCAAATTACAAAGCGCTACTTGAACTGGCGGTAAATCCCGAGATTGTAATAGGCAGTTCTGAGCTACTTCAGGTGGCTAATCCATTGCTAAGTAGGAAATGTAGTTTGTAGAGCTGACTGCTCATGGCTGGCCACTTTTTCTTATTTTTTTAGAATGGCATAATTTATTTTTTATTAATGGAATGAGTTGTTCTAATTTTGAAACAGTTTTCTATGATACTTTCTTTTTGCCCGCTGATTTTCAGGAATATACCCAAATTTAGTAGGCTTATAGATTGCTTACCTTTTTACGTGGTGTGCAGCCTGTACAGCCTTACCTCTCGCAAATTACTAAGCGCTACTTGAACTGGCGGTAAATCCTGAAAATTTAATGATTCTGAGCTACGTCAGGTGACTAATCCATTGCTGAGAAGGAAATGTAGTTTAGAAAAGCTAGGTGAAGGTTATGGTTCCAAACTTCTTTCTTTTTCAAATATTATATCAATTTTTCAAAATTAGAACAACTCATTTCGTTTGTGTCTTTTTGAATGAAATTATTATTTTTAATCTCATAAATTATTTTTATGGAATGAAATATTCTAATTTTGAAATTAAAGTCTATGATACTTTTTGCTCGCGGATTTTCAGGGAAATATCCAAGTTCATTAGGTTTGTAGATTTTGAGCCTTTATAGCCTTGCCTACCGCAAATTACAAAGCGCTACTTGAACTGGCGGTAAAGCCCGAGATTGTAATAGGCAGTTCTGAGCTACGTCAGGTGGATAATCCATTGCTGAGTAGGAAAAGTAGTTAGTAGAGCTGGCTGCTTATAGTTAAGGTAGGTTATGGTTGGGAACATTTTTTCTTGTTCGGACTTTTTGTGTGTGTCTTATTTATATTTCAAATGGATCTATATTTGAATAGCATGGTATGATTTAATTCTTGTAATTAATTTCAGGCAGATAGGTACCTACCCAAGTTTAGCGGCTGTCATTTGTAGATCATTGATAGTTTTTTTTTTACTCCCAGACCAACGAGTATCCAATATGATGCCCGTTGGTAATAATGCAGTATGAGTTGTGTAGGTCGAATAGTTTGAAGCTTCATGTAAAATATTGATTACACGGTTAATCGGCAACACAACTGAGAAATGACTGATAATTACCGATTTAATACTTAGACAGAATACTGAAATATTATGTTTGTATCATCACATACAAACATGATAGTTAGGTGCCTGAGGTGGTTATGTTTGCTGAAAATCCATTAAAATTTTAATCAAGCCGCTTTTATGTGTAAGGTTTACTTCAGTATCAACACCGCTCGTTATCTTTATCAATTTTTGTTTGAAACCCAATGACAAGAGCCCTTTAATATTTATACGGAATAATCACTACGTTTATACCAGGTTACACTGTAATTACGGGGTGTAAAATTTTATGACAGTGCTGGAAAGGGACGGCACTTTACCAGAGAGCAGGACAGCATACTAATATCCTTTTAGATGGATAAACACTTCATTGCCACTCACACACACACACACATTTTAATGGTCTGCTTTTTAGATCGGCAGCTAATCGGTCGTTTTATCAGGAAATAAATGCTTTCCACTTAAAGGTCCGTGCTCTTATTGCTCGGGCTTCACAAATTATGTATAGGTACGAAAGTATGTAGTTGGCTTTAGAGGCAGTGGAAATTGGAAAACGCCAATAGTTCCGAATTGAGTATTTTTAGTTAAGAACTTGTCAAACACTAATTTTAATGCCAAAGTTTGACAGGTTTTCAAGTGAGAGTTTGACAAATACCCAGCTTCAAATTCCTAATTCAGAAATCGGGTTTTAATAGTTATTTAATCCTAATTAAGAATCTTTATCTACATTTTTTTTTTTATAACCTGTAGGCTCGCGCTTGACCACAATCTCACCTGATGGTAAGCGATGATGTGGTCGACGGTGAAACACGTTTGCCTAGAAATAACCTATTCACTCTTGACTTAAAGACCCCTAGATTGTAGCTATCGGGAAACACAGACTCGCTTACTACGCATAATAAAAGTGTTCCCAATACGTTTTGTGCGTATGGGTGGGATGTCTACCATGTATCGATGGCGCATCGCCGTACGTCTGGTAGTCCGATGATGGAACGGGCTAGGTGGAATTATATCGTGCAATGCCATCGCACGCTCCCCGAAATGTAACCGATAAAAAACCGACAGGCTGGCAACTCGGCGACGATGTTCAAGACTCTGGAGCTTTGACTTGACCAGCGCCTCATCGCCGATGAGCCTCTTGGCTCGCTTTTCGATCGACTCTAGTGCGTCAAGCTGGTATTTGGCTGATCCGTCCCAGATACCTACATAACGAAAGTTCAATAATCCTTCCGGACATAAATAAATTTAATGCTGAAACAGTACACGCACCAAACAAAATGGAATCTAACACATATTTGCTAAATCGTAAATACAAATCGGCACCCAAAATTAATATGAGGGTTCAACCATTACTGGGTACTGTGCTGTATAATTTTATCGACTCACTGGGCAATGTACGAACGGCAATAATCGGTAATTAGTACCAAAGGTGATTGAAATGTTTGGGGAGTGCGAGATTTTTCGATTGCGTGCGATCAGTTCGTAACTGTACGTAAATCAAGACGGTCAATATATGATAAATGAAAATGCGCCATAGACTGTATGTACTGAATGAAACAGTCCCTTTTACTGAAGCGTAGATAAATGAAGCTGAATTTTGATTCATCACATTGAGGAATTTAAAAAAGAAAACATCCAGAATATATTTTAAAAATGATGTTAAAGAATCTCTTTCTTGATTTACTGCATGCAGCGTTCATTAAATCTAAGCCACAGACATTCATCGCAGTTATTTTCGGAACTGATATTACGCGCTCGCGACAAAAGTTTTAGAATTCTTGTTAATCCAAACCATTATTTATATCTCAATAAATTAATCTACTAAATTATTCTCCATCCAATATTAATCTTTCCTCTCTAATTAATAGCCTCAGTAAATATAAATTTAACCAATGCCATGTAACCGAAACCGAATGGAAACCCTCAAAGATTAATTCTAACGAGAAACTGAATATCATTTGGTTTCGTGCTCATAATAATTGAGCGAAAACCGCGGATATTTTGAAGAAAAACTTTCGGATTTTGTTTCATTTTTGTTTCGCGAGCAACAAGTTGACTTACTCCCAACGTATTTTTGCGTTATTATATTGTATCTTCGGAAAGACAAGGACATAACCGTTAAAATTTACCGTGTGTGTTTGAAAAATATGTAGTTTGATTTTAACCGGAACAATTTTCGTGTTATCGATGAAAGTTTTCGATGCTTTTTTGGTTGAGTAACTTCCGTATTTTCGGTCATAATCATGGAAGCATTTTTTCACAACGCGATTACAGATGATTGAGCAATTATTGCCCTCACTTTTTTGTGTAATTTTCTTTTTTTATGCTTCTATCTGGCTCCTGAATTTTGGCGAAGAACACTTAAGCTGTATGTTACTTGCGCTAATCCCTTGTGTGAGGATTTACATCGTCAGTATTATCTTTTCCTCTCAATTTATTTTTGGGTGCACAACATTTCTTCATCTTCCATACTTATCTATTATTCGTAATCTTAGTGGTCTCTGCCTTTTTAAACACATCAACATTCATACAATTTATCTATTCTTTTTTGGTCTTCTTCACAACACATTCACAATCTGACCATAACACCTCTTCTACTATACTGTTCGATATTGATGCATTCTAATTGTTCAGATTACTGGCTTCGATATTAACTTTCACGAAGCACCGTCCAAAGGCAGTTTATACAGCTTACTCATGCTAAACGCTAACTCCAAGAATATTCTATTTCGGAAAAAGTTCTTGTTGTTGTACGTTTAGAAGTTGAGAGTTTTCCAAATTCCCGACTTGTGAATACAGGCGCCGTCTTCACTCCAGTTCGTTCCTAAGGGACTATAGTACGTGACTTGTCGACTAGTTAGCGTACTACGGATTTCGTTTATTTACGCCCTAAGGGAAAGTATTAAGTGTATTATCAAAATTGGGTTGAAGGGAGTATCTTTTTGGGGACGTCCCTAGCGGGAAATAACTACGATAGCTCCGGTAGAAATTCAAAGTGACGCAAGGTCATGATGAGAATAGTTTATAAAAGCAAAAAGATGATCCAAGGTTACTCACAAATACAAGCGAATAACTAATGAATTTACATTGATATGGCTACCGTTAATTTGTAAATTTTAAAACTGAATCTTCTGATAATATTTCATATACCCGATTACATAAATTGATTTGCCATGATCAAAATTGTCTATCAGCTCGTTAAGGAAAACATGATATGTAAACCCGTGAGTTCTAATTTAACACCGCTCGCTTTTGTATAGTATCCTAGTAACTAGCTATATATGTGGATAGGACCATATTATGATGGTATAATACTACGTGAATACTTATAGTAATTTGACTAACTGGTGAAACTTCGATGGGATTTCTCAAATGGTTATTTATATGATACCTATATACTTTGGAAAAAAGATGGAGCTTTTCAGTTTCACCACTATATTTTGTTTTCAGCTCCCAAACTTCTATATTCTATGTTTACCATTAATAGCCATACTGTTATTATCATCGTAGTTTTATCCCATGGCTCACCTCTATTTCAAAAGGATCTTGAATAATGAAAAGTTACCTTCCCGTTAAGTAGCAGTAGTAGTAATCTTGATTGATAAACGTAACCTATATTGCTACAAGATAAATTACCACAAATGAACGTATTACAAATTTGTTTAGCTGGCGTTGCAGTTGCGTATATCTAAGAGTAGACTTGCCAATAAAACAAATAATCGAAGTAGCCAATCGTTACATTTTATATATCGAAGCAAATAACCGTTCATTACGCAGCGGATACGAACTTATCGAGCTGTTTCAAGTAGAATGATTTGCTAACGAGAGCCCTGCGTTTATTAGTTATTTGCGCACAAACACACCATGTGGGTTCCGTTCAGCAGTCGATAAATTTTGTCTGCAGACCTTACATAGTGTAGTCGTTTAGTTTATGTTTCTATGAGATATTTACCTTGGCCTACCAATATAGATTTTAATTGAATAAAAATTTAATAAATTTCATAAAAATTACTGAATATTTTCGTGAAGGTAGCTCATTCAATTTCATGGCTGAGGTGGTTAGAGCAATCCATCAAAATAGCTTATTTGTCGAAAACGAAACAAGGGTCGACGGAAATATCATAAAATATTCATATCTACTTTCAATATTTGAATATTAAGTCTTTCCTTTAAAAAAAATATTTTTAAAAGATTGTTCCTAAAGTAAGTAGCTACTTACATAAAATTGAGTAGGTAGGTCCTCAGTTTCAATTTAACCATCTCCAGACTGCAGAAAATTCCTAACTGAGCCTTAATAAATTGAGTAAAATAATGTCTCAAGACGAGCAATTACTTACTGAAAAGATAGTAGATCTTAGCCATGACGAAGATAAGGCAAAGGTAGAAGAAGTTTCAAACTTGCATCACTCCGACAACTTAATTTATTAAAACCACCGCCAGGCCTCGGCGGCTGAGATAACCGAGTTACATAACCTTGTTTAGTCTTAGCAAAAACTAGTGGACCATTAACTTATGTTCCGAAGTATTTATTGCATCGTTACCACATAGAATCGTCGTCCCATTACCGCTGGAAATCTTATTCTAAACGAGAAGAACGCTAATGAATTGCGAAAAAACCAAGACGCCCATAAATTCGTTGGCAGTCGTCCGCGTATTAAGGTTGCCGTAATTGTAAGCAACAAGGGCTTCGCAGGCTTTGTTTCGTCTGCCACAAACTGCTACACGCGAGACGCGCTTTTATCGCAATATATTTTCTTGACAATAAAAGCGTTCTCATTTTTCCCGCAACGAATTGCGGTCACATAGTGGTCCGCCATACTGAGACGTATGTATCCGAGGCTAAGTGCAGAAAAGTGTCGGGATGCCTCGGCGACTGGCAAGTCGACGCTCGCGGCTAAAGAATGTCCGCAATAGGGCTTTTAGATGTCGCTTTTTATTGAACGCTACTTGGCTTTCGCGATGGACCTTGTAAGTTTTAGTAGTCTTAAACTTAACACTTAAGCTGACGTTAGATTGTAAAGAAAATTACATTCTCTCGTTTCGGGGTTTAATGAAAAAGGCGGGCGGTTTATGGGTGGGCTCTTAAGCGGGGCTCGCGAAACATTCTTGAAGCATACAATGCTTTATTTTTCACATGTAGCAAAGGCCGTGGAAGACAATAGAGCAAGTAATAACGTCAACCAGAAGAATGAGAGTGGAACAAAACATGCTGAAGTGGCGAGCCAGGGTCGCTCTATTGTTGCTGGAGATATTGCAGCAAGAGCCACGAGCTACATATGTGCTATGTATGGTAAAGAATATGCCAGTAATTACTGAAGCTGCAGGTTTACATTTTCCTTTCATCGCCACAGCTATAACGAGATTGGACACGCATTAAAATAAAAGCAGGTAATTGCCGGGATCATTGAATTGAGGTGTTTTTGTTGAAAATAAAGAGTTTACTAAAAATATTTGTCTATAAAGCCTTGAACAAAAACGATAGATATGAAATTTATTTTATCTATACTTACTTAATAATAATATTATAAAGAGGAAAGATTTGTATTTTTAAATACTTGTATGTAACGAATAAACTTAAAAACTACTGGACCGATTTCAAAAATTCTTTCACCGTTGGAAAGCACACTATCCCCGGGTGACATAGGCTACTTTTTATCCCTGTATTCCCATGGGAAAGGGAACTACGCGGGTGAAACCGCGAGGCGTCCGCTAGTAATTCATATAAAAGCAGAGAATTCAATAGACCACAAAGTAGGGCTATATTTATGGTACAAAATAAGAGTTTTCACAATATTAAGTTTATTAGCAGACTTTTACGACTTTGCCAGGCATATCAGAGGAGCATAAATTCCGATTTCCATCACGAACGTTTTACCAAATAAAAAACTTTTTTGCAAAAAAATACTACCGACTTCCAAATGAAAAACTACAAAGTGAAAAATAACTTAACTCTTGGAAGTCGGTGTCTTACGTAGGGACCATTTTTTTTCGATATGGACACCGACTTCCAAGAGTTAAGTTATTTTTCACTTTGTAGTTTTTCATTTGGAAGTCGGTAGTATTTTTTTGCAAAAAAGTTTTTTATTTTTCCCTTTTTAGTTTTGCCTACCTAATAGATACGCAAGTTGTTTCCTAAGGTCCCTATAACGCCGAATAGATTGCCCGAATAACATGAAACTTGAACATAACCGGTGAAATGAGAGATCTGCGTACCCCTTTAGAGCGTACTGGCGTGATGTTATGTTATGAAATGGTATAAACAATAAACAGACATGCGATTACAGCAATCCCGAGAGTGTTGCCGTTATTTATTGAAGAGTTCTGTTGTATATCTCCGAAGTTCTTGATCAGACCTTCACCAAATTAAAATGGGACCAATTTCAAAACATACTCTTCCAAACAAAAAAAGAATTTTTAAAATCGGTCCACAATTGACGGAGATATAGGTGAACATACACAAAAAAAAAAAAAAAAAACATAAAGTCGAACATAGAACCTCCTCCTTTTTGGAAAGTCGGTTAAAGACATTACACAAGTTCATTCACCTTAGAACATATTTCTGGAAGCTGTAAGTTGGGGGGCAGTGTTGCGAGCAAAGTTATGGGCCCAGCAAATGGTGCGGGACAAGCTTGAGGGGACTACAAATGTGGGCTATTGGCACTCGCATTCACATTTTATCTCGTTCTTTGAATGATATGAGGATATTGAATGAAACCGTTTGTCTGTGATTGTATTGACTTAAGTTTCACCTCGATCTTTTATCCGATAGAAGAGTGTTTATTGTTTCTGGGATAAAATGTACTCCTATTTTTCGGGGATGAATTTAATTGTAGGTAATCTATCTTCCATTTTGCCATAATTATTTACAATAAACACACAGAACACCTCACAAAATGGGCATACGAATGGTTTTCTTTGTAACATTATATCCAAAGTATTTCTGGCTGCGTAAACAAACGGGTCATGTCACTACCTCAGATCAAATAAAAAGTCAAGATGGAACGTTGCAAACAACAAAGTGATGTTCAAACTATGCCTTGCCGTACAAATAAACAATTACACGCACTCACGTACAACGAAAGTACGCCTTACGTACAACGAAATTACGCCTTACGTACAACGAAATTACGCCTTAGCTTGTCATTCGAGCTCACAGATCAAATAATAAAGCTCAACTGACAAGCTAGCGGGCTAGTTTCGTTGTACGTGTGCACGTGTAATTGTGTATTTATACGGCAAGGCATAGTTTGAAGCGGCTTCACTTTGTTGTTTGCAAGGTTCCATCTTGACTTTTATTTGATCTGAGGTCACGACATTTATTTTAAGTACTAAAGTGCTAACTGCAAACCATTTATATAGGTACCATCACATTCCTGCGTTTACGACAGCAGTCCTTTTGATGGATGGGTGAAAGTCAAAAACAAAAGCATAGCGGATTTTTTTGCCTTAGCTAATATTCTGATATGTATACTGCCAGGACTTGGTATCCCCTGGGGTGTCGTAATAGGCTACTAAAGGGTTATTACCCCGAGGATGGTCAGTATCCTGCGAACATACGGAGGTCTCACATTAATCCGGTTAGGGGACTGATTATGGCAATATCCTCAGGGGATATTCGTGTGTTGCAGGCTTGAGGTCTCTGGTGGACGGTTTCCTATTGACATGGATTCTCGGATCTCTTGGGATTACTTGGCTTGATATGAGTTGGGTAGTCTTGTGTTGCACCTGGTCTACATTTTGCATGATGTAGGTATATATGTATCAGATCATTTTGATGTATTTCACAACTAAGTGTCATCATCTTTAAAATAAGGGCCTAAAACATTGTTGAATGTTCAGTACATGTCTATAGCAGGTACTCTTCTACTAATCAGATGTAATCATTGAAATTGTAAATTTAATCGTTATTATTACTAACTAGCTGTTGCCCGCGACTTCGTCTGCGTAGCACAAGTTAGTACTTTGAATAGCCTATTATTTAATATCGCGCAGTAATACTGTAGGTGTGTGGGACGCCTTATTTGAGAAATTATCAGTTCACCATACAAATTTCCACCCCCCTCTACATAGGATAGTTTTATCCCAGAAATCACCCTTAAGGGGTTAACGATGATTTCTGGGATAAAACTATCCTATGTCTTTCTCAGGGTCTCAAACAAACATCTCTTTACCAAATTTCATCTAAATTGGTTCAGCAGTTTAAGCGTGAAAAAGTAACAAACAGTCTTAAGTACTAGCTTCAGCCAGCAGCTTCGCCCGCGTAATAAGTTTTTTATCAACTCAAGGGAACATTATTAAAAGTAGCCTATGTGCTGTTCCAGACTATAATCTATCTCTGTGCTAAATTTCATCAAGACCCGTTCAGCACTTCTGCCTAATTGAGTAACAAACATACATCCATACAAACTTTCACATTTATAATATTAGTAGGATGGATTGGAACCATAACCATTAATTGTATCTGCAAGTTTTTGGATTAATCAATTTATTTATTTTAATGTTTTACAAAATCTTTCCAGGACCCAAGCGAACAGTGGTAGTGGTCCTCACAAACGAACCTGTAAACAGACAAAACATTATAATATCTTTCATCTTTCTCGACCAAAGGCAGACACTCTCCCAAAAATGATACACGATTGCATGTGCATGTGTGTGTGTTCCAATATTGGCCCAGGATCCTCGCTCAATCAATCTGCCTAGCCTTTTCCCAACTATATTGGGGTCGTCTTCCAGTCTAACAGGATTTAGCTGAGTACCAGAGTTTTACATGGAGCGACAGCCTATCTGACCTCCACAACCCAGTAACTGGGTATCACGGTACCTCATGGCAAGAATGGTGTCAGATCTCAAGCTTCTGACAACCCGTAACGAATGTCAATCTTCTAATGTCAACCAAGACCAACGTCTTAACGTGCTTTCCGAGGCACGGAGGAAACTCGGTATGTTGAAATGGTCACCCATCCACGGACCGACCTCGTCAAGCGTTGCTTAACCTTGAAGATTGACCCGTGCGGCTGTTATTATTTAGCCACAAGTTCCTCCCCAGCATCCTCGCTCTTAATTTTAAAACATGAGCATAACACGTAAATATTATCATATAGATTTTTGTAGAAATAAAACAAGTTTATTGTGCTCGGCAGGGATACAGGTGTGGTAGCCACAGTAAATCAATGTCGACTCCATTTAACCGGTCTAAAACAATACCAATTCAATTACAACTTGTATTTTATGTTTCGGTGTACAAACAAAATAAATGCCAAACAAAAAAGGATAGATTTTATCACTTTTGTGTCATTTGCGGGTAATGAGTTCTGAATTGGTTTTATTAGGCTACTGGTCACTTATAAAGAGGTAGAAAAAGAAAAAAACGGCCAAGTACGAGTCGGACTCTGGCACGAAGGGTTCCGTACCATTATCGCTAAAAAACAGCAAAAAAAAACCCTTTTGTTTTATGGGAGCCCCACTTTAATATTTATTTTATTCTGTTTTTAGTAGTTGTTGTTATAGCGGCAACAGAAATACATCATCTGTGACAATTTTCAACTGTCTATCTGTCACGGTTAATTAGATACAGCCTGGTGACAGACGGACAGTGGAGTCTTAGTAATAGGGTCTCATTTTAACCCTTTGGTACGGATCCCTAAAAAACCAGCCAGTTGCGTGTCGGCCCTTGCACATTTAGCCATTTTAGCATTTTTTTAACTAATATAAATATATAGGTATGTGTTACTAAAATATACGTAATAATAAACATTATCACCGAATTTAAACTTCATAGGAGAACGAAGTTAAAAAATTCTTCATTTTACAGACGACAGACAGACAGACGGACACTTGAGTGACAGCAATTAGAGCTCTGTTTGGATTCTTCGGGTACGGAACCCTAACAACTGCTAAAAAACCTTGATTCTGAAACCCTAATTTATTGGATAGGTAAAAATGCAAAATGTTGTCATTATCTAGATTATTCGTTCAAAAACTCTAACTAACTTTTCTGTTGAAAACTTGCTGGTCTCCAACCGGTTGCATGCCGTAATTACCGAAACAAATAGAAAGCCATTTTGTCTCACGTGGTTCCACGTTTTGGGCACTCAATGGGCTAATTGTACTTGTGCCTGAATTAGGTACAGACATTAATATCGTAAAGGTAAGGATTATTACCATTACCATAGAAAACGGGATCCTCCTGTACGTATTAATATATTTTTCTGTTTAGGTCTATTTACAGCAGAAAACGTACCGCATGTTCAGTTCATAGTGATAATTGGAAATCCATATAACGACCAATATAACTGAAATAGTTTTGCTTTAATTTTGTTGTTAATTACATATAGGTAATTCGAAATCAATTCGAAAAAGCACTTTCTATTTAATTATATCCTCGTTCTTTTCTATTAATCCACTTAATTACTATTACACAGTGAGTGTCCATTTTATGTAACTAGGTGTTAGTTAATCCTAGTTTCAAACTGAATAAAAACCCTGCAGAGATTAACTTTGTTTCATATGGAAACGACAGACCTTCGCCAGAGGCTTGGGCCACAAACGTCCGTATAAAGTGCTGATATTACTGTAGTGGAACAAAAAATGGAAAGTAATAATGTAATGTAGTTTACCACACGCTACAGCGACCTTTCATGTTAAGTTATATCCCCTATAAATGTCACCTTGACCGACTTTTGAAGCATGGTATACTTATGTACCTACCTGTTTAATTTAACCGCCAATATTGAACGTCGTCTGACTGTTAAATCGATATTGACAAGCACTACCATTTTCGTTGTAATGCGTTGTTCGTTTGTTTCTATTTTCAAATAATGCTTATTTTTGCGTTCGAAATATAAATTTTCGAATTTGGAATTTACAGTCGCATAAATTGAGACTGTAATTTGTTTTAATTAAAATAAAGGGTGGTCGAACAATTTTCATAGAATTTGGAATTAAAATTTTATTTATCTTGGCTTTTTAGGGCCGATTTTTGGAGTATTTGGAAATAAGGACGTTTTATACTCAAATTTAAAGCTAATTTTGGCTTATTTTCAGCCTAAAAAAATACTAGACTAATAAAAATACAAAAATACACTCGACGACACGATGACACACGACAACGATGACGATACGCGACGTATACTTACGCCTTCAAATTCATAATTCAGATATTGGGGCCTATATTAAATTATCATATTTCATATTTCCCCAAATCGAAATGCTCTATTTCAGCAATGTGTTAATTATTAAGTACATGAATAGTTTCTATACTATACGTAATGTATGCTCTAAGCTGTGTATGACGTAAATCAAGTTAGCTCAATGTCAGGTGACGTATGATTAATGACCCTCATGATAATGCTATAGTTGCTCTTTCGATCACAGCCTGTAGCTATTTATGTATAGGTCGTTATAAAGAGATCTAGGGTATCCCCTAATTGGATTAAATTCTATGAATAGATGTCGAATTTTGTTCTGAGATCAGTATATTTTTCGTGTTACTCGTACCTTTCAAAGTTACATAAAAGATATATTTTGAGACGCTTTTGAAAGATTTATTCGTGCCAAATTGTGTTTTTTTTTAATGAGACCTCTTTTAAAATTTAGTAAGTTTGTCTGCCTTACAGTTTTTTTATATACCTGATAGTACCTACTGTTGTTGTTAGGTACCTAACAACAACAGTAGGTACTATCAGGTACATTACATAAAAAAAAAAGTAAATAA
The DNA here is from genome assembly GCA_949775005.1 of Orthosia gothica. NCBI lineage: Eukaryota > Metazoa > Arthropoda > Insecta > Lepidoptera > Noctuidae > Orthosia > Orthosia gothica. Next base: position 14,635,142 of record OX459044.1, read on the forward strand.
TATTTTATGACCCTTTTTAGAAATAAACTGATTTTTAAGGTTCCATACCCAAACGGTAAAAACGGGACCATTACTAAGACTCCGCGGTCCGTCTGTCTGTCTGATGATGTATTTCTGTTGCCGCTATAACAACAAATACTAAAACAGAATAAAATTAATATTTAAGCGGGGCTTGGGACGCTTCCCATACAACAAACGTGACTTTTTTGCCGTTTTTTGCGATAATGGTACGGAACCCTTCGTGAGCGAAATTACTCGCACTTGGCCGGTTTAGTAACTAGCTTTGACTTCTTAATTAAAACTGCAATTCAAAAGTGTAACGTAACAATTTCATTAGTCTTTCATGGAGTTTCCCAGTACAAAAATGTGAAGCTTCGTCGAATTGCATTCTTCAGTTCCATCATAAAGTTCCTAGTAGCACTTTGTTAGGAAAACTAATTATTTAATAATTAAATGAAAATATTTTAATTATTGACAGTCAAAACTTTATTAATTTAGTTATGTTAGAGCAAACTGTGAAGAACAGAGACGAAATGAGTTTAATAAATTCGCTAAGAAATCTGGGAAGAAAACGTCAAATGCACAAACAACATTTTCCAAGTTGGTTATTTTCAATTCAGTAAACAGTTAAGGCCGATTTCACCAATGAAAGTTATCGCGATTACTTCAACTAAACTCAGTTTATGCAGATACATCGTTCTGATTGGTAGTTTTTTCAACGCTGTATTTGCATAAACTGAGTTTAGTTGAACTATAGTTCTCGCCAAACGTATTGGCTGCCCTGAAGTTGGCTACAATGGCTGCGCAGTAGGAAATCTCATACAAAAACAGCACCGTTTCGTGCCTCGCGCATCCGTTAAACCAACTTCAGGGCGGCCCAGAAGTTTAGCGAGGGTTATAATTGCGATTAGTTTTATTAGTGAAATCTGCCCTTAGTCGACTCTTCAGTTAATGATCAAGGACTGGGCTATTCTTCGGCCTGAGAATCAGCATTGTTATCCAACGTGGCGATTTTTTCGATAAATAAGCAGGAAGCTAACTAGGTACAGTTTAACCACTTTTTAACTCTTTCTATTTTTTTTATCCTCTATAGGCTTGCGCTTGACCACTATCTCACCTGATGGTAAGCGATGATGTGGTCGACGGTGAAGCACGCTTGCCTAGAAAAAACCTATTCACTCTTCACTTACTAAACACAGACTCCGGCAGAGAATGATAAAGGGCTAAAATAATGTATGTGTCCATACGTAAAAACTACAAATATACAGTTGCGATGTTATTTTTGGCGTGTACTGAGCAGAGTCTTCTTGTTGGACGTCCTACCTGTACACGAAACTATTTCGTCCACTGTACAGAATAGTTATTTATGCTACAAGTGCGGAAGGTAGGTGATTTCCGATGAGTGGCATTTTTATTCAAGAGCGAGCGAAGCGAGTGAGTGGATAAATCGACACAAGTCGGAAATCATCTTACGTACGTGTATCATACAATATTTTACTATGCATTGTGCGAGGAAATAAACAAAATTAATAAAATGAAATTAATATCATGGCGGGCTTATTCAAGCGCGTTCAACATATCCACGGATTAACTAATAGTTCCTCGGGCATATCTACTGCGCATGTGCGAATTGCTTTCACATCGTAACGCAATAAGGCACGAGCAAAATATACGTTCTGCCAAACATATTTAATGAATATTTAAAATTAATTTATTGATCAAAAACTAAATCTAGAGTAATTAAAAACGCCTAAAATAAAGTATTAGTTTTATTTTACCTTTTATATGAATGATAATCTGTACATAACTAATTTTTAAAACTTTTCTCAAATAATAAAAACTCTATGCGTCGGGCTGACGTTGGAGTTAAAAATTAAAAAAGTACAGGAAAGTAAAAAGCACTAGTGAAAAAAAGTGACACTTTCCGCACAGTTTGGCTGCTTGGAAAACCGCTCTTTTCGAGGACATGCATTGTAAAAGCTTTTACAGCAGTTTGCCGGTTGTGATTTTAAACTAGTGTGTTTCTAGGCGTAACTTAAACAAGTAACGAGTGGTACCTACATACTCGTATATAGTACTGTCACTAGTTCTATAAAACGGACGTACGATATGGAGCGTCCTTGTTCCAATCGATTTTTCCGGAACTAGACTTTTTTCTTTGATGGTTTATAAAGTACACATTCTTCGTATGAGTATTTATTTTATAGGCACTATGAGTAATATTAGTTTCTGAATCTCAGCACAAGCTAGTCGGAAACATTCATATTGAAGGCCGATTAGGAATACTTTTAAGGTATAAAACGTGATTCTGTGCAATCGGATAAATTAATTGATTATTGCTTTAAGGTTGAACGTTACTTGCGAGTCTTCAAAGGATAAGGTCTTTTATAAGTGACAGTTTAGGTTTCAATTTACTTTAAATTGTAGTCAAAAGTGCTAAATAATTAGTTTTCCTGACTCCACGTAGCTATGCATAAATGCAGGTGCCACATGCTAAAGGCACGGGGTCCCAGCGCTGACAAAGACAATTTGGTTCAAATAAATGTCACTAGATGGCGCGATATGCATCGATTTGTTATTGAATTGTGTGTAAAATTAACATTTTCATGAATCGATCATTAAAATTGTATGTTCTTTTTTAATTATCTCTCCTATGCACAAAATTATGGAATATGGGGCTCTTAATTCACATTTAAAAGATTATTTGATCAGTTAAAATTGATTGCAATAGATGGCGCGGTTTTAAATTTTTGAGGCATGGCACTCTATTTTTAAAACACATTTTGGTACAATGAAAATGAAAAACGTGCAAAAAAGTACTATATAATGAATCGTCACTGTATTTAAAGAAAAAAATAGTCACGAACCGAGAAAACCCTTTTACTTGCAAGTCGCTGCTAACACCATCTATAGCCATGGAACGGAACCTAACTCGATCGAAGTACTTATCAAAATAATCATCTTAATGCAAAAAACGCTAGTTACGTCGGCACGGTTTCTTTGTATGGGATGAAGCATCTGTATGCTAGTATTATTCGTTTATTTATCTTAGTATCGACATTTCAAATATTTTTATAAAACATACAAAAAAAAAACATTTAAAAATATAAAAAATAGAGGCCCACCGGTATCGGGAACAGGGTCCAAGGTACCGGCGGTCAGGGCTCCTGAGAGAGGAACCTCCTAACAATACGAGCCGTGTCCAGCAATACTGCTTTCTGGATCAGGCCCTTGACCCAGCCGCCTAACGAGAGCCTCCTAGATGTTGGTCGAGGCTCGTGGCTATTAAGCCATTGGCTGACATGACTATCGGTACAATAATCGGTGTGTCCACATCCCACATGTCGACAACGTCGCGAGCCAAGTCAAAATACTTTATTTGCTTATCTTTCTAGTATTATAATTATTATCAGTGCTAAAGGTGAAATAAAATAACGATTTGCTGGAAAACAAGATTGTGCCTCATTAAATCTCATTTAAAACACCTCACCAAACGAGAGAAACTGCACAAACTCTGACACAACTACCAAAGTGTGTAATTAAAGCACACACAAGAGTTTTTGCATATTTGTAAGGGTGGTGAGAAAATTAATTGATAAAGTTCCCGGCCACACGTAGAGCCGCGCCATAAATATTAATCAGTATATAATGTACCTACTGAAACATAGCACCATTTTGTACTGAAGCATAAGTTTTCGTACGGTTTATTTCTGAAAATTGCTGGGGTGTAATTATTTTGTGTGAAATTGTTTCTTTTGGCAGATTGAATTCGGGTTTTAAATTTTTGTAATATTAGGAAAGAATGAAATAAGGTCGTACAATACAAAACCTGTTATTGGAATCAATGTCAGGACCAATTAATATTAATCCCAATTTTTATCCGTGGTGCTAGGCAACTGGGCTTATCCCAGTTGTAAACGACCCTTTGTGCCTATTGGCTTTGTTTGTTCTGCCTCCTGCTTGATATGGACGTGGAAATTTATATTTTTTCCTACTCCTCCGTTATTCTTTTCTGATTAATTTCGTTGCGTCATTCTCCGGGACTTCGTCGTGGTCATTGCCTCGGCGCTTTTCTGGTGATCGCGACTGTTGATTCTGGCTTTCAGGAGTTGCAGTGGTTTGGGAATAGTGCGGTGGGATTGTCCCAAACAAAAAGAAAGCCAGTATAGCATAGCATAATCTGCTTAAAATATTTCTGCTACTGCGACACAGGCATATTCTCTGTGAAAGGTATGGGGTCCATCGGCACCCAAAAAATAAGGACATGAATAAAAGAAGAAAACAATAGTGGGTAACGTCTCTGATGATAATAAGAGGTGTGGTAACTATTATACTAAGATACAGAGGCAGCTTTTTTAATCAATCATAAGACTTTTTCCTGGTTAGAAAAATAATAATTCTATTTAGTCCGTCAGTGAGATTATCAAATAATATTTCACCCGTATTTTTTGTTTTGTCAAATAAATAAAAATTTACAAAGATAAAGCGCATCAAAGTTCAGGAGTGCGGGCTTGTGACGTCACTTTGTCTGTATAAAGTGTAGCATTTCGTGACATCACACGATATTTCAACTCACTATATTGTCGTATTTTTTTGTTTACGTGGCAAAAGAAAAAATTACGTGTCCAATATTTTCATCATCATTATCTCATCATCATCATATCAGCCGAAAGGCGTCCACTGCTGGACATAGGCCTCCCCCAAGCGTCGCCATATTGACCGGTCCCGTGCGTCTCGCAACCAGCGGTTTCCCGCAACCTTCACCAGGTCGATTATTTTAAGTCCAATATTTGAAGGTAATCTAACTGACGAACGAAATTTTTTTAAGTAGTCTATCCTGTTCACGTTTTTAATCAGTAAATTATTATGTAGGAATTTGTTACCTAATTTTGTACCAGTAGGTACACAGTAGGTTATTTTATTAGCATTAGATACAGAATAGGATTTAGTAAAAATATAAAAGTAACAAGTTACCAAGGTAGCAAGTTTTATGTCACTCGTAGGATGCACCATTCTATTTTCATCGCTCAATTCAGTATTCACATAGCAACATCAACAACAAAACAACCCTATATTCAACATACATTACGTTATTAAACCACATAAATGAAATTTTCACATGAATGGACACGTAAAGCAGAAAAAATGCGAACGTCATTCAAGGGAAAACTTTTTCACGCTCGACTAACCTACGCGGTTGTCATGAAGATCGATAAAAACTCTTTTTACCCCCTTTTTATTTTTTTTACATTTGATTCCCAATGAGAACTTCGGTTTTTTCATCAAACAAAATGTTACGGTTGTATTTTTTCACGCAAAGTCGAATAACAAATAAATTCATGAAGCCAATGATCCTTGCCGAGTACATATTGTGATTCATCCGTTGTTAAATGGTCCAGGTTTTGAGCTTAAGCGGAATTTAATTTTAAGTAGTCAAGGCTAAAATGACAACAATTAATTCGAAGCTGAAACTAAAGCTTTAAAAATAACAAGTTGTTTTTTTTGTAAGTAATAAACAAAAGTACTTAATCTGGTCCCAGATGGTCCATTTAATTTTATTAAGATCGACTACAGCCTATAAAGTAACAAAATAGATCCCTAAAATAAACACAGTTATAAATTCTTTAGCACATTACAAGAAAGATGTCTATAATAATTCTTGTTAATGACCGCGTTTTTGTTGAAGACTATTCATTTTTATGTGACATTACATCGCCGTATAATAACACTTCACGCTAATATTTATAGCTGAATTAAAGTTTATAGATTGAGGAGTTCGTGCCTTTTTTCTGTTTACGGGGGGAACCTTCAAAAGGTGCCAGGAATTTTGGGGAAAAGACTAGAGAGGTTGGGGTTTTTTACCTCGCTAACACCACCCCGGTTATCACCAGCACGTAGAACTAAGGAGCCCCGTAACCTCTCATAAGGAACCCGGAACTCCCTCAGTACACGCGTGTTAGTGTTGTAAAAAAGCTTCTCCCCTGAGTCTCGCTGTGCACGGCAGCACGTGATTACTGTCTTTCCAGGAGCCATTTGTTGGATGGACAGAGTCCACAGTCTGACCGCCTATGACTCCGGAGTCCCGCCTGCCTATGAAGCTGGGGTTTCGGCGTTTTAGGCATCGAGGCGCTTGCCTCAACGACGCCTTCTTCTCCGAGTGGAGGAACTCATGCCTTTGCCTGCGATCGATAAAATGAACTCTGACATAAATAAGTAGAAATAAAATTAGGGCCACTAGTTTCTTAACAAAGGTATTTTTTTTGCCGTGAAATAGTTCAATTTTCAATCTTCTTTGATTTTCGATCACACACGCGACACTATTTTTATGTAACGATAAAGTGGCAACACCCCAAATGTCAGTCTATTCTACGAAAGACTTGGCTTAAAGGTCTCGTAACCAAGCCAGTGGCTTAGCCACAAATAATAAAAATAAAAAATATTCTACGAAATAAGAAGTCAGAGATTAGGTACTCAGATGTATCTAGTTCGACAGGAAGCCGACTACAATATATGTAGTTTGAAAAAGGCTACGTAGATTGATAAAGTCTATGGATTGCCCCACACTCCTTGCCGTCTAAGGACGGACACACACGGCTCTATGTTTTATTCATCTGCTGATAGTAGGTACTTTAACTTCAAACTAACACGTCCACTCAATACGTTTAATTACCTTCTGAACAGGGGTTTTTGTTCGTTGATTTTAACTTTATTAAACCCTCTTTTAATTAGACCACATGAATGTTTTAACGTAAATTAAGTATTAGTTATTAATGAAAGAGCGAAGTGATGTGATGTAGTTAAGTTACCATTTTACATTGTCAATTTTTAAATTATGAAAATAGAGATATGAATAACTACAGATTTTAGGTATATATCTGACTTATTTATTTTTTTAATTACTGAGGAGCTCGTGGCTAAATAATAACAGCCGCACGGGTCGATCTCCAAAGTTAAGCAACGCTTGACGAGGTCGGTCCGTGGATGGGTAACCATTTCAACATACCGAGTTTCCTCCGTGCCTCGGAAAGCACGTTAAGCCGTTGGTCCGGCTGTCATTTGAAGATCTTGGACAGTCGTTACGGGTAGTCAGAAGCCTGAGATCTGACACTAGTCTTACCAAGAGGTATCGTGTTACCCAGTTACTGGGTTGTGGAGGTCAGATAGGCAGTCGTTCCATGTAAAACACTGGTACTCAGCTGAATCCGGTAAGACTGGAAGCCGATCCCAACAATAATTGGGAAAAAGGCTAGGGGTAGATGATTACTTTTTTAATTACCATTATCTGCACAGCCCTGACTCGTCAAAAACAAAGAAAATTTTATTTTATAGTTATTTCAATGAGATATAGAATAATATGTTTATTAAATGTCAATATCTATTTTTTTATTACCGTTTAGTTATCTACCTACACGGTCGCGGCACTTACAAAAACGAGGTAAATTTTAAATTATATTTATCTATTTCAAAGATTATTACTATATCTATTCTGTGTCTGAGTTTTTTGTATCAATTTTATTCGAAATATTCGCTTTGGAAACCGATCTAGAGATGTAGAAACAGAAGTATTTCAGGGAAGTGTCAGAACAGTGCATGGAAGTTAATTAATATTTCTCAATTAATTATAAAATACTCATTAAAGTGTCGACTAATTAAAATAAACATGAAAACCTAACGTAAAACGTAATGATCATCTGCAAACGATTCTATTTAATTATTTTATATAATCAGGAAACCATTTTCATTAGGTACTTTTATGTTTAGTCGTTAAATAAAGTTTTAAGGCCTAACAAATCCGTCTTTATGACTCAGTATAATCTGTAATTCCACTATAGGTTAAGCATCCTGCGATTTAATCGAAGAAATTCTTCTATCGTGAAACAATATCTGCACGTGGTAACATATCCGATACGAAAGTTCAAAGAGGTGAACATCATATCCATCGGATTTAACCTTTTTGTGCCCATCCCTAATACTCCTAAATCCGAAGCGGAAATAATCCGGATGGGCCACTACCGCATGAAAAAACACCATCTATGTCTGTCAAAAAACAGTAAAAAATACTCGTCTATTTAATTAAAGGAGAAATATCAAAAGCAGTACAGAAAATTATGCTGATATTTATCAAGGATAATGTTAACTAAATATTCCTTTTCATTTTTAATTACGACACGAAATTAGAACACGTGTAAACCATCAACTGAGTTGTGGTCGAGAGCAACTGAAAACCACCCGCGAGGGTCATTCCCAACTGAATTAAGTGTGTGAAGCAGTAGTTTTGCTCTAAGCGAGTAATTAATTTGTGAGACTCGCCCTGCCTTTGAAACGACTCTCGTGACGGTAGGAAAGCTGTTAACCATTTCTGAACTATAACGCGAAACCCATTTAGATTGTTCTTAGAATTATTATTATTATTAAACCCCTTGTTCTATCTGCTGGAACTTTGTAACCGTTCTGTTTTATTTATCACCGTCATTAGGATAGGCGTTGGTTTCCGCAACAGCTGCATTTGCTAGATTATCTGTTAAAGCGCTATATACGCCCCAATGTTAACACAGTACTGGCCGTGCGTGATGCCAAAATATCAATATTGAACCTCCTTTTGAACAGTTTTGTTTGCAAAATATTATTTGATTTACATATGCTATGTTAGCTATGAAGAAATTCCAGCCATCAATGTTTCTGTGTAAAAATGTTTTTAAACATCCAAGTCGTTTTAGAGGAGTTACCAAAAGTTGCGAAAAAAATTCGTGTTGTTAATTATTTTTTTAAAGCAAAACTATTAGTTACACGAAAAAAACCTTGTGTTCAAAATTATGTACATGAATCAATAATAAATATATATTTTTTCAAACTTTTTAACCTAGCCGTTACTAAGGAGTATGCTTTAGAATTTTACCGTTTTACGGCACTAAAAGGTATGTATTAGGCCCTTAACATGTTGAATAGTCATGCAATACACCTCTGTTATTTCTCTAAACATTCAGTTAAAGAAATAACAGAGAGAAATTACTTATTGAGTGTTATATTTGCTCGTAAATTGTTACTCGGCTAAAGCTTTTACATATTTCACTACACACATCAATCTGCCTAGCCTTTTCCCAATTATGTTGGGGTCGGCTTCCAGTCTAACCGGATTCAGCTACCAGTGTTTTACATGGAGCGACTGCCTATCTGACCTCCACAACCCAGTAACTGGGAAACACAGTACTCCTTGCCAAGACTGGTGTCAAATCTCAAGCTTCTGAGTACCTGTAACGACTGTCAAAGATCTTCAAATGACAGCCGGGACCAACGGTTTAACGTGCTTGCCGAGGCACGGAGGAAACTCGGTATGTTGAAATGGTCACCGATCCACGGACCGACCTCGTCAAGCGTTACTTAACCTTGATGATTGACCAGTGCGGCTGTTATGATTTAGCCACGAGTTCCTCACTACACACATAGGTACACATTATAAAATAAAATTAAAAAAAAAAAAAAAAAAAAAAAAACAAGCTTTTTTCGTATTCTTCTCAGCAAACCATTTCATTTGATACCTATATCATGGCAGTGCACAAAAAAAAACTAGTTCACCATCTTGGGCCGTCCGCCATATTGGATTTAGAATGACGTCACTTAGCTAACCATGCATTGTCATCCAAACTAAACGTGTATGCAAAATTTCATCTTAATCAGTGGAGGAAAACTGCTTTAAAATTCAGTTGCAATATTTGACCCGAACACAGAAACATAAATAAATACATACATTGCAAGTTAAAATAAAATAAAAAAAAGCTTGTAATAAAGTCCCTCACTGTGTTTGTACGCGATAAACTCAAAAACTACTGAACGGATTTTCATGCGGTTTTCACCAATAGAAAGTGTTAGTATATAATATAGGAAGGTTTTAGTATATAATTTATCATGGGCGAAGCAGGAGCGGGTCACTAGAAATATTATAAAGTAATTGTCTGTCTGTCTGTTACTTTTTTGTTCTTCAAGACTGAGCGGATTTCAATGAGACTTGGCACATCATATCAGCCTTCTAATGTTACCACTGCTGGGACACAGGCCTCCTCTCTGTAAGAGTGGAAATGGGTCCTAACTCACCACGCGGGCTCAGTGCGGCTTGGTGGATGTCACATATCCTCAAATTTTTGGTTCTAGGACATGCCGGTTTCCTCACGATGTTTTCCTTCACCTTTTTGAGAGCAGTGGTGATGAAATAATTTACACAAAGTAAAGCGCCTGCCTGGGTTTTAAACTTGGCACATGGGTAGATCAAAGCCTGGATTAGGACAAAGGATACTGTTCATTCCGATATAATGTTCCCATGGGATAACAAAATACTTTCCACGCGGGCGAAGCCGCGGTTAGAAGCTAGTTACTTCAACACGAGTATATACGAAGCTTCACGATGAAGTGAATGAAATGTGCCGCAGAATAATAATGGCAATTTACTTCCCCAGGAAGTAAAGGGAACCGTTTCTGAGAAATACGAAATAGACTGTGACATTGCACTCATTAAGGGAAAATTGATCCTATATTCAACATCGCTTTCTCTCAACAACGATCAAAGTAAAATAAAGCACAACAGAATAAACCCTCTTCGAAATCTTTGTATACTTTAAATATTTACAGACAAAGATTTCGGAGTGTACTGCTTTCAAAATACAGTTCGTTTAATATCATGTAATACGTCTTTCCGTTTGTTTGTTTACATACAGTGACGCTCATTGTCCCAGTAAACTCTGGATTATCCGTCGCAGTCCGAAGTCGGATAACGTCTGTGACTTTACGCTTATTCGTATGTTTAATTTCAACTTAAAAGCCAGGAGCTCAAAATTAACGGGGAAAGTTCAACAAATTAAGTTTCAGTGTCTTTGGATCTTTAATGAAGTTTTACTCGTAAAGAAAACGTACTGGATAAGGGTGGTTTCTCTGTGGAATATGAGGCTTTTCTTTACTTGTGTGGTGTTATCACATCCAAGTAAAAATATTTTTTTCCAAAACACCGACCATTTTTGTAATTTCATTCATTTTAAATTACATAATTTATCTAGTAGTAGACACGATTTGATCAACAATCTATCGAACACGTATGACACGATATCTTGCAAAATACCCCAATTCAAACAGTAAACAGCCCATAACTTTTGAACTCCTGAATAGGTTTTCGCCAAACATAGCTAAGAACACTCCCGATAATGTCACCTTTCAAACAAAAAAAAAACTTAATCAAAATCGGTTCATCCATTTAGGAGCTATGATGCCACAGACAGATACAAAAATACACAAACACACAGTTACACACGTCAAACGTACAACACCCCTCTTTTTCCGTCAGGGGTTAAAAACAAAACCAACAATGCTTGACCCTATTTCAATGTTAAAATAGTTGGCAATTTTGTCACACAAAATATTATTATAAAGGTATTTTGTCTGAAAATAAAAGGGCTTTCATTCGTCCACAAAATAAAATCAGCGCTGTCAAATCATATAAACAGCAAAACTTTTATCTCGCAACAACAAAAACGTTCCATGACTTGATAAAAAAAGGGAATTCAAATTGTTTAAAGTTGAACGTGAACAGTATATGTTAATACGGTACAATGCGTACGTTCCCATTCAAAGGCTCGTGACTTTTGTCTCGGTTATTCCGAGCTCGACCCTCAATACGAATCGATCCACAGTAACTGCGATAACTGACCATTTGAGAAATTTCTACCGATTCTTAAACAGCGTAAAGTGAAAAGTTTCTACGAAAGATTGCACTTAGTTACGACTTTATAGAAGGATTTATTTTCATCTTAATCCGTGTCCAAGATAATTCTGTCGTCGAGAAAAATTGCACTTATTGCCGAGAGCTTTATTCATCTAGAACACACTTGCATATTAGATCTTATGAAGCTGAGAACGTCTTGGGTTGACTCTCTTTTAAAATAAACAGACATCGAGGTCACGAGACAGGCAAAGTTAGCTGTCAAATATTTTAGGTGCATATTTTACTAAGGCATACTTAACATTAGCTAAGCATTTATTTATCCATGACTTTTGCTGAAAATGTAAATAAATGTTCATAAAAGTCCGTGTTTTTTGTTGGAAATAATAAAGCAGAAGTAAATCCGCTAGCCAAGCGTGTTGATTATGGCGTAATCCCCACAGGATTGCTCGTTATGACAGTCTAGCGAGGGGGGTTTAAAAGTAGACATTTATGGGTCACGTTTTTTTAGAAGCAGGTTTATGCAACTGTTTATTTTTGTATGTTGGTTGCAAAAGATTATTCTATTCTCATATATTTATAAAACAGGTGATGTTAATCTTACTACTATTTTAAACGTCAAAGTTTGTGAGGATGGATGGATGGATTGATGTTTATTACTCTTTCACGGAACGGATAATATATAATTACTATAACTTATAAAGATATTGGGCGAAGTCACAGATATAAATCTAACTAGATGACGCGATAGTATGTACTTCGCATGTATAAAAACGATGCAATCAATTACGATCAATGATCGTAATTTGAACTTTTCTATATTGAGCTGTAAAGACTATATAGAGAGCACGTGAGGAGCTCGTGGCTAAATAATAACAGCCGCACGGGTCGATCATCAAGGTAAAGCAACGCTTGACGAGGTCGGTCCGTGGATGAGTGACCATTTTCAACATACCGAGTTTCCTCCGTGCCTCGGAAAGCACGTTAAGCCGTTGCTCCCGGCTGTCATTTGAAGATCTTTGAGAGTCGCTACGAGTAGTCAGAAGCTTGAGATCTGACACCAGTCTAGCTAAGGGGTCCCGTGTTACCCAGTTACTGGGTTATGGAGGTCAGATAGGCAGTCGCTCCTTGTAAAACACTGGTACTCAGCTGAATCCGGTTAGACTAGAAGCCGACCCTAACATAGTTGGGCAAAGGCTAGGCAGAATTAAAAAAGACTGTATAGAAAAAGTTGGCCGAGGTATTAGAAATGTTTTCTTTAATTGGTAAGTAAAGTTTTTAAATTGTGTGAAAAAGTGGCACGCTTGGGTTTCATACAGATTGGAGAGACTTGCGTATCTAGTTAGATTTATGTCTGTGGGAGAAGTACTGATACCGGCGGTAGCTAGTAGTGTATATTGGAGTTGTTTTCTAAAATCTGTCAATCAAAAATAACAAGTGTCGGGCTGTAAAAACAAACCGATTGGTGGCAACCATTAGTGATCCCGTCACTTAATAAATTATTCATGGCTATGGGAGCGGGAGGCTTGCCATCCACATTTTTACAATGGACCGACACAGAAATTCACTTACGTTTATACGCTACTAAACTATTCACCCGTTATTATACGAGGGATTCGAGTTTCTCTATGTTATGAGACGTAATATTTGTGTAACCTCAATACCGTAACGAGAGCACAATAGGAATATATATTTTAGAGTAAAAACGTTGCTTTTGGGAGTCTGGCAAACGTTATTTTTTCGTGTTTTATTTTTGTAGGCTGTGGTATTTTAATTATTTATGGCTCATGAAAACTATGTTTTTTCTCTAAAACTTAAATAATGCAAGCGGCCAGTAATTCATTTCCCTTATATTCGATAGACAATGATTTCGAATGAGAGATATATTATTTAAAAAGATTTTCTTTTATAAAGCAAGCGCATTTTTTAAATTGTGTCTTCGCGTGTAAGCTAAAATGGCGGAGAAAAATATTGTCGCGTACTGCAATTAAATTAAAAGGCAGCATAGGACTGTGTTTTTATTACCACGGCTTATATTTACGACTATTTGCGCTGTTCTGTTGAATAAGAGCATTATGAGCGTTCCATTTATTTGTATTATGTAACAAATTAAAATATGGATAGAAAATATTATAATGACAACTTCAAAAGCAACATTATTATCAAACTCAAACCCACGTAATATCGTTAGCAGGAGTTTATAAAGTTATCTGAAATCCTTTTATGTTAAAATCATTGAATATTGAAACGAAAATATTTTAAACCAATATTATCACGTCAACCTCATCATCAACCCTTTTACTCATTCATGTCTGGAAATGAATGAAAGATAAATACATCTGGCAGTGTGGCTTTATGTTTTGTATCTTTTTATCGTGCTATCCTTCAACCATTCATTCAAAGTTTCAATGCAAGCGGGTTCAGCGATCATTACAGTCTTTCACGGTCTGACAGTAATACAATTTATCTTTCTGCCAATACATCAGAGCTCCGACAGGGCTGGCTATCAACAAGTGTCGAGATATATACATAAATATAAATTCGGCCACAGACGCCCTTAATTCCGGCGATACGCCGAAAGGGACCAAATCCAAGAATTTTGTTTGACCGCAAGATACGAGGATGAAAAGTTACTTTGGGCTTTTGCTGTGGGATCTTCTGACGGTTCTTTGATAGTTTATTGCAAGCTGCTCCAGAGGGAAAATAGTTTAACCCGCAGGATCGGATATTTTCGATCCTTAAAAACAAACAGTTTGAAAATTCACACGAAAAAACTGTCTTGTGCCTGTTTCACTAGGAGAATTGTTAAGGTTTCTTGCAGTATATTAATACAATCCCTAATTATACGTGGGACACTCAGAAAGTTTTGCGAAACTAAAAAAAATTGTTCTATACGTACATATATTTTTATTAAATCTTTTCAAAGTACTTTCCACCAGCCTCTATACAAAGATTCATGCGCCTAAACCAGTTTTCAAAACACTTTTTCCAGTCTGCCGCAGACACCTCGTTTACAGCCTGCTCGAACGCAGCCAGCGCATCTTCCGGCGACGAAAATTGTATCCCTTTGAGCTGATTTTTTATTTTTGGGAATAAAAAGAAGTCACACGGTGCTAGATCAGGGCTGTAAGGAGGGTGACCCAGGAGTTTGACTGGCGTGCTGTCCAGGAAGTCCCTCGTTTTGAGTGCGGTGTGCGCAGGTGCATTGTCGTGGTGGAGCAGTAGCCCGCGGAGCCCTGTGTTTGGTCGCTTGTTGCTTATAACAGAGAAAACTTCTGGCAAACATTTGGTAGTATACCATTCGGCATTAATGCTTCTTTGATCCCGTAAGGGAATTGATACCAAGTGGCCAGTCAAATTAAAAAAGCTAGCGATCAAAATCTTACCCCCGCTTCTAGATCGCTTCACTTTGGTAGGCGTTGGCTCATTTTGAAACACCCAAACAGTCGACTGGCGCTTGGTTTCTGGGTCGTATTGATAAATCCAGGACTCATCACCTGTAACGATGTCGTAAACACGCCGAGACGAGCCTGCTTCAAATTTGTTAAGCATATCACGGCACCATTCCACCCGGGCCTGCTTCTGAGCATCGGTGAGGTTGTGCGGCACCCAGCGTGATACTATCCTCCTCACGCGAAGATGGCTGTGTAGAATCTCGTGAACGCTTCCCGATCCAATCTTCAATATGTGTTGAATCTCCTGATATGTAATTCGCCTATTGTCTTGGATTAAATTTTTCACTGCTAGCACGTTTTCTTCGGTAACAGCCGTCAAAGGGCGACCGCTTCTTTCGTCATCCCCCAAAGTTGGTCGACCGCGCTTGAATTCGTTATACCAACGATACACGGTTGCCTTGGAAGGGCCTTCATCCATGAATGCCATTTGAAGTCTATCGTACGATTCATCCGGTTTCAGGCGACACTTGAAATCGTATAAAATCATAGCTCTAAAATGTTCCCGGCGCAGATCCATATTTCAGTGAGACACAATACTTTGAATTAACTCGCAAAAAATGTGGAGGGAAATTTTGAAATTGGAACTTACTTATTTTTACTTATAAATAATCATATTTTCGAAAAACATTATAACTGGCCAGTCTCCCATATATAAAAACTTTTTTTCGCAATACTTTCTGAGGGGCCTGGTACTTTGTAATGGAAACTAATTTGTAGTGCGTAGGCCTGAAAGCAACAATATCAAAATCTAATCTAGACTAATTGTCAATATCAGATTAGGAATGTTGCCAATAATATACGTAATTAAAAGTATTCTGATATTATACCTATATCTGATTGAATATTAATGGACTAACAGTTTAAATTAGTTTAACTAACTTGTCAAAACTAATCTAATAATATTGTAATTAGTATTCAAGATTGACTTTGATGAAATTATCACTAACCCCCGATTTCTATTATTTTTGATTATTTGTCAATTTCTACTTAAACCTGAAAAGCTTTCGAAATTCTTAACTCCAAATACTCAATTCAGAAATCGACCATAAGCTTGGGTGTTTCTGACAGTAGATATATCAACTCTCATCATCGGCATAACCTTTTTCCCAAGAGTCGGCTCCAATCTTTACAGATGCAGCTGGACAACAGTGTTTTAAATAAAAACTATTCATCTAATCTTTACAACCAGTTTCTAGGCAACACGATACTCCATGGTCATACTGTTTGCCGGACTTTTGGGCTTCTTCTTTTGAGTACCTAGAAGAGCTGTTGGTCAGAGTACGCTCTTTGATCTCTTACTGGAGCGGTCATGGCTTGACCGTTATGCGTTATTACCAGACTACGGTGAAGGAAGGGTTATGATTTTAGCAGTATATGTGTACGTAAGTATGTTTGTATTTACGTATGTTTCTCCGTAGCGCCTAAACTATTTATCCAATTTTGATGAATAAGGTGTCAATCGTATCGTTATTATAGCCCGGATAACTTAAGAAAAGAAGAAGTAGTCGGGTTAGAGTTTCTAATAATAATAATATTGTTTCACAATATTGCGGTTACACACTGAAATAGTGACGTAAACAAAGCTATTTACCAACTAGGTCGGTTATAACTTAAACAGCCATAAAAGGCTAAGATAAAAATAATAAATGCCAGATATCCGAGGCGCGGCCGCCACGGCAATACATTACGTCTGAGTTATGGAAAAGGGCGACCCAACTGAATTATGAAGACAATTTCAAACAATCGTAGGCCACTAATGTGGTATTAAAAGCCCGCTGGGCGGTTCTTCATCCGTTGACCTACAGTTATCTCTGGGAGACACTCATATTTGAGCACTCTCGCTAATCCTTGGCGGGTGGAGGTCCGTCGGTGATTCTGGTGTACACAAAAATGCAATTACTGAACGCGACTGAATTCTTTTGTGTGGTGTACTAGGTTTTCTTCGAAGCTCAGAGTAATATAAAGGTATTTTTTTTTCTAAATTAGAATTCTGGAAACTTAATCTAAAATTAAACCACTCATTAGGTCCCTAAAGTCATAATTAGGATAGTTTTTATAGGCTATATAAATCGGTAATCGCCCACGACGGAAGTAAAATCTTCCTAAGATACCGAGTGTAAAATGGTTATTAGGGTGAGCATAAAAGCAGTATGGGATAGCGTTAATAAAATTGCACTATGCAATATAAGGCTTATGTATCCTTATCGCCTAGTTCTCCTTCCTAGTGCATACTTTGTAAGTGTTAGTAAGCTTTTTATATCTTTTACAATCCCATCTAGATAAAATTATGTATTCCACCTTAGTTTGAAAAGAACTAAGGACAGAAAATATAGCATGTCATTGAGATGTATCCCATGACTATCAGCTTTATCTATCCTAAATGAAGTCAACAGCTCGTTCCACCATCCTTTATTCTGGCTTTGAGAGAGCTCCACATAGTAGCTAGATTAGTCCACACAGTGGCAGCACAGTCGCAATATGTAACTTGCGGCTTTTTGAGCACGTGATCTGTGATTTGGAGCCTAGCGTAGCGTTGCATATGCAACGCCTGGAACGAAGATCTATTTTTTTCAAAAATAGAACACTGTTGTAAAATGCCATTTGTGAACGAGAAAGAAAATGGCCGCATTACTATCCAGCTTACTGCTCCTTATTGCGACACGTCCGTTTTATTTCAGTCGCTCGCAACACGTAAGACCTGTAAGTGCATTATTTCTCGTCTCGCGAACCAGCTACTGTATATCTAATGCCACTTTGCCTCGTTCCTGCACCTGCACCAATCTTACTGCGTAGCTCAGGAGCTTTTCTTGTACGAGCTGTATTAAAGTTTCGTACGTGTTTTCATTTGTTCGTGTAATGCTCCAATGAGGGTTATCGCGTTTAAATTTGCCGCTAGGGGCGCTGGTGTACAGTGAGGTTTTCTAAATGTCAAAATTTCCTGGTTTTTTGGCTTTTAGCGCGAGTTTATTGTGGTGAATATAATATGCCAGATTAAGATAGGTACGGGTTTTATCAACCACTGCTTTAATATAGTTTTATATTTCGGAAAGTGTCATCCTAAATTTTTTCGAAAAAAAGGGGCTGCGCGAAACTGCAGCATAATCGATATTTAATCGCACTTCTACGACATTAGAAATTATTTTAATTCAAACTGCTTCCATGCACGTAATAACAACGTTTAACAGCTATATTTAAGGACCTTTCTCGTCAGTGGCGCCAACTGGTGAGCACAAAAACGGAAGCCCTCATTGCAATGAGTTACATAAAGATTTTATTTATATGGTCGACTAGTCTTTTATTCCTGGCTTTTCTCCACAGGAACCGAGCATTATTCCGGTATAAAAAATAGCGTATGGCGTTCGGCGCCAATGTATATATGTTAGATCAATGAAATAATTTGCGAAGTCAGGTCTTGACTGCCAGAGATTTGACATCTTTTACAAAAAAAAACAATTTTATCTCTTCATAATAAATATTAGTTTCGATCAACAATTATTGACTGCAGTTCAACATTATTTTTTTGGATACAGATGATTTATAAACCGAAACCCAAACTACACTAGCTCAGAATTTGAATCTCCAATCTGAATCCATCCTAACGGCCCCTTGATCAAAGAGCATTCATACTGCCATAAGCCCCAAAACCCCTGGCTTCCGAGCTAGACCTGTAGTACACGAACAAAATATAGCAGTATTTACGTTCGTCAATAATATGTGAAAGCAAAGCTACTCGTCGATTCAACGGCATGTCACGTCGAACTTGAATGTATTCACACGAACCCCTTGGGATTTTGTAGAAACTATAAAATGACACAAGATGCGATCCTGTCAAATCTTTTCTTCCTGACTATGTTTCATGCATTACTATCTTTATATATAAAACAAAGTCGGGTTACATACAATCCATTTATAAGTCGAGAACGGCTGGACCAATTTACATAATTTTTAATTGGTTCGATTTATCTCCGTTCCGAATAACAGAATAAATATTAAAGTATCGAAAAAATAGTTTTTTTTGAAGATGCTTTTTGCGAACACAGCGCCATCTCTGATACATGACAGAATACTAGGAAGGAACAAAAACTTAAAAAAAAAATGTAGGTAAGTAGGGTAGGATAAGGTATGTAGGTAGGGTAGATAGGGTAGGTAGGCTACCTACCTACCCTACCTAAATGTATAATAGTTTCAAGGCAATATTTTGAGTTTTTAATTTAGTCAAACATTCTAAATGAAGAACTTTCAGGTAATCTAATTTGACAGTAACGTACTTATTTACCTCCATTTTATTACTTTATCTTGTTTAGAACACTGATCCCAGTCGAAACCAAACAGGATTGGACCATAAATCAACGCATCCGCACTACATAAACCTACCTATTGACAGACTGGAAAATACTGAAGGTAGCCCGTATGCTAATAACTCAGAGTTAATGTGCGTGATGGCGTTAGTTAGGGTCGTATGTCACTGGACATTAACTATCATAGTGGCGCAGTGAGCGGCGAGCTTTAGCCACGATGGACGGTGGGATAAAGTGTGGTTGATTAACCTGTTATAGCCGCAGTGTGGTCGATACGGTAGCTTGATAGGTTTTTAGTTTGTAGTAGGTATACGTTGATGGTTGTATACGTTTGAATTCTTATCGTATCATATCCACCACTAGCATTCCGATGCACACTAGCGAGCGAGGGACTTTGTTTTTACCTGACTGCCGAAGGAGGTTAATGTGTTTATCAGTCTATGTATGTATGTTTCTTCCTATATGGCGTTCTAGAGACCAAACGCGTTGGTCGATTTTGATGATTCTTACGTCAATCGATTCGTCTTAACCCTGCGAGTGTCACTGGCTACATTAAAATTGCAAAATAGAAAAATGGCGGATTTTGGGCGCCGTATTGTAGGATCCCAAATTATTTTTTTCCTCCATACCCATCGTGTGGGGTATCAAAATTAAGGGTTTCAAGAGGTGATTACAAAAATATAAAATACTTATATGTTTAAATGTACCTTATTCTAAAAAAAAATAACTAAAAACTTGTAAATAAAAAAATATTTAAAAATAACAAAAAACCCGACTGCTTAAAAAGCAAACTTGGCTTTTTAAGCAGTCGGGTTTTTTGTTATTTTTCAAAACTTTTACATTCCATGACATAAGGTAAATAAAATATTAAAATCTTTGGTTATAATATTGAACGCAGTTGAAAGCTAACAAAATTACCTTTCAAATGATATACCACAATCCATATTTCATTGCATAGGGATTGTAAAAAATTGTTTTGAGCAACGCGCGATGAAGTGATTCCAGATCATTGCTTGCGATTGTATCTACTGTTCACCAGGAAGATATTAGAAGTAGGAATAAGTTCCTTGACGCATTGATTACCGACATCATAAATACCACGACAACGATGGACGGTATTCAATAGCAACTGAACTTCATTCTAATGAGGGAGCTGTTTAAAGATCTTTGTTTTGTTCGCCATTCCGCCATTTTTCCACCCCAACGTTTGTCATTCATAGCCACTAAAATAAGGCTTAATTACAGCTCCTTCAAATTACAGCCATTAACTGTAACAAAACTGTTACTAAAAGCAAATTAAAGGGACGCTGCTAATCCCCTTAAAGTAATCCCAAAGTCAATAATTACAGCATTCACATGGGGAAAACGAAACGAAAACTTTACAATTAGTGAAGCCAGATATTCTTATCACAATAAAACTAACTAATCAATTTTAGAAATCAGTGACGTTGAAGCGCTCCATATTTTGACCGAAACGCTGCCTCATATTTTGTAGGTACCTATATTTTCGTTTGACTATCGCCCGACCTTGTCTCCTAATACACCATTTCTTAAATGGAACCTTCAATAGCTCGAAATAACGCCTCAATATAATAGAAAATATAAATAGACCAATCTCAGACCGTATTCCAAAATAAACTACTCTCGACAAATAGCTACACTACGCAAACAGTTTTCTCATGACAATACTATTTACTTACAATATGAGGCCGTCCTAACTTATATAAACCAAGAAAAACTTTCAATTGTACATGTTCTAAAGAAAAATTGTTAAAGTTTCTCTTTTAACAATATCGAGGTGAATTCACAATGTCTTTTTCATGATAATAAAGTAGAAATGAACTTTCGCGGGAGATTTTTCTCTTATTATCCTGTGTCATTAAATTGGTATTATGAAGATCAGCTTTATTATAATATTCTTGGGAGATACGGCTTCTTGGGTCTTTGTGCCTTTTGATATACTGTGGATATTGTGTAGGTACCTACACAAAAATATCCAGCGCTTTTCAATACTTGTAAAGTCCACGTAAGATATTTTACGTTCTTTAATTCTTAATATGCATCCACATTCATCTAGGTGTATATGAAACCATAATAACTAACCATTTAGTAGTACTTACGTGCACCATAGTATTGTTATTTTAAGGGTGTGAGCCTGGAGATCTATCAAACAGGTCTCGAACCAGTATAGACTCCAGCTCTCACAATGGTTTGAATCTGGTGTAACCTAGATATTATTTACCGAAATGTAAATCTTTGAGAGAAATAAACTTTTATTCGATTCTATTCTAATGTGATAACAACAATCTAGAGTCATAACAATCACAAGAATCAAGTACATTAAGCATTACAATCAAATGACAAGTTACTTATGCTTCACGATTAGAATACGTAACATGGTTCGAACACAATCGTAATAAGTCACGTGGAGGAATGTATTGAATGTAACTAACTACCAAGTGAGGTCTACACTAAACATAAATCTTACATACTCAAGCAAGAAAGCACGGAATCAGGACCACTTCGAGCCAAGCCAAGCAATTTTGAAATCGTTTGGTTAGAATCTGTAAAGGCAATACCTACCTACCCTACGAAATACAACTACAAAGTCCCACTGTCTCACTGGTAGTAGTTTCAAACTGCATCCAGAATACAGCTGCAAACAAAACCCCTTGTAACGAGACTCCATAAGTCCACACATTTGACCCCGATGTGATCCACTATAAAAAAAAAGCCACGAAATGCAATCCGCCGCAACCAGAAAACACAAAAGATTTATTCTTCTTTTTTCTTTCTGGTAATGTCGCACTGCCATCGGAGTTGCTATAATTAAGTCCTCTTTTGTAAAATGAGAGCTAGCGGATATTTCGTAGACAGGATGTGCTATATTGGCTTGTATCTTCAGCTTCAGTAGACTAGGTAATTAGCTAGTTCAATGTTATTTTGAACATCACCAGATGTAACCTAGATAATGACGATGAATCTTTTAAAATTATTTTTTCGCTTGCTACTCGCCTATCCATTCTTTAGTTTATTTGCGAGAAACTTTGGTCAACTTCTCTATTATTTTAGTCGCTTAATGAAAATATCAGCGGTGATAAAATAGGTTAATGTAATCGATTGCATAGACATGTGTCTGAATAATTATAATGTTTCATAAGATATAATTAATACATTCACCTTAGATTAACAGCAATGCGAGGGGTAAGGCCCCTAAAAGATAAACCGATGACCTAGTTAAAGAATCCCTTGTATGAGGGAACTGGACCGATCGTTGTAGCGACACTTAAAATAAAGAAAGAAAGAAAACACATTGATTTGACACAAGACAGAGCAAACAACATTAACATAAAAAAAGAAAACGAAAACTTAGACTAAACAACAATAATATAAATAAAAAAAGTTAAGTTTTTTTCGAATTAGATACATTTAAACATATAAGTGTTTTATATTTTTGAAATCACCTCTTAAAACCCTTTATTTTGATACCCCACACACTGGGTTTGGAAGAAAAAAAAATTTGGGTCCCCACAATATGGCGCCCAAAATCCGCCATTTTTCTATTGTCTAATTTTAACGTAGCCTATGACACTCGCAGGGTTAAGACGAATCGATTGACGTATGAATCATCAAAATCGGCCAACGCGTTTGGTCTCTGGAACGCCACATAGGAACAAACATACATACATACATACATATATACATACATACATACATAGACTGATAAACACATTACCCTCCTTCGGCAGTCGGGTAAAAAGAAAACTAATAAAAGAGAACACTTCGGTTAGATCTATGTCCAGTAGGGGGTAAATTCAAGCGCTGGATGATGATGACAAGTCGATGGCGTCTCTGCAACCTTAATAACATTCTATCAATGAAAACATTGCGAAAACGAAAGAAAAATTTCAATTTTTTTTGGTATTGTCAAGCGCTATCGAAATTTCACAAGTTTTTGGCATTTCAACAATCGCCATCACAGACCTCGAATGACACTGGTCTAGAGTCTCTTGTGTCTTTGAAGCGCTCCCAGATTGGTTGCTGTATGTTAACAATGCCATGATATTAACAGTGTATTTCTGTTGTTTGCAGTTGGGGGAAGGGGTGGAGCTGACTTTGGGCGAGCTGCGCGCAATGGCGCTGCGGCAACAGCAGCAGATCGACACGCAGCATCAGCTGCTCTGCGCCAAGGAGCAGCGGCTGCGCTATTTGAAGCAGCAGGAGGCTAGGCAACATCAGGTCAGTACTTTACAAGACATCTCGAGAATGATTGGCATAGCACTTTTGAGTTGACTATTTGGTTTCTGAAACAAAGAATCAGCTGCTTTGCGCCAAAGAGCATTGGGATCCTAGGCAACATCAGTTCCGTATAACCTTTTCTTCTGTTTGACTATGAATATAAAGAGCAATTTTAAATATACGAGTCCTACAGCAAGATATCAGACCCGATCAAGCCTATCCCAAAACATCCTTCTGGAACAGTAGGGTAAAAAGTATATATCTTGTAACAATCAGTGATTTGAAGTTAGGTAAAGATACCTCTTTGCTCCAGGTTGATATTAAAGTTTATTATGGTTACGTGACCAACAAAATTAAAAAAATACCTACTTGTTTTGGAACTTTGCAGACAAGGTCATTTTAAATTGGTCCCGAAGTCATAATTTATGCTTTTCTTCTTCAATATAGTCTCTGAATTTATTAATAAATTTAGAACATAAGGTGGAGCAGTAACTAAGTTGACCTCCCACGAGACTGAGTGTACTTAGTACTTACTATATAGCAAGTCTTTTACGACGCGATTCCCTGTAGCAATGATGTCGTTACATGCTTATACATAAACCTGCGATACCACACACGTAGGTAGTATCTTATATACGAGATTTGTTAGTACTTTTAACAAAAAAAGAGGATACAGGCAAAACACACAGAAAACAATGCGCCGACATTTTTTTTTTGTAATTAAGGTCGTAATAACTTTAAAAATTAATATGTAACACCATGTAAACCCCGGTGCTGGAAAGTTAACTACTAAGCAAAAACACAACATAGGTAGGTAAACGCAAGTTAGCTACCTGAAAACTGTTCACTGAACAAGTACAATATTAATATTGTTAAAATTTCGATGCACATTGAAAATTACACGCTAGTGACATTTCGTACAAGTTCTGCTAATTCAGAAACATAGCTGTTAAGATGACGACAGTCGCCAACGACCTTGAGGGAACCAAACGCGCACTTGTTTCACACCCGCGTGTCCCAAAATTCTGTAGTTTTTGTACTTTCCTTATTATTATATGACTTTAGAAAAAAACCTTAAATCAATATTGAGATAATTATATATCTAGTCTTTGAGATGGTGAAAATTTCATTAAAAAAAATACGCCCGGTGGTTTTGATACGATTGTCGTTTTTTTGCCCATGTTAGACATAACTTTACAAATTAATTACACTGTGTTATACGAATAAAACTCAAAATTTTCTTAGATCAAATTAATAAGAAAATGGTCTAATATAACATATAATTTTTATAAAAAAATACGAGTAGCCGTTTAGACGTGATTCTCATTTTAAAATCAGCTAATGAGGGGTATCTGCTCCTTAAGTGTGCAGTTACGAAACATTATATAAATGCGATGGTGTTGAGGAGAGGATACACATACTGTGCAAACAAGGTCATATTAGTTAGTAGTATTATTAAATTATGGTTGCAAAGACAGAAGGTCTTACAACAATGTCATATGAGGGCTTCCCTCATATATATTAGCTCCTAAGATTTTCATTATTACAATACAGTAGAATAAAAGTAGATATATAAATAAATAATACCTCTTATAAGGACCTATACATGATCAAATTTTACTAACACACTAAACTGAATTGGAGTCACTTCTTGAAAAGGTATTCTTGTCTATCAAAAAAAGACTATTATTATATTTACTAGTTCACAAGTAAAAGTTCACGTATATCAGTAAAACAGCTCTTTACGTGTATTTCTGACAAGTAACTTAACTTTTTTGTAAAAAGAATATCTATTTCAGTTGGGATATAGTGACAGATTCAATTTGTAAGTAAGACTCGGTCCTGGAGAAACTTAATAGTCTCCAGTCTCAACGGGAATCGTTACTAGATCGCCGAGATGACATCGAGGTCGCTAGTTTATTGAATAAATTACGAAATTGTGTCAATTTGTGTCGCAAGAATACGTTTATTTTTTATCTATTGCTTCAGTCACTGCTACGGATAAAAAAAGCATCAAGCTTCGGTAAAACGCCATCTTTTGGAATGAATTAACAGAAATTGCACAGAACTAAGTAATTATGTTTTAGAATGTGGCTTGTGGTTACTATTAAAATCTAAAGGTACCTAAATTCAATCTTGAGAAACGCAGGGTACTCAATATACTACCGCGGTTTCATTATCCGATCTATAAACTGTGATTATCCGATTGAACGGTTTGATTATCCGATCTAAAACCATACACTGTGAGTTTCATTTTCTTTTAGGATTGAAATTACACCCACTCCAGTTTTCTTCTTTCAATACTACCGATATACAACTCTATGCCCCGTTTTATATCCTAGCCCAAGAGAAGGAACCTAACGCCTCCAAACTACGCAATAAACTCCTCATTGTTTCACCAATAGCTCTCCGAACGTCCATTCAATTAGGCTTCTCTTTTTACTCAGATTTTCTGAAGCCCAAAAAGTATCAAAAGTAATTTAAGTATTTACGAAAAAGACGAATACTACTCGCTGTGATTAATCAACCCCGACGGATCAAAAGCTTGCTTTATTTCTTTGTGAAGTCCCAGAAATATCTGGTTATATCTGGTTTACTCTACCTTTTACGCTTTCATTTCTTTTTGGTATTATTCAGTCAAACGCTGACTTTGGAAATCATAAATCGCTTATTGTCTTTTTATTTTGCTTTTTTTGTTTCGTTCGTGACACGACATCGGGAATTCATGTTTTTCTGGAACATTATTAAACATGTGCGTATGATTTATTTGCCCCTTATGGCTTGTTTTTTGGTCTTCAGTTTGGTCGATTTTACGCTGTTTTCTTGCTACAAAAACTTCGCGCTGTGCTTAGGTATATTTTATTACTTTTATTAGTGACTAAAAAGTCTATTAATGCAGGTACTAGTGCTAAAGCTAATTAGGCATAATCAAATCTATCATCATTACATATATTTATTCAGTCTGTGAACATTAGTAAAAATCTTTGCAAAAAGCCCACTTTACCTGCGACAAAACTTTTATAATTGCGTTAAAAATAGACTGATGTGTATCTGTGCGGCGTTAAGTTTATCTTACTTTTCAACAATAAAAATAATAGGTAATTCGTAGATAACAATGCATGTTAAACGATGCTTATCAAGTTATCACAGTCAATAAGGCACAGCTGCGTATCGACAGGGTTTGCAAATAATCCACTCATTGCTCAGCCCTCGACCTCCTTGCCATCTCCGCGGGGCATCTGATAAGTACGTCTATTGTTGGCTTCAGAAATATATGCCTTAAATATCTAGTAAATATATCTACCAAATGTTTTGAGAATTATGAGATTCACACACTTTATGTGGTTTCCCAGGCAAAGTTTTGTCGGCTCTTATATTTAATTTAGAGCTTAAATGTTGACTTGTATACGCCTTCTCTTGCCATATATACCTACCTATAGCTACCTATACCTATAGATACCTACGGTTATAAATATTCTTAAGTATTAAAACTCATTAATAGGTTGACCTCGCTTTTATCTAGACGTAATCTTAATGCAGTAATAAAAAATCCATGGCCGTTGAAAAATTCCTATCAAATGCCTTACTTTGTTCCGAATTCTTTGAAGTATTTGTTCGTATTTATTTTTTAATTAAGCCCGTAGGTACTTACTTCATTTATATGTGAAATGGTTCTCATTGTTATTCTTTATGAATAACAATAAAAGGCTCAGATTTTATTTATAACTGGTCTCGAAAGGGTGACACGTATGAAAAGGGAAGGTGTGAATTTTTAAAAAGGGTTTCAGAAATCCGTAATAAAAACAAAGGATTTTTACTATAGTAAGAGAAACACAAAAAGTAAATGGAACGTAAAATCTTTGTTCTCAGTTACGAGTTGGTACGTCAAAGTTTTTAGATTGCTTTTGTGTAATCATAACTGTGTTATTTATAATTCAAGTTGGGTTTGTTTTCGTTCCGTAATTGACTCTGACAGTTTAACATTGAAGACGTTAGAATTTAATATAACTAAGTTAGGTACAATTGTTTACTTAACTACGAAGATTAACAATCTTGTTGAATCATTTAAGTGAATTCCCACGGTCAACTGGGATTACATTTTCTGAGCATCGTGGGCAAATCAATTTTTTAATAATAATAATAATAATTTATTCAACAACAAGTAATTTGTACATGGCATACAGAGTTGTCTTACATACTTAAATGTTATAAACAAAAATCAGTACAAAATAAAAAACAAAATATTTATAAAATGGGTCTTAGGACACCCTTTCCTAATCTAGGCAGGAAAGATATACAATAATAATATCACGCCTATTCTAGTAAACCTACAATTCTCGGTAGACCAGTATTCTGTCAATTTCAGGGACCGATAAAGTGTACTAATTTTATTGATAGTGTCATGTTGATAATGTCAAACGAGGCATTCCTAACAACCGAAAAATGATTCAATGTGATGGAAAATGAAGATGAGGACTTATTTTTTTTTTGGGTGTATTTTGTCGGTGAAATAAAATACAAGATACTTTGCTCTCTACCCGAGATTAATTGGTCATATTTTAAAAAAGGTTCTCATTTAAAAACCGAAGTGGAAATGGAAATTTTTGATCAAACTAACACTTTTTTTAGCTTCACTTATAATTTAGGCAAATAGTCCTGTCTATTTAGCATATTTATTGTGACATTAAAGACCAACTGAGTTCTCTACCTGAGATTTATTGGTCATATTTGAAAAACGGTTCTCATTTAAAAAACAAAATGAAAATGCTATATTTTTGATCAAACAAACACTTTTTTTAGCTTCACTTATATTTTTGGCAAATAATCCTGTCTATTTAGCATATTTATTGTGACATTAAAGACCAACTGAGTTATCGCGGATAAAGACGTCCTTCGTCTTTTGCCGAAATTCTCTACAGATTAAGGAGAAAAAATTAAATTTTCCCCGTTCTTAATAAATCTCCCCGGGGCGGCCGGACGCGCGTTAGCCTAATGCGATATTTATCGCCGCCGCCTTAAAAATAAACTCTTCGCACGCAATAAGTAAGCCTATAAAATAAACAGAATTGCCCACTGCCTTTCTACAGATCTAATTTTATATTCATTATATTATTCTTCCTTTGAATTTAATAAGCCTTCGTCTTCATCGATTTACTTTACGGACACTTGATTTTTTATTCGCTTTATGTTGCATTAATATATTATTTTGAATGGCATAACGACGCGGCGAAGGTCTGTTTAAATAAATGAACAGCGTTAGTAAAATTTTCAAAACATTTCCACACGCTCTCAACAACCGTCGCTTTGAACAATGAGCTAAAAACTTATTTTATTTAAAGGTCGGCAAAAAAGCGTGAAAAACCGGAAACTGTCGGGACCGCACTTCATAAATGGGTTTTTATCCGCAAGCGTATTTTAAATAACTTTTTCATGGTTGTAATTTCATGCATTTGTCGGTAGGTGGCGGTCGAAGGCGAGCGTCTACGGCGGCTACGAGAACGCGTAGAGGCGCAGGAGTTGAAGCTACGACGGTTACGAGCGCTACGCGGGCAGCTCGACAGAAACAAGCAAGCGAATATCGCACTTAGTAAGTACTTTTAGAGTTCATTTTCGCTTACCTACACTTCTTCATTTACTTTGAATTGATATTTCTTACTATACCTACAGTCGTAAATATGTTACAAATCGGTCCTAACCTCAAGTTGTTATGTACAGATTTCCTTCACAAATAATTCTTATGCAACATTATTGGGCAGGAAAACTGTTCTGATTTTCCTCATACTTAAGTCCCTTTTTCTACGAATTGCGGCCCACAATCCTTACAAATGAGGCATATGAGAAATAGGGTTGCCTTTTGCGAGAGCAACATTTATTATACTTAAATCGGTACATTATATATTCTCTACTATATTTTACGGTATTAAAATACACTGTAAATGATGTAGGTTTACCCTGTCTCCCTAAATGTATGCAAATGTGTCTCATTGAGGATTAATACGAGGAGATAGTGTCAACAATTGTGCGATATTCCGTTATCAGCCATTTGAACGGAGCCATTGAATAATATTGATGTATTAACGGGTGTTTAAACCCAATTAATTAATAGTCACACCCGTACTTAATTTTGATTTGAGTTTTCGTTAAGTTAGATTGACATTTATTGCTTAATTTACTGGTAATAATACAGGCTTTCTTTATCGCTTTTCTTGTGAATGTTGTAAGTTGGTATAGGTTACAAGGCAAGACAAAGTTTCTCAAGAGATTAAAGAAAGAAAAAAAGAAGAAGGAGGAGGGAGGAGGAGTGCTAGTTTTCTTCTTAGTCATACTGAACGTACTCAAATTACCAGTCCATAAGCAAAACGCGGCCATTTTAACAACTGCGGAATATTTTTAGTAATATACAAGTTCATAGACCAACAACGTCTAGACATATTAGGTATTTTCATTTCAAGGTCGGACAGTGTTCCCGTTTTATCAGGCAATGGACAGTGTGTTTTCTATCGGAAAGTATTGATAGCAGACCGGAGTCTGAAAATGAGGTCGATTACTGGCAAATTGGCAATAAGCTCACTCATTATTAGGTACGTGGTGGGGCTTAAATAATATTGACGTAATTCAAGATAGAAAAGATCTTTTTCGTGGTACTCGGACATGGTGGTACAAAAACAATTTCACTAACGCTAGTTCAAACAATAAAAGCCAAACATTATCATCATCTTCCTGCCCTTCATCATTATCAGCGTATTAATGTTCCCACTGCTGGGACACAGACATCCTCTCTGTGAGAGAGGTAATGGACCATAATCCACCACGCGGGCCCAAAGCGAGTTGGTGGATGTCACATGTCTTCGAATTTTTGGTTCTAGGACATGCTGGTTTTCTCACGATGTTTTCCTTCACCGTTTTTGAGAGCAGTGGTGATGAAATAATTTACACAAAGTAAAGCGCCTGCCTGGGTTCGAACCCACGACCTAAAACTTCTAAGTCGCGGCCGATACCACAGGGCCACCACTGCTCTTCCTTCTTCTTCCTGCCCTTGTTCCATGTTACTTGGGGTCGGCGCAACACGTTTTATCATTCACAGCTAACATGTTGCAGGTTATTTGGCAAATATTTTACAGTCAGCCGCCAGCCTGGCACTAACCCTCCTTGGGAATGCTATTGATGGTGGTTTACCCGCCATGCAGTATCTGGCCGAACGATAACTGTACGTCTCCTACCGCCTAACTGCCTCGCCACTGATTGTGGATTGCCATTACGGCCGAAACAGATCCTGTGCACTATGCAGGGAGCAACTGCAAGACTTAAGTGCCGAAACACTTAAGCCCCTCTCTACCAGGTTTAGCCCACGAGCCGACTTGGTTACCGGGGTGTGGCCACTGCGTGCAAGACAGCAACTTGGAGCCACTGATGAGAGTTTGTAGGCTATCAACGATTTTAACTATTTAGAGATTCCGCCGCCTGTAAAGCCGAATTTCGACGCTAACACCCCACTATGCCAAAAAGCCAACCATAAAACACCAATAAAAATATTTTTAAATTGCTTTTTCTATTTGAATGTTACACGTTTCTATTTGCAATACCCAGAGCCGTTTCAATAACCTAAAACGTTTTTTACGTTCCGCAAAACGTATGGACTATTCGCGGGACCACTTTGTTTTATGGACACAATAGCTTTTCATCGAAAAAGGTTATAAACCTTTTTGTTTATGGTGTTTGAAATACTTCCATTTTGTAGCATACAAGTAGTAATTCCTTTACGCTACAATACCGTAGCACCGGTTACAGGTTAAGCTTAGTGGAATGAAGAATTTGTTAAAAGTTACCTTTGTAACTGAAGCTTCTTTGTACGGATAAAGAGAACGTTTTCTAGTGTGTGTTGAAACTTCAGATCAAATAAAAAGTCAAGAGGGAATGTTGCGAACAACAAGGTAACGCCGCGCAGGTTAAAACTATGCCTTGCCGTATACATAAACAATTACACGCATACACGTACAAGGAAACTACGCCTTAGCTTCTCAGTCGAGCTCTCAGATCAAATAAAAAGTCATACTGACAAGCTAAGGCGTAGTTTCGTTGTACGTGTATGAACATTTACATGAGAGTTTTTATTTCATATGGTTTGAGATCCCTTCTGTTTTATGTGCTTTGGTATCATAATTGGTACACTTTCTAAATACACACGATGGTATTTTTTTATTTTTGTTTTTGTTTCAACAAAGCGTATAGACTAAAGAATATACGTCCCAATTAGGACGTAAGAGTCCATTCGAGTCTTCACAATGCGCGCGCTCATAACATATCTGTTTACTAAAATATAATTGGGTGAAACGCAAAGATCGAATTTCTCCGACATACTTAGTACTCTAATGTGGTATTGTAATATTAATTCAAGGATTCGACTTTTCAATTCTACAAATTCCATTTTAAATTTAACCCTGCAAATACGACTGGGTCATAAGTACCGATGCACCACATTCAGTACAATACAACTACAAACAACGTTCTTGAAACATAATCAATAACCGTTCATTCAGTATGAGACGGACAACGATCGATGTTCAGCCAAAGACTTGTTTGTTAGGGTTAACTAGAAAACTTCCATGCAAACTGTTCAACAATGTTCCATTTAAGGGTAGATTGTTGCTGAAATAAGAAAGGAATTAAAAGCAACGCGATTTACGAAGGAAACCGTAGACTGAGTTTAAATGAGGAGAGAAGTGAATTTGGATTAGTTCGAAACTTTTTTAAGGGGTTTCCTTCTCAGAGGTTTTGAATTCTTCTGTTTTTTGTGCGTCGAACGTTGAGGGGAGTTTTGGCTTTGTGTTTTTTGCCATTCAGCTTCAATTAAATTAAGCAAAACATAGCACAATCAACCTATTGACGTTCTCACTATTGGAATAAAGGCCGGCTCTCTATGTGATTCGCCTTAATTCACCAAGGCCCAATGCGGGTTAGTGAATATCTTCGAATTTTTGGTTCTAGGTCATGGTTGTAGAGCAGTGGTGGTGAAATAATTTATATAGAGTAAAACGCGTAGGTTCAAAACCACGAGTCACGATCTACTAGACTTAACACGGTGACTTTACATTTTTGCAAAACAATATCGTATTTTACAAAAAATAAAAAACTAATGGAATTGTTTCCCCGTTGTATCCTACAATTTCATTGAACATTGTAATGAGTTTCACACAGCTCTTGAAACTGAAAGAAGTCAAATGAAGCATGTTCCGATTCACATTAAATATGCATGTCTGCATTGCAATTTACATTTGTAATACGCTTGCCTGTTCTCGGGAATGGATTGACTATTTCCTCTTGCACTTACAGGCTTCAATATTTTCTTTTTTCATCAGATCAGTGACATACATTATTTCTGAGCTGTTCTAAGCTAACCTTTTCTAAACTGGTGCCACAGTTTTAACTGTTTTGGTGCTATACTTGAAATTACGAGTATAATGTAGCGGTAGATTTTACTCGACTGTTCCAGAATGATGAAGATATTTTGTATGTCAATATTTTATGTACCTGTCCTGAATGATAGCTAACCTCCATAACTCCACATTCCAATATGAAATATTAAGGATAGACCAGCTGTCAAGCTTTTGGCTTCTAGGTATTTACAATTGATGTATGGAAATCCATCATCTTTGATGTGTTATCTTCAGAAACATTCTCAACAAAATACGGGCCATCTCTGATGGATTTTCAAAAAAGGAATATCGTATCAAAGTATATGTTGCCATAACAAAAATAGATATTTATTTAGAGTAGTTATTACAAATACACGTCCAAGCAGACCGGTGTAAATGGGTCACATTATTGTATCAAGAGCAGTCTATTTGGAGTGCAGACGGGCACTCTGACATTGGACTTGCAACATTGAATAGAATGATTCGATGCGCTATTTCAAATGATGCAGATTATTATTTATGGCAACCCGTAAATATAGACCAGTGTTTTTGTTTTGTTTATAGATCTGAAAAGGTTTATACAGATGCAAGTAAAATATATTAATGATATTTGTGGATTTAAAAAGCAGCTTATTAAAATGAATAATATAGATAGGAATTACCAAGAATTTTAACTAAAACAAATTTTCAAGGGAAAATAAAATCGAAACGCTACCAAAAAAATCACGCAAAAATTATTTATAGTGTTAAATGTATTGAAGCACATGAAGAGACTTGGAAAAATCAGATTCTCGTATACTGAATTAATAATCCCGCCATGTCGATGAGGAAGACGAATAATTTAACGTTCGGAATCCTTTAATGCCCGTTACAAAAAGGATCATCGGATGAATGAAATATTTTATTGATCATTTTCCGTTAAACACAATTGGTTGTATTTCATTCATGAATGCTTTGACGGATTTCTGTGCAATACAATTTTCTTTTCATTCTGTAACACTGTGGACATGTTTTGAGGTTATAAAAATTTAAATTGTGTTTACCTACTTTCGTGTTTTATCATTTAGGGCTGATTTAGCAATATTTAAATATCTTTTATCTGGAGAATAAATGTGTTGGTGTGACATATTTTTACAATAAACCTGTAAAACTGCCATTTCCAATCAGTAGGTAAAACTTTGGTAACTATTGTAATATATATCGATTGAAAAATCAGCCCTGCCTCTTTTCGAGTCGATGGAAAACTCTTTAGATATTTTGGGACCAGTAGGCAGTCACACCAATAGCAGCGTCAGTGGCGTTCATTAGGTCTTCCAAAGTGCAAGTGTGTGAGAACTTGCGGCACTCCCAGCATGTGTGTCATATTCTGTACAGGGGCACCGCAATCACATAATGTGTCAGACGAGTCTATAAAACCCTATTTTGTCAAATTGTCTTTGCAGCGGCCTAAATAGGCCTTAAAACGACTAAACTATTGTACTTAAAAGATTCTTAAAAAAACAGGGATAAAATTTCGTTGGAAAACAAAGTTGGAACCACGCTTGGAATTAGTAAAAGTATTCGTTACTAGGTGCGGCCTAATTGCCTACGCGCTGTTCATTGTTAGTCTAAAGAGAAAACAGTAATTTGATTGGTTAACTTCATGGAACGATAGAATTTTTACTGAAAGCGGTTTTTAGAGTAGGTAGGTACGCGTTTTGTAAAATAAAAAAATAGTTTAGCCTAGCTTAATACTAAAGTTAATTACTTAGCTCACGGCTAGTAACATTTATTCCTGAACAAAAAACTAAAAAATCACTTTTAATATTAATAGGTAATTAGACTTACTTCCCAAAAGTTCTCGTCCAACTTACCACAGTGTCTCAAGACGAAAGTCTATGACCAGTGTGTGTTTCCAGTGATGACATATGGCTCTGAGACGTGGTCACGTACAATGGGCCTCATCAGAAAGCTTACAGTCACTCAAAAGGCAATGGAGAGGGCTATGCTCGGCGTTTCCTTGTGTGATCGAATCAGAAATGTAGAGATCCGTAAGAGAACCAGGGTTATCGAATACCGACATAGCCCGAAGAATTGCCAAACTTAAGCCGCAGTGGGCAGGGCACATTGCTCGCAGAACGGATGGCCGATAGGGCAGAAAGGTTCTGGAGTGGCGACCGCGAACCGGAAGACGTTGCGTTGGAAGGCCTCCCTCCAGGTGGACCGATGACCTGGTGAAGGTTGTTGGGATCCGCTGATGCGAGACGCACGGGACTGGTCAATGTGGCGACGCATGGGGGAGGCCTATGTCCAGCAGTGGACGTCTTTCGGCTGATATGATGATGATGATAACGACCCAAAAGCAAACAAAAAGATCAAATTATGATTCACTACCAACTGATAAAAACAGAATATTATGTTAACAGAAGCAAACAATTTAAAACAAATAAAGCCGGCTATCATAAACAAAGAAAATATTCAAATAACAAAAAACAGAACGTATTCGAAACATAAACAAACCTAATTAACCGTAACATGACGTCACAGCAGAGTAATCCATTTTCAAAAATCATAACCGTTAATAGGAATGTCAATCCCGTTCGTATCGCAGCTTCACAGTCCAAGTGGGACTAGTCGGTTTATCGCCAAGTGACCAGGCGATGGGCCGATTGTCCCGTCTGAATCAACAGGGTTAACTCCACAGCTTTGTATTACGTAATACGATCTTTGAACGCTTATCTGTTGGGACTTGGGAGTTGGAGTAAAGATGAATGTATTCAACCCTTTAAGTTCTGGGTCCGCTTGAAAATGTTCAAATGTTTGTGGGGATGAAGTTTAGAGCGATCAACATGTAGAATTTCGAAATGTTTTACTAATACATAGTGATGAAAATATTGTTAATCATAGGGGTCATTCCCGAAATTTTAATAATGGTTCGTATTCTCTCAACTCAGCCTAAATCTATCAAAGACACTGACATAAATCTAACAAGATAATGCAAGTCCCTCGATCTGTGAGAAAACCAAGCGTGCCACTTTCTCACAAACAACTTAAAAACAAATTTACTTACCAACACATCACATCATCAATCAGCCTTTTTTTTAATGTGCCCACTACTGGGACTCAGGCCTCCTCTCATAAAGGGAGTGGGCTATAATCCACCACGCGGACCCAGTGCGGATACTTACCAATGAAAGAAAACATTTGCAATGCCTCGGCCAACTTTTTCTATACATTCTTTACAGCTCAATAAGGCATACAAAGGCATTTTTCTAGATTTCGGTGGATTTCCGGTGCCGGTAATGCTAGATGAAAAGCTCAAATTACGATAATGTATCGTAACTTTACTCCGTTTTTTGCACGCAAAGTAAATACAATCGTGTCATCTAGTTAGATTTATGGCTGTAGGTAGGTAGGTAAGTAAACACTTCAAATTGCCCAAAATTTTACAAGAGTTTGCACATTAATGGTTGCTGAGACGAAATTGCTGAAAATATTTTTTTTTTCACATTGGCCTTCAGGTTAGTGATATCCCTGAAGTGATTCCTAACTCACCTAAAATCTAGTGGTAGGTAGGTAGGTTGCACCTTTGTACAAAGTTATTGCTCAAACATGACCATATTTTATGTTAAACAGGGCCAACACATAACTCTCCATAACAAAGAATGCACTAATGTAATTCATGTCCTCATAAACAAAGATATCATCTAAAGGTATGGCACTCCGGTAAATGCCACGGCCCGATAAATATCAATACCTACAAATGTACCTACTGGGTCGCCGTTTATAAGGTCTAAATGGATTTCCTTTGCCTCCCTAATACTATTTTGTCGAGGAAGTACATTTGTAATACCAGTTGAACGACCTTATGTAAAGATGTTCGTGTGAAAATGTCGAACGAGGAATATATAAAAAGTTTTGCGGTCTGTAATGTATTCAGAATTTCAGAGGTTGTATTTTATTTTTCTTTTTCAAAACAGCATAGAAACATAATAATGGAGCAATTCGGCTTTTTATAAAAATGTTGCAGATTGTTTTAGTTTTAATTATGAACTCAATACAGTGCGTTTTTAGGGGACCGTACCTCAAAAGGAAAAAACTAAACCGTAATAGGACCACTTTGTTGTCCGTCGTCTGTCCGTCTGTCGGTCTGTCAAGACCCTATATTGCAACCCCTTGCAGCTGTCAAATTGACAAACCGCAAAATCAAACTTCTAGTTCAACGCAATCAAGAGATACGGCCGTTAATGACACATATTTTGCACTCGCAAGGGTATCAAAATCTACAGGGTACTTCCCGTTGACCTATAGAATCATGAAATTTGTTAAGAAGCAATTTCTTTTAGAACAAGTAAATGAAAAAATCCGAATACCGTAAATTTGTCAAAAAAAAAGAAGATTATTAACATATTTGCAGTTTATAAACTGACTGCGACTTATGTCGATGTATGGGGACTACAGTTTTCCAACGGCAAAGTTAATTTTGTCCCTCAATTCTGTTTATCTGATCGTTAGAGCAATATTCGGTGCCCTCATAGTTTATGAACTTCAGTAATGTTATTTAATTATTTTGGTGAATAAAGCCGTTTGTACGAAACCCTCAGAACGCGAGTCTGACTCGCACTTGGCCAGTTATTTTTGTTTTGCTTTGCTTTTTAGAGCTTATATTCGTTACAAAAAAAACTTTTGCATTTGAAAGTATTAAAAAAAAAAACTTGAATGTTTTATAATGTAATATATGAAAAGTTATTGCCGGAACGAAAAACACGGGTGTATATTACGGTATGACCTAAAAAACCGGCGACTTCACTCCGGCAGTCTATCAAACATCCATCTCTATAAATATTGTAGTTCCTTGCTTACCAAGACAAACTATTCGTCCTATCTGCCGAAATATGCCGAGAGCTTCCGAAGTAGTCCCCCTGTTAGACATAACACGGATAATCCAGATACTTGGCCCTCGAGTGACGTCTGCCAATCGCTGAATGTTCTAGAAGCATCCTACAGTCGAATTTCGATGGCCGTTAATTAAAAGCATTCCGGTTAAATCCAGTTTGGTTCAGTAAGTAATCATAACCGCATTGCAATGCGGCTTGCATTTGTGTGCCAATTAATGTTTCAATAATTGGGATCAAATGTTTGATTTATAGGAAGTGGGCTTGCTTTTTAATTTTCATGATTTGCGATTTCTGACTACTAATAATATTAGGCTGTTTCTTGTTTCTGAGAGAGTCTATATAGCTTGATGATGGTGAGCTGAGTGTTGCCGATCCATGCGTCATGTTCGTGAACGGGCGTCATCAGTTGGGATTGGTCATAACTTAGCTGCCGCGGCCTGTTTTTGTAAACTTGTAATTATAACTGATAGAAAAGGGTGTCCGTTGAGTTTCTCGCAAATTCTTCTCCATTGAGACCTACTGACGCTTGCGAATTTGCAACTAGAGTTCCACTCATCTTTTTTTTTTGTTTGACAATTCAAAAGTACGTCTACGGCTTATTTGAAATAAACTACTTGATTTTGATTTAGATTTTTGACTTCATCTTCAATGAAAAATAGTGATCTTGTTCTAGTTTCTTTTATAATAAAAAGCCGTCGCAAGCAGAAAATAGATTTTATGTCTTCCTGATTTCACGTTTATATTAAAATAAGATTGTGTAAGTGCCCTATAAACGTGCTCGTCCCTTTAGTAGTTTAGTGCATCGCTATAGCACTAAAACTGTGATAGCAGACTTTATGCTAAATAAAAAAAACCGGCCAAGTGCGAGTCGGACTCACGCACGAAGGGTTACTTCCGCACTTGGTAAATTGCGGTTTACGATTTATGACGTATTAAAAAAGAACTACTTACTAGATCTCGTTTAAATCAATTTTCGTTGGTAGTTTAGAAAGAAAGAAAGAAAGAAAAATGAGTTTATTTGCATTAAAAACAAAAACCACCTTAAAATTAAACAAAATATTTTTTAAACTATTAATTCCAAAAGTTTACATGGTAATGTACATCATATATTTGTTTTAGTTTTATCATTCTCTTATTTTAGAAGTTACAGGGATGGGACACACATTTTACCACTTTGGAAGTGTCTCTCGCGTAAACTATTCAGTTTAGATAAAAATTATATTAGAAACCTCAATATCATTTTTGAAGACCTATCCATATAGATACACACATTTTTTTAGTTTCAGTTTCAAGTATGGGAAGTTTTTTTTTCTAATTTCGTATGAAAATCTTATTGCGGTTCACAGAATTCATCTACTTACCAAGTTTCAACAGCATAGTTCTTATAGTTTCGGAAAAAGTGGCTGTGACATACGGACGGACAGACAGACAGACAGACATGACGAATCTATAAGGGTTCCGTTTTTTGCCATTTGGCTACGGAACCCTAAAAACACGCTGGTAACACAATCTGACTTCAAACAATATTTAATTTGACATGACCTTCTTGATAAAATTCAATTTACATTTCTTAATTGTTAAGAATATCCACTTATGAAATTGGTTTTCTGTCAAAAGTATTTTATCACGACGGAGTTTAATTAAGTTTCTTGTTTTATTCGTACGGTTCAGTCAGCCGCCCCACTGCGTAAATAAGACGGTTTAATGTTCATCCTGATTTGTCAGGGCCAGGGCACACTACAGCGGCCCAGGTGTGTTTTATACCTGCCCGGGCCTAAATCACCCTTTGAATTTTTAAATCTATTCACCCAATTTTGGTATTATGAAATTTGCAAATTTTATGAATAATTTAAGGTCGCATTCAGCCTCAAAATATATCAATAATGGCAACATATACTATAAAAAAGTTCATTCAGATTTTTATCGGTCATAAATCTTTTATTACTCTCAAATTCGGGAACCTTTCGCGACGTTGTAAAGTTTTATAAGTGTTTTATTGCTTAATTAAAAATATGTTATTAATATCTTGTTGGACAGCTATTTTTGGAATAGTAAAATATGGACTCGAGCCGAAAATGGAGTCGAAATTAAACCAATCGTTCCGGGTGAATTTATCGTGACGTTTTTATTTCTTCGTCTCTTCGTTTATCAATGTGCCCTCTTAAACGTTTAACTACTATATTATAAAAGTAGTAAAATCCAGATGATTTGTTTCAGGTTCATATAAATTCCGTTGCAATGATTAGAATTATAATTGCTTTGTCGCCGTATCTTTTAAATATTTACGACAAGAAAATAACAACATTTTGATTAAAAAATACTTCGAATACTATTCCGTCACTTCATTAAAATTCTTAAAAGAAAAAAGTATCAGCTCTATGAGGAAATTTTCTTCCTTTGTAGGCATAAGGTCTTATTTCATTTCAAGACGTATCGCTTACTTAAATTAATTTGTTAAATCAATTTGTTGAACCTTTTAGAACCAACGAGTTCGTTCTAGTCTAGAGCTATAAAATAAAATAGGATTGAAAGTGCGAGCTCCTAAATAAATAACGTCAACATTTTATGGGCCATTGATTCACCGATGGAGCGTAAAATTTGTGTTGTAACCACAATTTGTGTTGTCCTCAAAATAGATAAAGTTCATATTAAGATTACTTGTGAGGATAAAATTGGGGGCGTCTTCGGAATTTTGCCGGGTTATAAATGAGCGTTAAGGCAATTTTCTCAACTCCTGCGTACCTTTACTGACGTGATAGAGATAGATTGTGTTTTACGAGCGAAAATCAAGTGATTGAGAGCACGGTTTCTTTAGTGTTCCTTGACTTTGGTTTATTTTATTTATGGTTGTAGTAACCATATATTTTGCGAACTCTGAACTCTGTTATGTGGGAAAAAACAGAAAATAGTGCTCGTAGAAAATACGGAGCATTTTTCTTTTTTCGTGATAGATTTTTTAATTACCTACTCAATAAATAAAACAGTCAGTTTTTAATTTAAATTAACGATATAAACATTGATCTAACCAGCATTTACAAAATTGAACGATAGCAAAATCCTTTCTAGGGTGAAATAGTATTGGCACTGTAGTGCAAACAGACACTAACTGCACATAACTCGCACAAGTTACGGAGGAAAATAGGTTAGCACTACGCCAGAGACAATAAACTAGCAATAAGTTTAGGTACCTACTAGGTATACCTAGCTGGTAATACATTCTTCACACTTAGTATGTTGTTCCAAATATAAATTGACTTCAAAACAGAACTTTCTTGACTTCATAGTTAAGAATGTGTAAATACAACACCTAAGTTGATGAAATAAACTTTTTTTTTTACACCCAACTTAATAGCGTTCGAGAACGCATTCCGAATTCAAAAACAAATATCGAATTCAGGGCAACGATTAGCTGTGATCGAAGTTCCTAGTGTGATCGATTGCTACTGACTACTTAATTCAAACAACTCTATGAATCAGCAAATACGAACTATATGAATTTGTCTAGTCTTTTCCGGACGAATGCAGCTATGTGACCTTCATGTTGTGAAAACTACTACTTACTACCCGTAAAGACTGTAAAAGACCTTCAAATGACTGCAGAGACAGACAGCTAACGTGTTTTCCGAGGAACAGTGAATTCTCGGTATGTAATGGATGGTCACCTCTCAGCGAACCAATCTCGGCAAGCGTTGCATAACCCCGAAGTGCTGTTAAAAGGTCGAAGGTCGTGCCCGTCTTGGGACCCTTGGCGGAGTCACTGGCGAGCTGCTTCCACGACACTCGTGTTTTCGCCTCTTCTCCGGGCAGTGGTCACCGTGATTCCAGTAATCGGTCTGACCAGCGAGTAGCATCTATCATTTATTTAAGATTCATACGAACAACAAAGACAATAATTATGTCGGCCCCACGTATCGATAATAACGAATCGGTATCGAGAATTGGTCTGCTCTATTCACTCACGATTGCTGGGTAACGTGGCTATTCGCACAGATTGTTCGATTTAGAGGGTCTATTCGAGTAGGCATTCGGTTTTATCTCGCATTCAAGCAAATATCCAATTACTTAGGAGGCAGGCTTTTTCTAAGAAGATGAACGTCGTTAGGATGATAATAAAATGCTATCTGTCGGTGAACACTATTAGGAAAGTGTTGATTTTCTATCGTTAATCGTGCGGCGATATAATATATTATATGAATAGTTCAGTAAATAATAAAAAATATTTGATCTATTATTTATATCGGCTATGCTCAGAGTTTCCTTGCGTGATCGAATCAGAAATGTAGAGATCCGCAAGAGAACCAGGGTTACTGATATAGCTCGAAGAATTGCCAAACTTAAGTGGCAGTGGGCAAGGCACATTACTCGCAGAACGTATGGCCGATGGGGCAGAAAGGTTCTGGAGTGGCGACCGCGAACCGGAAGACGTTGCGTTGGAAGGCCTCCCACCAGGTGGACCGATGACCTGGTAAAGGTTTCGGGGATTCGCTGGATGCGAGACGCACGGGACCGATCAATGTGGCGACGCTTGTGGGAGGCCTATGTCCAGCAGTGAATAGTAATAATAATGAAGCTAATATGATTATGATAATTAGATTTATTATATAAAGATTTTTAACAAAACCAAATAAGTGAGGTAAAACGATCTTTAACCAATTTTTTTTTTTAAGATTTTGTCTCGTGTTTTCTGAACAAATCAGATTACAATTTTTTTGTAAAACCTT
Source organism: Orthosia gothica (assembly GCA_949775005.1). Taxonomy (NCBI): domain Eukaryota; kingdom Metazoa; phylum Arthropoda; class Insecta; order Lepidoptera; family Noctuidae; genus Orthosia; species Orthosia gothica. The sequence continues at coordinate 14,677,846 of OX459044.1, forward strand.
TTTCCTGTTATCATAACGAATTGTTGGTAATCCGATTTTAATTTTACATAATTTGCCGAATAAAAAATTTATTTTTGTCTCTCAAAAATTCAACTAAATTCTTAACATAAAAGGCTCATAATTAAAATCACACTTGGCTGTACCTGCCTCATATACGTAATTAAGACAAAGGTAAGCTGGCAACGGGTTCAAAGTAACCAGAGACCGTTAAACTAACAAGGTAGGCTAAACCAAAATATAATTACGTAAACCTTACGCCTCCATATTCGGTAGAAGACTCGCTACGTGTTTTGTTAAGTATAATTTAGTTATGTGATGAGATAGATCTTTTGATTTAACAGTACTAGGTAGGTAGGTAGGTAAAGTGTCTTTAAAGTGGTGGCGATTCAATAAAATTGGACCAAAATTTAGAGTAAAATTAAAAGGAACCTGGGGTTTAAGTATATTTGATTACATGAGAGAGAAGAAATATACGTATATTTAACCTTCTTACTGAAATCACACTAATCTGTTACTTATACGGCGCCACACGCACGTTTTGTAAGGTTAGGTACCTCAGCTTCAGCGTTTTTTTATTACAATTTTTTTTTCTGAGAATTTTCTAACTGCCCATTGAGCTATCAACTTCAAATTTGGTGATAATGTTTATTATTACGTATATTTTATTAAGAAATACCAATTTGTTCAGATTTGTTCTTTGATATTCCCTCATTTTTAGGGTTCCGTAGCCAAATGGCAAAAAAACGGAACCCTTATAGATTCGTCATGTCTGTCCGTCCGTATGTCACAGCCACTTTTTTCCGAAACTATAAAAACTATGCTGTTGAAACTTGGTGAGTAGATGTATTCTGTGAACCGCATTAAGTTTTTCACTCAAAAATAGAAAAAAAACAATAAATTTTGGTGGTCGCCATACTTGAAACTGAAACTAAAATTGTTTTTTTCCTTCAAACCCATACGTGTGGGGTATCTATGGATAGGTCTTTAAAAATGATATTGAGGTTTCTAATATCATTTTTTTCTAAACTGAATAGTTTGCGCGAGAGACACTTCCAAAGTGGTAAAATGTGTGTCCCCCCTCCTGTAACTACTAAAATAAGAGAATGATAAAACTAAAAAAAATATATGATGTTCATTACCATGTAAACTACCAGCGATAATTGGTTTGAACGAGTAAGTAGTTTTTTTTTAATACGTCATAAATCGTAAACCGCAATTTACCAAGTACGGAACCCTACGTGCGCGAGTCCGACTCGCACTTGGCCGGTTTTTTTCTATTGCAACCAACTTGTTTTACGGTTTGGTACGGAACCATAAATATGCGAAGTTTGACACGCACTTGGCCGGTTTTTTTAATCCTTTCTTCTTGATGAACGTATTTTAATACTTATTTTTTCATAATACTTGATCATTTGAGAAGCGTTAGGTTTTTTATACATGGCTGACCAGGAATTTATAATTTTCATGGATTATTGGATGTGAGTCTGAGTAACAAGGTAGGTAATTCTGATTTGGTTGTTTTGGCTCTTTTTACTTAGTTTTGCCATGCAATCTTATGATATAGTCAATAAAAGTATATTCCGGCGAAAAGAAACTGTTCACAATGAATTTTCTGAAATTAGTTAAAAAACCTTAATACAAAATTAATGAAATCAAGCAGTAGATCTAGGAAAACAAACTCAGAAAACTCAAAACTTTCTGAAACTTACAAACACAGCAAAAATATTGTTCACTTCCATTTCCCGATCGTTAAAGAAAATTTTCCGATGAAATCACAAACAAAAACTTTCAGGTACACATTAAAAATTCATAAAGCGATGTTCAAGAAAAACCGAACGTTTTACGGTTTTTATTTATCGACAATCATTTTTCATGTTATCGGTGTTACGATGTCTATAAAAATGAAATATCGTTTGGTTACGTCACTATGCCTTTAATGTTACCATAATATGGAACTGTACCAGTCTTCAAATGGTACCGACGGCGATGACGCATCGACTAAACTTAGGGAAATCAATACTGAACCTAACATGATTGTAACAGTGGCAACTAGGATGTGTGTTTTGTAGTAGTTAACGTGTCCAAAGAATGTAAGAAGTTTAAACTGTAGAAAAGATTTTTTCATAGACTTTTCAGGAAGTTGAATTATTATTATTAAACCTTTTTATTTCCTTAACATAAATAGAGTTTCTTAACATTAGGTACACACATTTACATACATTTTATTTTTTAGTTAAGGTCCCTGGCGGGTACCGGCCTCCTCCAAAAATTTCCAGGTTTTTCTTGACTTCGCTAGTTTTCCAGTCTTCTCTAGCATTTCTTTTTATTTCATCTATCCAACGTTCTCTAGGGCGTCCTCTGGCTCTCTTGCCTGTTGGCCCTAGCCAGTTTGTGACTAGTTCTGTCCACCTTCCATTTGTCCATCTTGCCACGTGACTTCCACTTCAATCGTTTAATATGCTGGAGAGTATCTATTATTTTGGGATTAAGGAAGTTTAGGTACGAGTAACATTAATGTGATTTTTTGTAAATGAAATAAACGTAACAATCCTGTTTGAGCCTTTTTGTTCATTTCGCGAAACAAGTACAGTTCAACGCTTCGCAATCGGCAGTTTTAATACACGCATTTTTTTTTTATACGATCGCCAAAAGTTAAAACTCGGACGGCGAATATATGCGAGCAAAAAACGTACCCCATATTTACATATTGCTATTTTTCATTCAACCTAATCGTTGTTAAAGTTGAAAGTTCCATTTGTTCTCGTCCCTAGACATCAGTCTGTGTCAGCAAGGAGGTTTTTGTGGTCGCACCTACATTAGCTCCGTGCCTACAAATGTGGGTTTTAGTTGAGCGGCTCAACACTCTGTTGCGGCTAATCACTCTACAAGTTTCGCCTCATTAAGCTGATTGTACCCCGCTCTAGTTCATAGTTCTCTATGGCAATCGAGCTACTCGAATACGACCCTTGGAGAATCGATTTTAAATGTCGAACGGAAACATTTTCTTTCCACTTCTAGCCTTGTACAAAACTAGCAAGGTACTGAAAATTTTCTTTCAAAGTTACTTATAAAGTTTCCTATGAACTATAAAACTTACTGTAGGTAAAGGTACCTACACAACTCGATAACATCTATTTTGTTGTGTAACATAGGTACCGTGTACACGCATAAAAGGAGTTCCATCAAAACATACAAAACTGTACGGAACAAGTCTTAGGCATAAAACAAATGTAAATTCGATGAATAGTGATTATGTCACCCTTTTACGTGAACCTAGCGGAAGTCCTTCACTCACGAATAGAGAAAGAACTGTTTCCAAAGCTGAGCACATTATATTTGATGTGAGATAACGAGTGACACAACCCTTTGCGCGTAAATTGTTACTCAAGAAAAAGCGGAAAAAAAAGGTTCTTTCCTACATTAGATACTAAAAGTAGAATACGTTCTTAGAGGGGCGTAGTTAAATCAATTTGGGTGGGTCGCGATACATTCGCTTCGGAGAAAATGGAGAAATATTCGTTCATCCGATGCCTGACCTTCGCAGGTTTTGTTTTCGATCGCTCTCCTTCCAGCGATGTGGCTTCTAAGATCGTGTTACGTGATTTTAAACTTAGACGCACGTGGATTATTGTTTTTCTGAAGGCGTATAAATTCCAAGTAGGTATCTTCGAAAATACTTGATCTTTTTCGCATTTTCTGTGTTAGTTTTTCGTCAAACCTAACAATTTCACTTACGAACGAGATAATATTTTCTTTTGCCACCTAAAACAACGAATAACCTAACTTTAATACCGGCAAGACTAGGACAATATTTTCAATGCGAAAATCAATTTCCTCGAAGCTTCATGAAAATCCAGGAACGTCCTATTGTATTCCGTAAAAGCTTGTGTGTGGGCACTGATAACATTATTATTCTTTTTATTTCACGGTTGGATACGAGCCTTTGACGGGGAAGTCAACCATTGATGTGTAGTGACGTGGTAAGCAAATCACTCATATGACTGACCGTTATGAGATGCGATTTGAACGCGCTGGGTTTTAAAAAGGGAACGGATCATCCGGAAAAGTTTTGAAAAGAATCGTTTGGTATTGAAAAACATTCATATTTTGTTTAAGTGGACTGTTGGGTAATGAGATAGAAAGAGAATTTATCGACGAAACTGAAATGGATTTTGATGGTTGAACTGTCACTTACGACTGGGAGATACACAAAATAGTAGGCAAGTAAAATCAAGTTAGAACAAGAGCATTACGATAACGGATTCAATAATATTACTATACATATCAGACGATTCAAGATAGATTGAAAACCAACCCAATAACTTTCTTGAACTGGACAGAATGATAGTTATCTTAATTACGTTTCTCATTAAATCATGGCTTACTAATATAAGCTTATTCATCTAATCTAATCTCTCGAGCGTTTCTAAGCAAGTTATAAACTACTGAGCTAGCTAGGTTTAGTCTTAATATGGTAACTCAAAGCTAGATCATTGAATGCCTTACTTAGCTTCCATTCAGTGTGATATTCATTACCACCTAGCGTTGGTATAATTAGCTGCAGGGATTAAAACTGCTGCAAATAGCTCTACCATCGAACGGTCAAAGAGAAAATGGTGATTTTTGTTAGGTGCTTACTCAAGTACGTATTATACATATTTACCATATGAGTTGGTGACTGAATAGATAGGTAGCTACTGGTGCAGTCTTGGCCCTCATTTGTTTTTTGTGACATCCATGAGACAAGAGATAGCTTATTATTTATTAACAGCCAAACTATACGACCTACCAAAGGTCAAAGAGTCGCCCAAAAGTCACAATTTTCAACTAAATACATCTAAAGATATTTTTAGCATAAACGTCGGTATACCTACCAAAAAATTATGTTGCTCCATCGTGTCGTGTACCAACGGAGGGACTCTTCATACAGATAAAGCCCTCTTTATTGTCTTCTGTAATTGAAAGGTCGGAGGTATTTCCCTCTCGGAGCTTTTAAATGTGTCTCAGCTGGGCCTCGCTACGTAAAATAGCATTTTTGCCCCTCAATACGTTAGAATTTCGCAATTGTTAACTTTATTTCGTTTATTTCGGTCTAAATTAGTTTTATTGTTGTCCTAATGGCAACTATTAAGCGAAATCAATATTTATTTGCCTATAAATTGGAGTGAACAATTCGTAAAGTTGAGCACTAAAATCGGGAGTTAAGGCCTCAGTATTAGAACTATTAGCTCGATCGTTTCTTTTAGTTTGTTGTTGAGTTTCTGGCTTGTTTCCAAGTACTTACTCTAACTGAAGGTACTTGAAAGAGTTTTTAGTGTTCTCAACAACAGCAGGTTGGCATTTAATCCTTCTTTCATTATACCAGTAGCTGGTTTCCTTACCTGAAATGTTGCCAGATCTTTTCCAAATTGTGCCTCTAAAAATAAATATTCCAATTACGTAATAATATATGAGCATATATCTTCAAGACCACCGCTTGACTCCCACGCATAGGTAGGTACTAAACGTCAAACCATTATCAAAGGATTTTTCATAACGTTCATTCAGAATTCTTAGCAGTCCTGCCCGTCTCATATTCCGGACGATATTTCAAAATATTTTCACAAAGTAGAGTTACCTGTAAATGTCAACGATCGCTGGGTTACGTTAAACGTTTTAACATCCGTACCCACGTTATAGCATTTTTTTATTGTTTCAACGTGACAGGTGATAACCACATTTTCGGCCTTCAACCATTTTTATTCCGGCCTCAAAATTTTCTCTTATTCAAGCACATTTTATAGAAGCTGAAAATACTTTTTCTTGGTTTGAAAAAAGTACTTGTGGACAGATTCAGTTGTACTTCAAACGATGCTAATCTACACTTCGTTTATTTGACAACTTGAAATAATTCCAACTTTTGTGTTTTCAAAGTCGCTTCTTTGAAAGATACCCGATATTTTCTTGGAGGCGTATCGCTTTCTGCCCTTCTTACATTTCCGAGGAATAAGTAGAACAATAGCATTATTATTTTGTATTAAAACATCTGTGTTATTAGAACATAAAACGATTTCCTACAGGAAGTATTGTAAAGCAAAACTTGGATACAGTAATAATTAATTAATGGATGAACATACCCGTATTTCGGATTTTCGGGAAAATAACAATAATTTTGTAACAAATAATGAAACTAGACACCCATTTAATGAACCATGTAAGACACAGTGACGTGGGTGGTACTAAATATTTCGGTAAAATACGCAAATACGAATGGAAATCCTTAAAATGTGAAAGGCCATACGTTCATTTAGATAATATCTCTTCATATCACCTAACCGGTACCAAGATACATTTATTTTTGTCATCCGATCCTGATTAACCTTTTGTCTTCAGAGATTTTCGTACTTTCTCCTTCTTTTTAAGAAACAATTACCGAACCTTTACTTGGGCTAAAAATAATCGTGAGATAGAAGAGCAATCTTGTTATATTTTTATGAAGCAAAGAGAAAGAAAGAAAGAAAATGTATTAATTTGACAAGAGCGATTAATATTATTAAAGTGTCCGCCAGATAACGAAAAAATAAAAGTCATTGAACCGACTCGTATTAAAAAGTATAATTACGTAACTCGAAAACATGATTTTTTGTTTATGGAGATATTTTGATAATTTTGGTATCAAAAGAAAAGGTATAGGCGTAGAACCAAAATCAATGTAAATCGGTTCACGCCTTTATGAGATATTAACTCATTACTGAATGCCAAGTGAAACGGTCAAGGAAGCCCCTTACCACTAAACGTTTGTTTTGATCGTGTTACGACACTGCCTTTACAATTTTTTTGTATCGTTTTGAAATACTGGAATACATTGGTAGACAGGTGTTAACGACTTTTATTTTTTGTTATCAGGCGGTGACTTTAATGTTTTGTCCTATGGTTTAAAAATAGATACAAGTGATGGTGATCAAACGCGAGCATTATGAAGCAATGGTGTCGATTTGACCCTAAGGTACTTGCTTAGCACAAAAATGCTTAAAATCAATACGGTTCTATCGCATTATTTGGAAGTACCGATGGAATACTTACCACACCCCCATTACGTCAGCATGTCTGCCTGCCGCCCTCAGTCTGACATGCCTTTCAGCTTTTGATAAGTTCAAGTAGTTACATATTTTATAATCAACATATGGAGTTTTAATGGGTTACAAGAGGCAAGGGGTCTGTCTATCGTAATTCTTACTATAGACTTTCAATATGGCAATTATGTATGAACCTCGCGTATATAATACCTACAAATATCTTTTAAATTTTTGGAAAATGGAAGTAATGGCCTTTGCCATGTCAGTTACGAATAATTTATTTTGATCTGGTTTCCCATAACAGAACTTGCTTTCTGCACCTCTCACCAGACCATCACAAAATCTGTAAAACACCTTAAAATCAATCACTATTAGCTAGTGGGAGTTATATGTTTGAGCCGTTTGGGGTTGAAACATTAGGTCCATGGGGTCCGAGTGCGCATCGAGTTTTTCGAGAAATTAGTACAAAGCTCGTCGACTCTTCACGTGACCAGAGGGCTGGCCTTTTCTTCGGCCAGAGAATCAGCATTGCCATCCAACGTGGCAATGCTGCCAGCGTTCTGGGCACGTTTCCCATTGGCATCGATGTGGACGAATTTTTTGATGCACAATGAGGTCTTTTCCGTCTCCCTTTTGTATTTGTGTATAGGTTTGTTTCTGTTTTTAGAATTTTCTATTAGCTTAGTTTTAACATAACATTGCCTAACATTTTTTTTCTTTTGTTCACAGCGAGCGACCTAGAGTCAATACGAGCGCTTTTCAATGAAAAGGAGAAGGAACTGTCAGTGGCGGTGGCCAAGGTGGAGGAGCTGACGAGGCAGCTCGAGGAGTTGAGGAGAGGAAGGGTCCAGCCCGCGCCCCCCTCCGCGCATGAGCTGGACAAGCTGCGACGGGAGTTAATGGTGAGTTCTGAAGTAAGCTGGATACAACTTTCTTTTTTGTTTGCCTATTTTTTCGTTATGTGTGTGTGTGGTGTGTGCTTTTTTATGTACTATGTATGGTCGGATTGGTCTGCAAATTTGACCTCTATCTACTAGTAAAATGCTAAACTTTGCTAATCTTGCCGGGGTTGTGTATTACTTTTCATTAGTCAGTATCTATTTAGTTTAGGGCTTATTTTTCAATAGTCGGATATCTGTGAAGTAAAGGCCGCTGCAAACGTAACGTGTTTTGATCCCGTACAGTGAGGTATGCTCTTTCGTGTACATTTTGTATGAAACGATATTTTCAAAACTTGTCGTCCCGTTCCGTCCGGGATTTGTTTTTTTAATAGGATAGTTTAATTTGTTGTCTATTCAAAAGCTGTCAACCCGCCATATACGTTTTTTAGATAAACGTTAATTGTCGATTGAAAAATGAGGCCAAATTGTTTTCATCAAGTGGAAAATTTCTACTACATTCTTTGCGCTGTAGCATGGTGTGGGTGACAGTTTCAATAACATTTTTACGCATATACGTATACGCATTTTTTGTAGTTTAACATCATACCATTGTTATACCATATACCATAGTTGCCTGTATGACGTTAAACTACAAAAAATGCGTATACGTATATGTATGCGTAAAAAATGTTATTGAATGTGTCACCCGCACAACACTACAGCGCAAAGAGTATATATAGGTGCGATACATTTACGAACTTTAGATTGTAAGCTCCGCTGAAGGTGTATGGAGCAAATGTCCCTGATCATGATAATGTCATAACAAGATGGCTGTTACGGTTAACAGGCAAATATGGGATCACGGTATGACAACACTATCTTTACATTTGTATTGGGCTATTATTACTATCCAGACAGCTTTTACGACATCCGTGAGAAGGGTTGATGTGATATTCTCGAATGTAGCCGACGGTAACACGTCTGGCTGTGGCTTTATCTATATAAACAAATACATAAGTCCACGTATTATAGGTAAAGAGGTAATGTTGTTTGCATATATATTTGTAAGTGATCTCTAGAAAAACTATTCCGACATTGACCATTTTAACAGACTTTTCAAAAAGGAGGTTCTATATTCGACTTTGTTTTTTTTGTTTTGTTCACCGATATTTCGGTCAATTGTGGACCGATTTTGAAAATTCTTTTTTATTTGAAAGAGTATGTTTCTAAGTTACATTTTAAGTTGGTTAAGATCTGATGAAGAACTTCGAAGATATACAACAGAACTCTTCAATAAATGACGTCAAATCGCTCTCGGGATTCCTGCAATCGCATGTATGTTTATTGTAAAAAAAGGAACGAAAAAAATTGGTACCTACCAAAGACACAGACTTCCAAAAAGAAAGTAATTTTTCACTTTGTAGTGTCTTTATTTGGAAGTCGGTAGTATTTCTTTGCAAAAAAGTTTTTTTATGATTTGCCTACATTTTCGCTGAGTGCAATAGGCTATTTAATTTCATGAAAAAATTCACGGTGCCTGTTAGATAGGCCACGGACACTAAGTTACGGGAAGGAATCTGCTTTTAACTAAGATTTTAATCCTCTGAATATCTACATTCACAATATCATTTCTAACGTTGTTTGGACAACTTCATGCAACACAAAGGTACATATAGGCGTACTTAATGCCATAGACATTATCTGCCAGTCAACCAACCAGGTGCATATTCAGGCTTGAAAGTTAACTAGTAGATACCAATTACTCCACCACTGCATCCGAGCCGTCTTCTTATGTTTTGATCATATTCTCAAACGACAAGATCTTAAGAGGAAATCTGGGCAGAGAGCTCCGACTGAATTTCCTAAGTAAAAAGTTAAGCCATTTTCACATTTAACCCCGACGAATTGACACCGTTTATTTGAACTAATTGCTGTCTATCATTCAAATAAGATTTTTCTAAACTTAACGCTGATTGACCTAGCCCGTAATGCTCAAGTTTCAGAGGCAATGTTTCATGATTAACGCAATCAAACGCCTTCTACAGGTCGCAGAAGATACCTAATTCGAGGTTTGGCTCTGGTCTATTTTCTCTTCCAATATTGAACGAATTTAAACTAGATAAACTGAAAAAGAAAGATGTGTACTATGGCCCTATGTTTTTTTCATTGATGATACAGAACTTAGAAGCACTAGAACCCCGAAAAAAGGAACAAAATTACACTGTAAACGGATGCCTATTGTAAAAATTTGACAACTATAAATGAAAAAAGAAAACCATAGAGGCATAGTATATCTTTCTTTTCTAGTTTATGGAATTACGACTGTTTACTCAGGATATTCAGTCGGATGTCGGGTGTCTCTTTCCCTTTATAATACTAAATTAGCTACCCTGTATTTACTATAAATGTAATATTAAACAGGTGTAAGGTACACCACGTCTGCTAAACTTTACCAGTCCATTCAACTTGGTAACAACTCCCAACAATTTAGTCTCTAAATTATTGAAAACAATGATGTATTTATATCGCTTTGTTAACTTGACTTATAGCTTCCCTTCTTTGAAGGAGACGACGCGAAGTTCCGGCAGCGGTTTATTTTATCTTAATTAATAAATGAAGATAATAACCGCATGCTGGAGTTTTAGATAAGACGGTCTTAGAGAGAAAATAAGCAGTGCCTCTTATAATGTTCCCTCTTATTTCTGGAGTAAATTACCAATTTGTGTAAATATACGCAACGTTTTTAAAGTTGTGGAAGGATCTTTAAAGCTGGCCAAAAAAATATTAGTAGACAAAGTATATTTCGAAAATATACCTTCGTTAGGATACTACGGATACATAGTCGTAAAATACTGTCAACGGATCCTTGTGTCTCTGAATTGGCTGCAAGACCCTGCGCAGTAGTTATTTTTGTGTCAATGTTGAAGGTGAAGATAGCATTGTCTATCTGTCTCTTTCACTCGCTTACGTTTGTCGCATCATCCTATCTCGCTTACTCTATGCAGTATACTCTATGCAGTATACTCTATGACAAACTGTTTTTTGCGCAATGGTTGGCTGAGCCAACTTCAGAGACACAAAGATCCGTTGTGACTATTATACCTAGTTACATATTTGTACGTAAGTATGTCAGTTAGTTATAGTTTTGACTAGGCTCTACCTGAAAAGCTTTTCAGGTAGAGCCTAGTCAAAACTTTATTTATTGAGATTTGCCACTACGCTTTTATTAAAAAATGTTATTTGACTAATATGGACTATTCTATGCTCACCTAAAGAAATATATAAAAAGAAAAATCTGGTATACCTGCGATTGAAACAGAAAGCCAGCTAGTTGAAAATAAACTTTCAGGTTACCCCTCGTCACAATTCAGGCCCTTGTCAGTTGCTGCAACTGAAGGCCGATAATTTGCAATTAAGCCAATGTCACAATCAATGCGGCTAATGTTTTAAAGATTTTTGTGGCCACCTGTCGATATTCCATTTCGGACATTTTGCTTTTAAGGGCGAATGATTGAATTCATTATACGAGTATATCAATGGACTTAATCCGAGAGTTGATTCAATGTGAATGCACGCTTATCAAAGGTACGTACGTAACATTGATTACATTCTAAGTACATTTGCTTCATTATGATAAACAGTAGTAACAACCTATCTAATCTATAGTCATGAGAAGAAAATTCTCTTTTTACTCGACTGCCGAATGAGGGTAATGTATTTATCAGTCTATGTATGTATGTACCAGGCCCCTCAGAAAGTATTGCGAAAAAAAGTTTTTATATATGGGAGACTGGCCAGTTATAATGTTTTTCGAAAATATGATTATTTATAAGTAAAAATAAGTAAGTTCCAATTTCAAAATTTCCCTCCACATTTTTTGCGAGTTAATTCAAAGTATTGTGTCTCACTGAAATATGGATCTGCGCCGGGAACATTTTAGAGCTATGATTTTATACGATTTCAAGTGTCGCCTGAAACCGGATGAATCGTACGATAGACTTCAAATGGCATTCATGGATGAAGGCCCTTCCAAGGCAACCGTGTATCGTTGGTATAACGAATTCAAGCGCGGTCGACCAACTTTGGGGGATGACGAAAGAAGCGGTCGCCCTTTGACGGCTGTTACCGAAGAAAACGTGCTAGCAGTGAAAAATTTAATCCAAGACAATAGGCGAATTACATATCAGGAGATTCAACACATATTGAAGATTGGATCGGGAAGCGTTCACGAGATTCTACACAGCCATCTTCGCGTGAGGAGGATAGTATCACGCTGGGTGCCGCACAACCTCACCGATGCTCAGAAGCAGGCCCGGGTGGAATGGTGCCGTGATATGCTTAACAAATTTGAAGCAGGCTCGTCTCGGCGTGTTTACGACATCGTTACAGGTGATGAGTCCTGGATTTATCAATACGACCCAGAAACCAAGCGCCAGTCGACTGTTTGGGTGTTTCAAAATGAGCCAACGCCTACCAAAGTGAAGCGATCTAGAAGCGGGGGTAAGATTTTGATCGCTAGCTTTTTTAATTTGACTGGCCACTTGGTATCAATTCCCTTACGGGATCAAAGAAGCATTAATGCCGAATGGTATACTACCAAATGTTTGCCAGAAGTTTTCTCTGTTATAAGCAACAAGCGACCAAACACAGGGCTCCGCGGGCTACTGCTCCACCACGACAATGCACCTGCGCACACCGCACTCAAAACGAGGGACTTCCTGGACAGCACGCCAGTCAAACTCCTGGGTCACCCTCCTTACAGCCCTGATCTAGCACCGTGTGACTTCTTTTTATTCCCAAAAATAAAAAATCAGCTCAAAGGGATACAATTTTCGTCGCCGGAAGATGCGCTGGCTGCGTTCGAGCAGGCTGTAAACGAGGTGTCTGCGGCGGACTGGAAAAAGTGTTTTGAAAACTGGTTTAGGCGCATGAATCTTTGTATAGAGGCTGGTGGAAAGTACTTTGAAAAGATTTAATAAAAATATATGTACGTATAGAACAATTTTTTTTAGTTTCGCAAAACTTTCTGAGTGTCCCACGTATGTTTGTTCCTATGTGGCGTTCTAACGTCAATCTATTAGTCTTAACCCTGCGAGTGTAACTGGCTACAAAAAAAAAGAAAAAAATAAAGAAATGGTGGATTTTGGGCGCCATATTGTGGGGCAAAAAATTTATTTTTCTTCCAAACCCATCGTGTGGGGTATCAAAATAAAGGGTTTTAAGAGGTGATTTAAAAAATATAAAACACTTCAAAAAACAAAAAAATAAATAAATAAAAAAAGGTAGTCGGTTTTTTAATTATTTTTTTTCATCGTTTTGGTATACCTATGATTCAGATCTTGAACGCATTACCTATAATTATGTATAATACAAATTACTTTCAAAAGGTACCTATAAATATATCTTTTCTTAATAAGGGCCCTTGTATTCAATGGTAAGTGATAAAGCATTTTCTTCTAACATTGATAGATGACTATCTTGGTGGACGTTAGTCTACGAATCAATCAATCGAATCGAGTCGAGAATAGAATAGAGGCCGACTTTTTCAAAAAGGTTATGGTGATTGATTTATTGTTCCTTTATTGAGTGATCCTATAACCTAAATCTGATAATGACCTGGATCAAGTCGTTACGGTGGATCTTTTACTGTTCGTGCTGTCCGCCTCTGGAATAATCTTCCTCACACCATTCGAGATAGCCCTTCATTAGAGATCTTCAGGAGAAGAACTAGGGAACATTTCCTGTCAAAATGACTCATAAATATGTATGTATTTTAGTTATATATTATAAAGTATGTATTATGTTTATGCATTGTGTGCTGTACACGTATTTGTGTAGTGTATTTAGTAAGTAAGAATTTTAATTTGTTATTAAGTTTTTATTTTATTTTTATTGTGCGCTTTTGTTAACTCTCCTAATTGTGTAAATCTCGCTATAACACTGAGGTTTGCTGTAAGAGAACCCAATTGTGGGTTAAGCTCGCCTTTGTACATAAGTTGTCCTTCTATATTTGTATATGTTTGTTTTGTGTACAATAAAGAATATGAATATGACCTAGCTGTTTTACCGTTCCGAAGACTGAATTTTCCATGTTATGGTGATTTTTTCATCATGTTCTCACTACTGGGACACAGGCCTCCTCTCTGTGTGTGAAGTCGAGGGCCCAGTGCGGGTCGGTGGATGACACATGACTTAGAATTTTTGGTTCTATGACATGTCGTTTTCCTCACGATATTTTCCTACACCGAGCAGAGCCTATTGAAGAGCAGTGGTAATGAAGTAATTTGCACAAAGTAAAGAGCCTGCCTGGGTTCGAACTCACGATCTACGACACGTAAGTCGGGGCCGTTACCACTGGGCCACTACTCCTCTTCAGTGATGTTGATAGTTTTTTTTTTTTTTTTTGTGTGGCGTCTCGCAGCTCAGTCATAGTGACCGGCAGCTGCTTAACCGGGCTTCCCTGTGGAGACTAAGCTAGTAGCCTCCAGCCAGGCAAAACATTCTAAACCTAAGCGACAACGCTGAGGGCTACCCCAGTTGGGGTCGAACCTCGGCTCAGGGCGTCGCTGGGGGGAACAACTAAGGCTGGATCTAATAAAGTGATTCTACCATCCGTTCGGAAAAGCCTACGTGGAGAAGAACGGACAAGGATGTTGATTGTGAGTGGTGATTGTTTAGATGACTTCAAATCACTAACGATTTGGTACTAAGTACGATCGAATTTTAGTGCATTTTTACGTCAATTCAAATAGAAAATTGAACTTACTATCAGAATAAAAGATCTAAAAAGCTCATATAATAATGAAAGTTTGTAAAAAAATTGCCACTACTTAATTCCCATTTTGAAATCAAAATCTACGACACCGACTTCCGAAACTGTATCTACTGTTTCACATAAAATTATTTTGTTCTTTTCGTAATCTACATAATATTTAATTATATTTTGATATGTCAACTTATTTTATATTATTAATCTACCTACTCTCACGCCTTAGATAAACCCTCTTGACAGTTAATAGCGCCACAGCGGCTGACGGGGCTGTCCTAACAATATAATAAAGGCGATGATCACATTCACCTGGGAGATGCCTCGGATAGCTAACAAGACCGCTAACACGCGGGTGACGGGACACACAAGTAATATTTGTAGAGAGTGTGGCCAGCCAACTAGGTTGCGGGCATTCGGCCGCTTGAACCCGCGTCTTGGACTTGATCGTTGGGGGACTATTCTGATCTTCTTTTATTTATTAGTAATTTTTTTCGTGGTGATACCACAGATGAATGTATCCGAATGTCGGCATTCGTTTGGTTGCATTTGACACATCTGATTTTGGGATAAATATTAGAAGTTTTTTTTACCCTACTGCCGAAGGAAGGTAATGTGTTTATCAGTCTACTTATGTATGTATGTTTGTTCCTATGTGGCATTCTAGAGACCAAACGCGTTGGCTGATTTTGATGATTCTTACGTCAAGCGATTCATCTTAACCCTGCGAGTGTCACTGTCTACATTAAAATTGGAAAATAGAAAATAGGCGGATTTTGGGCGCCATATTGTGGGGGCCCAAATTTTTTTCTTTCAATCCCATCGTGTGGGGTACCTATCAAAATAAAGGGTTTTAAGAGGTGATTTTAAAAATAATAACAAAATAGTTTAAATGTACCTAATTCTAAAAAAATAACTAAAAAGTTATAAATAAATAAATATTTAAAAAAAACTAAAAACCCGACTGCTTTTTTTTTTTGGAAATAATTTTCAATAACTACTCAATATCAGTAGTTGCCTTAAAGTTCGTACTCCGATATTTTAAAAAGATATTTTGAGCTAGTTTTTCCTGCTCAACCCTTTACAACAATATTTCTGTTTCTGCTCCAACAATTCGTTGAAAGTATTTGATTTTCCTGTTTGAAGAGGAATCACAATTCTTCGAATTGAGACTAACCGAGCCCGAGTGTAAATAGAATTCTCATGCAATTCATTTTCCACGAAGAAATACGCACCTAATAATAATATATTGTGTAGAACGAATAAAAAACAACAAGAATACTAATACAGCAATTTATATGAAACCGAGATTCAAGAATAGCCCCCGTATATGAGACGACATAAAACTCGCGCGACTGCCTCGGATGTATTGCCAAAGAAACAATATTGAATTCGACGAACTGGAATAATGAGACATGCGTCTAACAAGACTCCTGGCCTCCGAATATTTTCTGCAGATGTATAAAAACATCCGACGCCTACTATATTACCGAGAGAAATAATAAAGTATGTTCTGTCGGGATAACAGGAAAAATAAAAGGTAATATTGGTGAAAATATCTCCTTGTCGCGGTAGTTAATCTCGTAAACGGGTTGAATTCAGCTTTATAGATAGGGTAAACAAACCAAGAGGTGGAAAACGAAAGGATTTCATTGAACGTGACACAGCGATCAGCATACACGACATGACGCTCAGTCAACACAAGCTTAATTTATGTGCTAGACAGTAAGTTAAATACTAAGCAATAATTTACGCTAATAGAACGACAATTAATTCAAATTATTACGAGTTAGAGAAACATGCACCGATAAATTTTGCTAAGCGAACTCATTGAGCTATAGCAAGCAGTAATTACAGATGCATACCGCAGTCTATCAACACATGCACGATAAATTAGCTGTGAATTAATTTAGTAGACATCTAAATAATATTTTGACCGTGATACTAATCTATGATTGGGATAGAGTGTGAACGTTTAGACAACACGTAATTAGGTAGGCGATACGTGTTTGACTCAGGGTTGCTTAGTTACGATGTGAAGGATTAAAGGGCTTCGGGACATTCGCAGAATTTTTAAACTAAGAACGTCGGCGATTTTCTGTTCCCGACACATTCCATTCTCCGGAATTTTATAAAGACGGGTAGTTTTTTTTTTGTAAACCCATGGGAGATGTATGTAGAGATTGGTTCGGAAAAATTGTTCTTATTAAAAAGCACAGCACGAATATAAGACGTCTATTATTCGATTTTGAATTTCAGCTGAAGTACATTGATATTTCCTTAATTATAATGTCTACATTTTGGTTCAGTTATCACAAAGTAATTAAAACATTCTTAAGGACCATTATTTTAAATAAACTCAACTACGAAGCTAGTTAATTACACATGAGATAGTGTCCCCATGGGTTGCACGTAACTGCACGGTGATCCGACGCGGTGTCCCCATGGGTTGCACGTAACTGCACGGGGTGATCCGACGCGAGACATGGCCGGACCAACGTGTCTCGTGTCGGATCAAGTACTGAAAGTTTTTCAATTACTGAACTTTATAATATGGGTCCTGCATTTTCCTAGAGCAGTCTATTTTAAAGTTAAATATTGATGCTGCAAAAAGGGGATTCCATTCTGCAGTGTTGGCGTAGCTAAGAATTATTGATCAGTTTTGTTTTGTATTAGGGATAGTTTGTTTAAAGATGACTACTTAGATTGAGCAATCAAAATATTTGTGAGGGGTTTTGACTTTATATGTCGTTAGGTATAATATAAAGGTATATTATATCCTGCCTGTGATCAGGAGGATTCAAGGACTTTAGACAGAAAGACCTTGTTAATGAAACACCCTTTGAAAAGAAGTTTCCAGAACAGTTTTCGGTAACATTTCCATTATGTAACTGCGTAAGAAAATCTCACCAACCCTACAGGTAACTACGAGTACAACTAAGCCAACGTCACCGGACTAATTTCGCTAGTGAGTCTAATGCCAACATTTTGATTCAGTCCAATTTGACAATTTAGTTACCGACGCGGCATTCAACCGGCATAGTGTTCATCCGTTGACCTTAGAAAAAAAAACTAACGGTGCAGTGGATTATTAATGGACCAGTGAACGTTACAATTAAGTGTTGTGAAGTGACTGAAATACCTCTAATACAACAAGTGGGTCGAGGGTGAAAGGTCGGTATTGAGTAAATCAAGTTAGTCTGCCAGTACCCGTTTCAATTTGTGTCGTTTATTTCGTAAACTGGACCTTTTTCTGTCCTCTTTCGAGTTCTATGTTATTTATGCAAGATAGATCGGATTTCAATGAGAACTTTCTCGTGATAAATGGGTAATCTTTAACTTGCAGAAATTATATAAAAGAATCAGTTTTCTTTTATCGATCCTCTCACTAGGTTTACTTTACGTACCTCCAGTTTATTCTTGAATTTTATGGTTCCGTACAGTCCCGTTTGATTGCTGTAATTCAGATTATATTGTGTAGTTTCAGGATTATTACGGGCTTAACATAATCATTTAGGTACTTCGTTTGAAAGGTTTACGGTGCCAACTTTATGATCTATAAAACTAAGAAATAACTATTGAAACAGTCATAAAAATAAACTACAGGTATCTAGGTATTAAATATATAATTCCCGATATCCCTTAACAGTAATTACAACGGACTCCATTTAGGCGATATCCCTTCATCGGATAATTCGGCTATTCGGATTAATATCTGCACTTAGGACCTTCACTATTTAATTTGCTCGTTGTCTGAATTTACGTTATACCAACGTTACGTAAAATTACCCGCCTGATGAGTCTTTAAGCATTTACCAGACTACCTACCTTACAATATAATCTTTATAAGATTTGAATTAACTGAATAAGGAAATAATTAAACTTGCTTATTGAAAAAAGTAGAATTGATAGAGAAAATCGAGTCCACATTTCTTCGCTGAGTTACTTCAGTAATAAATTATCTGTGGCTGAGTCAATAGAATTCGCGTCGTGAATCGTAAGAGAGATTGTCAATTAATTCTGATTCTACAGGTTGGTAAACAATTCTGTCTTTTACAAATACGTACGTACCCTAAGTAAACCAAGGACAGTTTCTTGAAATTAATAAATGGAAACAAATTGGAATAGGCATTTATACTATTATTATTAAAATTTAAGTAATAAATTCGCGAAAGTTACTTTTTGCGCCTACGAAACATACAAAATCAGCTGCTTTTGTTGGTTGGAATATTCAGAAAACTTAGGTATTTAGATTAGGCTAAAAATAAATAAAATGAAGGTCTTACTCACAAATAATATTTTTATCTCGATTTTAGTTACATAGATCTATTACTAACTTGAAATTGATTAAAATTACAGCCATACTCCTCTAAGTACCTTATCTTACAAAATGTAGCAGACCCAGATGTATACTATTATTAAGTCCCCAAGGAGTCTTGCTGGGACCTCCATTTTCATAAGTCATTCTATTTTAAGTCCTGGAGAGGATTTTTCGTAATTATGGTGACAGATTCTTTAGACTTGCTTTTTCGGAGAAATTCGGGGAACCTTAATAATAATAATAATTCTTGGTAAATTGCGGTTTACGATTTATGACGTATTAAAAAAAAACTACTTACTAGATCTCGTTCAAACCAATTTTCGGTGGTAGTTTACATGGTAATGTACATCATATATTTTTTTTATTTTTATCATTCTCTTATTTTAGAAGTTACAGGGGGGGGGGGGGACACATTTTACCACTTTGGAAGTCTCTCGCGCAAACTATTCAGTTTAGAAAAAAAATATATTAGAAACCTCAATATCATTTTTGAAGATCTATCCATAGATACCCCACACATATGGGTTTGACGGAAAAAAAAAATATTTTCAGTATCAAGTATGGGGACCACCAAAATTTATTGTTTTTTTTTTCTATTTTTGAGTGAAAATCTTAATGCGGTTCATAGAATACATCTACTCACCAAGTTTCAACAGCATAGTTCTTATAGTTTCGGAAAAAGTGGCTGTGACATACGGACGGACGGACAGACAGACAGACAGACAGACAGACATGACGAATCTATAAGGGTTCCGTTTTTTGCCATTTGGCTACAGAACCCTAAAAAACTGTACCTTAAATTCTTTTGGGTTGCATCTTCCCTGTATGTGCAGGTACATTATACCACCTATATTTCTTCGTACAAAAAATTACCCATAACGTGAACAATGGCTAAGGGTTCAGCGAAGTAATAAAAAGTAAAGCATTGTCAGCTGTTTATTTTCCCACGCGACTGTACCTAATTGTTGATCGATATCGTTCAATTATTACTTTGAATGGATGACCTAGAGACCATCCGTGGAAAATACGCACACATATCGAATGATACCATCACCATGGTCCCATTGTTCTAATGTTCTCTAATATTCTTGGTATCAGATTTTCCTAGATGGGAACCACTGAATTTGACGAAAGTATTTATGATGAATAGCCATCAAAACAAAATAAATAGTTAATAGGTAAACCACACAATGACGATTGCGTCTCTGTGGTCTATTTTTCTTATGAGAATACTGATAATAAAACAATATTTTCAGTAGCTACAATATTTGGAGCATAAAACCTAACTAATTTCTAGTCTGCTCGAGTGAATTTACGTACTCAAACCAGACTTGATATTATCTACTCTTGTGCACGGCATGCAGCGACGACAGCCCAGATTAACAGCATGAGCAAATCAGTGATTTGGTGCCTACCCGCATTACGTATCTTTTGCAAGAGCAAAACGATAGCGATCAAGCGCTTTATGTCATAAAAGTCGGCATTACCAGCAGTGTAGGTATGGTAGGTCCTACACAATCGTTTGCTAATCGCTCGCTGTTTGTCAAAGCACTTATTTAAAAAAAAACCGCCAACAACTCTAAAACTTTTGTATTGAATAGCAATTATTGCACAAAAATCGCTATCGTTTTGCTCTTGCAAAAAGATACGTAATAAGCCTGCGGACCGCATAACTCAGAACGAAATGGACTAAGCTATAATAAATAAAAATAATAAATCTACTGCTTTATTTTTTCTCTTCGTTAAACTCTATATGAAACGAAAAATACAAATTGCTATAAATGTTGACCAGAAAATCCGTTGACATGGAAAAAGTCATTCACATGGAATTAATTCAGCTTAAGAATGGATTCATGGTTAGATAAATCAGGGGTATAATGATTTGGACTGATTTCGGTGTGAAAAAGATTGCAGTGACTATTGAAGAACTTTTTGTCATGGTGGTCTTGATATTTTTGGGTCACGCATTTCTATTTGAACAATTTTTATCATTATCTCATCAGCTTTTCTCAACTGGCGAAGTCGTCTCCAAATCAAAATTTATATCTGATTTTCTCTTATTTCATTAGGAACGGTGGTAATTAATTGTCACCTTAATAAAGTTACCATACGTTTATGAAGAAAATATAATGCACCTCCGCTCAAATAGTGTCACAACTCAAATAATTGAAAAACATAAAACCATTCGTTTCAGAAAACTTAAAGAGGAAATGCGGTCACAGGTATCCGACTAATTTGCCCAAGTATAAAGTCATAATTCGAGGTTTAGCTCTCGCCTGTTTCCTCCTTCAATATTAGACCAATTTAAAAGATAATCCATAAACTGAAAAAGAAAGATATATACAGTGCCCTAAGTTTTCCTCACAACATATTTTTTCATGTTTTCGGAATACTCAATATACCATTTTGTAGAGCTTCAAAAACCATTGTAACTTACTAAAAAACTTATTGCACTAGTTTTGTTAGTTTTCCATTTGAGATCCGAAAAGTGAAAAAGAAAGAATAAATTTCAAACACACTTTTCTCGAAAGTTTGATTTTTTGACTTAGGTTTACCACTATTTGAGCGGAGGGGCGAAATATCTATTAGGTACTTACAGATATCGGTTGCTTTACTATATTCGTCAGAATTTAATGAAGTGCGTCGTAAAATTTCGCAATTTGTTTTATAATTATCGGAAACAGCATCGAGAATTGGGTCGCCATGACCATTGCAGTGCGTTCGAAGTCGTTTATACCATAAACAAGGGTAATTTAATCAATGAAGTAGGATCTGCTTTCTATATTCTATTTGTGGCTACGTATATCACGCCTTAAGCCAGTTTTCCCTAGAGAATGTCGACTGCTGCAGTGCAATTTACCCGCATTTCAAATGAGTCAGCGTAGATTTCTTTGAAATAAAACTCATATTAAGGTTAATTATATAGCTAGGTACCGTTTTATATATATTTCATACCATATCGGTACCAATAGAACGTCGAAGAATTTCTTGAAATGTGTAATCAACGCCAACATTTGGCTCGTTAGTACAATTTTCTATTGGAATGATTTATGTGTACCACCAATTATTCGTGATGTACGGTACCTACCTAAGTAATTGAAAAACAATATATCACGGGAAATATAACGCGATGATTTCGACTATTTATTAATATATAATTATAATATATTGTTTTTCAATTATGAACGTTAAAGTTGTTTTAAAGTTAATACCCACTTATGTAGGTAATTAGTAGAACTGTAAAATTTTCTAGACCTTAAATAATTCTTGGGGCATTATTTGTGGTGACTAGATACCTACCTAAATAAATAAACAAAGAATAATTAAGTAATGTCCAAACTTACCCATATGTGTATTTAAAATGCAAATCCCACTGAAAAACGATACACCAAATGCATGACTTTTAAGTTAAACAGAAAACAATAGAATATTAAGACTGTGACAAAACAAGCTATAATGATAGGTGGCTCCACTATCATTATAGAACATCACAGTAATAATTCGCGCAAGTAGTAAAGTCAACTGTGAGAAAAAGCCAGTTGCCTGCGCTATTATACGTGGGACACTCAGAAAGTTTTGCGAAACTAAAAAAAATTGTTCTATACGTACATATATTTTTATTAAATCTTTTCAAAGTACTTTCCACCAGCCTCTATACAAAGATTCATGCGCCTAAACCAGTTTTCAAAACACTTTTTCCAGTCCGCCGCAGACACCTCGTTTACAGCCTGCTCGAACGCAGCCAGCGCATCTTCCGGCGACGAAAATTGTATCCCTTTGAGCTGATTTTTTATTTTTGGGAATAAAAAGAAGTCACACGGTGCTAGATCAGGGCTGTAAGGAGGGTGACCCAGGAGTTTGACTGGCGTGCTGTCCAGGAAGTCCCTCGTTTTGAGTGCGGTGTGCGCAGGTGCATTGTCGTGGTGGAGCAGTAGCCCGCGGAGCCCTGTGTTTGGTCGCTTGTTGCTTATAACAGAGAAAACTTCTGGCAAACATTTGGTAGTATACCATTCGGCATTAATGCTTCTTTGATCCCGTAAGGGAATTGATACCAAGTGGCCAGTCAAATTAAAAAAGCTAGCGATCAAAATCTTACCCCCGCTTCTAGATCGCTTCACTTTGGTAGGCGTTGGCTCATTTTGAAACACCCAAACAGTCGACTGGCGCTTGGTTTCTGGGTCGTATTGATAAATCCAGGACTCATCACCTGTAACGATGTCGTAAACACGCCGAGACGAGCCTGCTTCAAATTTGTTAAGCATATCACGGCACCATTCCACCCGGGCCTGCTTCTGAGCATCGGTGAGGTTGTGCGGCACCCAGCGTGATACTATCCTCCTCACGCGAAGATGGCTGTGTAGAATCTCGTGAACGCTTCCCGATCCAATCTTCAATATGTGTTGAATCTCCTGATATGTAATTCGCCTATTGTCTTGGATTAAATTTTTCACTGCTAGCACGTTTTCTTCGGTAACAGCCGTCAAAGGGCGACCGCTTCTTTCGTAATCCCCCAAAGTTGGTCGACCGCGCTTGAATTCGTTATACCAACGATACACGGTTGCCTTGGAAGGGCCTTCATCCATGAATGCCATTTGAAGTCTATCGTACGATTCATCCGGTTTCAGGCGACACTTGAAATCGTATAAAATCATAGCTCTAAAATGTTCCCGGCGCAGATCCATATTTCAGTGAGACACAATACTTTGAATTAACTCGCAAAAAATGTGGAGGGAAATTTTGAAATTGGAACTTACTTATTTTTACTTATAAATAATCATATTTTCGAAAAACATTATAACTGGCCAGTCTCCCATATATAAAAACTTTTTTTCGCAATACTTTCTGAGGGGCCTGGTAACTAATACCACCCGTATTAGTTATGAGACTTGCCTTGGTATATTCTTCTGTTATTAGCCCGATAATTTAACGTAGTAAGAGATATTGATTAATAACTTGGGACCCATTCAACATTGGGTCCCTTTGATCATAATTTCACTGCAACGGTTTTAAATCTGCCGCTTTTATAGTTTTGGCGCCATCGTCAAGGTTAGGGTTGCCAGCTTCGTAGAATTTTCTGGCAACTAACGTTTTCAGCGCGTGTTTAGATGAAAGATTTGAAAACAAACCTTGATAGATGTCGACGACTCTCGATCTCTACCTAACCTTGTTTTTGTGTTATATTAAATTCGTCCTCAACATTGTATAAATCATTTGTGTTCTGTATTTGTTCAAACTCAATGGTCTCATACCATCCTTTCTTTTAATCCCAGTACCGCAACAAGCTGAACGAGCAACAGAACGGCAGGCTGTCGGCGCAGAGGGCAGCGCTGGGAGCGCGGCAGGAGGAGATGCGAAGCATCGACCGGCGCGTCTCCGAACTGCAAGCGCGGCTGCTCCGGAAGAGGGCCTTGAACAGGCAGCTGGCGGCCGCACATCGACAGCCGCAGCAGCAGAGGTTTGTATTTGACTTAGACCTGCTACTGGCCTACTTACTTCCACGTCAAGACCGCAACTCAACTTACAAATCATAGATTTTGACTTAATCCTTTCATGCTTTGATCCATTTTCTAATTGAATACCCAATTAAACTCTTTCCACCAACTTATTTATTTACTTTTGGCATTAATTTATTGTCAATAATAGAATGACATTTAAAATTAAAACGATACTATGTAACGAATTTCATTCTCAAAATAATTAGGCCAAATTGTGCCAGCAAGTTACCTATTTACTTCAATAACGTCACAAGTTCATAATACCGTCACTCCTCGGTAAATGTGGTTCCGTCGCTGTCGGTGCGGAACAATAGAGTCTGGAAGGACAATAGACCCTAGGCACAGTCGAATTTTAATAAATTATGAAAGTTGCCTTCATTATACCTAAATTTGCGTATTTAAAAGTTGGGTCAGCGATTCAGTAAATCAGAAATAAATATTGTATTTTTTTTATTTCCAGAACGACGAATCCCACGCCCTTGCAACAGTTGCCCAGCTATTCCGCTGGTAATACTGGGGTAAACAGTCAACCAAAGAACCAACAAGCCCGAGGAAATGTTGCTGCTGTCGAACCTTATAATCACGTACCCCATGCTCAGAGCGTCAGCCATAATGCCAATTTTCAGGTAATTTTATCACTTTTTGTACAAATAGTACGAATCTGATCATCATTACCATTTTTTACATCGGATTTTTTTTTCGTTTTATTTTGGATCTGTGTCTAATCTATTTTCCTTTATGGCAATTAAAAGAATATTTGACTTTGACGTTGACATTATTGACACACGGACTCACAGAGTTCAAATTGCAAGAAAAGTCAAAAAAACATTGTCCATGGCGCGAAAAAAGTTGATTCAATTTCGGTGTTTAAAAAATCGTTTTTGATGCGGAAACTAATGTGAATTTTAAAAATAAATTGCAGGCGATGAAGCAGAATGTAATACAAAACAACGTGCCATTAAAACAACACACACAAAGTGACAACATTCAGAGTCATTTAACGCAAGAAGCGCATTATTTGCAACAGAAACAAATGATAAATCCCTTGTTCAACGGCTACACACATTCGCAGGGGCTACAAGAGAATCAATATCAGGGGCAATATCCAAACAAACATGAGAACTTTAGTCACGTTCAGCAAGGGATCGGCAACGCGTACGATCAGAAGTCAATGCATGATCAAAACAAATACATGGATTACCTAAAACAACCGCAGTACAGTCCAAACAGCACGAGCAGTTCCAACAGCAATCAAACTAACAAAGATCTGAAAATAAATGAACAAGAATTCCTCCCTGAATTTGCTGCAAGCAAGTCAGATCCTAAGTATCAAACGTTGCCTTACAACACTAAATTCCCTCAGAGCACGAACGGGAAGTTAAAACCGGAAGTCAATGGTAAGAATAACGAAAATCAAGACGCGAAAAATGCGATTAATGTAAATCATATGACTGTACATTCTACACCCCTATCGGTTGTGAATAAAAGTCTAGCGACACCTCTAAGTCAAACGGAAACTACATATCAGCAAGAAAATACATATCAGTTGCAAAAATCCGACTCTTCAAGTAGATGTAATCAGGAAGGGAAGGAGAACCATGCATATCCACAGAGTAGGCTAAGTCAGAGTAATAGTCAGAGCAATGAAGCTTCAAAAGGCAACGGGAAGGGGCAGCAGGTGTTAAAAGGCAGCTCACCAAGTTTGGGTTCCAGTACAACATCAGCTAGCAGTTCTATTGGATTTGGGGTGAGTTTCTACAAAAAAATCCATATTTTGTAATAATGTCCACTAACTGAGAGCAACTTTCTATCGGCTACCTTTGCAATATCAAACAAAGTGCATTCTGAAGATCCAAGGAGGGTATTAACTATATAAATGAATAATGTAGTTATAGTGCTCTCCAAACATCTGGGCCGCCCTGAAGTTGGCTTTCTGTTGCGCAAGGCACCTAACAGTGCTGTTTTTTTTTATATGAAATTTACTAACGCACAGAGTCATGGTAGCCAACTTCAGGGTGGCCAAGAAGTTTGGTGAGGACTATACATACAGTGACTCGAAGATATTGGTTTATAATTCTTGTAAGAATACATTAACTCACTTATATGATAATGTTAAAGAGCTTTTAGAACTGAATTATATAACTGTTTGGATTTTGATCAAAAACCTTTCAACATAAGCACAGTTCAATGGTTCAATAAGACTTTAAAACCGAATTTGTTTTATTTGCAATGCTGGCTAAAAGGGGCTAATACCACTAACATATTTTTATGTTTTGTTGTGCATAATTACTATTGTACCTACATCTACCTACACACTTTGTATTTTCATCACCAACTACCAATTATGTGTTAACACAAAGCTTGTATAAGTTGCTGCACACCATCACACATCACCTGTAAATATCATCATCATTCATTCATTCCAGAAGCCCGTTTCGAGTGTAGCACCCACATCAGTTCAGGTCTCAAGTGGGAAACCGTCACCCATTTACCAGACATCCTCCACAAAGATCCAACCGGTCCAGCCACAGACCGTTCAGACCCAAAGCATCACTGTTTCATCATCAAATCATGTAGCTAGTAATGTGGTGACCTCCCAACCCCAGATCGTTAGGAACACGGCGTCTGGACTTTCAAGTACGGGCAGTTCCTTCGCCGGGCAGAATGCGTCATCACAGAGTATCCTGCTGTCACCGCCTCAGAGTGCCAGCACACCACTCTCAACGCCTGATGTTAGCGGTACAGACAAATCTCCCAAACCGGCCCTACCTCCAAAGCCAACTATCAAGGTATGCCGCCCTCACTGCTCACATTGCTAGATAATCAGATTAGATATAAATTCATTGAATAGTCATTTTCAAAGTTGTTAGCATGTTTATCCAAGTGTATTGACTTTTGTTATGTGTTAATTCCTTCAACTCTTATTACTATTAAATTACTGTGTAACATTTCTAACAGCATCACTTCTCATTTCAGACACCACCGAGACAGTCAGTGAACACCGATATTGGCTACAATCAGTCTGCTGACATCACACCTATGCCCACCATACCCTTGCCTACAGACCTGTCCAATGACAGTGAACAACAAAGCCAGAAAGAGTCAGTCAGCAGTACGAGTAGCAACGAAATGATTATCAAAGCACGCCCACTAACTATAAGAAAACCACCGATGAGCGAACAGCCCAAACTTAGAAACGTTAGTAATGCAAAGAACGGAATAAGTGTCAGTATAAATAGACGTATAGAGATGCCGCCAGCCTTTTTATTCCCCGAAATGGATCATTTAGTCGATTCCATGCCTAATGAGAATGGCCTAAAGGAGAAGAAGCAGAAAGATGAAGTTGATAGAGCGTTGAATAATAATAATAACATATCAATAAGTCAAGAGGATAGTAAGGATATTGTAGTGTCGGATATAACGGAGCAGATCAGCTCGGTAGACTTGAACGGTCAGGATTCTCAGGGCCCTGAGAATGTTCTGAGGCGGAAGAAAGGCAACTTGAAGCAGGGTGGCAAGGCCCCGCTGGCCAGGCGGGTGAGCTTCGATCCCCTCGCGCTGCTGTTGGATGCTAGTTTAGAAGGCGAGTTGGAACTCGTTAAGAAAACGGCAACACAGGTATTATTTTCTGTATTTTTCGTCACAACATGTTCAATTCTAAGAAAACTCCATGTAGGATTTTTATTTATTTAATTTCTTTGAATGTGATTTCAGGTGCAGAATGCAAGCGCTGCAAATGACGAAGGGATCACTGCTCTACACAACGCGATTTGCGCAGGGCACTTCGAAATCGTCAAGTGCGTATTATTTATTATTCTTTGATTAATTCTCATACTTCCATAAAAATGCCTAGTTCTATTACTGGGCATCAACTGGCTATTATTTTAAAGAATAACAGGCCTCAAATTCAGACTGTAATTGTTTCTCTTGGCATTTCTAGATCCAATAAAGTTAGCCCTCAGGTCTGAAAAATACAAGACCCAAATTCTCTAAAGGTCACTTGGTAATTGCGTAATTTACCGAAAAAATATTATGTAATTTTAATTAATTTTCTACTAACTTCAATTAATATTTTAAGGATCCACCAAGAAAATAAAATAGTATGATTTAAAATTTGAATTCTAAAACATCTGTTGTATTTTCCAGATTCCTAGTGGAGTTAGGTTGCGACGTGAATGCGCAGGACTCAGACGGATGGACGCCTCTGCACTGCGCGGCTTCATGCAACAACCTAGCCATGGTGCGCTTCCTCGTCGATAACGGTATGTATCTGTAATGTTTCTATAAACTTTTAGGCCATGCCCATACCGCACGGCGTGAAGATTACGTGAAAGGAGTTCTGTGTTTGCGTTTTTCTATTGAAAATTCTTTGTAGTACAGTCAATTCACACATTAGTCTGTTTATTTATATTGTAACAGCATGATTTTCGTAGAAGTTTTCTTTTGAAAATCTCATCAAGCCCAGCCATTGCTCCTGAACTACTACCATTATATTTCTCATGACGCCATCTAACGTTTAATCTGTGAACTATTTCAGGCGCGTGTATATTCGCAACCACGCTGTCTGACCACGAGACGGCGGCCGAGAAGTGCGAAGAGGACGAGGAAGGGTTCGACGGATGCTCCGAATATCTTTACAGTGAGTACCGCACTTTTTGTAGAAAGTAGTAATAGTAGCTGTCGACAGATGGCGTTTTTCGTAGTTAAACCAAAGACCTTATACTTCTTACTACTAGACTGCACTATGGCGCAAAAACCGGTCCGCGCGAGAGGGCTCCCGTTGGTAGTGTCTCTTTCTAATGAGTTGACCATGACCAAACAGAACATGGGACAAATTGATTGTTAAAACGATAGTGTAAGTATCCTAATATATTGATGCTACCTAACTACGCTACCTAAACCTACCTAATTTAAAGTAAAAAATAAATAAATAGTGTGTTTATTTTTTGGAATTCACATCACTTACCGTATGGTGTCGGGCGTAAAGAATTTCACCAACCCATGTTTTTCCCGTGGGTGTCGTTAGAGGCGACTAAGGGACAAACCAGAGAATGGACAACAGCGTTCTCTGTGCATTTGTAACAACCATTCTGCGTTTGGCCCGCCTGCAAAACACTCCCCATGAATAGCACAAATAAAACATAGCCCCTAGTGCCCGGCAGCCTGCATACCCTTGACTACGGTAGCAGTCGAGGTTACGGTATGTCAAGGGGTGCTAATAATCCTGGACGAGATCCGGCTACCCCAACAAATACTGACGACTGGAACGTACTACAAGCTCACACTCCGGACCGACGAAAAGATCACCGAACTCGAAGAGGAATTGAGCAGTTTACGATGGAGTATTATAGGGTTATCTGAAGTTCGAAGAGAGATGGAGTACTTGATGGATTATCGAGTACCCCACCTCTCAAATCACAAGTCTTCTCAAGTCTCGTGCTTCAAGACCCATCGTATAGATAGGAATAAAAAGCTCTCTGATCCTACTCTCAAGCTCATGAAGGAGAGGCGTGAGATGACCCTGCAGCCTTCAGACAATGCTTTGAAATACCGGCAGCTAAATATAACTCAAAGGATCTCATAGATTTCACATATTGTCCAGTTGCGTAAACAGTTGAGAAACAAAACTACACCAATTTTATTCCACTAGAAATCAAATAACAGCCGCTGAATGTCACTCGAACAAAGCCCGCCAAAAACTCCGCAAACCACCATCTTACATTTAGTATTACCAGGCCCAAACATTTAAAAGTACTACTCTTATTCAGTATTAATGAATTATTTTTTAAATTCAACGAATTGATTAATTATAGGAACTGTAGAAATATTTAAATACGATTCAGTCTTTGAATCGTTCGTTTTGGTATAACATAAAAAAGAAAAATATAAAATGTTCTACCATTTCTACCAAACCCAATGATTCGTTGAGCTGGCAAGACGTCAGACAAGGACACACTACCAGCGGAAACACTCTCGCCAGGACCGCTTGTGGTAAGCTACTACTAATAAGGAAATAGCTAAACTAGGTGTATGATGATAGATTTCATTATAGCTAAACAAACATTTCTGGTACACAGTCTAGTAGTAAGAAAAAAGTATAAGGTCTTTGAGTTACACAGGCACTCAGTTAATTTACATGCAACTTCTTCTTCTTTTCGTATGAGGTGTGGCCACCTCTGGTGTCAGAGTTAATTAAGCTGGCCTCTGGGAAACCTCACAGGCGTCTGACTGGCAACTGCAACCTTACGTCAATAAGAACTACGTCAACTGGGAAAGGGCTGTAAAATCATCTTGGATGTTCAGCATTTTATAAAATTTAATACCATTTAATTTTAGGAAAACTCGGAGTCCAATAGAATCAATCTGATTAAATACTTACCAATTTTTTAGCATGCCACTATGGCGTGTTTCCTAGTAGCTTTTCTTGCTTGCTCGATGAATTAACATAAAGGAACCAATAGGAGTATGAGATGAAGTTCTGTAGCTTTTGCCCACCCTTTTGGGAAAAAGGCTTGAGTTTAAGATGATGATGTTAACAATTTTTTTTGGATTTCCCCAGGTGTACAAGAAAAACTCGGCATCATGAACAACGGCGTAGTGTACGCCGTGTTCTCGTACAGTGCGTCTCGGTCCGACGAGCTGTCGTTTGAGCTGGGCGCGCGCCTGCAAGTGCTGCGCAAGGGGGACGACAGCGAGCGCGAGTGGTGGTGGTGCCGCGACACGAGCCACAGCGAGGGCTACGTGCCTAGGAACTTGCTGGGGGTGAGTTATCGACGCTACAGCAGGTCCCATGCAGGTGCTGCGCAAGGGGGACGACAGCGAGCGCGAGTGGTGGTGGTGCCGCGACACGAGCCACAGCGAGGGCTACGTGCCTAGGAACTTGCTGGGGGTGAGTTATCGACGCTACAGCAGGTCCCATGCAGGTGCTGCGCAAGGGGGACGACAGCGAGCGCGAGTGGTGGTGGTGCCGCGACACGAGCCACAGCGAGGGCTACGTGCCTAGGAACTTGCTGGGGGTGAGTTATCGACGCTACAGCAGGTCCCATGCAGGTGCTGCGCAAGGGGGACGACAGCGAGCGCGAGTGGTGGTGGTGCCGCGACACGAGCCACAGCGAGGGCTACGTGCCTAGGAACTTGCTGGGGGTGAGTTATCGACGCTACAGCAGGTCCCATGCAGGTGCTGCGCAAGGGGGACGACAGCGAGCGCGAGTGGTGGTGGTGCCGCGACACGAGCCACAGCGAGGGCTACGTGCCTAGGAACTTGCTGGGGGTGAGTTATCGACGCTACAGCAGGTCCCATGCAGGTGCTGCGCAAGGGGGACGACAGCGAGCGCGAGTGGTGGTGGTGCCGCGACACGAGCCACAGCGAGGGCTACGTGCCTAGGAACTTGCTGGGGGTGAGTTATCGACGCTACAGCAGGTCCCATGCAGGTGCTGCGCAAGGGGGACGACAGCGAGCGCGAGTGGTGGTGGTGCCGCGACACGAGCCACAGCGAGGGCTACGTGCCTAGGAACTTGCTGGGGGTGAGTTATCGACGCTACAGCAGGTCCCATGCAGGTGCTGCGCAAGGGGGACGACAGCGAGCGCGAGTGGTGGTGGTGCCGCGACACGAGCCACAGCGAGGGCTACGTGCCTAGGAACTTGCTGGGGGTGAGTTATCGACGCTACAGCAGGTCCCATGCAGGTGCTGCGCAAGGGGGACGACAGCGAGCGCGAGTGGTGGTGGTGCCGCGACACGAGCCACAGCGAGGGCTACGTGCCTAGGAACTTGCTGGGGGTGAGTTATCGACGCTACAGCAGGTCCCATGCAGGTGCTGCGCAAGGGGGACGACAGCGAGCGCGAGTGGTGGTGGTGCCGCGACACGAGCCACAGCGAGGGCTACGTGCCTAGGAACTTGCTGGGGGTGAGTTATCGACGCTACAGCAGGTCCCATGCAGGTGCTGCGCAAGGGGGACGACAGCGAGCGCGAGTGGTGGTGGTGCCGCGACACGAGCCACAGCGAGGGCTACGTGCCTAGGAACTTGCTGGGGGTGAGTTATCGACGCTACAGCAGGTCCCATGCAGGTGCTGCGCAAGGGGGACGACAGCGAGCGCGAGTGGTGGTGGTGCCGCGACACGAGCCACAGCGAGGGCTACGTGCCTAGGAACTTGCTGGGGGTGAGTTATCGACGCTACAGCAGGTCCCATGCAGGTGCTGCGCAAGGGGGACGACAGCGAGCGCGAGTGGTGGTGGTGCCGCGACACGACCCACAGCGAGGGCTACGTGCCTAGGAACTTGCTGGGGGTGAGTTATCGACGCTACAGCAGGTCCCATGCAGGTGCTGCGCAAGGGGGACGACAGCGAGCGCGAGTGGTGGTGGTGCCGCGACACGAGCCACAGCGAGGGCTACGTGCCTAGGAACTTGCTGGGGGTGAGTTATCGACGCTACAGCAGGTCCCATGCAGGTGCTGCGCAAGGGGGACGACAGCGAGCGCGAGTGGTGGTGGTGCCGCGACACGACCCACAGCGAGGGCTACGTGCCTAGGAACTTGCTGGGGGTGAGTTATCGACGCTACAGCAGGTCCCATGCAGGTGCTGCGCAAGGGGGACGACAGCGAGCGCGAGTGGTGGTGGTGCCGCGACACGAGCCACAGCGAGGGCTACGTGCCTAGGAACTTGCTGGGGGTGAGTTATCGACGCTACAGCAGGTCCCATGCAGGTGCTGCGCAAGGGGGACGACAGCGAGCGCGAGTGGTGGTGGTGCCGCGACACGAGCCACAGCGAGGGCTACGTGCCTAGGAACTTGCTGGGGGTGAGTTATCGACGCTACAGCAGGTCCCATGCAGGTGCTGCGCAAGGGGGACGACAGCGAGCGCGAGTGGTGGTGGTGCCGCGACACGAGCCACAGCGAGGGCTACGTGCCTAGGAACTTGCTGGGGGTGAGTTATCGACGCTACAGCAGGTCCCATGCAGGTGCTGCGCAAGGGGGACGACAGCGAGCGCGAGTGGTGGTGGTGCCGCGACACGAGCCACAGCGAGGGCTACGTGCCTAGGAACTTGCTGGGGGTGAGTTATCGACGCTACAGCAGGTCCCATGCAGGTGCTGCGCAAGGGGGACGACAGCGAGCGCGAGTGGTGGTGGTGCCGCGACACGAGCCACAGCGAGGGCTACGTGCCTAGGAACTTGCTGGGGGTGAGTTATCGACGCTACAGCAGGTCCCATGCAGGTGCTGCGCAAGGGGGACGACAGCGAGCGCGAGTGGTGGTGGTGCCGCGACACGAGCCACAGCGAGGGCTACGTGTCTAGGAACTTGCTGGGGGTGAGTTATCGACGCTACAGCAGGTCCCATGCAGGTGCTGCGCAAGGGGGACGACAGCGAGCGCGAGTGGTGGTGGTGCCGCGACACGAGCCACAGCGAGGGCTACGTGCCTAGGAACTTGCTGGGGGTGAGTTATCGACGCTACAGCAGGTCCCATGCAGGTGCTGCGCAAGGGGGACGACAGCGAGCGCGAGTGGTGGTGGTGCCGCGACACGAGCCACAGCGAGGGCTACGTGCCTAGGAACTTGCTGGGGGTGAGTTATCGACGCTACAGCAGGTCCCATGCAGGTGCTGCGCAAGGGGGACGACAGCGAGCGCGAGTGGTGGTGGTGCCGCGACACGAGCCACAGCGAGGGCTACGTGCCTAGGAACATGCTGGGGGTGAGTTATCGACGCTACAGCAGGTCCCATGCAGGTGCTGCGCAAGGGGGACGACAGCGAGCGCGAGTGGTGGTGGTGCCGCGACACGACCCACAGCGAGGGCTACGTGCCTAGGAACTTGCTGGGGGTGAGTTATCGACGCTACAGCAGGTCCCATGCAGGTGCTGCGCAAGGGGGACGACAGCGAGCGCGAGTGGTGGTGGTGCCGCGACACGAGCCACAGCGAGGGCTACGTGCCTAGGAACTTGCTGGGGGTGAGTTATCGACGCATACAGCAGGTCCATCTAGGGTGGCCAAGTAGCTGTATGAGAGAGGCAAAATATCGAGGTACATGGCGTGATGGTATCTTTGCCCAAATCACGCTTATTTATTTATTATATACTTTATTGTAAACCACAAAAAAACATACAGGACAAACGTTCACATATACAAGTGTACAATGGGCGGTCTTATCGCACTAGGCAATCTCTTACAGACAACCTTTGGATGGACTGAATGATAGGAGAAGGGCTGTCAGTGTACAAAATATCAAAAATAATATTCCTTAGACTTAATAAAATACAAAACATACATACACTATTACATAATATACTAATACATATCTAATATATAACAGAGAAAGGAGGATAAAAAATATAGTGAAAGGTAATGTTCCTTCACCATTTTCTCAGTGTTTGAGCACGTCTTACTTCACAACCGAGCTACTTGAATCGTGAAAGATTTGTCAAAAAAGGAAGTGTAATGCATACAAATACTTATTTTTAAATTTTCCGATGATCTCAAGGACCTAGAATGGGTGTCACAGAGAAACTGAAAGCGTTATTTGAGATAAAAGAGCAAAAGGATTAAATAACACATTATAAAGCAAAAAAAGTAAATAAATTAAGTATATGGGCAATCCGGTGAAGGCGAATAGAAAGCCATTTGAGCTTAGTCCGAAATTCAGAAACGTGATCATACTTACCCAAGCCAAATATGAACCTGATACAGAGATTTTGAAGTCCCTCAAGCTTGTCCAATTGGTCGCCTTTCCTAAAAATATATATGACAGACAGACAATTATGATACGACGATAGACACTGGCTATCAAGGGATTTTCCCATTTCCCCTTTTTTTCCATGTGATCTCTTTCTCACCAGCAACTTTCTTTTTGATGATGTTAACTAATGATATTTTTTGTTTGTTTCAGTTATATCCACGAGTAACCACACAGCAAGATTAAAGTCTTGAATTATGACCTGATTAATTTGTAAATATCTATTAGTTACTTTTATTTTTTATGTATTTATATCACTGTAATCTAAAAGTAACGACGCTGTATACAATTTTATCAAATCTAATATTTTGTAAATATTTAACTGTGTAAGTCAAATGAATGAGATTATATTGTACATTTTATAAATATTTTGAGTCATCACTGATATTATTGGTCATAAAATTTGTATATCTTAGTTCTGCAAATGTTGTGAACTATTACACATAAACTGACAATACAAATAATTATGAAAGAATTAAAGCTGGAGTTTTATTTACATAACATTCATGTTTTCCCCGAAGATTTAGCCAGAGGTGGAGTTTTATTTATCTTAGGGCCGATTTTTCAATAGTCTTATGTGAGGAATAAAAATGACCGTTTGTCATTTTTCTAAACAAAAGCTGTCAAACCACCATTTTTATTCCTCAGTTAAAAGCCATGGCATAATAACATACTCCGTATACTTCGCCTGGTATGTTCTTCCCCAGGATGGCCTAAGACTACGTCACGATAAGTGTTACCATTGATTGTCCTTTTTAGAAAATGTAGGTACTTTCTCATGTAGATAGTGAAAATAAAATGAATTACTAACTAGCTTAAATATTTAGTAACTCATGTGATTCATCTATGTTCCTCTATGTTATATATATTTACCCTCTTACAAATAAACGCGGCATAAAGTTATACCAAGTATAAACCTATGAAAATGTATGGGTATACCTTTGTTATTACCTGGTATAACTTTATTCTGCGTTTATTAGTAAGAGGGTTAGTGTTCCATTAATTTATATTTTAAATTATTATAGGTCTACCAGAATCTCATGGCATTTTTTTTTTTTTTTAATTTTGATTTTCATATGGCAATGTCTATTGTCACCTGAAAAATCAAAGTACTTGATGTGTCAACCGCTGCTGAATTTTTTTGATATTATTTTGAAAATTTGTTATTAAATAACTTGACCGTAAATTCGAAGCTTAATTTATTGAGATGGCAACTCTGTCTCTCCGCTTATTTCCCTTCTCTTTCTACCTTATAGATCCCTCTCTTTCGCACACACCCCCCCCTTCACCTTTCCTTCACCACCTGGTAGGGCTCGTCGCTAGCAGCGTTCGAGTCTCTTGCTCATTGGCGTTCTGTTTTCCGCTGCTTAGGGATACATTTCCCTAAAGAACCTGAACACCCAGGTGTACAGTACTGTTTGGTTTCTAACCAAAATTTATTTGAGTATCAGAAAAACTGTAAGCATCGTACAAGTGAGTGTTTATTATATTATTATTCTCTAACAGTTATACTGTTCGTTTCTATCTCCATTTTGTTATAATCTAACAAAGGCTCAGCAATCATTGCTGATGTTTCTTTTGTTTGATTAAATTACATAAAAGATTTGATTCTGGGCTTACCCTCAGATAATAATTTTACAAAAGGTCGGCGATCATGCTGCTTTTCTTTTGTATGATTTTATTATAGGATTATATTTTGTTCTACCCTCGATTTCATTTTATTATACTTTGTAATTTGCACAACCAGTAAATTTCGAAATAGGTTGAGGAATACATTCTATAGCGGTTTGATTTTTATTTTGGTACTAGGATGGACAACAAGGCTATGCCTTCTGAAATCAATCCTGGTGAAGCGTCTGTGGCTCCGAGACCGTCTCGCCACAGATCGACTAGCAGTTCGTCGAGTAGGTAGTTCTAGTAGTTCGGCTAACTCGGCAGGCCGTAAAAGAAGACGTGCTAAGCGCCACCGCCATAGAAAATCCAAACATCCTCGACGTTCAGATCATAGGTACAATAAGTTATCCAGGGAAGTAGGTGAGCTGCGTGATTTACTTGCTCATAATAATAATACATGCAATCCTACTCATCCGGTTGATTTTTGTAATGAATCATGTATAGACCTGAACGCAAGCCGCGATTTATATTTTGATTTTAAAGATGGTGCGGGTAGTCCTAGTGAAGCTGCAAAGGAACCTTGTATTGAGTTTGCCATTCAGACTAAACTAAAGGAACCGTCAGTTCCTATAGCTTCTAATGACTTTGTAACTACTCTTAACAGTATTCAGCATTTTGATAATAAACACTGGTGTGAAGTTCGTTATGCCGATACGCAAAAAATATATAGTCATTCGCCAGGTTTCGTAGAGTTAGAAATTAAAGCCTATGAGTCGTCGCGACAATTAGCTCAAGTCGATAGTGCATATGCTGCTCAGACCTTCTGTTTATTGAAATTAAAAGAAAATCTGCAAGAAACCATTAAGAGTTTCTTAACATGGGCAAAAGATCAACAAGAATTGAATTTTGATAATCTACAGGAAAAGATTATTGAGTTATTTTTAAATGGCGATGTACATAAAGTGTCATCCGATTTGTTGCAATTAATATGCGGTCATAGAGCCGAGATAATTCAGATGAGACGTGACGGTATAACGAGATTCATACGAGACCCGCTTATAAAAACGAATTTACGTAAAATACGACCTTCATGTCAACATCTTTTTAATGCTGATTCATTTACGTCTGCTCTCGAGAAAATCGGTGGGGTAAAGAAAGCATTTTTTGCACCTAAATCGAACAACGCTAGCTTTGCCTCTCAAGCAGGTCCTAGCAGAGCTATATCTAACAACCGCCCTCCGAAGGGGGCAGTCTGTTATAATGGGCCATCACAGGCTATATTACCTGGATGCTGTCATGCGCAAGCTGAACATCCAAAGCACAATGCTCCTCCGAGAGGCAGCAATTCTCAATATCCTCAGGGATATCTAGGCAATAACAATTCTAATAAACGGGGGACATCCAATACTAGAGGTTCCTTTCGATCACGATCTGGACATCAAAATCGGTATGTCAATGGCCATTTCAAAAACACAAACCAGAGCGCATCCGCCGGTGCCTCTAAAAACGACAATTTCAAAAAACTAAAGTTTTGACTCGAGTCACACGAGCACC
This sequence comes from Orthosia gothica, assembly GCA_949775005.1. Taxonomy (NCBI): domain Eukaryota; kingdom Metazoa; phylum Arthropoda; class Insecta; order Lepidoptera; family Noctuidae; genus Orthosia; species Orthosia gothica. Next base: position 14,716,251 of record OX459044.1, read on the forward strand.
GAGTTCAAAGCCGGTCAATTATCCCGGTTTGTCCATCGTTGGGAGAACTTGGGAGCTCCGAAATTTCTTATCAAAATAATAAAAGGTTATCGAATACCATTACTTCAAAGGCCTCCGCTAATTGTACCGAACTTAAAAAAGAGTGCCTTCACTATTCCCATTTCAACAGAAATGTCGTATCTCGTAAATCAAATGAAAAAGCAGGGTGTTCTCGAGATTGCAGATTCGTCCCCAAGCTTACTGTCAACAATTTTCTTAGTTCCGAAAGGCGACGGTTCCTTTCGACCAATTTTTCAACTTGAAAGCCCTAAACAAGTTTGGTCTCACAGATCGGTTCAAACTTATAAACATGTTTCGGAAACCGGATTTTCTCCAACCCCGGGATTGGCTTTGCAAAATAGACCTTTCCCAGGCCTACTTTCACTTGGCAATTACCAAGTCCCAAAGACGGTTTCTCCGACTTATTTACGACGGCAAATTACTCCAAATGACATGCTTGCCTTTCGGACTAAGCACAGCTCCAAAGGTTTTCGCATCCTTGACCAATTGGATCGCCCAGACCTTGCGAGAACACGACGGCATTCGTGTCATTGTTTATTTAGACGATTTTTTAATTGCCCATCAGAATATGGACATTCTCAGATCGCAGGTTCAGTTGGTAGTAAAAAGACTACAGTACCTAGGTTGGCAGATAAATTTTGCAAGGTCCGAGCTCACTCCTCAAACGAACCTAGTATATCTAGGTAGTCATTGGGACCCTTGGCTCAATCAAAAACGCCTCCCATTGGAAAAATATCACAGTCTCTTGAGCAAGGTGACACGTATTCTGAAGGACAACAGAGTGGGGTTAAAGGAATTCCAAAGCCTTGTAGGCCTACTAAATTTTGCCAGTTTTGCAGTCCCAAAAGGCAAACTAAATCATCGGAGTTTGCTGGATTTCCTAAACTCAATTCCAAAATCGTCAAAGGCGCGACAAACTGTACCAGCAGAGGCTCAGACAAACTTGAAATGGTGGCTACAAAATTACCAGGCTTCGTCTCCGATTCACATTTCACCACCAAGTCATTTCCTAACAACAGACGCCTCCGATCTAGCCTGGGGTGCACAGTTGGACAGTTGGTCTCTGTCCGGACCATGGACCGAGCAGGAAACTCTGTTGCATTGCAACCAAAAAGAAATGCTGGCCATTTTAAAAGTCCTACAAGACCATTGTCAGCTCCTGCAAAGCTCTACAGTCTTAGTTCAGTCCGACAACAAAACAGTAGTTGCCTACCTGCACAACGAGGGGGGGACAATATCAAAGCCTCTGATGAATATTACAAAAGAGGTGTTCAAAGTTCTGGACCAACACTGTATCGTTCTAAAAGTTTTTCATTTACCAGGCAGATTCAATATTCTAGCCGATCGCCTATCTCGGCGTCGAAACGCTGTGGAATGGCACTTGACATCTCATTGCACAGAAAGGATATTCAGAAAAATCGGGATTCCCGTGATAGATCTTTTTGCATCAAAAACAGCACATGTCGTTGCCAATTATGTGTCGTTAGATTTAAACGACAAACAGGCAATTCATCACGATGCGTTTTCGATGGACTGGAATTTCCAATTAGCGTGGATATTCCCACCACCTTGTCTTGTACCAAGAGTACTAGCGCATCTCAATCAAGCCTCCGTGTACTGGAGGGGAGACCTGAAAGCAAGAGCAATAGGAGCTCCGTTCACCATACGGAATCTCAGTCATTGCCTAGTGGACACGTCAACGGCCTTCCCACCTCCAAAAGTCCAGGATATAACTCTAGAGGTATGGAAATGTGGGGGTACGATCAAAATCTCTTAGACTGGAATTTTGATCAAATTAATCTATTACAATCATCTTGGCGGCATTCAACTCGTAAGACGTACAAAGTAGCTTGGTTACGATGGCTTAAATGGGCGAAGGAGCATAGAATTAACCCCGTTAATCCAGAAGGCTCAGAAGTTGCACGGTTGTAATGCGGATTCGGCTGGCCTTTTAAGTTCCCATACATAAGTTAAGCATGTTCTTAAGTCGATTGCTCTCAAACAACCGGTAGCAAACAAACACACGATTTGGAATATTGACGATCTTGTATCTTATTTAGAGAATAGTTCCATCGATTCAAATAATATTTTCGCAACATCCAGACATACAGCCGCATTATTACTTATTTGTTCTGGTAGGCGAATACACGACCTGACTCTGCTCAGTGTTGATTCAGAACATTTGATTATGTCTAAAGATAATATAGTTTTTTGGCCGGTTTTTGGATCCAAAACTGATTCTGGAACTTATAGACAATCAGGCTGGAAATTAATAAAAAACCCGAGTAATAGGAATCTAGACCCTGTTTATTGGATAAAACAAACTATAGATATCGTGAAAGATAGACGTTTGGCTTCATGCAATAATTTATTTATAAATATTAGAGGTCAAGCAAGACCTGCTTCACGGGCTGTAATAGCCGGCTGGATAAGGTCTCTTTTATTAGAAGCTAATATAATAGCGACCCCCGGTAGTTTTCGGTCCGCGGTCGCATCCAAAAACTGGTCGGACAATCTTCCATTGGATAACATTTTAGCTAGTGGAAACTGGAGAGCTGAAAATACGTTTAAAATGTTTTACAAACGCCAGGTTATGCCAGCCTCCTCTAATTCGGATACTAGGATTGTTAATTTATTTGATCCTGTTAACTGAATGCTGTGATTATTGAAATTAAATTGTGTGATTAGTTTTTAGAAATTATATCAGAATTATAAATAACGTTCTCAAGGAAAACTGTTATTTTTGTTCTTGATCTACTCTTTAAATTACCTACTTTATTTCATGGATACTGATTGTAATTCTTCTGTGGCTTAATTAGTAATATATGTTATTTTTGCACAAGATGAATTTCATTTTTAAAATGATATATCGTAAATAAATATTTAACTCCCTTCAACCCACACTAAACTAGGTATAATGATTATATTAATCATCCTCACATTGGCGTTCTTCACCAACAGGCGATAACAAACACGTCTCAATAAATTAAGCTTCTAATTTACGGTCAAGTTATTTAATAGAAGCGTTTTTCCTGAAATAAAACGCATATTAAATTACTTACCTAAATTCGAAGCTTAAGATAATTTTCTGCCTGTTGATTTTCAACCCAATGAGCAAGAGACTCGAACGCTGCTAGCGACGAGCCCTACCAGGTGGTGAAGGAAAGGTGAAGGGGGGGTGTGTGCGAAAGAGAGGGATCTATAAGGTAGAAAGAGAAGGGAAATAAGCGGAGACAGAGTTGCCATCTAAATAAATTAAGCTTCGAATTTAGGTAAGTAATTTAATATGCGTTTTATTTCAGGAAAAACGCTTCTATTTTTGTGAAAATGTCGAAAAACCCACTTCGATCTCAAGCGAGACATATTGTTTTCAATGTGTATCATAAAATAAGGGAAGAAGAAGGCGTAAATCAAACTCAATCTTTGATTTTAAAGTGCGTCGTAGAGTGGACCGGTAAGTTGGACTGACTTGTTTTGATACTTTTAGTTTATTTTATATTTTTCTTACTTAATTTTTATTTCTTTCCATTACTATTATACGGTAAATCGTAGGCCAGGGCACATCGAATGATGGCCGGAAGGAAATGGCAACAGTAATGTAACTGTTACTAATTCTTCGACAAGATATTGATTTTAACGGAGATTGAGAATCTTTGACGTAAGAAAAATATTATGTAATAATCTGCGCCCTGCAGTGAGACGTGTATATAGAAGGGAGTTTTTGGCGGGATTTTGTCGAGTGAAGTACAGTGGCTCTTAATATTATTTGCAAATTGATTCCTGATATTGTGATATATTATTGGTGTAGTTTTATGTCTCAACTGTCTACGCAACTGGACAATTTTTAAAATCATTGACAGAAGCGATCTCGGGATAGTAGAGCGGAGTATTTTGTTGTAGTATTGACTGCCTCTGCAAAGCTTACTGGGAAGACTGACTCGATACAATTTGCTGCCAAATACTCCAAAAAACATTAGAATCTGTTACATCCGCATTCTAAAGCATACTAAAAAGTAAATATCAGATCCAAAACTCTTTCCAAAGACGTGGCTAAAAGGTCCTAGCAACCAGGCCATAAAACTTACATAAAAAAGTATGTATATATAGACTGATGATGATGAATGACTAAAAGTAACATGATAATTTTATTATTTTTTACAGACTTTGTAGATAAAGAGATTGGGTTTGAATATGTTAAATGCCAATGAAAAATAACCATTTTGATGGAGAGAGATGACATAAAACTACAAAGATACAAGTTTTTGAAATGCCAGTGGTGTTCATGCAATCGTATTCTAGTTTTCTAGTTCTGAATGAGGTTTTAAGTTATTAGTATGATTTAAATGATATATAATAAATTAGTACATAGATTAATATTCAATTGATTTATTTTTCCTATGTTAAGAACCCGATGTATAACAACATTATTCATACACATACCTATAATACTCACAGTGGATCTTTGTGTCTCTGAATTGGTTGAAAGACCCCGCGCAGTCTTAGAGCATTTAACCTATGAAGACGGCAAGCCGCGAATCACCGAACAAATTTTTCTGCCACTTTCTGCGGGAGGAGAGGAAAACACATACAGCACACTACACAAAAATGACAATCACTCACAGATGCATGCATCCTATTGCTACAAACGCACAAGAAAAAATAATAACCACACAATCAAAAAACACACACACATTGACAAATCTGTGTGTATCTACGCAATAATCCTATGACAACAGATACAAAGTGCTAGTGATGTGATACAAAGAAAGACTGGAAATTCATTTGAATGCATGAATGAATGAGCAAAATGTTAATTCGTTTTATTTTTGTTATACTAAATAATAATAAACTTAAGTAATTAATTTCACAAATAAAAAAAAAACGCAATATGATTTGTGGTCAGCTAAACTACGTAGGTAGGTAAGAAAGGTAGCAGAATTTAAGATACACTAAAAAAAGAACGATTGAATTTATTTTTAGTCAATAATATCAACCGGAAAGAATTTTATTTGACACTTTTTTATGTAACACTTTAACACGTCAGTTTTTCGTTTGTTTGAACTATTTGAGTACGGTGTTTCCTAGCTAAGCTAGTTTGATATCTTTTATAGGAAAACATACGTGTATGGTTTCATAGCCATAATCTAGTTCATTTACATGTCTCAATGATCACGCCTAGAGGCAATCACAGATTTTTAAAATGTACCAGTTTATTATATACATGTCGAACACATTTCTGTGGATCAACTTTTTTGGTTAAAAAGGATAAACGAACATTTGAGTATTTTTAACATTCGCAATTGTATATGGCTTCGAATTGATGTGCAGTGGGGTTGTCATTGTAACTACCATGGCTGCGATAGTCTCCTCTCGATAGAGGTATCAAACAAAAATCTAAATCGCTTCATCTGTTTAGGAGCTATGATGCCACAGACAGACACACAGATACACAGCAATTCACGTCAAATTGATACCACCCCTCTTTTTCCGTCGGGGATTAAAACATGATTGAAAACTCACTAACGAAACGAACAAACTTACTTTTTATTAGCCTAAAACTTGAAAAGAAAAGAATTTAAATCTATTCTCATAGACATTTACAAATGATATATTTTTTTAGTTCAACCTGACTTGTCCAGAAACAAACACAAACAAAATTATTTTGATACTGAACATACTGATTCAAAAAAATCATTTAACTTATCAATCATTCATTCACGTTGTCCCAGCACTATGCACATCGCTACCGTGTCAGCCCCTGTACTGCGTTTGTGCTACCAACGTACCACTGAATTTTTCTATCGTAAAGGCATTATCCATTATTTCGACATTGTTCTTAAATACAACTATGTTGATGTATAATTTATACTTATATGTGGTAGGAAACACCATGGCTTCGCAAATTGAAAGTGGCAGCTCGCTTTTTGCAAGAGGAAACCGCACAATTAACCATTTTTTCGGCGAACTTACTTGCGACACAATACGATACACAATGGCGGCGGTCGGCGAATGAACTAGTTTTATATAACGCGTATGGTCATATGGCCAAGCGACTTTGGCAGAGGGGTACGCTTTGCTATGCCATCTCCATAGGTTAAATGCTCTAAGCGCGCAGTAGCTATTTTTGTGTCAATGTTGAAGGTGAAGATAGCATTGTATAACTGTCTCTTTCACTCGCTTATGTGAAAATGTGTGTGTGTAAAGAAGGCAAAGTAAATAAATACAAAAAGTATCAAATATGATGATTTATTAAGAATTATAAAAATGTAGTACCTATTGTATTATTTTTATCTTTTCCCCACTAAAAATGTTTGAGAACCGAAACGCAATCGATGACGTAGTCTTAGGCCAATCACGTGACCCAGCTGTCACGGGAAGAGACTACCATGTCTTGGCAGTAATAAAATACTTATGTGTTAAATCGATTAAAACATCTTCTGAAATAAAGTTGATAGTTGAATCGGTAACGCATTAGGACATCACTAAATAATAAGTTTTTGAGCTGTCAAATGTAAAATTAAAGGCTGGACCTTTAGTTATCTTTATCTAAGGGTTGGACCAAAGAGTAAAATAATAATATGGGAGGGCTGGACGGAATATAAAAATTCTCGAACCACTAACGCCGTGCTCCTCTCCCCGGTCTCGTACCGTCTCATTCGCGCTTGAAATAATTCAGCATCGCGTCTGCATCGAAGCATCCGTACGCAAAGATTACTATTATTACGTATGACTGAATCAATGCAAATGCGCGACTGTGACGCGACATTTGTTACGTCTTTGCCACCACTGACATGACTTTTCATTATGTATTATAATTATGGTATATAACGCTCTGTAACTGCTTCCGTAAAAGCAGCCACAAAGACAAGTTCTTCTTTCAACTGTAGCGGACCAGTCACCACAGCGAGTCGAATTGCGATGGTATCGATTCAGCATCGCGTTTGCATCGATGCATACGCGCGATTGCAGCTTATTTTAAACACAATCTTAATAGTAAGGTACATCATCCCGCATATCTAACCTCCCTCTCACAAAGAGAAGGCTTATGTTATGAAAAATGAAACAAGCAAAACTAATATTATAAAATTTATTATCTAAAATACATTCACATGTCTCCCTCATCAGAGTCCTCAATATCGGCCAGGGCCTGCTTGGCCAAGTTCTCTGCTTCACTGGCCAGTTCCTTGGGTACAACCTGGTGACGTCCCTTTGTGTCCTTGGAGACCCATGAGAGCTCCAACTCGAACTGCTTGTCCTTCAGTTCATCGTGAACGAGGTAGATGCTGAAATGTGATAGGAAAATATTTAATTTAATGTTGGTGACAGTTTTCATTTTATATAGTCGTCTTGAAACTGCCATTAGTCGGTAGCTACTACAATCTGTTTATTTGCATATCAAAAGGACTTTGGGTTTTGGTGGCCATCACCTCAAACATAGATATAGTATGTACAAGATTTACAGAGTCAGATGAAAAGTGAAACCAAAAAAATAAAATCTATGTGTGTGGAATTGTTCATGTGTTAGTAAAAAAAAGGATTGTTAAAAAATCCATGTTCAGTATTGATATCGATACTTGGTGAACACAATAAGAAACACGGTTTGAAGGTTGTTGGATATATTGAACTGTTATTAGAGCTGGGCAAAATACACAAATTACAAAATACTATCTTGCATGTATTTAAAATACAAAATATTCGTAACTCGTGTATTTGAAATATAAAATACAAAATACAGTATTTTAACTATTGTTATTGAAAATATAATTAACAAAAGAAAAGTCGATCATCCATCGTGGCATTCGTACTAAAAAACTTAATGAATACACAGAAGTTTCGTGAAAATAACCGTTTGAAATGAAAATGACAATTGACAACGTACTTGACAATTTGACGTACGCGGTTTTGCTTACGAAAGCTATTTAGCGCTATTTTCTGCAGAACGCACCTATTAATAAGACCGCTAAATGTAATTTGAAGCCAAAAGTATTTGAAATACTAACTACAAAATACCGCAGTGTCAGGTATTATAGGTCTACCAGAATCTCATGGCATTTTTTTTTTTTTTAATTGTGATTTTCATATGGCAATGTCAATTGTCACTTGTCAAATCAAAGTACTTGATGTGTCAACCGCTGCTTATTTTTTTTGATATTATCTTGAAAATTTGTTATTTTTGTGAAAATGTCGAAAAACCCACTTCGATCTCAAGCGATACATATTGTTTTCAATGTGTATCATAAAATAAAGGAAGAAGAAGGCGTAAATCAAACTCAATCTTTGATTTTAAAGTGCGTCGTAGAGTGGTCCGGTTAGTTGGACTGACTTGTTTTGATACTTTTAGTTTATTTTATATTTTTCTTACTTAATTTTTATTTCTTTCCATTACTATTATATGGTAAATACACAGGGCACATCGAATGATGGCCGGAAGGAAATGCCAACAGTAATGTAACTGTTACTAATTCTTCGACACGATATTGATTATAACGGAGATTGAGAATCTTTGACGTAAGAAAAATATTAAGTAATAATCTGCGCCCTGCAGTGGGACGTGTATATAGACGGGCGTTTTTGGCGGGATTTGTCGAGTGAAGTTCAGTGGCTGTTAATATTATTTGCAAGTATTGTAGTTTTGTGTCTCAACTGTCTACGCAACTGGACAATTTGTAAAATCATTGAGAGAAGCGATCTCGGGATAGTGGAGCGGAGTATTTTATTGTAGTATTGAATGCCTCTGCAAACCTTACTGGGAAGACTGACTCGATACAATTTGCTGCCAAATACTCTAAAAAACATTAGAATCTGTTACATCCGCATTCTAATGCATACTAAAGAATAAATATAAGATCCAAAACTCTTTCCAAAGACGTGGCTAAAAGGTCCTAGCAACCAGGCCATAAAACTTACATAAAAAAAAGTTTATATAGACTGATGATGATGAATGACTATAAGTAACATGATACATTTTATTATTTTTTACAGACTTTATACATAAAGAGATTGGTTTTGAATATGTTAAATGCCAATGAGAACCATTTTGATGGAGAGAGATGACATAAAACTACAAAGATACAAGTTTTTGAAATGCCAGTGGAGTTCATGGAATCATATTCTAGTTTTCTAGTTCTGAATGAGGTTTTAAGTTATTAGTATGATTTAAATGATATATAATAAATTAGTACATAAATTAATATTCAATTGATTTATTTTCCCTATGTTAAGAACCCGATGTATAACAACATTATTCATACACATACCTATAATACTCACAGTGGATCTTTGTGTCTCTGAATTGGTTGCAAGACCCCGCGCAGTAGCTATTTTTGTGTCAATGTTGACGGTGAAGATAGCATTGTATAACTGTCTCTTTCACTCGATTATGTATGTCACATCGTCCTATCTCGCTTACTCTATGCAGTAGACTCGATGACAAACTGTTTCTTACGCAATGGTTGGCAGGACCAAGTTCAAAGACACAAAGATCCGCTGTGACTACTATAATATAGGTACCTCATGTTCATTAATACTAGAGACATAAATAAAAATTAAACAGTATCAAGATCGTTTAATGCAATTTCCGCAGTATTGCACACAAAAAAAATTAATTTCCACATTTGCCATGAGATTCTGGTAGACCTATAAAATTGACGACACGGTTGCCGTAGTGGTTGAGCGATCGGCTGCTGCGCTGCGTATCGCGAGTTCGATTCCCGCACGGAACAAATATTTGTATGGCCTAAAAATAGTTGTTCCGGATCTGGGTGTCTTGTGTTTATGAGTTGAAATGTTTGTAAACGCACCTACGATACAGGATGAAATTCCTAGTGAAAACAATGTCTAAAAAAATATGTTTACCAATTTTTTTCCTATCGCTAATTTTGATTAATGGCAAAGTAATCTTTTATATGCAGCTATAAAGATTTTTACGGTTGGGTTATTGTTGAATCCCTCCTTTGAAAACGTCTCCAGGTGATCCTGTGACAATTTATATGTAGGTAAGTAACTGACATACAAAATTTAAAAAAATTTAAAAAATATTTTTTTATTTTAATGAAATTAATGAGATGAATAATTTTACCTAATGTTTTAGAATTCACATGGCTTTCATCATTTCCAATAGTACCAGTTATTACCTAATTTTGAAAAGTACTGAATTAAACAGGATCACAATAGATTGTGGCATAGGTCTATCGGGGAACCACGTTAAAAAAATGCGCATATTATGAAGAATACAACTTTTCAACCATTATATCTCAGAAACGGTGACGTTTAGGAAAAATTGTGCAGACAACATTTATAAATAATTGCATAATCTACAATTTTTATTTGACTTTTTTATCATAAAACATACCGTTCGGCTAAAGAACGCAAAAAACATATTTACGAACTTTGACCTTGAATTCAAAAATTTGCAAGTGTGGGATCGATGGGGACTTTTTATATTTCATTTATAATGGTGTTCCGAACATTCGTACTAATTTGCAGCTCTATTCGAATTACTGTAAACCTACCCCTATTTTTTTGTCTAATTTGACCGGACTTTTTAACAAAACTTGTGTAAATTAGTTTGTATTCATGTCATGATGTCACTAAAAAACTATAATTTTTTATCGATACTCATGACGTCACCGCTTTGTCAAGCCCTAGCGTAAGCAAACGATTTACTGTTTTACATAATATTTTCGCAATTTTGTTTAAATATACGAAATATACTTATATAAAACAATGGCAATCAATATACTATTGTAAGAATCTTTTTCTGAGCCGATTACTAGCAAAAATTCGTCAAAACATGGTTCGAAACAATCCAAGGACAAAATTGTATTTACCTATGAAACGTGTATTTATTGGACTTATTTCGCCTTGTAACGTCACATTCACTCACAGAACAAGCCATCATAGTTGCTTTATTAATATTATCAATTTCAATCTTAAGATTATTATTTAAATGCACGAAATTCACCGCGACGTAAAACAGTTGGTCCGCTAGATTCACTTAGTCGCGAAAAAAATGACATATCGGTACATCACTCACTCTCTCTTTTTCTCTTGGGTGGTTTGTACTTGATTAGGATTTCTCGCTCGCACGCTTCGTGTATCTTTTTGCGTAGCAAAAAAAAAATCTAAATCTATGACCTCAACAAACCAAAATCTTGTTTATATAAAAACAAGATTTTCTTTCGTTTTAGTCGTTTAATGGCTTGGCACCTCCCAAGCCATTGGACAACTAAAACGAAAGAAAATCAATCAAGCAATTTAATAAGCCAAGGGATACAAAAAAATTGTATTGAGTTTTTTTATTTATCTATCCCATTTTCCTTTTCTAAAAATATCTTAGTGTATTCACTAAGAGATTTTTCTAGAGATTGTAATTTGGTATTCATTTCTAATGATTGATGGATTTGTGCATTGTAAGCTGGGTTCTACATCCTTGTTACTGAGAACAGTAGGGTGATTGTGAAATACACAATTAATGGCAATGCCTTGCATTTGACACACCAACAGCATTCATTGTTCATACAATTAAGGTTACACTAGTCGAAAATTCTTCCATACAAACATAGTCTAGAGATTACTCCACTGTTTGACGATATACGTTCAAAATTAAAATGATACCAATTTGTTTTATCATTATCTAGTCCTGTATGGAAACAAAAATGTAAAAAAATAATATATTTGAAAGTCATGAGCTTCGAAAGTTCCATAATTCAACATTAATTTTAACGCATCTTTGGGCAGAAATAAATACCATAAGAAGAAGGAAAAATGCAAAACGGCCTCCATACAGGGATAGATTAGTAATTTAACAATGCAAATAATGTTATTTTATCAATATAGATTTAGTTGTTTTTTCATGATATCTAGACTCCCAAAGGTCTGTTTATAAAATTACGCGCGCACGTTTTCGTCCTAAATCATTATCCATTTCGATACAAATTTGCAAAACTGTTAATTCGTACGCGAACTAGCTTCTTACTGCTCATCACAGCATCTATATCTTTCGCACGTGTTGTCGTATAAGACAGCATGCATTTTAACCCCGCGCACAAAATAGTTCGTGCCGTCGACTAGTTCAACCGTAATGAGCAATTTCCATCAACATTTTTCGGATTGTGAAAGAAAGTGTGTAACGCAATTGGAGCAGTTTTCAATGACATCATTCTATTAAATGACTTCTAAGATTCAATGCAATGCAGATTGCGTATTGGTACTTGCCCAGATTCGAACCCACGACCTCAAGCACGAGAGGCGAGGGCTTATCCATTGGGCTACCAGAACACACAATAAAACACAAAATGAATACTTCCTGTTGAATTGTCAAAATGAAGTAGATTACAATTTTATTGATTTCATGAATTTAATATGTTATGCAATTAGTCTGCAGTTCTCTTCCTCTACGGTTTGGTGGAAACCAGAGCAAAGCTAGGTTCTCATAATTATGATATTATGAAATGTGTACTTACATCCTTGCGGCCTCCTTGATAAGTTCCTTGACAGTGAGGTCTGCGAGCTTCAGTTTTTCAATTTCAGTCTTGGCAGCCTGTTTTGCCTTGCCTACCGCACATCCAAAGTATGACTGAAACATACAATTTACAGAATTAGTTCTTCATTTCATTGATACATTTACATAAAATGTGGTAAATATTTGTGTATAAGCCAGTTAGGGACACAAAGCGTAAGCACAAAAAAGTGTCTATTAGAGCAAGACAATAAAAAAAATTGTGCATGAACTAATATTAAACTCTAACAGTCTTATTACAAAAAACTCAATAAACCTTGGTTTAAACCTGGCCTATCAAGTCCAGGCTTATCTGCAAAACCATGGTCTAAATTTGTCCGTATTACAAAACTTAAAAAAACCCTGGTCTTCTTAGTACCGTCATTTGAACCATTGTCAATATATCAACCACAGAATAAAACAAATATCATTCGTTCACCATAATATCGTTCAATTGCAACGTTCCGTATGCCCAGAAAAAAGAACTTTTTGATAATACGATAAGAATTAAATGATTTTTAGGAGTGTTAAAATATTGACACTTTGTTTTTTTGCTTTTTTGTTTTGTATATAAACATTAGTTATTTTATCGATTGCAGTTTTGTTTAGGTTTAAGCACATTACTTAAATTCGTATTAATTACTAATATTACATCTACGCACGTGTAACGAAACCTAACATTCTCGCGCGTTACATGAAACCATTGATAACAATAAACAAAACCATCGCTCGTTGAACAAAGTTCATTAGGCTAGGCTTTGGATTTTTAAGTTCTCCAAGTCTCTAATATAACAATTGCCTCTTTGTTAATAATGTTTTAATATATTATGTGTTGTGATGAACCAACAAAAAAAAAACATCTGAGAATTGGAGTACCGAGGAAAAAGTAATATCCTCAATATCAATTAAATCCACCATGTTAATATCCATTTTCGGGTAAAAACAACACAACACAATGAAATAGATTCTATAACCTAAAAGAAAAACTTTGACAGATACGACTTAGACCATCGTTAAACTAGGGGCCGCCGAGGTTTAGCGTTAGACCATGATATGGTCCATGGTTTATCGCTAAACCATTATTTGTAATATCATTTTTATTTAAACCGTGGTTTATAGTGATTTAGACCTGGGTTTTTAGTTAAACCCCTTTTTGTAATAAGACTGTAAAAGTTCTATTTAATGGGATTGGTTTCAATACATAGTCCTTAAAGTGGACTATTGTATTTACTCAAGAAGTTTTCCTTCATTACTTCTCATGTCTGCAGCCCAACTTATGCACCTCAATATTGCATACAAGTAGTTTACAGCAAGAGGCTGAGTGTGGGAGTACACACACACACACAGTCAAACTCAGAGTATTAATTTCAATTATACCATTAGGGGTCTGATCCAACGATTTCGTAATGAGTGTGATTTTCAACCCAAGTAAAGTATCGAATGATAAAAAGACTATTTGCAGGGGCTCTTACAGGCATTTTTGAACTGTCAAGGAGTTAATCAGTCAAAAAGTATGTAACCTCATCCAGTTGCAATAGGCAAAGGTTGGTTGATTAAGAAGTCCATAAACAGATAAAATAGCACATAATTATTTTCTAGTGTGGAATTAGTTTCTACATCTCAGCCATACAATGGGCTACAAAACAAATACTTACAAAGGACACTCCACTGGGATCAAGCATGTACAACTGAGGGCCTTCATAGTCATTCCATGTTCCCATGACAACAGAGCAGCCGTATGGTCGGACAGCACTGTACAGTGTGTATGCATGCATGTACATAGATACGCGCTCATTTAAATACTTCAGTGGAACTTGGGCACCGTACTGAGATCTGTAGTTTGATGCTTCAGAACGAGCTGTTTCTACGATCTGTCTTGCATCGGAGATAAGACCAGCAACTCCCTGAAATTGATAATGGTGGTTAAGGTATTTTTATTGTCAAAACTTTAAATGAATACAGACGCTATTAGAAAACTGGAACACAAAGCATGTAGCACACTTTGTATTAAAATAATTGTACCTAATTATCTTTATTTTATTGAGAAGTAACAAACAAACAATCAACAAATTTTCTCATAGACCCCATTTGATAGATCTATTAAATATACAAATCCAAGGGAAAATATATTAATTGATAGGTTTGCTCATGCAATTTGAAACAGCCAAGCCCGTTATATACAGCCTTGTGGCTAAGTAATGGTATTGCAGTTATACAATATATTGTTGCCTGGAGCTCCATCTTGTTAGAAACTACACATAAACAGAAACTGGGAAAACTAGTAATCAATAATGTTCTATTTAGGTACTGAAACACTTACCATGCCAACATGTTCATCAACATGGTATATCCTCTTGTTTGCGCCAGGTTCGTACAGCTTTGATGTAACCAGTTTCTCCACAGCAAACACCACGCCATCCTTTCCTCGGAGGCCGATCACTGTTCCGGAGTTCTCGACGGCCTTCGCAGCATACTCAACTTGGAATACCCGGCCATCGGGAGAGAATTGTGAGGCAGAAAGATCATACTGTATTTACACAAAAAAATATGGTAATTAGTTTATTCTTAAATGTTTCTGATATTTAGAATAATCTGGAACTGTTTATAAGAATATAAATACACGTTTTATTTTCACAAAGCAGATAATTTTACGAATAAAATAAAACACAAGTTTGAAAGTTGAACAAAAATGGTTCATAACCTAAACGTTACATTACAATTCTAAGATAAATACTTACACCCGTTCCAATAGAACTCATGTTTGTGATAGTTTATAAAATTGTATGCTTGATAAAACTTTGTTTTAGCACTTCAACATCTAATTACTAGCAATATTTTAGTTTGCGGCGGCGATGACAAGCAAAAGCAATTCAATCGGTTTACTTTGTCATTGATAAGTTTTCTATTACCGTGTTCAACAAAAATGCAGGAATGTACGTTCCGATTTTCAAGCAGACTTAAGAAAAAGGACTAACAAATGTCACCAATATCGTTCGAAGAAATAAATAAAGTTAGTGATATGACTCAAATAGTATTTTTTATTAAATTATATTTATAAAATGATAGTCATTACGCTTTGATCGCGCGTATTAAAATTCTGGGGTTTAGAATTTATTGCGGGTACCGAAACGTAGTCTGTGTCTCACATTTCAACCAATAAAAACTCATTACTCTTTTCAGTGAGAACGAACTTGTCAAAATTTGACAAATCATTATCAGGTCGTAAAGATGCATTCAAAATTATTATTTTTCTAAGGGTGTGTGCAACAGTGAAGATTTATTAAATTTTTATTAATTTAGATCCAATCTCAAGTGAAACTACAGAAACTATTGGAGAAAAGCAATGGCAGAACTCCTAGAACTATTCTGTGGTAAGAGACTCCTTACAAAATAGTTCAATTTGTAGTGTGCCTGTTCTGTGAAATGGGTTAATTTTCGACGCGCAAGTTCATCTACGTTCTTATAGATGGCGCTGTTCAGAAACAAAAGGTAAATTACTAAAAGTAGTTGCTACATCCATGTTTAAGTGAAAAAGACAAAAAAAATATTAGCGACAGAAATAAACAAGAAATAAAAAGTATTTATATGCCACAAAACGACACACAAACATAAATAGACTATAGTTTTATCAATTCTGTGTAAAGAAAATTCACGCGACGACCGGCGACCCTTAGCACCCCGACTAACGCATTAACACTCAACCAATTATAAGTGTATAGTCTATGAATTAGACCAACCAAGCCACTCACCACTGTATTGCTCTTACTGGTACTCACCCCGCCGTGACTTAATGTCATAAATGTCCACTAGATGGGGCAGAGGGCATCCGCCGCGTCCACAGATGTCCTCCGATAGGTCTTGAGCTTCACGCTTCACCTCGCTCCACGTCATTGCGATGCTTGCCGCTTCTGCCTTCTTCACCTTGGTCCCGGGACTGGGACCCTTCGGAGCGTGTGGCCAATCTATCTCCACTTGCGACGCTTGATCTGGCGGTCGTTGTTGTAGATGGTTTCGTGCCAATAAATGCCGAGAATGCGACGAAGACAGCTGTTAACGAAGACTTGGATTTGGCGTGAAATATCCTTTGTGACCTTCCTCGTTTCACACCCGTAAAGCATCACGGATTTGACATTGGACCCGAATAACTTGAGTTTAATCCTTCGGGTCAGTTACCGCGATTGACAAACAGGTCTCAGCTGCGCGAAGGTTGCTCGGGCTTTGGCGGTCCGTGAAGCGATGTCATCTTCACTACCTCCAGTCTCTGACACGACGCTCCCGAGGTTTGTAAATTTGTGGACGCGTTCCACTACCTCTGTGCCGATAAGTGCAGATTCTGCTGCTTCCTGGCGTAGATCATTCAACTTTGTTTGCATGTCAGCGTGGATATGACTCAGCAGGCATAATCCCCACTCGCGGTAGTGTTTTCAGAGATGCGAAGCATAATTCCGTCAAGAACGACTAAGAAGTGGAGCAGCGACAGTAGGTGGCCCTGGTGAACAACCGCGTGTACCTACTGTTACGTCATACGATATGAGGCTGTCATGAGTTACCTTACAATGCTTCTGGTAAATACTCTAACAAATGGACGATTTTCAGCAGTAACTATTACAATTTTCACTAGGCGGGACCAGATGCTAGACCATTTCGGCGTATCAAAGCCGAACAAAAAAGGTTAGATAAACCTCCTTTGCCATTCTGATACCTTTCCAATATGATACGGAGGGTATTGATCTGGTCCGTACATGAGCAGTTCGAGCGGCAACCAGTCTGCTCCTTATGTAGAAGAGGATCCAAGGCCTTTGACAGTCTATCCTGGTAGATCTTGCAGAACAACTTAGAGGGAATCGAGAGCAGCGTAATTATAATTCTCCGGTTATCGCAATGGCTAAGATCACCTTTCCTAGGAACAGTTATAAGAAGATCTTTGTTCCAATCGAAAGGGAGCTCTTCAGCGATTCAAATATTTTTAATAAGAGGTGTCAGAACGTAGACGGCGGAGAATAAGTCGGCTTGTAGCATTGCCGCAGTTATCAGGTCGCGTCCTGGTGCTTTGCCTGTCTTCAAAGAGCGGACTGCCTTCGTAACTTCAGAGGCTGTCACTGGTTTCGTGTTGATGTTGAGAAGCCGGGATGGTGGGGATTTGACTTGCAGCGCGTCAGGCGTCCATGTGGCTAACAAACGGAAGGCCTACAGCCGCACGGGCTTCTGCAACTTTAAGCCGTACTTCACCAACCACCAGATGGTAGTCGCCATGAATATTGGCCCCTGCGGTTGCGTACATCGAGCAATGAAGAACGCCATTTTTAACAAATGGCATGGTGATGAATTTAGTTCCTGGTCACCCCGTCGGGTGAGTTCCAAGTGCGGTGGTCGCCATGAATGAATAATGTTTCTCCGATGGTAAGGTCGTGGTTCTGACAAAATTCAATAAAAAGCTCCCCATTCTCGTCGCACTCTAAGTACCTGTGTACCCGTAATTTGCTGCTCGCGGTTAGTGTTTACACTCCCAACCTTTGCATTCAGGTCCCCCATGACGATGATGAGTCTTACTTCTTTATGCTCCTAAGGGTGGCATTGAGGGCATTGTAGAAGTCGGCCATGGCACCCTCAAGTGATGCATTGATTGGGCCGTAGCACAGGACAATGGAGATCTTCCGGACGGCTATTTAAAGATAAAGATAAAGATAATTTATTTGCCATAACATGTGTTTACATACCTTATGCATGCAAGATGTTGACTTAATTTGTAGCACATACATGTTTTGCCTATCGAGGCGTACAAATATCAAGTTTACAAAATTATTTATATTAATTAAATTGTTATATAGAACATTTAGATTTTAATTTTAAACAAAAACAATAAATTGATCGTAAGTGAATGTCAGAAAAACGAAAAAAAAATAAAAAACTAACAATAGATCGTCATCAATATCAAATCATAAAAATATCATAAATAATCAAGTTCAAATTAAAATCAGAGGTATAATCAAATCATAAAATGTCATAGAGAATTGTGGTTAGTTAATTAAAATAATGTCAAAGAAAAATATAATAAAATCGTAAAATGTCTTGCAAAATCAAGATTAATAATATAAAAAAAATGTCGCAAAAGTACAATAAGATCATAAAAATCAGGGTTGATAAATAAAAAAAAAAACCCAAAAGAATAAAATGTCAAAAAAGTACAATCAAATCATAAAGTAATGTCAAAGAAAAATACAATAAATCATAAAATGTCTTGCAAAACCAAGATTAGAGTAATATAAAAAAAATCGTAAAAGTACAGTAAGATCATAAAATGTCATAAAAAAAAAACCCAAAAGAATAAAATGTCAAAAAAGTACTATCAAATCATAAAACAATGTCAAAGAAAATACAATAAAATCATAAAATGTCTTGCACAACCAAGATTAATAAAATCAAATGATGTCAACAAATTACAGTAAAATCATAAAATGTCATAAATATCAATGAAATATAAGAAAAATGCTGTCAGGTACAAACTAAACAAAACAAAATGCAAATTAGTATGAATGTTATATCAATTAAATAATATGATGACTTAAAAGAAGAAAAAAAAAAGCAAATAATAAAAGAAAATAATGTCATTATTATAAAATATTATCATTCAAGAAATCACGTATATGGTAATAAGTTTTGTCTGTTAATAAATCTCGCATCTTTTTTTTAAATAGGTTTGCTGGCAAAGCTTTAAATGATTGCGGTATTTTATTGTACATTTTAGGCGCCATACAAAAGACACTCGTTGACATTAAAGCTGTTTTTGATGTGTGCAAGCAAAGTTGGCTATTGTCACGTCTATTACGGGGGTGGGTGTCAGCTAGTCGTGGGAATAGTTCCGGATTTAGTTTTACAAATGTTACTAATTCGAAAATGTAAAGTGAAGGTAAGGTTAATAATTTGTATTTCATAAAATATGGCTTACAGCTGTCTATGGTACTTAAATTGAACATAGCTCGAATACATCTTTTTTGAGCCTTAAACGCAATTTCTTTGTCAGTCGAGTTTCCCCAAAATATTATACCATAGCGTAGCAACGATGCAACTAGCCTATTCTTAGCTGCATTAGAAAGGAGGAGCCCCACACTATACTCAAACGCTATACTTTGCTATACGCACATCTTCGTCCTTCTTAATTATTAATTCTTTATTGTGCACAAAAATAACACATACAACATAGAGTGATTATAAAGTTGATGTAAAAAGGTGAGCTTAACTCATATAGATTTCTACTAGCAAACCTTAGAGTGATAGAGAGAGTTTACAAAAGGAAGAAGAGAAGTAGTGCAGTGTACAATTTAAGAATTTAAAAAAAATTATCCTTGATTTTCCTCTTGAAGAAATTCAGTGAAGGGCTGTCGCGTAGGGAATGTGGTAGAGAGTTCCAGAGCCGCACTGCAGTAACAGAGAAGGAGCCATCATAGCGGCTGGAAGTGTGACGTGAGGTACAAAGGAGAAGAGAAGTGGAAGTGCGACAGGGTTTACCCCTCGGGACAAATTACTCAAAGCGTTCACGAAGGTACTGAGGAGAATTAGGATTGTATAGGATAGTATAGAGAAGGGATAGGATATGGGTGTATAGGATATGGCGTATCGCATAATTCATTTATTCATAAGTCGAGAAGAATCTGTGCGATGAGCAACATGGTTTCAGAGCGAAAAGATCTGTAAATACTTACCTTCTTACTCTAAGTAGACTACATTTCAAAACTTTTAGACCATGGAGGACAAGTTAATGTCCTGTATTTTGACATTCGGAAGGCGTTTGATAGGGCCAATAATGATATTCTGCTTGCGAAGCTATCGGTTTTCCGCCTGGTCTCTTGCGGCTCCTTGCTGACTACCTCCGTGATCGTCAGCAGTTTGATATACTGGGCCATTACAAATCCCAGCCCTATCATACGCGTTATGGAGTAAGGCAGGGATCAATATTGGGACCACTCTTGTTCCTAATAATGGTTAACGACCTTCCATCAGTCATCCATCACGCTAAAAGTCTACTGTATGCGGATGATATGAAACTTTTTTTTTGAAATCAAAACTGAAGCTGATTGTCTTGCGCAGCAGTGTGACTTAAATGCGATATTAGAATGGAATGGTGTTAGGAAAAAAAAAGAATTTAACTGTACCAAATGTTTTATCATGAGTTTTACTCGCGCACGACACCCTATCAATTTTGCGTACACAATGAATCACAGCACCTTTACCAGAACAAGTGGAATTAAGGATCTGGGTGTCACTTTTGACATGAGATTAACGTTTCACGAACTCATGGTATTGGTAGCAAAAGATTAATTTAAGCCATTAGGTTTCATTCTTTATTGTACTAGTACACAGTAAGTTGGAGGCTACAGTGCATGTGTCTGGAACCCTCATGAAAAGAAATACATACTACTTTTGGAAAAGGTTCAGAGAGGTATTCTGAGGTATCTGTATAAGCGTCTATGATATTATCCAATCTTATAGCCTTCTAACTTCCTCTTAGAAGAACTCTTGCTAATGGCTTTGCCAATACCAAGAGTCTTTAAAATTGCCATACTTATGCTGGGTTGAAGTTATCAATTGAGTTGTGAATGTGGCGCCTTTTTAACCCGCTTCGAAAAAAGGAGGAGGTTCTCAATTCGTCGGAATCTCTTTTTTGTATGTTCCCCGATGACTCAGACGCCTGGACCGATTTCCAGTCGTATTTAGGCTTGTTGGAATTTGTATGCGAAGTCCTCTGACTATAAATGATTTTCTGGGTAGTTAATATAGTTATAATAGTTTGTAAGACACCTTTGTGGAAGATAAATAAATACTTATGTTATGTTATTTTATGTTAATATAAGGCACCAAAACTAAAAGGAGAAAAATATAAAACTTTTATCAAAAAAATAAACCGACTTCCAAAACAAACAATACAAAGCGAAAAATAACTTTCTTTTCTGAAGTCGGGGTAAAAACGAAAAAAAATTGTTATTGAGTTATTTTCGCTTAGTAGTGTTTGTTTTGGAATTCGGTTTTTTTTTTGTTAAAACTTTTTTTTGCATTCCTACACAAACGACCGCAGCGAATTTCTTCTTGTAAATGCCCAGTTTTCTTCCGTGGGCCGCTTCCTGTACAAACGCTTAGCCTTGTTACGCTTAGCCATCTGAGTTTTTATTATTAGGGATAGCCATGGCGCAGGAAGGTGTTTGACTCTTACCTTTTCAAGGGAAGCATGTGCCTGAGAAATTTGGCCATGCGTTTAGGAGGTCGACTCTTATAGGACAGATAAATGAGGACGTGATAGGAAAAAGGAGCAGGAAGCTGTCCATGTGCGGCTACTTTATGAGGGTCAGAAACCAGAAAAGGATCTAAGAGAGAAGGAGTACGTTGAGGAGCCCAGTTGAGAATCTTCCTTGAGTAGACAAGTGCTGAAATTCGCCGAAGATAAGTGTATGCTCATAAAATGTGGCAAAGATTTTCTAGTTTAGCTTCGAAGGAGGAAAAATAGTCGATTTAGTAAGCGGGACTATAATAGACACCTAAAAGTGCTCGTAGCTTTGTGTATAAAAAGTTTATTTCAATAACTAGGTGTTCAGCAAACTTAGAGTAGACACTCGGAGGCTGGTCAACTATCTTTACCTGAATACAGTTCTTAGGTCACCAATACCGTTTCTCCTCATTTCGTACTGAGTATCTGCACTCTGCAGAATGTAGTTAAGTATTACTACTTCTGCTTAGGCTAGTCAGCTGTCATTGCTAAGCGTGTGTATGTTCCAATAAGCAATTCGTGTCCGTTTCTATCTGTTTCAGTTTCAGGAATCAGTTATTTTCGGGCAAGCGGGTGATTAGTCCACTGTGCCTAATCCGATAGCAGGGCTGCCGCTTTAGAGCATTCGGATGTGCTCAGTTTTTTTTGGGTATCCTCCCTAGTATAAAGACGATTCTGTTTTAAGGCCCAGAATATCTACCGTTCGCCCTGCTTCCGTTCGGGGTAGCGGACGCGCGGCGGCTCGGTTGCAGCAGGTCCTAGGTAGAACGATGGGGATGTGGATGACTCGGACTGGCTAGGGCCCTGTTTTATACGGTACGCCGCCACGAGTACAGCAGAAGCTATTTTTGGCAATTTATAGGTAATGCTGTTCTCACCAACTGTGATTCCCACCAAGACATACTTTAGCTTGTCCCCCCAATTTTCTTTTACTTATTCTTAAAACACCCGAGAAATAAAAAGTTCTCCCCGAAAATTTGTCATGTAGAAATTAATTCAATACAATAAAATTCTCGAAAAAGTCTTCGGAATGTAACTAATTTGAGTGATCCGGGCTTTCTGATGTCACTCTTACATAAGTGCCGAGGTAGAAACATTGGCCATATATGACAAAACACTGCAGTTTCTCGAAGCAAGTAGCAAAATTACCATGTCAAAAGAATTTACGAGCGTGTCCCTGTTTACACGTTTTTGCCTGTCGCGTTATATCGCCAAAAAATCTACAAGAACTTTATTATAGTGGAATCCTTCAACGCTCGAGTGTGGAAGAAAGTATCCCGGCCGGGTGGCCCGACATGAGAATTTCCGAAGTGAATAGTTTGAAACTTAGTTCTTTGGACCATCTGCCTGGCTGTGATATTGGTTTTATTGGTATGTGGTGTGCCACATGGTGGAAAGAAATAAAAGTTCACTGTACCCTAATAGATATCGTTTCGCAAGAAGTATACGCCTCAAGGCACCCCTTCTACTCTACCACCGATCTGCAATTATAGATGGGGCTTCTAGCGGTAGTTATCAAGAACAGACAGAAGATTGGTGGCCGCAATGATCAGGGAGGATGCTGATAACTACTCCTGTTATAAGCCTTCAGAAGTAAAACGTATTTTACGACTCCCTCAGGCAAAGAGGGTTCTTTTCTATGCCTACGCAAACCATCCCTGTTTATTATAACTTCGTCTTCATTGTTTTCCCTCTGATATTACAATTCCTATCTTTTGTGTTATTTATAGACCCATTAAAAAGTAACACCTACAATATCAGCTCAACACAAAGGGCGAAGGGATGTTTAAATAGTCGCGACCCTCGTATTAAGTGTGAATCTTTAGATCTTTAAACGCCAAATAGAAACTCTGCCAAAATCCATTCTTCACCAACCGCTCGGATTGTTTGTTTCTACCACGATAATTGCCTACGTTCCCGCAACTTCACTCCCACTATCTGCTACTGCGGTTTCCAAAGTTTCACACGCAGTGAAAATGCTCAAACAACTTTTCAGAAAATTTACTTAAAACTCTGAGAAAACTTTTGAAGATGGCGATGGGAATTAAATTATTATTAGAGGCTAAAAGTGTTGAAACCCACTTTCTTACTCAGAAAGCAAAAATGTTTACAAATAAGCTCTCCAGCCATTAAGAAAAACAAAACTTTCAGCTTTCAGAAAGTTAAAAAAACAATTTGGGCGGTTGGAAAAACAGTTGCAAAAAGAGTAGTTAAAGTCAGAAGTTTGAGGACAGCTGTTCCATAGCGAAATGTAAGTAAACACAGCACCCTTGAAAGGGTTCGGGCGTTCCCTTAGAGTGGTGGAATAAAACAAAATGAGCTTTTCTATTGATCCACAAGGAGCGTGCAGTTTATGTTCAGTGAACCTGCGAATATGAATGAGCTACCAAGTAGGTGATACAAAAATAGAATATCTATTCTGTTACTACATTATTTTGTTTACCCACGTCCAAGGCATAGCAGAAAAGGAACCCCGAAAGGAAAACGAAGAAAGCGCGTTCTAGAATTTTACATTTTCTTTCATATATTTGGCTTCTTGCAAAATTGGGTCAGACTTTTGTAATCCATTTTATACGAATTTTATGTAAGGGTAATTTCAGAACCCAAGGATTACCTTACCTATTCAAATTCAACGAACCTTTTAATCGTCGACTCTCTTTTGTCATTTGGGTAAATATTTAAGTACAAGCAGAGCGAGTATTTATAACGACAGAAATTATGCGGAGTAAATGACTTGCCGGTACGCGGGTACGGGTACTTAAATAATACCGTACATAATCGGCGCCGACATTTTTATGAATTTTATTAAGTCATTGGTAGCACCAAAGCCTGCTCGACAAGGTCAAGGTACCCATATAAACCATGTAGACAGAAAACCTTCACATATCACGGTAGACGATATATTTATTGCTTTAATAATGTCGACCTGGGCATGACCACGCCGAATTAAAAATCCTGTCGTACATGTTTTCTGTCGGGCTGTGGGCCCACATTAAGTAAATATTCCTGTAATTGCGTTGTCTAAAAAATGCGAAGATAAATTTTTTGGCCGCGAGCCGGGGCTGCATACGAAATGAGCCACACTGGGATTATTATTTGCGTAGCTGACATCCTAATTAACGTGACTTTTTTCTTTGTCCGCCTAGCGGAATTCTCCTCGGTCGGATAATGGACTAAGAGTAGGTATGACGTAGGTAGCGAATAAATAACAAAAGCGGTCCTGTGGTAGGGTGCGCAAAAAAATTAATAAAAAAATCTCGTCTTATTTAAAAGTTAATTGCTCTTTTAGTACTTTTAGTCCAGACTTCGAATTTCAAAGAGGTGGAAGTGATAATTCGGAAACAAATTCAGAGCTCGTGGAACAATTAAACCGCTTGAATGTCAAATGGAAAAGCTGGACAAAGTTTGAGAGCAAAAGTCTTAGAATTTAAAGACAGACTTTCACTGGCTTCATTTACGTAGAACGTTGTAGCACGTTGAACTTCGAAGGTAGGATTATGCGAACACTAAGGAATATTATTATAGCTCTAGGTACCTTTATTTACGTAAGAGTTATAAAGCTTTGCAATCAACCGTTGATGTGTGTGAACAAAGGCAGCTTTTTCAAAATTGCTAATTTATTAGTAATGAGTAAAAACGAGGATGCGCATTTTTTGAATGAAATGATAAGGTGATATGAGCTTGTGGCTAAATAATAACAGGCGCACGGGTCGATTTTAAAGGTTAAGCAACGCTTGCCGAGGTCGATCTGTGGATTTGTGACCATCTTTACATAGCGAGTTTCCTCCGTGCTTCGGCAAGCACAGGCCCTAGCTGTCATTTGAAAGAAGCCTAAAAGCTGACACCAGTCTGGCCAAGGGGTATCGAGTTACCCAGTTACTGGGTTGTGGAGGTCAGATAGGCAGTTGCTCCATGTAAAATACTGGTACTCAGCTGAATCTGTTTAGACTGGAAGCCAAAAAAAGCTAGGCAGATTGTTTGTTAGGTACCATAAAAATATGAGCGAATTTTATAGTTGTTATTTTGTATTATCAAAATATATTGTTTCTGTCAAATTTTTCCTTTTTTACCGATCACTGAAAATATATTGGTAACTTATTACCTAGGCTCTATACAAAGGTTTATTTATTTATTTAGGCTCACCAACAATTGTTAACACTAAGAATATTACAGTAATTATTCACATAAAACTATAGTTGAGTGTCACAATTTTTTACAGGTAAGCACCACATATGTACATAAGGTTAGGATTAGGACTACAATATCCTTTCGAATGCTTTCGTTAGAATCGTTTATTTAGCACAATTTGTCCCACCTGTAACAACATCTCAAAAATATTCAGCAACATTCTCAGTAGGTGGCAGATTTTCAGCACTCCATCAAAAAGAAGAGTCGTTACGTTACATTCTATTTTATAGGTACACGAAGCTCTTCATCAAGCAAGCTTCTAGTTAATCAACTCCCAGCACTAAAAACTTTCTTGCCAAAAGTATCGGTCGTTCAATTTGTGGCGCCCCGTCAACACGGATTGTCGTAAAAGGAGCTAAGCAAACGGAGAGGCAGCTATCGCCTTTATTATATTTCTGTGGCAATATTTTGTCGGCATCACGACGTATATTAACGAGTTCGTGTAACGCCCCGCCGAGTAAACAGATTGCTAATATATCTGCGGACAATCCGCCGTGTATTGTCGGCGCGAGAGGGTTCTGAACCGAGTTAGTCCCTAAGGATAGAAGGTCTCTGAGGGTCTGATTAAATTTCTAATGTTTTGTTCTGCAATTTAGCTTAGGTAACTAATACCTTCCTGTATTATTAAGTGCTTGGTCTACATCATGTTTGTATTGCAGAGGGAAGACATGATTCAGGATTTGAAAAATGTAGTCTGACTAGGTTACTGTGGGCATTGAGAACTAAGTCAAAGCCAACCCATAAAACAGACGGTACAAATTGTCCGTGTCCCGCAAACCTCCTGCCAAAATATTTGTCACCAATATCCGGAAGATACCGTATCCACTCTGTATAGATAACTGGGGAAAATATATTACTGTATCCCCAATGGGGAAGTACGGCAATAAATTACCAATCAGGTGGTGTTACAATGGCGTGCATTCGCAGTCAGCCTAAACTTGGTTGAGTTTGAGCCAAGTTGTACCAACTATGAGATATTTTGTTGGTTCCATTTATCCGTTCCTATGTAAAGTGCACTTACTTGCACAAATTTGAACCAGGGAGACCATTACTGAGACGCGCGGACGATTTCGTCCCGTTCAGCTGGAAAAGTGCTATAGAATCGTAATGGTGTTGCGAATAATGGCATTTGAATTTTGCTTGAGCAAACATGAAGTAGTGGAGATTTAATTTTGGTTGAACGATTTAGCTGGCAAATGCGCTGGCAATGAGACGAATTGTGGATTGACGCTCATTGTCATGTAGATTTTGAATACGGCGTGTGAGGAAGATAATGGTGGAAGTGAATGCGATTTAATTTTATCATATGTCTTATCTAAGAATCTAAGATTCAGAGAGTAAAACTGTGAGAAGAAATATTGGGTAGTTTTCAGCCAAATTGTTTACTTCAATAATAATAATAAAATTTAGAAACAAAAAATATAATAACTTATGTTCGTCTGCGAAAATTCAAAGACGATTTTCTCATAGTAAAGTGCTGTATTCAATGTGGCTTTTTCACGAAGATGTGCTAAAAATTAAGTATAGGCGATTATTTAAAAAAAGGAATTTCCATAAAAATCACTCGTTATGTGGAACATTAAATTGAATTCGGACCTCACTCGAAAGCTACTTTCATAAAATTTTATATGAAAACTTCACATACATTGTGGACAAAAGAGAGCATTAAGGATAATCTATATGTCGTGAAATCCCAACTTTTCTTTTCATTACCTCTTTATACTGAGGCGAAATGTTCGTGAAATGAGGCAATTTTAGTTCTAACCGTTTTAAGTTTTATTTTAGCAGTAATAATATTTAATGTGAAATTGAATGTGATAGGTCCCATTACCAAGTATAATTAACGTTTATAAATGCTGCTAGTAAAATGAAACTCGTATCTAAATTAGTGTTTCGTGGAAAACGTTGTTTTTCAATAAGCTTTAATAATATTTTTAGTATTAAAACCACCTTATTGGAAATTCCATCTGCGTACAAAAAGCAAAGTGAATCACTTCAATATATTTGATTTGACTCTTATCACTAAAAAAAGGTACGAAGACTTAAAAAGCATTTCAATTGTATCTGTAAAACACAACGTCAGAATCAATTTCGCTCTTGAAAAGTATTCTGAAAAATCCTTTAGCAAATGCTTTAGCTTATTGAATCCATACGATGCGATCGCTCCACCTAAGCTTACGTCGCAAAATGGACACGTCGATATAAAAGGTATTTCGAATATATTTGAGGGATTTTACGCATTCACGCATAATTTAACTTGTAACGCAATAAAATATCCATTAATTTTGAAGATGGCCATTTTCCGGTGGGCTGAGCACAAGACGTTAGATTCCGAGGGCAACTTTTCACTTGGAAAGGTAAATTTCGCGTCTTCATCTTACTTTCGTTTAAGTTATTTTATCTACAGAAAAATAGGTTAGAAGTCAACTTTTGAGGAAAGTAATTTTATTATTGTTGCGGCAATATCTGAAATAGAACAGGGCAGTTGTGTTAATTTATTTTTGTTATCAACTTGCACCAATCAATCTGAAACATCCTGAAAGTGTTCTCAAGTAAACAAACAATAAAACCTTTTTGCTTAATCAAAAGGGGTGTCAAGACGAAAGAATTCACACTCAACTCAAAGACACAATTTTTATTCCACATACATTATGGGCGAAATAACGAGCAGAATGTAAATAAAGCTGTATAAGTTATTACAATGTTATGTTCTAAATGATATATAGAAGGAAACACTTAAGAAGAGTACTTTTGCAGAAAACTAATATCAGTGTTTGCCAAGCAGTTCGCATTTGGGGAATTGGGGTGACAGCGTAGACAATTTAACTAATAGAGCAGACAGAAAATAATATTTGGAATAGGATTAGCTTATATCCAAATATTGCTGCGTGACGATAAAGAAGAAGGATGAAAGAGTAGTCAGAAAATATAAGGGAATAAAATGTCTAGCTACTAGGAAAGGATATAACGTGACACAATTAGGATATGACAAACATAGGCAAACAAGTAACAATGTGTATACAGTTATTATTGCAAAAATTAAATCTGCAGTACTAAAA
The DNA here is from genome assembly GCA_949775005.1 of Orthosia gothica. Lineage (NCBI taxonomy): Eukaryota > Metazoa > Arthropoda > Insecta > Lepidoptera > Noctuidae > Orthosia > Orthosia gothica. Next base: position 14,745,313 of record OX459044.1, read on the forward strand.
TTAAATATACAGAAATAACTTACAACGTACTTACGTGTATTCATGCTTTCAAAGCATTGTAAAACAAATAGACTCAAAAGGCAACTACAATTAGACAACAACTTACTTTTATTACCAGCGATAAAGCCTGACGTGCCAGTAGCGAGACTAAATAAGCTGAATTTAAAGCACACATTCCTAATCTTACAAGATATATGGCTGTGATGATTACAAAACACGTATATCTAAGATGAACGAAATCAATCCACTCCCAATACAATCTAATCTACCAAGACATTTCAAGATCGAAATTCAAAATCGCAGCGCGTCTACCGCCAGAGATTCCTACTCCTACAAGGTTCACACAATACACGCTTATCGGGACGTCGCAACGTTATTAAATAAACAGTCAGCTCGTACGAGGCTGCATCACTACGAGTATCTACGGACGAAGGAGCTTCGGTAAATTATTGAAATCCAAATTTGTCGATCGCTCCTGCAGATGTTGCAAGGGTTTCGGCGCTTTGTCGTCGACTAATATCATTATTGGCGTTGTTGATATTATATTTTGGGTTGATTGAATTGATTAATAGCTATTCGAGGGTAATATGACAGTTGGTGTTGTTACAGCTGTCAGTATTATGCCCAATCATTGTTAAATAATTTTAATATATTATCAATGTTCCCAATTGAAGGTTAAGTCTTTTGATTTCTTTGAAAAGTTTGCACCTTGCGTTTGTGGCAGTTGGGTTTTGCGTTAGAGACGTTCATTTGGTTTAAATTTAAGGTAAAGTCACGTTTTGAAAACCTTTCACCTGATTTTTGTGATCAAAAATAATAATGAGCAGTGCCAGTTCTTTCAGCAAATAATTCGTCTGACGCAGCCAGAATGAGGATTCTCAAGTTATGTGAAATGCACAGTCGACGAGGTTTTTCAAAGAGACCAATCCGGAACGATTGAATCTTTAGCTTCATTTAAACGGAAGGCAGAGCATTGAACTATGAGGAAACGCCTCAATAGTGGCAAATGAGGCACGCTCACCGCTTGCAGTTTTAAGAAAATTTCTTTAAAGAAGCTTTAATTCAACGTCTTTAGAAAATGCACCCGGATTTACTTTTAATGAGTTTCGAGAGTGCAACTTGGGGTTTACTTTCCAAATGAATAGCGGATCTGGCCTCTTGGGTATCTATTGCAAATCTGTATTCATTAATTTTATCTTATGCAAGAGCTCGTAACTTTTTACTACTAACGGAGTTCTTTTTTTTTCATAAATACAAAATATAGTACCTATTTTGATACCTACACCTATTGTTATTGTACTAGCGTACGAAATGCAACGTGGCCATCATCACACGAACACCGTAAGATGTTGTTGTGCACGACAATTTCACGATTTATTGACAGGAGTCATCACGTTTGACGTACGAATACGTTGTAGCAAGAATGCTCTCATAAATCTTAGTATAGCCTCGGCTTACATGCCGCGTGTGAAGAAAAGAGTTTCAGTACAACTTGCATTATTTTTACGACTTCAGTAAATGTTGTAAAATAAGCCCTGTTATTTATGATGGCATTAAATATGAATCTTCATGTATCCAACTGTTTTTTCGTAACGTTCTTCTTTTTTAGGGATTTGTAAAAGCTTTTTGTGGTGTGTGGCAGTATATCATATTTAAAGTAAAGTAAAGAGCATTAGATGGCATGGAAATAACAAAAGACAAATCTATCCTATTATTTAAATAACACTGATATATTTACAATCTTCTTTATTCCATTCAAACCAACTATGACTCCATTTTAATGCTGAAAAAGAGCATCTTTCTATATATTTCTTAGAAGGAACTTATCTCAAAATCGGTCCAGTCAGTCATATTAGCCTATAAACGTCTTGAACTGAACATGAGCCGCCCACAAAGCTGGCTATATCCGATACGATCGGCCAGCAAAACGGATCATACGGGGAATATCATGTGGCACTTGCAAATGTAGCGTAAATCTTACAATATCGATGTGCGGTCCCGATAATATTACATTACGCACGCTTTATTGTTGGAGTGATAATGCAAAGGTGTGGATGGTTATGTGGTTAACCCTCATTTTGCCAATTAACTTCAAATCTCATATTATCAAAGCAAGACAATTACCATAAACCAGGTTCAAATTCAGACTATATAAATTCCTAATGAAAAAACCTACATACATACATACATACATAAACTCACGCCTTTTGCCCATGGGGGTAGGCAGAAACTACAGAACGCCACCTGCTACGGTCCTTACATACTTCTTTTGCTTCACACACATTCATACATCTAGTCATACACACACGCCGGTTATGGGTACTGCGCACTTGGCCTTTCTGAAGAACATCACCTATAAGGTCTAAATATGTCTTTCTAGGGCGTCCCCTCCCGGCGTTTCCTTTCACGTCTGCCTTGTAAATACCTTTCGTTAATCGCCTTTCATTCATCCTCTCAACATGGCCAAACTATCTTAGCATACTCTTTTCAATTTTAGTCACTACATCTTCTTTTAAACCACAACGTTGTCTTATTACCTCATTCCTCAATCTATCAGTTAAAGTTACACCACACATACTCCGCAAGGAGCGCATTTCTACTGCATTAATGCTACTTTCATGTCTTTTTTGCCATACCCAGCCTTCACTTCCATACATAAGTGTAGGCACCAGCACGCTGTTGTGAACGGCGAGTCGAGCTTCCGGAGACATCGACTTGCTGGTCACAACTGCATGCATAGCACCATTCACTTTATTCCCTGCATTCACTCTCCTTTCCACATCCTCTTCAATCTTTCCATCCCTTGTGAACATACTTCCCAGATATACAAACTCGTTCACTTGCTCCACACTCTTATCATTTATTTTCACTTCACACTTCGATACATCATGAAAAAACCTAATACCTTGAAATCCAGATCCTCGACTTATTCAGTAGTCGCGCATGTTACAAATAGGTTCTAGTTATAGTAGCCAAAATAAACTCGTTTCTTACACTTCAAAGGAATGCAGGTTTCACCGTCATCATCATTTGAATGAACTGAACATAGTTTTCCTCTTTTTCCTATAAAAAGTAAGAATTTAGAAATAGGCACTCACTGTAGTATTACTTTAAAACTGTATTATTAATTAATGCAAAGTTCATGTGATCATAAATATGTTGACTAGGCCGTCTTGAAGGCGTGTCGAGCCTGCGACGGAACTGCAAAATTTGATACCACCTAGCCTACAAGACTACAAGACGTACGGCCATGCGCCATCGGTTCACAGTGGACATCCCACCAATACTGCACAAAGAGTTTCCCTGATAACTACAACCTTGGGGACTTAAACTACTACTACTTCTACTACTTACTAACTACTTTAAGCCAAGAGTGAATAGGTTACTTCTAGGCAAGCGTGCTTCACCATCAACCACATCATTGCTTACCATCAGACGACATATTGGACAAACGCGAGGCTATCGATTATAAAAAAAATGTTATGAATTTTTTAACTCAATTTATTTTTCTCACCTGAGATTAAAATCATTACTTTATTGTATATTTTATTACATCAAACGAGACTGTCTATGCCTTGATAAAACTCTTCTACATAATCGATGATTGCAATAAAGAAAAAGCACCTTAATGCATCAATATCTAAAGGCAATCCCCTCCATGTGAGACAAGTTCAAGCAGCCAGAGGTTAAGCGTTGACGTCAATGTCAATTGAGCACCACCGGTGATGGATGAAACTCTCGGGGTGGAGTTCAACCCTTCGAATTACTTAATACCCTCAAGAACGCACGGGGTTTTTTTATTGATTTATTTTTTCTTGAAGGCTATTAAGGATAGGTGAAGTTTTTTTTTAAAGTTGTAATTCATTGAGGTTGTTTACTTTACTTTTCAAGATTGATGCAAGGTGACTTCACTCGTGCAATTTTTCGGGGGTTATAACCAAATAAGAAATCGCAAAAAAATATTGATTCATCTTGTCGAGTAATGGGAACATAATTAGATAATGCATTCAACAGTTTTTTTTCATATTTCAGAGTTGGCTCTAAGTGAGAGTTGTTCATATTAATGAGAACTTTCACGGCTTGTAATGATGGCAACTTGAATTTGAACAATGAAGCCATTCTGTATACGTAAACACGTTATAGAAAAACTTGTCCCGTAAAGATTCTTACTAATAATTCTTCAAACAGCTTTCATTTTATCTAATCAAGCGACTCCTTTTATTAGTAAGACAATACCTTCACACAAGGATTGTCTTCCCAATCACATATCTTATTGTTTCTAATCAGGTCGCGAGTGAACACGTGACTCTATTAGCGAGTTATCTCGTTACCTGTCACAACTCAATCTTCGTGTGCACACAATGCGATAATTGAGTTAGCGGAATTAACCCAGCGCGGCTGCAAGGTGACTTGTAGAAACCGTCTTAATAAGTAGTGCGAGGGTTGTTTGGCTGACTTGCCTTCATTTGTCATCTGGCTTCAAATCGGGGCTCTATTTAATATAACTGATGACAATTCGACATATTTCTCCAAAATCGATAAAAGTTTAATGATTTTTGCAACAAAGGCTGTTTAGGGACTAAAACAGAAAATGTATAAAATAAATATACTAAATTACGGATTGCCTCCTGACGTCTTTTGCATTCATAAATAGGGCACTGGTAAAATAAAAAAAAGTAAAAAAAAACAATCACGGTCATGTATTTCTAAAGAAGGTTTAGATGGATGCACAAGATAGAATGTGATAAACATAACAAAGAAAATCGAAGAACACACATAAAAAGAAAAACTTTGAAAAATCACATTACACTACAATTTCACACGTCAAAAATCATACGAAAGAAAATCCTGGCAAAAAGCAAAATGTTACAGACAACAAAACAGTACAAATATAAAAACAATAAGCACACGACAAGCATATAAATACATTGTGTTAACAAACAGCTTGTTGGTATTTCAGACAATGTTCGCCAACGTGCCATCTGATCCTAGTCTGTGCGTCTATCGACCTTGCGGGAACAGCCTTTAGTGTTGCTACAATCTTTTATAGTGTATCATTGTGTCTGCTTTTATTTTCTGACATTCTAGCTATGGAGAAATCTTGGGTTACATTTTTATTTTTATTTTGACAGACAGAATAGTTCCTATCTGCTGTTTTGATTCCATCTGAAACATTAATATAATCATCATCATCTATGTCACCCTCTCCTTCACAGGTGTATTCAGGAATATCTCTATTTAATCTAACGTCACTAATTATTGGTAACGGTGATTGGTTTAATATTGACACAAATACATTTACGGTTCACGTGTTGCAACATCAATATGACTAATTATATGTACATCCAATATTTACTCATTTGCACAGCAAGGAGATGGCGAGATGGTCAGTAATTGTATTGATTGGTAATCAGTAAAGAAAGCAACATGTAACATTATTTGTTATTGATTCAGACGACGAGTCAATACAAGAAAAAATATTCCTTTTTGAGTAGCACTTTCGCGAAAACAAACGCTGAACAACGCTACCCCAAGTTACAAAATTAATGCACTCCACCACACACAGTCGCTGAATTGTAAGTCAGTGAAAGCAACACTATGGCCATTCTTATTCCACCATCGTCCTCAAACTAGCGTCGGCAAGTTAATATTGGCTGAACCTTGTCTCGTTTCTACCCTGCGCCACCCCTGAGTCGGCATGTGAGGATACGAACGTTTGTTGTATCTTAGAAACGGCAGCTGAATGGTTAAAATCAATGGGGATAGGGTAGGCACAATTTATGCTGTTGTTCACTTGTGCTGGGGGAATGTCTCGTTTGCAGTTGAGTTTTCTGACATATTTCTTCCTTAATACCCTTTAGAGCCGTAAAAAACTGTAACTTTCTAAAGCTAAAATACTCCTTAGTAACGGATAGGTAAAAGGTTTGAAAAAAAAAATATTATTGATTCATGTACATAATTATGAAAACAATGTTTTTTCGTAATAATCGAATCGGTAATAGTTTTGCTTTAATAAAATAATTTATAGATATATATAAAAAGATATTTTTTCGCAACTTTTGGCAACTCCTCCAAAACGATTTGGATGTTTAAAAATATTTTTACACAGAAAAGTTGATGGCTGGCATTTCTTCATAACTAACATAGCATATGTAAATCAAATAATATTTTGCAAACAAAACTGTTCAAAAGGAGGTTCAATATTGATATTTTGCATCGAGCGGGCGCACGGCCAGTACTGCGTTAACATTGGGGCGTATATAGCGCCTTAACTTAAAATAAGTACCAAATGGAACACGAAGGATGAAAGTTATGTATTTTGGTTTCCCATCTACGGGAAAAAGTTTCGTATCTGCAACTTCAGTTATTATTTTTCCTTGGCAAAAAAAAACTTCAGAGCAAAGATGAGACCGGTCTTTAGCAATTTTCAGTCAAAGAAAACTTTTTATACCATCGTCTCGGCTAAAAGTTCGTAAGACCGTTCGCCATTAGAGGCTACCCAACCATGTGCGTTACAGGAAAAACTTGCTCACTAATGCCTAAGTTTCTGAAAAGTTTCAAATACAATTTCGGGCCGCTCTTTAATGCTCGCTTAGTATGGCATTATCTTTACAATTTTAGTTCTGAGCCAGGCGAAAGTAGAATCCCCTTTATGTCCGACTTGTTCCGAGAGACTTGTTAAAAATTTAGAGAGGATTCTCATTTGACAAATGTTGTCATAAAAAGTTTAGTAGTCTAGACTTTATTACTTGTTACTGAACTGACGGAATTATACCTTTCAGCCCCTCTTACATTCCCTTTCGTACCTGCTTTCTAATTACAAGTTGAAGACTTCATGATGTTGGAAGAGAACTAGATCATTGTACAAAAATTATGTATAAATAATGAAGTGAATGCTATTAAAGCGAATACATATTATAATAATGTTTCACAACGAGAAAGTGGGAGTTCTCGGGGAAAGCCAAACTCAACTATCCTCATGTGGCAAAGTCAGGAAACTGCAATCTAAGGATGTAAAACTGTAACTTGGATGTTGAAACCTAGAAAGGAGTAATAAAACTGTATGTTAATCAAGTAACTAGGAGACTTTCTGATGGAAGGTAAATTTTATGAGAGCTAAGGAGAATGTAATTGCTGTGGTATATATATATGTATAACTAGCTGCCTGCCACGGCTTCGCTCGCTTTAATAAAGATTTTGTCAATCAATTCTGGTTGTCGATGTACTACTTCTTCATGATTTTTATCTCCTAGTACTTTCTATACAACTTCTTAACCACACATGATTCCATCCCCAGATATATAGGTATTTATTTTCTTTATTTATGTTTCTGTTCTCCGGGTAGTTTGAGAGAATTTACCACTAAACGTATCAGCCCATTTATGTCGGACTTATTGTTGTGTCACATTAAACCTATTTATTATTAATCTTAAAATATGGAAATATAACCTATGTCACTCAGGAATAATGTAGCTTTCTACTGATAAAGGATTTTTCAAAATCGATTCAGTAGTTCCAGAGATTACTTCCTTCAAACCAACTTAAAAACTTTATTTATTTAACCATTTATGCACACACACATAATATACAGACAAGAAGAAGGAACAAAAAAATACATAAGTTAGTAGTTAAGGTACATAAGTTATACTTATTACTAATGAAATCTCTTCCAGCATATCTCCGAATATATCCATATTGTTGAATGCCCATGTTACACCCACTACTATCAAGGTTGGAGACTCTACACTCGAAGTTGTGGACGACTATGTCTACCTGGGACAAACGATCCAGTTGGGTAGGGCCAACTTCGAGAGAGAGATAAACCGTCGAATCCGACTCGGCTGGGCAGCGTTCGGGAAGTTGCGCGGTGTCTTCTCGTCCAACTTACCACAGTGTCTCAAGACAAAAGTCTATGAACAGTGTGTGTTGCCAGTGATGACATATGGCTCTGAGACGTGGTCGCTTACAATGGACCTCATCAGAAAGCTTACAGTCACTCAAAGGGCAATGGAGAGGACTATGCTCGGCATTTCCTTGCGTGATCGAATCAGAAATGTAGAGATCCGTAAGAGAACCAATGTTACCGACATAGCTCGAAGAATTGCCAAACTTAAGTGGCAGTGGGCAGGGCACATTGCTCGCAGAACGGATGGCCGATGGGGCAGAAAGGTTCTGGAGTGGCGACCGCGAACCGGAAGACGTTGCGTTGGAAGGCCTCCCACCAGGTGGACCGATGACCTCGTGAAGGTTGCGGGGATCCGCTGGTTGCGAGACGCACGGGACCGATCAATGTGGCGACGCTTGGGGGAGGCCTATGTCCAGCAGTGGACGTCTTTCGGCTGATATGATGATGATGATATCTCCGAAAGGAAAGATGAAAAAAAAACATTTCATGGGTGTGTGTGTGGTGTCTCTCCTCTCGACGGCTGCGACACTTGAATCAGGTGTGGACGCACTTGTTTTCTGTATCTGCTAATTATGGCCGCTGAAGGTTTATAATACCTATTCTATGAAACTTCATGTAACTTATAAACGAAAGCGCCGACTCGAATCATACAGGAACATAATCAGTTATAATTTAAAATATTTAATTATATAAGGATTAATACTCATGATACGAATGTCATAATTTTTCATCGTACACATGTTTTAACGGACTAATTTGAACAAAAAGGAGTTGCTCAACTATAATAGTCAGACATAGAGCCTCGCGGACTTTTTTGTAGATAATTATGAGTATTAAAAACTGTACTGCAATTTTTTATGTATCATCAATAATTTTTGCAGCGCACGCCAAATAATGACATTTATAAACAAATTTTTGCAACCTTGCATTACATTATTCCTATTTTTTGTAGGGAATTCAATAAAAAAATATAGCTGTTGTATTTAGCAGTCTGTAAATTTACAAACATACAAATCAAATTTTTCCTCTTTATAATGTTAGTGCAGTTAGCAGCCTGTTTAGTGTCCCATTGCTAGGCATTGGCCTTACTTAAGGCCTTAGGCCTTTTTCTGCAGAAAACCACGAGAATAAATCGTCTAGCTTTCTAGATCAGTGAAAGGAAATGTCGTTGCGAGGTCTTCAGTACGGTCTCTAAGATAAACCATAGAAACCTAACTTGTCAATGTAACTTTTTTTTCTGTAGCATCTATCGATTTTAACTGAATATCGATTTTATCACGTAGGTTGTATAAATTCTGAAAATTAAAATAGCAAACTTAATACACAATAAAAAGTTTATAAAGAGTGCTTCTCCACCCAAAGCTATCAGTCAACATGTAACTAAACTTATCACGAAAAGTATTTGAAGCAACTGGTCTTTGATTTCGTTGTCCATGCCCCGGGCTTGATTGGAATTGAGGGTAACTTTATCTGAGATTATTGGAAAGATAAATATTTACGAAAAATTACAATTGACTCTGACAGTATCATATTATTGGCATTTGAAAAGGTTAGAAGTATTTTAAAGTGTGAACAAAGGAACTTTATGATGAGATGTTGATATAACAGAACAAAAACAGAAAAACGATATTTAAATAAGTAATTTGTAATTCAATTGGACCGAACGAATAGAACATTTGGGCAATAAAATCTATTCCAAGTCACCTGTATTCAAGTACCCATTTAAAGCGGTCTTTATTTCAACCTGTGGTAAAGGACCCAGTAATGTACCCATTCCTATCTCATTTAAATAAATATAGGGAAATCGTAATCGAACCCTTAAACGGGATTTATGAAGCAAATATATAAAATGGGGCAGCACAATTTAATACGGGAAGTTTACCTAAATCGTCGTAGTTGAGTAAATCGAATTTGCTTCTCTTGCCGAATGTAATTGCTTTCCTACAATGTAGCAATCCAATTATTTTTCTAAACCCTGAAAAGATTTACCCGAGTAATATCGACAAAAGTTTCCCTTCTTATCGGAAAACGATATTGGATGTATGTAGCGTGGCCGACCAAGCTCTAGAGGAGAAGAGGTTTAACAACCGCTGTACTGTACTTGGAAATTATTGTTGCTTATTAAATAGGCACATAATACCCTTTCGTTGAGAAACATACGAACACTTCTCGAAAATATAGGCTATTGTTACGCGAAACGTCCCTGCCAACATTTTGGTTGCAGCTGTGAGTAACGGAAACGCTAGCGTGAAAATATTTTTCGCAGTTGCTATAAAATATCATTGCCGTCCCTAGTTCTGCGAGTTATAATTACATTTTTTACGGTCCAAATCTTTGCATTGTGAGCGATAATCATATCGCTCACAATGCGTAACGATCACGTTAGAAATGTCGCCAGCAAGCTTGACCTACTTGTGGCTTGTTAGCACTTCCAGGTAAATTAAAAACTTATTGGTTTTCATTAGCGGAATAAACTGTAGGGAATGTGATCAGTATTCTAGGCGGACCCGAATTGTAACTTTGACCACAAACTTCAGTAGATTCGGAACGTTTGTTTCCCCAATTCGGTGTGGCTAATTTGAATAGGACCCGTGGACTGCGTCAAAGTTTAATCTTTCTCCTAATATTGATCCAGAAGGAGTGAAGTTTTTACATTTCTAACGAACCATGAAAGCGTTTGGGGAGCAATGAATCAGCCACTCTCTAAGCGATGACTAGTTGCTGAACAATGATAAAGCAATTTGGCTTGAAACTAATCAAAGTCGAATGTAATAAATGTACTATTGGCTAACGTAATAACGCCTTCGCTTTCGTAGAATAACAAAATAAAATTGTTTCGAGTTGTAATAGTTAAAACTTTAATTCGCAGAGCTGTTAACACGGTACTAACAATTTTTTATTTTTTTTATTTTTTATGGTGGGTTTGCTCTTGACTCTAGTCTAGGTCAGAGGTGACAGAGACAGAGTCTACGATGGAGTGAGCTTACCCAGAAGAAGTAGTAATAATAGCTTTCTTTTGTAGTTAGATAACTTACTGGGAAACCGTAAGTAATTTATTTTCAATTTTGGTTCATCATCATCATCTGCCTAGCCTTTTCCCAACTATATTGGGGTCGGCTACCAGTCTTACCGGATTCAGCTGAGTAACAGTGTTTTACATGGAGCGACTGCCTATCTGACCTCCACAACCCAGTAACTGAGTAACACGGTACCCCTTGGCAAGACTGGTGTCAGATCTCAAGCTTCTGACTACCCGTAACCACTGTCAAAGATCTTCAAATGACAGCCGGGACCAACGGCTTAACGTGCTTTCCGAGGCACGGAGGAAACTCGGTATGTTGAAATGGTCACCCATCCACGGACCGACATAGTCAAGCGTTGCTTAACCTTGATGATCGACCACTGCGGCTGTTATTATTTAGCCACGAGCTCCACTCCTTATATATATAGGTTATATCCTTATAAACAACAGTTATATTTTTCAAATAATTTCGATTTTTAAACCGATTTCGGTCCTACTAGTTGACGAACAAAAAAAAATAAAAATAAATCATCAAGGTACATAAAATAGCTGATAGTATAGTTACGAAGTTCAGTATGTCGGTTTCATCGCTAGGTATCTAGAACTTTTGGCGACAAAACGAGAAAATGTCACGACTAGAAGAAAAATGTGTTTGAACAATTCGGTGTTGCTACACTATGTACATAGTGGATGAAATTCAGGGAACTTGGGAAATAAAGGGGCTGCTTGCGAGACAAAGGTGGAGCTTATTGCAAATTCCTCCGCTCACCTTGCGTTGCTATTAAACCTCCTTTGCGATACTGCAATATAATGTTTGTAAATCTCTCTAGTACCGACACGTTGGAGGGGCACGTACGGTTTGTCTAATCAATGTCCTTTCTCGAATTAAGTCGTTGCCTTGTAGTTATTACTAGCTTTTGCCAGCGGCTACGCCCGCGTGAAAGTCAAAAATTATCCCGCGGGAATGTGTTATTCCCGGAATAAAAAGTATCCTGTGTACTCCTTCTGGCTATAATCTATCTCTGTGCCAAATTTCATCCAGATCCGTTCAGCCGTTTGAGCGTGAAGAAGTAACAAACACACTCATAAACTTTCGCCTTTATAATATTAGGATTTTGTGGACAAGATGTAAAAATGGCCGGAGGGAGCAAATACTCAATTTTTTATCCTGTCGTTACTAGATAAAGGCCTAGACAGAAGCCAGAGGCTGGGCAAGGGTCTAGAATTCTAGATAGAGGCCTTTGCCTAGCTGACGGATAGCAACGGCTACTTAGATAAAGCAATCTTATTTTTTGCCGTTTTGCTTTTTATTTTATTTATTCTGTAAAACTATATGATAAAGGAATATTTGTACGTTATTATTACGTAAATAGTGTTATGCTCCAACAATAAAGACGTCATGTTAATACTCGCAACAACATGGAACATAATTAGAGCATGCAGTAATAGGCAGAAACTCACATATCTCGTGTAAATAATTATATCTATTAATTAAGCCTTAATTAATATCAGAGCATAAAACAATACAGCTCAGGTACGCAAGTATTGGTTCTACAGGTAATACACGTAATTCAGCCAGTAATATTACTGAAAAGCCTTTCATGTGCGTTTTAAATGAAAAATAAACTGGCTCTAAACCTTTTCAGCATGGGCCAGTCAAAGTTAACATCATTGGGCGCACGAAGCGGCATTTCGTGCCATAAAAATATATTCATATGAAGTATGGAAAAAATCCTACAATCAGTGAAAGCGGCCCCCTGAGGCATATTGTGGTACAGAGTTTTCATTAAACACAGAGCTCGGTTTTTGTCCAAAAAAATGCCTACACAGCCCGAGGCGCCTCCCTCGCATATAAGGAATGTTGTCTCTGGGAAATTAGTTCATAAAATTTCGCCCAACTCACAAAATGTACGAAAGTAAAGCTACTCTTTTCTACAATCTATGATTATGTTTTGTCTTGTTTTGTTTATCTCCACGTAAAAAATAAATTAGAAAATATTCTGACTCGGTGACATTTCGTCCTTTTTGTGTTGAAGATGAAGAATTTTATTTAAGTAGCCGGCCGTTGTTGGTGTTACACGCAGTTATATTTCCCGCGGGAAACTTATTTTTTTTATAACGTTTTCATTTATTTATATTTTTGTTTTTTATTCATTGTGGGTAGCCTTTCGGAGAATTGTCTGTAAGTTAAGAGGTTAGAAATTCTTTTTTTATATTATTCCGAGAACAAAGGTCTAAAGAAATCTAGACGTTTCCATAATATCACAAAAACCAGAACAGGCAGCTTAGTAATAATAACAAAAACATTATTAATAACGCTCCGTCGCCTTTTTATTACATTTCAATAACGTCGCAACACCTTATTTGAACAGGGGCAACTATGGGGCAATATGGGGCGGTATTACGTACAAATAACAGGGGACACTTACGAAAATTGCTTATACAGAAAACTAATATCAGTGTTTGCCAGCCGGTCGCCTATGTTATGATGTAAGTTAAAAGTAAATTGGAGGATTGGGTTCACACTGATTCTGTTACAGTATTTCGGAACGTACCGAGCGAATTTTGTAGGAATTTTGGGTTAGTCCAATATTGGTTCAAAGTTTCTAAACCGTAACTATTTGAATTTCGATTTTGGAGTTCGATAAAAATATTGGAGGATCTACGTCTTTTGGTAGCTAGACGTTAGTGTAATTTATAGATATCCATCGATTAAAATCTTAAGGTACATTTTTCAAATGACAGCAAATAAATAAGTCATCATCATCATCACTACAATCGAAAGACTTCCACTGCTGGGAATAGGTTATAGCGTCTCGCAACCATCGGATTCCTTAACCATGTCGTCGGTCTACCTAGCTAGAGAGAGAGGTATTCCAACGTTGCGATAAATAAATGGTCCTGGACTGAGATATACCAAATCAGCCATTCAGTCACATTTAAATTAAACACACTGATTACGAAATCAAGTTTTTTTTTGTTTTCTCTGGCTTGTGTCAAATAAATGTGTTTTATTTCTTTCTTTTTAATTTTAGCAGACTTAAAAAAATACAGTGTTGTTGCGAAGCCTTTTGTTTAAAAACATGTGTTCGTAAATCCGATACACGTTTAAATTTTCAATTAAATACATCCAGATGCTGATGGCGTTACCAGTCGACCCGCCGTAATCTTTTTATGAAAAGCCTTTTACAATTTCCCAATCACTGGAAAATGAAATAAAACTACGTAGTATAGAATCATTCTATCAAATAAAATAAATTGCTTGTGTGTTTTTCTTGTTGTATTTTTTACAATATAAATGCCATTGATTTTGTATATTCAGTTTACCTTTACGAAATCGGGAAAGTGTTGAAAAAATTAAGCAACCTTAAGTCGACCGTTTGGTTTTTTCTTAAGGCAACGAACACATTTTTTAAATTTGGACCATAAATACAAAGGCGATGCAGCTAAAAAGGAATTATGGAAGAAGTTTGCAAAGTAAAGTTCATCAGTTTGTTGAAAACTTGCTCAGACTGTACACGGTATTACGGGTCTTCTCGCCCGTTGGTGTGACGTGAACGTCCTTGCGAGGCTTGTTGTGAAAAATTGCCAGGAGACATACTAAAGTGTGGGCAAGCGAGAAAGAAGAACAAGTGTGATTTTCTCAATCAGTCATTCGTATTTGATACCTGTATAATTCGGAGTGATAATGATGGTTGGTTGGCAGAATTATTTAAACCACATACTGACGACTGGGAGGAACTTTTATCCGAATGGCAATGTAAGTGAGATAATTCCATCAAGGGCCTACACCTACACCAATTCTTTCCATCCGTTCGTGAGCGGCTGGCCAGGACGTGGCTGAAGGTGGATCACTTAGTTGCCCAATTTCTCACAGAAGAATAGAATAGAATATAATAGAAATATATTTATTCGACACAGGTACAACACAACAGCAACAAACATGGAGTAAAATACAAAAAAGAAATGCAAAGACAAATTGCGCTGAACGTGCCCATACCGAGAGGACACACAGGACACAGGACATGGTCACTTTAAAAGTAAATTATTTACCATCAAGCTTTTTGCCTCGCCTTTACGTCAATGTTCTACATCTGACTATGTATATAGTCAGATGTAGAACAATAAACAGACATAGATTGTATAATCTGCACATCATATCGTATGGTAGTGTATGCTTTGGCAGAATGAACGCAATATTATGTTGGCTAATGTACAGGCTACATCTAGAATTATTTAATACGGACCTTGTAAACACATTTCTGTGCGTTCAAGCGTTTTTGCCATACCTATTATTGGAATCAAATATTAGAACAGCTCACAATGTTAGGACACATTCATATTAAATATATTTTTTACCTGTGGTGCTAAGCAACTGGGCTTATCCCAGTTTTAAACGACCCTTTGTGCCTATCGGCCATGTTTGTTCTGTCTTTTGCTTGATATGGAGGGAAGTGAAAATATTTTTTTTCTTTTCCTCCGTTATTCTTTCCATCGAGCTTCATTGCCACACTTTTCTGGTAGTAGCCACTGTTGATTCTGGCTATCAGGAGTTGCAGTGGTTTGGGAATAGTGCAGTGGGGTTATCCCAAAAAAAAACTTAGATTGGTTTTTCTAGTATGCATAACTTAATGCAAAAATTAGTACCTAGACTAATGTTTATTTAATCAAAACTTCGAAAACAAGGCAATCCTAACCTAACCTAAGGCGACTATTTACTTCTTTCCCGAAGAGAAACTCTTCGTGTAATGAGCCTTTATAAGGATAATAATTTAGTTCAGTTTAATTACCCGGCTCTTTGTCTACGTGTAAACATTTACATGTCAAACGTCCACTTCTGAACATCGGCTTCTGCAGTGGAGAACTTTGGTGGTAACTTGAATTATGGCATAATTACCGTTAGGTAATACTTCGTAGTTGTATAGATTTATAGTGGTGGTTGTTAATTAATATTTTATGTCAAATTAAATGATTCCACGCTTCTCATAACGCTCTCGTTGAACAATTAACATACTTGTTTGTTAAATGTTATTTGCGAATATATCTGCCTAGGTCCTAAGAACCCACTAATTTGATTCTATTTTTATTCATATACGGAGCAAAAAAAAAAACAAAGTGAGGAAGTGGACCTACATTACTTATTAGGATCAAGAGCCCAAATACGGAGAACCGAAATTCTATTTTTTGTAGACCTTAAGTTCCGACTCCGACATATAAAAATGTATCGCCAAATATTTATTTGCTACCGTAGAAATACGATCTGAAATAATATGTCGAGTATAAATAATGAGAACGTAACAAAAATAATCTCGAACAAGGCTCAATGTCTTTAATATTTTCCATCTCAATGTTGGATTTTCGGCAATATCAAATTCTAATATCAGGCTGCTTGCCACATGTCGACATGGCGTCAATAAAATCCATTCCAATAAAGTTTCTTTTGTGTCGATGTTAAGCCTGGTCTATATTGGAGCACGAATTGCGTGTGTTCCAAAACTCGTGATCGCCTTTTTCTGTGTGAAAAACGCTTATTGCTGAACACTCATATAGAAAATTGCAAATGCTGCAATCAAAGGGAAAAATGTTTTGCAGAAAATTAGTTTCGATACTTTCCTCTTGTATAATACGAGTGGAAAAGGAAGGCAGGATAGTAATACTAATGTATTAGATAGCCAACACGAGTCATATTGCCAGTTTAAGATATCCTGCCTAAAATGAGTTTTTTTGAAAAAAAAACACCTTTTTTTTAAACCTAGTTTTTTTCTTATTTATCACAGCAAACTCTTTCATTTGATACCTATATTATGGCAGTGCACAAAAAATAACTCGTCCGTCATCTTGGGCCGTCCGCCATATTGTGTTTAGATTGACGTCACTTAGCTAACCATGCATTGTCATTCAAACTAAACGTGTGTGCAAAATTTCATCTTAATCGGTGGAGGATAACTGCTTTAAAATTCAGTTGCAAGATTTGACCCGAACACACTTACATACATACATACATTAAAAGTTAAATAAAAGCTTGTAAAAAATAATTGTCAGTCAGCTCAACTTTGATCAGGTATGGTGCCGGGCCAGTTTGCGCTGAATGTAAGTATGAGTCGGTAATACCACTCATGAAGACTGTTTTATCGCCTCCAGACAGCGTAAAATGTGCCTGTGTGAACAATGCTATAAAATCATTTATTCATCGTAGACATTGTTCGCAAAAGCAGTTACAAAACTTGAAAGTAATT
This sequence comes from Orthosia gothica, assembly GCA_949775005.1. Lineage (NCBI taxonomy): Eukaryota > Metazoa > Arthropoda > Insecta > Lepidoptera > Noctuidae > Orthosia > Orthosia gothica. Next base: position 14,762,477 of record OX459044.1, read on the forward strand.
CACTTTCCTTTATCAACGAAAGATTACATAAAAAATTAAGTTCAAAAACGTCAGACTTGGTATTCCCGTAACTAAAATTAAAAATTTACCTACAATTGACAAACAATGATGCCCCATCCTACTTCTTAGAAATGTTTTAATTTAACGAGCACGCGTATTCTTTTTCCCTTTTAAAAAACTGTGGAGTTAGGTAGGTATCCAAGAAATAATATTTAATATCATAACAAGGATTGTTTTGCTTACCGATCCCCGGGCAAAACGTAATTGGTTGAAGTTCTGTTATAATAAAGTAAAGACATTACAATGTAATAAGAGTAGGATAGATAGTATATTGCATATCTCTCTCTCTCTCTCTAGTAAAAAATCTGTCATGGCGGATCTTTGCTTGTAACCGAACGATTGTGTGTAATACAAATAAACTCTTTTCAAGTTAATTACGCTTCCATTTTATTTATATTCCATCTGGTTATGGGCCCAGGTCACTAACTAGCTTGGATTAATAAAAGTGTGGCTAAAGGATTGCAAATACATACTGTAGCGAAAATAGTCAGAAATACCGGCGGCGTGGGTTGACGCCATTTTTGTGGTTAGAACACCGGGAAGGAAAATACTTGTCTACTATCATTGGGCAAGGCAGGAGAGTCTACAGGAAGGTTGTGAAATGGATTCGACACAGGGTGGAAGTGGACAACAGAACGTCATGAAGCTGGAGGGTTCCAGGAATTGGAATGTTTGGAAGTTCCAAACATCCGTGTTGCTGCGAGGTCAAGGTCTTTACAAAATCGTGGACGGGACAACAGTAAAACCTGAAGATGATACTCAGCGTAGTACTTGGGAAACCCAGGATGCGCGAGCTCAAACGCTGATAGTTACGAGGATGACGGAAGAAGTCATGTTGCATATCATCTCGTGCGATACGGCGGCGGCTATGTGGAGGAAATTATTAAGCGTGTATGAACAAAAATCTGAAACAAGCATTCACATTGTGCAACAACGCTTTTTTCAATTTAAGTTCGAAGAAGGAAAAGAGATGTCTGTGTTTTTATCAAAAGTACATGAGATGCAGAATCAGTTAAAACAGCTGGGAGAGAACATGTCTGATAAATTTGTTATCACTAAGGTTCTTATGTCCCTACCAGAAGATTACAAGCATTTCATCTCGGCATGGGAGTCTGCTCCTGATGACAAGCAGACCTATGATAACCTGGTAGCCAGATTATTGATAGAGGAAGAAAGAATTAAAGAAAAAGGCGGGCCAACGCCGTCTACGGCGTTTGTGGCAAAGAAAGTAGATAAAAAAAGTGTAAAGTGTTATAAGTGTCACCGACTTGGACATTATCAAAGCGAGTGTCGATACAATAATAACAATAATTTTGGTAACTCTAAAGACAATCGTTCAGATATTAAGTGTTATTTTTGTAATAAACCGGGTCATATAAAGAGCCAGTGCCGTTTTAAAAAGGGCAAAGAAAAAGAAAGTAATGCTTTTATAGTCAACAGTGTTTTTGATGAACAGTTACAAAAATCTCAGTGGTTAGTCGATTCGGGTGCAAGCGAGCATATGTGTTGTGATTACAAACTATTCAATTCATACTTGACTGTAAAAGATAAATCGGTAATAGTAGGGAACGGAACGAAAATTAATGTCAAGGGTTGCGGCCAGGTGGCGCTGCAAGTTTGGAATGGGAGTGAATGGATTGACACTACCATTGACAACGTACTTCATGTTCCTGAGTTGAAAACAAATTTGTTCTCTGTCAACTGTGCGACAAGCAGAGGTTATGTTATCGTTACGGAAGAGAATAAATGTAAATTTTATAAACAAAACAAGGTGATGGCTATTGCTGAGCGACGTGGAAGCATGTATTATTTGGATTTTCGCTACCTTAATGCATATACAGCGAACCTTGCTGACGTGTGTTGTGATTTGAGTGAGTGGCATGAAAAATTGGCGCACCAAAACATTGTTTATGTGAAAGATGTTCTGAAGAAAAATAATATTAATATTAAAAATGCCAATGTTCAAACATGTGAAAGTTGTCTAAAAGGGAAAATTCACCGATTGCCGTATCCTGTAAGTAACAATGTGACGTCAAGAGTATGCGAAATTATTCACGCCGATACCTGTGGACCTATGGAGAAGCCATCGATTGGAGGCTCCAGATATTTCGTGGTATTTAAAGATGAATACTCAAAGTACAGGCGAGTGTTCTTTGTGAAAACAAAAGACGAAATTAAATCATGTATAAAGAACTTCATATCGCAGGCTGAAAATGAAACAGGAAATAAAATAAAGATATTTCGAAGTGACAATGGAACCGAGTTTATAAACAAAGAGGTCAGAGAAGTGTTACAGAACAAGGGGATTATACATCAAACATCAGTAACTTTTACTCCTGAACAGAATGGAGTAGCTGAGCGGGAGAATAGGATTTTAGTGGAAGCGGCTAGAACAATGCTGTATGCTAAAGATTTACCTATCAGCTTGTGGGCTGAAAGTGTTAATACAGCTGCCTATGTGATTAATAGAACTGGTAAAAGCTCAATAGAAGGGAAATCTCCATATGAACTGTGGTCAAGCAAAAGTTATGATATAAATAACCTCAAAATATTTGGTACTACTGTTTATGTCCACATACCCAAAGAAAAAAGACATAAGTGGGATGCCAAAGGTGAAAAGGGCATTATGGTTGGGTATGGAGAAACAACAAAAGGTTATAGAGTATATTTTCCACAAAAAAGTGAAGTTGAGACCAAACGAGACATTGTGTTTGTGAACAACAGTCCAGTCAAGCCAATACAACAATGTGAGACAATCAATTATATAGAGGATAGTGTGGAGGTTCCAGCTACAGTTGAGGTAGGCGCTCAAGTAGAAGATACCAGTGCTGCAGGTATGTCCAGTTCCCAATCACCGACCATGGGTAGTGATGACTCTCAGCGCACCATGCAGAGTGATTCTGAGGGTAGTGTATATGAACCTAGTGATAGTGATGAGTGTGGTGAGGTTGTGAGACGTGATGTAGATCCTAAAAACAAACGTATTAGGAAGCAGACTGTTTTCTATAATTGTAATAATGTAATGTTAGATAACTGTGAGCCAAAAACTTATCGTGAAGCTATGAATAGTCCGGATGCATGTAAATGGCAGGAAGCTATTCAAAGGGAGCTAAAAACTCTTAAAGATAATAATACTTGGAGTATTTGTGACATGCCTGATAATGAAAAAGTTATAAGTAGTAAATGGGTATTTAAAATTAAACGAAATAATAGTAATATTCAGTACAAGGCACGTTTGGTGGCCAGAGGGTTTGAACAAAATGATATATTAAATCTAAATGATGTATATGCACCTGTTGCAAAGTTGAGTACATTCAGACTATTTTTGGCTATAGCAACTAAGTTAAAGTTATATGTTTACCAAATGGATGTAACCGGAGCCTTTTTGTATGGGGAGATTGAAGAGAATGTATACATAAGCTTGCCAGATGGCGCTTATGACAATGATAAAAATATTGTAAAGCTAAATAAATCATTATATGGGCTAAAGAAGTCTCCTAAATATTGGAACGAAAAATTTAACTCTATTATGATCAGGGAAGGTTTTAAACGATCTAAATGTGACCCATGTTTGTACTCTAAATGTAACGATTCAGAACAAATATATGTTCTCTTATACGTCGATGACATGTTGATGTTTGGTAGTAATGAAGAACATATATCAAATTTAAAGTCAATGCCAAACAAAGAATTTGAAATGAAAGACTTAGGCCTAATTTCAGAATTTTTGGGGATAAATGTAAAGCAGAATTTAAAAACAAATGTTACAGAATTATGTCAAAAGAATTACCTAGAAAATGTGTTAAAAAGATTCCATATGTATGATTGTAAACCTATTTCAACTCCCATGGATCAGAATTTTAATTGTAAAGAGCTTGAAAATGATAAATGCAAAGGCAATATTGAGAACATCTGTAGAGAGATCGTTGGGTGTTTAATGTATGCAGCATCAGGCACAAGACCTGATATTTGTGTTGCCGTATCAATATTAAGTAGATATCAAGATTGCGCTAGTAACATGTTATTAATCAACTTAAAAAGGGTTTTGCGATACATTAAACACACATTGAATTATAGATTAGTTTATAAATGTGATGATAGCAATTTGGTTGGATTTTGTGATGCTGACTGGGGAGGGGACCTTCGAGACAGGAAGTCCACTACTGGTTACTGCTTCATGTATTCAAATTGCCTGATATCTTGGTGCTCTAAGAAGCAAAGTACTGTGAGTCTATCATCAGCAGAATCTGAATACGTGGCAATGAGCATGGCTGGAAGTGAGGCATGCTGGATTGCTAATGTGTTATGTGATTTCAATGTAAGTAATGTATGTCCTGCTATCATGCATTGCGATAATCAAGCTGCCATAACGATTGCCAACACAAATAGTGTTAAACGATTAAAGCACATTGATATCAAATATCATTATATAAGGGAACTGATTGAAAATAAAAAGATATGTATACAATATGTGACAACAAGAGATCAAATTGCTGATATGTTAACGAAGTCCCTCAATGGTAATACACTTTTAAAGTTTGTGAAGCTATGTGGTATGAATATGTAGATTATTCTTGGTTCAATGGCTTTCTTATTTCCTTTTGATGTGTAGGATAAATGTAAAAAGGGATGATTAATACATATATCTTTTCAATTGTCACATAATTTTATTAATTAATGTTATTACATTGACGGGGGGTGTTATAATAAAGTAAAGACATTACAATGTAATAAGAGTAGGATAGATAGTATATTGCATATCTCTCTCTCTCTCTCTAGTAAAAAATCTGTCATGGCGGATCTTTGCTTGTAACCGAACGATTGTGTGTAATACAAATAAACTCTTTTCAAGTTAATTACGCTTCCATTTTATTTATATTCCATCTAGTTCTTTTGGAATGAAACAGAAATGTTATTAGAGAACATGATCCCAGATTCGTACTTTAGAAATAATGGAAGTCGATACCGCTTGATATTGTATCGAAATAGATGTGATTTTCCTTTAATTTATTGAGTTAAGCTTCCAAAATAATGATGTCGCAACTCAACATGTTGCCAAACATGTTGGTTTCGAAACCGTTGATTCCGTTGATGTTAAAAACGGTCCCAACCCTAAAATGCAAATGAGGGAGGATACAATACAAACTGAACGTATCACTAATTTCATTCCCCAACTCTGTATAAATATGTATGAACAAACAAGTAATGTAATTTCAAAGATTCTGTAAGCCAGTATTTACGTACTTAAACTGAATTAACGTACACAGTGGAACTGTGTAGAAGTCAACACGTAGCAAATGTTCCGAATTTGTTGTCTCCTTGTTGCACATACCAGCGATGCTCTTGGCAGAAAAGGATGGCATACAACAATCTTAAACTTGGAAGTTGACTTTAGTAAAATATTCAGGGTGCTCCACACCACCTCTATTATTATAAAACAGAGAGGTGCTTTTAATCCGGCAAAATGCAGATTTGTAGCGCACCGGAATTCCTCAGTTACTTCTTTCTTTGATTAACTCTAGAAAAAATCTTAGAATTGGGCCAAACTTTCTCACAAAAATGATGATACAGCTGTTTCCTTCATCTTTAATTTCCATTCTGATTTGTGCAAGCTGAAGGCAAATGGAATATTAATCCCAAGACTTTTTGATACAAATAAGTTTATGAATATTGTGTCTTAATTTATAAGGCAAGGCCTGCTGTAATGAACTCTTCAGTATTCAATAAGTTTCTTTAATTTTATAAATGGTGACAGAAGAGATTGAATGATTTGAATGTTGGATTGTTATAGCAAAAGAAAATCGATTAAAATATCACTGGTACCTACTCAATTACATATATCATACCTAGTTCTTCTACCTTACTACTACCACTGCTGAGACCCGACGGGTCACTGGCCCACTCCGCCGAGGACAAGGCAAACTTGTTTGCCTCCCTTTTTGCGGAATCTTCACTTCTGAACTCTGATGGCGCGCGGCCCCCTCCGTCTCCTGTTGGATGTGGGACGAGTATGTCGGATATTCGCATCCATCAGAGGGAAGTCTTTAGGGTGTTGCGTAACCTTGACGTGAACAAAGCTAGTGGCCCCGATGGGATACCGGCAATTGTACTAAAAACTTGTGCGCCTGAATTGTCTCCGATCCTGACACGCCTATATCGCCTTTCGATAGTGACTGGAAAGGTGCCGAAGGCTTGGAAGCAAGCTAACGTTCAGCCCGTGCCCAAAAAGGGTAGTCGGGCTTACCCGGCCAACTACAGACCCATCTCGGTAACGTCCATCCTCTGTAAGAGTATGGAACGTGTGCTGAACAATAAGCTTCTGGCATACCTAGAAGACAACGATATCCTCAGTGACCGCCAATACGGCTTCCGCCGAAATCGGTCAACTGGGGATCTTCTAGCGTATGCCATTCACGTCTGGAGTGAGGCCATAGAGAGGCATGGGGAAGCGCTTGCTGTCTCCCTTGACATCTCGAAGGCTTTCGACAGGGTCTGGCATGAGAGCCTTATTGGTAAGCTTCCTTCCTTCGGTCTGCCTAGTGGTCTGTGTGATTGGATTGCTGACTTCCTGAGGGATCGGTTCATCCGAGTGGTTATCGATGGCTGCTCGTCCGGTCAGTTAGGTATTAACGCCGGAGTCCCTCAGCGGTCGGTGCTCTCGGCTACACTGTTTTTGCTGCACTTAAATGACCTGCTAAAACCCGGAACCTTTGGGTACGCAGACGACAGCACGGTTGCTGAGAGATACGGATCCGGCGCACGGGCTACTGGGCCTGAGATCCGGTCTCTCCGGGAGGCCATGGTTGGGCGCTTGAACCTGTCTTTGGAGGCAGTCTCCGAATGGGGCGATGCCAATCTAGTCAGTTTCAATGCTGCTAAGACCCAGGCGTGTCTTTTTTCCGCAAAAAAGAGCATATTCCACCCGGCTCCATCTTTCCGTGGTGTAACCGTGCCGATAACGGACCATCTCGACCTTCTTGGTGTTACGTTAACATCGACCCTCAATTTTGGTCCTTTCATTGAGGCAAAGGCTCAGTTGGCTGCAAAAAAGTTGGGGATCCTTGCAAAGGTGAGACGGTACTTCACGCCTGAACAGCTGCTCAAATTGTATAAAGCGCAAGTTCGGTCATGCATGGAGTACTGCTCTCACCTCTGGGACGGATCTGCCAAATATCAACTTGATACACTTGAGTCGATTGACAAACGGGCCAAGAGGCTTATCGGTAACGATGCACTGGTCGCCTCAAAGCTCCAGAGCCTTGAACATCGACGCCAAGTGGCCAGTCTGTCGGTTTTTTATCGGTTACATTTCAGGGAGTGTGCGATGGAACTGCACAATTTGATTCCACCTAGCCCTTTTCATCACCGGACAACAAGACGTATGGCAATGCGCCACCGGTACATGGTGGACATCCCACCCATACGTACAAAGCGTTTTGCGAATACTTTCATTGTACGCACAGCTAAGGAGTGGAATTCCCTGCCGGAGTCTTTGTTTCCTGATAGCTACAACCTTGGGGTCTTTAAGTCAAGAGTGAATAGGTTACTTCTAGGCAAGCGTGCTTCACCGTCGACCACATCATCACTTACCATCAGGCGAGATAGTAGTCAAACGCAAGCCTATATAAAAATAAAAAAAAAAAAAAGTTTTCGTAAATGAAAGAAAGAATTATTTCGCCAAATAAAACGGTAAGAAATAGATTTTATACTACACCTGCTCGGAAAGTACCTTGATACTTTATCAAATTTACGGTAGAAAGTACGTCATTGCATATCGAACAAATATGCGGCGAGAAAAAGCATCTGAGCGGGAGAGAAAAGTGTACGAAAATCCATTTCTTACGTGGTTTTCTTTTTTAATTTTGGGTAAGACTATGCGCTGGTAACCTAAATATCAAAAGCCAAAAAGTTTTTACAGTGAGTTTTTATCTCCAAGTTCGCAAAATGACACTGGCCACTAGCTGTGTGTTGGATGGTGTCAGACTATTTGAAAAAAGAACATGTGAAAATTGCAGACGCCATTGGCGCCATTTTCGATTTGTGTGTTGTTTGAGGATTCAGTTCTCGTAGAAAAATAAAATAATTTATTTTCCTCGTAGGTGTAGTATAAAGCACTATGTTTCACTCGAGAGAAAGTGCGATTCCCGTTCTCGGGTGTTTTAAAGGACACCCTCGACGGTAATCGGTCACTTTCTCCTCTCGGTGAACAATGTACTATTCTTATTAACTCTGTTCTCTGCTCGACATAACTGACACTATTCAATGCATTATTTAGATTCCATCGCGTCAGCGGTGCAAGTAAAGTTCTGTTCAACCAACTTTTATGTTCGCTTCTATGGAAGCATAGGTACAAACTAATGCAACATGCAATGTAATCAGTAACGTAATGTAACAGCGTTCTCTGATTTGGTCCATTAACCGATCAGATTGCTGAACTATTTCACCAATGGAATGCAATAGTAATTGCACTGCCACTCCAATTTGTGTTCGCACAACGACGTTGCGTTACACCATTTGTTACGTTGCACGTTCAAAACGTCTATTCGCACGATAAAGTATCTTGTCGAACCCACAAATACAATTCTAGTATGCATCAGTCTCCTATGAACGGTAATTTTATTTTATTTCTCTGTATTCTATATTTATTCCCCCGTTCTGTACAAAGTTTTATTACGGAGTGTATTTGAGTGAATGGATTGTTAAAAAACGGTAAAGGAAAGTTTAATCTTGGACAGAAGGCAATAAAATAAGGGTGAGAATTTTGTGAGAAGTCGGCGCCAAGCCTGCCAGTTGCAGACAGCCATCGATAGGGTTCCGAATGTAATGGCACCTACATAGAGTGGACAATACCCGTCGCGTCGGTTGTGTGTGTGCTGAAAAATCAGTTTGATAAAATCAGGTGGCAGGTTTTTTTATAACTGTTTTTAATGTTTTATCCTTGGTTAATAAATAATAGTGCAGCTAGTGAGGTTAATTTAGTCACTTATTCTGATATAAATTGAAATATTGGCACTATTGCAAATAACCTGAATCGTAGGTCCCTACCACTATGTGCAATGGTGAAAAATATCTTTATTGGTACATTGATATTTGATACATTAAAATGAATCAATCTATTTAGTCTTTTCCCAAATTTGCTTGGATTGGCTTCCAGTCCAAACAGATCCAACTGAATACCAGTACTTATCAAATTCAAATTTCATTTATTTTAATCCAAGTAGATCATATTATGTAATATGTTGTATAATTTTTAGTTTTTAATTTTTTTTATAGAATTTATGCTGTTGTTCACTTGTGGTGGGGGAATGTCTCGTTTGCATTTAAGTTTTCTGAAATCTTTCTTCCTTGACTTAAAATAAGTACAAAATAAAACACTTAGGCTGGAAGATATATTTTTGGTTTTCCATCTACGAATGAAAGTTTCGTATCTGCAACTTCAGATATTATTTTTCCTTGGCAAAAAAAAAACTTCAGAGCAAAGATGAGACCGGTCTTTAGCAATTTTCAGTCAAAGAAAACTTTTTATACCATCGTCTCGGCTAAAAGTTCGTAAGACCGTTCGCCATTAGAGGCTACCCAACCATGTGCGTTACAGGAAAAACTTGCTCACTAATGCCTAAGTTTCTGAAAAGTTTCAAATACAATTTCGGGCCGCTCTTTAATGCTCGCTTAGTATGGCATTATCTTTACAATTTTAGTTCTGAGCCAGGCGAAAGTAGAATCCCCTTTATGTCCGACTTGTTCCGAGAGACTTGTTAAAAATTTAGAGAGGATTCTCATTTGACAAATGTTGTCATAAAAAGTTTAGTAGTCTAGACTTTATTACTTGTTACTGAACTGACGGAATTATACCTTTCAGCCCCTCTTACATTCCCTTTCGTACCTGCTTTCTAATTACAAGTTGAAGACTTCATGATGTTGGAAGAGAACTAGATCATTGTACAAAAATTATGTATAAATAATGAAGTGAATGCTATTAAAGCGAATACATATTATAATAATGTTTCACAACGAGAAAGTGGGAGTTCTCGGGGAAAGCCAAACTCAACTATCCTCATGTGGCAAAGTCAGGAAACTGCAATCTAAGGATGTAAAACTGTAACTTGGATGTTGAAACCTAGAAAGGAGTAATAAAACTGTATGTTAATCAAGTAACTAGGAGACTTTCTGATGGAAGGTAAATTTTATGAGAGCTAAGGAGAATGTAATTGCTGTGGTATATATATATGTATAACTAGCTGCCTGCCACGGCTTCGCTCGCTTTAATAAAGATTTTGTCAATCAATTCTGGTTGTCGATGTACTACTTCTTCATGATTTTTATCTCCTAGTACTTTCTATACAACTTCTTAACCACACATGATTCCATCCCCAGATATATAGGTATTTATTTTCTTTATTTATGTTTCTGTTCTCCGGGTAGTTTGAGAGAATTTACCACTAAACGTATCAGCCCATTTATGTCGGACTTATTGTTGTGTCACATTAAACCTATTTATTATTAATCTTAAAATATGGAAATATAACCTATGTCACTCAGGAATAATGTAGCTTTCTACTGATAAAGGATTTTTCAAAATCGATTCAGTAGTTCCAGAGATTACTTCCTTTAAACCAACTTAAAAACTTTATTTATTTAACCATTTATGCACACACACATAATATACAGACAAGAAGAAGGAAACAAAAAAATACATAAGTTAGTAGTTAAGGTACATAAGTTATACTTATTACTAATGAAATCTCTTCCAGCATATCTCCGAATATATCCATATTGTTGAATGCCCATGTTACACCCACTACTATCAAGGTTGGAGACTCTACACTCGAAGTTGTGGACGACTATGTCTACCTGGGACAAACGATCCAGTTGGGTAGGGCCAACTTCGAGAGAGAGATAAACCGTCGAATCCGACTCGGCTGGGCAGCGTTCGGGAAGTTGCGCGGTGTCTTCTCGTCCAACTTACCACAGTGTCTCAAGACAAAAGTCTATGAACAGTGTGTGTTGCCAGTGATGACATATGGCTCTGAGACGTGGTCGCTTACAATGGACCTCATCAGAAAGCTTACAGTCACTCAAAGGGCAATGGAGAGGACTATGCTCGGCATTTCCTTGCGTGATCGAATCAGAAATGTAGAGATCCGTAAGAGAACCAATGTTACCGACATAGCTCGAAGAATTGCCAAACTTAAGTGGCAGTGGGCAGGGCACATTGCTCGCAGAACGGATGGCCGATGGGGCAGAAAGGTTCTGGAGTGGCGACCGCGAACCGGAAGACGTTGCGTTGGAAGGCCTCCCACCAGGTGGACCGATGACCTCGTGAAGGTTGCGGGGATCCGCTGGTTGCGAGACGCACGGGACCGATCAATGTGGCGACGCTTGGGGGAGGCCTATGTCCAGCAGTGGACGTCTTTCGGCTGATATGATGATGATGATATCTCCGAAAGGAAAGATGAAAAAAAAAACATTTCATGGGTGTGTGTGTGGTGTCTCTCCTCTCGACGGCTGCGACACTTGAATCAGGTGTGGACGCACTTGTTTTCTGTATCTGCTAATTATGGCCGCTGAAGGTTTATAATACCTATTCTATGAAACTTCATGTAACTTATAAACGAAAGCGCCGACTCGAATCATACAGGAACATAATCAGTTATAATTTAAAATATTTAATTATATAAGGATTAATACTCATGATACGAATGTCATAATTTTTCATCGTACACATGTTTTAACGGACTAATTTGAACAAATAGGAGTTGCTCAACTATAATAGTCAGACATAGAGCCTCGCGGACTTTTTTGTAGATAATTATGAGTATTAAAAACTGTACTGCAATTTTTTATGTATCATCAATAATTTTTGCAGCGCACGCCAAATAATGACATTTATAAACAAATTTTTGCAACCTTGCATTACATTATTCCTATTTTTTGTAGGGAATTCAATAAAAAAATATAGCTGTTGTATTTAGCAGTCTGTAAATTTACAAACATACAAATCAAATTTTTCCTCTTTATAATGTTAGTGCAGTTAGCAGCCTGTTTAGTGTCCCATTGCTAGGCATTGGCCTTACTTAAGGCCTTAGGCCTTTTTCTGCAGAAAACCACGAGAATAAATCGTCTAGCTTTCTAGATCAGTGAAAGGAAATGTCGTTGCGAGGTCTTCAGTACGGTCTCTAAGATAAACCATAGAAACCTAACTTGTCAATGTAACTTTTTTTTCTGTAGCATCTATCGATTTTAACTGAATATCGATTTTATCACGTAGGTTGTATAAATTCTGAAAATTAAAATAGCAAACTTAATACACAATAAAAAGTTTATAAAGAGTGCTTCTCCACCCAAAGCTATCAGTCAATTTGTAACTAAACTTATCACGAAAAGTATTTGAAGCAACTTGTCTTTGATTTCGTTGTCCATGCCCCGGGTTTGATTGGAATTGAGGGTAACTTTATCTGAGATTATTGGAAAGATAAATGTTTACGAAAAATTACAATTGACTCTGACAGTATCATATTATTGGCATTTGAAAAGGTTAGAAGTATTTTAAAGTGTGAACAAAGGAACTTTATGATGAGATGTTGATATAACAGAACAAGAACAGAAAGTCGATATTTAAATAAGTAATTTGTAATTCAATTGGACCGAACGAATAGAACATTTGGGCAATAAAATCTATTCCAAGTCACCTGTATTCAAGTACCCATTTAAAGCGGTCTTTATTTCAACCTGTGGTAAAGGACCCAGTAATGTACCCATTCCTATCTCATTTAAATAAATATAGGGAAATCGTAATCGAACCCTTAAACGGGATTTATGCATCAAATATATTAAATGGGGTAGCACAATTTAATACGGGAAGTTTACCTAAATCGTCGTTGTTGAGTAAATCGAAATTGCTTCTCTTGCCGAATGTAATTGCTTTCCTTCAATGTAGCAATCCAATTATTTTTCTAAACCCTGAAAAGATTTACCCAAGTTGTTTAGGCTGATGGCCTAGATTATGTGGTGTCAGGTAAGTGTGCGGAGCTGAAATACTAAACTCAAATTGACGACTATATATTTATTTCTGTTTTTACAATAGGTACACGTATTAATATTGATGATTACAAGGTACAAGTTTACGTTCGGAAGACGCTCGCGATCGACGCGCGCGCCTTATATATCCTCAGTCCGTGGAGTAGGGACACCAGCCAGCCCCCCCGCTCCCTGCGGGTAGAGGGCGTTAACATACTCCCCCCGTTGAAGGGGAATCCTTCAACTCTTCTGCTTCAGGCTCGAACAGAGGGCACAGGCGATTCACCGCTCGACGGATAGTGCCACTGGCCGTTCTCACATCTGCTACTCTGGATACATCGTCATTGCCCCTTTGTAGGGCTTCTATGCGTCCGAGTCTTCATTTCAATGGAGGCAAATTATTTTCCTTTATAATGACCATATCGCCAACGCGAAGTTCCATCGCAGGTTTGCGCCATTTCGTGCGATGTTGCAGTTCCGTAATGTACTCATGTTGCCATCTCAACCAGAAAAGCTGTCTCATTTGTTCCAATTGCTCATATCTGTGAAGTCGATTACAGTTAATATTGGTCAGTACTGGAGAGGGAAGAGCTATCAGCGGCTTACCGACAAGGAAATGCCCGGGAGTCAGGGGATGGAAATCATTGGGATCGGATGACATAGGAAACAAAGGCCGGGAATTCAGTATAGCTTCTACTTGGACAAATAAAGTTGAATTTTTAATACGAACTCCCACTCTTATAACCTTTCTGGTTGACTGTCTAGAAAGGGGCTAAGAGATAAAATCTTACATTTACTGCTAAGTGCCTTATTATTTAACAAAATAATATACTCATCGCTAAATGATTCATACTGAGAAAATTTTACTAAATACATCATAATATCGTTTAACTCATCGGCACTTAAATAACTACTGGTAAGTCTACCTTCCTTATTTTTTATTCTACAATTTTTAACAAATCTAAGAACATAGGCCATTGCACGTTGAACCTTATGCAAACTAGAATAACGTTCAAATTCAATCAATGTTTATTATTTATACTTGTTAAAAATGTACCTATGGTCTTAACTTCAGGTAACTTTACACTATTTAACTTATTGCTATCTACTTTAGGCCATTTGGACTCGTTCACGTTAGGTTGCCTTTTCAATCTTTTTTCTAAATTTTATCAAACGCGACTTCGCCTTAACAAAAGAATCTCCAAGTACAGAAGGTGAAGTGTGAAAAGGCATCTTAACACAAAACCTACCATTTTCAGTTCTATATGCATTTTTTACAAAGTGTTTTTCACAAAATTCCTCTTCATTACTATACGGTACCTGATCTATACTTAATATCTCCTCAACCTTCCAAAACTTCTCTAACTGTTCACTGATACTTCTAGTTAAGTTACACTTTACTTCATGATTTGATTTACAAATATTTACGGGGCCCGTAACAAGCCAACCTAATTTACTACTCTGCAATGTGGGAAGACCTTTACCTAGTCTTATCTGTTGACCTGTTACCAGTTCCCAAAACAAGTCCGCGCCAATTAATATATCTACGTTAGCGGGCTCGTAAAATCTACTATCTGCTAAATCCACAAATATGTCACCGGGTATCTTCAATTCATTTACATTAATCTTTACATTCGGCAACATATTCGTGATTTTTGGTAAGACTATACAGTTGATTTCTACAGAAAAATCATTATGTATTGATTTGATTACAAAACTACAACTTTCTACAGATTGTAGCCTAGTATTTCCTATACCATATACATTGAGGTTGTCCTTAGCTCGTTTGCAGGACAATCCTAATTTATTACAAAAACTTTCTGTTACTATTGACATCTGACTACCAGAATCTAATAATGCGCGTGCTACATAACGTTCATTATTTGTTTCGTTAACAACGTTTATGAGCGCTGTCGACAAAAGTACATATTGAGCGGCGATCGTAGATAAGGAAACCGGTTCCGACGCGGGCGCAGAGCGCGCATGTACAGCGGCGCTCGCGGCGGTCGGGTGATGCGAGAATGCCGGTTCGAACCCGCCCTGACGTACAACTCCGACCGAAGTCGGGGTTGTGGTACTAGTCGAATTTTCACTGCGGGCGCTATCTATAGATTGAGGTCTATTTCTATGAAGCAATACGTTATGTTTATACTTACAAATTTTACAGCCAAATGATTTGCAATTATATGCACGATGACCTGGCCTTAAACAATTAATACATAATTTATTCTTAGAAACGACTTCATTTTTTTCTTCTAAACTCATAGAAATAAATCTCGTACATTCAAACAGACGGTGGTCTTGGTTACAAACTGAACAATTAAATCTATTGTTATTACTCGCTTGAGCGGACGCAACCAAACTAGCTGCCTTCTCATTTTTACAAATTATACTTGATTTACTATGCTTTGCTGTTTCTAATACATCCGCTCGATCGCGTAAAAACTTATAAAACTCGTCGAGGGTAGGCACTTCTCCTATTATACTTTTATGTTCCTCCCACCTTCTACTCGTTACATTATCGAGTTTCATTACTGCTAAATGTATTATCATAGTGTCCCAATGATCTACTGGCTGTTCTAACGTCTCTAAACCTCTCAAATTCTTCTTTATATTGTCAATCATAAAACGCAACGCCTTATCAGACTCCTTAGTTATACTTTCTATACTAAATAATGATTGCATATGATTACTTATTAAAAGACGTTTATTATTGTACCGTTGACATAACAAATCCCACGCCAGGCGATAGTTATCGGAACAAAATGATAACGATTTAATAACCAATGCAGAGCTACCCTCTAATGACGATCGCAAGTAGTGGAACTTATTTATTGTCTCGATAGAATCATTATTATGGGTTAATGCTTCATATGTATCCCTATACTCTAACCACTGACTATAATTCCCATCGAATGTGGGTAACTTTATTGTGGGTAATTTTATTGAACCTTTGAATATGTTTCCACCTTCGAAACTATCGGAATTTCTCAAAGTTTGATTTGCTATACTTTTCTTACGCACATTAAGTTCTTCTAATTTGTCTAAAATACATTGACCTTGAGAGATTAAAGAATAAAATTGATCTTCGACCTCAGAACGTATCTTCATTTGTTCTTCCTGATCTTCCGATTCAATTTCAATTTCGGATTGTAAGTCATCGAAAGTGGAAAAACATGCTTCTAGTTTGGTTAACCTTAACCTTAACTCAGAAACTTGCTGGTCAGTTAACCTTTCTACAGAATCGATCTCTTCTAAATAACCTTTAAAAATTGTTAATCTACCCTTAATAAAACTTCTCCGTTTTATGGGGTCAGTAACTTTCCTAGTGGTCTGAGACATTGTTATAATACGACAAATTTAACGTTGTGATAATTACAAACAAGTAAACACCCAGGTTCTTTAATTTACAACAGAAATTCGAAGAAAAAGATTAATTAATCCAAATAGTTAGCTTTGGAAGTAAGATGTGGGTAGTAAGGAAAAAAAGGAACGGGCTCACCAAGTTCTTCTGCGCTTTATACTCTCTCTTTACTGTGTCCTTCAATTTCCTTATAGGTACATAATTCCCTTGTCCTTCCAGTTTATTTGGGTACCTTTCCTTCGAATCCTGGTCACGGCACCAAAATGTTTAGGCTGATGGCCTAGATTATGTGGTGTCAGGTAAGTGTGCGGAGCTGAAATACTAAACTCAAATTGACGACTATATATTTATTTCTGTTTTTACAATAGGTACACGTATTAATATTGATGATTACAAGGTACAAGTTTACGTTCGGAAGACGCTCGCGATCGACGCGCGCGCCTTATATATCCTCAGTCCGTGGAGTAGGGACACCAGCCAGCCCCCCCGCTCCCTGCGGGTAGAGGGCGTTAACAATATCGACCAAAGTTTCCCTTCTTATCGGAAAACGATATTGGATGTATGTAGCGTGGCCGACCAAGCTCTGGCGGAGAAGGGGTTTAACAACCGCTGTACTGTACTTGGAAATTATTGTTGCTTATTAAATAGGCACATAAAACCCTTTCGTTGAGAAACGAACGAACACTTCTCAAAAATATAGGCTATTGTTACGTGAAACGTCCCTGCAAACATTTTGGTTGAAGCTGTGAGTAACGGAAACGCTGGCGTGAAAATATTTTCCGCAGTCGCTATAAAATATCATTGCTGTCCCTAGTTCTGCGAGTTATAATTACATTTTTTACGGTCCAACTCTTTGCATTGTGAGCGATATGATCGTTAGAAATGTCGCCAGCAAGCTTGACCTACTTGTGGCTTGTTAGCACTTCCAGGTAAATGAAAAACTTATTGGTTTTCATTAGCGGAATAAACTTTAGGGAATGCGATCAGTATTCTAGACGGACACGAATTGTAACTTTGACCACAAACTTCAGTAGATTCGGAACGTTTGTTTCCCCAATTCGGTGTGGCTAATTTGAATAGGACCCGTGGACTGCGTCAAAGTTTAATCTTTCTCCTAATATTGATCCAGAAGGAGTGAAGTTTTTACATTTCTAACGAACCATGAAAGCGTTTGGGGAGAAATGAATCATCCCCTCTCTAAGCGATGACTAGTTGCTGAACAATGATAAAGCAATTTGGGTTGAAACTAATCAAAGTCGAATGTAATAAATGGACTATTGGCTAACGTAATAACGCCTTCGCTTTCGTAGAATAACAAAATAAAATTGTTTCGAGTTGTTATAGTTAAAACTTTAATTCGCAGAGTTGTAAACACGGCACCAACAATAGTAGTAATAATAGTAAATTGCTTTCTTTTGTAGTAAGATAACTTACTGGGAAACCGTAAATAATTTATTTTCAATTTTGGTTATATCCTTATAAACAAAAGTTAAATTCGTCAAATAGTTTTAATTTTTTAACCGTTTTCGGTCCTAATAGTTGATGAACAAAATAAAATAAAAATAAATCGTCAAGGTACATAAAATAACTGATAGTATATTTACGAAGTTCAGTATGTCGGTTTTATCGCTAGGTATCTAGAACTTTTGGCGACAAAACGAGAAAATGTCACGACTAGAAGAAAAATGTGTTTGAACAATTCGGTGTTGCTACACTATGTACATAGTGGATGAAATTCAGGGAACTTGGGAAATAAAGGGGCTGCTTGCGAGACAAAGGTGGAGCTTATTGCAAATTCCTCCGCTCACCTTGCGTTGCTATTAAACCTCCTTTGCGATACTGCAATATAATGTTTGTAAATCTCTCTAGTACTGACAAAAAAAAAACAAAAACAAAAAAAAAAAAATTCTTTCTTTCTTTCATTTTGACACGTTGAAGGGGCACGTACGGTTTGTCTAATCAATGTCCTTTCTCGAATTAAGGCGGTACCCAGAGCAAATCGCCGCGCAAGCCGTTTTTTGTGCTGTTTTTAGGAGCTATCTAAACGTTATTTAAAAAGAAATATCAATTAATAAAAATACATTATACATCTACATAATATTAATTCTAAAATGGTGGATTTAGTTTTTTTTTAAATGTTGTATACATATATTTCACTAACCTCCTTCCAAAAAAACATAAAAATTAGAAATAATTATTAATGTTATGCATCTCCTCGTAAAGTGTTCATTAATTATTTTTTGTACTAACACTAACGGATAGACAATTTAATAAATTTGATTGATTTTTTTTTTTCAATAGACCAAAATTCGAATTTTTTAAAGATTTTATTCTAAAATCTGGGCGTATTCACTACTGTAATTCATGCGCCACCAGTGCCGCTAGACCAATAGGAATGCTTACATCTCATGCCGATTTTTTGGTCAGGGTACCGTCTTAAGTCGTTGCCTTGTAGTTATTACTAGCTTCTGCTAGCGGCTACGCCCGCGTGAAAGTCAAAAATTATCCCGCGGGAATGTGTTATTCCCGGAATAAAAAGTATCCTGTGTGCTCCTTCTGGCTATAATCTATCTCTGTGCCAAGTTTCATCCACATCCGTGCAGCCATTTGAGCGTGAAGAATTAACAAACACCCTCATACACTTTCGCCTTTATAATATTAGTAGCACTTTATGGACAAGATGTAAAAATGGCCGGAGGGAGCAAATACTCAATTTTTTATCCTGACATTACTAGATGAAGGCCTAGACAGAAGCCAGAGGCTGAGCAAGGGTCTAGAATTCTAGATAGAGGCCTTTGCCTAGCTGACGAATAGCAACGGCTACTTAGATAAAACAATCTTATCATTACATTTTTTGCAGTTTCGCTTTCTATTTATTTATTCTGTAAAACTATATGATAAAGGAATATTTGTACGTTATTATTACGTAAATAATGTTATGCGCCAATAATGAAGACGTCATGTTGATAACTCGCAACAACATGGAACTTAATTAGATCATGCAGTAATAGGCAGAAACTCACATATCTCGTGTAAATAATTATATCTATTAATTAAGCCTTAATTAATATCAGAGCATGAAACAATACAGCTCAGGTACGCACGTATTGGTTCTACAGGTAATACACGTAATTCAGCCAGTAATATTACTGAAATGCCTTTCATGTGCGCTTTAAATGAAAAATAAACTGGCTCTAAACCTTTTCAGCATGGGCCCGTCAAAGTTAACGTCACTGGGCGCACGAAACGGCATTTCGTGCCATAAAAATATATTCATACGAAGCATGGAAAAATTCCTACAATCAGTGAAAGCGGCCCCCTGAGGCATATTGTGGTACAGAGTTTTCATTAAACACAGAGCTCGGTTTTTGTCCAAAAAAATGCCTACACAGCCCGAGGCACCTCCCTCGCATATAAGGAATGTTGTCTCTGGGAAATTAGTTCATAAAATTTCGCCCAACTCACAAAATGTACGAAAGTAAGCTACTCTTTTCTACAATCTATGATTATATTTTGTCTTGTTTTGTTTATCTCGCCGTAAAAAATAAATTAGAAAATATTCTGACTCGGTGACATTTCGTCCTTTTTGTGTTGAAGATGAAGAATTTTATTTAAGTAGCCGGCCGTTGTTGGTGAAAAAACACGCAGTTATATTTCCCGCGGGAAACTTAATTTTTTTATAACTTTTTCATTTATTTATATTTTTGTTTCATTGTGGGTAGCTTTTCGGAGAATTGTCTGTAAGTTAAGAGGTTAGAAATTCTTTTTTTATATTATTCCGAGATCAAAGGTCTAAAAAAATCTAGACGTTGCCATAATATCACAAAAACCAGAACAGGCAGCTAAGTAATAACAACAAAAACAATATTAATAACGCTCCGTCGCCTTTTTATTACATTTCAATAACGGCATAACACGTTATTTGAACAGGGGCAACTATGGGGCAATATGGGGCGGTATTACGTACAAATAACAGGGGACACTTACGAAAATTGCTTATACAGAAAACTAATATCAGTGTTTGCCAGCCGGTCGCCTATGTTATGATGTAAGTTAAAAGTAAATGGGAGGATTGGGTTCACGCTGATTCTGTTACAGTATTTCGGAACGTACCGAGCGAATTTTGTAGCAATTTTGGGTTAGTCCAATATTGGTTCAAAGTTTCTAAACCGTAACTATTTGAATTTCGATTTTGGAGTTAGATAAAAATATTGGAGGTTCTACGTCTATTAGTTGCTAGACGTTAATGAAGTTTATAGATATCCGAAAGTCGAAAGACGTCCACTGCTGGGAATAGGCTTCCCCAGAGCTTCGACAAACTGATCGGTTCTGAGCGTCTCGCATCCATCGGATTCTTAAACCAGGTCGTCAGTCCATCTAGATAGAGGGATCTGATCCAACGTTGCGATAAATAAATGGTCCTAGACTGACGTATACCTAATCAGCCCTTCAGTCACTTTTTAAATTAAACAAACTGATTATGGAATCAAGAATAAAATTTGCAAACCTGCAAGTCATTTTAATATTACCAGACTTAAAAAAAATACCGTGTTGTTGCGAAGCCTTTAGTTTAAAAAAATGTTGTGTTCGTAAATCCGATACACGTGTACATTTTCAATTAAATACATCCAGAGGCTGATGGAGGTACCAGTCGACCCGCCATAATCTTTTTATGAAAAGCCTTTTACAATTTCCAAATCACTGGAAAATAAAATAAAACTACTTAGCTTAGAATCATTCTATCAAATAATAGTAGATTATGCACCGAGGGGTTGTGTCTTATGTCACGGGCGTCATATTGAATCTCGAGCGCAATGAAGGATTCGGAATTTAACTCACGAGCAAAGCGAGGGAGTTAATACAAGAATCCTGAATGCAGCGAGGGATTCAAGCTAGCCCAAGGCAAAGACACCTTTAGCCCAGAGGAGGATACTCTACTTTTTACACCTACTGTGAGAAAATAATAGCCATAGTACGAAAAACAAAGTATTTATTAAATAAACAAACAGTAAGAATAAATAAATTAACTAATGTTACAGCCAATTACTATTACGGTATTACGGCGCGGTACGGTATTTGTTATTATTAATGCCAGTTTTAATGTTATTCCATTCCTTTTAAAAAATGGTTCGTAGTTATCTAATTATTCTTAAAATATTATGTCTTCGAAAACATGGCAACGATATGAAGAAGCAGTCGTTATGATTTTGTAGGAAATCGAGAATAACATCCACGTGTAGTAAGGTTATCGAGAATAGCTTTCCTCTTTCTGGCACCAAAGGATGTTTGTTAGTACTATACTGCCAATTTAGCTGAGCATGTGAGATTCCAAATGCAAATCACATTATTGACCAGCGGGTCATAATGAAATCCAGTACAACATTATTGACCGGCTGTGCCCCCGGCCACTAATGACTCACTTTAGGTTAAGGTTGCTTGACATATAATTTGACATTTTTGAGCAGGTGGTGTGAAAAATAAATTGCTTGTGTGTTTTTCTTGTTGTATTTTTTACAATATAAATGCCATTGATTTCGTATATTCGGTCTACCTTTTTTACGAATTCGAGCAAGCGTTGAAAAAATTAAGCAACCCTAAGTCGACCGTTTGGTTTTTCTTACCGCAACTTACACTTTTTTTTAATTTGAACCATAAATACAAAGATCGCCTTTGTATTTCTCGAAGCTCAAAAGGTATGGAAGAAGTTTGTAACGTAAAGTTCATCAGTTTGTTGTAAACTTGCTCAGACTGTACACTGCAACGGGTCTTTTAGACAAGAAGATTTTCTCGCCCGGTGGTGAGACAAGAACGTCCTTGCGAGTCTTGTTGGGAATATTTGCCAGGAGACTACTCATGTGTGGGCAAGCGAGAAAGAAGAACAAGTCTGATTTTCTAAATCAGACATTCGTATTTGATACCTGTTTAATTCGGAGTACCTAAAAGTGATAGTGAAGGTTGGTTGGCAGAATTATTTAAACAACATACTGACGTCTGGGAGGAACTTTTATCCGAATGGCAATGTAGGTGGGATAATTCCATCAAGGGCCGACACCTCCATCAATTCTTTCCATCCGTTCGTGAGCGGCTGGCCAGGACGTGGCTGGAGGTGGATCACTTAGTTGCCCAATTTCTCACAGGACATGGTCACTTTAAAAGTAAATTATTTACCTCCAAGCTTGTTGCCTCGCCTTTACGTCAATGTTCTACATCTACTACATACATCACACTATGTACATCTGACTATGTATGTAGTCAGATGTACTATGACTATATACTATGTATATAGTCAGATGTAGAACAATAAATAGACATAGATTGTATAATCTGCACATCATATCGTATGGTAGAGTATGCTTTGGCAGAATGAACGCAATATTATGTTGGATAATGTACAGGCTGCATCTAGAATTATTTAATACGGACCTTGTAAACACATTTCTGTGCGTTCAAGCGTTTTTGCCATACCTATTATTGGAATCAAATATTAGAACAGCTCACAATGTTAGGACACATTCATATTAAATATATTTTTTATCTGTGGTGCTAGGCAACTGGGCTTATCCCAGTTTTAAACGACTCTTTGTGCCTATTGGCCATGTTTGTTCTGTCTTTTGCTTGATATGAAGGGAAGTGAAAAAAAAATTTTCTACTCGTCCGTTATTCTTTTCATCGAGCTTCATTGCCACGCTTTTCTGGTATTAGCCACTGTTGATTCTGGCTATCAGGGGTTGCAGTGGTTTAGGAATGGTGCGGTGGGGTTAACCCAAAAAAAACTTATATTGGTTTTTCTAGTATGCATAACTAAATGCAAAAATTTGTACCTAGAGTAATGTTTATTTAATCAAAACTGCGAAAACAAGGCAATCCTAACCTAACCTAAGGTGACTATTTACTTCTTTCCCGAAGAGAAACTCTCTTCGTGTAATGAGCCTTTATAAGGATACTAATTTAGTTCAGTTTAATTAACCGGCTCTTTGTCTACGTGTAAACATTTACATGTCAAACGTCCACTTCTGAACATCGGCTTCTGCAGTGGAGAACTTTGGTGGTAACTTGAATTATGGCATAATTACCGTTAGGTAATACTTCGTAGTTGTATAGATTTATAGTGGTGGTTGTTAATTAATATTTTATGTCAAATTAAATGATTCCACGCTTCTCATAACGCTCTCGTTGAACAATTAACATACTTGTTTGTTAAATGTTATTTGCGAATATATCTGCCTTGGTCCTAAGAACCCACTAATTTGATTCTATTTTTATTCATATACGGAGCAAAAAAAAAAAAACAAAGTGAGGAAGTGGACCTACATTACTTATTAGGATCAAGAGCCCAAATACGGAGAACCGAAATTCAATTTTTTGTAGACCTCAAGTTCCGACTCCGACATATAAAAATGTATCGCCAAATATTTATTTGCTACCGTAGAAATACGATCTGAAATAATATGTCGAGTATAAATAATGAGAACGTAACAAAAATAATCTCGAACAAGGCTCAATGTCTTTAATATTTTCCATCTCAATGTTGGATTTTCGGCAATATCAAATTCTAATATCAGGCTGCTTGCCACATGTCGACATGGCGTCAATAAAATCCATTCCAATAAAGTTTCTTTTGTGTCGATGTTAAGCCTGGTCTATATTGGAGCACGAATTGCGTGTGTTCCAAAACTCGTGATCGCCTTTTTCTGTGTGAAAAACGCTTATTGCTGAACACTCATATAGAAAACTGCAAATGCTGCAATCAAAGGGAAAAATGTTTTGCAGAAAATTAGTTTCGATACTTTCCTCTTGAATAATACGAGTGAAAAAGGAAGGCAGGATAGTAATACTAATGTATTAGATAGCCAACACGAGTCATATTGCCAGTTGCCAGTGAAAAAAAAAAACCTATTTTTTAAACCTTGTTTTTTTCTTATTTTTCACAGCAAACTCTTTCATTTGATACCTATATCATGGCAGTGCACAAAAAATAACTCGTCCGCCATCTTGGGCTGTCCGCCATATTGTGTTTAGATTGACGTCACTTAGCAAACCATGCATTGTCATTCAAACTAAACGTGTGTGCAAAATTTCATCTTAATCGGTGGAGATAACTGCTTTAAAATTCAGTTGCAAGATTTGACCCGAACACACTTACATACATAGATACATTAAAAGTTAAATAAAAGCTTGTACAAAATAATTGTCAGTCAGCTCAACCTTGACCAGGTATGGTGCCGGGCCAGTTTGCGCTGAATGTAAGTATGAGTCGGTAATACCACTCATGAAGACTGTTTTATCGCCTCCAGACAGCGTAAAATGTGCCTGTGTGCAGCACAGCACCTGTGTGAACAATGCTATAAAATCATTTATTCATCGAAGACATTGTTCGCAAAAGCAGTTATAAACTTGAAAGTAATTCACTTTCCTATAACAACGAAAGATTACATAAAAAATTAAGTTCAAAAACGTCAGACTTGGTATTCCCCTAACTAAAATTAAAAATTTACCCGACAAACAATGATGCCCCTTCCTACTTCTTAGAAATGTTTCAATTTAACGAGCACGCGTATTCTTTTTCCCTTTTAAAAAACTGTGTAGTTAGGTAGGTATCCAAGAAATAATATTTAATATCATAACAAGGATTGTTTTGCTTACCGATCCCCGGGCAAAACGTAATTGGTTAAAGTTCTTTTGGAATGAAACAGAAATGTTATTATAGAAAATGTTCCCAGATTCGTACTTTAGAAATAATGGAATTCGATACCGCTTGATATTGTATCGAAATAGATGTGATTTTCCTTTAATTTATTGAGTTAAGCTTCCAAAATAATGATGTCGCAACTCAACATGTTGCCAAACATGTTGGTTTCGAAACCGTTGACTCCGTTGATGTTAAAAACGGTCCCAACCCTAAAATGCAAATGAGGGAGGATACAATACAAACTGAACGTATCACTAATTTCATTCCCCAACTCCGTATAAATATGTATGAACAAACAAGTAATGTAATTTCAAAGATTCTGTAAGCCAGTATTTACGTACTTAAACTGAATTAACGTACACAGTGGAACTGTGTAGAAGTCAACACGTAGCAAATGTTCCGAATTTGTTATCTCCTTGTTGCACATCCCAGCGAAGCTCTTGCCAGAAAAGGATGGCATACAACAATCTTAAACTTGGAAGTTGACTTTAGTAAAATATTCAGGGTGCTTCACACCACCTCTATTATTATAAAACAGAGAGGTGCTTTTAATCCGGCAAAATGCAGTTTTGTAGCGCACCGGAACTCCTCAGTTACTTCTTTCTTTGATTAACTCTAGAAAAAATCTTAGAATTGGGCCAAACTTTCTCGTAAAAATGAAGATACAGCTGTTTCCTTCATCTTTAATTTACATTCTGATTTGTGCAAGCTGAAGGCAAATGGAATATTAATCCCAAGACTTTTTGATACAAATAAGTTTATGAATATTGTGTGTTAATTTATAAGGCAAGGCCTGCTGTAATGAACTCTTCAGTATTTCAATAAGTATCTTTAATTTTATAAATGGTGACAGAAGAGAATGAATGATTTGAATGTTGGTTTGTTATAGCAAAAGAAAATCAATTAAAATATCACTGGTACCTACTAAATTACATATATCATACCTAGTTTTCATAAATGAAAGAAAGAATTATTTCGCCAAATAAAACGGTAAGAAATAGATTTTCTTATTAACTCTGTTCTCTGCTCGACATAACTGACACTATTCAAAGCATTATTTAGATTCCATCGCGTCAGCGGTGCAAGTAAAGTTCTGTTCAACCAAAGCAACTTTCATGTTCGCTTCTATGGAAGCATAGGTACAAACTAATGCAACATGCAATGTAATCAGTAACGTAATGTAACAGCGTTCACTGATTTGGTCCATTAACCGATCAGATTGCTGAACTGTTTTACCAATGGAATGCAATAGTAATTGCACTGCCACTCCAATTTGTGTTCGCACAACGACGTTGCGTTACACCATTTGTTACGTTGCACGTTCAAAACGTCTATTCGCACGATAAAGTATCTTGTCGAACCCACAAATACAATTCTAGTATGCATCAGTCTCCTATGAACGGTAATTTTATTTTATTTCGCCGTATTGTATTTTTATTCGCCCGTTCTGTACAAAGTTTTATTACGGAGTGTATTTGAGTGAATGGATTGTTAAAAAATGGTGAAGGAAAGTTTAATCTTGGACAGAAGGCAATAAAATAAGGGCGAGAATTTTGTGAGAAGTCGGCGCCAAGCCTGCCAGTTGCAGACAGTCATCGATAGGGTTCCGAATGTAATGGCACCCACATAGAGTGGACAATACCTGTTGGTTGTGTGTGTGCTGAAAAATGTGTTTGATAAAATTGGTCGGTTTTATAATAACTGTTTTTTAATGTTTTATACTTGGTCAATAAACAATAGTGCAGCTAGTGAGGTTAATTTAGTCACTTGTCCTGATATAAGTTGACATTTTGGTACTATTGCAATTAACTTAGAACGTAGGTCCCTACCACCATGTGTAATGTTGAAAAATATCTTTATTGGTACACCGATATTTGATACATTACAATGAATCAGTATTCCAGCCCAAACAGATCCAACTGAATACAAGTATTTAACAAGAACTGATTGCTCATCTGACTTCCACAATAAAAATATTATAAATTGACAATGATGAAAATTCTTACAAGGCCCATAGATAAGATCTTCTGAATGTCGCAAAAAAAAGACATGACTGGTATTATCATCTCCACATCAATATAACACAAACCGTTTCTCTCTGTCATAAATTTGAATAGAATCGATTGGTGTCTGCGCCTCCGGGAAAGTTAGATTTCCCTCAGGACTCCCACGACACCTGACCGAACATAAAATATATTCTCGATTTTTTCCGACTTCCGAAATGATGGATTAGTACTATATGCGCGATGTTTCATGCTTTAGAAGGCAGGTTTACGTTGAAATATGATGATACTGTTGAGTTTGCCAGTGAGCCTTGTACAGAGGACTTGTTTGACGTGCGATAGTATTTTCTTTTTTTGACTTGTTGTTTTGACTTGAAAAAGCAAACAAGACAATTGTTATGAAATTGTTATTGTTGAATTATTACTGAATTTAAATTATATTTTTTTATTATTGGGCTGTTTATATTCAATTGTGATTTTTTTTTAATTGAATTATGATTTGTTTATTATGGTTAGTTTAATTGATTTGCCTGTCTGTGTTGTAGACAAATAATATTAATTTTAAACTATTAATATTACTTGTCTTATGTAATTCTATTAATTTAATTGACGCTCTGTCGCACACACGCACACGTGTTGGGTCAAACTGGGAGTGCAGAGAGTAATTGCAATAAATAAATAAATGAGACAAGATTTTTCTTTGCGATGTTTTTAGTAAGTTTATTTGCACACCAAGTATGTGAATTTTCGTTTCAACTAAAGAAAGGCTTTGAAGACTCTACTTCAATGGGGATGGTTTTTGCCGTAATTGACTCTCCAAATTAATAGTGTCAATTATTCCTTTTACGGGCGAAGTCACCCGCTATCTTTGCGTGAGGATTAAATATAGCCATTTCACATTATATTTTCTATACAAAATATGCCAAACCGTCATATTTATTCCTCAAATGTAAGTTATTTGACTATTGAAAACTTTCAACCCTTAAGGACACATCGCTTTAAGATGTCAAACAAAAATAGAAGAAAACTGATTTCTATCAACACAATTTTCTTGAAAAACTTCAAAACAAACTCTGACCAAGGTATTTCAAATGTAAGTATGAAAAATATATTTTTTATAAAGCTGTTTTTGTATTATAACAAGGTAAAGCGGCACTCTTTTAATCGTATTTTATACTTCAACTTGAAGTTTACTGCTTCAAGCTAGGATCTTTGTTCAACCCCAGTCTGATGGGGAGAAATTCCTAAAGAAGTCCTTTCTTATGAAATGTTATGTTTCTTGAAGAGTTGTAGCCAACTTTTGCGAGAGTAAAAAATTTGTTTGAGCTTTAAAAATTCATGCTGTTCTTTTTATTTTACGTTTGTATTTTTGGATGTATATAAAACGTCTTTTAAAGGGAAAAACTCTGTATTAGTTTTAATGAATTATTTTAAACATTCGGTTATTTTCTGTCCAAATTTAAGACATTATTTACTTATATTGAAATACTAGCTGCG
Source organism: Orthosia gothica (assembly GCA_949775005.1). Taxonomy (NCBI): domain Eukaryota; kingdom Metazoa; phylum Arthropoda; class Insecta; order Lepidoptera; family Noctuidae; genus Orthosia; species Orthosia gothica. The sequence continues at coordinate 14,791,107 of OX459044.1, forward strand.
CGACTTCGTCTGCATTAGTACTTCGAATAGCCTATTTTTATATGGCGCAATAATATTATTGACATTATTAGTTTATCATACAAACTTTCACCCAGTTAATGATTTCCGGGATAAAAAATATCCTATATCCTTCCCAGGTTCTTAAACTTTCTCCATACGAAATTTCATCTTAATCAGTGCAGTGGTTTGAGCGTGAAAAGGTAACAAACAGAGAGACAGACAGAGTTACTTCCGCTTTTATAATATTAGTATGGATAATTGTAGTTAACATGTTTACCATTATAAAATTCTAACATTTAATAATCCTATATTTGTGCCAATTGAAATGGATATGTTCATGGCTCAATAACAATGTTTGTATATCCTGCAAAACGTTCAACCATTATTTCTTGTCACACAACAGCTAGCAATAACGTCTAGGTAGTCTAAAGTGCTCAATGTATTCCCTCACAAACGGTTACAAATATCTAACATACCTTTGTTCCTACATACAACATTACTTCTGTTTACCTCATTTTCTTTGCGTTACCCAAACATGAACCTTTCTTTCGGTTCCTCCGCATTTTTATAAGAGAAAAATATTAATAATGTCGCTAAAATAAAAATACATAGTTCAGCTTGTTCCTACAGCTGAGCATACGGCATCCCTAATAAGGGAGGCTTATGGCGAATAACATCTGGGCCCCGAGGACGGCAAACACTTGGCAGTAAACACGAGGTTACAGTAAGAAAAATGTTTTTGTTTTCCAAGGCTTTTCTTATATTGACATAACTTTGTAACGACGCGGCGACGTATGACTCATACATAGACAGCAGTGTTTTGTTTCGCTACACTACTTTTTTATTTTTATATACGGGTGAAGTTTTCCTTCGCCGGTCGCTAGCTAAAGGTGCACCCTCACCTGAAGCGTTCGCCTGTAGGTGATGTAACATTTCAGATTTGATTTTGAGCATTACATTACAGTACTGCCTCCCTGACATGACGAGCATTCGCCTGTAATGTAACGTGCTCGAATCTGTAACATTACAGGTTGCGCACTGTAACGCTCGGTTCTCCTCCCTCACCAATGTAGTGCTCGAATCTGTAATATTACAGGCTGCGCACTGTAATGCTCGGTTCTGCTCCCTCGCCAATGTAGTGCTCGAATCTGTAATATTACAGGCTGCGCACTGTAATACTCGGTTCTCCTCCCTCACCAATGTAGCGCTCGAATCTGTAATATTACAGGCTGCGCATTGTAATGCTCGGTTCCCTTCCCCCATCAATGTAATTCTGGAATCTGTAACGTTACATTATAGGCGAATGCTCCAAGTGAGGGAGCACCTTTAGAGCTCGCTTTTGTCAAAGAGAGCGTTTAAATTTTTCGCGCATAAAATAAGAAAAATATGCCTCTCGGCTTTTTCTGCCTGTCTCAAGTTATGTAAGCTAACAAAGTTCTGGTTTTATGTGGGCTTATCTAACTTGAATTTTCTTGGTAGTGTGACGATATTCCGAGTGACTTGAAAGCTTGTAAGATAAGCATTTGTAAAATAAAATTACTTACCCTTGTCCCCGGAGAGATTTGGTTACCAGCATCCCTTTGAAGTTTCGCAGTAGTAAAGTCTTGGACTTATGTATTAGGCTTAATCTAAACGTTAGTTAAAATGGAGCTTCTTAATTCTAAGTTATCAAGAACATGTATTTAAGTAGGCATTGTAATGTAAAACTAGTGTTGCGCCGCGGTTTGCTCGCCTAATCATAGTAGCCGACGACGATGTTGCGACAACCTCATATTAAACTTCACAATGACTGCATTGAGTAATAATGCACGCTTGAAGACAAGTAAATATATTTTTCGTACCACTTGCTCAAAAAAGTTACATTCTATGCCACAAAAAGCGAACATAACAATAGTCATTTTTAATTTGTTAAAAACAGGGAAAGAAAATTGTAGGTACTGAATTACATTCATCCTCTAGGGGGAGAATGTGATTTAAATTTGGAATACTTACCGAAATTAATACTGAACTACATCTGTGTTTACACCATTGAGTTTGTATATAAAGCATTATACATCTTTTTGAAAAAGGAATACGCATTTATTATGCAGTTATGATTATTAATAAATAAAATTACGAAAACCGACGAGGCCGTATGAGCTTGATGCCTTTGCTTTTCCGACAAAAAAATATTAGTCTAGGCATTTGCCACGTTTTTGTTTTCTTCAAATACATAAACGTTAAGTTTATTTTAATTTATTTTACTTTTAATTGTCATTATTTTTAATAAATGCTTATCTCATATTATTATTGTGTTAATTTTTTCGCAAATGGTACGAAAAGTAGAGTATTTTCCTCGGTGATAAAGCTGTCTTAGTCTTTGGTGAACTTAAATCCCTCGCTACACTCAGGACTCGTCTTAAATCCCTCGCTTCGCTCGTGATTTAAGTTTTCAACACCCTCGCTACGCTCGGGAGTAAACCTCGAGTCCTTCGTTTAGCTCGCGATTTAAATCGTCACCCGCGACAGAAGACACTGCTTTATCCCCTTGGTTAATAATCTACTATTAAGTTTTATTTACGACTATTCTAAGACTGCTTTCATTTAAAATTGGCTGGCTTTTAAAGGATAAGGACTCATAGTTGCTACGTCAAGTGTACGTAATTTTCCTTTTCCTTCCTCGGATCCCTCGATAACATAGAAAAAGCGGACATAAATACCATCCAATATAGGTACCCGCCTCCCTCAAATAGTCCATTGTGCGTACAAAAGTAATTCAATACATTGTTATTCCTTTTACGTGCCCGCAAAACTCTATAAAGTTTCATAATGTTACCTCTGTCACCTATATTAATGGTGGCTACAGCGTTTATCTACAGGACTAAATTAAGAAATACCTTTCGTCGCATAAATCAATAGAGGTGTGATATATTGTTATCGTGGAAGGGGTGGTTCTCTGGTATTTTATCCTCTCTTGTTCTGCAGCCTGCATCGCAATTCCCGGCACGCGCCACGTCGGGGGAGCCTAATTCTTCTCCTAATTTCGCACCTTATTGTTGGCGGGTGGTAAGAAAATGGGTATTTTTTGGTATAAAATTCAACACCACGCTTACAGGTCTATGAACTTTTATTACCCTTACATTTGGCTCGTGATATTATTATGTTATAATAGGGTATAACTAGCTCAGTGAGTTTTGCGTTGGCAGCCCATCACAAATACGTTTAATAAGAAGAAATTGGAATCTAAAAATAACCTGTGTGAGTTATATTTGATAGAGTTTTCTTTTCTACTAGTCTGTTTATACATATTTAGGACTTGGAGTATAATATCTAAAATGTAAGATGTTTATTTATAATAGAATAATCCTTGTATTTTATTTCTTACTTAGTAAGCCACCCAGCGAGCCCGTCTTGTTAAGTTTGGAAATACAAATCGTTGAATTAGTTCTACTCAGGTATAGTTAGCTAGGTAAATATACTTAAATTAAAAGCATTAACCTGGGTAGACACTTGTAATATAATCGAGCCCACATGATTCCTGCGTTTAACCGCTGACAGACAAGCAAAGTTTTTAAAAGCTTATCCAAACCAATATTAATTTTACGAAAAAAATGAAGTGCTTTTTTCAATTTCAATTTAAGGGGAAAGTGTAGGATGGTTCCGTACATGCCCCACCCATCGCAATTCTGAGCATCCACGAAATGAAGTTGGTAAAATATCTTCGACATTTGTCAGACGATTACCTGAGGGGGAGAGGGGATTGCCCCCCTGATAATATTCACAATTTCGAACCCCTGAAACATCTTTCTATGCTTATGAATATAAATTTACTTATCTCTCTTGCACCTTTTATTTATTTTCGGGAGATAAAAGATAGGTGAAAATGTATAAGTAGATGTTTTTGAATTATTTTTTGACATGCAATTATGTTGTTCTTAAGAACAACAAGGCACCGGGTGATGACGGAATTACGGCCGAACTCCTGAAGGCGGGTGGAAAACCAGTACTTAAGGCCCTTCAGAAGCTTTTTGATTCCGTCATACTCGAGGGGAAAACGCCACAGGCATGGTGCAGGGGTGTGGTGGTACTCTTCTTCAAGAAGGGTGACAATGCCCTACTGAAGAACTATAGGCCCATCACACTCCTTAGCCATGTCTACAAGCTGTTTTCAAGAGTCATCACGAATCGTCTCGCACGCAGGTTTGACGATTTCCAGCCTCCCGAACAAGCCGGATTCCGTAAAGGCTTCAGCACCGTAGACCACATACATACGCTGCGGCAGGTTATACAGAAGACCGAAGAGTACAACCTGCCTCTCTGTTTAGCGTTTGTGGACTACGAGAAAGCCTTCGATTCGATTGAGACTTGGGCTGTACTGCAGTCTCTCCAACGGTGCCAAATTGACTACCGGTACATCGAAGTGTTGAAGTGTTTATACAAAAACGCCACAATGTCAGTTCGACTTCAGGATCAGACCTCGGAACCCGTCCTTCTGCAGCGAGGTGTGAGACAGGGAGACGTAATATCTCCGAAGCTCTTTACCGCTGCACTGTCTTCAAGGTTCTGGACTGGAGAGGGCTAGGCATCAACGTCAATGGCGAGTACATCACTCACCTTCGGTTTGCCGACGATATAGTGGTTATGGCTGAGACCATGGAGGACCTCAGTACAATGCTCGATGATCTCAGTAGAGCTTCCGAAAGAGTGGGTCTTAGGATGAACATGGACAAAACTAAGTTGATGTTGAATGCCCATGTTACACCCACTCCTATCAAGATTGGAGACTCTACACTCGAAGTTGTGGGCGACTATGTGTACCTGGGACAAACGATCCAATTGGGTAGGGCCAACTTCGAGAAAGAGGTCAACCGTCGAATCCGACTCGGCTGGGCAGCGTTTGGGAAGTTGCGCGGTGTCTTCTCGTCCAACTTACCGCAGTGTCTCAAGACGAAAGTATGACCAGTGTGTGTTGCCAGTGATGACATATGGCTCTGAGACGTGGTCGCTTACAATGGGCCTTATCAGAAAGCTTACAGTCACTCAAAGGGCAATGGAGAGGGCTATGCTCGGAGTTTCCTTGCGTGATCGAATCAGAAACGTAGAGATCCGCAAGAGAACCAGGGTTACCGACATAGCCCGAAGAATTGCCAAACTTAAGTGGCAGTGGGCAGGGCACATTGCTCGCAGAACGGATGGCCGATGGGGCAGAAAGGTTCTGGAATGGCGACCGCGAACCGGAAGACGTTGCGTTGGAAGGCCTCCCACCAGGTGGACCGATGACCTGGTAAAGGTTGCGGGGATCCGCTGGTTGCGAGATGCACGGGACCGGTCAATGTGGCGACGCTTGGGGGAGGCCTATGTCCAGCAGTGGACGTCTTTCGGCTGATATGATGATGATGCAATTATGATATGAGTTTTTAAGCTGACATGGTCACTATCATTAGAATTAATATTCGTTTCGGGATATTTACCATGTATATTTTGATTTTGGTTGAGAGCTCGATATTTTGGCACCGTTACAAGCGCCATAATCATGAGAACTAAAGTCTTTGCGGGTGGATGTTATTTACGAACTGACATATCTGTCTACCCTCTTCCTCACTCGTTTTTCACGCACGATACCGCTACCACCAGAACTTGTCTCACTAGTTACTCGACATTGTTAACGACAGACGATGCTCACTGTATCCACTTTTGACACTCATTAAGTAGTTTTACGACCTTTACATAGTTGAACCACTAAATAGCCCGAAACAAATATTAATTGCAATTATGACGTCTGTCTGAAAATGTATTCTGCACTGACAGCACTGATAATGTTTTCTGAGATAAAAGTTTATTAAGCTCTTGGTTTTTACCTATGTTGACAAACTATTAAAAAATCAAAACATGTGTAGGTATCCACATTGCTATCACAGACTTTCAGTCACTCTTCCCCAACTACTGAAAGTAAAGTATTCTCGAAAAATCTAACAATTCTCATTTCCTTTTACAACAAAAAATGAAGTTCACACACCGAAAATGTTCAGAATTCGTTTAATTATAAGCAGCGGCGTACTTGCCCGTTATTTCGTATTTAGATGGGCCCGTTATATTTTGAGATAAAGTTTTCCCGAGTTGGGGAAAGAATTTTAATAGGAAAGGAATTGTTAAGAGGCCGGTGGTGGGTCAAAGCGTTCTTGCCGAGCTACGTCTAACAATACTCGTTATAGTGTAAGCTTGTCTTTAAGTTCCTTCATCGAATACCCCGGGGATTTCATGTTCGAGTGGTTCCCTTTGCTATTTAAATAACGCTGATATTTTCTTTGGAGCTTCGGTGCATTTGAACGGAGGTTCTAGTACAAAATTCAATGTTTTAAATTCAAAGGTGGTTCGTTCAATGTTTGTTTAACTAACCTTACGTCTGTCTGTGTATTTATGAAATGGATTTTTAGACTGGATTCAATATCAGGAGTATGTTGGATTTTCCTTGTAGAATTTTCAATTTTCCAATGTTTATATTACGAGTACTTACAATATTTATAAAGGTGATTGATGTAACAGAAGATTTTCTTTAGCTTGCCTCAATATTCACTCTTAAAGAGTTATCGTGTAGCTGCATATATCTTTATGCTATAGTATCTTTGATTTTTTAACCGACTTTAAAAAAAGGAGGAGGTTCTCAATTCATCGCTTCTTTTTTTAAATGTAAGTTCCCCGATTACTCAAAGAAGCCTGGACTGATTTGGAAAATTCTTCTTTTGTTTGAAAAGGTATACTTTACAAGTGGCCCCATGGACATCAGGTCAGGATCTAATGTTGGGATCCTGGAGAAATCGAGAAAACGCCTCAAATATTACAGGCATACATATATATAGTGATTTTAGTATTTTCATCAACAATGCAATCATCTGCACTCAGAAAGTATCATTTGGTGAAGTGGAACTGATGAAGAAGACTACAGATGGCTAATGGAACTCCTTAATGCTAAGTATGTCACGGGTATAAGATATCTCGAATAATTTACCGACTATGTTGAAGCAAATACTTATAAATAAATGGTACTGATGAAAATGTTACCATCGAACTGATCTGATGATAAAGCCGGAAGTTAGGCACTGGAACTCCGAAATAAAACAATGTATCCAAGTCGTGTTTGGGCTTATTGGAATCGTCATGAGATGTACTTTGGCTATAAAAAATTTTCATGGTAATCAAAGATAATTAGAACTGTATCATCTGCCTAGCCTTTTCCCAATTATGTTGGGGTCGACTTCCAGTCTTACCGGATTTAGCTGAGTACCAGTGTTTTACACGGAGCGACTGCCTATCTGACCTCCACAGCCCAGTAACTCAGCAACACGGTACCCCTTGGCTAGACTGGTGTCAGATCTCAAGCGTCTGACTATTCCTAACGACTGTCAAAGAACTTCAAATGACAGCCGGAACCAACGGCTTAACGTGCTTTCCGAGGCACGGAGGAAACTCGGTATGTTGAAATGGTCACCCATCCATGGACCGACCTCGTCAAGCGTTTCTTAACCCTAAAGATCGACCCGTGCGGCTGTTATTATTTAGCCACGAGCTCCTCTAAAACTAAACATAAATAAATAAAAACTTTTTAGCAAAAAAATCAAACCGACTTCCAAAACTAAACACTAAAAGCGAAAAATAACTTACTTTTTCGAAGTCGATGTCGAAAAACGCCATAAAAATAGGTACTAAAGACACCGATTTCGAAAAAGAAAGTAATTTTGCGCTTTGTAGTGTTCTGTTTTGGAAGTAGGTTTTAATTTTTGCTAAAAAGTTTTCTCATAAACCTTTAATATTTGCCTATAACTTCATAGACTTATTTCGCGAATGAAAATGTTCTTGGCCGATACCTCAACACCTAATATAAACAGGGCTCTTTGAAAAAGTGCCTCTATTAACATAATCTGTATGGATTAGCACTTCGGTGGAAGTTGCCTAGTAGTGGTAGCATCCGCCACACGCCACATACGTACTGGTGGAGGTATCCGGCCAGCGACACCGCTTTGAGGGCGAACATTCAAAATTTCGAACTTGCAAAGGATGTGGGACGCGCGAACGGAAGACTACCGCCCGTTGGGAGTATCAGGAGAGGATGGAAACTGAAATTTTCATAAATACGTAAAATTGTGGTTATAGTTTGCTGAGAGGGTTCAATGGTCTCTCTATAGGGTTAAGAAGTTCTTGAAATTATCAATATTTAACGGTGTATACACCGTTCATCATATCATCATCATAATCCCGTGGAGAGTCGATCCGGTGCATGAGAAAGTATCGATTTGTAAAAAAAAAAAAACTTCTCTAAAAGAAACTTTCGTTTCGAAAGTCGGTGTTGCAAAATGATGAAGCAGGAGGTACCAGAGACACCGACAAGAGGTAAGAAAGATATTTTTTTTTGTATTTTTTGGAAGACGATTTATTTTTTTGAGTTTTTTTTTAATATTTGTTTGATTTTTATCTTTACAAATCGATACTGTTTGACCAAAATTTAACGGTTCAATTCAATAATGAATTAGACTGTTTATGTATGGATTGTTAGAGTCCGCGCAAGATAAGTCTGCGCGCGACGGGTGGCGTGCTTAATGTTGCCAGCATAACTGATCTTATTTCCTTCATTTAATCACTAGTAATTTTTCATTAATCGAAACTTCAAGTAATTTAAGTTAAGCATAATTAATTACTAGATTTTTCTACTTGCACATGAGGAAAAAAGGTTATTGAAAATATTAAAAATCTTTTATTGATTATATATAATAATAATAGATAATAGTAATATATATAATAATATTATATAATAGTAGTAGTATAATTATATATAATAGTATCTACTGTTAAATTTGGTCGCAGTGGCGAATACCGTTCATTCAAATTTAAATTCTTTAATAATTTCTTCTTCAAAAATGTTTTGAAGAAGCTGCTGCCACATAACCCTCTGGAGTTATTTGGGTGACGTTGCGTTCAGAAATGCCTAAAACGAAATAACAATTATGCATAATATTACATGACCGGTCCTGTTCCGCTGGTATATATATGTACCACCCAAAAACAGTACTGTCAGGCACCGGTAGTACGAAAATTTAGGGAACTTTTAGTAAAATGGTATCCCTAAAAGTTACCTGTCAAATGAGCAACGCGGGCTCAATCTTTGTAAAACGGTACCATAGACCCGTTATTGTCTTGTTCACTTCAAGAAAACATCCCTGCCAGCACTTTAAATTACTTTTAGCATAATGATGGCGATTATTTACTTCGGAAACGAATAAAAACACGGAATCCAACACACTCTCTTGACACCTGACATAAATGACAAACGATTAGTTCCGATTTTGGCTGCGCGCGGACTTACCGACTTATCTTGCGCGCACTCTTAACGTGAACGCGCACCTAGACGCACCGCACTCGCCGCACGCGCCGCAGTCATCGCATTTTCTCTTGGCCCCGCGCTATCCGCGCCGAACGCGCCGCAAGCATTGTATCCACTTCTGTACATCTTGAACTATATTTTCATACGGATACAGATCATGTTGCCGCGCCGCCCGCATCGCCCGCCGAGTCTGATGACGTCATTCGCACGCGCTGGTGGAATCCGTATACCTACAGCATTTTGCTGAAATGCGGCTCGTGCGGCGCGGATAGGTGCGCGAGGCTGCATACGATTTCATATAAAGATTTATAAAATGCGATGACTGCGGCGCGTGCGGCGAGTGCGGTGCGTCTAGGTGCGCGTTCACCTTTATACAATGTTTCTCATGTCACTAGAAGCAGACAGCAACCTGAGGCTCGAGAAAAAGTGTAATTATATTATCAGAGATGGCGAATTGTCGACATGTAAGGGATTGATCACTTGCCATATCAGTAGCTCTTGACATTCCTATACATTTTACTAATCGCTGTCGCAACGTTTAACGCTTCTTGCAATCCGTCTATTTCGCTCAGCTGCTCATGGCGTAATGGTTAAAACTAAATTATTATACATTATATATCGTTAATATCACACTAAGATATATATATATTTACCTGTATATTTAACACCGTAAAAACTGATTCACATCCGTACACTTCAATGTGGTGCTAGTTGCTGGTTCAGTTGAGAACCAGCGTCAGGCAACTCCTAGTTGTCTGGCATTTTGCTGAATTGGACGTATTTGGCGCAGCCGCGGGGCACACTATGTAATTGTTTTAGAAATAAGTTCCCTTTTACTTGTACCTACATTGTGTGTATCTGTGTGTGCCAAATAAACAAGTTCTCTTTCTTTCTTCTATCTTTTGTTAGAATGTCACTTGTCTAGAACCACTGGTCTGGTGATATATAAATGGCTGAGCAAATAACGATACAAAAACTGATAATGATATTTTAAGATATCCATCGTCATCACTCTAGATTTACTCCAGAAGCTAGAAGACAATCAAGCCAAAGATACCACATATATGTACGTCCTGAGATGAGCGAGAACTCTGAATTCATTCTCTGTTGAACTGTAAACGAATCCTTCACGTTTGGCTACCACGTCTATAGCCGCTACACCAATAGAGATAATAATTTTGCCTTTTCTATTGTTGGCAGAAATCCGCTCAGAGTACCATTTTGGTAAAAATAGATGAAGGCACAAAAGATGGAAGAATTTATCGTGCGCCTACGAAAGGATTTATCGTGCGTATGTGAGTGGAAATACCGGAACCTTAAGAAGAACATACCGACTGAGCATATTTTGTCCTCCAAAAATAAATTATGCTTGAAGCAACACTGTTCAAAGAGATCAAGAAATGCCTGAATTACAAATTTTAATACTACCAACTGACAAATTTATTAGAGAGCACGTGTCGATTGGCAAGAATGTTGAAAGTTACTCTTTTAAATAATTAATATCTCAATCAAAATATCAATTTTATAATGACAACAAACTTAGATCAGAGTTACAATAACCTAGAGAAAGAACTAACTTAGCCGCATAAAAATAAAACACTAACCGTCTAACAAATAAACGCGGAATAAAGTTATACCAGGTATAACTAAGGTATACCCATACATTTTCATAGGTTTATACCTGGTATAACTTTATTCTGCGTTTATTTGTAAGAGGGTAAGATTGTTTCGCAAGACAAAAAGAGTTTTAAAATTCGTACATCTCGCAATCAGAGGCAATTGCTCCTTGTTAGTCGTATCTTTCAATTGTGTTTTACTTGCTTATAAAGACAAACAGCTAAATGTATGCTTTCTTGGAAGACATTTACGTTAAATGCTTCGAATCCTGGCAATTTGTTTGTTGAATAAAACTGCAGAGAAGTATCCAAGTATTTAAGATATAATAAATTGATTATTTGTAGGTATAAGACTTCTGAGAGCTTAGTTACAAGTGAATAGATAAGGTGTGTATAAAAATAAGTCACCCATATCTAATGGTTGTCGTTAAAATAAACTGCAGAACTGTATCGGTTGGATACAAAGCACTCTGTAAAGGTCTCATAAATGTCTATAAAGGTATAAAAGAGAGGTCTTTTCAGGTCTGATAAAATTTTGATTTTTATTAAAGGTTTAAAATTCGCGTTAGTTATAACGCACCACAAATAAAAAAAGTATATATATATAGCTCTGTGACTTGTTAAAATAATCTTAATTCACTCCGTACATTATCTTCTAATCTTAGATACAAATAATCTCACGTGGCACTTATATTTATTTTAGATTTTCTTTTTTTATTACTATACCACCATCAAAATAATTTAACTGTCAAAATACCCATAAATTGTAACTTCTGAAACATTTTTTTTTACACAGTCCAACAAATTGAGTTACAGTTCAGATACAGTAGAGTAAGAAATCAAACACAAATTACAAGTTGACACTAATGACTAATTTGTTATGATGTATAGCTTGTTTCAAACAAAAAATAAGTTTTGTATGATGTCTTTCGACCCTATTAATAATTTCCAAAAAAAAGTTTGTTCACTATCATGGAAATTAATAGAAATTATTTCGAAATAAAAAAGAGCTATGCGAACAGATAGCGAAGAATAAAGCACATAATCATAACATATCTATTTAGTATCTATATATTTTACAGTTATGTATTTATTTAAGTATATATCACTTACACTATATGTGTATGTTTTTATATCTTAGGTTAGTCGTTCACTTTTCTTCTCTTCCTCTTCTCACACACTATTTGTCTACATTTCTTCTTCATTTCTCCGTTTCGCGAGTCTGCTGGTAGAAATCTCTTATAAATAAGCAGTATTTTTTTTTTGCTTTTTTTTTTTTCGGCGGTAGGTGTACAAAAAGTTAAGACGCGTTTTTTATTCATCAGTTTTAGTAAATTAATTTAAAATATAAATAAGTATATTTTTTAAGTTTTTAGGATACAATTAGTTACATAAACTATCTAAACAGCTGCACATATATTGTGAAACATAGCAGTTAAAGTACACCACCTGCCAGTTGTCACCAATACTTTCTTCACCTGTCAAAGCAAATTCATTGAGCTGCACTTCAGCATGTCACAGCTAGATGATATCCAGTCGGCCCAGAAGAACCTGGAGGAGTGTTTCCTGAGAAAGATGAATGAGCTTGAGGCACAGCTCCAGTGCACAGGACCTGCAAAGGATACTGTGGCAAAGGTCCGAGACGAGCTTCGGACATTCAAGGAATTGATGTTTGCTATGCTGGGACTTTTGCGGAAACAAATCACCGAGTGCACCAGTGCAGTGGATGGATTGGAGACACGTTCGCGTAGGAAAGCGCTCATCTTCACCGGTTTTGCTGAGGCTGATAAGGAGGATTGCCGGGCTCTGGTGCTGAGCCTTATTAACAACAAGATGACCCTGCCTAACATTACTGCTTCGTCCATCAAGGGTTGCCATAGACTTGGGGCATCCAGCCGGGGGCCCACACGCAGTCGGCCTATACTGGTAAGGTTTACTAATGTTGACCATAGATCTGCTGTGTGGAAGGCGAAATCAGCATTGAAGGGCACCACGGTGACGGTTAAGGAGTTCCTGACCAGAGTTAGGCAGGCCGTGTTCAGTAAATCGCGCTTGCATTTTGGAAGGGCTTGCTGGACTCAAGACGGGATTATTGTCGTTCGAACCCCCGATGGAACACGGCACAAGATAACTGCGGTGGAGGAGCTCAATCCCCTGTTGACACAGTACCCTAGGAGAACTGGGGATTCGTCTGGTGCATCGGGAGGCAGCGGTGGAGTGCGTAGTGGCTAAGTGTTTGCAAAACATATTTAATAATACTGTTATACTTGGAACGGTATAATTCACCTAGTTTACGCAACTTTTGTCATGTACGTGTACGTGTACCCGCTTACTATGTGTTTATTTACAAGTAAATGGTTATCAGTTTGGTGGTATTTGTACCTACAGTATTTTGCTTGTGTTGAAAATATAATTTTTGTTTACTTTTTTGTGTTACGTCAATGTAGACTAAAAGCAAATGTCAATATGTCATTGTCAGATTGTGATCTGTCAGTTGTGTCCTAACTGTCAATTTGTAATGTCATTGTGACGTCCCATGTTGTGTTCGAAAATTGCGTTTTGTTCATTTTTTTTTTTTTGAAATTTGTGTTTTCTTTCATTCGACGCATTGCTTTGGCTGTTTTGTGTTTTTAATGCTTTGTTTTTGTTTTTTTTTTCAATTTGATATTTATGTATTGCACCGGTGCTGCTGGTGGGTGGTGAACGGACAGTGGTGTTGCACCGTTAGGCTAAACTTCATAGTTATTTTATTTTTTTTAGGTTATTTTTATTGTATTTTATGATATCTGATGAAGATTCTTTTCACTCTGCTAATGATTCTTTTAACTCAACTGCTAATGCAAGTTTTAGGTCCCTGACTGACACCCCTCGTGACATTCTGCATCGGCGCTTCAGCCAACAAAACTGTCATTTGTTTAATGTCTGTCACATCAACGCCCAGAGTGTGCCAAGTCACTACAGTGATCTGTATGACACCTTTTCCAACGCCAATGTCCATGACGTCCTGGTTTCTGAGAGTTGGCTCAAACCTCATCTTCTCTCTACCACCTACCCTCTTCCTGGTTTCATTCTTATCCGCAACGATAGAATTGGTAAGGGAGGAGGTGGTGTTGCTATCTATCTTCGCAGCGATTTCCCTTACAAAGTCCTTGTCTCATCTCCTTCAAACTACAGTGCTTCCGCTAAGTATCTGTTTCTGGAGGTTTACGTCAAAGGAGTCAAGACCTTACTTGGAGTTGTCTACTGTCCGCCCGCCGTTGATTACTTTTCTAACTTGGAATTGGCGCTTGAATCTGTAGGGTCAGAGTATGCACATTGTATAATCATGGGAGATTTCAACACTAACCTGTCTCGTCCAGCCCCTCGTTCCCGTAATCGGGCGGTCATAGCGCTTTACGACAGACACGCCCCTGTCAAGAGGGTTAAACTAAGGCGTCCACCTGCTCCTTGGATGACGACAGGGGTTCGTATGGCGATGAGGCGCAGGGATCGGGCCTTTAGAAAATTTAAAAAGGATCGCAGTGTTGAAAACAGAAACCTGTTCAAAAATGCAAGAAATCGGTGTAATCAGGTGATACGCAATGCCAAACGCCGCCATATTCTCGAAAACATATCTTCTTCTTCTCCAGCTGATATCTGGAAATTCCTTGGAACTCTTGGTATAGGTAGGTCACGTCATGAAGATTTTCCTAAGACAATTGGTTTGGATGATATCAACCGTCACTTTACTACAACCTGCCATTTGGGCTCCCATATGTTAACTCAGACGGTTGATTATATTACGGGCCTACCCGGTCCTATTATAGAACAGTTCCACTTTTCTCCGGTCACCTTGGATGAAATCAGAAAAATTATCCTATTCATTAAATCCAAAGCCGTGGGTTTTGACGGCATCAGTCGTTATATGGTCACCCTAATCCTCGACTTTCTTCTTCCCCCAATTATCCACATAATCAATTTTTCACTTGATACCGCACAATTCCCATCCTTGTGGCGTATGGCCTATGTTCGTCCACTTCCTAAAATCTCTAATTCCTCCCTACCGAACCATTTTCGACTAATTTCTATCCTTCCTTTTCTATCCAAAGTCCTGGAGGCCTGTGCCCACAAGCAGCTTTCAGGGTTTGTTCATCGGAATGACCTTGTTAGCTCATTCCAGTCTGGATTCAGGCCGGGGCACAGTACTGCCTCTGCTCTCCTCAAAGTGACTGGCGACATAAGAGAAGCGATGGAAGATACCAAAGTTACAGTTTTGGTTTTAATTGATTTCTCCAATGCCTTTAATGCCGTCAGTCACGATATTCTCCTTTCTATCCTTTCACATCTTATGGTTTCTTCCGAGGCCCTGGAATGGTTTTCTTCCTATCTTTGGGGACGTCAGCAATCGGTTCGCGTTAACGAGAGTTCGTCGAGTTGGTGTGACCTAGCTGCTGGTGTTCCGCAAGGCGGTATTCTTTCTCCATTGTTATTCTCCATCTTCATAAATTTTATAACTCACTGTCTTCGGTGTTCGTATCATCTTTATGCCGATGACCTTCAACTGTATACATCGCCGCGGGTAGAGGGTTTGTCGGACGCTATAGGTGATGTGAACCGGGACTTAGTCGCTGTCAAGAACTGGTCTGATAGATTTGGGGTGTCTGTAAACCCCTCAAAATGTCAGGCCATTGTGATCGGGAGCTCGCGCATGATGGGTCGGGTGGGGATTAGCTCTCTTCCTCCTATTATTTTTAATGGTACCGTTATCCCCATCAGCCCTAGTGTAAAAGATCTCGGTCTACATCTTGACTCAACGCTTGGCTGGCAAAGTCAGGTTTCAAGTGTCAGCCAAAGAGTCAACGGGACCTTGCGTTGCCTGTATCGTCTGAGAAACTTTCTGCCTGCAAAAACGAAGACTATGCTTGTGCAGACTTTAATCTTCCCTATAATCGACTATGGTGACGTGTGCTACTTTGACCTGAACGCGGTATTCCTGGATAAGCTTGATAGGCTCCTAAACAACTGCATCAGGTTCATATTCAACCTGAGGAAATATGAACATGTGTCAAACTGTAGATCTCAGCTCAAATGGATGCCCATTCGGCAGAGGCGAAATTTACGCGCTTTGACCACGCTTTTCTCTCTACTCAACTCTCCCACCCCTCCTTCTTATCTCATCTCTCACTTTCAATATCTGTGTACTTCACACGCTAGGAATCTGCGTTCATCTAACAATCTTCTTTTGCTTTGTCCTTCTCATACTTCTGATTTTATTCATTCTTCCTTTCATATTCAGTCCATTCTTCTCTGGAATGCGCTTCCTCTGGATATCAGGACGGCCACCAGTCAATATGAATGCATATGCGGATGTTGCTACATTATTTTCTACACCATTAGCAGAGTCTTCTCAATCACCTTTCTATTAATTTACATATGTATTTATATATAAAGGTATTTATTATAGAAAATATATATGTATGTTTATTTTAACTACAATATATACATTATTATTCAATTTTACTTCAGTATTTTTTTCAATTTTTATGCACCTGCCATGTTATCTCTCCACCACCCTTGGTTGACTGGTAGAGAATGCCTCAGGCATTAAGTCCGCCTATGTATCTGTATGATGCATGAAGTTTTAAATAAATTAGTTCTCCTTTGTCAGGATGTGTTTTCTGTATGTATTTTCTGTGTGTGCATTAATAATAAAATAAATAAATAATATGTACAACCGTGTCATCATCATCATCATCATCAGCCTATAGCAGTCCACTGCTGGACACAGGCCTCTCCAATTGCACGCCATTTTGTTCGAGTTACGGCAACTGTCATTCAGCTGCTACCAGCCACCCTGCGAAGGTAGTCGCTCCACCTAGCCTGAGGGCGTCCTACCTTACGTTTACCAGTTCGCGATCTCCACTCAAGAACACGTTTACCCCAACGGTCATCGGTTCTACGACTTATATGGCCGGCCCATTGCCACTTCAGCTTACTTATTCTGTGAGCTATGTCAACAACTTTGGTTCTCTGCCGGATCACCTCGTTTCGGATTCCATCCCTTAGACTCTAAGGGATGGAAAGGGCTATGCTCGGAGTCTCTCTAAGGCTTAGAGAGACTCCGAGCATAGCCCTTTCCATAGCTCGCTGAGCAACTTTGAACTGATGAACCAGCCGTATTGTGAGTGTCCACGTCTCGGCACCGTAGGTCATAACAGGTAGGACGCACTGGTTGAAGACTTTAGTCTGCAGGCTTTGCGGGATACGCGACGAGAAGACTCGACGAAGTTTTCCAAACGCCGCCCAGCCCAGCTGTATTCTTTTGCTAGCCTGCTTCTCAAAGTTGTTCTTACCAAACTGCAGAGTTTGCCCGAGGTAAACGTATTCTCGAACAACTTTGAGAACACCGCCATTGACCACAATCGATCCCGGAGTGACGTGTGAATTGAACATAACCTGGGTTTTGTCCAAGTTCATCCGGAGACCGATGCGTGCAGATAAATCAGCCAGGCTATCCAGCATCTGCTGCAAGTCTTGCAGTGACTCTGCCATTATGACGATGTCATCCGCAAATCTTCCCAGTCCAGCGTCTTAAACATATCCTCCACCGCGTTACTAAACAATTTCGGGGAAATTACGTCCCCTTGTCTAACCCCTCGACGCAGTGAGATATATCTAGTTGCAAGCAACTGCCGTAATAAACTTTCATACACTATTTAAATCAATTAGGAGACGAATTTAAAAAAAATATTCAGTTTCATATCATTATACAAAGAACTCTCGAAAACTTTCATGCTACTAGACCTACCGGTATAAGCTGTGCGTTGCGTATTACTGAGAGATTGTTTGAACTAACATTCTAGATGCAAGATTAATTTTAGGCAAACATTACCCGCCTACATTAATTTGATATTAAAGTTCAAACTTGTTCTCAAAATGTAGGATGAGTCAGAATGACTAGTATTTCTGGAGACTGTTCCTGCTTAGTATGCTGAAACTGGCCTATTTACGTAATTCGTTTATGCTTGTTTAGCTAAAAGTTGCCTATTTTTGTATTGGTTAATCATCCGATCCATTTCAGGCAATCTGTCTTCATCAGACGGCTGGATGTAAGCCCAATGAGGCTTTTAGGCGCTAGCTCGTATTTTATTTCTATTGCGGCGATATTTGGGCTAAAATATTTTCTATATTTCAATGTATGTTGGGTTAAGGCCACAGAAGTATATGTACCTATTGATTGCAGAAGTTTTTTTTTTTTATTTTATACTTACTTGAGCCATAGGAAGGTTTTAAGAAAATTTTACAGCTAAAGGGGTCATATAGGGAGTAGAAAGTTTGTATGGATATTTTAAATTTTTGTAGATGAGAATTGACACGGCTTGAATAAGATTAAATTGTTAAATTGAATGCTGGTGGCATTAGTAATACTAAGCAACAGAAATAACTCTTCGTTCCATTGATAAAAAAATATGTCAAGATGGTACACGTTCAATAGACAAACACTACTTTGTTTGAAAGCCCAGTAAAATGAAGGAAAGCCACATCACCAAAGTTTAACAATGACATCGAACCCCGCACACAAACTTTTCGAAAGGAAACTTTTGCACGTGACACGTATGTAAAAGGAAAAAAGATGTTCGTAACAAAATTACATAGAAGCCGTAATATTCCTAAGAATTTCCCGAACGCAATATAACTGCTCACGGCTCACGCCTTTTGAGCCGAATGTTTTACCAAATTGACGTTCGACATGAGATCATGCATTCTTTTGATATGGTAATCCGTCCCATCCCTCGGGCAATAATCGATTATTAAATAGGTAGAAATCGGCAGATCAGGGTCCCTTATCCACTGTAAGATTCTTAAGAGGATTCCTTTATGACAGGAAAGGTCGAATGGCCGTTGTTGAACAAGGAATCATTTTTTGGCAAATTACTTTTGTGACTGTCTGAAATTTCAGGAAGCAATCTGTTGGCGATGAGTTGCCGCAAGGAGCTATCTTGAGGCCAAATATTTTTTTACAAGAGAATGAATTTACTGGTTCGGTAGTGATTACTTTGAATAAAATTGTTATAAATTAGGTTGCGGATTTCCATATAGCGGAGGCGTAGGTGGTTACTGGTATGGAAATGTTGGCGTGACATGTCGATTACGCTACAGGGAAGGAGGAAGAAATTTGAATAGCTATATGAATTTTATAAGTGGTACAATTGGCAAGAACAACTAATATAACAATAGGCAGTTAGTCATTTCATGGAACAAGTGGTAATAATGAATACTAGAAGCTTTACGACATGCTCATTTATTCTAGATTTATTTTTAAGTTTAGTCAGTAGTGCGACTGTTATATTTCAGATGTGAAAGGTACCTACTTGGTATCACTTAGAGCGAGCTTATTTATCTTTTACACAGGGCATCAAAATATAAATGTAAAACTCAGTTTCTTTAAGTTCACACTTCAAAATAAGAATATTTTTCACATAACTTGATTTGAATAAATTCTCATAAGTAAAGATAATTATGACTTATAAATATTCGTTGAGGTACTATTTACAATGAGCTCTCTCTGAAACGTCTTAAGTAGGTTTCTAGTGGAGTTATAAGGCTGGATTTTCTTAAGAATTAAATAAACTTTTGTTGTTGAAGTCAAGAAAACTCTCGAGTGTTAGTTGGTAGCTCCATTTCTAAACTCATAAACAATTTTGGTTTATTATTTTTGTATAAGTTGCGTTAGTTATTTTGTAGACAGCGTGGCGCCGTTGGCGGCGAAGTTATAAAAATGTAATATTATTTGTAACTAAGTCACTCTATAAGTGGTTTTTAGGGTCCCGTACCCAAAGGGTAAAAACGGTACCCGATTACTAAGACTCCACTATCCGTCTGTCTGTCTGTCACCAGGCTGTATCTCATGAACCGTGATAGCTAGACGGTTGAAAATTTCACAGATGCTGTTTTTCTGTTGCCGCTAACAGAATAAAATAATCAGTTAAGTGGTGATCCCATACAACAAACGTGTTTTTGTTGCCGTTTTTTGCATTAATGGAACGGAATCCTTCTTGTCCGACTCGGAAATGGCCGGTTTTTTTCGTTTGTAGGAGGTGTAAATTTTCTCAAATGTGTCACAATAACCTCATCCATTCACTCAAATTCACAAAGTTTTTTGTTTAGATACCTATTCGGACAAAACAAGATCCACTCTTGAGGTTAGTTTCACCTCGACCATATACCAGGAACTGGCCTGAAGATATTGCACTAAAACTTCATACCACGGTATCTGAAAAATATAAATAAATTTGAATTAAACTCAAGCCTAATGATACGATTAGCTGTTGTAAATTTATTTAAATATTTTGTCTTTTTAATTTTATTCACAATTAATGTGACAACATTAATTTTGGGAGCTTCCATCCCGTAATCCAAACTTTACCACCAGAAAATAAAAATAAACAAAATTGAAAAGTCAAAATATTTACCCAACTGCCGTTTGCGAAAGCGAGTTCGTCATAAGCATCGTTAGATAAGATGGAGTAAGCTCAATAAGGCTTACAACAAATACTTTAAGTGCCGTCCTGGGGAACAAACAGGCTTTAATTTCCTTTCGCAAATTGAAAAAAATAAAAGTTAAAATGTCTTTGAACGTCTGTGTTGCTGAGAAGATTAATTTTATCTTTTAATCAAAATAACAGAGGATTTTTTAAAATGTTTCTTAAAACTAATTTTATTAGTAATAATAAATACTACATGGAAGAAGAGCTTCTTATTGTACAGTTATTTTATGACTTAAACAGTCTCAATAAGGTAATAAGACTGCAGTATCGCCCGAAAATTTAGCTTTTGATATGAAAACTCTTCCCGCGGTTACTAACAAATTCACGGTTGCTTTTAAAGACAAAGCGAATCCTGAAAAAGGGAAAAATAGACTGAAAGAGTTGGGAGAAGTGCCACGTCACCTCATTCCTTCAAAAATTAAAAAGCAGTGATGAAAGAGATGACGAAAGCATCACGTCTCTTTCCTTTTTATCGTTTTTGAATGCGAGATTGTGAACCTAGCTTCCTAGTAGTACCGAGGTATCATGAAATCATCTAATACAAAATAAATAAAAAAAGGGTTTTATAAAAATTTCATGCCAGCATTTTAATTAATATAAGCGGTATTAATTTACTGCATTTCCTGTCGGTAACGTTTAATACTTGACCATTCCAAAAATGAAAATTGAGACGACAGACGACATCCAATACATTTTAAATATTAACTTTATTATCACTATTTGGATATTATTTTTAATATCGTATCGTTAATCGACTTATCAATCAATGTTAATTACTTTTTACAAAGTATATGATATGTGTGCAAGCGACAGGTCACTGGCCACTTGAGACATGCCGTCAGATCGTATCTGAAGCCTGCGCAAGCAGGATATGACGACTTTACTTTTTGCAGAAAAAAAAAAACGTTCGAAAGATGTCTGAAGAGCGAGGCGACGCCGCTCCGAGCCGCGCCGAAAAAAATGCATAACGATGCTTTGACACCATCACTTTGATGGTGCGAGTCGAAAATAGAAGGTTTTCGCTAAGAATAATTGCTATAAAATTTTAATTACGAGTAACGAACGCTTGGATCAAGTTAGGAAAATTCGCTTCCTCTGGTGGCGGTATTTTATGCAAATAGTTGGTTTCATCGACCATTAATTTTAATTTTTAAAACATGTGTACAAAATCTATCGAAGTAAAAATCTGGAAATAGATCTGCAGGATTGCATCGACTCAAACGTGATTTTGACGCTCTTCATTGAAAAAGTACACGTTTTTCAGTCAAGCTGACCCGCGAGTCCTGTACTGATATAATATTCGTACACTCTATCCTTTGACGTAGTGCCACAAAATAGCACGTACGTTGAAACACAAACTTCGACTTCAAAATAAATTCGTGCCTTGTGGAATACATAAAAGAAAATAAACAAACAGTGACGAAGCGTCGGAAGAAGCGTCCTGTCTGATCGGAAATTCCGTTATTCGCAGAGGGAATCGACTAGTGGCGTATTCGGTCGGTTTGAACTCCAAGAGTTTGCAGTACGAACGCCATAGCCCAACTGCATGTGATTGGATTCCGAACGTATAAAAGTTTAGGTTTAAAGAGCATAGTTTACATGCACGGGATCGGTTCGCCATGAGAAACGCGGGGTCGTGTCACAAAGTTCTGAAATCTAAATGTCTTTGGGAGTTTGCATGCGAGATGGAAATAGATAACAATTTGGAGTGTTATGCGAGCTTGGTACCTGTTTCATCTTGCTGAGTTTTGGAGTAAAATTTCGCATGCTAATTGGAATAAACTGCATTTTCATGAAGAACAAGATAGTATGGTTATTATATTCTCAAAAATGGTCCTTTGAGTCGGATATACTCGTATTTAGTTGAAAATTGTATTTTAAGTAGGCTTTCTTATAAAAATTGTTCCATTAACCTGCAAGCAAACAAGCGCTCAACTACTCTACTTCAGGCCCCGACCGATTAATGCCCGCAAAAATAATTACAAATAATAACGTCGTGTTATGTAGAGCAACGTGTTAATCATACTGCTATCGTGTGAGTTTGCTGTCGAAGAAAATTACTCAATCAAAGGCCTGGCTTGGGTCAAGCGTGACTTAACTCATAACAATGTAATAACCGGCCAACGAACAGCTTATTGACCTATTAGCTTTTCACTACTTGAATATTTATAGTCACTGATAACAGCTGAAAGTGCTCGCCTGTAATTACACAGGTTGTTAGTTTGACGTTATTTTTAGTTGGTTGTTGTACAATATATTGTACAGGAAGTCGGCAAATATTGTGACTGAAATTGTTTAGCTTTATTTTTTGTGTGCAGTATGAAATTTTTGTACAAACTGGATTATGAATGTGGATTTATTGTGATAAATTCCGCTTATAATACTTTATTTATTGTAACGTTACGTTTAGCACAGACAGCTAAACGTAAACCAAGTTAATAAAAGTAAATAATAATGAACTATTATATATATATAAAATTAATAAAAAGGTTATTGAGTACTCTACTGCCTACGTGCCTGGTTGCCTGCTTTGATCATCTACCCGTGGTGTCTGCGTGGTGCTGCCCACGTCGTGCGAAGCCAGCCCGTAGTTTTTCTACAAGCCGGCTTCGCACGACGTGGGCAGCTAACCAGGCAGCAGGTCGGGCAAGAAGTCGTAGAATGCCCGAGGTAGGTGGGTGAGCAGGCACCACGACGGACAACCAGGCAATCGGGCAGGTAGGCAGGTTTGCAGACACCACGGGTAGAAGGTCAAAGCAGGCAACCAGACAGATAGGCAGTAGAGTTGACAGCAAGACGGATAGGCAGGCACACGGGTAGATAGTCAAGGCAGCTGAACAAATAGTCAGGCTAATGGGCAGATATGCAGTAACACAGGTAGTTACGCAGGCAACAAGGAGTGTCGAGGAATCAGGGCTGTGGCGTTACACGCCATAGATACGAAGGTATACGTTAGGCAGGAATTAGACAAATGATACACAGTATATCACACACACTATAAAACTGGAAATTCACCGATTTTGAGAGTTTTCAGAATAGAAAATACACTTGGTATTATCGCCCGTTTTTCCTCGTTCTATCATATCTTCTAAATTTCAAATTTAAATCTTAATTAAGAAATCAAGACCAGCACGAATAAAAAATGGTTCACAGGGGACGGGCAGTCTGCTGTTGCCCTTATAAAAATGTACAACTATAAGCTAGTTGTACATTTAGGAAGGTCTAGAGTGTGTCTTTGGCTTAAGAAAATAAAATAGACAGACAGACGTCAGATCAGATGATGTTACAGTAAGTTAAGTTACAGTATAAAATATTCCAAGATTTTACAAATAAGCAATATAAATTAAGTTGAAGATATAAATTCAATCAGAGATAACTAAAAATATGCTTTTCAGGTGTAAAAGTTAAAAACAATACATAAAAATGAGTAACATGAGTTGATACAATTTCAAAAGATATGAAGGTGTGGTTTGTATAGTGTAATAACACGTAAATAGACTAAAAGATGTGGAATAAATACCATATTATATTGCCTAGTATAAAAACAAAAATGCAATGTACTTTACTGCTTGGACAAGTCTATAAAGTCCTCTTGCGAGTGTCTAAGGTGCTTTTCATAAAATGGTCTAGCAAATCGTTTTTTTTTTTTGAAAACCACAAAACGCTCTCGAAGACATTCAACCGTCTAGGATCTACATGGTTATTAAAGACGGTGGTACAACAAATACTGAAATAATAAAACTGATATAATTATGAACATTCTCAGCAAAAGTCCATAATATAACATAACATCTGAGTATTATTACAGCTGGTTTCTTCTGGAGCATAATGAATAGAAGAAAGTTTATTTAGTCTCAGCTCCCCACGGCTATGCCGCCGGCTGCAACAATGTTGGATGAAAGAACACCTGACTACAGTGCCTCGGTGGCTACATGCATTATGTGAGACGGTTTTGTTTCATATTTTTAAAGAAAACGGACTATTGTTGAGATCTATGTCTTGAGAGAAAGAAAAATAAAGTTTGTATCACAGTTGAGTGGAACTGGGATAATTTTCTATTGTTACTAAAGCTTGAAGCATGTAAACAACAAGTTAAGTAATGAGTAAAGTTAATGCTTTCACGGTAAAACTTAAGAAAATTGATATTTCTCTTCTAATTCGTCGGTACGCTCTTAGCAGAGCGGTCGTGGTCATCATATTGCAGTGAGACTGCGTTGCAGTGAGGGTTATAGCTTATTATTTGTTGACATGAATCGAGGGCTTTTTCTGTTGTCACGGTGACAGAGTCAATTTAAAACGAAGAGGTCAAAGTCAAATATATTTATTTCAAATCGGCCACTAAGGCCGAGTTTCTCATCTCTAAATTATCGCAGAATTAATGTGACAAAATGGTCAAGTACACGCTATCTGCTGTGATTGGATGTTGAAAATTCATTCAACCAACCATAGCAGATAACGAGTGCTTGACAATTTGAACGTCAACAATTAAAATTTACAAGTAATAACAATTGATTCTACCGTCCTTTCGGAAAAGTAGCTTGTCATGTAGAAGAACGGACAAGAAACTTCATATTTACTCTTTTAAAAAATTAAGTGTTTTACAATATTTACATAAGTACATACATTAATAAATTCATATAGTTTATACAGTTTCCTTTAGAATTGCTTAAGCCCACTTGTATGAAAACGTTAACTCAGCGTAAGTTGCTAACTCGAGCTTAAATTAAGAGTTTTCCCTACAATATTGTCAATTTAAGTTTAAGTAAGTAGTAGTTTCTGCGAAGGGATTCTGATCATATACCGAAGCAACCGCTGGATTGGAATCCCCAAAAGAAAGCGGGGCCGTCCCAGTGAAACCTGGCGTCGCACCGTGTTGGCGGAAGCGACGAGCATCGGTATGACGTGGAGCGAGGTGAAGCGTGAAGCTCAGGACCGATCGCGATGGAGGACTACTGTGGACGCCCTTTGCCCCATCCAGGGGACGTAGGACATTAAGTCAAGAAAGTCAAGTAGTAGTTTAGTTTCGCTTGAGGGAGGCCTATGTCCAGCATTGGACGTCTTTCGGCTGATATAATGATAATGATGATGAAGTAGTAGTTAAAATTTTTCGTGCAAGTGGGCCTTTACGAAAGTAGACACAGTCTGGATTTTGTTTTGCAAATACCCAATTCATTGAGAAAGAAAATAGTTGGATCTATCTTTCTAAATATATTAGAAAAAGGTCTGATCCACTCAGAGTTAGAGACACTTCAATGAATACAAATCACTCGAGTCAATTTGAAATATTGAGCGTAAACTTGCTCAATTTACAAAAAGAACTAAGTATCTATCTACTAAAGGGTTTTCAGCAAAGTTTTATATACGGTCAAAGGGCTAACAATTAAGTAAACAACGAGTATCCAGTTTGCTTAACTTTCAGACCTTTGGCCGTACCTTGATATTTATCAAGGTCCACAGTCCAATTTATCTTAGTAAAGGTTTATGATCCAGCTGAAGTTTTTAGTGTTTTCGTTTTAAGGCGCTAGGTATTCAAAATGTGATATTCGGATTCGTTTTTCTCTTTCTCCGTGACAGTTGAGAATACGACGTGTTTAGGCATTTTGTTGTTCAGAATATACTCTATGCTGTGGGTTTTCTAAATCTCAGAATTTAAAGTTATCCCTTTTTTCTGGTTGAATAAACACTCCAAAGTGACCACGAGTATTTTATTCGGTAAAATTTTCTCAAGATCTTCAAGTCATTTTTAAAATAATTCGGGGAAAGCCAACTTATTTTTAATGTCATTTATGCGAGGCGTGAGCATGATGTATAAGATCTGCTCGTCAATTTACTAAGACCCTTAACCTAAATGTAAGCAATTAACACTATCAGTGACAAGAATAACAATCGTAATGATGGCTGTAGTGAGCACCAAATAATAGGCGCAGGAGTAAAACTTAATCGCACATTTATTTGCCCTGACATAGCCTAACAAAATAGATAGGATCGTTCCCTTATCGCCTAATGTTATGAGGACTTACGACTCTTTGATTGGCTATTCTGTTGGGTTTTATATCTTGACGTGCCTTTAACGGTAGGTTGTAAGAAATCCTATAAACTTTCGGCTTTTAGATGTATGAGTTAAATATTGGTATGAATTCTCGTATTGTTTAGCATATAAATCATATGGATCATGTGTGTGTATGACTAGATATATGAATTTGTGTGAAGCAAAAGAAGTATGTAAGGATCGTAGCAGGTGGCGTTCTGTAGTTTCTGCCTACCCCCATGGGAAAAAGGCGTGAGTTTATGTATGTATGTATGTATAAATCCTAGGATTATTTTTTTGTGTTTTTACCCGACTGCCGACTGTTTATCAGTCTATGTATGTATGTATGTAAGTATGTATGTATGTATGTTTGTTTGTTCCTATATGGCGTTCCAGAGACCAAACGCGTTGGCCGATTTTGATGATTCATACGTCAATCGATGCGTCTTAACTCTGCGAGTGTCATAGGCTACATTAAAATTGGATAATAGAAAAATGGCGGTTTTTGGGTGCCATATTGTGGGGGCCAAATTTTTTTTTTTTCTTCGAAACCCATCGTGTGGAATATCAAAATGAAGGGTTTTAAGAGGTGATTTCAAAAATATATAACACTTATGTGTTCAAATGTATCTAATTCGAAAAAAACTAACTAAAAAGTTATAAATAAAAAAACTTAATTAAAAAAATCAAAAAACCCGACTGCTTCAAAAGCGAACTAAAAAGTCGTAAACAAGGAAAAAATCATGCTGTGCAGGCGGAGGATACACCAGATTTTGGTCAGCCAGCCAGCGAATATGTATCCTCCGACTGCACAGCATGTTTTTTTCCTTGTTTACGACTTTTTAGTTCGCTTTTGAAGCAGTCGGGTTTTTTGATTTTTTGAATTAAGTTTTTTATTTATTTATACATATAAAATTATAAATGTGATTCCTAGTGTGGGGCAACGTATTTATATTTAAAAAAAATATCTTGCCTGTTTGTTAGCTTTCGCGCCTTTACGGCTGAACCGATTTGGATGAAACTTGACGTGTGGCATCCGAGTGGACCGTGGCTGGCGTAAGGACAATTGATAGTTTTTATCCCGGGAGTATGTTGACTTGGGATAATTTTCCGGTGAAGAATTTTCTGAACGAAGCCGTTGGCAGAAGCCGCGAGGACAACATAAAAAATATTTTTACATATTAAGCATTATATGGTAAAAATATAGACGATCGAATTGAAATGCTTGTCTATATTATTATATAAGCAGCAAGATTCACCATCGCATTGATTTGGGCGTTGAGGCCGCAAACCCTGCCCGAGATTACCATAAAATCGAACCAAGACCAGATGAAAAACAAATTCAACTAGTGCGATAGTAATGTTACTACATAAGGACAAAGTTGAGTAATATGGGATACCAGTTCTCCATAACAATTACGCTACTCGGAAGTAATAAAAGTTCTTTTTTCTCCGTACGTGACGCAGGAATCAACCGACTCTTATGGACGTGTTCGGCATAGCTTACTTACGGTTTTTCCCTTTTATTTTATTTTTTCTTTCTCCTGTTCTTACCTCTTTTGCTCTCTATTAAGGTATGACTCCATAAAATTGCGATTTGACGATTTTAGTAGCTATTTTCTTTTCTAGGTTTTCGCTGACTGTTTTATTTTTGTATTTTTCTTATTGACTAAATAGTCGTGAACGAGTTTCCTGCCTGCATTTGCCAGCTAGTTCAGTTCTAAAATAACCGATCAATTCTTTCGCTAAATTGTTATAACTTCTGCGTTTAAGTTACATACTTATTCAACATACTTTTTACAAACATATTTTTTTTCTTTCTGTTATGTGAAGGTTGCAGGATCCGCTGGATGCGAGACGCACGGGACCGGTCAATGTGGTGACGCTTGGAGGAGGCCTATGTCCAGCAGTGGACGTCTTTCGACTGATATGATGATGATGTCAAAACGTAACATATCTGTAACAGTGTTACAAAAATGACATAGAACCACGTATCACACATTTAAACACTGTTTTCATTCACACATAAAGGAAATAGCAAATCACAGTTTGGCTAAGCAAATTTGTGAAAGGAAAAGTTACCACACAAGCGCTAGCGCTACCTATGAAACTAATTTATTAACTCAACACGTGGCTGGGAGTTTTCAGCGATGTAGTGCTACTCTTTCGTATACAGTGCTAACATAAAATGTAAATGTGCTTCAAATACATTAGGATAGATTCTTTGAACGACGTTGGATCGTAGTAGGATTGATATATTCTTGGTAAGTATGCTGAACAGAGTGGTGAAAATGACTATTTTGTTTAAAATGTTTGATTGTAGCCGTAAGATGAGCAAAAACTGCGACATCAATACTAACTTTATTAACTGTTATTGTCATTACAACTTCTTTGAATTCTGAAACGGTTTTCGCATAGACGCTAGAAACTAGAAACTAATTTACTAACTCAACACATGGCTGTGAGGTTTCAGCAATGTAGAAGAAGAAAGAGTAGCACCTCTGTTGCATACAATGCTAACGTAAAATGTAAATGTGTTTCAAATACATTAGGATCGTGGAGTAGATTTTACTTACAGCATCTTTGAAAGACGTTGAAACGTAGTCGGTTTTGACAGAACTATTTTTCTATGTTCAATTACCTTGGTAAGTCTGTTGAAAGCTTTAGTGTTAACGATAATTTTGTTTGCATATTCTTGATTACTGCCATGATTTCCGCAGGTGAAAACTGCGACATAAATGTTAACTTTAGTAACTGTTATTGTAATTGTCATGCAAAACTTTTTCAAATCTTTGCAAGCGATTTTCACATAAGTGCTAGTGCTACCTAAGAAACTAATTTAATAACTCAACACGTGGCTACGCTGAACATACAGCTATGTAGTGATACTCTGTCGCATATAGTGCTAACATAAATGTACAATTGGATTTTGGATTTTGTGTATTAGGATCATGATAATGAGGGATAGATTGTACTTACAGGTTCTTTTAACGACGTTGGAATGTGGTTTTCATTTAACTATTCTTCTTGTTTTCAATCTACGCATCATTGAAGGATATTTTTTGGTTAAAATTTATTTTTAAATTTGACAACTCAAAAACTTAAAATTAAGTGATGTACTTAAGTGACGATTCGATTTATTACTACAGTCGATTTAATTTAAATATTCCGAGCAACTTTTCAAATTTACGGGCTATTATTTAATTTTCTTTTCATAAAATCCTCATTTTAAGAACCTCTTATGAACATAAAAAATGCTTAATATGTGATGCCAACGAACAGCTTTTAATTTCTGTTATTAAGGCTTTTGTTTGTTAACTTTTCTGATTGTCACTTAAAACTCTTTCAAATCTCAGCAAAAACGGTTATTAACAACGAAAATCTTAACTCAGTCCACATAATTTTTCCTTCAACGATTCTGTATCTACGTATTTTTACCGTCTTTTGTCATCAAATAAACAGCGTGATCACAGTGCTCAGTAAACGAGTTTCGTTTCCTTTCGCACGTGAAAATCGGATTTGTTTAATTTATTACTTTGTCTCGAGACAGAGAGATGCTACGGTTACTTAGCTCTCGACACCTCACTGTTATAATAGGATTCCAGGAGGATTTAAATTGAATCCTGTTGCAGGGTGCTCAGATGTATTTAAGTCGCTGTTGCCGAAAATCGTGATGGAGCATTTTGAAGGCGTTTTAAGAGCTAACAAGTTATTTTGCTGCGGCTTATTTGGAGTTGAAAGTACAATTAACGATTTATTGCTGAAGTTTACGCAGGACTTGCTGAATACGAAAGACTGGAAACAGGTTGTATAAAAATATTTATATTTTATCATCATTTCAGCTGGAACACGTCCACTGCTGGACGAAGCCTCCCCCGGATACCACCAACCGGTCGTTTGCTTCTCGCATCTTATATATGGCGTCTTCTCGCGCCTTCACCCGTAGTGTTGTTCTGTTAAAATCTCACTGTTAACACTTGGGTGAAGTGAACACGAAGTGAGCTATCAATACATCCAATCATATTAGTAATGATAGTTCACTTAAAGCTCACTCCGCTTAGGGTTTTAGTTTGAGATTTTTCAGAATCAACCGGCTGGTCATCGGTGCATCTTATGCAACACCCCATGTTACAGGTTGTATAGAAAGAAATAAAGAAAACATTTATTGCCACGAAGAAATGTTACAGCATAAACAAAACACAAGATAGTTTCAAAGCACAGTATTTCTAGTATTGCAAAAGGAGCGGGCTCAGCCGATGCTGACCAGTGTGCAGCATGGCTACTACGCTGGTCAACGCTGATTTCCAGTCCGCCCCCTTTCTTACAGCACTTATCATAATAAATCACTTGGTACATACCTAACCCAACCTTAATAAATACCTTTAACTACCCTAAATGCTAAATTATACATACCCACAATTACGAATTAAAACCAAATTAAAACAACATATACAATAACTATTACATCAATAAAATTCCAATTAATTTAAAAATACCAAAAAATAATAATTCATTTAAATACCACATATAAACATCCATTAAAAATACCAAAAATAATAATTAATTAAAATACCAAAAATAATAATCCATTAAAAATACCCACAATAATAATTCATTTAAAAATTCCAAAAATACAATACCAAGTATCTAGTTTACACAAATAACAAAATCCACTGGCCAAGCACGTTATCGATGCAACCTATTAGGTAACGAATCTATAGGTATATAGCTGCAAAGGGTTGTCGAATCCTTCAGTCCATCCCCATCTTAGTTCATTTCCTTTTCGTACACAAAAAATCCACCTCAATACACGTCAGCTGTAGTTTTTAATAAAAAGCAAAAGTAGAATGTATTTCATTTACCCCTCACAATGTATCAAGACAAGACAAGGGTGCAAAAGGGCTGACTCCGGAACGAAAATAAACGTTGAATGATCACTTAGACCCTTCACTTTGAACTGACGGCTGAAACAAAGGAGCTTGTGTGAAATACCTATGTAATTACGTAGAGGGACTAAACATCTATTACAAAAATAGCAATTTTCTACGTCCTAGATTTTTAGGCTTTTTGCCAGTTCATTTTGTAGAAAAGAATTTTAGCTATGTGTCTCGTTAGGGATGTTCCATCAACAGCTTAGGCATTTTCAGCTTCCAGCGTAAATAGACCATTTCCAGGCTGCTCGTCTGTGGAATGCATTGCCTGACCCAATTAAACGTACTTAGTCGTTGCCTGCATTTAAAAAACTCATCAAAGAACATTACCTATGGCTGTGATTGTGCTCTTTGTTTTTAGACATAATGTGCTATGAATGTCGTACATCATTTATTTTCAATTGCATATATATTTGTATGAATGTATTTATGGGTCTATTATTTAGCATTATGGGTGTATTATTTAGCATATGTATGTATTTGTGTTTCTAGAAAGTATTATTGTATCTACATTATGTTCATTGTTGGTATTGTCGCACCAATGACAACCCCATGTCATGTCCAGGTAATCTCTGTCCATTCCAGGTTGCCTGGAAGAGATCGCGGTATGCGATAAGGCCGCCCATTGTATGTTTTCAGTATTAAGTTTCTATTTTCTTGTTTATTATGGTGTAAAATAAAGTGTATATAAATAAATAAATAGACAAAAAGTCCTTGTTTTTTACGTTGAGAGACACCCATCTGAACTCCCTAAGTAATAAGACTGCTAAGGGTTACCGGCTTTCTAAGAAGTGATACCAGTTCTCCAATTTCTTCGGTACTCATGTGTCCCTTATAACTAGGGTTAGGGCTTATTCTGCAAGTGACAGAGGGGTCTCAATGGGGATAATATGTCACCCACCTTATAAACCGCTTGAAAAAAATGCTTTACTCGTAACTTGCAGGTCGGTAAAGAGGCTGAAGTATTTATACTTGAGTTCTAATATTGCCTTAAAGTACTCAAATCAAATCCATATTTCTCTACAGAGTATTCAAAAATAATATAACAGTGTATTGGTAAACAAAGTTTTATACTAACCGGATTGACGAATTTTCCAAAGAAAATAAAAGTAATTTTGTACCAAGAAATCAGATTAAATATTCATCATTTAGGTAGATTAAAAAAGATTGAAATTCTTTTCGTAATAAAAACGAGAAAGACAGTAGAACAAAGGGCCTTAATTATATCTCCAATAATAACACTCATTTAGATAATAATTATGTTCGGCCTAATTAAAATGAAAGTGGATATCAACGTTATTTTCTATGAAAATATTTTGCATAAATGTTTTGTGAAAATTGTCTCTGCAATTTTTAGTTATAAGTGGTGTCGAAAAAACGTTGTATTTTGCGTTTCTAAAATTCCGCGAGAATATTGTTTTGTTTTGTTTTGTTTTGATGTCAGTGCCGTTTATTAATCCTCTAGACTGGTTAGATGTTTATTTTATTATTTATAGTTACTGGTATTTTAATTAGTTGAATGCATATGAAAATATTTTGTTATTGGATTGGCTGGCATTAGCTTTCGCCACCTACTTGGCTCGCGTGGAAAGTTGAAAATTTTCCAACGGTCACGTAAGTACTAATAAGCTCAAATGTACTATCCTACGTCCATATCCTGGCCATCG
This sequence comes from Orthosia gothica, assembly GCA_949775005.1. Taxonomy (NCBI): domain Eukaryota; kingdom Metazoa; phylum Arthropoda; class Insecta; order Lepidoptera; family Noctuidae; genus Orthosia; species Orthosia gothica. Next base: position 14,824,228 of record OX459044.1, read on the forward strand.
TCTGTCCATGTGTACTCTGTCTGAATTTACACATTATGATACTTTTTATCTAGCTAAACTCAATATAATTGAGATCTTGAGATCTTCATCATCATCAGCCTTTATAATGTTCCCACTGCTGGGACACAGGCCTTCTCTCCGTGAGAGGGAACGGGCCGTAATCCTCCACGCAGGCCCCGTGCGGGTTGGTGAATGTTACATGTCTTCAAATTTTTAGTTCTTGCTTTTTGTTTCGTGCTAGTTTCCTCACGATGTTTTCCTTCACCGTTTTGAGAGCATTGGTGATAAAATAATTTACGCAAAGTAAAGTGCTGGGTTCGAAGCCACGACCTATAATTTGTGAATCACGGCCGTTACCACTGGGACGCGGGTAAAAGATATTTATAATATTAGTAGGCTATCCTACCTTACCTATATCCTTACCTTACCTTATATCTTATTAATTCTATGAATTAATAAGATCTAAGTAACCTGAATATTCAAGGAAGGAATGCTATTCTTAAATCTAAATATTCAAGTAATTACATAACAAAGGTACAAAACATTAAAAGGCAAGACCAAATGCCGATCGGCAAAATGGAATGCAATATGCATGATATGTCAATGGCGCAATCCGTCATGTGTATGCAAAACGAGCGTTTAGCATATCAACGAACACGTAATTTGTATGTATCAGTCAGGCAAATCTGATGCGATGTCTTACTTTACATTATACCATTGAGAAACAATTGGTAGAGTGACACCTGATTACTTAACGGACAAGTAAAATTTTAAGATTCCAGATTGGTAAAAGGGATGTGTTGTGTTAAAGTTATAGTAGAATTTAGGTAGGTAGTCTCATCGCCTCATTTTATCTATCAAAGGTTGAAATCACTCTGTGAGAAGCTTTGTATAATATGTATCCACCAACTGTACGTATATTCAGGAGAAACAAAGTCTTAAATGCTGCAAAACAGTTACAAAACGTTAACCGTATATACATTACAGCTCCATTGTAATAATACTATGTCAAGCTTGGTTCAAAGCCATCAAATCCCGCTCTTTTCCTACTCCATAAAATCGTGTCTCACCACTATAAAATAAACGTCGCATGTTTAAAAAGCATAGACCTTAAACCGTCAGGTGTACGCGGTTATAATTTTTCCCCTTTCAAAGTCCCCGTTATCATGCTTCCCTGACCTTTCATTCACTGTTACAGTGGGCAATTTCTGTGCAAATGTCTCAATTAACACAGAAAATGTTGATAAAAGCGTCAGGGAATAAATTGGTGCCAATTTTGTACCTAACGACGATTCAGTGGTTGAGCTAAAATCACGCCATCCAGCCAGACCTTTATTACAGTCTATTAGGAAAATAATCGGCGCCGAAATACCACAGTTCACCATCTGCCTAATGAAAAAAGTAAATAACGCCCCTGAGTTATGGAACGCAAATTCCGGTGAGTAGTAACGCCCAAAGAATTGTTTACCGTTTTGTTTTCAGAACTTTTTCCATGAAAGTTGGCTGTGAGTTTGCTTTGCGTATTTCTTTTGCATTCTAACAAGAAGATACTTCTTTGAAAATGTCTGTAGAGTGATCATTTTGAAACACGGTTTTGTAAAGTTTTCTTGAAATCAAAAGCGCAGCACCTTGTTTTATCTGATCGTACTGTTAACACTATTATAATGTATAACCCGGTCCGACAAAGCAATTATTTTAATTTAAAGCACTTGACGGCAACTTTTGGAGACAATAATGCGCTAGAAATGCTTTTTATGTTCACTGTTACCTGTTCGCAGTTTATATCTCACCCCAAAGTTTATGGCGATAAATCTTCAAACAATTGCGACTGAGGCACTTGCATACTAGCCGTAAATAAGAGGGAATATAGCTGTTGATAAGCAGCAAATATTAGCTCATTATTTATGTTGATTAAATAGTTACCTATGATTTTGGCTGGAGGCTTGCACCACGGTATTTAATTTTGCAGAAACTCAAAGCGCTGAAATGCCATCACTTTACAGCGATACTCGTTCGCACAAAGAGAATACCTAGTAGTAATTACATCCATATTATTACGCTTCAAAATTAATTACATGAATACGAGCCCAAACACCACTAAAACAAGTATGACATCCTTCATTTCGCCGGCAGTTCGGTGAATTGCCCGAGTAACAGCAGTAATATTTGAAAGCAGGAACACTTAAAGCGAACAGTCGGAAACCTTCTCGAATATGTGTCTAATTACACGCGTTTTGTCCGTGTAGCCGTTTGTGCAGGCGCATTAAAACTGTTTGTTTGTTCGCCTCAAATGTATCATGGTTACAGCTATTGGGACCGCTAGGAACTGCAGTTTATCCACACCAGAACGACACACACAATCTCAAGTGCCCATTCTATACGTCGTCAAGCCTTAATGGGCAACAACAAATGGTGCTATTTATCGTAAAATCGACACTAAAAACAGACTAACACATCGTTTCGGCACAACACGTAGTAAATTTTATACGCCCTCTTGTATAGGAGTCGGATATGCGTTTTGTTAGACTTTTCAGGGTTTTGAAAATTGAAAAGTTGACGCCGTTCTCTGTGGATTGATAGGCAATAAACTAAGACTGACCTTAGATGTTTATATAACAATTTAATATCTTTGTGGACTTAAAAGAAAGCCACATCAATCTAACCTTTACTGGGCGTCGTGAAACATCCATTTCGTGCTAATAAAATATTTACTGCTGGTTGCACCTTGCATTTCAAGTTCGTCTGGAAGTGCGTTTTCTAGACGTTACTTTTTGACTTTTAATGTTTTTTACCTTAGCTGTGTCGCATGTCCTGAGTCGAATATATTTTGGCTAAGTAAATACAATAAAATATTATACCATATTATACAAATATAAAAATTCGGTACTTTAATAACAGGCACGTGAATCATACAATTTTCAGCTTCTTTTGTCTTAAAATGTTATTCCAATCTCTCCAATTGCCACATTTTACAGCAATTTTCGTGTGTTATAGCTTTTTTACGACAATCTCGAGAGTAAGGCGTTGTCATTAAACATACGGGTTGATCGTGGAGGAAATTGCTCAACAAAACGCCACAAAAATGGGATAAAAGCCCTAAAATTTATGTTGGGGGCTCATCGGGGCCATTACCACGTAGAAGCGTTGTGCATAAAACATTGAAATGCCGTGACACCCCGCCTGCACTGTTATTTACGTACGTATTAGCAATTTTCAATTATTTTATCGTAGTTTTCGAGGCGCAGGTGCTCTTTGCTCTGTAAAGATCGGGGTGGTTTTTTGGTGTGAAAATGGCAATAACCGTTATTTTTTTTTGTTTTAAAATGGTCACTGAATTTTTCGTTTTATAGCAATTGTGTTTCGCGCTCAATATTATAGTAAAAAGCAGAAATCGGTGTTTGCAATAATCATATAGATATGCAATAATAATATAGATATGTAAATAAATAACCAAGGAAAATACGATTTTACGGAGTTTTACCGTTTTTTGGGTTCCGTACCAAAAGGGTAAAACGGGACTCTGTTACGAAGACTCCACTGTCCGTCTGTCTGTCTGTCTGTTTTTTTACATTTATTTATTTGGAACAAAAACATTTATACAATTACATTAATTGTGTATGGAAATGGCCGCATTAGTAAGACTGTGTCGCAGCCATGTTTGTCTGTTACCAGGCCGTATCTCATGAACCGTGATAGCTAGACAGTTGAAATTTTCAAAGATGCTCGTTTTATTTTCTTTTGTTTAAATAATATGTAATCTTTTTTTTTTTTTGTTTTTCTTACGACTTATTGTCGGGCCTACGTTGTCCCCACATATCTAAGTACTAATGCTGTAACAAGGAAATATTGTAAAACCAAACCATTTTTAGGGTTCCGTACCCAAAGGGTAAAAACGGGACCCTATTACTGAGACTCCACGGTCCGTCTGTCTGTCTGTCTGTCTGTCTGTCACCAGGCTGTATATCATGAACCGTGATAGCTAGACAGTTGATATTTTCACAGATGATGTATTTCTGTTGCCGCTATAACAACAAATACTAAAAACAGAATAAAATAAATATTTAAGTGGGGCTTCCATACAATAAACGTGATTTTTGTGGCGTTTTTTTTGCGATAATGGTACGGAACCCTTCGTGCGCGAGTCCGACTCGCACTTGACCGGTTTTTTAAAAGAGTAACCATGGAGTTTCTTGCCGGTTCTTCTCCATAGGAAACGACCAACCCGAACCGTGCACCTTTTGTCGACGTTTTATAAGTGCCCATGTAGGCCTAAAATAAAAAAATGATTTTGATTTTGATGATATATTTCTGTTGCTGCTATAACAACAAATACTAAAAACAGAATAAAATAAATATTTAAGTGGGGCTGCCATACAACAAACGTGTTTTTTTTCACGGAACCCTTCGTGCATGAGTCTGACTCGCAATTGGCAAGTTCTTTTACTATCTTTTTTGCGGATGTAAATCAAAATGTTTAAAATTTGAACCCTGCAACGTGAACTTCTGTGGCACACGTGGTTCGTAAAATAAAGTAATAAGTGTTACCTTAGATTGGCGTCCAAGCTCGCGGTGTTCGGGTGGTCCAGCTTAGGCTGTCGACACACCCGCGTTATGCGCGACAGACGACGCGACACGACTTTGAATAATTAGCCAATAATCTCATTGTTGTCTATTCAAGCGTTCACAACTTTCTTACATAGTCATTATGCAGTCCGACCAGCGTGAAAGAAACCTTTGTTAACCGATATTAAAAAGAAATAATATAACATTAGTTGAACTGCTCTTAAAGAATATTTTATGTTAAGTTTTGTTCTTGCGATTTGTAGAACAGGGTATAAACATTAATGTCTAATGAATGCGAAGTGCTTTCCTAACATTTTAGTGTCCAATTTAAATGTTAAATTGGTACTTCGAAGTGTAACGAATAGACTGATGAATTAATGATGAACTATAAAGTCTATCTTGAGTGAGATTCCTGATTTCATTCATTTTTAGCACCCTCGGAGTTTCTTAAAAAGGAACGTTCATTTTTGAAACCGCTGAGCGCCACTATGCAAAAAGTCTGGGTTTTCGCTTTGTCTTCGTTATGAAGGAGTCTTTAGTTGCACCTGGCAAGCAGGTCACGACCCGGCCTCGGCCCTCGGGTCTCAAGATCGAGAACAGAGCTAAGATTCATTGATATCGGAATACCGTCCGAACATTCTCTCAGTTTCAAAGGTTTTGCTATAAATTGGAGACGGTATAAATTGGGAAACTATTCCAGAGGAATTAGATCCAGTTGAAGTATGTGTGCTCATTATTTTCTGTGTAAAATGTTTCCTGGTGGCGGAATTAGTCTAAAGTTCCATGGAGTTTAATTTGCCTCAAACTTTGTGGATAATTTTCTCACAAAATTAGGTTAGATTGTTATCTAAAAGTATGTTCGTACATAATTTTTTAAATTTTATACCTTCTATGTAGTATGGCTGTGGAAAGCATTGCGCACAAAGGCGTACGACAGCCTTTTTATTGTAGGTTGCCGTTGGTAGACGATGTGATTAAAGATATTTTTTTACAGATAAACAGGATATCTCTTTTTCTTTGAATTTTATGCATGAAAATAAACTGATTTAAAACTTATATCCAGTGTGCATGTATATATGTTCCGAACCAGGTGTATTTTATGATGTTGGAACGTAAATGACGTAAAAGTATGCCCGGATTGAAGTAAATGACGTAAAAGTATGCCCGGATTGAAGTAAATGACGTAAAAGTATGCCTGGATTGAATCGTAGCAGATGGCATTATTTCGGCCCAGTGCGGGTTGCTGGATGTCAAATTTCTTCGAATTTTTGGTTCTAGGACATGCCGGTTTCCTCACGATGTTTTCCTTCAACGTTTTGAGAGCAGTGGTGATGAAATAATTTACACAATGTACATCGCCTGCCTGGGCTCGAACCCACGACCTACAACTTGTAAGTCGCAGGCACCACTGGGCCACCACTGGTCTCAAAAATATTTTTGCCTTCCCCAATGGAAAAAGTTTTTAACCAACAAAATGTAAAATCTCTTCTAAAGGTCTCATTTACCATTAATTACAAAGACCTACAAGTATAATGCCCACCAAAGCAGCTCTATTGAAATGTCCCGAAGATAGTGAAGTCTTTTATCAATCCGGTCACGCCTCATTCTAATGAAGTGAGGAGTTTGTCACGTAACTCCTGGGTAGCATTCGGAATCGCGATAAAAGGAAAATTTACTGCCGCCCTAAATACTTGTAAGTACCTATACATTCTTTAGAGGCTTAGGAATTAGGTGTTAGAGTGACTGTTGGTTTTGATTTGCGTCTTGGTTTTTGGAGTCATCATGATCTAGGTTTATTAAATATGAGAGGGACCATTCAATTTAAGTTTAAAAGCAATAAAAAAAATCATTGTATTGTTATAAATAACTTTTTTTTTGTGATCATTTTATTGCAATTCGATTTATATCACAAGTAAAATTGCAAATATGTTCACATGAACGCAAATCGATGCGATTCGATCGATACGCTCTTCAATTTTCTTAGAAAATACGTGCGCGATATCACCTATCAACGCAATTTAAATTGCGTTACGTCATCAGGAAAGGGCCTTAAGGTAAATGTTACTTCAGTGTTTCAGACTGTCAAATTAGGCGGACTACCCAAGCATGATGAGTTAATTTTATCTGTATGTAAAAATATTTGCCTTAACAACTTGGGAAGAGACTGGACCCCACAACACAGGGAATCCTAGTGTGGGATCCAGGGAATTTGTCAATAACTAGCACTTAAGGATTTCTATGTAATTTATTATTGTTTTAATATTGTTATTGTTATGAGGTTATTTATTATTATGAGGAGTATAGGATGGAAACGTTTTATGTAATTATCATTATCAATAGAATAACATATTGTGTTTTTCAATAAAAACAGTACCAGCAGACCTCACCATACGCCGCGCTCATCAAATGTACTCTTTCAGAAAAATTCAAAATTCAAAAATAATTTATTAGTGTGATTTTTGGTACATATATAGTTCCTCAAAAATCAACCTTAAAGGTTTACACTGTTTCCCATAATTAATAATTATCATAAAAAGAATAATCAACATATTAAAACAAAATTACAACGAAACACAACACAACTGAAGACTGAAAATCAAGCAAATCATTAACAATTGAGTAAACATATAAATAATTAATGGAATAATACAATGTCAAAATTAAATAAATATCAATTTCAAAAGTAATAATAATGTCAGATAACTTACAATTTATCATTAAGAAATTCGTCAATAGTATAATAACATTTTTCCAATAACAGTTGTCTTATTTGAAAAATCGTAAGCAATATACAGAAATTTCTAAAATAAACACTAATACCAAAAATGAAGAAATATATGCATCAAAAAAACGTATAATTAAATATGGAGTACCGCAAGGGAGCGTATTAGGTCCATTGTTGTTCATAATCTATATAAATGACTTGCCATTAGTAACTAATTATCCAGTATCACTTTTTGCCGATGACAACACAGTCACTATTAATTCTATAAATAAAGATACGTACGAATATGAAATTAATAATACAATCAATTCAATAATTAACAGGTTAGATAACAATAATTTAAAAATTAATCTTGAGAAAACAAAAATTATGTTCTTCAGTCAACGTTTAGAAACACCAAATATTAATGTTCAACATAAATTGGCTGTTATAAAAAAAGTAGACACAGCAAAATTTTTAGGTGTAACCATTGACAAACGTCTGAACTGGAAAGCGCACACAGAAGAATTGAATAAAAAGGTATGTTCTTCTGCTTATGCCCTCTATAAGCTAAAACCTATAATAAGTACCCATGCCCTTATAACTGCCTACCATGGTATTGTCGGCTCCCTATTGAGGTTTGGAGTTATATTTTGGGGAAACTCAACTAATAAAGAGATAATTTTTAAGTCACAAAAAAGGTGTATTAGGGCTATGTTTGGTTTGAAAATAACTGATAGTTGCAAACAGTATTTTATTAAATATAACATTTTAAGTCTACCTTCCTTATTTATTTATGAAATAGCTAATTTTGTACGAACCAATCCTAACCTATTTAAGAAACAATCAGACGTTTCTATTCGTAATCGACGGGATAATAATACCTTAAGCGTACCAAGATCAACCACGGCATTGATGCGTAAAAGTATTTTTTGTTTAGCACCAATCATTTATAATAAAATATCTAAACCTATTAGACAAATGCCTACTGCTCTGTTTAAAATACATTTAAAAAAATATCTCATAGCTAAATGCTATTATAACTTATCGGATTTTTTAAATGACCGCAATTAATTAAATTAATGCCTGTAATTGCGACATTTTCACATCCAAATCTGTCAATACAATACTTTCTTATGATTTTTAATAAGTTATTAATTTCATAGTTTGCTGTGTGACTCAATTTTTTCTGTTATGGTTTCTTCTAAACCAAAAATATGTTGTTATGTACGCCATAAATGGCAAAACATGCAGATCTCTCTGTTATTATTTGATGTATATTTTATTATTATTTCGTTTATTATTATTATTACTCAAATTTAATTAAAATTCTGACATACTGATTTTTAATTGAATTAAAATTTTGACATTGGTACTGATTTTTTTTGTTAATTGAATTAAAATTTTGTTATTATAATTAGAATTTTGACATAGTATTTTTTATTGTATTTAATTTCTCACATTGTAATTTCAAATTAATTTAAATTTTGATTGTATTCTTTTTTTGTAGTGCTTGTCCAGTGCAACTAATTTTGTACGCCATAAATGGCAAAACATGTAGCCACCTCATATTAATATAAGACCTTCATACTGTACTCATGTTTTACAAAATAAATATCTTATCTTATCTTATCTATCTTATCTTAATTTGTTTTTAAATTGAGTAATATTTAAGTCCTTAATTTCATTTGGTAATTTATTAAATATTTTTGGGGCCATGCAAAGTTTTGTCAAGCTCCAATCAAGGCTTTAAAAAAAACCTATCTCTGGTGGTTTAGCGGTCGTTAGGGTCTAAATATTCAAAAACAGAAACGGTAAAAGCTTTGAGCTTTTAGTTTTTACTAAGCAAATTGAATACTTCAAAATGTTAGCTGCATTTGCACAACACAAACTGAAACGCACAGGAAAAATGGAAAATCCAACAAAATCTTCTATCGCAAATTGTATTTGATATAACCAAAGCGCGAGATGGAAGCGGCCCGGTCGAATCTAGATAATGCAAATACAGGGCTGCACCATCCGATGTACGGAACTCTTTTGACCACGAGCCCCGAATAACATTTCGTTTGTATAGGGTTACCATGCCATCTGGTTGGAATTCTGTGGATTTTATTTTGAATGTTGGTTTGATAGAAAAGATATGTTTTTTTTTGGATTTCTGTTCTTTCTATTATGTATGTCTTGGCGAGTGTAATTGGTGACGAAAGTGTCTTCAATTTATAGTACTTAACAAGTCATATATTTATTGCAGAACTGTTCGACTAACGACGATGGCAGACTTACTGACGTCCTAAACAAACTGGCCAAGTGCGAGTCGGAATCGCGCACGAAGGTTCCGTACCATTATTGCAAAAAAACTGCAAATAATCACGTTTGTTGTATGGCAGCCCCACTTAAATATTTAATTTATTCTGTTTTTAGTATTTGTTGTTATAGCGGCAACAGAATTAATACATACTCTATGAAAATTTCAACAGTCTAGCTATCACGGTTCATGAGATACAGCCTGGTGACAGACAGACGGACAGTGGAGTCTTAGTAATAGGGTCCCGTTTTTACCCTCTGGGTACGGAATCATAAAAAAATAGTGAACAATGGGGCATACAATGATGATGAAACTTCTTTCTAATGACAACAAACTTTATTAAACAATTCCATAAGTAACACTCTATACTAACAATCCATAGAAATGTTTTGTTTGCACTTCCCGTAACGCTCCGTCCGTCTTTTTGTCCTGACTTCAAATTCGAATGATGGCAACCGTACTTATATCAAATACCGGGCCAAAAGCGGCGGCCGAGCGGTCACGGTGAATGTTGTTTTAATAAAATGACACTGATTTAATCTGTGCTCACTGGGAAATTAGAATTTTCACAAGGTTTTTTTCAGGACCCATACGAAATTGTGAGTTACGTCATATCTGCAGTAATAAAAGTGGGTTGTGTAAAATCGTTGGTGTTTTTTATCCATTTTTCTGGTTATTAAAACTGGACGCAAAATGACACCTGCATTCCTGCATAGTTCAATTATTTTCGCCGGCTAAAGACCAGAAGAATATAATACCTGTGAGGTTTATTATTTTGTTCGGGAAAAGTGAGTTATAATTTGTCAATTACGTGGTCAGTATAGTTTTGTAACGACTTACCTAACTAACTTTGGTCTAAAATTAAAAGCCCATTTCTGGCTATCTCAAGCAGATCTTCACCAAACCGATACCGCCAAACTCCAAACATTGGCAAATACCATTCGTATAAAATTTACAAAAATAAAAAGCATATTCCTGTTGCTGTAAAATTCTTCGATTTCATAAATTATATCCCAGTTACAGGCACTTTAATGTTTTATTCAGGCAGTAGGTACGTGTTAACGGTTTCAATGAATTTTTGACATCCATTCCTCGGCTTAGTTTTAAATAAAATTTTGATATAGACAGCCGAGAGGCATCAGAAATTCTGAGTGCTTTCCGAGAATCTGAAAATTTCGAAATGGAGTTATGAATATTTCTAAGTGCCTATGGTGCAGAGGTTTGACTTTGAAAAGGTTATCGTTTTTAGGAAATAAGTGAGTGTTGCAATCGATGCCCATTTTTTTTGACGGGTATTAAATATGAGTACAATAGACCTTATAGCTTTCTTCTTTAGCTTAGCTTAGCTGTTATCAGCCTACAGTATTCTCAGTACTGGGACATGCCTCCTCTCTGTGAGGTCGTGGGCCTATAATCCACCCAGGGTCCAGTGAGGATTGGTGGATGTCACATGTCTCCGATTTTTTAATTCTAGGACATGACGGTTTCTTCAACATGTTTTCTGAAACCGTTTTAAACAGACCAGACTACCAAAGCAATACAATCACCTGAGTAACATTTTCAAACAGAAATACAAACTCATTGTTAGCATTACTTTCAAAATAAATACGAATGATTTTATCAGGCATCGTGATGAAGTATCCCAGTATCCCGTTTAATATCAACACGATAAGAGTAATCCATTCATGTCAGTGAACAAAAGCAATATCCCGAATGAAAACTAGTATTCGTTAAGCATCCTTTATCCTTTGTAAAGTATTGAAAATATTCAATAATATTTCATGAATCTCTTTCCGTGTGCAAAGTTCAGTGCATCGTGAAAATCAATTTTTTTATGAAATTCGATCGGATACTTTTTTATAGCTTGTGGTAAAAGATTAAATAAACTCATGCCTTTCTCCACGGGGGTTGACAGAAAGCTACAGAATGCTACCTGTTAATATCCTTGTATAATCCTCCTGTAATGGGAATTATCTATGTATGTGCTATATTCGTTAGAAGTAAAGGGGTATTTAGAAAGGTCATAGTGGTTTTTGTTGAGTATTTCTAATACACTTTTTTAAACGAGTTCAAAAAAGACGTTCTTAATTCGACTGTATTTTGTTTTTATGTGTTACCTCCGTTACCTCAGAGATTTTTACTAGGTGAACCGATTTTGATTTATTGATATTATTTTTATTTATTTGAAAGCTGGTCCCATTTAATAATGATTTGATTAAGATCTGACTAGTAACTAGTAGTTTTTGAGTTATCCATAATAATGCATATTTTCATTACCATAGAAATATGAATAATACATAAACTCACGCCTTTTTCCCATGGGGGTAGGCAGAAACTACAGAACGCCAAATGAAAAATGATATAAATAATAAAAAAATACAAACATGAATAATAATATACCAAATATAAATAGGTACCAAAACTAAAAAGAGAAAACCTTTCAACAAAATAAAATAAACTGACTTCCAAAACAGAACACTACAAAGCGAAAAATAACTTTCTTTTCGAAGGTCAGTACCAAAAACAAAAAAAAATTGGTACCAAAGGCACCGACTCCCTAAAAAGAAATTTATTTTTCGCTTTGTAGTGTTTTGTTTTCTTATATATTTTTTTTTGTTTAGCAATTATATCGAAGTCATCATCTTTCTGCCCTTATCCCAATTAATTCGGGGTCAGCGTAAAATGTCTTCATCATCTTCCTTACATCTCGTTTTGTCATCATCTCGAGATGACCACTTCCTTTCCAGCCATGCAATATATAACGCGCCAAGAGACATATTTAAATAGCATCTGTATAAGGCACGGCCGTCCACGAGAACAGATGACCCACTAATTAATATTCCACCACCATTAAACTCATAATATTTTTTGGCCAACATTGGATAATATTATGTCCAAAACCCGCAGACATTGTTCATCATAAAATGCAAATTCGTGTAAGTAGGGTAGGAAAGCTCACGAGTGGCCAATAAATAACAAATCAGTCACAGGCATAATGGGACCATTGCTCAGCGCCAAGAAGTTGGGAGTTGGCTGTAGTTCAACTAAAGTTCTTGGTCCTGCGTTGTTGGGAGCTTGGAGGTAGGTAGCTGCTAGATAGAGTAGCATGAAGTATTTATGATTAACAGTATTGAATCGTTTCTGGACGAGATAGATTTTGTGGTGAAACGAAATTAAATTTTAATTCAGAAGAAAAATATAAAACATATTTTTTTTTTTTTGATCCTGTCCATCAATTTGCCGTCATAGACTTGACAGATCAGACTGTCAGCGGTGGCAGCATCAGCAGTAGGCGTGGCTACGTAGAAAAATACAGCAGCAATGTGATTCTGTAAGGCATAAGCATGGCGGAAGACAGTCCGTAACGAGTCAGCACGAAGTGGATTCCACAAATCATACCCAAAATCAAAATATTTTATTTTTATTTTACATAGTCCTACATGAGCACTTATAAAACGTCGACAAAAGGTGCACGGTTCGGGTTGGTCGTTACTTATGGAGAAGAACCGGCAAGAAACTACACGGCTACTCTTTTAAAAAACCGGCCAAGTGCGAGTCGGACTCGCGCACGAAGGGTTCCGTACTTGGTAAATTGCGGTTTACGATTTCTGACGTATTAAAAAAAACTACTTACTAGATCTCGTTCAAACCAATTTTCGGTGGAAGTTTATGTACATCATAATTTTTTTTAGTTTTATCATTCTCTTATTTTAGAAGTTACAGGGGGGGGGGGGGGCACACATTTTACCACTTTGAAAGTGTCTCTCGCGCAAACTATTCAGTTTAGAAAAAAAATTTATTAGAAACCTCAATATCATTTTTGAAGACCTATCCATAGATACCCCACACGTATGGGTTTGAAGAATTTTTTTTTTTTTAATTTCAGTTTCAAGTACGGGGACCCCAATAATTTTTGTTTTTTTTTCTATTTTTGTGTGAAAATCTTAATGCGGTTCACAGATTACATCTACTTAACAAGTTTCAACAGCATAGTTCTTATAGTTTCGGAAAAAAGTGGCTGTGACATACGGACGGACAGACAGACAGACATGACGAATCTATAAGGGTTCCGTTTTTTGCCGTTTGGCTACGGAGCCCTAAAAATGGGCTGGTTTTACAATATTTCCATGTTACAGCATTAATATGGGGGGATACTTTGGTACTTAGATATGGGGAGACAATATAGGCCTGACAATAAGTCATAAGAAACTAAAAAAAATATATATATATTATATAAATAAAATAAAAAAAAGGAAAACGAGATAAAAATTAACAAATGTTAACATACATACATACATAAACTCACGCCTTTTTTCCCATGGGGGTATGTGCATGTAAGATTCACATCGAGTAGATTTCAATCAGATTTTATGTGTAGTAATATTTTTTTTTGCACGTGTGATTGTACATCAGTTTTGTGAATTATAATAAAAAAAAACTACAGAACGCCGGTTATGGGTACTGCACACATGTCCTTTCTGAAGAACATCACCTATATGGTCTATTTATGTCTTTCTAGGGCGTCCCCTACCGGCGTTTCCATTCACGTCTGCCTTGTAAATACCTTTCGTTAGTCGCCTTTCATTCATCCTCTCAACATGGTCAAACCTACCCCAATCTTAACTTACTCTTTTCAATTTTAGTCACTACATCTTCTTTTAAACCACAACGTTGTCTTATTATATAATTCCTCAATCTATCATTTAAAGAAGCAAGAAAGTTAACAAGCATCTAGAAATCTAGAAGGCCTTCAATCTACAAAGAAAGTGCTTTCAATCTACAGTATTCCTATCAAAGCACCAATTACTTACCACAAGGCAGTCTGTTCACTCGTATATGAAATATTCAGGCTAGATACATCGCGATCGCAGCTCCTCGCCGAATGTACTCGAAACTGGACCAGGGCTGAAATTGTTTCACAGAACAAGGCCCAGTAAAAAATAAATTTAAATAAAACACAGAGAAACGTTATGGCATTGCTTTCGTAAAAAACACGCTTTCATGAAATCGAACTTTGAGGTTAAATCGTCGAAATACCGTTTTATGAAATATCGTTTTTATTGATACTGTGTTGTGTACTGAACAAAAGAAACAAGGATTTATTGGAGAGCCTGATTGGAAATTTTGAATGACACGGTATTATCCAAAAAAATTGCGCATGGTATTCCTGTTATTCGGCCTTTGTAAGCTCGTTACAGTAAAACTGAGGTTTCGTTGTAGATAGTTTTATAATATTATGCAGTTCAACAGCCTATTAAGGTAACCGTCGCATACTTAAAATTGAGTACAGTCAAAATAAATTACTCTTTTTGAATTACGAACTTGAAATTGAGTGTTTGTTAAATTTTACTTTTTCATATAGACGAGCTTTGGCATTTAGGTAGGGTTTGACACATTCCTAACTGCAAATTCACAAATCAAAATTTACCTTAAGATTAGCTCTAAATTGTATTTAATAAACGCACTTAAAACATTTAATGATCTCTATTTCAAAGATTACAATATAAACTTTTACTACAATTAATTCCACTTACAATCCGCTTGATACCTTCAAGAATTAAATTCTAATCCAGACTTACAGCTTTACAGCCTTCTGCGAATCCGTTGTAATGAAATTTTCTTCATAAGAAGTTAGATGTAAGAATTAGCTTCGGCACACGACCCGGCGTTGTCTGCCTCTGTCTACAAATGCTCGCGTTGATCCTCTGAAATTGAAATTTAAGACCTTATGAAACCTTATCTGGTAAAAGTTTTACCTCGTGTCTAGAGAATAGAACATGTACGTACAATATGAAGGTAAGAATTATGCTGTGGCTGGATTGTTTAGTATTGGAATATTTATTAACTGCACAGCTTGCATTATTCTGATACGAGGTTTTGCGAAATTAATTCATCACTGGAGAAATGAGAAACAATTTAGGAGTGATGTTTTGCTTTTCTTAACATAATTATCTGTTACTTTATTTTTCGAGCTTGCAGGAGAGGCTGCTCTCTGGCTAAGTAATAGTTTTAGGGTTCCATACTCGAAGGGCCCAAACGAAGCCCTATTGCTGTCACTTACGAGTACGTCCGTCTGTCACAGCCGAACGGTTGGAGTCTTCAAATTTTCACAGTAAAAGTATCTTGTTGACAAAAATACACAAAGTACGTCAAAAATATTTCAAAATTAATAAAATTGCATAAAAAAAATTGGTCTACCTCATCGCGTGGGATTTCGTTGTTTAGAGATCAATGAGTTGATACATACTATGTTTTTTTGTTTTAAAAAATATTAGAAAACAAAGGAATGAGAAGGCAACAAATATAAAAAAAAAAAAAAAGTTCCGAAGAATTTTCTAACTGCCTTTTGACCTATGAGTATGAACTTCAAATTTGGTGATAATGTTTATTATTGTAGTACATTTTACTAACAAATACCAATATATTGATAAATAAGATTTATCTTTGAAGTTCCTTCATTTTTCCAATTACAACTAACTTAAATTTGCGGTCAGGTACGGAACCCTAAAAGTGCGAAGCCCGACACGCACTTGACCGGTTTTTTTTAGTAACATGTTTACTGCTGCGTGACATCCACCTGTTTGTCCAGAGCTAGTTTGAACGAATGATACAGCCTGACAGCATCCAGTAACCAAATTAAGTATTCGTTTCATACTTTCTTTGCGCAAACTTGCATTCGTTGAGATTCTAGAGGTCATATTAACGTCCATATTAAGTCCAATCTTTTAACAGATACTCATAATTTGTTTAAATGATGCATTAAAACGTTTGGCATTTTAAGTAACATTATTCTTGTCCTTTACAATGGTAATTGGAGAGTGCAGAGGTGCCTTAAAAGCCCCATGGTTTGTAGGGACGCACTTACAGTGATGTATTGCCATCATTTTATACGAACACCATAAAATACTTACCCGTTGGCTATTTGTCCTGATTTGCCCAAAGAGATAAACTGATATGGTGGTTTGCTTTTAGTTCCTAAATACGTTTTTCCCCGACATTTTTGCAAGCCTAAAAAATAGTGTGTTTTGGTGAATAATTGTTCTTTTTCCAAAAAAATAAGAAAATATTTTTAGTTTCTTGGAATTTAATAATTAAGAATATATGTCAAACGTCAAAAATATATATTTCAACTAGGCCATTAAGCGGCACTTTTGAATAATAATTATTATTACTTGTAAAATTTAAATGTTGACGCCATTTAAATTTTACAAGTAATAATAATTCATTCTACCGTCCATTCGGAAAGGTAGTTGCCAGGAGAAGAATGGACAAGAAACTCCATACTTACTCTCGTCGCTGATACTTACCTTCATTTACCTAAATCATCTGGTAAATTAGTTACTTAATCAAAATTACGTGTAGGTAGGTAAATAAATATATTCCCCGAAAATATACGGCTGAAAGTAATTTTAGTTACAGGCCCAAAAGACTAGAGGCCATTTACTTGTGAGTCGAAAAAAACTCGATGAGTTTACCCGCACGTTTGCTCAAGCCCCACCGGGGTTAATAAAATGTTTTTCAAACGTATACCTATTTGTTCTCATATTATTAATGTACCTATGTTTCATCATGGGTATATTTTTAGGGAGCTAAATTGTATAACTTGTGCGTAAATATGAAACATTGCCGTATTAGTGCGTAAATCTAGAAGCTGTCGAATCATAGCCTTTCTTGGCCACTTTTAGATTGAGACTGTGAAGGAAAAAAAGCCACCTTAACCAGTCATAATAGCCGCACTGGCAAGTCTTCTAGGTAAAGCAACGCTTGCCGAGGTCGACCCGTGGATGGGTGACCATCGATTACATACCCAAAGTCATCCAGTATTAGAAAGTCATCACGATGTTTATTTCCGTTCACTGGTCACGAGTCGTCAGAAGCCCGAAAATCAACTAGTCTCACAAAGGGGATACAAGTACTGGATACAGACTAAATACAGGATTGACAATATTTAGTTCAGCAACCACCCCTAACATATTTGGAAAATAAATAAGATTTATATTATTGTTTGATATGATTGAGTTCACTATCACATACGTAGATTGGCAAATGTCAGCTGTTTGAAAGTGAAAAAGAGGATACTGTTTCTGTTCAAGACCTCCACGCGTAAGACAGATAAAAAAAAAATCGTAAACAGCAGTCAGCATGATTTTCTTCCAGTTCTTGTTTACGTCTTTTTAGTTCGCTTCTTAAGTTTATGATTTTTTATGTATTTTTTTAGACATATAAGTGTGATATATTAAGCAGTCGGGATTTTTGATTAAGTTAACATTTTTATTTGTAACTTTTTGGTTATTTTTTTTTAATTACTTTTTTTTAAACATATAAAGTGGTTTTATAATTTTTCCTGCATTTTGACACCCCGAACGGACACACGAACGGTATTGGAAGAAGAAAAAATTTGGATTCCCACAATAGGACGCCCAAAAACCGCCATATTGTATTCAGTGACACTTGCAAGGTTAAGACGAATCGATTGACGTAAGAATCATCAAAATCGGCCAACGCGTTTAGTCTCTAGAACGCCACATAGAAACAAACATACATACACATACAATATATTTGTGTGTATGTATGTTTGTTGTATGTGTTTATCAAAACACATTACCCTCCTTTGTGTCACGCAGTCAGGTAAAAAGTCAGTTATTCGCCAACAAATACATGGGACAATTACCCAGCAACATCCTTCAAACGTATTAGATAATTAAGATGGACGTTCAAATCAGACACGTTCGATTAAAGCGAAGTCCTCTTAACCAATACCCGGTACCGATACCGAGTGGTTAAGAGGTTGTGAGAAATTCTACCCTATTAATCTATTGTGATTAACTACTGTAATTTGTGCAATTGTTCCCAGTAAAACTATTGGGTTGTAAGTTAGATTACTGTTTTGTGGGTACTAGATGTGTCTTACTATTTTTAACGGACTTCAAAAAGGAGGAGGTTCTCAATTAGATTGGCATTTTTTTTATGTATTTACACCGATAACGCAGAGATTTATGATCCGATTTGCGTGTTTTTTTTTTTAGTTTGATGCGGATTAGATGCCATTTGGTCCCATAAAAAATTAACATAGTTTGGTTTGGGGTTTGGTGTTATTTTTTTTTACTTTGTTATTTTATTTATGAACCTTTTTGTTTACGTGGACGATGTAATTTTAGTTTGTGTAAGTCTTTTTAGTGATGCTGTACTAAAACTAAAAAGAGAGAAATAAAAACTTTTATAAAAAAATATACCGACTTCAAAAACAAAACACTAAAAGGTGCAAAATAACTTTCGTTTCGAAAGTCGGTGTCTTTGGTATCTCTTGTTTTTATAATTTTTTTGAAGTCGGTTTATTTTTAGTAAAAAGGTTTTTTTAAGATTTTTTTCTCGTCGATTACAATATTCGGCGTTACATTACGTAACATACGCCAGTAGTAGCCGAATGTAGAGGTAGAGGTGTAGATATCTGCAGCTATGGTTCTAAGTCCCATATTATATAATCTCATTGCCAGAAACCGGACGCAAATACAGGCTCCTGGCTTCTAAACTAAGAAACTGACACTGAATAAGGTAAGAATTCTGTAAATATTATGAGTCTTTGAATCAACTTAACATTTACCAAACGTTCACATTATTCTTTTACCTAATGAAAAATTGAAATTAAGTCAGTTTTGTTTGTACCAGAATTCAAAATTGCAAACTCGAACACATAAAACCAAAACGCCTCACCCATTTAACAACACGCAAACTTTCCCGCGAAAATTAACAATTTAAAAAGCTAAACAACAATCATGTCGTAAACCAGCGTAAATACTGCCTCAGCTATAAAACAGAAAAGTTATACAGCAGAATTTTAATTACGAACAAGCAAACAACTGGCGAAGGTCACAATAAAACGTAATGAATTTTCGTTGTCATTAATACACAGTGGCATTTAGTGGCCATTCGTATTCACACTCACGACTGCCATGTTTGCAAATCGCACGTGTGTGTAAAAACAGTAAGGGTGGGAGATGGCGTCATTGGTCCAACGCGCACCCCTCTACTTGGTTCAAGTGCAGTAGGTATATGAGTAGTGCTAGTACGCGCTAGCGTTTTGTTTCTATGTGCAGCGTTTGAATATGTTAGAGGAGTATGTACTTAGTGACGTGTTGAGAAGACTTATAAATGCCTTGAGCTGTTTGTACTTGAGTTAGTTGTAAGTGAGTCTAGTGTGTTTAGATTTAAAGTTTATTTTAATTTGTTGACGACTTGAATTTTAAGCGTGGTGTTGGCACCAGTCCACCGGTCATTTTAGGTTCACCGGACTATACAAAATTATAACTTCTAGCAGTTCGAGTTACGGTCTGATATTTCATTATTTACCTTGTCTACCAACCAGTCTACCAGTCTACCGACTTGTCTATCGACTTGTCTATCGACTCGTCTATCGACTTGTCTATGGACTTGTCTATCGACTTGTCTATCGACTTGTCTATCGACTTGTCTATCGACTTGTCTATCGACTTGTCTATCGACTTGTCTATGGACTTGTCTATGGACTTGCCTATCGACTTGTCTATCGACTTGTCTATCGACTTGTCTATCGACTTGTCTATGGACTTGTCTATGGACTTGCCTATCGACTTGTCTATCGACTTGTCTACCGACTTGTCTGCCGACTTTTCTGCCGACTTTTCTGCCGTCTGTCCTACCGACTTGTCTATCGACTTACCTACCGACTTGTCTATCAACATTTCTACGGACCAGTCTACCTATCAGTACTCCGACCGGTCCACCGACAAGTCTTCCGACCAGTCTAACGAACAGTCTACCGAACAATCTACTGACTTGTCTATCGATTTGTCCATCGAATTGTCTATCGACTTGTCTATGGACTTGCCTACTGACTAAAAACCGACCAAAAAATTTTTTTTCCAACCTAGCCCTTTTATTACATTGATTGGAATTGGAATAAATTACAAGATTTGATCCACTAATGAACTGGTAGATTTACCGTCCTATACTTATGTTTAGCAGTCAATTGATTCTGGGTACCAAACGCTAATGATAATCTCATAGTCACGTGCCATTCAAGAGAGGATAATAAACGAGAAAATACAAAAGAATCAAACACAGCGTCTACTGATTTTATCCCTAATAACAAATGAGTAGTAATCAAGTCTGGGGATATTTGTATCTCAAAGAGAACATGCCATGTGTGAGTTGGCCTAAGCAAAATGTATGTGTATGATATTATTTGGAGTTTTATACTACTGAGGGCATAATCAGGTTGGATTTCAGTGCTGCTAACTTAGCGCTTTCAGCGCCAGATCTAGCGCTTTTTTTGTTCAATAGCGCGTTCTAGCGCCTAGCGCTAAATCTAGCGCGTTTTGAAACTCTGTAATTTATTTAAAAAAAAAGTAACTGCGCAAACTATCAACCTCCCAACGACGTGTTGAGGAAAATTTCATCCACAGATAAATATAAATTCATGTATAAAACTGATCAAGAACAACCTTATTTCGGCGGCAGAAGCAATTGTAGTAGAATCAGACGATGATGAATTAATTTAATCCCTTTTTTTTTTTTTACAAAACACTTTGAAATAAGTAGTAACATGTTAAATTACATTAACACGTTACTACTTTATTTTATTATTACTAAACAAGTACTATAATGTAAGTAGTACTCTTATTTAAGACATATTTTGATTAAATAAAATATAAAAAAATGCGTTTACTGCTCAAATTATTGGGCGTTTTGTTTGAATTTGGTGCCGATTTTGACCGATTCTTGGAGCGATTTTTTAACAGTGACCATTAAGCGCTTTCTAGCACTTTTTTAAAGAGCTAACAGCGCGTTTTTGCTTTAACGAGTACATTTTTACATTTTTATTTCATGCTACATAATTTATCTAGTAGTAGACACTATATTATGACACGATATCTTGCGAAAACACCCCGATTCAAACATTAAGATGCCTATAACTTTTGAACGGCTGAACCGATTTCCATCAAACATAGTTAAAAACACTCTCGATAAGTCAACTTTTAAGCAAAAAAAACTAAATCAAAATCGGTTCTTCCGTTCAGGAGCTATAATGTCACAGACAGATACACAAACACACGTCAAACTCTCACAAAAAACACCCGTATTATTCCGACGGGGGGTAAAACTAAAAGGAATGATCACATCCCATACATTTTCGACTTTTGTCAATCGCTATCGCGTCGCTTTCGTTAACAGATTGCAACTTGTCTAGATCGTTGTCTCTACTGTCACAATATGACAGTTAGATCTTTTCAAACTTAAGACTATACTTCATAAAAGATAGCTTGATCTCTGCGACATATGTCAAACTGACGCATATGTTATTGTTATTCTACGTTATTGTTAACCTGTCAAGCGCTATTGTTACTGAAATACGAGAAAGGTCTTTGATTGATACTGACAGCTGTCGCAGAGTTCAAGCTATACGCAGTTGCTGAGCAATCGCGGGTTCTATTCCGCACGGAACAAATATTTGTACGGCCTACAGATACTTGCTCCGGATCTGGGTGCTTTGTGTTTCTGAGTTTAAATGTTTGCAAACGCACCCAAGATACAGGATGAAATTCCTATTGAGGGGCAAAGTTTAAAAAAAAAATAGAGAGAGGTGTCTTATGGACACCTGGTTAGAACGAATTTCGTTTCATTAAATTTCGTCAGTCTTTCAGTTTCGTAAAATATGACGAAACTGAAACAAGAACAGCGGCTGCTAGCGTAGGTACTTGAAAAATAAAAATGTTGTTTATTGATGTATGAGGGCAACAGTTTTCATTAATTTTGACCCCTCGTTAGAGCAGTTTTCGGTGATTTCATTGTATAAGAACGTTAGAGCAGTTTTCGGTGATTTCATTGTATAACCGGTCAAACGTCAAAAATATATATTTCAACTAGGCCATTAAGCGGCACTTTTGAATAATAATTATTATTACTTGTAAAATTTAAATGTTGACGCCATTTAAATTTTACAAGTAATAATAATTCATTCTACCGTCCATTCGGAAAGGTAGTTGCCAGGAGAAGAATGGACAAGAAACTCCATACTTACTCTCGTCGCTGATACTTACCTTCATTTACCTAAATCATCTGGTAAATTAGTTACTTAATCAAAATTACGTGTAGGTAGGTAAATAAATATATTCCCCGAAAATATACGGCTGAAAGTAATTTTAGTTCAGGCCCAAAAGACTAGAGGCCATTTACTTGTGAGTCGAAAAAAACTCGATGAGTTTACCCGCACGTTTGCTCAAGCCCCACCGGGGTTAATAAAATGTTTTTCAAACGTATACCTATTTGTTCTCATATTATTAATGTACCTATGTTTCATCATGGGTATATTTTTAGGGAGCTAAATTGTATAACTTGTGCGTAAATATGAAACATTGCCGTATTAGTGCGTAAATCTAGAAGCTGTCGAATCATAGCCTTTCTTGGCCACTTTTAGATTGAGACTGTGAAGGAAAAAAAGCCACCTTAACCAGTCATAATAGCCGCACTGGCAAGTCTTCTAGGTAAAGCAACGCTTGCCGAGGTCGACCCGTGGATGGGTGACCATCGATTACATACCCAAAGTCATCCAGTATTAGAAAGTCATCACGATGTTTATTTCCGTTCACTGGTCACGAGTCGTCAGAAGCCCGAAAATCAACTAGTCTCACAAAGGGGATACAAGTACTGGATACAGACTAAATACAGGATTGACAATATTTAGTTCAGCAACCACCCCTAACATATTTGGAAAATAAATAAGATTTATATTATTGTTTGATATGATTGAGTTCACTATCACATACGTAGATTGGCAAATGTCAGCTGTTTGAAAGTGAAAAAGAGGATACTGTTTCTGTTCAAGACCTCCACGCGTAAGACAGATAAAAAAAAAAATCGTAAACAGCAGTCAGCATGATTTTCTTCCAGTTCTTGTTTACGTCTTTTTAGTTCGCTTCTTAAGTTTATGATTTTTTATGTATTTTTTTAGACATATAAGTGTGATATATTAAGCAGTCGGGATTTTTGATTAAGTTAACATTTTTATTTGTAACTTTTTGGTTATTTTTTTTTAATTACTTTTTTTTAAACATATAAAGTGGTTTTATAATTTTTCCTGCATTTTGACACCCCGAACGGACACACGAACGGTATTGGAAGAAGAAAAAATTTGGATTCCCACAATAGGACGCCCAAAAACCGCCATATTGTATTCAGTGACACTTGCAAGGTTAAGACGAATCGATTGACGTAAGAATCATCAAAATCGGCCAACGCGTTTAGTCTCTAGAACGCCACATAGAAACAAACATACATACACATACAATATATTTGTGTGTATGTATGTTTGTTGTATGTGTTTATCAAAACACATTACCCTCCTTTGTGTCACGCAGTCAGGTAAAAAGTCAGTTATTCGCCAACAAATACATGGGACAATTACCCAGCAACATCCTTCAAACGTATTAGATAATTAAGATGGACGTTCAAATCAGACACGTTCGATTAAAGCGAAGTCCTCTTAACCAATACCCGGTACCGATACCGAGTGGTTAAGAGGTTGTGAGAAATTCTACCCTATTAATCTATTGTGATTAACTACTGTAATTTGTGCAATTGTTCCCAGTAAAACTATTGGGTTGTAAGTTAGATTACTGTTTTGTGGGTACTAGATGTGTCTTACTATTTTTAACGGACTTCAAAAAGGAGGAGGTTCTCAATTAGATTGGCATTTTTTTTATGTATTTACACCGATAACGCAGAGATTTATGATCCGATTTGCGTGTTTTTTTTTTTAGTTTGATGCGGATTAGATGCCATTTGGTCCCATAAAAAATTAACATAGTTTGGTTTGGGGTTTGGTGTTATTTTTTTTTACTTTGTTATTTTATTTATGAACCTTTTTGTTTACGTGGACGATGTAATTTTAGTTTGTGTAAGTCTTTTTAGTGATGCTGTACTAAAACTAAAAAGAGAGAAATAAAAACTTTTATAAAAAAATATACCGACTTCAAAAACAAAACACTAAAAGGTGCAAAATAACTTTCGTTTCGAAAGTCGGTGTCTTTGGTATCTCTTGTTTTTATAATTTTTTTGAAGTCGGTTTATTTTTAGTAAAAAGGTTTTTTTAAGATTTTTTTCTCGTCGATTACAATATTCGGCGTTACATTACGTAACATACGCCAGTAGTAGCTGTTGGGGATTCTTCGAGGTGGTAGAAATAAAATAGCGGACTGTATGAAAAGGAATGGTTCCGTATATTGGACGTAAGAACGCCAGCTATCTGGTCCGTGTTTTTGAAGTAAGTGGCGGTGCAGGTCAGCGGCGTGCGGCGGCTGGTGTCTCGTCCCGCGCTCCCCGCTCGCCGCCGTCGCCCTCCCATAGTCGCAGCGGTGGCCGGTGCCGCGTTTGTCTCCGACATACTCCCCGGGTTGAAGTAGGTAGGTAGGCAGCTGATTCAACAAGCAGGTTCTGGAAGGGGACAAATGTTATTAAACGCCCTTCGAATAATGGTTCCTCCCTTGATCCTTATATCGGCGACTCGAGCGACTTGATCCTGAGCTCCTGGGAAAACGGCCACACAACGACCCAGGGCCCAACGTAATGGAGGCAGCGCCTTATCCTTTATAAGGACTAAGGAACCCAACTTGAGTTCGCTTGACGCAGTAGGCCACTTCGTCTTTTGCTGCAGAGTAGTGACGTACTCGTTGGTGAATCGTTTCCAGAAATGTTGCTTGACAAACTCGATTCGTTTGTATCGCTCAAGGCTAGTTATTCTTTCCGTCAACTGTGGATGTGGAACTGACACAAGTGATCGTCCTATTAGGAAGTGAGCGGGTGTTAAAGGTGTGAAGTCTGTAGGATCAGAATTTAAGGCGGTGATAGGACGTGAATTAAGGATGGCTTCCACCTGAGTCAGACAAGTGTGCATTTCTTCATATGTGAAATGTGTAAGTTGGAGAAGCCTGCGAAGATGATATTTAGTGGAACGGACAGCAGATTCAGCCATACCATTGAAATGGGGGGTGTAGCTCGGAATGAAGAGGAAGTCTATACCCTCTTGGGCGGCTTCAGAACTAATTTCGGAACTTGAGTCCTGTAAGAAACGATGTAACTCGTTACATGTACCTACAAAATTAGTCCCATTGTCGGAGGTTATACTTTGAGGCTTCCCTCGACGAGCCACAAACCGATTTAGAGCGGCCATATATCCCTCTTTAGTCAGATCTGTGACGAGCTCTAAATGCACGGCTTTTGTAGCTAAGCAGACAAAAATGGACAAGTAAGATTTTATCAGTTGGCAACCTCGACCTTTACGGTTAGCTATCTTAACTGGGCCTGCATAATCTACTGAACTGTGCAAAAAAGGGAATTCCAGTGCAGTCCTGGATTCAGGTAACTGTCCCATTATGGGCTGAACATTGCTGGCTTTAAATCTGAAACATTTTATGCATTTTTTCGTTATGGATTTAGACAGATTCCTTCCTCCTAAAGGCCAAAAAGTTTGACGAATATTGGACAACAATAGCTGAGGTCCAGCATGTAAAAGCTTTAAGTGATGCATATGAAATATTATTTTTGTTAAATGATGTTTGCCACATAATAATATAGGATGCTTTATGTCATAGCTATACGGTGAATTATCAAGTCTACCGCCCACTCTCAAGATATCATTTGAATCAAGAAATGGGGTCAATGATATTAATCTATTTTTCTTTGGTAACGCGTGACCTGATTTTAAGATAAGATATTCATTTGGGAACATTTCTAACTGTGCAGTATGCATGATAAAATTAAATGAATTTTGCAATTCCTCACAAGAAAGATGATCACAGAATTTCTTTGTTTTGTTTTTACAGTTATAAATAAATCTTTGTATATAGGCTATAACTCTTTGTAAACGTGTAAATTGTGAATATTTAGGTATAAGTTTTGTAAATAGTTTATCGTCATCGTTCTTGCTTACGTTATTATTTATAACAAGACAAGGTTGGAGATCCGGTAGGTCCTGTTTCTGGGATTCATTAGGCATTTTTGGCCAATATTGTTCTGAATCGAGCAGATACGATGGGCCCGACCACCACAAAGAGGCGTCGCTGATAATATCAGCCTTCACCCCGCGAGAAACTAGATCTGCCGGGTTCTCCTTGGACGGCACGTAGCTCCACGTGTGACCGCTGGTGCTTTCCTTAATCTCATTAACACGGTTACGTACAAATTGATTAAGTTGATTTGAAGGGGTGGACAACCACCCTAATACGATTGTGGAATCGCACCAAAACCAACACATGTTAATGTTTATCGTTAACGAATTTTGTACCTTAGTACACAGTCTTGCACCTAATAAGGCTCCACACAACTCAAGACGTGGGATAGTTGTGGGTTTGATCGGTGCAACCTTGTTTTTCGAGACTAAGAGCTGAACACGCACCATCCCCGAGTTACACACAGACCGAATGTAGACGCATGCGCCATACGCACTTTGAGAAGCATCTGTGAATACATGGATTTCAATCTTTACGCAAAGATCACTAAGAACCCATCGAGGAATATGTAACTTATTAAGACAGGGTAATGTGTTAGCAAATGAAGACCAGAGATGTAAAATGTCTGACGAAACTTCTTCGTCCCAAGAGCTTTTATTGACCCATAATTTCTGCATAATCAATTTTGCTTCGACGACGCATGGACCTACAAGGCCTAATGGGTCGAATATTTGACTTATAACGGAAAGTATGTGGCGTTTAGTAACCTTCTCATGAAGTTCAATGTTAATTGAGAAAGATAAGATATCCTGCTGACAAAGCCAATATAAACCTAATGTTTTTGTAGTTTTATTTATGTTATTATCTGATAGATCTAAAAATGTGTTTGAATCTATAATTTTACCTGAGAACAGTTCGTTAAGAATGAACGAGTTATTTGATTTCCATTTGCGAATATTGAATTTTGCTGAATTTAAGGCGGCGGTAATTCCCTTACATAACTTTATAGCGTCGCTTTCAGTACTGGATCCACTTAATAAATCGTCACAGTAAAAGTCGTGCGATATACTGTATTTGACGCTATTATCGCTGACTGTGGATGCCAAACTACTTAAACATTTTGTCGCGAGATATGGTGCTGATGCAGTCCCCTGACAAACTGTGTTAAGTGTGTAGGTTTTTAAGCGTTGAGAGGAATCATACCTAAATATTATTTGCTGTAACGATCGTTGACGGGGTACTATGTCAATAGATCTAAACATTTTTTCAATGTCTGCCGATACTACAAATTTATGCTGGCGGAATCTGAGGAGAATTGATAAGAGATCGTCTTGGACAGTAGGACCGACCATCTGAATTTCATTGTAAGAAATTCCTGAAGTGGTGACGGCAGAAGCGTCGAAGACTGTACGCAACTTAGTTGTTGTACTGGACTCCCGAAGTACGCCATGATGAGGAAGGTAGTAGTTGGCCGTGTCACTGTATGGAAAAAGGGTTTTATTTTCAGTCATGTGACCCAATTGTTCTTATTCTTTCATGAAATTTAAATATTTTTCCTTGAATATTGGTTCTCGTTCGAATTTTCTCTCAAGCGATAAAAAACGGCGCTTGGCCATCTCAAAAGAATCACCCAAGACCTGGGGATCTTGCTTGAGAGGAATGGTGACGACAAAGCGACCATCGTCATTACGAGTTGTGTTGTCAGTAAAACTATTTTCACACGCACGTTCCTCAGCGGATTGAGAATGCACAAGAGAAACACTATCTACTTCCCAAAAACGAGTGAGATCAATATCAAGTTGACCTTGAGTAAAAAAACATTGACTGAATGTACTTTTCGGACTCGTGATGTGACCAGTGACTATCCATCCAAACTCCGAACTACGTAACATAGGTTGATTCTTGCCTAGGCTAATCTTTTTGCAACCTAGAATATCCCAGAAGACGTCCGCCCCGATAAGAAGATCGACCTTAGAAGGAATGTTATAAGAGGGGTCAGATAGACATAAGCCTGCAGGGATTTGAATGTGTTGTGTGTTAATATATGTAATTGGTACTGCTGTGGTGACGTTGGTAAACACGTGACAATCAATGTTGGTCCTATAGCTAGTATTCAATGACTCAATTGTGAGATTGCAAGACTGTGTACTATTGGATACATGATTATTAAAACCTGATACCATGGAGCTCACGTTCCGCCTCGGCAAACCCAGCTTACTGCAGAAAGCTTCGGAAACGATATTTATTCCGCTACCGTTGTCCAAGATCGCTCTGGCGGTGTGTTTGTTACCCCTGTCGTCAACCACTCTCACCAACGCTGTGGAAAGGAAAACACGCATCGGAGTAGTAACTGGTAAAACATCAGTTGTCAATACGATATCCTTTGAAGACGAATTAGACGATTCACGAGAAGCTGTTTGCTCTGATTTTTCTACGTGCAAAAGTGTGTTATGCTTTTCTTTGCAATATTTGCAGTGTGACAAAAAACATTTCTTTGCTGCATGACCGAAACGTAAACAGTTAAAGCACACCTTGAACTCCTTTACTTTAGAAAGTCGAGTTTCTTGAGGTAGACTTCTAAAAGATTCGCAATTGAACAGCTGATGTGACTCATCGTCGCATAATGGGCAAGATTTTCGTTTGAAATTTTTATTTTTGCTATTTGTGCTATTATTTATTACTAAACTTTTCGCTTTTATGGATTCTGATTTTGTTTTATTGTTTTTATTGTTTTCCTCTAAGGTTTCTAATAAGTCTGCTCTGTTATTTAAAAATGTTATGAACTGTGATAGGGTTGGGGATGAAGCCAACGTATTCCGATGTTCTTCCCACTCTCGACCCGTCACACTGTCAAGTTTAGTTGACATCATATAAATTACTAGCGTGTCCCAGTACTGAGTGGGTTCTTTCAATGATGCGAGTGCCCTGATGTTTTTGTTAGTTACATCAATAAGATATTGAATTGACTTACATGATTCTGATCGAATAGGATCTATGCTAAACAAAGCTTGTAAGTGGTTATTAATCAGTAAGCGACTGTTATCAAATCGCTCGCACAATAATTCCCACGCAATTTTATAGTTGTCACTTTTAAAATCGATGTTTTTAATAATCAGAGCGGCACTTCCTTTAAGAGAAGCCCGTAAATAGTGGAATTTATTAATGTTATCTATGCAATCACTGTTATGTATAAGAGAAAGGAACGTGTCTTTAAATTCAAGCCAGTCTTGATAGCCACCACTGAAATGTGGTAAGTCAATTTTCGGTAGCCTAACCAAATTTCTCACTCGCCCACCTGATTCTGCATCGCTGAACTCCATCACAGACCCGCTGCCCTTTCCTCCGGCAGCAAGCAGGTGCTTGGTTTTGGCCACCAGCGGGTAGTAGTCGTTGTCAAACTGCACACGCTCCACTGAAACTTCATCGGTTGGTGGCTCATCAGATAGGATCTCGATTTCAGTCTGTAACGCGTCAAATTCCTCGCATAAGGGCTCAAATTTTCGTAAACGACACTCTAAATCTATGCTTTGTATTTCCGTTAATGTTTTAGAAGATTCTATTAATTTAATATGATTGCCAAAAATAGTAAGCTTTGATTTTATTGCTGAGCGTTTTTTAATTAAAGTTTTAAGTTCAGACATGCTCACAAAGCGTAACACAAATCGCAATAAAGGCAACTGCTTACCTCAAATTAATATGCTTGAGGCACGGTAAGCGTAATAAGTATATTTTAGCAATAATAAATAAAAACCAGGTAGCTGAGCACAATGACTGTGCGTTTCGATTTGAAGTAAACAAGATGATTCATGCGATAGGCGTTCAACGCTCGAGTTAAATATTAGAGATAGCAGTATATGTACATATGTTTTATTCTATGAGTTGTAACGTATGAAGAATGCACAAAGCACCGACTCAAGTTTTAGCAAAATGAATATGATTCGTATCTATTTAGAAGGGAAAAAATATTTTTTGGAATAAAGAATATGAAAATGGGATTATGGAAATATCAATCTGATTAGCTAAGAGAAGAGGGAATAAGAGGAATAAATAGGAACGAACTCACAAGATGTCTTATCCTTTATCCAGTGACAAAACGGTTTATTCGTCCTTCAAATGACCTCTTCGAAAGTCGTCGCGTAATGGCCGGCGCGTACGACTCGTCAAAGTTTCTTGACTCGGTCTCCAAATAAGCTTCAAGACGTCCTTAGTGTCCTTTTTCACGGTGAGAGGACCATATGTTGGGGATTCTTCGAGGTGGTAGAAATAAAATAGCGGACTGTATGAAAAGGAATGGTTCCGTATATTGGACGTAAGAACGCCAGCTATCTGGTCCGTGTTTTTGAAGTAAGTGGCGGTGCAGGTCAGCGGCGTGCGGCGGCTGGTGTCTCGTCCCGCGCTCCCCGCTCGCCGCCGTCGCCCTCCCATAGTCGCAGCGGTGGCCGGTGCCGCGTTTGTCTCCGACAGTAGCCGAATGTAGAGGTAGAGGTGTAGATACACAGTGGCATTTAGTGGCCATTCGTATTCACACTCACGACTGCCATGTTTGCAAATCGCACGTGTGTGTAAAAACAGTAAGGGTGGGAGATGGCGTCATTGGTCCAACGCGCACCCCTCTACTTGGTTCAAGTGCAGTAGGTATATGAGTAGTGCTAGTACGCGCTAGCGTTTTGTTTCTATGTGCAGCGTTTGAATATGTTAGAGGAGTATGTACTTAGTGACGTGTTGAGAAGACTTATAAATGCCTTGAGCTGTTTGTACTTGAGTTAGTTGTAAGTGAGTCTAGTGTGTTTAGATTTAAAGTTTATTTTAATTTGTTGACGACTTGAATTTTAAGCGTGGTGTTGGCACCAGTCCACCGGTCATTTTAGGTTCACCGGACTATACAAAATTATAACTTCTAGCAGTTCGAGTTACGGTCTGATATTTCATTATTTACCTTGTCTACCAACCAGTCTACCAGTCTACCGACTTGTCTATCGACTTGTCTATCGACTTGTCTATCGACTTGTCTATCGACTTGTCTATGGACTTGTCTATGGACTTGCCTATCGACTTGTCTATCGACTTGTCTATCGACTTGTCTATCGACTTGTCTATCGACTTGTCTATGGACTTGTCTATGGACTTGCCTATCGACTTGTCTATCGACTTGTCTACCGACTTGTCTGCCGACTTTTCTGCCGACTTTTCTGCCGTCTGTCCTACCGACTTGTCTATCGACTTACCTACCGACTTGTCTATCAACATTTCTACGGACCAGTCTACCTATCAGTACTCCGACCGGTCCACCGACAAGTCTTCCGACCAGTCTAACGAACAGTCTACCGAACAATCTACTGACTTGTCTATCGATTTGTCCATCGAATTGTCTATCGACTTGTCTATGGACTTGCCTACTGACTAAAAACCGACCAAAAAATTTTTTTTCCAACCTAGCCCTTTTATTACATTGATTGGAATTGGAATAAATTACAAGATTTGATCCACTAATGAACTGGTAGATTTACCGTCCTATACTTATGTTTAGCAGTCAATTGATTCTGGGTACCAAACGCTAATGATAATCTCATAGTCACGTGCCATTCAAGAGAGGATAATAAACGAGAAAATACAAAAGAATCAAACACAGCGTCTACTGATTTTATCCCTAATAACAAATGAGTAGTAATCAAGTCTGGGGATATTTGTATCTCAAAGAGAACATGCCATGTGTGAGTTGGCCTAAGCAAAATGTATGTGTATGATATTATTTGGAGTTTTATACTACTGAGGGCATAATCAGGTTGGATTTCAGTGCTGCTAACTTAGCGCTTTCAGCGCCAGATCTAGCGCTTTTTTTGTTCAATAGCGCGTTCTAGCGCCTAGCGCTAAATCTAGCGCGTTTTGAAACTCTGTAATTTATTTAAAAAAAAAGTAACTGCGCAAACTATCAACCTCCCAACGACGTGTTGAGGAAAATTTCATCCACAGATAAATATAAATTCATGTATAAAACTGATCAAGAACAACCTTATTTCGGCGGCAGAAGCAATTGTAGTAGAATCAGACGATGATGAATTAATTTAATCCCTTTTTTTTTTTTTACAAAACACTTTGAAATAAGTAGTAACATGTTAAATTACATTAACACGTTACTACTTTATTTTATTATTACTAAACAAGTACTATAATGTAAGTAGTACTCTTATTTAAGACATATTTTGATTAAATAAAATATAAAAAAATGCGTTTACTGCTCAAATTATTGGGCGTTTTGTTTGAATTTGGTGCCGATTTTGACCGATTCTTGGAGCGATTTTTTAACAGTGACCATTAAGCGCTTTCTAGCACTTTTTTAAAGAGCTAACAGCGCGTTTTTGCTTTAACGAGTACATTTTTACATTTTTATTTCATGCTACATAATTTATCTAGTAGTAGACACTATATTATGACACGATATCTTGCGAAAACACCCCGATTCAAACATTAAGATGCCTATAACTTTTGAACGGCTGAACCGATTTCCATCAAACATAGTTAAAAACACTCTCGATAAGTCAACTTTTAAGCAAAAAAAACTAAATCAAAATCGGTTCTTCCGTTCAGGAGCTATAATGTCACAGACAGATACACAAACACACGTCAAACTCTCACAAAAAACACCCGTATTATTCCGACGGGGGGTAAAACTAAAAGGAATGATCACATCCCATACATTTTCGACTTTTGTCAATCGCTATCGCGTCGCTTTCGTTAACAGATAGCTTGATCTCTGCGACATATGTCAAACTGACGCATATGTTATTGTTATTCTACGTTATTGTTAACCTGTCAAGCGCTATTGTTACTGAAATACGAGAAAGGTCTTTGATTGATACTGACAGCTGTCGCAGAGTTCAAGCTATACGCAGTTGCTGAGCAATCGCGGGTTCTATTCCGCACGGAACAAATATTTGTACGGCCTACAGATACTTGCTCCGGATCTGGGTGCTTTGTGTTTCTGAGTTTAAATGTTTGCAAACGCACCCAAGATACAGGATGAAATTCCTATTGAGGGGCAAAGTTTAAAAAAAAAATAGAGAGAGGTGTCTTATGGACACCTGGTTAGAACGAATTTCGTTTCATTAAATTTCGTCAGTCTTTCAGTTTCGTAAAATATGACGAAACTGAAACAAGAACAGCGGCTGCTAGCGTAGGTACTTGAAAAATAAAAATGTTGTTTATTGATGTATGAGGGCAACAGTTTTCATTAATTTTGACCCCTCGTTAGAGCAGTTTTCGGTGATTTCATTGTATAAGAACGTTAGAGCAGTTTTCGGTGATTTCATTGTATAACCGGTCAAACGTCAAAAATATATATTTCAACTAGGCCATTAAGCGGCACTTTTGAATAATAATTATTATTACTTGTAAAATTTAAATGTTGACGCCATTTAAATTTTACAAGTAATAATAATTCATTCTACCGTCCATTCGGAAAGGTAGTTGCCAGGAGAAGAATGGACAAGAAACTCCATACTTACTCTCGTCGCTGATACTTACCTTCATTTACCTAAATCATCTGGTAAATTAGTTACTTAATCAAAATTACGTGTAGGTAGGTAAATAAATATATTCCCCGAAAATATACGGCTGAAAGTAATTTTAGTTACAGGCCCAAAAGACTAGAGGCCATTTACTTGTGAGTCGAAAAAAACTCGATGAGTTTACCCGCACGTTTGCTCAAGCCCCACCGGGGTTAATAAAATGTTTTTCAAACGTATACCTATTTGTTCTCATATTATTAATGTACCTATGTTTCATCATGGGTATATTTTTAGGGAGCTAAATTGTATAACTTGTGCGTAAATATGAAACATTGCCGTATTAGTGCGTAAATCTAGAAGCTGTCGAATCATAGCCTTTCTTGGCCACTTTTAGATTGAGACTGTGAAGGAAAAAAAGCCACCTTAACCAGTCATAATAGCCGCACTGGCAAGTCTTCTAGGTAAAGCAACGCTTGCCGAGGTCGACCCGTGGATGGGTGACCATCGATTACATACCCAAAGTCATCCAGTATTAGAAAGTCATCACGATGTTTATTTCCGTTCACTGGTCACGAGTCGTCAGAAGCCCGAAAATCAACTAGTCTCACAAAGGGGATACAAGTACTGGATACAGACTAAATACAGGATTGACAATATTTAGTTCAGCAACCACCCCTAACATATTTGGAAAATAAATAAGATTTATATTATTGTTTGATATGATTGAGTTCACTATCACATACGTAGATTGGCAAATGTCAGCTGTTTGAAAGTGAAAAAGAGGATACTGTTTCTGTTCAAGACCTCCACGCGTAAGACAGATAAAAAAAAAAATCGTAAACAGCAGTCAGCATGATTTTCTTCCAGTTCTTGTTTACGTCTTTTTAGTTCGCTTCTTAAGTTTATGATTTTTTATGTATTTTTTTAGACATATAAGTGTGATATATTAAGCAGTCGGGATTTTTGATTAAGTTAACATTTTTATTTGTAACTTTTTGGTTATTTTTTTTTAATTACTTTTTTTTAAACATATAAAGTGGTTTTATAATTTTTCCTGCATTTTGACACCCCGAACGGACACACGAACGGTATTGGAAGAAGAAAAAATTTGGATTCCCACAATAGGACGCCCAAAAACCGCCATATTGTATTCAGTGACACTTGCAAGGTTAAGACGAATCGATTGACGTAAGAATCATCAAAATCGGCCAACGCGTTTAGTCTCTAGAACGCCACATAGAAACAAACATACATACACATACAATATATTTGTGTGTATGTATGTTTGTTGTATGTGTTTATCAAAACACATTACCCTCCTTTGTGTCACGCAGTCAGGTAAAAAGTCAGTTATTCGCCAACAAATACATGGGACAATTACCCAGCAACATCCTTCAAACGTATTAGATAATTAAGATGGACGTTCAAATCAGACACGTTCGATTAAAGCGAAGTCCTCTTAACCAATACCCGGTACCGATACCGAGTGGTTAAGAGGTTGTGAGAAATTCTACCCTATTAATCTATTGTGATTAACTACTGTAATTTGTGCAATTGTTCCCAGTAAAACTATTGGGTTGTAAGTTAGATTACTGTTTTGTGGGTACTAGATGTGTCTTACTATTTTTAACGGACTTCAAAAAGGAGGAGGTTCTCAATTAGATTGGCATTTTTTTTATGTATTTACACCGATAACGCAGAGATTTATGATCCGATTTGCGTGTTTTTTTTTTTAGTTTGATGCGGATTAGATGCCATTTGGTCCCATAAAAAATTAACATAGTTTGGTTTGGGGTTTGGTGTTATTTTTTTTTACTTTGTTATTTTATTTATGAACCTTTTTGTTTACGTGGACGATGTAATTTTAGTTTGTGTAAGTCTTTTTAGTGATGCTGTACTAAAACTAAAAAGAGAGAAATAAAAACTTTTATAAAAAAATATACCGACTTCAAAAACAAAACACTAAAAGGTGCAAAATAACTTTCGTTTCGAAAGTCGGTGTCTTTGGTATCTCTTGTTTTTATAATTTTTTTGAAGTCGGTTTATTTTTAGTAAAAAGGTTTTTTTAAGATTTTTTTCTCGTCGATTACAATATTCGGCGTTACATTACGTAACATACGCCAGTAGTAGCCGAATGTAGAGGTAGAGGTGTAGATATCTGCAGCTATGGTTCTAAGTCCCATATTATATAATCTCATTGCCAGAAACCGGACGCAAATACAGGCTCCTGGCTTCTAAACTAAGAAACTGACACTGAATAAGGTAAGAATTCTGTAAATATTATGAGTCTTTGAATCAACTTAACATTTACCAAACGTTCACATTATTCTTTTACCTAATGAAAAATTGAAATTAAGTCAGTTTTGTTTGTACCAGAATTCAAAATTGCAAACTCGAACACATAAAACCAAAACGCCTCACCCATTTAACAACACGCAAACTTTCCCGCGAAAATTAACAATTTAAAAAGCTAAACAACAATCATGTCGTAAACCAGCGTAAATACTGCCTCAGCTATAAAACAGAAAAGTTATACAGCAGAATTTTAATTACGAACAAGCAAACAACTGGCGAAGGTCACAATAAAACGTAATGAATTTTCGTTGTCATTAATACACAGTGGCATTTAGTGGCCATTCGTATTCACACTCACGACTGCCATGTTTGCAAATCGCACGTGTGTGTAAAAACAGTAAGGGTGGGAGATGGCGTCATTGGTCCAACGCGCACCCCTCTACTTGGTTCAAGTGCAGTAGGTATATGAGTAGTGCTAGTACGCGCTAGCGTTTTGTTTCTATGTGCAGCGTTTGAATATGTTAGAGGAGTATGTACTTAGTGACGTGTTGAGAAGACTTATAAATGCCTTGAGCTGTTTGTACTTGAGTTAGTTGTAAGTGAGTCTAGTGTGTTTAGATTTAAAGTTTATTTTAATTTGTTGACGACTTGAATTTTAAGCGTGGTGTTGGCACCAGTCCACCGGTCATTTTAGGTTCACCGGACTATACAAAATTATAACTTCTAGCAGTTCGAGTTACGGTCTGATATTTCATTATTTACCTTGTCTACCAACCAGTCTACCAGTCTACCGACTTGTCTATCGACTTGTCTATCGACTTGTCTATCGACTTGTCTATCGACTCGTCTATCGACTTGTCTATGGACTTGTCTATCGACTTGTCTATCGACTTGTCTATCGACTTGTCTATCGACTTGTCTATCGACTTGTCTATCGACTTGTCTATCGACTTGTCTATGGACTTGTCTATGGACTTGCCTATCGACTTGTCTATCGACTTGTCTATCGACTTGTCTATCGACTTGTCTATCGACTTGTCTATGGACTTGTCTATGGACTTGCCTATCGACTTGTCTATCGACTTGTCTACCGACTTGTCTGCCGACTTTTCTGCCGACTTTTCTGCCGTCTGTCCTACCGACTTGTCTATCGACTTACCTACCGACTTGTCTATCAACATTTCTACGGACCAGTCTACCTATCAGTACTCCGACCGGTCCACCGACAAGTCTTCCGACCAGTCTAACGAACAGTCTACCGAACAATCTACTGACTTGTCTATCGATTTGTCCATCGAATTGTCTATCGACTTGTCTATGGACTTGCCTACTGACTAAAAACCGACCAAAAAATTTTTTTTCCAACCTAGCCCTTTTATTACATTGATTGGAATTGGAATAAATTACAAGATTTGATCCACTAATGAACTGGTAGATTTACCGTCCTATACTTATGTTTAGCAGTCAATTGATTCTGGGTACCAAACGCTAATGATAATCTCATAGTCACGTGCCATTCAAGAGAGGATAATAAACGAGAAAATACAAAAGAATCAAACACAGCGTCTACTGATTTTATCCCTAATAACAAATGAGTAGTAATCAAGTCTGGGGATATTTGTATCTCAAAGAGAACATGCCATGTGTGAGTTGGCCTAAGCAAAATGTATGTGTATGATATTATTTGGAGTTTTATACTACTGAGGGCATAATCAGGTTGGATTTCAGTGCTGCTAACTTAGCGCTTTCAGCGCCAGATCTAGCGCTTTTTTTGTTCAATAGCGCGTTCTAGCGCCTAGCGCTAAATCTAGCGCGTTTTGAAACTCTGTAATTTATTTAAAAAAAAAGTAACTGCGCAAACTATCAACCTCCCAACGACGTGTTGAGGAAAATTTCATCCACAGATAAATATAAATTCATGTATAAAACTGATCAAGAACAACCTTATTTCGGCGGCAGAAGCAATTGTAGTAGAATCAGACGATGATGAATTAATTTAATCCCTTTTTTTTTTTTTACAAAACACTTTGAAATAAGTAGTAACATGTTAAATTACATTAACACGTTACTACTTTATTTTATTATTACTAAACAAGTACTATAATGTAAGTAGTACTCTTATTTAAGACATATTTTGATTAAATAAAATATAAAAAAATGCGTTTACTGCTCAAATTATTGGGCGTTTTGTTTGAATTTGGTGCCGATTTTGACCGATTCTTGGAGCGATTTTTTAACAGTGACCATTAAGCGCTTTCTAGCACTTTTTTAAAGAGCTAACAGCGCGTTTTTGCTTTAACGAGTACATTTTTACATTTTTATTTCATGCTACATAATTTATCTAGTAGTAGACACTATATTATGACACGATATCTTGCGAAAACACCCCGATTCAAACATTAAGATGCCTATAACTTTTGAACGGCTGAACCGATTTCCATCAAACATAGTTAAAAACACTCTCGATAAGTCAACTTTTAAGCAAAAAAAACTAAATCAAAATCGGTTCTTCCGTTCAGGAGCTATAATGTCACAGACAGATACACAAACACACGTCAAACTCTCACAAAAAACACCCGTATTATTCCGACGGGGGGTAAAACTAAAAGGAATGATCACATCCCATACATTTTCGACTTTTGTCAATCGCTATCGCGTCGCTTTCGTTAACAGATTGCAACTTGTCTAGATCGTTGTCTCTACTGTCACAATATGACAGTTAGATCTTTTCAAACTTAAGACTATACTTCATAAAAGATAGCTTGATCTCTGCGACATATGTCAAACTGACGCATATGTTATTGTTATTCTACGTTATTGTTAACCTGTCAAGCGCTATTGTTACTGAAATACGAGAAAGGTCTTTGATTGATACTGACAGCTGTCGCAGAGTTCAAGCTATACGCAGTTGCTGAGCAATCGCGGGTTCTATTCCGCACGGAACAAATATTTGTACGGCCTACAGATACTTGCTCCGGATCTGGGTGCTTTGTGTTTCTGAGTTTAAATGTTTGCAAACGCACCCAAGATACAGGATGAAATTCCTATTGAGGGGCAAAGTTTAAAAAAAAAATAGAGAGAGGTGTCTTATGGACACCTGGTTAGAACGAATTTCGTTTCATTAAATTTCGTCAGTCTTTCAGTTTCGTAAAATATGACGAAACTGAAACAAGAACAGCGGCTGCTAGCGTAGGTACTTGAAAAATAAAAATGTTGTTTATTGATGTATGAGGGCAACAGTTTTCATTAATTTTGACCCCTCGTTAGAGCAGTTTTCGGTGATTTCATTGTATAAGAACGTTAGAGCAGTTTTCGGTGATTTCATTGTATAACCGGTCAAACGTCAAAAATATATATTTCAACTAGGCCATTAAGCGGCACTTTTGAATAATAATTATTATTACTTGTAAAATTTAAATGTTGACGCCATTTAAATTTTACAAGTAATAATAATTCATTCTACCGTCCATTCGGAAAGGTAGTTGCCAGGAGAAGAATGGACAAGAAACTCCATACTTACTCTCGTCGCTGATACTTACCTTCATTTACCTAAATCATCTGGTAAATTAGTTACTTAATCAAAATTACGTGTAGGTAGGTAAATAAATATATTCCCCGAAAATATACGGCTGAAAGTAATTTTAGTTACAGGCCCAAAAGACTAGAGGCCATTTACTTGTGAGTCGAAAAAAACTCGATGAGTTTACCCGCACGTTTGCTCAAGCCCCACCGGGGTTAATAAAATGTTTTTCAAACGTATACCTATTTGTTCTCATATTATTAATGTACCTATGTTTCATCATGGGTATATTTTTAGGGAGCTAAATTGTATAACTTGTGCGTAAATATGAAACATTGCCGTATTAGTGCGTAAATCTAGAAGCTGTCGAATCATAGCCTTTCTTGGCCACTTTTAGATTGAGACTGTGAAGGAAAAAAAGCCACCTTAACCAGTCATAATAGCCGCACTGGCAAGTCTTCTAGGTAAAGCAACGCTTGCCGAGGTCGACCCGTGGATGGGTGACCATCGATTACATACCCAAAGTCATCCAGTATTAGAAAGTCATCACGATGTTTATTTCCGTTCACTGGTCACGAGTCGTCAGAAGCCCGAAAATCAACTAGTCTCACAAAGGGGATACAAGTACTGGATACAGACTAAATACAGGATTGACAATATTTAGTTCAGCAACCACCCCTAACATATTTGGAAAATAAATAAGATTTATATTATTGTTTGATATGATTGAGTTCACTATCACATACGTAGATTGGCAAATGTCAGCTGTTTGAAAGTGAAAAAGAGGATACTGTTTCTGTTCAAGACCTCCACGCGTAAGACAGATAAAAAAAAAAATCGTAAACAGCAGTCAGCATGATTTTCTTCCAGTTCTTGTTTACGTCTTTTTAGTTCGCTTCTTAAGTTTATGATTTTTTATGTATTTTTTTAGACATATAAGTGTGATATATTAAGCAGTCGGGATTTTTGATTAAGTTAACATTTTTATTTGTAACTTTTTGGTTATTTTTTTTTAATTACTTTTTTTTAAACATATAAAGTGGTTTTATAATTTTTCCTGCATTTTGACACCCCGAACGGACACACGAACGGTATTGGAAGAAGAAAAAATTTGGATTCCCACAATAGGACGCCCAAAAACCGCCATATTGTATTCAGTGACACTTGCAAGGTTAAGACGAATCGATTGACGTAAGAATCATCAAAATCGGCCAACGCGTTTAGTCTCTAGAACGCCACATAGAAACAAACATACATACACATACAATATATTTGTGTGTATGTATGTTTGTTGTATGTGTTTATCAAAACACATTACCCTCCTTTGTGTCACGCAGTCAGGTAAAAAGTCAGTTATTCGCCAACAAATACATGGGACAATTACCCAGCAACATCCTTCAAACGTATTAGATAATTAAGATGGACGTTCAAATCAGACACGTTCGATTAAAGCGAAGTCCTCTTAACCAATACCCGGTACCGATACCGAGTGGTTAAGAGGTTGTGAGAAATTCTACCCTATTAATCTATTGTGATTAACTACTGTAATTTGTGCAATTGTTCCCAGTAAAACTATTGGGTTGTAAGTTAGATTACTGTTTTGTGGGTACTAGATGTGTCTTACTATTTTTAACGGACTTCAAAAAGGAGGAGGTTCTCAATTAGATTGGCATTTTTTTTATGTATTTACACCGATAACGCAGAGATTTATGATCCGATTTGCGTGTTTTTTTTTTTAGTTTGATGCGGATTAGATGCCATTTGGTCCCATAAAAAATTAACATAGTTTGGTTTGGGGTTTGGTGTTATTTTTTTTTACTTTGTTATTTTATTTATGAACCTTTTTGTTTACGTGGACGATGTAATTTTAGTTTGTGTAAGTCTTTTTAGTGATGCTGTACTAAAACTAAAAAGAGAGAAATAAAAACTTTTATAAAAAAATATACCGACTTCAAAAACAAAACACTAAAAGGTGCAAAATAACTTTCGTTTCGAAAGTCGGTGTCTTTGGTATCTCTTGTTTTTATAATTTTTTTGAAGTCGGTTTATTTTTAGTAAAAAGGTTTTTTTAAGATTTTTTTCTCGTCGATTACAATATTCGGCGTTACATTACGTAACATACGCCAGTAGTAGCCGAATGTAGAGGTAGAGGTGTAGATATCTGCAGCTATGGTTCTAAGTCCCATATTATATAATCTCATTGCCAGAAACCGGACGCAAATACAGGCTCCTGGCTTCTAAACTAAGAAACTGACACTGAATAAGGTAAGAATTCTGTAAATATTATGAGTCTTTGAATCAACTTAACATTTACCAAACGTTCACATTATTCTTTTACCTAATGAAAAATTGAAATTAAGTCAGTTTTGTTTGTACCAGAATTCAAAATTGCAAACTCGAACACATAAAACCAAAACGCCTCACCCATTTAACAACACGCAAACTTTCCCGCGAAAATTAACAATTTAAAAAGCTAAACAACAATCATGTCGTAAACCAGCGTAAATACTGCCTCAGCTATAAAACAGAAAAGTTATACAGCAGAATTTTAATTACGAACAAGCAAACAACTGGCGAAGGTCACAATAAAACGTAATGAATTTTCGTTGTCATTAATACACAGTGGCATTTAGTGGCCATTCGTATTCACACTCACGACTGCCATGTTTGCAAATCGCACGTGTGTGTAAAAACAGTAAGGGTGGGAGATGGCGTCATTGGTCCAACGCGCACCCCTCTACTTGGTTCAAGTGCAGTAGGTATATGAGTAGTGCTAGTACGCGCTAGCGTTTTGTTTCTATGTGCAGCGTTTGAATATGTTAGAGGAGTATGTACTTAGTGACGTGTTGAGAAGACTTATAAATGCCTTGAGCTGTTTGTACTTGAGTTAGTTGTAAGTGAGTCTAGTGTGTTTAGATTTAAAGTTTATTTTAATTTGTTGACGACTTGAATTTTAAGCGTGGTGTTGGCACCAGTCCACCGGTCATTTTAGGTTCACCGGACTATACAAAATTATAACTTCTAGCAGTTCGAGTTACGGTCTGATATTTCATTATTTACCTTGTCTACCAACCAGTCTACCAGTCTACCGACTTGTCTATCGACTTGTCTATCGACTTGTCTATCGACTCGTCTATCGACTTGTCTATGGACTTGTCTATCGACTTGTCTATCGACTTGTCTATCGACTTGTCTATCGACTTGTCTATCGACTTGTCTATCGACTTGTCTATCGACTTGTCTATGGACTTGTCTATGGACTTGCCTATCGACTTGTCTATCGACTTGTCTATCGACTTGTCTATCGACTTGTCTATGGACTTGTCTATGGACTTGCCTATCGACTTGTCTATCGACTTGTCTACCGACTTGTCTGCCGACTTTTCTGCCGACTTTTCTGCCGTCTGTCCTACCGACTTGTCTATCGACTTACCTACCGACTTGTCTATCAACATTTCTACGGACCAGTCTACCTATCAGTACTCCGACCGGTCCACCGACAAGTCTTCCGACCAGTCTAACGAACAGTCTACCGAACAATCTACTGACTTGTCTATCGATTTGTCCATCGAATTGTCTATCGACTTGTCTATGGACTTGCCTACTGACTAAAAACCGACCAAAAAATTTTTTTTCCAACCTAGCCCTTTTATTACATTGATTGGAATTGGAATAAATTACAAGATTTGATCCACTAATGAACTGGTAGATTTACCGTCCTATACTTATGTTTAGCAGTCAATTGATTCTGGGTACCAAACGCTAATGATAATCTCATAGTCACGTGCCATTCAAGAGAGGATAATAAACGAGAAAATACAAAAGAATCAAACACAGCGTCTACTGATTTTATCCCTAATAACAAATGAGTAGTAATCAAGTCTGGGGATATTTGTATCTCAAAGA
This sequence comes from Orthosia gothica, assembly GCA_949775005.1. Taxonomy (NCBI): domain Eukaryota; kingdom Metazoa; phylum Arthropoda; class Insecta; order Lepidoptera; family Noctuidae; genus Orthosia; species Orthosia gothica. Next base: position 14,868,008 of record OX459044.1, read on the forward strand.
GAACATGCCATGTGTGAGTTGGCCTAAGCAAAATGTATGTGTATGATATTATTTGGAGTTTTATACTACTGAGGGCATAATCAGGTTGGATTTCAGTGCTGCTAACTTAGCGCTTTCAGCGCCAGATCTAGCGCTTTTTTTGTTCAATAGCGCGTTCTAGCGCCTAGCGCTAAATCTAGCGCGTTTTGAAACTCTGTAATTTATTTAAAAAAAAAGTAACTGCGCAAACTATCAACCTCCCAACGACGTGTTGAGGAAAATTTCATCCACAGATAAATATAAATTCATGTATAAAACTGATCAAGAACAACCTTATTTCGGCGGCAGAAGCAATTGTAGTAGAATCAGACGATGATGAATTAATTTAATCCCTTTTTTTTTTTTTACAAAACACTTTGAAATAAGTAGTAACATGTTAAATTACATTAACACGTTACTACTTTATTTTATTATTACTAAACAAGTACTATAATGTAAGTAGTACTCTTATTTAAGACATATTTTGATTAAATAAAATATAAAAAAATGCGTTTACTGCTCAAATTATTGGGCGTTTTGTTTGAATTTGGTGCCGATTTTGACCGATTCTTGGAGCGATTTTTTAACAGTGACCATTAAGCGCTTTCTAGCACTTTTTTAAAGAGCTAACAGCGCGTTTTTGCTTTAACGAGTACATTTTTACATTTTTATTTCATGCTACATAATTTATCTAGTAGTAGACACTATATTATGACACGATATCTTGCGAAAACACCCCGATTCAAACATTAAGATGCCTATAACTTTTGAACGGCTGAACCGATTTCCATCAAACATAGTTAAAAACACTCTCGATAAGTCAACTTTTAAGCAAAAAAAACTAAATCAAAATCGGTTCTTCCGTTCAGGAGCTATAATGTCACAGACAGATACACAAACACACGTCAAACTCTCACAAAAAACACCCGTATTATTCCGACGGGGGGTAAAACTAAAAGGAATGATCACATCCCATACATTTTCGACTTTTGTCAATCGCTATCGCGTCGCTTTCGTTAACAGATAGCTTGATCTCTGCGACATATGTCAAACTGACGCATATGTTATTGTTATTCTACGTTATTGTTAACCTGTCAAGCGCTATTGTTACTGAAATACGAGAAAGGTCTTTGATTGATACTGACAGCTGTCGCAGAGTTCAAGCTATACGCAGTTGCTGAGCAATCGCGGGTTCTATTCCGCACGGAACAAATATTTGTACGGCCTACAGATACTTGCTCCGGATCTGGGTGCTTTGTGTTTCTGAGTTTAAATGTTTGCAAACGCACCCAAGATACAGGATGAAATTCCTATTGAGGGGCAAAGTTTAAAAAAAAAATAGAGAGAGGTGTCTTATGGACACCTGGTTAGAACGAATTTCGTTTCATTAAATTTCGTCAGTCTTTCAGTTTCGTAAAATATGACGAAACTGAAACAAGAACAGCGGCTGCTAGCGTAGGTACTTGAAAAATAAAAATGTTGTTTATTGATGTATGAGGGCAACAGTTTTCATTAATTTTGACCCCTCGTTAGAGCAGTTTTCGGTGATTTCATTGTATAAGAACGTTAGAGCAGTTTTCGGTGATTTCATTGTATAACCGGTCAAACGTCAAAAATATATATTTCAACTAGGCCATTAAGCGGCACTTTTGAATAATAATTATTATTACTTGTAAAATTTAAATGTTGACGCCATTTAAATTTTACAAGTAATAATAATTCATTCTACCGTCCATTCGGAAAGGTAGTTGCCAGGAGAAGAATGGACAAGAAACTCCATACTTACTCTCGTCGCTGATACTTACCTTCATTTACCTAAATCATCTGGTAAATTAGTTACTTAATCAAAATTACGTGTAGGTAGGTAAGTCGTACGTCATCGGTTTTCTTCGTGCGCCTCCGGCTCTCTCCTCGGCGTCTCTCTTTAGAGCGGATCTTCGCTTGTACTATCCTGCATGCAGCACGCTGTGTCTCGCACAATTTATCACACAAAAATGATTATTAATATTAATATAAAAGAGTGTGTAACATTAAAATTGTAAGTATTTTTGCATATTCTCAAATTGAAGGCAAGTTGAATCGATTGAAAAAAGTTTTATTTCCGTGGTGATGGGGAAATGCCTCAAAAATCAATGCAAAAAGGTGTCGGTTTTTGGTGTCGTTTTTTTCATTGTAACACTTTTTTCGGTCCACCTCCTTAGCGCGCAAACAAATCAGAACTATAGCGTCCGATAACGAACTCCGTTCCAAAAATTAGAGAGGACCGACAAGGGAGATGCCTACATCCTAAAAAAGACCAGATGTAAAGACATATCTTTGCCCAGCTGCCAGGACATAACGGACTAATTAGATTAGATTTTGATAAATTCTGTCGAGTAAGTCATCATCAGGCTTATAATGTTCCCATTGCTGGGACACAGGCATCCTCTCTGTGAGAGAGTTAATAGGCCTTAAACCACCACGCGGGCCCAGTGCGGGTTGGTGAATATCCTCACGATGTTTTCCTTCACCGATTTAAGAACATTGGTGATGAAATAATTTACACAAAGTAAAGCGCCTGCGACTGCACTCACGACTTGCGGTACATAAGTTGGGGTCCTTACCACTGGGCCACCACTGTACTGTCGAATAAGTAGGGCGGTTTTATAAATTTCCAAATAATACAAAATTTGTGAAGTTTCAATGTACTAGAAAATCAAAAGTGGTTATGAATATTTTTTTTTTTAGCGAAAGAACGTGGATCTATAAGCATGCCAGGATTTTTATTATGAAAACTCAATCCCAAAAAAGCACAAGAGATTCAGAAACTAGATAGCAAGATCTTATTTATTCAAAGCAAACTCGTGGCTTGGCTGTACGGCTGTACCATATTGAGTATTACGTAAGAGCCTAATACTGGCCTAGAACGCGGGCCTTAAAAAATCTTATATAAGCAATATCGTTTGGAAGTACCCTATATAATAAATCCGGTTTATTATTATACGTATTGTAGTCTTTATGTAAATATTTAGCTACATGGAAAAGGTTGTTCCTTTCACATATTAAGTTGAGTTTAATATTGTCGGATTCAACGGAATAATATGTTGTTATGTTATAATTTGGAAGGATGTTGAAGTGAATAGTTTTATAAGAATAGTATATTATATCTTTATATTTTTAGTTAATTTTATCATCAAATTATTTCACTTAGGTTTACTTACCTGTCATGGGATATGTAGATGATGATAGTGCTTGCAGTATGTTGATTTAATTGCACAATCCATCAGACATTTCCTCTGATGTTCATAATACAACCCACAGCCCATTCCCCCCACGCATCCTTTTTGAGAAATACTTATCACGCGACTTTCCACTTTTAAATTTTTCTGAAATAAAAAAGTCTTTCAGAATTTTACCCATCATTTCAGCCAACCCCTGTATTTTGAATACGTGTGTCAATTTATCACAATTCATACAAATATTTGATGCATGAAAATTTAAAATTGGACGCAAGCGACCATAACGATACGACTAAAGGTCTATGATTAACAATATTCGCCTTTCAGCAGGCAATGTGTGTTAAAGTTAACAAGGGTTCCAAATAGCCTGTACTTTGTCAAGAACTAATACCAGTTTAATTTTATGACCAATATTGAAGACCTCAGCAAACACTTTGACCGCAGGTACCCATACAAGTAAATTAGAAGTTAGGACCCGCATAAATGTTTCACAGAACGTTTATGTTTCAAAGTTTCCAATATCACTAAATAACCTAGTATCGCCACTTGAAATTACGGAGTAAGTAATGATTTTCAAACTGAAAGTCCGTTAGTTATCGGCTAGTTGAGACTTTGATGTGCTTAAGTATTCCGGTGATACCAACGTACACTTGAGAAGGGATTTGAACAAGTTAGTTACTAGTACGTGAGAACCCTTTGAAGTAACATAGAAGATAGTTAACACTTGGAAGCCTACGTTAAAGTGGCTAACTCTAGAAAATTGTGCATTTAGTTTTGATTAAATGGTTTCTTGTAACAACATCGAATGTCTTGAAATGGGCTCTTCATGCGAAGAACAGAGGGTCAGGTTGTTTTGAGTATGAATTGATATGAATAGCCACAAGAGTCAAAGAAACCAAAGATGCATTACATGAAAGATCATGATGAAATGAAAAATTATATTCCAGGGAATAAGGTGAATATTGAAATAAAGACAGATTGAAAGAAGATGCATTGCTATGCCGATCCCAAATAAATTGTACATGTACGTGAGTACAAGTTTCATATGATTTAACTCGTCGAATTGCAAAACGCGTAACTCTATGTCACTCTTGATGAAGATTTACAGTGTTGCAAGCAATTGCTAAATCGATAAAGAAAACTGGCCAAGTGCGAGTCTGCTCGCGCACAGAGGGTGCCGTTTATACGGCTATATTCACCAAAATAAATAGGAAACATTACTAACGTTCTTATACAATGAAATCACCGAAAACTGCTCTAACGAGGGGTCAAAATTAATGAAAACTGTTGCCCTCATACATCAATAAACAACATTTTTATTTTTCAAGTACTTTTTATAAGTTCGTCGACTATTACTCGTAAACTTGTAAAGTCTACTTAGCTGTGATAGTTTTCCTTTTAATTTCTTTATAAATACTACTGCCTTGATTTTTTTCACATATCCAAAAGCACAAATTTAGCTAGCAAGGGGGAGAACACATGTACTAACGAAAATTAGCAATTTAAAGCTTAATTTTACATAAACGGATGCCTGAATCGAAAAATGGTTTTCACAGACCAATAATATTTTTGAATACCCAATCCAACGTTACCCGCCCACACCACGGGATAGACGAGAAAAAAAAATATCCTCAATTTACGTTGACAGGAGGAGCAAGTTTTTTCTTTTCTTTATTTTACCACATTGTCGGCGTGATTAATATGTATATCCATGCTATATTATAGCTTTCTAGTATTAAGAGCCTCTGAGCTAAGCTGCGGACGGACGGACGGATAGACGGGCATGGCGAAACTATAAGGATTTGTCGACTACGGCACCCTGAAAAATTCTATACTTACATTCAAATCGACTATAACAGTGTCCATACCAAAAAGTACTTATGTATTTACAAGAAGAGCAGTTTCATTTATTTAGTCGACACACAATTCCATGAAAGATTTCAACATGGAAGTCTATGTCGTCGTTCACAATAAGAGCAAATTACTGTCTATACGAACGGTGAATACGACCCGAGGATTTTTCAAACGGGTTGTAGGGAATAACTTTTTGAGATCAATCCTACTTTTATTTGTATCGTTTCTGACAACTGGTTTTAGTAGAATTTTATAAAATGAGGATGAATTTCCCTTCCTGTACCAAATTTTATCAGTATCACTATTGGATTTCAACCATGGTAGACTCTAAACGTTCTCTCAAGAATCCTTCTGAAATATTGCAATATATGGTTCTGAATGAATCTAAATCAATCACGCCAGAACGGCTGAACGGATCTGGATAACAGTTTCGCAGAGATAGATTATAGCCTGGAATAGGACATAGGCTACTTTTTATCCCGGTATAATGTTCCCTTGGGATGATAAAACACTTATCACGAGGGCGAAGCTACTGACAAAAGCTAGTGCAGATATAACTACGACAAATTCTGCATCAACTTCAACTTAGAAAGAACTAATTAATAGCATAAAACAAAGGTAATAAAATCTTACACTCAATTTGTCCCCATACCATGAAATCGCAAATTACAAGCCATGTAAGGTAAATGAGACACAAAGAACAAGCAACAAAAAGCAACCCAATTGAAACAGGAGTCAGTCCTTGAGACTATGAAGCGAACTTAAAGGTTGGAGTAGTTACCGACGGAAATGATGCTTAAGAATTTTTGATGATGCCAATGAAGGTAGACTTGAAAATTTCAATATTGTGGTGAACTTAATGAAACATATACCAAAAAGATAATGTTAAAGCGAAAACAATAATGTGTGTAAGTTAACACAAATCATAAGCAATAAAAAGAAGAAACTTGAAACAGGAGACAGCCTTTAAGCCAGTATGGGAGAAGAAAAAAAACCTTTTTAACAAAAAACAATACCGACGAAATAACAAACTTATTAGTAAAAAAAACGTATTTTTTTGCTTTTCTGTTCATTATTTCGTCGGTTCAATTTTCATTTTTATTTTACTTTTACAAGAGAATTGGTTCACAATTGAAAATTTGAGTGTAAAAATTATCAATAAATCTTATTTTTCTACTGTTAGGGGTGGATTTTATTTTTTAATTTAAATGGGACCAACTTTGAGGCATACACTTACCTTTACAACAAATTTTTTTTAAATCGCAGCACTCTATATAAAAATGTGCGTGATAACAAAAAAAAAAAATAACATGTCGAATTGTGAACCTCCTCTTTTTTTGCGTTGGTTAAAAAAAGTCACGATGAGCTGAAGTTTGGCAGCTAGCTTTGCTTTTATCCAAATGTTATAACTATAGAAGCCTATAGCAAAGCATAATATATATCTTAACATCATAGCTGTATTCCGCGAAGGGTAAGGCAGAGGTAAACCTTTTAGTAAAACTACATTTTGGAGGCTTAGTAGGCATTTCGGCCGCTGAGTTTCGTCCGATCCGGTCCAAAAAAGGAATTTCATTAATATTAATATTTTTGTGTCGTGTTTCGGACTATACTTTTTTTTAAATCAAATTATGTACAGTTAGAATGAAAAACCTAAGGTAGGGTTATATTATTTAAGTAAAAGTCAGGTGGTTTTTGGAAAAAGATAAAACTTAATTAATAGATATACCATTACAACAATCAACAGTAAACATGATACATCACAATAATCAAAGTCTAAGTCAAAGTCAAATATATTTATTCAATTAGGCCAATAAACGGCACTTTTGAACGTCACATAAATTAAAATTAAAAATTAAAAGTAATAAAAAATAAATTTAAAAGTAATAAAAAAAAAAAACAGACAAAAAAAAAAAAAAAAAAAAATGATTCTACCGTGCATTCGGAAAGTAGATAGTTATGGAGAAGAACGCACAAGAAACTCCATACTTACTCTTTTAAAAAAAATAAAAAAATTGGTGTTTTACAATATTAACATACGTACATACATTAATATATGTGAGGACGATGCACCCAGAATAGCTCTACACACAGGTATAAAGTATTAAAAAGCATTAACAGGAAAATTAATTAATTTGATAAGTAGGAACATGGTTCTCACATACTTACAAATATTACAAACATAGGTAAAATACCTAATTCAACAACAACGGAGTGTGTGAGTCAGATCCTAAAAAAAAAAAAAAACAAAACAATGAATACAATAACTATGAATGGGAATATAAATTAACAAATTTGATTTTGTCTACACCAAAGATTGCCCTATGGAGCAGGACCAGCATGTTTCCAAGCATTCTTATCTTGAATATAATCATCTAATTTGTAATATGCTTGTTTACAAAGGGTGCTTTTAACTAAAGTTTTAAATTTACTTTCATTTAGTTTTAATATATCACAAGGTATTTTGTTATAGAATTTAACACAGTACCCCATGAAAGATGATTGTACTTTAGCTAGTCTGTAAGAAGGCTGATCTAACTTATCTTTATTTCTGGTATTACAATTGTGTCTATCACTGACTTTACTAAAGAGATGTATATTTTTCCTTACATACATAATATTTTCATAAATAAATTGGCAAGAAACTGTCATAATATTAATATTTTTAAACAGTTCCCTAAGAGATTCACGGTGACTTAACTTATATATGGCTCTGACAGCTCTCTTTTGCAATATAAATATGGATTCAATGTCAGCCGCTCGACCCCACAGTAAAATACCGTATGACATTATGCTGTGAAAGTAACTAAAATAGACCAAACGCGCGGTTTCTACATCCGTTAACTGTCTTATCTTTCTAACAGCATAAGCGGCTGAGCTTAGCCGACCCGCAAGAGATGTTATATGAGGACCCCATTGCAATTTGTCGTCTAGAGTGATTCCCAGGAAAACTGTTTGATTTACAAAGTCCAGCTTTTCGCCATTCAATATGATATCGCATTCGGTACTTCTAACATTCGGCAATGTGAATCTAATACATTTGGTTTTTTTTTCATTTAGTACTAAATTGTTTGCCGTGAACCAATTTTGGACCTGATAAATGGAGTTATTCACGTCATCAAGATTTCGTGACCGCCGATCTATTTTAAATATCAAAGATGTGTCATCAGCAAACAACACCATCTTCGGTTGATTTTGTAGTAATTGGGGTAAATCGTTAATATAAACTAAAAAGAGGAAAGGACCCAATATCGAGCCTTGAGGCACACCCATTGTCATTTCAGACCCTAGTGAGTTTACGCCGTTTACCTGAACTTTAACTTGTCTGGCTTTTAAATATGATCTAAGTAACTCAAGGGCTGTATGTCTAATTCCATAGTGCTCGAGCTTCAACAATAGTGTCTCATGGTTAACGCAATCGAACGCCTTCGAGAGGTCGCAAAAGATTCCAATGGCGTCCTGTGCTTCCTCCCAGGCCTTAAATATGTTCTTTATTAGGGTGACACCCGCGTCAGTTGTGCAACGCCCTTTGGTAAAACCGTATTGTTGATCATAAAAGATGGAATGTTTGTTAAAATGACGCAACAATTGGTTGAGCATTAACTTTTCGAAGACCTTACTGAGAACCGGCAGAATTGACACTGGCCTATAATTATTGGCTTCTTTGCTATCCCCAGATTTAAACAATGGAACTACCTTACTGTGTTTCATGAGGTCCGGAAAAACTCCTTGCTCGACACTAGTGTTAAATATGAAAGCTAAATAGGGTGCAACAGTTTCAATGATTGGTTTACACACTTTTATAGATAGTCCCCAAAGATCTTCTGTTGATTTAATTTTAAGATCTTTAAAAGCTTTTAAAATAGCCTGGGGGTTTGTATGTTGAAACTTGAACTCCGAAGGGCACGCATTTACGTTCTTTCTAAGTAAGGCAGCAGACAATGCAGGTGAGGAGTTTAAGGCTGCTGTAGTTTTAAGTGGAATATTAACAAAAAAGTTTTCAAATTCCTGAGCTACCTCTATATCTGAGTGTGTGGGGCCATGTGCAGTCGCTAAATTAAATTCTGTGTTACGCTGTTTTTTCCTACCTGTTTCATTATTTATTATTTTCCAGGTAGTTTTTATTTTATCATCTGCTGATTTTATTTTATTGCTAATATACAGCGCTTTAGCTATTTTGCATGCAATCTTAAAGGTTTTTGAATATTTTGAAACATATTTATCAAAACTTGTACTATTCATATGTTGCTTTAGGCCATAGAGTTCATAAAGTTTTTCCCTGCTTTTACGAATGCCTGGAGTCGCCCAATCGCTAAATATGAACTTGGTGTAAATACTTTTTGCTTTCAGTGGAAAAGTGTCATTGAATTGCGTGTTGAGTACTTTAAAAAACTCGGCATAGAACTCATTTGGGTCATCTATATTCATAAAGTTTTGAACACATAATTTACTAGTCAAGGTTTTATTAAATTTTTCTAAATTTTTACATGTAATTGGTCTAAATTTTATTTGCATTTTTTGCAAAGGTATGTAGGTGCTAAACGTTATTGTTTGTCCACTGTGATCAGATGTTAATTTATTTATAATTTCTTTATTTAGGTAATCACAATTACAAAAAACGTTATCTATGCAAGTCGCAGAAGAAGCTGTCACTCTAGTTGGCTCCATAAAAACATTTGCTAGATTAAATGATTTAAAAAGACCCAATAACCTGATAGTGTTAGAGTTATTTTCTAATATGTTAATGTTAAAATCGCCGCATATGACAATTGATTTACTACTAGTACAAACTTTTTTTAACACATCTTCCATTATAGAGTCAAACACAGATAGATTCTGGTAACTTGGAGGTCTGTAGACACAAACTACAATATGCTTATCAAGCTCAACACAGGACAATTCAATGGTGTGTTCAACCGACAGTCTAACAATGTCTTTTCTTTCTTTAGATTTAATAGAATTTTTAATTAGTATTAATGATCCGCCATGTAACATACGTTTTCTGCTGTAATGGCTAACTACACGATAATTTTCATAATTAATGGACCTTACTTGGTGATCTTTTAACCAATGTTCTGTTAGACAAATAATATCAAATTTGGTTTTTTCTAGAAATAGTTCAATTTCTAATAATTTAGAAGAGCAACCTTGAATGTTCTGATTTAATAATTTTAAAGAGTATTGCTCTCCCCTCAGCTTAGTACCATTAAATGGATTGCCAGAAGATACCTTCATACTATTTACTAATAATATCTGATTATTTCCAGGGGTAACTTCTATTGTCTTATGGACTAGTTTAAAATTATGTTGCTAGTTGAACTAGGCAACACAGGGTCGTCGCTTAATATACATTTTGATAGATTTGCTATCAATTGATTAATAGAATATGCTATCAACATAGCAATTTTATGTTTACATCTACGTGACAGAGAGAAAGCTCTCTGCGTTACTTGTAGTCCACTAATAAATTTATTAGTGTCAAAAAACAATAATTTGTCACAATGACAAGTCGTCAACATTAATTGTAAAATGTTATTTAATTTAAAAATCCGCTTGTTCTCATCTTCTGAGAAGCTATACGAGTAAGGAAATGCACAAACCATGAGCTTTCCTACATTTAACCCTAACAAGGTGTCAATACCAGCCATTATGTCCTTTTTGGTAATCCCAGTACTATTTCCCAATAGCAAAACCATTGTAGAACAATTATCTATATTTGAATTCATAATTCTATTGATCATTTGCTTAAAACTTATATTATGGTAACAATGATTTGTAAAACTATGGCTAAGGTAATTTAGTAATATTTTTCCAAAGCCTGAACCTATTTCATCACTAAATAATGTTGTTTTACATTCCTGTACATTGTGTACACATGACTTTTCAGGAAGAGCCAACATTGGTGTAGACAAGTCACCTTGTAGCTGGGGAGGTGGTGGGTAGCTGGCACAGCTGCAAGAGGAATTAGTCAGAGACTCATACCTCTCTGCATTGTATTTTACCAAGTCTAATAATTCCCCAGCCTCAAACAAGCGCTCACTCAATTGCTGTTGTGAACTTTGATATTTTTCAAAGATATCCTGCAGTAAACACTCCTTGTTTAATAAATCGTTTTGGAGGCACTGTGTATCTTTATCATACTTTACCCTACAATTATCTAGCTCACTCATACAGGTATTTAATCTACTAGTTAAGTTAACACGTTCCTTTCTAAGAGAAATATTTGATTTCTGGAGATTTTGTTTTTTGATCGCTCTCCGGGATCGTTTCATAATTTTCTTGATTTTAATATATTTTTTTAATTTATTGTGACTCATGACAATAGGACATAATGGTCTAGTGTCTTCACCAGTCAAATCTATTATAAAATCTGGCTCACACACTGTTTCCGACTGAATGCTGCCAACCAACTCGCTAAATAAGCTATTAGTGTTATTAAACTGCTCACTGACTCTAACAGACTCAGCGTTAGATAGTGCCTTATGGGCATCACACAATGCTTGTTCAAGTTCAGAAACACGGTTTAAAGTTAGTTCATACGTGTCATTGCACTTCTGGTATGTTGCCGCTTGGTGCTTAAGTTCCCGGTGTTGTTCGGCTAAGTCAAGGTGCTGAATGTGTAGCTCAGCTAGCTCATTCTTGAGGAAGGTGTTTTTATGAACCACCTTTTCAACTTCCACCTCACTGTCTGCAATTTCTTGGAGCAGTTTCTTATTGAGTGATTTGGAAACATGCAGCTCATTCAGTGATGCTCTCAATTTTGCTTCCAGCTCCTTCATTGTAGCGCTGCGGGTCATCATTTTCCTTAACAACCTGGAATGTGTGGAATTTAAACTAAAAAACAGTGCTGTAGTTTTCTAATATTAGATAGGAGGTATAGTTGAGAAAATTTAAATAAAAATTACTAAAGAAAAGTTTATAAGTTAATAATGTTAAGAAAATATAGCTGTTACAGATAGATAAGTTTAATAAGACTTAGATGGGAAAGTTTAATGAGTAAAAACAATAGAAAGAACTATGGAAATCACTGCTTTGAGTTTATTAAATTATAGACTACAATTAACCTTTATTTTTTATTTTTAACACTTTCTAGGTAAGATTGTAATAAAAACCTACAAAGATTATTTGTGCAGTAAATTATGTAGTGTTTATTAATTGTCTGGGCTAATGTTATTGTCATCGATTTTGCTTCCACAAAATAGTCAAGCAAAAGGAGACATAAACCGTGCCAGTGTGTGATGGACGTAGCTCAGATAATTGAGCAGTATTCTGTGATATTTGTACAGTCTGTAGAATTAGTTAGTATTAATTAAGACAGAAATACTCCCCGGGAATGATGATTTTTCAAATCCGTCACCGTTGATTAGATCAGTTGACAGCTGAACTTGTTTTCTTGTTTAAATAGTTTTCCGATAGGAAGACAGTAGGTACAACTACTGGATATTGCACTCACTATTGAGATTAAACTATTGAACACTAATTAAGCCTAATTAAAACACTTTTATTAATTTATTATAAATAAAATCTACAGAGACGTTATTTTTGACGACCGGCTACCAGTGTTGCCAGCAGTTCTCCCGAATCAGTCCCAATCAGTCTCATATATCAATTAAAAAGCGTACAAAATGGCACATGAGATATTTTACATACGGCATCTATAGACATTTTACGCAGGTGCCATAAGTGGAATAATTTAGTGTTTAAAAATTTATTTCACATCGGATCAGTAAGTACTAGTGTTGGGGTGGTTTTTTTAGGTAGTTAAAATTAAAAAAAATGATTAAAATCAGTTGAGAGTTTAATAACATGATAAAAATATAACTTCCTCTTTTGCTTTTTTAGTTACGTGTTGAACATTTATACCCAAACTACCTGGAGGCCAGATACTGGCCTCCTGGTAGAAGAAGAAGTATTTGCGGGCCTAGAATCAGGAGCGGTAGAGACTAACGTAGTACCAGGAGGCCAGAATCTAAAATCTCCCGGTACTCTTTTTACATCTGATGATTCCAGCCTTGGTAATACTTCCTCATGATTATAATCTCCTGGTAATTAAGTTAGTCTTTACCGGTAATGATTCCAGCCCCGCAAATATTAATACTTCTTCATGATTAGGCCAGAATCCTGGTAGCTTGGGTATAAATGCTTATAGTGTTCACATCTAACTAAAAAGCAAAGGAGGAAGTTATATTTTTATTATGTTTTTAAACTCTCTACTGACGGACGAAACTTAGCGGCCGAAACGCCTACTAAGCTATTTTGGACTTTTATAAAAAGACACAAATTTTGTTATCAAGACAATCTCATAAAACATACAAATAACAACAAAATATGACAATATCAACAAAAAGAAAACAAGAACAAAATTCCTTTACTTAACAAAACACAAATCCCCAGCGCAAATTACTGCCTATGTAAGGAATACGAGACACAGAGAATAAATGGCACCTGCGTAAAATATCGGTAGGTGTCGTATGTGAAATACCTCATATGCCATTTTGCACGCTTTTTAATTGATATATAAGACTGATTATTGTGAATGTCATGTTTACTGTTGATTGTTGTAATGGTATATTATTTAAGTTTTGTCTTTTTCCAAAAATTACCTGACTATTACTTAAATAATATAACCCTCCCCAAAGATTTTCATTCTGACTTTATACAATTTGATTAAAAAAAGTATAGTCCGAAACACCACTTAAAAATAATTAAATTCCTGTTTCGATCGGATCGGACGAAACATAGCGGCCGAAACGCCTACTAAGCCATTTTGGACTGTTATAAAAAGACACGAATTTTGTTATCAAGATAATCTCATAAAACATACAAATAACAACAAAACATGACAATCTCAACAAAAAGAAAACAAGAACCAAATTCCTTTACATACCAAAACACAAATCCCCAGCGCAAATTACTGCCTATGTAAGAAAGACGCGACACAAAGAATAAGTGATAAAAAACAAGTCATTTGATGCACGAGACAGCTCTTCAGACAATGGGCCGTACTTAATGCCCGTATCATGTACCAGCGTGTGATACAGATGTTCCCGTAATTAGCGAGGCTGCGATGACTGAGTTAAGATCTAGTTAATGAGCGGACTGTTTGAAAAATTTTATATTTTATTTCTATGTGGGCTCGTTAGAGTTTATAGGGCAGGTCAGTGTGTCTATGGGTTGAGGTAAAGGCTTGAATGCGCTGAGGTTGACCGCTTTTTTCGGATGTTTAGGTGGGTTATAAAGTAGTATTTTGGATGAGGTCAGCTTTCAATACGCTACATTTTCGTGCTAGATAGACATTATGCACAATTTTGGAGAAAGACGCCATGTTGAATTTTGGAAGAAATAAGTGGATTCACAATAATTAATTTTTCGAACGGTGCTTAGAATAGTAATTAACAACGTGCTGTACTGTCCGAAAAATATACAAGATCCAAGCTTTTGAGGCCTGTTTAAAACTTAAATAAAGATATTCTATTATCCCACGTCTATATCGACGCAGGTCAAATGAATAAAGAAGAAAAATACAATCTAATACTCTAATCCTCAAGGAGGCACTAGAAGTGTTCCTCGGTACTTATTTATGAAATAAAATATAGAATTATTTATGTTGGCAACTTTAGCTCACACTTCGCTACAATAGCGTGTTTGTTTATGATTTCCCTTGAGTACCCCTACACCTATTTGTAGAAGCCTTGAAGGGCGATAGAACGTTTTCATTACCCACGTTATGAGTTGTTCTGGAGCAAATTATGTCGCAAACACATCAAACTTTGTGCTGAGTATTAGTGTTAGCGCTGTTCCTTGATCCCCTGAAGTGAATAACCGTTTTGTGTGAAGTAGTATTAGGTATGTTTGTAATAAAAGACGAGGAAATAATTAACTTGTAGGTAAGGTGATTCAAATACTGCAATAAAGTTCAGTTCTTTGCAAAGTTTGTAGATACCCAAAATGTGGATCATTTCTGAAATAGGTTTATGAAGCAACTATAGCTTAATCTCCTATATTAAAAATATTAACAAATGTGTACTTAAAACTTTTAATAGTTAGACCGTATTTATTTTTTACAAAGACATTAAATTAAGGTTTTCTAAGAACTCTATCCAAGTTCCTATCTATAGCGGCAGAGACAGAAAATATTACAACAATTAAAAAATATGTTTAAAATATTAATAAATGTGTAATTAAAACTATTAAAGGTTAGACCGTATTTATTGTTTACAAAGTCATTAAATTAAGGTTTTCTAAGAACTCTATCCAAGTTCGTACCTGTACCGAGAGACAAAAATATTACAACAATTAAAAAATATTTTAAACCTGAAAATGCAGGAACGCCTTCCTCTTAACAACTCGTTGTAAATTGTGGAGGTAAGAGCTCTTTTGGAGCTAGCTGATGCCTTCCTTTTTGTAAGCAAACAAAATAAAATGCAGTAGGCTTCTGCCTCTGATACTCCTGAAAGTTTCATTCTTATGTAATCTCTTGTGGGATGAGTAGCGCTACAATTGTACTAAACCACTTTAGTCTGGTGGATTATTTTGATGTTAATTTTATTAAATGTTTGGGAATGTTTATGTTGATTTTAAGTTCTGTGAGGTATTCTATTGTGAAGTAACTTTTTAGTTGCGAATTCTGGGAGCTCAAAATGGTATCAGATTAAATTCATATAAAGGCCAACGCAAATAACCGGCGGCGAAACTTGAGGGCTTGAGGCTACGTTCGCAGTGGACGTCTTTCGGCTGAATTACTGATGATTATGATGACAATTAATCTTCTCACGATGAAGAGGTGCGTCTGCCTTGCCTGCTACAACCAGCCCTATAAGACTCTGGTTCTCTCGTAAACTCCATGCATTGCTTTCCACCATGTGTGATCGAAGTGGAAATTACGTTTTTGTTTGCCTACTCCTATTTTTTTCTTTTCTGATTAATTTCGTTGCGGGATCCAATACAGTTAAATTCATTCAGCCTCGGCGCTTTTGTGGTGGTCGCCACTGTTGATTCTGGCTTTCAGGAGTTGCAGTGGTTGGGGAAAATTGCGGTGGGATAGTATCAAAAAAAAAAAAGGTGCGGTCGAAGTCAAAAACGGGCTAATGGTGAACAAAAAATGCTTAAATATAACACGAAATTAAAGTAATCCCTTATAAGACAAGATGCTCGTACTATCAGTTCATAAAAGCTTAATACTATTTGCTATATTAAAAACGCCACAAAATCGAATATTAATTTTCAAGTAAACCTTGTTGTTCATATCACAAGCCACACGTACAATGATATCAATCTGTCCACCACAATACATAATCATATTATCGGTAAATTACAACACTAATCAACAGCGGATTACATAATTATAGGTAAATTAGGCTTAGTTCATGCAAGCCACACTTCAAATCCAAACATAATTACCGAAAACTGTTATTGTTGTGAACCTAGCATTAATTGAATTTACTCTGAAGTTTATACAGATGAGGTTAGTGGAGGCAATCGCTGGCTCTTTGATTAAACCAAACAATGTTTGTTGGCTTACAATTATTCATGATACGGTCCCTCTGTTTAATTTAGTAGGTACATACTTTAACTTGGCTCCAATAGTTGTGGCTAGTTTTAACCCTTTCTTTGCACCTAATAAAATATGTACCTGTACCTTCCTTCACGGTCTCTGAAGCTACCCTCAGTATTTTGTAATAAATAGACCTCATTTTAATTTCAAGTGCGGAGTAAACCGAAGAGTTATTACTGGGTCTTGTATCATTTTGAGAACTCGAGGAGCAAGTAATATTCTTATTAGGGAAGTAGGTATACTCGTATTTCTCCCGAGAAATGTTAATATCGTAAAATATTTGGCTGTCTCTATAATTTTCTTTGAGAAAACTGATACTGCAAGGTTTACAATACGTTTGTCTATTTTTTTGTGTATTTATTATTTACCCCACCTTTATGAGAATCATTTTTTACACAGACCTATTATAATGCAAATCACGCACTGTGGTCTATGAAGAATTTCGAAATAAGCTGATTAAATGCAGAAATAATTTAAATGAAATTCCATCAACATTTCAGACATTTTGAGAAAACTTTTGCCTTGAGTAAAAAAGTCTTGCGTGCTTGGGTTGCAAGATACAAAATTAAACAAAATTTATAATTAAAATCATAATTTATATTAAAACAATGTTGAATCAAGGCAACCTTTAGCATGATAAAATCATATATTTACTCATGAAGGTACGCAAATCATAAGTCATAGTTAGCTACGTACTTGAATTAATTTAACAAATATTAATTTTCCAACATACCATGTAAGCTAGGCACGTTGTTAATTTACGAAATAAGGTTAAACAAGAACGTATCTCTCCAAATATTTATACATAATGGAAAAGATGAAACGTGGGCTCATTGCCTTTGTTGAATAATTTATATTTTATTTCTCATACAATCCCGCTCTGACGTCCTTAAACGCGAGTCTATGAGCCCCGGGCAGTATTCATTTTTTAGACATATAAGAGTTTCAAGCATAATGAACAAAGAAAAATTGAGGGAGAATGTTATTATTTTTATGATTAAAAACGTATTATTTCGACGTTTGTCAAATGTTAAGATAGTACAGAATTAGAATTGTCTATTATGTCTTTAATTAGTATTTTTTTTCTTTTTGATATATTATTTAGTTTTTAAAATGTATTATAATAATTTATGAATGTACTTTAAGTACTTTTGAAGCTCATTTATATTATATAAGGTCTCGAACGGAGTCTTTTAAAACGTTGAAAAAACATTGGTATGATATTAGATATTATGATAGCCAAAGAATCTTTAAATTATATGTAATATTATGAAGCAGAAAAATTACGATCAAAAAAACGTCGATCGTCGTTTTTGTTTTTTGAAAAAAAAACATGGCATTGCACTAACCTCTTTCAAACCTTCATTAAAGATTCCTAGCAGTATTAGGGTGTTAATAGACCAATCAAACGATCGTGTATCAATGATATTAATCAACATCCGCTGATTGATGTGGTAGCTTTTGGTTTAGTAGGAACTGTCGATCGCGGACAGATTCATTCTATCATCGATCGATTGAACTCTCAATCGATTGGTGTGGTAACCTTATCTAGTAATTATTAAAATCGCTGACTCTTTATTTTAAGTACATACTGAATGTACTTAAACTGCAGTATCATGAAACTCTAATAAGCAACAACCATACCAGGATCGCAGCGAACAAAAGAGCATTTCTTAATATTTCAATTTGGAATCTGAACGAGGGTTGGGCATAGCAGACGCTCATAATGCCGCTCTCGACACGAGGACTGACCGCGGTTACTTCGACAGCTTCACATTTAAGTGGCTGGTGGAAGTTAGTAGCTGAAAAAGATCGTGTTTCTTTGTTTTATAGTAAGGGAAAAAATACGTTTCGAACTCTACGAAAGAGGCCTAAACTTGGGTATCGGAAGAGATGTTTCAGAAACCCTACTAATTAGTTATCTAAAGAATGTGACATATAGAACTGATGGTTTTTTTTATTTTATTTTTTTTATTTATATTCTACCGCGGACATGTGTGGTCCGCGCTCTTTTTTACCTTGTTATATTTAGTTTGTTTTTTTTTTTCATAAAAAAATGCAGTTGTTTGACTCCTACGTCGAACATTATTTTAGGCTACTTAACTAACTTAAGACTACGTGAGTTCATCCCTCACTAAATACTATATCTATTACACACTGGCATTACAATTTTATGTTTCTATTTGCTACTTATCTTTATGTTATTAAATATTGTTTACTTATTTCTATTGATACACTGCTTATGTTATTTGCTATTTTCTTTATTTATATCTATTGGTACACTTTCGGGGGAAGATGCATGGTAGTGCGAGCAAACCAGTCCCGGCCGACGGTTCCGGTTAAAGAAACCCCGTCGTTAGGACGTTAAGGTGAGTATGATTTACTCGCTCCACCATGCAGCTTTACAATATATAGACAGGGTGATGGTTTGGGTATGTGTTTAGAGTGGAGTTTTTGGATGGGACTTGTTAGGTGGTGTTTTGGTGATGTCTGCTGACTAGGGACTTCGCTAGCGTGAGCAAGGCCTCTATGACGACTACGTCTCGATGCTGCATGGCCGTCTGAAGATTGTAGTTGACGACCGTTTTAGTCGGCGCATCCATCACCCTCTTAGCAAGGCGGCCTGCGGCGTCATCGGCGTCGTCGGTGTAATAGACGCAACGCAGAAGCTGACTGTATGTCTGGACACCGCCACTACCGCGTGGGATATGCTGTCGTGGACCTGAAGCCTCCTGGACTTGGTGTTGATGATGATGACGCTGTCGTAGATCGACCCCTGAGCCTCGTGTATGGTTAGCAGGCGTGACCCTTCGCCGGACCCAAATCCCTGGCTCGCAAGAGAAGCTTTCTCCCCCTGCGTATGAACCAGGAACATGGTGTTTTGGGCAGTGCTCGGTATTTGCGCCCCTGTGTAACCTTTCACCTTCAGGGAGTGGACCCGTGACAGAGACGACTTGGAGGAGTATATACCAGGGTATATCTCACTCAGTGCAAACGCCACGTCCATTGGATTGCGGTGTGTGCAGAGAAACTCCTGGCTGATGCCAGCAACCAGGTCTGGACGGGTATACCTAAGCTTGAAAAGGTTCTCTCTGTCCAAAAATGGAAGCTGGTTAACGTCTCCGACGAGGACAAGCTCGCTTGCTCCAGACAACTTTACTGCCATGACTATGGCTCCAAAGTGGTTCATAAGAGCCTCGTCTACCGTAAGACGGTAGCATTTGTCTTGGCTCTTGAAACCGTTTGCTAGGATTGAAGCCATAGTACGCACCTTGGCCTTTGCTCGGTCTCCTAAGTGGCGCGCAAGCTTTTCCCTAAGATCTTTGGCAGCTTCTGTTGTCGTGGTGGCTATCACGTCCCTGTCCTCGTCGAAGTGCTTTACCAGCCAGGTTGTCTTACCGCAACCCGGAACTCCGTTAATCCACCTGATATTGGGTACCGCCCAACTTGCCTGCGATGCCGGGATATCTGAGATCTCTGAAATGGACTGTGCCATTTCCAGGATCTTATCATCCGGCATGATTTTGGTACATTTGGCAGTAACCACTATCGGGTCGTCATTTGGCACACTGAACTTGAGTTTGCCCGAGCGCTCCGTCTCCTCCTTGTCCAGGGCCACAAAACCACTCCTCGCGCTGTAGGCTGCCATATACGATCCCGTCATTTCCCCTTTAATGACTTGGGATGTGACGTTGTCGTACACCGCTGCCCCAGCTTGCAGCACCAGCAGAACTGATGGTTAGTTTTATTGTTTCAAGAATGACCAATTAGATATTTCTTTTTATTATCTAAAATCAATCAAATCTTTTCAAAACTGTGTTCAATGAAAGTAGGCTGATATTTCTGTCATCATCTATAATTTATATGTAGGTAAAATATCAATGATTTAAGTAGTATGTTCAATTAATAACCTAAATATAAGTTTTAGAATATCGCTATCCCTTGTTACTTCCACCACACACTAGGTTTTATTCATTCAACCTCTTACAACTGGCCACTGAATGAAACGTCAATTCTAAGCCTCAAAATAGCCTTTTAAAAATGTCTAGTACGTTTAAAAGTATGTTCATTTCGGTTCAACTCGAGTGTAACAAGGAAAGTTGGAGTTCCTATCATGGTCCGTTCTTTGCATTTAATTAGCAATATTATATTGTTTCAAATTCTATGAGCAGCGATTCTTGTAGGATGGCTGGATGAGAGCCAAGTATCGAGATGAATGTCGTGTGATTGGAGAAGCTGAAGTAATGAGTTATAATGTTGAGTCTTTTGATTCTTCAAATATTTCAAATACTGATTTTTAATATATAAGCATAAAAGCTGGATATAAGTTACAGAGCGCTAGTGGTTTTGTTGAGTGCAAGGTTCCCAGACGGGTAAAGTGGAGCCATTTTTTTTTACGTTCGACTTTTTCTGAAAAACGTCAGAAAAGCTTTGTTCAAAGCAATGCAATACGTGGTCTCATACACATTTTAGCTCCACTTTGTACAACCTCAGGTACCATTTACAGTCTTGCAAGCTTGAAATGAAAATTACTTTGGTTGGTACCTACTTAGTTTCAGGTTATGTAACCTCGCAGTAGGTTGGTTGTATAGCTGATCACTAGTGTTCCAAAATATACATACAGCAATTCCAGATAGGTAGGCATCTATATTGGATACAGCACAATGTGACAATCGCCACTTCAAATAATCTTCAATATTAACCCCATCGTTCGAGATATCTGAAAACAATAGCACCTCGCCTTAAGCAAGAGATCGGCCCAAAATTCAAAGCGACCCACCCTTAGACTCAGGTCTTATTCACTATCTCAATATCCTAGTATCCTAGTACCTCGTTAAATTGGGAACCCGTACGTTTACCGCCATTGTATCGGGGTAGACGGCATTCTTCACACCCTTGGCTCGTAAAAGGGAATGCCGAGATATAGGCGAGTCTGTGAAGGGTCATTGGTGCCCTTATTAGGAACGTCTTTAGTGTCGTATTTCTTAAGGGAAGGTCAGGTTTGCCGAGCAGTATAAATTATTCGGAGCATATGGAGCGTCTGTGGTTTGAGGGCAGAGTTCAGAGCTCAGATGTAATATAGAACATAATCTTTGTTAAGTTTTGTTTGCCGAGATTTTAGTGTGTGTTCATTATCTCAATATCTCTCTGTTCGTTAATTTAGAATTGTAGTAATGTTACATGGAGTTGTTTTGTTTGTCTATCATGAAAATACCGATTCTTTGCTTCAAAAAGTCTGAAATATTTTATGTTCTCGTTTGACAGTGCAGAAGAGAATATCCTGATTTAAAACACGAATTTTCATACGACATTTTTAGAGCGTCTTCAGATCTTGATTCCTCTTGACTCATTTACTTGAAACGTTTCAGAGTACAGGCACATGTTAACCTTAGATTTTCCTCGTCATGTAAAAGTTATGTTTTCATCTTGTGTAAACCACAACACCCAATATTCATATCTTGACGCTCCTGTGTCGTAAAAATATACGACAATGTTATATGTTAAAAGAATCGTAACTTTGGGGCGTTGATGTTTCAATATTTCTTTCAAAATTTACAAGGTATGCTCTGCGTTTTACGATAAGAAAATATGAAATTATTAATGCTTCTGTGCTTTTATGGCTCGCACATGTTTCGTAACAACAATCAGGGTATGGAAGTAAATAAGGAATCAGGCAGACTTTATGTTTTTGGTGTTAATATTTAACAATGTTTTACTACCCTCGTATAACACAAGCGTCATATTTTTGCAAGTAATGTTATCCAAGCTAGATAAATAAATAAAATCTTTAAAAAGTTAACTATATGAGAATGTCAATAAATGAGTTAGAACATGAATGGATTTGGTCATCAAAACCTCAAACTTATTTAGTACAGTGGGTTTATTATTAATTAAGTAATTTAATTTGATTAATTGGAAATCTTCAACAGCTTAAGGGCAACTTCAGATTCTTATTTGCCTGAATTTGCCAATTTACTTTGTGAATACCTAAGTAATTTATAAACAAACCTTAAAATCTTTTAGAAATTCGATCTTTAATAAGATAACTAAGCCCACAGCTGGAATATTGAACTTTTCCAAGCAATAAAAGATAATTGGATAAGCTTTTTATTCACTTTTATTTTTTTATAATCAAGATTCCAATCTCGTTTAGAATGCTAATATTAAGGTTTCCAATCTAAATGTAATGGGTAACATAAGTAAACATAGTTTCAAAAAGTTTTTAGTTTTATAAAAAACGCTGACATTTATGAACCAGATGGTTTTAATTTAAATGGCAAATGTAATTGTGTGCAGCGAACATTGTCTACAGACGTCGTTCGGGGAGAAAAGAAGAACTACTAGTACTTATAAAACGTAACGTAATTCTTACTACGTTGTTTCAACAAAATGTTATTAAAATGCTCTCAGTTTTAGACTTTATTTAAGGGATTCCCTATGATTTGTATAGCTTTAATTACTTAAAACACTGATTCATTCATCATTGTCGTCTTCCTGCCACTATCCCAATTTATTTCGCGTTGGCGCAGTATTTCTTATTTTCTATAGCTAAATATTTGCAGTTTGACGTATGCGAAAAATATCCCATGTTTGCTTGTTGAAAACATTGACAAAATATATTTTCAATCTCTTTTGTATTCCAATATGTATGTTTTCACCATATAAGACGCTTGTCTCTCTTACAGTATTAGTGTGTGTTTTTTTTAAGTGAAACTTTCTAGTCGGTGATTCGATAATCGGACGAGAATTGAGAGTGAAATTTTAAGAGCACGTCACGTTTAGGCATACTTCAAAAGAAAATTTATTTTGTAAGAAAGATAGCTCTCACACTAAATAAATATTGTTAATTTTTAAAGAAGTTACACTTCCATCATGTTTACGGTGCTGCAAGAGCAATTTTATAATTTGTATATTATGATAATGTAGTGCTTATTATAAAGGCTTCCGCAACTATGATAATAGCAGCATCAAAAGCAGATATTTCCTGCAAGTCTTGTTACGTATCATCGGCTGTCAAGTCAGGCGCATTGCCACTGTACGCCACTGTGCGCCAATGTACGCCACTGTACGCCATCCCGAGCGTTCATTACAATGATTGACATTCGATTATGCATTTCTGATTACCCACAGGATATGTGGAAGCGTGATGACAACACTGTCAATAAAGGAGTGCTTGGATGTGTAAGAATTGTGGATTGAAATAAAGAGAAGGATAGTTCTGGGATTATTTTCTACATTGGCTTTACAAGGAAAAGAATTAAAAAACTTTGAATCTACTGATAAGATCTTGTTCTTTCCAGTAATATTAGTCCAAGCTTGAATACCTGTGAAACATAAAGTCCCTTTTGACACGTTCATAACCCCAAAAACTCAATTCAGAAATCGGCTTACAGTCACAGTCTCTAATACTTAGTTGTAATTCCAGTTTTGCATTTGCATGCAAAGATTATAAATAATGATATACATATAGATGATCGCAATACTAACATAACTTTTGTCTAACTTTTTGGGTTTAATAGTAGATCTAGGTAAGAATGAGGGTCGAATGATTTAGTTCTACAGCGATTGTTGAAAAAAAATATCACTTGAATAATACAAGAATAGATCTCTGTTTTGCAATATAATTTCATGAGTAATTTTATATATAATATTTAAACAATTCCCAGGAGCAATTTTCCT
This sequence comes from Orthosia gothica, assembly GCA_949775005.1. Lineage (NCBI taxonomy): Eukaryota > Metazoa > Arthropoda > Insecta > Lepidoptera > Noctuidae > Orthosia > Orthosia gothica. Next base: position 14,892,329 of record OX459044.1, read on the forward strand.
TGCAATCACATTAACAAGCGTTTTTCCTAACCATATGGCTAGAACCTTCTGCTGGATTAACCAGACGTGACCTCAACATAATAAAACTAGTTATTATCAGGGTTCGTTGCCTTTGAGTGTCTTTACTTTCTTAAGGGAGCTTTGTAACCAGAGATGTACGAAGTAGCTAAGCGTTGCTTGAGGATCAAAACCATCAATGGGATCACTTCATTTTCCTAGCATCGCTTAGCGCACCTATAGTGGTAAAGGGTTAGCGGTTATTCATAATGCACAAAATCGCCAAATGTGTGCGAGGTATGCGAGCGAGGAATGTGTGCAATTGATTTGTGCATGGGACTTGTACGCGGGATGCAGCGGTTAAGGCGCAGATACCCCTGAGTAGCTGATTTTAAAATTAGAATCACTTCTAAACGGCTACTCGTAATTTTTAGAAAAATAAATGAAATATTGAACCATTGTCAAATAATTTGATCTAAGAAAATTCTTATTGTTTATCGTACACAAAAACATAAAGACACAGATACAATAGGACAGCTTATGTACAAAGGCGAGCTTATCCCATAATTGGGTTATCTTACAGCAAACCTCAGTTGCATTAAGAAATTTGCATATGAGGACAGTACATCTAAGTGCACTTTTTTTTTTAAACATATACTAAATAAACTTAAACAAATATGTATAAAACCCACAATGTATAAACGTAATACATAATATATAATACAAACAAAACCTTACATTCATAGATCTCTACGTCATGTTGACAGGAAATTATACCTTATTTTTTTCCTGAAAACCTCTAACGAAGGGCTATATAGAGAGAAAGAAAAGAGTCTTATTCGTATAACATAGTGTAATTAATTTGTAAAGTTATGTCTAACACGGACAAAAAACGTCAATCGCACCAAACCGTTTAATGAAATATTCACCATTTGAATGACAATTTAATTATCAACAATTTTATCGAAAGCTATTTTTAAAAGTCTTAGAATAATTAGGAAAATATTTAAAAAATCTACTGAATTTTAGGTCGCGCGGGTGTGAAACGAGTGCGCGTTTTGTTCCCTCAAGGTCGGCGACTGTCTTCGTCTTAATGTGTGCGAGTGAGATTTGCACGCATGGCTCGCTACTACGCACTAGTCAGCTACACTCCGTTTTACAGATTAGCTACACATCCTTGAACCTCTTAAGCCCATCACACATCTTCACAGCACCGCTTCACAACGCACCGCCTAGCTACCTCGCACATCTCTGTAGGAAAAGAGTCCTTACTTTATTAGAATTCTTTCTCCGTCTTACATTGGATAAATGACATGGAATTAAAGTAAATATTCTGGATTTTTAAACAGCAATGTTGCGTGTCTTTACGAGACATGAGACAAGACTGGAGTACTGTTTTTAATGTGACTGTCTTGTTTTATTTTATTCGGTTTAAATAAACAAAATCTTCAACATCCTTTGATCTGTAGACAGCCTTGGGCATGAATCGTGGTCTAAGTTTAATATTTTATAACATATAAAAATTTTAAATTGTTTTTGCAAAGCTGAACAAGGTTTTTAACCCCCGACGGAAAAAGTGTGTACACTATGTGTTTGTGTATTTGTGTATCTGTCTGTGGCACCGTAGCTCCTAAACGGGTGAACCGGTTTTGATTTAGTTTTTTTTTTGTTTAAAAGGCGAATTCATCGAGAGTGTTCTTAGCTATGTTTAATGAAAATCGGTTCAACCTTTCAAACGTTATTGGCGTTTTACTGTCTGAATCAGGCTGCTTCCGCAAGATCGTGTCATAATTACGAGTTCAAAAGATTGTCGATCGAAGCGTGTCTACTACTAGGTAAAATAAGTAGTATGAAATAAAAATTGTCAAGGGTTTTTAAATTTTACTTGTTCATCATCATCATCACCATATAAGCCGAAAGACGTCCACTGCTGGACATAGGCCTCCCCCAAGCGTCACCACATTGACCGGTTTCGTGCGTCCCACATCCAGCAGATCCTCGTAACCTTCACCAGGTCATCGGTCCACCTGGTGGGAGGCCTGCCAACGCAACACCTTCCGGTTTGCGGTCGCCACTCCAGAACTTTTCTGCCCCATCGGCCATCCGTTCTGAGAGCAATGTGCCCTGCCCACTGCCAATTAAGTTTGGCAATTCTTCGGGCTATGTCAGTAACCCTGGTTCTCTTGCGGATCTCACAACTGTTAACTTGTTACTCTTAATTACAAAAAATCTGAAAATAAAGACAATAAAAAATGATAATGCCTTGTGCATTGATTTGCTCAATACTGTAATGAATCACTTAGCCTATTGATTACAGCTGTTTATTAATCTATATGGCTTTATTTTATGCCTCCAGCCCACACCCATTGCTTTGTCACAATCTCCTTTCACAAGTTTTAGTACCTTTTAAATTCAAATTTAAAACAGCACCAGCATAAGAAGACGCATAATTTTATTGTACTTATAATATAATATCGCATTGTGCTATGGTTGTTACGTTTTAGCATAGCGGTCATAGCCTTTTTAACCCCCGACGGAAAAAGAGAGGTTTTATAAGTTTGACGTGTGTAACCTGTGTGTTTGTGTATCTGTCTGTGGCATCATAGCTCCTAAGCGGATGAAACGATTTTGATTTGTTTTTTTTTTGTTTGACTTTATCGAGAGTGTTATTAGCTATGTTTGATGAAAATCGGTTCAGCCGTTCAAAGGTTATGGGCGTTTTACTGATTGGATCGGGGTAATTACGCAAGATATCGTGTTATAATTACGAGTTCAATAGATTGTCGATCGAAGCGTGTCTACTACTAGATTTAGTCTTGTTATACTTTGTATAGATTATTTTACCGATTGTTTTGTAAATGTGTGAACATTGTAGGCCTTCTAGATTTCTAGATTGTTAACATTTTATCTCGTTTTACTTTTTTTAATCTTTTGTTTATTTATTATATAATCATTTCTTGTTTTAGTTTCTTACGACTTATTATCGGGCCTGCGTTGTCCCCCCATCTAAGTACTGCTGTAACATGGAAATATTGTAAAACCAAACATTTTTTTAAAAGAGTAATCAAGGAGTTTCTTGCCGGTTCTTCTCCATAGGAATCGACCAACCCGAACACTGCACATTGTCGACGTTTTATAAGTGCCCATGTAGGCCGATGTGAAATAAAAATTATTGATTTTGATTTTGAAAGATAAATTATGTAGCTTGAAATAAAAATGTGTCGGGGGAATTAATTATACTTGTTTCTAATATTTCTTCGGTGGAACCCGAAAAATAATCGTATGTATCTTTTCATAAGTAAGAAATGCTGAGAATCGCGATAAATGTTGATTCAGGTCAATCTTTATGACTTTTTCCGACTATTTTTTTACCGCAACTTCACTTCCGTGAACTATCCGGGAAAAACTGTGCATTTTCGGAATAAAATGTCATTCAACCATCTGCAGCTCCATCAGTGAAAAAACAATTAATTCGAACCGTACTTCCGGAGATTAAACGTTACAAACAAACAATTTACTAATAAAACTACTAATAATTTTTAAGTTAAGATACAGAGTTCCAAATCAAGAATATTAATAAATGTAGTTGGGTCAATGCTCACTATTTATAACAATACCAGCCTGTAACTGTCCCACAGCAGGGCAAAGGCCTCCTCTCAGGAATGAGCACCGACCAAGACGGGTTGGCAATTTCAAACTTATGTATGTTAACCATAAGCACAAAGTACAAAAGCGACGGCGCGCGTCACTCACGATGTTTTCCTTCACTGTTGTCAATGATGTCCAAAATTTTAGAAAGTACCTATGAATTTGATAAAGTCACATTTGTCTGGGATTTGAATCCACAACCTCTATTGTCATGCATAAACGCAACTACTATAGTATTCCGCCTATCATCTAAACCACCAGCAATAATGTATAACGTTCAAATCCGACCATCAAAGCACAATTAGAACGTGCCCGGAGACCGTTTTGTCCCTCAGCCATGTCTTGAATAATATCCATTACCGACACATAAGCTTAACCCTTCATAAGATATTAACATCTAAGGCATTATTAACAAGTAATCCTTCAGAGGAGAGGTGACCCAAGCTTTCATATGTTAATTCTGACCTATTAAAACGACGCATAATCTTCTCAGTTGATGTTGTGTGAATGGATGTGAGAGGAGATGAAATTGCTTTATAAGTGCGTTCTCTTGGTATGTAGTTCTGTGGGGATTTGACTTGTCAGAGTGGTTAAGGAATTTGTGATGTCTATACTATTTATATTATAATACATGTAGAATGAAGAGGAAAGGTTTTATTGTTTGTACCGAATAGGCTCCGAAACATCTGCACCGATTTAAACCATTTTTAACCCCCGCCGGAAAAAGAGTGGTGCTTTAAGTTTCACGTGTGTTGCTGTGTATCTGTGTATCCGTGTATCTGTGTGTCTGTCTGTGACATCATAGCGCCTAAACGGATGAACCAATTTTGATTAAGTTTTTTTTTGTTTGAAAGATGATTTTGTCGAGAGTGTTCTTAGCTATATTTGAATAAAATCGGTTCAGCCGTTCAAAAGTTATGGGCGTTTTACTCTTTGAATCGGGGTGGTTTTTTAAATTTTAATATTTTTCTTGTTTACCAATATAGTGCTACATTATCAAGAAGTAACAAAGGCTATAATTTATTTAAAAAAAGTTACAGATCCTGAGGAAATTGCAATAATGTAACCCAAAGAAGCATATTTTTAGCTATAAAAATAATTATTTGGCGTGCGCTGAGAGAATTGAATATAAAAACTGGCCAAGTGCAAGTTGGACTGGCGCATGAAGGGTTCCGTACCACTATCGCAAAAAAACGGCATAAAATGACGTTTGTTGTATGGGAATTAAATTTCAACTGTCTAGCTTTCACGGTTCATGAGATACAGCCTGGTAACAGAAATACAGACAGACGGACAGTGGAGTCTTAGTAATAGGGTCCCGTTTTTACCCTTTGGGCACGGAACCCTAAAAAGGAGAGTGTATTTCTATACCAGATGGGGAAGACCGAAGTTATTTTTATTTCAAGTCTCATAGAAAAACGTGACTAACTGCTCTCTCTCTAATCTTCATTCTCTTGCTACTATAGGAAATACTAATTGGGTTTGACGATGTATTTATTCTGCTCTTCCATAGTTCAATTATTATTTGATGGACAAATGTCTACCTCAAGCTATTATTATAAACTACTACTACCATAGATGATTTTCCACTGCAAATCTATGCTCCTGGCCTAAAGTGTAGCTTCGTGCTTTAGTGCCGATACGGCCCAGTACTTAAAAAATCCTAGCTCCATTTTTTGTCAGTCTAAATTCCATGTTAAGGATGACATTTGAAACAATTCTTTTTAACCGTGTTGCAATAAACAATATACATAATGTGATAATACCAATAAATTGAATTTATTATTAGAGAGACTGTTGAATACAGGCCTGCGGATCACAAAGCCAAGAGCCAAGCAGTGGGGCCCATAGCAATATTGTGACTCCTGGATCCTACAAGGTCCAAACCCCCGAAACTACGATACGCGGCAGCGGTAGCTAGGTGTATGTTCTTTGAGATACCGGTTCCTGTCAGGCAGGTGGAAAGTGAACTTAGAACTATTACTCACATTGATTCCCGCAGTGGACTCCTGGGCTCGTTCAATCCCGTGTGTGGACGGGGGTTATAGGGTAAAATATATATAATAAGGAAATAAGGGACGTGGGGCGAGATGATTCCCTGCAGACACCTAAAAACGCTCCCGACAAAATACCTCGCTGCGCGTGAAATATACACAAACACAAATCAAAAGCTGTCAAATCGATGACAGCGTGCTGACACAGTGTTGTAACAAAATAACAAAAAAAGGAACGAAACGTCTCGTTCCGAACATCGGAAAAAAAACATATAAAAGAATTCATAAGGTGTGTGTGTGTAAGTGGAAACTGTTTTAGTAATATGAAAAAAAAAGTTAACATGAACAAACAGAAAACCCGACTGCTTAGGAAGCACAGTGTGATTTTCTATGTGCGTGTGAACTGAGGGACCACACTGGTAATTTGTAAAATAAAAATCTAATGATTTAGTAGTAGATTTAAAAAAATTGTAGAACAAATCTGGGAATTTGTAAACAAATATATTAAAAACTACAGCCCTTGAAGTGTGGTCCCTCAGTCCTTACACACCATCAGCCAGATCTCGGGCAGTATCTGAAAAATTAAGGTGTTGTGACTACAGACTTTTAGTAAAGAATTTGTAAAGATATTTACTAAATAACAGACCACAAAGCATTATAGACAAAAAATATATAACGGCTAACCTGTGGTCCCTCACACCACACAAGACAGATAAATATTTTAGTGAATATTATCGAATCAAATTAATAAACTCGTTGTTTTTCTACATACACTTTTAGTAAGAGACTTGAAACATTTTGTAAAAAGAAATTGAAAAAAAATATCGACGCAATTTGAAGATAGCGATTAATAAAAGTGGTCCCTCAATCCTCACATCCACTGACATATATGCATGTACTAGCTGCTGGACGAGAGTAATATCAGAAAGACTAGTGTACTTAACTTTTAGTAGAAAGTTTCTACTAAATAAATAGTTATCTAAAACTGTGTATTTCTTACCGCTTAGCTGAGATAATATTATTTTTTAATCCTATGAAAATAGATAGAGTAGTGTGACCACACAGTGAAACAAAATGTAGACAGTACTATTATACTTCATTAAGTATAGCAGTAAATGAAACGAAAACAATGTTGAAATGTTAATTTATGTTTAATGTGTATCTGCTCCGTGGTTTTTACTCGACTGCCGAAGGAGGGTAATGTGTTTATCAGGCTATGTATGTATGTATGTATGTAAGTATGTATGTATGTTTGTTCTATATGGCGTTCCAGAGACCAAACGCGTTGGCCGATTTTGATGATTCATACGTCAATCGATTCTTCTTAACCCTGCGAGTGTCATAGGCCACATTAAAATTGGACAATAGAAAAATGGCGGATTTTGGGTGCCATATTGTGGGGCCACAAATTTTTTTTTCTTCCAAACCCATCATGTGGGGTATCAAAATAAAGGGTTTTAAGAGATGATTTCAAAAATATATAACTCTTATAAGTTTAAATGTATCTAATTCGAAAAAAAAACGAACTAAAAAGTTATAAATAAAAAAACTTAATTCAAAAAATCAAAAAACCCGACTGCTTCAAAAGCGAACTAAAAAGTCCTAAACAAGGAAAAAAACATGCTGTGCAGGCGGAGGATACATCAGATTTTGGTCAGCCAGCCCGCGAATATGTATCCTCCGACTGCACAGCATGGTTTTTTCCTTGTTTAGGACTTTTTAGTTCGCTTTTGAAGCAGTCGGGTTTTTTGATTTTTTGAATTAAGTTTTTTTTACGTACGCATAGTGTTTATTAGGATAAATAAAACAGGAAACTGAGAACAAGTAATTACTTACGGCTGCAGTTGAGGATGCGAATAAAACCGATATAATTTACTTAATGATTTTAATTAAAGTAATTATTACATTTAGATGTTATAATAACGTATAATAATACACATAATATTAATAGCCGATAGGCGAGTTGGTGTCATAGGTATTATGCCATGCGAATTGCGGACGGTGGAAGTTTATGGAAGGAGTTGCATAGCGTGTGCTCGTCTGCTTGCTCTCTTTTGCTGCTGGCACGTTGACCAAGAAGAACGTGCTACCTGACAGCTATGGTGTCCTTGACTTATATTTGTTTGACTTAATTAAGGATTATTATACACATTTATTGATTCCAAAAATGTCTATGGCTTTTCAGCGGCAATTTTTCAACCTCTTTGTTGTTCCTAAAAAAAACTGTATTACCCGGTTAAATTGAAAATACTCTGTGTACTCGCATAATATTATTGTAAGTGTATGAGGCGCCTTGCGTGTCTTTTACTATTTTTGGAAATTATAAGTCCAAGGAATAAAAGTGCCGGCGAATAAAACCCATCTGCAAGCTGATTAGGTAAAATAACGAAATTTATGCAATACCTACTCATGCAAGTACGTTAGTTCCTATTGTAGCGTTATATTTTTTATTTTGTTTTAGCATTATATTTTTAACGCAACGAAACGTATAATTTTAAATTTAAAATAAATACACCGAAAATTAAAAGGTAAAAAGGTAAAACACATATTTTTTAAACCAGGAAGAACCGCAAAAGTCAATATAGTATTAATTATTTTTAAATATTAAGTTTACATAAAACATAAAAGTGGAATTTAGAAAAGGTTTAAAGTTAAAAGCTGAATTCACGTGCCTAATCTTCAACGCAGTTGCAACCGGTTTTATGATGGCTTAATTTTAAGCATACAAGTAAAGCCATAACATGATATATGTAAGGTTATAAAAGTTGGAAACGTTAAAAAGTAAGCTAAGTTTAAAAAAAAATACGACCACATAATCCACGCTGGAAGAACAAAACCACCTTCGGTAGTTCCTCTCCAAAACACGACGTTTTTAAAAAAATATGTATGGTATCCGTTGAAAGATGTTCGGAAGCCCAAAAACTGCAGGTACTCCAGGGGTCATCCGACTCCGCGGTCCGTCTGTCTGTCTGTCACCAGGCTGTATCTCATGAACCGTGATATCTAGACAGTTAAAATTTTCACAGATGATATAATTATGTCCGTTGCCGGTATAACAACAAATACTAAAAACAGAATAAAATAAATATTTAAGTGGTGCTCCCATACAACAAACATGTTTTTTTCCGCCGCTTTTTGCGATTATGGTACGGAACCCTTCGTGTTCGAGTCCGGCTCGCACTTGTTTACTATAAGTGAAAACTTTTAATTGGTCTTGATCTTATTATAATAACGCACAATTGTTAAAATTTGCTGTAAGTTTTCCGAATAAAATAAAATATATTTAAACGGGTACGTATTGCAATACCTAAAATAAAAAGATCTAACGTAAAATAACCTACGTTCAAAACTCCCTAAAATCTAAATACCTACTGTTACCAACCTCCGACCTTGGATATACCAGTTTGACTTAATTCTACAATTAAAAACGATGATTTATTTAATGAGAGCAAAAAATGCATTACAATATTTTAGCCCATTAAACGAGAAAGGAAACCATATTGGTTATGATTGCCAGATATATTTGAACATTCACTTCTAGGATATTTTTTCAGTGCAACTTTTACAAAAATGTGTTTAAATACATCATCTGCCTAGCCTTTTCCCAATTGTTGTTGGGGTCGGCTTCCATCTTACCGGATTCAGCTAAGTACCAGTGTTTTATATGGAGCGACTGCCTATCTGACCGCCACAGCCCAGTAACTGGGTAACACCATACCCCTTGGCAAGACTGGTGTCAGATCTCAAGCTTCTGACTACCCGTAACGACTTTCAAAGATCTTCAAATGACAGCCGGGACCAACGGGACCTAGGCACGGAGGAAACTCGGTATGTTGAAATGTTCACCCATCCACGGACCGACCTCGTCGAGCGTTGCTTAACCTTGAAGATCGACCCGTGCGGCTGTTATTATTTAGCCACGAGCTCAAAAATGTGTTTAAATACGTCCTGCCAATAAACTTAATTAAAAGAGACGTTGCGTTTTTGCCCTTAAATAAAATAAAATAAAATATTAAATATAAGTTAAATAAATATTATTAAAATATTTGGCATAGATATTTTGGAAGAGGCAATTAGCATCGATGAAGGAAACAGGAACTATACCACTTGTAATGACCAAGTAAGTTACAATTACGAGCTTTCAAAAATTAAAGTTGCCAAATTAAAGTCACTTATGCAATGTAATATAACATTAAATGAACAGTTCAACATTGTTTTCGTTTCATATAATACTATACTAAATGAAGTAGAATAGTACTGTCTACATTTTGTATCATTGTGTGGTCACACTACTCTATCTATTTTCATAGGAATAAAAAAATAATATTATCTCAGCTAAGAGGTAAGAAATAAACAGTTTTAGATAACTATTATTTAGTAGAAACTTTCTACTAAAAGTTAAGTACACTAGTCTTTCTGATATCACTCTCGTCTAGCAGCTAGTACATGCATATATGTCAGTGGATGTGAGGATTGAGGGACCACTTTTATTAATCGCTATCTTCAAATTGCGTCGATATTTTTTTCCATTTCTTTTTTACAAAATGTTTCAAGTCTCTTACTAAAACTTTATGTAGAAAAAGAACGAGTTTATTAATTTGATTCGATAATATTCACTTAAATATTTATCTTTCTTGTGTGGTGTGAGGGACCACAGGTTAGCCGTTATAAATATTTTGTCTATAATGCTTTGTGGTATGTTATTTAGTAAATATCTTTACAAATTCTTTACTAAAATTCTGTAGTCACAACTCCTTAATTTTTCAGATACTGCCCGAGATCTGGCTGATGGTCTGTGAGGACTGAGGGACCACACTTTAAGGGCTGTAGTTTGTAATATATTTGTTTACAAATTCCCAGATTTGTTCTACAATTGTTTTAAATCTACTACTAAATCCTACGATTTTTATTTTGTGAATTACCAGTGTGGTCCCTCAGTTCACACGCACATGATTTTCTTCTTGTTTACGTCTAGTAGTTGGTTTTTTAGGATTTTTAAGTAAACTTTTTTTATTTATTTAATAATTAATGTACACACTCAATATAAATTAACACATCAAGACAATAGAGTACAAGGGTAATGCTTATTTCTTAAGAAATTTCTGCCAGCAGACCCCCAAAAAGGAAAAATGAAAAATAAATGTAGACAATAGTGTGTGAGAATAGGAAAATAAGAAAAGTGAACGACTTAAACTAAGATATATAAACCGGCCAAGTACGAGTCGGACTCGTGCACGAAGGGCTCCGTACCATTATCGAAAAATGGCAAAAAAAAACACGTTTGTTGTATGGGAGCCCCACTTAAACTTTATTTTAAACTGTTTTTAGTATGTTTGTTTTAGCGGCAACAGAAATACATTATCTGTGAAAATTTCAACTGCCTAGCTAGCACGGTTCATGAGATTAGGTCATTACATATGAAATTGGCGTTTTGTAAGGGAGGAGCAGTTTATAATAATCTAAAAAAAATAAGTGATGGGAAATACACTAAACTATGCTAAAAAGTTCTATGTATTTATGGTAGAATAAAGGCTTTTTTATTTTAAATTATAAGGGAGGAGCATAAAGTCGTTCTTTTTTAAATAATATATATTTATTTAATCAAAGTATGTACCATTGCTGTCTATGCACTTTTGCCATCTCATTGGTAGTTCATTGATCCCTTTACTAAAAAACCAATAAAATCTGTGAAGGCTCTTTGGACTGCCCCATCGGAGTTGAGTTTTTTCCCTTGCAAGAAGTTATCCAAATTTCGAAAAAAAAGGTAAATTGTTGGAGCAAGGTCGGAAAAGTACGGTGGATGTCTTAGACATTCCAATTGAAGTTCCTCTAATTTGGTAGCCGTCTGTTGTGCAGTGTGTGGTCTAGCGTTGTCCTGAAGCAGTAGTGGCCTAGAGCGATTGACCAGCCTCGGCTGTTTGGCAGCTAGCTTTTTCATCATGGTTTGCAGTTGCTGACAATAGACATCCACCGTAATCATCTGACCAGATTTAAGAAAGCTGTATTGAACGACACTGGCACTAGTCCACCAAACGCTCACAAGATATTTTTTTGGAGTAAATTTTCGCTTGGGGCAGTATTTGGCTGGTTCGCCAGGGTTCAGCCATTGTGATGAGCGTTTCCGTTTATTGTACAGGATCCACTTTTCATCACAGGTAATGATTCGATTTAAAATACCTTCATTATTGTGCCGGTTGAGTAATGTAACGCAGCAGGCGACGCGCGTTTGTCGGTTTGCTGCACGGAATTCATGAGGACCTTTCAAGCTTTTTCACCTTCCCAATTTGCTTCAAGTGGATTAAAACAGTTTTATCACTAACACCGCAGCCTGCAGCTAACTCGGACGTAGTTTGCGATGGATCTGCTTTACCAATAGCCTTCAATTCTTCATTATCAACTTTGGTTTCCGGCCGTCCACGGGGCTTGTTCTACAGGTCGAAATTTCCAGAACGAAAACGTTGGAACCAAAAACGCACTGTGTTTTCTTTGGCAACACCGTCACCATACACATCATTAATCCTTCGAGCCGTTTCTGCAGCACTGGTGCCACAATGGAACTCGTACTCGTAAATAACGCGATATTTCAAGTTTTCCATTTTGTAAACTGACTGGCGCAAAGAAAAACCAAAAGAGGTAAAAACAAATGAATTACGGTTTTCCAAACACAGAAGCATAAGTAAATAGCTGTATAAATATAAAATTGGAATTCCAAACCAAAGAGGAGATATTTGAGATCAATGTGGCCTGTACGACAAAACGCCAATTTCATAGTTCAGGGCCTAATACATAATTGGAAAATATATAGATACATATATAAATAAAGACGCACAATTATTTTTTGGTATTACTTTTAAACATATAAGTGTTTTATATTTTTTATAATCACCTCTTAAATCCCTTCATTTTGATACACCACACGATGGTTTTGGCAGAGAAAATTTGTACGCTCACAATATGGCACCCAAAAGCCACCATATTTCTTTTTTCTTTTTTAATGTAGCCAATGACACTCGCAACATTAAGACAAATCGATTGACATAAAAATCGTGAAAATTGGCCCATGCGTTTGGTCTCTAAAACGCAACATAGGATCAAAAATAAGTAGAATGCTAAAAAACACACACATAAATATCACGTGTAAATTTTGCGTAGCTAATTTACGCGTAGTCGCAGATACAGTTTATTCGTCAATAAAAACCATAGAAAAGAAAACTAGTCGGAAAACAGAGTGTTACCCCGAACGTGACAAAATGTTGATTATCAGGCAACCCTAGTTACTAACTAAACTAGTTGGGCTTACAGAAAATAATATCAAAGAAAATTGGGGTTTATACGAGACAGGCTGATAGAAAATACCTGTATTGAGACATTCCATTAATATTGGGACTTCTTTGATGAGTTTGGGATATTGAATGCTACATATTTCTTTGTAAATTATTTCACTGGTTCACTGATATAAAAACTAATTTTCTTTTCTGATTTATTCATTTAGGTTCCTTAAAGAATAAAATATTGCAAAGGTTGGAAGTTTAGGAAATATTAAAAGTAGAAATATAATTGAAACAAGTTTGTACCTATTATTATATTGCAAAAATGCAAGTGGATCTTCGATTATCGATGTAAGTCCCAAACTCAACGCTGTGAAATATCACAATTATATATATATATATATATATCTTTTTGTGATATTCGACTGCCTTAAGTTTGGGATATTATTTAAGAAAAAAATAAAAATTTGCATAAAGATTTTTACGATAGTTTTCACGATTTTTCGATGCATATAACAACTGTACTAGTAAATAATAAATAAATTAGAATGCAATAAAACCTTAATATTTTATAAAATACTAGTGGTTTCGCCCGCGTAGTTCCCGTTCCCGTGGGAATACAGGGATAAAAAGTAGCCCATGTCACCTGGGGATAGTTTAACTTTCCAAGAACGGAGATTTTTTTTTTGAAATTGGTCCAATTGTTATTAAGTTTATTCGTTACATACAAAAATACAAGTCTTTCCTCTTTATAATATTAGTATATAGAAAACTAACTTAAATAATTACCAAACATGAAAAAAATTCTTACCAAACCCAACCACGCAAGTTATTATTCTACCAACAAAACATAATTTCGCAAAATACCTCCATAAACATAACGGTCCTGCATTGACCATTGCATAGCAGGTGGTATAGCCCTTAGCCAACGAGGGTCATGTTAACCCACTTCCGTTAATTAATTAAATACGACTTTAAGACACTAGTTGGAGCTGTTAGCTTATTGGAGCAATAGTAGCATAAGGTAGTCTGGAGGATCGGACCGCTTCCGTGCACAAGCAAGCAATTATTATAATTATTGGCGTTGTCTATATTTATACAATGTCTGTTAAAAATATTATTATTGCGTTCAGTTATCGTAATATTTGGCGCTTTGGGGGAAGCCTATGTTCAGCAGTGGACATCTTTCGGCTGAAATGATGATGATGATGATCGTATATTTTGATCCTTGCTATATATAGATAAGGTTTAGCCAATCCTATGTGTAGGTGAAGGAAACCTAATTATTTAAAAAACTAGCTTCTGCCAGTGGCTTCGCCTGCGTGAATGTCGAAAATTAACGCAAGGAAACTTATTCTCGGGATAAAAAGTTTCCTATGTGCTATTCCAAACTATAATCTATCTCTGTGCCAAGTTCCATCCAGACCCGTTCTGTAGTTTTTGCGTTAAAGAGTCACAAACATACAAACACACTCACAAAGTTTCACATTTATAATAATATAGTATGGTAAGTATGATATATATGTCATGGAAAAGTGAATAATCAGTGCACTATGTACGTATAATGCCCAGGCATTGTGAATCAAGTCAAATCGGGCAATGTATAATATACTTGTCGGGTTTAGTCAATAGTACGGACGTTAAAACAAATCGCAAGCACGCCATCTGGCGGCAAAGCAAGAACAACTACGCATTGGCGCGCTATTTCTAACCACTTGTGTGGTGGGGAACACAGAATATGGCAGTTGAATACTGACAGCCTTAGAGCTAACACGTCGTAGAATCAGTGTCGATCCGTAATATTAGTAAGCAAGATTGTAACTGTGAATATTTGAATAAACCCAGTGTATCGAATAATTTATGTGATTTCATTTGCACGATTGTACCCACCGACCTGCCCACACACGATGTCTTAACCTAAGGGAATACATCCTGACTTTCCGATGGTTTACATCTATCGGCCAGCCTTGATGCGACATACTGACTTAAACTTAATTATTTATCAAACATCATGAATAATGAAGTTTCATATAGTAACTATTTAGTTAGTTGTTTTAGTTTTCTACGTAATGATTGGGCAATTCGATAATTATGGTCAACTAGTACTCCACTCGCGACTTTGTTCGCGTGATTTCGTATTTTATCCTACAGATGACTCTCATAAGTCCAGTTAGTGAAGGCGAAAAATAATCTATTGTTGAATTAATAAAATTGGGTTATCGTAGATATCTAGGGTTAATTGGTTTGGAACGTTAACCCAAATATGTTATTCACTCTTTTCTTCTCCATTATTAGGGTTCCGTAGCCAAATGGCAAAAAACGGAACCCTTATAGATTCGTCATGTCTGTCTGTCTGTCTGTCCGTCCGTATGTCAGGCAATTTTTTTCGAAACTATAAGAACTATGCTGTTGAAACATGGTAAGTAGATGTATTCTGTGAACCGCATTAAGATTTTCATACAAAAATAGAAAAAAAAACAATAAATTTTGGGGTCCCCATACTTGAAACTGAAACTAATTTTTTTTTTTCATCAAACCCATACGTGTGGGGTATCTATGGATAGTTCTTCAAAAATGATATTGAGGTTTCTAATATCAAATTTTTCTAAACTGAATAGTTTGCGCGATAGACACTTCCAAAGTGGGAAAATGTGTCGCCCCCCGCCCTGTAACTTCTAAAATAAGAGAATGATAAAACTAAAAAAAATATATTATGTGCATTACCATGTAAACTTCCACCGAAAATTGGTTTGAACGAGATCTAGGAAGTAGTTTTTAGGGTTCCGTACCCAAAGGGTAAAAACGGAACCCTATTACTAAGACTCCGCGGTCCGTCTGTCTGTCTGTCTGTCTGTCTGTCTGTCTGTCTGTCTGTCTGTCTGTCACCAGGCTGTATCTCATGAACCGTGATAGCTAGACAGCTGAAATTTACACAGATGATGTATTTCTGTTGCCGCTATAACAACAAATACTAAAAATATAATAAAATAAATATTTAATGGGGGCTCCAAGCAATTTATAATGCATAATCAAGCTAAAAGCATGCAGCTGGGTCGACAACTACTGGACATACGTTTACGAAGCTACTTTCCAGTTGCTTAGCAATCTAGAAGGCAGTTTCGGATGTAACGGCAGCTACTTAGTATAGGAACGGTTAATATGATTAGTACGGTCTTGCTGCTTAGTTGTTAAACATTCTCTTTGTGAAACTTGTGTGAATAATGTATGTTACTGTCCTTAGTTTAGTAGTTTGAAGTTTAGAGGTGTGAATGTGTGTAGGTATGACGAGGTATTAGTTTGAAATTGTGTTGCAGGTTGTGTCAATATTCTTGGTACTAAAATTCGTACTAAGTATATTAGTAAATTAGGTATATTAGTAATAACTTTGATGAAGAGGATTGGTGAGGGTTAGGTTTTTTCTAGGCAAGCGTGCTTCATCGTCGACCACATCATCGCTTACCATCAGGTGAGATAGTGGTCAAGCGCAAGCCTATAGATGGAAAAAAAAGAGTGATGATTAATTTACTGCCCAAATAGGTTTGCTGGCGTAGGGTTCTCTCTGCAGATTCAAGACTCCTCCACGATACGAAAAAATTGTATTATATCATCTAGATAAAATTATAATCCACAGAAAAAAATCTAATCAATATTGTCACGCATCGGTGTCACATTTCTCTGACAACCACGCATTGTTTTCTTAGCTTAGCAACCCAATTTTTATTCATAACGTAACATGGTCTTGTCTGCAAGTTACAACATACCCGCTTCTCATAGTGCAAAAGGGTCTTTATAGCCCAACATCCACAGTGCAATAAAGCCACTCACATTGTGATGAGAACAACATTACCAATTGTATAGCATCCGTTTTCGGTGACAATATAACTTACAAATATAACAACAGTATCAAAATAAGCTTCCGCGAACCAATCACGACAAACTAGCATAAAGCTAAATGAATATTAATTATCACATTATGTTTTTGGCAACCAAACAGGCATAATCTGGCACTTAAAATAAATTGGCGTTTCGTCAATACCAGAGAGTGGCCATCACCCATCGGAAATTTTAACAGTATAATCCTGCTTACAAACATCAACTCATTTCCACAAACGCATTCTGAGGCTTACGTTGTACGAAAAGCACATTGGAACGCGTCATCACAATTGATGAAATAGTACGCAGAGCTACGAAAACGCGGTTCATAGAGGACGTGTTCTTTGAGCAATTTTTGGGGTTTGAAAACCTCCTAAAGACAAGTGAGATACTGCATCGAACGCGTGGCGATAGCGATTGTCAAAAAGGCAAAATTGTGTGGGATTGACAAGCGATATCGAAAAATAACGTGATTAATCCCTTACATTTTGACATTTTGACTATAGCTTTCGCTAACATCGAATGCATCTTGTCTAGAGTCTTTGGACAAGTGACATTCTAACAAATGTTTTTTTTAAACAGGCTTTTTTGTATTCTTCTTAGCAAATCCTTTTATTTGATACTCATATTATGGCAATGCACAAAAAATTACTAGACCACCATCTTGGGCCGTCCGCCATATTGGATTTAGAATTTCGTCATTAAGCTTACCATGCATTTTCATCCAAACTAAACGTGTATGCAAAATTTAATCTTAATCGGTGGAAGATAAATGCTTTAAATTAAGTGCAAGATTTGACCCGAACCCAATTACATACATACATACATTGCAAGTTAAATAAGAGCTTGTAAACAGACAGTATGGGATTTACATACGCTAACGTTATTTTACGTGGTCAATCCCAATCATTTCGACATTGCCACAATCCTATCGCCGGGCCGATCAAATGTCACTTTAGTAGAGCCCAACGTTAAAAGTAGCTTGTCTTAATAATATTTTTTTTTCATATGAGACTAACGGCTAAGATTAGAATATGTAGGATAATCATTTAGTTCACTTGAAGAAATAAGCACCTCAGTGAACGGACTGTGTCTGTATTATTTTGCTTAAGGCGGTAACCCGAGCAAAATGCCACGCAAGCCGTTTTTTGTGCTGTTTTTAGGAGCTATCTACTCGTTATTTAAAAAGAAATGTCAATGAATAAAAATACATTAAATTTCTACATAATATTGATTCTAAAATGGTATATTTAGTTTTTTTTTTAATGTTGTATATATTTCACTAATCTCCTTCCAAAAAACATAAAAATGAGAAATAATTATCGATATTATGCATCTCCACGTAAAGTATTCATTAATTATTTTTTGTACTAACACTAATGGATAGACAATTTAATAACGAACATTTTTGTAGATTTATTTTTTTCAAAAGACCAAAATTAGATTTTATAAAGAATTTATTCTAAAATCTGGGCGTATTCACTACTGAAATTCATGCGCCACCAGTGCCGCTAGATCAATAGGAAAGCTCATAATTATCTCATGCCGATTTTTTGGTCAGGGTACCGTCTTAAGTTTCGTGTTGGAATTCATCGTTTGACTGCGAAAGATGACACTAAATAATTTGTGAGCGAAGATGCGGCGAAGTAATCTGCTAAGTTATTAATCTTATTCTTCTGACGTAAGATATGGATATGTAATCAGAACACAGTCTTAATCCAGGTGCAATTTATGTAGTTATGGTAGCATAATCTACCAGATCAAACTATCAGGCCGAGACGGTAATCAACAAAGCCATTGTAGACCTACCTTAGTTCTATAAGTGTAGCCCTAATTACCTGGTGTTTATAGGCCTACTTCTGACCATCATAGAATTATTTCTAATGAGGGAACCATTTCTGCAGAAATTACCAACAATAAGCAGACTTTATGCTTTTATTATCTGAAATATTCTGCATTGTATATTTAATAAGGGTAATTGGTGGCTTAATTACTTTATAGAACAATTAGGGTTGTTTTATTTTGTTCAAGAAAAAATGAGCGGTTTTATTCCAGCTTTTAAATTCGTCATTCGTAGTTCCACGTTTGTGTCCATTATACAAAATGGAAGCGCAGGATTTCAAGTTCATTAGACCTCGATCTCGTTAGTGTATAGTCGAGTGCTTTTCCAATATTGGTCTTCTGGACAATACGTAGGTAAGTTCATGATTTACATTCATGCATTAGCTATTTATGTAGGATTTATAATAAGAGTAAATAAACTAGTTGGACGACTAAATAAACGTAGCCACTGGATGTAAGAATGAAGTCAAACATGTTTGTTTTGTTGAAGAAAGTTTAGGTTCGCGTAGAACTGCTGTTTTTGTGGATGTAATTAGGTTGTTTATTTATTTATTTATTTATTGGCCTATCTACAATTGTTATACTGTTTATTATCTCTTCGTTTTTCGAGTGAAGCTATGCTAAATTTGTTGCTGGGTATATTACCATTATGAAGGTACAGTACAGTATTTGAGCACTTAAAATTTAAAGTAATTTTTTTTGAACCAATATTATTAGGAAGGGCGATTGTTTGTTTGTTTATCAAACATTTTTAACACATATCGACGCAAACCGTGAATGTTATTTTTCGTTCTTGTGTGCAATTTTAAGTGAAATTAAAGTGTGATATTCTTAAAATAGTATAAACACATGGAGGTGCCAAATAATACAACTTCTTCCGCAAGTTTTCACGAAATATTTGAGTCTAAACTATCTAGTTTGACTAAATGAGCATACGACATTCAGCCATCTGGTTAATCGTAGCGCTCAATGACTTGGCTAGTTCTCCTACAGCCATTTAATTGGATTTAATGAACATGACAACATTTAATGATCCAAGGCCTTGGCCACCAATTAGCTGGCTAATTTAACCAGATGGCTGCGACATATACAAAATATATTTTCTATGCAAATTTCACTGATAGCAAAAAATAATAATCGCGTAGGTGCATCTGCTAGTGTATTATTTTTATAGTACATAACTAGGAAACGGATATGATTCGCAAAAGCAACATAGCTCTGAACATGTCCAATGTTGCAACAGAAGCTAGTTTTGCTTTCGAAAATAGCAACAGCGAAATGAAAACTCTTTTCAGAATAAAAACCTATATACTGGCTGCTTTTTCTTTGTGCTCTTATTATTTAAAACTATACTGCGTTCTAGGTATGTTTATGGCCGGGAGTTTTTGGCGGGATTTTTTCGAGTGAAGTTCAGCGGCTGTTAATATTATTTGCAAATTGATTCCTAGTGGATATTGTGATATAAAATTGGTGTAGTTTTGTGTCTCAACTGTCTACGCAACTGAATAATATGTGAAATCATTGACAGAAGCGATCTCAGGATAGTGGAGCGGAGAATTTTATTGTAGGTATTGACTACCTCCGCAAAGCTTACTGGGAAGGCTGACTCGATACAATTTGCTGCCAAATACTCCAAAAACCATTAGAATCTGTTACACCCGTATTCTAATGCATACTAAAGAATGTTAAAATTGCACTGAAGACGAGGTGGTATGGTCCAAGACCTTAGCCTGCCCGAAAGGGCGAACAAAAGGAAAAAAAAAATGTTTATGGCCGGTGATATTACGTACATACTTTATGCTTAAAAAGATTACGGGCTATACTATTTTTATTTACCCTCGTAAATTACATAGCTGAAATAGCCAGACGGGGGACAGGCTCTAGAAAAGTAATATTCTACGTTGCTTTATACGCAAATCATAAACATTTTTTACTTTTGACCATTGTTATCTCTGATAAATTTTCACTTTGTCCTTTGGTGTTTTGTATTATAATGATTAGAGTAACTCATGAACCTCCAGTTTAAGAGTTGTGATATACATCATTATATCATCTCATCCTTAGATTTTGACTAACTCTATAAAAACGACTGTAATTCGGTTAGTGTTGTTAGGTACCTGCATGTATCTACCGTGATACTTGTAATCTGCTGACTTTATCAATCTCTCCATTTTTCCTCTTTTAAACCGACTTCAAGAAAAGGAGGAGGTTCTCAATTCGTCGGAATCTTTTTTTATTTGTGTTCCTCGATTACTCAAAGACTTCCAAAAGGAAATAATTTTCGTTTTACTTGTTAGGTTTTGTTTTGGATTTCGGTTTTTGTTAAAAAGTTTTATCCGACTACGGCGAAGCAAAAGGGAGGGTTATGTTTTTGACCGGTATGTGGGTGGGTATGTATGTATGTATGCATGTTCATCTGTTCTCTCATAACTTCTAAACTACTTATTATAATTTTACAAATGAGATGTTGTTGGAAGCGTCTTGTTTGTCCGCTGGTTATATGCCGCTCTGCTATGCGAAGTCACATTAAATTTAATATGGCACCCTCAAAGGGGGCCCGAAGTCAAGAATAAAAAAAATATCTTCACCACACCCCATCATGTATGGTATCATTGAACAGGTATTTTAAAATGAAGGTAGGGTTTTTTTACATTATATTTTTGTCAAGCGCACCGTTTGCGAGACATATCCGTCAAAGTCATGAAAATAAATTTTAACCCAATTACGGCGCGTCTTCGCAAAGTGGTTGTTGATCGGTACGTAAGTATGTATGTATGCATTTATGTTTATTTGTTCCCTCAGGCTCTGCAAAAACCCCAAAATATTTTAAATAAAAAATTAGTTTTAAAACTAAAACATGACTACTGAAAAATAACGCTCTAAAAAGTACAAAACAAGAAAATATTCCCGTAAATTTACCGTGGTCGTATGCTTCTTTGCAGAATGAATTGTTTTGTTGCGGTCGGTGGCTTACGACCAGTTTTAATTAATTTTGAACTTATGTTTTATAATTTTTCACTTTTTTTTTATATAGAGATCTTTTAGAATGATAGGTACCCAGATCCTCCCAATCAGAACTGTGGTCATAGCTCGTATGCACATAAACAATCTGTTTTCTAATCCCAACACAGTTCCCAAGCCAATAACTCTATATCACGTCACGGTCATACAGTCCTCTTGTAACTTTAAGCGATTTCTGCGGTCAAAGCAATTTGTGTGCACAATGATATAACAGCGATTGTAATTAGTGTGCCGAGGAATTAATGCAATTATAATGGAACGGCATGGAATTCCGACTGGCCGTGTTTGTGCTAATGTGTACGTACCGTTCTATCTATTTAGAGGGGTAGGCAATGTGCTGAACTAATAATATTTTCAGGTTTTTGTATCGAGAGTTGCAGAAAAAGCTGGTTAATATATTTCTACAAAAATATAAAACAATCATAATCATCATTACTTGAAACGATTTAAAATATTATTCAGGATTTTTTCAGGAAAATTATTTGATACGTTTTATTTTGTTGATAATTTTAGCCGAAACTGTAACCCATGATAGGAGAAAGCATAGCCTCAAGATACATTAAATATTTATGCTACAGAAAATCTTCAAAATTCGTGTTGAAAGCAACATAATAAACGTAAAAAGTCCCTTAATTGATTGACAAGGCAAGCACTTTTCCCAAACCAGTTTTCCAAGAGAAATCATTTCAAAATTACAAATGGAATCCGAAAGAGCAACCGCTGCCGCAAATAAAAACCCGTAAGTAGGCACAAAACGTTTTTAATCTGAACCATTTAAATATTCACTTGTGTTTTTATTTCTCTTTAAAACAAAACAGTATTCTTTTGTGGACGTCTAATGAGAATGTTGACGATGTTCACGGGCCAGGGGTCAAAGTGGCCTCAACTGAGAAACTTGAAACAATCTCAGCAACGTTCGTTATCTCGCAAGAAAATTGAACTTGCCAACATTGTCATCGTAATGAAATTCCTCTCGGATAATGCTACATTGCTGCCCTTCCCAGTTTGCATTTTGTTTAGTGGAAAAAATCTAGTTATTTCTTGGTATTCTTGAAAATTTTATTAAGATTTCTTTCCAGATAAAAAGATGATAATTTAACGAGATAGTCTAACCACGAACGCTGGAAGGTACGGAGCTAGAAACGGGTGTTCTTGAGCTGAATTTCAACCCTTGACTGTTCTATAGCAAAAATAAAAGGGTGTTATTTAATACTTTAACTGTAATTCCCCTTTTTTCAATCAAAATATTCGAAATTACTACCAAAAATACTGAATTGCACACTAAATTTGCTCATCAAATAAATGAATTATACTATACTGCTAGATCTTTAAAGCTTAACTGTTTTACTGAATAACTATCTGTTAACTAAAAGTAAATCTAATAATTCTTCGAGTGCAACAAAATATTTAAGTTTTAAGGGAGGGGGGGAAACGAAACAAAGTCGACGGAGCCCCGCTGCGCAGGGCTCCTATTTCTGTCTGCAGGGTCTAAAGTAACCTAACATGAAGGAGATGACGGGAGCTGAGTTCGCTCGCTTTGCTCGCTCACTTCAGCTCCCGTCATCTCCTTCGAACCTAACCTATCCGTGTCGGGGTGCCCTAAGCTCCCGAGCTCGCTTCGCTCGCTCTTGGACTAATTCACATTTATTTTATATTTAATTGAATAATTTGTGTGCAAATCAGTATTTTTGTTTTACGGTGAGTAATATTGTTTTGCAGTAGGTTATTAGTGGAGATATTTTGTTTGCTTAAATTTCTAAATAGAGGTGCAGTTAAAAATTCCCCAAAATAAAATACTGAAACACGAATCTTATTTTTGTCTGACCTGAGACACGACCCCGAGTTATTTTCATATTCTTCTTAGACGAAAATGATAGTTGAATTTAATTTATGTGGATTCATATTCCTCAGCCCCCAAAAGTATTGATACCTCATAAATCAACTTGACAAAATATAAAGATGCATTTTCACCCTCAATATTGTGTGCAGTTAATCGCTACCCTCTCTTTGTTGAACGGCTACCAATTGGAGCAAACTGTGTCAGAACACTTACATACTACAGCAAGATCTGACCAGCAATAGTCAATATATAGGAATTACAGAGGATTCCAAATGTGTGAACGCGCAGTGAGTCAAAGCTTTCGTATGGAGAATTGCCACTCTGTGACTCATTCTTCCACAAGTGACGTCATAATATGAACACCACTAGGTAATAGGCTATGATTGATGACCAAACCAACTGCTTAGGGGATGCTAAATTCATTTGTGAATCGATTCATCATTTATTATTTATTATCATTGAAATGTTAATTAAATATGAACGAAATGACAATCGGGATTATCATAATTGAGTTGTACTAAACCGTTGAAGTTAATCCGATATGTTTATTGGTCTGTCCGACATTTTATTTCGAAATATATCTGTATTATTACTTATAATAATTATGTACTAAGAAGCTTATATCTTAATAGTAATATACGTTATTCGAACTTGTGATTATTAACGCCAGAAATTAGGGTTCAAAGCCTCTCGCAAGATGGCGGGTAGACGCGGATTAAAATTAAAATAAATTGCTTTACACTTTAATTGTATTTAAGGATAATTTTCCGTGCTCCTGAATTCTAGAGTTGCTAGCTGATGGTATGAAGATGTGGAGACATTGACTGGCGTGGAGTTGATAATGATTACATACTATTAGTTGCAGTTGTAACTTGGAAATGTATGTGAAGGATGAACACCAAAGGACAATAATATTATCAACTTAGGCTTGTTAATACAAAATGAAGACCACGGAATTAAAATGAATTAATAAAATCAACCAATGTTAGAATAAATCTAAGCTGCGTTCGATCCTCAAAATGGACAAAATATTTTTAGCACATTTTAAACTGAAAGTTACCTATTAGATGTTGCTACATATAAAAGATCCACCCATCTCAAAATCAGCTGCAGGATCTGTCCCGTTTACGTAAACGATACGAAAAATCTTTACAGCGAGAGTCGACTCCACGGCCGTCAGTTTCCATTCGGCATACTCTAAATTTCATTAGGCGTTTAAGTCGAGCCACCGCCGTCGTGTAATTGCTCATTTTCCTCGTCATCTCCTGGAAAAAACCTTACAGTCTAATAGTACTTTGGTTTAAAATTGTACTGGTTAAATAATAGTTGTGATAGCATAATGGTGTAGCTCTGGTAGTCCTTAACTAGTTTATTTGAGATATATGGGAAAGAAAGGGAATATTGTAGGGACTTTTCATAAATCTATAAAGGGCTATAAGCATTATCATCATCAGCCTTTTAATGTTCACACTGCTGGGACACATGCATCCTCTCTGTAAGAGGGAATGGACCGTAATCCACCACACAGACCCAGTGCGGGTTGGTGGATGTCACATGTCTTTAGAATTTTTGCCTAGGACATGCCGGTTTCCTTACAATGTTGCTCTTCACCGTTTTGAGAGCAGCGTTATTTGTATGGGAGACCCACTTAAATATTTATTTTATTCTGATTTTAGTATTTGTTGGTATAGCGGCAACTAAAACACATCATCTGTGAAAATTTCAACTGTCTAGCTATCACGGTTCATGATATACAGCCTGGTGACAGGCACACAGACAGACCGACAGTGGAGTCTTAGTAATAGGGTCCCGTTACACTTTGGGTACGGAACCCTAAAAAAGAGTTTGTTAGTCTGCTTGTATGGAGCGACTGATTTTCCATTTTTACTTCTTAAAACTTTTTATGGAATATCATGAAAGATTTTCTTAAAAGTATTATTTTCTCAGCCACATAATTTTCGGTAAACCAACGATTTTTGCGAGGCAATAAAAATAACCCTTATCCAATTCTAAAAACGGCGGCGGTACTTACAAACTAAGCTTTAGTAAAATGCGTACTAAACCATTATGAAAGTTACGATACGACAAAAAAGGTTTAAATCCTAAGCCGAACACATTTTTATACGATCCCATAAAAATCGGTAATCCCGTCCCGAGTGTCGAGCGCGCAAAACGCGAAAAGCGAAAACAATTTGTTCCGGAATAAACAAAAGCGGATGAAATTAAAACAGTTTGAAAATGGCTACGTTCATACTACTAAGTTTTTAAATAATGGGTAAATATTTTTGGTACATAATAATTTTTCATTCGAAAATAAATTCACATAATTTTGAACACTGAATTCGAACCATAAAACAACAAATATAAAACTTTTTTTCAGAAAAATATCTGAGAAATTCAAGAGAATTTGCCCTAAAATTACAGTATGGAAGACTAAAAACAAAATTTATCAGAAATACCTTGCCATATAAAAACATCTAATTCGTTCTCATAAACATCTCTGCTCCGGTCCTGCAAAATCGTCCCGCAACAAACAAAAGGGAACCGAATTATGAAAAAAAACTCATTACTTTAAAACGATATCAATGAAGTGCATTCCACCTTTACCGAGGCCGCCAGGAATTGAATTAAAAAAAAAGTGCACTTGCAATTACGCCATTCAAATGCCCCTCTCGCGTTTCAATCTTTTATAGCAGCCTCTATGAATCCGAATGGAGTGCAATATGAGATGAGAGGGCCAATAATGAAATATAAAAACAGAAATAAGCACTCCTTTCCCCGGCTATGGGTCGTCGAGTATTCTCCATTATTCCCATTCAGTAGATTTACTTTGACGAGAGTCCTTACGGAGCGTTTAAATTATTTCACTTATTTCTCGGTTGAGAAAGGTAACGCTGAGAAACATGAGTGGATTCGATCTCGTGCCATCAACAATTTACATGGAAACAAAATTATGATAATCTTGAAAAGCCTCTCAAAAAGAGAATATTTCAGAAAAAAGTTTACAAAATTCCACATAGTACATAATAGAATATTTGTTCTGGTCCTTGCTATCAATAAAGTCACAAAAATAGAGCAAACAAATACCGAATCAGCATCAATAATGATGCAGCAATCGAAATCCCGAAGTATCTATGAGATTCTCTTCTATAAGTACTTCGAGTTTTCGAGCAGCACTTCACCTCGGCGACATTCGTGTCGGGAACCAATGTGCAGTTGTTTAAAATTACCAGAATATGCACCAAAAATGCATTGAAAATGACTGTTGTCTTTTAGGAACTTTTTGCTCAATACTTTTACTTGTTTTTTAAATGACATATTTGTAGTTGCTAAGTTGGAGCTGTTGTAGTTGTTTTTACGCGATAATGCGCAAGCGCGCAACATCAATGGTGGTCCGACTTATGCACAGCCCTAACAGGTTTCTGAAAATGATTGCTGACAGAGGTGGACTGCCCGTATATAGTTCACTGCTGTCAGGTACATGTGTCAACGTATCGTGTTGTTTACTAACACTTAGTTTTAATGCACATTGTTACTAACCCTTTATGAGTTTGCGCTCGAAATAAAGTTTTTGAATTTGAATTTAAGTCCTTTTATACCAAAGAAGCATGGTATTGTTTGAGGTAAATTAATGTTTTTGAAAGAAGTTTTCTTTACACAAATCAGGCACCACACTTCACTTTTTCAATTTCTTATGTACTTGCTAAGTTTATCTTGGACATCACAGGCAAATTAAAAACTGAAAATGGAATCATCGACACGATGAAGAAGAAAAATATCACAGGTAACGGTAAAGGAAAACATCGTGAGGAAACCTGTGCTTATATCGTTAATGTAAGTCTGAAATAGCCAAGTCAGAGGCCTGTGGGGTTCCCAGAGGTGGCTTAATTAACTCTGACACCAGACATCTTCACACTAAAATAAGAAGACACCATTCTTCAAAAAGTGGTATCTCCATTCCACTATTATTTAGGAATCACGGCGACCTTTTCGGAATGACCCACCATATTTCACTTCAACATCTCTCGTCCATTGTGCCTAGACACAAGATACATTAATCTAAACTGTACCAAAATGAACTAAAAGACGTATTCATTCAATGTCCTCGACGAAACACGCAACGCACGCCAAACGCACAAAATAGAAGGAGAAAAATGTCACCGCATCGCTAGCTGGAGCAAATAAAATTGTTTCCTGTACCCAGGATATCTACAGTGGTGACAAAAGGTGTCCAGACAATGTAATTGTTCATCTTATTTCGGGATTTTTGTAGAAAATGTTTCTTAGAGCTAAAGTGCTGATGTTGTACAAAGTTCAGTATTGTTAGATTTAGCAGCGTAGAAAAGTTTATTTGAGAATCGTTTCACCTGACTTAAAAGCTCGCTGGTTTTACAAAGACACATAGGTAGTGGTACTGTACTGTTCTCTGGTTTTAAACAATTTAAGAACGTTTATTTATTTAGTTTAAAAAAATAAATAACAAAGTAGTTATCACCATTTTACTTGAGACGAGATTTTATTTTGTATATAATTGCCTGATAATCCTTTGGGAAATGACATTTTCGCATTACAGCCTTGTACGGGTGGCATGCTTCAAGTTCACATGATGGCCATCAAATTAGCTTACTGAAGCGATGTATTTACTGTGAATCAAATTAGTATTTAGTAAATATAATAATTGTATTTTAGATTATTATAAATTTTATGATGCAAGATTTGTTTAGGTGTTGCACAGAAGGGGTTCCGGGGTGGTCTTTATAGGCACCGGTAAATTCCATGTGCTGATGGTGATCACCGGGGTTGTCTTTTTTAATGTTAGTTTGGGTATTTGTTTAGAAGCCAAATGAGTAAGAACATATTTTTCAATAACAAAATTCTTTTAATATACAATACGTACGGAAAAGGTTGAAGTATTTCATAAACCTAGATCACGGTATGCAACCATTGAGGAGGCAACAAATCACTGAGCGGCCTAGCTGCAAGTGATTGTTAGGCGCACATTAAATGACGCTTGCGAAAGAGAACAAAACGCCAAGTCTGTAACCGGCCTGTGTGCGCATTGAGATTCAGGACCCGTAGGTGCAGCGCAGACGATCGATGTTATTAGTCTAAAGAACAATCCGTTTCATAATGATAGGTCATTTCTTTTTTACTCACAATGAGTGTAAAGACAAAATACCTACCTAATTGCAGAAAAAGTCAGATACAAACTAAAGGGGTTGGTTTCTGAATTGAGTAAAACCTCACTTTGCTGCCAAAGTTTGACTGATTTTCAAGCTAAAGAAGTATTTGTCAAAAGCTCAACTTCAAGTTCTTAATTCAGAAATCTGGGATTCGTTTTTACTTTGTTATATCATGACGATACTTGGCTAAGTAAATAGAAAAACTTTTGTGAAAAAACAGATACAAAACACCGTGAAAACCTGACACTAGTCGATTTGAAACTACAACCGTAAGCGTGAATTGGATAAAAGGATAAAACAAACGAGTGAACACGCATTAATGCAGGACGGGTGCGATGAGTCGGTAGAAATCGGACTATGTTACCGCCAGGAGTTAGCAGTCCGACACGATTCAACCAACCAAAATTGTTTTTTTCTACTACGCTTATCATCAGGTGAGATAGTGTAAAACATAAAAGAAAATTTTGGGTTCGGCTTTCAGTCTAACCGGCTGCTGAATAGCAATATTTTACAAGGAGCAACTCCAAAACCCAGTAACTGGGTAACACAATACTCCTTGGAAAGACTGGTGTCTGATTTTCTGTCTTCTACCCTCCGTTTAGCCTATTATTTTACATTTGAAAGATGCACGCTTAAGAAGTTTCATAATTATTAGCAGGCAATCATAGACAATTAAATGCTATACTTCATAGATGCTTACAGTATAGAAGCGACGTGCTTATTCGCTCCGTTCAAATTAAAATTCACAGTTAAATCGAATTTACGAAGCAGTAAATAACGCAGTGTAAAGATGTGAAGGAGAAATTTTGAAATGTAATATTGGATGTATAAATATAGATAAACAGCAAATAATATAACTAATTACGATATTATTAAATGAATCTTTGGATTCTTAGATTCTTCTCCACACGGCTGGCATAATCGTTAAATCCTTTGTAACATTAATAATTATTACTAATTCTTGAGTGCAAAAATTGTGCATAAGAAAGTGTTTAATCGATTAAAATTTCTTCGAATATTGTCAAATGTAAAATTGCAGGCTGGACGGAGAGCACTGGAATAGTTATTTATGCTACAAGTGCGGAAGGTAGGTGATTTCCGATGAGTGGATAAATCGACACAAGTCGGAAATCATCTTACGTACGTGTATCATACAACATTTTACTATGCATTGTGCGAGGAAATAAATAAATTAATAAAATGAAATTAATAAAATGGCGGGCTTATTCAAGCGCGTTCGGCATATCCACAGATTAACTAATAGTTCCTCGGGCATATCTACTGCGCATGTGCGAATAGCTGTCACATCGTAACGCAATAGGGCACGAGCAAAATATACGTTGTGCCAAACATATTTAATGAATATTTAAAATTAATTTATTGATCAAAATGTAAATCTAGAGTAATTAAAAACGCACAAAATAAAGTATTCGTTTTATTTTACCTTTTATATGAATGATAATCAGTACATAACTAATTTTTAAAACTTTTCTCAAATAATAAAAACTATGCGTCGGGCTGACGTTTGAGTTAAAAATTAAAAAAGTACAGGAAAGTAAAAAGCACTAGTGAAAAAAAGTGACACTTTCCGCACAGTTTGGCTGCTTGGAAAACTTCTATTTTCGAGGACGCGACATACAACAGCCACGACTGATATGTGTGCACAGTCGTTTGGGACGCGGCTTGCGGACGCGTCCGAGCGCTTATTCCATAGACAATATGGCTTATTCAACGAAGATTATGTTTATGTAGAAACATGTCGAGTAGTAAAACTGAGGAAGCAAGCGTAGCTTAACCTAGAAGATCAACCCATGCGAACTATAATTACTAAGCCAAAAGTTTATCTCCGAGCCGATTCTGACACGATGTGGAAGAAAAAGCGCACATCTGCGCTAGGCCTAAAGGAGACAGTTTCCAATTTAGACGACAATTTCTTTTCACTATGGAATGTAATCTATTCCATGTAGTTCTGCAATGTAAAATGACATTAACGTTTAACGCGACGCTCAATGTGAAGAATAAGACATTTAATTGAATAATCGGTTCTCTATTTTGTGTTGGTGTTAAGTGTTAAACTGGAACTATTTCCTGGAATTAAAGTTTAATGTTTATAGTTTCCCGGATCTTCCTTTGAATAAAGCCAATCAATCTCTTCAGTAATAGTTTAAGAGACTCAGACGCTCTCTAAGGTTGTGAAATTGTACATAGCTTGGCTTAATTTTTTAACCGACTTACCAAAAAGGAGGAGGTTCTATGTTCTACTTCTTGTATTTTTTTAATTTATGTTCACCGATATCTCCGTCAATTGTGGACCGATTTAGATTTTTTTTTAATTTAATTGGTTTCGAAACATACCCTTTCAAATAAAAAAAAAATAATTTATAAAAGATTAAGATAAGAATAATTAATTTGATTTAGATAAGATTTTAATTTTATTTATAAAAGTAAAATGGGACCAATCCCATTTTACTTTTGTGAAGATCTGATGGAGAACTTCGGAGATATACAACAGAACTCTTCAATAAATAACGGCAAATCATTCGGGATTGCTGTAATCGCATGTCTGTTTATTGTACATACCATTTCATAAAATAACATCACGCCAGTACACACTAAAGGGGTAGGAAGATCTCTCATTTCACCGGTTATGTTCAAGTTTCATGTTATTCGGGTAATCCATTCTGGCGTTATAGGTACCTTACTAAACAATTTTCCTATTTTAGGTAGGTACAACTAAAAAGGGAAAAATAAAAAAAAACTTTTTTGCAAAAAAATACTACCGTCATCCAAATAAAAAAATACAAAGTGAAAATCTCAAAAAATCGCAAAAAATCGGAAAAATAAAGACACCGACTTCAAAAAATTAAGTTATTTTTCACTTTGTAGTTTTTTATTTGGAAGTCAGTGGTATTTTTTTGCAAAAAACTTTTTTTATTCAGAATTATTTTTCGATACTATTCGATAACATTTTTTTTACTATTCGATAACAGGTTAGGACCACCATCTCGCCTGATGGGTAAGTGATAATAAAAATTATAAACCAGAGACAGAAATTGCCAAATGCCCTTAAAATCACAGAATATTGCAAAACATTCCTAATTACAATCTAACTGACTTAAAATCACTTCATCAACACAAGATAACGTCACAAAAGCCTTGAGTTTGTTAAAATATTCATTCTATTCTACAAGTAGACCTGCCCTAAAGGAACTTGAGCCTATAGTTGTGGCTTTACCAACCGGGGCTGAATTAATTGTGAAATTAGTCAAGTTACATAATGAACCGATGATGGGGCTCAAGCGCCTTTACTTAAGGTTTAGTACTTAATAACCTGTTCTTAGCCAGCTGGGATTAAACGTTTCATGTCAACAAAGCCTAAATTGATGAATCACAAGGATTTTGGTACAAAGTGCTCTTATATTAAAGTTGATACTTTATAAGTCTTACTTTTCGGATATTGGCTGCTTGAAAAGTTTTTGGAGATTGTTCAAATTGTGAGGGGTGTCGTTTCAAGACACTACACAAAATGGCAAACAATTGGACATCAACATATTTCCGACATGTCTTCATTTAAAACAATTCTTCACGATCAAAATCCAAACACAGCTCGTTTGGTGGTGTTACGAATCTAATATCAGGAGCGTTCTTTATGAAATGATTTTGGGAATATCAATATGTCGGACTGAAACTTCTGCATATTCATAATGTATATTACAAAACATCCCAGTATAGGTGGTTTTGAACATAAATTAATCACAATACGAACAGTTGTTGCCAGCCACAATGTTTAAAAATGCAAATTACACGGAAACATATACCACAGCATGTTGTGGTATGCACAAAATATCGCAAAGCCAAATACGTGTTGTGGTTCTATTGATAAATCAACCACATCGCGGCCTGCCAATGAATGTTGTAACGCTATATTCTCGATCAATCTAGCCGGAGGCAGTAGTCTAGTTGTTCCTGGTTACATGGCGTCTAGAAGTGGACACGCTAGTTTGGAGTTGATCAGCGTAGTCCGATGTTGTTCCTGTTTATTGTTCGTTGGGGATTACTTCCGCAAAGCTTTGGCAGCATGATTGTGAATAATTGCTGGTATATTGGAGATAAAGCTATTCAACGATCTACCGGAAGATATGAAGAGGTGTAATAATATTAACATATTTAAGAGTAAACTAAAAAAAACATTTATGTACCCTGTAACGTCGCCAACGCCCTGGAGGCAAATATTATATTATTATTTAGAATAATTAACTCTGTATCTCATTATAAGTGAACTGTTATATTTTATAAGTTCTTATGGGAAATGAATATCTTTAAACCTAAAGTGTTTCTAATTGCAGAAAAGGGGACATCCAGTAATTGATTCAGATAGAAAACGAATTTTAATTTATCCTTGTAAATCTTTCACGTCTAGACTCTCTCTAGTCAAAAGGCGTTAACATTTTGAAAGTAAAAAAAAAATGTTTGCTAAATATAAACATTCACAAAATTAAACATTAATAACTTTACCATGTTATAAGTATCTGGCAATCGTCATTGAGCTTCAAAGACGGCCGCTTCGACATCCAAGCACCTGCCGATCCGTTCGGAATTAGATTGATGGTGTAATTAATACGATGTGGCACTTCTCCTTTGACTGAGACCGTTGTGCGGCTTCGACGGACTTTCCACTCACAAAGCTAGGGGCCTTGTAAGTTCTGGGCGACTTTTTGTACAACCAACAAGGTTAAATTAAGACGAACATTTGACTTTGACAAAAGAATCTTTGTAATTTCCATTCTGGAACAAGTTTCTTCGAGTCAAAGAAAGGCATTAATTAATCCGAGATATAGATGCTATTCAAATAGCGCTAGACGTTAATATTAAATCAGAATTTCTACGTCCTTTGTCTTCAATGCTCAAAGCGGTTCCTATCGACATACCAATCATTCATCTAGGATATAAATCTTTTGCTAGCGTCTGTCGACAGAAGGTCGATTTGGGATTCCTGTTTTTGCTCAAGGGTCGAGTGAAACGTTACAAAAAAGATAGTCTGTCATCAGGACCCCATGAGATGGACAACATTGCGAAATAGTAGTGCGTATTTCAAACCAATCTTGTTTCGTGTTGATGTTTTTTTTTCCTCTATTTTTACCGACTTCAAAAAAAACGGAGGTAATTAATTCGACACGTATGTATGTAATATTGTTGGAATTGTACAATATTCACATATTTTACTCTATGTGGGCTTCTAAACACGTGTGCCGAAGTTCACATGTGTATGATTTTATGTATGTCCACGCATTTCTTCGAAAATACTTATCAGATCGTGACCATTCTTTTTTATTGGGTTAGGTATCTCTCAACTTAGGGAATAGTGCAAGTTTTATCAAAATCGATTCAGCAGTTTTCAAGATATGGAACATACAACTGAACTCCTTAGCGACAAACAGCACGAATGTGTAAGTTGAGTTATTATGGGTATTTTCTCAATCCTTTGGATACCTTACTATAGATCTTGCTTACTTTTTAGTGTTCTAAAACTAAAAAGAAAAAATAAAATCTTTTTCACAAAAACTTCAAAAGCAAAATACTCAAAAGTGCAAAATAACTTTCGTTTCGGAAGCCGGTGTCGAAAAACGATAAAAATAAAAATACCAAAGACACCGGTTTAAAATACAAGCTATTATATTTTTTAGTTAATCTTTCTAACAAACACTTATATCAAACAAACAAAGAAAAATAAAGTGTGCATAAGTCTATGGTCGTGGGTCAAATATTAATTTATTCCCAACAAAATTAAAAAGTTGTTTGGCTGTATGAACGGCATACTTTTTTACGTATTATTTTATTTGGTCGTCTATTCAAATTATGTCGCACTATGAAGTCAACAACAAGAAAAGCAAGTCGCGACTGCACACTATGTCACATGTTTGACCCGTGCTAGCATTTAAGACAAATTGTAAGACATGACATAATTTATCATGTCTTGTCACAAAAATCTTGGGTACGCCCATGCTCGCTAGGCAGAAGCTAGTAATCAATAAAGGAAAAAAATCTTTTTCACAAAAAAATAAGCCGTCTTCAAAAGCAAAATACAAAAAATTGCAAAATAACATTCGTTTCGGAAACCGGTGTCTTTGGTATTTTTATTCTTATTGTTTTTCGGCCCGCGTGGCAATTATTGCAAGGGAACATACTCCCGGGGTAAAAAGTATTCTACTCTTAATTCAGGACATTATTTATTTATTTATTTAGGACCTCCAACGAAAGATGTACACAATAAACACAATGAATTATCAATATGAAGTAATGACAAGTGCACTCCCTCAATTAAAGGAGGCCACAGCATGCATTTTAGATATCGACTAATTATAAACTCTGATTACAAGGTAATAGTAAAACATATAATTTAAAAGAAAAACAAATCAAAACATGACATACTTATTAAAAAAAAGACTTTCCTTATACATAATTAACCATAGGATTTACCAACATTATGGTAAAACAGGCAGCAAAAAATCTACATGAGTAAAAAATCCAAAATGTATACTTTTCACAAACACTAAGTTAAACAATTTTAAAATGAAAACAGAATGGTAAACAGAATTGAGAAAAAAAAGAAATAAAAATTTACAGAGGGTATAACACTTTTAAAAAAAACTATAAAAAACTATAAAATTAAATTAAGATCTAAAACATAAAACAATTGTTTAACTTAAAAATACCGTTACGTTGTGAAAGATAACTAACAGATACACAGGCAGAGTTACTTTCACACTTATAATATTAGTACCTGGGCGACTGAGCTCTGCTCGGGTGAAAATAGAGAAAACGACATTTTCTAAAAATTAAAATTAGGTGGATCAATTTATCCTTCCAAACCCACTTTTTTTTTTTTTTTTTTGGGTGGTAAATCATCCAATGACGTCTCCCGTTCTGGGTGAAGCGGGAGGGCGTGTCAGACTTTTACTGACTAAAACCCACCCGTGTTCCTTCAGTTGCTTGTGCCAGGGCCGCGGTAACTCTCTTTCAAATTTATCCGCGACCCAGACAGGCATCGGCCCTAGCGGACCCTGTCACCTTTGCTGACATCTCTTTGAGGCGCGCGTGGAACACTACGCGCCGTCGACTCGAGCCTGGTCCTTATCGGACGACGAGCTACCCATTACTCGCCGTCCGCAAGCCCGCGCCTACGGTGGCCGGGAATCGGCTTGCGACTCCCGACGCCCGGGGCGTCTCCTGCGGTGTCTAGGGGCGTGAGGTCGTTTCCGTTGTGTCTCCCTCACGCGTTCCGCCTCCTCCTTCGCGAGCATTACTACTTCACTGAAGGAGGTAACAGCTTCCCATGCCCTCTCGCTCCGTAACATGGCCTGAACCAGGGCCGCACGCGAGAGGTCGCCACCGCTGATCGCCTCTACGAGGACACGGCAGTGCTCCGCCCAAGCGGGGCAGACCTCCACCGTATGCTCCACCGTGTCCTCCAGGCGATCCTCACAATGGTGACACCCGGACGTTTCCTCCCGCCTTATCCTGAACAGGAACCTCCCGAAGCAGCCGTGTCCGGTTAGGACCTGCGTCAGGCGGAAGGTTTCCAAACCCCCTGCATGCTACATTTCATGAAAATCGTTGGAGCCTTTTCCAAGATTCAGATTACTCGTTTAAAGGTATTAGATTAGCATCAATCATCGACTCATGGATATATGAATAATAAGTAGTTAATCTGTTCTAATTTAATTTAATTTAATCTATGTTACTTAATTTAATTTATATGCAATCAATTTAGCTTTTAATAGTTTTTTTGTTGTTTTTAATTAATTAATTCTGTATTTATCGCCGCATAATTTAGTGCATGCTGTGCTTTTCTTTAAGTGATGAGACACTTAGGCTTAAGTTTGAAATGTACTTTATAAAGTAACAGTGTACTCAGTGTTGAAAAGCCTAATAATAAATAAATAGTTACAAATTCTAGGCCAATTAAACAACTCAGCTACAATTAATCAAAAAGTTGTTTAGAACATATTAAATTAACGCGTTCGTATAACAATAGCCTTGACATAATGGTACGGAGTTTCCGTGAGAGCAACGAATTTGTAACTCAATCACCTAATTAGACTTTGTTTGGAACAACTCCAGACTGTAGGCGAGTAATTAATAGGCTTTGTAATCTGAAATGTAATAAGAAGAAAACAACAAACACTGAATGAAAAATTTAATTGCTGAAAATTCATGACTTAGGTACTCCTGCTATGTAAATAACTGTTGAGGACTGATTATATCCTATTTACATTACAATCAAAGTCAGTGAGATTTCCCGTAGGAAAAAATCACCTATTTTCTTCATTCCCTATTTTTTTATATCACCCCCAAAGTTGTTTTGGATATGCATTCTCAAAAATTCCTCCATAGTATTTTCCGTACCGAAAGTGAAAATACCACAGATATAAATCTAACTAGATGCCGCGATTGTATGTACTTCGCGTGCCAAAAAACGGAGTAAAGTTACGATCAACGATCTTAATCTGAGCTTTTCATGTAGCATTATCGGCACCGGAAATCCACCGAAATCTAGAAAAACGCCTTTTTATGCCACATTGAGCTGTAAATGATGTACAGAAAAAGTTGGCCGAGGCATTGGCCGAGGCATTGTTTGTGAAAAAGTGGCACGCTTGGTTTTTTTTATTATATACTTTATGCACAAAAAAAGTACAGGACAAACATTCACAAAAACAAGTGTACAATGGGCGCTCTTATCGCACGGGGCAATCTCTTACAGACAA
The DNA here is from genome assembly GCA_949775005.1 of Orthosia gothica. Classification (NCBI taxonomy): domain Eukaryota; kingdom Metazoa; phylum Arthropoda; class Insecta; order Lepidoptera; family Noctuidae; genus Orthosia; species Orthosia gothica. The sequence goes on from OX459044.1 coordinate 14,929,760, forward strand.
CCTTTGGATGGACTATACGATAGGAGAAGAATTTAGGGCTGTCAGTGTACAAAATTACATACTTAAATAATATTACTTAGACATACACGTACGCACGAACACACACGCACGTACGTACGTTTTTACATTTTTCCTACTCCTCCGTTATTCTTTTCTGATTAATTTCGTTGCGGGATCCAAGACAGGTAAATTCATTCTGCGGGACTTCGTCGAGCTTCATTGCCTCGGCGCTTTTCTGGTGGTCGCCACTGTTGATTCTGGCTTTCAGGAGTTGCAGTGGTTTGGGAATAGTGCGGTAAGATTGTCCAATATTACTTAGACATAATAACATAAAATACATACATACAATTATAATATACTAATACATATTAAATATAAGACAGAAAAAAGAGAAGAATACAAATTTTAGTGACAGGTACTCTTTTACCATTTTCTTAAACGTTGGCAGTGTTTGAGCACGTCTTATTGCAATTGGTAATACATTCCACAATCGAGCCGCTTGAATCGTAAAAGATTTGTCGAAAAAGGAAGTGGAATGCATACCAATATTTAATTTTAGATTTTCCGATGATCTCAAGGATCTAGAATGGGTGTCACAGAGGAACTGAAAGCGTTCTTTGAGATAAAAGGGATTAAAAGGATTAAACAGCACATTATAAAGCAAAGAAAGTAAGTGGGCATTCTGAAAGGATTTGAATTCATTAGGAAGCCATTTGAGCTTAGTACGAAATTCAGAAACGTGATCATACTTGCGCAAGCCAAATATGAATCTGAAACAGAGATTTTGAAGTCGCTCAAGCTAGTCCAATTGGTCTTGGGTTAGTTAAAGATAGCTGGCATCAGCATAGTCCAGGATAGGGAGAGGAAGAAAATTACGAAGTCGTCTCAGGTAACCCGCAAATGCAAACAGTTTTCGACTGACTCCCTGCAGTTGTTTGGTCCAGGATAGAGTGCTGTCGATATAAATCCCCAAGTTCTTCACAATATGATTTATAGGGATAGTGGTATTATTGAAAGAAACCTGGGGAAGTGTTGGTTTTCATACATATGGAGGGACTTGCGTTATCTCGTTAGATTTATGTCTGTGGTATTTTCACTTTTGGTACGAAATGACTCTTTTCTAGACCCAGTCGTTTTGGCTGTGCTTTGTCTGCCAATAAGTAAATAATTATAAAATAAAACAACAAAAAATCTACAAAAGAATTAATTGTTCACTCATCGAATGCAATTATTGGTCCAAAATTTGTATCTACTCAGACATGGTAACCGAATTCAGTACAGCCTCCTTTAAAATGAAAATATTATTACACTCAGCTCCCAGCCTAATGAAAAACGAAGCGAGCGGCGGGACCGCACGAAATTAACTTATTATCGCTTATTAGGTTTCCTCGATACATTGCTTTTCTGTTGTCTAGTCAATTTATCGTCGACAAGTTAGTCGAGGGGACGCCGTGGTGGTACGCTCACTCAATTAGTTAATTTTGTTAAATATCCTTGATTGAACAGCGGACGGCAATCAGCCATGCAAATTCTCCCCGTCATTTCCGAGACTGCCGAAATAGGATTTCGCTAAACGCAGTGTATTTAGCTTTGCGTTGTAATAAATTGTCCGTGCAGAACGAACGGTATAATGAATGAGGAGAATTGTAACATTTGAATAGAGAAGCTTTTAAATTTTTTGACAGTTTGATAAATTTTTTGACGGGCAATTTGAGGGTAGGCTTTCTTATTTTCATTGTTATGTAAATTAGGTAGGTGAAGCAAACGAAAGGTGCCTAGTTTGTTTTAAATTATATTTTAACTCAACAGGTGGTTAAATAGCTTTGGAGACAAGGTGTTGCCCGTTGAGAAAATCCACGGGGACCTAACTTTTCATGGCTGATTTGAAACCATTACATTTTTCAGGTCTTTTAACTTCTTATAAATCTATGTGTGCATTGTTTTAGTAAAACAATGTCATATATTTTTTTATATTCATGCTTCCTACTACATAATAAAAACAATTTAATTACTCACATACCACCATACTACACAAATATATATGCTTTTCCCGGTTAATCTCGCGTCACAACAAACGCCATGACAGTTCAGTGAATGATACTATGAGCACCATGACACACCACAGCTGTACCAACAAAAATAAAAAAATCGTGAGGTACGGGCGTCTGTTGTTACTTCTGCAGGGATAGGTACTCCCCTGCAGTCGCAGGTGGCCGGAGATGGAAGTTAGCCGATGATCCGTGACGTGCTGTACGGTGATGTCACTTGCACGGCGAGGATGACCGACGCGCTCAGCACACCAGTGGCGTAGCGACGAGTGGGTCTTCGTGACTGCGGCACACAATGACGGGCACGCAGTACTTGTCGCAGAAATGTTGATACGCGGAAAGTAACGTTGACGTAGAAACGTTGACGCAGAAACGTCAACGTAGAACCTGGAAACATTCCAGCTCATCAGATCTCGGCCAAACATCTTCCGTGCTGGGGTACCACCGACGACAACAAGGAGAAAGCACCCATTTAAATGTAGTAGTATTGACGTGGTGGTACTGGCCAGAACGGAGTTTACATTTCAAGCAAGCTTGAGCAAAAAGAAAACAGCAACAAAAATAATCCTTAGGATTCCGTAAGAAAATAACGAATTTATATTTTAAAATTATTAAAACACTTGAAGGTAGAAGTAAAAGAAAATTAGGTAGCATGATGCAGCATACAATATCTGAAGCTATTCTTAAATGGTGCTTATTAATATGATAAAGAAAACTAATACATCTGCACCGTAACAAGAAATATAGGGGTAGGTACATAAAATAATGATTTGCAAAAAAAATGAAAATGGCAATGATTATGCTGTTCGTAATTTGTGTGCTATTCAAAACTTACCCTAATTCGGGATTTCCGCGCACAACTTTTACGTTAAATTGTTCTACACTGAGAAATAAAATATCTAGTTTTAATTATAACGTTCGTGTCTGCTAGAGCGCTGGACATTACGTAAAGCGATTAGTGTGCCCGCACACCAGCCTAGGAGCGACTGATGGCGAGCACTGCGCGATACGTGTGCTCACACAGCAGCCTAGGAACGACTGCCGGCGAGCACTGCGCAGGCGGTCTTGTGGAATCTTACTTTATCATTCGTTCTATGCGAATAATCGTTCCCCCCGCGCCTCTGGTATCCGGCGCTTTCCAAGTCGCAAACAAACAAAGAACGAAGCATTAAATCACTGTAACGTTCCGTTACACAGCGTTGTCACATCACTGAATTTTAAGTCAATGCGTCTGTAAAGCCTTGTTCAGATAGGATTATTCTGTAAGGTTTACCAAAAATGTGAAAGTAGTTAAACATTTTTATGCTTTTATTTTTATGGATGTGAAAGATTTTGTTACAGGACCTAACATATAAATACAGCTGTCCTTTACATAATACAAAAATAACACTCACTAATTTTTAGAATACAAATAATCAAAAAATAAATGTAACTATAGTCAACGAGCCTTAGCTACTGTAATTGATGAATCTTTGTTAAATGAATCTTTCAAGAGCCTATCGCATCATTTTAGTTGCGTTACATTTATGACACGTCAACAATTTCTTTCCTGAAACTGAAGGTAACCCAAAAATTATGAATTCACTGATTTGTGTTTTGACCGCTCAAATTTTGTTCTATTGCTTCATTATTATTTTTGATTCTAGTGATAAAATTAAGTCCTTTTCATAATCAGTGGCTTTTGTGTCTGTGAAAATTGTTATTGATTGCGATAACTTATAATTTTATTAGCCACCAGGAGGACGATGCCCCCTAGATATTATCCCTTACTCGCCTTTTACGACACCCATGGGTAGAGGGTTGCTGGGAAGTACCTACAGAATACCGCTTATAATGTATCTGAACCCGCCTTAACATGTAGGTAAGGGAGAAACAAGCGTACTTTTGGCACATAACCTGAAATAGTGTGGTGTTTTAATGACTCGGTGGTGTGTATTAGGGTTAATTTTGTTGAAAATTCACGCTCTTGTGTATGCAGCTGACATTCTTGGAAACCAAAAGGCTTTGCGAGTATCTTTGTTTCAAGAAGCTTTTGTGACGGTATATAACTACTATGGAAAAAGATACGAATATTGTAATGGAAATGCTACATGAAAGAAAAGAAAGAAAACCAGTTTTATTTGGCACACACAGATATACACAATGTAGGTACAAATTAAAGGGAACGTAATGAAGCTTTCAAATATTTATATTTACAACACTAAAGAAGATTGCAATAAAAACAAAACTATTAACTAAATCATAATATACTTAATATACAAACTACATACAAACGAGTAGAAAAAACTATGAAACAAAAACCGACATCCAAAACAGAACACTATAAAGTGAAAAATACATTTCTTTTCGGCAGTCTTTGAGTAATCAAGGATCATAAATAAAAATCAAATAAGTTTCCGACGAATTGCGAACCTCTTTTTTTTGAAGTCGCTTAAAAGGAGGAAAAATAGAGACTTTAATAAAGTCAAAAGATTAGTAGTTTCAAGGTTTCTAACAGCGGGTCGCGGATAAATTTGAAAAAGAGTTATCGCGGCCCTGGCTCAAGCAACTGAAGGAACACGGGTGGGTTTTAGTCAGTAAAAGTCTGACACGCCCTGCCGCCTCACCCAGAGCGGATGAAGTCATTGGATGATTTCCCAACAGAAAAAAAAATAAGTTTCCTAGCAGCACTAACCGAATGACACTCGTTTTTATAGAGTTAGTCAAAATCTATAGATGAGATGATATAATAATCAAGTATATTACAACTTGTAAACAGTAGGTTCATGAATTACCCTAAACATTGGAATACAAAACACCAAAGGACAAAGTGAAAATTTATCAGAGATAACGATTTGTTTATGATTTGCTTATATAGCGACGTAGAATATTACTTTTCTAGAGCCTGTCCCCCGCCTGGCTATTTCAGCTATGTAATTTACGAGGATAAATAAAAACAGTATAGCCCGTAATCTTTTTAAGCATAAAGTATGTACGTAATATCATCGGCCATAAACATACCTAGAACGCAGTATAGTTTTAAATAATAAGAGCACAAAGAAAAAGCAGCCAGTACATAGCTTTTTATTTTGAAAAAAGTTTTCATTTCGCTGTTTCTATTTTCCAAAGCAAAACTAGTTTCAGCTGCAGCATCGGACATGTTCAGAGCTATGTTGCTTTTGCGGATCATTTCCGCTTCCTAGTTAGGTATTATAAAAATAATCTTGAATTTCATAACTTTTAAATTCGTGTTTACACTAGCAGACAAACCTACGCGATGATTGTTTTTTACTATCAGTAAAATTTGCATAGAAAAACAAATTAGTATAAAAACAAAAACCCAACTTCTTAAAATTAAGTAACTGAATAGTGAAAAACTAGTACTAGATATAATTTAAACATAAAATATTATGAGGTGCTGCCAGCAGCGGTGAGAAACTATATTTTGGTCGGTTTTTCTATAATTTTTGTGTATCCTGCAGCACTTTTTAAAGTAATTTATTTTATTTCAGACTTTATAGTTTTAGTAATGAACGAGTTCTCCAAATAAGTTATGTGGTTAAAGATTATTTATTTTGCTATCAAAGTTACGCTTATCTTGAATTTGTGCCAAAATAGGAAAATACAGGTGTTAGAATATATATATTTGGAATGGCCTCATTTGACACTCATTTTGTTAGGCTATCGAAAAAATAAATTGTATCATTCCTTTTTTTAGGGTTTGCGCTATTTTTTTTAAATTATATGGCCTATGTCACTCTCACAATTAAGACGAATCCAATGACATCTCATAATTCATAATCCGTCAAGCCGTTTAGGCTGTAGAGCGTGCCATAGAAATGGACATACATTCATACTTAGCTACATACGCTCGAAAAGCATTACCCTCCCGCAGTCGGGTAAAAAGGGGAGGGCTCATCGGGTCAAAAAATTCGTTCACATTTGTAAAACATAGGTGAAAATAGGTGTAAGAAAAAGGCGGTATCGGCCGCAACTTACAAGTTGTAGGTCGTGGGTTCGAACCCAGGCAGGCGCTTTACTTTGTGAAAATTATTTGTGAAGGAAAACATTGTGAGGAAACCGGCATGTCCTAGAACCAAATATTCGAAGACATGTGACATCCACCAACCCACACTGGGCCCGCGTGGTGGATTACGGCCCATTGCCTCTCATAGAGAGGCGGCCAGTGTCCCAGCAGTGGGAACATTAATAGGCTGATGATGATGTCATTAACTATGCTCCTATTTTGGCTTGTTTGTTTTGTTATTCGTATTTTATCGATAAGTACATAATTGCTCCGACAGATTAGGGGAGTGGATTAAGTAAAATTGTAATTTCTATTTAAGGTATCTGCGGAAGGTTTTACGACCTTGTTATTGGCTCGACGCGATTCGATTTTTATCACACTGGCAAGCGATTTTTACTAAGCGAAATTGCGAGTACATTTACATGGACCCGATGCGATGCAATTCGATCAATTTTCATTTTAAATTTTCTTAGTGAATATGTCCTCGATATCACCTATAGACGAATTTAAATTGCGTCGCTCTATCTGTAAGATCCTTACCATTAATTTATTTTGCTACTATCTTCTCCAGCAGCTTAGCCCGCGTGAAAGTCGCTAATTATCCCGAGAGAACATATGCCCGCGATTAAAATACTAATAATGACTGTAATCTATCTCTGTGACAAATTTCATCCAGATCCATCCAGCCGTTTGAGTGTGAAGAACTAACAAACACACACTCACAGACTTTCGCCTTTATAATATTAGTGTGATTAGGGTGATGATGCATTAACGTTTATTTTAATTCATCAAAATATTATAGCTATACGTTGCCTATATTTTGTAGGCTCCTGTGTGTGTTGGCTGGTTTCGGTGGTGCATGCCGACGTGGATGTATGTTTTGATTATAATAATGTTGGCATTTTCAGCATAATGCTTTCGGGTCGCTACTTTAATTATACAATAACATTATCAATATTTGCTGCAAAATTATATGAACGGCGATTGGTTTGTGCGCTATAATTTGGTGAAACTGTTTTGAATTCAGATTGGTTTTTACAGAGCCATTTAAATTTTCAAGAATTAATTGATATTTAGAATGAATTCTGTTTCTAAAATTTATTTTTGTTTATTTTTTACTTACGTACTTTAACTTTTGATTTCTTAATGGATATTATATTTAGTACTGTTTGATGTGCACTACATTGTTAGTTCAAAACGCATTTTCAACTAGTTACTTAAATCTCTAGTTGATTAAGTTGTGTCCCAGTGGTCAATATTTCATCCCTAGTCGATTATTCTTTCATACAAACGTAGTATGGCGATTAACCCACGGTTTGACTGTGTACGTTCAAAATTTTAAAAAAATACCGGCCAATTGCGAGTCGGACTCGCGCACGAAGGGTTCCGTACTTGGTAAATTGCTGTTAACGATTTTTGACGTATTAAAAAAATACTACTTACTAGATCTCGTTCAAACCAATTTTTGTTGGAAGTTTACATGGTAATGTACATAATATTTTTTTTTTAGTTTTATCATTCTCTTATTTTAGAAGTTACAGGGGGGGGGGGGACACACATTTTACCACTTTGGAAGTGTCTCTCGCGCAAACTGTTCAGTTTAGAAAAAAATGATATTAGAAACCTCAATATCATTTTCGAAGACCTATTTATAGATACCCAACACGTATGGGTTTGATGAAAAAAAAAATGTTAGTTTCAGTTTCAAGTATGGGAACCCCCAAATTTTATTGTTTTTTTCCTATTTTTGTGTAAAAATCTTATTGCGGTTCACAGAATATATACATCTACTTACCAAGTTTCAACAGCATAGTTCTTATGGTTTCGGAAAAAAGTGGCTGTGACATACGGACGGACAGACAGACATGACGAATCTATAAGGGTTCCGTATTTTGCCACTTGGCTACGGAACCCTAAAAATATCAATTTGTCTCATCATTATCTAGCACTGTATGGAAACAAAAAAGTAAAAAAAATATATATTTAAAAGTTATGAGCGTCAAAAGTTCCATATTTTAACACTAATTTTAACGCATCCTTGGGCGGCAATCGTCATCCATTTCAAACCACAAAGCAAAAGTGTGTATTCGTACGCGAACTAGCTTCTTATTTCTCATCACAGCATCTATCTCTTTCGCACGCGTTGTCGGATGAGATAGCATGCATTTTAACCCGCGCACAAAATAGTTCGTGCCGTCGTCTAGGCCAACCCTAACAGACATCCTTAATTCCCAGTAGTTGAACAACATAGGCTAAATAACTAAAAATTAACCATCATCATCATCATATCAGCCGAAAGACGTGCACGTCCAAGACGTTGCGTTGGAAGGCCTTCCACCAGGTGGACCGATGACCTGGTGAAGGTTGCGGGGATCCGCTGGTTGTGAGACGCACGGGACCGGTCAATGTGGCGACGCTTGGAGGAGGCCTATGTCCAGCAAAAATTAATACTTAAACCTATTTCATTGATATAAAAAAAAATCTCGCAAGGATAGACTTCTAAACTGCAGCAAGAAAAACAACAAGATACCTATCTAAACAACTCTGTATCGACCACACACCCCACTTAATAAAGGTAAGAAGATAATCCAAACAAGAATTTAAAATTACATTAGTTGGGAATCCTTATTACACCAGCATCGTGCTCTTGTTAATGTTGCCGAACAAAACCCTCCCCGTATAAAGGGTTGTTTACATTGTGGTCGACGATTGCGGCGAGTCGAGTAAGAGTCGGCGCTAGTAAATGCATGTACGCGAATGTATTATAATTTAGGAGACAGTGCTGTTTGTGTGGAATTAGTGAACTTGTTTTTGGGAGCCTCGTTTAGACGGTCGTTTTTTTACGCTTGTGAAGGGAGCATGTGGTTTTACAACTAATATTTGGTCATATCGTTAACCATGTGGAGTTATTTAAATAGCTACTAGATGACGTCATAATCAGTTCCGCCCTAAGACATCTGGAAATAGGATGGGCCCTCACCCAAGCGACCCTGCATCGAGTTGTCCTCATCCAGCGGTTTTGATATGCGTCAAGTCAATTGAGAACATAAAAGAGAATGATGAGAAATCAAGAAAAGTAAATAGTGTGTAATAGTGTGTGTGTGTGTAAAGTAAATAGTTCTTATTTAGAGGTTTTCCATCGAATAAATTCTTTAAGAAACGGTTTCCTAATGAGAACAGAAAATAGTATAAATACCACCATAATATAGTACCATCGGTTAAACCCAAAAAAGACCAAAATAGAAAGTGGTATGCATTTGGTTTTGATGACAAATGTTCACATAAATTAGTTCATTAATAAACTCATCTATTTAATATCTCCGGCTTTAATGGCGTTAGATACATCAGTAAAATAGATTTACAGTGTTCATTATTCAATATTGGAACTAGCCTAAAATAATTATTTTAATCAAGCAAAAGCCGAATAGAATTGATTTATTTATAACTAGCGGACGCTTCGCGGTTACACCCGCGTAGTTCCCGTTCCTGTGGGAATACAGGGAAAAAAAGTAGCCTATGTCACCCGGGGATAGTGTAGTTTCTCAACGGTAAAAGAATTTTTGAAATCGGTCCAGCCGTTATACTTTCTCTTTTATATATATAGATAGATTAACATCACGATTGTGTTCTCGAAGGGTTAAGAGTGTCACCTACAGTCATTCAACATTTCGCAAGTCATTTTTAAATCCCATGCAGGGTTAGGCAGTATTTGAATTACTTGTAATTAAAATACGTAATTGAAATGCATATACATATTTGGTATTTGTAATTCAGCAATTGAATTACCAATACCAAATACGTAATTTGTAATTAGTATTTCAAATACCTGACGCTGAACAATTTTATAGTTAGTATTTCAAATACTTATGGCTACAAAATACATTTGAACATAAATACATTTAGCGATCTTATTAATGAGTGCGTTCTGCAGAAAATACGTCTAACTGTCAATTGTCATTTTCATTTGAAACGGTTATTTTAACAAAACTTCTGTGTTTTAATTAAGTTTATTAGCACGAATGTCACGATGAATGATCGACAGTACTTTTTAATATGTATTTTAAATTAAATATTTAAAAAATTGTATTTTATATTTTAAATACTCGACTTAAAAACATTTTGTATTTTAAATAAATGCTTGATTGTATTTTATAATTTAATTAAAGCATTGCAAGTATTTTGCCCAGCTCTGGTCCCATGTAAAATGGTGGTGGGTGAGCCTATGGCCATCAACGGGCACAAATCCAGACTCCAGGCTGCTACTGAGAAAATTCAGTTCGAAAAACCCAATAACACTTAGCCCGATCCAGGCATGAATCTCAGGACCAGTGTCATCCTGAGATGACACTGGTCCTTGTGACAGTGGTCTTAAGTGCTACTGCTGACAGTAGCACTTAAGTCCACTAGACCAACGAGTAGCATTAATTTATAACGCAGTAGTATATTCAAGTTATATCTTCATCAATCATCATCATACATAATAATAGGCAGCTTTGTGGCGAGCTGGTGGCAACCTCACAGACCTGATCTCCAGGGAGTCGTGTCCCTCACCTCCAGCTTGCCTTTATTGGCCGGTCGGAGTGAACACTGACCGGTAACAAAGCTCCCACCTTTCTTTTGCCTTAATTGGCTGGCTTTAGTGGAGATTCGCAAGAGCAAACGTGCTCGGAGGAAGGAGGTTAACCCAGTTAGATTCTGGTAGTGATCTTGAAAAATATAAAAAAATGTAGATATAAAGAAAAGATAATGAATAAAGGACATAATAATAAATCTGTGGAAGAGTCGTTTTTGTGCAATAATATTTCCAAAATAAAATGTCAGTATGATAAAGGATAACCAACTGAACCTATTGCCAGATTTTTTTGAAATTTGGTCTGTTTAATTTTTATTTTTTTTATTTTTGTGTGTACGAAACCAATGTAGATAACTTTTAAACATAAAAATTGCGCGTAACTTGAAGTATTACATAGTTTTTGTTTCATCGCAATGGGATCACTATATCAAAAGTTCGATGAATTTAAAGTGTTTAAGAAGTAAAATATCACAACACACAATTCAGAAAATTCGGACAGTTGATCTCCATATTCGATAGATGGCGTTATGCATTATTATTATGTTAAGATTTTCCGCGGAAGAATTACTCTAGATTTTTTTTTAAGATAAGTAGGGTAGGTAGGAAAGTAAGTAGGGTAGCTCAGGGACGGGTAGGCCGTTGACGGGAGAGAAGTTACGGGCACAGCTAGTTAATAATATATATCGACTGAAGTCGATCTACCCACGTAACTTTGAAGAGAGTATGAGATTCAATTGAGTACTTACTTACGCCCACGTTAAGTTAATAGAATAAATGACTGTCTGAGTAAATTAATATTTACATAAGAAAATAACTCGATTCATTGAAAATGCCAGTTCAAAGTCTTTGCTTTAGCATTCAAAGAGTTTTTAATAATGGCAGTTCCCAGAAAGGGGTAGGCAATGTTGATTAAAATATCGTATCTGCACCCACATCGCTGCCAGCACAGCGTTTGCATACACTTGTAGGTTCTATGCTACTATAGATCAAAACAAAGGACATGGGTTTAGTATACTAGACAAAAAGGCATTAAGGATACACTAGTCGAAAATTCTTCCATACAAACGTAGTCTAGAGATTACTCCACTGTTTGACGTTGTATGTTCAAAATAAAAAATGATATCAATTTGTTTCATCAATATCTAGCCCTGCATGGAAACAAAAATGTAAAAAAAATAATATATTTGAAAGTTATGAGCGTTGAAAGATCCATATTTCAACACTTATTTTAGCGCATCTTTGGGCGGAAATAAATACCATAAGAAGAAGAAAAATTGCAAAACGGCCTCCATACAGGGATAGATTAGTAATTCAACAATGCAAATAATGTTATTTTATAAAAATACATGTAGTTGTTTTTTCATGATATCTAGACTCCCAAAGGTCTGTTTATAAAATTTCGCGTGTTCGTTTTCGTCCTAAATCATCATCCATTTCGATACGAATTTGCAAAAGTGCTAATTCGTACGTGAACTAGCTTCTTACTGCTCATCACAGCATCTATTTCTTTCGCACGAGTTTTCGGATAAGATAGCATGCATTTTAACCTCGCGCACAAAATAGTTCGTGCGGTCGACTAGTTCAACCTTAAGTCGGCGTTAGTGATTGCGGAAATGCCAAAATGTTCGGCAACGACCATATTTTTGTTAAAATATTGTCATAGAACTTTTTTAGCATTGTGTTATAGATTTTCTATGTATGTATGTTTATTCCTATGTGGCGTTCCAGAGACCAAACGCGTTGGCCGATTTTGGAGGTTCTCACGTCAATCGATTCGTCTTAACCTTGGGAATGTCACTAGCTACATTAAATTTGGAAAACAGAAAAATGGCGAATTTTGGGCGCCATATTGTGTTCTAATTTTTGTTTTCTTCCAAAACTATCGTGTGGAGTGTCAAAAATACGTAACACTTACGTTTTTGAAAGTAGCTCATTCGAAAACAAAAGGGTAACTAAAAGGTTATAAATAAAAAAAAGTTAAATCAAAACATCTAAAAACCCGACTCAATATTTATTCGCAAGCTGGTTTACCAAAATTAGTGTCCTCCGGCTGCACAGCATGATTTTCTTCTTGTTTACGTCTTTTAAGTTCGCTTTTTAATCAGTCGGGTTTTTTTGATTTTCTGAATTTACTTTTTGTTTAACATTTTGTCATAAGTTTTTGTTATCATTTTGTCATAAGTTTTTGTTAACATGTCACAGATTTTTGTTAACATTTTGATACAAGTTTTTGTTCACATATCATAGCTGTTTATTCCAATAGATTGTCAGTCAGCCAGGTATAGTTAAAACATTTAAAACAAATTGAAACAAAGCTAATCAAAAAAAGAAACACTAATTAGTTATCGACCATTTTAACATCGAAAACGCTGATTACCTTTTTAATTTAATTGCACCTTTCATTGCCCAGCATTGACACGTGGGGCGCTGAGCAATTCGCTCAGTATCACTCAGTAATATTATTCATTCACTGAGGGAGCCCGTTCTCATTAATTAGAAAGTAAAGTGACTCCGCAGAATTCGTTCATAAAGCAACATAATACAGTATACCATAAATTCGCTTATCTGCATTTTATCAAAGACATTTCACTGACAAAGTTAGGTATAATGTTACATTTTATTCGCCTTGTTTTAGTAAAAAGTTAAGCAATTAAAGCGTCGTTGGCTATTTTGTTTACGAACTTATGTTTAGTGTTGTCTCGGTTTGTTTTACGGTAATTATGTCATACCTTAAAACTTTGTTAGTTGATATTATAGTTGGAATATTTTGTTGTTGTACTAAAATGTTTAGATTCATGTTACAATAAATTAAAAAGCCCATCAGAGAGGCATAAATGACAACATGACAAAACTTTTTTTTTATAGAAATTGTTCTGCGGGCGAACATTTTCTATGACATACCGTAGTAGCATTGTCGTGTCCTGCCTTTTTGCAAATCCTTGTGTCCTGAAGCTTGTCAGGAAAACAGGTAGAAAAGCTTATTGCCTATCGATTTAATTGTCCTTTATAGGTATAACCTTGTTTATTATAAGAATCGTTATAGACATAACAATCACTATCAATTGTCATTCCTTGAAAGTCGCATGAAGAGGTGTATGAATTGGAAAAAGTTACGTAGTGCTCATGCTTCTGATAAACAATATTTTCCTCTACAGTACAAAGACATGCCACCATTGGTATATAAACTGAAGAGTTTTTATACATAGATAAGTACATTCAAGTTCGTTAAACTTCAGAATCCAGACGAGACAATAACCCTGGCAAGTTGAGTGTCTATCAACACTCTATCTGCTGACAACCAAATTATTTATTCCCATAGCGGCGGGATGGATGACAATGCCGTAAAACCGCTCCGAGACAATCGCTCAACGGCTGAAACCTTCGGACGCTCACAAAGCTCGGCTAGTTATAACTCGCTCGTTATCGTCTCGGTGTTTCCGCAATTAATCCTATCTCGGCGATAAGGCTGTTTCAAGTTAAGGGCCAGTCACTAGGGATCTAAGCAATCTTTACGGGTGACTTGTCAAAGTGAGAAAAGGGTCGGAAGCTCGAGAGACTTTCAACAATGCTTGTTATCTTAGAAGTAAGCCAAGAACGCACCTAATGATACCAATTTTAAAATAAATACAAGGTTCCGGTGATGGTATTCAGCTCTTGGGAAAAGATTTCGTCTTTGTCATGGCAAAAGAACGGTCCGATGGATTTGATAAGGAAGCAAAACGAACTTGTATTAAGTACCGAGAACGCTAAGAAAATATTTTTACCGAAGTAAAATAATAAAATACAAGCTAAAAGGCAACGATTTCGCAAATAAAATCGCGTTTTATAAACTCTGAACGTGGAAATGAAAATGTTTATTTAGCGGTATTAAAAGTTTCTCATTCCGTTTCATATAGGTGTGGAACTAAGGAGTCGTTTGAGGCAAATAAACACAACGTAACCAAAAGTTAATATGGTCGGTAGTGGAGTTCAATAAAACGATCCGTGTTCGTGACGGATGTCGACAGGGGTTGCGAACATTTGCTTTTATTTCGTCGTGCAACTCGTTTAGCACATGCCGACTGACAATCAATCTCAGTCAATATATGGGACAAAGGATCGTTGTTTCTGTGTTGTCGTGGCCTAATGAAATTTTTGTGGTGCGCTTTTTTGCAACGGAACTCTCTCTATAGCGAAGTGGACATAAAAGCTGCTTAATACGGACATTATTGCGAGAACTTTTCGAAAAAGGTATTCCAAATATGCGCGTGTTTTCGACGAAAGTTGGTGTCAAAAAAATGGCTTCATCATTGGAACAAAGAATTAAATCGAAAAAGTTGCGAAAATGAGACACCGTTTTCACAAACTTTTTCTATTTTGTTTAAGCGGAAATGTGAAAATAGATTATTGCTAGTTTTTGCTTAGAAATAGCATATAGCATTCTAGATACAGAGACATATTATAATTTTCAGAGTGGTATTGGATTTGTAAGGACTTACACTGCTTGTAATAATTTTGTACATTAATTTTAATTGGGTCTTTCTTTGAACTTGGCACATAATGCGAGCAATGGAGCATTCCTTTATCGGGTGCGACATTCCGAAAACTGCCCAATTTTCCAACTTCCCACAATCCTCCGCCCAAAAACGACAATCAGGGTAACATCTGTTGCTGACTCACCGGCTACTTCCAAATTTTAATATTCACAAATGGGCTATCTTCATTTGTGGCTACCCTTATCAGGAGTGACATAAACCAGCACCCTATTAATTTATGCCTACTGTTAACTAATAAAGAAAAACGAGTGTGGATCCCCCGTAGGATCCCCCTAGGAGATTGAAAATCACCTCTGTCTGGCCGACAAATTAAATTTCCTACACATTGATTTTCACCAAGCACACTAATTACTTAATTTACAGATTAGTTTACAGAGTCGTGAGCGCAGCCAATGGGGGGAAGATTTATAGACTAATTTTATAAGGGAGCTCCTCAGGTATCGAGATATTCAATTACGGAGATTGTGCTAGGAAAAATTCTCTAGTGAGATCATTTTGGGGAGGAAAATTTTCGACGATGTCGTTATTATGATAAAAGTTCACTTTTTGCGGTTTATGATCCATTCATTGGGACATTTTGGGGTATTAAATGCATAAATTAGGTTACCCAAAATTAACTTATTTCTAAATTACTGCAAAAAGGAAGTAAGTATAAGGTTCCGTACCTCGAAAGGAAAAACGGAACCCTTATAGGATCACTTTGTTGTCCGTCCGTTCGTCTGTCTGTCATGAACATTTTTCTCAGGAACTGTCATTTATATCATATACTCAGGTCTACTGACCCTTAAAGCTGTAAAATAAAAACAAATTTCTAAGCCAACGCAATCAAAAGGTACAGCCGTTTATGCCGCAAATTGCCGCAAATTTTCAACACTCGCAAGAGAATCAAAACCTACAGGGAGGGTACTTCCCGTGAACTCAGAGTTTTGAAATTTGGTACGAAGCAACGTCTTATAACACAGATAAATAAAAAATTGCGGAAACCGTAAATTTTTAGTTACATCATATAATAAAAATATTTTTAATAATTTTAAACTTACTACCCTTCCACATGAACGCGTAGAGGTATTAAATTGAAATTCATATCAAATACTCAGGTCTATAATACCTTTAAGCTGAGGTTTGTTCGGAAACCTCGGTGCGTGAGTCCGAGTCGCACTTGGCCGGTTTTAACACTTAAGTATTTTTGAGTGCATTAAACTCTCTTTCGGATTTAAATAATTCCAGATCATAACTTCCTTAAAACCTTGATAAAAAAGCATCAAGTACTTATTCGTTAGGTATTTATGTCACTTAAATACAAGTTTATTTTTGTATGCGATACTTATATTTATAATTTGTTAACATTTGACTAGGTAACTACAATACAGTACAAATAACTTAGGCCTATATTCTAAGTATTTTTTTAAAGGAACGGAGATGGTTCAAAATTTTTGGACCGAAATCCTAAAAATCGATACGAACAATCTCTATGCCGATCGATTGCTTATAACGAGTGAAATAAACTAACCTAAGTCTATTAATTAAAATTTTTAAATGTTGAGGTTTGTTTTACGTGGCAATGCTGCCAGCTTGTTGGGTACATTACCAGTGGACAACGAAGTGGAGGAGTTTTTCGACGCCATATTTTAGTTAAGTATATTTTTAGGTTTAGTTAGTGAGTAGGTTTTGGTTAAAGTGTATATGTTTGTAGTCTTAGTTATATAAGTATTTTTTACAATGTATATACTTTTGTCTAGGTAAATAATATGAAATAACTTTACTTATTATTTTAATGAATTGCTGTGCCCGAAAGGGTCCATGTGAGCTATCCTACTATTTTAATAAGATTTTCTTAAACACATGTGACATGCAGTAAAGATATGAATTTGATTTTTTTAAGTCACATACCCCAAATCCCTAGGGTATCGGAGTTATAGGCTGACGAAGTAAAAAAAATCATTATCTACTGAGGATTTTCTTAACTCTAGTACCAAAACCAGAGGAGTGCTTCACCGTTCTTTTGTCACCATTGTACATGAAGTTTAAATAAATAATAAATAAATAAATATTTACCTAAAACAAAAAAAAAAACATAAATAAAAAAACAAACTGTAGCTTCATTCTTTGCCACAATGTCAATATGCAAAGAAAAATCAAGAACCCGTGTCCGGTAAATAAAAGACCGTGAAAGAAAAACCATTTTTTGATTTTATAATTTTCTAGTTCAAAATAATAAACAACAATTAAGATGAATAGAACGGTCAAGCACACCATTGATTTTGGTACTAGAGTTAAGAAAAGCTCTAATAGATAATGATTTTTCATGCATAATTTGTTAGCCTTTAGCACCGATAACCGCATGAATTTGGAGTATGCTCGTTCTAAGCAATCGAGCGGCATACAGTTTGTTCGTATCAACTTCTGGATCCATTGTGAAACCTCTCCTTTCCAAACACAATTCTAAAACATACGAAATGAAAAATGTGGGAATACATATTCGCAGGCTGGCTAACCAAAACCTGATGTATCCTCCGACTGCACAGCATGATTTTCTTCTTGTTTACGTCTTTTTAGTTCGCTTCTTAAGCAGTCGGGTTTTTATATTTTTATTTATAACTTTTTAGTTATTTTTTTTTATTTATGTACATTTAAACATATAAGCATGATATATTTTTGAAATAACCTCCTTAAACCCTTTATTTTGATACCACACGATGGGTATGGATGAAAAAAATATTTGGCACCCACAATATGGAGCTCAAAATCCGCCATTTTTCTATTTTCCTATTTAATGAAGCCAGTGACACTAGCAGGGTTAATACGAATCGATTGAAGTAAGAATCATCAAAATCGGCTAACGCGTTTGGTCTCTTTAACGCGACATAGGAAAAAACATACATACATAGACCGATAAACACATTACCCTCCTTCAGCAATCGGGTAAAAAGCCTCGATTATTATCAATAATTTACCTAGCTTTCACTGAAAATTTGATTGAGTCTTGGAAGAAATTACCTACAATAAATGGATCCGCTGAAAACGAAATATTTGGCTCTTAAGTTCGTTATAGATTTGGACTCATTCAAGCTTCATGTGTTAGTTTCAAGCATAGATCTTACTTATTCATTATTATATTGTACCTATTTCCGAATGTAATTAGGGAAGAAACACTGCCTGGCGGAAAAATAAAACATGTATGTGAACAAGTGGGTACACGCGCGGTCACTAGTTTAAGTACTTAGTGCTCAACAAAGAGGGGGTTGGTCGAGGCTTAGTGCCACTTAGTTCTAATTATACATTCATGTTGATCAAAAGAATGGCTGCTTTCAAAAGCCTACAAATGGAAGCTGATTTTTTTATGAATATTAGTACATTAAAAGGAACCACTAGAGGCTCACAACAGTGCTTTTGATGACCAAATGACCTGCCCTCGGTTTGAGAGCTCTTGAAGCGACCCCTGTGATCAATATTACGTGTGATTCTACAAAGCCATGTATGTGAAAGCTAATGCAAACGATTTTTTTTTGCATTTGAATATGGAAATCGAAATATTTTATTTATATCGGCAGTCCTATCCCTTATGAATGCTTCAAAGCTAACCAATAGGCGACCTTATTTATGAGATATATATGTCACATCTACTTGGTTTTTGGAAAGCCAAATGACAACTTACGTTTTCAACACACGTCTCTTCAACTAAAAACGTTTAGTCATCATCTAATACACGTAATAGTAAATAAATAATTCCAATAATTTTCCCTTAGGGACCTTACAGATAAAGCGACGATATTGCGCACGTATTTTCTAAGAAAATTTTAAACGCAAATCGGTCGAATTTCATTGCATTGCGTCCATGTGAACTTGCAATTTTGCTTAGTAGAAATCGTTCACCGGTGTAGAATAAATCAAATTAAGTCGAGACACCACGAAGGTTACTTACTCGATCACTTACATAATCTATTGAGTAAGCTTATATACTTCCCAATATCCTTTACTTAAAGTAAAGTAAAGTATTATCTGTGACATCTTCATTATCTACCACATCATTTGTCTCCATATTAAACACAAACATCGCAACTCGCAATATCTCCAACAATCCAGCTATATCTATCTACCAATAGAGAATTAAGTTTATCAGTTTTCGGCACGTTTTGCCTAAATCTTATCACCCTCTATATTGTAGGCACCATCTAACGTGAGAAGTAATAAGAACATCCCAATCAAGTATTCTCTTACTATGTTTAATATCATTGCGTATTATTACGTTGGTTTGTTTCCAATATAAAACAGACCTTCCCAAGATGTTTTACTTAACATTAACACCCTTATTTATAAAAACCTCAATACCGTTCAGCGATCGTTTTACACGTTCTCTATTATCCTATAGATAATTTAAATAAATAATCATTTAATCAGTTGCTAAACAGCTCAGAGATTTTATAAATAAGGCCCTATCACACTACGACTAGTAACCTCTTTATTATCTACGTCATCATTTGTCTCCATATTAAACATAAGCATCGCAGCTCTCAATACCTCCAACAATCCAGCTATATCTACCAATAGAGGAGGAAGTTTATCAGTACTCGGCACGTTTTGCCTGTTACAGGGAACTTCATTAACGCACACTATCCTAACGGGAATTTATGCTTAGCGACATATAATGACGTTAACTAGTGAATTATTACGTGACTATATTAGAATGTATAACTCTTGCCTGACTGTTTAAGGACTTTGATTGATATTAGTATTGGTTGGTTGTTTATTAGTTCGCTAAAGTTCTTTTTTGCCGTCATTTATGTCCTTTGTTTTTCTGTGTTTAAAGAATCACACATGCATGATGATTCAGGTATTCTTATTTGCTTATTCACAGCAAAACGTGGTTGAAAAATACGATGGTAAAACATCATGACAAAAGACTTTGTTAACATACAATATTTTCGCATTGATTGATGTTGCTCGTCTTGCTTAGATACATAATCCCTTTGACTAGTTTGCATAACCTGTACCGAGGTTTGTTCCAAATTTAACCAAACTTAACAATCGTCCTTATATGTAGGTATACCTATATGTTTCTTATCTGCAATAATAATTCAATAAGGTATTCAAAATATAACCTAAAACCACAAAAATCTAGCCACAAAACGAGCAATTTATGAGAGCCAAACCGTTTTGGAAGCCAAAAAAAATGAAAATTACTGGGTATAATATTTCACGAGGCATTATAAGAAACGCGCTAACATTGAAAGGAGAATAGCGTGTTTTAAAGCTAAAATGCAGCCGACCTATATCCAGCACAATGGCCTATGTTTTCGGGCATACAATGCGAAGCCATCGTTCACTCTCGTTGCAGTTTGTACAGGTGCTTGCGATTTTTGCTCACAACGCCATTTTTGTTTAAAACTCTTGTTTGAAAATAGAGATAGAATTTTGCTTTATGGCTTTGAACGGTTTTAAAGTACACTTCTTGGTTGAATTCTTAGAAATGTCATAGTAACTGCGTTTGTTTTCATGCGGTTTCCTATTCTTTACGTCTTGTTTATTTGAAAAAGACTAGCTGTAGCGTATCTTTTCTGTGTCCTTAAGTTTGAATTCACAAATGCTGGAATGAATCTTGTTCCATAATCATATTTTCAAACCAGGCTCTCGACAATGTATGTAATAAATCAGTATCTGCCATTTAAATTACTCTTATTATCAGTTTTGGCTTGTGTCGATGGACAGTACATCCAATTCTTAATTCCTATTCATCTGATTCAAGAACGTCATTAACTTCGAAGACAGCATCTTAGCATAATTAATAGGATGCTTGCTTTCGTCAACCAACTCTACACTTCAAGAACATCCTGCCTTTACCTGATTAATATAAGATTTCTAGTGGGGTCACTTTACAAATATAAACGTTTTTACAAAAAAATACAACCGTTTTCCAAAAACACACTACAAAGTGAAAAATAACTTCGATTTCGGAAGTCATTGTTCCTGTTTTTGTATCTTTGTTTTTTTTAATGGGACCACATGAGAAGCACCAGCTTTCAAATAAAAAAATAATCATCAATTTTGGTTTACCTAGTAAAAAGTTTGGAGGTGACGTACATAAAAAAAATAAATGAATTGAGAACCTCCTTAATTTTGAAGCCGTTTAACAAAAGGAAATAAATTTCTTTCGAATAGAAAAGGATTTATTTTATGCCCCATTCTTATAATCCTGTCATAAAAACTTTACAATATATTAAAAAAAATCTACACTAAAAGATTTTTACTCATATGCGGTTGGCTTTCCATTTCTCCAATTACAAAACCTCTATCTGATACGAAAATATTGCTTCTTCCTTCCCCACAACGCATTACATAACAATCCTTATAGTCGTAAAAGAAAGTACAGTTCGTATCGGAAATTCCCAGTAGGAACTTCAACAATAAGAACAGTGCATCTTGTACATGCGACCAATCTTAAGTGCATAGCGTCGTCATGTTCTGAATTTAGACAGTCGTATTCAGTCTCCTTGCTTGCCATTGTTGAAACTCTCGATAAGGAATTTAACTGAATTTCGTGAAATGGATTGTTGTTTCATGGTTTTGTTTCAGATGAGTATCATACTTATGATGAAGATATAATTATAAGAATGGAGAGGCAACTATAAATGAATATAATTCAGATGATTTGACTGGAAAGAGAATTAATATATACAGAGATGAAATCCAAATTAATATTATAAATTCAAAATGAACTCTGTCTGTCTGTCGGTTACTTTTTCACGCTTAAACCGCTGAACCAACTGATGATGATGAAATATGGTAAAGGAACTGTCTGTCTGTCCTGGGAAGGACATTTGATTCCATATTAGAGGAAGTTTTTATCCCGAAAAAAGTTTGTATGGTGAACTAATATTTTTTCAAGTATGGCTGCCCCTACACCTAAAATATTATTGCGCGGTATAAAAAAATGGCTATTTGAAGTACTAATGCATAGTATACGCAGACGAACGCGTAGAGTCGCGGGCGACATTAGTAATACAAACAAAAAAATTATATTGATGGCAATGTCTGATTTTCTTGGGCCTATACTAGGCAGAACTGCAGATGAAAATTTGTATTTCGGTTTTGAGGCAAAAAGAGTTTCAACTTTTTTTACCTGGTCTCTACGTTTGGCAGTTGATTTTATACTCACTAAATAATAAATATGATGATGATGAATGATTGTATGCTTTAAAATAATAAATTGTAAAGCATCAAATCATCAACTAAATACACTTTTTAACAGAAAAATACAACCAACTTCCAAAAAAGAAGAAACTAAAACTGGAACACTTTAGGCAGGACAAAACTGGACTTTTTTAGTTTTCACTTTTTAGTTGTGATGTGATACATAAATAAGCAAGTTCTATAGTAAGCAAAGCCCAGGCAGGCGCTTTACTTTGTGTAAATTATTTCATCACCACTGCTCTCAAAACGGTGAAGAAAAACATCGTGAGGAAACCGACATGTCCTAGAACCAAAAATTCGAAGACATGTGACATCCACCAATCCGCACTGGGCCCGCGTGGTGGAGTACGGCCCATTCCCTCTCACAGAGAGGAGGCCTGTGTCCCAGCAGTGGGAACATTAAAAGGCTGATGATGTGTGATGTGTGATAGTAAGGTACCTATAATGCACAAAGTCATGCCATAATAGATTACCGGCATAACATAAAACTTGAACATAACCGGTGAAATAAGAGTGTACCAGGGTGAACTGTTCACACCTGCGTACCCCTTTAGAGCGTACCGGCGTGATGTTATGTAATGAAATGGCGTAAACAATAAACAGACATGTAAGTACAGCAATCCCGAGACATTTGCCGTTGTTTATTGAAGAGTTTTGTTGTATATCTCCGAAGTTCTTCATCAGAACTACACCAAATTTAAAAAGGGAGCACATGTGAAGCCTCCAGCATCAAATAAAGAATCATCACGTCGGGGTCACCAATTTAGGTACTGGTGGGCCAAATAAGCCTATTGACGATAAAAAAAAAAAAAAAAAAAAAAAAATGAAATAATAATTCACGATAAAATAAAATCGTACAATATTATTATCTCGTAACACTTACAACAATCACATAATTAAATTTACTCTAAACTAGGACCTAACTTAACAGTATAAGTGCGGTTGAACGACTGACGTCAGTGGCGTCCTGCCGTCTTAAGTAACTATGTAGCGCCTGCATTATGTAAATAAACAAACTTATCGCTTCAGCAGGGGCGCTACAATCGGTTTATTAGTAAAAAGAAAAAAAAATAACTGTTGATTTGGGAACCACCTCCTTTTTTAAATTGGTTATTAATTTATGTTGTTTTACAGGGCTCATTTTCTTCAACCGAATTTCTGATTACTCTCTGCATCATAATTGTATATTTATCATATATAATGCAGATATAAATAATTTCATTCAGCATTAGAGTTCACAATCGGTACGTGAATGTCAAGCGTATCAGCTATTCATCTTTCGACGCTATCTGTAAGTGAATATTGAAATAGAATCTGAAAGGGCAAAGTTAAAATGGTGGACAATATAGCGAGCTTTAAAGAAATTACTTTAAAAGGATCTGATACATGGTTTCTTATAGCTTTGACGGTGTCCCTAAAATCATGGCAGCACATACTTTTATGTATCGACCATGTACCATTGCCTATTTTTAGGGTGCTCTATTTTCTGTTTTAATCACAGACATAAATCTAAATAGATAACGCAAGTCTCTCCATCTATATGAAAAACAAGCGTGCCACTTTTTCACAAACAATTTAAAAACAAATTTACTTACCAATGAAAGAAAACATTTCCAATGCCACGGCCAGCTTTTCTATCAGCTATACATTATTTACAGCTCAATATGGCATAAAAGGCATATTTCTAGATTTCGGTGGATTTCCGGTGCCGATAATGCTAAATGAAAACCTTAGATTACGATCATTGATCGTAACTTGACTCCGTTGTTTAGCACGCGAAGTAAATACAATCGCGTCATCTAGTTAGATTTATGTCTGTGGTTTTAATGTTTATTTCTTCATCAGTTTAATTCTTTTTTTGTTTTCCAGGCCTTCTTTTCATAGGTATGATGTTTCATAACGATTACAGTTTTTTTTTCATTATTTTGTAAAATGTGAATTACCCAGACACTTTATTTTCGCAAAGCGTATACAAGCTTTTAACGAAAAATTATTGCTTTATATAAACAACTGCATGTCTACCCACCCATATATATGTACAGTAAAATATCAGACAACGCAATACAGTGAACTCGCTCGAAATAAAATACGAGAAGCTTACGTTAATTTAAATGGTTTAAACCTTCGGGATTATAAACTAACTTTTCCACCAACACATTCTTGCTGCGAAAGTACAGAGAGTCGTTTTGTGTGAACAGATTTATCCCGACGGTGAGCACTATCGTCTAGATCTATGTTTTTAATCTAGTAATTAGCTTCTCGGGTCACAGGAGTTATATTACTATGTTGTGTTGGTTTTGCTACAACTGCTGTGCTCTGTGTTCTCAAAGAGAGGGATTAGGTGTGGCTTTTTCAGACTAAACAAAGGGACTATATATTTCGGTGGCAAACATAATTTGCGGTGTGTGGTGCACTGGTGACTGTGTCAGATAAAGTTTTGAATAAAGAAGCTTGATGAGATACGTCTAATTTTAAACTGTTCTTTATTTGCTTTGTGGTAATTTGAAACATACATAGCATGGAAACGAAAAACACTGAAGTTTAAAATTGTTTGTAAGATTTGGTGTTAAATACGATTGTGTTATCATAAATCCTGTTTTCATCATCAATCACATTTCAAGATATATATTTTATCGATATGCCAAAAATTGCCACCATTGTGTTTATTTTACAAACCAACCCAAACATTTAGCAAAAATCAACGTCCATTTCTTAACAGGACTAGACTAACTCTGTAGCTAATAAAGGCAGTGCGTACTTGTAGTTTTGGTTTCTAATTGGCCGCCTGTTCAGCTTGCTCTCAGATAATTGGATTATCTTGCGAGTGTTTCCGACGCCCGTATCCTCGTTTGGTGGTTAACTGATTGTAAGGCTCGCGCCTGATCCCGACATCTTTGAATTTTGTCACAGATATATAATTGAGCATATAATTTGCGTGCTTGGTGAATTTGGAACTCAAACACCTAATTTTGGTCGTGTAATTACTTATCTGCCAAAGGTATCACATGTGTATTTTGATTGAAGTTTTGAGCAATTTTTGTGTGAGAGTTTATCTTTTGTGGTGTGTTATTAGGACTAAAGTTCAAAGAACGGCCTTGACATTATTTTTCGATATGAATAATCTGCTCCAAATAGTTATGAGTTACTACACTCTTGATCCCAATGGGTCGAAGTGTCCAAGTTGCTTCTCGGTCCCTCCATAAGATAAGATACACCCTTTGCGCTGTAGCATGGTGCGGGTGACAGTTTCATTAAAAAAAATTACGCATATACGTTTACGCATTTTTTGTAGTTTCACGTCATATACCATAGTTGCCTGTATGACGTTAAACTACAAAAAATGCGTATACGTATATGCGTAAAAATTGTTATTGGAACTCTCACCCGAACCATGCTACAACGCAAAGAGTATAGAACTATAGAGTTATATAATTTCCTGAATACACATAAGTAACAATCAACACAAGGTGTCATAGCTCTTTTCCACCCAAGGACTTGATGCCAAAGAAACAAACCCCAAGAAAAATGTCGTCAAAAGCATTCTTCACATCTGACATTCTTTACTTACTCGCTGAAAACTGGAGCAGTTACATATCTACTCATAACTTAACGTATACCAAGTAAACGCCATGTACGCCTAGCAAGATGTTCAGGGTCCCACAAAGTTACAGATTGTTTACTCAAGTAAATTGCTTTGTAAAGCTCCAGGCGCTAAAAAATGTTTCTAAATTTGTCATGAGAGCTTCGAGTATAATCATCTTACGTCTGCAGCGTTATTTATATACGGAACCCTGGTATTAAATGTCAACGGGGCAATTTATTTCCAGATGCCAAAGATTTTTCCCCGGTGTTGCCTGTTCAAATATTATTTTAACCTTGATTGGGGATTGATGATTTTTGACCTTGGAATTGTGCTGAGTAGAGTGGGTCCTGATTTTGTGTGGGCAATTCGGAAAGGTGCTTGTTCGAACATGAAATTGATTACAAGTTGAAAAATGGTCATTATTTTGAGTTAAATTATTTAAAATGTTAGCGTTATATATAGCGTTTTCGTAAATAAATAAACTACTATAATAAATAGTAATTTTATTCATGAAGCTTCAAATGTTTTAATTATCCACCAGGCCTGTTAATCTGCGTTTCAAATGAGGGCAGGTACTAACTATGTATTTACCAATAATTTTATTAATTTCCTTTGTTTGTCAAATTTTCATTAATGGGTACATTACTCGACAATTAAGAACATTATGTGGGTTACCAGTATGAGTTGCGAACGATATGGTAATGCATGAACGAAATTATAATTATTTCATTATAATTAACGAATCATATCAATTAAATTATTTTAATTAATTGTCATGACTGTGATGGATAATACAGTAGAAATTTCACGTACGTAATGACTTTCAATTAAATTAAAATATGAAATTATGATGAAATAGTTGATTGGCGGTATTCTTGTTATTTTGGCATTTTATATTATTATGTATGTGAATAATAGCTGTAATAAGTTGGTAAACAATAGATTGTTTTGTCAGTTAAAGCAACTGCAGGAACTTATTTAGTTCCAAAATAATTTATAGACAAAATGAAGCAATGCTGTATAGTCAGCACTTAAAAAAACCGGCCAAGTGCGAGTCAGACTCGCGCACGAAGGGTTCCGTACTTGGTTAATTGCGGTTTACGATTTATGACGTACTAGCTGTTCCCCGCGGCTTCGCTCCCGTGGGCCACCCCACAGAACATGTTTTCGGGTTTAAAAAATAGCCTATGTCACTCAGTAAGAAAGTAGCTTCCTATTGGTGAAAGAATTTTTAAAATCGGTCCATTAGTTTCGGAGCCTATTTGGTACAAACAAACAAACAAAAAAATCTTTCCTCTTTATAATATTGGTATAGATTAAAAATAACTACTTACTAGATCTCGTTAAAACCAATTTTCTGTGGAAGTTTATCATTCATTATTATATCATTTTTGAAGACCTATCCATAGATACCCCACACGTACGGTTTGAAGAAAAAAAAAATTAGTTTCTGTTTCAATTATGGGAACCCCCAAAATTTATTGTTTTTTTATTATTTTTGTGTAAAAATTTTAATGCGGTTCACAGAATACATCTACTTACCAAATTTCAACAGCGTAGTTCTTATAATTTCGGAAAAAAGTGGCCGTGACATACGGACGGACAGACAGACAGACAGACATGACGAATCTATAAGGGTTCCGTTTTTTGCCATTTGGCTACGGAACCCTAAAAAGGATAGTATTTAAACGAGCGAAAATAAATTCAAATTTAAGGTGTAAGAAATACTGAATATGGCTTACTGAAATATTAAGTGGGCGACTAAACAGTGTGTGAATACAAATGTTTGAAACAGCGACATGAAAATAAAAGTTTGTCGATGGAGCCCCGCTGGCCCCGGCGCTCCCTTTTGCTCTCTGCAGGGTCTAAAGTAACCTAAAATGAAGGAGATGACGGGAGCTAAGATCGCTTGCTTTGCTCGCTCCCGTCATCCACTTCGAACCTAACCCATCCGTGTCGGGATTGTCTAAGCTCCCGAGGTCGCTTCGCTCGCTTTTGGACTAATTAGTTGAAAAATACGAATACACCTAAACTCCCGCGCTGCACAGCGATGTCGCCTCGATGGTTGTTCAGCTATTTCTAAAAGAATAATACGTATGCTAAAATAGAACCCGAAATACAATTGAAGTATGTAACAATATTATTGCCGCAGCTCACAAAAACCTCCGTAAAGGTATTACTCAAACCGGATAAATAGTTACTTACTTATAATAATAGTCGCCCATTCAGTATAGTTTTTGCCCGTACATAATTTCTTTAAAAAAAATGGCCAGTTATCGACATGACAAATGAAAAAAAAAGAAGAAAGTTTATCCATCTCTTATCCGTCTTTAAACCCTTGCCCTCGACAAAGCCTCAAAAACCTCAATGTATCGGAAAAAGCACTTATTCCGATACGGCAGCATGATCTAAGTTCCTGATTGTTCTCACAACTTGCTCATTCACTTTATAATTAAACTTGGGTGTGCTTGGGTCAAGTCCTAGTTGACTTCGCTGTAGTTGCCCGGCTCTCGGGAACTTTCTTCGTTTGTTTACTACTGCTTTGATTATCCTTTAAGTGCCTCCCAGATTGCTAAATATTCAATTTGTAGATAACACTGTGCTAGCGGTTGACAGTCGAAGACTTAGATTGAGTTTAAACTAATATTCCGAAGAGGGGAAGTTGTTTGTCTGTATGTTTGTGCGGTTATTTTTAGAAATACTGATATGAACATAGAAATATTTTAATTGTTAGAAAGCATATATAGGGATGATGACAATTTTTTTATCCGAATGAGCAAAAATTTATGAAAAACATTAGCCACGTTTTTCTTTTGTCACGTAAACTAATTGAAAAAAAATGATTCCTACGGGTTGAGAACATCGTCCTTTTTTGAAGTCGGTTAAAATAAAATAACTCCCACTTCTGATTTTGGTGCGCTTTGTCTTTGTAATTTTTATTGTTTTGTTAAAGCAAAAATAAGTGTCCAATACTTTTTAATAATAGGATATATTTTTTTTTACCCAGGTATGATTCCCGAGTGATATACGATATTTTTATGCCAAAAACATCAACGGTGCCCATGGTATCTCCATGTGAGTGAATCCGCGGGAAATTGCAAGTAGGTATCTAATAAATATTTTGCGTAGGCTGGTTTTAATTGATCCCTTTTATACTAAGAGGTAGTAAGGTTTTATGATTCGATTGTTTCGTTATATTACTGGCTTCAAGAGGCTTTTAAAAGCTGTTCCGGCAACGTTATCTAGAATGCTAATATGTTGGGAATAAAAGTTCCGTCTTTTGTTTCTCTTAATTAATTAGCAAAAAGCTTGAGACATTCAATCATGAGCTTTACGTGTTTGATAATAGAAGTTAAAATAGTACACTCTTTTTTTTGAAATACAAAGAACCTGTTATTCTACATGTCATCAAGAGTATTTCACTAGGGAGTATTTATTAAAAAATATACCTGATCTAAAATTCAACATTAATAAAATATGTATGCTGCTTCATGTGGGGAATCAAAGCAGCCTCCCATTTATTAAAAAAATACAAAGTACTACGAGAATTCTAACATTGGTGAGCGAGCTTCGGAAACAGGGTAGTGAGATATATTTAAATTTTAGATTCAGCTCATATGTCGTATGAAATTGAAATGGTGAAAAATGTTGTTTGGTTTTAGAAGGGATTATTGTAACGTACTTTTTTTGTAATATTTATGAATATATCTGTTGATCCTAAATATAAAGCAAAAATCAAGTGGAAACAATATTTTAATAGTTTTTTTTTCTGATAAAAATACCTAATTTAAATCTAACACCTTCAAAAGCCAACTTTCTGCACTCCATTGAACCAAGTCGCGATGAAAACGGGAAACTCTTCAATTAATGTCAATGACATCGTGAGGAAACCGGGCATATCCTAGAACCAAACATTCGAAGCCATGTGACATCCAAATTCACCTAGTGAAAAGTTTTGCGTGACACAAATAAGAAAATTTTAAAAAAAACCGTCGAATTGAGACCTTCCTCCTTTTTGAAGTCGGTTAACATTTTATATTATTTTAAAGGCCTCATTTTCTTCAACCGAATTTCTGATTACTCTCTGCATCATAATCGTATATTTATCATATATTATGGAGATCTTAATAATTTAATTCTGCATCAGAGTTCACAATCGGTACGTGAATGTCAAGCGTATCAGCTATTTATCTTTCGACGCTATCTGTAAGTGAATATTGAAATAGAATCTGAAAGGGCAAAGTTAAAATGGTGGACAATATGGCGAGCTTTATGGAAATTACTTGAAAATGATCTGATACATGGTTTCTTATAGCTTTGACGGTGTCCTTAAAATCATGGCAGCACATACTTTTATGTACCTACCATGTATCATTGCCTAATTTTTAGGTTGCGCTACTTTCTGTTTTAATCACAGACATAAATCTAAATAGACATCGCAAGTCTCTACATCTGTATGAAAAACAAGCGTGCCACTTTTTCACAAACAATTTAAAAACAAATTCATTTACCAATGAAAGAAAACATTTCCAATGCCAAGGCCAGCTTTTCTATCAGCTATACATTATTAACAGCTCAATATGGCATAAAAGGCATTTTTCTAGATTTCCGGTGCCGATAATGCTAAATGAAAAGCTTAGATTACGATCGTTGATCGTAACTTGACTCCGCTGTTAAGCACGCGAAGTACATACAATCGCGTCATCTAGTTAGATTTATGTCTGTGGTTTTAATGCTTATTTCTTCATCAGTTTCATTCTTTTTTTTGTTTTCCAGGCCTTCTTTTCATAGGTATGATGTTTCATAACGATTACAGTTTTTTTTCATTATTTTATAAAATGTGAATTACCCAGACACTTTATTTTCGCAAAGCGTAAACAAGCTTTGAACGAAAAAATATTGTTTTATATAAACAACTGCATGCCTACCCACCCATAGATATATATGTACAGTAAAATATCAGACAACGCAATAAAATGAACTCGCTCGAAATAAAATACGAGAAGCTTACGTTAATTTAAATGGTTTAAACTTTCGGGATTATAAACTAAGTTTTCCACCTACACATTCTTGCTGCTAAAGTACAGAGAGTCGTTTTGTGTGAACAGACTTATCCCGAGGGTGAGCACTATCGTCTAGATCTATGTTTTTAATCTAGTAATTAGCTTCTCGGGACACAGGAGTTATATTACTATGTTGTGTTGGTTTTGCTACAACTGCTGTGCTCTGTGTTCTCAAAGAGAGGGATTAGGTGTGGCTTTTTCAGACTAAGCAAAGGGACTAGATATTTGGGTGGCAAACATAATTTGCGGTGTGTGGCGCACTGGTGACTGTGACAGATAAAGTTTTGAATAAAGAAGCTTGATGAGATACGTCTAATTTTAAACAGTTCTTTATTTGCTTTGTGGTAAGTTAATATACATAGCATGGAAACTGAAAATAACTGAAGCTTAAAATTGTTTGTAAGATTTGGCGTTAAATACGATTGTGTTCTCATAAATACTGTTTTCATCATCAATCATATATCAAGATTTATATTTTATCGATGTGCCAAAAATTTTCACCATTGTCTTTATTTTACAAACCAACCCAAACATTTAGCAAAAAACAACGTCCATTTCTTAACAGGACTAGACTAACTCTGTAGCTAATAAAGGCAGTGCGTACTTGTAGTTTTGGTTTCTAATTGGCCGCCTGTTCAGCTTGCTCTCAGATAATTGGATTATCTTGCGAGTGTTTCCGACGCCCGTATCCTCGTTTGGTGGTTAACTGATTGTAAGGCTCGCGCCTGATCCCGACATCTTTGAATTTTGTCACAGATATGTAATTGAGCATATAATTTGCGTGCTTGGTGAATTTGGAACTCAAACACCTAATTTTGGTCGTGTAATTACTTATCTGCCAAAGGTATCACATGTGTGTTTTGATTGAGGTTGTGAGCAATTTTTGTGTGAGTGTTTATCTTTTGTGGTGTGTTACTAGGACTAAAGTTCAAAGAACGGCCTTGACTTTATTTTTGATATGAATAATCTGCTCCAAATAGTTATGAGTTACTACACTCTTGATCCCAATGGGTCGAAGTGTCCAAGTTGCTTCTCGGCCCCTCCATAAGATAAGATACTACACCCTTTGCGCTGTAGCATGGTGCGGGTGACAGTTTCAATAACATTTTTTACGCAACGTATACGCATTTTTTGTGGTTTAACGTCATATACCATAGTTATACCATAGTTGCCTGTATGACGTTAAACTACAAAACATGCATATACGTATTTGAGTAAAAAATGTTATTGGAACTGTCACCCACACCATGCTACAACGCAAAGAGTATAGAGTTATATAATTTCCTGAATACACATAAGTAACAATCAACACAAGGTGTCATAGCTCTTTTCCACCCAAGGACTTGATGCCAAAGAAACAAACCCCAAGAAAAATGTCGTCAAAAGCATTCTTCACATCTGACATTCTTTACTTACTCGCTGAAAACTGGAGCAGTTACATACCTACTCATAACTTAATGTATACCAAGTAAACGCCATGTACGCCTGGCAAGATGTTCAGGGTCTCACAAAGTTACAGAT
This sequence comes from Orthosia gothica, assembly GCA_949775005.1. NCBI lineage: Eukaryota > Metazoa > Arthropoda > Insecta > Lepidoptera > Noctuidae > Orthosia > Orthosia gothica. The sequence continues at coordinate 14,962,277 of OX459044.1, forward strand.
TGTTTACTCAAGTAAATTGCTTTGTAAAGCTCCAGGCGCTAAAAAATGTTTCTAAATCTGTCATGAGAGCTTCGAGCATAATCATCTTACGTCTGCAGCGTTATTTATATACGGAACCCTGGTATTAAATGTCAACGGGGCAATTTATTTCCAGATGCCAAAGATTTTTCCCCGGTGTTGCCTGTTCAAATATTATTTTAACCTTGGCTGGGGAAGTTACCTTGGAATTGTGCTGAGTAGAGTGGGTCCTGATTTTGTGTGGGCAATTCGGGAAGGTGCTTGTTCGAACATGAAATTGATTACAAGTTGAAAAATGGTCATTATTTTGTGTAAAATTATTTCAAATGTTAACAATAGTCTTCTCGAAAATAAATAAACTAATATAATAAATAGTAATTTTATTCATGAAGCTTAAAATGTTTTAATTATCCACCAGGCCTGTTAATCTGCGTTTCAAATGAGGGCAGGTACTAACTATGTATTTACCAATAATTTTATTAATTTCCTTTGTTTGTCAAATTTTCATTAATGGGACATTACTCGAAAATTACGAACATTATGTGGGTTACCAGTATGAGTTATGAACGAAATTATAAATATTTCAGTAAAATTAACGAATCATATCAATTAAATTATTTTAATTAATTGTCATGACTGTGATGGATAATACAGTAGACATTTCACGTATTGATGACTTTCAATTAAATTAAAATATTAAATTATGATGAAGTAGTTGATTGGCGGTATTCTTGTTATTTTGGCATTTTATATTATTATGTATGTGAATAATAGCTGTAGTAAGTTGGTAAGCAATATATTTTTTTGTCAGTTAAAGCAACTGCAGGAATTTATTTAGTTCCAAAATAATTTATAGACAAAATGAAGCAATGCTGTATAGTCAGCACTTAAAAAGGATAGTATTTAAACGAGTGAAAATAAATTCAAGTTAAAGGTGTAAAAAATACTGAATATGGCTTACTGAAATATTAAGTGGGCGACTAAACAGTGGGCGAATACAAATGTTTGAAACAGCGACATGAAAATACAAGTTTGTCGACGGAGCTCCGCTGGCCCCGGCGCTTCTTTTTCTGTCTGCAGGGTCTAAAGTAACCTAACATGAAAAAGATGACGGGAGCTAAGTTCGCTTGCTTTGCTCGCTCACTTCAGCTCCCGTCATCCACTTCGAACCTAATCTATCCGTGTCGGGGTTCTCTAAGCTCCCGAGCTCGCTTCGCTCGCTCTTGGTCTAATTAGTTGAAAATACGAATACACCCGAACTCCCGCGCTGCACAGCGATGTCACCTCGATGGTTGTTCAGCTATTTCTAAAAGAATAATACGTATGCTAAAATAGAACCCCAAATACAATTGAAGTATGTAACAATATTATTACCGCAGCTCACAAAAACCTCCTTAAAGGTATTTTACTCAACCCGGATAAATAGTAACTTACTTAGTATAATAGTCGCCCATTCAGTATATTTTTTGCCCGGAAATAATTTTCCTTAAAAAAATGGCCAGTTATCGATATGACAAATGAAAAAAAAAGAAGACAATATATCCATCTCTTATCCGTCTTTAAACCCTTTCCCTCGACAAAGTACCATTAAAAAACCTCAATGTATCGGAAAAAGCACTTATTCCGATACTGCAGCATGATCTAAGTTCCTGATTGTTCTCACAACTTGTTCATTCACTTTATAATTAAACTTGGGTGTGCTTGGGTCAAGTCCTAGTTGACTTCGCTGTAGTTGCCTGGCTCCCGGGAACTTTCTTCGTTTGTTTACTACTGCTTTGATTATCCTTTAAGTGCCTCCCAGATTGATAAATATTCAATTTGTAGATAACACTGTGCTAGCGGTTGACAGTCGAAGACTTAGATTGAGTTTAAACTAATGTTCCGAAGAGGGAAATTTGTTTGTCTTTTTGTTTGTGCGGTTATTTTTAGAAATACTGATATGAACATAGAAATATTTTCACTGTTAAAAAGCTACACTGGATGATGACAAAAATATTTTATTATTCCGAAAAATCAAAAATTAATGAAAAACATAAGATACGTGTTTTATTTTCTCACGAAAACTAATTAAAAAAAAAGATTCCGACGAATTGAGATCCGCCTCATTTTTTTGAAGTCAGTTAAAAATAACGACGATACAGTGCGTTGAAATTTCGCGTGATGTCACGATTTAGTAGTTACACTTTTTACTCACAAGTGACGTCACAAGCCTCTACTTCTGATTTTGGTGCGCTTTGTCTTTGTAATTTTTATTGATTTGATAACGCAAAAAATAAGTGTCCAATACTTTTTTATAATCTAACTGACGGACTTAATAGTTTTTTTGTACCCAGGAATCATGCCTATTCCCGAATGATATGAGATAATGAAAACCCACGGTTTTTCCATGCGAGTGAATCCGCGGAGCATTGCGAGTATCTAATTAATATTTTGCGTAGGCTGGTTTTAATTGATCCCTTTTATACTAAGAGGTAGTCAGGTTTTATGATTCGATTGTTTCGTTTTATTACTGGCTTCAAGAGGCTTTCGAAAGCTGTTCGGCAACGTTATATAGAATGCTAATACGTTGAGAATAAAAGTTCCGTCTTTTGTTTCTCTTAATTAATTAGCAAAAAGCTTGGGCAATTCAATCATGAGCTTTACGTATTTGATAATAGAAGTTAAAATAGTACACAATTTTTTCTTTAAATACATGGAATCCCCAATACTACATAATTATCATCGAGAGTATTTCACAAGGGAGTATTTATTAAAAAACATTCATGATCTGCAATTCAACATTACTAGAATATGTATGCTGCTTCATGTGGGGAATCAAAGCAGCCTCCCTTTTATTAAAAAAAATACAAAGTACTACGAGAATTCTAACATTGGCGAGCGAGCCTCGGAAACAGGGTAGTGAGATAGATTTTAATTTTAGATTCAGCTTATATGTCGTATGAAATTGAAATGGTGAAAAATTTTGTTTTGATTTAGAAGGGATTATTGTAACGTATTTTTTTGTAATATTAATCTGCTGATCTTGTTGAAGAGGCAGAAATCAAGTGGCAAACATATTTTTAGTATTAATTTTTTTCTGATAAAATACCTAATTTAAATCTAACACCTTCAAAAGCAAACTCTCTGCACTCCATTGAACTCAGTCGCCATGAAAACGGAAAACTCATTTATTAATTTCAATGACATCGTGGGGCAACCGGTATATCCTAGAACCAAAAAAATTTCCTTTGTCGCCCGTGTTACTACCAATCTTACTACCAGTAGTAATACTGGTAATTTGATTCCCTTTCTTACTACTGCAGTAGTAAGTATGTAAGTAAGTATGCAATTTATAAAAAAAAATAAAAAAATTGTTAGAAGGGTAATTACTATTTCCCCTTGATACTACCAATGATAATAATAAAGAATATGGCGACATGATGCAAGAAGGCCTATATGTTTCGATGCCACATACATAACTTATGAGGGTGCTGGAGTTGTATAATACAACATGTGACATCCACCAACCCGCACTGGGTCCGCGTGGTGGATTATGGCCCATTCCCTCTTCACAGAGAGGAGGCCTGTGTCCCAGCAGTGGAAACGTTAATAGGTGATGATGATGATGATGAATGTCAACGTAATCTGTAACTGTCAATCGAGGAAGGCTGAGTTTGAGTCGACTCGAGGAAATAAACGAAGAAACTTGAGTAATAAACGAAGTACTAAACATGAGTCATTCTATGGTTTCCTATCTAATAATATTTACTAATTGAAATAGAATTGCATGTATTCTTATATATTTGTACGTTCATTTAATAATGCTGTTTATGTTAATGTTTCATGTTGGATTATATTCGAACGCAATGTGAATTGTTAATGAATTAAAAAAAATGAAAAATCTGCGTTACATATTTATTTATTTGTTAACCCTCGCACTGGAACACCTTACAGCAATTACACCAATGGAGCACAAACTTATAAATACACTATATAAGTCCAGGTTTCCTCACGATGTTTTCCTTCACCGTTGTCAGCGATTTCCAAGATAATCTTAGAAAGTACATATGTCTTGAAAAAGTCACATTGGTACTTGCACGGATTTGATCCTACGACCTCAAGCACGAGAGGCGACATCTTAGCCACCGGGCCACCACGACGATAGATATTCGATCGATCGATCGACGATAGATTACATATTCTAAATACAGCAAAAATAATAAAACGAAGTTATCTGCAGCAAAACACATGGAACAGTTATATTGTGAAGTTAGTAGCATGTCAGACAACCGGCCGATAACCTAGGGAGCCCGTCGAACTATAAAGTGGGCTCGTACTTCCCCCAAGGGGGTACGCCGAACCGGCCATGTACTTCTGGAGCCATCCGGTTGTATGTACTGTTGTCGAGAAAATACTGAATTAAATATGTGTAGCAGATAGAATATGGAAATAATAAATGATATTTTATAGAACATTGAAAGGCTTTGCTCTAATAAATGGCAGAAATGTATGTTTCATCTAAGATTCTAAAGGAACGGAATAAGTGGCTTTAAACAAAGCGTTCTGTTATCAGCGATAATGATTATCGCAAAGTCCAAAATAAATGGGATTGGTATGCACTAACGAAATGTCACCAGATATTTTTATATATTTTGGCTTTTCAACAAATTAGCATATCACTTTGTCTATATACTCCATTTGAAATAACATTAGAAATTTCTACAAACTTTTTTTACAGTTCGTTCAATCGATTTTGAGTTCTATTCCGTAAGTATAAGAATAGCATAAAAAGCATAAACCTGTTACCAAAACTAGCCGGTTACTACACCTGCCATTTGCCATATCACCAACGTAATAGAAGTCAAAATCGGTTAAGCAACAGTTATTCAGGCAGATGGAAGATTTTAGGAGATCTCGCAGTTGCAAAAACTGGGCAGGCCAAATTTCATCTAGCAGTTTGTTTCACTGTTAAAAAAAGAGAACTACTTACTGCTCAATGAAACGTACAAAATCGCAAAAGCGAAACCATAAAAAAAAACGCTGCCATGTAAGCTACGCACGAACTGAACCCCTTCAGACCGGATGTATTAAAATTTCCACAGTTTAACTTTGGGGTGCGCGAGGCGATGCGTTTTGGTATTCACGTACCTACCCACCTACCTATTTATACATCCTTACATAGGGATTTTCTCTATAGGCCTACAACCCCTTCTAATTTACACTGTAACTTTCAGAACATAAAGTTGAAATTCCGACAACATATTTAACACTGTTGATCGCCAGGAAATTGTTGAAATATTAATGGGTACGTTATGCTCAATTTCCTGGCTTTCAACGAGCAGCTATCGGTAACTTTGTCCTCTAAAATGTTAATAGGAATACTTGGTTGAATTAGTTGATAGATAATTAGCAGTTTAAATAAGGCATGTCATTGTTTCAGTTTATTTGTTAAGAAATTAATTAGTAGCTAAAGTGACCGTTAAATACGTTTTATGAGGAAGAACGTGAACATTTATAAAAGTTAACGTCATTAAAATTTGTAATAATTATGACTTTTAAAATAAACTGTAAATATTATGGGAGCTTTGATATTTTTAAACAAAGAACGATTTATAGACATTTTGATTGGTGGGTAAAAGAACGACAGTGTTACCAAACTCAAGCTTTCATTAATCCAACATTTTAGGACATTATAAATTATTTCATAAGCGACGTTCGGCATCATACAAAAGCCGTTGGATTTCAGGCCAAGGTTTCGTTATTTTAAACATTTTAGTCGGTCAGAAGCACTAAAGGCTCGAGTATCCAGCGTAAGCGCTTTGAGGAGAGATTGACGCTTTTGAAAAATTACATTTATTAAATTTGCTAACGTTATTCAACACGGCATCCGTTGATTATTCCAATTTTTCGCATCGGCCGTTCCTGTTAATTGTTTTCCCAGTCGATCCAATTCGCTCTTCAGTTAGCTTTACAATTTCAAAGTGTCATTTGATTCGTGATGGATTTCGGAAGTTTTTTGGCAATTTCACGGTTCACGGGTATTCCCGATGGATTTTGTTTTGTTTCAACATACATCTGAATTGACGGATCAACGCCTGTAACGTAGTTCCACGCAATTGTCCCAAAAAGTGGATGTAGCGAATGAAACAGGATTTTTTATTTTTTTAGAGGAAAAATATTTTTAGTAGCTGTGCGCGCGGCTTCGCTCTCGTCAACTGCCTAACCAACCCTACCCATCTGAGTAGGGTAGGGGGCAGTGTAGGGTTAGCTACTTACCATTTTTATAGGGTTCCGTACCTAAAGGGTAAAAACGAGAACCTATTGCTAAGACTCCGCGGTCCGTCTGTCACCAGGCTGTATCTCATGAACCGTGATAGCTATACAGTTGAAATTTTCACAGATAATGTATTTCTATTGCCGCTATAACAAAAAACACTAAAACCAGAATAAAATAAATATTTAAGTGGTGCTCCCATACAACAAACGTGATTTTTATGCCGTTTTTTGCGATAATGGTACGGAACCCTTCGTGCGCGAGTCCAACTCGCACTTGACCGGTTTTTTCTAGGGCCATCCTTCCGCGGAGAATCTTACCATGAAAATGACGTCAAATGCACAATGTCATCTATCGAATATGGAGTTCAACTATCCGAGTATCTAAATCGCGTGTTGTGATATTTTACTTCTTGAACAATTTAAATTCTTAAATCTTTTGATAGAGTGAACCCATTACAATGAAACAAAAACTAAGTAATACTTCAAGTTACGCAATTTACCGCAGAGTCTCAAGACAAAAGTCTATGACCAGTGTGTGTTGCCAGTGATCACCTATGGGACCGAGACGTGGTCGCTCACAATGGGCCTTAGCAGAAAGCTTAAAGTCACCCAAAGGGCAATGGAGAGGGCTATGCTCGGAATTTCCTTGCGTGATCACGTCAGAAATGATGATATCCGCAGGAGAACTAAAGTTACCGACATAGCCCGAAGAATTGCCAAACTTAAGTGGCAGTGGGCAGGGCACATTGCTCGCAGAACGGATGGCCGATGGGGCCGAAAAGTTCTGGAGTGGCGACCGCGAACTGGAAGACGATACGTTGGAAGGCCTCCCACTAGGTGGACCGATGACCTGGTTAAGGTTGCGGGAAGGCGCTGGATGCGAGACGCACGGGATCGGTCAATGTGGCGACGCCTGGGGGAGGCCTATGTCCAGCAGTGGACGTCTTTCGGCTGAAATGATGATGATGATGACGCAAAATTGTTGGGTATAAAAGTTATCTACATTGGTTTCGTACATTTTACGTGATGCGTGCACAACTAAACAAACAAAATTTAAAAAAAATATGGAAATGGCTTCTGTTGTTTGTCCTTTAACAATCTGGTTATTTTTTTTCTGAAATATTCTCGATGTACAAAAACGACTTTCCTACAGATTTATTATATGTATTGATTGATTTGCTTTAGTTTTGTCGGGTTTCTCTAACGAAATTAATACGATTCCTAATGGTGTAGCCATTAAGTTGGATTGACACCGAAGCCATAAATAGAATAAGTGAAGTAATAATGTGTGTAACCTAATTAAATTAAATGAAGCCCTATGAACGTTAATTTTGATAAGTAGGATGTATAAACTCCTAAACCTTGTTTTTCTAAATTACAGAATTACCCAAAACATGACAATAAATTCTTATCAAACAAAACAACAGTGGCTAATGATAGCAGAACACCACAAAACAAACATAACATTAAAAACAGTAATGATCGTAAAAGTGTCACAATAAATAATAAAGTTTAATTTAAAATATTGCACATAACGGTGGCGAAATGTCTCAATTTATTTAACGTAAGCGTGACAAAAACTGTAAATGTGAAATGGTCACTTAAATCACAGCAATTGCCACGCCTATGCTGGCCAAAACTGTGTTTTCATGTAAAACTGCGTTAAATGGTAAGTTATTCATTCCACAACATAACCAATTACGATAAGAGTTCGCTGATGACTTATTTTCTTCATCGTTTTCTTTTTCAAGTAAATCGCTTTAAAGAGATTTAGTATTCAATTTAGTCGGTGACATGCATAATAAATTTTATTATCTACACAAATTGAGTCTTTTGTAACACGATAGACGTGAGATTTACGAAAATAAACATGATTAAAAATAAATCGTCGAAGCGCTTTTGAAGTCTAGGCTTTCACGAGCTCACCTCTAAAACTTGGCCGTATTTCTCTTGAGATTTCATCGTAATCGTGTATATGAGAACAATGCCACAGTTTCCTATCTATAACTGCAGTGGTATCGATTCCGCATTCGGTGTGCTTGGTATCGATATCACCGTTTCCCTAAATGTCACAGTTTGCATATGAATGAGTTATCAATAAACATAGAATAGAATTTATGGTTTGTCTATAGCAACTGATTTGAAAATGGAATAAAATTTGTTGATGGAATAATTTCAATTTGGAAATGAAACGATATTATTTTATGCTTTTTTAAATGGTTTTATTGATTTTCACAAAACGGTGAAGGTAAACATCTTGAGGAAACCGGCATGTCCTAGAACCAAAAATTCGAAGACATGTGACATCTACCAACCCGCACTGGGCCCGCGTGGTGGATTACGGCCCATTCCCTCTCACAGAGAGGAGGCCTGTGTCCCTGCAGTGGGAACATTAATAGGCTGATGATGTGATGTGATGTGATTGATTTATCAGGCGTCCAGTACTAACACCAGATCTGAAAGCACCCTAGTTATTACGGAGCAAATTTCGGGAACCGAGACTTATGTTACGGTCAAATACCTTCCAATAATCAAAGGTAAGGCAGAAGTTGCCTCAAAATACCACTCATCTTCGAGTGAAGCATGGCATTAGATTGGTAATCAAGCGTCCATCCGCTAGTGATTACCATATCTAATATGTACGTGCCTTCATCATTTCATTGTGTTTAATTCTACACTAATAAGTTCCGATACTGTAAACCACATCAAAGGTCCGAATTAGCATGAGCGGGCACGTTTGAGGGATAATAAAGCGGTAGTGGTCGTCAGCTAGAGCACCTTAGGGGCTAATTTTGCTTGGCAAGTAATGATTATGAGTCTGGCGCGAGGCCTGCAAAGGACCGCAATATGCAAATGATTTTAGCCTTTGGCGTTCAACTGTCCGTCGCTCCTGTAAAATAATTATATTAAAATTAACTTCAGTATTATTTTCTTAGAATGTTGTCATAGCCACAAAGTAAATCTACTTCAAGGTTGGTGACGTAATTAAAATTAAAGTACAGTGTAAAATAAGAATACATTTTAGATATTAATTGTTGATTAATCTATTTGAACCACAGGCATAAATCTAACTAGATAACGCAAGTCCCTCCATCTGTATGAAAACCAAGCGTGAAAATTTGTCACAAGCAATTTAAAAACAAATTCGTACCAATGAAAAACATTTCCAATGGCTCGGCCAACTTTTTCTATACATTCTTTACAGCTCAATATGTCATAAATAGGCATTTTTCTAGAGTTCGGTGGATTTCCGGTGATGATAATGCTAAATGAAAAGCTCAATTCGATCATTGATCGTAATTTTACTCTGTTTTTTGGCACGCGAAGTACATGCAATCGCGTCATCTAGTTAGATTTAAATCTATGATATGAACATACTGAGACTAATAGCTCTTATTCGAGTTTACTTTTAATTCTTCTTCATAAAATGTTTAATAAAAGCCTATCTTAAATTCTTAGATCTCATTATCTAGATCATAATAAATTATTTCCATTCAATCATATTACAAAATGAACGTAACACTAATATTAGTCAGTAATGTCTTGACAGCGTCTCAAAACTCCAAGTACTTTCATAAATCTTCAATAAGTATTACTAAGAATCACTCTTAACAAAAGAATAGATTTATTTTCAACGCTAAAATATTCCTTTTACAAAGATTAACTACAAGGAGAATGCTCCATTTAGACGATTAAGCTTTTGTTAATAAACGCTTGAGCGTAACAACAAAAGGGGTGACAAATAATTCGTTTATTTACCCTCTAAAGATAGGATAATCATTGATGAAGACGGTAATCGGGCAGCCCTGAGTTATTGGACACTTTTGTTGGCTTTAATCACGGGATAACGTGCAGATATTTCTGGCTGTCGTCGCTTCTAACTTTAGCTGCCATGGAACACAAGGAATAAGGTTGTTTTTTTCTTTTCTTGTCGATGTCACAGATAATATAATACTAGAATACAGATGCCTCATCCCATACAAAGAAACTGTGCCGACATAACTAGCGTTTTTCGACGGTCTATACGGACTATGTATTTACTAAAATTACATCGATCGCGTTTGGTTCCGTTCCAGGGCTATAGATGGCGTTAGCAGTGACTTGCAAGTAAAAGGATTTACTCGGATGGTGACTATTTTTCTTTAAATACAATGACGATTTGTTTTATGGTATTTTTTTGCATGTTTTTTCAATTTCAATGTACTAAAATTGTGTTGAAATAAAAAAAGACTAAAAACGATTGGCATGCGTCAGATATTTAAAACCGCGTCATCTATTGGAATCAATTTTAAATGATGCGTTCAAATAATCTTTGAAATGTGAAATTAATTTGCCCACCCTGTATTTGATTGAGTCATATTTTGTAGTAATATTTGGAGTAAAATAAATAATGAAACATAATGCGAGGTTTCCTCATTAATTAGCCAAAACTTTTAATTCTTGCTATATAAAAATATATTTCAAGACTGTATTTACAAATACTTATCCAAATATATATTCCACCTTATGTGACGCGTCGCGCAGTGCAACAAGCAACTATACATTATAGAAGTTTTCAACTTTAAAATGCACCATTTGCTCGCAGCTCTCGTCGACTTTTTAATCTGTTGATCAAACAGGCGGCCGGCCGACGACAAATTTATTCTTGTACACAAAGATCTTAATCGCGATGTTTGCTTTTGAGCTTCAGCTCTTTTTAAACTGAAGATATATTCCGCTAAACTACAAGAAAAATTAAAATACAAAACGTTTGAAGTCGAGCTGTGAAAACTTGGCGGAATATTTGCGTTGTGATTAAGCTCTGTTGTGATGAAAATTACCTACTTTTATTTTGAGAATAAAATTATTAATAAATCTGCTGTACATTATAAAGACTGTAGGTAGTTGGTATTACTACAGCTGACTTGAAGTTGATACTTAACTGAAGCGTTATGAACTACATGAAAATGAAAGAAAACTATAAAATTATAATATTCTATAGCAAATCATGATGAAAATACGCCATTATGTCACTTTTGTCACTACTATATTATCATGTTACAAAAAAAAAGTGTAATCTCACTCTGTCACTAATTGCTCCCCAATGTGCTATCGCTGTCAAAAACTGTCAAAATAGAAAAAAAAACAACAAAAGGCGCCAAATTATGATTTGTTTAAGATTTTTTTGTAACACCGTCTGTCAGGTGTGTCGTGTATTTTTGCTCTGGCATCCGGCCAAGGCATTGTTATTTAAAAAATCTTTACAAACCACAACATGTGCTTTCCAAAAAATTGGCTGCATGAAATTAAATTACGTACAAAAGTGTATTGTGTAACTTGCAAATAATACGTGTAAAATGCTCAATTATGTCAAGAATGATGTGAAATTTGGTAACTGGACATTTGGTGAATGTCCTTAACGTATGTGTTTTGATCCTGTTGCATTTAAACTGGCAGTGACAGCATTTAAAATGATGGAAACCATCAAAGACGTTCATCAATTCCAAGGAATGTAAAAATCGTGTGAGAAAGTATTGTGATGGCATATCAAAGAATTCACCAACTATAAAAGATTTACAGCAAAAACAAAACACCATATTCTTTTTCGCAAACAGTATCGATTCCACCAAAATTAACCCATAGAATCTCAAGCTGCAACTGGTTGCTAAATTATTATAATAAGCGGTGGGTCAGCGTGCAAATTGTGGGGCATTAAGCAAATTCGGTCAAATTAGCGCCAGTGCGGCTAATAATAACGCCGGAGCCAGCCCTGCCAACAGTTGCACAACTAAAAACATTATTTACATTATTTTGCATCTTAAACTTGGAATATTTTCTCCAATGTTGTAATCTTCTTTCCCTGATTGGCTGTTGTTGTGGACTTTAAAGAAAACTTATGGCTGGTTGCAGTAATTACATTTCATAAATTTACTTTATGTTCAGAAAACATTTGTGCAGCGCTTCCACAGTTCCAAGAAAAGGATTGTGAAATTGTGTTATCGTTAATTTTATATTGTTCGATTTTCAGTGTTTTCTAGTTTAACTTTAAACTAGAGCAACGTTTTCTTGTGATGGTCTGTTGTGTAATTATCTGTTTTTTTTTATCTTTTTGAGTAATACAGGTAATACTTGTTTGTATAATTCAGTAAATCTTTTAACAATAATTATGTTAAATGAAGAAAAAAGGCCCTCGTACTGAAGTTATTACTTTATGTACGTATCAGATTTTTAAAATTGAATACGCAATGAAGAGTTACAATTTAATCTAATTCTCTCAATAGATGGAATCAATTCACGTTGGACTCCAAATTTGCGGGGTGAAAATCGTTGGAAATCAGCTCTCGAACCCATTTCTAAGAACAGACCCAATTACCAGTCAGGCTGTATGTACTACCTCATTTTCGCGAAATTCATTATCGAAAGATTTACTTTCTTACTATAAATAGGAAAGAATTAATAGAGGCATTTCCAGTACCAGCAATTCGGTTCTGAAACAATTGATTTAGATTTTTTAATTATATAAATTTAATTTCAACAAATTATTTAACAGGTGCTATTTATGACACTAAAAGAACAAACGTTGCAACACTTGCAACGTAAATAAAATATGTCAAGCCGCAAATAATTTATGCGGTCCACATTTTGTAGCGAATTCGTAAAGGGGCCAGCGCTAAATGAAACGAAACAACTGTTGTCTCTGGTGTTGCACTGACGTTGGCAATTTTAACTAATGACGTCTGACGTTTGACGTTTGACGCCAGATGGGACGCACCGGTTGGAGGGAAGTATTTATCGATTTTCACGTTTAGACGGACAGGTATCATCTGCTTGTCATTAGTTGTCGTCTTTTGTCAGTTTTAAGAATGAGATGGATGCGTTTTTGTGGTGTTGAGTTGGCTAATTGTTTGGTTTTCAGCATCATAAATTTTATTACTAGTCAAAATATTTCAGTACCGCATGTTTCTACAAATTTATGAGAACGAATTTTAACCGGAACCACGTTATTAGTAGCCGTTTGGGAACTGATTGTATTGCTACATATTTTTGAGCATGAAATATATTTATTTATTTATTAAAACTTTGTGCAAAAGTACAAATGCAGACTTAATACCTTAGGCATTTTCTACCAGTCGACCTCAAACACCAAACACCACATCATTATGATGCTTCAATTTCACATAGCAAATCGGCCAGCCATAATTAAAACCTAGATTTAGAATCCTCTAAACCATATTCCCAGACGTCTCAAGGTCTTATTAAAAAAATAAATCAAAGCTCTGTTATTCCAAAGTCTAGCACAGTTCAATGATATCGTTTTACAAAGAACTACGTTGTGGAATAATTCTGCTTCGAAATTCAACTGCGGTAGGTGTAGATAAGACAAGTTCGCTTATCTCGAAAGGGATAAGGAGGTGCTAAACATAGAAACCAGCCAGATGGTTGGATGATATAGCTACACAGAGAGGGGACCACAGTGCGACATGCGATTCGAAGTTTAGTATCGCAAAAAATACCAAATGAAGAGGTAAAAAAAACGACAAAGTGCGAATTTAAAGCTTCATTTTACGCAACGTATCCCTGAATCGAAAAATGGTTTTCACAGACCCGTAATACTTTTGAATGGCCTATCCAACGGCGATACCCCACACCATGGGATAGACGAGTTTTTTTTTATCTAACAACAACAAAAAAAACTCATTTTATTTTACCACTTTGTCGGCGTGATTAGGTAATATTATTTTGCCAAATTATAGCATTCTAGTACTAAGAGTCTCTGAGCTAAGCTTTTGGACGGACGGACAGACGGACATGGCGAAACTATAAGGGTTCCTTGTTGACAACGAAACCTTAAAAAACTGCAATCCTCTTAAAAGCTAAATGCAAATGTCAACTGATCAGAAAACAAATTACTCACCTGCCAGTAAACTACTTTCCAATACGACTCTACAGCGAAACCAATTAGTTTCCAATTAAAATGGAGGACTTATCGGTTTTTCCTTGACGTAATTCATAATAATACTGCTTTAATTTCACCCAAAACTGACGTATTAACGAGAAAATTTAAAATTACGGGTTGATGGCAGACAGGGTTTTATAAAGGGCTAAATCCCTTAAAATCCTCATGCGGTTGCCAGTAAAGCCTTGTACCTCGCCAGTTTTGTTCGCACAGGCTAACATAATCCGTAGATTACGCGAATTAAAAAAAATGTAAAAAGGAGATATGTATTAATCTTTTATTCGCTTTGTGGACCATTCGTGAAGCGTTTGTGGTGTGTAGTGTTTAAATTATTATTGTGAATGTTGACGTTTTAATTTTTATTGTGCTGCGTTAACTACATTCTGTTTGTGGGCAACGCAATTATTTATTTAAAATGTTGTGTGTAGCTTTATGATAATCTGGCGGGGACATAAAACTGACATTATTTATTTAAATTTCATATTAAACTGTGTGGAGTTCAGAGATTGCATATAATTTTATTTAAGCAATTTTCTTAATGATATACAAAAATCTTTGATATTCATAAAAAAACACATAGCAACCGTAAATAAATAACACAAGTACCTATAACCCCCACACTCACCTCATACGCGTATAAGTTACCTCAAATCCAACATGGCGGCATGACAGCGCCCCTACAGACATGCAAGAAGCATTGTTTAGAGCGTACTTAAAAACTAATCCAGCCTAGTGCTATTAAAACAAAGTACACTCTCGACCGTGACAGCCTCTGATTGGTCGTCCACCGTCCCTTTACAGACATTGCTCATTGTTCTACAAGTCTAGTTCCCCCCACTCTGTCTGTTTCCCCCTTTATTTTAAAACTACTCTTGTATTAATAAAACTACGAGCTTTTTGTTGTGTTTGCTTTGCTTTGAAAAGGCTTGACAACAAATGGCTTTGACTTGGTATGTTCGAGATATATTTTATCTATTTTTCACATTCTATTTTGTTTTATAGAAAATGTATATTTGTAGGTATATTACTGTTTTATTGTGAATATGGATTGTAATACCGTTAGAAATTTTCGACTTCATGTCTTTTGTTACATTTTGATGATTTGTTTAGGAATGTTTCTGTAGTTACTAGACAAGGTATTCATTTCATCGTTGTGTATTCCTTGTATCTGTGACCTTTTGTAGTAGAACAGTACTTAATTTTAACATAATTTACGGTTGATTCATCTTAACAAATAAACGAGCTATAAAATATTCTATGCCGTGAATTTATAACCACTTATATGTGCCAAGTTCTGATCACAACTAATTGTATCTTATGATTTACATCGTACCATCCGTATGTTAGCTAATTTAGTACTATCCTGTTTTAGTACCACCTATTGAGACCGAATATAGGTAGATAAGTACCCAGCTTATTATAGGTAGATAGGTATGTACTGGGCATATTACGCGCAGATGTGTCTATTTAAAAAAAGAACAAAGGCCAGTACATATTATAGTGTTGAACAAAGCGAAGCGTTCTGATTGGTTAAAAATTCAAGAATAGTGGTATTCAACCCCTCTGCTGCAGTATCAAATTGCGGTTATGGAGCCTGAGTATCAATTAACCAAAATGGCCGCCCAACATGAACTTGGGGCAACTAAAAGCAAACAGATTGTATTAAAATATTTTTTTTTGGAGAATTTCTGATTAAAATTTAGCAATTTTTTGCCAACGTAATATATTCAAGCGATTTTCAGTACTTAGAGAATTTTCACAAAATTAAACGAAAATTAAGAAATTATCTATCCAGTGTAATAATGCAGCTCTTTCAGAATATTATTGCTGAAAGTTACCAATTAACTTTTTAGATTACTTTCAGTTTTCATTAGCTCTCATTTTTCAAGCTTTTGAACGAATTTTTAAAGTTCAGCCTAAAATAAAGTTAGATAAGTCTTATTCTGGATTTAAATAATAGTCTTATTCTTATTTAAATGGCAAAGAAAAATGTCTACCTATTCATAATGTTGATTTATTGAAGACGCAGCTAATATTCTGGCAAACTCCATACATAACTTACCAAATTAAGTTTTTCATCTCTAAGAGTAGAAGATAAAAACTAAATGTGTAGAATGATTTTTCTGAAACTATAAACTAAAAAGAAGTCACCAAGATCTATATTTCAATATGGATAGCATTACATATAGTTATATTTGGGACAAGCGACGCACACTAGTCCTCTGCAACTACTGAAAGCCAGAGTCAACAGCGGCGACCCCCAGAAAAGCGGCGAGCCAATATTATAAATCTCATCGAGTTCTGTAGAAACGATTCTAGTGACAGATTTTATCAAAAGGCAGTTGAAACAGACCCTTATACCCAAGTATCAATCAACAAACAGAAACGATCAAATAACACCAACTTGTACCTACGTGTGAACCACACATACATAATTGTGAACAAATAAATCTTCGGCGACATTATCAGTTTATTGAATATTATAAATATTGATAAACGACAACCGAGTGTTGTAAACAATAGGTTTATTGCTTCCCGTTTCAGACCATTTAACTTGCACGTGACTTCGGTAGGGTTGCCAAATGTACACTATCTATGAATTTTGTTTATTGATACTGATGTACCGATATAAACAGGGGTGGTGAGTGGGAGATTTTTATTGGCGATTATAATGTTATTTATGAGTTTAAGTTGAATTCAATAATCAATACTTTTGCGGTTAGGGATTGGAGTGTTTTGAGGTTAAAACGACCTTGAAGTAAAGGAAAATATTGAAAATATATTGATACCCCTGCCTTGGTATTTAAACACTCTAGACAATTATCATCATTCGATGTCAACGTTAGCCGTCAAATCCGACTCGGCTGGGCAGCGTTTGGGCAGTTGCGCGGAATCTTCTCGTCCAACTTACCATAGTATCTCAAGACGAAAGTCTATGACCAGTTTCTGTTGCTAGTGATGCCATAATATGGTACTGAGACTTGGTCGCTCACAATGGGCCTCATCAGAAGGCTTAAAGTCACCTAAAAGGCAATGGAGAGGGCTATGCTCGGAGTTTCCTTGCGCAATCGAATCAGAAATGAAGAGATCCGCAAAAGAACCAGGGTTACCGACAGTTGCCAAACTTATGTGGCAGTGGGCAGGGTACTGCTAAATACCGGCAAGACGGATGGTCGGTGGGGCCGAAAAGTTCTGTAGTGGTGACTGCGAACCGGGAGATGCTGCGTTGGAAGGCCTTCCACCAGGTGGACCGATGGCCTGGTGAGGGTGGCGGGAGTCTGCTGTATGTGAGATGCACGGGACCGCGGTCAATGTGCCGACGCTTGGGGGAGCTCAATGTCCAGCAGTGAACGTCTTTCGGCTGACATGATGATGATGCTGTCAACCATCCCCTTGATGGTCAAAATGCCAAAATGTAAGGCATTGATCACGTGATATTTTATAGGAGTAGTAGAATTTATAAAAAGTTTAGTCCAACCTGAAACAAAAACTTAATAAATATCTAATAATTAAGAAACGATAAAATTGTATTGTTTTTCCATGTTGTCAATACCATCGAAACCAAATAAACAAAGTACACCACTATTTTAACCTTAACCTCATATCTCAAATCCCACAGTGCCTTTACCAAAATCTACCTCGAATTCGTTCGCCAAATCACGCCAAAACGGGATTAGGTAACCCCATAACCACTTGTAATATCGTAAAATTATGGCGGCTCATCGAAAATTTTGTTTATTTAATTTGTGGCTAGTTCACAACAAGCCTGTTTGCTAAACCAGGCAGTACTGAATAAATAATTGTTGGTCCCTTGTTAAATATTAAAATGGGGCTAGATGTTTGTACACGGGCGATTTCAAATCGATGATATAGGGGATGATAATTGGTTGTATTTTATTGGTGGTTAATTGATTATTGGTTTGTTAGATAAATATCGCACTGTGGGGCTTTAGAGATCATATTATTTATAGAGATGTTGAAAAAGGTTGCCAAGCCAAGTACTGGTATTTACCTTGACCAGAAGATACGCATTGCATTACGTATTCAATACTGTCAGTCTTTTAGATACATTACCAATAGACAGTAGTGCTGCATAAATACGCTCTTCTGTTGTTTTCTGTGAAATTTCATTACTAGGGTAGAGGTTCCTATGAAAAACATAAAGAGTAGGCATGAAGATTTAAATCTCAAAATGTATCCAAAAATATTTCTTAACCAAAATTAAATAACTATAATCCCTCAAAACTTTTGTACCTCACATATTCTCTTAGAAACACCTAAGGTAAACTTCTAAAGCCTTATTATAAGTTGTTAATTAAAAAACTATCTTGTTTAATCACAAAATAACGAAACTGCTTTTAAGAAATTTTTATAATAAAAGATAAAAATCTCAAGGGAGCTTTGAGAATTTGCGTTTTCTGTATCTCGTTTGCAATGTTACTGATTGAACTTCTAATAAAGTGGTACATTTGAACTTTGTTATACGTGGGACACTCAGAAAGTTTTGCGAAACTAAAAAAAATTGTTCTATACGTACATATATTTTTATTAAATCTTTTCAAAGTACTTTCCACCAGCCTCTATACAAAGATTCATGCGCCTAAACCAGTTTTCAAAACACTTTTTCCAGTCCGCCGCAGACACCTCGTTTACAGCCTGCTCGAACGCAGCCAGCGCATCTTCCGGCGACGAAAATTGTATCCCTTTGAGCAGATTTTTTATTTTTGGGAATAAAAAGAAGTCACACGGTGCTAGATCAGGGCTGTAAGGAGGGTGACCCAGGAGTTTGACTGGCGTGCTGTCAGGAAGTCCCTCGTTTTGAGTGCGGTGTGCGCAGGTGCATTGTCGTGGTGGAGCAGTAGCCCGCGGAGCCCTGTGTTTGGTCGCTTGTTGCTTATAACAGAGAAAACTTCTGGCAAACATTTGGTAGTATACCATTCGGCATTAATGCTTCTTTGATCCCGTAAGGGAATTGATACCAAGTGGCCAGTCAAATTAAAAAAGCTAGCGATCAAAATCTTACCCCCGCTTCTAGATCGCTTCACTTTGGTAGGCGTTGGCTCATTTTGAAACACCCAAACAGTCGACTGGCGCTTGGTTTCTGGGTCGTATTGATAAATCCAGGACTCATCACCTGTAACGATGTCGTAAACACGCCGAGACGAGCCTGCTTCAAATTTGTTAAGCATATCACGGCACCATTCCACCCGGGCCTGCTTCTGAGCATCGGTGAGGTTGTGCGGCACCCAGCGTGATACTATCCTCCTCACGCGAAGATGGCTGTGTAGAATCTCGTGAACGCTTCCCGATCCAATCTTCAATATGTGTTGAATCTCCTGATATGTAATTCGCCTATTGTCTTGGATTAAATTTTTCACTGCTAGCACGTTTTCTTCGGTAACAGCCGTCAAAGGGCGACCGCTTCTTTCGTCATCCCCCAAAGTTGGTCGACCGCGCTTGAATTCGTTATACCAACGATACACGGTTGCCTTGGAAGGGCCTTCATCCATGAATGCCATTTGAAGTCTATCGTACGATTCATCCGGTTTCAGGCGACACTTGAAATCGTATAAAATCATAGCTCTAAAATGTTCCCGGCGCAGATCCATATTTCAGTGAGACACAATACTTTGAATTAACTCGCAAAAAATGTGGAGGGAAATTTTGAAATTGGAACTTACTTATTTTTACTTATAAATAATCATATTTTCGAAAAACATTATAACTGGCCAGTCTCCCATATATAAAAACTTTTTTTCGCAATACTTTCTGAGGGGCCTGGTAGATTCCCTAGACTCTTGAATATTGCAAGACTACAAGAGTTTTAAATGAAAACTTAATTTTATGGAAGTTTTATATTTAAATTTGTTTCTTCTCGTCGGAATAATGAATGAAATTTAAGTAAGTAGTTTATGTCTACTCCTATTTGTATCCTATGCCTTACTCTATTTCTCGTTCTACCATGACTCATCTTGTCTTCTGTCTCCAGATAACAATTCTTTTACTTCTGTAGGAATTCTAAAATGATGCTTACTTTCTACAATACTTATATTAATTTATATTAAAATTAAATTGTCTTTTGTCTTGCATTATCAAAACAAGTCTTTGTCCTGCAGTCTGAAATTTACAAGTTGGTATAATTCTAAATTAAAATTGTAATACGGTACTTCTACGGTATTTCTTGTGTAACATGTTTTTTGACCTCAGAAAGTATTAATTAAGCTACGAGCTCATTCGTAAGGAATATGAAAGTAAAACCTCATCAAAGAGGCTTTCTCTGAAGGTTGTACATGAACTTATGTAATTCTTAGAATATCTCAGCCTACTCAGACTCTGTAAGAATTATTAATATTTAATATCTGCTTACACGTCCCATTCTACAAAATAGTTCCACGAAATTGAGCAAGCCTACCCTTTAATATGTCTATTATTTTTCCCAAGTCGGTGGTAGGGTGAGCACACCGAATTTCGGCCGTGATCCTCCCCTATTTACATATGCGAATGTGTGCGGTTTTGTTTCTATTTGCGCTAGTAGGGTGTGTACTTGTAATTACGGCATTGGGACAAGTCCCGAGGCGAGGCGGCCGCAGACAAGGATTTAGGTTTTCGGATGCTGGAAGAGGATTTGTTTTTTTTATTGTTTTTGGTAGTTGCAAACTTGGCTACAGTATTACGGTTTCGACCCGATAACAGTATTTGTTTAAGGTTCAAACTACGGGTTCGCTGAATATTTTAATTAAAAAAAGATATATTTAAAGGAAAATATTCCGCTTTTGGACTTAGCTACTATTTCTAATTACAGTTCTGATCGTAGCTTGGGGATTTTTATTTATAAATTGCAAAAAGTTGTTTTTAAGATCTTTTTCAGGTTAATATATTTGCTGCCTCATTTGATTTCTTTAATTCATTTTATTTAAGGTTCTTAAGTGCATAAATATATCTTGCTCGTTAATTGTCTCTTTCAGTATCCTATACATCTCAGCCCACCCCTGTCTTCTCTAAATGAACTGGGTCCGTGTTCATGGTAATTCTGGGCCTCACCTGAATGTCGATGCGCTACCAAAGGGAATAGCGTATATAAATATTGTATCCAAAGGCCTACAATCCGGACCTGTGGCTTGTTGCCCTCTAATATTAATTCTTGCCCACTTTTCAAAGGTATCTCCCTTTGTGTTGCAAGTGTAAACTTAATTTTTGGTACAAACAGAGTAATGAAGTGAAAGTTGGTTTAATTTTGGTAGCACGTGTAAAGCTTAGTGATTATGACAATGTTTTGTAGCACTTTTCTTCTTAATAAGAGATTGATATATGTTACTGTAAAAATGGCCTATGGCTGTGTACGGTACAATTGTACTGTATAGATGTATGGTAGCTATGCACGTTGGTGATACACTTTGACCTTGAGCTGGCCTAGCGTAGGATAGAGATTCAAAAGAACTCGAGACCAGCTTATACTAGTTTCTATGTAACTGGAATGCGGCATTCTTTACCCACCCAAAACGACTAATAATAATAAATGAAATAAGAGCAAAGTTGGATTTGCTTAGTTAAGCTATAAATTATTATTTAACTTAAAAAACCGGCCAAGTGCGAGTCGGACTCGCGCACGAAGGGTTCTGTACCATTTTCGTAAAAAACGGCAAAAAAATTACGTTTGTTGTATGGGAGCCCCCCTTAAATATTTATTTTATTTAAATATTGTTTTTAGTATTTGTTGTTATAGCGGCAACAGATATACATCACCTGTGAAAATTTCAACTGTCTAGCTTTCACGGTTCATGAGATACAGCCTGGTGACAGACATACAGACAGACGGACCGCGAAGTCTCAGTAATAGGGTCCCGTTTTTACCCTTTGGCCGTACCCAAAGGGTAAAAAAAACCTAAAACTAAACCCTAAAAAATAACCAAAGTTTTTCAAAGAAAAAATATTGAATATAATGTAAATTGACCAATAACAGAGTAACTACCGACGATGGCCAGTAAACTAGCGATGTGAAAAATATGATAAATATTACTTTAAATAAGATTTTAGCGATTTTAGCGTAAAGCACTCGGAATAATAAAAATGTCCCAGAAAAGAACTACACGAAGAGGCACACCACAATAATGTTAGTTTACCTAATCCTCAGTTTATTAAGACATGAAATTCAAATTTCTGCTGAGTGTTCATTAAAAATACATTGAGCAAAGTAAATAAACACACAGCCGAAAATTTTATGATGATTAAATTAAATAAACCGAAGACATTTTATAAAATTAATCCGAAATAAAAATACGTAAGCAGAGAAAATCCCGTAATCGTATTTCTGTCAAATCCCTGTAAATAGAATTTCATCCCCTTGTGTCTTTGTATCGAATATTGGACGATTTATTAAAGCTTTTTCTTACTTAAGTCTACTTAAAAGTCAATTCGGTCCCACAGTAGTCGTTTCAATCAATCAAAGTCCGATTGAAAATTCGATCGCAATAAGAGATGACGGGGGAAGGATTACGTGACTACATTACAGGATATCGTTGAAATATTTTCAGGATTTTCCTTTTTGAGACTCGGCTTCTAATTTTTTTGCGAAACTGTCAATTCTTTATTTAAATTATTTCGGATTTCGAAGTTCGAATTTGTTCTTTGCTGTAGATACATAAATTATACGCAAATGGATAGGGAGCCTTAATCGTTATGATTTACTAGGCATGTGCTTTCTGCTAGTACAGATACTCAAACAGAAATACCGATTATTGACTGGCCTACTACTATTACCTATAGAGCTTGCATTCGCAAGCGTAAAACCATAAAGATTAGCGTTGGAAATTGCAAAAGATACATTTTATATCTTTCCTATAAAATACATCTAATTTTCAAAAAAAACAAATTATCTTTCGTATGAAAATTAGAATACATACTTGTTTTATTCTCTGTATTTTAAATTTTAATAATCAAAGGGAAAAATCTCGCGTATTAATATTAATTCAACACATTCAACATTTACCATCTTGTTATTTCATATAATTGCGAAACATACACCGTGAAATACATGTAAAAAACTTAAACTTGCGAAAGATTCAACTGAAGACCCAAAAATAAAGTTGTTCACTAAAAAAACCTTTTTTAAAACAAGCTTTTTTCGTATTCTTCTCAGCAAACCCAACAGTGCACAAAAAATAACAAGTCCACCATATTGGACCGTCCGCCATATTGGATTTAGAATGACATCACTTAGCTAACCATGCATTGTCATCCAAACTAAACGTATATGCAAAATTTCATCTTAATCGGTGTAGGATAACTGCTTTAGAATTCAGTTGCAAGATTTGACTTGAACACACATACATACATACATTGCAAGTTAAATAATAGCTTGTAAAAACAGGGGCATTTGAAAGATACATGTCATGTATTTTACATGTTATTTTCAACGCTACTAAAGACCATTTCCACTAAAGGTGAGCCATTTCACACAGTTCTGGAAACATAAATCTGTAAAACGTAAATATCGCTGAAAGGATCTAATAAAAGTTTTGTACGTATTAATATAATGGAAAAGATGAAATCAATATTTTTAAGTGTAATTGCTAAGACAAAAGAATTATGTGCGCGCACAGTTCAAAACACGTGTGTTTCCATTATCCTGTTATTGACGTCTTGTTTGCAAAATGGTTCTGTAGATCGTTTTGCGGCTTTCGTGAAAATATTAATACGGACTCGACAATACTTTTCCTTCATCAATATTGAGTTAGTGGTTTTTCAGACAGTCTTTGATTTAAACATATTAAATCCATCTGCCTAGCCTTTTTGCAACTATATTGAGGTCGGCTTCCAGTCTGACCGGATTCAGCTGAGCACCAGTGTTTTACATAAAGTGACTGCCTATCTGACCTCCACAACCCAGAAACTGGGTAACACGGTACCCCTTGGCAAGACTGGAGTCAGATCTCAAGCTTCTGATTACCCGTAACGACTGTCAAATATCTTCAAATGACAGCCGGGACCAACGGCTTAACGTGCTTTCCGAGGCACGGAGGAAACTCGGTATGTTGAAAATGGTCACCCATCCACGGACCGACCTCGTCAAGCGTTGCTTAACCCTGAAAATCCATCCGTGCGGCTGTTATTATTTAGCCACGAGCTCCTCGAGCTTGATTTAAACATATTAGTGAAGCGTAAATGTAAGTTGTCTGTCAAAGCTTCTCTTTGAATTATATTTTAACAAGAATAAAGGTTTTTTGAAGCTTCGAGAAGTAAGCAAGGCTCAATTGCTCTGCATAAGTTGAAGATCAGTTACTAGCCTAACCTCAATATTTTGTTATGTTTCCTGTGCTAGTAGTTTGTAGCAGACACTTAAAAGTTCCTAATTCTGAGCTTTTCTGACTCCCAGACCTTCTGGGCCCAGATTATGCTTAGCAATAAGATCTAGGTCTATGAAATATTTTAGTATCATCATCAACATTTCAGCCGAAATACTGACTTCACATAGACGTACTGCTTCTTGCGTCTAGCGAATTCCCGCAGCTTTCATCAGTATATTTGTCCAGCTTATCGATGAGGCAACGTTATGACTGCCAGTATGAGGATTTTCTTTATCTTACTAATTTTGTAAATGTGAAAGTTTGGATGGATGTGTGTATATTTGTTACTCAATTACGCTAAAACGGCTTAACGGATCTGGATGTAATTTGGCACAGATATAGATTATAGTCTGGAATAGTACATAAGCTACTTTTTATCACGATATAATGTTCCCTTGGGATAAGAGAGCAGTGGTGGCCCAGTGGTAACGGCCGCGGCTCATAAGTAGTAGGTCGTAAGTTCGAACCCAAGTAGGAGCTTTACTTTGAGTAAATTATTTCATCACCACTGCTCTCAAAAATGTAGAAGACAAAAATTCGTGAGGAAACCGGCATGTCTTAGAACCAAAAATTTGAAAACATGTGACATCCACCAACCCGCACTGGGCCCGCGTGGTAGAGGAACTCCCATTTGGTCCGTTATAAGTGCGGCAAAGGTGTCCATCCCTTGGGATAAGAAAACACTGATCATGCGGGCGAAGCCGTTGGCAGCTAGTTTAATATTAGTACACCAAAAATCTAGGCTTACCGTCCCTCAAAAAACAATGCACACCCGCCCCGCGATCCATATCTCGCTCTCAGTGGAAAGCGCGTGCGGCTCGACCGGGCGTGTAGTGCACACGATAGTCATCTCCTTTGATATGCAGTTAATAATGTTACGCGATAAATAATGCAGGTGGAATACCTCTCAACTCCCGCGTCCTTGTTCGCCGCCATTCAATGCAATGCACTTCCTACCGATAAGCTATGTCTCGTATTAGAAATTGATTTCAGATAATTTATTGTGAGCCCCGGGTTGTGTTCTTAAGGGTGCAATACGTTTCAATAACATTGGCCGTTCGGTGTTTGTTAATAGAATAAGATGTGTAGTTGGCTTCTATTTTGTAGGATGGATGGTGCATTATTGGAAGGTGTTTTATTTTGTGGATGTCAAAAGTCAACTCTTTAACAACTTTATTACCTACTAGTTCCCGTCAACTGGCTACCTACCAACCTACCATCTACCCTAACTACCCTATATACGTGATTGTTGCGTAACTTAAACCGTTTACGAAGCGCACGCAACGGAAGCTCTCAAAAAGGATGTTTTTTGCCCGTTTCTGCAAAATTTTTCATTTATGCTACGCTCCTATTGGTCGTATCGTGATGTCATATAGCCTTTCTCGATAAACGAACTATCCAACACAAACAGAATTTTTCAATTCCAACCAGTAGTTCCTGAGATTAGCGCGTTCAGATAAACAAACAAACAAACAAACTCTTCAGCTCTATAATTATATATATATATATATATTAGTATTCCTGAGATTAGAGCGTTCAAACAAACTAACTCTTCAGCTTTATAATATTAGTATAGATTTAGAGATTTGCACTCTTTTTTTGCGAATAGAAGGACTAAAGAACTAGGTATGTCCACCAAATCAGACAAGTCTACTAGATCTACTAGGTTTTGTTAGGAATATGGGACAGATTTTTACCAAAAAAATCACCACTACCATTTTAGTTTTCCCGTTTAATATTTTGTGCAAACATGACCAAACTGGCTTTGTGAAACTCTAAAATAATAACAGTCAGAATTAGTTCAACTCTACACAAATTCCATTACAGTTTCATATGCAGTAATCAAAAGCTGTATTCAACCGCAACCTCATCAAAATCATAGTAAGCTATTTACGACGCGCATATTATCATGAATTTTTAAGTGTCCTCGTATCAAGCGAGCGCATCCCACTGAGGACAGATGAAGCAGTAAATTATTTGTTTATTCCCGCCACCCGTATTTAAAAATGTATAATTTAATATTTATCGAGTGCCATACGTAATTTTTCTCTTACAATATGACCCCCATTATAGGTGATTCACGTTTATGCATCATAATAAAAACCCCATAAAATCGCCTTTATTGGCCATCCTCCATGCACGAGTGGTAACACTAAATTAAATTATTCAGTGTTTATTAAATTTTAGTTGGCTCTGCGGGCATATTTTAAAACTGTTACCAGAGCAAATTAAATTCATATGCGCCAAATGATCTAGTTTGTATAAAAACTTGGTTTATTGGAATACTTTTGCATGTTTTTATTGTATCGAACTGTTATGATTTAAAAGTATCTGCTGAATATTTATTGGCAAGGTTCACTGGACACAATAAAGGATCCTAATAAAATAATGCAAGAGTAATTGATACTGAAGCAAATACTTTCCAATTATTGGATGCACTGATTTGATTTAACAGTGATTTTTTTAGTAAAGTAAAAGGGGAAAATACAAATGTAGGGTAACCAAATCTTGCGGGACTTACTGATAAAGCATCGGACATATCTGATAAAATAGGTCAGGTTTTCAAGCTAATGTAACCATTAGAAATGCAGTCGCCTGTCAAATTAAGCCAAACCAACGTTCCAGACCTGTCTGTGTATTTGGGTTAGTACCCAACCAGGTAGAAAATGTTACTGGTTTACCATTTCTCAAATATTTTAACGAAAGATTTTTGTGGATATATTCTACTGCTACTGGCAGAGCTATTTTAATTACTCTAGTTTGATACCAACCTAAATTTATATGACCAATTCGTGATTCATGAATTTACAATTTTGGAAAACTTTAAATTCAAAACAGCGCTCGATATCTCAAGGGACTCGCTACCTTAGCAGGATAAAAATCTCCTGTCTTTTCTGTGACATAGGTTTCCCCTACGTAACCTTACAAGTTTTCATCGTGATAAGTTCTTGAATAATTGAATACCTAGCTAACTTTGTGCCGACTTTTGCTATTAAATTATATAAGTTGCTTAAGATTTACAAGCTGATTTAGATATGAAGTAATAAATTGTTCAACAATAAAGGACGAGAGTTTTAATCATGAGTTAGGACTGAAAGAAATCAGGACTTTTATGACAAAACTGGCAATGAATGGTAGCCCTAGCTAGTCGGGAGGTTCTGAACATGCTTCATTTAATTCCTATCGATTTTTGTGGTTCGTTACAAATGCAAAAACTTCTATTAGGGATTCCGTCGCGAGCTTTGCTATGTAAATCGAGCTCTTAAGTGAAACAATAGATTCGGTTTACCCCTGTATTGTCCCACGATAAAACTTTACAGAATTAATCATAAATTAGACACTCCACTGAATTTGTGATTCTGTTGGAAGCAGTCTTCCTTCCGACTTAGAAAGTTCTGCAGGATGTAGTTCACTTTGCGAACAATGGATGTCGCTGTATTAAAAGGTGAAAAAGTTTTTGTGAATTTGATAGGATTTTCAGTTTTTTGCTAAACTTGTTTTCTTTCAGGCACGCTCTAATGGAAGTTTTTGTAATATTAAAGACTAGCTTCTACCGCCCGCATGAGAGTCGAAATTATCTCCAGGAAACATATACCTAGGACACAAAGTATTCTATGTGCTATTCCTGACTATAATCTATCTCTGTGCCAAATTTTATCCAGATTAGTTCCGCCGTTCTGGCGTGAAAAAGTAAAAACAAACACTAAACATACAAACAAACACACACACTCACAAACTTTTGCCTTTATAATATTATTAAAGTGTAACTAGCTCTCGCCCGGGGCTCCATCTGCGTGGAATTAGTACTTCTCACATTTTGGACAAATTGCATAATCCCAAGAATGCAAACGAGATCTGCGGTTCCCAGATTCCAGTTCCCAATGGTTTTTTTACTGTGTCTGCTAAATATCGCTCAAGGGGATAATATCATTATAAATTATATATAGTCTATGTGTTATTCTAATTTATAAACTTGTAGGGTGAATGAGGCGAAATAAAATGTTGTAGAGAAAATTTACACAATATAATCACTCAGTCCAATACAAAACACATAAAATACTTAAAAGTTAACTTAATTCAAATATGACGAGGAGACAGTGCAAAATCGTGACGCTTGCGAGCGTGATGCGAGCCAGACTACCTGCTCGGAGCAGGGTGCAGACGACCGCACAACGGGGTACGCGGGTGGTGCGGGCGCTTGGGTACGCATACTCATCATAAAAAACTAATCTTCCTACATACTCCCCCTTTTGACCAACCGAGTGACCCCACAGGTGGTCAAACGTCAACTATGACACGTTTTTTCGCGGCCTACCACGAGAACGTTTAGGAGCAACCGGCTGCGGTACCTCAGGGCATTCAGCATCTCGAGAATGATACCTCCTTAAGTCGCAAATGTGGTATTTGCCGATGACTTCGTGCGGTGAACCAGGGAACGTTAAGAGGTAAGTTGTCGGACTAACTTTCTTCTGAACCAAGTAAGGGCCATCCCTCTTAGGCATGAGCTTCGAGCTGACACCTTTAGACGCATTACTGAGGACGTGCGACTTCATCAGGACAAGATCACCGACAACTAGTTCGTCAGCCTTACGAGTCTTGTCTTTCGCAGCCTTACGAAGGTCCTGTTGATGTTCGATGCACTCCTTGCTGTTGCTGAGTGTCTCCGCAAGCTTCAACAGATACGGCGTAATCTGTGGGACATAGTTTTCAGCCTCTATGACAGCACGAAGATCGGTTTGTACCGCAATAGGTGAGCGGAGTTCACGAGCGAATGTTAAGAAAGCAGGTGTCTGTTGAGTTGCCTTAGTCAGTGATGTGTTCAACGCAAAGCGGATGAACGGCAAAACTTCTGGCCACTGCTGATGGTGTCCTTCTACCAAGATCGCCAATTGAGTCTTGAGGTCGCGATTTTTACGCTCGACTGGGTTGGCCTCTGGATGGTAGAGAGGCACAAGGCTCTGCTTTACACCAAGCGTGAACATTGCATGTTGCATGACATCGGCAACAAACTGTACACCGTTATCGGAAACGAGACGTCGAGGAACACCGAAACGTAAGAAAACCTCCTCAATTAATATCTTCGCGCATGCGTCAGCTGTGGCTTCGGAGAGGGCGAACAGCTCGACCCATTTGCTAGCTGTGTCTTCAATGATCAAAACCCACCTTTCTCCATTAGCTCCTTTGGGAAGCGGCCCAAAGAGATCGATAGCCAAGACTTCGAAACGCTGAGCGGGAACTGGAGTCTGTAACAGTCCCGCAGGTTTCTCATTGGAAGCTTTGTAACGCTGGCATTCGATGCAGGTCTTCAGGTACTCTGCTACGTAACGTCGCATACCGGGAAAATAAAATCTCTGACTAATACGGTGCAGGGTTCTGTCTAAACCCCCGTGACCTGAAGTAGCAGAGTCGTGGCACTCAACCAGTACCTGTTTTCGTCGGTTTTCAGGAATGACGAGCTGCGGTTCTTCAGTCTCCGCCTCAGTATAACGGTATAGTACACCTCTGCATGTATGATATCCTCTCTCCGACCAACGGGTAAGTTCTAATTCGTCCTTGCCTTCCAGAGCCTTAACAATCTTCGCCACTTCGGGGTCTGCGAGCTGGTCTTCACGAAGAGTAGCAGCATCCCAGTGTGGCGGGTCGACAAACACCGTGCTGACTCCACAGGAATCGCGAGGCTCCTCTTCACCTGGCGGACGACTGAGTGAATCAGCAACGACGTTCGTTTTACCTGGAGTGTAGTCAACTTGCAGATCAAAGGACTGGAGTTTCATAGCCCACCGTACAAGACGACCGGCAGGCGACTTCAAGGTGAGTAGCCATTTTAGGGGCTGATGATCGCTGCCGATACGGACGGGGTGGCCATCGATGTACCCCCGATACTTCTCGACTGCCCAGACAACTGCCAACGCCTCGCGTTCGGTGGTGGAGTAGTTCCTCTCCGCCGAGGTAAGCAGGCGACTGGCATACGCAATGGGTTTCTCTGTACGCGGCGACTCCCCCTGCAGTAGAGCCGCACCCAGTGCGTAGTTGCTAGCATCAGTCCTGAGAATGAATGGCTCATTATAATTTGGCTGAATAAGAATCGGAGGTGAGGTAAGCAATCCTTTTAGATTTTTAAATGCCTTAGACTGTTCTTCGCCCCACAACCAGGACTGATCCTTGCGCGTTAGCATAGTCAGTGGTTGCGCAACCTGGGAGAAGTTCGGCATAAATTTCCGGAACCATGAGCAACTCTGCAGAAAGGATTTTAGATGCTTAACATTAACGGGTTCCTTCATATCTAATATCGCAGCAACCTTATCCGGGTCTGGGGTCAATCCTTCAGAGGTGATAATATGCCCCAGGTATTTCACACTCTCTCGAGCAAATGTGCACTTATTGCGATTTGCATGGAGGTTAAAGACACGTAACCGGTCGAATACCGCACGTAAGTCCTTAATATGCTGGTGAAATGATCCGGATATCAGTATTAGGTCATCGATATACCCAAGTAGGGTCACCCCCTTAAGGGAAGATGCAGATCGAAATCGGTCTATCAACCGTTGAAAGGTTGCGGGCGCATTCCGCAGACCAAATGGCATGCGCGTAAATTTATGAAGCCCAAACGGAGAAACGAAGGCAGTCTTATCCTGGTCTTCAGGTCTTACACTGACCTGCCAGTAACCAGATCGAAGGTCAATCGTGCTCATAAAACAGCTCTTACCAGTGTACTGAAGAAGGTCATCGATCACCGGCAGCGGGTACGAGTCACTCTTAGTGATGGCGTTTAACTTGCGATAGTCCACGCAAAACCGGTAAGTACCATCCTTCTTCGGTACCAAAAGAGCTGGTGCTGCCCACGGAGATTCACACTCCGTGATGATACCTTCGCGCAGCATCTTCTCTATCTCCGCCTCCATGATGGCTTTCTTAGCGGGCGTGAGTCGATACGGTGGCACTGCAATCGGCGGATGATCACCGCAATCGATGCGATGCTCAGCGAACGACGTAGGTTCTGCCCCTTCTGCGAATATGTCTCCATACTCCTGAAAAACCTGAGCGAGACAATTCTTCTCTGAAGGTGACAGCATCGAACCCTCATTATTACGTAAGACATCCGCGGAAGCGCATCCTACGACGTCACGTGAGGTTTCACACCGCAAGGGGTGAATGTCCTGAGGTCGATCAGCTGTGAACCAAGTATTGTTCGACATATTAATAACGATACCGACTTTACGCAAGAAATCAATACCGAGCAACGTGTCATTATTTACCGAATCTGGAAAAATTACAAAAGTGATGGGTACTGCCGACCCCCTAAATAATACGTCAACATCCGCGAGTAAAACTTTAAGGTCCCGCACTATACCGTCGGCTAATTTTACCGACATAAAACAACTACGAAACGAATAGTTTTGTTTACGAAGCATTGTATAAAGTCTCGAACCGGCTACACTACGCTTGGCAGCCGTGTCAACTAACCCCGTACCACGAAAACCACCTATCTCAATATCGAGTATTGGACGACCGTTGGTACATAAGTTCGACGCGGGCAAGTTACTGACTCGACTCGGCAATGCATCACATTCGCTAACACACTTACACTTACATAAATTATCAGATTGAGACACGCTACATAAATTGTTTACATGCACAACATTACAGCTATTAGAGTGAAACGTGTTAATATCTAGAACAGAAAATGATTCCTTAGTACCATTTACAGAACATTTAGTGCAATTAGATCTTATTACACCGTTAGCACCACATCCATAACACTTCACTGAACTTTTATCGGTCTTTTGTTTAATAATTTTGCAAGAGTCGCGAGTGTGTCCAACTTTACGGCAATAAACACAAAATAGTCGTTTACCTTTATCAAACGGATTGTTATTGTTTACCACAGTTGACGGGGGCGGAGCACTACTCGTAGCGCTCGACGACCCAGTAGGTATGTCCAACGGCGCGCTCGGCGCACACGTCGCGGAGGCCGAAGGGGCGCGCGCCTGCGGCGCCGGCCGGGGCTGCGGCGACGGCGTGTGTGGCGCATGCGCGCTAGCGGCGCGGCCACGCGCTTCGTTTGACACTTCGGACAGCGACTCTTCTATGTTTCGCGCCTTCTCAACCAACATGTCTAGGTTGTTAACGGATTCACGGGTTAAACGTTTCCTTATACGTCTATGTAGTAACCCGTAAATCATGTCGACTTCCATATCATTTGCCACGATGTATGGCAGCTTAGCGATAAGCGCGCGGAGGCGAGCAACAAAGACCTCTGTGCGTTCTTCTGTTTGTTCCGCGGCAAATATATCGCGGAATAGCTTGTGCGGTGGTCGGGATACACCGTACATGGCGCGTAATCTTTGCAGCGCGTCTTTCCATGACGACACTGATGATTTAACACCCCGAAACCACACAGCTGCTTCCCCTTCTAGAAGCATGGGTAGGCCGCGAAGTGCATGTTCGTCGCTGATCGATGTACACTCCTTGTATATCTCGATAGAATCGACGAATGCTTCGAAGGCCTCTGAGTCGTGGCATGATCCACTAAATCTCGCCGTACAGCGCGCGAAGTTTCCCTGATTCGTTGGTGCAGGCGATGGAGACGGTGAGACTGCGACGTTGTCGGCCGACGTTGCCAGCAGGCTCTGAACCAGTTGACGGTTCGATTCCGCTTGAGCCTTGGCGAACGCCTCCAGGAACGACGTAAGTGTCCCTTCCGAAAGCGGCACGGGCGTCAGGGACGCCGGCGCACCACTCGTGGTGTCGTCATCGTTACCTCTACTTTTGCGGCGAGGCATTATTGCTGCAGTCAACTAAACACGAGGATTTTGTTAGGTACGATGTGCACTAGAGTTCGTAGCGTCCACTGAGAAAACCGTTACTTTGTAAGTATGTACTTGAGTTCGCGTCGCGTCGGTTATGTACGCGTGCCGCGTTGGAGCGCCAGTTTGTAGGGTGAATGAGGCGAAATAAAATGTTGTAGAGAAAATTTACACAATATAATCACTCAGTCCAATACAAAACACATAAAATACTTAAAAGTTAACTTAATTCAAATATGACGAGGAGACAGTGCAAAATCGTGACGCTTGCGAGCGTGATGCGAGCCAGACTACCTGCTCGGAGCAGGGTGCAGACGACCGCACAACGGGGTACGCGGGTGGTGCGGGCGCTTGGGTACGCATACTCATCATAAAAAACTAATCTTCCTACAAACTATATTATTGCAGAGTTTCATTACAACCAGATTTGCAGTTTTTGCGTGAAAGAGTCAGCCATCCATCCATTCTCACCAACTTTCTTAAAGTTTATAATAGCAAGTAGGATACGTTATTTCTGATATTTTATTAAGTATTAGTATTGTCATTTATAGCTGTAATGATTATTATGACTGTCGTGACCTAACCAAAATCATATTTATTACCAATTTCCTTCATTAAAAAGTAAATAAAATCAACCTACGACAGGCTTTCATAACTGAACTTGCACGTCGTCGGTAACACAAAGTTAAAATAAATTAATCAACTCTGGTCCCTCTGTCCGAGATGTTAAAGACTATTATTGTGGTCTAATTAACAATTTTACGACTGTTATACTTTTATTGGGTACTTATAAAGCGCGTGGCATTAGAACAAAGGTAAATGTTTCCTGTGTTTGAGTAAGGTACAAATATTTCTACTTAGTGGCTTGGTCACCTTTCGGTCACCATTTTAATCCGTTAGGCGGCTACTTTATGCTGCGTGACTTGTTTGTTGTAGGACGAAATAATATATGTAGTTTCTGCGAACGGCTTCGCCCGTGTCAAAGTCTGAATTATACTCTCAAGATAAAAATATTCTATGTCCTAATCCAGGACATCGTCTAACCGTGTTCCAAATTTCATTCAAATTCATTCTGCCATTTAGACATGGGAAGGTAATAAACAGACATATTTTCAGTGTTAAGTACTAAAGAGTATCGAATTTAATAATATATAAGAATGGATGTATAAATCGACGACTATTATAATAAAGACATACTCTTATAATATAATAAAAGAGTATGTGTGTCTTTGTTTGTCTCTTATAATATAAGAGTATACTCTTATATTACTCTTATTGTGTATTGTACACCAAGGTTGGAGTTACTATCAAGGTCGGAGACGGAGACTCTGCACTCGAAGTTGTGGACGACTATGTCTACCTGGAAAAACAATCCAGTTGGGTGGGGCCAACTTCGAGAAAGAGGTCAACGGTCGAATCCGACTCGGCTGGGCAGCGTTCGGGAAGTTGCGCGGTATCTTCTCGTCCAATTTACCAAAGTGTCTCAAGACGAAAGTCTATGACCAGTGTGTGTTGCCAGTGATAACTCTGAGACGTGGTCACCCAAAGGGCAATGGAGAGGGCTATGTTGTGTATTGTCTGCTGCCTTACTTAGAAAGAACGTAAATGCGTGCCCTTCGGAGTTCAAGTTTCAACATACAAACCCCCAGGCTATTTTAAAAGCTTTTAAAGATCTTAAAATTAAATCAACAGAAGATCTTTGGGGACTATCTGTAAAAGTGTGTAAACCAATCATTGAAACTGTTGCACCCTATTTGGCTTTCATATTTAACACTAGTGTCGAGCAAGGAGTTTTTCCGGACCTCATGAAACACAGTAAGGTAGTTCCATTGTTTAAATCTGGGGATAGCAAAGAAGCCAATAATTATAGGCCAGTGTCAATTCTGCCGGTTCTCAGTAAGGTCTTCGAAAAGTTAATGCTCAACCAATTGTTGCGTCATTTTAACAAACATTCCATCTTTTATGATCAACAATACGGTTTTACCAAAGGGCGTTGCACAACTGACGCGGGTGTCACCCTAATAAAGAACATATTTAAGGCCTGGGAGGAAGCACAGGACGCCATTGGAATCTTTTGCGACCTCTCGAAGGCGTTCGATTGCGTTAACCATGAGACACTATTGTTGAAACTCGAGCACTATGGAATTAGACACACAGCCCTTGAGTTACTTAGATCATATTTAAAAGCCAGACAAGTTAAAGTTCAGGTAAACGGCGTAAACTCACTAGGGTCTGAAATGACAATGGGTGTGCCTCAAGGCTCGATATTGGGTCCTTTCCTCTTTTTAGTTTATATTAACGATTTACCCCAATTACTACAAAATCAACCGAAGATGGTGTTGTTTGCTGATGACACATCTTTGATATTTAAAATAGATCGGCGGTCACGAAATCTTGATGACGTGAATAACTCCATTTATCAGGTCCAAAATTGGTTCACGGCAAACAATTTAGTACTAAATGAAAAAAAAACCAAATGTATTAGATTCACATTGCCGAATGTTAGAAGTACCGAATGCGATATCATATTGAATGGCGAAAAGCTGGACTTTGTAAATCAAACAGTTTTCCTGGGAATCACTCTAGACGACAAATTGCAATGGG
Organism: Orthosia gothica; assembly: GCA_949775005.1. Lineage (NCBI taxonomy): Eukaryota > Metazoa > Arthropoda > Insecta > Lepidoptera > Noctuidae > Orthosia > Orthosia gothica. The sequence continues at coordinate 14,998,240 of OX459044.1, forward strand.
GTCCTCATATAACATCTCTTGCGGGTCGGCTAAGCTCAGCCGCTTATGCTGTTAGAAAGATAAGACAGTTAACGGATGTAGAAACCGCGCGTTTGGTCTATTTTAGTTACTTTCACAGCATAATGTCATACGGTATTTTACTGTGGGGTCGAGCGGCTGACATTGAATCCATATTTATATTGCAAAAGAGAGCTGTCAGAGCCATATATAAGTTAAGTCACCGTGAATCTCTTAGGGAACTGTTTAAAAATATTAATATTATGACAGTTTCTTGCCAATTTACTTATGAAAATATTATGTATGTAAGGAAAAATATACATCTCTTTAGTAAAGTCAGTGATAGACACAATTGTAATACCAGAAATAAAGATAAGTTAGATCAGCCTTCTTACAGACTAGCTAAAGTACAATCATCTTTCATGGGGTACTGTGTTAAATTCTATAACAAAATACCTTGTGATATATTAAAACTAAATGAAAGTAAATTTAAAACTTTAGTTAAAAGCACCCTTTGTAAACAAGCATATTACAAATTAGATGATTATATTCAAGATAAGAATGCTTGGAAACATGCTGGTCCTGCTCCATAGGGCAATCTTTGGTGTAGACAAAATCAAATTTGTTAATTTATATTCCCATTCATAGTTATTGTATTCATTGAATTTTTTTTTTTTTTTTTTTTAGGAAATTGACTCACACACTGTTCCGTTGTTGTTGAATTAGGTATTTTACCTATGTTTGTAATATTTGTAAGTATGTGAGAACCATGTTCCTACTTATCAAATTAATTAATTTTCCTGTTAATGCTTTTTAATACTTTATACCTGCGTGTAGAGCTATTCTGGGTGCATCGTCCTCACATATATTAATGTATGTACGTATGTTAATATTGTAAAACACCAATTTTTTTTTTTTAAAGAGTAAGTATGGAGTTTCTTGTGCGTTCTTCTCCATAACAATCTACTTTCCGAATGCACGGTAGAATCATTTTTTTTTTTTTTTTTTTTTTATCTATATTTTTTTTTATTACTTTTAAATTTATTTTTTATTACTTTTAATTTTTTATTTTAATTTATGTGACGTTCAAAAGTGCCGTTTATTGGCCTAATTGAATAAATATATTTGACTTTGACTTTGACTTTATGTTCGGCGTTTCCTTGCGTGATTGAATCAGAAATGTAAATATCCGCAAGAGAACCAGGGTTACCGACATAGCCCGAAGAATTGCTAAGCTTAAGTGGCAGTGGGCAGGGCACATTGCTCACAGAACGGATGGCCAATGGGGCAGAAAAGTTCTGGAGTGGCGACTGCAAACCGGGAGACGTTGCATTGGTAGGCCTTCCAACAGGTGGACCGGATGGCCTGGTGAAGGTTGCGATCCGCTGGATGAGGGACACACGGGACCGTTCAATGTGGCGACGCTTAGGGGAGGAATGTTCAGAAGTTGACGTCTTTCGGCTGAAATGAAATGTGAATGAAAAAAAATGTTCCAGGCATTATGTATCAATCAGAAATACGAAGTGGAAATTTACATTTTTCCTACTCCTCCGTTATTCTTTTCTGATTAATTTCGTTGCGGGATCCAAAACAGGTAAATTCATTCTCCGGGACTTCGTCGAGCTTCATTGCCTCGGCGCTTTTCTGGTGGTCGCCACTGTTGATTCTGGCTTTCAGGAGTTGCAGTGGTTTGGGAAAAGTGCGGTGGGATTGTCCCAATAAAAAAAAAAACAGAAATACGATTTATGCAAATAAGACTCTTAAAAAGAAATAATATCTGCTGTTCGGTACATTTTTCTCGCTTATTTTAAGATAAATGTAGGGAACAGCTGTTTGTTTTTCTTTTATGATATTAAAAAATTCCTGAAGATATTATATTTATAGTATAATTTTGGACAGTATAATAAAATTTTCTTCTATTAAAATTATAATTGAAATGGCTCCGTTTAATATCATCAAGCTTTCTAAATGGCTATCACTCTGCCAATTTGAGAATATTAGCCAAACTAAATGACTTCCACAAACAGTAAGGAAGCCATCAATACCAATACAGTTCAGCAAATAGATACAGAAAAGTAACGAGCAATAAATATAATGTTAATATCACTACATTTCGATAGAAACCTCGACCACACGCGATCAAAGCGACATGGGCTATAAAAATCTTTTTTTGGAAAAAGCTTCGTTCGATTTCTCTGTTTGAAACTGAAGTAATAATAAACATATCAGCAGTCAACAATTTACAGCATTCAACGGTTCACAGAAATTTTAAATTTAGAATGAAGTCCTTTTTTTTTGCTGGCCATTGAAAATATTGCCCCGAATAAAGCTATGGAGATTTGAAAATGATTGATTTCAATTTCTGAATAACTAGTTTTGATTACATTTTGTACGGTTATTGAATTACTGTGAATTTTATAAAATATACTGTATTTTTTGTAAATGCCGGTCGTGGTGTTTTTTTCTGTTTTGAATTTAAAAGAAAGAAAAATATTATTGCCAGCTGTACCTAACATGTTATAAATAAAACACATTATTTCTGTATGACGATATGTACAATATTTTTCAGTATGGCAAAGGAGTGGGCTCAGCAGATGTCGGGTAGTATGCAGCATTTGAACGCATGGTCCAGCCAGTCACCACACCCAATAAATATTAGGTTTGAGCTGCTTTAAAAAGTAGTCATCGCGCTAATGGACATAGAGTAATTAGAATAAAAACTGTTTTAGTATTTATTGTTTGAGCCATGTCTCTAGAGAGATAATCACGGGGGTTAAAATACCAACCCTGGTAAGCAAACTGTTGAATTTTCAAGAAGGTACCCGTATTCTGTGTGGTTGTCCACACAGTTCCTACCTTTGATAATTTGAAAAAATATTATATAAATAAATAGCTGTTGGAAAAATAAAAATTATGTTCTGCGGTCACCTGTTTGAAGGTTGCCCTAGTCGAACTATTTTGTGCGCGGGGTTTAAATGCATGCTATCTCATCCGACAACACGTGCGAAAGAGATAGATGCTGTGATGAACAGTAAGAAGCTAGTTCGCGTACGAATTAGAACTTTTTCAATTTTGTTGCGAAATGGATAATGATTTAGGACGAAAACGAGCGCGCGAAATTTTATAAACAGACTTTTGGGAGTATAAATATCATGAAAAAACGGCCAAATGTATATTTTCAAAATAAAATTATTTGCATTGTTTAACTATTAATCCATCCCTGCATGGTGGCCGTTTTGCAATTTTTCTTATTCTTGTGCGGAAATAAATACATAACTTATTTTTAAAATTAGTGTTGGAACTTTCGCCGCTCATAACTTCCAATTATTATATTTTTACTTTTTTTTTCTATACAGGGCTAGGTAATGATGAGACAAGTTGATATCATTTTTAGGGTACCGAACCTCAAATGTAAAAAAGGAACCCTTATAAGATCACTCTCGTGTCCGTCTGCACGTCTGTCCGTCCGTGTGTCACCACAGATTTTCTCAGGAACGGGTGGACCTAGCAAGTTGAAATTTATACCAGATACTGAAGTTTATAGTCCCCATTAGGTGTATAAAAATGGTGTATGGGCTAATTTAGATTTTTGCGAAAACTTGTAAGTACCAAAATTAATCTTAATTTTCAACTTTTTTTAATTTTCGAAAATTTTGCTTTACTTGTGCTTGTACCTTGCTTTTAACCAAAATTGACAATTCTAGGTTAGAGTCCCACATAACTGCACTATCTACCCGTGGTAGTGCAGTATGCATGAGCAAATCTACATGAAAAAATGGAAAATTAAAGGTTGTCCATACATACATAGTTGACGCCAATTAAGATAGTCCCCTCATTTTTTATGGCGGTATAATAGGTAGGTACGGAAACCTCGGCGCACGAGTTCGACTCGCACTTGACCAGTTTTTTATTTTGAACGAACATCGTCAAACAGTGGAGTAATCACCATACTACGTTGTTTGACTAGTGCAACCTTAAGATCACAAGGAGAAAATATGTTTAGTACCTATATCAGGTAAAAATATCAGTTCTCTGAAGCACGGTATTTAATATCAAAACTTTATAATCTCCGGAAGCAAATGCGGAGGTCTACCGATACACCCACGTTTTTCTAAAGATAGAAGTTATTTAGGTAGCACCAATATTACGTAGGTTTTCCATACCTAAGATAGGTAAATACTTTGTGTTCTAGTACTTCTCTGCCCAATTTTCTCAAGTGCTGCTCAAGTTTTTGGAGCAAACATTTTCGCTATCATAAACCTGAAGTCCTCTTTGTTTGTACTCAAACGCTTATGGCCGAACGGCCCGAAGGCCGACTCAAAGTCTAAAGGAACATAATTGAAACAAATTAACAACAGTTTGACGTCATCAAATGTAACTGAACCTTATCTAAATATCCTTTATGGTAGCTTTATAGTTTTGACCTGGGTTTGATGGGCTGTGGCAGGAAAACAAGTAGGTATTAAAGCCAAAGTTGGTATTATTAATTTTATTTCTAGGCTTACGACATTTTAAGTTACAAGGATAGGTGTACGTCGATTGGTTAATTCAGAAAATTTTGAATAAGAATCGGTTATAGGGTTCTAACTCATATAGGATCACTCGTCTGTCTGTCTGTTTGGCGGCTGTCTTAGCCAATTTAGCCAGCCAAACCGTATCTATTGCACCGATGAACTTCTGAGATCCAAACATAAACGCTTCACGTAAATAAAGATTTTATTACTTAATATGGGTTCACTTTTAGGACACAAATTAGAAAATTTAAAAAAGGTTTTCAAGCTGTAACATGTACAAAATAAATAATTTTCTTTTTTTATCGTTATATTATTTCAAAGTTATTTAAGAAAATTGTTGAAAACTTACCACCCTTATCTCTGAAACTACTGAGCACTAAGCTCTGAAAAAAAGAATGGAAAGTTATTATTTACTTGTAGATAACATGAAACCTAAAACATAAGGCCCGCTTGAGACACCCTGGGTTATCTATTATTATACATTATTTAATGTTGTATTCAACTAATATTATTTTCAATTTGCACCTGTACCTCTGATCCTCTTGTATTTTGCAAGATTCCAACTACTGCTATTGAAGTAAGTTTTAGAATGGAACCATAAACAAATGCCTTAATAATGAAGACATCTTTCCATCCTCCACTTTCGGAACGTGCCCCCAATTGTAATCATTGCCATTTCCTACAAATCTACAGCTACTTTCGTACTAAGTTAAAAATGGAGTGTGGCGTGAATAAAGAATGGAATTCCAATCCACTAAGCCCACGCAATCGTGTTGGTTCTATTTTGCTTTTTAGCGTTCTGAAGCTAAATGCGATTGTTGTGAGTGTACACTGTACTTACCATGAACTTAGAACTCGTCATAATTGATACAAATAGTGTTGTTTTTTCATCTTGTTGTTGATGAATAAGCTGTTAATTTATTTATGTTTGTATGGATGTGGTTTGTGATGGACAACAAGATTTGTCTCATCGTCCTTCAATCTCTCTAGTTTATTTCTATGTCCCTTATCTCTTTTATTTATTTCTGCTTTCCTTTCTTCGTTTTTTTCTTATTGCTCATTTAAATCTAAACTTATTTATAAAAGCACTGATCTTATTACAAAATAAAAATATTTCCTGATAATAAATTTGATTATCGTTGAGTGTCATTGGCTACCTCTTACCAAAAAAATATGGGTTCTTTGGGTTAGGCCATGAGAACGAAGCCGAGGGAAAAAGCATTTTTTTTGGAACCTATCCTCCCTTTCCCTCCTTCCTTCTTTCTCTCCTTCCTCCTTTCTCTCCTTACCCAAACGTGACACAAGATCCTCATTTAATATTGTTCCAATAAAGTAATTTACTGAAAATTTGTTTTTTGTCCGTCATGTAGATCAATAAAAAATAGTGGACACGTATGTTTTCTTTTGACACGTAAACATAAAGTGACGACGATATAATTCGTTGAAATATCGTGAAACGTCACCCCGCTAATAAACTTTATATTGCCTTAGTGACGTCACAAGCGAGGGCTTGTGACGTCAATAAGGCAGTATAAAGGAGTTCAGGAGGAGAGGAGCAAAGTTCAGAAGTGGGGACTTTGTTGCGCTTTAACTTTGTACATTTTTATTGATTTGGTAAAGCAAAAAATACTTGTCCAATAATATTCGATAATCTCACTGACGGATTGAATAGATTTATCATTGTTCTACCCAGGAAACATCCATATTTTTTACAATAATTAATCGTTTAATTGCAAATAAATAATTGTTTAATTGTAAATTAATTGTTTACAATAATTTTTTAAGTACCGTATTACCAGTGAAGAAAACCAAAACTAAATCTGGAACTTCAAAAACACAGAATCACAGCTGACAGAATAAAGAGACAGTTCCACTAAGGAATGGGAAGTTTGTTAAATCTGTGTGTTCGAACCAGTAGAGCTGTGTAAGTTGTTAGTTGTAGAAGTGAGCGATCTAGCTGGCGCGAGTGGTTTGACTTGACTTGTTGATATGGAAGTAACTTATTACGTTGACTTTGAGTGAAACTCGTGGAATTATTCCAGCCTTTTGCAACGTTTTTGATGATGTAGAAATTAAGTGTAGTAATCAATACATTTATAATTTACCGGGGTATCGAGGTCAGATAAGCGATCACTCCATGTTGTTCAATCCGGTTAGACTGGAAGCCGTCCCCAATAGAGTAGGGCAGAGCTCAGGCACATTCAATTCAAAAACATTTTTTTTTTTTACCACTACGGTAAATTTCTTTTTAAATCTAGAAAATACAGTAATAACAATAAAACAAAGAGCGATACCAAGATTTGGTTTTAGATAGATATATTAAGTCGAACAAAAGCGTTTGCTATGGCAAATGTATAAACACGGTGTTAAAGAAGGAGAATTTTCAATGAGACTACCGTAGTTCACGTTTTAATAAACAGAGTTTGGTTGCGTGAACCATGGCGCTCTAAGCTTTGCAGATTTATTATGCATCGCAACTTCGATACTTTGCGTATGTGAACATGTTTATTATTTATCTAATTTTCAAAACAACTGAACACTAGAAGTTCTCCTAAACTTTTTTTATAAACCTTATAAATATTGTTGAATATATTAGTGTTAAATATGACGTCATGAAGCTTAGTAATGCGCTGGACAGCTGCGATACTTGGCACACCTATAAATCGTATGTGTCAAGGGACACAGACTAGAGTTTTATCACTGTATGCAGTCGAGAAACCGTAGTATCGCAGCCAGGCGACAGGAAATAAGGGCCAATGTCCCCACCCCCGGCCAGGGCGAGATTAATTCACTGAATAAATAAAAGTCAGCGGATTAGGCCAAAGTCGTTTCCTCCCTCTTAAGCTGACCTCGCGTGCTATTGTGGAAAAATGCCCACCACATAAATAAAATTCGGACGACAACGAATCAAAGTGAAACACACGGATTTGTTGTTTCGGCGAATAATTACGAACGATAAATTACCCGAGGAAAATATTTTGTGGAACTGCCCGAACATAATGAGGGGAAATGTTTTTCGCTCTCTCTAAAACTGTAGTCACATAATATATGTGGGTTAGCCTTGTTGGTTCTCAGTTTGATATCTCACATTGACGATATTTTTTTGTTCGCAAAAGTTTGAAAATTCTATACCAGCGAACAAATCTCGGACAATGTTTGCGAAGAACAAATGTTAAATGTTTAATGTGGCGAGGTTAAACAAAGATACCCATATGATGGTACCCAGTCACCGGGGAATGGAAAGATGAATCACGAAAATTTGAAAAACCTTTTTAAAAATTTCCCACGTAGCCAGACGTTGGGAGTCATAAAAATTTCAGCTTACAGCTTTCGCGCTTACAAAATGAAATAGTGGTTTGTTTTCAACGGGACAGAATATTGCATTATTAACTTAATGTATTTTAACTTATTAAGGGAATGGTTATTTGGGGTGAATTCGCCAAGTGGGTTGCGAGAATGTCATCTCGTATTTGAGCATTAATATTATATTGCGTTGGCAATAACGCATTTCAGGATGAGTGGTACTTTAATTTAAGTGAGTACGAAAATAAAGTTGCCCTTCGACGAGTAACATTTTTCCTGGAACAGATAAAAAAGGCTGAATTGGGTAATGAACTAAAAGCTTATCTCGATCCAATCTCCACATTCCTTACGTATCTAGCCTAAGTAGGGATAGTCCTTATTCCCAAGGACTTCGATCGTGGTTCTAAATTACCTTTGGATTACAAAGTATCAATGTGATCTTCAATCTGTCTACATGATTAGATAAGCGTGACTGTAATCCTAGATCGAAGGTATTTTAGTGAAGCAGTGACGTAGATAGCCGGAGAGTCCGGAATCGTACCGCGCCCGGAGACGGCTCTTGCACGGCTCCATGTTACATTACCGCAAATTGCATTAAGGCCTGTGTGAATATTCCATAGTATATCGAAAATGTGGACAAAGTTTCTTTGTTGTTAGTTTTCAACGAAAGAATTTAGAGTGAGCGTATTCAAATACAAAGGATTTTGTTGCTGATCCGGGAATAGGTGAATAACGTAGGTACTATAACTTCTAGTATTTTTACATTTGTCTACTAGAATCACGTATGAAGATCGTTGCTTTTCGTGCAGATTTTCAATGTCACGTGTATGTTATTTATCTCATATGATATACGTCGTTGGATGGTTCTTGGAGATTTATTCAGAAGATAGGTGCAAAAACTTAAACTTCAAGATGAAAAGATCTCAAAATGAAGGCATTGAAGTTCTCCTTTACTCATAATGCTCACGGCACAAAATAAGACTAAAAGTATATATTTTAACTGAGAAAAATCCTAGTATATCTGATGAAACAGTATACGGAACTTTGCTTCGACTAGCGAAGAAACTTATAGGATTTGCAGCAAAACTTACTTTTTTCTTGAACAAGTAAATGTAGCATCTCATTTTGCCGTTTACTATATAAAGGAGACTGATTGAAGAAGTAGAACGGATCATAAAATGCACGTCGCTCGAAGAGAAGTTGCTTCAATCAATCACAGACTAATCGAAAATTCCAACTCAATAAGTGCGGAGAGGCGATCGAGGACGGATTATATGTCTCATCATTAGATAATATTACTCGGATCTCTTAAGAAATTCTCGATCAAGTCCTTTCCATTCGTTCATTTATTTCTTTACGATGAAAGACAGATACGAATAAATTAAATCCGAAATGTAAGATCACTAAAGTTTGAGACGTAATTGGAAAGTTTCTTAAGATATTCCTTAAATCTGGAGTATTTCTGCCTGTTTAGATTTACATAATATAAACGGTAGGCAACAGAATTCGTAGCGGAATTAGCATTCGTAATTAACATCTATTTTGAAGTTTATCTATGTGTAGCATTAATCAAAACATTAATTTTGATCATATTATTATAGTAGTTTGTCATGAGATATTTTCTGAAACTGCTTTTAATTAGAAGATCAGATTTTGCTGTTTCTAAGTAAGAAAGAAACTAAAAGTTTCAATAGACACACTGAAAGTTTAATTATTTTTTGGAACTTTATGTAAGTTTGAAACAATTAAGAAATCGATTATTTTATTTACTTTGTGTCTGTCACCTCTAGAGGAGTTCGTGGCTAAATAATAACAGCCGCACTGGTCGATCTTCAAGGTTAAGCAACGCTTGACGAGGTCGGTCCGTGGATGGGTGACCATTTCAACATACCGAGATTCCTCCGTGCCTCGGAAAGCACGTTAAGCCGTTGGTCCCGGCTGTCATTTGAAGATCTTTGACAGTCGTTACGAATAGTCAGACGCTTGAGATCTGACACCAGTCTAGCCAAGGGGTACCGTGTTACCCATTTACTGGGTTGTGGAGGTCAGATAGGCAGTCGCTCCATGTCAAACACTGGTACTCAGCTGAATCCGGTTAGACTGGAAGCCGACCCCAATATAGTTGGGAAAAAAGGCTAGGCAGATGATGATGTGTCTGTCACCTCTGAACTAGACTAGAGTCAAGAGCAAACCCATCTAAAAAAATCTCCAAAATAAAATTACAAACATCATACCAAAACCATGAAACAAACCAAAACCTAAGACATATTTCTAACATTTGCATCACTTTTAACACTCACATTAATTTAATTTATCTCGCTCTGTGGAAACAGACAGTTTGAGAGAGACTTAACCCAAGTTGAGGCGATGAAGTTTCCACTATTGGAATAGGAGTGGAGTAGGAAATTAATATAACTACCTTAAATATTTATTACATCCCCCTTCTCATTGAAATTGAGTTCAATTCAATCAGGAGCTAGGATGGAGTGGATGTTTCGTACATTGTTAAAGGGAAAATCGTTCACAAGATAGACAAGGTAGTTTAATACTATTTCAATGGCATAGTGTCGAAGTTAAAAAGCTGTAAGAAATAAGAAATTTAATTCTAAATAGAGGAGCAAGGAACAAGAAACATAAAACAGAAGACACAACCGAACAAACTGAAAACCTGCGAACAAAACAAAATCCCACACAATTTGCCTCCAACGAAAAATTCGAAATAGAAATCCTCATATTTATGACAAGCATAAGAACAGATTGTGGTGTTGATGGCAATAATAACTCCATGGTTTTTTGTCCCGTTGGTAGTGAAAGATATTGCGACTAATGCTCAAAAGGGCGCGTAGTCGCGTACGACTGCGACGTTTCATTGAATAACGACCGCTGACGCCGCGCGAGGTAGATAAGCGGACCAGAATGTTGTGGCCCCTGCTTTACTTTCTATTTGGGCCGAGTTTTTGGGAAGGCAGTTTTTTTTCTAAGGCTTTCAGTGATGGAAGGGTGTGTTCGAGGGCGATATAATTTTTCCAATTACCTTCTAAGCTTAGTGGTACTACATTATATTTATTGATAATACTGTGACACTACCAGCCATGCTGTGGTAGCGTTTTGACATCATGTTTAGTGAAACTACTCGTATAGACGATCGAAACAACTAAATATATTTTCGATGTTTATAAACTAACAACAAAAATTAAAACTAACTTTTTGATTGATAAAAATTCAGTTTTCCTATCTTTTATCTGCTAGCATGTTTTCGTTTTTACAGAATCTTAGATAATAATTGGAATACCTACTGGACCTGTATAGTAGTTGATTTAAAACTCCAGCAACACATGTAAGTTTTTTTTTTCATTTGTATTTACCAACTCTTTTCAATCAATGGAAGTTAAAATACACAAAACGTCAGAGCTCAAGTCATATTGGTCGCTTGCAAAAGTCAAAAGCAGTTTGACTCGCACCTGACCCTCGTTGGTAATATCAACACACGTGCACGGTTCGCTGCTGTCACTTTAATTAAAAGGACATCACTTTTTACTATAGACCAGGATGTAGGGCCAACAAAAAAATACGACTTGATCCTGACAAAGGGCAAAGAACAACTAAATTAAACCCAATGCTTTTTGCCCAAGACAAAGGATTGTATCACGAAAATTAATTTTGAACTTAAATAATATTGACAAAACAAAATTTTGCTGCGAAATTGAGTTTCCAGAAATCAGAATACATTTTAAGCTTAGACTAGTTTCCAACAGTATAAATAAAAACAGTTTTATAACTTGACTTTCAAGTCCAATCCGAAGAAGAAATAAAATGAACGCAAAAAAAGAAAACCCAATATAAAATAAAACATTGAGTGACGTTATTGTTTCGTGTTCTACTTTTCTCTTTATTTTGAACGGCTGTTCTCGAACAAGGAAAACGATAGCGTACTCTCGACTTGAAAAAGATTTAGTAAAAATATCCATTAAGCACCCATCCAGCTGGATGAGTCCAATAACAAAGCAAGGTGCTTTTTAACAATTTCCTAATAATTATAATCTTCCGCTCTGCCGGGCCGCGACAAAGATAGAAATTAACATATTTCTTTAATTTTCAAGTCGACTATTGTCCCAGAAAATTAGACATCGGGTGAACTTAATCGTTAGTCCGGCAATTTGCTGTGAAAATTATGTGGCGTGGGAGCCAATTAGAAGGAATAAAGGTTACAGAGTAGGGCAGCACGAAATGCGGCTTTGTGATCGTTATTTCATCTTAATTACCTTTTTTGATGAACTTTTCGAAGGTTGAAATCCTCCGTTACGGATTCAAAGGGATGGACTTAGTTAATATTCCGGCAAAGTATAAAAGCGTCGAGGGGACGGTGTACTAGGAGCGCAGTGGTCGTAATACGTCAGCGGGTGTTGATGAATTAAGTGAAGTGATGTGACACAAACTTCAGTAGTGTTTCTAATGGTTTATAGTTCCGTTTAACCTATTTCTAGACAAGATGCAACAGATGATATTTTAAGTTTGCTTATTTGCCTCTAAACTTCCATTAACAAGTAAGACGTATCGACCTGAAGCCGTTGTAAAAGAACGCACTATCTAACACTGAAGATAAAACATTCCAAACATAATTATTCTTAATAAAATTAGGCGATACTCATTTATGAACAATACAACATTCGCGCACACCGCAAATTACATCGCGTTGGCTACGCCTCGCGGTCCTACAACACATTACCGGGATAATGAGTAATAAATCTAAGAAGACTAGGCCAAAACAACGACAACAGCAATATTAAAAGTTTCACAGGACGCGTAGGCTCTTTAAAATAATGGGCTTGTACTACAAACGCGTAAACGAGAGCGTAAAACCCGGGGTGTTATTATAAAATCTGAATTTCATTAACCATAAATAAGTGGACCAATTTGTCGAGGGAGAGCGTAATTGCGCCCATGTCCACTCTCCGGGCATCGACATCAATATTACTCTTTTTTTACTCGGATCTGGACGCTGGAACTACTCCAATTTAAACATAATTTGACTCGAAATTATTGCTTAATTATTTTCTCTTGTGATAAATATTATTGTAATCGATGCCGGTAATGACAGGATACTGATGAAAAGGTTGGTATTAATCGTCCGTTATGTAATTTTGGATAATAATGAGCTGCATTTAGAAGAAATAATAAAGGAATAAAGAATAAACGGTAAAAATTAAAATTGTATTAGCTTAACGTGACCAATTTCGTGGTTGCGAAATATGAAGTGTGTCATTTAAATTCCGCAATGCTAAACTACAGTCATAAACATATATAAATGCTGGCACATTCAAGCAAGTCAAATTTTATTTATCCTTGGGGACAATTTCCTCTTGTCAAGCGACGGCCACCCGGGCATTCGCTATAATGAGAAAACGACGAAATCAACTTGGCCCAAATTAGACGCATACTGACGCGGTTTACATGGAGTGCATCATACAAATCAGCGATATTATGGTTATTCCCGTTTGATTTATTTTGCAATATTTTTAAGTAAATAGACCTGAATGCATCCAGGTTTACTGTAGAAAACTCAACTTTAAATTAAGTTCGCCTTTTGTACACATAATTTATTAATAACTCTTAGTTAAAGCATTAAAAACTTAAAAACAAAATGTTAATGAAGTTATTGTACAGAGAAAAATAAGAATCCATAGAGGTTGTCAAACGAGCAAAATTATGACCGAATCATTATGTTATTAAAACACACAGAGCTACGCTAATTAATAATTGCTATTTATTAAGTTATTTTTAGTTTTTACTAATCATGACTAAGTTAAGATTATAATCATAACTTTAATTTAAACAAATTATTTTTACAAAACAACTCAATTTATTTAAAAAGTTTCACGCTGAGCGTGAAGTTAACAGTTTTACAATTAATAATTCGAATTGTGAAAATAAATATTTGTTAATCAAAACCCAAACAGGTTTGAGATCCACATGAATGATTACTGATATTAATATTTCTATGTTTATTTAAATCATTAAAACGTCTGTTTCCTACTTAAGTTTTGTTTATTCAGTGTAGTTAGCACTTGATGTATGTTCGTCGATAGTTTGAGTCGATAACGATGTGAAAGGGCGAGCCCTTCCAAATTTCTTCGTCTGTTAAATCATCCGTGACTTCAAGCAGTAAAACTGTAGTTATGTATACTTGATACACATTTAGGGTTATTTCCCTAGGTTAATATATGGCAGTAAATTACTTGATGAGCTACTTTACTATGCGCTAATAGAGGCATCTTTTACTTTATCGTCGTAAAGTACCTATGCATGAATTTGTATGGGCAATAGAATACGGGAATGTGTCCTTTAATTTTTAGTGCATTTTTATCGCCACATATTGTGACTATGTGGCATTTTTGTAAGAGATAAAGTTGTTATTAGGAGCGACTCGTACAACCATTTTATTAATTGGAATAATTTGTGTGAGTAACTGTTTCATCTGCCAGGTGTCTGCAGGTGATATATGCAGTCAAGATATCGTATACATATATATATATGTATCGATATCTTGCGTGGGTTATTATAACCATTGCCATTTAATTCAATCACCCACATAATTATCATATATTAAAATAATCTATTAAAAATTATGAATATTTATATCTAACATTTATTAATAATGCCATCATTATAATAAAAACCGGTCAAGTGCGAGTCAAACTCGCGCACGAAGAGTTCCGTACCATTATCGCAAAAACGGCAAAAATACACGTTTGTTGTATGGGAGGCCCAATTAAATATTTATTTTGTTCTGTTTTTAGTATTTGTTATTATAGCGGCAACAGAAATACATCATCTGTGAAAATTTCAACTGTCTAGCTATCAAGGTTCATGAGATACATCCTGGTGACAGACAGACTGACAGTGGAGTCTTAGTAATAGGGTCCCGTTTTTACCCTTTGGGCACGGAACCATAAAAAGGACCTAAATAAGAGGAGAATTTAAGTTTCTGCAAATTCTTGTTTTGGATTAATTTATTGTATGGTTGTACGAGTATATTCTCAAATTATACATATTTAATATATGTTTAATTTCAGGTCTGGGCTACTCAACTTCTAGAGCGTTTTGTGAATGTTAGAGATAGCTTTGAAGAGTGTCAAGAGCCGCGAAGCACGATATCTGAATAATTTTATTTTCTCAAGTTAATTTTCCAATGTCTTCCAGTTTTTGATTTTGTAATTTAACATGTATATTTATAAAAATATTTGTTAATTTATTATGCATCCGCAAAAGAGAGTTTTTCTGAGACACCCTGTATAATAGGGTTCTATCGTCTTCAAAATCATCATAACTAATATTTTTATACACATTTTCCTCAGTCATCCGGATCACATTATGCCTTTTCTATGAGAACCGATCAATGAAAACTGTTCTAAATAAAATCGCCAACAAAATAATGCATGCAGCTTGCACCATGTAAACCGAGTCTGACGTCACTTGTAACTGAAACGTTACGTTAGCGCCACGTACAATTAAAGTCATGATCAGTATCTGTTCGCCGAAGACTTCACCCCTAACTTCGGTAATGTCATCAGACGAAAATAATTGTAGACTAAACTGTATTAAGGCAGACGCGAGGCAGGACATGTGCGCTTTAGCAGTAACGACAGCCGACAATGTGGTAGGTATGTTGAGAAGTTAGGTGGAAGAAGTCTCGTCGATATTTCAATATTTTTATAGAGAAAGAAATTTACAGAAAGGGCTGAAAGGGATATTCTTGATTAATATTCTCAATTACTATGTTTTATTATTCTTAGGTGCTGAGGAGGAGTGGTGAATTACAGAGAGAGAGACTCATTGTGTCGGTGTGTAACCGATTTGAAAATAGGCAAATATTATACAATAAATTAATCCAAAACCAAAATTTGCAGAAACTTAAATTCTCCTCTTATTTTGGTACTTTTTATGGTTCCGTGCCCAAAGGGTAAAAACGGGACCCTATTACTAAGACTCCACTGTCCGTCTGTCTGTCTGTCACCAGGCTGTATCTCATGAACCGTGATAGCTAGACAGTTGAAATTTTCATATATGATGTATTTCTGTTGCCACTATAACAAAAAATACTAAAAACAGAATAAAATAAATATTTAAGTGGGGCGCCCATACAACAAACGTGATTTTCTTGTTGTTTTTTTGCGATATAGGTACGGAAGCCTTGGTACGCGAGTCCGACTCGCACTTGGCCGGTTTTCTCGTGGTTTAAAAATAATATGTAGCCATTTGAAAGACAGTACAAAATAAATCTACCGATATTCCTTTGGGGTGACAAAGAACGTTGACGTTGACTTTCAAGATAACATTTTAAAGTACGCTTAAACTTTTATGGCGAAATATTTTATGCTTTGGTGCCATAACTGGCCGAGCGGTAGCAACGATCTTTGATAAAATAAATGACGCGAATTATGCAAGTTAGCGCGAAGTGCTTTCATATGTGCGTCTGACTTGCCGCAAGTGGTCGCAAGTTACTTGCGGCAATTCAGAACGTTTACGACTTGCACAAGTTGCCTTTGGGTGGGTTATTTTAAAACTGCACGACGGGGTTATCAGTCCTATCTCGATTTATGACTGTGTCTTAAAACGCGGAAAATTTATATTGGGATTCTTAAGTTCGCTATCCGATTGGCATTCCAATTCGGAATTGTTAATACTCGTAGTTGTTGGATGGCTTTAATGGGAAAGATCAACAAATTGGTGTAGATAATTTGTCAGGTATGAGAAATTATTGTGTAAAATAGCAGGGTTCTAAGGACTTTAGTAAGACTATTAACACAGTACCTATCAATTTAGCGTACTCTATCGTATCTCGAAGCTTCTTAATACCTTATTGTACACCAAAACAACATAACATACAGAATGATATTAAAGTACATGAACAAAGTCGAGCTTAACTCAATATTCAGTTCTCTTACAGCAAATCTAAGGGTGATAGAGAAAGATGACATTAGAGGGCAGGATCCAGTGTCCAATTTAAAAAAAAAACTAATGACGAATAAAATAAAATATACTTACATAAATATACTAATATTATGTCATTGTGCTAGGAAATGATCCTTAATCTTCCTCTTGAAGACCTCCAGAGAAGCTGTCGCGTAGGGAGTGTGCAAAGCTTTCGTTAGCAGCAAGTTTTCCACCGTACCTACCTTCTGTACAAATCTATTATTGCTTTTATATTTTGAAAATGCAACTGGCTCCACATAAAATTCCTAATAACTTACTAGACATTACATCTACCGGATAAAGTCCGAAAACATAAAAAATATTCCCATTACAAAAGGGCGGTAGTCTCGTATTTTTCTATGGACCAACAGGAAATTATTCAGAACGCCAAAGCATCAAGCCGGCACTAAACTGATTAATATGCATTTAATATCCTTCTGTGTTCACGAGATCCCTGGAGTAATTTCACTCAAATTACCAATGCATTATTTATATGTAAATGAAAATGTATGAATACCTTTGAGATATACTGTTTTAATGGCTGTAAGGGTGAAACGTTTTCATCGTTTCGTCTTTTTAACTTTGATCTAAAAATGGAAAAAACCGGAGTTTGATAGACTTTTGTTTTCTTGTTTGAAAGCTTGTAGGATTGTAGTTGTTTTGGCAGATGGTTTTAAAAATTGACGTGCAAAGACCTAGCGCAGCTTTGATCATTATAAAAACCGGCCAAGTGCGAGTCGGACTCGCGCACGAAGGGTTCCGTACCATTTTCGTACAAAACGGCAAAAAAATCACGTTTGTTGTATGGGAGCCCCCTTAAATATTTATTTTATTTTGTTTTTAGTATTTGTTGTCGTAGCGGCAACAGATATACATCACCTGTGAAAATTTCAACTGTCTTGCTATCACGGTTCATGAGATACAGCCTGGTGACAGACAGACAGACAGACGGACCGCGGAGTCTCAGTAATAGGGTTCCGTTTTTACCCTTTGGGTACGGAACCCTAAAAAAGACTTTTCAGTATTAATATTGGTTAAAGCCGGTTGCAGAACAAGTGCTAACACATAATGCTAACCTATATACGTATAGCTGCGTGTATTTTCACACTCGTGTGGGACGTAACGCACCGGATCAACTCAAGATGGATGATATGGCGACAGGTTCTCTCTCAAGTTAAAGGAGAAAATCTACAAGTCCGTGATTAGACCTGTCATACTGTATGGGTCAGAATTTTTGGCTGTGAAATAGATGGATGAAAAGAGATTGCATGTAGCAGAGATGAGAATGTTGATGATGAGGTGTGCGGCGTGACGAGATTGGATAAAATAAGATATGAGTATATTAGAGGCAGCCTGAAAGTAGAGAGTGACAAAAAAGTTGAAGGGAACCGTTTGTCCTGGTATGATCATGTGATGAGGAGGGATGAAACGCATGTTACTAAAAGAGTTATGAATATAAATGTGGATGGATGGAGAGGGAGAGGAATGCCAAAGAAAAGATGGATGGACTGTGTGATGAGTGATATGAAAGAAAGGGAGTCAGTGATAGCGTGACATGGGACAGATCGGTATGGAAGAAGAAAACGTGTTGCACTGACCCCAAGTAACATGAGAAAGGGCAGGAAGATGATGATGACTCGTGTGGGCCCTCAGATCTAAGCTAAACTGACTCTTGGTTTACGACTGGCTTAGATCCATTTCAGCACAGTTTCTTTTTCTTATTATTCAGGACGGTCTGTGACATTTCCAGAAAAGTATATTTCTTTGGTAAAAACGGTGTACAAAATAAGGTATGAATACAAATGGGTGAACGACTTTTCGACTACACAGCATACCACGAACTTTCACATAGCTTTGGAATATTTGTTCTCCAAGCCTACTACTCGGTTAATTCACTATGCCATCTGTTGATTGCCCTTCCAATGGCTCCTTTTTTGTTATCGAAGTCACTGCATCAACGGTTATGACTGTCGTTGGTCAAAGGTAAGGCGCTTTTCAAGCGCTGAAGTTATTGCTTTATTGAAAATAGAATGATAAGTGCTTTATGCTGAAATTAGAGAAAGCTGTATGTTCTAAGAGAAGTTTTTTAAGTAAAAGGAGCAAAAAGCTGTCTGTGTCTAAAGCGCTTGATGTCTATTTAACCCACAAGCAGTAAACTAAAAACTTTTTGTAGTTGTGTAGTTAACTCCAGAATTTCGCAAGTTCATGTCGAAGCATGGTAATGAAATAAAAACTAGGGTCTCGTATCCTCGGGTGAAGAAACTTTGCTGAAAAAAAAATTAGAGGGCTTTGTGCTGCAAGCTTGTGGTTACTCTGTAAATTATTATTCGTAATGACAGTGTACAAAGACTAGAAGCCCTTTTGATAGTGGTCTCGTCGTTCTAAAGTAGAAAGAAAATTCATACTGAAGGTATTTTCATAAGTTTTGTACTAAGCTACCTACTAGTGATGTGCAAGGTACCATCTAAAAATAGTCATTTATGTATTCGAAATATACAATGTTCCACGTACGATCAGCAACAAAGTTCAGTAATAAATGTGACACACCAGTTTTTTGTAACATAAGTTTTTGGCATAATGTTAAAAAACCTGCCCTACCTTCATGAAATACTGAAGAATATGTAAAGAACTAAAATAAATTAAAGTATTAATCTACTTTTGTTGGTAACCGTATATAAAAACTTTATCAATCAACAACTAATAAATCATCCACCAATCAAAGCTCACTAAACAAATCAAAAACAAAACAACATCAACTGAATACTAAAGGTTATTGATAAAACTATGTGATATCTCCTGACTTTGTCCGATTTGTCACCAGCATGGCCGTCACAGGGCAATTAGTGGGACCACCCAGAACTCGTCAATGCGCCCGTCAGCTAGCACCGGCTAAAACAATCTGTTACCTACCATACAAAAAAAGGAAAAATGATAATTGTGGACAGTAGGCGTTTTGCTTTTGTTTGGGCCCGAATAATGGTGTCATTCTCGGTATTGTGTGTAGATGACATAATGATGTCTTAAGGTTGCCGCAGACTTTAGTCATGCGACAGTGCGACAGCGGTATTTCATTAGAAAAGTTTTTATGTTATAGTTCATAAAATTTCTCTCTTCAATGCGACCGTCAGCTAATACCAGCTAAAGCAATCTGATCCACACAAAAAGAGGTATGTCTTTGGTATTCAGAGGATAACCGTGGTTGTATGCCACCTACCGTAACAAAACAATACATTCTGCAAAGTAGCATAAGACGGTTATCCTCTGAATACTACTATGAATATGTATGAAATACAATAAAATATTTACTACATGTAACTTGTTTATTTAATACCCGATACATATCGAATAGTTTAGAAAAGAGGAGCTCATGGCTAATTAATAACAGCCGCACGGGTCGATCTTCAAGGTTAAGCAACGCTTGCCGAGGTCGGTCCGTAGATGGGTGACCATTTCAACATACCGAGTTTCCTCCGTGCCTCGGAAAGCACGTTAAGCCGTTGGTCCCGGCTGTCATTTGAAGATCTTTGACAGTCGTTACGGGTAGTCAGAAGCTTGAGATCTGACACCAGTCTTGCCAAGGGGCATGGTGTTACCCAGTTACTGGGTTGTGGAGGTCAGATAGGCAGTCGCTCCATGTAAAACACTGGTACTCAACTGAATCCGGTAAGACTGGAAGCCGACTCCAACAACAATTGGGAAAAGGCTAGGAAGATGACATATCGAATAGTTTGTACATAACAATTTCAGATGAGAATATTTTCTTATTATATACTTTTCAGAGCGTGTATTTTCGCATTATTCGGGTTGTAGTTTTGATTTTTTTTTATGTAAAGTATTTTGGGGTTATTGCAGAGCCACGTCACATTTTTTTCTGTTTAGTGATTGTTGTTTTACATGTATCAAGATAATGCATAAGTTAAAAGAGTGGACTCTGGATAACGTATAACGAGAACGTAGTTGATTTAGGAAATTTACTATTCACTAAAGTATAGTGAGTATAGGTATGTGCTATGTGTGTAGTTATGTTAGCTATCGAAACATACACCTTGGTTTATGATTCAAAATTTGTGAGACTCCTTAACCTTTCGATTTCCTTGAGAGAGCGTGGGTGATGAGGATCTTTCAGCAATTTATTTACATATACACATACTGAACAACAAACACTTTGCGACGCCTAAGTCGGGTATAAAAATAGTTTTCATGACTTTGACGGGATATATCTCGCAAACGGTAGACTTGAAAAAAAATTGATGTACCAAACTCTTCTATATTATGTATTTATATTTGACACCAATAAACTCGTTTTCTATCGTTCTATTTTGTAGAGTAGTTTTAAAACATAATTGTTTTGATCGCGTTTTTTTTCATATTTGTGTATTTATTTATTAACCCCCGCCGGAAAAAGTGGGGTGTTATAAGTTTCACGTGTGTTGCTGTGTATCTGTGTGTCTGTCTGTGGCATCATAGCGTCTAAACGGATGAACCGATTTCGATTTAATTTTTTTTTGTTTGAAAGGTGATTTTGTCGAGAGTGTTCTTAGCTATGTTTGAATAAAATCGGTTTAGCCGTTCAAAAGTTATGGGCGTTTTACTGTTTGAATCGGGGTGTTTTCGCAAGATAAATGTGTCGGGGGTTTTTTAAATTTTGTTATTTTACTTGTTTTTGTTTTGTTTTTAGGGTTCCGTACTCGAAGGGTCCAAACGGAATACTATTGCTGTTACTTACGTGTCCGTCTGTCTGTCCTTTGTCAGTCTTAAATTTTATTTTTGTTCTGTAGTATTTATTCATTTCTCATTGACCTATGAACTTGAAATTTGGTGATAATGTTTATTACGTATATTTTACTAAAATATACCAATATATTCTACATTTGGTATGAAACCCTAAATGTGCAAATTCTGACCCACACTTCGCCGCTTTTTAATATATTTTTCGAATGTCAAATCTATCTGACATAAATAAACAAATATTAGAAACTTATTTTCTTTCTATCTGTAGAAA
Organism: Orthosia gothica; assembly: GCA_949775005.1. Taxonomy (NCBI): domain Eukaryota; kingdom Metazoa; phylum Arthropoda; class Insecta; order Lepidoptera; family Noctuidae; genus Orthosia; species Orthosia gothica. The sequence goes on from OX459044.1 coordinate 15,020,029, forward strand.
AATTTTAGAACTCTCTTAAAAAATCCGTCGCATTAATGTTGCATGCATTGTCGCGTCGCGCCTATCTGCTCCCACCTTTAAATCCATTCGAGATTCTCAAGTTCTGTGCTATTTTTTGTCTGTGAATATTATGGACTCAAACTTCGACTTTTATAGTAGACATTTTATAGTTAGCAATATAAAAGGGATTCTAGTTAAGAAACAAATGACTAAACAATAAAACTGAATAAATTATATTCGAATAGAATAAAGATTATTCAGAGCTTAATGGACATCTTTTATTGAATATAATTTTATACTAGCAGAAAACCTTCTGTGCAGTAGCCGACTATTACTGCAAATTGGAATGGTGTTTAATTGTATATTTATATGACACTTAGAATCTAGATAAAGTTAATTTAATCTAGATAATAAAACAAAGTATTCAAGATCTTAATAGATTCATATTAATTGCTATCTTTGAAAAGCCGTTACGTTTTATAGGGTCGTGAATTTGAAGCTTCCAGAGTCGTACTTATTTGAAATTGGATTATTTTCACGGAATAAATGGGTATTATGATCACCTTAATAAATGTTAATCACTTTTAGATCTAGTGCCATTAAACTCGCTACTAATTAGTTGATCTAATACGTAAACATTTTACCGACTTCAAAAAAAGGAGGTAATCAATACGACACGTATGTATGCAATATTGTTGCATCTGCACAATATTGACATAATATGTTACTCGATGTGGGCTTCTAAACACGTGTGCCAAATTGCTAAAGTGTATATATGTTTGTTTGTACGCATGTATGCTTGTCTTTGCTTTTCGCTGAAACTAATTATCGCATTGTGATCATTCTTGTTTTTTGTTGGATTGGGTATCTCTCAACCTAGGGAATAGTTAAAGTTTCATCAAAATCAGTGCAGCAGTTTTCAAGATATTAAGCATACAATAGAACTCCTTAGCGACAATTAGCACGAATGTGTAAATTGAGTTGTTGTGGGTATTTTGTCAATTCTTTAGGCACCTTACTATAGAACTTGCTAATTTTTTGTGATGGTGCACTAAAACTAAAAATAGAAAATAAAACTAAACTAAACTAATTATATTTTGGCAATGCGAACCTCGTTATCGCTGAATGAATTACACTTTTTCAAGAGCAGGTTTTAAGTATCTCATTCGACTCTATGCTCTCTCCTCTTAACTCTAACTCATCTATGCTTAAAGTTTTCTCATTCGACCATACGTACTATAGGCTATTTATTAGCATAGACACAAGTTTTCTTCCCATACTTTTTGGTTGTTGTTTGATTTTCTATAAGTTTCAATCACCCGACTTTCCCGTGTCACAGCTTTTCCTATTGCCAAAGATTCATCAACAGATAAGGGCCACATCATCGACAAAAACTTGTGCGAACGCCGAAAAACCTCGTCAAAGTACAGCGCAAATCTTCTTCATCCTGAGCAGATGGTATCTCACACTGAGAATAATATCCCCATGAGCGATTTCCTTAATTTCGTGAGCGAATCAAGGGGATCGATCCGCCCCGATCGCCAGTTAGTGATAACGTTTACGGTCGAACGCCGGCTCGCAAATAACGAGTATCTTTCTTTCATTCGATCACGACCAAAAGCCGTATCGTGTCTGGATGTCAATTGGCAATAAGGTTGCGAACTTTGCCGAAGATACCGCGAGGTCGATCAAGCTTGTTTTCGGTTTTTGTTAGGTGGTTATGAATGTGTTGCCGGCAAGACATATATGTTTGTGTTGTTTGTGGAAATGGTTTGTTTGTAATATTTTCTGTACTGTCCTGCAGGGTATCTACCGACGTATGTGACTATTGGGGTTGCACCCAAACATTTAAAACCAGTGCACACTAAGCGCAATTTTTAACCCCCGCCGGAAAAAGAGGGGTTTTATAAGTTTCACGTGTGTTGCTGTCATCTGTGTATCTGTATGTGGCGTCATAGCGCCTAAACGGATGAACCGATTTTGATTTAGTTTTGTTTTGTTTGAAAGGTAATTTTGTCGTGAGTGTTCTTAGCTATGTTGAGATAAAATAGGTTCAGCCGTTCAAAAGTTATGGGCGTTTTACTGTTTAAATCTGGGTGTTTTCATAAAATAAATGTGTCGGGGGTTTTTTAAACTTTGAAATTTTACTTGTCTTTACCTCTAGAATCTAGACTGGGCTTCTGTGGTGACATCTACGAACTTGTCTTATTTCTGACTGTGTAAAAGTTAAAAGGATCGTTAATGTACGTTAATAATAGACATGCAAGCCATATATTTTATAATCAGCCTTTTTTCCTTTATATCCTCAAAAATTACCACGCACCCAACAAAGCGTAACATATCCCGGATTAAGAAAAAACTTCACACCTTTGCGTCACCTAAGAAGCCACCAAAAATCCCTTTTAAAAACAGCTTAAAAGTATTATCGAACTGACGTGGCCTTACCAGTGTGATGCATGATCCATGTGGTGCAGAAACCCTATACAGTGGGTAAGCCGTGGTTGGGCGACCAATCGGCGGCGAGGAAGCGGGCTTACCGCGCCGGGGCGAGGCTTTGTGGAGAATATGTTCCGTACTTCGGTTACATATCATGTATTTATTGGAAATTCATGGTTTAGTGGAAAGTTGTGAGGTTATGTTTTATAGGTGGTGTTAGGAGTCGTTTAGGAATAGGGATTGAATGTGAGGCGATTTGGTATGGCTATGTCTACTTTCTATATTTCAAAGCTTTAATAAAAAATCGGTAGGCTAAATGTAATGATGTAGGTACTAGTTTATCTCTTGAGTTCTTTTATTAGTCGGTACGGTCAGCATGTTGCATTGAGACTTCGGGCTGACATGATTCGCCTCTCGCACGATGCGACGTCATCCCTCTCTGTCAGCTGTTACTCGAATGCTCTCCTGCAATGGACCGCCTAGTGCAGACTTGATCTGGTTGGTCCATCGCATGGCTGACCTGCCGCGCTCTCTTGTTCCACAATACCCTGGACTATAAGTCGCTCAATAACTTACTCACTGCATACAAAATCTTATAACTTAAAAAGAAAAACTGAACATTACCTAGATTTATAAAAGACATTACTTAGCTAAAAGTGTCATTTATTTAATTCAGGCATATCGTTTTATCCTATCCTTCATCATCAGCCTATTAATGTTCCCACTGCTAGGTCACAGGCCTCTTCTCTGTAAGAGGGGATGGGCCATAATCCACCACGCACGCCCAGTGCGGATTGGTGGATATCACATGTCTTCGAATTTGGACATTTCGATGTCCTCACGATGTTTTCCTTCACCATTTTTGAGAGCAGTGGTGATGAAATAATTTACACAAAGTACAGCGCCTGCCTGGGTTTGAACCCACCACCTACAACTTATAATTCGCGGCCAATACCACTAAGCCACCACTGCTCTCAATCCCATCCTTACCTGAAACCAAATAAAACACACCTCATTTAAATAAATATCGTCCCAAAATAATCACAATCAATCGACTCCAAATAAGACAAAGGACCCTTCACACATCATTGAACATATTCTACGAACTCGAAATTACTCATACACATTGTTTCAAACACAAGCGAGTCGACGCGGGGCAATTAAAGGCCCTTTAAACGTCATCCGTGGATGACAGTCGCAGGGCTGACGACGTCGAGGCGTAATTGTCGATAATTCTGTCGTCATTGGGCCCAGAACGGCCCACCCAGGCCTCATCGCGTGTAATAAGGCCACACAGTGTTGCGTTCGAAATAGAGAGGACTAGACTGTCGTGCGAAATTTTAGCTTTGGTGAATGACTATTATTTACAGGCAAGAAAAAAATGGGATTTAATTTTATGTAATGGCTTCTAAATTTCTCTAATTTCGAATAAATAAATCTAGATTTTAGTTCTGTTTTATTGGGTGATAGTAACCTGCTTCATTGGACCAGATAAGTGAATAAAATCCTACCAAAAGGAAAGAAATTCAACAGATGAATCGCATAATCGAAATAGTTACCAAAAAAAAAGCTTTTAATCTTGTCTGACAAAAATCATAAAAAAAGCCATGAGTATCGATCAAGTTTAAAATGGTCAGACTTAATACCACCAACTATTTTTCTTTCAGAACCAAAAATTTCGAAGATATATAACTGCTCGTGGCTAAATAATAACAGCCGCACGGGTCGATCTTCAAGGTTAAGCAACGCTTACCGAGGTTGGTCCGTGGATGGGTGACCATCTTTACATAGCGAGTTTATTCCGTGCCTCGGAAAGCACGTTAAGCCGTTGGTCTCGGCTGTCATTTGAAGATCTATGACAGTCGTTACGGGGAGACTGATATCTGACATCAGTCTAGCCAAGAGGTATCGTGTTACCCAGTTACTGGGTTGTGGGGGTCAGATAGGCAGTCGCTCCATGTAAAGCACTGGTACTCAGCTGAAGTCGACCCTTACATAGTTGGGAAAAGGCTAGGATGATGATGACAGCCATATGTTTCAAGTATATAACATTTATTCAAAGACAAAGACCTAAAAAGACAAAGACAAAAGATATTTATTTCAACTGGGCCACCAAGCGGCACTTTTGAATGTCACAATTTAAATTTAAATGGAATACAAGTTGATTCTACCGTGCATTCGGAAAGTAGCTAGTTATGGAGAAGAATGCACAAGAAACTCCATACTTTTTAAATTTACATGGAATAAAAGTTGATTCTACCGTGCATTCGGAAAGTAGCTTGTTATGGAGAAGAATGCACAAGAAACTCCATACTTATTCTTTAAAAAAAAAAAAGATTCTACCGTGCATTCGGAAAGTAGCTTGTTATGGAGAAGAATGCACAAGAAACTCCATAAGAAACTCCATATTACCTAAGTAAGACTATAAAATTAGAAAATGCTAAAGTTTTAGTAATTTCACGAGTGTACTTGCAAAGGTTACTACTCTTTCTCAGTACTGGTGTCATAGAAACTTGGAATTACTGCAGCATCACGAAGTTTGGTCTTAATTTGGCGTATCAATTCGTCGTAAAATTTTGTAGCTCTCTTTACTGTGTACGCGTTACTTTTAAGATCTTCAGGGTTTCTAACATAAAAAGTTCTTCGACGTCTTTTCGCCTCTTTGATTAAGCTTATTGTATACTTCTGTAGCTGTTAAGAGCGGACTCTAGTCGGTAATATAGTATAGTAATATAGTCTATTGCCGTCGCGTCACCTCCAACCTCACCCCGTAAAGTGCGAAAGGGACAACTGCAGCTCAGGCTGATTTTACCTACAAAAACTTTGACTAAATGACGTTTCGTATTCTGCTGTATTCTTCATATAAACTGGTCTGATCTAAAAAAATCTTATATCAAAATTTAGAGGAAAAGTATATCTATGCTCCTATCATTTCTTTTTTTGTTAAAAACTTATAAATTTTGTCTGAAAGTCTTCTGAAAATGGCGGTAAAAACGGGCATTTTTTTCGGCTTTTTGGATTGTCATATTTCTTTTTGTGATTATGTTTTGGAAAAAAGGAAATGATAGGGGCACGTATTAATTAGACCCAGATTTTATGGGGAAAAATCATTGCTCTAGAGGCATTATCCACGAAGAAAACAGCAGAATGTTTTTGTATGGAGAAAGTTTCACTAGAGTCCCCTCTTAAGTCTAGTCATAGAACTTACGAAACAACATAAAATACTCACTTGGCAAACTCACATTTTCTTTACTTGTAATTTATGTTCTACTAGCTTCTGCCAGTGGCTTCGCACGCGTGAATTTCGAAAATTATCCCACGGGAATTCCGGGAATAAAAAGTATCCTTTGCGCTATTCCAGACTATAACCTATCTCTGTGCCTAATTTCATCCAGATCCATCCAGCAGTTTGAGCGTAAAGAAGTAACAAACATACTCACTCACAAACTTTCGCCTTTATAATATGAGTGTGATGTGACTAGGAATATGTTTTTCTGATGTATAAGTTATATGACTGTAAAGTATCATCGCAGGCCGTTCAGTAGTTTTTGCTTGAAAGTGAAACAAACAAACACACAATCCTCACAAACTTTCGCGTTTATAATAGTCTCAGGATTAATAATTTTAACAGCTGAAATCTTCAGTAAAAATATTGCTTAACTTATCTGTAAATATTGAATGTAATCGACAAAGGCATTATGTATAGAAGTATTTACTGAATTTGTAATGAAATACTTATATTCATTGACGTTGTTAACATTTAACTTAAGAGTGTTTTTTATTATTCTTAAATCATCAATCCGTAGGTGTAATAAACAAATGACTTTACGAGTATAACTCCATATTTTATCAATCTTCGCGATATAAAAACAGCAATTCCATAAAGCATGTTGAAGTTGGCCTTAAATAGGCTTTTGTTTACAAGAGCTATTAAACTACAGCGTTCATTTTAACAATTTTATAGCATCTTAAAAGCTTTTTACAACCAGTAGCGTATTTGCCATCTTCTGACTTTACAAAAATATTTAATTCCCTCATTAAACTTTAGACTAATCAAATTGATATCCATTTTATTACAGAAAACGAGGATGGTTTTAAATTAATGCTTCAGAGAACAACATTAATTTTAGATTAAGTTCGTTTTAATATTGGTATTAGCCACGCAATTTGAGCGTACCGCTAGTTTCTTGTATCTAATCAGATCAAATATAACTTTCATCGCTTTTAAATTAATATTGAAGTTTTGATTAGATATTAAAAAAACCGTTTTGCCTGTTCGTTGTCTCTGTTGCTTACTTGCTGTATCTTAGCAATCTGCTAAGATACCGCAAGTTCAATTTGCATACCCGCAAGTTTTCGCGCACCTAGACGCACCGCAGAAGCCGCACGCACCGCAGTCTTCGCATTTAATATTTTTTTATATGAAACCTTTTGCGACGACGCGCAACTATCTACGCCTCACGACTCACATTTCAGTAAAATGCTGTAGGTATACGGATTCCACCAGCACGTGCGGATTTATTTTACGATAGGCTCCCGTTTGACCACTATTTCACCTGATGGTAAGCGATGATGTGGTCGATGGTGAAGCACGCTTACCTAGAAGTAACCTATTCACTCTCGGCTTAAAGACCCCCAGGTTGTAGCTATCAGGATATAACAAAGACTCCGGAAGGGAATTCTACGTCTTGTTTTCCGATTATGGAAAGGGCTAGGCAGAATCAAACTGTGCAGTTCCATCGCACACTCCCCGAAATGTAACCGATAAAAACCGACAGACTGGCAACTCAGCGTCGATGTTCAATGCTTAGGAGCTTTGAGGCGACCAGTGCATCGTTGCCGTTTGTCAATCAACTCAAGTGCATCAAGCAGATATGAGTGTCCCAGAGGTGAGAGCATGAGCATGTCCGAACTTGTGCTTTATACAAGTTGAGCAGCTGTTCGGGCGTGAAGTACCGTTTCACCTTTGCATGGATCCCCAAATGTTTTGCAGCCAACTGAGCCTTTGCCTTAATGAATGGACCAAAATTTAGGGTGGATGTTAGCGTAAAACAAAGAAGGTCGAAATGGTCCGTTATCGGCACGGTTACAAGACGGAAAGATGAAGCCGGATGGAATAGGCTCTTTTTTGCAGGCAAAGACACGCCTGGGTCTTACCAGCATTGAAACTGACTAGATTGGTATCGCCCCATTCGGAGACTGCCTTCAAAGACAGGTTCAAGCGCTCAACCATGGCCTCACGGAGAGATCGGTCCTCATACCCAGTACGCTGGGCACGTATCTCTCAACAACCGTGCTGTCGGCTGTGTACCCTAAGGTTCCGGGTTTTAGCAGGTCATTAATGTGCAGCAAAAACAGTGTAGCCGAGAGCACCGACCCCTGAGGGACTCCGGCGTTAATACCTAGCTGACCGGACGAGCAGCCATCGATAAGCACTGGGATCGACCGATCCCTCAGGAAGTCAGCAATCCAGTCACACAGACCACTATGCAGACCGAAGGAAGAAACCTTACCAATAAGGCTCTCATGCCAGACCCTGTCGAAAACCTTCGAGATCTCAAGGGAGACAGCAAGCGCTTCTTCGTGCCACTCGATGGCTTCACTCCAGACGTGAATGGCATATTCTAGAGCATCCCCAGTTGACCAATTTCGGCGGAAGCCGTATTGGCGGTCACTGAGTATCGTCATCATCAGCCTTTTTATTTTTGTTGGCACTGCTGGGACACAAGCATCTCTGTGAGAGGAGAGAATGGGCCGCTCCATCCACCACTCAGGCCCAGTGCGGGTTGGTGGATGTCACTTGTCTTCGAATTTTTGGTTCTAGGACATGCTGGTTTCCTTACAATGTTTTCCTTCTCCGTTTTGAGAGCAGTGGTGATGAAATAATTCACACACCGCGCGTGCAGATGACGTCATCAAATTCGGCGTTAGCGATGCTTGCGGAGAGTGTGGTGCGGGCGGCGCGGAGGCGTGTCATCCGTATCCGTATAGAAAATATTAATACTATAAGATGTAAAGAAATGAATGCGATGTGTGCGGCGCGTTTAGCATGTTCGGTGCGTACGATGCGGATTGCGCGAGGCCATGAGAACATGCGATGACTGCGGCGCTTGCGGCTCCTGTGTTGCGTCTAGCTGCGCGTTCACCTTGACTGTCTAGTTGTTAAAAGACGTAGACGTCAATCTCTAATAAAGAACGAGGTAGATATCTTAAGTTATTAGTAGTTCAGCCAATACCGGTGTTCTTTTGATGAGTTTGTTTTTGCAGCGATTTTATGTTATCTGCCTGGCTGTTACTTTCTTCTAGCTATCTATCTATATTCATCCTTTTTTTACCGACTTCAAAACAAGGAGTTAATCCATTCGTTACTCTAATTGGGCTTCTAAACATGTGTGCCAAATATCATAACATCATTTTTTTATTGGATTAGGTATCTCTCAACTTATGGAATAGGAATAGAATCGGTTGAGCAGTTCTTGAGTTATGAGCTACCTTATAGAACTTGGTTACTTTTTAGTGATAGTGTACTTATACTAAAAAGAGAAATAATAGTTATTTATGCTACAAGTGCGGAAGGTAGGTGATACCCGATGGGTGGCCTTTTTAAACAAGAGCGAGCGAAGCGAGTGAGTGAATAAATCGACACGAGTCGGGATTCGGGAATGATCTTACGTACGTGTATCATACAACATTTTACTATAAAAGTTCCTCGGGTATATCTACTGCGCATGTGCAAATAGCTGTCACGTCTTAACGCAAAAAGGCATGCGCAAATATAATAATAATAGCAATATAATCTTTACTGAATATTAAAAATTAATTTATTGATCAAATCTAAATCTAGAGTAATTAAAATCGCCTTTAATGAAGTATTAGTTATATTTTACCTTTTATATGAATGATAATCTGTACTTCACTAATTTATAAAACTTTTCTCAAATAATAAAAACTATGCGTCTGTCTGGCGACGGAGTTCATCATCATCTTCCTGCCCTTATCCCATGTTACTTGGGGTCGGCGCAACACGTTTTTTTCTTCCATACCATCCTGTCCCCCGTCACTCCATCACTGACGCCCTTTTCTTTCATATCACTCCTCACACAGTCCATCCATCTTTTCTTGGCTGGTGACGGAGTTAAAAACTTAAAAAAATACAGAAAAGTAAAAAGCACTAGTGAAAAAAGTGACACTTTCCGCACAGTTTGGCTGCTTGGAAAACGCTCTTTTCGAGGACATGCATTGTAAAAATATTTTTGGTTTATTTTTTTGTGAAAAAGTTTTTATTAATTTATCAACTTTCACCAGCAATGTCAAACCGAAAAACTAGACTACTTCACCAGTCATACCTCACAATATTTCTCCAAAGATATACAAAGGACCAACCATGTCCATACGCTAGCAAAGATGAATGGAACAAAGACTGTATCGAAGCGCAGATCCGATAGGCTAGGCAGCGACTGTCGCAACCAGTCAAAGGCTTTTCCACTTGAATTTTATCAATGGAACTGACATGCTTTTTCGTTGGGGACGATCCTTACGCGAGATGTCTGGTAGCTTCTAAATCTAGATGAAGTTATGGTCTCATGTAGCTAAATTGAATAAGCCATTTGGGCTCGTCTTTTTGATTCTGAATGTATATTTGCACGAGTTTAACCATAACAACATATTTATTAGTATGGAAAGCCTGTACCTACCCAATTTCTCAAAGAATTTTTCATATTATATTTTATTATAATTAGCCAATTTTTTTTTGAACTACCGATATACAGCGAGGTGTGGATAAAAGAATGTCATATTTTCATGATTTTCTACAAAATTTGGTTCTAGGACAATTTTTTTGTCTTGCCTGTTTCCTTAAGAAGTTTTCCCTCACCGTTTTGTGAGTATCGGTCATGAAATAAATTACATGACATACCTACTTACTGAATTTGGGGATCTGTGACCGTTACACAATCTGCTGTAAATTGATACTGCCTTAATCACCAAGCTCGGCAAGAACGCTCGGCTTAACACAAAAGAAACTAAACCAATCGATACAAAAAGTACTGGAGTATAACAATAAATTAGACATCGATACATTGATTTACACTTGCATTTTGTTATTCGAACACAAATAAAAGGACCGTATCGAATCATTGTTAAAATACGCCACAGAAAGCGAAACAAAATTTAAATCGCTATCGAGTTTGCTTCGCTACATGCCGATAATGTATGCAGAAGTAAGACACACCGATAAAATTGAACGTTTCAAATATTAAGTCCTGTTCCACAACCGATAAACACATGTTTGGTTACGGTCTTGTGTATGAACTAAATAAAAGAAACCAGTAAATGATGATAATTGTACTTCTCGCCCCATATCAAGAACACTTTGTTGCAAACTTGTACTCTTAAAACACATGCTTTATTGTATTAAGGTAATTTCATGTCAGTATTACAGGCTAGAGCTGCTTCAAAAGTGTACTTATTATGTTAATTTAAATTGGATAATGTATGAAATTGACCTTAATAAACATTATTACTCTACTACGTAATTGTGTGTGAAATTAACTTTTCGATATTAACACTTTTAAGATAGGATTAACGTGGAATGTGTAATGAAATAAATGTGACTTCACTAAGATTGAAATCGCTTACGATATTCGTTATGGACATGAAAAATAGATAACATCAAATCTTAATATTATGCATATTTTTGTATTGAACACCGAATTGAAAAGCAAGTTTGTAAGAAGAGACGTAAATATAGAGAGATACTTTTTACAAAATTATGCGATATTAATTTTCTTTACCAAGAAAATGTTTTCTGCAGGAATGTAGGCATATCTTATATATACTCTACTGTTCTGTTGTTGAGCAAGGTCTCTTTTATAGCCACAGCTTCCAGAAAGAAAGTAAAACATTTGAATACACCAGGCATTTTCTTTTAAATAAATTCTAGGTAACTATCACCTTTACAACATTTTACAGCCGATAAAAGCCGTTTACTCGTCTACGTTCTCATTTATTTTTACAATATTCCCATTTTACGGGACGAGTCTGTATTCGACTGAATGTTCTGGGAAACAGGGCGCGTTGTCTGTCACATCCAATTGTACGCTGCCACCGTTTCGCAACCCCAACACATAAATTTCGATGCTATCTCCACAACGCTACAGAGTTATTTAAATGTACAACATCACAAAAGATTATTAACGTAAAGTGTCCGATGCGAACAATGACAACCCTACCCAGTTTAATTTAGATTTCTACAACCTTTAGGGCGACAACTCAATACGAGCTTGTTTCAGTCATTCAGTCAAGTTCCGAGTCTAATGTTTTTCGATAGATTGGATTTGGATAGCACTCGCGTTCCAAATTCGAATCGGCGTTTGAACGCTCTGGTAATACGCGTGCTCCGAGTTGAGACGTCGGCTTATATAGGTGTACAGAGTGGAATAGATTTCGAGCTGAGCCCTGCTTCACGCGTTGTCAGCCTGAATAAACTTCCAAATCGATTCCACAGCTGAGAGTGACACCCTTGGATAAGGTTGGCCCGCGTCGCGGCGTTTCTACATTTGCATAAAGAATAGAAAGACGAATATTGGATATGGGAGTATCTGCGACAGGGGTTTGCAATTTGCCGTTCTCTTTTTAAAGTATTCTTATTCAAAGTCATAACAATGCATGTAGTGCAATTCTGTAGATTGTTCCCTACATTTACATTTAAACAGTATCGAGTATTCATTTTTACGGATAGATTTCTGAAGCCCTTAGGGTCAAGTGTTTACTTAGCAAAATGGGTATAAATAAGTCACAATAATCGAATAGAAGGAAGCAACAAAGTTTTATTTGCGTGAAATGAACATAAAAATGTCAAATGTTAACATTACAGCGCCCGCAACAGTTTTATTGCAGCCGGCTCGAGTCATTTAACACATCAACCTATTGGGGGTCTGAACATTATGATATTGAAGAGATTTGAAGCATCATATTCGTTAAGTGAGGATAAAACGATATTTTCTTGATCTATTTTCTCATCAATTTTATTTGAGTTTTGGTTTTATATCCTTCGCATCTGGTGCAGCTGGATCAACCAAAGTTTGAGTCGTTGGATGGAATAATTTTGCACAAGTATATTTTAGCGTGTGATAATATTAATATTTTAATGGAATGAATCCATATAATATATATGGATGTGCAAAGCAAAAATCAAAAAAAAAAATATCTTGAGTCTTAAGAGTGTTTCAGCGTCGACCACATCATAGCTTACCTTCAGGTGAGATAATGGTCAAGCGCGAGCCTATAGGAAAAAAAAAGTCGAAATACAAACTTGAAAATTGATTAAATTGTTCCACCTTAACAATTTCCATCACCTAGCCACACAACTTAGTAGTAATTCCTTGCGGCTATTCCTTCAGACATGACTGGATCAAAGCTCATTTTCTCTTGAAACTTTACTATAAGTAATAACCCTTAAACCCAACATGTTATGTCCTAGGGCGGTGCCGACACAAGTAATGTTGTTGAGTGCAGCCATGCCTGATAACTGTGCACAAATGAATAGGTCTGTGTTAGACATGACGCAACCAACCCAGTGAAGTTGTCCAATATCGTATGGATAATTTCCTTTCCGCTATGCTGCACAGCTTTGGTTTAGAATTTAGACCTCCTTAGTTTAGATGTAGGTTCCATCAAGGTACGTATTAATGTGGGTTTACACAGATCAGTAAATGTATATATTGAAGACGTAGGACCTTGACCATGCCAAATTCGACTGTACGGAGGTATATATAAAATTATTATTTTTTGGACGAAATCATAAATCGGTATTGTGAAAATGACTCTACTAAGATAACAAAGATTATATTATTTACGACGGCCACTACAGGCATATATGCCACGAGTTTCTTGGCTTCAACGTATATAGGAAATAATAGAGATTTTCACCAAGAAACAAAACGTGATACAATTCCAAACATTTCTAAGCCTTAACAATAACTTTTAAGAACCATGTAAGGCCTACACATAAATACATATCCCACAGTTTTCTCGAGATAATTATTTGAGTCAATATAGTGCTTTTAGCAAGGCGGCAGACAATCGATCAAGCAGCTGGTCGCAGAGCCGCGTAATTTGATACACATCGGAATGTGGACACAAATAAAATCACTTAGCTGAAGAGTGGCGTCCTGCAGAGCACATCTACCGCTCACTGCGGTGACCACGGACACAAAACTGCTGCTAGAAATGTTAGCCAACTTTCAAAAGCAGATTTTGCAATATAGATTGTTTTTAAATTTCAAACAAAGAGAAAATACGCAAAAATTTGAATTTTTGACTTGCTCAAAGCGGTAAAAATATTATGTTAACAATTTTATTATACTTCAACCACTTGTGTTAGCTTTCATTAAACTTATTAAAAATGAAAACTTTATTTTCACAACGAAATAATATCTCGTTCAGATTTTGTACCGCTACATTAATTTTAATTTAGCAGTGAGTTTTTTTTTGACTAAACCCGAATGCCGACTACGAATGGCTTAAGGCACTACATAAAACTTAAAATAAAAACTAAATAAATATTCTTCAAGAAAATATCAAAACTCGCTTACTATTTCCAAAGCTCTAGAGTATAGTTTACATCTTGTATTTCAACAATAAATAAAACAGGATCGGACGCTATTACGAAAGAAATGAAGTCTCTAAAGAAACTTCAATTCTCACAGTTGGATTTTGCCACATCAGTCCGATTAAAACATCAGAGTGGCACTATATCGGTATACGTATTGACATGGAGAATGCATAAAGCATCGCAGTAGTTAAGGAATTAAAATACGTATATGGAAAAATATCTAAAATATCAGTTCATTAACTTCTTTTATTTGTTTGCTTTAATTCTTTCTTTCTTCCTTGTTTTTTTCTCAAATTAATACGATTGCGTGGGAGTGTGAATCGAACAGTTCAATTCAGTTTTCAAGCTTTAGTTTGATTGAAAATTAAATTTTCACTTGCCGCATACCGTCTAGCCTCAGTACTTTCTTTAAGTTTGCGCTAGGCTAGAGCGAGTGTTGTAGCTTAACTTCGAGGAGGTTTATGTATTGGAAAATACTACCATAAGTTCTCACAACTTCTACTGTTGAAAACTTTTGAATCTTCGAAATGATTTAATTTTAGATGACCTTAGAACTATATATTTATAAACTTTGCAGAAGAGCTATCTCTCCAAAACAATAACTGATTCTATTTATATATCACTTAATTTCATACCCTAAGCTTGGTATTGAAACCAATTAGTTGGAAAGTGGTTTGTATTATATATATAACAGCATAAAGTTCAAAGTTCAGTGTATATGTCAGTAATGTTTATTATTTAAATCAACCAAGACTTCTCATTTCAAGCCTGAATCTCTAATGTGACTATTATAAAGTGCATTATGAAACCACACGGACTAATTGCTTTCGAATCTTCATTATGTACAGTAGCCACAGCGAATAATTGTATATTATAGCATTCCAGAAATAAATTAAATAATTTATTTCAACATTTCACGGCTAGAAAATTAAATTGAATAAGGAATGGAGGTCATTTATTCAGAGAAACTAAAACGGTGTGTAATAAAAAAGCCAGCGGAGTCTCGATGTGAAATTTTCAACTACTGGAAAATTTCGTAGGGGTAAAATAGGGCGTGAAATTGTTCCCCGAATAGGTAGTATTTGTTTATGGGCGCTACGGCTGTGAAATTTAGATGTAATGCTCCTGATGTGTTCCGTGTGGTGGTGATGGTGCCGCATTTGTCACTCGACGGTGTACTTGACATGTGTAGGTCCCGGAATATATTCATCTTTTGGTATTTTTGAGATGGTTTGTTTGAAAATTGTGGAAGTAAAGCAGGCATATTTTGGGGAACAAAATCATTCTTCTTTACGTCAGAAAACTTTAAAATAAAGATCTCTGGTGTAATCATTTAGGTATCTACTTAAATTTGGCAAACCCACTTTACTATTTGGTAGTTTTATCTTTATTAGTTCCCAAATCTGATATATTTTTCGACATGTATTGATGGTTAACAAAAAATAATAACATACACAATTAGAAAATTTTGTGACAAAACCATTATTAGCTTACACAGTATCAGTTCCTAATAAAGTGAAAAAAAGTAATAAAAACTACTTCATGTTGGTGGACTTAATCGTAAACAGGCAACTTGTAACGCATATAAACTATTGAGTAAGTGAATAAAATCCTACACGCATAAAATTCAAAACAAATTCCCAGAATACGGATGCACATTGACAAATTGCTGTAGTTTCTTCAGAACAAAGTGGGTTATATTTCGTTCCCACACTGTAAACGTTTATTGAATAAGTAAGCAGTGGATTTCATAAAGGGAGGTAAGGTTTAGACTTGATGTTGCATTTTTATCCTTGTGATAACAATTTGTTAGTTTCTTTGTTCAAGTTGATGTACGAGGCTATGAAGCCCAGATTGTTTTTTGTTTTGACTTAAATTGGAGACTGAAGAGTTTTCATGTTTGTCGTCTGGCAATTTTGTTTGAAGAATGTTTTGAGATAGGGAAGGAATATGAATGGGAGCAATCTTTACTGTCATGGGTATTATCTGTTATGGTAGCAATGCCAGATTCTTGTAAGTTGTGTTATCAACGATTGAGTATTTGTTCAAGAATTTATTACAATAATTTTTGATTATTTTTTTTGTAGCTACAGTTAAATGCATCACCATGTTTATGTTAAAATCGAGCGTTTAAATTCAATTTCATTTGCATCTAGTCGTAGGTTCGAAACTTTAAATTCATATGTAAAACGTGTACTCAGAATATATTGGACATAATTAGGACATTACGTTGGCAAATGACATCATCACAATGTTCTCTGTCACACATAACGGGCTCTGAAATGTATTCCCTCCGTGTCCCGACTTAGTTCCAACCATGTTGAGACAGTTTTTATCAACATAATAACCGAATATGTATTCAAGTGTGGTGCTTAGTGTTACTTTGCCTTACAACATTTTCATACATAAACCAACTAATTTTCAACCTTATTACGTTTTAATAGAGCTTAGAAATAAACTTAAAATATCATTGTCCAAGTAATAGAATGGTCTCACGCACTTGTGGCGCCGCATGGTGGCGTTTTGTTGCAACTAAAAGTTCCTTGCCCTTATTAGATACCATGGCTCATAAATGATGCATTGTGGTATGAAAACATTTGATATTTATGACGCTATTAAAATATAATCATAACTTTTTTATATAAGAAAGCGCTTAAAAATTATAATTCGAGCTATAAAACTGATCAAAGTGATCTAGGCAAAGGATAAAAGACGTGCTTTGCTGAATATTATCCGCTGTAAATACTGTGAAGCACTTATGAAGTTTTATGTAGCTTACATGAAAACGAAAGCATTTTTTACCGCTAAGGCAGCACGTTTTTAATATACCGCAAAAAATGTTCGTTCCCTTCGACAAAAAGTTATGAAGAAGTACAAATATTAATTATGACCTTGTGATATTCCCTCGCATTCAAATCGACAAGCATTAAATGAATCGTCGCTCCGGGTTCGGTCATTCCGATTATCAGCTGGCATATCTTCGTCCGCCAACAATGAGAGACAACCCACTAAATGCGCACTGCAATTGAACATCTTAATAATCCGTTGAAGGGCCGTGTCGGCGCAGCATGACGCGAACCCAACACAACCGTAATTATTTTTCAACGGAGTGACATTTTACGCAGAAATAAATAATTTCGTTGCACCCAGAAATTACGACAACATTAATTCGAATGTACGAATAAAAAATTTAGTGCCAACACGAAATTTAATTATTTCAACACAAAATGAACCGATCCAATTTAACATCAATTTTTGTCGCTTGAATTGCTTTAATGCGTGTTCGATTTCGAATAACGCGATCATAATATGCCTAGTTTCCCGATACAACACGGAGTTTACTGTTCACAGCCTCGTAACGGGGCAACAGTGCTTCGACGTGACATTTGACAAGCGTCTCCTATAAAGTTTAAAGTAATTCAACCGGCGGGGACGTCACGTCGATGCGCGTAGAAAGTCAACCTTTACGATGGTCGAGTGAACAAAACAAAACAAGTTGGACATGTCAATGCCCACGCCTTTGGTACGGTAACTTGATACAAGCAGGCGGATACATTTAACACCAGCGAGAGGTTCGCAAGCGGGCGCGTCGCGTGAGCGCAGAGCATTAAGCGGAGCGATGAGCGATGCGGCGAGCGTAGGTCGAAGGACGCCGTCGATAGTTCAGCGCAGCTAAGTTATTCCACAACGACTGTAATCTCGCTGGAGACTACTAGATGTCACGCACGTTTGGTACGTGCTTTGTACTACTTTGGCAAAGCTTTAAAGGTACACGACAAGGTAAATTCAGCTTTTAGATAAAGGTCTACAGGCAGTAAAACATTATCTTTAAGTCTATCGAAACAAATGAAAGAAGCAGTACTTACTGTGTATTTGCAAGGATTGTTTACTGTAAGAATCGAAAATTGTTCTTGAGCATGCTATGCAAGGGTTTCATTAATATTCTTGGATGTTTGGTCTCTCATGTCACTGTGACCGCAACCTAACCTACCCATCCGCTCGCCTGTGTCATGAAAGAGGATACTTTAATATCCGATTCATTGTTCTGTTACAAATTTGTCAGTGATCTTTACATTAAACTTTTTCTCTTTTAAAATTTGAGATGGGTCCATAATCCTCGTGCGGCCGGCACGTTGTAAGTAAATCTTCGTCACATAATGACGTTTCGACCACACAAATAAAAATATTAGATATCGTATTAAAGAGCTAAGCATCTATCGTAAGCATTATACGAGTGTCGATATTCATTACAATTTATTTTGATTTCTTTGAAAGTTTCCTGTTTCAACCCGTTTGGTTTCTAGATATTATTATTTTATGGGGATATGCATTTTGTATAATACACCGGTATTGTTAAAGTTCTACGAATGCAATAAATATGACTACATAATGTGGAAATTGATACCGTATTATGCTGGTACAAATTATGCGTAAGTCAGTGTGAAAACTATTCAAACAATTTATATTCGTCTGGCAACAGTTAAATAGGGGTCCAATAAAATATTGTTTTTTTAAAAGAGGCCAGCGCTTTCCTTTATTTCCAATTTTCTCTTCGACTATATTTGTAAACATTCGCCCAACAAATAACAATTCCAGCAAAAAAATCATAGCGCAATTTAAAATCGCTAAAGAATTCTCCGTAACATAAAAAGGCGATTTTAATTTTTGGCAAATTAAACCTTATTTGCATAAAATAAGAATCGTGCGCCCGTAAGGATCTGATCGACCGTAATTACTTATCATAATTATTAATATTTGGCTGCTGTCACGCGACGGGTTGCCTGAAGGCAGGCCTTAATGCTTCCCACTGATGATGGGTAGCGTCCACAGTAACCGAGTCAGACGATAATTTGAGATAATTTACGTAATTCGGCACAATTTCCACTCGAAGAGCATGTTATGCTCAGCCGAACACCGGTAGAAGTCCGTTTTAAAATCGTTCGAGATCTAATTTCTAACTGCCTTCGAGCAGTTTACACAAATTAGAATTTGCAAGACCTTCATTATTTGAACGCAAGCTTTAAAAATACATGGAAAATGGGTTGGAACAGTTGTTATTAAAATTGCTAGAAATTATTCTGTTGTTAACGAATCGCAAAACAGCGTCTGCTCTTGTTAAGTCTGAGCATTTTACTGAAGCTAACTTTAATAAATGAAGACTAAAAATATTATTATGTTCAAAATCAGAATCTCTAGTAACGCATCTTCACCATACCAATTTTTTCGCAACTCCACCAAAAATACTGCAATTATTGCAGTGGTAATTAAGTTTGGTTGCGCAACACAATCTCCCGTTGTGCATTAATGATATCAGTGGGCAAACCACAGAGCATCGAAGCTCCTATACGATGTGATCGGGATCGAACAGTCGGACCACGACGACACGCAGGGGACACAGAGTAACAATGCCCAGAGGTGAACAACGATTTACGAGCGTTATGTATGGACGTTTTTGTTGCATCCTTTATTGACTTTGTTGTTGGGTTTATAATGGTTTACATGGGGCGTTTGGGGGTTAGGTTTGTGTTAAATTTAACAGGTAATTTTGTTGATGAGTGATGGTAGGGGTCTTATCGGCTATCGATCAATAGCAGGTATCAGAAGCTTAAGTTCCTTTATAATAGATCAGACTGTTTAGAGTCAATTTAATACTAAAGAAGACGCTCAAGGGACATAAGTAGCGTTCATTACTCATGTGTGACGTCACTGAAGATAGTATTGGCCTTAGTGCGAGTTTTTTTATACTTACTCGATTACGTTAAACTGGATGTGTAAATATAGTGAAACACAACTCCAAATTGATTTGACATACGGGATCGTTTACGATAATGCGATCGAGTAATTATATAATTCTTACTAAGACCTCTCATAAACTGATAAATCTCACATAGATAAAGATTAAACACTGACTTCATAAACTACATAATACTAAACTTTAAGCCTTACAATCTTATTTTAAGGATATATCTGCAGGATATATTAGGATATATCTGCATATAAGATAATCCAATAGTCACATTGCATTAGGTGCTAAAGCCAATCTGAAGGACTCAGACTACGGCGGTAATGATCTAACTAATACCTTACCTTACCTTACTAATACCTCTACCTAATTTTTCATGCAATGGTTTTAACGTGTTAAGTCTTAATTAATGTATAATGAATTCTTATGTATATTCTATGTAATTTGTAGTGTTTAATATTAGAAAAACTTTCTGAAATAAATGATAATTTAATTTAAGGTATTACGTCAAAGTAAATTATTTTTAAAAACCGGCCAAGTGCGAGTCGGACTCGAGCACGAAGGGTTACGTACCATTGTCGCAAAAAAAAAACGGCACTAAAATCACGTTTGTTGTATGGGAGTCCCACTTAAATATTTATTTTATTCTGTTTTTAGTATTTGTTGTTATAGCGGCAACAGAAATACATCATCTGTGAAAATTTCAACTGTCGAGCTATCACGGTTCATGAGATACAACCTGGTGACAGACAGACAGACAGACAGACAGACGGACCGCGGAGTCTCAGTAATAGGGTCCCATTTTTACCCTTTGGGTACGGAACCCTAAAAACGTATGTTAAGGTCTTTTTTCTTTAATCCACTAACAAAAGTATAGCATTATAATCATGATTATCTTGGCCGTATCACAGTTGATTTGTGGTAGATTCAACATATCTTCTTCCTTCATACTTCCTTTAGCCAAAAAAAATTGCAAAGTCATATTATTACATCGTCATCATCAGCCTTTTAATGATCGCACTGCTGGGACACAGGCCTCCTCTCTGTGAGAGAGGGAACGGGTCACGTGGGTCACGCGGGCCCAGTCTGGGTTGGTGGATGTCACATGTCTTCGAAATTTTAGTTCTAGGACATGCCGGTTTCCTCACGCGTTTTCCTTCGCCGTTTTTAGAGAAGTGGCGATGAAATAATTTACACAAAGTAAAGATCCTGCCTGGGTTCAAACTTACGACCTATGAAACGTAAATCAGGGCCGTCATAACACATAGTTTTCTTTAACCATAAGTTCCTTTATGAGTCCTGACTACTAGTCTGTCTAGAATAATATTTATAAGTTTATATTTGTCTCGGCACCGGCATTTCGATGACAAATTATGATTATAAGTTATCGATATTAATTACCACGTCTGCTATAGTATCTACTCTACGCGTCGGACGCCGTCCGCAAAGTTCATCAGATAATGAGCACATTTGTTGCGTGTGAAACTAGAATACCATTTTACCAAGCTACATTCGCGTAAGCATCAAAGCGAATGCTTGCTCTTAAACCACGGGCCGCTTCGATAAATCATGTTTCGTTTAAAACATTCTAACACTTCATTTTGCTGATCCAAAGGTCCGATGCCGTCTTCAGTGGAAAACGTTCTTAACAGCTCTTTTGTAATAAATCCGAGGGAATGTTGCGTTACGACTGCAATAATACGAATCAGATTAAGTGCGGAGTGTATTACCTTTTGTTTAACGTTTGTGGTCTGCCTTTGGTTCGTAATTAATGTGTAGAATGTCAGTGGTGCCCTGCCTGGACATAACATCGAAGGCACGACTTCCACTGCGCTTCTTTTTTCACTTTCTGCTGTCTTTGTTGTTGTTTTCTTAAAATAACGTATTGCTTAAGAAAAGGAGTACAGCCTGGAACGCCATCGTAAAAGCTACATTATCTTGCCCTTTGATATTTAAATGAAAAATATTTCTATTAAGCAGCAGATAAGTTATCTTGAGCTATTGTTTCCAGTCAGTCAAAAGGATGGAGAATTGAATATTTCTTTTGTTTCATTTTATTTTGTCTGTAGCTCCGTGGACTGAGGTTTTAGGCTCGACAGAGTTATTCTTTTATTTAGAACGATGCTTAATTTTGTATTAAAATAAATATTATGTAGACACTTCAGACATAACTGAAATGGTCACCGTGATATAATTTTATCTATACATACTTTGAATATTAAGTCACTTAGATAATGCTGTAACTGTAACCTAAAATCGAATAACAACTTATTTTTTAGTTTTAGGGCATGTTTTCTGGGCATATATTAAAAAAAAACAACTATTTATATAGAGCAAATGAATAACTACACAAACACCAAAAATACCAATAAAAATCTCTAAAGAATAACAATAAAAATCTCAATGGGATTCCCCGCTTTGTAAACTAATAAACATGACCATTCAATCGCATTCAATATATCTAAAGCATTTCGTGTTTAAGTGTCTACAAATAGCCACAATATTAAAATGCTTGCTTCATATCATCAAAATTAATATGTATAATAAATAACTTAGTCCACTGGCGTTTCAGAGGACTTAACGTAAACATACACCACGTAGCGTTAAAAATTTTGAATATAAATATTCGTCTCATAACTGTCGAATTCTTGTAGTAACAAATTACACTGACGCGTTGAGATACTGAATGGACGATGGTAACAAATAGTGGAGTAATTCCAAAGAGTTTTGAATAGAGTCCAATACTATTTTGGTCGGCGAACGGTGATCTTTATGCTTTTATTTCGTTTTGCTTCGAGATCGCTTGCCGATAGAATGACGTTCCATGGTTCTACTATTGCGAGATATAAAGAAATGTTTCGGATATTATGGAGTTATATTTAGTCGGATATTTTTGCTCGAGAAATTATTTCGAAGTTAATGATGCTCGAGATTAGGCTATTTATTTGCTATCTTTGAATGGGTTTATGATCTTATAAGAATATTATCAGATTTTGTTTACGTTTTTTGTTT
The DNA here is from genome assembly GCA_949775005.1 of Orthosia gothica. NCBI lineage: Eukaryota > Metazoa > Arthropoda > Insecta > Lepidoptera > Noctuidae > Orthosia > Orthosia gothica. Next base: position 15,042,834 of record OX459044.1, read on the forward strand.
GCGTCTTTTTCATTCAAAAGCTTTTTGCATCTTTTTACTTTTTTTTGTTTTTTTTGGACGCTTATTTTCTATTTATAAGTACGTTTATAGGTTCCAACCGGCTCACTGATATAACAGCTATTAACTAATACAAACTTCTTTACAAGAAACATAAAAAACACAGGTTTCTAGAATCAATTCAATACCAACCAAAAGTAACTTTCGAAGTAATGCATCATGTTTATATATCACATAAATACTAAATTTCATATATCATCAACAAATATACCGAACTAATTCGATAACCACCTTAAATTATTTCTAAGGTTTCATCGAACAAAATTTAATATCCTAGCTTTTTGAACCGAGTGTTCATGTCCGCTTCATAGCTCAAGTTTGACTAGGGCAGCTGTGTCCGCTCGCATCTCAATAATGAATGTATTGTCCCGCGGTACGTACCCGATCACAGTCCAGACTATTTTTGCTCGAACCTGTCCGCGTCCGTCATGGAAAAAAATGTCCGTGGAGTTGTTACAATGACTGGAAACTTTAGAAAAGAGACGACGCTATGTATTTTTCATGACTTGGATTATAGATTGATGTTATAGATACGCGGGCAAAACGCTTGAGCTTGTATTTCGAGGACTGGTCTTGAATACATGACTTAATTTCTGTAGTTAGTATTTTTGTTTTCTTTAGTTTTGTCTGTAGAAATGATTTTCTTTTATAATATCTTAACACGCTTAGATATGTGTTCCTGGAGTGTCCATTTCTACTTTTTTGGTAAGATATTTTGCTTAACAACACTTCATCACCTCTACCTTATGAGTAATACGGTACACCTGAATGACTTAAAATCTTCGCCACCCTTTTCATCTCCATACCATTCTAATCCCTCGTTCTACCGTCATGAATGAAGACACATTTGCCAACGACAGCGGATCCAACGGAGTTATTTGATTTATTCCAAGCCGGGGCTATTGAAAACTTCCATCAGAAGTCATTATTTAGCTGCTGTAATGAAGCCGTGGCTGGAATCTTGAGCAGTAGACAAGTGCAAGCATCAGTCTTTGGATCTTTTTGTTATTTATTGCGAGCTGAATTTGTGTATCGCGTGGAGATTATGCGGAGATCTTGTTCGGTTCGGACTATTTTCGGTTGCGTAATGTGCGTAATATGTTATGGTGTAGTGTTTTCCTTTATTTGAACCGAGATCAAAATCACCTTCATGTTATGTTTATTATTATATTGTGAATCTGCATTGTAAGATCCTGATATAACATTTAATCATCAAACTTGGTTAACGGATTGGCGTACCTACTAGGTATTTACCAATATGCATTGTCATTGTCTAGGTTATTCTAAAAACAAGAATTTCTGTTCTGAAACATAAAAGTACCTGAGTTACGTCGATTCACAAAAGCACAGCAACTTACGAATTCATGTCAAGGTTGGTTTCATTTTACATTTTCCTTGAAATAATTGCTAAGTTTTAATTCACTTACCCATAAAGCACAAAAACAAAACTATTGCTTAGAGTTTTTGTGCACGTGCCTTTTAATGAAACGTTTGAGCAAAGTTTTCAAGGAAATTCATTAATTATGTTCTCAGAAAGTTTAGAGAGGTCTCCACTTGTAAGGTGAAATTAGTTGTTTAATTTTCGACAAAAACCGGTTGTTCTAATGAAAACGGGTCGAAATCTTTATTAGATAATTTTAAGAAAGAAACTGGAGCACCTAAATTAAAAGTTTCTGGTCAAAATGCGTGGCTTTTTGTGGGAAAATATTTGCAATTATTAAAGACGGTGAAACTGCGATGTTCTATCAGAATGCAAAAACTCGTCGTATCGCTAAACGATCGATCTTTGACATTTCCATGGTTCGTCCCCGTATCGCGTCGTGATGTCGTGGCGCTTCGAACAATCTTGCAATTTGTGAAATATTTGGAATAGTCCCGGCGGGCGGCCACCAACGAATATGGCAGAGGATCACTGGATGTGCGGCCAGCGAGCATTAGATACTTCGAATTGATTTTTAACTCATTCTTAGCAGAATTGACGGACCACCGACTAGATCGATCATGGACACACAGGATGGACCCCACAACGAAACTATTAAGGGAATTCACGAAAAAGCTCCTTCTTTGTATAGCATCAAAATTGTGATCACATTGGAATCGACATTCATCTGTTTGAAAGCAGTGAATGCCAATCAAATGGTGCCAAAAGAAATGACACTGGGGTTACAGTTTTGTTTTGTTTTACTCTCTGCAATCAACAATGTAGCGATAGACAAGGTGTTAACTGATATATCTTTAGTAACAATAATAAAATAGGACCACTTTTAAAGACCACACATATCATTTGAAGGAAGGTTATTAATATAATAACGGGTAATAATGGCACCAACACCACACAGACCTCTTAACCTATTTCTGCCAATTCTGTCGCATATTTTTTGCGAAATTCCCGCAACAACTTAGGGGGGACCAGACACACAAGTGCTTCCAAGTGCATGGCTGTGTGTCCCACGCGGGTGGTCGCAACGTAGACGATTCAATAATGATGCCCCCTGACGTAATATGGCGGCTTTAGCCACGCAAAAACCGGATTGTCGGAATCATGGGCAATACAATAAAATACACAAACAAACCTTCATACCTTATACCGCGGTGTCTTTAACTTCCTTTAATTTTATGACGTCATCCTATTCAAACAACCCAAAGGAACATAAACTATTGTTGTACTAGTCTAATAAAATTGCCGTACCTTCTGTTGCCCTAATAAAATTCGTTCCATATTATAAATAGTCGGTTGAAAAAGAGACCAGTGATTTTTGCCGACTTTTTTTTTGTTTTCCCATAGATAATATGCATTTTATTGATTTTTCCTTTAAATGCCGCCTTGTATGTTAATATGGGTACATTTTTTTTAAAATAAAGTATAAAGAATTCGTAACAAAGTAGTTAATTTTGACTTTGTAGCTTTATCTTACATGTTGAATTTTATCCAGAAACGACTATGGAGCTAAAGTGTTAAATCCTGCAACTCAATAAAAATAAACGAAAATAAATCTCCACAACTATAAAAAGAAATTTTAGCAGAGCGTGGTTTCGATCCACGGACCTCTGGGTTATGGGCCCAGCACGCTTCCACTGCGCCACTCTGCTTACAATATACCAAGGCGAAATGTTACTCCTGTTAGGTGAATGGCTGATGCAATAGCAAGAAAATATTGAATATGTATTAACCTATTTATTAATGACATATGAAATCGAATCACATTTATTGGGTATTTGTTTTTGTTGTATTCGTACATAATGGTACAAAGCAAGCACGATAACTTTTAAGATTCGATATTTTTGACATATTCATCAATATATTGACGATAATAACAAGATTGAATCGGTTAAAAGTCCAAATATTGATTAGGCTGTGGGCTACAATGAGTAGAAATGAACATCGTGACGTCACACGGGCCTGAGTTTGTTTGGGAACTATCGGCTTGTTGGTTGGCAGCGAAAAAAATATAGATTTTCAATAAAACTTATATATGATCTTTCCATTTATTACAAAAAAAACTTTGTTCAACAACCCAATTGCCTCTTGCTCAAACATTAGTAATGCCATAAGAAATAAACAAAAAGTATCATTAGCAGAGCATGGTTTCGATCCACGGACCTCTGGGTTATGGGCCCAGCACGCTTCCACTGCGCCACTCTGCTTACAAGATAGCAAGGTGAAATGTTACTCCTGTTGTGTACATGGGTGATGCTGTGTGATCGGTGAAGCATAAGATGGTTTCTATCAACGGACTTCTGGTTTATGGGCCCAGCACGCTTCCATAGCGCCACTCTGCTTACAATTAACATTGTCAAAATTTGATCTCTGCGAAACAACTAGAACAATACTAATAAGGAGTATTAGTATTACTGTAAAACGAAATGTTTACAGAAAGTGGTTTTGTTTCACATAATCTGAGTAATATAATAAAGCAAATGAAAAAAATACAAGTCAAGAGATAACGTAATATTTAACATCCCTACCCTTATACCAATATTATATTTTGTTTCGAACATATTATTTTTTGGAAGCGTACAACAGTCAATATTAGCTGTACGTGAATTCGATTAATATACCTCCAGGATACAGGCTCAGCATGTTCCAACATTTCATTACTAAAAACTTCCAAGTTTCGGAATCTTGGAGAAACTTGGTTACTTTGGAACTTTGCCATATTACAAGCCCAGGCCAGATAGCTTATCTTATTTATTGCATTAAACACTACACGAAGCTGCAAAGATATTTTAATTGTTTCTTTCACACTGATCTGCAAGTTTAAGAGTTAACTGTATGTAACAGAGAAAATAGAAATTCTTCTGAAGAAGGATTCCTTGGATCGAAACCATGCTCTGATAACGTTACTTTTTGTTTATTTCCTATAGCATTACTAATATGGTTGAGCAAGAGGCAATGGAGATGTAAACGCAAAGCTCAGTGCACATGTAGCTGGCGGCGCAATGGCTGCTAAAAAAATCTTATTAAGAGGCAGGCTTTTATATAATAATATATTTTTCATCGGTGATATACTCTAGATTTGGCTATTTTTTTAGTTGTAATTTAAATATCTTACTTGACTCATTGTAGGAAAATTTCCAAAAAATAAGAGAACATTGCTTCAATGTATTTTTTATGTTTTAGGTTAGAAATTTTATTTTATTTTTACCGTAGAGCTTAACCAGTACCTTAATAGCTCCACTATATCGCCGAAGATTACCAAGCAAGCATTACTTTGGCAAATACCTGCCAAAGAAACTTTGATTCTGTACATAACATAACCTACAAATATTTATAGCCTTTTCCCAGTATTTTAGCGTTATATCTTTGGGAAATAAATGATCAGCGGGGTTGGTATATCCTGGCGCAGCACACAGAGGCATATTTCGAGAAAATTAAAATTTTATGAATGATAGGTTATTAAATGTATGAAATTGACAGTTTTCAATAGCTATAGCGACGATGCGCCACCTATCGTGAAAAAATGGCAGTTCACATCCCCATTCTTCGCCATTTTCTTGCTTTTGCATCAATCATTTACACAATACAAGTAAAATTTCACTGCACTTTCTTATACGCAGAGTGGCGCAGTGGAAGCGTGCTCAGCCCATAACCCAGAGGTCCGTGGATCGAAACCACGCTCTGCTAATGTTACTTTTTGTTTATTTCCTTCGGCATTACTGATATTTATGTAGATGGGAGTAATAGATAACTTTAAAACATTTTGTTGCTATTGCATCAGCCATGTACATAACAGAAGTTACATTTCACCGTGCTATCTTGTAAGCAGAGTGGCGCAGTGGAAGCGTGCTGGGCCCATAACCCAGAGGTCCGTGGATCGAAACCACGCTCTGCTAGCGTTACTTTTTATTTTTTTTCTATCAATCTAGAGAGTTAAGCTAGTTACTAGGTACTTGATTAACTTTTACTTGATGTTGCATCAGCAGCAGCGTTTAGGATTATAGTTTCGGAGCGCTATCTTGTAAGCACAGTGGCGCAGTGGAAGCGTGCTGGGCCCATAACCCAGAGGTCCGTGGATCGAAACCACGCTCTGCTATAACAATTTTTTGTGCATTTTTCGCTACAAAAGCTATTACAGCTGGCCTATAAAAGTTACAACTTTTCCCAATTTGCTACCGAGTTCAAACTTAAAACTTGACAGTTGAAATAACATTGTAGCGGTGTGTGGCATAATTCTGTTATTTTCCAATCACCGAATTTCAATGTTCGTATTTTAAACTTTTGTTCGTTGATTTTTGTTATTTCAAAATTGATTTGAGGCCATTGGCAACCCAATTACGTTCAGCCGTACCCGTTGGACTGTAACTTTCTGTTATTATTTTGAACATCTGTCAATTTCACGGGACAACGCTTCGGGTCGAAGAAACAGTACCCACCTTGTCAGATTGTCTTTGTTCAGCGCTGGTTAAGCGGAAGAAAATAATTATATAGACGAATCGAAGACGACAGGCACTGGATTGGATGAAAAATAATTATCGTTTCTACAATTTATCTGAATTGATTATTAGGTGTACAGGAGAAATAACTCGATCCTTTTATTTCATTGGTTTGGTTTAAGATAATGGTGCTGTGAAGTGAACAAGAAAATGAAGTAAAGGATCAAATTCAATTGGCTTTGTAATTGTCTGTCTTTTGTGAGTCACTGTTTTCGATAAGTACGTTGATCATTACGAGTTTTATTTTATCAAAATTAATAGTTGTGTAACTAATTTGGTAATTAAGTGATTTTTTAATTTGTGAATATGGGTACAGTACAGGTGATAAACAGATAAAAAGTAGGTTCGCGGCCTTATTTTACCAAGAAGCATGCAAAAATTATAAATTGACGCTAAAACATTAAAGGCAATTAACAGACACACCGAATAATTTAAATCCCAAATTATCTAGGTCACCGCGACTCAATTTATATTATATAGATTACAATTATACAATTTATATTATACATACACAATTCATATTATATACAATAATACTTTTTTTAATTCGCTGGCAGTATAGTATGCTTTATGCGCTAAAAAGCTTTGGAGTTTGTTTTTGAATAATGAAAGCGGCAATTTTTTTCATTGCTTAGGTAATTTATCTATATAAATAAAAGAGAAATTATGTATATATGTATGTTCCTTATAGACTCCAAAATGGCTGGACCGATATTAATGAAATTTTCATTAATATCGGACCACATTTTAACTTTGAACGCGGGCGAAGCCGTGGGCAGAACTAGCAGGCTAGTTTATTATAAATGACCGAAGCCATGCAGTAGACACTCTTTCGCATACCTACATACAGTTACGAAGAAAGCAATGATTGTAAAAAAACATTACATATAGGAAGGTTAACATAAATAATGAAATAAACTAAAATTGTATTTACAAGAACGCACAACGGACCAATGTAAAGATCGTAGCAGATGGTGTTTTGCATACCCCATGGAAAAACAGCGTGAATTTATGTAATTATGTATGCATGTTATTTAAAAGGCATGTATGTATGTTTTGTAAGAACCTAATTACACACGTCTGCAATACAGAAAAGCTGTAACTTTTAACATCATAGTAATTTGCTTTTTGCTGGAAAGTTAATAAAATTACTCATTTTGCTTTTGAAATAATTATTAATAGTAATGGTTCCTTAGTCTTGTGTAATTATACGGCATTATTTTAGTCTTTAAAGAGGCTTTTTAATGCTATGCAGGAAATATTATGTGATTAGTTCTTATTTCCTTAGTAAAATAACGCAGTTATTAACATTATAAGTATGCTTAACTATTGTAATGCGCAATGGTAAAATTTAAATAATTTTTAACCCATAACAAATTTGATTATTTAAGAATTTTAAAATATTAACAGTTGTTGAAAAAGCTATGTTTTAAGTACGTAAAAGGATGTAATAAATAAAAATAAATACCCTAATTTTAAAAGACTATGGACGGAAGGTTTCGAGGCAACATATGTTATATTTTTAATTTTTTATAAGTATGGTTTTATTTTCTTATATTACTATAGCTAAACGTTTATGTATTGTTAACTTTAACTTGATCGATGTGAAGACACATGATTTTCAAACCGAGGTTGTTTACGAAATAAGACAAGAAGGGAAAGATGCACTGTGTACCTTAACACGACTTGCAATGTCCGACTTTTTTAGCTTGTAATTTAGAGTCATAAGCGGCATTTTTCTGAAGTAATACTAAATTGCTCTACATAAAATAATTACAACATTCTGTTTGCTCAGTACCTACGTATGTAAGGAGGTAGGTTTACGTGTGTAATTTTCTTGTTAACCTCTGGACACTGAGTCTTATTAAGTCATCAGAATTATACCACACCGGTACCTCATGCGTGTTTTGTTTTGAGCAAAAAGCTGACTCGGAGGCATATTTTTGAAAATTAAATTGTTGATCGAGGCTTTCGTGAGTACGTTTATTGAAACATTGGACAGAGCTCAAATAATTATGTTTATGTTTTATTAAAGTAAGACGTCATGCGTGTCCTGAAATTGTGTGTTTAGTTATCGTATTACAAGTATGTCAATCCAATTCAAAAGGTAGGTATTTATTTAATTGTTTTTCACGAAATCAAAAACTCACCACCACCACGGGGTCTCATTGCTAAGAAAGAAAATTTGGTTCAAATAAATTTCACTAGATGGCACGATATGTACAATCAATTAAATAGCAATGTATGTAAAATAAACATTTTCTGGAATTGAACATAAAAATTTTGTTTAATCAACGCTCCTTAGTACAAAATTATGGAATATAGGGCTCTTAATTCACATTTGAAAGATTATTTGAACGGGTCCTTTATAATTGATGCCAATAGATAGCGCATTTTTAAATTTCTGAGGCATTCCACTCGATTGTTAAAATTTGCATTGTAACATATTTTGGTGCAAAAAACTGTAAAAGCGTTGAAAAATACTATAAAACGAAACTTCACTGTATTTAAAGAAAAAAATATTCACAAACCTAGTAAACCCTTTTACTTGCAAGGCGCTGCTAACACCATCTATTGCCGTGAAACGGGATCGAACGCGATTGATGTACTTACAACAACTAAAATTTCAAAATTTAAAAAACCCCCGACACATTTATCTTGCGAAATCACCCCGATTCTAACAGTAAAATACCCACAACTTTTGAACGGCTAAACCGATTTGATTCAAACATAACTCACACAAAAACAAAATTACCTTTCGAACAAAAAAAAAAAAATTAAAATCGGTTCATTCGTTTAGGCGCTATGATGCCACAGACAGGCACACAGATACACAGATACAGCAACACACGTGAAACTTATAACACCCCTCTTTTGCCGGCGGGGGTTAAAAATAACAAGATTAATCAGAAGAAAAACGCTGGATACGTCGGCACGGTTTCTTTGTATGGGATGAGGCATCTGTATGCTACTATTTTATTATCTGTGCCACCACAAAGATTTCAATTGGCAATTTTAATGAATATATTAAGTTGATTCAGGTTGCTGAAAACACGAAAAACTGAGCAAGTTCTTTGAGCGAGACAACCTTAACAATACCCGTTTAAAAAAGTATGAATACCTACAAAACTAGAACAGAAATAGTAGGTACTCAAAATATCGCCACATTTCAATAAAACCACTCTATTCTAATCCAGCGCAAGCTTCAGCAAACATTTTCAATTTTACCCGCATTCACCTAAAAAGCGTAATTTTCGTTCGCAATTGATCTGCCATTCGTCTATTGCCTTTGTTTTTATACACCCCCATGCACTTTTATTACGGCTTTGCAATAGTCGATGCAGCTGCAATAGTTCGGTACTGTAAATAAAACGGGATGCCAGTTTTCAAATAGTGTGAAATACTATTGTATTTGTTTTCGTCACATTTACAAGTGGAAGTTTATTCAGGCTGTTAAAGTGTCGGTATCACAATTTTTTTTATTTTAAATATCAAGTTCTACCGCACTTATCTTGATACACTACTTAAGTTTGTTTCGTTAGCACTTAAAACATCAACATAATTTTGTTGTCCTTTTCTCTATGAATTTGAGGAGGCGTAATGCCTTCTTCCTCCTTACTTCTACATTACTAATTGGCATCACTGTAATCACCTCCATTTTAGCCATAGTGTCATCATTTATATCGCCTATTTATTTATTTTACCAGTAGAACTTATTCTCGTAGCTAAAAAAAAACTTCTGTTAAACGCCATACTATTATTTCTAACCACTGCAACTTTTAAAAGCCGGAATCAACTGCTTTGACTACCAGAAAAGCATGTAGTCATCGAAGCTCGATGGACCCTGGAGAAACGTTTGTATTCCGCGACTAATTTAATCAAAAAAGACCAGCGGAAGAGTTAAAAGAACATAATTTATCTTTACCACTACAGAACAGAGCTAGGCAAATAGGCACAAAGGGATGTTTACAATTGGGATCATGCATAAATCATGCTGAGGTACTACTCAGTCCCCACCTACAACAGACATTTTGAATTATGATGATTAAAAACGGCCCAAATATCTACATGGCCACAGACCCGTTAAGTTGTACGGTTGTACCACAAAATCCCACCATTTACAAACAGTCGGCTCTAATAGGAATAAGCATACGCCTCTAAATCACGCACCGGACAAACATATTGCATGCTAATCATAATAACTATAAATGCAAACAGTTTCCTTTTAAAGGAGAATGTTACGCGTCTTTTCTCCATACAAAATTGTGTTGAACAAATCTCTTGCTTGCACCTAATTTTTTTAGTAATTTTTATTTTTTTGTATAATTTTCAACCTGGATGCCCGCTACAGCAGAAACTGTTCGAGGTGGCTCAGCAGAAGAATACTTGGAAGGATTTGGGAGAGGTCTTTGCCCAAGAGTGGGGTAGTTATAGGCTAATTTAAAATCGATTATAACTTAATATTACTAAAGATAAAGATGATGAAACTGAAATAATGCTAGTCTGATAGGTTCTGCAGACTATGTGCACTACTATGTGCATTTCCAATTCATATAAATTTATATTTTTTTGTTTTCCCTTTTTTTATGATAGGTTTGCTCTTGACTCCAGGTCAGAGGTGACAGAGACTGACAATTTGTGATGTGATGGATTCTTGACTTTATTGTTCGACTTCACCACTGCTTATAAATTAATATACTTAATATTTACAAAAAAAAAAATATTTATTTAAACATTAATGTACACACACATAATTAACAGACAAGAAGGAGAAGGAACAGAAAATAGGTACAAAGGTGTATTTATTTCTTATGAGATTTCTGATAAATAAATAAATAATAAATCTCTCTACCTGCGAAAGAAGAGTTGAAAAAAATATATTTAGACACAATGTGCAGAGGAGAAATAAAAAGAGGGGATAATTATTAAACAATCAATAGTAACAATATTATCAAAAATATCAATATTTTCTACAATAAGGACGAATAAATACTTATTACTTTGTATGAAGAAGAAGAGAAACTTCATTCCATAAAGTTTATTGCACTTATTAGTGTTTTCTCGGAGAACTTTGAGTAGCCGAATTAACAGACCAAAAACAGATATCTTTTTTTTAACAAATGAAAATCAGGAGTGTAACTAATCTTTATTGCCACTTTAAAGCGCAAAAACTGTCCATAAATAAACAAAAAATATACAAGGTGTGTCTGTATCTCTATTTCGAAGTTATTTATAGTTTTATCGAAGTATAATGAATTTGTTAGTTAAAAACTAATTGGTACATTTTAATTGGTTTAATTGTGACGTTTGTTAAGATATCCAAAAATGGGAGTGTTATGATATCCAATTGTAAAAACAGGCTTACATATTATGGCGAACTTGATTAGGAGCTGTATCAAGAGTAATAAATCAAATTTGTGAAATATCCAGCCTTAATATTGCAAAGAGGATATGGTGTTATGACATATTGAAACAAATTGGCAAGGAACTGGATTATGAAGACTTATTATATTAGAGAAAGATTAAATATTTTTGATCCAGCCATTACAGAACACGAATTTTAATAATTGCCCTATCTTCCATTGGGCTGTCAAAATTCGCCTGTCAATCCTTTTTATGTTTCTTCAGTCGTTAAGTGAAATCTAGTTTCAACTTACAAACGAGAAGTGAGCAGGACTATCAGTGTTAATAACACTGACTGAAAGCTGACAGTGCAAACTCTGAAGTGCATTCCAAATTCAAAAGAGGTCTGAATCCTGAGCTTTGACAGAATAAGAGCCTTTACACACACTCGTGGTGACAGGCTTTGTGAACTAGTACGTTTGAAAACCATCACCAACTATCCGCTAACCGGATCGTGTGAACACACACTGCAGCACAAATACTTTAAACAAACTAGAAAAATCACAGCACAGCAAGAATTTTTGCTAAATAAAATCGCGGGTTGGTTTTTCACAGTAAACGGATTAAAGTGTGGTAGCTGGACCCATAAATCTGCAGATTAAACCAACCTATCTGGAGATTGCAATCTCGCGGCCGCCAGTGCCCGCCATCGATAATTGTACGGATAACCAATATTCTCGAAAACGTCTCGAAAAGGTCTAAGAGTTTAGATAGACTCTATTGTTGAAGTTATACAACTTAAAGTTGGTAATGTTTATTGAAAAAAGTTGTTACAAGGTTGATGTGACAACTTTTTAAACTTTACTTTGAAAAGGTATACTGGAGTCTTTTAAGGGCGGGTGTGGTGATAAAGTGTACTTAATTTAACAATGTTTCACCAAAGGTTTTCGTTGAGGTGAAATTTTATTAGCGGTAAATTCGTGAACTATTTTTAAAAGTCATCATTCCTAGTCATATATAAAATAATTAAATGGTATCTATTTCTAATTATGCTTTAGAAATTTGAAACATCACACCTAACAATTTCTAAAACATGATTAGTGGCGTGTGTGAGCGCATTGACATAATTACCCATGTATATTAATGTAGAATATTAAATTACTGTCAGTGCCTATGTAAGATGAACTCGATATGGCTAATAAAGTGTCAAATTGACAGGTTTTTGACATACCGAGGTCAGTCTTAAATGTCACAATTTACCAAATTGCTTGTGACAGCTTCAGTGGTTACGTAAGCGACACCGGACTTGAATTCATGCGTGTGCATATAATATTCTAATTATATAAAGGAAGGAACAGTAAATAAAATAAAATTTGGTCGACTATAAAATGGTCTCCTTATACAATCCGCGTGCGTTCGTAAATTCGATTGCCATATTGAAATAAATTGCTTGTAATCTTATACCCAAACAGTCAGAAAACAACTGAATGAGCAATATCAGGTTACCCAAGAGGAAAGAATGGTCTCACTTTTTGTCCTTTTGTATATTTTGTCATACGATTTACCTAAGGAAATACGAACAAAGTGAATCGATAATATTACTAACGCAAGCCAAATACGTTGATTGTTTATTCCCATAAATAATATTAGGTTTCTCTAAAATAATCAAAACAATTTAACTTTATGAATGCATTTAAAGGTTTTACGATGGAAAAAACGTTTACGATTGTAATTTTCATATGGAAGTCGATTACCACCATTAGTTTCACTAATTACACGATTTTACAACCACAATTTAGTTTTATGAGTATTGGAGCATTTTCTATTGGAGGGCTGTAGTACACGGTACCGACGAACCATAAAGAAATCATCACTGTATCCTATAATTTTACGTTATAAAAAGCTGTTAGCAAAATTTGGGTAATTTTTAAAGGAAAAGTTAGAGGAACAATGCGAAATACAAAGCGAATTCATTCGCATTTATAACGATTCTGTGGCAGAATATTCAACCAGTTTATACGAAGTTTAATAGAAATACAATATTTGTGAAACTCAAACCTCCAGGATTTAGTACCTACTGAAACTTAAAAATCCACGCAAAATACGGCAAATAAAACACTTATTACCGAGTATTACCGACTGACTCCCGGTGAATATTCAAAGAAAAAAACACACTAACTTTGAATAAGGTAAACCGTGGGCGTTCCGACAATGAGCACGTCACTGACTGGCCTTTGAGCTGTCAGCCTCTTGAAGAAACCGGGGCAATTACATTGAAAACTCCCGCAATGCTATCTTTAAGAAAAATAATACTAGCTTTGAGTCAACTGACGTAAGGGGCTTATTAGCACGCCCGCTGTGACGGCCAGTAGGCTCCGCTTTGTCTTAGACTCCGCTACTTTTATAAATGACTTGTTTCCATGCTAAAAAATAATAAAATATTCCAGTAATAGCCGACATTTGTAACTGACAAGACTAATGTTATTTGCTGTGAAAACAAAACCATTTGTGCCCAGCAATCTTTTAGATCAAAGCAGGCACCTAATGAAGGGGAAATTCTATATTAAATTAGTGACGTGAGCTTCTGTTTTATAGTTTATGATGAGCGATTATTAGAATCGTCTAGTGAAACTTTGATTAAACATCAAATAGCGAACGTGAGTAAATTAACACAGAATACCAGCAAGTGTTAATCACATGATGAATCAGTGAAGCCGTCGAAGCACACGCTTGGCGCTCGTGATTGGTCAGTGCGGAGGAGGAGGTATGACCAAAGCCGCAGTAAACCCATTAAGATCTCAAATTACCTAGTACGCCCAAACCTCGGATCGTGTGACTAATCGGTATTAAAGGTGCTGTTATGTCTTAATTAAATTATTCTCATAATTTCGTGGTAATTCTGTTGCGGTCGAAGAATTTTACTACGTTACAAATTTTGTACAATGGAGCAGTTTCTGAGGCGAATGGGAGATTGACTGCGTTAATTAAGGGAGTTACATACGGAGTTACATTTTAATGGAACATTTGGGATTACGTTTGCTGTTAGCGGAGAGATAAAATGGACTTTGTTAATAAAATAATAGCTGCAGAAAACTCCAAAGGTTTTAAAACGATTTGAAAATACGCTGAGCGTTATGCGAAATGGAATTATGCGGCCGCGGTAGCGGTTAATATTTTAGTGGTATCAGGCTTTTTCTATTACTCATAAAGGAGATAGTTTTGCTAGCTCAACCACGTGAATAGCCGGGGGAAATAAGGATTCTTTCGACCGTTAAATTTACGACTTGTCCCAAGGAAAGCCTTGTCTCCTTCCCGAGATCTCTTTTTATAATTTATTTGGTTTGTTACGACCGCACTTCCCCAGTTACTCTCATGAAAATGTATGTCCCGGTGGATGCACATTGAAATTTGTCATTCATGAAAAATCTTTTTAAATTATTTAGTTCAGGATTCTCGTTTCGTGGGATCTGAATAGCTTTTTGATTGCGTTTTTAAAGTGAGTTATGTAGTAACTTCAAAAAGTGCATAGAGCAGTAATAAAGGTCACCATAATACCTATCATGCGGTCACGTCCAATCTTTTCGGATGGGGAGTCTGCTCACAGGGTGTAAAATTTATGGAAATTGCATTTCCGCATTATATCCGATATGAGGGTGAAATATAAGTTGACGGTAGGATTTTATTTAGGGAGAAACTGTAATACTGAACAGGTTTTTAATAACGGTTCGTTACCTAAAATGCAGTCTTAGAAGATAGACACGTACTTAGTTTTTATATTCCGTAGATACTTAGAACGTCCCTGCAAGCTTGATTTAAAGCTTCAAACGAGCAAGATCGCTAAAATTTATAATGGAATGCCGCTCAAGTAACATGTAAAGCGATTATTCCAAGACGTGCTTTACACATAAAAACAAAATGGCCGATTCTCATTAAGGACGTAAATAAAAAATTAACCCTTACTCCGCTGTTGCAATCTCTTTAAAGTTATAACAGGATCATAAACACAAAGATCCTTGGGGTTAAGACTCTGTCGTAATAAAAGGGAAACTTCATTAAAGTTGGCCGAAGATACTGGCCAAGTAATTCTGGACTCGCTACAAGCTACCGACGGACAACGACTTATAATCTTAATATAAATTTCTAAGAGCAAACTATGTATGAGCAAGTTTACGATAGCTTAGCAACACATTATGATTTTCTTTATATATTATATTTTGTATAAAAAGATTACATTACGTAACACAGAACAAAGATATTTTTCTTGTATGGCTTAAAATTCTACTTAAATATTAATATGATTCATGATATGAATAGAAAATTTTATTCGAAGCATGAAAACACTTTTGAAAATCCAGACAACATTTTAAACGAATCTTTCTTGAAACAGCATTCTTGGGCATTTACACACCAATCTATTAAAAACTATTTTTTTTTTTTTAACATAAATTAATAAAACTTGAGACAGCTAAAAAAACTGCTAGCTATATTTTAATAATTTGACATAATTTGTAACTCTTTTTGCCTATTACTGTTTTTTTTTTTGGTTTTTTAGTAAAACAGGTTGCATATGGGGGTTGTCCGCTAAAACTATAGTCATACAAAAAAAAAATATAGGATTGCATCTTTTATTTGATCTAAACTAATATAACGTTAAATAAACAATTATTATAGAAGAAGAACTGATCTGATTCCGATAAATTGTTCACTGCTAAAAAGCTACTGTATCGCTGAGAAATTTTACTGCAAAAATGCATGAATCATGTGAGGTCCACGGAATCGAAGCCGCTTGTAAAACTTAGATAATAATAATTATTTTGAAGTGGAAAAATGAAGTTTGGTTTACCATACCAAAAAGGATTTCCAGTCGCTTCTAAACACATCAACAGAATTAAGTTTTTTTGTAAGCGAGATATGTAGGTACTTTTTTGGTGTACAGTAAAGTAAATTCTATTCTATAACCAAAATATATTATAAACATCGTTATAATACCAATTTTATTATAAGTAATTAACTATTCTCAAAAACGTGAATATTAGGATATTGCTATCAATCGTTCTCCACCATCTCAAAAAAAACACACTATATACATTAGAAATTACAAAAAAATAACGCCGAATATACATAACAAATTACAAAAAAATAACGCTGAATATACATAAAAAATTACAAAAATAACGCTGAATTTACAAAACAAACTACAAAAAAGAAAAACTTTCAGGATTGGGACCCTACTCCTTTTTTGAAGTTAGTGCGGAAATGGTTTAATTTAAATGATTTTGATTTTTATTATGAGCTAGTTTCTTCCCTAGGCTTTGTGACTCACATGAACCATGTAATAATAAATAATAATAATAAATAATTATTCCATTGAAATATTTCGTTTATACCCAATATTAGTTTTATGAATTATTCTAAGAAGCAAAAATAATAATATCATTGATATCAGTTCTCTTCCACCATATCATCTCACGATAGGCAGCCACTGAAGTTCTAATCAAAGTAACGTCGTGAGCTCATCCTCCTTAGAGACTAAAAACTCTTTTATATCTTCAAAGAATAGAACGATGGAGCAAGTCGCTAACTTTTCAAACACGAGTTTTTCCTAGGGCTATTTTCGTACAGACATTTATAGCACTATTTGCCATTTATTTGCGAAAACCTATAAATAAATTTGTAACCGAGTTTTTTTTTTACGATGAAACGATGATCCATGAACCTCCTCCAACTCTTAACTAATATAATTCAGAGGTAAAACTGTAGGGCAGAGTGGGGCATAGTAGGGTATTTAAACCTCAATCGCGGCTACAAGACAAAATATTATGATTAAACCGCAAATTTTAACTCAATATCATAGTTTAACTAATTGCGAATGACTATTGATATATTATTCTCGATTACGATAAGAAATCTACGATATGTGAATACATAAATGTAAAATGGCATTTTCCACGCTATGCTCCATATATGGGGGAAAACCGGGTTACCCTATGGGGCATTGTGGGGTATAATAATTCGAAAATTAAAATATAGCTTCCTAAATTAATAGTATTTATTATCTAACTCCAAAAGAACTACAAAACTTTGGTACAAATTAGAACCTCCTTATCATAAACTTATGTTTTAAAAATAAACAAATCAACATAAAAAAAAACAAACAAATCAATGTTACTAAATAATTGTACTGCTTCTGTAAAATTAACATTTCATAATAATTTAGTCGTCGACGCACATTGCACGTAAATGAGTAGCTTCGTCATCTTCCCCTGCACAAGAGTTGTGAGCCCAACGAGAACATTTTATACAATGAATCCATCCCTCTGTTGCTTCCTGTGATCTGTGGTTGATTCGGACCACAAGTAGCCACAGTATATTCTTCAGCATCGTTATCATCTTCTAAGGAACGTTTGCTACCTTTATTTTTGAGCAGGTTTCTCTTTTTTTGTTTATCTCATTTAAATTATTCCAAATCTTCAGCTACCCTCTTTTATGTTATTTTAATTCTGCGGTCATTTTTCTATGGTGACTCTGTAATTATTGCTATTTTTCCCCTTCGCTTAGTGACTCTTTTGTTTGTTCTGTTCTTCTTGGGCAGTGGCATTATTTGATCTGGAGTTGTTACAAAAGTTGAGGGTCTATCAGTCATCCAAGAACAACCAGGTTGTGGAGAAAATTGCCTTGTTGGGGTTGGTTGTTCGGGTGAAGTCTTTTTGCTAGGGTCAACTTCTAGTTGTTCTTGTGTAAGTGGCGTGTTATCACCATGCAAAATAGCTACATCGATTAAGGATACCTGATCAGGCTCAAGATTGTCTGTAGTATCCGCGGGTGCAAGGTCTGCATCAGTAAATACATCCTTATTCATAGACCAAATACCTGTGTCTCTATATGCATTAATAGCAGTCGTTATAGTAGCTGCAGATTAACAAGCTTTGCCGAATAGTACAGCGGTCTGATATTGTGTCACCACACGTCCTGGATGATCTGTAGTCCTTTTATATGTGCGGACTATATTACTGAAAAGATAAAAAATATATGGAAACACATAAAATATCAATTTGTTTTCCTTTAAAAAGTTACCCACTTTAGTTGCCTAAAAAAGAGGCCGAAAGTACCCCAGTACTTTTCAAACAATACCCTGCTATGTCCCTTTTAATGTGCCCCACTATGCCTCAGTGTTACTTTTTAGTCAAAACATAAACTGACAAAATCTTACCTTTTTCACAAACAATCTTTTATTTTTGGTTATGAAATCTGGAAGGCACTGCTACAAAATTAAATATTAGCGACCACAATACATACTTGTGGTCGATAAACAATTGCTGTTTAAAATCACGTGTTTTATTTAACGACAAAACTACTTTTTAAGTTTTTGTTTACAGAGCATAAACGGCTGTCAAAATGGCGTGGATCGCATATGAAGATCACGTGCCGACTGACGACCAATCAAAGTGAGCCATTTGAAACTTTGTACAGCGTTTCGTTAGAGCTGTCAGAGGGATTCCCCTTTATGCCCACACACATATAATACACAGACAAGAAGATGGAACAGTAAAACAGGTTATATGCTAGTCAAAGGTAATCTCTGAAAGTACTGATCCCATTGTGAAATTTCTTGCACTGGTAATAGTGTGTCTAAGGCTACTTTTATCCCAGGTTAAATGCTCGCATTCTGTAGGACAGTTCACGGAAGTAAAACCGAGGGCAAAGCGTATAAATCATAATATAATCAATATGAAAACCGAAACACGCTGCTTAGAACGGAGTGTTCTCTAAACGAGCTTTCTTTACAAAACTATGTATTCAGGTAGACAAACAATAATAAATCCCATTCCAGAAGCAATGACAAATTATTTTAAGCCAAAGCTGAAGGACAGACATTTAGAGAAAATTTTGTTATTTTTCGAACGCCACCGACGAGATAAAAATAAATACACCCTAGAAGAGATACTCCCAAGATTTAAACTTGAAAATTGTTAAGACCTTTTGACATCGCCATGAATATGAAGACTACAGAACTCATTTCATTTTAAAAATAATGTCATAAAAATAGTTAAATAAGGAGAGATGGCTCTGTTCTTCCTTTGGTGTAACAGTTCCATCTTCACAACTGTTATACATTTTTGTACAGAGTAGGCTTAGAATGCAGAGACGCGCATTTATTTTTTATTTTTTGGAATGTTGCCTGTTTTTACGGCCACTAATAAGTTAACTAGTTTTGCTTGAATGTGCTATGACAGTCTCCAAAAATAGTATATATATGTTCTTTATAAGTAAATCTCGTATAGTTAGTGTCAATATGAAAGAGACTATAAGAAGTACATTGTAGAACTTTTCAAAAAACAATGTAAGTGATTGACAGAAAGGTTACTAAAGAAAAAAAGCTCCAAAAATATTTCAAGATGCTTTTAATACCAAATAAACAACTCAGTAACCACCAAGTGGATGTTCAATTGAGTGATCCTACAGCAAAACACAATGAAGAAACCACACAAGTCAAGTAATCTTGAATGCAGAAGGCACAAGACATTAACTTGCTATCAAATACCAAAGCTTTTTACCCTCTCAGCGGCACAAAAAATGCTCCCAATAAGGGGAAGGATCCAAAGCGATAATTGTCACAGTAATCTCTGTTGTTTTAAGAGCTGTAGTTGCATAGCAGACAGAACGAGTGAAATAAAAATGCTGAGACTGAAGAAATAAACGAAAGTATGCATTATTATGATGACGATCCCGAACAGGAATGCGTGGAGATTCCTTAGATGTACAAAAATTTAGGTTTAAAATACACCGCCTAATATTCTCGTTATCTCTTAATATAAGTTGGAGAATCTTAATTGGAATTGTATGAATAACTGACATTGTATAGTGAAAGGGACCGCATTGAAATTATACAGTGGTAGACATTTTTAAATATGGTTAAAAGTAAATTGATCGTAAAAATTATTCTTTGTTTGGTAGCGCCATCATTAACCGTCTGCGACTGACGTGGTAGTACCACAGACACCGCTAAATCGAAAAATATCTCTTGAGTCGCTATTTTACATATTACGAATCCCGGGATCTCAGTACCTTCGTGTCGCACGGTTATGCTTCAATCAGTGTGCCGGAAGCAGTCAAGACAAGTGCATGCGCTATTTTACACGGGAAGGTGTCTACCAGACTACCACGTCAATGTTAAGGTATGTGTCTAATAGACAACCACCTCAGCAAAATAGTTATATTTTCATAGTGTTTCCTAGACAACCGGTCAGTAAAATTGTTTCCTAATTAACATGTTTCTCAGATGTCTCACTCGAGTAACAGCCAACGTCCACATGGTTCCAAAAGAACTAAAGCTGGTACTTTTAAAAGTCATGACCAGCTTATTGAAATCCAATGAAGACTCTGATGACGAGTCTCAGAATCAAGGACCATCTGAAGAAATGCGTCGGCAAACTTTGAAGAGGTGCGGAAACACCGATGTGTCCTGACGAAACAGAGGCCATCTAAAAAAATTCGTCATTGGCCTATGGCAATTTTTCAACGAATAGCTTTGTCTTATAACAGGTGTCTTCAGATTGGGATGAGAAAATGAGAAGAGGGGACATTTATACTGAATTTTGGAAGAGATTTAGTGCTGAATCACTTGGATACCCGGGTACACAACGAAAGATAGCCTAAAGAACTTGTGTATGACTATTCGTCGAATTTTGGGTAAGGACCTCTCCCCTTCACCTCCAAAAATTCGATCTCTTCCAACAAGTGGAAGGAAGTAATGTCATCTAAGCCCAACTTAAATAAAAAGAGTTACATTTTACTGTTGCTGTGATTGTCTAAAGACGATTTGTCTCAAATGCTCAAAGCCATTGTATGAGGAATGTCAAAAAAAATGGAAAACTTTGAGCGCCAATAACTCTCAACTGAACCAATAAAAATTGTCCAAATTTTGAAATCTGATTATTATAAGTCTTGTCTTCGATAAATATAAAACATTCTCAAGAAAAGTGATATAGTTGATTTGTTAATACTTTTTTTGTGTAGACTAATTTTTTTTAGGACTGATTTATGTTAAGTAAATAAATACTGTTTAGTGGGCATTCCTTCTTATTTTATTTTTTTATTAAATTAAAATAATAATATATACTTTAAATTAGTAAAAAAACATCACACCATAACGAATTAAAATGAAATAATTAACTTATGACCAGTCAAAGTGGTGTCTAGTATACTACCACGTCAATGGAATAGTAAACATCATGGCACGTCAGTCGCAGACGGTTAATGACGCTTTGGTCGACTTGTGATAGAGTCATGATAAATGAGGAATGTAACTCAAAATAAAACAATTGACAGTAAGTCAATTGTTTTAGTTTGAATTCGGTATTTTCGCAATCAGACATAAGTATTTTTATTTTTGGGTAGTGACTGTGCTGGCTTGAGTAATTTTTTCTCTGTGAATAACTTGAAAACTTCAATAAGGTATTTCTCTTGTCGTATCAAATTAGGTTAGACCCTAATTTATCAAAATCACTTCGATATTAAAGAACATTTTTAAGCTAATCACCTAACTCACAGACTTTTTATTCAACCGTCGACTCAGTTCCACTCTTAGTACCTGTAAAATCAATGAAGGAGTAGAGAATTGCGGTCCCCAGCCTCCCCGGTTGCAGGTTTTATGCATACTAGATGATACGACGGAAAAACAGTAGTTATTTTTTATATTTGTTACCGTAAGCGTGAAAATTTACGATCGGCTTTAGGGAACTCATATTGGTTTGCCGCAAATATACGAATGAAAATTATTGACGATTGCTTTTTATGTTCTTCTGTGTTCCGGAACACGAAAAACATGAGGAGTTACTTTTAATTTGGATGAAAGTTCTCAAGGGGTTGCTGGTGGATGAACATTTTGGTTAGAAAAATATACGGATCGTAAATATTATCCATTGTTATGACTATGATCATAGTCATAAACCACACAAATGACAATAATAGTTGCACAGGATAAGACTAAGTAGTTCATGCAATACGTTGAATGAATAGTGATTACATCACACATTCGATAAAGTTCACTGAGATAGACGCAAAAATACAGGAGGTATCAGATGAACCAGCTTCGTGTGAATTCAAGCGATAACCACAAACACAACATGACGTCTGTGGTCACAAGTTGGAATATAAAGTAAAAGTTCACTGGTGTAAAAATTGCAAGCGGTAACGAGTCAATACTATTCTAGAACATACACGTGTTCACTGTTCCATTCTTTTCTAGAATAAGAAGCAGGTAGACGATACAATCTTACTAAATCCTCAAATGGAATTTTCGTTCTAAGAATGTTACCTAAATTCAATGAAACTACGGCAGTCTAATTCGCAACAAAGTACAAGACGTCTCAACCCTAGAATTTACAAGGGGTGTTTTAATCCAACCGGCTTTTTCGGGCACAAATCGTGGGAACATTGTGAAGGCGAGGTAGCAGTGATACCTATGTACCCACGTATCACATAGATTGTTATGTACAGTGGCGTACTGTCGCTAATGCCACAAGTTGTTCCTAAGCCCTCACTGTTAGTTACTCCGACCATCTTACAAGTTCTAATTAGCCCCCTTGTTTCTCGAAACAGCTAAATACAACGGTGTTCAGTTATTTCTATTACGTTCGCTTGGCTTGGTTATGTGGATGAAGTAATGTTTATTACTGCTTAGAATATACAAAAATTATAAGGAATTTATTTTATTAATTTGATATGGTATTTTGATGTACTCCAAATTGCTCTGATTGCTACTGTCAGAGAAACAAGAAGAAAGGACCTTTGTTTGGGGTATCTTTTTGGGGTTATAATAATTAAATAATATTTCGAAACCAGACCAGTGAGAGAGTGCCAGACCCTATCGAAAGCCTTCGAGATATCGAGGGAAACGGCAAGCGCTTCCCTGTGCCTCTCGATGGCTTCTCTCTATATGTGAATGGCATACGCTAGAAGATCCCCAGTAGACCGATTTCGACGAAAGCCGCATTAGCGGTCACTAAGGATATGGCCGCCATGGCGTTGCAAGACTCCGAACTCTCTGTTTCACGGCTGCAACTTATGAAATAAGCTAGAAAATAAAATATCTAACAGAAATTAATTTTCATGTATTGTTCGCTGGGACAAGTTTATCGTTTTCATTAACCATAATTATGATTAAAAGACATAAATTTTAATTCATCAGTAAAACTATTTCTAGATTGTACGACACAATAACTTTTTATGAAGTCTGAAGTGAAATATGTTTTTCCATTTTATTTAACGAATTGCTATTGTTCGTCGGCTTTGCTTGAAGCAATTAGTCGTGTACTCATTAGCACAACCAGCTCTTTCCTTCATGGAATGAACGAAAAACTCGTCATTCTTAACGACTTCCATCTTTGCTTTAGGGAACCAGGTTTTGGTGGCACCGTGTTATTTATAGCAATGCAATTTATTTTGAAAGTAAAACTTTAAAAATGAAAATATGTAATTTCTTCAGAATCGAAAGAACCATTGATTGTTGTATCGGTTAGAACTTACGGGATCAAACATTCCAAATAACTATCATATAAAATAGCATCTTAATTATCATCATCATTTCAGCCGAAAGACGTCCACCGCTGGACATAGGCTCCCCCCAAGCGTCACCACACTGATCGGTCCTCTGCATCTTTTTTTTTTTTTTTTTTATTGTTGATAGGCTCGCGCTTGACCACCATCTCACCTGATCGTAAGCGATGATGACAAACAACACACAGACAACAAACAGTTCATGAAAATACATAATTATATTATTCATATATACATTTTATAACTGAAAGTTACCTAAGGTTTTGGATTAATTCAATAATTAATACATTGCAGGCTTCTACAGTAAGATTATGTAGGCGTTCACCTACTCTCACAGATATCAGTTATGTAAGGCGTATCTCGGCTTATTACGGGAGCGTTCCGCGATACCCAAGTGTCACTGAAGTGTTTATATTTATAGCAAAAACAATAAAGCTAAAGAAGTATTTTATTCTTATCTTTGATACGTTCTGACTATTCCACGAACTCATATTTTTCTGCCATGAGTTCAAACTTACACGTTTTGTTTTGGTATCTTATCTTATTTATTTCAGTGTCTTATTCAAACCTGCTTTGTCATCTTAGATAATCACCAGAAATTATCATCAGTGCAATAACTGGATCATGATCACTGATAATCCCGATAGTTGGCACTCAAATTCACACTATAAATCCTAATTCGACGACCAATTACCGCATAATCGTACGCCGTAGATTATGATAATCTAACTAAATCATACATTATTGCCGCTCCAATATCAAAGTCGCACAATATAGTTTCAGGCCTTCTGGTATCGCCAGCAGATCTGTTTACATCGTAATTTATAGTCTCCTTTCACTGACGCTTTCCTCTCGTAAGGAGGATAATACGGGCATACATGGGTAGCGATAGCAACACTCATCCGTACTGTATTTATTACGATACATAAAATAGGAGTGTATTTTGTTCTATAAAAAGCTTTGGCATCAGACTCTATACTTACTCGGTTTGATATAAAGAAACAGTTCCAATATATTACAATCAGTGGTAATGAGAACATGTAGCAATGTCTACATCGTTGATCATCTTCTTTATGAATGTTAATCTAGCTCTATTAGCTCTTTTTCCGAATAACTGAGCTAGATTATCAGTATTAACAAGTTTAACCTGATAAATTGACTCCAATTTGTCCAATAATATCGATCCTCCAGCGAATTGTCCTCCGGCAAACAATCAAGCAAACTTTGACCTCCCAAAAGCGAACACTTGTTTTTACGAGGTCGTAGCAAACCTTTCAACGTGGTCGACAATGCGTCGGCTGTCACGCCGAGCTATAAACTGCCGACGTGGTGGACGGATCGCATTTGTCAACAATATAAACTTGAGACCTTGCTGGTGAAAGGGACCCAGCATCGTGGATAAGGGTTTATTCATCTATTTTAGTATTAGCTAGTAGTATGTGAGATTTAGCAGATTTTTTTTTGGTATAATATTTTGAGTCGAACCTGCAGGTTTTCTTACTTTATGGATACACATAATTTTCATCTTATATAGGTTAAGAATATCTAAGTCTTACCTATGTTCTTTCACAAAAAGCGAAAGTTATTATTAACCTAATAATAATGTGTTTATGCAACAGTATTCAGCAGCAATTGAATCTATATTAAATTCATATTATATTACAAATTGCATTCAAGTAGTGCGATTTAGGATCGGATTGTTTTAGCATTACCAACAACATACAGAGCAACAATGTAAAGATTAGCAATCAAATATGGTAGAGTTTGACGACGTTCACCAAAAGTAAACTAAATTGGACTTTTATGGTATGCAACAAAATAATCGCGAAAACACACACGCCAATTAGAAAAAAATCGTTTGTAGGTCAAAGCAACTAAAACTTAATATTATGGATTGTAGCAAGTGATATACTGCATTCAGTTAAACGTGTAGGTTTTTTTTCAGGTATCTTTGAACATAACATTGAACTGAACAGTAAGGCAATTGAAATGTCATAGTGGAGATGCAATGAAATAAATTATAATTGCTGTTGACAACCAATTTCTATAGCTACCATTACTTGTATTTTTCATCTCCCTTGAATTTGAAACCCTATTAAATAACTATTACAATTTCAATGTCTTAAAGGGTTACCAACATAATTCTGCCTAAGCTTAACCATCTAGTTAGAGGCAAATAACAGTAAAGCCTGAACATAACTGTAGCTCTTCAGTAAGTACGAAACTAATAACTTAGGTCCGACAGAAACATTCGTCCTGGCCCGAGCGTATCGAAATTGTGCGCAGTTACCTCAGAACGGCCTCGTCTAGACAAAGTCTGCCAAGAGGCTGGGAGATTAAAGACAGCGAGATGAATAGAACGAGCCTAGATTCTGGCGAAAGAAAACGAAAAATACCTTTACGTAAAGGCTTGTGCGCTGTCACGAACACTGTATTCTTATTTAATCTTTTTGCTCAAGGGGTTCTGTGCAGCTTTCTTCTCCCAATGTATTGTCTCTACTGTCATCAGCATTTGACGGTGAAATATTACCAAGCATTTTTCAAGATTGTTATTTATGTTCAGCTTAAGAGAGCATAAATTATCTAACTTGCCCTTAAAGTTTTATAACTTAATACTTTTTAGATAAAAATTGTTTCAGCTGTCCTTCATAAAACCTTATATGGCCAAATAAACTATTATAAAATTAAGAAGAATTCATAAACACCACCATAAAAAAAGTTGTACTAATAGTTGATGCGGCAGCCATTAATATTATTAATATGGCTTCACGATGCAAGGACCATAAAGTTGAACAAACGAGAGAGGCGGGATACTTTTTACCGCGTGGGTTCCCATAAAAACGCAAGCCCTGAATTAGCTCGATTCTTTGTCACCCCTTTTGAGCAACCCTAAAATTTTTACTACCACCGTCTTTGTCTAACAATAACCACTACATTCCCATCCGTTAAACTGCATCAAGGAAAAACAACGTGAAACCGCCCGAGATGAAACGAGATAGAATAATGTATATGCACTAGTACAGAGAACAGAGAGAGCGGCACACGTAGTAGTACGAACGTAGCCATGGATGGGTGCTTTGTGCCGGGAGCGACAGAGACTAGGGAAAGCTTGCGTGCGAGCGAGACAGACGTAAAAATTAACCAACAGAGGGGAGAGGAACTGAGCTTCTTCAAGCGGGGTGGTTAGTCCGCATTCGACCGCGTCGGCGGCAACGTCGCCTCTCGAGGAATATTCCGCCGGAAACGATTCGAACTGTGAAAAATATTTCCCAAGTGCGATTTCATACTGTTAACGTTTTGTGTTTATTTTAAGTTTTTATTGTTATGATACGGCCGCCGCTGATTTTTGGATTTCGGATTTCAACACTGGAGCAACAGACTTTCGTATGACTATAAACTACGATGTTTTTGTGACGGAAAACTTGTAAGATTGGAATTGTAAACACTGAAGAAAATCATGAAAAAGTTATGAGCGATATTCCGTCGCTTAGATTAATGTGCCGGTTATGATAAGCTCGGAGCTTTAACCAAACTTGGATTTGTAAAAAGAGGAATACCAAAGAAAATGTGTGCCAAAATGTTATTTTATTGTTTCTCCTTGTTTACCCTCATTATGAGTTGGATTGGAGTGTCGGCAGAAGAGGAAGTGTCATCTCCGTTGCGGGTAGCACAATGCAGAGCAACATGTTTACAAAAGGTAAGGAAACGATAAATTTCGGATTCAACGTACCAACATTAGTTTTGTCTGGCGTTAACCCAGTTTGCTTATGGATAGCTCAAATACAATGCATCTCAGATATAAAGGCAGCTTTCCAACAAAATTCGAGTAGTTGTCAGAAAATTGTGAGCTCTTGAATCAACGTTCATGTCAGGCCCTTCAGGCTATCCTTTGATCTTTTAACCGAGCGCTGTTTTCCGCCGTATGTTGCGATTATACTAGTGCGCTAGAAAGTCAAAATTTGAGATTCTGTAGCGTAGTGTTTACTACTTAAATATGACATGGTCTGTTGATTGTATTACTGAATAAGTAGTACAAGTACTATACACAAGTATAGTATTAACTGGCATCAAAATGAAGAAAATAAAGAGCAACACACACTTAGGGCCAATTTCTGAATTGAGTATTTGAGGTTATGAAAGAGTTGAGTATTTGTCAAACTATACTTTAGCCTGAAAACCTGTCAAAATTTGGCAATAAAGTAGGGTTTGACACGTTCTTAACCTCAAATACTTAATTCAGGAATCGGACTTTAATCACGTGTTTAAAAGAAAGAAAGGCCATTCTGACAGCTGTCAAAGCTTTTAAATTTAAGAGCCAAAGAAAAGCAAGTGACGCAATTACAGAGCTTCCTCATTGTTCAACAACTGTAATAATTGAAGGCATTTGAAAGAAAACAAGAGAACAAGGCCGTGATCCAATTTGATTGTATTGACTTTTCCAAATTACTTATCGTTGAACCAGATCTTGAATGAACTTGTAATCAAAATCGAATCTTGTACGGAATTAGAATATATAATAGAATGGAAATGCCTTTTTGTTCGTTTGTCCTTCGATCAAGCTGCTTCTTTTACCTGTTAGGCATTTGATGCCATGTTTATATTTTAAACTTTTTGCTGTGCATTTGTTGGCTGGTTGGATCTTTACTTTAGTAGTATTTGTAGGACCCTTTAAGAATTCAATGACTACATTGACTGACAGTCCTAAATCTAAAGCATTGACATATATATATATATATATAAATAGAGTAGATTAGATGTCAATCAAATTGCAATGACAAGCAGAAGATAAGGCGAAATTGATTAATCCCTATCGACGCGTGACGCCTAAATGACAACTTGATATTTTTGTTTACTTCCTTTTTGAAGAACGTCAATTTTGAAATTTAGTCAGGAATAAACTCACGCTTTAAAATATTTGTCTCTTGCGTGTACCACATACTGTCCATAACACTCAAATTTAACTTAAAATTAGATTCTAATTCCAAAAGCTCTGCATTTGTTACTACTTGTATTATTTTATTTATGATATCTAGGTAGGTATGAAAGGTATAGTTAAACAATATTAATGTATGTGGCTAAACAAAACTACAATATTAACATTGGAGAACACATCAAAATATCATAGGGTCTTGATTCTTGCTTTTGTACCATCAAAATGTTCATATACATTCAGGACTAGTTTCTGCTTCAGCTTCGCCCGCGTTAATATAAAAAATTACCCCGAGGAAACATATTCCTGGGATAAAAAGTATCTATTATGTGCTATTTCTGACTATAATCTATTACTGTGCCAAATTTCATCCAGATCCATTTAGCCGTTCTGGCGTGAAAAAGTACTTAACAAACATACTCACAAACTTTTGCC
Source organism: Orthosia gothica (assembly GCA_949775005.1). Lineage (NCBI taxonomy): Eukaryota > Metazoa > Arthropoda > Insecta > Lepidoptera > Noctuidae > Orthosia > Orthosia gothica. Next base: position 15,072,091 of record OX459044.1, read on the forward strand.
TTTATAATATTATAGTGTGATGGGACAAGCTGATATTTTCTTTTATACGGCAGAAAATTTAGGTTGACTTTATAAATAAACTTTTGGTAGGTATATTGTATAACCTATCCATTGTATTGACTATCCATCAGCAGTGCCAGCGTTACACTTTTTCAATTCATAATGCATGCAATAAGTAGGCCTATTTGTGGGATCTGCCAATCATTCTTCCAAAGAAAAATTCGGTCAAAATCAACAAACTGTCAAAATATGCACTTTTATGGGATAACATTGCTAACATAAATGATAAGAATAGTAGATGTTAATAACTGGTACATCAAACAAAGAGCAATGTAGACCACATTTGTGTTACCAGTCAAAGTTTTTAAAATGCCAGTTCTGGTATTTTAAAAACTTTTTGGATTTAGGCTTGACGGTCATCCATATAGAGAACTTGTTTTGCCTCTTTCATGTCAAAGCAATGTTGAAAACGGGTGAAAATTACGGATTTTCAGGACAGGGGCCGCCATTATTATTATTTGCCGATTTAGATTGCTTAGAAAACCCGAGCTTTATTTTTTGTTACACAAAAATGCGAGAGGGACCAAATCAAATGCCACATATTTATCAATTAGGAACAAAATCAAATAGTTCTCTTCGATACTTATCAGTATTCGAAAACCATACCCATAATAATATATCGATCATTATTTACAGATAGGATTTATCTAAACTGGTCGTATTATTTATTCGAATCATTCGGAACAGGTTGCCTGCTGGTTATCGGTGCGCGGACCATGCGTCCATAAACGTAATTTGTATCGGCTATTCCCTTTAAATTGGAATAAACTTATTTGTTTCAGGTCTCCACTAAAAGATTACGCCATAAATTATTTCGTTGTTTAATCAATTTCTTGGTTCAGTAAAATTTAATTAAGTTATTCGGGTATATGTGCCGGCTTATTCTTATACGAAATATTATTTATTGCCAATGAATATGAAATTATATATTCATGGTTGATCATTAGTATACTGTCCAAAAGCCGAAGAATTTCTAATAGTCTATATTATTTTCAAATTAAATGTTCCTAAAACTGCGTTTTGTATTTAGAAATGAATAAAACGAAGATAGAATTGTTTGCCGAGCCCATATCAAGGAATGTTTAGATAGTAAAGCTATAAAGAATGTATCTAAAGAATAACTTAGTAGCTGCCAATAAATAGCTTCGGAGTCCATTAACTTTATCAAACGAGGACCACGTTTCAAATCAGATTTCAATGGAATCATAAATTAGTAGTGTCAGTAACTATTTAAGTACCAACGAATACGTGAATCAACTTATTTAGATCGAAAATGGTTTCTTAATCGAACCTTTTGTTGGAGAAAATTGACCGCATACATTGGTACCATGGATGCTATTAAGTGAGTATGTATGTAGGTATGCACTATATGAACTAAATGTAATTTAAGTTTTATTTTCTAACACATTTCACATTATGCCAACTTTTGTATAATAAGCAATATCATAGTTATCGAAATGCCATTCGATAATTTGATGTCTTAAAAGCTTCAAATCTCTCACCACGCAAGCTTTCGGTCCCTGACATTCCTCAGCAACCGTTTTGCTAAATATCGCATTTTTGTTTAGCGGAGCAGCATAATCCTTTATCCCAAATTCGTCATGCGACACGCAAACGAATGTTAAATCTATTCAGCATTGTATTATTTGTTGAATTTTAGCGATATTATATTCATTATATCAGGTAAGATCACAAAAAATTTTGGACCCATATCATGCACATCATCTACATTTCAAAAATCGACATCTGCTGCTAATCCAGGACGTATTTACTGCGATCACGCTTCCATTTTTTGCAGACCTAATGCTTTGCTTTTAGTAGGCGTTTTTTTAATAAAATTCTACCTGCGACAAGGGCACAATGATCACCATTTTTTTTCTTTGTTTGTAAAGGGATGTGCGTGACGTTGCCGGAGGCGGAAGGATAGGTAGTTTCTTTTTTAACATTATTGGGGTACGTGAGGAAATACGCAAATTACTTAACTATAGGCTTAGAAATTGGCCGCCTACCTGCCTTTGTACTAAATTGTAGGCAGGAGTGCTCTTATAAAATTAGTTTTTTTTTGCCTAATGGGTTTATGGGTGAAACGGTTTGCGCTATTAGCCGTCCACAAAAAAATATCGATTCCACATTGGGATAACTGCAAAAGGCACACAAAAGACTGCCTAAAACAATTGGAAGCTGATTTTAAAAATCTTTATGAGTAAACAGTAACTGGCCCAGTAAAAAATACAGACATTGACGGGCCACGCTGTCGCCAGAAACTATTTTCTCCTATTGTGTCTCATTGAAACATGGTCCTTTTAAAATATATTGGCTTGTGTTTTTTTGTCGTTTCTTCTTTTTTTGGGTAGCCTTTTTGTTAGAAGCGTGCCTCCCTCGATGGCAAGTTGGACTTTGGGAACACGTGATGAATTTTAAAAAGTACTTTAAGTGCCAAGATATAGATATGATTATGACTACATTATGGCTTGTAAGTTGACTTGTCATGTAAATTGTATGTGTCGTTCCTTTATAAAAAATCGTTTTGAATACTTTCATGTTTGGAAAATTGTTATGGGATGTGTACGCTTAGAATCAGAATGAAGTCTTTTATTATTTATTTTACAGTCATGTTTGAATTTGTTTTCTTCGATATATTTTTATTCGGCGGCCTGGTATTTTTCAATACATTCGGTACCAATAGTTGTGTCAGTCAACCTTTGATTTTCGATTGAAAATATTTTTCTCACATGAACTGTGTTTTCATTCCAGAATAAATTTATCTCATATACACAATTTGAAATCAGGTCATACCATTTTCGGTAACAATTTTGTCGAAACCATTAGCTGATTGTTGGCACAGTTTCAACGTTTTTGAATCAACAACTTTTATGACTCCATTTTGTAAATTTTATTGCACAAATTTTAAGTTACCCAAATATTTTAAACATCGCGTCGTACTGTACTTAAAAAAAGAATAATGCCGGCTTCACCTTGAGACCTAAAACATTGCAAAAAGGGACCATAAAGAACTGAGCCGGGTGATCGTGAAATAAAATCTCGATTAGAAATTTAGGAACGTTCCGGCCTTCCCTTACGGTCCCTTTTTGAAGTAGTCACTCGGACTTGGAGCATTATTATTTTATCGTTGTTCAGCCATGCACAAGAGGTAGAATAAAATTTTTGTTCGAAGTTAAAATAGAAAAAAAAACATCTCAAGGCTTCGGATGCACGTCCTCGGGCCACGCAGCGTTTAGAAAAAATAAACGAGAAAGTCCACGCCGAAATGACCTGCGTTTTTGTCCACGATTTGTTTTCGTTTTTGTTACGTTTGAGTTCATTTGGAAGTAGCCATGTCTGCTGCTTACTGAATTAACTTAAATTGCCTTCGCTTTTTTGTTTAAGAGAAAATTGCTTTAAGTTCCTTTTGTGGTTATAATTTTGGTAGTGGTTGACACAACTGAACAGGTTGTGGTTCCATTTTTGGGTTGACTATGTAGTTTAAAGCACATTACACAAATACTATTCTGGAAATTTGGTAAAAGAGTAACCGGGAAATAAATTTCATCAAATTGATGTCTTTGTTTGCCCTAACCACTACTTATGATCAAAGATCAAGAGTGAAAGGCCTTTGACGTTTTCAAGACGTAAATTTCATTGCTCATAACAACGTGAAAAAGGCAAGCGTTCCTGGCGGCGTGGCTCGCGCTCATACGGCCTCACCTCGTGAAGGGTGGCTTATCCGGCAAGCAGTCGTAATAGAGCCGTATAGCAGAGCAGACGATTAATGATTCATGACCCCTCGTAGCGCAGTGTCATCAATATTATTCTGTTTGTATCCAGCGCGTTTGGCCCACCCTCGCCCGCGCCCCGCTCATACATAAATAAGCGCGACACGTCGTCTTCTCTGATTACATCGCACCGATGTAGTGAGAAATAGTGTAGTCGGATGCTGAGCCCGTCTTTTGTTCAATATATTCCCTAGAGACACCGAATGAATAGTTAACACTGTATGCTTAACGTGCATGTTTACGGTTTCGGGTTTCTCTTAAAGATTCAAGATAAGGAAGGTGAAGGAATTTATTCGTTTGCTGGCAATAAGCTGATGTTACAATCGGCTTTAGTGTGAAGTTATAGGTTTCGTACGTATCGTGTGGACCGGCGTCGCGTCGTCCTCTCGCGCCACGCAATACAAGAGATTTCACGGAAAGGAACATAAAGTGTTCAAACATATAAAAACAAACTTAAAATAATAAATCTATTTTCTCTGTCATAAACTCCGATATGGCGTTTGCGGAATCATAAAAAAATTAACGTGTTCTTTTAGTTTCCCATGATGATATGATCTCTCAGTAGAGACAAAGGCAAGAGATTGTGGCCATAACTTTCCCTAGACACTACGATTGCTTATTGGCCGCACACAAGTTAATATTTTAATATTCCAGTGCCATGTGACAATAAAAGAAACACATCGTTACTAGAAATTACATGACGTTCCGTTAGTCCTAAAGTTGACGGAGAGTCTGTTGTCACGCGATACGGCGATAAAGTACGCTTTGGACTAAACTATGGAAAACGGGGACTCCGACTGGATTTAACGCAAACACTGATTGATATTGTCTTGTGGACTATCTTGATAGCTTACTCGACAATAATTCTCATGATAATTAACTAAGTCTTATCAAAGCCTGTGTCAACGGCGGGAATTTCATAAAACAACAAAACGCTGAAATCAATTTGTTCAACGATTATTGGATCGAAGATAATGAATCTGCAATAAATCGTACCAGAGTAACGATCGTAAAATTACCTTTGGCGATGTTTTGCCGACGCGTGTGAATATTGTAAATGTTTATCAAATTGGAAATTCCAGATAGTCAATGACAAATGGTCTGTGACCTCTTGATTACCAAAAACAAGCCTAATTTATTGGGCATATCGGACATTTTTAATTTGAGTCAGAAATGGTTGGGTAATTTGGTTCTATATTATGTGTTGGGTCGGGTATCCATCGCTGTTAAAGCTCGGCGCGGCTGCCTCGAGTTGTTCTGATAAATGATGCGTCCGCTACTGCTACACCGCTTCGCTTTTAATCCTGGCTTCACCATTGTGTCCCCGTCCAATTTTTGACGTTAACCGTTTTCTTCCACAAACGACACACACGTTGTTTAGGCCCGTAAATAAGAAATTAATGATCCTTTTCCATTTATCTCTGTATACAATCAATCAACCTATGCGTGCTATCTAATGACTCCTATTTGCTTATCGTTTAATGCGGCGCGTTCACTACAAAGAGACTTAAGCTGTCAAATACTTCGTTTTGTTCGAACACATATTTCATAATTATGTCTTCTTTTTACGTTTTATAAATCCCCTTAGGTTACAAATTACGATCGCTCATAAACAAAGAAGTAAGATAAACATTACAACAGCGATGTGGAGATTAAAAATTATGAAACAGTTAATCAGTTTTAATGGTGTAGTGAGGCAGAGCGGCAGTTTTGATTACATATTTAATGTTTCAGTAAACTATTTTACAACGTTCCGTAGTTGATTGGGATTCGATTAAAAGCAGCTGCCCTCACTAAAGGCGTAGACTAAGCCCTACAGGCTGCGATGAAATGGAGATAGTTTTAATGCTCGTAAATTTCATTCCGAGACTCCGACGTCCGATCAACTAATCACTTTCGTACGGGTATTTGCGCAAGTTTCAAAACTAAAATTTTCACTCAAAATATTTTGCTATTAGTTCGGAAAATTGTCTGCCACGTGCCCTAGTTCAGCAGAAACTTGAAACTTGAAACCCTCCATATTACATTGAAGACTCAATGTAAAGTATTGTTAGTTCCTACTTTGTGTTGTTTTAAAATAAATAATAATTCATTTTTGTAGTGCCCGAACACAAATTATAAACAATAAATTACAATTAAATATAAAAAGGACTGTAATACCTAATTTGGATATAAAATTACGTCATTTAGTATGATAAATAAAAACATAAAAGCTTCATGGTTCAAAAAATTCGTTATTAAACAAAGCACAGTAGGATGTCTGCGATGGGCGGAGTCTTTGCGTACGCGCAAGCAAAAACGTTTTCCGAAGGGTGGGGAAAGAATTAAAAGTGGGGGAACTCATTATTTCTACCCTAATTAAAACGTTTAAACTTTAAAGACTTAAATCGCTTCACAAAAAGTAAGTAAGGATAATTCCGACCCATTTGTTTCCCTCAAAAGTAAAGGTGTCAGAATTTATCGTGTTCCGAAAATTCCAGTCCGTCAGAACCGCCCCAAATCTCTTTATCTCCGCATTAATCTTTTAAAAACCATAAAACGAATCTTTGGATCTTACCAAATATTTTGTACGAAATTGATGGGGGACCGTCTTTTATCTAGAGCTCAAATCTATAATACGAAGATCAAAATTCCTAGAGGTGTCGATACAAGCCAAGAGTATGTCACAGATGTAAGATATTGCTCTTTATTATGACTTATTTTTAACTTTAAGGGCCGCAGTTATTTTTGAGGTAAAAAATCGTTGCAAAGTCCAGTTATTAATTTTAGTGTCGTTTTTATTACTCTGAAAGACATTTATTTTCTGAGTCCCTAATTAATTTTACTGTCGTCTTATAAAGGCAGAATACTAAAATATTTGCATAAAGTGAAATATGGTCGTTTGTCGGTTCGGCAAGCCATTAAAGATTTGAATGAGAAAAATGTATTATTGTTAGCAGAAATAGCAGGGTGATTGAATACAAACCCACGTAAAAAGTTCCTACGTCCTCTAGTTGTTTTAAAAATAGTTGGGGCATGTATATCACTACTGTACTGCCACTTAAAGTGTGAAACGATCATTGGGGGCTTGCGTGGGCCGCGTCGCAGTTGGTATTCTTCACACAAAAAACACGAGGCACCCCGTTGTTTTAGAGCTAAAAAATAATGAAATATGCCTCTTTATAGAGTTTTTTATGTAAAACGTTGAGAGTTTTAAACGCCTTAGCTTTTAAAAAGTACAACCCGCGGTGAACATATTTGTATTTGGTAACGAATTCAGATTGAGATTTTTTATATTGAATGTTTGTTTTAGAAAATTAACATTCAATAATATAGGTATAACTGAATTTTATTTTTATTAAATCTAATATTTCTTGTGTATTCATATTTGATAGAGAAATAACACATTTAAATAAATTCGTTTATGCATAAAACGCGTAAGGTAGCGTTTTAAATTAAACTAATATGAATAATTATAATAGATTAAAGTTTGTCATACAAAATGGGTTGCTTCAATTTGGACAGATGGTAGTGTGTGGAAATTAAATCTATTCATGTGAATGAACAGGAAAGGACCATAGAATTGAGTCTGCTCCGAATATACAGTCAGTTCCTTCATCTATTTGTCTTTTTGAAGTTGGGCTAAATATAAATTATTCATTGTAAAATAGAACATCCGGGTCTTCAAAAACATACCTACTTGACACTTATGTGACTGTAATTGTATAAATTTTTGAGACCAAACTATTCAAACATTCGTTGCAATTTTATTGTGTTTTTTATCATCATCATCGATCTCTACAACACTGGCAAACAGGGGCTAAACATGTCACCAACTCTTCAAAGAGAACTCATCCCAAATTCTTCTCATGTAGATCCACTAAATCACCTCCTAATTTTAAATTTCCGACTCATCTGAGTAAACACGTTCCATACGACCGGTTGGAACGTTGAGTAGACTAAAATACCGGGGGTTACTGTTCAAAGCCATTCGTCTTAGACTTGCCTGTCATGCCCAATAGCACCCATCAATGTTCCGTGTATTTGGCTGAAGCACGTAACACTTATTTTAGAATCTTAAAATAATATTGTTTATTTTTCTTCCTCTTCAGCTATTGTCGTATTAGCATCTGGAAGTTGACGCGTTGCGACACTGACGAATTGTAACTTTGAAATCGTCTTTTCTAATTCTTTTTGTATGTCAGTGGCATTGTTGATCTGTCAGTTAGATTTTTTTCTTTTGTTTTCTGCTAATAACATTCCTCGCCTGTCAAGAAAAATGTGCCGATACCATATGAGCAGTGAAATGTATTTTTGCTACCAATTTTCTCAGATTGAAGTTGAAATGTACATATTTGAAAATTGAAAAGGATTGTGTTAGGGATAAGATTCAGATAGATATATACGTATTTTTGTGGTTGCTGGCAGTTTTTAAAATTGCTTCCATTTTTTGTAAATAATTTTTAGAAAATCTATAAATTGATTTTATATAGGTTAAAAGCCGGATAGTTGCCACACTTTTTGAAATCACTCTATATCTCTCAGTACAAAAAGCAAAATATAAAACTGGCCGGTATTTTGTTCTTTTTCTACAAATTTATAAAAAGTGAAAACATTATCTTTAATATTTCCGGAGTACTAGCGTTTAATTGGTAACTCGGTAGTAATGTATACCTTAAATTATACTGAAGCCCGTGTCTCTGAATACAAATATACCAAAATAATAGTGTCTTTATTACTCGATGAATATGAATGAAAATACGTGAAAACGAAAAGGAAAAGAAACGTAACGAGGTCTATAAAATTTCAAAAGTGTCTATAAACTCATCGGTTCAGAATCAAATTAGCTATTTTATCCCAAATAATATCGATTTCAATGGAGTATTTATTAGTGGTACAGTACACGGACAGTTTTATTATCACGGCCAAGATATTTTAACGAACCGAATGTACGTCTAAAATAAAAGAGGAACATGTCGGGACATTTTTTGTTCATCGGACACGCCATTTAAGTCACAATCGTAAATTTTATTGAAATGTCGCAACAGCGATCGCCGCACGAGATGTCTTGTCTCCGGGGACGAATTTATGCGTAATTCGTAAACAAATTGACGTGTTCGGGACGTACTTTGAAGGGGACCCCGACTTGACGACTTGACGCGTCTTTTTGAATATTTACGAGATGACTGTTATACATTCTGTAAACTTTCACGTTCCCTGTTTTATTAACCGCTACACTTGCGCTTTATCAATCATTTCTTTAAATTATTGTGAATTCGTCCGTTTTGAAAACCGATTTAACGTATCGTTTGCGCTTTAAGAAATGACACCTCAATGCTCCTTCAGTCTGCTTCGTATGGCTTCTTAAGTCGTAAAATGGTATCACCTTACACAATAGATGCTATTGTCTTTTTATAAGGAATACTGTATTTTCATTTCAAGATTAATTTGATCTTTGTGTTTTGCTTGGTTAGTTATTATATTGAAAGCTGAATCGTCTGCTAAGGTTTTTTTATCTTTAATTTTACCTTTCTTGCTTAAACTTAGTTTCCTTTTTAGAAACCACTTGGTTTAGCCATAAAGTATGGAAGTTACGAGTATTTTTGTAAAACATTTTGCTACAGCATAGTATCTGAGAGCCCTTAAGTTAAATTTACGTGCTTCGAAAACTCCGAAGGCGACGGTATTGTAAAGTTTATTAACGAACGCAAAAAACCTCGAGCGAAACTTTACAGAATGGGGCAATAAACTTTTTAATTTGTGGCGAATTCAATCAATAAGAACAGGAGAAGTGTCGTAAACACGGCCGTGGTCGGCGGCGCCCGCGGTGCAAGTGGCACAGGTTTTCTCAACAAGGCTTCCTGCTGTTCAGTGTTGCCATCTAAACGGCTATTAGTTACGTTTTACGTGAGACGCGCCAGGCGTTCCAACGTGTTTATTCTTAATTGACTCCTAAATATCGCTGTTTTTGGCCATGAATCGTGTTAATCGGACATATTTATTTGAAAGCATGGAAGCGCACTCCCTAAGTGAGCCATTCGTACACAGTTTTATAGCTGCGGACGCGACGCTCGATACAGTTCCGTTGCTTGTTAATTAAGGATCTGCGGCCACGCTTTATGGTAGGCAATAGTCACAACAATAATACATCTCGAGCAGTTGCGTTTCCTTTCTCGGTCGCCCGAGGACGCTTCTCGGCTTATCTGATGTCGTAAGGAGTACCGGGGGAGGCTATCGGGCTACGTCAGTCGTCTGTTGTCCTGTTTGTATTATCTGCACACTAAATAAAAAGCTTTTACGCCACTCGTCACAGCGCTCACCGAGCACTGAGCCACCGCGGACACCCAAGTCTTTCTTCCCGCTGTCCTGGCTCTCGTTTATCGTACGTGACGTGACAATTCTTTTATCCACGACACTTTGTTTCCACATAAATTACTCGACTGTTCAGTGCTACCGAGGATTGCTTCGGCTAATGTCACAACTCGTGGATTTCTCCCTTTATTCAGTTTCGTTTTGCATTCCGCCAGCTGTGTTTGCTCATTGTCTCTTCGCTTTAAATTAAAAAAAGATTTTGTTTTTATTCGCGCTGTCTTCCTCGCCCACGACTTTATGTGACGTCAAGTTTGGAATGAAGTATTCTTATTGTTGCGCCGTGAAGTCTTTACGCAACGTTGGATTGCATAAATTATTTAAAAGGTTTTATTTTAATTAAACGGGTAAAGGGGGTATTTGATCTGCGTATTTCTTGTTTGCGTATATAATTTGCATAATGTGGTTTGCAAAGCTGCAATGTTGTAAAGTGGATAATCAGAGAGTCATTGACTCGATGTTAATATGGAGGTGGTTCGATAGCTGGTTTGTATAATTGTCATACAATCCGGTCATATTCATGATCATGCGCAGGCGCAGGTGGCGCGGGCTCGGACACGCGCCATAATCGGACAACTTGCACATACTGCAATGGTATATTGCAAGCTGACATGTTATTTGATAGATGGACGATTGTTTTGAAACGTGAGTCTTAAAGTAATTCTTGCGTTAGTTAGCGTAACATTTCATTAAATTTTCCAAGATCAATTTTCTGAGAAGTAACTAAAGTTCTGCGTCTCAACCGGTCCTGTAGTAATAAAATATATCCCTGGAGAGACAACCGTATCTTCACTAGTAAAGGTATTCGAATATTGTTCAACTTCAAAGCTCTGATGACCACTAATTCCGCATTCAAAGACCCTTTCCCGACACATTATTAAGGGAATCTGTCCAAGGGCGCCGAAGTAACAAGTGCCTAATCTCCTTAGTGGTTACATCACGGTTCGATGTCTCATGAAAATTAGATCCTTTACTTAGTTGAACTTTGGGCGCCCTTTCGAAGGTATGTTGGTGTTTTCGAACTACTTACTATAAGGGACACTGATACAAGTAAATTATATGTATATACTCGTATTTGGATTTGAGTTGGGTACTTGTTGTAGTTTTGCCTTTTTATTATTTGAAAGTATTACCATATTTCTAATTCCAATGTGTGAATGAATGAAAAGCCAGATTACATCATGAAATTTAGAAAAATGGCCGTTACAATCAAAAACATACAAATGATAAATGGAACCAGTAGTATGCGCATGGGCACAATAATCAGTTGCTCTAAACTTAATCAATGTTCACATAGACTACCAAATGATAGAGTCCACTAATGATAAATGATCACACACAAAAGATCAGGCAACTGCTCTGATCACGGGACCATTGTTACACTGTGTGGACAAAAAACAGACGTTACTGTGCGTCTGAAATAGTTTATTTAGTGATTAATCTTCTCATTAAGACTGCGGTTGGACTATTGTCCATTAATTTTATTAAATAAATGATATTTTATAATAAACTCAGATAAGCAAACTGATTGTTAATTTGGGATGCCTACATGCACTCATACATTTAAGAAAAGATATTTTTTTGCTTGTATATTAATAGTTAACAAGTCAGTACACTAATGATGATAATAAAGTCAAATTATCGGTCACCAAAAGTACAGTGGGTAACACCATTTTCTTTTAAAATAATAACAAGGAAGGCATTGCTTTATCATTGTCCTGTTTACCAGACAAAAATAAACAAGCAAAAGGAACAAAAACAGAGTTACAGCAATAAGTAACGAGTCCATACATCATTGCTGTCAAATTTTCTTGCAGCTAAATATTTGTTCAGTAGGTGTATCGTGGCCATTAGAATAGTATTATTAGATCCATCCATCATTTTAACAAAGTGATGTGCTTTATAGTTAAGATAATTGTAATTAGAAGAGATATTATTTATGTTGGATAAGCCTCTTCTTGCTTTGAAAATATCCGGTTCTGATTTGCTTCATTTTATTTTAGCTTTTATGGAACTTCAATTAATCTTGCACAGAACAGGATGCACTTATGCTTCATAAACTTACATTATTATCTAACCTATAGTATCTATATCGAACTTACCAAAACACAATATTTCCTTGCCGTCCGAACAAAAACTGACTGGATTGTTGAGCCAAAAATGATAATTTTAAAAGAGAGACCGGCTTTTTTAAGCTAACTTATAAAGAAAGTCTTTAGCCCGGTAAAGAATACAAATAATCTCATAATCCATTTTGCATACTTGACGAAATCTCCATAGAACAGACAAGCGCGCAAAGCAAAATGCAATTTACTATCACAAAGGCGAAACGCCTGACAATACTTCATATCTTATTCAATAATCCTAATCCCATAACCAGTGTTATAGGTCTACCAGAATCTCATGGCATTTTTTATTTTTTTTTAAATTGTGATTTTCATATGGCAATGTCAATTGTCACCTGTCAAATCAAAGTACTTGATGTGTCAACCACTGCTGAAATTTTTTGATATTATCTTGAAAATTTGTTATTTTTGTGAAAATGTCGAAAAACCCACTTCGATCTCAACCGAGACATATTGTTTTCAATGTGTATCGTAAAATAAGGGAAGAAGAAGGCGTAAATCAAACTCAATCTTTGATTTTAAAGTGCGTCGTAGAGTGGACCGGTAAGTTGGACTGACTTGTTTTGATACTTTTAGTTTATTTTATATTTTTCTCACTTAATTTTTATTTCTTTCCATTACTATTACATGGTAAATCGTAGGTCAGGGCACATCGAATGATGGCCGGAAGGAAATGGCAACAGTAATGTAACTGTTACTAATTCTTCGACAAGATATTGATTTTAACGGAGATTGAGAATCATTGACGTAAGAAAAATATTAAGTAATAATCTGCGCCCTGCAGTGGGACGTATAATAGTTTTTGGTGGGATTTTGTCGAGTGAAGTTCAGTGGCTGTTAATATTATTTGAAAATTGATTTCTAGTGGATATTGTGATATATTATTGGTGTAGTTTTGTGTCTCAACTGTCTACGCAACTGGACAATTTGTAATATCATTGACAGAAGCGATCTCGGGATAGTGGAGCGGAGTATTTTATTGTAGTATTGACTGTCTCTCCAAAGATTACTGGGAAGACTGACTCTATACAATTTGCTGCCAAATACTCCAAAAATCATTAGAATCTGTTACATCCGCATTCTAATGCATACTTAAGAATAAATATAAAATCCAAAACTCTTCCCAAAGACGTGGCTAAAAGGTCCTAGCAACCAGGCCATAAAACTTACATAAAAAAAGTATATATAGACTGATGATGATGAATGACTCTATGTAACATGATACATTTCATTATTTTTTACAGACTTCATACATAAAGAGATTGGTTTTGAATATGTTAAATGCCAATGAAAAAGAACCATTTTGATGGAGAGAGATGACATAAAACTACAAAGATACAAGTTTTTGAAATGCCAGTGGAGTTCATGGAATCGTATTCTAGTTTTCTAGTTCTGAATGAGGTTTTAAGTTATTAGTATGATTTAAATGATATATAATAAATTAGTACATAAATTAATATTCAATTGATTTATTTTTCCTATGTTAAGAACCCGATGTATAACAACATTATTCATACAAATACCTATAATACTCACAGTGGATCTTTGTGTCTCTGAATTGGTTGCAACACCCCGCGCAGTAGCTATTTTTGTGTCAATGTTGAAGGTGAAGATAGCATTGTTTAACTGTCTCTTTCACTCGCTTATGTATGTCACATCGTCCTATCTCGCTTACTCTATGCAGTATACTCGATGACAAACTGTTTCTTACGCAATGGTTGGCAGGACCAAGTCCAAAGACACAAAGATCCGCTGTGACTACTATAATATAGGTACCTCACGTTCATTAATACTAAACACATAAATAAAAATTAAACAGTATCAAGATCGTTTAATCCAATTTCCCCAGTATTGCACACAACAAATTTTTATTTCCACATTTGCCATGAGATTCTGGTAGACCTATAGAATGGGTCCTAAGATAACGGTAGAATCAGTGCATTGACCCGAACAAGCCCAGTTCACGCTGTAAATGAGTACTAATAGTTTCATGTATAATATTCTATGTCTCAGACCAACTTTATACTTGTATTCCACTTCCTAAGTAGCGAAGCAGCGTACATACTGATTAAGTGTCCCACATGCAAAGTGGACTTTAATAATACGCAGATTATAACTGGCTGAATATAAATTATTTCTTTTTTTTGACCATGGTTTCTTTTCTAACGTCTATTTGCGATACATCTATACATCTGGCTTTTTCTTCTTTATGTTTGGCTATACGCGCCGGAAGTATTCAAAGGCCTTCTCAATGGTTTTTTTGTGGCTGTGCAATAACCATGCTAATAATAGATAATAAGAAGGGTAGATAAGTTTGTAAGGAATTAAATAGATAATGATATTCTGTGCCTTCATTTTTGACAGCTGACGCTTTGATGTGAAGAAGTAATTTTAGAGACAAAAAATAAGTAAGCAGACATATTTTGAAATCTCTGCTTCAGGTTTTAAATCTTCCACAATCAAAAGAGAAATACATACAAAAGCATTGCTTCTAGAAAAACACGGGCAGGTACTACAAGTAAGTTCTAATTAAAGGAAACGTGTTAGCTAATGCCCACAACGGATGCGCTCAAAACCGCTTACCGCTAGTTCAGTCAGTATTTAAACAAGATGTGTTTCTGTACATGTGGCTTCAATGATACCAGTAGAAGTGTTGCTTCAACTTTGTTCATGTATTTTCAAACAGTGATAAGCTTTAAATGATTCTAATGTCATGTATTGGGATTTGATCTTTGTGAATTAATCTTCAGTTTATCAACTGAATTCAGGTTCTTTATCATCATCTGTTGTTTCATCACCAACTTTAACCATAGATACATTCGCATCAATATTTATATTTTCGCCTCTCTTAGAAATGGTTAATGATCACAGTACATAAAAAAATTATATATTCAATAATATTCCCATGAATATTATGATTAAAGAGGGATAGACAAATGGGTTGCCTATTTTATCCTCAATAGCTACAGTCCATCGACTCGCTAACATGTAATTGAGCCACAAACAAACAGCCAATCAGGATAATATATTAGAATAGTATATTTATTACTACGCCTTTTGCCTAAGGCAGGGTAAAATTTAATACAGCAGCAGAATACAAGATACAACTTAATTTAATCTACAGGCTTAATCAGGCCCACATAATTGATATAAATCGACATACATTGAACTCTATCTAAATTTAGTATCTAAGCTCTATTATAAACGGTATAAGACAAGATCTTTGCATTAAGAGATCTATCATATTTGATTCTTTTTCTTCGAATTCTGATGGACCGGAATGCATCAATCACGAAGAAATCAGTTCCAATATAAATGTATTATCTATTGGATCTGATACGTCTGTCAGAGTTCAATCTTCTAAATGGATAGCAATATCTATGACAGCTTTAGTTTTTGTACGACCTACATGAGGGAATTACGTCACAGGTTGCTTCCTTTTTGTTACTAGCCTAGATTTTAGATTTTGAATACTCACTTCATTACTTATACATTCAACGTTTCGAACATATTGAATTTCAACCGATTCTCAAAACTGATATTTATCTTTGATGCCAGTTTTTAGAGTAAAGTGTTTCTTACTCTAAGTGTAATTCAGGGAACAAAAGGTTTGAAAAAGTATCTCGACCCTTCCTATCCTTTGATGCTTACCCTTTACCTTAGAATATTCCCTCTAGAGCAGAACTGGGATTTACGATACATGCATAAAAGCTCTCTGATGTGCAGAATGAAGGTTTACCGAAAGATCTGATATAGAATCTCAATATTGCTTGCACTTAAATTGTGGTATCCTGTTTAACTGTTATAACATAAATTTATGTAGCTTGTTAGCATTAATTTGTCGATTTATGTCCACTTACATCTACCTTTTATGCTACTAATATCTAACAAATATTGTATTCTTGTTACAGGTAATTTACAAATGACTTCCTTAGCAACCATTCTTCACAATTTACTGTAAGTAAGAAACCACATTCATGAATGGGCATCAATTATATTATGTATCTGACACAAGTCAGAAATAAAACCGCTTTGTAGGCAAGGCATTCGACGTATTCCTTGTACATCCGAACCTTTAGTAGAGCGGAAATCGTACGTATTGGTCGCAATACAATCGGGCTCACAATATAAATCGCGGCCATTGAAAGTTGGCAAAAGACACGTTCTAGCGTCATTTCAATAAAAGTTATTGTATTGAAAACTGACAATAGGTAGAGGAAGTGATGTGTCCTGTATGGAGGCAAGTGGACTGTTTATAATTTGTCCATTGTGGGCATGTAATGGAACGTGTCCAGTGGCCGCCAAAGCTATTGTTCGCGTACAAGCGACCGATGCACTTCCTTTCTAATTGGCTTTCACACTACGCACAAATATCCAGATAAATAACGTAATTGATGGAAAAATTGTGAATGAATAGCGGTTGTACTGATACGGTTTTTATATCGTTTTGGGGAACGACCATTGTTGACGGATAAAAGAGTTCGCGGTATTATGCGCGGTAGACCGAATATCCGGACAGTTGGATACCATCTAAAGCTTGGTAGTCACATCATTTTAGAAGACGTTGTGGTAAATCGAACGAAGAATCGCTTTACGAAAAAGATAATCTTTTCTGGGTTAATTTGATTGAATATTTTCTATCATTTCACTCAGAAAATGGCCCAGGTAAACTTGATTCATTATCATTTTCTCAGAATACTAACCATAAAATCTTGCATCCATGGTGACAATTCAATTTCTAAAACTTCTGTTTATTACAACGGTTTGCATAACAATAATCCCTGATGCGCAAAATAATGTCACAACATTTCCCCTTATGGAATTTTCTTATAATCTCCTCTCAGTAGTCAGATTACAATGGCTACCGAGAATGCACGATAGCTAATCGCATTACGTCTGTTAATAATTAATTCTCCGATATTTCATACGCCATGATAGACGTTATCTCCAGTCCCATCTGCATCTGATACATCGAGTGCCTTCCTGCAACCATTTTACAAAGATCCTCCATAACCAAACGATATTGTGTTTCAGACAATGTAGTTCCGAAAGGTCATCTTACCCTGGCCAGTTTTTACTATAGCCGTGGCGGACTCGGGACCTCCTAGTGGGTCAATCGTTAAATGTTTATGTGATTTTTATTGCCGTTTGTGAACTATATTTAAATGCTCTATTAAAATTCTAAGCACGATACATGATGCTAGTTTACGATCTGTATGGAACGTTGCTAAATGTTCATAATGGCTTAATTTTAAATTTGATCGCGTTTATGGTGTGTTTCGGCATTTTTAAGATGCTAATCAGAGGATTCTGTGGTTAAATTTGTACATTTCAACTTTTTCTTCTTAGGACCGCATTTTCACATTAATTAGTTAACGTGGCTTCTTTCGTTTTGTCCATCCTTTTATGGGTAGTCAGTCAAACAAGCCAGTGCCAGTGCCAGTGGACTATATTTGGATTTATCTCTATAACATAAAATACAGGATTCCTTTCGTATCACATCATGCAAATTCAATCTAAATCTCGAGTTTTCTAGATCCAATCCAAAATTCGTATCAAAGCGTTCAATATCGGTGTCCCCCGTAGCGCGAGTCTCTGACGTCACAGCACCATTTGTCAAGCTGAGCCGGCGTTGCACTGAGCTCGACTTATCTAAGAAAGCTGGCTTTACTTCCATATCACACTGAATATCCTGACTCGATACGGCATCGAAGCGCTATACAGATTTATTAGTCTATAATTTATGAGACCTACTTTATAGCCATTTTGACGTTTACTCGAAGATAATATTGAACGTTTATTAACTACAAATATAATGCAAGACAAACTTGCAACGGTTCAAGATTATGTTGGTTTAGTAAAGGATAATAAATTGCGGGCACCGATGTGTTCACTTATCTTTATCTTGGCCTTAAGTAGCCAGATAAAATTAAACGATTTTGTATCTCTGCCTTAAATGGATTGTCTTTGCTTTACATTCACTTGTTAAATTATATATAATTTGTGTTTCGCTACTATTCGTTTTACTGGTTTGTAATTACAGGCTAGATATTTTCGAGTTACTGTTAGCAGCTGACCGTTTTAATTTTAAATTGAAATAATTGTGCCGGTATGCTTTCTTATTGGGTGTCTCAATAATCTATACTAAAAAAAATCTGTACTTAGTACGAAATACAATGAAAACATAGAAAGATTATACTAATTACAGATAACAACGACTATGGCAAAATGTAGTTGCGTACCACATTTAAGACAAATACGGTGGATGAAAATTTATATAACTGGGTTATGGCAGGTTGCCAAGTTGCCACCCATTTACTTGCAACAGCGACCCTTAGGTACCCTCCGCCAGCTTTTACAACCTGTTTGGGATGGTAAGCAACTTATGTATTTTATGTCGGTTTTTACTTAGAAAATAATGTCGAGGAAAGCTTAAAACAGTAGTAGTACCTGCCTATCTACTGCTTTTTATATTAACAGATGTAAGTATTTGCTACAAAAAAATATTGTAGAGAAAAGGAAATTCATTGTTATAAGAAAGTAGTGGTCACTGTTGAGCATGAAGTTCTGAGTTTGATACCCAAGCCAGGCTTGAGTGATAAAACATTTTTAGGGTTCCGTACCCAAAGGGTAAAAACGGGACCCTATTACTAAGACTCCGCGGTTCGTCTGTCTGTCTGTCTGTCACCAGGCTGTATCTCATGAACCGTGATAGCTAGACAGATGAAATTTTCACAGATGATGTATTTCTGTTGCCGCTATAACAACAAATACTAAAAACAGAATAAAATTAATATTTAAGGGGGGCTCCCATACAACAAACGTGATTTTTTTGCCGTTTTCTTGCGATAATGGTACGGAACCCTTCGTGCGCGAGTCTGACTCGCACTTGGCCGGTTTTTATTGTTATTTCCATACTTTTTTTACAGTAGCTGTCCGAAATCCCGGCTGAAGGCAATATGCTCGAACCCACTTACACTGGCGAATTGCACCATTTAACTGGCATCTCTACCTAATCTTTCTGGGAATAAGGCGTGATGATATTTATTTTTATATCCCTAAAGAAACCAACTCATCTGTTTAATTTTAACACCAGACAGCAATTACAATGCGTCATTATAGATACAGGAAACATGTTTAGACAAAAAACATGACATGTAACGGAAACTTAAACTGTTGTTCATTTTTAACTTTTAACTCTTAAGTACACGATTAGAGTACAAGTTTAACAATAAAGCCTTTTCGTGTTTGTATAAGAAGCTTCACTTATTTTTATGGACGACATTTAACGGTTACTGGTAATGTGACAGTTATGTGGTCGGGACAGTGATGTTTCTGTCCACAGCAAAGACTGCTTAAAGATTTTGAAACATATGCCCATCGTTTAAAGTTTTATGGCCAGTTTCAAGTGGTGGAGTAATTGTGATTGTATGATGGTATAATAGCATTGGGTGTAAATTAGCTGACAAAATGTTACTTATTTCTGGCCGAAGCTGTGAGATTCACTACCAACTAATAATTTTAAGTGAAAAAAATGTTGCCAATCTCTGTTGGTTGAATAATTACTGAAAAATGTTTCATATGTCTGGCTGAAACTGTGAGTACTACTATAAATAAATTTAAGAGTGAAAAATGTTGGCTATCTCTGGCTAATATAAACAAGTGAGTTCTTGTGTAAATAATTAACAACAAACACAATTACATAAGAGCTAGATGACCCTATGACCGTTGAAGTCGACGAGAGCTTGCAGACGTAAAACCTGCAGGTGTTCTGTTGTTACGCAACTTAGGAGAGGTCTATGTCCAGCAATGGGCTACTTGATTACCAGATGCTAGTACTGAAAATACATTAATTTATTTGCCGCTGAGTTGCAATAGTATTGCGTAAACTTTGTAAGTAAGAGGCGTATAGTTTTGTTTATTCACTAACGATATTAACGTTATAGTTTACTAGCTTCTGTTCGCGGGTAAAAAGTGTTTTATCAGTCCAAGGGAATAAAAACTATCCTTAGTCCTTCCCAAGGTCTCAAACTATCTCCATGCCTATTTTTTCTCCATGTCTTAAACTTTCTCTATTTCTTTTAAATTTCACCTAAATCGGTTCAGTAGATCTAGAGATTACCCTCTACAACCTCACAACTTTTACCTATTTTTTACTAGATATAGGCTTGCGCTTGACCACTATCTCACCTGATGGAAAGCGATGATGTGGTCGACGGTGAAGCACGCTTGCCTGGAAAAACCCATTCACTCTTGACTTCAAGACCCCTATATTGTAGCTATCGGGAATCACAGACTCCGGCAGGTAATGCCACTCCTTAGCTGTACACATAATAATAGTGTCCCCAAAACGTTTAGTGCGTATGGGTGGGATGACCACCATATACCGATGACGCATCGCCGTACGTCTGGTAGTCCGATGATGGAACGGGCTGGGCGGGATTAAATCATGCAATTCCATCGCACACTCCCCGAAATACCCATAAAAAACCGCAAAGCTGGCAACTCGGCGACGATGTTCAAGGCTCTGGAGCTTTGACTTGACCAGTGCCTCATTGCCGATGAGTTTCTTGGCCCGCTTTTCGATCGACTCTAGTGCGTCAAGCTGGTATTTGGCAGATCCGTCCCAGAGATGAGAACAGTACTCAATGCACAACCGAACTTGCGCTTGATACAAGTTGAGCAGCTGTTCCGGCGTGAAGTACCTTCTCACCTTCGCAAGGATCCCCAACTTTTTGGCAGCCAGCTGAGCCTTTGCCTCAATGTATGGCCCAAAATTGAGAGTCGATGTCAACGTTACGCCAAGAAGCTCAAGATGGTCAGTTATTGGCACGGTCGCATCTCGGCAAGTTGGAGCCGGGTAATAAAAAAGTATAGATTTATAGACTCGTTTGTATTCTCAAAACGTTATATTATTCATAACTTTTGTATAGACTTTGACAACCCAATCAAAGCACATAATCGAATCTATTATTTCAATGCCTTTATCTCCTAATCTCCTCTTAGAAATCGGTACAAGAATCAGTCTGTTTATGACAATCGCAAAACATTTTCTCTTACAGAACTATCAGAAAATCCTGCTCCACCTAAACCTAGTTCGTATTACTAAGATAAAGTTGGTTTAGACATAGATAAGGATAGGATACACAAATACAAAGTGCTGGAACTAGGCACAAATACATTTACTTAACCAGCTCTTGTTTTTGCTGATTTAAGTACCGTTTATGCTCTAAGTGGCTAGTCAGACTTGTAAGTAGATAATCTTTTTTTCCTCCTTTGTTCACCCTAATGTTCTCTAGGAAATTCTCTCAAAAGCCTTTGTCTGATATTTATGAAAATTCTTCGGAAAGAAATTGTATTGTTTCGCTAATTATATGCGGAGTTATTAGTGCGATATTCTCCGAGTGTTCGGACCTAAAGTTGTTTTTGTTTTGCTTTAGAAACAAAGGATGAGCTTCTCAATTTGTTAAGAATTATTTACTGAGTATATTTTGAAGATATTAGAAAACATTGATGAAATAACATGTTAAGGTTTCATGAACCTAAATAAATATTGACCTTTTGATTATTAAAAATTGTTGCAAAAGACTCAAAAGTTTACGCAAAATGTGTTAAGTACTTGTAGGGTCTGGGTAGATTTTCTTTTAAAGCTAGAAAAATATTTTTAATTAGAAACATTTTATTAAAATTTTCTTTCGAGATTGTCTTACATAATACCATTCTCTTCAATTTCCCTAACAACAAAATTACCAAAGGAATTCATACGCAACGTAACTTAATTAGCAAAATGGCCTAAAGCTGGGTATAACGTGAATTATGGTTAAGATCTTCTAGTTAATGACTAGCCTTAGCGAGCTTATACCTGTATGAGAACAAGCCTAATGTACCCGAGTCTTACATAAGCGAGGTTACACGTCCATGAGGCAACTCATTCGACATTTAGCTCGAGCACGCTAACATGCTTCGTCTGCATTTCTATTAAGTTCAGTCTACGACGCAATCCAATTTATTCTCATCAAAGTCATCTCATAGTAGTTTTTTGTCCAGCACGATATCGTCTCTCGAATATTTTAATTTGAAAGTACCAACATAAATAAGAAGCTATTACGTTTACAAACGGGCGAGACTCGCTGCCGTGACCACGCGACAAAGAGTCAGGTAGCATCGGAACGCGGCCTCTCCTAAGTAAATTGGATACCAATCGAAGCGTGACGATTTTATCTTATAAAAAAATCTTACCCTTTCTTTAGTATCTTTACGTAATTCTGAACACACAATGGACAGGTCTCGGTGGTTCATTCTTCTCGTAAAGAATAATATTATGATATTGTGAATAAATGTTACGAAACCGAACGTCTGCTTTTATTCGCTGTTCTGGCAGCAGACCGTTACGTAGCTCCAGATTCGCGGTAAAGAAAAAGAAACCGCTCCAAATTTTAAAACTGTTTTTAAGGAAAGCACTCGTACAATGAACAATGCAGTAGACTGGGTTTAGTAAAGAATTTTAAACTGACATTGAAATGGATTGGAAAACAAAACACTCGGATATTGTTGACCCAGTCGTCCTATCTTCGGCTACAGTTTGTAGGGCACCGTGTTCTATTACAATAATGATTAGCACTTCCATAAAGTCAAGCTACAAAGCGTGCTGGCCAAAGATTTATCGCGCTGCAAGTAGAGCGAGTATACCATCACCGTAAATATCCGCCTTACGCTTCCACTTCCTCTGAACTCCTTTCTATTGATTTATAGCGAGGGTTTTAAAAGCTAACTTTTTATAAAGCAACTCCGGCCAGTTGTTTCCAACTGTCTGCAGCATCTGGCTCCTTTAGTTCAGTTTTTACATGGCATTTTAAGAACTTTGTCATTTTAAACTTTCTACGTAAAATGATTTTAAGGGGTGTTTAAAAAGTTGGGCGTGACATACCTGATGGCAATCCGCGCTGCGCGAATAAATCGCAACGTTCAATAGATTGAAGAACAAATGCGCACTTCGACAGATGAATAGTAATTGAACTATATTTAATGGATTTAGCAGTGGAAAGTTTCATTCTGTTTCTGCGTCCATAAATCCTTATTAATCCTCATTTGGAAGCCGATTCAATAAGCAATAATGAAAGACAAGACCTATAGTATTAATACCAAGGGGCACTTTCTAGCTTAGTGGTTAATATTATAAATCAAATAGTCGTGTTCTTGTCATCAGTGCCGCAATATCAAAGCTCGTTGTAGATAAACCGGACTATTTAAAATGTTGGTTCGTCGACAGCGACTTAGCATTAAACGTGGGCCTAACCTAACTTGTTGGTTGTGCTAGCGACTGGGGGCGAGTATTTTGTATTACGGTTACTTGTGCTATCTTCATGTCAGTTTATTTAGCTTAACACTAACTTAATTGGCTATAAATTAAGTTATCCAGTTGCGATTATACGGTACGCTTTCTCGTCTTGTTAGATCTGCCTATAGTAACTGGGTAAGTGCGGTAAATTTATGTATGTATTGTACGTACCAACGGTTAGCTGTAATAAATACTTATTGTTTAGTACGCCACCGGTTAGTTCGGATATGAAAATTAAGGCCCGTTTCAAATTTCGAGACATTTATGTGACTGTTACGGGAACGTAATTTCGCGTAACTTGAGACTACATAAAAATTAACGCTCGCGTTGAGAGAAGTATAAAAGTAATTTAGGTCTGGCATTTCGCATTTGTTTTGTTTTCGATGTAAGAAAATACCTATGCTGGTATCGATATTCTTCCAGTAAATTCACATCAGTAATCAAAGAGGATATAATTTGCTACTGAAAATTCTAGTCTGGTTATCCCATGTCGCCTCACATAATCACGAGTGCTTTGCACCAGTGTAATTGGCATTCCAAATTCAAATCGAATCGATCAGATGCCATTTTACAAACCACGTCAAAGCTCAATGGCAGTTCACATTCACACGTACAGAAGCCAACGTAGGCATACATAGTATAAATGATTCATAAAGGTTTGTACACACTAGCATACTGATGCCTCCCCTAAGCACTTGCTAACACAAGATTGTTCCTAGTCGCTGGTTTAAAACAGGTGGAGTCACAATTAGCGGCAAAACTAGAGTACCTAAGTGTCTGATGTACGCCCACCTTTGCGACGCATGGGATGTTAGTTTGTTAAGGCAAAGTGACTCATTCTTTTTTTACGGATTTTATTTCTTTTTCTAGATGAAGTTGCGATATTTTAAGATTATTTATTTTCTTTCGATACTTACAATACTTACGATGACATGTTTGCCGGTTTATTCCAATTCAACACACTGCAAAATAAGTTTTTAAGCAAAGTATTTTATTTAAATTTAGGCCTAACTAAGTGTTTACGCTTGCTTAAACACGTAAAGTATTATACTCTACATTATAAATAAAATAAAATATTTAGACCCATTGACAATGTGTATAACATTACCATACGCATGCAGATTGCAGCTTTAATCCCCTAGAGAATTTCTAAGTGAGCCATTTACATTTTGAATGGAGGTACTACGCCCTTAATAGGTCTACATAGCTTCAACTACACCTAGGAGGGATTACCTCACTTCACGCACTCCTGTTTACCCTACGGGAAAGAGAGGGGTTTATGGTGTTTGTGTCTCTCTCGTGTAATTCTTTCAGGCCTGTTTGTGTTGGATTAACGCATGTCTTTGCTTTTAACGCTACTGTTTGTTCGGCCGCCTACATAAATATTTGTAATACTATGCGGCCATTTACTGGCCCGGTTATGAGCGCTTTAATTGCTCTTCTTATTTTATGCTTTTGAAATATGGCCTTTGATAATTTTAAGTTATGCCGCCGATCGTAAACGCACTCGTAAAAAAACGTGTGCTCCAGTTTAGTTCAAAATAGTGTAGCGCTAATCTCATTAGAGATCATATTCGATTTGATATGGGTTACCGTTCTCATCGGTGGTTTAGATCAAAGGAAGTGCCCTTTAGATTGTGAGATCGGCCTAAGTGTTTCGTGCAACTGTACATTCGGACTAATGATATCTCTATGGTTCACGTTTCTGATCGATAAGTACGCTCGTGAGCAAAATACTAACCACATTATGTAACACAGTCTTACAATCGTCTATCGGGGCTACGCTACAGTAGTAAGCTCCTATAAGCTCCCGTCTTTAAATAAAGTACTTCTCTGAATTATTTTTACGATTCGGTGTAAATAATGTTACTCATTCGTGATCGGAATTTATAAACGCGCATTTTGTTATTTCAGGAATGGCGTCGATTTAATTAATCTCTCACGTTACCTTGATTTCTACGTAATGTAATGCAATAAAGAAAATAACAACACGTTTATGAATAAAATGCCACTAACTTCTGTTCAACATTGCACGGAGTCTAATGCGGCGAATGTATATAAAATAACGTCGTAAGCGCTAACATAGTGAAGTTTCCTGGCATTATTTTAGTTATATTTGACGTGGAATAACCATAAAATAGGAATAAACTGATCGCATCTAACTCAATGTAAGGAGTATAAACGACACGTCACAACTTAAATCAGATACATAGCAAAACATAACCATTTCTGAGACCTCTTTACGCCTCCACTGTACTCTACGGTTGCGGATAATTTTCGCATTGCGGCAATCGCATTCGGTGCCGATATCGCTTCGTAACGGTCCTTGCATCGAGACTGCATTCTACACGATTTCCTTCTAACTTGAATCTTGATTATACTTTGCTTTATCTGAAATGAGTTCTAAGAGTGCATTATGCCTGTAAAACAACAAATAAGACTAGATATTTTGATCTATAATGTTCACGAACGATTACTCTAACTTATTGCGATTGTTCATGGTTTAAGATAAAGACAGAACCAGACTCTAGAATTCAAATAAATTAAAAGACTGGAAAGTGAAAAGTCAATTTGGATTACGAATGAAACAAGTCATCAAAATAACTTTGTCAATCGAATGTCAGAGAAGCAGGCAGCGGTCAAACAATCAAAGATATTTTATATTATAGATTATTCCGATTGAATCATGGTTCGTTAGCAACCGCAACCAAGCGCACATCTGTCGCATGGTCCACGGAACTTCTGAGACTTACAAAAACCGACAGCCTCTGCCCGAAAAGGATAGCTACATATGACACTGCCATTGGCTGGAAAGGGACGACATTGAATCATATTATCCCCACGGATACAAGAATGCCCTTCAGATTCGATGAATTTCGAAGAAAAATCTTATTTGGTTTAACAGAAATTGCATTAGAATTCATAAGCTGTCATAAGCTATATTGTCAACGCATTTTCTGTCGACTTCGTATCCAGGGCTATAATGATAAGTTATTTTTATTACACCCACACGTTGTTTATTGTGTGGACGTATTGTTTTATGAGCTTCCAAATGTTCCAAATTTAGTAAGAATCCGGACATCCAAACCAAAGGGTTCTCCGAAACTAAACAGAACATTTAGTTTCGTGTAATCCTTTACACGTCTTTATCTCAGGGGGAGTGATTTGTGACCGGGATTTGATACGAAATAGATTAGGTATTAGTTCGTAATTGTTGGTATAAGACAAAGAGCATCGAACTTCCTTAGTGGCTTTTACGTAGATTTGAAAACGGTGAGCGCATATAAGGGTTGAATTGATGAGTCGTTTTAGTGATTTTCCCGTCAGTTCTAACCGTTTATAGTCTATTGTGGATGACAGGCTTAATAAATCGGGGATTTTATAGTTCTAACAAAATATTGTTTTTGAACGCTACTAATTTTAAAACGTTTTACTATGCCATAAAAGTAGCCATTTTATTTTATACAAAGCCTTATAATTTATCGCCGTTGTTTCATCTGTCACATAGAACGACGTCGTCTATAAAAATCTGTTTTTATGATAAGAAATCAAATAACAAAGCGTTTTTAGATAATACACTCCATCATTAGACATTCATTCGACACATAAATCATTGATCGCTATCTGATTCAGAATATTTAATAACATAATTGTCCAAGAGAGCAATACCGGTAGATCGTGGCGAATATTGAAATGCGGGCCCACGACCACTTAACGTACGGAGCCAGTTTTCTTGTTGGAAATGTATGCTATTGTCTCCGGTGAGATATAAAATACCGATATGACCCTACGACGTCTTCGTTGCAAGAAATATTCAGGGGATACGGCCCACACTTTTAATAGCGGTTACATCATTTCCACACAATGAGAGCGCCGTCCACACCCATTCTCTGTCCGTATGATTTGAAATTATAGCACCGTTTTATTTGCTCTCAGCGCATTTATATGCGGCCGCGGAGAGCACAATGTGCCACAATATTATATGTTAAGGCACCTCCATACATAACACGCATCGGTCTGCAAGCGATGTGTCGCACATGTGTCGCAACGCCCGCTTGTGTGGGAGGCAGAATGAAGCAGTAATTTAATCCTTGATTGTGTTCCCATTTAATTTATTCGCCGCATGATCAAATTTGGTACGTGTTTGTGACCATTTATATCATTGTTAAGGTTGACAGTGGCAGCTTGATTTAATTCTGTTTTCTACGGAGACTTGCAAGCCGCAGCGACATTATCCCTATTTAAATGCACGTCTGGATGAACTGCTAAAGTGTTCGTTTCTCTGCAATCATCGTGAAATTACATAGTACATGCAAATAAAGATAGGCTTGACACTGTATTCAGAAAGACGTTTGCTTAACATACAATATCATTTCCATACGTAATTATTATAAGGGATTACTTAATGGCATATCGTTTTTCATATATTAAAAAACAATTGTTTTAAAAGCTTTAAACTCTGAGGCGGGCGCCAATCAAGATATCGACCTCATAATATACATGATCCTTATAATACTGGGGCAGATTTTAGATCGTCTTGGTATAATTTAAAAATAGTTTAAGGACTGCGGCCTCCTATCATCATAATTATAGGCGGTCCGTCAGAGGGAATGGGTATAAAAACTTAATGATGCTATATTATAACATCAATAAAGTAAATTGGCAGGATGTGTTCATAATAAGTAAATGGGTCAACACTTTGCTCGGAGTACATTTAACATTTTTGTTTTAAACTATTCTGTACAGATTTGCTCAACAAGGATTTTTATATGTCCTTTGTTCCAAAAGTGAATAATGAATTCCGTCTCACGTTTTCCGACGACTTTGAAACATTTTATGGTCTTGTTCTAAAGGCAAGATAAAATTGTTGTGGTCTGTCAGGCAATCGCAAAAAGTCGTACAACGAATGGAACTGATGGAAATAATAATGTTGATACCTCGGTCCTTTCTACTCGATGCGACGTGCGAGAGCTCCGCGAGTCCATATTTCATGAAAAATTCATATCTCCGTTGGTACCTAATGATGTCGATGCCATCTTTTATTGCCGCCGGGGACATATTTTTCATTAATCGCATATTATGATACTACATGCCCGCAATACTTTGAGCACTTGCCTTATAAAATAACTAAATAAAACTAGGAGTATCACTAATTAGAAGACAGTTTTGTTGATGTATGGACATGTCGACCTTTTTAAATTGCAAGTTGTTGTTTTTTTGCATCAAAGCTGTTTCATATTTTGTTTTTATAGAGCTTAATACCCTTCTTATTTTACAAGGAATAGACATATAATCAATTTCTACTTAACGATAAAAATAAAGCATTATGGAATCGTTTACCAAAATCAATTTGAGCCCGGAAGCTCAGACCGCAAGAACTATTTATAGAAAACGTATGTCTCATCAAATATTTCGTTTATTTTTATCCCTCTACTTCGACTAACCTACTTTCCACTAAAAACCTGAAACCGAACCGGACTGAAATTGAATTTCTACTTGTAAAAACGGACCAGTAATAGAGTTTACCTACAGCAGATTAAATAAAATAGCAACTAGAAGGGAAGACAGGGTACACAGATGCCTCGCTATACTTACTCACATACCGTATTAAAGTGTGATAGTTTTGACCGACTTTTATTGAGAAACGTTAAATTGAATTGAAAACTGCATTAGAAATGGTGTGGTTATCTCGGACCGGGTAAGTGTCTATGTCAATGGAATTGTAACTTTCTGAGGGTATTGTAGCATTCTATGTTTTGTTGTTTGGTGGAATGGTAAAATTGAGTGCTTCGATGGATTGCACATCATTTTTTTATTGTATAAGAAATTTTTCATTTAAACTTGCTGGTATCCTAACTAAGTTACTTTGTCTGTCTATCTGTTACCATTTTAAGCTTAAACAGCTGAACCGATTTAGATGATATTTAATATGGAGATAGTTTGAGACCCTGGGATGGACATAGGATAGTTTTATCCCGGCAATGATTCTTAAGAGGGTGAAAATTTGTACCGTGATCTAATAATTTCCCAAGTACCTACAATATTATTGCGCAATATACAAAAATAGGCTATTAGAAGTACCAATGCTACGCACACAAATTCGCGAGCAACAGCTGGTTTATGATAAATCTATCACTGTTCTTCATTCACATACGTTTATACTATGTGAAAAAACGTGTCAGGGAACAAAAAATCTAAGTAACAAAATATAGCCCGGTACTACTCCAGCGTATTCAATAAATTCTCTTGCTCCATCAGTTTAATCGTAATCCGCATCAGGCACTAGGTTCTACCCTTATTTCTTGTTACGCTCTTCAACTCTTACAATCTGTTCTGCGGAGAAATTTCATTTTTTCTTCACCATTTGGCGCGCTAGCTTAGATTGTATTTTATCTTTATGCGAAATCATAATTCATGCTGTTTTTGCCTCTTTCGCCAACGGAGGCTGTTAGGTGTTTAATGTTTTCCTCCTATCTAACTTACATGCAAATGTCGCACTCACCATTGTTTATTGTTGTCGATAAGATCACAATTTCTGCTACACTTTAATTGATGCTACCTCTATTTTAATAAAACTCTTTCTATTTACTGTTTCAATATTTCTTAGTCTCTAGTACAAAGCGATAAATCAAAAGTTAATTAACTCCAAACTACCGATTGCACAAGTGATTAATCTCGAAGATGTGTCGTTAGATTAAAGGAGAAAAAGTTGTTTACATATCATATTTCGTAAGTCACTGGCATTTATTTTGTACGGACCTGTGGTTGACCCCCAAGAGCGCGCGCTCGCTACCCACAAAACAAAATGATAAATGAAGATCATCGGTAGTTGCACGTTACATAAACGCTGATGGATTGATTGTAAACGAGCGTGTGTGCCCATCGATCGATTAGTTCCTGCGGCCACAGCCCCGGGCCTGACTTATTGACGATTATCTTTAATGGATTTCGTAAACTCTTAAGTGTTGGTATGCAACATCCTGGCTCGCCTTCAAAATGTAATACATCCTTAATCCCTAATTTTCTATTCAGATTAACGGTTGACTTGAAATAACTATTAAGACGCGTGTAAGAACGTTTATCGACTTTTCTTTTTTTTGTGTTCCTCGATTCAATTTATTGGGTTGTACGATATTTAAATTATTTCTGTGAGTATCTAACGTTCAATCTTTAAGTGATCCGTTTTAGGGGTACGTTATCCGAAGTCAAATACGAAAGATTAATTAAATATTATTCAATAAGCGTTGTTTGATTAACAAAAGGGTAATCTGCGGCGGCATCTAACACAAATACGAGGCCACTCGTCGGGCTGTTTTCAATCACCGTCATTCGTTATTCACTCACTTCCCTTTGCAGTTGCCGAAGAATATTCACGTCGTTTTGTTTTGTTTAACTTTCATATTTCAACTCTCAAAGGCGAAGTCGTGCGATACAATACTTGTAATAATTGAATCGGTTAGAAGTTCGTTGTTTGCGTATTTGGAAAGGCGAGAGTTGATTATCTGTTGTTTAATAAAAACTTGCCAGAATTGAAAAATAGAGTAAAAGTTTTAGTCTAGATCGGAGGTGCTTCACCAAGGTATCTTTTTAATTCATTTGATTTATTAGCTCTATTTTTAAGTCCGGCGGGAATAAGTGTAGTAAATATAGCGATTGTTTTTATTGTCGGCGCATTGCGCACTCAATCTCGAGTGTATTTTTTGTTGTCATTAGTTGACGTGAAATAACACTCCTGAGCTGTAGTATCGTGGTAGAAAAAAATAAATTGTGTGAAAAATTACGATGATTACATCTAATAACGGGTAGATGGACGGAGTCGTTTGATGGCCTCTGGCACAGATTGGCATCATTAGCCGCAATGATAGTGACCTAAAAGAGTAATTTTGTTTTCCTTTGCTACTCTTTGTTCGCTACTTGCTTTCTAAAACATTTATTTTATAGGCTGATTCTAATAATTACAGTCGTAAATAATAGCTGGTACACTCTGGAATAATCGTTGTTGTGTAAAGTTATCTTGACGTCTGTAATAGCATCCGGCAAGGAAAAAGGTTATTTAAATGTCTGCCATTTAGATAACAAATGAATAAGCAATCAGTTTTGTAATTAGCTACGTTTGAAATATAAAACAAATATTTCATTAGCACGTCTGAAAATGTGAAAGAATGTCGTGCCAAGTAAATTACAAAATCAGCATTTGTTTTGAGTTGCTGACGGTCGTAAATAATTCAGCAACTAAATAAAAATTCGTTCTCACTACAACAGCGAGCATAAAATCTGGCCCTATATACACTAAAACATATTTATGGCCCATCAAGAGTCAATCGTGGAACAAAAATATATAGGACACACAAATCGTCACACTCAACATAAACTCTTCATCACGACATTAAAACATCTGACATTTAGGCCACTGCACTGTGTTTCAACCTTCCCCAGCCATGGGCCATGGCATATCAGGCAATTAAAGCCACCGGCCAGCCGACGGTAAGCAGACGCCCGTCACTTTTATCAAATACATTAAACTGGTTGCTCGAATCGAACATTTATTTTCCTTTTTTTTTGGCCCGCACATAAAACCTCTCGGAACACTGTTCAGATAACGAGTAATGTATTGGTCCTCCGTCGAATAATTAAATGTCCTTTTTATATTGAGTTTTGCCGAAATTAAAGTGCGATTGAAGCGCTAACTAAGCGCTTTTGGTGCTGTTTAGTTGTTTGACTATGGCAGTGATGACAGAACCTATTAAGCTGATTTGTTTTCATTAAAGGTTGATTTGTTTGAACATAGCAGCAGTTATCATAAATGACGAAAGATTGAGAGCTTTAGATGGGGCCCCTCTCTCCTTGCTCTAAATTTCGTATATTAAGTCTTACCGTGGACACAAAAATGGGTAGAGCTAACTAAATACTTCAAATTATTTTCTTTTAGTGAGTCATCCTCACTACTTGTTTAGTAACGACAAATGCGACATTTGTATAATTTGCACGTAGTGATTATTTTCAGTTTTCTTTATATGGCAAAGAAAATTACTTTTCTTTTCAAGATTAAACTTATCAACTAACTGTATATTGGCAACCATTATATTGTTGTCTTGTGTTATTGAAACTTCTGGAACTTTATAATATTGTAATAAGGTATGATTTTAAATACCCGCTGTTGACATTTTAGAATTGATTTTCTTTTTTGAATGCCTGGTTTGACGATTAGAAGTCAGGATTTGTATTTATTTAACTACGTAATAAACTCTGTAAGGCGATATTTTATAGTACATTTGGGTGTCTATAGACCTATAAAAAGGCCGGGATATATGATATTTAAGAAAAACTAAACGATGAATTTTAACAGCCCACTTTACATATTAAACAAAAGCAATAAAATTATATTATTGAGTAATAAAAAGTATCTAATCGTTAGAAAATTTAATTTCCCTTAATTTTAGCCTAAATTTTAATGAAGGTTCTTTTGAGTGACAATTTTGATGTTTGTTCACAGTTCGCAACACCTCGGCCAAGCGGGGAATCTTCGTGTTTGCAAGGCCCCGACTGTTTTATGGTAAGTGTTCAAAGGGAATATTCCTGGATGGTTTTAAACTTAACCCAGACACATTAAACCTAACTATATTTAAGAATTCTTCGAAGATACTCCTTCAATATCCTATAACTCATAAGTACCTTTATGTGTTAATTGAAACAGCAGCAATGAAAAATTATTACATATCGAATTATTAACTATTGTTGCTTAAACTTAATTAAGCTCTGTTTTTCGGAAGGGGTATATAACACAGTTTTGTATTCCGTTTTAAGGTTGCGTGTTTCTTTAATGTTAGTCTCATACGTTAGTATGACGAATTTTTGTTAGGCTTCTTGAAACAATCGAAAAACAAAATATACCAACAGGTTATACAACCCATCATAAACCAGCACTTGGTAAACAGAAAATCACTAAAGAGCCATCATTTCTTTGCTAATTTAATCAATTATTTCTACGATTACACAAAGCATTTTCTGGACAAACACAGCTTTTCAATTAGCGAACAAACAATTCCCAAGGCTCAGCTGCTTGATGGCAGCAATCATATTACTAGCGTCGCAAAAATACTAATTGTGAATATTAAAATCTGCAGTTCCCAACAATTAAGGACTGGCTTTCAGAAAACTCGTAAAGTTATTCTAATTGGTTTTGCCATAACATTTAATTACGCTAAACATAATAATATGTTATGTTTATGTAGAATTTGAATAGAAGATCTCCTCGGTTCACGGTCATTTTATGCCAGAAGCCACTGTTTTCTTAATTACAGACAAGCAGTAAACTTAAAATTTAACAGTACCACCATGGTCGATACTGTACAGAAACGACCATGGCTTCCTTATTATTAATTCTCTTCGTTTCAAGCGAGTTTATTTATGCTAAAAGCTGTAAAAGTTAAATGCAACCATTTTTGAAACCCATTTCAATTTTAGTAGATAGTTCTTCTTATGTTTTTCAATCAGTATTTATAACGTCACAAAACTTTAACATTTTTACCCGACTACGGCGGAGTGGACGGTTCTGATTTTAACTGGATTTTTGTGTCATTTCGAAGACAGAGCATGAAATGAAATACTTTTTGCTACAAAACAGTGGGGTTAATGCTAAAACCAATAAATTCTCACTTGAAATGAGGATTCCGAGGGTACCTTTTGTCAATATCAGTCATTAATAATCGTGGTTCGCCGGTTCTAATAATTATTAAAGCTTACCGAGGCGAGATAGGCCGTCAAGTTAACGTCAACTCCAACTAATGAGCGTTTCCAATGACAAATGCTGCATTCGAAGCGACGGAGTAGTCAGATTTGGCTGGTTGTGGCGTTGTCCTGGGATTAACCAGATTTATGTCTTACTTTCAAAACGAAAAATAGAAAGATGTAGAATTTTAAATATTCGTCGCAGATTAAAGACATGTAATAGTTTCAAGGAATTTCAAGATATGGAACAAATTAAAGAGCTATCTTAAGATGTGATAAACGTCAATTAAGTAGCAGTGTTTGTAAAGAATATATAGAATTTTGATTACAATCCACAAATGGTTTTTGCTTCAAATGTAATATCCAGTAATTGCTTACCTGTTCGTAACAACACGTTTTGGCGAAGCTATCTGATCATTATTATGCCCTATTCACATTACAGTGTCCGTGTTTCTATGTCAGTAACGAGCTCGACCCAATTCCAAAAGTAATGACAAACGACTGTATCCACACTCAAGTCCACGACCACCCGATAACGCACACTAATTTGACAAAAAAGATTCCGTTTGAACACACTCTGTCTGTCTCTGGGATGAGCATTAACTTTTAAATTTATCTGTGTCAGTACACACTCCTCATTCGTCGTAATGACCGACACGATAATAAATCAAAGGAGTTCAAAAGACTAGTTTAATTGTGACGAATTTGTAATATGATGGTTTTCTTCAACATGCGTTTGTTGTTACAGTGTTGGGAAAATTGTGAACTTCTGCAGTCCAACTACCAGGTTTGGGGAGCCATCTGCGACGAGAAAGATATTTGTGTAAGTTGACAACATTATACCACTTTTTACTTTACATTTTACTAGCAATAGTTCT
Source organism: Orthosia gothica (assembly GCA_949775005.1). Classification (NCBI taxonomy): domain Eukaryota; kingdom Metazoa; phylum Arthropoda; class Insecta; order Lepidoptera; family Noctuidae; genus Orthosia; species Orthosia gothica. Next base: position 15,107,342 of record OX459044.1, read on the forward strand.
AACTTTACCCTTGTTTACAGTTCCCTGGATGCAAGATCGCCTGTGAATTCCATTCGGAAGCGGCGCGCGCGTCGCAGACCCAGCCTGTCATCCACACGAAGGGCGAAGGGGTGATGCGTGTGAGTGGAGCGCTCGCCCGCTGGCCCCCGCCGGCACCGCGCGCCGCATCCCGCCCCGTGCCCCTCGTCTACGTCGTAATGCGTCGCGCCGCGGAAGGCCCCTGGCGACAAATCATACAAACTCAATCACTAGCTACCCGAGTACCTTCAAACAACGAAGGCGCCCTTCTACGAGTACTCGTTGTCGACCCACTAGGACTCGTCACCATCTACAGTCCTGATGAAACTTGGGTGGCTCATGATACAAACACATCCAACCACGATGAACACAAGTGGACACTCAAAGAGGTATCCCTCATCCACCAAAAAGTTCTAGTTATTGGAGAAATTGCATGGGAACCTAGAATAGCACGCGGAGTCTATTTAGTTACTTGGGAAGTCGACGGTGGAGGTCTAAAGGGCAATTTGTTTACGGACTCCACCAGAGTTACTTTATCATTATGGCCCGATACGGTCTACCACATTCAAGTGGAGCTAGTATCTCGCACACCGGGTGTTGACAATGAAAGGTCAGAGACCATGACTATCGATACCAGCAGAGCTCAACGCGTTTCAACCGAAAGCGTTCAGGATGTTCAAGTGAGTGAAGGAGACCGCCTGATGTCCGTTCTGGTCAGCTCTATGCGAGGGGAACGAGTGCCAGAGCGTTCACCTGACTCTGAGCTAGTGTTGGGCTGTTTGTCAGCTATGATCGCTTTTGGATTGGCTGTACTAGCCGCGGTCTTGTGGAGGCGGAGACGACGAGGAACCTTTCCAGGAACCAATGTGTACATCGGTTCGTCTTCTGTGTTAAAGCGGAAGCTTGTTGAGGACTTCGCTCCCGCGGCGCACTGTTTCCAACCAGTGCTGGTGCCGGAGACATCGACCAACGACTCGGTGCCGCGCGACGTGGTCGTGTGACGTCACAGCTTCGATATGCTGTCGGTAGAAGACCGCGTCTTCAGTTCCTAAGCATTTGGACGAACTCTCTAAAAGACAAATAGTTCGAGTGGAAAGAAGTGCTGTTTGTGATACTCTAAAACTCTTAAAGAGAGATAATAAGTGAAAGTTAAATTGCATTTATTGTGGAATGTCGTGTAACTTGTTACGTTGTAAATTGTAATGTAATGGACTTTGGAACACTGTATGTAAATGCTGCTGTAATAAAAATTACTCGTGTAATTTTGTTTGTACGTAGAGTTAGGCGATTGTAAATTAAAAAGTTACTACTTATAAATGTATTTATGAAACACAGTAAGGTTAACACCAGAAAAATAGTTATGTACATATGTTAAGAAGAAAAATAGTACCTAAATGATAATTTTCTAAAATATGACTTGATTTATATACTGCTTGTAAATAAATAACTGTAATGCGTGTACCGGATTTCGATGTTCAATTTCAATTCGTTTTGTATTTCTAAGGAAAATGTCGAGATCTACTACAAGAGCACGGAATATGAAGTTTCATATTAGATTCCCTTGAGTTTTGGACGGAGATCAACAAAAATGTTATCTTTCAAATGGAATATAAAATGAAATTTCAATTTGTTCCATATTGCTGTAGTCGACTGTTATACGGAATCAAGTTTATTAGACTAATCGGTATAAATATCTAGAACTATTTTTACAACTAGTCCTTATTATCGTTTAGTTAAAACATAGTTATTAGATATATTTTACGATAATAGTTTGATGAGGTTCTTACTCATTCTAGTGAACTTTACGACGTCTTCTTCAGCAATAAACATATATGTATGTATTTGTAAATAATGGAAACATTTATTGTAAAAACATAACAGAGAAATTATATTTTTCTTGGCCAATGACAGATATTTGTAGAAGTTACGGGTGGATGTATTGATTAAGGGTGTTTCCACAAAGCATTAGTTTTGGTTATAAAGCGATATTCCCTTATATTTGTGTCTCTCAGAATCTCTTAGCCATACACGTAATATTACGTATATCACAGTGTAGTGTCATAATTATTTGTTTAAAGTTGATGTTAGGCTTTAAACACTTGTACTTAATAACTTAAGTTTCGTTTCGTAGTGCAAAAGTGTAAAAGAGACCAAAATTATAATATAATTTGAAACAAATTTTGGTTCTGTGACAACCAAAATCCGAGTAGGACGTAAGTTAGGAGCTTAATTAAATTTATTTATTTTTTTGTGATTTATTAGTACCTTCACTCGATTTTGTAAATAAACGAATTGCTATAAATGACGACGCTGATCTTTATCGTGTATAAATAAATATGTCTGCCAAATTACAGCCGTGTTTCAATTTATCGACATTGTTTCCATTGACGAAAAAAAAATAGATGTGCTATTGTTCTCATCGTCTTTTGTTTCAAAATACTGCACAAAGAATCTTTCCAGTGCTCCCGGAACGACGTCTGTATAAAAACTAAATACTTCGGTAATTTATATAATTTAGAGTGGACGGAAAGAATGACGGCTAACGAACGGTTCTGACACCTTAAGCGAGATAACCGAACTTTTTCATTACATTCTCGAACTTTCTTGACGATTTATAAACGAGTGTTGGGCAATTACCGTTTTTATACCGATGATACTTTAAAGGCATCGAAGACTTCAACATTAGTACTTACTTCGGTAAATGCCACCGAGTAGTTTCAGCACACTTTTCGGCTTACAGGTGAAAAAAATAAAATAAAAAGCAAAACAAAAAATTTAAAAAAAAAACTTTAGTAGTCATGACATCTATCACATAATGACAGATTTTATGTGTAACAATATGTTGTGATTTTCTTATAGAGATAATACTGTTTTTGTTAACAATGTACCTATGCATCAGCCTTTTCGAATACACGTAAAAAATTTTTTGTTTGCAACAAAAGGTTTCAATTTTATTCATAGTACGTTTAAACGTTAGCAATAAATGTCATAACCACAATATAACTAAACATTCCATAGCGATATTAATTTTTAATACTCTGTGGGTTTAGCGGGGATTTGTCGCTTGAATAAACATCAATCATTTCAAAGAATCCTTTAAACAAACATTGAGATTTAACTTCGGTTAAAGGATACCGTTGGGGCCGTCTAGCCTTCCCCGGATAAAACGGTACTATTGTCTTGGGATTAACGTCAACGAATTTGTTGTCAACAAACGCCTGATCAAACAAACAGATTTGTGCCTCACACAATCAAGGTACCCCCCTGTTCCAACTATTGTAGTCCTGTCCGGGCCAGCTTAAATACTTAAACAATATTTTTTTTTCGAAAAACGGGACACAACAATGAATTCTGTTTTTAAAAGCGTCGCTCCGAAAAAGTCCCGTCGGCGGGCGACGCTCAGAAAAAACCGAAATAAGTAAGTAATCGTAAATTCGGTCCTATCTTTTAAAAAGCCAATTACGAAGTTTGAGTTTCATTAAATTGAGAAATCCATTAAGCTAATCGCTAAGTTGGGAGCCACCGACGTGACGATTATGAAAAGGTTATTCCGGCATGCAAATGTGAAGGCATCTTAATGTAAATTACGTGTAAGTGGAAGACAGAGCCGGCATTCTGAACTATAATAGACGACTGCATCCACGGATCCCCATAATTCACGTCGTAAGATTAGATATAGGCTTTTTGTTTTCACATCGTTAAAGTCGAATAACGGTGTCTTTTTTTATAAAAAGCCAGTTAAGATAGTCGCCCTTTTGGTATCAGCTTCTAGTTTTCTCATTCGTTTTCATTAAGAAAAAACTTATTCAGTTTGCTTTGGAAATCTATGATTATGGTAACGTAGGGCCATTTATTTTAGTTACCCATTTTATTCTTGGCCCGCGGTTCTAGTATAAAGCATAGGCTCATAAATAACGAGGAAAATAGAAGGTGAACGCTTCCAAGAGTATCCTTTTGGGAGCGGGCAAAGCATTCTTTTAAGATTTATTACAGAACTTGAGCACATTACTTATTCCTTATGTGCCTTTGGAAACGATAGTCCCTTAAATGTAGACATTTTTTCTTTTCATTTAATTCATACTGATTGGTATTAATTTTGTGACTTAAATGGTTATGATTTACGCTTTCCATCTATGGTATCCTCATTCTATCTTCAATGAGCAACCAATGAACGAATACATAAAAAATATTATCCTCAATGTTTAGGATGTAATAGTACTACAGTTGTGACTCACGTTCTCACTATTCTACCTATAACAATATCACATAAATAATTCCTTACACAAAATATAAGAGTAAAAAAATCTCATAAGGTACAAGGAAAATTGCGAGATATCAGCTCAGTCCCGATCCCCAATAACACAACATGTTATGCTCCATGATCTGGATTATCCCTCGATTACAAATCCTTATTCCACGTCGATAGATAACCTAACTTATAGTCAGAGATATTGTAATCGGTATATTTTAAGTTGATCCTATCTATACTGCCGATGCAAAGCAAATGTGTGGGACAGACTTTCTTGTTAACGACCTACAGTACAACTATCTTTTATGTAACTGAAATGTTGTCTGATACCGAAGGTTGTTATTTAAAAGCTTCAATTTTATCTGTAATACTTCAGAATTGAGTGTGATGAATATTGTTTTGTGTTTCTAGCTCTCAGATTAACTACACGAAATTAACAAAAACGAGTTAGTGAAAGTTATTCAATTATTTTTTTATCGCTCTATTCTTACCAAACAGGCATTCCAATTGGTCACTGGAATCGTATAATTGAATTTCTATTTCGGACTCGCCTGAAAATGAAATCTTTTGTTAGATAACGAGTAGGTAAGCAACAAAAGCTCGGTAACCGATTTAACATAAAAAGGTTGATTTATTTTTTATATAACCATAAAAAATAAATCGACGTGAGTAAATAAATCCACTTCTAAGAAATCTACTTAGTGCGTTAAAGTTTTCTATCAAGATTGATCGTATCAAATCTAATATTGCCGTAGAAAAGACAAATGTTAATGTAGCCAGACAGTGTGCCAATGATGTATGTATATACGAGTATGTATATACAAGATAGATGCAAGAAGAATAAAATTAATGAATATGTATGTATCGTAAAACTATCGTGCAACTTCGTGTTCTCTAAGACCACCTAGGTATAGCAATCAACATGGGGAAAAGGATAAGAAAGTACATAACTCTCAAGACGAAATAATAACAACTTACTAAGAACATAACATTTAATTGCCACAAATAACGACTTCACGATATTACCACGGGGCGCATTTTAGCACTTAAATTAGGTGCAGAATATCACCGCAAATGCACACGGAACATTAAAATTTTAATACGTCCATTTACTAAAGTCTAGTTCAGATAGGACGGAAACTCACGTTATAGGATTACCACTAGTCTTAATGACTGTCAGATGGACATTTCAAGAGCCCGAAACGTGGCTTCTTATCTAAAGCTGCGGTTTGAATCTAAATACTAGAAACCGTTGTATGATATATATAGATATGGCGATTTTATATGGTCTGAAAGGAAAATGGTTACCCACTTAATGCGATATGGTCTGTTGGTTGCTCTAAAATCCAGTATTTACTATGTAATTTACGCCCTTATTATGATACAACCTGAATTTCTGAGCTAGTATGATATTAATTTACAAGGCTTTTCATGTATACTCGTATTGTTATACTTAAGAGAATTTGGCAAATTACTACAGGAACCATAAAAGCGTAAGATGACGTCAAACGGGCATACAGACCAACTTCGTCTAATTTTAGATCTACTTTGGCTAAATTCAGAGCTACTTTCGTATAAACTGTGACTTTTAGTCTAAAAATATTGTCACGTATCTACATTGTTCAGGAATAAAACCTTCAACTTCATCAACAGCCGCCAATCGTTTTGTAAATTATTCTCTTGAAAATGTCAGTCGTCCTCTCAATCAAAGGCGGCAATTAAGGATTGGCAATATTAACGAAAGGTCGAATAAATTCTTAAGAATTGAACGTTAATTGATGGCAAGCTCTCGTGAAGCAATTACCACTAGTCTTAGTGACTGTCAGACGGACATATCAAGAGCTGCACGTCTGCTTATCTGAGCTCGCGAGAGTGCATTTATCAAAAGGAAGCCGTTTCACACACCACATGGAGTTCGGAGAAGGTTTGTATGGATTATTTGTAGGGAATGGAAAAAGCTACTGAGTACTGGTGGTAGTAGAAAGGTTATTAAGTACTATCACATAATTTATTTTTTCTGGGTATGATATTTTATTTATTTATTTATATAGGTACATTTGTTTCTACAGGTAAGACCCAAGCTAGTCGTCTAGTAGTCTTGACACCCCTCAAAAACTGATCGCACACATATTGCAATCCTGATCCTGATGAAAAATAACTGTCAAACCAAGGAAAAATATTAAATACATCAAATATTTACATCTTAGACTGAACTATGCTTATTCAGCAGCTTAGAATGAATTATTCTAGCGATTTAAGTTGAAGTGAGCACTATTTTTGAGATAAAAAACGTTAAGTAAGTACTTAGACATAATAAAGTCCTTGTTTGGCATTAAATCTCAAATATTTTGTTTGGTATGGAAAACACAACCAATATCGAAAACAAGAAACATTTAAAAGTAATTTATGGCATTACATATTGTTTTTATGACTTTATTTTGAAAGAGGTTGACGCGGATAAAACAGTGGAGATGAACAATTTATATTCAAACGTTCGAAACGACATTTATTTTACGGTTTCCATGAATCTTTAACTCGCAGATACTGTATGTATAAACAAAACAATCATGTCCTTTTTATGCAAAAGAACACTTGGTTCCTTTACATTTTGATTGCAAAAATGTTGTCTTTTATTATAGCCTATTGATCCTAACCCTAGGGAAATACCCATGAATTGGAACATGACGAAGATTCTGTTGAAACGAACAAAATTTAATTAAATATAACAGTGGGTACAACTGGTACAAGTACTCAATTTGTACAGCCGTGTCTCTACAAACTATTGTTGTAGTACGTTTTTTACAAGCCCGCTTTTAGTCCAAGATAAATTGGACTAACAACATTTGTCATGTTTAGTGAAAAGTTGAACACTTTTGTTATTTATATGGGGCAGAGCTAAACGAAATTTATGATTTGTTGTATTTATGTTATAACTAGATTTATTTTCTGTGTTAGGTCCTAAAAGCAAACAACATTTGTAAGGAGTTGGTAAATTATATTGGACTAAATAGTGAAAATTGTGACTCAGACATTTACAAACAACCGAAAAACTTTCAAGTAGTTTAATATTCAGGGCTTGATATATTTCTTCTATTGTATTCTAGTAGATATTTGTTTAGTAATCCTACATTTTGCAGTTTATAAAGAACCTCAATCAAAGTCATGTCATACAAAATAAACAATCTTCTAATTGGCTTCTTAAATTTTCTATGCAGGCTCATTTTAGCTCACCATCCTGAACTTCTGACAGTTTGGTACGAACACGAACAAGCTAGCTAATGTGAAGGGGCTTAAGCTCTCCGGTGCGTCGGCGCAGCTCTCAGTAATGGGCGGCTGTCAACGCGTGGGCGATCGACTAAACATCAGTTGTAAATACACGGTAAATATTTGTCTTCGATATAATTACTGTAATTGTAGAAGACGTTGACGTGGAGTTCATTAAGTTAATTGAAGTGTAAATTAGTTTATTTGAAGTGCTAGTGGTCAGGTATTATGGTCATGCGCAAGAGTTAAAGCTCTCTGAAATTGAGAAAAAAAGAAGAATTTTATAAGGGTGTTAAAAGCTTTTAACAAGCAGTCCTGATACTATAATTTCAAACCATTTAAGTAGCCTCTTAACCTTTTTTTTTCAGCAAAATAAAATTGTACCTTCTAGGTGTAATTTATTTTATTATGCTGATTGGCACCTAAAAGCACTACATACAATCCACGTAGTACACACGTTCTCAAACAAAACCAAGTCTTTTATAGGTCTTGAAATGGTTAGTCTAACGACATGTGAATTGACTTGACCACTTATACAAGTCTATAAACCCTTATACATGTTGTTTAAGTTATGCGGCAATACTTAACCTACTTCACATAATCCAAACAAACCTAACAAAGACGATGAGTGTTTGCTCAATGTAAGGTTTTAGTTAGAATAATATCATCAACTTTACCAAGGACGTCTAGTCTAGTGTTTGGAATAGCCCTGACTTGTATAATAAATAGTTTTATTTCTGTAGAGTTGTTTAATAAATGATCGAAGGACAAATCCTCAAGCTACAAAGCTTAGAAAAAAGAGTATCTTAACAATACATTTATTGAGACTTTTTGATCTTCTTCAGATATATCCAGGGCATTTTTTTTTAACAATCCCTTCTCTCTGTTCCCAAACCATTGCAACTCCTGAAAGCCAGAATCAACAGTGGCGAACACCAGAAAAGCGCTGAGGCAATGAAGCTCGAGAATGAATTTAACTGGCTTGGATCCCGCAACGAAATTAATCAGAAAAAAAATATGGAGGAATAGGGAAACAAAATCATAGTCTCCACATCCAGTGCATCTTATCTTCTCTATTTGTTCATATCTCCGAAAACCTGAAAAAATATCAAAGAAAAACATTTAATAATTGATGATTTACTGTAGTACCTTCCTTCACAAGAATACATCCAAGGCTCTAGAAACTAGACAAAGAGGCATTGTATAAATTAATCTTCATGAATGTCAAAATTCCACAATGTTAGAGATTCACCATGTTACATTTTGGAAGCTGCACTATCGCTGATAGAATGACATTTTTTCTGGTCACTCCAATCAATCTGCCTAGCCTTTTCTCAACTATGTTGGGGCCGGCTTCCTGTCTAACCGGATTTAGCTGAGTACTAGTGTTTTACATGGAGCGACTGCCTATCTGACCTCCACAACCCAGTAACTGGTCAACACGGTACCCCTTGGCTAGACTGGTGTCAGATCTCAAGCTTCTAACTACTCGTAACGACTGTCAAATATCTTCAAATGACAGCCGGGACCGACGGCTTAACGTGTTTTCCGAGGCACGGAGGAATCTCGGTATGTTAAAATGGTCACCCATCCATGGACCGACCTCGTCAAGCGTTGCTTAACCTTGAAGATCGACCCGTGTGGCTGTTATTATTTAGCTACGAGTTCCTGGTCACTCCGAATATAAACCAAAAAACTACGCGACGAAAACCCCTCCACTATTCTATGAAACACAAACTCCATAGCTTCCACACTATTACACCGTCACTCGAAGAGGGTTAGCGATTATATCAGAAGAACCTGTAGTCCCATAGCCATTACTCTCCTAGATAGGTACCGATATCTGCGGTACTTATGAATAAACACTTACCGATATTGAATGCAGCCCGTTTACGCCTATCATTGGGGTTGCAAGCTGCCATGTTCAATTTACCCAACACTCAATGTAACTGGTAACTGCCGGGGAATACTGAAGTCTTGAATAGATATAGTGATTATTTCTTAGATTAGGTGGCTTTCGATGGCTTGAGAATTGATTTATAGAGTTAAGATCTGGATGTAAAGTTTTCTCACTGTTTAAATCCGTGCATGATTCAAAATATTGGTATTTGTTGATTGTGCTTATGAGATTGTTAGAATTATGTAAACATACTTAAAAAATATGTTGCTTCTTATTATACAAAAATAAGTTCAAAAACTAAAACTCGTCTACCGAAAAATCACGCTCTAAAAATTATGAAACATGAAAATATTCTCATCTGATTTTTTTATGTACAAACTATTCGATATGTGTCGGGTATTAAATAAACAACTTACATGTAATAAATATTTTATTGTATTTCATACATATTCATAGTGGCGTTTAGAGGATAACCGTGGATAAAAATGTACTTGATCATAAGACTGTTTTGATGAGTGTATATGTAGACTTGTAAAAATTAAACGGAAGTGATGATATTTTCAAGATAATTATTTCAACCATTCACGCAAGAAACGCGCGCTTAAACTTTTGTCATATGAAGTTTGTGATCATTTAAAATCCAGTAACGGGGCCAGTATCTCTCCCACGAAGGTATTCTAAAGTAAACTAATTCTGTTTGGGTTATAAACAAAACCACACACAAATTAATACTACCTCAAATTAAGGGTAACTTTCTGGAATGAGGCAACCCACACCAAATCACTAGCTCAGCTCCCGTTGCCAATCAATCAATAATTTGCGGAAGCTGGGAATTATCTCGAAATAACTGGTTATAACCATTTAGAAATTACATACTGTTGCTAGATCAAATACGAAGGAAGCTCCACGTTAATTATCGTTGTGTACTTCGACGAAGTTCCTGTGTTCCGTCGAATTTCGAAGATTTACTTGTGGAAGATTTTGTTCTTGTTATTGACACAATGTTTCTGAAGTTAAGTAGGTATGTATAAAATTCTGTCAAAAGTATTAATACTTTTGAACAAAAGCTATGGAGACTGCTAAAGTTAATAAAAGAGATCTGATTAATAGGTAAGTTTTGTCACAAAATGGGAGCTTGTATGAAAGAAACAGTGCACGATGGATGGATTCATAAGGATGCACGCTATCTCCATGGTGCGACTATGTGTGACGAAAACGGTAGCAATCAAAAAGAACATTTGAATTTTCTTTTACTTACCGAATTAAAAATAGCACACAGTTCAGTAGAAAATCATAATTTACCATATTTCTCATATTTAACAATAAGTCATTAATATTAGTATCAACCACATTTTTGTAAATTATTATGACATTATACATTGACCAAAACCAAAACCATGAAGTAGATAATGTGTAAATTCACGTGAAGAGTCATTCTTGCAAACATAATAATTATGATAAAGAGAAGTTCTACGAAACTGTTTCAATAGAGGGATTTGATATCGTAAACATTAATTACGGTAATACAAAATAAAATCTATACACACGATGAATACCTATATTCTACGAAATGATTCACAAAGGTAACTTTCTAATCATTTAATCAGTAATTTGATCCAGCCCTATGTAAACAAAACGGCTAAAGACCCAAATGATACTTATGAACATAACGCCAAAAATCTGTAAATACATTATCAAATAAAATTTATTAGTAATTCTCTAGTTATTCTGAAAAGTAAAAGTAATCCAGCTAGGTAAAACTTCGAGTTAAAGTTGATGTTGTTTAAGAAATATGTCAATAAACAAACCCAAATCTGCCTGTATGGTGTGATGACAACTGACTAATTAAGTTGATTAAGAAATCAAGGGCGTTATTGGCAAAAATAATAATGCAACAGCCCTGTGAGCCACAAGGTATGAACTATATCTGTATTAGAGAAACGAAGATAAAGAGAGTATTGTAGGTATAGAAGAAAATATAACTAGAACTAAATGAACACATTTTCAAGTGTTGACCATATAGTGTTGGCTTGAAACCACGCAGAGCAAAGCCATGTTAGGTTTAAATATCGCGCTGGGACGAGACAAATCGCTTGCCCATCGCTTGCGATCACGATACCAACTTGTTTTAGTTGACTTTTACAAGACTTGCACGGAATTATAAGAGGAATATACTGAGTACGTTTCAAATTTTTTGTGTCTTACCATTCTCTGTTCCTATTTAAATGAATGTAGCATATTTAAAATTTATAGCAGACTATAATGTCAAAATTATCAAAAGTTTTTTAGGTAGATACATAAAAAAATAATGAATCATAAATGATAAAAGACAAGGATATAAAAGCAGTAGATATAGCAAAAAAAAAAAATGCCAATCTAACAATAGAAATCGCTACCGATAAAATATTTTCGAATCCATTGAGGAAACTACTTAAAACCCACCGATTACCGAAGTTTAAATTAATACCTTTGCTACTCGAATTTCTAACTGAAATTAGCATTCAACTTTGATATCCGATAGCTGAACTGTTGCTTCCAAAGTTGCAATTACGAATAGTTCGTATGTTGTTGAATGAGTACAACAGGTGGCGTTACCGGTTAATTACGATAAACAAAACCGGTTATAATAATTAGTAAGGGGCGGTAGTGGGAGGGGCACTCCGCTGTCCGTAAAGGCGTGGTCGCTTTTCGGCGACTCAACTCATGTATAATTTAACACGTGGACTATGTCGTAACTGTGAGCTTTTATGGTGATATCCGATTTTGTTTGGCTCTGGGATTTTGTAGGACAAATGACCTTAAGAGACGAGCACAAGATGCGAGACCAAATCAAGAAATAGTGTCCACAAACATCCACAGTTACTAATAGAAGTTTCGAGAAATATTCAATAATACTCCTGACATTCTGAAATTGACTATAATTTGCCGTACAAACTTGACGAACAATAAAATTCTTTGAACGATCATCAAATTTCAACCGTCGTCAGGTCGTCACACATCTTTTTATCATATCCTAACACTCAAAATCTCTTGTTGCTTAGCTTTGTACAGCAGTAGCTTCATGTTAAAGCACATTACTTTGCAGTAAAAAACAAAATAATAACTCCATATCACGTAGCAATCAGCGCACAATTTACTAAACTCTACTTAGCTTGCGCTGCGCGTGCGTTGATCGTGCGTACTGCGCGTGACTCAATGGATGCATTGTGAACCAATGTTGGGCCAACGTTTATTTATAATTTCTAGATTGGACCAAAGCCTAGATTGAAACAAAAAAAAATGTGGACGTCGCACATTATTTGATCTATCGACACTCATAAATGTCTTTTATATGTTAATGCCTAGAATTGATAGATCTAATAAAATTTCAATAGGCACTTCAGTTTCAGCTGTCTCAGGTGTGTCTATGGTAAAAATATTCTATTAGTGGTACTTATTTTTTTTTGTTCTCGCGCATACATAGCAATATTTTTACCAAGTCCGAATAAAAAGAAACTGGGTGAGCTTATGTTTCATAATATAACCAACTTAATCACCAACATTTGAACCAATCTCATGTCGGCTTACTACAGCTTTAATAGTCTAATTCACTTGCAAGCCCTGGCGGCGGAGTTTTTGTGACAAACTAACGTTCGTGGTGAAGTTGTGAGTTTTATTGTGTACGTGACGGGGCATCTGATAGCCTGCATGCATCCTGTATACACAATGTGTAGGTAAATAACATTGTCGTGGGTCATGGAGATATAGCATTCAAATAAAAAAATGGAATGTAAATGAATGACAATGAGTTGGTGTTGAATGATGAAGAAGAAAATGTCTGACAACCAGTGTTACCAAGGGGTGTTGAATTACTCAGTATCTGGGTTTTAGAGGTCTATAAACAGTAGCTTCATTTAAATATATTGTAATTAGCTGCATTCTGTTTAACTTGAAGTTGACTCCAATCGACATAATATACCTACGGAAAAACTTTAGGCAGATTATAATGAAGGAGAAAAACATGCGCTTGGACTAATTGATCCAGATAATGTAATTCACTTAAAAACCGATGAAGAAGCAATTTCAAGGAATTGTTTTTATAGTGTAAGTTTCATAGTAGAAAACACCTTTGTTGCACAACTATTAAACGCATCAATACCATTGTGCTGTAGGGAGTTCAATCATGTTAATGCGCTGGATCTTGTGGAGACAATGACGTTCAGTGAAAGCATTGAATGTTACGGAAAATACAACAAAAATCGATCCTTTTGTATACGCTATCGGAGAAATACGAAAACATCACTTCTAATTTCCACTCGAGTAACCCCCATACAAAATTTCAAATAATAGCACTCTCTATACCGTCATATGTGACATTGCAGTAACTACCAATAATCCTCAAAATTGAGATTGATTGGTTTACAAAAGAATCTGCAAATGTGCGTAATCTATTATAAAGTCATAGGGGAACAAGTATAAGTGCCTATTAGGCGATCAATCACCTCATGCCCAATAATGACTGACTTTCCATAACAACCATAAACTTGTCCATCCATAATCATTTAATTTTCGAAACAAAAATGCCAAATGGAAACATTAAACTTGACATTCTATCAAAAGCATGCTATCCAATAGTCAGAATCAGACATAAAACAAGACTATATTTTTTACCTCATTAAAACATTCATACCCGAGGAACTCATTTCACAACGTTGCTAGAAACATAAAATCAATTACTATTAGTTTTAGAACCAAGACGGTTTAAAGATAAAGCGTAAGTAAATTGCAACATGCAGAGAAACGGCTTGCGCATTTTTCAGGGCTTGCCTTTAGATGGTATCAATAATTGGCATATCTGTGAACCAGCACACGGTAGATCATTTAATTTTCTTAATAATTTTCTATCGCAGAGCGCCTGAGGCACCGAGCGCCGGTCTAGCCTGCTTCTCGTTTTATACTTTTTAGTAATACAGTATAATCAATCTCACTGTACGGATGTTTAGGCCTAGATGAAGAACATGCGATAATGTGAGATAAATTGTTTTGATGTGACGTTGGGATTGTAAAAATAGTTTTTAGTTTTAATTGAACACTTTGGTTGAATATCTTGATGGCTTTTCCCATCTTTTAGCAGAAAATATGTATAAATTCTTTTGAATTTTAAATGTTAGTTGACCTTTTTTAAACTTTGTATCTTCTTTTAGGCTACGTAGTATATAATCATCAAAACAAATCCCTGAACCAGCTTTAAGACTATGTAACATTTAGAAAATATTATAGAGAAAATTTAACATATCACATGTCGCAGTCTACCCTTGCATCTCAACTCACAGTTTACTGCACCGGTAATCTGAATCAGTTGCGTCGACCAGTGATTTATCGAAGCCGCCCGACGTCCCAGCATTCCGCTTTGTCTCAACCCGCAATAAAGGTAATTTCGTTACAAACTATGGACGTCCGTAGAGCCTTTACCTTTCTATTAGCGTTACGAAAATGTATAGTCCAACCTGTAAATTTGGCTGATTTTGTTTGGGTTTTGTAACAGCTTTTAAAATGAAGCAAGCTTGTATTATTTCTAAAATTCGTTTTATTATTACCGCTTTCGTTATTCTATCGTCACTGACTTCTGTATTAGCTATAGCTTCTTTATTAGCAACTTTCCTTCCAGTTTATTTAACCAGTTGAACTAAATTACATGCAGTATCTATCGCAAGTGCGGCAGCATCATTCAGACTGTGTGTAGCAATAAGTACTTGCATCTAGATGCTGTAGCAGTGACAGGTTAGTAATCCATCGCTTGCGAGCATCACAGAACTGGTTTCTGCAATTGACTCTTACAACTTGTGCGGGTTAACAACCATCTGAAACAGTGCTGTCTTTCATTTCCAGATTAGTATGATGTACTATGTAGAATTATTTTGTGGCACAACTCTAATTTGTATTTGGGTTTAAAAAAGAAATGATTTTTTTGAGTAGAGAGTTTCAATACATTAAACTTTAGCGGCATTTATGCCGTCACGTACAAACTGATGATATGTTATCCATCACACAAAATACTGCATCGCGCAAGCAGAGTTTTCGGCGCGACTGCAACAGTCCAATTACAAACTTTCACTTCGTCAGTCAGTTGCCAGGAATAGACACAACACCCGCCTGGTCGAAGGACCCTCCCTTATAAATGGAGGTCAACGGGAATTTCCACCCTGTTTCGCATACCTTTAAAAATGCATAAAATAAAAGAAAATATATTCCAAACATAGCTAATGAAGAAACCCAGATATTATGATGAGTCTATTAGAGTACCAAAAGAAGACATTTTGCAAGAGAAAGAAGAACTGGATCTAGATAAATGAATGACCAATCTAAAGGACATGACTAACGATTCCAATGAGACATGTTTCTATTTCCTCACAACGCCGCGCAGGTGTGTACCTATTTAATCCATTATGAACTATAAACTATTATCTACGCTAAATCTATTACAGGTGCTGCAATACACTGAATGACAGTATTGGTAAATCGTATTAATGTCAACTATTGCAAGGAGTTGGCATTTATGAACTGATACAATTATATAAATTGTGGTTCTATGACAAATCACGATTTACCAGCCTTCCGTTTGTTTATCTGCAAAATGTGATTTGTAATTGCACGTTTCTTATGAAGCGGCAATAAATAACTCGCTTGATAGATTATGGTGCTAAATTAAATTGCCAGTAAGCGGAAAATTTTATACTATCATCTCAATTTTACAGTTTCTGATCCTTTTAACTTTTAATCTAAAATTGATAAAGTTATCGTCTATGTTGTCATTATCTGTCATAAAAGCAAGCAAAAGGCTTCTGTTCATCTTATTTGCACAAAATATCTATCTTTCTTGGCTACTTGTATCGTCATTAAAACAGGTTTTAATTTTATTGTTAAAATCCATTAAGATAAAAACAATTAAGACTCACGCTAAGGTATCAAAAACAAACACACCCAAACAATATGATATGAAAATAGACTTAATTACGCCTACGGTTCAAAATGAGCATAATTAAGTATCGATGAATAATAGACTCTACGTCCTAGGACTTTAAGGTAGGAATAGCTTTAAAAGCTTTAGCTAATAACCTAACATACAGGATGGATCAATTTAATTAAATATGCTTGCATGGAGTTGTAGTTTGTTTCTATAAGAACTTTTCTTGCAATGAGAACTGGACGGAAACTTGACACAAAAGCTTTGAGACAAATTAATTTGATCTATGCAAAACAGAAATGAACAAACAACGTACCTGCCTGTATCAAAAATTTAAAATAACCTTATCAGACACTCCAACCAGTATAACCAATAAGGTAAAACTCAATCAAAGTGTCCTTTTTACAATTTAGGATTCTGAATCAATATACAGCTCCCTCGTTTAAACCCGCTTCAGTTAAAATGCGTCCTGTATATATCAGAGGAGAATGTTTTATTCAATGTATTGAATCACTACAACCTAATCTTAATTGGTATGGCAATTCCCAGCATAATTGACATTAAACGATTTATAGACGCCGACATCATTTAATGCCACACTATAATGAACATTTTGAAGAAAATATCTGCTAGAAGCTACGTTAATTATCAAGCTGTATATGATTAATACTTAATTCAGAACCTGATTTTTAATATAATCGAATTATTTGTTGTTTCATATAATACTAATTAGTCCAACTATAGTTTACGATATGGCGATCTAGAAGTTTTATTATATGATGCAGGAAAAGTGATAAAAATATAATTATGTTGTAAATAAAAAAGGTGACATATTAACAATCTTAAATCTTAGATATCAGATGATAGAGGGGTATAATGTGAATTTTATGAGTCATAAATATGTTTTTCTTATGTCCAAAATTGCAATAAATAATTAGGATAATAAATTATGTTTAGTCCCCTGAAGATAGAAATCATAAGGCTAAGTCTACACTAACACAAATGCCAAGGCTAAATAAGCTATCTATACTTCCTAAGTGTGTGGGCAACTAATGTGTTAAAAACATTATTTTTATTTTTATTGATGATGGGTTTGCGCTTGACCACTATCTCACCTGATTGTTAGCGATGATGTGGTCGACGATGAAGCACGCTTGCCTAGAAGAAACCTATTCACTCTTGACTTGAAGACTCCCAGGTTGTAGCTATCAGGAAATATAGAATCCGGCAGGGAATTTCACTCCTTTGCTGTACGCATAATAAAAGTATTCCCAAAACCTTTGGTGCGTATGGGTGGGATGTCGATCATTTGAAGCACGCTCTTGACAACCTGTAGCTATTTCAGGTAACAAACCTCCAACTTATTTCAATGATGTATAAATCCGATACTTTCTCTAAAAACACGTTTAATAAAGCTATAATCGTACCCAAGTCATTTACGTAATGTTGAAAAAACCTCAATTATTTCGAAACCATAAACGGAAAATAGTGGCACTTTAATTAACCTATATGGTGGGTAGTAATTACACATGCAACAATTTCACTGGATTAACCAAATTTGAATTGCTTATTAAGGTGATTGACATGAGCTTTAATCCCTTACAATATAAGTTTAATCGAATTAACCGTGAGGCGGTAGTAAGGAACTTTAAATTCATATATATTTTAATCGTGTCATAATCAGAACTATGATCTAATCTTGATAACAGTGGGATTGACGCTTTTATGCGTTTAAGACGCTCTAATTTATTCTAGTGATCCTGCTTTAGTTGTACCGACTGTGGTAAGTACTCGGGAGTCCGGATTAGTAACGCTTGTTATAGACGTTTATTAAAAATTGACGACTCACTGCAATGGCCTCATAAGAAACACGACACTTTGAGAAACTTGCAGATAAATCTAACATCTACATCCTACTCTAATGAGCATCTCTCTCAAACGATTTTATGATGCCGTAAAACGCAAAGATTTTTTTATTCCAGAATTAGCATAGATATAAAAAACGCATTAAGATTTCGACTGAATTTACAACGGGGGTAAGACGTCTATTATTAAACTTTGGAGGATATCCTGATCCGAACTGTAATGACTTTGTAATATCGCTTAAAGATTGGTAAAATCTATCCTTAAGTCAAACATTGCCTCTACTTTTCAAATATTTGAACAAAACTTTGTAAAGCCGCTGGTACCTATAATTTTGGCAAATGGAAATCATAATAATATAGTTCATTATTTTATTTTCCAATCAGCTGTTTAATATGTATAACAACAAATTAACATTATCTGCTATGATTCCAGTAATATTATTATAATCAAGTTCGTAAGCGGAAATTATAGGAATTGGTATTGGTACCGTTATTTCCAAGTACGTATGCACCAGTTTAATTATTTTTTCATGGATCAGTAAACTTATTATATCAACAAAGTTAATCAGTTTGTGTAATCGATTACTTACTAAGACTACACATGAACATTTCCGTTTGCAAACATCCAAAACTGTGGTCGTAAAAAACTAGTAGCTACATTGTGAAAAACTATTTTTTGCGGGCAAGCCGCGAATAGTAATTTTATCCGCAATTTAAACCGACACACACAACAAACTGTTGTTAGATATGTTATATAGGTTCTAGCACTTGTTTCCAGTTCGTTTTGCATGCGAATTTACAAAATTTGTTGCCACGAATCATATGAATGTTGTTTATTGCATTTTGGTTTCAAAATTGTGACAAAAAACATTGTACGGTAACCTATGGTTGGCTCAACTAATCTGTTTGTCCAAAGTTTTGGTCGCATCCTTTGGTATACTGAAAATATGGCATAAGGTTGATGACTTGACAAAAAATATTTGGTGCTGGATTTTCTACGTCGCCGTCTTCATATTCAACTGTCTTAATTGCAATGTTGGCTCTAATTGAACATTATATTCACAAAATAACTACCAATTGTTTGCATACTACGCATTACAATTAACTCAAAACAAAAAAAAGTTGAATGACATTTACCAACTTCACAATATTGTTATGATCAGCCAATAAAACCGCAAAAACAGTAACAGAATCGCTAAATAAGCTGAACACAACAATGTAGTTTTGTTGACATAAGAAAGAGCACGTTTTTCATTGGAATCGTTGGAAAATAAAGGCCGGGAGGTAGCCTCAGGCACGTGACAAGGCGACAAAAGATCGTCCGACAGGTATTCGGCGCGCTCAAAATTGGATAGTAATCGATGCGTGAAACTATACTTATGTCATGGGACATAGGGCTCTGGAATTTTAAAAACCTGTGATCGCAGAATCAAGTTTTGGAGGACAGATTTGTAGGGGCTTCAGTCTACGATTCAGTAATGCTAAAATATTGATAGTTTGTCACTAAATAGTTGGTCTATGTTCGCCTCAACAGTTTGGTCATATTTGACACATCGAAATTTATCTTTGACATGGAAACTAAAATTTGCTATCATGTAAAATTTCACAGTCGTCATACAGAGTTGAAAGTCTGCAGTTTTAAGACACAGATGGTGGTGGTGGTACTACAAGCTTTTAAAACTGATATGCTTTTAAAGATCAAAATATAAGTTTTCTTAGTAAAAATAATAATAGCTCAGTAAATCTGCAAGCCGACCCCACAATGCTTGGGAAAAAGCTACAATGATATAGAAACATATTCCTGAACACGAACATAAAGTTTGTCAGGGTAATTTTCAATCATTCGCTCATTATATTGACTTCGACAAACAATAGCTAATTGTTGGCTATTGCAAGAGTTAACTGAGAAACGGGTAAGTAACAATGGCCTAGCGATCACTACTTATGCGCAATTGAAATGTTTAAGCTCAAAACTATGTAACTGTGCGTTGCAAACCTTAGTGAAATTACTGCATTTGGAATGTTGGTCGTCTCGTAGAAGAAAGAGCAACTGAAACACTGTGTGGAAGAAAATATATCATTGTTGGAGAAACTGTTTGCATATTTTAATTAGTTTATTATATCCACGCACAGTAGGTATATTTTTAATGCAATATAATTAGCACTAAAATACTCCTGGGGGTTATTAGATAATTATACACATTAATATATTTAACACATTTGAAAATATCCATTTTATACCACATAATTGTTACACACAAAAAACGCCAACTCGTTTCTTCTATTAAGTCGTTAATTAAGAATGTTCCTTCATCATCTTTCTCATTTGCTTGGTGTTTGCGAACCAATTCGTTTCGCAAACTTTTTTGTTTCGTCCTCGAAATGGAAACTTTCGATTAAAATGATAATTTATTCAAAGTAATTAGGGTTTTATAAGCGGGCCGGCCGTGTGTCCCGGCCGAGGGTAATAAGAAGTTGGACGGCATCCGCCTTCGGACTCGCCTTTATGCACAAACGAAGGTCATTATGATCGGATATTCAATTTACCATTGCGCTGACTCAGCAATAATTTACTTTTAAATCGAATTGTGGCGTTTGAATCGAATTTTATAGCTTAATACCTGCTGCTTGTTTTATGTGTTTCCACTCATAACTTAAGGACCCACTGCAATTCTAATAAAGCTTTGTGCTTAGATACAGACGGTTCAGTTAAGTTAGCTAAGTAGCTTAACGAGTTTTTAACTAATAAACACTTAAACACATCTCATAAATTGCCTAATGTAATGTGAGACTTTGTATTGCCGAATTGGATCATAAAATCTCAACATAGTAGACTCATAGACAATTTTTTAATTAAATCACCACTTAAAGTTTCTGGTGTTAAATTAAAGTAGATCCTCCCGATAAGAAAAATCTGATACTTTTAACAAATAGAAACAAAAGTCAAATCGAACACAAACACACGCGTAATTCGATCGCGTCTTTAAATCTCCTAGCAATTGGAATCTTCGTTTTCTACCTCATTCAGTGGCGTGGGTGTATCTCCGTATCAAATTAAATCTGTAACGTTTTATGCAAAACTTATTATTCATAGCTTAGAGCAATCTGTAATAAAAATGCTATTTTTCTCGTGTTAGTGACTTCATAATTTTCTTCTGGGCATTTTGTTAGCACCTTACAAACCTGATTGAGCGTCAGGCTTTTGAGCAAAATGACATCAACATAGCAGTGCCCGTCCGGGAACTCGTCTCTTAACATAAATCGAATGATTTTATGACTCTAGCTGCCTATAAAGATCTCCAGTTTTGCCGTTTGACTAATTTTAATTGCTTTCCGGTTTTTACACCCTACGCTTGATCGGGGCACTGTATTTCACGTACATTTTATCGTTTTAAAACTCAGCCGGTAATAATTTACAATACAACGAGGCTTCGATGTGGGTCGTAAATAAACAAAGATTTAATGCAAAAGCCACTTTACAGTCTGTTTGAATTCGCTTTATTTGATGCGACGCGCTGTGACTAAGCGTTTATTTGCATTAACTATACGTTTACCAAAATATCACCGTTACCAGTATCTGGGAATGCTTTTATTTCGAGTATAAATAAACACTACTATGGTTTTGCAAACATTGATTTGTTGTTTGAGCTTGATGTACCCACTCAAAAAGCTATGTTTCTGCATCATACTTTCATGAGCGCTTGCTGGTTATTTTGGCAGATTTGTATGCCTTCCTTCTTCCTCCATAAAGCCAGCTCTATATAGATCAAACCATAGATTAAACCGGCGCGGCGCACACAAAATATTACGACACAGTCGGAACGCAGGTCTTAAATGGTTAATTTCAATTTGTTACCAATCAGACACTCCGTCGATACAAATTATGCGCATATATTTCACTTGTCATAACGAGTAAAATCTCTTGCAGTTTGTATGGTGGGCGTGGCTTATCCGGCCCGTATCGACTGCTATCGTTTTGATATGACAAATTCAAAGAGGCGATTCATATTTTATGCATTAGGCGTGTTGGCTATGCGGCTGTACTGCCTCGGTTGTATTCTTGAATTTTGAATGTTAACAGCATATGTGCCCATTTTCTTAACGGTGCATCTGTGTATGATCTTTGAATAAGTAGAAAAAGAGAATGTAGATCAAAATAACAATAGTCATCTTAATATTGATTTGAAGTAAGTTACTAAACCACATACGTCAATAGGAACTGTATTTTGTACGTATACATAAGACCAGATTCAAAATTATAGTACCGTCACGAATGTGTATCGTCACGTGTAGATTTGGTACCTGAAAAAGGTTAGACAATCATATAAGCTAGAAGTTTAAAAAACAAAGGTGCAATAGTCAAATCCACTGATTCTGACCCTAATCTCGAATTGTGACATAAAAAAATGGAATCCAAGAATAGCCCTCGAACAAAAACACAAGAAGGCACGTACGGATTTAAGACGACGACCGGATCTCTGTTTTGATTCGAGACTTTTATAAATCGTTGTTTTACTGTGATATATTGTTTCTAAACCGTAGATGTTTGTTTTCTATATCACATTGTATTTTATAAGCAGATGGTTTGTAAGATAAAAGGCAGATAAATGTGATTCGCCATCGCCATGACAGTCAACTTTGAATCTATATGTGCGGTGGATAACAATAGTCTGGACTATCTTTCATTGTCATGCATGTGTCGTTTGGATCAGTAAATTCAATTATAAGTCCTCAGAATCGGATAGTAATGCATGATTCATAATACGCACGTATGGTCACGACTTTTACTGGTAAGAACTAGAAAATGGTCACGATGCCCGCACATTGTTCTGTGCAATTCTTGTAAATTACCTTAGATTGAAAATAGAAAAACGGTTTTATCCAGTAACACTATCCTTCACTTTTTCACTATTTACTAACAATAAATGGCAGTGGGTAGGAAACATTGCTATCAGAACGGATGGTCGACGGAGCTGAAAAGTTTTGTAGTGACGTGTACCAAAAGATGCATCGTGGAAGGCCTCCCATTAGGTGGACCGATGACCTGCTTAAGATTGAATATTGAATTCCTGACTTTCGAAAATAGACATGTTTAAGTCGGTCCTTCAAAGGGCACCTGGAAAATTTTGGAAAAAATAACGGGCCTTGTGACCTCTTTAAAGACCACGCCCCAGAATCCCTTCTATGCAACGCCTGTTAAAGCAAATTTATTTATTTAATACTTCATGCACACAAACATACAGAGCAAGACTTAATGCTTTAGGCATTTTCTACCAGGTGACACACACACATCCCTTGGTAGACTGTAAAGGAGTCTCCCCTGGGCCTCGCAGTGCACTCCAGCAAATGATCACTGTGCCACCGTCTTTCCTGGAATCAGTCAATCTTGGTGGGTGGACAGAATCCTCAATCTGAGCGCAAGCAACCCTGGTGTTCCGCCTGCAGGCAGAGTTTTGGCATTTTAGGCGTCGAAGCATTCTACAACAGACACCCGGACTATGCAGACCCGCCACTTAGAGGACTCCTCCAGTGTGTGCGATGCAGAATCAAGATACAGGAATTAGACACGCAAAGGACCGGTCGATTTGGCGACACTTGGGTGAGTTCGTCTTTTTGCTGGAATGATAATGATGATGATCTATAATAAGTTAAATCATGGAAACAATTTATCTATTCACAGTTATATTCGGCCTTGATCAACCCGTAATTCAAGTTAATAGGTAAAGAATACTTGTGCAGTTTTAATAGAAATAAAATCTCAGCTCATCTTCAGCTTGCGTGATGTTGAAGTCGGAAGATAGATAATATGTTAGATTCTGAATAGCTAAAGTTAGGACAGTACTTAAGTTACAAATACAGTCGTATACTCAAGTTACGGCCTTTCTTTTGTTTTTATTCGAAAGAGAAATGAAGATCTAGATAGTAAAGCCCATATGCGTAAGTTTGTTCAGTATGTCATGTTGCTTCAGGGGCTATTATATTCTGCGAACACTGATACAATGTTCGCACAGTGGAATATGAATAGTTCTTCTAGTGCAATATAAGATTACCTAACTGCTTTATACGTGGCTCAGGATTTAAGGATTGAATTCGGTTGAGAATGTTGAAGGCGTAGCTTGGGCATTTACGTTTCACTAAAAGTAACTTTGGAGTTATGTGGAACAGGATTGTAAAGTCCGCAAACCCATTATGATTATTATTAATTGGAAAGTTAGCAGTCTCAGGCCGGTCTACTTGAGGCACTTCCTGTGAAATATCAGTTATGTCTTGGTCTTGGTCAAAGACACCATCGTGAGACACCCTCTCAGCCTGGGCTGGGCCCTCCGTTGCTTCAGGCTGGACAGCGTTCAGGTTTGAGACTATCTGACAATTACATTGACCCATCACCAAGTCATTTGCGGCTAGAATGTGTTCCTTAATTTGTAAGTATTTTTTTGTATTTTTTAACATATTTTTTGTAAAGGGAGCTCAGTTTGTCATCGAGTACCTGAATATCATGTTGCAAGCGCTGTGTGACAATTTCATAGATTTTTATGCTGTCTTCAAAATTTATCTGGTAATTGTTTAATTTATGAAGCAGGTCAACACGTTCTTTTCTGAGTGGAATATTTTTAAAGAAAAGTTTGTGTTGTTTCCTGTACTGGGTATATTTTTTAATAATTTTATTAAATTTTGCATACTTTTTCAGTTTTTTATGTTTAACTTTATACCTATTTGTCTCATTTAATAAGGAATTTTCAGTCAGTTTTGGAATTAGGTTTAAAATTTAATTTTATTAACTATGTTTTGGACAATGTTTTGCTTTTAAATACAATTCATCATAATAATTAAATATTTTTTAAACTTGCTCGCAGTAATTCAATTTTAGTTTGAATCAACTTTAGAATTTTGAACAACTGATTTTATCAATTCATCGTTACCGCAAAGTTCAATGGAATCTCGTGGTCTTTATAAAAATAATTATACTTTACAGCAACGGACTTTTAGAGGTTATAAGTATGAGTAATCTCAGATTTTTAAAACGAAACGCTCATTTTTAAGCTATCAAATTCATAAATCAGTTTTAACGCTCAAAAATGATTGATGAATCGGTCTTGGTGTAAAGATAGTATAATAATGTAATATCACAAGAATTAATCACACTTAATAAAGTTCATAGAAATTACACATGCACATTAGATTTAAAATATGAATTTCAAAGAGTTCATCTACTTTCGTAGTTTTTTTTTTCAGTCAAGCTGTGATCATTAGCATTGTTAATTAATGTTCGTATATGGAATTAGAATATTTGAATTATGAAACGTTTTGTATTCTAGAACACAGATTTTTTTTAAATCGGTCGTTATTGTTGCATCATACACTGGCGCCTAAATACGTGGGACAGTCAGAAAGCTGCTGGGCCAAGTCCTTCCAGATACCTACTCTTTTCACTCGCTGTCTCGAATATGGAGCTTTCTATAATCAAAGAAATTTCTCCATCGGATCAGAAAACAAGAAACAAAAACCACTCCTTCCCTCCTTTCTTGTTCGGCAACCAGAATAAATGTACGTGGGACACTCAGAAAGTTTTGCGAAACTAAAAAAAATTGTTCTATACGTACATATATTTTTATTAAATCTTTTCAAAGTACTTTCCACCAGCCTCTATACAAAGATTCATGCGCCTAAACCAGTTTTCAAAACACTTTTTCCAGTCCGCCGCAGACACCTCGTTTACAGCCTGCTCGAACGCAGCCAGCGCATCTTCCGGCGACGAAAATTGTATCCCTTTGAGCTGATTTTTTATTTTTGGGAATAAAAAGAAGTCACACGGTGCTAGATCAGGGCTGTAAGGAGGGTGACCCAGGAGTTTGACTGGCGTGCTGTCCAGGAAGTCCCTCGTTTTGAGTGCGGTGTGCGCAGGTGCATTGTCGTGGTGGAGCAGTAGCCCGCGGAGCCCTGTGTTTGGTCGCTTGTTGCTTATAACAGAGAAAACTTCTGGCAAACATTTGGTAGTATACCATTCGGCATTAATGCTTCTTTGATCCCGTAAGGGAATTGATACCAAGTGGCCAGTCAAATTAAAAAAGCTAGCGATCAAAATCTTACCCCCGCTTCTAGATCGCTTCACTTTGGTAGGCGTTGGCTCATTTTGAAACACCCAAACAGTCGACTGGCGCTTGGTTTCTGGGTCGTATTGATAAATCCAGGACTCATCACCTGTAACGATGTCGTAAACACGCCGAGACGAGCCTGCTTCAAATTTGTTAAGCATATCACGGCACCATTCCACCCGGGCCTGCTTCTGAGCATCGGTGAGGTTGTGCGGCACCCAGCGTGATACTATCCTCCTCACGCGAAGATGGCTGTGTAGAATCTCGTGAACGCTTCCCGATCCAATCTTCAATATGTGTTGAATCTCCTGATATGTAATTCGCCTATTGTCTTGGATTAAATTTTTCACTGCTAGCACGTTTTCTTCGGTAACAGCCGTCAAAGGGCGACCGCTTCTTTCGTCATCCCCCAAAGTTGGTCGACCGCGCTTGAATTCGTTATACCAACGATACACGGTTGCCTTGGAAGGGCCTTCATCCATGAATGCCATTTGAAGTCTATCGTACGATTCATCCGGTTTCAGGCGACACTTGAAATCGTATAAAATCATAGCTCTAAAATGTTCCCGGCGCAGATCCATATTTCAGTGAGACACAATACTTTGAATTAACTCGCAAAAAATGTGGAGGGAAATTTTGAAATTGGAACTTACTTATTTTTACTTATAAATAATCATATTTTCGAAAAACATTATAACTGGCCAGTCTCCCATATATAAAAACTTTTTTTCGCAATACTTTCTGAGGGGCCTGGTAATACAGCATTGAAGTACAGATAGTACCTAACAAACCTCAGCAGTTACAGGCCGTGCTCATCATTTATCACGGATTTATCATAAGATCGACGGTTCTCAGATAGACGAGTCAAACCAGCTTCACAAAATATGACGTCACTTCATACAATTTACGAACGTCAATATCGAAGCACAGAAGCGGAAAATTGTACCTTTTTTGTACGCCCACATTATTTTAGTCTAAGCTTCATTTTGATTACGTATCTAAATTGTTTTATTTTATAGACTTCCGTAGTAGTAATGGCAGGTGAACTGATACGGGTAATTGATGATAGGAAATAATAAAATATAGGTTTCCACAGCGCAATTTGTAACAGTAGATTGAAAGCGATGGCGGATTCGTGTTCATAGACTCGGAGTAGCAAGCAGCTTGTCATTAGCAATGCACTGAGGCAATGTTTAAATCTGTTCGTTACTAAAGCTTGTATTTTCAACCATTTTCGTTAACATATTTTATGCAATGAATTCCAGTTCGTGTTTTACCTGTTTACTTTATTTCCCACTAGTATTCTTTAGTGGTACTAAACCTGGATTTCAGTTGTTTTAGCAATTATATGATTTTGCCATGATGGGGAATTGGCGTATAATAAATTTAACCCTTCAGTACGGCAAATTAACGCAGCACCGCAATCCTCTACTACCACCAGAAATGACAAGGAACGTATCTAATTAGGGCAACAATTGTTTATTGTGGAGCTCATTTCACACAATAGAAGCGTGTAGGTAAAGTTGGACCAATCAAAGCGGAATGTTTCCACATTAAGATTATAATTTCGCTTCATTCGAGAGCAATAAGTGGCAATAAGGTCGCACTCACGTATTGCTGAGAGGGCTAAAGGCACGTATTTTTCGCATTATCGGCTAAATTATTATAAAGGGAACAGACGTGTGGTGTGGTAGTCTAGGGAAACTGTGCAGCGAAACAATTGCCAAGGAAATAGCACGTTCGACATTTTAAAACGAGGCGAAATGAGCCGCAACTTTGTGACTTGCAGCTTTATGTTAAACAGTTGCTGTTGCAAGTGTTTCACCGTCTTAAAGTTGCCCTAGTCGATTATTCTTTTAAACAAACGTAGTATGGCGATTACTACACTGTTTGACGGTGTACGTTCTAAATAAAAAAAATATCAATTTGTCCCATCATTATCTAGCCCTGTATGGAAAAAAAGGAAAAATAATATATGTTTGAAAGTTAAGAACGTCGAAAGTTCCATATTTCAACACTAATTTTAACGCATCTTTGGGCTGAAATAAATACCACGAGAAGAAGGAAAATTGCAAAACAATCACCTTACAGGGAGAGATAAGTAGTTCAAAATTGCAAATAATTTTATTTTGATCAAATACATTTAGTCGTTTTTTCATGATATCCATATTTCCAAAGATCTGTTTATAAAATTTCGTGCGCTTCTTTTCGTCCTAAATCATAATCCATTTTGCTACAAATTTGCAAAAGTGCGTATTCGTACGCAAGCTAGCTTCTTACTGCTCATCACAGCATCTTTCTCTTTCTGTTGTCGGATGAGATAGCATTTTAACCCCACGCACAATATTTAGTAGTTCTTGCCGTCGCGGTCGACTAGGGCAACCTTAAAAGGGTTTATTTTAGTTATACGAGAAAATGATATAACGTTTGCAATAATAGTCCAAGAGTTATGACAAAAATTGGGATATTATTCTTTTCAACAAATTATTTTTAGATATTTCATTTTTCAAACTGAATGGAGGTAAAACATGTAGAAAGCAGATATTCATGTTCTGA
This sequence comes from Orthosia gothica, assembly GCA_949775005.1. NCBI lineage: Eukaryota > Metazoa > Arthropoda > Insecta > Lepidoptera > Noctuidae > Orthosia > Orthosia gothica. The sequence goes on from OX459044.1 coordinate 15,136,230, forward strand.
AAAATAAAAAAATTACACACTGATTTATTTTTCATATGAGCCTTTTTATAAATCTCGCGTTTCACTGTACCAACAAAGAGAACTTTCAACATGTTGAGTTTTGAGTACAAACATTATATTCAGTACAACATATCATTCTAACATGAAACATTATGTTCCAAATCTAAACAATGGGTAGGCTTAACCATTTCCATACTATAACATCAAAGTGACAAGAATGAATTAATATTTCTTGTTTGCCATCACTCGCTGATGTAGACACGTCCAAATCTTGTAAGATCATTGTAGAACAATGACTAGCAAGAATAAAAACATGTTTTGATAAGTAACGTAGGTATAGGTTGCCCTTTTTTGTAATAGAAATTTCAAATAGACGAGTCCACAAATCAAGTTTTTATAATGTTTTGTGCACTTGGTCATCATTCATCTTCACGCTGCCTCAAAGGTAAGCATTCCATTTGTTCTTACAAGCTTACATACGTATAAATCTGCTTCGTTCATATTCAACAAAGCTCTCATAAGTCCCGTCCGGTCGTTTCAAAATTTGGGATTTTTAAAAAAGTGCATCTTCGAAATTTTCACCTCTCCGTGTTCCGAGTTAATATTTATGACCGCGACACAAACAAAACATGGCCACGTTAGTATTCGATCGTGCTTTAAATTTTAGATTCGTAAACCGCTTTATCAAAAGCAATATCGTCTATGTATTAAACATTAGGTACCAAAGTTTTAAATGCGGTCGAAGTAGGGGCGTTTTACATCGAAAAGTTTGTAAGAACCTCGGAATTTTTGAGACTAATAAGTGTCGTAGCAAAGCCCGCATACTAAAGAGACATCCCGTGCATGGTAATAGGAACTCGGAGGGAATATAAAATGGCAGTGTCTTCCTACCTATCATTTTAGAGGGTGCCGCTGTCAGAGTGTTTAAGATAACCCAAGACGTGACACCTATATCAAAGCGTTCAAATGTACCTAACGTGTCAAAATTCTTAAATAAGCTCAGACGACGCGAAAACTTGGCTTGTGAACTTTTAACCCAAAGCCCCTGTTAAAAAATATTACCGGAGAACATGACGAGAATTTTAGAAACACAGGTATGAAAGGATAAGGAAATGAATATGGAAATGTTGTTCATTAACTAGATTTTACTCAAGATATGAGTACAGAAATGTTTTCTTATTTGTGAATTTGAGATGGGCTATGGATCAACAGTCAATTTACTTATAAAGTAAGACCGGTTCTTTGTGTATTCAGTGTTCTACAATAGTAATTAGAGTAATATTTCTATGCAAAACGAGTTCAGCGCCAATTCTTAAAAGGGTTCCAACAAAGGAAGTTATTATTCTAATCTATTCAGCGAAAGGGTCATAATAATAGCGCCTCAAGTTGCTTCATATAACCAGCACCACGTCTGTAATATCAATTCACATCACATCATTAGGTACACCTGAACTGGATCATGTTCTTAGAAATGGTCAATTTGTGCTGTGACAAAAAACATCCTGCCATAATGGGGTCTTATCGCTGGCGCTGATTACACGTTCTCTCCGGTAACAGAAGGCGATGCTATTAAATTGTCATTAAAGTCACCTCAGTGTCATCTGCGGCGTCCGTTTTCGTGGGACCAACTTTTTGTTGCAGTTTTTAGTTTTACACCGCTTCCAAATCTCATTTGGCTTGCCACTGAATATTTTTATTGCATTTTAATCGTTATCTCCGAGAAACAAAGTCTGTTTTGTAGTTTCTGAGAGGTAAATAAAACTTTGTCGGGTTTCGTTAATGACACTCGATGTAATTTGATGTAAATTGACCGCCCCGACCGACAGGAGCGGCCACGCAACATGTCAACTATGAAATTGTTACCTGACTTATGTTTAATTTTGGTGTGATTGATGTTTCGAACCTTATATACACTTGGTATTACAGGTTAGTCTAATGTTAGAACAATTTGAATATTCAGACCAAAACACTAGCCAAGAGCCTTTCTTTAAGAAAAAAGGCATCGAATAAAATTATCTCCTTTCAAATCAGATTAAGAAAATCGATAATCTCGTTGTTCGCAAAAGTTGGAGGAACGGTAAAATTTTATTGATGACTGTCATGGTAATTCCACGGGCTGGTATTACGGGGTAAAGAAATTGCCTCGCCAACCTCCTCCATTGCGTAATGGTCGATGTGACCGCGATATCTTAATAAGTGGTTCTTGATCAAGTACCTTCGAGGAAGCCTCGGGCTTTGCATAATTGTTAAACGACTCAGCATCGTTTCAGATACGCAGAGATAGTAACCATTTACCCTATTATCGGGTCTTTGAAGAATTATCACGATTCGATTCTCGGAATAAAATTGTTATGTTAAAACTTACAAGTCTCGGTCATTATGTTATCTCAAACAATTTCTCTGATGTTTCATAATAAATTGTAATTTTTTGATACGGCAGAAGATTTCAAACATTATATTCTATAGCTTTGTTATGTAGGTCTATCTTAAAGATGTTATCAGAATAAATTAAAAAAGGTCTTTTGTTTACAAAGTTTTGTTCTACTAAAACGCGATTGTGTTCTGAAGTTGGTCCCGAAGTCATTTGAATTTCAGAATATCAAGTAGGGCTTCTTCTGTTTAAAACTGTGGGATATAATAATAATTTATGATAGGTACTTAATAAAAGCCGATTCTGACTAGGAAATTGGGAAAAACATAATTTCATTTATATTTATTTTTCTTATTGTTATCGGAAAATGTAACTACAGCCCTTATAAATATTTTAAATTTTAAGAACAACGTTGATGTCAAAATAATACTGTGCGAAAAGTTTAGTAAACTTTGCAAACCCTCTGCAATTCCCACCATATTATTTATTTATTTAAACTTCATGTACAATTGTGATACATAGGCGGACTTAATGCAGCAAGGCATTCTCTACCAGTCAACCTTTGGGTTTAAAAGAACACAACAGTAGTAGGAGTCCAAAAAAAAAAAAAAAAATGAATAACAATTAAATGTGTTTTCGTTAAAAAAAAATTTTATAATCGTGTCTTCTCATAAAGTTAATACAAAACTCTTTCAATGTCTTTGTTTATTTTTCTACTTGTTCTTCCTTAATTACCTCCTTTAATTTATGAGAAAAAATTCTGCTTGCTCTAGGTAAATGATAAAAATAAGTCACTATAAAAATACATATTATCAGCGTAGCTTCCTGAAATTTTCCATGCCATTTCAATGGCCATAACCTATGAAATCTTCTCATCATTTCTTCGACGGACAGTTCCTTCAAATCGTAAACCAATAAAATTATCCACGGTTAGGATCGACTACAAATCTCACGGTTCCTTCTGGTCTTGTAAACCATGAATAAAGTTTCCGCTCGTGCATGACCGACTTTTTGCTCATTACATCGCAAAACTGAATAAGCTTCATAGTACCGAATCGACAAAAAAGTAAATAGATTGCATGAAAATTATGTACATTATTATAATATCACAAACAAAGAAGCTGCGCATCATTATGACCAGATCTAAAAAGCTCAATTTAGCCTCAGATGAGTTCAGGCGAAACATATGTTGTAGTTTTCTTTGCGATTTTATTACGGATTGCAAAAACGTTCTGTTCGTTGCGATACTCGGTCCGCGAGTGGACTTCAGTTTTTATACTATTATGATTGATAACTGCAAGTAGGAACGGGTTCTGCAGCTTGTTGTTAAAAACAGTGGCTGTGTCATTATCGCGATATTAATGTTATACTTAACAAGATTTTGCTTTTATGGTTTCTGTATTTGGGTTAAGCGAGTAAGGTGGAAAAGTAAATTGGAATATTCATATATCAGTTTTCAAGTTCTTGGTAATGTGAATTAATTAAATTAACACGTCATGTTTCATCTTAAAATTGGCGGAAGTTGAACAATGCTTTTGTGATGATTCATATACTCCAGAATCCAAGTAAAATGACTAACGCTAAAAAACATTAATAGATAAAATTTTATATAAATATTTCTTGAAACTTATTATGATTCACATAAAATTATAATCTTTATTCTTACTTTAAACATAAAACAGTAATCTGTAATGAAATTTAAAGCTTTTTGAAAACTTAAGTCTACCATAAAATTTTAAGTGTACCTTGAGTGTTGTATAATATTTAAACTAGTAGGTATTACATTTCATTATAGATGTTTAAGTTTCTGTTAAAGTAACTTTAGACAAGTGACTTTTTAGTTATTATAATAGATATTCTATTTGTTCGTCAAGTGTTAGGATGGGGATACACAGGTAAGGCGACAGCGATGCGAGGCGATACAACTTAAACAATAGTCTTTTTTGTTGTTACAGCATGCGTAATTACTTGTGATGCATTGTTCTTGTTCTGTGTCGCGTCGCGTCAACGCGTCGCCGTCACCGTTGTCGCGTCGGCGGGGTCAACGAGGCTGTCGTTTTGACGATGTAACCGTGATCTTAGTAAACAATATTAGATCTTGAAAATTTCTATGTTGTTACCAAAGACAATCATCGAGGAATACAGTTTTCTAGTAACCGTTAGCCACCTTCCTGTAATGTATGACTATAGAATTTCGAAAAGTGATTGGTCTAAGTTGTCTTCACGAGTACTCAATGTGAGAACCTCTAGAACAAAATACAACATAAGAATATTAGGTACTACATATTACATTACCCCTTTTTAATTTTCAGCAATTTTGGTAGTTTTTTTTGGTACTTCGTTATTTGCACCACGTGGATAAAAATTACGTCCAGCACAATGTTAGGTTTTCTGGACCCTGATTATTATAGAAGAATGGAATGTATAATTTTAATTATTTGTTCGTTATTTGTGTGAATGGTGTTTTTGACTTATTTCAGGATAAAAATAAAAGAAATGGTCAAATAGAATAAACATTTACACTCTTAGATCAAAAAGTATGTGTTTTTCACGAACTAAAAACTATACTATTATTGAGATAGCCTATAATATAAAAAAGTGATTAAAAAACCTTATATCTTTATTGTAAAGGTTAACGTAATAAAAAATAAAAAAAACGGTGAAGAAATATATATTCAGTATCCATACTAATTCATACAAATTTACTACTAACGTTTTAGACGACATCCTAAACCACGTGGGGTTTTTGAGACCCTGAAGCTCTTTGGATACGTCTGTCTTGGCTTTTATGGCATGGCAAGTCCAGCTACTAGAAGCTACAGAGCAAACGTGCGAATATTTAAAGAGTTACAGAGGTTTTTGTTTTGCGGGGATTTATTAGACCCCACATGGTGCACGGAGGGTTAAATTATTGCAATTTACATTAATTTACAGGTAATTACGTGGTTTCCCAAAAATTACCGGAGATTATTTATTATGTTACGGACCCACTTCTAAAACCACACCAACCCAAGAAATAAGGAAAATCCTCACGGACAGACGATCCATTCAACGTTATTTGTTTATACAAAATGTCCGTTATCGTTGGAATAGTCCGCTCCCGTCGGTCAATAATAACAGCAATTGTATGCCGCCCCAAGACTTCCCGCAAACGAACCAGTGTTTGTTATTACCGGTAGACTAACTGTTTATCTCTGTTTTATTATTCTTAGAAGTCGATCATGGATTTATGGGCCGCGTTTAAGGGTTGTTGAGTAGTTATGCAGGACCGGAGGCTTCGTTAGTACAATTACCTTAGAGGTTTTGTGCTGAGGTAATGAATAGGAAGTGTTTAAGTTGTTAAACCTAAAATTGTTTAACAACCTTTACCTGTTGGTTATGTTAATCTTCATTAAAATTTATAATATAATCTAAATAGACAACGTGAGATATGATGCCGAACAATGGCGGATAAATAGCATTATAAAATATAAAAATAGTCAAAAAACAAAAGGTTAGTAAGGGCTGACCTGTACTGGAAAAGGTTAGGAGAGTTAGATCATTACTAATAGAGATGCCGCAAATACTCGCTGTTATTCGGTATTCGACATTCTCATTTTTTTTTTTTCTTCGGCAAATACCGAATAATAATTAAACATTTTTAATGAACAGAAAAACTATAGACTTAAAAATAATTAACCTTTTATTATCTTTCAAAACAAAACACAGTATTACTCCCTACCTACAGTAGGAAAATAATAATAATCTAACTGTCTGACTCTAGCCTACATAATAAGCTAATAAGACAAAAGACATGGCCAGATTCTGCCCTGCGAATCAATTCAGAATACGTAATGTACAGCAGTTATTGATATGTGAAAATTACTTGTAAAATAAATTAAAATTATTGGCACCAATTACATTACTCTAGAACAGGCGACAGAAAATTCCAAAAAAATATGTATGTTAATTGTTTTTGTGCGGTTTCTGTGCAATGCATTTACGTTTGGATACACGAATAAGACAAACACTGTTTCTGAAGTACGCCTGAAGGTCAGATTAAAAAATAAAACAACTACAACTGCATGAATCGTATTGCTAAGTTATATACCTCTAAAATAAAAGGTAAGGTTTTACGAATATCGCCGATACCATTTTTCAAGCTACCGCGCGTCACCATAATTCTCAATGCATCGGCAATATATCCAGTGTGTATCCGAACGTCCTAGTCATTATGACTAATTTGTGGTGCAGTCTTGCGTTGATCATATCACGTGTTCTTGTTTGTTATTCTGTTGGATATTTTAGCTTAACCCCACGCTATCGTTTCTCGGCCTTTCGTTTACGCTTCTTCGTGAATATTAGTGATTACTGGACTTGTTTGTTTACCATTTGGATTCGGACGCTCATGAGTCACGATTTTATGATATCAAGTTGCCTGAATTGTAGTGTGGCCACTACTCGAATGCGAAGGCATATTGTAACATCTTTAACACCGCAGTTACAAAATACAGATAAAGACAGTTACTGTTACAGTTCTATTTTAGTGTTTTGTTGCATATCCAATTGTATATTTTTTACTAAGTCGCTATGAGGATGTATGATTTATAATAGTCATAATATTCCAGTAATATAAGTAAACGACGAGCTCTTGCTCGCTATCGCGGCCTGCCCTAAGACGATATTTCAAAGGACAGACTATTTCCTACTAACATCAATGTGATTACGTTATTGGTATTTTGATTTTTGACTATTTCTTCACTAGCCGACTGTCGAAGCGTAATTCTATGAAAATGCTTAGAACACCGGCAGTGAGAATGTTTCATACATTTTCTATTTTCATAAATTCTGAAAGGTGCTCAACTACTCATGTTACTGTCATTGTCAACTGTCATTATCAACTGTCATTGTCAACTGTCATTGTCAACTGTCACTGACAACTATCACACGTGCCACCTAACGACATCATTGCTATTCAAAATGATTAGGCATTTTTTTTGTTTCCTTTTTAGAGTGTCTCTCGCTTCTTCTATGATCATAAAACTTAAACTATTGTAAAGCCATAACTCTAAGCTTTAGTACGACGTACTGTATGTCAATGTACATGAATATTTTTTGTTAGGGCACAGCTCTATACAAATTCTGGCCATGTCCTTTAGATCTGTCTGAATCTATTTTATCCGCTATTTACTGGTATAAATCTAGATTTGTGCCAGATGATGTCAATAGGGTCGCAACCTACGACTTAAGACTTAAACATAGTTTGCTAACGAAATGTTAACTCAAAACAAATAGAATCTTCTTCCAAAACAATCATGCCATGCAATTGACATCTAATACTTTTCAAATATTACCCTGCTCGCAATACAGCCCGTAGATTTATCTAAAATAACTCATAAACGAATATAAAAGGGTGACACTGATACACCCTGCTGTTTCTTTATGTTTAATGTTATTAGGCCGAAATGGTTTCCTTTGAATCGGATCAGGACAAGCCCTTTTCATTGTAAAGCAAATCATAATGATAAAGGTCGGACACCATGTTGCGCTTTATTGTGAATCATGGATATTAGAACACATGGAAAAGGCGTCCCGCAACAAATAAACGCCATAATAAAACACATATGAATTAATTTCAAAGTTACCAGTACCAGTTTTTGGTCGGAGCTACACTAGACCGACCAGTACCATATAAAATTTTATGTTGATATTATTTCCAACGAGAATTGATGAATGGACGATAAACTCTGCCTTTTGTGTACAAAGATAATCGTGTAGTTAATAAATTTACACATAATACAACTACTGACAAGACCACAAAAACCTTTATATTTCTTACACATGTATTAATGGTAAATTGATGTTGATTGACATATCATGCTATGAAAAAATGTATAGATTAATCTTTTAAGAACCGGTAACATCGCATGCCCTTATCGGGGAGCGGCTAGGTAGCTGATGTCCTTGATGGCTGTCTGTCTCTACTCCGCATATAATTGGATTAAAATAAATGTGTGTTTTAATTGCTCAATTGTTTTCAGAGCGGATATTTTTTACCATCAACTGCGACATAATTGTTATTCGAACTTCATTGTCTCTGACATTACACTGACTATTAATATCAATACCTAGAAATATTGTTTTTTAAGAATAACTTATTATTAATAATATGGCGGGCATATTATGGGGAATGCTGTAGGTACAAGTATCCTTTTGTGTCCGTTTCAATTATGTTAAGCTGAGTGAGCGCAATTTATTCACTGAATTAAATAGCTACTGTAATAAAATGTTCTTCATAAAAAAAACCATGAAAACAAACTAAACCTTCGAGCGTTTCCAATCCAGTTAAACATTCATTCTCCATAGCATTAACAAACATCGATACACTGATTCTCAATTCCAAAAATTCACCGTTTCATGAATCATTGATTCTAAGTCACGTCCAGTAAGCCTATATCACTGTTTCCCTTGCATTAGAGCTGGGAGTCCACACGACTCTAACATTCGAGATAGGACGGTCGTTATGTCGATAATTTACTGGGGAAATGACTAAATAAACACAGATATGAATGATAGAGCCTCCTGTCGCCGTTTGTGAAACGAGGACGGTGGAAGGGTAAACTCGAGAGCTGATTGAGTAGGGATTTTGCTACTAGAGATGTGAATTTGGACAGGGGAAATGTCGATGGCAAGTATGTTATTGCGTTTGTAGAGGAATCGATGTTTGTATTATTGCTCTCAAGCTGAACCCGCCACCGCGACTGGGCCAAGGCAATAGGTAAACGGGGGCAAAATGAATTGGTATGGTTACCTTTTATTTTGACACTTAATAAAATAAAAATAGTTTCAGTTTTATTGTTTATTAGTAAAGTGGGATATAAGAAAGTCACAACCCACATAATTATATTTCTCCAAATAGAATTGATTACTCAGTTACCTTTCAAACCGCAAAATACAGGCATAGGCCATATACAATGTATTGAGGTACAGCCTAGTAATAACATTGTTACTGGTCGAACTGTAAAGCTAAGCGGCATGTCGCCTGCAGTACATTTGTGGTTAACCGATGCGGGTAGACGGAATTCTGAATTCTGACATTTGACCGTCCATAACTCCGCAAAATCCGATTATACGTGTATGTGTCCGAAGCATGTTATTCTATTGTTATTTCGATAAGGAGTTTGAAGCGTGAATTGAGAGGGTTGAAAATTCGACGAAGAGCTGAATTTTTATGAGTTCAGGACCTAAAATATCCAGACTGACTATAGTAATAATAAACTGTGTGTATTTTACAAGAAACCAATTTGTTCAATTAAATTGGTTTGCTTCTCATTAGACACAAAATTATAATACTTATCATGATCATCAATTCTTTCGTGAAGACAGGTCAAGGAAAAGTTTTGGTAATTGCCAAATTGTACTCCATTAGTAGTTATGTGTCTTGTGAAAATTACAGCCACTTAGATACCGTATTGTCACTTAAATAATTTATTATTTAGAGTTAAATTACACACTCAGGAACCGTATGTCAATCTCAAAACACATTAAGATGCTGAAAGCAATTTATCAAATAAAATAAATACAAATCAGATCACGTTGAATATTTAAAATTTAAATGCACAAGTTTTTTCACGTTTGCAATTTGGCGAAAATAAAATATTCACTTTATCATGTCACGACTCTGTGCACCTAATTTAACTTGAGGTCAACGACTTGTGTCAAAAATCAAAGTGTGTCTCTAGCATATCAACTAGATAAAAAATAAAATGTACTTTTTAAAACATGGTAACTAACATTTGCTGCAGATCTAGAGAGAGATAAAGCAAAATTATGTTATTCAAAAAAGTTGAGCAGAATTTAATAAAAACCTTGTTGGTTTGTACAACTTCATACCAACATATTTTAATAAAAAAATAAGAAATGTCAGACCCATAAAATACTTTTCACCTTATTTTGAGGGTATCCTGGCATCAAAATAATTTCAATGAAAACATCGCTATAATAGATCTATGTAGTACAGGCAAATGTATGTCACCTGGAATTGTGAAATCAATTATTTCAGGAATGCGCCTTATCACCTCATTGTGTGTTTAGTTAGATAATAAGCTGTAGGTAACTGATTACACCAAATAATAATTACATAAATTTACGTGTAATCAGATTATTCACAATCCATTATTAGGAAATACAACAACGCTGACAGATCTCCAACCAATGACAGTTACCATAATGAAATCTGCGATTGCTTGAGCTTAGTTTACGAATGCACTTACAAAGCAACATTTAGATTTAGCACCTTAATTATTTGAGTTAAAGTTTAATTTTGTTCGGAACCTTCGTAAATTAGCAATCCCACGAAACGATAAATCCGACAGATAAGAACTATTAGCCGTACCAGTGACATTTCCAGTATTATGAAATTGCAGAAAATAGTGGAAACTTAACTAAGATCCTGCCCGTAAATGTTGTGACGTTAACAATTTAAAGCTTCGTGAACTGCAGGTGCTTAAATTATTCTGGAGATTATTAGACGGCAGAAAGACGCCCACACTTTCATAAGTAAACGGAAATTGTTTGTATAAGTCGAAAATTACACTTTAATTTTGTCTTTTGACCTTTCCTCAGCTTTAAGACGAATTTTCAATAGCAAACAATCTGTTTTGTATTATTATGTAAATAAAGTTTGAAAAGTTTATTCACATTACGGATAATAGAAAATTTTATTGGTTTCCATCTATAGAACAAATTGCTTTTTATGGGCTTTCAGTTAAATAAACGCAATTCACGAATGGTCGGTAAAAAATATTGAATTATCTAAATTAGGTACAATTTGTTACCGCAAGCATTACAACCAATCACTACGCCCACTGAAGCACGTAACGTTGCACTACCCACTACTGCCTCCACGGTATATCTAGACATAATACTTGTATCAATAAATAAATTGTTAATAACTTTATTTGACCTTTATAACTAAGCATTTAGGTTAGAAACGTGGCCTATAAACTATCTAACGACTTGTTGTAATGAGTCCTCTCGTACCTACCATAAAATTAAACTAGTGACATTTATATTAGGATCAATTATTATGGTAATTGAATCTGCGACATACAACGCAGCTGTTGTAATATATTGTGTTAAGTGTTTATTTTAAGCCACCAGATTACAATTAATGTAACTCAAATTATGAATTGCGTGGAAACATCAACTGGGTGAAGAAGCCAAGTAAATTTTTCCTTTATGTCCGAGTCTCTTTATTCCGTGAAAGTTTTTCGTTTGGCTAGTAGATTTTAGGCTTTATTTCTTTGTCTTTACCTTCTCCATAAGTAACAAGTCAAGCTTGAATGATTGTAAAGTGCTTTCCACTACCTTACTTATTCCATTGAACACCATAAACAATAGGGATGTTTCCTGGATTGAAAAATTATAATTCTATTTAGTCCTTCAGTGAGATCATCAAATAATATTGGAGAAATAAATAAAATTGACAAAGATAAAGCTTATCAAATTTTAGGAGTGTAGTCGTGTGATGTCACTTTGTCAGTATAAAGTGTAGCACGACGTATTTTTTTGTTTACGTGGCAAAAGAAAAATACGTGTCCAATATTTTGAGTTTATTTAAGACGGACTAAATAGATATTTTTTGTCAACATCTTTATTTCAAAATATGTATCTTTCCCCTTGCAGAACGGTTCTTTTGTGTTTTCAAAATCACTGACTATGTAAATCTCAGTGCTTAATAATATATTGCAGATATAGCTTCAAATAATCGAATATGTCCGCCGGACGTCAGTGCGGCGAGGCCGACGTACTGCCAACGTGACGTCACGTGCAGCCTACCTACCGATCTCCTGCAGTTGGCAGATGGTAAAATTGTACTTAATAAAATAATAATGTCTGTCCGATGCCTCATTTCTACTGAGCTATTTCAGGTGCAACTGAATCGAATTTTTATTAAAGTTGACGACGTAGACTAACAAATTAACAGTTTTAGAGAACCTGTTTAGTAAATCATCATTGGATCTACAAAATATTTTTAGAACAGCGAGAGAACTACTATGATTGATGACTCTGAAGGTAATGATAATATAGGAAAGAGAAAAAAACAAGATGCCGATGCAACATTACAGTTAAGATTTACTCATAATAAAACGGTGGGTATAGCTGATCTCTATTTTGTAACGAGGAAAAAAGAGCAAATTAATATTAAAAGCGATATTAATTATTCATGTAAATAAGATAAGATTAATGGAATGTTAGTAGTCGATAGATATACAACGAAAGGTGCTCTCAACGTCCAACCTTTGCATGTTCGTATGACGTTATTGGCTCCCGAATGATTACGTTAATGGATACCACGTTTTAACGATCTTTTAGCTCTTGAATTGACTATAAAGGAGATACGACTGAATTTATGACCATTGAGACGTTACCTTTAATCTGCTACTCTATTAGTCCCATGCGAATTCTAATGTATTTTATATCTCGGCCCCGTTTTAAAGATCAAAGATTATCGCATTCATTAAAATGGATATCAGACCTAAAAGTTTTAACCTACTTCTTGGGAATTTATGTGCACGGAATCGGAATTCAGAAAACTGAACATGAAAATATTTAATTGGATTTAGCGATGCTACAAAGGAAAAGTACACAATTGGATTTTAGCATCGGTACTACGAAAAAGACGTACATATTCTGGGTTTTCGACATTTAATTCATGGTTTTTTATTCAATATAAAGCTTTGCTTTAGAAAATCTAGTACTAATAATTCCTACATAATATGTACTAATAATTCCTTTAAAGACTCGTAAAACTTCGTGATTTATATAAATTGCAATTTTAATAATCACAAAGGCAAAAGCGTAAACAGTATCCCATTTTTCATCATCAGCCAACTTTATGCAGCCGTTCTAAGCTCCAGTTAAATAAATAACCGCAAAATTCAATTCAACAAACCGTTATAAAATAAGCTGCAGGCTACAAAGTCAAATCGTTTTGCGCGGTTAACCACAGCGCTCTCTGTCAGGTAAACCATAGATTTGAAAGTTTACGTTTAAACTTAAAGTTCTCATTCTGTAACCGAAACCCTTCAATATTTCAAATAGCGCATCAATGTTTTTAACCAACTATTTGCATACCTGTTGAACTTCGGTTGAAAATTCTCGCCATATTGGTTCTCTGGGCGTGAAACGATTCTGTTTCACATTATTTCTTGTATGTTTGAAATGTGCTGTCGACACGTAGCCGCAATCGTATTGGATAAATATTATTGAAATTTAGTTTCAGGATTTCAACTTCCGTTTCAAAAAAGAAATGGATAATCAAAGAAGGATATCAAAGTAATTAAGAGATATTGACAGGTTATTTTAAAAGAATGTAGTATTTTGTCCAGATTAAATATCCAAATATGAAAGATGACATCTTCAAAAAATATAACATCTTCCTGTCCTTGTCCCATGTTACTTAGGGTCGGCTCAACCTATCCGTCATGTACCTAGCTAATTTATCCATATATCATTTAGGTAACTGGCTGTGCCCGCGGCTTCACTTGATTAATTGCAATAGTCCGGAATTGTTTTCAATATTCTATGCGCACTCACGTACTTATCAATTTCAAAATCAATTAGCGCAGGTTTTTTACACTTACGTATTATTAAAACTTTTGCATTCAAATGCTATCTCCTGCTTTTTGTTTTCATTCAATCACCTCTGTGGGTTTTATCTGACGCGGTCTGTCACCCTCTAACAAAAAAACTTACTTTAAATCATTGCCGGCTATATGTTGCTGGGCTCGTCTTGAAACGTCCCCCGGCTATCCCTAATACTCGACGAAACCAATTTGAATTCAATTTAGCTTTTTTTCGAGCAAGCTTTTGTTGCCTCCGAGTTGTGTTTACCTTATTCGATTTCTGTAATTTCATTCATAACAAACTGGATTTGGGGTTCGAAAAGCCCATCGGGGTTGACAGGGGCGTTTGAAATAATATTCTCTTTGATAAGAACCGGTTTGCAGCGGGACAAGTGGTGGGGCCAATGCTATCGGGCCATAGATTCGAATAGGATTTGTCAATGTGAAGTGACAAAAACTAATTATGTCCCACAATGAGCCGGCCTGGGGTAAGGGATCCGACGGATGGATGCGATATCGATTTCAACAATTGATTGGGTTTCATTGATGACGTGTGAATCAAACGGGAGCTGATCCAGCCGGCTTTTATTGAATCGAAAATTAAATTCGATAAGGAAATCTGAAGGGTAATGGAAAAGGAATATGCCAAAATGTTACCTATAAATAAGAAGCTAACGGCGCACTATATTTACAAAACTAATTTGGAATTAGGATAAGTATGTAGGTTCATAATAGTTAATAGTTATTGTGGGTACTTTTTGAACACAAAGTTGAAAATTGGTTTATTGTAAACAAACGTTAAAGAGAAACATCGTAAGGAAACTCACAACATTTAGATTTTAGTATGATGGCGTAATAAAATTCAAACGTCTGTTATGCTCTGAAAACGGCTTCACATTTGATAATAGCACTAGGTCTATCGTATGCGTACACCTTGATCTTTGGTAATATCTAATATTTTTTTAACTACCAAGATATTTCCTCTAAACTACATACTAAATTAAACAGGAAACATGTCGCATACGATTCAACAAAGCTAAAGTTCAACACGGCTAATATTTCAAGAATTTGAATTATTCAATTTCAACCCATATAGTACGGCATTATACAGCAATAAATATACTTTTTACATGTATCTAAATATATTTAGTAAATTCGAATTGAATTATAATAGGGAAAGTGTCTAGATTTACACTATTAACCACCTAACACAGCAGGAACAAGCTCTTAAGAATAAAAATCACTATAAAGCGTGAACAAAATTGTGAAATTTAAATGAGAAAGTTCATAATTTTCGTTATAACGCGTTTGATAGAACGTTATAATATAATCATTGGCGGTCAAACATCAGTATTTGCATTTTATAACACCATCAAATATTTATATATAAATCTTGTACGTGTGGACCGTTACTATATTTTTGACAATTTGTTCATAGTGAGGATTCCCGCTGGGAGTTCGAGACAAGACAAACAATAACACGGCGCCCTGCGGACACTTATTGTTTCGCCAGAGTACTGATTATATCTCATCTCGGCGCTAATAGACCATTGACAGGCGGCTCTTCAGCATTAATTGGAAATAACAATGTATTGTCTTTAGTTTATTTGTATTTATATGCTGGTGACAGGTTGGATTTAATTATAAAAGTTGAAGATCTTTCAAAATTGTTCTGAAGCTTTTCACAAAATTTATCTTTTCACACTAGTTATGATAAAATTTCGTGAAAAGCTTTTCATTTCTGAGTAGAAAAAATAATGGGTTTGCCAGACATGTGTAAAGTAACAGGCCATTGATTTCAAATTCTGTAAGCGTTTGAAATCAAAATGTTCTTTGTTATTATAATAGCGTGATTCCAAAGTTTTAATTTTAAATTCTAAATCAGTAGACCGCTAACGAATTTAGTCAAAAAAATATGATCAAATTATTTGCTGACTCACAATCGGTGAATTATGAACAATATAATAACCGTATCACAAAAATAAAAGCCGAGTAAAGAAAACGTATAGGTAGGCACAGTCATTTATTTCTGCTCGCGGCATCTTTTCTGTACATGTATTTCGCAAATTGGTTTTTTAATTATGTCTCTTTTATACGTCTAATTTAGGGTTAATCCGGTTCTTTGTATCCGTTGCCTCGAGCATCATATTGCCCTTCTATTGTACTCTTTATTAAAGGGACCCCATGATAATTTTCGTTTCCCGTCTTACGTAAAACGAAGGGTTACACAAGATGCTATTCAACATCGGAATCTCAATTTAGTTACTAAACAAGGTGTCTAATACACAGGATATTACAGGGGGTGGCTTGAAAGGCTCAGGCCGTTTGCTCGGAAAAGACGTTTTCTTATTGCCTGTAAACTACTTAAAGGCACGGTTGAAATTTAAATACCCAAAAAATTTTGTTAGATGCAGTGCCTAGACAATTTGTTTACTGCTTTGGATCAGTATCTGTATACAGATAGGAACACAAATGGCGCTGTAACAATTCTGCTTATTTATGTATTGTTCTTAACTAATATTTTGTTCACGTTTGGTTTGACAGCTTTTGCATAAGCTCCTGTGCACATGTTTATGAGTTTGTAATCAACAATCAAAACGAAAAATAAATTTTACTTCCGCAATCTCTTATGCTCTGGAATACGGAATGGACTAAGGCAACAGACAAGGCTCAAATCGTTGTAGGGGTAAACTAAACCGTCTTATGAAACACCTAGCCTGGATTTTCAACCAACCAAGCTTAGAATTACAATAGTTCGCAGTCTTCTCCTCGCCAATTTCCGCGAGACAGTTCATTTCAAACAAATGTAAATTCTCCCGTAGTCCCGAGCATTTATCTGTAGATAATCTACGGGTGAACGCTTACTAAGAGACAGAACCGGTCCGTAATACACCTGAGTTATATAAATAAACGATTACGCTTCACAGCTATTAAAAGCAAACATTATAAATCAAATGGGAATAATTGTGCTTTGTTTCGCCCGGGGTCAGTGTAATCAGGCGTTTGCTCTTCATTTTGTATCCAAACCTCCAGCTTATTACACATTCATTTTTATATGGTAGACACGCCATAAATAATTTTATGTAGACATTTGCCTCTGTTAAATAACCAAATTTTGTAGCAAATTAATGATTAATAATTATAGACTTTAAAATTGATAGCTTTTCTCTTTGATGTTTTAATGAAGTTTGGGAACCGCATTTTCTAGTTTAAATAGCCACTGGGCGATAATCTCGTTATATTTATTGCTTTGAAATAGTCATATATTTTATATTAAAATTTGCAAAGATTAATAGAATTGTGAAGGCTTTTCTGTTACTATACTCTATAATATAGATCTTCTTTTCGAGTCGATAGATTGGTCTTTAAATTCTTTGGACCCTCAACTTTCCTTAAAGCCATGACGGCCCTGCTTAGGGCCAAATAAGAAAATATTATGTAGTTTATCTTTATTAATAATAATAAGCACACATTCCCCAGATACATCAGCATCCCTTCGTGCCCCCTGGGTGTCGTGTGTTGCATCTGTCCCTGAGATCATGATTATAACAAATTCTTCTCTCTTGATAGATTATAATTGAACTTCAATTATAATCTTTCGCTCTTCTTGAAGTATCAAATGAATGATCTTCTTTTCCGAATATTTACTTAAAATTTATACCTCTATTGCAACTTGTTAATTTGAATACAGATATTAATATTTCAAACTAAAGTTTAAAAAGACTCTCATAATGACAAGGAATAGGCACACAATCAAAACACAACTTGTCATTGTATGTTACAGACAATCGGCATTATAAGTCAGTCAACACTGAACTTGGTTATCAATTGAACGAGACTACTAAGGCTACTGCTTTCTTACCACCGCTAATAACTTCTTAACTACTCTTTACAATCCGGCAACTAAACTCCATGGTAAGTGTATAACAAGCCACAATTTTCGCAAAATCATTATTCATAGTACCCTTCACCATCAAAAGATAATTAACGTGAACAATGCACCTCTAACAAGACAACTTTCTAATAGATGCGAAGGTGTTATAGTTTCACAGGAATAGTTAATTAATTCCCAAGTAATTCATAGCGTTGATCGACGTTATCCAGTGCTCTATCTACTATCGTATCTTGATTCGATATTGAGATTGTTAAGGCAATGTAACAAGTATAACAGGCGTATAACGTGAAATGTCGATGTGACGTTTATCGGTCTTGATGGTTAAAAATATAAAGTGGACGAAGAAAAATTTGAGAATATGGAAAACAAAATTAACCTTATCGAGAGAATATTTAAATAAATTGTAGTTGGTGACGAAATTATACTTGTAAATAATGGAGTTGACAAGATTAGTGCATAATGCACTGATGGTATCAATGATGTAACTGTAAGAAGGAATGTAGTCGCATATTTAGGTGACAGCATAAAACTAGTTATTCAAATGTTTCAAGTATTGTAAAAGGAAAACAAAAGAACTGATACCTATATCCGTATCCATATATGGATCTCTATAAGATCAATATCGTACTAAACACGCTCTCTTTGTATACGTTATTACAACCAAAATTGTCTTCTAAAAATCTTAGTATTAATATTTTTGATTGTAAGTATTTTACTGACACCAGCATCCTCATCAATTTATTTTTAATTAAATAAATATTGATTGCGCGACCAATCAGCCATCAACTTCTTAGATATCACCACATAATTGCCACTTTTAGATTCACAGTAGCACTACGTTAAGCCGAGGCTATCTAAATGTCACCTTATTTAACTTTAACACCAGGTTAATTGACCATAAATTAAGTGCTGACTTAAAGGTTCGCCAACTCGCTTGTTCCTCCTTCCCTTACATTTAGCTACCTTTAATTTAACACAACACTTTGTGCTCTAATTACGTCCATGTTCGTTTTTGTTTTGTTTGGAAACCATTTTTCTTTTTTCGAAATTCTTTTCATTGTTCTCTTGGTTTATTTTTTATTTTTGACCAGTACTATGACAAGTCGCCTTTTTTTGGTGCTTACTATTCAAAACTCTTTTTCTCTTTATTATAGAGAAAAAGTTAAAACGCGTTTTATGGATTGTTTACCGCGAATTTTCGAAGTGTTTCGTGTCACATAAATAATTCAAATTAATGTGTCGTGTTATTCGTATAAGATTGAAAACATTAATCACATCAGTCGGCATAAAAAATAAGCCATTGCGTTCTGCATCACCATTTTCAAACGATTTCGTGGAAGTGTTTCATTATTATAATAATGTTTTAGTGTTTCGACTAAATTCAAAAAGGTTATTCAGATTAGATAGATATTTTATTCTTCTTAATTCAATTTTGTATTTTTTCAAAGTGATTAAAACAATTGTCTTAAAGCCTTTCCTTAAATTAAATTTGAAAAAAGCCAAGGTCAGTTGTACTTTGGTCTTACTGGTGCCATTATAACGAACTGTACTGTAATCGATAATTTTCTAATAAGTCTATAAATTGCCTGAAATATGTTTCAGTAGGTAGCTATTTCGAAACATTCTACGAGTATTCCATTCTATATTAAGCTTTGAGCCTATAGAAAGACAAGCACTTACACAAGCAAGCTAATACAAGCACCCGCACACTAATGCTTCTTTCCTGTTATCTACCAAAGCCACCTGTCTCTAAGCATTGACTTTGTTTGTGTCGCGACCCGTCCCATTCTAATTAGCTTCTGTAACGGCAGAGACAGTCCATTAATTATAACACAAAACGCGGTTTGATCTGTACAAACGATGTTGGAAAAAAGTTACAAAAGTTTAACCTTACAACTGGAAATTGGGAATTTTGGACAGCATCTGCCACCAACTTACAAGCGCGCTTGTTCTAACTTTTTGGCGCAGTGTCTTGTTTTTTTGCTATCAAATCTAAAATTTTTACATGATAAAAAATTTTGCTGTATTTTACACCAATTTCTTGCGAATTCTGTTTTAAGAGAACAAACTCACCAACTTTTTAATATAACCACATTAATCACGAAGCCCAAATAATTTATTAAGAACAGTTCTCGAAAATCCTTTCACGCAAACTTTTTTATGTCAACCTTAAAAGAGGTTTGCTCTCGAAATAGCGTCGTTATTCACGAGTTTTATTAACAGTACAATAAAACACTTAAATGCTACCTGGAAGACGAGACAATAAAATCAAAAAGGTATCATATCGTAATTAAAAGTGACACGAGAATAAAAAAAAACACTTTATTAGGCAGCTTCAGTACGAATATGGCGGTTCACGGTGACTCAGGAATAAACTTGGTAACGGTTAGTACGCAACAAAATTAAGTTAATCGTTTTCATCGTCATTGAGAAGAGGAAAGTCATCTGCCTTATTAATTGCGTTAAGGAAGCGTTCATCATATTTGTCTTAAGTTAGGAGGAGTTCGTTTAATGAACTTATTTTAATTGGGACTTGATCATCAATTAATTGAAATTCTTTGTTGGAGTGGTCTTGTTAGGAATCATGGTCTACATGAGAGGTTTTGTGTTCCGTTTTCGGACCGCAAGTTGTTACAAACCAATGAACTGGTGTTATTTTTAACTTTTTGATTTCCAGTAATTATTATTTTCCCGCCCCTGTCTTATGTTACTTCAAGCCAGTGCAACACGTTTACCTCTTATATTCGCCCCTGTCAACTATCATGCTATAATTAACGTTTTATGTAAATCTAGTTCCTATAGGAACAGACATTTGCAGGGACTTTTTCCATCTGTGCCAGCCTCTATAGCTAAATAGCTATCTAACGACTGCGTGTTATTTTCCATTCTCAGTATTTACGTTTTTAACCCAATTAATTCAACCTCCAAAAAAGCAGCGTACCAATTTATTCGTGCATTTCCACAATTTATTGTAACACCAGTAACGCCACTGTTTCCTAAAAAAATATCACCGTATATAAAATTGTGACAGCCGGTGATTTACGCCCGAAACAAAATCTCCCATGAGTTATGTCCTTTTAAACGCGACACTTGCTAACAATGCAGCTTTCTCTTTGTCTCTACGTAGGCGTCTAGATTGT
Organism: Orthosia gothica; assembly: GCA_949775005.1. Lineage (NCBI taxonomy): Eukaryota > Metazoa > Arthropoda > Insecta > Lepidoptera > Noctuidae > Orthosia > Orthosia gothica. Next base: position 15,157,245 of record OX459044.1, read on the forward strand.
TTAGTGCCTTATGCTGGTATGATGTATGGAAACCCGACTTTTGATGTCACATCGTTATATTAAAAACGCAGAAAGAGTTTTATATTAGTGCTTAAAATAAAATCTGTGCAAGGCACAATGTGAAAAGACTTTTTTATTTGCTTTGCAGTCATTAATTGTCTTCTTCTTAAGCTTGTAACCACCCACTGCTAAATGTATGTTTAATTCTGACACGTCATTGTTCCCTTACTCGATGGTCTTTTCTTTTTCCTTTGTAGTGACGTTTTCAACATCAACGAGAATTTATAAAATTCTTGTTGATGATGACGAGATTCTGATTAATTGACGAGAGCGAACTTCAACGAAGATGTTACTTAAATGATGATCTATGAATAATCCGGCATGAACACTTATAATACCTCAACCCTTGTTGACAACTTAGCTCTACTAAGTGATGATGAATCTTTAGATTTTTGTGGCGGGGTAAATGGAGGGAACTATTTAGTGAACACGGAGAGGTCACAACTGGACAAAATAACGGAGTATTGTGTTGTCATGAAGTTATGTATCATCGAATTAATAATGGTATGGTAATCATTATGTAGCTTTTCCAATTGGCAATCATTATAACTTAAGAGAACTTTACATCATTCAACGTCAAGATGTCCTTTTTGTGACAAACCAAGAAGTTTAAAAAAAGGCAAAGCTACATGACACACAGAATATAAAAGAATAATTTAAACAAACTGTCACATCAGTTACCTCGGACGCGACATTTGCACTCGTAATCATTTTATTTTCTGAGCGCAGACACAATCGCGTCTACGATCAACGACATATCGCGCTTGACGTTCCAAATTCAAAACAATAATAAGTTGGAGTTCCTTTATTTTTTACTGATAAATTATTCATATCATAATCCGAGTGATGGGAGCGATCGCGGGACCGCGTTCCGTCGACTCATCCGACAGGTCTAATTTAATGCGTGCATTTATTATTGGTAATGGAATTAACCGAGCCCGATTATCATATGATTTGATGGACGCACTATCTCCCGATCGCTGGTTCGTGCCGCCCACTGCACTTAAAAAAACCGCCGGGGCCCACAGACGACGTGGTCATTACGGCTAATTATTGTTATCTTTATGGTAGCAATCGGTCTGCCGTGTTCGTTTAGTGCCCGTCTTTCGATAAAACGCTACTTTATAACGCGAATTCGTTGTCATTTTGTGTCCCCAAAAAGGTTGAAAGGTTTTTTCGGGCTAACTATCATTTGAGATCATTTGTGTCGAATTTAGTTTTTGTTTTATAATGACAGAGCGGCGTGGAGTGGTCGGCTCGAATGTATACGTTGCCTTCATTATTTGCGATGATACGGATATTCCTGCTTTTTTCATTAAAATTATCTAGTGGTATTTTATCAAATTATAATCGAATTAGGCGTTTTAAAGCACCTTTTCTTTGTATATGCCCGGAAGTGTACTAATCCGTGTTCTCATACTTGGTTGGCTTTGACATGTAAACCAACAAAGTGTTCGTTTAGAACATTTAAATGTTTGAGCATTCCAGTCACATAAAGTAATCCGTTCCAGCAAATCCATTGTTCATATTAGTGAGCGGAGCGTATTTAGTCACGTAGCTGTGCTCTAAAACGTACCTACATTATGTACGCGTATGGCGGAAAATGCGCATAATCTTTGTTCCACCTGCTCGATAAAGATAATCCTTTCTTTGATGTTTTCGCTCTTTACACGTGAAAATACAATTGTAGCATCAGGGACACCGTGACAAAGAGGATAAACGCATTCAATTATTAATGTTTACTCTCTCTTGAGGAAAAAACATCGCCCTATATAAATCTTAATAGCAGACTTCTTTAGGCCGACGTAAACGTGTCTTTTACATGGCAGCGGAATTCCAAAATGACATAAAATCTTAGGAAAAGTCCGAGTTTTTTCGTTCCATTTACAATAAAAAGTAAATTAATGCCAAACCAGAGCAGAACGTACCTAAAGTCGTCTTTGGGCGAATGTAAATAAGGGGAACAATGCTCAATTTGGCTGGCGTAGCTAAGCCGAGCACCTGCGCTAGACGTGACCGGTCGCTGCAACGTACCGAGGGCAGGTTGGAGGAAATTAAAAAGAAAGTCTGTTTAAAGAAGTTATCCTTTATTATCTTGAAACTGCTTTTGAAGTCACGTACAGAATACACGTTTGAAGCTTTGTCCTAGGCGAGGCTTTGAAGCGAGATGATTCGATGACGTTAATAATAAATAAAGTCGCACCGCATTGATATAATTCTAGTCTAATAGTGAAATTCGTCTAAAAGTCGCATTTACCGAGCTTATTTGTTTTGCAAAGTTATTGAGAAAATCTAAGAAAAAATAAAAATAAATCAAAAACACTAAGTTAGCATAGCAGCCTCTGTGATCCCTACTTATTTGTGGTGACAAAAGTGTATTGATCAATTTACCGAAGTTGTCACTCTCTCATTTATAGCCCATAAAAACCGCTGCTGCAATGAACGACCTTTGCCTCTGATTGCTGATTGAGAGCAATGGCTCTTAATCACCTCTTGACTGATAGATTGTTAAGCAGCTCTGCTTTCGGGTTTATTTTTGAGATAATACTTCCTGATTATGTGGGAAAATCACTTCTATATCAATCAGAGCCTAACTAAAGTTGGAGCTTGGACAAATTCATACAAAAACATGCAATATTCGGTTGAGTACGTTGTCAGTACCGAGCCAATCACATATCCCGAATCAGCATTCACCAAAAAGCGATAGGTCATAAAAATAGACCATTACAATCCTAAACATTTGGTAGTTGGACGCAAGTGTGAAGTGATTAATCGATGTCGGCGCTCACACATGCGACGGGGTGTTATTTCGGAAAGAATGTGAGGAACGTGCTTCCTCGCTGACCCCCCCAATGACCCCCACTAGACCCCCCTGCGTGAAACAAATACGCGATGCGACCATGCTGGCCATCCGTTAGTTTCGTTACTGCGATCTCCCATTTGAATGGTGTTGTGTCTCAATTGCGTTTTGTTTTTGGTTCGACAGGCTTTAGGACGCTCTGTTGTGAGCTTTTTGTTTGTAGTGCCCTACTTCTGAATACCAAAACGGGGACAGTTACTGAGAAATGTGTGGTGTGTGGTTAGCTGTTATTTTGAATGGAACCGTATGTCACTCAGTCAAGTCCACCAAATCTAGTATCGTAAAGGAAAAGCCATTAATTTTACGAGGTTATTGCTATCATATACCCTGTTGATGGCTTGAAATAATCACTTTTTGAGATGCAACTGGTCATGAATAATCACGAAGAAACACTTCATCAAAAATGTCTTCATAGTTAAAGCTGTAACCCGATTCCTCTGAATTAATCTTCTTGATTCAACACTCAACATTTTAATCTAAATGGACTTATCAATTACAGGATCTCCACTATAACTTCACACCGTATCTGTGAATATCACTGCTATAGCATTTCTGAGCTGCTTTTTAAATCACCACACACAATATCATCTTTCATAACTCAACGAGCGTTATTATATCTTCCAAAAAAGGGGAATTTCGCATGAGAATATTTATAATTTTATTCCGAAGGTTCCATTGTGCCTGGTTCGAGGAAACAGGAAACCATTACGGCACCATGTGTTCGGTGTCATACCAGTTTCGGTGATACCTTGCGTCATTTAAATGTATTTTGTGTGACATTTTTTTAATATTCGCGGAATATAGTTTGAAGATGAGATCTTCTGTGATTTCTGAAGGTTTAGAGTTATTTATTGCGTTGATGAGAAGTTGAGGGTTGAGATGGTACACGTGCCAAGCATGATTAATTTAGCAGGTAAATCATTTAATGATGATGATAGTTGCCAGATGCAAGCGACAGAAGCAGCTGTTCATGAGTTTATGGTTTTAAAGTATATTTTTTTAATATTGTTCACGGGTTTAGAAATAAATCTGAGTGTATGAGTAATCTATAAATTATAACACGCGTTTCCTCTGTTAAGTTAAAATTATTCGTAGCAGGGTTGCTTTACAGTCTTAATAAATTTGACCAAGTTGTTTCTGCAAAAAGTATTATCAAATTACTTTTTAGATGTAGCAATAAATTCATCATCAACCCTCTTATATTTTGTCAAACAGTTTTTTACTACAGCTTTTAGATTTTTATTGTACTTTTAATATTTTTCAGCTCACGTGCGTTCTTTCAATGTCTAATGAATTTGTCCCAGACGATTTTAAAATAAACTCTGTCATCAAGTCACATGCTTTATATAAATCGTGCTCTTAACGACGTCGGCACATAATAAAATTTATTTTTTAACGGTTTTATAGGCTTAGATTTGTAACATTTTTAACACCTCAACACATTTAGGGCTCATTTCAATACGTTCGTGTGATAATGTCGTAAAGTAGAGTTTATTGCGTGGGTATAGTGTTATAATTAGAATTAGTAAAATAATTATAGGGTTTACTATAACTTTAAGGTAGGTTTTTATAGTTATAAATAACTCAATTATAGTGTTTCGAAAACTGCTTCGAAAAGTTTACAACTTACTTGTCTTGAATTTTGTTCGCGTGAATGATAAAATATTTTTATAAAATCGAAATCATTTTGAGTGAGTCACTGGTTTTCTGTACTTGAGTACACAACTGATTCTGGACTAAAAGTTTTTATAACTCAACCATTTTTCTACCACACTATAATTTAAAAAATCCCTTTTAAATTAAAACGAGTACAATTAAAACACTCGTATTATAACATCGAAATACATAATGAAAACAATTAGTTCCCTCCAACAAGTCCCACGTCAGTACAATGGTGATATCAACGCGTACATCCGGACACGAAATAGTTAAATATAACGAGTCATTACTGCAACCCCTTCATACACACCTTTTGTGTCACATTTTTAAAAGGACAACACACTAGCCTAATTGCCGCTCAACAAAATTTACAAATAAAACTGATAGCCTAAAAAACTGATGGTTCGGGAGATTACAAACCCATTCTATAAAGACCAGCGTATCTGTTATAATCCAACCTTTAAGCTCCGGCTCTCCTAGGTTTGTCTAAACAAATCACAGGTCAATAATACAGCATTCAAAGGCAGAGATTGGAATCTATCTTGGGTTTTGCCAACCAAAGGGGCGTTGGTCTAACCTAGGACTAACCAGTCATTCCGCGAAGAGGCTACTGCAAAATTCTATGTCCGGGAAAGCGAATTTTTATGTCAAAATATTTACCAGCAACTGAAACCCCCAGAGCATTCCTCCAAATATTTTATGCCAAGAGTGCCTTATAACCTCATGCTTTTTCTACTTCCTGGCATAACTATATTTGCATCTGGCATTGACTAAATAAGTGAAGATCTGAAGTCCATATACAACGATTTATAGACTCTTATAATAGTTCTCACATCATAAGTGTTAAAATGAAAATGTTCAAACATTTGCTTCAACCCGATATAATAACAACACTTGTTCTGGTTTGTATTAATTAACACCGCAAGCATAACTTTTGGATCGTGTTATTTGTGTATCAGTTGTTGTATCGGTTTCATGCATGCTCTGCGTTGATTGACATTCGATTAAATATTTTATCTGGAAGCGCGGAAATATTTATTTTAAACTTTATTTAAGCTATATTTGTTTTAACACTGCCGCTAGTAGATACAAAAGTATTATTAGTTGAATTTCATCATCAGCCTTTTTTAATGTTCCCACTGCTGGGACACAGGCCTCCTCTCTGTGAGAGGGAATGGGCCGTAAATGGCCCACGCGGCAGTGCGGGTTGGTGGATGTCATATGTATTCGAATTTGGAATTTTACAGGTCCAGTTTACAATGAATCCTTGGGGGTAGATTATTCAGTAATTCTGATGAAAACCACTGATGCGTTTTGCGATAAGTGATGGATGATGTTCCAACTAAGTAGATATCAGAGCAGGTACATTAGTGATCTAATGAATCCTAAAAACAGTTCACAGTGGATTATTTCGAAATTTCATAGAAGCATAACAAATACCCCAAATTAATTGACTCGTATCGTAATTTAGGACGCAGCGGGCGTACAAAAAATCATCCAGAGGCTTACCGTGGTCGCTGCGTAAAAGAAACAAGTGTAAAAGCGACTCAACATTGGCTTGGCCCGGTCCGTAGTGTTGTACCATGCTTCCGTGACCAATCGTGACGGATAGGGCTAATTTATCAAAGCGTACTTCAATTTTATAATAACTTGCAGGTTGCATGTGTGACTGAATATTCTATTACTATGGCTGCTCGATTAATCTTCAGCGGTACGTTATTAGTGTCTAAGCTCGATTAATGACTGTTTGTTAAGTGATCGAGTGGTGTTTTTTTAAAGTTTACCATTTCTGTTTTAGCTGGAATGTAGTTTTATGTAAATTTGCTGAATATGGCTTTATTAAAAATCTATTTTAATAAACTTTGTTGTTTTTATATTTCTGAAGTTCTAACTTAGTCACGAAATCATTTTATTAGACTATTAAGCAAAGCTCAACAACCTTCAATCCGATTTTAAAAGCTGGAATCTATTCGAGAAAAAAGAAAAATTAAAAAGAGATCATCGTCCTACCGAATTGAACTTTCTCGTTTTATTGCACTAATATATAATTATACTGATGTCATAATCCGTCGTAATGATAGCGACGGATACCATTCAACTTAGCCGGAAACTACAAGTTCTTACTGCATCGACGATCGAACTTATAAAGCCACAGAGTAACTAATAACCGAAGAAATAAGTTAAGCTACTGGTAGTTACATATGTGAAGTCGTAAGAGATTTTCTAAGCTGTGGTCGTAAGTGGCTTAAGTTGTACTCAGACGTATGGTAGCTGCATTGAGATTGTGGGTAATGGAATTAACTCGGACCGATTATCATATAATTTGATGGACGTGCTATCTCCGGCAAGCTGCAATTGAAGAAAAAACCCCGAGGCTGCGTCGGGACCGACTATTAGATGTAATTACTGTTATCTCTCTCTCCGCAATTCTCATTTGTTTTCATTTTCGTGCAACGATAAGTTCGGTTGGTAGCATGCTGGTAGCTAAAGCAATAATAACATAATTAAAGAAATTATTATGTAAGTTAGGTTTTCTAAATAATTGGTTATGTAAAGTAAGGGCAGGTCAGTCTAGTTGATCAGCATTGTGACATGTTGTAATTTAGAAATCACTTATTTAAGTATGTATGTTTGTGGCGAAGAAAATGTTAGATTTACATTGTTAGCAAAATTAGCTAAAGGAAACTTATTTCCTTGGTCAGAAAAAAAAAAAACAGAATAATTGTAGTCGAAGTAGAATGTTTTTTGAAATAAATGTTTTTTACAATGTTGCTAAACAAATAAATGTGTATCTATAGCAATATTATAAAGAGGAAAGATTTTTTTGTTTGTTTGTTTGTACCGAATAGGCTCCGAAACTACTGGACCGATTTTAAAAATTCTTTCAACTATGGATAGCTACATTATTCCCGAGTAACATTGGCTATAATTTAGACGGGAGCGAAGCCGCGGGGGTCAGCTAGTAATTTATAAAACAAAAATTATATTTTTTTTAATTCAATTCTGTATTAATAAAACAGTCATCATCTTCCTGCCCTTATCCCATGTTAGCTGGGGTCGGTGCAACACGTTTTCTTCTTCCATACCGTCCTGTCCCCTGTCACGCTATCACTGACTCCCTTTTCTGTATTACTCGCTTTTCTTAATAACTCTCATTTAATACTATATTATTATAATAACCCTTTTTTAATAAAACAGTAAAACTTATAATTATAATAATACTTAACTAATATTAAAATTTATCACATTAAACACGTATTCTTCCTCCTCTCTATTATTTGATCTATGCTGTGCCCGACAGAGTTCATAATTGTGACTAATATAATTATTTCCTTAACAACTATGTACATTATGGTACGCAATAAATAATTGAGAACTATTCTAATTTTGATTGGCAAATAATGGTTAATTAACAATATTCATTGATAATAATGAGATAAAAAAAAGTTTTGATCAAGCCTTCTCTAATCAAAATCACATAAATTATTGCGAAAAAGATTGACCCGACTAAATCAGTCGAGTCAATAAAATATTTGACCACAATCACTGTCAAGTCAATGAAACCTGTCCACGGCTCCTAGTTACTTAAGGCGAATGTCAATCAATAAGAATTCAAAAATTCTCATTCATTAAATAAAAATCATCTGGAATTTCTCAGAAGGCCCGGAGTCAGATCTCATATGCGGCTGATTTTAACGTAACTGGTGAAATATGGGTATTACTATAGATAAACCTCTGCCTAACCCTTCGCATACAAGCGTAATGTTACGTTGTGTGTGTTTTTAGCCTAATCTATCCAGACTGAGCTGTCCAACAAAAATCTTGACTATATTTTTGAGAACCTGACCTGAGGCACTAGGCAAGTGGCATTCGTTGTCAGCGAAGGCGATAATCGAAATGTCAAAATGTAAGTGATCACGTGATTTTTCGATATTGCTTGTCAATCCCATACACAGATAACCTCCCAATCTGTGATCCCATACAATTTAGCCTTTTTGACAATTGCTATCGCCACGCTTTTAATGATAGAATGTCACTTGTCATCATCATATCTTAATGCAGGACTAGGTTAGTCTTTGACAGCGCAGCAGAGGCTTGAAGTTAGCCAACGAGCAATGAAGCGCAGCATTCTGGGTGTCAGATTAACGGACTGCATCAGAAACACAGTGCAAAACACACAAATCGCCGATGTCACCCAAAAAGCAGCCAAGTTAAAATGGGACTGGGCCGAACACGTCTGCCGCATGTGGAACGGTTCATGGGCTAAATCAACCACAATGTGGGTCCCGGAAAATGTCCGATGACACCACTGCAGACCCAGGCGAAGATGGCTGGATGAACTTGATGCCTATCGATAGGATTGGTCTACACCGGGACCAAACCGGAAGGATTGGAAGAAAGACAGGGAGGCCTTTGCCTTGCAGTGGGACATAATAGTTTGAAAAAATAACGAAAAAAGGTTTTTTTTTTATATCTTATTAATAAAAAAATAAAATGCTTCATGTTTTCCTATAAATTGCAAGGGTTGTGTCCTCGAGCATCTCTTTCTTCTTCTTCTCCATGCAGTCCAATAGTAACCGCGTTTTACATCTTGTCACGGCCTTAATATCCAACTTAATTACAAGACGAAGTAAACAGAATGAGTTTTTGTACCGCTTCCAAATGAATCTTTTCGAATATTTGAAATTAGTTTCATATTTTTATGAGTCAGAAAACGTTTAGTTTGGAATATTTTCTTGTAATTTATGGCATGCTAACGAATATGTCAATAAATAATGTTAGTAAGCCGCGTCATGCTCCCATATGTTATTTGTAAAGAGTTTGTATAACTTTCATAGTTAGAAGCTAGTCTATGCTCGGGTTTTCTTTTTTTGTTGAATAATGACGCAACGGTGAGACTCGGAAAGGTTAATTGAACGAGGACCTTGGGGTTCATTTGAGAGTCTATTAATAACGTAAAATATGTTAAACATAATATTAACTTATATTTAAGTCAACTAGATAGTCTGAGACTGCGTGTATTAACAGCAAATGATCTACATCCAATCAGAAGATTTCAAGTTTATACCAAGCCGTGGCTAATAAAAGTCAACCATGCCCTTGAAACCTTAAGGTTTTATTTATCTAGAAAGTCAAAATGCATCAGACCAGAAGTTTATTAATAATAAGACACTTTGATTTCCCCGACTATTTTCGGTTTTCAATTATAAAATTTTGTAAGCATTAAATTTTAGTAGCAGCCCATCGTGTTTTAGTAGGCTGCTTTAATCAAGCTGATAATGTCACATTAAACTTGGTAAAAAATGATTAATCTCCAAAATAGTGATTCAGAGGAGTCACCGCAACCAATACACGACACAATAATAAAAAGTTATTATGATTGTTTGTTCGTTAACCGACTTTCTCAGTAATTAATACAAGCCGATATTTGCTCATGCATAAAATGAACATAAATATCTCTTATTATGTAACATCTAACTCGTTAGATATGTAGCCGGTATCATATCTAGCCTACGCTATGTAAGCATGAGTTATTAAAAGAGTGGCTTTAAATAAAATAAAAATTGCCTTTATTCCACTACTTACTATTTTTAAACTTTAGTAAGTACACAAACATGTTATACATATTACAAATACTTCAAATATAAATCTTTAGTTCTTCTTCTCAATCCGTGGCTTCTTCATTTTCCTTTCTTTTATAAGTCTTTGCCTTCGCTATTTGTAGCGGTTGCCTCTGCGGTGTAGGCCTCTATTAAATCAATCCGAACTCTTTTATCACATGCTTTCTGCATCCAGTCCAGTCCACTACATTGGGTAAAAATGTCTCTCCATCTCTTTCTTTGTCTCCATTGCTTTCTTTTACCTTGTAATGGCAACCATTCTGTTACCCTCTTTGTCCATCTAGAACTTTCCAATTTACACAAATATCCTGCCCAGTTCCATTTCAATAACCTGATTATTTGCGTTATATCTGTTAATTTTGTTTTTCTGTTTATTATTTAGTTTTTTACTTTACCCGTTTTTTTTAAGAGTGGCCTTAGAGCCTAGGTAAAAAAATATTCTATTAGCGATGACAGTAGTAAAAAAAATTAATACGTGAAATTTCGGTAGTGCATGTCAATTATATATTTTGAACTTTTTGACAATCGTTATGGCTTATTCAATTTCACTTTCTCAAATAGTTCCTTGTCCACGATGTCCAGTGTTGTGCAGTGGCAGAATAAACGTTTAAAACTCTTTTAGAAAAAATAATACTTGCACCGTGGTCTTTCGTGATCAAAATATGTATGAAATATGAGAGTAATAAATTAAGATGGTTTTGATATTTCATTCTTAAGTTAAAAACTGAAATCTACCTAAGAATCAAATCGAAGAAGATCTTAAGTCTGACTGTATTAATTTCTTCTTTTTGTATTTGTGGAATCTGGTAACTGAATACCTGTATCATAACGTATAGTCAGTATGTTTTGGTCAACATTTTTTGTCTAAACCCATAAATTGTTGAAACTTGTTTGTTCGTTGCATCGCCTTCCTCGGATCGTTTATGACTTTATGAAAATAATTATACAGTATGAATGGACTTTATGGATGATTACAATGCAATGTAGGAAATCGGGACAAAAATAAATTAGCTAAGGAAATAGCGTGACTCTTGATAGTAATTCCTGACTCACAAAAGAGATTATTAGTAATTAGTTGTTTGGCATTTGCTCATAGACCACCTATGTTAATAAAAGTTTATCTTAGTTAAGTACAGACCCATGAAAATAAGAAACCTTTCAGCAGATACTGAATGCAAGCACCAATATCAGATTAACACTACCATAAAGTTCAAGACATCGATATGTGTACTATAAAGAAAACATTCCGCAAAATTAACTAAGGTTTTATTATAATCAGTTTTGTAATTATAATTAAAATCAGGATTAAAGCTCATATAAGCCTTAAGTACTTACGAAGAATCTGAGTCGTAAACACAAGGATGAAGCTTGTTTAAATCGGTGCAAGTTGTAAGAGTAAACCGCAAAGGGATATTATGGATACCTACATATTTATGCGACCAGAGATCAGACCAGGGCTCGTTCTTTGAAATTGCCACTAAACGTAGCAGTACTGCAAGTCTACTGGGAACGTTCCCAGATGATAGCAAAGTGGAGAAGTACTTCGAAGCAAGAGTGATCTGGACTTCTGTGTCTCTACATATTTCTTTCCTGTACTATTTTATTTTTGTATGTATTTACATTTGAAATGCCATGAATACTATTTTGAATACACCATGTGGTGGCTAAAACCACATTTTTTAAAGAACCAGATGCGTTAACCGTATCTACAAATGTTATCAGTATTCATTGCAACATTGTTGGCTAATTTAAAACGTCATCTGCTTAACGACACGTGAAGAATGCACATGTTGGGACTTTAATGTGTTTTACAGATAAAAATCATAAAATAAAAATTAATGGACTGCAATATCCTTCTGAAAAATGCCTTGTGTGTTACAAAGCTTCTTCAGATAGTTTTAGACAATATCGTCAATGAGATAAAATTACCTCTTTACCAAGTTGTTCATAAGAAGTTCATTTTTATTTAAATAAGGCTTGCGCTTGACCGCTATCTGATGAAGTTGTCAAAAACATATGAAAATTCCGTATTAAAATACAAAGTTTTTCTGTCTACTTTAAGCCAGAGTTTCTCACCTCTAAATTATCGCAGAATTAATGGGACAAATCGTCAAGCACGCGTTATCTGCTGCGATTGGTTGAATGAATTTTCAACAGCATAGCAAGTTTATCAAGGAATAAAAATCATTCACAAAAATATTAATCTCAACAAAACGTGCCTTCCGCGAATCCGACTCATACCTGACAGCTTTAACACATTAATTTTTTTCGTATCCGTTTAGCACCTCGTTGCTACATCTTATATCAACAACAAACCATAATCTACCATTTAAACACAATATTTTATCTTGAAACTCAAGCCGCGGAGGCAAATTGCAACCTTAAGGCTCTTGCAGACAGGACGACGACGTGACAATACAAAAAGCTGCAACAACGCGTTTTCATAGAAATTGGTCCTCAGAATTATATTAATAGGTATTATATCCGTAGTATGTCAGTACCTTTGTGCTCTTCAATCTGTATTATTTATTTTCTATGTAAAGTGTTTTTGTATTTACATAAATAAATAAGAAAATAACGTTGCAACAAAGCCTTTAAATAGGAACTGTTCACATATCCCCTCATCCCTTGTATAGTTTATTTAGAAAGGTTTGTCAAATTGGTACGTCGCGTCTGTTTACTGGAAGCCTAAAACTTACAAATACACAGAATGACAGGAACGCAATACTAAAAAAATAAGGCCTAATCAAAACAGCATACATTAAAAAAGGCTTATTTTCTGTTAAATACCAATTTAGAGCATCGAATTAGCATTTTTAGATTAAGATGCGGGACTAAAGCTGCCTATTCACTAACTTTTTTATAATAATACTTCCGAATGAATCGAATATGTAGATTAGAACAACTTTTTGCAATATCATAAACTCGCCTTTTGTATGTTGAACGCCTTTAGGATATCCGTTATTGAACTTTTATGAACTGGTAAATGTGTTTTGGAAATGAAATATACTCAATTTACATCGTCTAGACTCTACTTTACTAGTCTAGTAAGTTTTTCTTCTAAGAAATGGAAACTTTGTTTCTAACTTTCCAATAACAAATGTATAATAAGAATAATAAAACAAATAAAATGTAGAATAAGCTAAAAATATCTTGCAGCCTTTTTGTGCAATTCGAGTATTTTTATTTAAAGATTCTATAGGTTGTTAGATAATATTCTTAAGGTTACACTAGTCGAAAATTCTTCCATACAAACGTAGTCTAGAGATTACTCCACTGTTTGACGATGTACGTTCAAAATAAAAAATTATATCAATCTGTCTCATCATTATCTAGTCCTGTATGGAAACAAAAATGTAAAAAAATAATATAATTGAAAGTTATGAGCGTCGAAAGTTCTATATTTCAACACTAATTTTAACGCATCTTTGGGCGGAAATAAATACCATAAAAAGAAGGAAAATTGCAAAACGGGCTCCATACAGGGATAGATTTGTAATTTAACAATGCAAATGATTTTATTTTGAAAATATACTTTTAGTAGTTTTTTCATGATATCTAGACTCCCAAAGGTCTGGTTTATAAAATTTCGCGCGCTCTTTTTAGCTCTAATTCATCATTAATTTCGATACAAACTTGCAAAAGTGCTAATTCGTACATGAACTAGCTTCTTACTACTCATCACAGCATCTATATCTTTCGCACGTGTTGTCGGAAGAGATAGCATGCATTTTAACTCCGTGCACAAAATAGTTCGTGCCGTCGACTAGTTTAACCTTAACAGATAAACTAAAAACTAAAAAAAACTACATGAAACAATATGGGCGAGACTTATTTTAAAATGTTTATTGCTTACATTTATAATTTAGTGTTGTTTTCGAAACCTCTAATAAATAAAAAAAGATTTCGAAAATAATCTTGCTACTATTCTACAAATTAAAATTGCCTACAACTTTACTAAGGAACCAAAACAAAATAAAAATTGGAAAACACATCCTACCAGTGTGCATCGTCTACCAAGCATTCTCCTGGGAGAAAGAACTTCCACTGTATATTTCTAGTGTGGTCTGCACCAAGTCTCTGGGCATAAATTGGTTGTATATACTAGCAACTCTGTTTGTTTTAAAGATAACTAATCTCTTTTTCAATTCAAACGATATTCGTCGACTACATTTTCTATTTGAATTGGCTCCGGTGCGCCGTTTTGTTTGGACAAAGGATATGACAATTGTCGGACGCAAAATCTTGTTGACATTATGCAGTTTTCTTAATATATTAAATCATGGCGACAGTTTAATGTAACTTTATCTAGTAATTGTATTGACTATGAGACAATACGACAATGGCAATACGGTATGATTTGCGATCGATTAAGTAAGGAATGAATTGAACATGATACTAAGAGTTTAAACGCCTTCGTTTGTGTAATTTGCAGGCCTAAGTACTTTAAATGCTGAGTTTAACTCCCTATTCCCGGGTTCACAATCACATTTACCGCGAAGGTAACAATAAAATACTTTACAACCGATTGAATCGACAAAAATATCAATTGAAATCAAACCGTTGTCCCACCATCAATACAAAGACTCAGTTTCTTTCAGCCGATCGTCTGTGCGGTCCCTCAATTTTTTAACAAAAGACAAGACAATATAACCCTCCAACGGTCGCGTGGATACCTTTTGTTGTGACACCAATAAATCCGATTAAATTTTGCGTGTCACAGTCGCACGCGCGTCGACAGCGTGACATTGCCGTGACAAGGTATCGCCCAGTGACTGCGCGGGGGTTAAAACACTGTAAAGCTATTGCTTGTTTTTCGCGTGCATCGCGTGTGAAATAAGCACCTTTTTTACAGACTAGTGCTCCGTCTTATTATTATCTACGATTATCGGTATACGATAGCCTGGTACAGTCAGTAGCCATTGTGCCTAATACTGAGTTATGTGATAAATGAGTGCACTTGACGTCGTAAATAAGACAGTATAATTAGAATATATTGCTTTGTCCGATAAATAATTTATAACTTGTTCGTTGCAATGAGTTGCATGCAAAGAGCACGAGTTATCTTTACGATAATAGACGTCAAGAACTCGAGGCTGATGATTGTGTTTCGATGCATTTGTAAGAATGGAAGAAGAATCAGGTGTGGGGAATAAGGACGAACTTAGAGAAAACCAAACAGCCGTGAGTCATGTGTTGCCTAGCGTGACGTTACGTGAAATGCGCGTGTTAAGCGTGACAACCCGCTCGTGTAAGATTGATTGACAATGTAGGCAGGTAGCCTAATTAAATACTAAAATTCTTGGTTTAACAACCTTGTCACTTGGACAAACGTGGTTTTGTTTACGATGAAGATAAACGAGCAAAACCTAATGGCTTATTGTTGCGACTACATGAAGAAATTGAAGTCCGTGTATTATTTATTTGTTTTAAACTAAAGGCTGCGTCTATGACGTATTTTATGGTGACTATATAGAAATGGCACTGCACCGATGTCCCAAGTAACATAGAAAAAGTGCTGGCAGGTGAGGCTATTTAGTCGGCATAAACTTATGGCCAAGAATCTCCCTCTTCCATCTCTTAGCTCAATAAACTCTGACAAATCTCAACGGCGCATTGTATTTGTAGACTTTAAACGTAAAGCTGCTACGCAAAAATCAACACTACCCACATGAGTCATGTGAACGTACCGTGACGTTGACGTGACGTCGCAACACGTGCGTGTTTAGCGTGACAACCCACCACTATGCAGATTGATTGACAATGCGAGCGAACACACAGGGCAGTGTGTTGCTTTGTTAAATTGCTAATGTACCCACAATTTTGCAAATTATATTTCCTGTCATTGTTGGTGGTTTATCGTGTGTTTAGAGTAATATGTATTGTTGAGTAATAGTTACCTACATGGTAACAGTTCTGTATGGAGCGTAGCTTTGCATATTGAAAAGCAATTTAATACTTGTAAAGAATAAATTAAGAGTCTAAAGGTGTGTTCATATCGCTGAGACGGAGAGCACTGTGATTTTGATTTTGGTCTTACTAATATTTTAAATGCGAAAGTTTCGATGGATTTGGTTTGGAGATTTTAAGTGTGTATTTTTGTTAGTCAATCATGCTAGAACGGCTGAACGGAAACGATCTGGATAGAATTTGGCAAAGAATTAGATCTCTTCTTCTTTTCGTGTGAGTATGAGGCCACCTCAGGTTTCAGAGTTAATAGATAGTCAGGAATTGCACATACGATACTTTATATCCCAAAAATATGTTCCCTTGGGCTAATTTTCGATTTTCACGCGGGCGAAGTCGCTGGCAGAAGCTATTATTTTATATTATTCTTCAGCATGTCTTTATAGGATCTGTTGACAGCCTTTAAAGATATGGGTTCCTAGTCCCTATTTTTTATTATTTCGTACTGTAGGGGACCAAATTATTAAAATAACTCAGTGCTCGGCAAATACCTATTTAATTTTAACGGCTTTATTAAATATGATGGCTTAAACAAAATATAAATTCCTAAAATATTTCAATTATATTCTTTTGTTGAAAAGATTCGTACTCCATTTGACTTTACGTGTCACACAAAGTACCTATAATAGTCACAGCGAATCTTTGTGTCTCTGCCAACTATTGCGCAAAAAACAGTTTGTCATCGAGTATACTGCGTAGAGTAAGCGAGATAGGACGACGCGACGAACCTAAGCGAGTGAAAGAGACAGTTATACAATGCTATCTTCACCTTCAAAATTGACACAAAAATAGCTACTGCGCAGGGTCTTACAGCCAATTCAGAGACACATAGATCCGTTGTGATTATTATACAAGTAAATCTCTCTCAATCTACACGGTCATAATCGGACAAAGAGGAGAGATTGTCAAACCAAAAAAAGAAGGAAATATGATGTCACCCTAAACTCAGCAACACACTGCGCATTGTTATCGAATTTCAATATGCCACATACAGCTAGTATTAGGCACCATCTACATAATACCGTGCGTGCCGAATTAATTCCGCCTTTTACGCATCTTTTATTACAGTATAGTTTCCGTTTACTAATGGGACCACCCCATCGCTTCCCATGAGTGTCGTAAGACGTGACAAAGGGATTACAGAAGGGGATGGGCAGTAACATCCACCTGTGCTAATGACTTCGTATTGCCATTATCAACGGTAAGAACGGTTGGTGATTATTGCTGTGGGGACCTTAGGGGCAACCCTTGTTTGACAATCTTTTAACTGCGATAGTATTGGGTGTTTTTTTTGCAGGCTTGTTGCTGTAAAGTACTGGGGAAAAAAGTGTTAAGAAGACGACAGTCACCAACGAGCGACGATGAGGGAACAAAACGCGCACTCGTTTCACACCCGCGCGAACTGTAATTAAGTTAGTTTTTGTACTTTCTTTATTATTTCCATGACATTAAAAAAAGCTTTAGATTAAAATTTAGATAGTTAAGTTTTCTTTGAGATGGTGAATATTTCATTAAAATACCTACACCTGACGGTTATTCATAACTTTAAAAAATAATTACACTATGTTATACGAATAAAACTCAAAATGTTCTTGGATCTAATTATTAAGAAAATTAATACTAGCCACTTAGAAGTGATCCTCATTTTAGAATCAGCTACTGAGGGGTATCGTGGTGAGTCAGCACAAATTAACTACATAATTTCTTTCTCTGTTTTCTTTTTTGTAGAAAAATGGTATGCATGCCAGCATAAGCAATACATTATCATCATGTTCCCACCCTTGTATGGAACAAGGTTAGGAAGGTTACTCGGGATCGGCGCAGCAAGTTTTCTTCTCCCTTATCAACCATGACGCTATCATCCACAACGCTAGGAGAGACTGAACATCAAACTTCTTTAATGATGTGGAAATCATAGTGATCTCTATTCAAAAAACTACTCTGTGTCAACCTGGCTATTCGTGTAGCTGCGTGGATACGTAACTCATAAAATACGTCTATTCTATCTAGTATGAAGCCTATTCACCTACCTACAAATATACATGCCACTCCCACTCCGGAACTGTTTCATTGTATAAATATTACAAGTACCTTCCGCACTCAATGTGCCTATAAAGGCATTTCGATTTGAGTCAATATTCAAGTATTAGTACTCACTTTACACGGAAACAAAGTGTGGCCATAGTTCTAGCGTCCCACGCAACGTTCTTAACGCCAACGTAAATAGGTAACAATCTTGCCACAAAGTAGGGAACAGACAATAGTAGGATTTAAAATCATGTTTAGACTAACTGAACTTTGATATTCTAATACATCGATCTGGAAGGTCTAATTAAATTAGCTTACGAAAGTATACGTACGTCATGGATGTACGTATACTGTCCATATCTAAGGACGACATAACGATTTTTTCACCCATCTGTTTACTACAGCTAATTACTGGGTATCACCCTGTATTTGAAAAAATATGTACCTACATTGACCTACCTGGATATTTCAGCAGTATCATATAGGTTTAGGCGCAGATGACCTAATTCTCAAAATGGCAACAGAGTCGCAAAAGGATTAATTCTCAAAATGGCATTAGCAGTTTCTAAATGAAAAACATTACGTTTCATAATTTACGATTTATCAATTACACCGTAGGTAGATTTGTATCAGGTATTAATAAATATGCAACCAAATAAATGTTTAACTGACTTGCTAGCTAACTTAGACTTCAGTCTAAATAAACTATTAACGACCTCGCTGATGACGCAATGCAATTTTAATTGCGTCGATAGGCGATATCGCACGCATTTTCTAAGAAAACTGCAAATCGGTCGATTGCGACGCAGCATCGTGAAAGTACTTGCAATTCTTTTAATAAAATTGCATATCGTTGTGATATAAAACGAATCACGTCGAGCCATCAGTAAGGTTGCTTAGAGCACAAATCACATCATCATCTGCCTGCCCTCATCCCATGTTAAGTTTGGCGTAGGCGCAACACGTTTTCTTCTTCCATACCGTCCTGTCCCCTGTCACGACATCACTCACTCCCTTTTCTTTCATATCACTCCTCACACAGTCCATCCATCTTTTCTTTGGCCATCCTCTCACTCTCCATCCATCCACATTTGTATTCAAACTCTAACATGTGTTTCATCCTTTCTCATCACATGACCATACTAGGACAAACGGTTTCCCTTCAACTTTTCTGCCACTGGCGCCGCTTTCAAACTGCCTCTAACATTCTCATTTCTCACTTTATCCAATCTCGTCACGCCGCACATCCATCTCAACATTCTCATCTCTGATACATGCAATCTCTTTTCATCCATCTTTTTCACAGCCCAACATTCTGATCCATGCAGTATGACAGGTCTAGTCACGGACTTGTATAGTTTCCCCTTTAACTTGAAGGGCATCCGTGGGTCGCAAGTTGAGCACAAATCACAATCAATGCCAAAATTATCAAACTACTGCCACACTCAGCAAAAAAAAACAAAAGAAAACCGCCTGAAGCCTATAAGAGCCTCCCATATTTCTCTATAAAGAGTCCATCTAGCGGCATTGAAAGCTATCTGTTCTGAATAATGTTATTACTGAGGGTCACAGTCAATGATGTAGAAAATCTTTACCAAAGACTTATACTATCGGGAATAGGAAATGGAAAACAAATATTAGATATTACTGTCTTGACCTACCAAGAACTATGTTGCAGACAGAATCAATTTTGTGTTGATTTCAGGTTCTTTTCATTTGGTGAAACGATCCTTTTCATTTTGTAGTGATTGAAAATCGAGTAGTAATTTCAGACTTGGTCTTGTTGGTTTCATTTACAATGTTCCTTAAACTAGCTTATTTAAGATCTTGGTTTCATCTCTTTGGCATGTCGATGTGTGACTTGAAATAAAAAATGTTTTTGGTTATCCGAAAGTAATAGCAGATCTTACATAGTTCCAAGAAAATAGCGATTTGGACTAGACGCCAAACTCCTTTTTTATCTACATATAATATGGCTCAATCTTATTCCGTCACATGTAGCATCAAGATATTATATTTTCAGAATTATTGTATTTTTATTAAGCACTAAGATAGTAATACTCTCTCGGCTATTAGGTATATCTTTTTGTGACATACGCTTCCAAGGATTTTCGTTCGTAAGAAGTAGGCATATGTTTCTGACAATATCATAACATCAACATGTCCTGTAATCTTCTATTGTCGTGTACCAATCCAGTGTATTCTTTGTAGGTCTGATACGAATAGAAGAATACTCTGTCGACAACATTAAAACACTATAAGCACCAATGTGAGCATTTTCACAAACATCTTGAAATTGAATCATACTTTTTTGCAATGATTTACTATTTGTATTAGTTAACATTTCCTTAGCTATGTTACATGGTTTTCACTCTGTAAGTAGCTTTTTGAAAATGAAAAACGAGAAAATGCAAATAAAGAAACCAACATACATAAAATAATATGTGTATTATTTTGCGTATTCACTAAAAAACTGAACATAAATCAAGAATTTTAGACTCACATAAGTAAAGGTGTATGTGACGAATTTCCTGTAACACACAACAATAAAAATATCCTAGTTAACTTTACCTACATTTATGTGACTTAACAAACACCAATTAACATAATAAATTAACCCGTTGGTTTCGTGTATAAAAATAATGTAAGAGCCGTGGTCGGTGAATAAATTAGTGAGGGTAATGATAAATCATGAGGTTGCTACTTAAACATGTGACAAGGGCTTAGGAACTTTTTATCGCGGCCATTTTTACATATCTTTATTTAAGACGTTGAAATATGAACGAATGTGTTCTTGATAAATACGTGTGATGACTTTGTTCGTTTGTCAGTGAAGTGCTACTGGTTTTGGGTTTGATTATGTTGTTCGATTTGAATGACAAGAGGGTTAAACCCTCTGTCATTCTGCGTCGTGACTCAGGTATGCAAGGCGTTTATTTGCAATGACAAGGTACGCTAACAATGTGCGGATTGATCGATGGAATGTTGACCAGATGTCGATATACAAAGCGGATAACGTCATTTCCAAAAAAGTAATATTAATTCCATATCTTTAGACTTAATTTAATGAATTTGTGAGTTATGTAATTTAACCATGAACCAAGAAGCCGTTTGGAATAAAATATACACACATGACTCTAAGGTATTTAGCTTATAGCTAGTACGAGTGCCCACATTCAAAATCATGTCACATCGTTTTAGGGTCAATCCTTATAAAATCGCTAGATTAGATGAATCTGAACCTGGCTAGGTAGCCAGTACAGGGCAAAAACGTCACAGTATTATGGGGGGTAATTTCTGCTAAGTCAAAAAAAAAATAAGCAGACGGTTTTATCACAATTAATGTTTCATATTAAAAAAAACCGGCCAAGTGCGAGTCGGACTCGCGTACGAAGGGTTCCGTAGATACCATTATCGCAAAATTCGGCAAAAAAATCACGTTTGTTGTATGGGAGCCCCACTTAAATATTAATTTTATTCTGTTTTTAGTATTTACTGTTATAGTGGCAACAGAACTAAATCATTTGTGAAAATAATTGAATTTCAACTGTCTAGCTATCACGGTTCATGAGATACAGCCTGGTGACAGACAGACGGACCGTGGAGTCTTAGTAATAGGGTCCCGCTTTTACCTTTTGGGTACGGAACTACATAGATTTCGTAATTTTGTTATGAAATAGTTTGTTTTGCGCGTCATATGTGGCATGAGTGCATTTAAAAAAAAATTACGACCTGTCTCATAGCAGCCTGGTCCAATTTTTTTTTGTATGGTTGCTGAGATTACCAGCAGCACAGATAATATAATACTAGCATACCAGGAGATTGTTTTCAGACATTTTAAATGTCACGTACAACACCAAAAACGAAAAAAAAAATCCGGAGTCGCTTTAAAATAGTTTCAACACATGGAATGCTTACACTTTTTTCAGAATGCTCACACTTATTCTCATCAAGTAACCAATATTCACTTGAAAACATGATTTTCAGACGTTTTGCTATGGGCTTTCCTCATTTTTCATTTTTTCAAATGGTCTCCTGGGTACGGGTGACGCTACTGGTGTCTGAAAATTGTGTGATCGGTATCTAAAATCTATTGTTCAACTACATTAAAAGAATCTGACTGATTGCTATGAAACACCTCGGTAATTTTTAGAATAAGAAATTTGAAAACGCGGTCAGGTCAGAAATGACGCGGAATAAATCTGAAATTAGTATTTTTGTAATCAGAATAACCAAATCTACCGATTGTATCCGGTTTTTACCGGAAAATAATGAAGCAAAATTTTGTTCATGAGCACACGTACTAAAAAAATTGATGATCTAATTCTTAAACTAGTCAAAACTTCATGCACGATTAGTAACGATAAAAAACATTATAGAAGCTACAAGAAATTACGACTAAATTACATTACATGCACCTATTACTAAATAATATACATCAAAGAGGCCGCTTTAATCTAATGCAGGATGACGATACCAGTTCAGTCTTTAATGTGAATTAACGGCCGGATTTTAATCTAGACTTCGATCAATCCAGACAGCAATAAAACTCGACCTTCAGAGAAACATTTTACGAATAGCCATAAAATCCTAACTAGAAATAAATCTGCAGTAATTTCAAGACTCTTAAACTATAACAAGCTTAGTATAAAATTCGATACGAGCTAAACACAAGTACCCACGTAAGTAGCAAAGTACAAAGAAAGAAACAGAATGGATAAAACACCCGGCGCTGGTAACGAGCCAGTCTTCGTGTACCATTGCGAATGTACCTACACTACTTGCCCGTTTGTTATTTTATTTGCTCTCTACTCAGTAAACTCTATTACCCAGTCGATGGTTTTGATTCCGAGAAGTCGATGTTTACATTGAATGTTAAACTTATGTCACTGTTGTCACAATATTTTACTTTCAAGCGTTTCGTCCGTTGTGAGAAAGTTTATGAACGTCGAATGCTATGTTTGTTTAAGTTTGTCGATAGCGTACATCAGATCTATCGATATTACCCTCTCCTACCTCTATGTTTCGAACACGTTACGAGACTATTGTTTTTATCCTTCGTCTGAACTTGGAATCGATTATCGATAGTTAGTTGTGGTCGCAGCACTAACGCGGCATTGACTCCTTGGGTCGAAACAACTAATGGACTACGTTATTACTGGCCACCTCAACGAAAAAGTGCATTAGCGTACCGTGAGTGGGATAAAAGTATTTGAATATAGAACTTAAGTAAAGTGCGCTGTGAGTGCTTATGCCACTTAACAAACAACGATTTGCCTCATTTATAGTAATCGCTACAGTTTTATTTCACTTCGCTTTCGGAAGCCGACATGTTTCATATGAAATGATAACGATTCATGTTTATAGCATTCGATATTCAATCTGATTTCCCCAAAATTGGTTTTTAATTTTGGCTTGTATCAAACTTGGCGTTTAATTTTCGAGCAGGCTTTTATTATTTTGCGAATTTCGAAATATGAGTGATATTTGCGTTGCTAACCAGGGAAGCTAGACCTGCGGCAGTTTTGTTGACGTGAATATTTTGAATTGACTATAAGAATGTTTCAGGAGGGAGATATAGATCTTTCTAAACTGGACGGTGATTTAGTTTGTGAAGTTTTTGAGTCCCCTTCTTTGACTCTTATCACGGTTAGTTAGGTGCGCCCCGGGAGTGGCTTTGGGAGTATGAAAATAGAGTGCCCTTTCTTAGAATATTGCATTTGACATCTGAGAGTTTAGCTTATCAGCTTGTGTGAGGAAGCAGGCAGTTGATCTTTTGTCTACACAAAATATTTCTAGAAGATGCTTTTTAAAGAAATAAAAATATTCACATCCATTTATGAATTCATTAAGCTTCGTGCATGCGAAATCGTTTTCAAAAGAATTCATCACCTCGCTCAAACGTGTTCACAAGCAATAAATTGAGTCATTAAACAGCAAAAATTATAGGTCTTAAGACTCTGAAGTTAAATAAGCGCTTAGTTTGTATTTATGAGTCGTATCTGAAGATTTACAATTTCTCACTCGGTTTCAATGCTGTTTTACAGTCTGCCGGTTAACAGACAAAGAGGATGGACATAATGAATTTTCGTATGTGAATTGGCAAATAAATAATTCATTGTGAACGAGACGCGGGTTCCTAGTAATGTAAGAAAGCATATTTTAGCTCACATCATAAAGTGCAACGAATGACAACAGTCGTAAAATTTTATGTTCTGTACCATGTCGTCCTGTCTCAATTACAATTACAAATTATTACAAATATTCAACTGAGCCAGTCAAGTGTCGTGTGTTATATGCGAAAAGCGATGCTTACAATGTTAAACGCACATTCTTATCCATACTAATATAATAAAGGGGAAAGATTTGTATTTTGATACTAATATTATATAGAGGAAAGATTTTTATTTTTGTATGTAACGAATAAACTAAATACTACTGGACCGATTCCAAAAATCCATTCACAGTTGGGAAGCTACACTATCCCCGGATGGCATAGGCTACTTTTTATCCATGTATCTTATATGTCATATTTATATGTGTCCCACGGGAATGGGCACTACGTGGGTGAAACCGCGAGGCGTCCGCAAGTTTTTCATAAATTTTGAAGGAAATCGGTGTTAAATTTCGCAGCAGGATATAGATTGGCAGTTGTTTGCCTTGAGTCAATTTAAAGTTTGATAAGTTGTAAAATCAACGGAGCTAACAACTTTATTGGACCTACTAAGTAATTTAATTACGAAACCAATAAAATTGTTTGACTATGTTATATGATTTATTTGTTGACATCGTAATCTATGGGACATTATGTTACAATGTAGATTAATGTTTTGCACGCAAATGCATGTAGTAAATTCGTGACAGTAATAGCGAAACTATCGTCAAAGACACAAAGTATAATGTGTCATTATACATATCGTCAATCAATTTTTTAATAAATATTTTAATTTAATAAATGTGCACTAGACTAGAGAAATTCGAAATAGAATTTACAAAACTGCAACTTTGTATCTCAAAAAATGTCTAACTGTAACAAACAGTACTTATAACCACAGCAAATCAACACTTAATAATGTTCAGACCAAAGAATACATTCCACAATACTCAAAAGGTACATAACCGACGTCTTTCCTAGCTCAGCCACACATAAGCCACAGAGAGTCTCCATTAGGTACAGAAAGCAATCTGGAGAGCGCACTGGTTCGCCTGGGGCACAACTAGGTATACCTTGACCTACTATTAAGGATTGTCTCACAGCACTTTGCCCACATGCGCTCCCCGAACTCTGTAATCTGTGTAATTTGTGACAGCAATTTCTGATTTATTTACATAAACAATAGTCTCGAACGTTCTGGAGCACTTATTACCGGTACCAGTCAGGGCAGTGTCGATTTAATTGCGAAGAGCTAAATTATCGTTGATATTGTCTGGGTTTTAGTAATTGCAAAGTTAGTGTGGAGTGTAATAAAGTGTTCTTCTGTATAATTATTAATTAACTTCGCATTGGGCTCGGGAATGGATGTATAATGCCACACATTCAGGCTGCTGATTGGTAGTTTAGCTGGTAGCTGTGCTTGTACTTCATGTGTTAACGGTTTTCTGTATAGGGCACGGGTTAAGTCAGAATGTTGAGAAAGCTTGAGAACAAGTTCATATTAGATTTGAATTTGGTGAAATAGGCCTGATTTCAGCTTCAGGTTAATATTAACTGAAAATTGTGACCCTCAAAGAAATTGGTAATTAATGTATATGTCATCTTGTGTTTTAAACTTGATCACATTTTTACAAGCTTAACATCATCTTCCTGCCCTTATCCCATGTTAGTTGGGGTCGGCGCAAAACGTTTTCTTCTTCTATACCGGCCTGTCCCCTGTCACGCTATCACTGACTCCCTTTTCTTTCATATCACTCCTCACGCAGTCCATCCATGTTTTCTTTGGCCTTCCTCTCCCTCTCTGTTCATCCACATTTATATTCATAACTCTTTTAGAAACGTGTGTTTCATCCCTGCTTATCACATGACCATACCAATACAAAGGGTTTACTTTCAACTTTTTTGTCACTGGCGCCACTTTCAAACTGCCTGAAATATACTCATTTCTCACTTTATCCAATCTCGTCACGCCGCACATGCATCTCAACATTCTCATCTGTGCTACATGCAATCTCTCCGAATGAATGTCGCACAATGTTTTTCATAATTATATATCCTTATCTTTTGATAAATCTTTATGGAATTCTTATGTTAAATTATACTAATTATAATTTTATTTGAAAGACACATAAGATATCAATACATATTGCCATTGGTCACATTTTGCCTCAATTAATAGCTTATAAAGTATAAAACGCTTGTTACTTTACTTCAACATTTAATTTAATCATTTCTAAGGTATTGAAACGCAAAAATATAAAAGCCACGACGGTGTTAATATATTAAAATATATATACAAGTTATAAATAGAAAAGTAAACAATTTATTGAGTAATAAATATATCCATTGGAATTTTATATCGTAAGATATAATAAAGTTTTGTAGTAATATCCTTCAGCACTTACTGTTGGATTAATAAACATGCCTCGTATAGAATATGCTTGCAAGTCATTTAGATCTGTTTTATTTTACATGATGCTAAGTGATCTCGTATTATAGCGTTTACTATTATTATCCTGCTGTGCTATGCTTGTCATCTTTCTCATGTTTTTATTGATTTCTTGAAAATAATATAATAACAACTTGTCTTGGATTGTTTTATTTTTGATTACTTATGAAATAAAGTTCCTAGCCAGTGACGTACTTTTATGTATTAATAAAAATATCCTACCACTTTATTCTTTCTGTTTACTGCTGTTATTTTTGTCTACCTTAAATAATACCTAAGCTAAGTGTTTGATGATTTAAATCAAAGTAAAAAAAATATCGCGAATTCTATACAATTTTAATTCCTTAATTTTTCTACTAACAGAACTTAGAACAAGCTTTAAATAGTAAAATTAATGAACGTTTCACTCATTTCCTTTGCAGTAGATACGGTAAATATCTTAGTATTTAATCAGGTGCAAGGTACCATGATCAATTGCACGGCCAAAGCCGTTTCCGCACCGATCCGATAAAAATATAAACAGATAAATAATATTTCTACTCCTATTTATAATTTCCTGATTCGATCTAGTGAATAAATATCTTTCAAATGTTTATGATGTTGGGTTAGCATCAAAAGCAATGAGGTAAGAAGTTTGTATTATTTTTGTTGCAATATATTTTTGTGGAGTAAATTATGTAGAATTAAATAAAATCTATCCTGGCAATAATTTAGCAAATTATATTGATTGACTTTTTATGCGGACTATAACCGCTCGCATTGTTGTAACGGTTATTCACGGCTACTGATCATCCCGTATTTGATTCATAGGCATCATACTCAAACACGGGGTGCCTAAGCTTGTCCGTTAGAAAACTATGACGTATCTCCGAGGAAATTATACACCTATAAGCTAGATTTATTACAGACATGGTCTCACCACGGGCACCCAACGCAAAGAAATAAAATTTGGTTCGAATAAATTGCACTAGATGGCGTGATAAGCTTTGATTTGTTATAGAGTCGTGTGAAATGTTAAGATTTTCTAGAGACGATCATAAAAAATGTATATTAATTGTTGTAAAACAAAGTTTATCGAAGTGGAAAGGGCACAGAGAGCTGTGCTCAAGGTTATGCTTGGTAAACCATATAGATTTCCCACTATTGATTTAAATGCGGACTGTAAGTTGCTTACGGTGAGACAGCTCTTTGTCCTCCGAGCTACGCTTAGGAAACATAAACAAATTCCCCCACCAGATAACACTAAGCGCAAAGCAAAAATGATATTTCCAACAATAAGCCATAAGACCACATTCGCCAGGCGCCAGTTCTACGTTGTGAGCTCTTTCATTTACAGAAATATTGCTAAAAATATTCAAATAACTGGGCTGAATCACCATGAAGTCAGGGCTAAGGTACAAAGTTGGCTTCAGGGTCAAGACTACGTTCAAACAGAAGAACTACTCCACATCCAACAGTAGCCGTACAAAATTTCTTCTACCCATTTAATCACTCACAATCTCAATCATTTTAGCAAGATACACAAAATTACTAACAATATAATACACATTTATACATACACTTTATGAGCTGTACAGTGAAAGGCCTTATGTAAACACTGCTGAATTTAATTTATATGTTAGAAATTATTCAAAATTATTTAAAAAAGTTTGTAGTTTGGCCAAGTCGCATTATTTGAGTTCAAAGATTAAAAACAGTAGTAATGTTATTAAAACGACTTGGAATATTATTAATAGTGAAACGGGAAGATCTGGTAACCGAAATACTGACTACAGCCTGTCTATTAATGACAACATCATAAAATCAGACTCACAAGTCGCAGTGGCCTTTGAAGATTTCTTTTCGGATATTCCCATTTCAACTACTAAATCCCTAAACTCATCACCTTCTGTTGCTGAGTCTTTGCTAAAAGAAAATGTTAATGTCTGCGATGCGGAATTTCTTTTTGAACATATTACTTGTAGAGACATAATTAAAACCTTTCACACTTTAAATGTTAAAAAGACTGCTGATCTGTGGGGTCATTCTGTTGAAGTCGCCAAGTCTATTATTGATATTGTCGCACCTAGTTTAGCTATTATCTTTAA
Source organism: Orthosia gothica (assembly GCA_949775005.1). Taxonomy (NCBI): domain Eukaryota; kingdom Metazoa; phylum Arthropoda; class Insecta; order Lepidoptera; family Noctuidae; genus Orthosia; species Orthosia gothica. Next base: position 15,186,130 of record OX459044.1, read on the forward strand.
TAATTGTATCGACTGTGGGGAGTTTCCTGACCTAATGAAAAATAGTAAAATAATACCTTTGTTTAAATCAAGTAGTACATCAGACCCTACAAATTATAGACCTATTTCAGTACTACCTACTTTTAGTAAAATATTTGAGAAATTAATTTTAGAGCAATTGCAAAGATTTTTTAATAAACATAAATTATTACATAGCAAACAGTTCGGTTTTACAAGGGGTCGTTCAACTACTGATGCCGGTGTTGAGCTTTTGGGACATATTTATAATGCATGGGAGGATAAGTGCGATGCCTTGGGCATCTTTTGTGATTTGTCCAAGGCTGATTGATTGTGTTCTTCATGAAACCCTAATCAGGAAACTCCGCCACTACGGGATCCGGAACAGCGCTCTGGATCTTCTTACTTCATACTTGAGTAATAGGATTCAGAGCGTTGACGTTAATGGAAAAAGATCTCCTGGATCTATAGTAACAATGGGAGTCCCGCAGGGCTCGATTCTTGGTCCTTTCTTGTTTCTTATTTATATTAATGATTTGCCTTACCTCATAGAGGATAACCATAATATAGTGTTGTTTGCGGATGATACTTCACTTTTGTTTAAACTTAAACGTCAGCAGCGGGTTACTGACGATGTAAATAGCGCGATCTCAAAAGTAGTTCACTGGTTCAATGTTAACAATTTACTTCTTAATGAAAAAAAAACGAAATGCATTAAGTTTACCCTACCTCACGTTAGGCAGGTGAAAACTGATGTGCTGATAAAGGGCGAAGAATTGAATCCTGAAAATACCACAGTATTCTTAGGTTTAACTTTGGATGCTAAGCTTCAGTGGGGCCCACATATAGATAAATTGTCAAAGAAGCTAAGCTCCGCAGCATATGCTGTTAGAAAAATTCGTAATTTAACGGACATAGAGACAGCCCGTTTAGTATACTTTAGCTATTTTCATAGTGTAATGTCGTACGGTATTCTGTTTTGGGGAAATGCCGCCGACATCCAGACTATCTTTGTTTTGCAGAAAAGAGCTGTTCGATCAATTTATAAATTAAGCCCGAGACACTCTCTCAGAGAGAAATTTAAGGAGATGAATGTAATGACTGTGCCTTCTCAGTATATTTATGAAAATCTTTTATATGCATATAAAAATATAAAATTGTTTAAAAAATACAGTGATATCCATAATATAAATACTAGGAACAAACACAAATTTGTAATACCTACAACAAGGCTCAAGAAAATAGGTAGCTCGTTTAGATGTCAATGTGTGCGCTTTTATAATATGCTTCCAAGCCACGTACAAAATCTAAGTCTTAATAAATTTAAATCATTCATTAAACGTAAGTTGTGCCAAAAAGCGTTTTATAGCATTAAAGATTACGTCAAGGATAAAACGGCTTGGGAGTGAGCTGCTCCAATTAATTAATTTAGTTTTTTTGTTTAAATATTTTGCACCATGAATTTTGTTATTTTTAAAAAAAAATTTTTTTTTTTATTTTTTATTTGTTTTCTTGCAATGACAAGAATATTTACTTTTTAAAGTATTATATTATTTTATTTTAATTATTGTGAATGTGAAGACTATGTGGATCATTATTTTGTTTTTTAATTTATCTTAGTTTTTAATCATGGTCTGGCAGTTTGAGTAGTTTATGCGGCCTACCCGAATGTCCTTTCTTTGGTATTGTTCGTCGAATCGTTGAGCTCCTTAAATTCTGAGTTGAGCTGCTCGGTTATTGACAAATGCGTGCACTGACTGGACAGGTCCACTCAATCTGGATGGTTCTTTCCTCAAAAGACCATTTCAGACATCAGTCTACATGGTCTTCACATGATCGAACCAAGATTTTGTCAGGACTTTAAAAGAGACTGTGACCTCTGAGTTTGTTTCGGCCTTTCTTCTCAGAGTAGTCAGATAGGAAACGCCGACCTCATCTAGTTTTAAAAAATATGATCGACGTGTAAAAGTGTTTGTACAAACCAACTTACAGAAATAAAATCATTTATCATTATCATTTATCACATACAGGCGAAAATATACAAACAATCCTTTTACGTACACTTACACCCCCTCATACACACTCTCACTCACATACACACCTCCACGCCACACACACAATTACATAACTGTCATATTATGCACACTCACTCACAACTCCGTTTAATATATTCCCTTACTTCTAGTTTAATTCGTTGAAAAAAAAAAAAAAAAAAAAATGTACTTTCAAACCTATTCTTTGCCATGATTTTGTATATCGACATAACACACTTTTGTAAAAGGTTTTTGGTATCATAGTGACAGCAGAACACTGACTCCTAAGTCACAGGATCTCCTAGTTTAGAAGTCAGGGTTTTCTCTATCTGTATGACCTTTATTTACTGATTCATGCGATCTAGTATGTAAGCATTGTTGAAGGTTTTTGTATAAATAAAGATTTTTATTTATTTATTTATTTATTGTTTAATTAACTCTCCTAAGCACAAAATTTAGGAATATTGGGCTCTTAATTCAAATTTCAAAGATTATTTGAATAAATCATTTGAAATTGATTCCAATAGATGGCGCGGTTTTAAATTTCTGAGGCAAGCAACCACTCGATTTTTAAATTTGTTTTGTAATACATTTTGGTACAATGAAACTGTAAAAACGTGAAGAAAATACTATAAAACAAATCGTTGCTGTATTTAAAAAAAAAGTATTTACGAACCGAGTAAACCCTTTTAGTTGCAAGTCGCTGCTAACACCATCTATATCCGTGGAACGAAACCGAACGCGATCAAAGTTCTTAGAAAAATAATCATCTTAATCAGACGAAAAAAACTAGTTACGTCGGCACGGTTTCTGTGTATGGAATGAGGCATCTATATCCTAGTATTATATTACCTGTGGTCTGATCAACATCAACAAAACAATCTTCTTATAATATTGAATACTATGCCTAACCTTATGCTGTTACTATCCACAGTTAGGCGATGTAGCTTAGAAACAATGAGTGTCAATTATACGCAAGAAAACTGACATTAAACGGTTTCTATAGCAAAGGAATATGGTCGTGGAACACAAACTTATAATCTAACATGGTAGTTTATGTCAGGAGTCTCATAATAATATTCCAGTGAGCTCGGCTCGCGAAACTAAAATTATTTTCATTGCAAAACAATGTAATATCGATTCCATCGAATCGTATCACGGAATATCATATGAAGAGGATTTTATTACCCCGGAATATACTGATAGGATCGATTCTCATTACTTTTGTGGCAAAAACTTTGCGAGTTAATGCGGTGTTTTAAATTAATCGTTATTCCGGTCACAAAATTTTGAAATTATTCCGTAACATCGTGGTTTGGATCGGATTATTTTAATCTCATGGGAAACTCTAGTTAGTGGTGTATTTGAAGTACGCACGTTTATTTTGTTAAGGTGGTTTGTTTCTGGGGATTATTTGCTCAAACCACCTTTTTGGTTGACTGAAAATTTGCTTAGTTAATTATAACATATTGGCATTAAAATGATGGTTAATAGTGAAACACTTTAATGATATTTAAATTAATTAATAATACAAAAATATTCGTACGGAAACTATTTGTTTTATTAATTTGTTTACCTATTATGATGAAATTTATTTGGTACCGTTTAATTTAACACCGATTATTCCGCAAGTTTAACCGTTACATAATTTATTTCTCCGTAACGAATAAATACCGCTAAAAAGTCAATGTTATACAGGTTAAAACTTTTATTTTAACAAAGGATAAATAGGTTGGCTTTCGGGACAAAGCTTTGTGCGACCGCAACTGAAACTATGTTGTACAAATAAATAAGGAAACGGACACACGATCGGTTTTTCGGAAAACCATTTGTTGTGTCAATGATTAAGGTTGTTAATTCTGTCCAACAAAGGTAGTTTGACTTTATTGTTCACTGTTCAGTTCAAAAGAAATGCTTTTTTAAATGCTTTCCGTTTTTTTACTACTTATAGTGAGTTTGTTGAACAATGCAATAATTAATTATGAATTTTAAATATGAAATGTTTTTTTTTCAATCAAGAGTGAATAGGTTACTTCTAGGTAAGCATGCCTCATCGTCAGCCACATCATCGCTTACCATCAGGTGCGATAGTGGATAAACGAAGGGCATTCAATAATAAAAAAACCGGCCAAAGGCAAGTCGAACTCGCGCACGAAGGGTTATGCCGAACCAAACCAACGGCAAAAAAATCACGTTTGTCGTATGGCAGCCCCACTTAAATATTTATTTTATTCTGTTTTTAGTATCTGTTGTTTTAGCGGCAACAGAAATACATCATCTGTGAATTTCAACTGTTTAGCTATCACGGTGCATGAGATACAGCCTGGTGACAGACAGCCGGTGTCTTAGTAATAGGAATCCGTTTTTACCCGACTGCCGAAGGAGGGTAATTACCCTTTTGGTACGGAATCCTAAATATTAAAAAAAAAAATAACAAATAATTTGTCGATCATGCCTTGTCTGCATGAAGACTTGCATGTGGTAGAACAATAATTGCCTGGTAACGATGTTAAAGAAATATTTAAAAACTGTTCTCACAATGAAACAGCAAGTATTGTTGATCATCTGTCCAGGCCCTAAGTGACCGAAACAAAGGTACACATACGTACACATAAAATTTATTTATTACTGCAAGCGAACCCGCACGCACGTCTATTTCGTGAGCAAATTTATAGTATGCCGATTTTGCATTATTGTATGGTACAGTCTGCAACAGTGAGCAGAGTGTACAGTGTTTAGAGTCCAGTTTTGTTGATAATTCAAAAGCTTTACTGATGTGATTTTCATAAAATTTGACTCGCACTTCACTGAATAAATATCCACTTAAATATAGGCTAGGTTCCTATCTATTTTGTTCGTTTACAAATTAGTGCAATTCCGATAAAAGGTTCTACAAATAAAAGACAGCTCCTTGTTAAAATGTCTGTCTCGTACATTATTTAATACCTACATGGTTTATATTCCGAATTTGTTACAATTAATTTACATAGTTTTTTCGGTCCGTGTCAATATTCTCTTTCTTTTGTGTTTCATTAAAGCTGCTGGCCAAATTTTGGCTACCATGGTCAAACGCAACGGACTCATCCAAATACAATTCCAAGTGCAGCAGATATAAAAGTGGACAGCACATACACAAGAGCACTCTGTTCCTTTCTGTTGTTTCCTTTTATGTTCTATAGAGTAAAACGCGTCAGTCGTTGAGTCAGCGAGTCAACTTTATTGATATATTCCTCAGTATGAATCATGACCTGTCAACTCTGACATTCCCTCCTGGGCATAGATTTCCCAAACAAACGACTCTATGCCTCTCGCTACCAACGCCTCCCCGTGGCTCTTACCAGGTCATCTCTAAATCTGACATAACGCCACCCACGCTTTGCCTTTTGCTCTATGGATGATAGCTATTCAAGAGCCGTCGCTCTTTGGAATAGTATAATGCTAGTGTTGCTTCTTATTGCCAATTCAATGTGACTAATATTATTAGGAAAAATGTCGATCATGCTTTCTAGTAACTGCATTAAATGAATCGTCTTGGGACGATTTTTTAATACGTAAGAATCAATCGCGTATGTTTTTATTAAACTTGTCGAAATAATGTCGAAAATGAACACCCCCGTTTCCTAAAGTCAATACAGCTTATAGATATTATTGACTAATACTTAGAGCCACAATATATTTATTCGACTAGTTGCCATATCGGATATAACTCAATTATAAAGTGAGTGATCAAATATCAGGGTTAGTGACCAATCCGGGGCTATGATTAGTGGTTGATAACTGTATAATATTCCATAAAATTAGCATTTAATTTATCCGTGACGAAATAATTTAATTTTGTATTAGGTAGTTTAGCTGTATTTGCGATTAATTCATTATTGTTAAATTGTTTTTGATAAATTATAATCATAGCTTCGGAGTTAGTAGTCAAATGTAACTAACACTGTAATTAGGAATGTAGGGGTCATTCAATTGAAAAATAGATCATCGTTAAGTTAAAATTACAATACCTACTATTTATAATTGCTGACACTGATAACTCATTGCAAATAAATTATAATCCCGAAGTAAATGATTTGCCGCTAATTGAAACAAAAAAAAAAAAAAAGAAACTACTTCAAAGCTTGATAAAAACAAAGAAACTTTTACAAGACCAGAATAGATGTGAAGATTGCCAAGTTCAACCAGATAAAATCAAAATAAAATTATAGAAGGCAATCTACACTTTATAGATCTGACAATGAATGAAGCTGTTAATGAAGAGCTTAGAAAGATACACAGCAAATAAGTAATCAACAGAAATCATAATCCTGAAGAATATGGTCAGACTAAAAGTGGGGATTAAGTTCAGGATTACAAACATAGATTTTAAGTAGATCAACATAAAATTAAACCAAAGCAAGCTAGTACTCCTAAAGAGATTGAGAAAAGGTATGATAACTTCAGCAGGGCAGTAAAACACCTGGAAAACGGTATTTGCAAAGCAAAACTAGATACTTCACCAAGAAAACATGAGAAAAAGGAAAAAAAGAAAATTTACATTGCATAGATCAGACAATTAACGAAGATATTTATCAAGTGCTTGGAATACGCGAGTAGTAAGGTAAGCTCAGGGGAACTGACCAATGTGGTGGTGTCTTGTAAGACGGCCAAAAAGTCATCATAATCCTATTTGGAAATCATAATCCTGAAGAATATGATCAAATTGAAGGTGAAACCTAACCAGAATTTCAAACCGAAACTTTCAGTTGACCATGAAAAATATACGGGCAAAGCAAATCAAAAGAAATGATAACTTCAGCGGAACCAAGAATAAACACGTGAAGACCCATTCATTGCAATGCAATACCAGGATAATGGACCAAGAAAACAACATAATAATTTAATAGAAGGCAACAAACATTTTATAGATCTGACAATTAATAAAACTATTTATCAAGCGTTTAGAATAAACGAGTTCTTAGGTCAGCTCAGGGGAACCTGGTGTTCAAGAAACCAACAAGAAATTATCAATGGAAATCATAATCCTGAAGAGAGTGATCACTACCTAAGTAAAGTACCTACTACCTAAGCTTAGAATGACTAATACTGAAAATTTCAGTAGACCATACATTCAACACACCTGGAAAACCGGACGACCACTTCTGAATATTTTATCATTGCAATGCCAAACCAGACAATCTTACAAGTAAATACCAGAATAAAGTAATAGAAAACAAGATTCACTTCATAGATTTGACAATGAATGATGCTGTTTATGAAAAGCTTAGAAACGGGAGACCGAGATCAGATTTACAAACACCAGGAAAATTATTGTAGAAGGAAAAGCAAGCTATTTCTTGATTACGTCTGCTGAACTAAGAAATAAAACGTGAATGTCTATCACTGCAAAGTTAAACTAGATAACCTACTAAGAAAACTCGAAAATAAAGTAATAGAAGACAACAAACACTTTATAGATCTGACAATGAATGAAGCTATTTATCAAGTGCTTAGAATACGCGAGTTGTAAGGTCAGCTTAAGGAAACTGGCAAGTGTGATGGTGTTACAAGATAGACGTCCAACAAGTCATTATTCACCACAATCTTAAACTGAGCAATTGGTTTTCTAACTCAAGTAATACTTATGTTTGCTGTTTGGCGATGTTTTAGTGTGACGTTGCTTAATATTATGTCTTTATTGGTAATATTGGTATGTTACTTCTTTGTTCATGTTTGACTGTATTATTGCTCGGATTCCAGCCAGTATCGGATTCAGTGATTTGTTCGCCAATTCTAATCATGAACAGCATTAAAAAAATATTTGATACCTTGATTGAAACTTTGAAAGTGATTGCCTCCTCGCTCCATTGATCAGTTTTTGTTCATATGACGTCAGTAGCAATCGAGGCTGTAGGTAATATTGCCACACAGCAAGCAAAACAAACTTATTATTTTATAAGTCCTACAAATTACAACTAGTACGGAACATAAAATATAACGTTCATAATAGTTTTTCCAAAGTCAAAGCTTTGTTCTAAACAGCCAGAGAATTTATTACAATAACATGCAAGCCTGCACTCGGAAATAAAGAGGGTTGTGCATCGTAAACCTCGATGATACACGGAGGCATCTGCCAATAAAATAAAACCTATGTGTTGGGAACTTTCAGAACGTCTCTATTTCCCATCGCAACTTGCTCGAGTAAAATAGACAAATTCTTGTATGTCATTTTTTATTCCGTTCTTTTGATTTATTGATGTATAAGGGACATATTCGCTTGTACCTTTTTCCACACTCACGTCGCGCTCTCGATACGTACAAAAAATTCACAGTTCGACATTCGTTTACCTATTCATAGACAGGATTCGACTTATTTCAAAGACTGTTGATCATTCATTGTTTTATTTTGTTTTAACGTCTTTCCATATTTTTTATGAAAGGCATAGATAATCAAACTTCGCCCATAAATTAAAAAGCCCATTAAAATAATTATCAATTCTGTCACAACTTTTTCTCAAGCGCTGCTTATTAAATTCTTCCCCATTTTTTTACGAGCAGCGAATTCCGAAGTTATTTTCGTTAAATCTATAAACGCGATTAATTTGAGGAAGGAAGTAGGTAATAATTAGCTTCCATGAAAAAAGATATCGGTAATAAAAGTGCTTCAATATAAATAATCTAGTTGGTTTTACGAGGTAATAAAGTATCTCGAAAATTTCCTACTCATCTGTTAGACATTTCTCTCACAAGCTGGGTCGAGTTTGAGTGTAGGCGAGGAACCTTTTGTAATAAAATATAATGTCAATGGATTATTGTTTGTGAATATTTGATATTGTATTTTATTGGTGTACTCTTTGACGAACAAAGGTACGATGTGCTGCCTCCTGTGCTGAGAATTGCGCGATCAATTCAAGAACATACATGTACATGGTACATTTCGAATTCAGTGCCTGTCTATCTTTTCAGGAAATAAGTACTTATACCCTAGACTCCAGGCAAAATGAAGTTCTATCAGCGAAAACGATTATCAAAAAATCAATGTACGGCAAGCATATTACGTATCTTGCAAGAGCAAAATGATAACAATTATTGTGCAATAATTTCTCTTCAATCGCAAATCCGAATTGTATATCGGTGATAGCCACACCATAGCAATTTTTCAACAGCTGCCTCTATGGAACAATCAGTTAACTAATATTTTCATTTGAACGCAGGGTGATCGCGATAATGGCGAACAAATTTTACTGTCAAATTGTGATTACTTTTCTCTTGGTGTTGGTCGATTGCCAACCGCTCCCAAATTGCTAAGTACAGAAGTTTTAGAGTCATTGACGTTTTTTTTTCGAAATAATTTCATTTGATAAACAGCGAGCGATTAGCAAATAATTGGGTACGGAAACCCAATGTTTATGAAATATAGCGAACGATCGCGCGATCACTGTAAGATCGCTGCGCAATTATTGCTGATTACTGTTTCATTTGTAATAAGCCTACAGGATTGACATGTGCTACCGAAATATCATGAGATCAATCTTTAAACATTGTTTGCTTTTGACAACTGTTATCACTAGAATATCATTTGTCCTGAGCCAGTTTATTACGATTACGTGTTTATGAAATCATTAAAAGTCTGCCTATTTACGAAAATTGCATTAAAGTTCAAACCATTGTAGTCAAAGCACATTCTTAATCCATTTTTTTATCTCTGATTCAAAATGAAAGCCAATATTCTTTTTATAGCTACCTACAATACCACGCTATCAGTGTGCCCATCTCCGTCTATTTTGGACTTTGTTATCACGAAAGACGTGCTTAGAAAACTAAAATTAGTTGGGATTACATGAAAATAAAAAGAGTCCACTATTATACTCTGCAAAGGGATGAAATATTATAGTTTTATGTAATACATTTATACGTTACAAATCATTAATAGTCATTATTATGTTATCGATTAATTGTCGATATTTAATAAGTTAAGACGACTTCAGTCCTAACTAGGTACGATTAAAGGCATCCTTTTAAGTTTTTGTACATCAAAATGATTTATAGTGTAGGAGCACAATGTGTATTGGCTGACCCATCGCTTGTTAATAATTTTACATCAAAATCATAACTATTGTATTGTATCGTCTTATTAACGTTTTGAACGTTAATAAGACGATAGACTTCTTAAACTGCATACGGCCGTAAGTTTCAGCTATGTATGTCTAACCATGAAACCATGATAAAAAAGTTAGTATAAACATCAAAAAACGCGACTGATTACGAAGTGAACTAAAAAGACGTAAACAAGAAGACAATCATGATAAGAAGTCGAAGGACACATATTCGCGAGCTGGCTGTCCATAACCAGATGTATCTTTCAACTGCGATGGCGCCCAAAATCCGTCATTTTTGCGGCCCTAAATCTGCCGTGACACTCGCAAGGTTAAGACGAATCGATTGACGTAAGAATCATCAAAATCGGTAAACGCGTTTAGTCTCTAGAACGCCATGAAGAAGACATTATGCATGCATGTAGGAACATACATGCATAAACACATTACCCTCTTTCGACAGTCGGGTAAAACACGTCGGTCAAATGGGGACTATATAACACTGTACTGTTATAGAGAACACACCAGACTCCTACATAAAATTATTGTTAAACGGAAACTTCCATACCTACTACTTGAGTACTAGTTTCCTCTCATGCAAAGTTTCGAATAAGATAATACAGTTTTTGAACGTAATAACCATCCCCAGGGATCCGCAGGCACACTCACATTCTCTGATGTTCCGTACATACTGAGAATATTAATGCGGCACGCTATTCTTTGAGAACGCTTTCAAACGTTCATTCTTACAAAATTCCAGCCAAAAGACGCCGCCGCCTGTTATGATAATCCGTCACGTTTTCTGAAAAATTACCTAAACTACTGGATGTTAGCTTAATGTAGACTTAGCCTGTATCTGTCAAAATACTAGGTTAGCGACGAGACTGAATAAATAGACCAGAAAAATGAGTTGTTATACTTTTGCGGTTCTAACATAAAATGGAGCTGTTCTAATAAAGGAGCTTTTAAGGAAAATAACGGTATTCGCAGAAAAATATAAAAGTGTAATTTGAAAGAGTCAGTGTATTTCATTTAACAAATCACTGCTCGTCTATAATTTATATCCTCTACTCAAATACACCGGAGATGCACTACCTACAAATTATCAAATCATAAATCTTCAAACACACACAGTCAGTGTCCCGCACCCGCATATCAATACGAAACTGTAAACTTAACAACTATTTGCAATTCAATTCATGCAAAATTTATCGTTGAGCGTCGAAATGCTTCATTGCACGTCTATACCGAATGTAAATACCAAGTACGTCGTAGGTACCTCACTAATGCTTTGGAAGACAAGCTCAGAGGCTCACTTAGTTCGCATTTAGCGGACCTAAGGCCACCGAGCCGCTGAGGTTAGGTTCTTAATTAGCCATCGCTCGCAGCTGACCGCTTGGAAGTGCGATCTAGGTGCTCTTATGCAAATACCATTATATTTCCGATGAGCAAAAACAAACTCTATTACCTTGATATACGAGTCAGTCTACGTGTAAGCTTAGATTTGTGTAATCCTTGCGGTTGGGAGATGGGTGACATTCACATAGAGCATGTAGTTCGAACTGTTCGGAGTCAACGAGCTATCGATAGAATATTTTTATTTATAAATTAATTTATTAAATTATGTAAAATTTATTTAAAATATAATATTTAAAAAGCCAATTGTCAAATCATTGAACAATTATCATCTGAAATAGTTACACAAAAACATTTCGAAAATTAAACTGAAAACTGTAACCGCTAAATCAATAGTATGGACAGTTCCTGAATTAAATGCGGTTTATTTGGAATTAGCGCAAATGGCAACAATTGTGGTTTTAGCCAAAATAATCCATAATAATGCACTAAAAGTTGAATTAGACTCATTTAAATTTTGGTAAGGAAGGTATTTTGAAGAGTATCTATGGTATTCGGCACACGAATTCAACATTCGATAAGTAAAAAATAATAGTAGCTAGAAACAATAATAATCATAGCTGTAATTCTGCAAATGAAAAAAATAAATAATAAAACAATAGCGACAATTTGTACATAGAACTGTTTATCACAACACAGTTCTCCGAAGAGCACTAAATATAAGATTAGCACATGATTTACGATACAAAACTAACTTGAAAAGAAGAACAAACAGAAAGTGTAATATCAAATGTATTTCTAAGCATAATTACTGAACAATGTGAGCAAAATTTATGCTCGAATGAAATCTCTATGAAATACGGTATGTCTGGTACGTCAGCCGGTAACAATGAAATGTTTATTATCTTTTTACTAGTGATTTATAGCACATATATTTCCCTTCTGGCGCTTTGGTGGACGACAAAATTCAATTTGCTTAATATCTCAATACTGGGGTGGTTTTAATTAGAGTTGCATTTCAATCTAAAGTAGTAGTCGTATGAATAATATTTGATTATGAAAATATACTATTTGTTATATTACATTTGTGTGTGAGGTGACGTGTTAATTTTTTTTTAATTGTGCAATGAAACAAAAATCGCTAGCGTTGCCGTTCCGTCCTTGCCGAACGATCGACTGAATTTTCGTAAGAATCAATAAATTGTTGATCAACAAAACAATATTGATCGAAGAACGTTCGCTCGAAAGTTCGTTTGACCGATAAGTACTCGTGTGGAGCAATAGTACTAACACCGCTCATAAAGGGATCAAGTTCGACTTAGACCAATAAGAGGCGGTTTTGAATTTCAGTATTTACTAATAAAAAATCTCTCCAGTTCTAGTTGTCCATTCCAAATAAATATACCTAGTTATTAAATAAGATGCTACAGTTTTTATTACTTAAAAACTTATCAATAAATCTGACATAGCCGACATGGTATTTTGTAACTGGTTCCTGTTACAAAATGCCTACTGGCTTTTAATCTAACATTAAAAGAAGTTGAGAAAAAATATAATGACAAAAAAACTGGCCAAGCGCAAAGCTTTTAAGTTAAACGATTCCGTATCATTAAATACCGGAGTAAACCGGTTGAATATTAGGAGCTTGATACTCAATATCGGCAATATGTACCTGAGGCCCGATCCAAGTGGCATTCTATAAAAGAAAACGGGGCGATAGCGATTGGAAAAATTAAATTAAATTACAAAAATGTATGGGAATGTCAAACGCTATCAAAATGTCATGATTAATCTCTTACTTTTTAGCATTTCGAAAATCGCCAAGCCTGATAGAATGGCACTTTGTCTAGAGCCTCTGGTATACAATATTGTAATGCAAAAGGTGGATCAGAATTTGTACATCTAGGGAAAAATTAACGGACGTGGTTGACGGACACCGATATGTGTGCACAGACAAAAACATCCAGCGGGCTAGATGTTTATTGGATGTCCGAACGATATCCAATAGTTTGCACAATTTATTGTACATTCATTACCCAGATATTGTATTCGCGCCCGTCAGCCGCGTCCAATAGTAGACCTCAAGGCATTAAAATCTGTACGCAGATTCCTCTCCCTCCCTGGCTTGACATGCAAACATGCCTTATTTTTTATCACGCTTTTGTATCTATGAATCTATGTAACGGAATCTTTGAACGTGATTTTCATCCCTTTCAAAACGTCGGATTAATTTGAAAATTTGCACACTTGTCAAGGACCGATGACAATGCAATAATTTAAATAGTTTGTTCCACTATCCTTACCAGGATCTACAGGATTAGCGATTGAATTAAAAAGAAAAAAATAATTAAAAACACGCTTTAATAGAAAACCAAACTAAGTGTACCTAGAAAATAATGTCCAGTAAATTAAGAATAGACAAAAAAAAAGTTTTATTGTAATAAACCGTGGGGTGCTTGATGTAAATTGTTACAATATTTTATTGACAGATATTGGTAAAAGTAGTCATTTTGAAAAATCTTAAAAAGCCCCACGCTATATATAACATTTTTTTTTAAATCGCATTACTCTTAATTTTAATTTATTGAACATTATTTTCTACTTTTTAGTTTGGTTTTCAATTAAAGTGAGTTTTTAGACTATTATTTATTTCCTTTTACTTCTTATGGTGACAATCTAAGACAGTCAAATTAATAATCCTGATGAATTACTATGTTACTCATACATTATAACAAGGGATATCATTCGTAAGCATGCATTAACTTATACTGGGTGTCTCAGAAAAACTAAATTATCTAGATGCATAAAAAATTAACGATTATTAAAAATTATCAGGCATTAAAAATAATAATAACCAGGGGATCAGATCAGGGGATCCGACTGGAATAAATCAAATATATTTATATATACACGTTCAATTACAAAATTAGAAATTGAAGATATGGGAAAATTTCTTTTTGAAAATACATTTATTCAAATGTCGCCCATCGCAGCTCTGGCACTCTTTAAAGCGATCTCTAACAGTCAAGAAACCCCGCCTTAGAAGTTAGAGTAGCCTAGACCTCACACCGCCTGATTTTTTTCCTTTGGGGTTATCTGAAGAGTCGGGGTGTACAACAGTGTAGCCCATCAACCATTATATCTGAATTGAAGGAAAATATTAGACAATAAATCAACAACATTAGTACTTAACTTGGAGGTGTGAGGTCTGGGCTACTCAACTTCTTCAAGTTTTATCATAAATTCAGGCGTCCAGCAGCATTTGCGCCCTTGTTTCCTTTGCAAACTGAAAAGATACAAATGAGATTTTAGTTTACCTATTCAACTGTTACAAAACCATTTGCATAAATCACAATAAATGCCTGATTGAATTAATTGAACCCAAAAACTGTTACTCCAATTAAAAATCAAAAGCGCGGACCCCTAATAAAAGATTAAAAACTACCGCTTCTGATTAATTCAAGTCTAATATAAGCTTTAATGTTATTAGTAGATTACATAATGGTCAGGTATCGCCAAACAAACGCCTTAATTTATTTTTCTTTCCGTTATATGTCAGCCAAGATTATTAAGATGCTAATGTATTTTTTATACTCACTACATCATTACATTTTTTATATTCTCTATATATGAGACAAGCTCGATTATTGATTTTTTTGCTGGAACTTTATTTAATGACTTGAGAATATGTCGCAATTTTTGAGTAAAAACTTACTCGTGTAGCATCAATCATTTTTTTCTGATGCACGATGGAAATGAATTACGGTCTAAGTGTGTTCGGTGTTGCGTGGTGAAAAAATGTGTGAAAAATTACCGCGATTACGAGTAATGACGGAACGATGTATCGTGTTTCGGTAGTTACAGCAAACATTAGACTAAGCGTATCGCTCCGAGCTTTGTTACCGTTTCTCACGTTATTATCGCTTATTCTTCCTACATCATTACACAATTATTTTTCTGAGAAACAAAAGAGATTGAGCGGTTACGGAACAAAAACTATCACAATCTTTCAATTAACGACTAAATGCTCATTTATAAAAAGGTTGATATTAAAAGTCGTAATAATAACCACCAAAAATTTAAAACCAAATGAAGCATACGTAATTAGCATTGAGTAAGCCAGATTGGGAGCAGGGGCAATACTAATAAACAACAAGATAAAAGGGCGGCCTATAAAGCCGCTCGAATAAATATTGGATCGTACTAATTATCATAAAAGTACATCCTTGCCTTAGTCGTGAGCCCATTACCGAATAGCTGTCATTAAGAGCGTGCTTCGATAAGCACAGACTGAGTTAACGCCACCCACGGTGCATGCGTCGTACAAGCTTGTAAACTGGACCTATACTACTGTAAAACATCCTAGGAACGCTAAAGTAATCTTATCTGATCACTAATGAATACATATTGGCATTAAGTGGCCATATCGTTAATATTTTATACCAATTATAGTGCACTATACATATATAAACTTACAAACATAAAATATAATGACAGTATTCGCTGAAGACCTTAAGTTTCGTTTTGTCAGAATGCAAGTAATTTATATTTACCAACATAATTTTGCAAGCAATAATTTCTTCATTTTATGGCAGCGGACGGCGATGCTGTAGAATAATGCATCCCAAACGGTAGCTAATAGGTATAGTTTGGATCGTAAAATAAATGCCATCAGTTGGAGCCCTTAAAGATATTCAATAGCGAAGTTACTGAGTGTGTGGACGCGGTCTATGAATATTCACGGATTCACGGGTGTTCGATTCAAATAAGAGGATTTAACGGTTTGAAACGCCACTAAAGAGCGCAGATTACTGGCTCAAACAAACTTGGAGATAAGAAAAAGTGATGTGCAAAAGTTAACGCATAAATTTCTGGGTGGAACGTCTGGTCTCGTCTGCCACCGATCCACCAGATTATCCTACTTCGACAGTTCGACACAAGTTTTTCGGTTGAACTTTGAATTATGCAAGAACCTTTACTAGATAGAGATGTCGGGACCTCTGAAGACGTAAAATGGTTTCATCAAAACTTACTTGTTTTGTTATCAAGAATGTTCCTTTTTTGTTACGAGTTGTTACCCTGTTGAATAAGGGAGCAACTGTTACAACTTACAACTTATAAAATCTCGCGATTTCGAACTCAACACATTGTTGCTACTATTGTTTACACTTGCAGATGATATACAAAGTATTTGATGACAACATTGTAACAACACAATTCGAATACAAAACCACTCTACGTATGCGCCTTTTTCTGTTACTGAATGCATGCAGCTTTTTGGTATCTTATCATATTTTAAATTTCTATTTGTTACCTAATAACAAAAGCCAAGGATAGTCCCAATACTTCACGGTTATCTCAAAGCTCGTAATCGTCTAAAAAACTAACTATTCGTTGAACCAACAAAGGAATTCGTTCGGGCCACAACGGTTTGCTGGTAAATATTAGTTTAGTTTATAGATAATAGATTTTTTGTTAATAAATAAAAAATAATTATACACTGGTAGTTTGGTTTTTATGAAGTAAGTTTAGTAATAATGTCGTCACGATAAAAATCAATTGCAGAAGTGGCTTACCTCGGGAGCTGGTGTAATAACAGTGCGGGGCGGCCGCGGGCGTCGCCGACTCCGGGCTTACTTCCTTGGATTATTCTGAAAATGTTTCGGTAGATAATGTACCTATACTTTCACACGGGTACACATTTTTCTGGAACTTCTGATATTCCAGTATCTACAATATTTTGAGAACTGGCAGAATAACAGAAAATACTGAAGAAAAGTTGCGCATGTGCCATGAAGGCTACAGGCTCAGATTACATGATCGATTATGCAACTGGAATAAATATTACTATTGTAGAATTTGAATACAGAATAGCATTTCATTTGAAAAAAATCCAATAACATTTTTTTAATTCATGATTTTGTTTGAGTAAATAAATAAGTATATTTTCTTAATATTACTCTGTAATCTAAAATAAGACAAAATGTTATAAATGACAGCTCTTCATATCACACATGAGACCCTAAGTAATTATATCTCCAATTAACTCTTTATTTGCTGAAATAATTACTCCCTTGGAACCCTCTCTAAAATTACTGAGACAAATGATTATAGTCTAAGCGAAACTTTTTAATGAAATATAACAAAACTCATTACGAATTCCTCACAAATCACAAAAAAGAAACTAAAATAAACTCGGGTCAGATGTTTGATTATCGCCATAAAGTTTGGAGAAGAACAAAAAAAGTGTTGCAGAATAACGCGTCTGTTCCAAGATTAAAATCGCTACGACTTTACTCATCGATCGGACAACAATTAAGATGGTGTAGGTAAATTTTTTAGTTGCGACGCCTTTTTAAAAGACCATTCGCCCGAACGCTTTCGGTGTTCCCAAATTACCGGGTACGGTTTTTACGGATCAACTTTATTTATGGGTTTAATCAATATTTTTTGAGCTTACGTCATTTAGAACAGTCGACGTCGTAAAGATTGCTTTGTTAAGAGATTTGTGGCGGTGCTCAATGACATATTTGTTATTCTTATAAAAGTCAAATGTTATAATTTATGTATTCCATCCAAACCTGTTTATCAATTTTAAGTTGGCGGTTTAAAGCTCCATGTCAAAGTTTTTTAATCCTCCTTAAATAGCCCCGTTGTGGTGGTCCCTTTATCATTACCCACAGGACATGGTCCCGTTTTTTAATATTCCTTCTTATTTTACCCAGCAATTGCAGTAATTATGTTCATCTAAATGTACGAATTAAATTCAATTAAATTATGAACACCATAATTTTGTATTTATGATTAAATGTATATGGTTACTGACTTCAATTATCTTACCAGTTCTTATGCTTATTTACATTTTTAATACTTTTGTGGCAATTATTTTAATATCTGCTTCAATGAACTTGTTTAACGGGCATGTGGGTAAACGGTTGATTATATTAGCATATAATTCTGTTGCAAAAAGGCTACCTACCATATGCAGTATTGGATTTAAATGAAATGACCTGGTCCTACGTGCTGAGAGTTTTAATTTAAATTCTGTATTGAACATTCATACGGTAAATCATAACTGACAAGTTTATGATAATAATTAGGTGTATGTATAAAGCATTTAAATTAAAAGCTCTAAAGCTTTATAAAGCATAGATGTTTCTCAGACCAGACACTATCATTGTTAATTTAGCGAATGAAAAACTAATATATACTTCTACAAACAAAAGTAGTGAGCCAATAATTCTCAAGCAACTTTTAAATTCAAGTTGCAAAATCATTGCAGCTATCAATAAATTGTCACAATTTACAGAAATTAGAGGTATTTTTGAGAGATTGGTACTACCATGCGAATACGAAAAATCCTTAAAAATACGGTTCGCACCACAGATAACTGAACTAAATCAATACCCGCATAATGTATTATATATATATAAAAGCGCATCCACTAAACCACATCTTATAACCACACAGGACACGTCAACATCCATCGAAATAAGTCGAGAGGCGTGAGTGAATAATTTCCCCTGATTTATGTATATCGTCTATACGCAAGCGGGTCCTGGCTCATTACAGCCTGACGTTGAATGATGATCAGAGCCCGAAGAAAAATGCCGTGTTTAACCATCCGACGTTTATGATTTAATTCCTATTAGCAAAAAACTGCGACGAATTGGAGTTGAATGAACTTAGGACGGGTGCACACGTTAGATTAGATGCGATAGAGGGCGCGATAATCTTATGGAGATATATGTAAGGACTAAGGACTGTGCATGTTAGGTAGTTTGGTTGTTTACGCAGCTGTGGGGTCCCACACCTTGGGATTAACTATTGGCAATGGCAATCTACGTTTACTTTTGTGAGTCATTCGGCTTAGGTAAATAAAGACTTTATATTTTGGTATAAATACGACTCCTTATTTTTATATATTTTCGTTTGTTTCGGTTGTTTTCAGGGTTCCGTACCCAAAGGGTAAAAACGGGACCCTATTACTAAGATTCCGCGGTACATCTGTCTTTCCGTCTGTCTGTCTGTCACCAGGCTGTATTTCAAGGACCGTGATAGCTAGACAGTTGAAATTTTCACCGATTTTTCTGTTGCCGCTATAACAACAAATACTAAAAACAGAATATACTAAATATGTTAGTGGGGCTCCCATACAAGAAACGTGATTTTTATGCCGTTCTTGCAATAATGGTACCCTTCGTGCGCGAGTCCAACTCGCGCTTGGCCGGTTTTTTTTAGATCTGTTAACTTTTCTGAAGTATTCTCATTGTTCTAGTTGTTAATTTCATATAATATTTAGATCGGTCCTCTATATAAGTCCAAGCCACAAAAATAACAGTGTGTACATGATTTGTTATTATTTTATAATTTGGTAGATATTTCGATGTAGTTATTTTTTTCAATAATGTTTAGGTACAACACAGTGACGGTGATCAGCAATGTTTTTACTTAATTCCAATTTGCCGGCGGCAGTTTGCCAGGATCCGTATAAACTAATTAATAATGTAGGTCGGTTGTGTACGTTGAGATTATGATATGTATAGGTACAACCAGTATATATCATTTACCTATTGCTAGATAATTAGAAGTACCCAGTAGAATTAAATCAATATAATCTCTTAAGTTCGCTGAAATACAGAACCTGTTTTAAGA
Source organism: Orthosia gothica (assembly GCA_949775005.1). Classification (NCBI taxonomy): domain Eukaryota; kingdom Metazoa; phylum Arthropoda; class Insecta; order Lepidoptera; family Noctuidae; genus Orthosia; species Orthosia gothica. Next base: position 15,206,246 of record OX459044.1, read on the forward strand.
AAAGGTTTCTGCATGTTTCTTTAGGACGAATTATGGCATTTTAACGTTTCTTAACTTCTTTAAATCTTCGTTAGGCATCTTTGCACGGCAGTATCTAAGTCTTCAGTAATCATATCCGAAGTGTCTGTCTGTCCGTCTGTCCGTGGTCTGACACACAATTTTGTTCCAAAGAAATTCTTAACTGCCCATTGACCTACGAACTTGAAATTTGGTGATAATGTTTATTATTACGTATACTTTACTAAAAAATAGCAATGTATTGATAAATTTGATTTTGCTTTGGTACGGAACCCTAAATATGCACTTGGTTGGTTTTATTTTGACTTAAATGTAGAATATAATATGCGTTTGGCATGACAAAACTAATTCACTACTTCCTGAAAAGAAAAAGATATGGGATGGGAATATTTTTATGCAGTAGCTTTCATGCCGATTAACAATTTACCTAATAAACCAGGTATACCTAGATTGATATACACCAGGCAATCGCATTATAAAATCGCGCGTCTAAGTCGCCATGTGTGCGCTCTCCCACACATTCTAGGGTCGCCCCAACATGGTTGTGTGATAGTGTTTTGTTTCAATTTAATGCCCTGTTTGCGTTAACAGTTTGAAATTGAGTCTATTCTAAAACTAATTTGTACACGAATATATTTCTTGATTTGTTTTCGGTGTAGCCGGTTAATTTTCTATTATGCTTCTCTGTTTGGATTTCATAATAGGTCTATTTATTTTATTTGCGTTTCTATTATGTCGGGTTTGTTGACACGGATGGATGGTGGAATTATTCGCCTATGTTCATAACTGAGGTATCCCAAAATCTCATTTATGCTCAGTTTCTGGAACGAAAATTATCGATTTATATGAAATAATGGTCATTATCGCTTAAATTGCTGTGATTGGTTAGATAATTTATTTGCCACAGCAGTTTACGAGCGTTTGACTTTATGACATGATTTTGCGATAATTTCCGTTGCAGAAACTGGGGATTATCCAAGTTAGTACCACAGATAGGTAGTGTAAACACAAATAGACCTTTATAGGTCCCAGAAGTCTTGTAAAATTCCTTTCTTTTTTCACAAGTTACGATATAGCCTACAGAGAACTTAAATCGGGTCGCACGCCCTCAATGGCCCTAGGTTTGAATTCCGAGTCGAGCCTAATTAGCTTTTTATTTGCTATTGACTTACACTTAAAGCTGAGCTTAAGGCGACTAATTAAGCGTAGCAACGTTGCTTTGTCCATATCCAAGGATTCAGGTAAAAGGTAGATCGACTGCCGAATGAGTACTGTGGCTAAACATTTGTCCATGTTTGGGAATTTATCGATAAAGAAGACTTCAAATGTGACCCAAAAATCAAAAGCCCCGGCAAAATGCCATGTTTTTCATCATAATGTGTAAAATCCGACTGCCGAAGAAGGGTAATGTGTTTATCAGTCTATGTATGTATATGTATGTTTGTTCCTACGTGGCGTTCTAGAGACCAAACGCGTTGCCCGATTTTGATGTTTCTTACGTCAATCGATTCGTCTTAACACTGCGAAAAGAAAAAAATGGCGGCTTTTGGGCGCCATTTAGTGGGTGTTTTTTTTTCTTCCAAAACATCGTTTATCAAAATAAAGGGTTTTAAGAGGTTACTTAGTACCTAATTCTAAAAAAAATAACTGACAAGTTGTAAATAAAAAACGTTAATTAAAAAACTCAAAAACCCGACTGCTTAAAAAGCGAACTTAAAAGTTACTTAAACAAGATGAAAATCATGCTGTGCAGTCGGAGGATACATAATCGAGAGCTCGCTGACCAAAACCGGATATTTAACCAGATTTTTAACTTTTTTTTAATTTTTTTCAATGGCTATCATATAAATATTGAAACAAAGCACATGCGAAAAATAGCCAAAAAAAATCGCCGAAATGCGTTTGTTTACAAAATATATGTCTATAGAAGGTAATTTTAATATGCTAGCCATTGTTTTTGGAAATAGCGAATGTCAGTATGTAATTTATTTGCCTACTATATACTAATTTTTTAAGAAACCTGATATTTTTAACTGTTTGCGCCGGGGCTGGGTAAATTTTGTATGGGCCGTGACGAGTCTTCTTTGCATGGTTGATAATGTAGTGCATTAAAATATATTATGTATTTTCAGTTTAGGGAGTCGCTTTAGAAGGATCTAATTAGGTTTTTCGATTTTTACTACTAGCTCTTACTTTTTATATTTCTTCATATTCCAGTCCTGCAGCGCCCTGGCCAAAGGCAGTTCAAGAACAGCGTGTGGATTTTTGGTTAGAACGAGTCTGACTGACCGCTATGAAGAATTGACACGCAATCAAATAGCAGGATAAAGGAAGGTTATGTTAAGAAACAATCCTTTTATTAATTCATTAGAGCAAATCTTAAGCTGGGAACAAATTATCGGACGCGGCTGACAGACGCGACTTACAGCCGCGGCTGTTATGTGTGCACAGTCGTATGGGACGCGGCTGCCAGATCTCTATCAGACGTCCGAACGCCCAACGTCACGTCCGCGAGTTACGTCAGATAGTTTGCACAATGTAATGTACATTCATTACCTAGATACTCTATAAGTCGCGGCTGTCAGTCGCGTCCGTAAGCCGCGTCCGATAATTTGTTTCCAGCTTTAGGTACTAGTTTTCTTTCTTTCTTTCATAACATAGCTTAGGATTAAGTTTAGATTTTATTTATTTAAAGTTACAAATAAAGTGTAACAACACCGTTAATTCAAATCCTTCCACAAATACAATTTATTTCTTAATCACCGCAGCGAACCTTTTTGTTGAGACGAAAACAATAAAAGTGAACCGTTTGCACTGTCTGCCATTTTCAGGAAACGGATGTTAGCCGAGCGTCCGGTATCGTTCGAGGCACTATGCCAACAGGCCCCGTGACGAACGTATTGGCCACAGAGAAAGAAACGTGTAATTAATGTGGATATTATTAACGATGGTTTTTGTTTGATGAATCGTTATATATTGTAGTTTTTTTATAATATGAGCTTATTGGTTAGATAGATTACGTAGGTAATCTGCTTTGTTACCTATTTCAATAAATTCATTTTTGACTGTTCTTTTGCTTCTCCTAATGGTACTACTCCTGGACAAAGAGCCTCCCTTCGCTGCATCTTTCGCAGGCGTTTTTGAAGAAATCTGTCTATCTAGTCCCGTGGTATCTCCAGTTTTACCGATCAGTATGATGTAAAAGATGATAACACAAGAATAAAGGTTACTATTGAGATAAAGTAAACATACTGAGCCTACTTCAAATAAATTAAGACGAAGGTATGTGCATGTACTTAGAGCTTCTGAAATGGATTATGCAACTGTCAGTTTGATCTCATTTTATACAGCCTAACCCCCACAAAGTTAGACAGGACTCCCTCAGAATCTCCCACGCTGAAGACATGCAGGGAAACAGCGCTGTCCTCTTCTTGGGAGATGATGATGTAGTTGTTCGTCGCCCATTAAACGGGGTCGGGGTTTGATACCTGTTTCACGACGAAGGGGATGTAGTAGGAGCTGGAAGAAAAAAAATCAGTCTTCAATATTAATTGCTGGTTATATTCAGACACCTATGAACAATATTCAAATAAAGCTTGCATCAGGTATGTATTCTGAAGGAGAGAGAGTAGTGCAAAAGCGTTAGGTAGCACCTTTTGTGCTACGCCGTTGCTGGGATAAATCAAATTACATTATTATATTTTTATAATATAAAAAAATATAATAATGTAATTTTTCAAAAACATTTAAGACTATATTTATCTTTTGATACAAATTAGAAATATGTCGGCTACTAAAGGTGATGGTGGCTTTTTAGGGTTCCGTAGCCAAATGGCAAAAAACGGAACCCTTATAGATTCGTCATGTCTGTCTGTCTGTCTGTCCGTCCGTATGTCACAGCCACTTTTTTCCGAAACTATTAGAACTATGCTGTTGAAACTTGGTAAGTAGATGTATTCTGTGAACCGCATTAAGATTTTCACAAAAAAATAAAAATAAAACAATAAATTTTGGGGGTTCCCATAATTGAAACTAAAACTAAAAATATTTTTTTTCATCAAACCCATACGTGTGGGGTATCTATGGATAGGTCTTCAAAAATGATATAGAGGTTTCTAATATAATTTTTTTCTAAACTGAATAGTTTGCGCGAGAGACTCTTCCAAAGTGGTTAAATGTGTGTCCCCCCCCTGTAACTTCTAAAATAAGAGAATGATAAAACTGAAAAAAAATATATGATGTACATTACTATGTAAACTGCCAGCGAAAATTGGTTTGAACGAGATCTAGTCAGTAGTTTTTTTTTAATACGTCATAAATCGTAAACCGCAATTTACCAAGTACGGAACCCTTCGTGCGCGAGTCCGACTCGCACTTGGCCGGTTTTTTGTAAGTTAATTCGTTGAGTGTGTGGCATGAAAACTCTCTATTCGTACAATAGGACATTCTAGAATAACCACTGAAAAATTTTCATAAAAAACATACTAAAAACAAGAGGCAATAGTAATTTTCAGAATCGTCTCTTAAAATTGTCTTTTGATAATGCCCAAGTCATCTAAGATTCCTTTTTAGACCCACTCACCTAAATAAATAAATCCGTGGCTCTCTGCGAAACCTTTTCATCAAAGATAGAATTTATAGATAGGTAAAAACACATGGTTCTAAATTCTTCAAATATATCTTAACTACTAGGCGTTTCCCGCGGCTTCACTACCATAGTCTATCACAAAAGGACCGCATTTCTTCGAGATAAAATGTTACTAAGCGATAGTGTAGCTTCTTATCCGTGAAAGAATAGTCACAATCAAATCAGCTGCCTTATTACGTAAGTGAATTCGGAAAAGAACACGTATAGGGTGACGACACCTTTAAAATAAAGACTTTCGTATCATAAAGATCAAAATCAAAATAGTTTATTTCAACTAAATCTTAATGATACTTTTGAAATTTCAAACAAAATAAGATTAATCTAGTTGCGTATTTGCAAGCATCAGTATTCTCTCTCTCTATGGAGAAGAATGTGCAAGAAACTCCACGGACACTCTTTTCCATCAGTTTTAATTACAAGTATTTGATTAAATTAATCTTGTAGTAAAAATACATTTATATGTAAGAGCGATGTAAAAGACGTGCACTTAAAAGCGTCTAGAGAAAAACAAACAATTCAAAAATACAAAACCGGCCAAGTGCGAGTCGAACTCGCGCACGACGGGTTCCGTACCATTATCGTAAAAAACGGCGAATAAATCACGTTTGTTGTATGGGAGCCCCACTTAAATATTTATTTTATTCTGTTTTTAGTATTTGTTGTTATAGCGGCAACAGAAATACATCATCTGTGAAAATTTCAACTGTCTAGCTATCACGGTTCACGAGATACAGCCTGGTGACAGACAGACAGACAGACAGACAGACGGAGGAGTCTCAGCAATAGGGTCCCGTTTTTACCCCATGGGTACGGAACCCTAAAAAGTACCAAATTAAGAACAGGCCGAGATAGCCCCGTTATTACCAATCCCAACTGAGGGCGCCCGTTCACGAACAAGACGCATGGATTCGATGTATTGATACGATATATCGAAAAAAAATAAGTGTGTCATACTCTTTCATGACCCTTTGCATACAATTAAATTTACTTTACTATACACCAAATAATTTACACAACCTTATCTACCTTAATATCTTTTATAAACATAATATAAACAAACACAATTTTAGTTCTTTATAATATTATTTTAGATACTGTAGTTGTGTTGTTGAAACACAACATTGTTGTCGAAGCAATGAACCGTATCGTGTATCTTCTTGACTATATGGCACATGCATCATATCTATCGAAAATCTTGTTTCAAGTTTTCGCTGGAGTTTGTATTTCTTGCTTTACCTAGTTCTTTTTATTTTATTTTATTCACGATAACAAAGGTTATGTACGAGATAAAATGTTCCAAGCTTCAATAACAACAATTTTTGACGTTGAAGCTTTATTGAAGTTTGTATGGAAGTTATTTTGACCTACATTCAAACTTCCCAGAAATCTTATAGGAAAAATAAGTATCATGGAGTGTGTTATAGTTGCCTGCAGTTTCCTTTTTTATCCCGCCTTATTCTTTTCATGGCCATTTATGTAATGATTTCAGGACATGAACGCTTTAACAGCAGGACTACAATCCTGTTACCAAGTCTGGCAAAGTTGGGTATTTATTCATGACCGTTCATTGTTACTTTTTCTTCTATGTATAGGTAGGCAAAGCCGAACTGTACATATTATGCCATAATCTAGTAGCCTATTAAAAACTTTATTTCGGATAGGCTACATCCATAGGCACCTTTGATTATCCTGTGATATATCTCTAGTTACAAAGCTATTGTCTATACCAATATTATAAAGAGGAAAGATTTTCTTGTTTGTACCGAATAGGCTCCGAAACTACTGGATCTATTTCAAAAATTATATCATCTATGGAAAGCTACATTATTCCCGAGTAACATAGGCTATAAATTATTTTCAAAAAAATTAGAGATCCTTATGAAAATTGCAATAATGTAACCCAAAGTAGCAAAATTTTGCCTATAAAATTTATTATTTGATGATAATGGCAAGGTTGGTGGGTTGGTATGTGGGTAGGTAGGTTGGGTAGGTAGGTAGGATAGATAGGTAGGTGATAGGTAGGTAGATAGCCAGTTGACGAGAGCGAAGCCGCGGGGGTCAGCTATACCAATATTATAAAGAGGTAAGATTTTTTTGTTTGTTTGTACCGAATAGGCTCCGAAACTACTGGCCCGATTTTAAAAACTCTTTCACCTATGGAAAGCTACATTATGGCCAAGTAACATAGGCTATAATTTTGACGGGAGCGAAGCCGCGGGGGTCAGCTAGTAGTCTATAAAAGAAAGTAAGTTTTTTTCTATATACTTTATTAAGTACCAAAAAATACCGAATCATCCCCTAATCCTTATTTTCTACTATGATGTTATGATGGAGTTGGAGCCGGCCAGCACTCTACGAGCAATGAAACAGATTTCTATTTAACGATGGCATTGAAACCATCGACATAAACCCGTGCGAACGAACTAGTGCAGAAGCACTTTTATGCTAGAAGTAAACGTGATAGTGATACAGTTCACATTCTATCGCGCATTTCATTAAAATTCATTCAGACAGCTCTAAACCACTTTTAAAGCCCGCCACGTTTCCCGTCAGCCATTTTAAAACCTCACAACTGATAACAACGTGTGATAGATAACATTCCAGCATTACCATCCATCGCGATACTCATATCTAAGGGTTGTTTTCTCTAAACAAGTCACGTATTAAATGAGAATATTCGGCCAAGCCTCCGCCTTATTTATCATTCTCCTCGCTGCTACACCCCATGAATTTTATACAAGATTGAACGATTTAGTGAACAAAATTGATGGTACATCTATTGTGTGATGTCAGCGTCTTATTGAACAGTGTTGCCGAATTACTGAACAGTTTTAGTAACGCACGTCTTTTCTTTCCTAAGATTTTTCTCCTTTAGTAGGTAGCTAGTCAGCTGGAATGATATTGGATTCTTGTTGATATTTTTTCTCTTGTGTGTACGATGTAATCATGTTGTTTTATGTTTTAGGCTGGCAACAGATGGATGTACCACGCTATTGCTTGTAACAGCAAGACCTTGAAATGGAAAACCAGTTGTGTGTGGTTCTGTTTCACAGTTAAACTACTGAAATGCAACGAAAATAACTTAATCGCAAGCCGAATAATGGTGAATTACATTCTTGACATCCTTGGTTAATTTCAAAATCAAAAATGTTTCGTAAAGGAGTACTTCGACGCCTATGTGGCCCGAGGTTCTTGCTAGACAGTTTAACATCGTTTGAAATCAAAGTGATGCTTAGTGAATTACACTGGTTGCTGAATTTTATGAAGAAGACTAGCTGACCCAGCAAACTTTGTTTTGCCATAAAAAGACCAAACATTTATCTACCCTACCTACCCGACCCTACACTACCCTACCCTACCCGACCCTACACTACCCTACCCTACCCTACACTACCCTACCCTACCCTACCCTACACTACCCAACCCGACCCTACACTACCCTACCCTACCCTACCCTACCCTACCCTACCCTACCCTACCCTACCCTACACTACCCTACCCTACTCTACCCTACCCTACCCTACACTACCCTACCCTACCCTACCCTAACCTACCCGACCCTACACTACCCTACGCTACCCTACACTACCCTACGCTACCCTACACTACCCTACCCTACACTACCCTACCCTACCCGACCCTACACTACCCTACACTACCCTACCCTACACTACCCTACCCTACACTACTCTACCCTACACTACACTACACTACCCTACACTACCCTACACTACCCTACCCCACCCTACCCTACCCTACCCTACCCTATGTCCTTCTCCTGGTTCTAAGCTACCTCCCTGCCAATTTTCAGCTAAATCGATTCAGCCGTTCTTGAGTTATAAGTGAAGTAACTAACACGACTTTCTTTTATATATATAGATTTTAAAACTGGGTGTAAACTTCTGCCATCCACTATGATAAATAAATAACTAACAATACGCAAGAAAAGAGTGTCTGGAAACATGAGGGTAGGCAATTTTCCCGCAGTAGGACATCGTAGGTAGGCATTAGTGGGCAATTAAAAGAAACAATTGAGTCTCCGCCAAAAAAACTACGTTTGGTACAATATTTAGCCCTTTTTCAACCATCATAAATAAAGGTGACATGAAGAAAAGAAAATCGTAACAAAGGCCAAAATATTTTCTCTGATAGGCCGAAGCTATTAGTACCTTCCCAGGTTAATCCTCGGAACCTCTCAAGTCCTATTTACGTGATCGCGGGACAACGGATGCCTCTCAACTGCCACGGGCTGATAAAATGCTCCTCCGAAGGGACCCGATCAATCCCGACCTATTGTGAACGATACAAAGTCTTTTCATACTTATGTGGGTAACATATTCTTTGTAAGGATTTTTCCTTCTATGTTTAGATAGGTATTGTATAGAGTATCTATTTACGGTGGGTCAAAAGGGTGCTGTACGAGTACAATCTAAAAATTGCTTTTATTATTCTGGCCAAGAAATCTTAAGTTGTGTCTTATTTTTACGAGAATTCTGAATGTTGGTTGTGGACTTTGAGTTAATGTGTTGTCAGGAATGATGACCCACCTGCATTCATGGAACCAAATAGTAGCCATGGATACTATTTGTGCCATACCAATGAGTTAGAAAAGGGGGTAACCAATTAATACAGCAGTCCGCATACTGACAGTCTTGCAGATGTTCAATTAAAACATTGGCTACTGAACTTGGTTTTAAATTATGCATCTGTATGACGTCGATAGTTCTTCTGTCTTTATAATTTATTTTCAGCTAGTTCTGTCCCACTGCAGTCTAGCCTACTTACACATAAATACTGCAAAAAAGAGGCTTTATAATTACGAAGATAAAATACAACAATCATAAGCGCATTTCATGAAAAATGTGGGCAAGCTAAACTAAAACCCCTTTTCAAAAAATGAGATTACACTCTGTCTCATAAAATGGAAGTCGGTTAAAAACCGGGACACTGACCAAAAGTAGGACAAAACCCCAGTGAAATATGGTGCAGTTTTAAATCCAGAATGATAATAAATGAAGGTAATGCGTTTCATATTAATGGCTATAGGTCACTTTAGTTTTCAACACGAATGGAATAAGATTATGGGAAGTAAATTAACCTAACATTAATGCTTCTCTACCGATAATATCTTACCTAATAATAAAATATTATTTGCAGAATTTTAGGGAGTCTCTTTTCAATACCCATTTGATAATTATAACAAGAAATCGATTTTAAATAGCTTTAAATACATGTCGGAGCTTTCAAATATTAGCACTATTCTTATCAAATGTATAGAATTGTTTATCTTTTTTAAAAAGTATATTATGAAGAGGTTAATCTCAACAATAACAAGAGGTAATACATTTATTCTGGTTGCCGAACAAGAAAGGAGGGAAGGAGTGGTTTTTGTTTCTTGTTTTCTGATCCGATGGAGAAATTTCTTTGATTATAGAAAGCTCCATATTCGAGACAGCGAGTGAAAAGAGTAGGTATCTGGAAGGACTTGGCCCAGCAGCAGCAGGAGACAATAAAAAAAGATAGACATCTACACTACCGCAACGTGTCATAGATTACTTCTGTGCCAGAAAACTACACGGTTCTTGAAGCTACAGGAGCGAAGCCACAGAATAAAGGTAGTAGCTGTTCCTAATATTGTAGCATTTCCTATCGTAAAATCCATTATTCATAAATCAGATTCCATCTCTTTTGCCATAGAGCTTTACTAACTTACTACCTAAATACTACCTACAAAATATCCGTTACTACCTACAAATACATTAAATTAACAACCGTATACACTCCAGATTTACGTTAAGCTTTAACCGTTCTAGTTAGCGTAAACAGCTTTATATTATATAGCTCCACCAGTTTTAAAGGTCACACAGCAAACAAGTTAGCTCAAAGGTAGCTTCGTTCATTTAATCACTTGTTGGGATGCCAACCCGTTTCTTACAGTTGACTGTTACAGCTTCCGCAGTTTTGTAACTAGCTTTTGCTTGTAGATCAACGTTATTGTTTGTAATTAGTTTTGTATTTTTTTTATTTCATGTAAAACTGAGATTTATGGATAAATTTTCAATTTGTGAAAACACATAGAAGACTGCAGAACTTTTTAACCATACAATTAGTTTAAATATAGATCAGTTGATTCTTAATTTAAAATTTCTGTGAAGAATTTAAATTAAGAATCTGGCAACCAATATTCAAACTAATCAATATTATGGTTATATTTATTGCATTTAATGTTTGTAGTATTTTGTAAAGAAATGCGGTTTTAACCGTGTGAAGTAGGATGCAAATATTTTAATCATAATCAATGTTGTACTATTTAGAATGTCTGACAATCAAAGTCCTTATAAATTGCAATAACACTACTCGGAACCTGAGAATCAAACAAGGACCTCTCAATAAAGACGCTTCTAACCACGAGACACGAGTCCTTCAAAATACCCAGTCATTCTCCTCCACGCACAAAACCAATCAGTTAGGTACAGATTTAGGCATCAAATATTATTTTATGTTTTAAAACCCTAAATTTTTTGCGCAAAAATACCCGTGCCAAACTGCCTTTACAATGTTTTTTTAACAATCAATAACCATTTACCAAATATTGGCTCTGTGATATATGGCTAACACTTTTTTTTAGGCAAACGCTTTCCAGACTTCCTCGTAAAGGTCAAAAACGAACATTTCGTTGGATAATTAAAATTGTGTGTACACACATTCACATTTAAATTGCCAGCAAAATAAACATTGGTAACCATGCTTATCCGACGTATAACATGACAGTTTAAGACTGAACCCTCAAAAGTTTTCACGTTTATAAAAAACATAACTCTTCATTATAAACTTGCTTGGTAACTGAAACATATTGAAAATCTTTTGTATGTGTTATTATTTCAATATTAGGTACGTTACCAAAGAAAAACAAAATACGAAGTTTACAGTCGTCAAGGTCTGGCAAAGTTCTCGAGTACATCGGAGCCAACGTATATTTAATGTCGTTTACATGCCTATGCCAAAGTAAGATAAATTCGCTCAAGTTCCACACGAGTTCGATAAGTAGCTAACTTACGGAGTTATCTCCATACATTTGCTGAATATCCCAGCGATTAACCAATCACAGTTATGTCAAGATATTATACGAAGTATTTATGGCTTTGACAAGTTTGACACACATTACGCGTTCGGATATACAAGGTATTTACATACGGAGAATACTTTTGCTTTATTTGCTAAGTGTGTGAGTTTAGGACGATATGTTGGAAATCAGAAAACATGATGTTCTAGTATGTTTAGCGATGTTGTTACAAATGTTTCTTTACAAGGTATTTAAGTCAAAAAGTTGGCACAATTCTACAAAATAATCCAAACCATCTAAAGCTAACCTAAATAACTAAAATGTTCAACACTAAAATTATTTACGTAAGTATTCACAAACTACCCGAGGTGATGTGAATAAAGTGGACGAGTATTAGAAAAAGATGAGCATCGTTCCTCACCTGTCTAGTGGATTCGCATAAATATAAAAGCGAATGATGTTCGCCGTGAACCTGTCAGAGCTTTGAGCAAAGCAATTAATTACAATTTTAATTGAACCCGTCGAGCAGTCGCTTATGCAAAATCATTATTGCAGTTGCTCGTAATTTAAAAGAATTACTGTGACATTCAAGCATAGAACTCGGCGGTTACGGCAATAATTTTTATTTACCTACCAGATTATTGTATTTTATTATTATGAATATTGTACTTTATTAGTTATTGCAGCTGGCTATTGCCGCGCTACGATTATGTCCTTGTGCAATTTGAAATATTAGTGTTAAACTGTAAAATATCTTACATTGATGTCTGAAAAGTACTTCAATATATTCCAGAACCATGTTTCTCAGTAACTAACACTTAATCTGTAAGCGAAACTTCATAATCTTATTGCCATAAGTTTTGTTGTACAACTACTACTTGGAGACTTAATGTGAGTTTACTACCACATAATTGTGAATAATTACGTGTGCCTAAGTATTTATAAGTTTTGAATCTGGGCCGGTTTTATGGAGCCACTAGCTTTTGCCAGCGGCTTCGGCCGCGTGAAAGTTGAAAATTATCCCGAGGGATACTCCCGCGATAAAAAGTATCCTATGTGCAATTTCTGACTATAATCTATCTCTGTGCCATTTTTTTCTAGATCCGTACAAACGTTTGAGCTTGAAGAAGTAACAAACACACACACACAAACGTTCACCTTTATGATATCAGTGTAATAATATGCTTGTGTCAATCACATTGACAATTTATACTTTTTTTTAACTCCCGCCGGAAAAAGAGGGGTGTTATAAGTTTGACGTGTGTTGCTGTGTATCTGTGTGTCTGTCTGTGGCATCATAGCGCCTAAACGGGTGAACCGATTTCAATTCAGTTTTTTTTTTGTTTGAAAGGTGATTTTGTCGAGAGTGTTCTTAGCTATGTTTGAATAAAATCGGTTCAGTCATTCAAAAGTTATGGGCCATTTTACTGTTAGATTCGGGGTGTTTTCGCAAGATAAATGTGTCGGGGGTTTTTTAAATATTGAAATTTTGCTTGTTATGATACTCGTAGTTATTATATCGTGCCATCAGTTCTGTGTCAATTATTTATTTTCCAGGTACAAATGTAGGTCACAACCGAAATTTTAAGCCCCTATTTTTCTATGAATTGAGCAAAAACCGGCAGGCACAAAGGGATGCCTAAATAATCTGCACAGGATGGAGTATTTTTTGCTGTTGTTCAATACAATAGGAGGGCTTTTGGAATACCTCTGTAGTGAAGCTTCGCTGTTCGTATCCTAGTCAAGCGATTTAGATTTCAATCGGCGTACCATTTATCGATTGGGGCACTTACCTGGTTACAGCAATTCAGAGTTGTTGGACTACGCGATTCGTGAAACTACTTCGACTCGAAGCTTTCAATGAAGTACCTACCATTTCTGAGGTCCGATCCACGTAATATCTGACAGGGTAAAATTACAGTTTTGTATTAAAATATTCTGAATGCAGGATTAGAGCTGTGGTTATGATAAACAGTGATAGGCCCGCCATTTATCAAGTTAAGACCTAAAACTGTCATTGGCCGAATGTGGGTGTGTGGAAGTTCGCCTTTGTCCTCAACGGGAATCACTGACTGCGATTTACGAAAATACGGTTCATATTTATTATAATTTTAATGTGTGTATTACACAGTTATTTATAAGTTTGTCGCTTGTACAAGTGGCAGTCATTCGTAAAACGTTTCTCCACAGATCATTATTCAAGTCTTATCTTTATTATCCTCTCTGTAAAAGAACTTTAATTGGTGCCACATGTTTTTAACGAATGTTCTGCTGATGGCTGCGCGGGCGCACATTTGGGGACCGAATGACTTTGTCAACAAGATAATATAAGAATTAATTTCTCCAAGTACTTTTTTTAATGAACGTGTTATATTTTTTATTGCGTTTGAATTAGTTTTATTTACAGATCTGTTAGTTTATATTTTTATTAGCAGACAGGCGCCCATTTTTTATGAATCATATTTTTTTTTTGTTTTATTTGCTTATTTTTATTAATAACGGTTCCAGTGTAAACTTGCAGTAACTTAATTAAGCTTGGGCACAGATAATATAATACTAGCATACACATGCCTCATCCCATACAAAGAATCCGTGCCGACGTAACTAGCGTATTTCATCTGATTATACTGATACGGAAAGGAACCGAACGCGATCAATTTACATCAATAATCAGTATAATCAGACGAAAAACGCTAGTTACGTCGGCACGGTTTCTTTGTATGGGATGAGGCATCTGTATGCTAGTATTATATTATCTGTGCCTTGGGGTTAATTATGACTAGAATTAATTAGGTAAGTCTACAAAAATGTTGATCAAAGAGTCAATAAACAGCTTTAGAAACATTATAGGTTTACAAGTGAAAGAATCCACACGTACTGAAAGGATAACATTAAAGCTATTCTCGTTTCAAACGTCAACTGAAAAATAAAAGAGTTGTAAATTTTTTATCACCGATACATAAGCTTAAGTAACGGAAGTTGTGTAAGTAAAGGAAATTGAAATCCACCACAGATGCTACAAGTCATTCACAGGCTATAAAAAGTACAGAAAGAGTCATAAAAAATGTACTGAATGTATCCTGAAATAGGCACATGTTTGTAAATATTGCACTCAGTTTTATGTTCTGAGTTTTTCATGAAAACATAACAATATTCCTGTATTCCTCGAAGGGTTACAGGGAAGAGGTGCAACTCAAATCCACATTATTCCAGTTTTATTTAAGTCCCATGTAAGGTTCACTAATGATAAGCACAAAAGATATATGTAGTCATAACTAGGTTTTGCCCGCAGCTCCGCTCGCGTTTATGTCGAAAATTATCGCAAGGGAATGTATTATATAAAAAGTATCCTATGTGCTTCCAGACTATAATCTATCTCTGTGCCAAATTTCATCCAGATCCGTCCAGCTGTTTGAGCGTGAAGAAGTAACAAACACACACACTCACAAACTTTCGCCTTTATAATATTAGTGTGATAATTTACATAGGCATAACGAAATTAAGCATAACGATCATTACGCATAATATTATTCGGCATAAAAATGTTTTTCTATAATGTTTATTGTCATAAATACTGTTGGCATAACAACGCGCATGTGAAACATCATTTTATAAACGCATAATGATAGTTACACGTTGTAACCACATAATGATATTAACTATATAACTGGATGGCACAAGGGCTGTCCTCGCCGCATCTTAACTTAATCCAATAGAGTAATTCCCAAATTATAATAAATAATGTAAGTTTAGAACACTTATTTTTACATTTTTCAGATTCTAAAAGTATCATTTTCAAAGAATTAAATATATTGAGGAGTTAAGTATACCAAATTCGATAGAATGCTGTGCTATAAAGCTAATTGAACATCCCATTGTTATTGTATGCTTGTATCGTGTGCCAAAATCTCGGCGAAGCGATATAAATATCTTTCTTGAAACTTTGACTAATATTCTTAATAAAGAGCTACGTCATAGAGAAATAAAAATAATATGTTGTGGCGATTTTAAAATAGATCTTAAAAAAAGAACTTATTCGTCTTCTGAATTTGAAAATACTATCCTAAACTTTAACTTAAAATTTGGTACCAGAGAATCAACACGTTTGAGTAGCGATACATGTATCGATAATATCATCCACAATATTAGGGGTAGCAAGTGCGACATCATCGACTTTGCTCTTTCGGACCATACTGCACAAATTTTATCATGTCCAGTTAAAAAAATCCTGTTGAATTAAACAATGGTATACCTTTAGAAGAGATATTAGTAGCAGAAATAAATAAAAATTTAAGCAGTGTATAGAAAGTCTCACGTTTTCTGACGTATTTGGCGAAAACGATGCTGAAATAGCTTTTAATAATTTTACGATCACTTTCAGTTATTATATAATCTTTGTTTTCCTGTTATAAGAATAAGAAATACTCTAACCAAAAGACCTACATGGATCTCAAAGGGCATAGCCAAATGCTGCCGACGGAAGAGAGAATTATTATGGACGTATCGAAAGACTTTATATAAATCAGATCATAATACATTCAAAAATTATTCTTCAAGGCTGAAGCGAATAATTAACTTGACTCAAAAATCGCAAAATGACTACAATATAAAACAATCCAATAATAAAACTAAAACAACTTGGAAGATAATCAACTCCACAAAATATAACATTCCTAAAGAAGAAATTGTACGAATAAATCTAAATGGAAAATCTATAACGGATCGCCAACTAATTGCTGAAGCTTTTAATAGCTACTTTGTAAATCTTGTTAAACCTACAAATCCTTCGACATTGACTTATTTGACATCCCATTATAATAAAACACTGACATTGATTGATAATAATTCTAATCCCTTATTTATGAGTCCTACAATTCCAAATAACATATTAAAAATAATAAAATCTTTGTAAATTACACACAGTACTGGATACGATAATATATCTACGTCAATTATAAAATACGTCGCGCAATCCATTAGTCCGGTTCTAAGCTACTTGATCAATCTATGCATCCAAAACGGAAAATTGCCCAGTAAGCTAAAAGTCTCAATCATCAAGCCATTGTTCAAAAAGGGTAACAAGGAGGATATCTCCTGCTACAGGCCAATAGCTTTAATCCCTATTTTTTCCAAAATCATTGAAAAAGTAATCTTCAATAGCATTTATAACTATTTCGAAAAACTTAATCTTTTTGTCAATGAACAAAATGGATTTCGTAACAACAAGACTATAAATATGGCCATCTACGATCTTTTTATCGGGATTTACAAAAATATGAACAATAGGACACCAGTAACGGCCATGTATATGGACATGACCAAAGCTTTCGACCATGTGGATCATAAATTACTGATTGAAAAACTGTATAGATACGGCATACGGGGTAATGCTCTAGACTTGATAAAATCGTATTTAAGCCAGAGATTACAAATAACTGAAATAAATAGGCTTTATTTTGCGACAAAAACTGAAGTGCAATATTCGTCAAACCCAAGCGAAGTTACATATGGCGTGCCGCAGGGAAGTGTTTTGGGTCCCTTGCTTTTCCTTATTTATATCAACGATTTACCACGAGCCGTAAAAAATCCGTTAGTCCTTTTTGCTGATGATAGCACTGCTGTATTTTCTCCGACTGACAATAACACATTTGAAAATGACATAAACGATACTTTAAATGACATTATAAATTGGTTAACATGTAATAATCTTATAATTAATTTAGATAAAACAAAAATAGTTAGTTATGCCCAAAGAAAAACCCCTTTGACATTAAATGTAAATTATGAAATGAAAAAAAAATAGAGGAAGAAGATACCAAAATTCTTAGGACTATGAATTGACAAAAATATGTCATGGAAAACGCAAATTGACACGGTGTGTAAAAGACTTAATAAATTTTCTTACGCTTTATACACACTATCTAGGATTGTAAATCAAGCAGCAGTACTAGTCGCCTATCATGCCTATGTAACGTCTACGCTTAGATATGGATTGATTTATTGGGGGAATGCTACAGACAGGGAACTCGCTTTTAGGGCGCAAAAGAAATGTCTTAGAGCTGTTTGTGGTATACGTGCCCCTGATAGCTGTATGCCATATTTTAAAAAGCTCAAGATTTTAAACCTTTCCAGCCCTCTACATCTATGAGGTCGCTACGTTCGTAAAAACCAATGGAGAAAAATTTGCTAACCTGCACTTCCGTCGACATGCCGACAAAATAGCAAATATTATGACCTCAAAAACAGCCCTACTGTCTAAAAGTTTCTTCGGAATGTCTTCACGAATTTATAATAAGCTTCCTAAGCAAATAAGAGAAATTGAAAACATCAAACATTTTAAGAAAAAATTAAATGACTTTTTGGTAAATAGACCGTATTATACAGTACATGAATATTTGTCCGACAGATTCGTGATGAGCTAGTGACAAACTGGTTTTATGTTTTGATGCAAAATAAGTCTCTATTTCAATTGAAATTTCTATTCTATTAAATTAACACATATCACATAAACTTATATCTAGGATAATATTTTTTTTTTTTCAAACTATTGTATGCCTAACATGGTGGAGTAGTGCAAACGCACACAAAAATCTCTCAATAACAACTCTGTAACCGTTGTCTCACAATAAAGATTCTTTGACTTTGACTTTGATCATGCCTTAAAATTGTATGCAATTCCAAATTATCCCAAAACAAATTAGACCAAATAAAAGTTATGCTAACCTTTGCATTATGCCACAGTATTATTATGTGATAAAAGTTATGCGAAAACGTTATGCCAAACAACAAAATTAAAATTTTATGCCAAGAGGGGGATTCCTCCCGTGTAATAGAGGGTGAGCCTATTGCTATCAAATGGGCACAAATCCAAACTCCAGGCTGCAACTGAGAAATTCCAGATGGAAAAACCCAATAACACTGCTCGACCCGGACATCGAACCCAGGACCTCATTGTCAGGAGTAGCCCTTACGACCACTAGACCACCGAGGCACTCTGCAGGCAGGCGAGGCAGTTTTACATGAAACTTTACATTAAGTAGATTTTATTCTCGCATATATTATACCTCGCTTCCCCCTTATCATAGTGAGAAATGAATGTTCGTCTAACGTATTTTTTTCCTTTTCTTGCCGTTTCCTCTTAGTGGTGGATATTAATTTTAACTGACCTGAATAAAAGACATTTGTGATTTCGAGTATTTTTCTATAAAATTTCAACCACTTTAAAAAAAAGAATAGTTTAAAGCTGGATGATCATAATACAAATTATGTGCTCACTTCGTGGAAATTTCAAATAATAATGCAAATAGTGCCGGTCTAATAAATTGAAAATTATATTTGCGACCTAATTATCTAACTAAATCGACTAAATCATTGACATAGATTGCGTTGGAAAATGAATCGGGCACTATTATCCTAATCAGAATAATCTGCCGATTTCACTTGCTAATGCCGCGTCAATTTGATACTTTTACTAATACTATTAATTATTAATTTAATGCAATAGTGGCTCTTTCTGTCTGTTTACTTGTCTGTATGTTTGCTTGTCTGTATGTCTGTTCGAGTGTTACGTTTTCACGACTAATCCGCTTTACCGATTTTGATGATTTTAGGGTCCGTCTGTCCGCAGCTTAGCTGAGAGACCCTTAGTACTAGAAACCTATAATTTGGCATGGATACATATATACATATTAATCACGCCGACAAAGTGATAAAATAAAAACATGTAATTCTTTTTTCGGTACCGTCTGTACACGTAAAATGGGCATGTTTTTTTTGTTGTCTATCCCATGGTGTGGGGTATCGTTGGATAGGCCATGCAGAAATATGACGGGTCTGTGAAAACCATTTTATCATTCAGGGATCCATTTGCGTAAAATTAAGCTTTAAATGGCAAATTTTTGTTAGAGTCAAGTGTCCTCCCCCCACCCAGCTAAATGGTTGCTTTTAGATATGAGAAAAAATCACGGCAGTCGTATATATAACGAAATTAAAAGGAAAACTATCACAGCTAAGTAGGCTTTACAAGTTTACGAGTAATAGTCGACCAAATTATAAAATGTACTTGGAAAAGTAAACAAAATGTATAAGGGGACAACAGTTTTCGAACGGCAAAGTTAATTTTGTACCTTCGTTAGCGCAATTTTAGGTGCATTCATTGTACAAGAACGTTAGTAATGTTACCTATTTATTTTGGTGAATGTAGTTGTTTATACGGACACCTCTGTGCGCAGCAGATTAGAATTAAAGAAAAAAAATTATTTTTCGAAAGTACATGATAATGATTTATTTATTTTATTATTAATGTACACACAGAAAATACATATAGAAAACACATCATGACAGAGGAGTACAAGGGTACTGCTTATTTCTTTAGAAATTTCTACCAGCAGACCCGCGAAAAGGAGATATGTAGAAGAAATGTAGACAAATAGTGTGTGAGAGCAAGAAGAGTAGAAAAGTGTAGCAACAATGATAGTTATGGACGGATAATTTCTGTCATTCAGACAGGCGAAGCCGCTGATAGAATCTAGTTATATTATAAGCGCGAAAGTCACTATATTTGTCTGCCTGCCCGTCTGTCTGTTTGTTACGTATTCATGCTTACACCGCTGAACCAATTTTATTTTGATAAGGAGATAGATTTGACCTTGAAAACGGAGTCGCGCACTGAGGGTTCCGTACAGACAACTACATTCACTAAAATAATTAAATAACATTACTGAAGTTTATAAACTATGAGGGCAACGAACATTACTAACGATAAGATAAACAGAATTGAGGGAGAAAATTAACTTTGTCGTTGGAAAATTGTAGTCACCATACATCTACATAAGTCACGGTCAGTTCACCAACTTCAAATTTTTTTTTTTTTTTTTATTCTTGGACAAATTTACGGTTTTTCGGATTTTTTCCTTTACTTGTACTATAAGACACTATGCCTCTTGCCAAATTACATTGACTCTAGGTCTACGGGAAGTGCCCTGTATATTTTGATTCCATTGCGAGTGTGAAATATGCGTCATTAACGGCTGTATCTCTTGATTGCGTTGATCAAGAAGTTTGTGTTTTTCACAGCTGCAAGGTTGCAAACTTGAGTATAGATACTTCCACACGTTCCCGAGATAAAGGGTCTTGACAGACCGAGACAGACAGATGGACAAAAACAAAGCGATCCAATAAGGGTTCCGGTTTTTCCTTTTGAGGTACGAAATCATAAAAAAAATAGGATTTTTTTATAACGATTTTTTTGTGGGCGAAGCCACCGGCTAAACTAGTTATAAATAATTTTAGTGGGTACACTGGGTACTTCTGTCTTGGGTTTACGAGTTATTTGCATTATAAAGCGCTGTGACATATCACTTGTCCGACTTGTAATTTAGATGTGTAATGGCGCGTTCAATGCAATATGAGGTACGAGCCTCGACGAAATGGGATCACCGGAGCGATTTAAGAGACAGCTTTATTAGTAAGATTTCATTTTGAGCTCAGGTTTCGATCATTTCATTGTGTTTCTTTGTGTCTGTTCTGTCTTGGTTTTAAATTGACAGAATGTTGAATACGAAATGTTATTAAGTGAGGTACATAAAGTAAAAGAACAGTTAAATACGAATACAATAATGTAAGATTGTAATTTGGTTTTTTAACTAATTCCTACCCCAGAGCACGGTATCACTGCACCAGCAGCGTCTCGAAATGATCTTCTGTATTTCAGTTTGAAGGACCTCCACTCGACTTGGTCGCCATGGCAATGGAAAAACCCTCGATTAATGTTAATAGATACCAAGCTATGACTTAATATTGGGACAATCTCACCGCACTATTCCCAAACCACTGCAACTCCTGAAAGCCAGAATCAACAGTGGCGATCACCAGAAAAGCGCCGAGGCAATGAAGCTCGACGAAGTCCCGGAGAATGAATTTAACTGTCTTAGATACTGCAACGAAATTAATCAGAAAATAATAATGAAGGAGTAGAAAAAAGGAGACAGAACAAACAAGGCCAATAGGCACCAAGCTATGACTGTCTGTATAACTGAAATATAGGGTCAAGTCAGTTGAAAGCCAGTCGAAACTTGCGCCGTCAAAGGCATAGTCCAACTCGTCACGGCCTGTCAGTTTCTACGAGACGAGTGACTCGCTTGGTTTGTAGGAAAAGAGTATCTAGCAACGGACACCAAGGCGTCTCCATGCTTCGTACCAACACAGCTCTTCACCAATAAAAATATTAATCCTTTCCAAAGCGAAAAAATCCTTTATTTACTCTACTAAAACAATGTATATTTCAGGTGAGTAAATACATCACTATTTGTCCTGATAGGTAGACACTAACACACAGTAACCACACACCTTATTAACTGGGCGTTACGTTGCTAGAAATGTTTTCGGATGTCTGTCTTTATTCAGTAGACTGGCTATTAAATGAAAATTATTTCGATTGACTTACTTTTAAAACGGATACAAAGTTAAATAGTAACGGCATGACTTGAAAACATCTTGGACTGTCGACAAATTGACACTCTGTAATATTCAAGTGCTTGACTTTTTGATAACATTTATCACTGGTAGAATATCACTTTGCTTACCTAATTTAATTCAGTATTAATCAAATGACTTTAATTTATAAATCCTAACTTTATCTTTAGAAGATATTCATGGACGTTTACCTACTGAAGTTAAAAATTCACAACACTTTAAAACTATTCGCTTTACAAACAGTTATTCCACTGCTATTGCTACAGGCACTTAAAATCAATAGACACCACATTGTTTCAGCAATTCACAAAAAAGAAAAACTTCTAATTGAAAGTATTCTTCGATTCCCACTAAACACAATGACTTTACAAATTACGTTTTCGACACGAACATTTGCCTCGCAGAACCCAGAATACGTATACGAATGCGACATATTTGTTATAGTGTGGATTCATTAATCACTGTGGGTAGCCTTGCGGTGCCTTGTGGCTGTGTATGCTCCTATATTTCACTGTTTTCCTCCCCGTCTGACCTAGACAATATTTGTGCCAGAAATGTACGTAATCTACTGAGTGATTCCGGATAATTTTATTTATTTTTGTTTGTGCTTGTTTGTCATTTTCCTAGATTGAGGTTTTTGTAGTTATGCTTTTTGGAGCTTCGACTGTGTCTGGTTCATGATTGAAGATATAAAAAGACCGTAAAATGTTGTTTTTGTCTAGCTCTAATGCTTTTTCTACAGTAGTGCCCATTTTACTTACATATATTAAATTACAAACTCAAATTTATCTCACCTCTATTATGAATTCAATTCAACGCATTCAGAAAACATAATGACTACACATCATATTACTGCAACAAATCACAAATAGTTAACGTTAAGCTGACCCATTTTTACATCGTCATCAATATTAGGGAGAGACTACAATTTCTATGGCAAAACTTGTCAGCTTTCATCAATAAATCCTCACATTGATTTATTGACATGGCCGTCCTATTCTTAACAGATTCGCTATAATTTGTTAGCCAAATAATCCGGGATTTCGATGCGAACCCCACCACGCTATAAATAAAAGCGTTCCCAATAAAAGAACGGAGACAATTATTGCAGGGTGTACGAAACGAGCTAAATTTCACCCACATTATAGCAAATAATGGCTAAACAGTAGGCGAACGCGCGTCACCCTCCGTCGCTTTGCATCGATATGTTACGCCCCGATCCCCTACATCTAAATGCACAACAGGAGATCGAGAAAAAAATCGCGCGACGTTAGGGCAACGCAATAATGTGAATATTTATGTCGGAGGCACGTGCTTATTTGCCATAATGGTAACATGAAATTCGCATATTGGTAATTACATTCCAGGGGACTGCCATTTACTTACGTTTATTATTCTTTTGCTTCAATAAGCTCTAGTTAAAACACGTTTTAACATACACCGCGTGTGCGATATTTTGCAACTAACTCGAACTTTTGTTCGGAAACTAGGTAAATTGAAGTTGTGCCATTACTACAAACGTTATTCCCAGTTTCCACTGTTTATGACCCGAGCTACGTCGTTAGCATATTGTTTATGAATCCTAAAACGTTACACTACTCACTAGTTAATGCAACAAAGTAGAAAATAATAAAACAAAGGAACACTTTACATTAAAAAGAGATTCGTTTAAGCCACGGAATTACGTGAAATGTCTCCAGATAAACGAGTAGAGCTTCACAAAAGAAGCTAATCTCATTTTTTTGATGGTATAGCCGTAGGGTGGAATGGGGACACGTTAGCCCCAAGGGATGCAGTCTACGGTAGGTACGTCTCTAAGTCTATTAAGACGACTTGCTTCGTCTCAGGGGAGGGCGGACGCTGCAGGGCTACACGATAGAAAAACATTTTATTCTGGGAAACGACACCTGCTCGAATAAATAGAGAAATCCTGCGAAATCTTAGCGACCACCCTCAATTGTTAACGTCTACTGAATACAGATATCTCCCCGAAGAAAACAATTAGCTTCCATATTAAAACAGGAAACCCCATTGAAATAAAAGCAGATAAAACAATAGCAGCGAAGAAAATGAGGCTGCAGTTTTTCAATTGCAATCGGCCGAGATCCTTTAGATGGGGCTTAACCACCGCAGAACAAAGAGACGGAATGAAAGTCTTACTCATCATGATTTATTGTACAGTATCTATAAAATGAAATTGTGGATTGTAAACTACGCTACAGTTTTATAGTGGACTTGTGGAACAGATGTAGGGACATTCAGTGCCTCGAGGGACGCAGGGGACGGTGTAACAATGTTACCGAAGTTCAAGCAAGGCCGAGGGGCATCGCCGGGGCAAATTGTGACCGTAGGGTCACCGCCCGTCTATTTGCGCGGCCAAATTACTATAAGCGAGGTAAATACTGCAGACATTATTTAATAACACTAACAAAATTGTATCGAGGTTTTGTTTAAAAAGAGAAAACTCCAGGAGATATGTGTCATATATAGTCGGAGAATACATGTTCGCGAGCTGGCTGACCAAAACCAGACGTATCCTCCAACTGCACAGCATGATTTTCTTTTTGTTTACGTCTTTTTAGTTCGCTTTTTAAGTAGTCGGGTTTTTTTAAATTAATTTTGTTTATATAAAACTAATTTAGTTATTTTTTTTTAGAATAATATTGTAAATTTAAACATATAAGTGTTATATATTTTTGAAATCACCTCTTAAAACCCTTTATTTTAATACCCCACACGATGGGTTTGGAAGAAAAAAAAATCTGGTGCCCCACAATATGGCGCCCAAAATCTGCCATTTTTTTATTTTCCAATTTGAATATAGCCAGTGACACTCATAGGGTTAAGACGAATCAATTGGCGTAAGAATCATCAAAATCGGCCAACGCGTTTGGTCTCTAGAACCCCATATAGGAACAAACATACATACATAGACTGATAAACACATTACCCGCCTTCGGCAGTCAGGTAAAAAAGGGAAAACTCCAGGAGTTATGTGTCATAACAGTGGAGTATGCACCATTAAGAATCAAAGTTATTGCGTGGCGCGGGACAGTGCCGTGTACATTAATCCGTTTTATTATAGAAATGTGCTGTACATCGAGTGGTGTGCCGGGACAGAATTGATTTAGACTGGCCGCAACAATAATTAGAATCACATGATGTATGATCCACACTATGAATCTCTGTTTGCATTCGCAGTTACATTAGATATTAGTTATTTTCGTCCACTACAATACCTGCCGTTTGCCAAGTTACATTATAATGAACTAAATAACGTTATAATGATGTTGAATTATTCATAGTTATTGTTGCGAAATATTAGCTGAATTTTGCGAGGTAATGTAGTCAGTTAGAAAATCACTGATTTATGTATTATTATTGTTAATTAGAATTCATTGTGATAATAGATATGCGTAACAATGTTGTAATGCGACTGCATAATGTTCTGTGATATAATTATGTCTGATTAGTTATGGGGTAAATAGATTGACAGCTCACCTGTCAGATGCAGCCGCTGCAGATGTAGCCATACGTAAAGTACAAACATACACGTAGGTATTGCCAAGTGCCTATTCTTGGCTTCAATCAGAAACATACGCTTACAATAATACTTTTATGTGAATACCATTGCCAAGTCTTTTTACCAAAACTTTCTATGCCTCCCAAAGACTTATTATAGACATAAAATACACACATACTTGTACAAAAGATACGTAGATACTCTTGTTTCTACCATATCAAAAAATAGACACTTGAAAACCTTAACAAACAAAAAGACACAGTTTTAAAAATCAGGTCATCGTCTATCGATTTACTTCAGCTGAAAAAACTAAGCTCGTTAATCATTCCAACACCCTTTGCAGATACACTGTAACTCTAAAATTAATTTGGACTGACAACAAAATAAATGACATAGACTTTGAATGTGCTTTTTATACTTGCTCGAAAATGCCTTAAGAACGGCTTTTTAACGTGAACTTTCATGCAATACCAGATTGTTTCACACCTTATTTATTTATTTATATATACTTTATTGTAGGTACACCAGGTTAAAATAAAGAAAAGGCTACTTAAAACTAAAATACATACAACGGGCGGTTGCGGCACTGGGGAATTTTGTAAAAAAAATTGTTCTTAAAAAAAATCATTAAAGATGGCCTACTACTTCGCTTTTCTGTTTGGTTGGCTTCTTTTTATACAAAGTGTGTGGGCTATTTAGTTCAAATGTTTGGAACAAATACAGTCAAACAAGACCAGTTTTGGCACGGGGCGCATTGTCGTCAGAAGTAACGCTTAGGTGTGAAACACGTGTACTAACGCCCGAAAAAACCTTGACCGACGATACGTCACAAATAAGCTTTAAAATAAGGGCTTTTTTTACTAAGGCCACACGTGATTGCAGTGTGGCTCCCTTAGCAAACTCATTCCACTTTCTATAAAAAGTCAATATCCAATTTATACTTTTTTCAGATCATCTTTATTTATTCTGCTACTTCAAGTTTCCTGTGCTAGTACCACACAGAAAACGGTAAAAAATATTTGGGCAAAGACAACACAATTTGTCAGGTAACTCCACGATAACCTGATTCCCAGAGCCTTCGTCACCGACATTTTCTATCATTTCCCTATAAAAAGGAGGTAATAAAGTTCACGTATTGCCGTTCCCATCCGATACATTCGACATGGCAAGAACAATACTCTTTTGTGCCATCGCAATGGTCCACTGGTTGTGCATTGTACTACTTCCAACCCCCGATCATGTTCTATTTTCCATTTATAAAGCAAAAGGCTGATTTATTTTTAGTTATTTTTGTCGTTCGCTCTGTTTATCTGCAGTCTGATGCTGAGTATGGGATGCTGTTGATCGATAGCGAACGAAACTAGCTTCGGTTCTTCTAATGTATGAGTGAAATCACTGGCGTTTTTCGGTACGGGTTTGTGATGAATTTTGTTTTCTGTCTCGAGTGTCTTTTGTTTTTGTGTTGCGCTATGATTGATTTTGGAAT
The DNA here is from genome assembly GCA_949775005.1 of Orthosia gothica. Lineage (NCBI taxonomy): Eukaryota > Metazoa > Arthropoda > Insecta > Lepidoptera > Noctuidae > Orthosia > Orthosia gothica. The sequence continues at coordinate 15,233,457 of OX459044.1, forward strand.
ATGAGAAGTGGAATTGGAGATTGTGTTGGGATTTGAACTAATTTGGTTTACAATAAATTATATTACTTATATTCTATTGAATAAAAAAAAACCCGGCCAAGTGCGAGTCGAACTCGCGCACGAAGTGTTTCTTACCATTATCGCAAAAAACGGCAAAAAATCACGTTTGTTGTATGGGAGCCGCACTTAAATATTTGTTTTATTCTGTTTTTAGTATTTGTTGTTATAGCGGCAACATAAATACATCATCTGTGAAAATTTCAACTGTCTAGCTATCACGGTTCATGAGATACAGCCTGGTGACAGACAGATAAACAGACGGACCGCGGAGTCTTAGTAATATGGTCCTGTTTTTACCCTTTTGGTACGGAAAACCCTAAAAAGGTCAGGTCCTTATAACCGATACATGAACGTAAGTGAAGCAAAAGAAGTATGTATGTGCAACGGATCGTTGTGTCTCTGAAGTTGGCTCTGCGAACCATTGCGCAAGAAACAGTTTGTCATCGAGTATACTGCATAGAGTACGACGATGCGACAAAAGTAAGCGAGTGAAAGAGGCAGTTATAAAATGCTATCTTCACCTTCAACATTGACACAAAAATAGCTACTGCGCAGAGTCTTGCAGCCAACTTCAGAGTCACAAAGATCCGCTGTGAGTATTATAATGACAGCTGTACGCACTCGCGCGAAATCCTGGGGAAACGCTGTACATTGAGTTTTTAAACAAAATACTTCATGATTGAACATAATCACGGGCTCTTGCGCGACTGTACAGCTGGCATAAGGATCGTTGCAAGTGGCGTTCTGTAGTTTCTGCCTACCCCCATGGGAAAAAGGCTAAAAGCTATGTTAAGCTAAAATTTGATGGTTTTTACGTATACTTATAATAAAAACCGGCCAAGTGCGAGTCGGACTCGCGCACGAAGGGTTCCGTACTTGGTAAATTGTGGTTTACGATTTATGACGTATTAAAAAAAAACTACTTACTAGATCTCGTTCAAACCAATTTTCGCTGGTAGTTTACATGGTAATGTACATCATATATTTTTTTTAGTTTTATCATTCTCTTATTTTAGAAGTTACAGGGGGGGGGACACACATTTTGCCACTTTGGAAGTGTCTCTCGCACAAACTATTCAGTTTAGAAAAAAATTATATTAGAAACCTCAATATCATTTTTGAAGACCTATCCATAGATACCCCACACGTATGGGTTTGATGGAAAAAATATATTTTAGTTTCAGTTTCAAGTATGGGGACCCCCAAAATTTATTGTTTTTTTTCTATTTTTAAGTAAAAACCTTAATGCGGTTCACAGAATACATCTACTCACCAAGTTTCAACAGCATAGTTCTTATAGGTTCGGAAAAAAGTGGCTGTGACATACAGACGGACAGACAGACAGACATGACGAATCTATAAGGGTTCCGTTTTTTGCCATTTGGCTACGGAACCCTAAAAATGATGCAATGGAATGTCAAAACAAAGACTTAAAGATTACCTGCCTAAGCGCAAAAAGGTCGTACATGCAGCATTGTTTGTCAGGAACTAAGAACCATTCTCATACTTAATTAAATTTAGACACTATCAAGTGAAAATGGAGAATTTTCCGCAGCGCAGCGTTTTCATAAGACGATTAATTAAAGTACAAACTTCACGGCAAACATTGTTTAATGCTTTATAGTTAGAGCTTAGTGACAACGGTGTAATCCTGATAACGGCGCGACATAAATCAGCTAAAACTGTTCGCGTCAGCATGGCCGCCGTGCCACTGCGCCGAAACACCCTAATTTACTATCGTATTAGGTGGCCTAGCAACGATTATTTTATACAAAACGACAAGCTTAAAATTAACGAACCAACCATTTTAATTCACAATAAATTAAATTCATTAACTTGTCGATATCTCTATTTATTGAAGCGGAAGATTAAATCACAAAACGCATGACCGGACATCTATACACCTGAAATTATAACTGCGAAATTCAACCGCGTAACTCACATTGAAATTGGTGCAGCAGACTATACAGTATCACTTAGTGGGTACTTATTGTGTATGAACAAAGAAAGACGGCGTATTTGAGTGCATGGCAGGACTCGGGCAACAGGCGAGGCCCACACAGTTAGGCTCAATTTTAAACAATTACTGTTGAGCGAAGGGTAAATGTTTGCGTTCGACTTAGAGCGGCCGGTGCCGGTGGAGCGCCCACACGCGCGCCTGACAGGTATTCATTACATTCACGATGCACACGATGCAGCATGCAGCCTTCGCGGTCAAACAAACGCAGAGATGCCAGTTTTTAACTTTTTGAATTTCGAATTCTTTTGCGATGGGAAATATCGTTTCGTTATGATCGAGACTTTTTTGAAATGACAGCCACTCGAAACGGAAATAATGGTGTGACTGTTTAGCTTCAGAGATATAAAATACAATGGTTTTGCCATGGTAGAACAAGACATGGTAATCTCTTCCCGTGACAGCTGGGTCACGTGATTGGCCTAAGACTACGTCATCAATTGCGTTGCGGTTCTCAAACTTTTTTTGTGGGGAAAAAGATAAAAATAATACAATAAGTACAAATGTTTTATAATTCTTAATAAATCGTCATATTTGATACTTTTTGTTTTTATTTACTTTGCTTTCTTTTAATTGATTGCATTTTAGTATTTTTATTTAGTTCGGAACGAAAACTCACAAAACTTGACTTGACTAAAATAAGTCAAAAACTAATTAGGTTAGGTTAAGTTCGGGCGTAAAGACGTATTGACACAACTATGCCTTAAATTATGTAATTTACAACGCGTATATCCGTGGCTGGCGTGAACACATTGACATGTCGACTTCTAGGACTTTTTTTTTATTGGCTTATTACATCCTACGCATTAGGAATTTATATGAAAAAAATTGACAGTTATAGATATACAAAATTTTTGGAGCAATCGACTTTGGTAATATGTTGACATCTCGCATTTTGACATGTCTAACTTAACAAAACCTCATGTCAAATTAACGATTCACATGTTTTTGTGATCGAACATTGATATTTTGTTATATCAACCTATACTCAGCACCCAAAATAATATTCGTTATTTGATATCTCAATTAATACACTTAAAAGTTTTGTTTAAGTACTTATTTTAAATTGACAAATTGAAGTGTCAAGCTATTGCCAGCTGAGGTCTTTTTGGTTAAATCGTGACAAATTGAGATATCAAGTTATGGCCCACCGAAGAATTTCTGTTGAAATTGCGATATATTGAGATGTCCAGTTACGGCCAACGAAGTTCTGAGCACTAAAAGTAATAAGTATAGGTATCACTACATGTCCGTTATAAAAAACTTGTAACGTTAAATTAATATGTTTAGTTGACAACTTATGTACCCTAGTTGTTTTAAAAAATAATCGAGTTATCAAAAAACTTTCGTAAGAAGTAATAATTTTTCAAATATCGCGGCAAATCCCTCGTATTCGCGTACTGGATTTTCAATGCTCTGCTTAGCGCCGAGAGTTGAAAATCCAACCAGTGTGTTTGTTCGACGCGTTGGAATGCACTCTGTTGGATTCTCAATGCTCGACTCAACACCGAGAGTTGAAAATCCAGTACGCGATAAAATCCCGCTGCGATATTTTTACGTCCGTGCGAACGTCGCGGTCAGCTGACTGTTTACTAGAAACTGTGTACTTAGATGTATGTAGACGATGGGAATCTAGGTGTAGTAGGTACCTGGATATCGTCGTTTAAAATTAATTTAACTGCTGAATTAGCTGAACACCAACATCAAGCTGATAAAGCTTGATGTTGGTGTTTTGGTTGTTTTGGTTTGTAAACGCACCCACGATACAGGAAGTAATTCCTAGTGTGGGGCAACGTTTTTTTTAAAAAAAAAAGAAAGAAATAAAGAAAGAAAAGAAAGCTTATGCTGAAAAACGTGTGGATAAAGAGAATGTCAAAGCAGATTCATCTGTTAGGGCATTTGCATTTGACCTCCAGCAGTGCTTGCCGACACCATATTTAAAAACATCTGTCTCGTTTTATAAACGACAGCTTTGGTCTTTTAATTTAACAGTGCATGATTTAGCGACTAATGAGGCTACCTGCTACATGTGGGACGAGACAATAGGAGCTCGAGGAGCAAACCAAATCGCCTCATGTTTGTGGCACTTCTGCAATAGTTTGTCATCCGAAGTCAAAGAACTGATTTTTTATTCGGATACTTGTGGTGGCCAAAACAAAAACAATGTCGTGGCAATGATGTTCATGTTTTTGCTACATAATCATCCAACGCTGCAAAAGATAAACCACAAATTCCTCCTCAGTGGGCACACACATATGGAGTGTGACTCTGACCACGCGATTATTGAAAAAACAAAAAAGAGAACACAAATGAGAATCAATCATTTATATGATTGGGTGCAGCTGGTGAGGACTTGCAAAGTTCAGAAACCATTTACGGTCGTGGTGATGACGGTAAATGATTTCTTGGATTTTGCCGAACTAAAATCCAAGAAAGGACCCTTTACTGTCAAAAAACTGGACGATTCTGGGGACAAATTTCTATGGCAACCTATTAAATGGCTACAATATAATAAAAACAGCGTAGGAAAAATAAATTTCAAGAAAACCCTGGATCGCGAACCCCCTTTCAAGTCAGTAAATTTTCGGAAAAGAGGAAAAACCACCATAGATGCCTTTAGATTGAGCCAAATCTCCAAGGAAGCTTTGCCAATCAGTGCAGAGAAAAAAAAGGATTTGATGGACATGATTGACCTGATTGACGATTCGTTCAAAGAGTTTTATATTAATATAAAAACTGTCGGTGATGTCTCTGCATCTACTGATCCAGATTTGGACGAAGACAACCCAGATGAAGAGGATTCTGAGGTCCAATAAAATATTAATGGTCTGCGACGAGGTTGAGGAGTCAATGTTTAGTTATATTAGTTGTTTCAATTTTTAGTTGTGTTAGTAACACACTTGTGTCTGTATGACGACGGTGTTTGTGGTCCAATAAAACAATTTTCTATTTTTTATGTTTTTTTATTACAAAAATACTAGGAAACTGATAGTTTCGTGGTGTTTCAATTAAATATTTGTTCAGTTAGAACAACATTACTTGATTTGAGTGAGTAGTAGGTATTACAGCAATTTTTTTTTTTTTAAGTTTGTCATCTGTTTGCTATCCAATTAAAATAATGTGTTTGTCATTAAAATAACGTTGTTTACCTACTAATAAGGTGAATAAGTTGATAACTGTTGGTGAACAAGTTGACAACTCGGTGAATAAGTTGATAACTCGTTGGTGAACGACTTGATAAGTCTATTATTATGCAATCTATGGAAAAATTCGTTTATTTATTGGCTTCATTTAAAAGATGGCATAAAATAACCTTTAAAACAACTAAAACACTTATGTTAAACTAATTTACCAATTTACCAGAAGACGCCAAAACTTTAAAATGGCCGCCCTGACAAATTACAATTTTAGACATGTCAAAATATTCACGCCAGCCACGGATATAAATTAAATAATAAATTAATGAAAGGCACATACCAGTTATTTTAGGTGAAGTTAGTTACAATATTGAAGCCACGCTTATGATAGCGTCTATTCATTGGAAAAAGAAAATAAATATTACACCGCCTTTTATACTACTGTTTTTACAGTTTACGGAACAATTAATAATTTTTCTTGTGTATCTTTCAAAGCTCACGGGTTCATCACAAATGTTTGGGAGCCACAGTATTTTTTTCACCGAGCGAAACAACGCTATAGGTGTGAGTGACACGACAATAGCGATGAAATGGCTAGTTGTCAGTATGACACTTGTCAATTCGATGTGTTGCCACTGTGTGTTATTGAAATACCCGAGCAAAATGCATTTTTTATCTTAACAAAGCAATTATGAACTAATAATTCAAAATATAAATTAATTTAACACTAAATATACATGACATAGATGAACATAGATGAATCAAATGAGTTACTAAATAGATAAGCTAGTTAGTAATTTATTTTATTTTCATTAGCTACGTGAGAAAGTACCTTAATTTTCTAAAACGGACAATCAATGGTAACACTTATCGTGACGTAGGCTTAGGCCATCCTGGGAAGAACATACCAGGCGAAGTATACGGAGTATGTTATTATACCATGGGTTTTGCGATTCTTATTTTCGATTATAAAGTTTAAAGTGATACTCACATTCCAATTTCTGCTAATTTTAGCCTAAAACTCTTCCCAGTTCAGCTGGGGTTGGGTCTCCTTGTACGTCTGCGCCAGAGAGCTCTATTCTGGGTTGGATGAGTGTTCAGGTTCTCCTTCAGGACCTCTTTCTGCATGTTTGACCACCAGGTGGCGGGCGGTCTTCCCTTTCGACGCGGTCGATCGGGTATGTTTAGGGCCTTTTTGATAGGGTTGTCATCTCCACGTGTCAGGATGTGGCCGTACCAACGCAATCTGCTTTCTATGACCTTCTCGCTAATCGGTGCTACTTTGAACGCATAAAAAGCAAAAAATATGAAACTCAATACTGAAATCTTAGCCTCAAGCGCCAAGTCAAAAGTTTTCAATTGATTAATTTACTCAATATGGCAAGTTAATTTCAGCCTCATACATATTTAGCCTCATATCTAGCCTCATACATCCATAAAATACTCAAACATATTTAGAATCGTGGGTTTATTAGAAATTCATTTCAGTTAATTCTGCACATAAATTACTTGCCTGCGTTACTTACGCAAACCTCAGAAGATTAATAAGCCTTAATACATGCCACAAAGCACTCTCGAGAAACAAATTATATTTTCTCATGGTGCAAATCACGGCTGTCTACGTACCAACATCATAGTAAAATATTTACCAACACGACATCTTACAGAATAATCTATAGAGCAAAACAAATGTTTAACATTGCTTTGTTGTGTTAGCGCTCGCCCACGGACGCTATCGTTTATCAATCTCCTTACACTCGGACACAAACGTGTTTACAAATTACAACATTGTCTTAACGCTTCGAAGTCTCCTACATACATAATCGATAATCGTTTAAACTAATAGGATTACTCGATCACAAAACATTCGATACGCTCCAGACACGTGATTAAAAATGAGCTCTAAAGATTAACATTCCTTCTCCAACCCTTGGACGATCCGACAAAAAGAAATAACAGAAGGGGACTTTACTTTAGAAATTCGACACGCATTTTGTGATTTATTGAAATATCTCAAACATCTTGGTGTTATATAAATCGCGCTGGAGGGGGAGATAAAACCTTCGTTTGCTAGCTCGTCTTACTGACAATAAATCATGACGTCATCCGGTAGAAAAACGATATTTAGGTGTTAAGTTGAGAGCATCATAAGATAACTGAGTGAGCTTAAAACGAGAAGGGTTTGTTTTTATTTAAACAAAAAATTACCTCCTAGACGCTTCATAAATATTCATAATTTGAAGCGAGAGACATCACTTCCTAAAATTTGAACCGAATTAAATCTAATTCGGCGAAATACCGTGTGTAAGATGCACCATGTTTGGGGAGCAAACAAAGAGTAAGTCAATATTTATAGTCCACATTCATGACGTACCAGCGACCGAGAAATAGACTCGTTTTAGTTTATTTATTGACCTTGGATATTCGTATAACAATGGTTGCAACAACCTCGGCATGAGTTCAAAACCGCCAACGAAGCATGTGGCTAATTATAATTGATAATTTGCCACATTTTCTGCATTTTTATTAGCGTCCCCGAATGTAGGACGCGGTCGGACACAGCACGCCGTGCTCCCACATAATTAGCGAGGCCCGTATCTCCCTCGCCCGCACCTACTTTGCATATTTTGTTTGCGCAAACATCGCCACTGTTTGACTGTTAAAATCAAGGATCTCTTCTCAACTTCAGGGACAAACAACCAAAGCCATAGGTCATCCCGCACGGCGAGTAATTAAACATGTGTTACTTTTGTTTAACGGATGCGTAGGCTTTAATTGTTGAGGGCTCCGACCACCGACATATGCCTGAATAGATAACTTCCCCGCTTGCACGCCGACCAAAGTATACGCTTCGTAAATTTGAAAGCAAATTGGTATTGAGTTTAGTTTGTGCTGCATAATTTGCACATAAATTCAGTGTTTACCGACTTACAGAAAGATTTATCAAATAAAACGCATCTTTAACTCCCAAATACGTGTAAGAACTCCCGTTTCAGCTCCGGAACTTTAATTTCGTTTAAAAATTATGAAATTATTTTGTAAGCCTTATCCACTTTCAACTTCTATTCAGTTATCTCGTACCGTGTCAAGGCAAAAAGGACGGACGGTTAGAAATGAGGTACTATTAAAATGGCCAAATAAAAATGTAATTTCAAGAAAATGGCCGAAGAAAATAGTATTTCATTTCGCGTTGTTGGGCGACAACAAAGAAGCTTTTAGGAAGATTTCATTGAGCGAGTGGAATAAGACGATTCTCATCGGAATTAGAGGTTGGGCAATTCCGTCCTTTCAATGCTTTAATACGTGGCTCTTTGACGGACACGGAGGGATTGTGCCAGTGTTTGTCAGAAAGGATTTGCGTACTATTACGCGACAGAGCCTCTGAATGCGTAAAGGTTTTCGGCAATACGCACTTCAGACACCTTACATCTCAAAAGGTAAGATTTGCAAATACATGTTTATAGCCAAAGAATCCTCACGAGATCCGCTGCGTATGTATTTAGGCTCCTTTTTATCCCATACATTATTTGCGTAGGTCGTCTTTGTATTACAATATTTAAGAATTGTCTTTGTTATTTCACGTCGTTCGAGAGCTCGTCGGAAAACATTTCTGTAATGATATTTATACTATGATAATATAAAACTGTGGGTTCCATTTATTCCCCTATCAAGGAATAATTTTGTCGGGAAAACTAAAAGTGAGGTACGGTTTTATTGCGCAGGTTGTAAAGAAAGTGCTAAGTCTGGTTTGCCCTTTTCTTCGCCCTAATAAAATGTAGGGGTAGGCACCTAAAGAATTCAATGTATCTTTCTTCGTCAATGTCACAACGTTCTTTACTTATTCGACCTGAATTTTTGAATTGGAACGTCACTATCCCCCGTACTTAGATACATAGGTTTCTTTCAAATCATTCCATTATAGACCTAGCCGTAATAGGGCTTATGTGGAACCCTAACTCAACGGCTCAGATGTATATAGTGATGCGATCGTCACGATAGGTTCTGAACTCAAGTGAATTGAGTATAATCGACATAAATGCTGATCTAAACTAAAAAAAATTCAAGATAAAATCTTTCTAGAACTCCCACAAGTGTAAATGAGGGTGAGCCAAAGTCACCTTCGTCAGAGAAGGACAATTAGTAAAGTATTTCAATTGATACGATAGACTTTATTCGCACTGCATACTAAGTATTAGACGTGATTCTTGCAACTACAATAATGAAAATGTAACAGTAGGCAATTTAATCCTGAAAGCCCGAGTCTAACTGAGCACTAAAATAAATACTTACTTATTTATTTAAGGATTACCAACGAGTAACATAACAAAAACTTACTGAAAATATATAAATTGAAAAACATTAGCATTTTATGCACACTCAATTATAAGTAGACAGCTTACACATTATTGAGTATACATGTGTGATATAAGAATTATAAATACATATGTAATTAAATTTAAATCAAAATAACATTGAAATTACAGATTAAATTCAATTAATATTTAAATACAGGTTATGTCAAATAAGCTCTAAATATAGACGATATCCAATTAGTTCAAAACAATAAAAATACATGTTAACTCAAATTAAATAAAAAAAAAATTTAATACAGGATTTAAATACAATTAAATTACAGATAATGTCAAAATTAAATTAAAATATACAATGTCAAATTAATATAAAATAAAATAAAAATATCAACATTAAAATACAGATTAAAAGCAAAAGTCAATTTTATTGGAGTGTTTTCTAACAGAAGTCACAGAAAGTTTTTACATCTAACCGAGTCAAACGTATCGATAGAAGCACAACACTATACCAGAAATATCTAATGCCCATTGATTTATCGAGCACAGTACTTACTTTTTCAAAGGGAGACCAAAGGAGGGTAGATAAAGCTCGCAATATAAGACAGAACACGTTACCGTTAAAACTTGAACTGTATCCCTATCGGGAACTTTCACTCGGAGTTCTACTCCAACTGTGATATGAAAATATTTATGGAACCATTATGGTATAAGAGGTATTACGGCTAATGATCTAGTCTTAGATAATGTTTGGTTTAAAGCGCGTAATTATTTTTAAAGATGTGATAAAACTTAAGGACTCCAACATAACTTAGATGAAGTAATAAGAGAAGAGAGGACACTAAAAATAAATTTGAATTTGGGAGAAATAATGTTATTACGGCCATTTGTTTCACATTCACATTATTTTCTTTGATAGTTCTGTTGGGAATGAGATGGTTGTATTTAATAAAATATAGCCTTTGTTAAAAATATTCAAATGAAATCTACAATAGCCCATAATAAATTAGATGTAATTTTAAAAAAAGCTTATCATATTATTTTAATTGTTAAAGACAAAACTCAAGATAAATATGCAAATACGTAAAAAAAAACATTGAATAGAAACAAAAGACTTACGAAACAGATACGCAATTGTTATTCAAACGAAGGTAGAGTCCATCAAAAAAATCCATTACCCATCTCTTGATATTTAAATTTTATATTATCTGTTTGAAGGAATCAAGCTACTATCGCTTTTGTTGCAACATAAAATTACTGTTCACATTATCAAGAGCGCATTTCCCTGGGGTAAGGCCGCCCATTAACGCCAACTGTTCACATTGGTTCTCCTTACTATCGTAGGTAATATATTGTGCACGCGGCACTGTGTGGATATGCTGACTTATGATTAATAGTATTCCGCTTGCGGCCTCAACTGTGTTGAAATTGGTCACAGCTTTGATAGCTGTTGCGTTGTCTTCCCGTGATTTAGTACTTAATGATTATTGCTTGGGTAAGATGATGAGCCGGAGCGTATGTTTGTCATTTCTGTGCTGGCTTCAATTTGGTGTGGTTGAGGATACCATTTATCATTTTGTTTGTGAGTCCGGAGTGGTAAAAGTTTTATACGGAACCTTATAAAAGCTCGATTGTCAGGTCTGACACGCCAAATCTAAGAAATTACGATAAAACTTAGTCCATTGATCGCTGAAGTAAGTATGATGCCATTGTAGAGGTCTACCCACTAGTACATGAAATGGGCAGTCAATGAAAAGTTAACAATGGCAGTAATGGTCAACGGTTTACAGGCTCGCTACAATAACTCTTAAAGCAGAATACAACATGCCTAGACAAATGTAGTACTAAGTCCATTTACGACGCATTTAACAGCCATACCGTAAGGCTAAAACAATATGCTTCAGCGAAAACGGTCATAGATTCCTCAGACTTGACTAAAAACAAATGAAAACCGTTAACTGACACATTTCTGCATTTGTCTTCTTTATTAATTGCCAATAAATTACGATTTCATTGCATGCTTGCTGTTTTATGACCGACTGCGGCTATACGGCTAAGTATATCTTAGACATTAATCATTCCTCTGAGAAATGAATTATTTTTGCCGTAGGTCAGCGGTTGATATGGCCATTCACTGCCTACGCATTAACAGGATATATCCATAATTAATGTTAGATTGTATTAAACGTGTCTTATATTCTCTTCAGGGTAGTAAATTATTTTATGGAAAGTAGACAGGGAACTGCGTAATAAAGTTAGTGATTCCAAGAGCGAAAACTAATCAACTAGGTAACTTTTCTTTTACGAGGTATGAATCAATTTTCACAGCCTAATTATTTTTTCAACATGAAAAAGTTGACCGTATTTTTTTAATTAAACCGCTGAAGACAAAGCCAGTTACTTTTTATAGGCCATTTCAACGTAACCTAGAGTCCACTAGCGGCATGCAAATATTCACTTAGGAAGGAATGGGAAATAAAGTGACCTGAATACAGCAGACTGATAATGTGATTTAGATAAGCATACTGTGATAGTTATGTTATGATAATGGTTTCTGTGTTTCATGTTTTGAACACAAACAATTAAACAATCCTGATTCATACCAAGACGAGACAGTGTTTTCATCAAATCATGGATTACCTACCATACTACAGATAATTTAATTAGTTATATGATACACATAAGCATATATAGCATCTCCTCCGATAATGTGTTCAGTCGTGAACGAAATAAGAATCGAGAACGCATCCGTTTTTCGTGTCATCTTCAACAAATCGAATTGGAAATCGATTACGTGTATTCACGAATCAACTTCAGAATCAATTATGAGACACTCCTCTTAAATCAATGTTTGTTGCCCTCGAAATCTTAAAGCCAAATAAGGTTTTTGTCAAAAGAATTCTATTTTTTTAAGATTCAACCCAGATTTTCTTCCAATATTTATACAAAGAGCTTAAATGCCAGAGACCTGGTGAAGTTGTTCGGTAGCGGAACAAGTGTGTTTTGATACCCTTAAAAATAACAACATTATTTGTCAGACAATACACACAGACCGACTTACATACTCTTTGGTCGATACGTCACAGTGAGCGCGATGAGGTCGCTTCACTCGCTTCACAATAGCTTCGACTTGCCGCCTCGCTTTCAGTAGGACGTGTTCCACTCTGACCCATTTATGTAGGTATCCAAAGAAAACAGCTGCCGTCGTTCGCTTTCTATGTGGCAGAGCCTTCAAGTAATATAGGACAGATTTAGGACGCGATAGGGACGTCATCACACGTGAGTCCCGAGTACTCTATTAAACGCCCTATTTTCACACCAACACCCTTTGAAATTGGTTTTTATAGGTGTTTTCCGTTTCGAGCATATGAATTTTAAACTCTCTTTCGACCTCTTTCGCTTTCCATTATCGTAAAAGTTTTACACCTTTCGACGAAAAGGCGTTACATTTTGTGACAAAAACGTTTTCTTCGGAACGGTTGTTTAGGACCATTTTCGGGAAATGTTTTATACATAATCAAGTACGGCAATGTTGACAAAGTAATTTGAATGGGAATCGTGATACAATATTAAATAGGTAGAAACCGAAGGAAAAAAACAATATTCTAAAATAATAATGTAGGTACAAAAGGTCAAACAGTCAGCTATAAATATATTTTATTACCTACCTCAAAATAAAACCAAGGGACAAAAAGTATTCGCTAAAGTAAAACATTATCTTATAAAAAAGACATAAGGGAATCGTGGCCTTTGAAACAAAAAAATAGGACCGGGCCCGTATTGTCGGACCTCTGAATTGCCTTTAACAATCAAAAGGGAAAAGCTTTCAGTATAAACTCCTCAAAAATTATTACGGCTGGATTCTCTCGATAAAATTGAGACTTATCCACGAAACACAAGTTGATGCCAGGCCCGGGGCAGTGTTAAAGACCGCTGTCAATCTCCCTTTATCCTTTAACCTCCACTCAATTTATTATGATTTGGGCCTCGGATGTATTGAACGATTGTAAAAGTTACGAGTATTGCTTGTAAACATTTTTAGTGTTTGTTTTATCTTTATCCATACGCTTTTTCATCGACATCAAAATAATGATTCTTTAAAGATTATGTTACAACACTTTTATCAATATTTCATGTTTCCTTTAATGCCGCCTCTTTTATGCCAAATTCTTTAAATCCTTTTAATTTATGCGTGGCATATTTCCTCTTTATGTTTTTCATACGATTTTATTTTGCTGTTTTCTGGAGCTAGGGAAGATTTATATAACGAGATTGTCGACTCATTAGGGTTGAATCTCAGGGAAATCTAAACAAACATAAAACGATTTGTAGGCAGTCGTTAATTTCATACATAATAGGTAAGGAATATTTTATTCTGGCGTTACATAATTTATTTTTGTTGTATCTTGTTTGCTGAAAGGGTGTCTCTGAAAGTACAGACTCCGTGAATAGCACTTTACCCCATTTGCCACGTTTGGAAGTAAACTTGAAGAATCTAACACTTTAGCGCATGCAGCTAAAGTAAACAAACAATACCAAACAGTAATACTGAATAACCAAACTCTGAAATATACAAAAACGTTACTGCACCTCACGAAACTGAAGTCGCATGCCATAAAACACGATCATAACCGATCGTCGCATTGCATGCAGCTGCAATTAATACCGCAAAGTAAATTTTATAAACCAGCGAATGATAAAGTAGAAAATTTTATAATGTTTTAACATTGGAGGCAAAAACAAGTAGGTTACCGACTTACGGCAGCAGCTGTGGATAACGACAACACGCGAGAAAGCAATATATTGGCACTGAAGACGCCATTTTCTATGCTCCATCGTGGCTTGTTACTCCGATACAAACATTTTTGTACGTAAAACTTTTTGTTGTGATTTAATGTTACAGCTTGTACGTGTACGATATGGCTAGGTATTGGATATTACGGGTTATGTAATGATATCATCATGGCTGATGTTTTGAGACAGAATTGCACAAAATCCTCCGTACACTCACATGTAAGTGGCAACTGGAAAGAGACATTGTGCATCCATTTTCAGTTTTTACATTTCCAAGTATGGAACGTTTTGTAGTAAACTAATGAATAATTATCTGGATTAAAATTGTATTCTTTATAATTTTCATGACGCGTTTCGGCACCTGACATATCCAGGATCCGGATTACTTCCAAAGTCTTCCAGTTTTGAAAATATACGTTGAATGCGAGACGCACGGAACGGATTGATGAGGTGAAAATTGGGGAAGGCCCAGCAGTCCAGCAGTGGACGTCTTTAGGCTGATGATGAACGAAAATATAATATGGTATGCTTTATATCCCAAGGGCGTAAATACACGTACACATCAGTAATGTCATCATCTGCTTAACTGTAAGCTGGATACAGAATGTACAATACCCAAATCAAGTATGTATCACGTCAATCAGCTTATGATTAGCATGCAACAGAAGTGTGGCATTGTCATTTACAACGTACGTTCAGCTAATCGGCTGCACCTGACGGGTTGCAAGACATAGTAATAATGATGATAATATGGTCTGATATGCTTTGTCTACGTTTACTGGGCTATTCCTTCAATACACATTGTCTTTTCTAATTCGTTATCCTGGGAATGACTAAGTTATCATTAAACATACAAAATGCAGTTAAGAAGCTCAAAACGAAATTATATTCTATCAGGAAAAGCGATTGACAAAATGTCCAAGATTTATGTGAATAAGGCGAAATGTTTTTTAATCCTATTAATTGTTGTAGGCTCGCGTTTGAACACTATCTCGTCTGATGGTAAGGGATGATGTGGTCGACGGTGAGGCACGCTTGCCTTGAAGTAATCTATTCACTATTGACTTAAAGACACCTAGGTTGTAGCTATCAGGTAATATAGACTCCGGCAGGGAATGCCACTCCTTAGCTAGACGTACAATGAAAGTATTCGCAAAACTCTTTGTGCGTATGGGTAGGATGTCTACCATGTACCGATGGCACATTGCCGTACTTCTTGTAGTCCGATAATGAAAAAGGCCAGGCAGAATCAAAATGCAGATATGGAATTTAAAAAAACAAATTACACTTTCGTGCTGTATATCACTAAGGAGTTCGGTTTTATGCTCCATATATAAAAACTGCTAGACCGATTTTATTGAAACTTGCTCGATTCCCTAAGTTCAGAGATGCTTCATCATCATCATCATTTCAGCCGAAAGACGTCCACTGCTAGACATAGGCCTCATCCTGGCATCGCTACATTGAAAGATCCCGTGCGTCTCGCATCCAGCGCATTCCCGCAACGTTAACCAGGTCATCGTTCCACCTAGTGAGATGCCTTCCAGCGCATAGTCTTCCGGTTTGCGGTCACCATTCCAAAACTTTTCGGCCCCATTGGCCATCCGTTATGCGAGCAATGTGCCCTGCCCACTGCCACTTAAGTTTCACAATTCTTCAGGCTATGTCGGTAACTTTGGTTCTCTTGCGGATATCCTCATTTCTGATGCGATAACGCAAAGAAACCGTAGTCATAGCCCTCTCCATTGCCCTTTTGGTGGTTTTAAGCTTTCTGATAAGGCCCATTGTGAGCAACCACGTCTTGGTCCCATAGGTAATTACTGGCAACACACACTGGTCATAGACTTTTGTCATGAGCTACTGCGGTAAATTGGACGAGAAGATACCACGCAACTTCCCGAACGCCGCCGAGCCGAGTCGGATTCGACAGTTGAATCTTTCTCGAAGTTAACACAACTGGACCGTTTGACCCAGTTAGACATAATCGTCTACAACTTCGAGTGTAGTCTCCAATCTTGATACAAGTGGGTGTTACATGGGCATTCACCATGACCTTGGTTTTTTCCATGTTCATTTTAAGACCCGCTCTTTCGGAAGCTCTAATGAGGTCATCGAGCATTGTACCGAGGCTCTCCATGGTCTCAGCCATGACCACCATGTCGTCGGCAAACCGAAGGTGAGTGATGTTCTCGCCATTAACGTTGATGCCTAGCCCCTCCAGTCCAGAACCTTGAAGACATCATCCAGCGCTGCAGTGACCAGTTTCAGATAAATGATATCTCCCTGTCTCACACCGCGCTGTAGAAGGATAGGTTTCGAGATCCTGAAGACGGACTGAAATGGTGGCGTTTTTGTATCAATACTTTAACACCGCAATGTACTGTAATGTGTCAATCAGGCACCGTTGGAGAGGCTGCAGTACAGCCCAAGTTTCGATCGAATCGAAGGCTTTCTCGTAGTCCACAAACGCTAAGCAAAGAGGTAGGTTATACTCTTCGATCTTCTGTGTAACCTGCCGCGGTGTATGTTTGTGGTCTACGGTGATAAAGGTTTTTCAGAATCCGGCTTGTTCGGGCGGCTGGAAGTCGTTAAACCTGCGTGCGAAACAATTCATGATGACTCTTAAAAACAACTTGTAGACATGGCTAAGAAGTGAGATGGGCCTATAATTCTTCAGCCGGTACTCTTCTTCAAGATAGGTGACAATGCGCCCTTCTTGAAGAAGAGTACCACCAACCCCCGCACCATGCCTTTGGCATTTTCTCCTCGAGTATGACGGAAACAAACAGCTTCTGAAGAGGCGGTTGGGGCGTAGACCTGTACGACCTTCAGTGAATATCTCGAAGATATTCTGAGTATAAGGTACGCCACCCTGGTCGACACTCTCAATCTTCACCACGTTATTCATACGAGTCCTGTGGATGATAAAGCCGACACCACCCTGGGACTGCCAGTCACCCTCTCGGAAAATACGAGAGATACTTAATCCAATCCAGTTTCTGAAAAATCCGTGGACAAACACATACATACAAACATCTTTATCACTATTACTACACAATCGCTATCGGTAATAGAATGTCACCGTGAAAAGAAAGAGGAGAGAAAATTGTAATGACGTCATTTCTACAAAACAAAACGAAAGAAAATTCCCTATTACATAAGACTTATCCATAAGCGTCTAATCAATCTCCATATCTTTCAAGCAAAACGACACTTCATTCTCACAGACCGTTTGCTACAACCACAGATAATGGATACTAAAAAGGGAAAGTATATTAGCAACGGATAGAAAACCCAACAAGTTATCACAAGTTATGGGTGTAACTTAATAATGCTTGTAAGCGATGAGTTAGTAACCTATCTTGGAGTACATCTGAGAACTTTGACCCCGCTGTGTTTAGTGCCTTGTTCGAAGGTTTGGCGAAAGGCAAAGTTCCAAGAAGTACCATATTGATCTCAATATGGTACTTCTTGGAACTTTGCCTTTCTTCTAACGAGGAGATGTAGTACGTTGTTACAGGCTTGTAATTGACGAAATACTCGTATTTCTGTCGAAGAACATGTGTGTTTCAATCAATGTAGTATTACTTATATAAATTCAATATTGCAGGCATAAAGATTCATTCAAAGACACTCACGCATACAAGCTGTAACAAAGAAAGAAATTAAACAATGAAAATAGGAAAATCGAAACTCAAGTAATTATAAAACCGGCCAAGTGCGAGTCGGACTCGCGCACGAAGGGTTCCGTACCATTATCGCAAAAAACGGCAAAAAAAACACGTTGGTTGTATGGGAGCCCCCCTTAAATATTATTTTTATTCTGTTTTTAGTATTTGTTGTTATAGCGGCAACAGAAATACATCATCTGTGAAAATTTCAACTGACTAGCTATCATGGTTCATGAGATATAGCCTGATGACAGACAGACAGACAGACAGACAGACAGACGGACCGCGGAGTCTTAGTAATAGGGTCCCGTTTTTACCCTTTGGGTACGGAACCCTAATAAAATAAAACAAATTGTAATGAAGAAATCATAAAAGAAACGATACTTTCACAGTAGCTTTCTCGCCTTGAGAAGAATAAAAACAGATGCAAAATGTATAGCTGTAATTACCCTAAGCTCATGCAGAAATACATTTCCGGCATTAATCTTTAAACCGACACAAAGCCATACAGAGAAACAGCTGGCTTATATTAGTTTACATTAAATACCAGTACAAGTGACATTTAACCGTATATAACACTCAAAATCCATTAAAATGAATACGCGTGTGGCGCAATATAATTATTCTAACGTACAATTAGCAGAACCGACGCCATTACGAAGAGGTACCAGTTAAATTAATGTTGGGTTACAGACACTCGAAAGTTCCATTATCGTTAGAAACACGATAATGTTTAGGTGATAAGTCTGCTGTAGGCATATATTAAGGACTTACAAATGTATAGGAATGTACAAATGTTGTACGTGAAATACGTTTCCTAGTTTCAAGTAATAATGGGAATAGGGTTTCCGTGTAGTGTGTACGGTGGGACTATAATATATAGTTAGTTTTAATGAGGTAGTAGTCTACCTTTATAATTATTATACTTACACGCCTTAAAATAAGTAGATGTCGTCACTTCATCTTAGACAGAATAGGTGTAACGTAATTCTCTTGTGTTGGCAAATTAATATGTAAAGGAAAACGTATAGTTGTAAAAATATTAATCAAAAGATGCCTGTGCGCCAGACAAACATTGATCAAGAAACGCATCTAGTAGAGATCACTTACATGCACCCTCATGTTACCGGGTCTTTATGTCTTTTTATCTTTAGCGTAGATTCTCTATGGGACGATTTTAACGAAATTAATAAATTAAATTCCTTAAGTAATTGGTAGGTTACCTGTTTTGTCTGAAAAAATTAAACTCATCACAAGCAAAGTATTTAGTAGTTTTCATATTTGCAACTTGCATCGATAACTTGAAGGGCAATATTTAGCGATTGCTTGGAAAACAGTTACTGGTGCTACGCTGGAATGGCGATGAAGACTCGTATCGATTCCGCGGCTACTCGAGCTTCCCAACCATTTTCGACCGCACTAACCTTCCATATTTGCTTACGGGAGCCACTTTTTAGGGTTCCGTAGCCAAATGGCAAAATACGGAACCCTTATAGATTCGTCATGTCTGTCTGTCTGTCTGTCTGTCCGTCCGTATGTCACAGCCACTTTTCTCCGAAACTATAAAAACTATGCTGTTGAAACTTGGTAAATAGATGTATTCTGTGAACCACAATAAGATTTTCACACAAAAATAGAAAAAAACAATAAATTTTGGGGGCTCCCATACTTGAAACTGAAATTAAAAAAAAAAAAACATCAAACCCATACGTGTGGGGTATCTATGAATAGGTCTTCAAAAATGATGTTGAGGTTTCTAATATAACTTTTTTCTAAACTGAATAGTTTGCGCGAGAGACACTTCCAAAGTGGTAAAATGTGTGTCCCCCCCCTGTAACTTCTAAAGTAAGATAATGATAAGACTAAAAAAAATATATTATGTACATTACCATGTAAACTTCCAACGAAAATTGTTTTGAACGAAATCTAATACGTAGATTTTTTTTAATACGTCATAAATCGTAAACCGCAATTTACCAAGTACGGAACCCTTCGTGCGCGAGTCCGACTCGCACTTGGCCGGTTTTTTTCTGGCCATTTTTGGGCACGTTTGCGCGTTTGAGGATCCTGCCTTTATAATATTAGGTTCAGGATAGCTAGCACATAGAGTGTGGGGGAAAATGTTTAAGGGCCAAAACACAAATGATACGAAGTCACAGCGTGACACGTTCTGACATCGTATTGTGATGCATTTACGTACCGTGTGTTTGTGTTCAGGCTCTTAGGCTGATTGAAGTAAACTTAATTTAGATAATTTTTCCGCGAAAATTTTGGTACAATCAGGGGTCAAAAGTGCAGTCGCACTCTACCAAAGCTCTACGTTAGCTTAAAATATATGTGAATCATTGACCCTCCTCCACTATATAATTCCTATATATTTTAGATAGAATTACAAGCTTTGGTCACAAAGTACGTAAGCGGTGGCGTGCCGCAGACAGAGGGGCCACTACGAACAAAGTGTAATTTTGCACACACACTTTGAGATTGCGGTTTTACAGGGAATATTGGGCAATATTGGACCGAGCTCAATAGCGGCTGTCATGAGTGTTTTGTGCGGGCGTTTGTCACGTCATTCATACATTATGTACTGTAACGAGGTTGGTTGCGTTGGATGGGTTACCTTTATTATTTGTTACAGAGTGAATTTACTTTTTGTTTTTAATTCTTTCTTTCAATAATTGTTAAGTTATAAAGGTCATTAAACCTTTCAAGATGACAAATTAGAAATTCATTATCTAGGATTATAATAAATGATTTTAAGCCCATAGACGAAATTGGGAACTTGTCATAATAATAAGGTTCAAGTCATACAACATACAAATCTGTTTCCTCCGACTGCACAGCATAATTTTATTATTCTTGTTTAAGATCAAAGATGGTTTTTAAATTTTATTAGGTACCTTTTTTTCACATTTATTTTTGTCGAGCTTAGTGCTCTTCACAATTTAATGTTTTAAGTGGGATCATTATAACACTATTATTACGTCTTGTTGCTCTCCAATCTTCGTCGTATGTGGCGTAAAATTAAATGTTTTGTGATATTAAATGGATATTTGATGCCCTGTCTACCCTCTAAGGCATGTAAGCATGATATGATGTATGTTTAGACGAATCGATTTATTTATGTTTGTAACTTAGACAACCTACTCTTTTATAAAATTCTGAATCAATATAGTAGCAAACCTAGTGAATCTGTCAAGATTAGCTGTCAATTTTCTAAACGGCGGGAGTGGCCTTTCTGTATACTTACTTTGTGCTTTGGTAGAGTGCGAATACAATTTTCACTGTACTTAATCAATTGGCCAATTCTTATTCTAAAATGAGAACCGAATAAAATATACTTAAGATGCCATTTAAAGCACTTTACGAATAAGTGTATCATGACCACAGATATATGTCATGACATTTTATGGGCCATTTCGTTACTAAAAGAAATCAATATGCAATATTTCTATAGAAACAGGCTTGTTAAATGACCACTACTGAACACTTTCAGCACGATATAATTCACCTTTTAAGCCAGAGGGAATAATTTAATCACCTTCCATTGCCCTGAAATGTGCAACTGCTACTGTAACAAACGAATTAATGTATTCCGATATTTATACCAAATCGATTCGTTCAAATGAAACTTGATTATCGGGCGTTTATTGTTTTCGCGTGTATTCGCCGAGTGCGGACATAAAATTGATATACAAGTTTATATTTTTCCTGCTATGGGAAAGTATTATTTATGTTTGTGTGTGTTTACCTGCCTGCCGTAAAATACATTTTAGTTAGTCCTAGGATTCATCGAAAAATATTAACGCAGTTCAATCAACTAAGGCTATAACAGTATATACAGACAATTTCAAGTTCGCAAAACAGTTTTTATTATATGTCCCTTCCAAAATTTTTATTACAATTTCACCTGTTTGTACAGTCTTTTAAAATAACATTTTGTAATTTACTAAAATGTTAATGAAATTAATTTTAACAAAATACAAAAATAATTATCATTTTAAAATTGACCCTTGTTACAAATACAATGTAACAGCGACATTTAAGTTTGGTATACTAACCGTACCCTACAATAACCGTAAGTAAACAAAATTACGGCACACACCGTACAAAATGTACCATTTTGGGTACCAACGTACAGGGCTATATTCATGTACAAATGTCTGTGGGGCCACCTCTCTGTAGATTGAGTTACAAAATTAAACGTAAGCCTATGTAACTATGCAAAATTATGTCTACATAATCCTACTTCATACTAATATTTTAAATATAAAAGTCTATTTGGATGTTTGTTAATTTATTACGCCTCAACGGCATAACGGATGAAGATGGAATAGAACTTGGCATACTAGTGGACCATGAGCTGGATTTGGACATAAGATTAGTAGAGAGGTATTTATTACTCCAATAGTACGTTTCTGTAAGATAATTTTCAACTTTCACGCGGGTGAAGCTATTGGCTAAAGTTATGTGATATTTTTGGGCAGTATACCCCTACGGATATCAAAAGTAAGCTATTAATATGAAATTCTCTCCAATCAATGTTTAATAGGCATGATGACAAAAAAAAACTAAAATTATGACGATAAAGTGCTATGAAATATCGTGTGACGTCACGTCGCGTCGTGTTACGCTTTTACTAAATAAGTGCCGTCACAATCTCCTGAAATTTAATGCGCTTTATCTTTGCAATTTTTTTTTTGTTAATAATTGTTAATACCCCCATTATGTCATTAGGTTCTTCATCATAAACAGCACACACAGAAAGGTTTATTGGGACATTCGAAGTAACAGTAGAACACTGACTCCTAAGTCACAGGTTTCCCCTAGTTTAGGAGGCAGGGTTTCCATCATTTAAGCTACCTTTATTTATCTGAACTTGTAACCTAATCGCTAAGTACTATTGTAACAAAGGTTATCTGTATCAATAAAGTTATATAAAGCAAAAATACGTGTTCAATATGATTTGATAAACTCACTGACGGACAAAATAGAATTATCGTTTTTCTACCCAAGACACCCAAGTTTTTCTTATTCGTGAAATTGATATGAAAAGATTGAAAATTATCGTAAAATTGAAATTCATCTGAATAATGAAAAATCTTCAATCAAAATGTAATTTAAATTAACTTTTGGCAAATAACTCATCTTTCTGTGAAAATTGATTTCAGATTTTCAACAATACAAGGTCAAAATTGGCAGTGGTAATTAACTTTAGAGGTGACGAACCTTTCTACACTTAGGTAGATATGAATAAACCTAAATATTAGTTTGGCGCAAACAATGCATTGAAAATTGAGAACAATACTGAAACTATTGACTGAAAATTACATAACATTTTCTTTTTGTTAAAACTACACTAACTCGTAGAGCTCTTGCTGCGTCTTCTTCTGTGATACAGGATATCCTAGTTCATGCATCTAACATTATTATACCTACATTAGTTAACAAGATCAGTGGTGGCCCAGTGGTACAGGCCCTGACATACGTTTCGTAGGTCGTGAGTTCGAACTCAGGCAGGCGCTTTACTTTGTTTAAATTATGTCATCACCACAACTCTAAAACCGGTGAAGGAAAACATCGTGAGGAAACCGGCATGTCCTAGAACTAAAATTTTAGACATGTGACATCCAACAACGCAACTGGGCCCACGTAGTGGATTACGGCCTATTCCCTCTCTCACAGAGAGGGTGCCTGTGTCTCAGCAGTAAGAACATTAAAAGGCTGATAAGGATGATGATTATTAGTTAACTAAGATGCATACTGTTTTTGACTTTTTCTGATTTTTTTATAAAAATTATATTGAAAGTTTGACGTGTGTTGCTGTGTATCTGTGTATCTGTGTGTCTGTTTGTAGCATCATAGCGTAAAACGTGTGAACCGAATTTGATTTAATTCTTTTTGTTTAAAAGGTGACTTAATTGAGAGTATTCTTAGCTATGTTTGAATAAAATCGGTTCAGCAGTTCAAAAGTTATGGGCGTTTTACTGTTTGAATCGGGGTGTTTTCGCAAGATATCGTGTCATAATTACGTGTTCAATAGATCGTCGATCGAAGCGTATCTACTATGTACTAGATAAATTATGTAGCATGAAACAAAAATATGTCGGGGGTTTTTAAATTTTGAAATTTAACTTGTCATTATTTTAAACAAGTTAACACCAATGAATAATTGAATTGATTGTCAATTTTAATGGATCAACCAATTGCTTGATTACCATTGTCTCCGCAAACAATCTTACTCGATTATTCAGTTATTTCAGTTTATTTCACTCTTTTTTATTGCGATCGAAAACAATTAATATTCATTGATAGGTACGGTCTTCGGTCCGCGGCGCTCCCGATTTGAATAATTGGCTGATTTTTATGCAGTTGAATTAATGCAATTGGTACAACGATTTTGTTTCATTTTTCGCTACTCGAAACAGTTTGTTGTTGATAATAACTGCGGTGTTTCGATTTCAATTAGTTGGTAAACTAGTCTAACAAATATTTAATTATTATTTATTTATATATAATTTATTGTACAGCAAGATAAAAAAAAAACATACGGAAATTAAGGTAATGGTGTTTGAAAAAGAAACCGATGTATCGGAGTGTGAAGTGAAAATAAATGATAAGAGCACGGAGCAAGTGAACGAGTTTGTATATTTGGGAAGAATGTTCACAAGAGATGGAAAGATTGAAGAGGATGTGGAAAGGAGAGTGAAAGCAGGGAATACATGAGGTTGTGACCAGCAATTCGATGTCTCCGGAGACTCGACACGCCGTTCACAACAGCGTGCTGGTGCCTACACTTATGTATGGAAGTGATGGTTGGGTGTGGCAAAAAAAACACGAAAGTAGGATTGATGCAGTAGAAATGCGTTCCTTGCGAAGTAAGTTTGGTGTAACTTTAAATGTTAGATTGAGGAATGATGTAATAAGACGACGTTATGGTTTAAAATGTAGTTACTAACATTTAAAAGAGTATGATAAGATGGTTTGGCCATGTTGAGAGGATGAATGAAAGGCGACTTACGAAAGGTCAAGACAAGCAGACGTGAATGGAAACGCTGGGAGGGGACGCCCTAGAAAGACATACGTAGAACATAGTGGTGATTTTTTTCAGGAAGGCCAGGTGCGCAGTACTCATAACCGGCGTGCGTGTGTGTCTAGATATATTAATGTGAGTGAAGCAAAAGAAGTATGCAGGATCGTAGCATGTGGCGTTCTGTAGTTTCTGCCTACCCCCATGGTAAAAAGGCGTGAGTTAATGTATGTTCATACGAAAATCTGAAAATAAAAACAAGTATACAACAGGTGGCCTTATCGCGTTTTGTATCTCTTCCAGGCAACCTAGAATGGACAGAGATAGCCTGAAATATTTTAAATTCATCAGACTATTTACCACATTTTTTTTATTACCTTATTAGTCGTTTCTTTTTTAGCTTTTAAAAAATCTGGTAGTACTTACCTAGCTGAGGTCCATCTAACAACCCGTAAGTTTTATATCTAATTAAGACCGGGTTTTTCTGCTTTACTACAAAAAAAGCAATATCAGAAATCAAGTTTTCCATTTCCAAAATTTAGCAATTACTGAGACAGGAAAATACAAAGATACAGCAGTTACCTCAGTAACATCGTTCCAGGAAAGCAAGATATGAGGAAATCCTTCCACGTCCAATTTACTGGGTCTTATAAGACAAATTGTTTCGTCAATAAACCTGTCCCGATATGAACCTGAAATAACATTCTCGGTATTAAACAATACTAGTTAATATCGTGCTGTAAGCCTATACTGTATTAATCTTAATATGATGGTGACAGGTCGATAAGCCCGTCTCTCCCCTGCCGTCTCTAAGATCGTTATTATGTTTTAGTATATTATGTATAGGCGATCATTAAGGTTCAAATTATCGTAAATATTACTCATAAATAAAATTCAGATTGTAATTTCTGTCAGGGGAGAAAAATTTTGGGCGTTGATTGTTTGTTATTTTAAATTTTCGTGGTGGAAGATACGTTCGTAACAACAACGTTTTTTTTGGTTGGGAAATCATCCAATGATTTATCCCGTCGTGGGTGAAAAAAGAGAAAACGACGTTTGCTAAAAATTAAACCTAGCTAGATCGATTTATTGACCCCGAATCCTCCTGCAAACTAAATTTCATGGAGCTGTTTCCGAGATTCAGATTATATATATATACTTATATTCAAGAATTGCTCGTTTAAAGTGAATCAAATATAAAGTGTTTTTATAATCATAAACATGAGTTTAATAACAGTTTTTATAGCGTGTCCGTTCATCACTTATGCGAAGTTTCACTAGTCAATTTAATTTAACAATATATTTAATTTAAAACATAAAATCTATACAGCATACCTGTTTGTAAAACCACCAAAATATCGGCATATAAAGCGCACTTAAACAATTACGCTGTATAAATGTTTTAATGTAACGATAACGGGTAATTGCATTAACGGAAACGGTGATTCGTATGCAATGACGATATAACTGGCGAACTCCCGACCACACGGCCGTTTATACAACTTAACGTTAAATAAAATTGAAATATTTTCACTATATTGAAATGTTATTTCACAACGGAAGCCTCATTAAGCGACATTCACTTGTGTTATTCGTTTTTAATTTTATTATAACCGTGCCAAATTTAATTAATTGTGATAATTTCGTCGGATTCAGCGTAATGTTTGGGTTCCGCGCATTAATTTGCGTTTTGTTTAAACCAGCAACTCACTTAGCATAACGACTCATTATGGTTTATGAAGTGAATTTTCTACGTTTCTCAATTTAACGGTGAATGGGTCAGTTCTGCAGTTGTTGCGGTCTTTTTAAAGTGAATAAAAACCAATTAAATTAATATACATTACACTGTGTCTTCGTCTATCATCCAACTATCTTGTCGCAGGTCTGCTGGAAGAAATTTATATTGATATACGCAGTACCTTTTGTGCTCTCCTATCTGTATTCTTTCTTTTCTCTGTAAAGTGTTTTGTGTATGCATAAATAAATAAATAAATTCATTTATTTTGTAAAATCAGTCCTACCAATCCATCTATCAAATGATGCAATATTTGTAATCACGATCTCGAAAACGGCTCTAACTATTTCTATAAAATATACAATATATATAATTTTAGAGGGCGAAAAATCAATCTAAGTCTCATATCTGGTAATATTATTTTTTTCCGTATTTTCACCCGAGCAGAGCTCCTCAGTCCAAGTACTTCTCATAAAAGGTACAGTTAATCACAAGTGATTGATAACAATTTTACATTGACAGTGCCTTTATGTCGTAGAGATAATGATGATTTCTCTAGAGCTATTGTTACTTCTGATTTATTTATTATTATTTATTATATGCTTTATTGTACACCATAAAATACATTAACAAAAATAAACTTAAGTCTAATACATATACAATGGGCGGCCTTATCGCATGATGCGATTTCTTCTTCTTTTCTTTATTGCTTCTTAGGTATGATTTGTGTATTGTTCTCGCCAAACTTCTTGGCCGTCCTGATGTTGGCTACAATGGCTGCGAAGTAGTAAATCTCATACAAAAACAGCACCGATCCGTGCCTTGCGCGTTGGAAAGCCAACTTCAGGGCGACCAAGAGGTTGGGTGAGAACTAAACGCACGGAAGACCAGTCTAATGTGCCACCAAGTTATAGAAACCAACAGAAATGTGCTGAGAAAAAGGTAGCAGTTTTTTAAGTACCTAGGCAAAAAAAAAAACATCCATTATTAGTAGGTTCCTCAAATCAACATTGGTATCTACTTTTTCTTCCACTCACATCTTCATAAACCCATCTTGTTATAAGCCACCCAATGCCTGTGTATATGTCGCAGCCATCTGGTTAAATCAGCCAGCTAATTGGACGCCTAGGCCATTCATTAAACGCCAGCAGCCAATCGGATGCCTAGGCCGATAGTAAATTGAACTAGAATCATTAACCATTTAACAACACGGCGTACTGAACGTCCGCCCTTTGAGTGAGTAAAGTTAAAGTGATCCCTTTTTTTGCGCTTCGCTCAAAAGTTCAAACGTTGCGCTCTATGGCTTGGCTAGTTGTCTTTCAGCCATTTAATTGGATTTAACGATGAACCGCCTAGGCGTCCAATTAACTGGCTTATTTAACCAGATGGCTGCGACATATATAAGGCGCGATTTACACAATATCTCATCTTGCAGCTCCATGCGACATGCGATTTTAGTGTCGCATTATATTGTATAAAGTCACTTGCAGCGCTGCACACCGCTATCGTATTAGTGTCGCTTGTCACACCGAGATGTCACATTGTGTGATTACTGCCTACCTCTACTATTATTTATTCTGTGCCCTAGATTTACGTAATTACATCCATTTTACCACCGGGTACTGTTATGTGTTTTTATTCAATCATTATCCTTATCCTTGTCTCAAGTCTTTGAAGTTATAAGACATAAGGTGGTCTCCGGTAGTTGTAGACGAATTTTTAACACGCCTTTCCAAATCTTGAGTAAAACGCATTTGCAATGATAATATCAGGTCAAAGAAGGGATAACTGGCAAAAAGGCTCCAGAAAAAAAGAAGGTTCCAAAAGCGACAAAGATTGATAAAATTAAAAAACCGGCCAAGTGCGAACATCGCGCACGAAGGGTTCCGTACCATTATCGCAAAAACGGCAAAAAAGCACGTTTGTTGTATGGGAGCCCCACTTAAATATTTATTTTATTCTGTTTTTAGTATTAATTGTTATAGCGGCAACAGAAATACATCATCTGTGAAAATTTCAACAGTCTAGCTGTCACGGTTCATGAGATACAGCCTGGTGACAGACAGACAGACGGACCGCGAAGTCTTAGTAATAGGGTCCCGTTTTTACCCTTTGGGTACGGAACCCTGAAAATATATGGGATTGGTCATGTGTCATTTAGGTAGCGTAAGTCAGTGCCATATTTTTTTTGACATTTCGACCCAGTAATTATAAAACAAAAGGCGAGCTTTACTCAAAAATAAGTTGTACAACAAACCCCGATTTCTGAATGAAGCATTTAAAGTTTGAGTATTGGCCAAACTACTTTAGCCTGTAAACCTGTCAAAATTTGGCTCTAAAGTAACGTTTGACACGTTTTTAACTTCAAATACTCAATTCAGAAATCGACCTTATATTCTACGAACTAGAAATACTGGCAAATTAATTAAACTTGAAAGATAACTAATTTGAAAACGTCATCGCTTACCATTATGTGAGATAGTGGTCTAGCGCCAGCCTATAAATAATAAAAAAAAACTTTCAGTCAAATCAAATGCATCTTCATATCTCCGGCTTTATTGATCTGTACATATCTGTATTTCCTGATTGATACGTAGAAACACTCAAGGGATACAGATCGAAATATAAGCACAGAATAATCATGGCAAGCTAGACCCAGCGGAAGGGTGCATATCAAATCGGTCAGTACATGTCACGGCAGCTGCCACCGCAGTGCATCCCTAGATTGCTGGATGCAAAATTAATTCCGTGTTGTTTGCCACGTCATGTACATTGTAGTGATTAAATTCCCTTGCATTATTTACCCCGATAATACCTATAGAAGGAAAATTTCGGCGAAATTGATTTATGGGAAAATAGTCTTTTTAGATTTAATAGTTCGAATGTATTTTTTTTTAATTGACATTGGAAATTATAAATAAAACATCAGATGTCTATTCCAATATTTTAAATATCGAATAACACAAATACCGTTTATTAAAACGTGTTCCCAGAGTTAAGTGGTATCGATGATAGCTCTCTAATAATATGAATCGAATTTTAATATTTCACATTCAGTTTTCTCTAAATTCAGATTTATCGAGAATTCATTTTGAAAAATAAAATTCTAATCTTGCAGAAAATTTAACCCACTCCTGCTCGGTGTCTCATAGTTATTTGATTTTATTGCAGATATGTGTAGCCCAGGATAGTGGATAGGTAATTGAATTGCGAGCTAGCGCGCGTCGGCGTCACGTGCGCGTGGCCTTAGGGACCAGCTCCAACAATATTTTGTTTTATCTATTTTTAATGGCGACTTGAGGGTTAATCATCAGTGCTGATTTGATGGCTTGCGGTTCATATTCGCTATTGAAAAATTTAAGGGGCGTGTTTTTATGATGCACTTCAACTAAAGCGATTAGGACCCTTTTTATGAGATTACAACAGTGATTTTTTTACCATTATGGTGCTAATGTTTTTTGTTATTATATTTTATTAGATCAAAACAACAATAAAGAATGCTGCTGGGCTATTCAGTATATTTTTAACGAATATAATATAGATAAGAACATTATTTTATTGATACTCCAAAACTTATTCGAAGTTCATATTTCGCTCCGCATTGTTTAGATTTACGAAACACATATCGAATATCATAATGTTCTATAAGAATAAAAAAAGAATTTCGTCCGCCGACTAACCGCCTACGAAACCGTATGTGGACCGGTCAAACAAAGGGCTTCACACAAAAAATAGCAAACCGAAATCAATAAACAGTATAAGTATCTCATACATTGAAATAACATCGTTCCGACAAAAAATTGACAACACGACATAAAAAAGTAAAGTTTATTATTTACTTAGAGCATTCAGGGTTATGCTCCAGAGTTTTGATAAGGAGAGATCAGTGGCCGGGAGCAAGTTTTCTTACGACGTCGTCGGGCAAGCAATATAGGCGTAAAGTAGTGTACTTAGCCCGCCTCACTTGCCAATAAAAGTAGCTACTTGCTATAAGAAATATAGGGGAGCCGCCGCGAAATCACTACAAACCTTTTAAGCTGGCGTTCTAGATAAAGTTGGAAACTTTTTAAAAATGTATTTTATCGTAATTTGATCGGAGCACGTTCCATACCGAGAGAAGTTGGCTGCGGTCTTATTTATACTTTTAATGAGTCTTGAGAGAAAAGTCGTTGAACCAGACGTTTTCTTTTTGATAAGGTTGCCCTTAGTTACCTTATAGTAATTAATTACCACCTAACCTCAAACACACTAATGCTTTAATCAATACGTTTCGGAGAAATTCTGTCACCTTCGAAATTATTTCAAATTTCGTAATAACCGTAATTAGAAGATCGACTTTATAACAGTATAATTACGGAGAAGAGAAGCTTACGAAGCTACCGACTTCAGTAAATTACTTACTCTCCTTTCCATTAATTGAAAGCCTGTTTAATTTTAATATGATTATCGTATCATTTGAAGAGTTTTGTTTTAAGTATAAAGGTATTTTTACCCGTGCTATAAATAATAATAATGAAGGAACAACCTTCTTCCTCTAATTTATTGATGAAAAAACTTTGAGGCAAATTACTGGATCACTCCTCATTTTAAAGGTGGCATACAAAAATACTTAGTGGCAACATACACCTTTTATCAATAGACAAACTTGAGTCAACAAAGAAATAACTGTACACCAAAATCCTTTTAGATACAGCCAATCATACGACGCCGGTCAGGACAATATTTAATATTTGGACGTCAGCAGTTAAGGTTCAGACGCGGTAGCTGTCAAACCTTTTGCACAGATAACGTAACAAATTGGATAAGCCCTGTCATTACCAATACACTGGCCCCGTGCCAGGGACACGCCACCCGCTATAATTTAGATTGTTTCGTGTATCATTTCAGCATCGAAAGCGATAAAATTTTACGGTTATAGCGTACCATATGTTCGTATACCTCCTACTGTATAAAATACTGTGTCTAAGCGCGGTGCCGCTTATACGTACGTGGGCTATGATGTGACTTGTTTGTCATCCGTCATTATAATACGAAGGGGTTTATGCCCGCTGCATTGGACGGGTTATGATTTTATGTTATGGCTCGCTGTTGCGAATGTTTTTGTATAAAAAGTTTTATTGCTGTGCACACAATGGCCGTTGTTGGCCGCTCTTCTGTTTACATTGATGGATAGCTACAACGTACGGGTAAATGGAAGTTTAGTGATGCGCTGAAGCCCATTACTGGCTTCGATGTTCCGATATCATGGTATGAATAGATCAATGGCTGAGTGTATAAATAAAACTATTATGGTGGTGACAATAGAACAATCAAAACATTTTACAATGAGTAATACCTAGGTAAATTACTCAATCAATACTAGTCAAGTCTATCGGAATATATTTGGGTTTTAATTATCTATAACGAACTTTTCAGAACGTTACTTGAATTTGAAAGCTACAGGTTAACTGAGAAAATGCTGAGCAGTCAAACAGGAACTCTGAAATTACTAGGTAGATATTTGCTGCTAATGAGCAGTGGTGGCCCACTGGTATCGGCCGCGACTTACAAGTTGTAGGTCGTGAGTGCGAGCCCAGGCAGGCGCTTTACTTTGTGTAAATTATTTCATCACCACTGCTCTCAAAACGGTGAAGGATAACATCGTGAGGAAACCGGTATGACCTAGAACCAAAAATTCGAAGACATGTGACATCCACCAACCCGCACTGGGCCCGCGTGGTGAATTACGGTCCATTCCCTCTCACAGAGAGCTGGGCTGTGTCCTAGCAGTGGGAACATTAATAGGCTGATGATGTGATGTGATGTGAATTCCTACATATCTATTTCAAATCATTTCAAGGAAATATTTGTAGCAGTAAGCGGGTTTACTACGAGTAGTTACTTGGATGTGATATGTGAAATCAAACTCAAACTGTTCATTACTTTTATAATGTAAGAAAACTGTTCTAAACACTAGATACAATTTTACAACAATGTCTATATATGACTTTGAGCACTCTATTTTAACCAAGCGTCTCAGGCGACGACCATCGACCGAATGTGTCCTCCAGCCACAGCTAGAAACACTCAACAAACTAACGAGTGTTTACCATAAAAAATTATCGCCTCCATGGCAGCCCTTGGGAATTATTAAGACATGTAGGTATTTATATAAAACAAAAACCCTAACAAATAACCAAATTGCGTAATAAGATCATTCGCTTTCATTTAAAACAAGCTATTATTAGTTAAACATGATCAAAACCTAACAATCGTCCGTCCTGACATCGTGTGCGTCCCTGCACACGACTCCAGGTGGAAACCTAACAATCGGGTTCCTGGCTAGTCGTTCGAGCTTATACTTTAATAACTTTTACAAACTAACAACATACAAACATAGTAGTGTCAAAGTCATAGTCAAAACTTTTATCTTATGAACTTTAATAAACTTTAATTTAAAGTTAAAAGTAATGATATTGATTCTACTGTCCATTCGGAAACGTAGATTGTAATGGAGAAGAACGGACAAGAAACTCCATACTTACTCTTTTAAAAAAAAAATGTTTTACAATATTTTGAGGACAATGCACCTCGAGCTTATTACAATATAATTTATTTATGATTCGTTTATCCTCGCAATGGAACGCCGTGGGGCTATGACACCAATGGAGAACAAACTTATCATTATTATTTATACAAACCAACAAAGTAGTGAACACAAAATAGCATTGTTGAACTTTTAGCAATAATACAATTCGAGACAGTATATACTTCTTACTATTAATTCTTAACTATCTCACGACACCAACAAGAGCCCACGATTTACGCTCAAGTCGATAGCCGAAAGGAAATTGTAAACCATCTCACGACACCAACAAGAGCCCACGATTTACGCTCAAGTCGATAGCCGAAAGGAAACTGTAAACCATCTCACGACACCAACAAGAGCCCACGATTTACGCTCAAGTCAAAAGCCGAAAGGAAACTGTAAACCATCTCACGACACCAACAAGAGCCCACGATTTACGCTCAAGTCGATAGCCGAAAGGAAACTGTAAACCATCTCACGACACCAACAAGAGCCCACGATTTACGCTCAAGTCGATAGCCGAAAGGAAACTGTAAACCATCTCACGACACCAACAAGAGCCTACGATTTACGCTCAAGTCGATAGCCGAAAGGAAACTGTAAACCATCTCACGACACCAACAAGAGCCCACGATTTACGCTCAAGACGATAGCCGAAAGGAAACTGTAAACCATCTCACGACACCAACAAGAGCCCACGATTTACGCTCAAGTCGATAGCCGCAAGGAAACTGTAAACCATCTCACGACACCAACAAGAGCCCACGATTTACGCTCAAGTCAATAGCCGAAAGGAATTTTCTCTCAACCGGGCAGCAGGCATCCCTCACGCCATCAGTTCGGAGGTCCCTGACTCTCACCCAGCAGCATCTCTAGCGACACCAGCAAGAGCCCACGATTTACGCTCAAGCCGATAGCCGAAAGCACTGTAATATTCTGTACATAACAGTTTCTAAATTTCGGGTCAACCCAACAAGAAGGGTATAATTAGTATAATAAAGGCTTCACATAACCATTGGTTTCCCAGGATCTAGAAACACATCTAATCACATCATTCTCTGTAGGTTAAGCTGTTAAGTAGGCATTCTGAACCCATACCAAAATGTATTTACTTTAAATCTTCGACAAAGAGTATTCTACCCAATATTTGACAGAATATTATTTAAAACTATTATTTGTTGTAAATCTCACTTTTCAACAGTTACTACTAGAAACTTTTGGGGTATAGTAAACTGGCATTCTTACGATTTCTTGCAAAAATCTCTTGCTACATAGGTGGTAAACGGTACAATAGGACCACTGCTTACATGAACCAACGGTTTCATACGCTCCACAACTACTGTTGTTTGGCGTCTGCTGTCTGTATTGATTGGTGCGGTATCATTGTTAAAACGTACCATTCCATGACTAGAATCTTGCTAGCATATTCCTGGTTCTTAAGCGTATTTTACTACTGACCTGACATTCTAATATAATTAAGTATAATTTTGCTTATAGATAATATATATTCTTATTCACCAAACTTGATATCAATTTAGTAAGATGGCGAAAATTTGTTCACCCATCTTGCTTTACTAAAATACAACTACTTGTTGTTTCATCATTTGACATTTTTCTTTTGGTTATTTTATTAGAAATAGTTCTTATCTTTTGTAATAAAACATGTTTCTATGATTCTTTCTATAAGCAAACAATTATGTAAAAACATGACCTACTACTATTGACCCTATGGTCAAAATTGCAATACCATAGGAATTGACAGTTTGACATAAATTGTATATCAAGAAAACTTTAACATTTTTAAGTTTGTTATGCACAAATTAGGTTGACTGTACTTTTTGGACTATCTAAATCTAATATTTAAAGAGATTACTTTATTAGTCGTGGTGGCCCAATGGTTAAGACATCGTCTCTCGAGCTGGAACGTCGTGAGTTCCAATCCCGAAAAGTGTCGATGTTACTTCAGTCAGTCAGTTCCAAATACTTGAAGAGAATTGTTAGTCACATGACCTACCACTAAATTGACATTAACAATCTTTACATTGACAGCCATGTCGCACTATCCCAGATCCCTTCATAACCTTGGGGATATTATCGTGAGATACACCTAGCTCTCTAGTACAAAACAACTTACACTACTGTTTTATTTGTAGGTAATAATTATTATCCATATACCGATTAGAAACAGGTCCTATTACTTATTATCACCACACGTGCGTCTTTGTTGTATAATCGTTTAGCTGCAGCTTTTGTACCGCATTACTGCTGTTTGTTACTCTATCAACTATTTTACTGTAGCTCTTTTCTGATGCACAACCAATCTTATTACAACGTGTGCACTTCACAGCAGCTTAGTGCTGTGTGAAAAATGAGGCACCTACTACTATCTTGTATTTCGCTTTGATAAATAAGACGTTATTTTACCTAATAAAACACCTCGTTACGCATTGCTCTCTGCTAATCATATTTTTAAGTTCTAGGCGTAGTTTAGTTCGCACGGAAACGCGTTCAATAACTTCTCTTGCCATTCTTGCCTAATAAATAGAATAGCACCTACTTAAACTATTGTGCCACATCGTGGACAGCCCTTGTTATTTTTAGTTAGCAAAATTAATGGTGATACTTTCGTCCCAACTGTATACCGAATCGCACGCATTCATCTTACGCACGAAAATATGTAACCAAACGTCTATTCGATGGTTTTTGAACGAAGAATCAAATTTGATAATATTTCTGTAGTGATTTTGCTGCGCTTTGGATCACGGGTGGCAAAGCTAGACCGTTCCTAAAGTTCTTAATGCTATCAAATAAAAAGAAGGACTACGTGACCTGTCAATCCATGTTTCGCGGTCGCGTGCCGCTGTCCGCGCCTCGCGCTTTCCTCTTCACGTGGCTCGTTGTCTCGTCTTCACACAGAGACGATGCGATGGCGGCTGACCACTCGTGGCTCGTTGCCACGACGCGACGCTTCCGCAGGTCTTCGGCGGCGCCAGCACAGTCGTCTCGGCGACGCGCTGACGTTGAGCTGCTGCATCAACGCCTGGCCGCCCGTAGCTCGTTGCCACGACGCGACGCTTGCGCAGGTCTTCGGCGGCGCCAGCACAGTCGTCTCGACGACGCGCTGACGTTGAGCTGCTGCATCAACGCCTGGCCGCCCGTAGCTCGTTGCCACGACGCGACGCTTGCGCAGGTCTTCGGCAGCGCCAGCACAGTCGTCTCGGTGACGCGCTGACGTTGAGCTGCTGCATCAACGCCTGGCCGTCCGTAGCTCGTGGCCACGACGCGACGCTTCCGCAGGTTTTCGGCGGCGCCAGCACAGTCGTCTCGGCGACGCGCTGACGTTGAGCTGCTGCATCAACGCCTGGCCGTCCGTAGCTCGTTGGCACGATGCCATGTGTTGTGCAGGTCTTCGGCGGCGCGCACACGTTCGCGCTCTCGCCGTACCTCGTTGTCTGCTTCTGGGCTTCATCGCCGCAGCTGAGTTCCGCGCCGCTTGGCAGAGTGGGCCGTAGCCCGGCGATTTCGGCATAGTCTGAAATCTCGTGGCAAAAAGAACTTTAGAGCCGTAGATTATTAAATTCTAAGCCTATTAAGAAGTATTTTTGGGAAGACAATTAATTAGCATCCGTCCAATCCTTTTTCAAGTCAATCACATGTATAAATGTGAACAGTTAAGCTTATGTAATTGTCTAGACATTACGTTAATCATATTATCATCAGTTAAGCATGATTATCATTTTCTTTGTTAAAGTTAATTCACGGTCAACATATTATATTAGACAAACAAGCTTTGACACTTAATTTGTCCTGTTCTAAAAATAAACAAAGGGACCTTGGTTCTAAGTGTAAACACTTGAGTCCCATATAAAGAATGCGGTATCAAGTGTTTCGCTTGGGGTACCGGGTGACGCCCCGCTTGATAAGCACCGTCAAAACCCAATCGGGCTAAATTCTGAGAGATCTATATAGACCAATTACGACACAGTTTTCTTTGTTGATTATTATTAGATAACCTTACAACGTCTCTGGCTCACTCGTCTTATTGATAAAATGCTAATTAATAATGATAAAATGCTAAATAAGTATAATAGGAATCGAACCCATGACACATAAACCGACAATTGTTTAAGGTGTGAACAAATTTAGATTTAAACGTGCTTACGCTGTAAAAACTTTTGATTATAAACTCACAAAACTAAACAGTAATAGGAAAAATGTGATAGACCAGCCAAACTTGATTTCAAAACATTAACGTTCAACATGATGATACATGATGCTGGCAAAATGCAAAAACAAGAATGCAATGGTACTTAATTGTTTAAGTCAATGTATCATCTTAAGAAGACTATGGTCTCACGGATCTGGTTATATTGTAAAGATCCGTGACTGGCCAACATCAATAATTATGATCACATCAATCAAATTATAATTATAATTTGGGCGTGTACTTACGTTTTGGTTGTTCTTGTCACTTCTGAGATGTAGCAGTAAGCGGGTTTACTACGAGTAGGTACTTGGATGTGATATGTGAAATCAAACTCAAACTTATTATATAGTTAATATTAAAATTTAGTTAATATTATATATTAACTATATTATATAGTTAATATTATATAGTTAATATACTCATACTTATATAGTTCATTACTTTTATAATGTAAGAAAACTGTTCTAAACACTAGATACAATTTTACAACAATGTCTATATATGACTTTGAGCACTCTATTTTAACCAAGCGTCTCAGGCGACGACCATCGACCGAATGTGTCCTCCAGCCACAGCTAGAAACACTCAACAAACTAACGAGTGTTTACCATAAAAAATTATCGCCTCCATGGCAGCCCTTGGGAATTATTAAGACATACGTGGGACACTCAGAAAGTTTTGCGAAACTAAAAAAAATTGTTCTATACGTACATATATTTTTATTAAATCTTTTCAAAGTACTTTCCACCAGCCTCTATACAAAGATTCATGCGCCTAAACCAGTTTTCAAAACACTTTTTCCAGTCCGCCGCAGACACCTCGTTTACAGCCTGCTCGAACGCAGCCAGCGCATCTTCCGGCGACGAAAATTGTATCCCTTTGAGCTGATTTTTTATTTTTGGGAATAAAAAGAAGTCACACGGTGCTAGATCAGGGCTGTAAGGAGGGTGACCCAGGAGTTTGACTGGCGTGCTGTCCAGGAAGTCCCTCGTTTTGAGTGCGGTGTGCGCAGGTGCATTGTCGTGGTGGAGCAGTAGCCCGCGGAGCCCTGTGTTTGGTCGCTTGTTGCTTATAACAGAGAAAACTTCTGGCAAACATTTGGTAGTATACCATTCGGCATTAATGCTTCTTTGATCCCGTAAGGGAATTGATACCAAGTGGCCAGTCAAATTAAAAAAGCTAGCGATCAAAATCTTACCCCCGCTTCTAGATCGCTTCACTTTGGTAGGCGTTGGCTCATTTTGAAACACCCAAACAGTCGACTGGCGCTTGGTTTCTGGGTCGTATTGATAAATCCAGGACTCATCACCTGTAACGATGTCGTAAACACGCCGAGACGAGCCTGCTTCAAATTTGTTAAGCATATCACGGCACCATTCCACCCGGGCCTGCTTCTGAGCATCGGTGAGGTTGTGCGGCACCCAGCGTGATACTATCCTCCTCACGCGAAGATGGCTGTGTAGAATCTCGTGAACGCTTCCCGATCCAATCTTCAATATGTGTTGAATCTCCTGATATGTAATTCGCCTATTGTCTTGGATTAAATTTTTCACTGCTAGCACGTTTTCTTCGGTAACAGCCGTCAAAGGGCGACCGCTTCTTTCGTCATCCCCCAAAGTTGGTCGACCGCGCTTGAATTCGTTATACCAACGATACACGGTTGCCTTGGAAGGGCCTTCATCCATGAATGCCATTTGAAGTCTATCGTACGATTCATCCGGTTTCAGGCGACACTTGAAATCGTATAAAATCATAGCTCTAAAATGTTCCCGGCGCAGATCCATATTTCAGTGAGACACAATACTTTGAATTAACTCGCAAAAAATGTGGAGGGAAATTTTGAAATTGGAACTTACTTATTTTTACTTATAAATAATCATATTTTCGAAAAACATTATAACTGGCCAGTCTCCCATATATAAAAACTTTTTTTCGCAATACTTTCTGAGGGGCCTGGTATAGGTATTTATATAAAACAAAAACCTTAACAAATAACCAAATTGCGTAATAAGATCATTCGCTTTTATTTAAAACAAGCTATTATTAGTTAAACATGATCAAAACCTAACATATTATTCTAACGTAAATATAAAACTAAATGCTTATAAATATGTGGAATATTTTTACTATCGATCAGAATTGTATTTAGTCCAGACAAATAAACGCTCGTAAGAGTTCTTTGAATTATGAAATATTTACAAATCACGTTATAAAATAAGTAAACTAGTGAAACTAAAGTATTAGAGTTTACATTTACAGAAGATTTATAAATTTGATATATCATGACAACAACAAACCGGGAGATTGTATATACAATTTATAAGTCTCATAACTAGCTAGAAGGCGAAAATTCTTTAGATTTTAATTCTGATCCATCATCACGGATATTTACAGAAAGTTACAGAAAAATTGTCACCGACTATAATAACACACCTACACAAAAATTGGTACCCACAGGCCACTCAACACGAAAACCTCAAAAACATCCAACCCAACACTATCACTTTCACATTCAAGCTGACCAAATAGACTCGAACACAATAATATTTGTACAAAACTAACAGAAACTTATCCAGAAGGGTACACCCTTAAGTTATGCATTAATAGTGAGCTAACTTAAATCAATATTATTAGAACAAGCACAACTTTCTTCGGATAGGTATGAACAGGTAATCATTGTTCGTATATATGTAACTTCCAAGACGGTAGGGGAAGACAAACAGTAACTTGGTTTCTTGGTAGAGACGGGACCGTTGTTAATTAATTATTTCAGTGCCAGTTCAAATTTTATTTACTTTTTGAATTCAATTTGTGAGGATTTGTTTGCCTTGACTTGATATAATTGTGGGCTCTTTAGTTTATGTGGTGGTGTTTTACAATTTGGAGTGATTTGGGTAAAGTCTATCATTGTCTGCCATCATATTCTATTGATCGAATAATTGGCTGTCTAAACCTCTTTCTTACAAATACGTTTTGAAAAAGGCTATTTAGGATTTCATAAAGTAAATAGGTCCTTCTTTCAAACAACAAGTACAGTACTCGTCAATCTTCTTGGCCCCTTTCCGATGCTCCTGGCATGGCACGCTGCTGTTTTAGCATGAGATTTATTATTATTATTATTATATACTTTATTGTACACCACATAATAAAAAACATACAGAACAAACATTTTTAAAAACAAAGTGTACAATGGGCGGTCTTATCGCGGCGATTTACTACTTGCCATTGACCTTTACCCGTTACAAGGGGACCAAGGGTGTCATACGCGGGGTCTTCTGGCGCCCATGTGCTGGTTTGGTCCCTGGGTGGTCACGGCATACAGTGTGTTCTGGTGCGCTGGTGATGGTACCCCTTAGAGGAAGGTCCAGTGACAGACAGCCGTAGCGGGTTCGTGGTGAGTACTAAAGCATGTCCTTGTTCTCGTCATAAGCGGCACAGGATGACACCGTGGAATTTTTAGTAGGTTGGAGTCCCGCATTAATGCGCATTTGCCCGTGGTGGCGCAGTATGCATGAACATTTATCCATGTTAAAAAAAAAATATGAAAGACTGGTAAGATTCACCACAAATAAAAGCAAATTGCTTCTAGAAACCTATAAGAATGATGAATCTAAGTAGAGTTCATAATTATAGCTCCTACTACGCAATAATTATGGCATAATTCCTTGGTACGTTAAAGTGCCATGCTTAACCACAATATCTCAAAATAAAGTGCACTTAATGTTGTTTAAAAAATCAAATAATAGCATTCACCCAGGCATTTTCTTCCCCTACTGATGCAAATAATCAAATTACTTAGACTTTCTATCAGCAACTCCAGTAACCAAGTTAAGGATAGGTACTACTCTAGAATATGTTTCCGAAGCTCATTCATTTCGTATTCCTGTTTTCCTTTATCCCTCCTCCCGCCTTAGATCTTAAAAACAAAACTAATTAAAATTCTAACTTCAACGCTCTTCGGGAAGTGTTGTAAAGTAACGAAATAATGTTTTCGTTAAATTGAAACGAGGGTAGTTAATAAAAACCAGCGTAGTACTGGCGTAACGCTAGCGTAGCGCGGCGTAGTGGAGGAATGCGCGTTTGTAGGAAGTGTTAACTAAAATTTGCATAGCTCGACAAAAGTTTGGCGATAAAGTTGTGCATCAGGGATCCGCATAGCGCGACCATTTTGAACGAGAGCGAATTTTAATAATTTGCAACGCTTGTCCACTTTTATAGCAAAAATGCGTTCTTTTTATAAATAATACTGAAAAGTAAAGATGAGGGAACTGATGTGTAGTTTTTTTTAGCAAAAGTTATTTCATTTCCAACAATAAGTCATCCACGTCAACGTCATCGTCATTCCCGCTGACTGACATCTAATGCTGAACACAGTTACACAAAACCACTACATAGAAAGAGTTCGAAAACATGGCGGGGAATTACATACCAATTGCTTTGGTACCGATTCTCTCCAAGATATTTGAGAAAGTAATGTGTGCTAGGCAAATTTTTTTTTTTTAATAAAAATAATGTAATAAGTAAACAGCAAAATGGTTTCATTAAAAATAAACGCACTACATTGGAATGTTTTAAATTAATAACCGAAATTCTCAGTTCAGTAGACAATAAAAAATACTATAGCTATATTTTTAGATATGACTAAAGCATTCGATATGGTATGCCATGATAAATTAATAAATAAATTAGAAAAGTACGGTATAAGACGCCCAATTGGTTTGAAAGTTATTTAAGGGGTCGAAAACAGTGCACAGATATTGTAAAAATGCATCTAGAGACTAACACTCAGGTAACCTACAGGTCTCATTACTTAACGAATCACTATGGCGTACCACAAGGGACTGTGCTAGCCCCGATATGCATAAGATCTGAATGCATAAGATCAATTTATGGTCTTAAATGGACTGATTTGTGCCGACTAGTTTTCACTGAAAACCGTTTACGCCCATCCTTGTACGTCTTGGAAATTTATAAATTCGTTAGAAATCACTTATCACTTTTTGAACAGGATGATATGGCCTAATTTAAAAGGAAAATAGTACAAAAACCTCTGATGGTACCTCGAAGCAGATTTAAGTTATGTGACTACTGCTACACCATGGCGGTATTTTTTTTTAAACTACCGGAAAAATAAGAAAAATTAATATCTTAGAATTTAATAGAACTTTAAACAATTGGCTTTGTGACAGATGTTTTTATTCAATAGATGATTATTTACATTTCAAACAGACATGATTTAGGTATTAACTAACGAACACTTTAGATTATAATTATTGACATTATTTATAAATCTAATAAATTTTGTTAAACTGTCTTAACTGTGACATATAAATTAATTTTATATAGTTTATATATAATGTGCCTAATTAATACTAACGAAGCAAGAAGAAGTATAAATAAATCCTTCATGGAAACCAGTTACGTAGTAGTATAAAAAAAGCTTTGATGGAAACTAGTTACGTAGACGTATAAAAAAAGCCTTAATGGAAACCAGTTACGAAACCCCGGTTTCCCAGACGGCCGAAGCGGACTTTGATTTTATTATGAGGTGTATGACTAATGATTAATGACATTGATGGAAGATCATGATATTATTGTGCATGTACATGTACCTATTTCAAATATTTGCACGATTGATAAGTCGAAAATAATAGACAAAAATTATGTTTACCATGTTATTTATGTAAGTACCTAAATTCTTGCAAATAAATAAATTTCATTTAATTTCACAGGCCTCCATCGTCGCCTGATTGACCGGTCCTGCACCTGTAGTC
Source organism: Orthosia gothica (assembly GCA_949775005.1). Lineage (NCBI taxonomy): Eukaryota > Metazoa > Arthropoda > Insecta > Lepidoptera > Noctuidae > Orthosia > Orthosia gothica. The sequence continues at coordinate 15,276,757 of OX459044.1, forward strand.
AAGTCAAGCGATTGTAGAAATAGATTCGATACGAAATGTTTGTAAATTGGCCGGTTATCGTTCACCTTTTCGCAAACCAATAAGTATGCTACATTTTGTGTGGTTGTAAATAAAAATCTTTTTATCCATTTACAAATAAGATTTTGGCAGACCTACCACACTCCACAGAGCTGATAGAGCACTAGATACACCGTACAATTACAAGAGTATTTCAGGATTTTTAGCATCGGTACTAAAAGCCCCAATTTTGGCCCCGGTAACAACGGAACACGGTTTGTCTAAAGTGAATGAGCAATAAAGCAAATCCCGAATAAGCCCAAAGGACCATGCGAGCGGAGCCACGCGAAAAATATAGTACCCACCGCTATTTATATTGCTCTGATATGCTTAACTTGGAGTAAAAGAAAAATGGAGAGAATATCAGTTTATGATCCGTAAACGTAAGGTTTAACTATACAAAAGGCTTTTATTTAGTAAGGGGTAGAACAATAAATAGAACCTGTTTATATAACATACGTTTATGAAGATACAACACCGCCTGCCAATCAATACCAGCACATATTATTCTTGAGTAACATAGAAGAATTCACTTTAAAATATGATAATAAGAATCTATCCAATGTTAAAGATTTCCCTTGGCTGAAACTAGAATATTGAAAGCCCACCCCCACAACTACATTTTGAAACACTGAAACAATCTTTCAACAATTTTACTACTAATTTTATTGGTACTTAAAACAATGTGATGATACACACGCCCTTTAAAACAACTGACATTACGTGGGCCAGATAAATTTACACGCATAAATTATTTTAATACCACAAAGAGTAATCCTAACAGTCGTTTCGTCAAAGGGTACGTAGGCACTAATACGACAATGTAACATCAACTTTAATTAAAGCCCATAAAACGAGCCCTGCAAACTTCCTTCCGCACGGCCCAACTTTGTCGTGCGGTCAAACGTATTTATTCTTCTGGACGCATTTGTCAAGTCCGTTGAAGATTATGCGAACCTCAAGTCTAAACTATGTCATCCACATTTGAGAGGATCATAAAACATGCTAGGCTGCTTTCATTAGCTCCGCATTCGTATATAAAGCAAGTTAAGTATACGCCAACTCGAAACGTAACCTTCATTTTACGACAGTTATAAAATTTCAAATTTCGCTACTCGGCGTTGTTAAACTCTACTGCACCATTGTTTATTGTCGATAGCGTGTTTAATTTTTATTAATCCACTTAATTTACGATCTTAAACATACACGTCTTCCTACGTTCCAGTTTCATGGTTCCGAAAGACAGGGTTTTATGATTTACTATATTTGAATGTTGGAATAAAACGGTGGAAGTCATAAGTAATATACTTTAAAAATAAAACCACCACCGTTGAAGATGGTCAATGATGCAGAGGGATAGACCACTTTCACGTTCCAATAAATATTGTCATAACTCACATCACTTAAAAGTCACAGACTAAAAAGTAATAAGAAGATCATTAAGTAGACATTACAGCTTATACTCTCAAAGAAAATCTTGCAAATACAAAAACACCAACGTGTAAATAGCGGGTGGCCTATTCCGAGAAAATGGCAATTTAACTAGTTAACTGAAGCTCAATTTCTCTTCTAGTATGGGCGTAATGGGAACCTAAAGGGTATCGCTAAACGTATCGGGCGCTCCAAGCAATATGCAACATTGACGCATTGGGTGTAAAGGTCAGAATGGTTAGGACAGTTTACAGTGATATTATGTCTAATCCGCTCACATAACCAGCCCACTAACACTCGGGTTAAGCATTGGGATGATTTATGTCAATATCCGCAGCTGTCTAACGCCAAAGCCTATACTATTGTTAGATTTATATGCGACATGCTGTCTCTTGTAACTTTACTATGATTGAAATATAAATTTATTCCTTATTCAGTTCCAGTTCTTGTTTATTTCCTTCAAATTAATATTAACATAATAATATCAAGATACACCTAAACATATTTAATTATCGCTACGTGACTTGGTCCTTCAAAAGCATGCCCAACTCAAATTCAAATTGCTCCTGCCATCGAACTTTTACAGTTCTTCTAATGCGCCCCAAAAATCTCATTAACAAAACTTTACTGAAGAGTAAACTTTTGTGGCATTATACCTACTGTCAATCATAAATTGGCTTTTGACAGTGAATCCATTAAATATTAATAACACCTAAAATATAACACGAAATCAAAGTGTAGCTTCAAAAAGTTTTCATTCAACGAGTTAGAACCATTTCAAAAATAATTTTCACTGACGAAGACTTTGAGGGTGCTAAAAGAGTACTTAGAAATTAAGTTCAAAGTTAATTCTGTTTTATTACTTACTTCGAAGCACCTCACAAGCGATCGAATTTTGTTATTTTCCACGAAAATAATAATACGATAAAATTTATTAATGCTCTACAATGAATATTACACAAGAGTAAAATTACAGTCATAATTTCTATACAAAATCACTGTCTATTCAGAAACCACAATACAGCCATGTCATAAAATTATTTGACTTTATTCATAGAATAAGGTATTCGATAAAGTCATTTACTGAGTTTTTGAACAGAAGACATGCCTATATTTCGTGGTAATTTTAGTTTCAGCTTAATAACTATAATTATGGTAAAATATCTCCTTACAAATTACAGGAGGTCTAAAATTCTATCCACAGTTAATTAAACTCAACTTAATGAATTCATCTGAAGCGATGAATTGCCACTTACCTTGAATGAGCTCTTGAAAATATCTTCTTACTTCTCGGTCAAAATTCGGCAACTATTTTTCATGCTGGGATGAAAAACATAAGTTAAGAAAACTCCGTAGGTTCTTTTCGTAAGTTTTTTGCAAGAAACATCACTTTGTGACAATGTTGATCAAAATACAACAATAATTCATGGCAGACACGATAACCGAATAAACTAATAATGTTTGTACGCCAACATTTGACTCATAAAAAAGTTGACAACGTATCTTGAGTTATTGGCGGTAGAGTTTCCAAGTTTTCGGGGTTTTCGTGGAAATTCTCTTCTCGAATTCATAATAGCGCGTGGATACCGTAAAAAAACTTTGAAACACATTTTTTTTATAAAAACTATGTAAACCCGAAGATATAATTGTGCAGATAATAATAGAGAAAATCTGTTGATTTCAAAACTGATACAAACCTGTAAGGCTTGGGATCAACGTGGGTATCATGAAAGGCAACTAAGGTATAAACTCAAAAGGCTGGACATCGGTAACAGCGTTCTCCTGGCTGCTAGTAACAAGCAAACCACTAATCCATCTGTCGTGCGTGGGTGATTATGGCAATCATCCCTTTGACTGTTCATTGCAGCAATTATTTGGAAGCGTGTGCCCCACCTGTGGTTGTTTTTGAGTTGACATGGTTGTTGTGACTGCTGTTTGGTTGTTGATATAAAACAATAGTTATTAAATCAAAATCTAATCGTTAGAACTAAAGTAAAGAGTATCTTGGTTCTAGCAATAGCTGAAAAGACAGCTTATATGAAGGTCCCTAAACCTAAGTTTTTACGATAATATTTTTAAATAAATTACGTACAGATTATTCTAGAAAATTGGCAGGCAAAGTCTGAATTTTGAACTTCCAAATCAATCAGAGGTAAAATACTGTATCAGTACAGTAACCAGTAGATTAATAGAAGAACAGGCAGGTTACTGGTTGCTGATAGCAATGAAGTACGACCTTCGTACGAATTCATGAGTAAATAAAGTTTAATAAAGTTTGCAGAAACATTTTGTGTCCTGAAAATATTTCCTCCAGTCTGGGGACCCTGATTGGCGGCCAGAGTAAAAAAGTTTGCCATCACGAGCGAATAAGGCCGGAAGAAGTTTTGTTACTGTTGTAAACGTATAAGGATGATTTAGGCGACTTGTAAAAAGTTGATAATATGTAATGCCGAGATTCAGAGATTTATGATTAATCCCTTGAGCGAGATATTTTCTGAGTCCTATCTTATGACAGTTGGGATGGATGACAAAAATAAGTTTGAAGCAGTTGGGGTCTAAAATGTTATTGAACTGTCAGACTGTGATTGTGTTTTTAACATGCTTTTATTAGCTTGGTATGTATGAATGAAAATCACGTTCAAAGATTCCGTAACGGAATCTTTGAACGTGATTTTCACCCCACGCTTTTTTATAATAAAATCATTTGTTTTGGTTAATTACACTACTCGTAATTCAAATTTACTAAAAATTATTTTCTACTTTTTAGTTTGGTTTTCTATTAAAGCGTGTTTTTTAGCTATTATTTATTTTAGGTCGATTTATTATTCAACTTGAATTTACGGCATTTTAAAAAACACATTTCTATTTAGTTTAATTGTTTATTAAACTAAATAAAAAACTTTATCATAAAACAGTAATAACAATTCTAACAGTATTAACAATGATTAAAGTGTCAAACTGCAAAACTGATTGATATTGTTTGATAAAACAGTCTGACTCACAGTACAAACTTTAATCATACAAAGTACATAGGACACCTAGTTAAGGATCTAAAAGGTAGAAAATGCGGTCAACCCTTCATCACAGATTGAATCCCATTTGATTCAAACAAATACTCGTATCCCGCTATCCAAGATAAAAATCTTCTTCATCAAAACACACGTTGCTATAAAGTTGATAAAACGCCCCATCCTTCAAAACGGAGAGTTTAATATGAAGCTACTAGTCGCGCCATCTATCGAACTACGGGCGAACTAGTCATTGTTCCCATATGTGACTACTTGGCTGTAATAAATCGCATTTATCTCAGTTACCGGCTAATGAATAACGCTTAAAGTTTTAAAGGTATATTCTTAGTTCATTTCTCATGGCTTTTATTATTCATGCTATTATTTTTATACTGTTTAAGTCATCTTTTGTTGATTTGTTTGCATTGTTGGACACTGCCATGTCTAAACTTTGGGAATAATATAGCCATATGATGCAATAATTCGTAGGAAAAAAATTGTTTCTATGTTCATATTTCCTTTAAATAAAAATATCGTGGTGCATCTTTCATTTTAGTGCCATAAATATTTATTGGTGCGGAAATATAAATTATTTGAACGTCTATAAATCTATCAACATGTTGTAAAATGCTCGTAGCAAACTAGCAATATGGATCAACACTAAACGGAAATCCTTTCGACCATCTTACTGAATTGATTTTTATTTTTATTAACCATGCTTTATTTTCAGAAAGGCTGAAGAGTTTGAAGATAAGTGTTAGAGAGTAGGACTTACAACATTATCAGCTTGTAATTTTTTTCTTCACTATCTTATAAATAATATCTATAAGAACCAAGTATACTGTAAGTACATTAATTTATTAATACATAAATATGATTTTAAGGTTTTAGGCACCCTCGAGGAGATAATAATGCATGCCACTGATGCTGCATTACACATGGCCATCTAGTAGACCAAAATGACCTAAACCATCAATCGAATTAAATAATAGTAGGTAGCTTAGGTTCCTTAGTTGATCACTGTCAGTGATCAATACTGTTGATGACAGATGACGTACATAGACCTTTGATTAAGCATGTATCAAGGTATAGATCTAGCAATAATATTTGTCATATTAATACACACAATTCCATATAACACTGCCATCCGCAGCATCGGTCACGAATGGTAACATGCTACATCAGCGTTGCGGTTAACCGACGCGCGACGTCCACGTCACCCTGCCGTCTGATTGATGACCTCCAGCGGGCAGTGACGTGACGTCACGTCATCTCATATTAATAATTACACTTGACCCCTAGGACGGTCGTAAATGAACTTAAATATGAGACCGACCTCAAAGTTAAACTAGACTTTGGTATTAATTATTACGAGTATAATTTCTGATAGATGGTTGGTTTACCAAGTTTGTAGAGGTTATGTATTGGGCTTGATTGTTTGTGTAATTTAGTTATGGGTAGTAAATTGGGACTAGAATAATGGAGAAGGACGTTAAGAAATAATTTAGGTACACTAGCAATTCTTCGTTGTTTTGGGGTTGCATAATATTCAACTAGCTTCTGCTAGCGACCTCGCCCGCGTGAAAATGTGTTTTCTTATCCCAAGGGAATATTATACCGAGATGAAAAGTAGCGTATGTGCTATTCCAGACTATAATCTATCTCTGTGCCTAATTTTATCCAGATCCGTTTAGTCGATCTGGCGTAATTGAGTAACAAACATCAACCATCCGTTCTAACTTTTGCATTATAATTATTAGTAAGATTATGTAAACATTTGCATTGAAAATTTTCTTTCCAGGGCCGTCTTTCACATCCACAGAAATTTCTTTTTCCGAGGATTTACTGATGTTTTACAGCTTTCAAATTTGAAAAAATATTTTAAATAAGCCTCCAAAATAAATAAATCTGAAATATTATAATTAATTTTTTTACTAGATGGCGTTGGAGTCGAATTAGATAGCGCTATTATTTCGTTACCGCAAAACTATAAGTTCTAGATGTCAACCCATTACGTACTCTTGTCCGTTCTTCTCCACGTAGGTAATTCCCGAACGGATGGTAGAATCACTTTATCATGATTCAGCCCTAGTTTTCCTCCTAGCGACGCCCTGAGCCGAGGTTCGACCCAATGGCGGTAGCCCTCAGAGTGGTCGCTTAGGTTAAGTATTTTTGCCTGGCTGGAATCTCAGGTTTAATTTCCACAGGATAGCCCGGTTAAGCAGTAACCAATCACTTTGGACTGAACTGCGATACATCACTTATAAAAAAAAACATAAGGTACTTACTGCAAATGCAAAACCCATATGGTCTTGTTGTTAAACTCTTTGCAACTGTCTTAGATAAAAATAGGTTTGGGTACTTTTATTTTTAACCCGCGACAAAAAAGAGATATGTTATAAGTTTGTCGTGTGTACTCTGTGTTTGTGTATCTGTTTGTGGCATCATAGCTCCTAAACGGTTGAACCGATTTTGATTTCGATTTTTTTTTTGTTTGAAATTTATCTTTTTCGAGAGTGTTTTTTAGCTATGCTTGATGAAAACCTCTTCAACCATTCAAAAGCTATGTGCGTTTTACTGTTTGAATCGGGATGATGTCGCAAAGATATCATGTCATAATTACGTGTTCAATAGATTGTCAACGAAGCGTGTCTACTACTAGATAAATTACGTAGCATGAAATAAAAATGTATCAGGACTTTTAATTCTTTTTAATTTGAATACTTGTAATTAATTCGCTTAAGCTCGAGTCCTGCACCACACGCTGTCTAAATGTGAGGGCGTAAGCGTACAATACAATGTATCACCAGATTAATGTGTACGCCAGTGATGTGTGAGACTCGATGTGTACCTAAATCCGAGCTGCTCGCTTTTCCCCCATTTGCATTGACCAGCCAACACTCGAAAACATTCGAAATTCAACTTACCTAACCCAAAAAATTCTTTCGCCAAAATTCAAATACCGAAATAACTGCGACCATTGAATTCTAAATTGCATTTCGCATTTTGAAAAAGCCATTCGCTTTCTATCTAGCTGACTCGATAATTGCTTGTGATAATTGGATTTCCGGTCATAAAAATGTAAAAAACTGCTCGGTATCTGAACCGCCCTTTGCCGTCGGCTTTCAGGGGGGTGTCGCTTATTTATATGCTAATGCAACGCTGTAGAAATGCCACGCACGACTTAGGTGCTGCACCTGTCCAATTATAAGAACAACATTTTCCCCTATGTGCATTTTCATGGAATTTTCTGCATGGAAATTGAGGTAAATTTCGCCACGTCTGAACGCCGCGCCACCTTACTGGGGAATATTTCGCTTTTGCACAGGCAGCCGTTTGTGTAAATTATTACTTTGGAGGTAGATTACTGCACATTGTCCTCATAGCTTCTTGTTTATATTCATTTACTTTGCGTACTGTATTTTGGAGTTTCGAACAAATCTCTAAAAGTGCGACCTTTCGCGCGATTCAAGTAGAGTTCAAATTAGATAAATAGCACTTCCCGGCACTTACTTATCACCTTCTGGGTATTATCTGCGACGCCATTTGTATTGGTGATGTTTCACCCATTCCCCCGCACATTAGTATTCATGGAAGTCAGTCGATCGAGAAAAGAATTTTCGCGGCTCCGTCCAATCTTGACGAGGGCTGGACTGTGCTGAGTGGTTGCCATTTCCTCTCTCCCTTTATTTTTTCTCCAACAACTTAATGGAGTCGTAAAGAATGGGCTGGCATTTCATTATAATGTTTTAACTTCATCCGCGATGGGGAGGGTAATTGTATGACATTTTAATATTCTTTTGGTAATAAGAAAACAGTAATTGGTCTTGTGGAACCGGGAAATTAAGCTTTTTAGCTTAGTGGAGCCATAGTCAGGTACAGTTGAGACATCTTAAAACCAAAAAAGATGTAGTATCAAACACTTTATACCAAAAGCTATTCTTTAAACTAGTTAAGAAAATAAAGTAGTTTCTAGCTTGCAGCATGTTACAGATGTGGGTACACAGAATAACAGAACAGGGCATCCATTCAGCTCTCGCGCTCCCAACGCAAGAATTTATCTAAAGCAAATCTCATTGTTCAGTGGATCCGCGGAGACGTGAGCTGAACTCGCAAGTAAGACAAATTCCCATCGAGTTGATTAAAGTTGTCAGCTAGGAACGCGAGAGATGCAATTTAGCCACAACCGGCAAATATTACGCGTCCCGTCAAAGCCGTACCGGATACCAGATTGTTCCCTTGGCTCTTGTAGATTGCGTATTTGTTAACTCGAATAGGCATTCCCTTTATAAGCGGGTTCCGCAAAATTCGTTTGCGACCACAGAGAGATCCGCCCACGAAATGAAGTGCAGCCTTATCTCAAGTAGCTTATCACGACGGTATGGAGGCCTTTTTCTGAAAATACATTTGCGTGAGACGCTAAACATATCTCTGGCTTTGTTAAGATTGAATGAAAACTTCTTTGAAAGACAACATTTTCCCTGAGAGCGTTTTTAAATTACTTTGCTAAGTTGTCACCAGTTCAAACTGTGTCCTGAACTGGTGCTCTTTAACTTATACCTGGTCCGTAATCGAAACTTTCTAGACAGTAAATAATACCTGAAGTCGTTTCAAGCTGCCGCTGAAATTATGCAGCAATAATTTCATAGTTCACAAAGCACAAAGTAAAGCGTGGAATGTAAGTTATACGCTCACCGTAAAGTGGCTTTAAGAGAGCTTATAACACGACTGAACACATTGTGAAGAACCTTTCAGAGAATGAGACTGTTTGGAATAACGGATACGTAGTAGTCTGCAGCTTTATGGCTCTACTTTGTATAACCTGTTGTATTTGTTATAAAGCCACTGCAGCGCTTCACTGAAATGCTGTATGGTGTATTTCTAATGAGTTTGCAATTGAACTGCAGCTGAATTTCTATCTATCTGTCACGTTTGTAAATTATGGAGCTTGACTACGCAAATGTAGCGCTTTGTAGTGAAATTAGGATCTCAATTTACTGTAATGGATTCGTGCAGTTCTGAAACAGTGTGTGGCCATCTGAAAAGTGTTGCTGTAATTTGAAATCGCTTTGAAGCAGATATAGAGTACTGAAAAAATATACAAATAAACATAAAATAGTGGTAAGTAGGTACTCATTTGGTTTGAAATCCAATGATAGTAGGCTACCATAATAAAATCATTTACATCCAGGTAGCAAGCACCTAATTAACAAACCTCGAAGAGCCCAGTTAAGAAGCAACAATAATTTCAAACTATATGTTCAGCGAAATTTTAGTGGATTCCAAAATACTTGCACATTCCAGAACCACAAACTGAGAAAGTAGCTCGAAATACGGGCAAACTCTCACTGTTATTAAACAGAATAATCAAACAACACTGCGTTGCAAATTCGCCTCAAACTCTCCTGCAAGGCAGGATTGCTCGAGTGAAAAAGCACGTAGCGTACGTATAATAACGGTTATGGCGAAATATTTCTGAACGTAATGCTACTGATATTTCTAATCCACAAAATCCTTGGCACGCGAGAGCTAGGGATTACACATTCAAATAACGCATGCTAGTCGCTATACTGGCTACGTTTTCCATTACGTACACGGAGAACTACGCAGCACTATGACTCTTGTCACTTCCTATGTAGGAGTCTCTGTTTTGAGCCGAGTTAAACACAGTGTTCCCTGTGTTCGGAGTTGGAATCGCACTTAAGTGAACTGGGATTTAGCCCAATTTCGGGGCTTATGCTTCTAAAGGTTTACTTGCACCGGGAGCTGCATTGTTATTTAGGCACATAAACGTAAAGTCGTATATGTGAGCGAGGAACAAGCCTTCATTTAGTGTTTTAACTTACTTGATACAGCAACAAAATCTTGGAGTAACTTTACTGATAATAGACTTCGTTTGGTTGCCTGAAAAGTTTACTTGGACTTCCGAGTTGCCGTTAGGGAAGTATACCAAGAACATGAGGTTGTTTTTTTCCTGTTGTTTATCTATTTGTTTACTAATCTGTTTATTTTCTACCATAAACTGTCTGATCATCATACCTACAGCCCTGCATATCGGTCAATTACAAGCGTCATCACATCGACCAGTGCTATGCTTCTCGTATCCATGGTTAACAGATTTAACAAAATATCAGTTACTTAGATTTTAGAAAAATACAGCTTTCGTTAATAAGGCAGAAATAAAAGATTGATCAGTTATATTAAATTATAGTTTTAGTATACATTAATCTAACTAAACACTAACAACGTAAACAAATATCTCACAATAATCATGATCTTGAAAGCAAAAAAGCAAAGTGTGTTAGCAGCTTATCGCAAATTAATAATGGAGGAGAAACTTGTTACTCTGGCTACTGATTGCAGTGGCGAGTATCGCTTCGAGCCAAATAGAACAAACACTTTTAAGATTGGAACACGCAATTATTTTTCTTTAGAATCCATATAATTTTATGGAAAATTAAACCTTAAGCTTGTGGGTTTTACGTGATTAGATGGTGGTATTATTTTTTATGTAGGCCTACCAACAATTGTTTACACTAATCCACAAACAAAACTAAAACATGCGTTTTAACTCTATACAATGCAAGAATAGTTACTTAAAGGTAAACACCAAATGAAAAAAGAAAACAATAATAAGTAATTATGTTAGTTGTAAGCTACATGTTTCGCAAGTAAACTTAGTAAAATGTATAACTCTAAATTAGTTACATATGCGAAATAACGTACCCACAGTCCAAAAATATTTACAACAAATCTGTTTAAACAGTACAGAAATTTAAATTTTTGCTTATTAAGATAATCAAAGTGAAAATCAACCATATCACTACAACTATTCAAAACCCTACAAAACCTAGCACACGGAGAGTTAGATTCCAACACCGTTCTTCTCATAGGAGGACAAAGTAGATTAATAGGTTTACGTGGAATCCTCGACGGACAACGAAAGTTAACGAGTGCGAGTACCGGCGGTGAGTCGATATTTCCCTTCAAGATAATGCTACCAAACATTGCCTAGTTTAAATATCTTCATTCTTACAAGGTGTGCATGTTGAAGAATTTCAATCTCTTTTTGTAAGAACGCACTTTTTTAGTCATTTCCACAGTATAAACCATATGTCAATAAAGCATTTTTGGACTCGATCTAGACGCAAACTATTTGTAGCGTTATCTGGCCACCTCAAAGGCCACACCACACTGCAATACTCTAATATGCTACGTATTGAATTCTGATAAAGTATGATTTTACTGTTAATTTGAAGAAAACATTTACATTGTCTTATGGCAAAATCCATCATACTGGATGCTTTTTAGGGTTCCGTAGCCAAATGGCAAAAAAACGGAACCCTTATAGATTCGTCATGTCTGTCTGTCTGTCTGTCTGTCCGTCCGTATGTCACAGCCACTTTTTTCCGAAACCATAAGAACTATGCTGTTGAAACTTGGTAAGTAGATGTATTCTGTGAACCGCAATAAGATTTTTACACAAAAATTAAAAAAAACAATAAATTTTGGGGGTTCCATACTTGAAACTGAAAATATATTGTTTTTTTCATCAAACCCATACGTGTTGGGTATCTATGAATAGGTCTTCGAAAATGATATTGAGGTTTCTAATATATTTTTTTTCTAAACTGAATAGTTTGCGCGAGAGACACTTCCAAAGTGGTAAAATGTGTATGTCCCCCCCTGTAACTTCTAAAATAAGAGAATGATAAAACTAAAAAAATATATTATGTACATTACCATGTAAACTCCCAACGAAAATTGGTTTGAACGAGATATAGTAAGTAGTATTTTTTTAATACGTCATAAATCGTTAACAGCAATTTCCTTCGTGCGCGAGTCCGACTCGCACTTGGCCGGTTTTTTTTTTAAATGTGATCTAAGTGTGGTGCAAAGGTTAGCTTTTGATCAAACAGCACTCCAAGACCACGTATAGTGTCCACTTCATTAACTTTGTCCTCATTTATGTATTTCGCTGTCTTTATTGGCTTATTGATTCTTGCATATTTAACGTGGTAACATTTCATCGAATTCAAAAACATTTCATTACTTTCACACCATTGAATAAGATTAATAAGGTTCACCTGTAAGAGTGAGGCGTCTCTATTAGATTCAATAATTCTAAGAAACTTCAAATCGTCCGCATATATAAAAAATTTAGAGTGCCGTAGACAGTTGCGAATGTCGTTAATAAAATAGATGAACCATAAAATAGAAGGACCTAGATGAGGGCCTTGTGGGGCTCCAGATGTGATATTATGTACGTTAGATTGATAACCATTTACCACGACAAAAAAATAAATAAAAATGTGGTGATAGGTCATCAAACAAAAAGGAATCTGGAATAAATATTGGATCTGCCATCATTTACTGAAAAGGTGTATGTAAACTGCTTATTAGGTAACTTATTGGGTTTTTCCTTTGGGATGTTTTCAGGCAACTACTAAGTGAAAAATAATTTTTCATTAAACAAAACTAAAAATCCTGTCTTCTGAAAAGGTTTTTTTTTTGTAAAGTGTGAAGCTGTATTTTTTTTATTATTTTGTTGTACCTATGTTTTTTACGAACTGTGTTTCATACTTTTTTATATGCAAAATTAGAAACGACCAAATATTCATTGCCCAAATAAAAAGCAATCTACACAATAACAAAAAACAAATAAACGCAAACATTTCAAAGCCGTAATTTAAAACTTTCAATACAAGCTCACCTAAACTGCACAAGAAAAATATTTCACAAGTACAAGTTCTGCAATTGGAAACGTAGAACTTATAGCAATACTTTATATCTTCATAGGAAGTCTAATTCAAAGTGAGCACGCCAATGAAAAAGGTATAAACTTTGTTATTGATTGTAGTTCAACATTTCTTGCGCAAGAATGCAAGGAAACTCTAGCCAACTAAGATATTCCGCCGGTGGGTACCCGCATTGTCGAGGCGGGAGGGAGGGGGAGGGGGCTCAATAGCCGTGGCTTGGTCACCCATGGTGAAGCGAAGAGGACCCTGAGGAGGAGCCACTCGTCAGGGCTTTTGCCGATTAAGCCGACGACTTAGCAGCCAACAAGTAGGTTGCGGTGCCGCTTGGTAACAGAGGCGACATCGCAACTGAGGCAGGCTACGATATCTTATGGGGCCTCCCATACGTTACCGGGGCTGAGAGTTGGAGGCCGCGGCGGAAGATGAGGGCTGGTATTGCGGTGCGCCACTCTCCCTACCTTACGCGGCCAGGACGGGTTCGCCACCGTCTGATAGCGGACGCGGTGGGGCCGTAGGAGAGGTCCTTATCCCCTGCGGCCGAAAAGTGGTAGGTGGGGGGCACTGACCTGACGGCGTGCAATGTGTTCTGGTGCGCCAGTGATGGGGGGTACTATCCAGAGGAGGATCCGGTGACAGTTGGGAAATGGCTGGGCAGATAGATTATCTTATATTAGGGTGCGTTTCTACCAGAAATTTGCGAGGTAGCTAGGCGGTGCGGCGGGTTCACGGACTAGTGCTAACGCGTGCCCGTGTTCCCACCAAAAGCAGCACAGGTGGACACCGTGGCGTTTTAGTGGGTTGGAGTTCCACATAACTGCGCTATATCCCCGTGGTAGCGCCGTATGCACGAGCAATTAACCACGCAAAAAAAAAAAACAAGATATATGCGCGTATGCATCTTGCATGATATAAATTTGCTGGCTTTGTGCATTCATACGGTGTTAATTAAACAAAGTTTTCTGTATTAACTGGTACGAAATTGTTCGGATAGGTCTTTACATTGTTCTTCTAAAAGATCTTAAAATAATTCGTGGCAGCATTCTCAATTGATTAATTTGGATTACCAACGATATTTGAAAGTATATCAAAGTAACTAAATTGATTATTTGTCTCCACAACGAGACCAAAATAATCAATTTAGAGTGAGACAGCCGACTGATTTACAAAACAATTTAGACCCCAAAACTTTAATATCGACCAAACCTGCTATATTCCGTTCCTGAAATCCGAGAGCTAACAGCCCAATATTTTAGAGCTCTGAACGAAAACCCAATTAAGTCTAATTTATATCCCCAATTCTGTAGCTAACCGTACCTCGGTAGTCGGTACACTATAAGTGAACGTCGAGTTTCCATTAAATAATATGAAAGTTGCAGACTTCAATAAAGTCGTTGACGGCTAAGCGCAGTTGATCTAAAAATCAATACTTTGATAACAAAGTTTGCGTTGCACGATTGCGTTGTCCGTATTCTGATTGCGAGCACGTAGCCATAACGTAGCGATTGACTGACGTACCCTAGCAGACGAATAATATGTCGCCCCAGGCTATGTTGGTAAGTTGGTTAAACAACCCGAGTGGGGGACATATTGGAATATTTACGTTGATTGCAGTTTTCTGATGTTGTGATCGGGGTGTCGTTTTAGTGTCCAATGTCCTTTCGCACGAAGGGTAAATGGTTTTAGGTGCTGTGGAATAGTTTGATATTGCTGTTATGAATTCGAATTTAGATACTTTAGTAAAAGATCATTGTTACTGCGTGTTAACAATTTGCCTTCTAATAAGACATTTAAAATTATTATTATGATATTCTCGATATTAAATCACTATCTGACCCGATGGTAAGCGATGATGTGGTGAACAATGGAGTGTCTTGCCTGGCAATCAACCAATTCTCTCTTTACAGTTTATCATCGTAAAATAGTGTTGCAATATTATGTGTCCCGGCGAACTTCGTACCACCTCAAACAAATGTATGGGTAACTAACCCGAATTTGTTTTGAATTTCAGAATAATTGACCAGTATACAACGCTATGTACATTTTGGGCCGTGTTGAGCTTATGGAAAATTAATTGTCTTCATAATTTTGTTTTTTGGTAATATTTCCGATGTATTTTAATAGTTATTCTTTTATTTGGAGCGAAGATAAATCTAACAAATCAAATATCATGAAAATCGGACCAGCCGTTCTCGAGTTATAAATGGTGTAACCAAAGATAATAAAATACTAGCATACAGATGCCTCATCCCATACAAAGAAACCGTGCCGATGTAACTAGCGTTTTTCGTCTTATTAATCTGATATTTTTTTTTGTATATCGAACGCGTTCGGTTCTGGTTCACGGTGATAGATAGATGGTGTTAGCAGCGACTTGCAAGTAAAAGGGTTTACTAGGTTCGTAAATATTTTTTTCTTTAAATACAGTGCGTTTTTTTCTTTAAACACAGTTTAAAAACGTGCAAAAAATATTATAAAACAAACCTTTCGTTTTATAACATTTTTGCACGTTTTTACAGTTTTTTTTTGCGCCAGAATGTGCGAATGAACAATCGAGTGGAATGCCTTAGAAATTTATATTATTATATTGCCCATCTATTGGCATCAATTTTAAATGATCCGTTCAAAAAACCTTTGAAATGTGAATTAAGAGCCCAATATTCCATAATTTTGTACTAAGGAGAGTTGATTAAACAAGAACATACAATTTTTATGTTCAACTCCAGAAAATGTTAATTTTACACACATTCAATAACAGATAGGTGCATATCGCGCCATCTAGTAAGATTTATTTGAACCAAATTTTCTTTCTTAGCAATGAGATCCCGTGGTGTAACTAACCCGACTTTGTTTTATAATCCTATACCTATCTAATAATAATTCTTAGATAGCTTCTCTATTTCTTCAAAAAGTTAATTCGGATCATTGAGTAGAAAACGTTACCATCAATAAGTTTTAGTAGCTACTCAGATCTATCTCCTTCGCTTCAGGGAACCACGTGGCGAAAAAAATATTACAAATAAATATGATCTTATCTTATAATCATCATTATCATCATCAGCCTATAGCAGTCCACTGCTGGACAAAGGCCTCTCCAATCGCACGCCAGTTCTCATCTAGCTGCTACCAGCCACCCTGCTTAGATCGTCGTTCCACCTAGCTTGAGGACGTCCCACGCTACGTTTATCCATTCATGGTCTCCGCTCTAGAACCCGTCTACACCAAAGGTCATCGGTTCTACGGCTAATATGGCCGGCCCCTTGCCACTTCAGCTTGCTTATTATATGAGCTATGTCGACAACTTTGGTTCTCTGCCGGCTCACCTCGTTCCGGATTCGATCCCTCAGAGAAACCCCAAACATATACCTTTCCATAACTCACGGAGCGGCCTTAAGCTGATGGACCAGCCGTACCGTGTGTGTCCACGTCTCGGCACCGTAAGTAACAGGTAAGACACACTAATTGAAGACTCTGGGCTCTGTGGAATTCGCGACGTAAAGACTCGATGAAGTTGCCCAAACGCCACCCAGCCCAGCTATATTCTTCTGCTAGCCTTTCTCTCAAAATTGTTTTTACCAAACTGCAGAGTTTTCCCGACGTGTAAATTTGAACAACCTGGAGAACAACCTACCGCCATTGACAAAAATCGGTTCTGGAGTGGCGTGTGAGTTGAACATAACTTCAGTTTTGTCCAAGTTCATCCTGAGACCGATGCGAGTCAGCTAGAACGTCCAGCATCTGCTGCAAGCCATGCAGCAATTCAGCCATTATGACGATGGTCAATTTGGCATCGCTGCATAGACTCCAAAACAGACCAGGTCTCGATAGAGTCAAAAGCCTTCGTTTAGTTCACAAATCCAAAATATAATAACTGATTATACTCTTCGGACTTCTGTATAATCTGGCGCACTGTATGAATATGGTCCATGGTGCTCGGAATCTTTCGTTTCTTTCGTTTCCTCGGAACCCGGCCTGCTGCTCTGGTGGCTGAAAGTCGTCGAGTCTTCATACTAAGCTATTCGTGAGTCTAGACTCTCGAAAACAACTTATATACGTGGCTAAGAAGCAAAATGGGTCTGTAATTCTTTAAGAGCGTCTTGTCTCCCGTTTTAAAGAGATACTTAAACTTACCTCCAACAAATGTTTCTCTGCCGAATAAACCGACATAATGTTTCGTTTATGAGTTGGTCAACAACCGATTCTTTCAACTATGAACATTTCGCCGACAGAATGATTAATTCATGAGTGAATAGATGTCAGAATCTTTCACCAAAGAAAGATTCTTCGGCAAAGCTTATATATGCATGGTTTGACACTACTAGTGACTAAATTTAAAAATTATACATATGTTTTCCAAGGTTAAATGAAAAGAAGAGCACCACCACTATCTTATAACCAATTCTTGGAAATTGAAGTGGGTAAGTTTTACTTATGTTCGTATCGTTCAGACTCCTTCGGTGTTCAGTTTAGCGTACATTTATGATCTAGGCGTTTTTCCAAGCGTTACCGACTCGTAATCGAATGTCAAAACATTTGAAGAAGTATACAGCTTTTCGTTTGTGCAAATATATTTACCACAACGATTTATCGCATGAATTTTTTTTAGGATCTACTAGGAATGATCAAAAGTAATGATAATTGGACTGAGGAATTTACTTTTAATACAGCATTGAAAATAATGATTATTATGTTGGGACAATAGTTCTTTTACTAATTCACGGTGAAAAATCAATTACATAAATCATCATTTCTGGGTGATAACTTCATTTGAATGTTACTAGTCAGAGTAATTTTGGAACCCCGTTTGAAAAATATCTACTGAACATGGTCACGCTGAAATATATGAAACATTAGGGGTATGTGCAACCCCAAATGTCACGGTTGCACGCTGATGCACGGAGTTAAATCTAGCAAGAATCCCCATCGAAGATGAACACTGTGAGGACCAACCATCGACGTCGTTTTCCCAGGATAACGTCACGTCAAAAAAGTTCAAGATATTGTGTTGGCAGACCGACTTGTGACCATCAGACATTCAGCTGAATTTACAAGGGTCTCAAGAACTTTTTTCACGTGTTCTTCAGAACTCGGTTCCCCTTTTGCTCTTACCTTCTTTTCAGCTCAAGAAATATCTCGGGGGCAGGAACTGTGAAGAAGATAGTGTTGTGATGGCTGCTTTTTAGAAGGGTTTTATAAAAAAATATTCGGGTATTCCTAGAGTCAACATCTAAGGAGTCTATCTTGAACAGGTTTTTTTTTTTAACCTAATCTATTTTATATACTGATTTTATCATTACTTTTGGATCACTATTCGTATAAGAAAATGAGTATAAATTACTGGGCTTTTTAAGTAAAATTTCATACTTGACTATAATCTACAGAGAAGTAATTGTAAAACCCGTTTCATAGTTTCCAGGGAAAATATTACCTACCTGGCAAAAAAACAAACATAGGCGCACACCACCTCCCTTTAGATTGCAATGACGATCACGCAAGCTTGAGTGACAGCCGACAAGCCTCGAAATATTGCATTTACATTACCGAATACGTATTATTAGCTTTCATGTCTAGCACAACAAAACAGTTAATGTATTGTGTCTTGAACACGCAACGTAAGTATTCGTGTTGTTTATTTTAAAAATTATTCTTTTCAAACTATAGTGAACATTTTAAAAGCTATAAACTGAATTCAGACGTTTCCTTTCATTTCTATGTTTCGCGTCGACTCAAAATGGTCGCTTTTAACACTTAAACGTTTCACTTCTAGTATTATGACGGAAAATTAAAATGAAATATAAAAGACATTTTGCTTTAGCTTAGAAGTTGAATACGTTTTGACTGTTGTCGTAAACAAGTTCTAGAAAAAGATTCTAGTATTATGATAAAGAAAATAAATATGATGTTGATGTAGATGTTTTACTTAAGTGATTATTTAACGAGAGATATAATTATCGGCTTAGGCACTTTGTACAAATAAGAAATTATAGTAGCTAAGATATATTTATGGTCGATAAAGATTATTGTGATACCATATTTTTTATTGTTAGTTATTGGCTTGCAACTCACCTCGAGGTCAAAGTCAAAGTTAAATATATTTATTTCCCTAGGCTACCAAGTGGCACTTTTGAACGTCAACAATAAAAAAATACAATGAATAAATATTGAGTCTACCGTTCATTCGGCAAAGTAGCTTGTTATGGAGAAGAACGCACAAGAAACGCCAATTATTCGAACGATATTAAAACAATAAAATTACGCTAAAATGAAAATTAAAAGCTTAAGTTGCCAGAAACCATATCAACGTCAAATAAACCATCTTAATAGCCAGTAAATCGTGCTTATAACACCAAAAATCTTTAGCAAGCACTACCGTTTAAAATCCTGACGAATATCCTATTTTACGGGGAGACTAATAAAAGCGGATCACATTAATTAACCGTGTATCTGCCGGCTGATTAAGAGTGCAGTACCGGAACGCTATAGGGTCAACTTTAATTGGCTCGCTGTTGTATTTTAGATGTGCGATACAGCAGCCGGGGGTTAATGAATAGAACAACATGTGGACAGTTGTTGTTGTTCGGTTGTTCGGCGATATGTCGTTTTGTTTTGTAATTGCGTGTTAGAGGTTGTTTTGTTGTGTTGGGCCATATTAGTTGCGGCCAAAGTTTTGGCGCAATTAGCTCGCCTTAATGAGGTTTTGGGTGCTTCAGGGAAGGTCTCATTTGGTTGGAGGATAAAAGAAAGGGTTGTTGCTTTGTTTACGTGTTTAGGAACTACTTTTGTGTTATTTTGTTATTATTAGCGTTGGGTGTTAGTCCTTACTATATACACAGGAGCAATTGCAGGTTTATTGTGCCATGAGCAAACAAACCCAAATGTGTATTTGGGTATCACAAAAATTTAATTAAAATACAACACCGCCAGCCAAATTTTGTTAATAGAATTAACCTTGGAAAGCCGAGATTACTATCGGTTTCACTTAGTTTCGGATAGGCATGATACTGTTCGTTAATGTACGGAACCCCACTGAGGGAGCTCAACTATGTTATTCACGACGCCACTCACTAAGTCTCTTCGCAGAATCCACTTTTCCGACGCAGGGATTAGTATACTTTCTCTATCTCGACGCGAATTATTAATTTACCAAAGTAATATCCATAAATATGTATGTCTTATGTAAGCTTCGCTGAGCTAAAATCTTTGATTAATATTTAATAACAATTCTCAATTAAATATGTTTCAGCGTATGAATTAATGATCAAGAGACGAGCTAATTTCTTCATCGGGAATTCAGAAAGTGAATGAACAAAAAGACAGTAATTTCGGGGAGAAATTAAATTTTAACAGAAAACACTCGAAACGAGAAAGTGCGCGTTTCGTCGGGTTGTGTATTTAACGCGGATGTGAATTTCGCCGCATCCGCCCAAAAATAAATGAGCTTTCTTCCGCTTACTTAATTTACTGCCGCGGCCGAAACGGGCTTACAGTCTGAATATATTAAAATTAATATTTCGCACTCGCTTAATGTCGTCCTTACCTCGGTGTGATTTGTTAACACCAAGCTTTTATTGTATTAGGGCTTTACACAGTATTTGTTATTTACAAAATGCGACTATTACGACCGGAGTCAAAGGTAATTAAACGTAATTAAAATGAAATGTTCTCGCCTGCATAATTTTCTGCAGAGAGGACGCTGACTATGTTTTAAACCTACACATCTGTCAAAACATTTATGCAAATGAAACAGAATATAACTCTTTGTTATTTCAGCACTGTGAATGGTAAAACAAAGCTTTTATACGCTTGAAAAAGGATTTAAAAGGCTTTTAAGAGCTTAAAACTAAAAAATCAAACCAACTTCCAAAACAAAACACTGCAAAGCGAAAAATTACTTTCTTTCCGAAGTCGGTGTCTTTGCTACCTATTGTTTTTGGTTTTTTGACACCGAATTCGAAAAAGAAAGTTATTTTTCGCTATGAAGATTTTTGTTTAAGTCGGTTTAATTTTTGTTAAAAAGATTTTTATTTATCTCTTTTTAGTATTTTTGGGTACCTCCAATAAACATGAAAATCATATAAAGCCAAAATACATCGCATGACGGATCCAAGCCCAAACAAGACTGGGATGCATTGTTTAAATTCGGAGTTCCAGTGCCTACCTACTGGCTTCATCATCAGATCAGTTCGATGGTACCATTTTCACCAGTACTATTTATTTATAACTTTTTGCTTCATCATAGTCGGTTAACTATTCGAGGTATCTTATACTCGTGACATACTTAGCATTAAGGAGTTCCAGTGGCCATCTGTGGTCTTCTTCATCAGTTCCACTACACCAAATGATACATTCTGAGTGCAAATGATTGCATTGTTGATGAAAATACCAAAATCGCTGTATGTATGCCTATAATATTTGAGGAGTTCCCTTGATTTCTCCAGGATCCAATTATTAGATCCAGACCTATCCATGAGACGACCTGGGCAGTATATACTTTCAAACAAAAGAATAATTTTCTAAATCGGTCCAGATGTCTTTGAGTAATCGGGGAACAAAAAAAAAACAAAAGATTCCGACGAATTGAGAACCTCACCCATTGTACACTTGTATATGTGAACGTTTGTCCTGTACGTTTTTTTGTGGTGTACAATAAAATAAATAATAAATAAATAAACCTATTCCTTCTTTTGAAGTCGGTTAAAAATTACTGAAAATCTAATTTAAGTAAACCAGATAATTTAATGAAATCCCAATTCCATGTTTATTTGAAAATAGAAACAGAAAATATTTTTTCACTATTATCAATTTCTAATTAATACTCAGCATATCTATTTTAAATTCCATATTTTAATAATGGAAATAGAGGCCCAGACTCGTGAGGTAGACGTTACTAAAATATGAACAATATAGGATAAAAACTAGTGGAATAATGAATTCAAAACGGTTCATAGACACACTAGGTAACTAGATATTTTCCCTAGCAATACTGACTTTAAAAGCTGCCAGTTTCAAAAACAATTGCATTCTAAGTCCGCAACATTTGGCATCAGCAGAAAAAAGGCGGGGGTCATTAATCGAAGCTGGCCTCATGGAGAAGCCAATGCTTACACACCCGTCGAACCGGTGAAATATGACCGAAACAAACGGTTGCAGTGCTGTGCACTCCAGATATACTCAACCGTAGGGTGCAGTTTTATCAGCGTTTGTAAATGCGGTTTGTAAAAAGATATGATAAAGATAGTTTATATTTTTTTTTACTTTTTCTAAATCACGGTAGTTATTAAACGGCTATTTTTATTTGTCAATAAATTATTACCTTTACTAATTTTACCAGGAAAACTACACAAAATTCAGTCAATTTATATTTCAGGCCCATTCAACATTCTGTCAGCAAAAAAGCTGTATTTTTCCTAATCCGGGAAGCGCACGTCATCCTCACGTTCCGGTCTCGTTCCGCAGTCGTGTCCACGTCGCCGTTCCATCGTATACATCAATGAATTCTGTCCGGTCCGGACTTAATCGGACAAATGTACGTTTTATTTGGACAAGAAGGTCATTTAATGGTGCATTTGTTATTTATCGGTGATGATACTGGGGTTAACAGGGTAAACATAAGTACGGATCTTAGAGCATTTAACCTATGGAGATGGCATAGCTGAGCGTACCCCTCTGCCAAAGTCGCTTGGCCATATGACCATACGCGTTATATAAAACTAGTTCATTCGCCGACCGCCGCCATTGTGTATCGTATTGTGTCGCAAGTAAGTTCTCCGAAAAAATGGTTAATTGTGCGGTTTCCTCTTGCAAAAAGCGAGCTGCCACTTTCAATTTGCAAAGCTATGGTGTTTCCTACCACATATAAGTATAAATTATACATCAACATAGTTGTATTTAAGAACAATGTCGAAATAATGGATAATGCCTTTACGATAGAAAAATTCAGTGGTACGTTGGTAGCACAAACGCAGTACAGGGGCTGATACGGTAGCGATGTGCATAGTGCTGGGACAACGTGAATGAATGATTGATAAATTAAATGATTTTTTTGAATCAGTATGTTCAGTATCAAAATAATTTTGTTTGTATTTGTTTCTGGACAAGTCAGGTTGAACTAAAAAAATATATCATCTATGAGAATAGATTTAAATTATTTTCTTTTCAAGTTTTACGCTAGTAAAAAGTAAGTTTGTTCGTTTCGTTAGTGAGTTTTCAATCATTTTTTAATCCCCGACGGAAAAAGAGGGGTGTTATCAATTAGACGTGAATTGCTGTGTATCTGTGTGTTTGTCTGTGGCATCATAGCTCCTAAACAGATGAAGCGATTTAGATTTTTGTTTGATACCTTTATCGAGAGGAGACTATCGCAGCCATGGTAGTTACAATGACATCCCCACTGCACATCAATTCGAAGCCATATACAATTGCGAATGTTAAAAATACTCAAATGTTCGTTTATCTTTTTTAACCAAAAAAGTTGATCCACAGAAATGTGTTCGACATGTATATAATAAACTGGTACATTTTAAAAATCAGTGATTGCCTCTAGGCGTGATCATTGAGACATGTACATGAACTAGATTATGGCTATGAAACCATACACGTATGTTTTCCTATATAAGATATCAAACTAGCTTAGCTAGGAAACAATGTACTCAAATAGTTCAAAACAAACGAAAAACTGACGTGTTAAAGTGTTACATAAAAAAGTGTCAAATAAAAGACTATCCGGTTGATATTATTGACTAAAAATAAATTCAATCGTTCTTTTTTTAGTGTATCTTAAATTCTTCTACCTTTCTTACCTACCTACGTAGTTTAGCAGACCACAAATCATATTGCGTATTTTTTTTATTTGTGAAATTAATTATTTAAGTTTATTATTATTTAGTATAACAAAAATAAAACGAATTAACATTTTGCTCATTCATTCATGCATTAAAATGAATTTCCAGTCATTCTTTGTATCACATCACTAGCACTTTGTATCTGTTGTCATAGGATTATTGCGTAGATACACACAAATTTGTCAATGTGTGTGTGTTTTTTGATTGTGTGGTTATTATTTTTTCGTGTGCGTTTGTAGCAATAGGATGCATGTATCTGTGAGTGATTGTAATTTTTTTGTAGTGTGCTGTATGTGTTTTCCTCGCCTCCCGCAGAAAGTGGCAGAAAAATTTGTTCGGTGATTCGCGGCTTGCCGTCTCCATAGGTTAAATGCTCTAAGGTACGGATGGGTCCGGTCAATGATTGGCCAAATTGATTACATTCTGCTTCGGGATCTAAGTAAAAGCAAAAATAAAGTCACTTGGAATTCGGTATAAATCATATTACGCTAAGAAACAAGTTAACATTTGTCATTTCGAAACTCAGCCTTTTTTAACCGAACTAAAATAGAAGGAGTTTCTCAATTCAAGTGTATATTTTTTATGTTTTTTATTCAAACATTTTACAAAGTGAACCGATTTTGTGGATTCTTTTTTTTATTTTAAAGCTGGTGCTTTGCATGTGGTCCCATTTAAATTTGATCAAGATCTATCTGACGAGTGGTTTTTGAGTTATGCTTAATAATGCGTATTGTTATGGTAATTTAAGGTAATAAAACTAATAATTAGCAAAAAAGTTAATAAACCAAAGACACCGATTTCCGAAAAGAAAGTCTTCTGTGCATGTTCCCGGATGACATCGATGTGGAAGAGTACTTCGACGCCTATGTGTACCTTTGTTTTGTATATAGTGTAAGTAGTTAGGTTTAGTATAATTTTGTTTAGTTTACTTTTGTTCAGTGTAGTATGTGCGTATTTACACCTTCATTGATGAAATAAAGTTAGTTTTCGCTTTGTAGTCTTTTGTTTTGTAAGTCAGTTTTGAAACTTTTTTTCAAAGTTTGTTAACAAGCCAAGTTTCCGGTCATAAGTTTTGGTACAAACGAGAAACTATATATGCACTCGCACAAAAGGCCACTGGCGTATAAAGGTCAGTATTCAAAACTCCAACTTCTCACTACTCAAATCTCGTTGCATAACCTCACATAATACACCCATTATTTTAAAACAATTCAAGCTGAAATCCTAGCGAGATGAGGAGCTATTACGCAATGAACATTGCGCCAATTAACGAGCTGAGAAGCACCGATTCGATATTGCTCGTAACTTAATGAGTTCCGTTGTAAGACAAACTGTTCGGCTACTGGACACGAGCGGGCTTACCGAGATGTTGAGGGTGACTAGATGAGATTCTGTTTCCAGATATTCACTGAATGTTCCTGCAGACAAAGTTTCTCGTGAAGAAGATGGGGTTATGGTTCAGACTCGTTTATCGAGTGGAAAGAAATACGTTGTAACTATACAAGATTGGATGCGAGACACACAGAACCAATCGATGTGGTAACAATTAGGCGCGGCCTATGTTCAGCAGTCGGCGTCTTCCGGCTAAAATGATGATGATGATACAATATTAGATAGTATGGCAAGAAAACGGCCGCTTGTGCCAAACAGTCGAGAATTTCGGTTATCTAAAATTATAAAGGGATACCATACCTCTCTCTTCTTCTCTTCTTTTCTTAGTCGGCCACTCTTTAAAGCACTTCCATATTGGCAAGCCATGAATGAAGTGGCTTCCTCGGATTACTTTTCGCTAATTCCTCAATTATTTCGTTAGGTTGTAGACTACCAGAGATATCTCGGTGAATATACATGGCAGCAAGACTGGTTAACATGTCTTCAGTCAATTTCGTGCAAAGGTACGATTTTAGAAACTGCGCTCCACACTAATAAGTGGTTTCTGGTAATGTAGCGAGAATTTGTAAGAGAAATAATTATGAAGAAAAGCAGAGTGGTCGTGGGTAAGTCCTGATGCATGATGGCTCTTGCCATGCGTCGCCATTCGGTTCTATTGGACGCAATGTGGGAACAGTTGGTCATCGTACCTTTGGTGATGTTTTTAATAAGATCTGCCAATTTGGTCGGAGAGCGAGCCCGAGATCTCTTGCCCTCCATTCTGCCTTGGATTACAAGACGCTCCATTGAGTCTTCATTGCGAGTTATATGCCCAAAGAACTTTGCAATACCTACATTATTAAATTTATCAGCCAGAACTGTCCTACTCTTGGGGAAAGGGACATGTCCTTTCATTGTTTTTTCTATATTCTGCTTCTTTAAGCTTATTCTCGAGGAACCAATCCAAGATATCCAACTTTAGAGATCCAACTTATTGCGAATAAACTGACTTGATTTGAAGACGTCCCACCATCTGAACAAAACAATAGAAAAGCCATTGTGTTTCGCGTGGATACACGTTTCGGGCAATCAAGGGGTTAATTCATCATTTTGATCTAGTACAACAAAAAAGATAGTTTAATATAACATAATTTGGTTTGACGATGTTTATTTAACACACTTTCACTAAAAGACTGAATAACGTCGGGATCTGTATAAGAATTAGCGACGAGGCCGCACTGTCCTGTCCAGCAGTTCGTAATCCGCGTTCGACTGGACTGGGACAAGTTTTAATTAAGGCAAATATCTCGCACGGGGCTGCGATGTGGACATTCCATTACAGCGTTTAGCTAGAGATAATGAAAATCATGTGTGACTTATTGGATTCGCAGTTTTCAAGGTCACTGCTGTGTTTTATATATGAAACATTACCTTCTGTACTTGGCTTGAAGTTACATTATTTAACTCTACTAAGCTACAGAGCGTAGTTTTGCTCTTATCAATGAGCAAGAGATTTTTTATTGCAGTTTCATCATGAAATGACATTACATTGTAGGCTGATAAAGCTAAACTATATGTTATTATTATTCCCACTGCTGGGACAGGCTTCCTCCTTTCAAGAACGAGTGCTCCTTTTCACAAACACTATAGAATAGGTCTAAACAAAAGCACGCTGTTGAATTTTTATCGCTCGCTTTAGAGCCCATAGTTGAATATCCAGTGCATTAATATTTAGGCATACATTTAGGTGTCACCTTAGTAAAATTAAACATAGGCATAGTATATGACTAAGGTGATAGACGCCTTACAGTCATGTACTATACTATGTTACTAGTTAAGCTAGTAAAAGTAACTTTAAAATGTTCTTCCATTTGGTTCAGATCAACCAAAGCTAAACTGGGATTTTCGAAAGTTCTATTATAGACTGATATTAGAACTGTACCACATAAATCTTGACGCTTTTATACTTGATCCGAGAGGAGTAAGCACCAGCCAGAAGATGTATGGATCGTATGGTAACTTAAGGAACGTAATAAATTCACAAACCCTTCGCCTACGCGTTACAGGAAGACGCCATTTTTCTCAATCAGAACGTGGGAAATGACAACCATTTCCTTTTCCAATTTATTTTTTTGCTACGACATCTACTTTTGACACACATTTGGCTTAAAAAGATTTAAAATATGTTAACTTAAAATACTGGCAAATATATAAAGAGCGTCCTGATTAAATCAAACATAAAGAATTATAGAAGCAAGAAAACCTTCTTTTAAAAACAACCTCTCTGGAAACCGATCTTCCTTAAACATTTTACAATTACCCGCTATTTTAAACTTATTACCCTTTTCGCATTACGATTAGTAACCGAACCAAAAAAAAGAATAATTAAACAAAAAAAAATATTCAAGACGAAGAAAATCGAAATTGCCCCTCCAAGGGAGGGTGCGTTGCTCCCTGGCTCCCTTGTGTCACAAAAGAGATGAAAACAGAAGGTACAATCATGCTCTGTTTCTTATTCACACACTCTATTCTTCTTTTATACATAAAGTGTAACTTCAAAAGGGATGATGACTAAAAAAATATATTTTATAATTCAGGTAGATTTGGAAAAAAAAATTGGGCCCATATTTTTTTTTTTCTGAAACACGTTCACTGCTGGACAAAAGCCTGCCCCAAGCGTCACCACACTGATCGGTCCTGTGAGTATCGCATCCACTGGACTCCTGTAGCCTAGACCAGGTGGTCGCTCAACCAAGGGTGAGGCCTTCCAACGCCGCGACTTCCGGTACATGGTCGCCACTGCAGAACTTTTCGGTCCCAACGGCCATCCGTTCTGCGAATAATGTGCCCTACTCACTGCCACTTAAGTTTGGCAAAAATATTTGTTCAATACTATTTGATAATTGCACTTCCTATTATAGTTATAATTTTTCTACCCGGGAGTCTTTCCTATTGTAGATTTTTGTTTGCGTACAATACATTAAAATTTAATCGTAGTTAGTCTTTGTGATATTTTTATTTAGTATCTTTACATCGGAAGACGAAAAACAGGATGGAGTAGCACAACTTAGGAGAGGCGTGTATCCAGCAGGAGAATTGGGTTGACTGACTGATTATTCTCGTGACCTGATGAAGCTCTGCACACATCCGAGTATAACATGTATTTATTTTAACCTTGTCACATACATCTTTACAGGATTTCACCCAATACGATACATGCGTTTATCCTAAGTTACTTCACATTATAACTACAGTAAACCTAATCTAAACATAATTATATATCGGTATCTAAACTAATTATAATATTTTGAATATTTTAGATAACTAATTTTATCTATAAAAAATATTACACAATGTGGAGTACATTGTGTAATATTTGTCAATTCACCAACAAAACATTATGCCTCTATTCCCCCAAGGATAAGGCAGAGTGGCACCCATTGTTTCTCATTTACAATCCATTTCAGAACTACTCGTACTGACGAGAATCAACCAAACGCTCAGTACAGCCATCAAGTTGTAGACAAGATTCTAAAACTTTTTCCAGGAGTGAGAATTCTTATATTACTTGTATAGTGACCATAGCTCCCGCTCGTCATTAGGAGTGGGCACGCAAAGGGAAATTATCCTCACTTAACCCTCCTGAAGGCGTTAACTGGCACCTCAGCGGAGAGCTCTCGCCCACGATTACTTTATTATACAGATTGGAACAATTTTGCTCTAGCTTGAAAATATTTTTTATGGTTCTGTGGATAGCTTAAGTTTTAGCTCCATGGATGAGGCACGTTGCGTGTGTAGGGATATCATGTGTAAACGAAATATTATTACAATCACCATTATTCTTATACCACTATATAAAGGCCTCGCTCTAATCTTTTCATTTCTTACAGTCTAGTAAAAAACTATATGGCTACAGGACGAAATAACTCTTATAATATCCTCGTCAAATAATTTTTCATCCTGTTGAGAAGGCTGTGTCTAAAGAATCGTTTATTCATTTACCTAACGCGCCGCTGTAATTGTAAGGTACTCAAATTATTCTAATAGATTTTATATTAAAACTGATTCTGTTATGATAAACTATGAACTCAACTAGCAACAAGTTTTCGTAAGCCATTTGAAGCAGGTATTTTTAGTGCTGATAATATTCCCACGCTATTTGTTGATTTTATTTCGAAACTAAGTTTTAATAGAAGATACTTTATTATTCCAGCAGCAACTTATATTTTTCGACGACCAAAATAATATTTTCTTTCATAGTTCACTGAAAACTTGAGTCAACATTCGAGATTGTTTGGACAAGAAAAATACAGAATATTTTTTCTCGACTACAAGCCCCGAATCACCGTTAACCGTACCAAATCTTTAATTCTGTCCCTTCAATTCACGAGCCCCGATTGTTTTTCCGAATGAATGCATCAAAATAACAATTCGTTAAGGATCCAGTGGCCAACCCTCTTCAACCCTCGTTCATTGTACCTATCTTTTGTATTGTGCTTGTTACTGCACGTTCAAGAGTATAAAATCAAACGGGACAATAGAAATACGTAATTGTACTCTTCGGTGTTTTATTTATCTGTATTTGGCACTCTTTTTATTTTGTGACCTGCCCTAGTGATTATGCCAGGTTGAACTTGGAACGTTATATTCCAAATTCAAATTTAGTGTAATCAATAGTGTTAATATACTTGCAGAATCCACGCCTTTAATTTCACTCAAGTTACAATAATATACACCTAGCATAAGAGCCAGAGCATACAAAAATCGCCTCTGTCTTTAAGCTTTGTATGTTTAAGTGCTAAAGACAGTTAAAAAGGTTTTTTGTAAAAAAAGAAATGATTTATTTCTTATGTTAACTTTTAATCTGCCTCTAGACACTGTGTCCGGGAACACCCAAATACTCCGAAATATTTTATTCCTAATTTCGATGTTCCCATTATTCAAAACTCCGAATTTCATCATACCTAAGAATTATAATGTCTATTATTAAAAATCACGAAATTTATTTTACCAAAAGTCGTAAATGCGATTTGTTAGTTTTCCGATTTTCATACGTTCGAAGAATCAAATGCTCGAAGGGTGTTCGGTCCGAAACACGACATCCCAATTTTCAATACTTCGAACAAACTAAAAGTCAACATGTTATGGTACAAAATGCCGAAGCTGCAGTGGTGAGCGTTTAAACCATCTGCGTCGATAAGCTCGCGTGGGGCCACCCAAACCCCGCAGCACCGGAGCCGTGACAGAAACAATACTGCAACATGCTTGCCTGCTTGCATGCTGCATGCCTGCTTGCATGCTGCCTGCCTGCTTGCATGTTGCATGTATTAATCGGTATTTTAATAATTGAAATTCGTATTTTTGATATTTCGAATTATCATTAAATCGGACTTTTTGTTATTCGATTTATTGAAACTCGGTATTTTGAGAATAAGTAGTAATTATAAACGATAGGAATATTGAAAGAACACTGGCGAGATTTTAGCTGACTTAAATTTGAGCGTCTGAAAGTGAGTTATATACGAAAGACGTTCTATTAATTGTCTACATTTTTTAAATATATTATTGGGCTGCTTCAAAACGGATAAAAAAAATCATAATAAATAAAAAGTTATTTGATTTTTTAGTTAATTTCTTTAGCTTAGTGTTGCCATTATATATTTTATCTGCTAAGTGACAAGTAGTAACTATATTAATTAATAATATAATTAATGTATTTATTGCAGTAAATGAGTTAACAATATAGTTTATGTCTAAGTATAGATGTTCCTCGCAGGTAGGTAAGAATATTGTAGTGCAGTAGAAATAAATGAATTACTTTTAATTAATGATTGGCAAAAAGACTAGTATCCAAGTTTAAAAAATATAGCTTGGTTGTTGACGAGGACGACGACCTTTTGATAAACGTCAAAGTCGCTTAGTTTAAATAAATATACTCTTTCCAAAGAGTATATTATACATTTCATGCTGAAATTACTAGGTAAAGGAAATGCTAATGCGATATTCCCCTTTTACTTCCACGAAATTGAATAATATTACCTATTAAACACATTATTAAAAGTTACCCAGACATAACCTACAAAAGTTTAAGACTGAATATCTATTATTCTCGACATTTTCGAACAAAAATTCTTGCACAAACTAATTCAGAACATCACCCTGAGTTAAACCAGATATTTTTCATTTAAAGACGTAGGAATTTAATGTCAGCTAAAAAAATGTATGGGCACCTGCCATTGTTCTTTAGGAATTATAAAAATAGGAGTAATGATAAGTCGCAGTTGTTATATTCAGAATTTTGAAGCATTCGGACATGGGATGTTGAATTAAAAAAAAAAACGATTTTTTTAATGTATTTGAAACTTTACCTTACATACATTATATTGTCGTTTCAAAAAACTCTTCAATATTTTTTTCAATTTTTTATAAGCAATTGAAAATCGATAAAATTTTAGAAAGAACCACGTGACTACAAACGGGCCACAATTGGTCGCCATGTTGGTGACGTCATAACGTTCAAGGAATTTCACGATAATACTAGGTCAACTACACGTGAATTGACTAAAAGTATCCGAAAGTTTGTGCAAAAATATTATTTATAACAGCAAATTTTATTTAGTCATGTGTGTTAAAGGATTCATAAAGGCAAATATCGATAATATACCCACCTGATGGACGATTTGGAATTTTGAGCATAAATAAAGTAGTGGTAATGAATATTACGTGTTAGTGGACCGGTGATTGTTATTGTTGTTTACCAGGTACATTTAGAAACATAATTGTCGTAATCGTTTTCACATATGGGTATATATAAAAAGGATATTGGTTTAAATAAAAAGTAAACAAACACGATTAGCACACAAAATCCTTAAAATGTTCAGTAAATCCCATTATTTACATATCCCTTATTAATATTAAACACTAATATCTATATTATATATAATATTTACAAACATTAAAAAAAATTGTAGAAGAAAAACGTGAAAATATTAACTTGTTAGATTTTTCTTACACTAATTCTTCTGTGAATATCTCTAAAATGCGTCGACCGATTTTCACAATTCAAACAGAAATATTAGTTTTACGCTCATATCTGTAATTTAAGAATAAAACAATGAATATATATCCATAAACAAAAAATCATGTTTTCAAGATATGTAATTATATAACAACGTCAACTTTGCACGAAATTGCCCATACAAAATTACTTTCCTCAGTCTTTAATGATCAAATTTAGAGATTAATACGAATCTAATACTAAATTAGTACAAGATAACAATATAATTAGCACATTCTAATTAGAATCTAGTTAGACATAGAACATTTCTCAAAACTTTAGTAGATACATGATTGGCTATTGCGCGATTCACATATATAATGGGTATTTTTTGCAGTATTCGTACATAATGGTACGAAGCAAGCACGATAACTTTTAAGGTTCAATATTTTTTATCAATATATTTGATTTTCATCAATATATTGACGATAATAACAAGATTGAATCGGTTAAAAGACAAAACACGTATCAGCTATTTGCTACAATGAGTAGAACTGAACGTCGTTATGTCACACGGGCTCGGGTTTGTTCGGGAACTGTCGAGGTGTTTTCGGTACTGGATTCAACAAAATCATTTCAATTTGATATTACTTTGTAATTAGAGCAAAAAAAAGAACTAAAAATAGTTATTTATGAAAACTTAAATGATCTTTCGATTTTTTACAAAAAAAAAATTGGTTCAACAAACCAATTTTGAAAATCGGTATTTTGAAATTCGTATTTGTGACTGACGGAATAAAGTTTTTCGTATTTATGTAGTGTACCCACTGTGTTCCCTTACAAATTCAATATTTTTATTTTATTTAATAAAATTGTTCAAGCGTACGTTATTTTAGGTTCGGTGTAGGTTTTCAGAGGTCACATTCTACGAAATGTAATAAACGAAAATATACGGAGCTTTTTCCTTTTGTTTTAATTTTAGAAGGACAACATTAAGGTCGTTCAATTATTTTTACTGATCTCTCAGAAAATCTTTTCTAAACTCGTGTCAAACCCATAAAAGTCAACTAAGGTTAAAGTATCAAGTGAAGTAGCGAAATAAATGAACTTATAAATAGTTTCCTAGTATGTGGTTTTGCGGTTACCTAATAATTTACAAGAAATTTGACAACTTCTACAGGATACCAAATTACCAACATACATAACTCTATGAGACGTTCAGTACCTACTAACAAAAATAGTTTTACTTCAAGTAGTATTTTAACAAGTTAGTATTAAGTACGCGTAACTTGTTCATAAAGCTAGTGGGTGACCTAATAAAATAATCGTAGAAGCTTCAGATTTCCTTCGTACTGCCCGAAAATCATGATATTCTACGTCGTTCTATGAACAAACAATTTTTTCTCAAATAAAGTTTACAGTCGTTACGAGTAGTCAGAAGCCTGAGATCTGTCACCAGTCTTGCCAAGGGGTATTGTGTTGCCCAGTTACTGGGTTGTGGAGGTCAGATAGGCAGTCGCTCCATGTAAAACACTGGTATTCAGCTGAATCCGGTAAGACTGGAAGCCGACCCCAACAATAATGTAAGTTTTGATTTGCATGTAGCTAGTTCATAATTTAATATTTCTACACCACGCAATGGTAGTATGTGTGAAACAATTTTAAATGTAAGATCTCAATGTACCATATACTGGGAAATAAATATTTACTTTACTTTAATAATTGGAAAAAAGGCTAGACAGATGATGAAGTAAAACTGTAAAATATTTTTTTAATAAATAAACAAAATTTCATGTCTTTATGTTAAATAGATGTTGAGTTAATAAGGGGTCAAAAGTGGCTCCAAATGGTTCGAGTAATTTAACACACGGCTGCTGCGTCACCAGTTCCGTGTTTGTTTGAACTTGGCTTGACATGCTGCCGCTACCTAGGTGACCTATTTCAGACAAGACGGTCCTTAGGTACCCACTGTTTGTCCTTAGCAACCTAATCAGTGGTATTGGCGGTCACGGTGCTGGGTAAATAGTGGTCAGACACCTAAATCCACTGTGGCAGCTTAGCAAAGTTTCTCAGATGCAGTATCAATCCCATTGCTACCTAAACGATTGCTGCAATCAATCAACAGTATACTTAGTTACCTAGATATCAATCCGTAAATGAATAGCTTGTGGCTATTATAGCAGCCTTACGAATCAATGCTCAATGTTAAGCAAGTCGGTCCGTGGTTAGGTAACTATTCAGTTAACGAGACTGCTTGTGTCGGTAAGCACGTAAATCTGATGGTTCGCGCTACCATTTGAAGTTCTTTTGCAGTCGTTACAAGTAATCAGAAGCCAGAAAATGTGTCAATGGTCTTACCAAGGGGTATCGTCTTAGTCAGTTACTAGGATGTGGCGATCAGATAGGTTGGGTCGCGGATAAATTTGAAAGTAAATTAGCGCGGCCCTGGCTCAAGCAACTGATGGAACACGGGTGGGTTTTAGTCAGTAAAAGTCTGACTCTCCCACCTCACCCATTGCGGGAGAAGTCATGGGATGATTGCCCACCCCAAAAAAAAGAAACGAAAAGGATGTGGAGTTCAGATACGTAGTTGCTTCATATCATCGTCATCATCATCAACCTATTAATGTTCCCACTACTGGGACACAGGCCTCCTCTCTGTGAGAGGGGATGCGCCGTAATCTACCACGCGGGCCCAGTGTGGTTTGGTGGAAGTCACAGTCTTCGATTTTTTGGTTCTAGGATTTGCCTCACGATATTTTCCTTCACCGCTTTTTTGAGAGCAGTGGTGATGAAATAATTTACGCAAAGTAAAGCGCCTGCCTGGGTTCGAACCTACGACAACTTGTAAGTCACAACCAATTCCACTAGGCCACCACTGATCACTCGCTGTATATAAAACACTGAAATCCAGCTGGATGCAGAATACACTGGAAGCAAACTCCAACATTGTTAGGAAAATGCTAGACAGATTGATTGATATCAATCCGTAAACCTCTAGATACTGAAACCTAATCGATTGCTCCAATCAATCAATCGATAATAACGCTTTGTTGTTTAACTACTAATCCAATACTAACAAATGTATAGAGGCACGCAATAGACTGAAATTGGACCGCACGCCCGACAATCCCATTGACTCTGTGGTTTTGTCATTATGTCCATGCTAATATTTGTCCATCGACGCTCGCCAATCGATTGTTATGTTCACAACGAGTCGCACACGGGTTTAATGTTATTATAGAACATGTGAACTGCAATCTGAGAACTATGGTACTGTAGAACTTTCGGTATTTTTGAAGGATTTAAGAACTTAGCACATTATAAAGATTAATAAATTCTACTTCGTATTTTTATAGGAAAAATATCTAAATATACTACAACTAGCGGACGCCTCACGGTTTCACCATCCTAGTTCCCGTTCCCGTGGGAATACAGGGTTAAAAAGTAGCCTATGTCATCCGGGGACAGTGTAGCTTCCCAATGGTGAAATAATTTTTGAAATCGGTCCTGTAGTTTTTAAGTTTATTCGTGACATACAAAAATACAAATCTTTCCACTTTATTATATTAGTTTAGTAGAGAAAAATAGATATCCACACTTATATAATATGTATTATAAATGCGAAAGTAACTCTGTCTGTCTGTCTGTTACCTTTTCACGCTTAAACCGCTGAACCGATTTAGATGAAATTTGGTATGTAGATAGTTTGAGAACAAAAGAAGGACATAGGCTACTTCTTTTTGAATAAAACACGAACGGGAAGAAATGGAGAGCGGGTTGTTTTGTATGTTACTTCTTATCATGCAACTTAATCTTATTATGAACCGTTTTATATGAAATTTGGTAAGAAGATACTTTGAGACCTTGAGAAGGACATAGGCTACTTCTTTATGCATAAAGTAAGAAGGGGGAGAAATGGGGGAGAGTTAGTTTTGTATGTAACTTATTATCATGCAACTTCTTCTTATTATGAACAGATTTAGATGAAATTTGGTATGGATATAGTTTGAGACCCTGAAAACTACTTCTTTGTGCATAAAATTCAAAGGGGTAGAAATTCAAACTTTGCGGAAATACATCAGTTACAAATATTTAAAGTGTATTGTTTGTTTTAATTACCCCGAAAAGGGGGTTGGGGTTGTAACGAGCAGATGTACAAATTTTATTCATGAAGCTGAATTTTGGTAGGTGGTAATATAAAGATAGTAAACGTTAGTTAAGAAAGGATTTTTGTAAATTCGAATTTTAAGGGGGTAAATGGGTAATGGGTCAATGTGGTGACGCTTAGGGTAGACCTATGTCCAGCAGTGGAAGTCTTTCGGCTGATATGATGATAATGATGAAATGGGAAAAGCTGATCTTTGTATGAAACTTTTAATTGCGGCTTCCGATTCTCATATTCATCTGAGAGATCTGCATATTTATCTTGATTATGTAATAGGATAAGGCTTCGTATTACACAATAAGGGCAAAATATGATAGGTGCGAATATTTTAACAGGTATGAGAAAAGGAGAAACCGTGATCATTCGTCGAATCCCAATAATTCCCACTGAACTATCAGTTCAATTCAAAAGAATCCAGTTTCCAATCAAACTTAGTTTTGCTATTACTATTAAGCTTAAGGGTAGCAGGGGCGTATTTGGAAAAGCCATGCTTTACCTACGGCCAGCTACATGTAGCTGCTGATGTTCGCATATGTTCAAGGCCCAGAATGTGTATGTATTAGCACCAAATGAAAGGACATACAACATAGTATATATCGTCCTAAAATGTTGTACCCATGATTAACGGCGTAATTAAGGAATGTCAAGTAACTGAAGATAAAAACTATGATAGAGTGGTATCTTCAATTCGTAGCAAAGCAGAACCTATGACTCTGTACCTGTATTGAAAAACATTATCAATAAAATAAGTTGATCGGTTTTACGTTAATGCTTCCTGTACACATACAGGCTGAGTTTTCCAAGTGGGCATGGATGGCCAAATCATCACTATGAAGAATAGCACAAAACGACAAAGGAGTCAAGGGGCCGATTTTAATTATAACTAAAACTGCAACATTGGATATTTCTCACCCTGTTTGCCGACATCCACAATTTATTGAATAAACCTTTATTAACGCGGGCGAAGCTGCGTAACAGCTAGTAAGATAAATAATTTATTTCGATCACTCAGATAATATAAGACTTAAGCTCAAAGTATGTATTGTATGTATATGTGAAATTGTTCTCAGCAAAAATGTAAGTGTAATTTACGATAAAAGTATTGTCAATTTAAAATGTGAAACACATTTTCCAGACTTGTTTAATTTTCTTTTTACATTAACGAAAATAATAAAATTTCAGTAGGTCGCGTAGATTTTCATTACTGTTCTGAAATAATAAGAAAATAACCTTGTTTCTTTTTATTATTTGCTATCGTCTGTGAAAAAGCTCGTCCTCTCAGAAACTCTAAATAAGTAAGCCGTTCAAACAACTTTGAGAGTTTATTTCAGAGGCTTACATAAATTCCATAAGGTTTATAGGCACTTTAGAAAACTTGATTTTTCTACTACTTTGCTTATCGTAATTCGCATCAAGTCATAAATACATTTTATTTTCTTCGATATTTTTTCAAAAAACATTTTGAATTAAAGGTAATATACCTTTAATGCCATTATTCTAGTCTTTTATCTCGAGGCACCTAAAAACCTTTTTTAAACTCAAAATCAAAAACCTATCTTATCGCCTAAAAATCAGATGGTGAAAAAGTAACAATCGACAAGATCTAAATTGCTTGCAAAGCAACCACTGAGATAGCCAATTTTTTAAAAGCCTGATTCACAAACTTTCTTTGCCTTAAGCTCATCCCGTTTGGTTTTTATTAGCAGGCGGTGTCCAATGATGTTATATATATACTGAGGTAGATAGTCTGCGTGGCAATACAGACACAAGCTGACCAGCTTGAGTCAACTCAGTCCGTCCTGCATCTGGCCGTGACACGAACGTACCTTTGAACAGTATATTTATCTCTTTCTGACAACGGAGTCCTATTTATATCTCTGTAATTTTTTAACATACTCTGTGATAGAAATAAAGTTCCAAGTTCCATAGGTCCTATGTAGGTAGCTTAAGTAAAATATCGCCATGTTTTTATTTCTATAAAATGAGTCGTCCCTCGTTACCTGCATACCTACCCATGCTTGGAGTTTCCTTGCGTGATCGCATCAGAAATGATATATCCGCAGGAGAGCCAAAGTTACCGACATAGCCCGAAGAATTGCGAAACTTAAATGGTAGAGGGCAGAAACATAGTTCGCAGAACGGATGGCCGATGGGGCCGGAAAGTTCTGGAATGGCGACCGTGAGCCGGAAGACGATGCGTTGGAAGGCATCCCACTAGGTGGACCGATGATCTGGTTAAGGTTGCGGGAAGGAGCTGGATGCGAGATGCACGGGATCGGTCGACGTATACGTCTTTCGGCTGAAATGAGGATGATGATGATGAGGATAACCTATCCAAAGATTTTGGCAGGTATTCTGTCATACATTTCGCAAATTCTCTGTAGAATTACTCTCCTTATAATGAAGGTACTTTAACATAAGGACAAAGTTACACAAACTTTGTTCCCATAATATCACGTCTTACCGAACATCGAAGACGTATCAAAGTAAAAAACGTCGATAAACGCTCAAGTGGCTTCATTTCCCAAAGTGATACAACATTCTGTTCAATCCACTTTTATGTGAGAACGAAACACGTAGAGTACCTTTATTGGAAGAGTTTTGGGGCTACCAGGTGTCTATACAAAAAATAAGAAATCTTTATAAAATAAGTCTTTTACGGAAAGACACGTCACAGGTAAGATTGTGGCGTGGATAGAGTATCTTCTACCGATTCACACTTTTTTTTCACTTTGCCCCACATTAGGAATTTCTTCATGTATAATGGATGCATTTAGAAACATTAAAACTCACATACACAAGACACCTAGATCCGGAACAAACTATCGGTAGGCCATACAAATATTTGTTATTTATTTAAACTTCATGTACAATAGTGGTCATCGGCGACATTATTTCTCAGGTCATCATATTTTCGCCATAATTTTCTATAACATTATAAATTCGACCAGTACTGCTTTTCTGTAAAAACTCACCACGAAAACGAATCGTGTACTCACATGAGCAACAAAATCAAAATTAGGAAATTCTTGGAAGCTTACTTCAGCAAAACTTTCACGATGAAATTTTAACAGGACTAGCACGCTGATTAGCCAGGCTTTCAATACGATGATGAAAACTGAGAGAACATCGGCTCATCGGTGCTTGGCATATTAAAGCATTATTAGGCTTCATACTGCACAAGGGATTTACGCTGCATACATCTAAATATAATCAATACACGAGAGTTTAAAGCTCCCGAGAAGAGGATATTTTGAGGAACTAGAATCTCATGAATAGACATTAAGATAAGTAGATGAAGAATGTAGATCAAATGATTACATGTGAACTGCATACCAGCATACAGGCAGATTTATGGATTAGTCACTAGTACAACTGTGACTGATGACGTCACTTTAGTTCACAAAGTGTAATGAGGGTAGGTACCTATTTGATCTGGAAGCTTATCAGCTCATTGCCTGAAAGCACTAATACTGTTCACTGTCTGTAACACATGAAGATAAAACGGATCACATTGAAATCATTGCAAGGTTTAGGCACATGCCTAAAGGTTGCTGTTGACAGTACTGTCAATAATGCTATGGAGAAGTACCCAAAAGTGCAAAAAATACTGAAACCTACACCTGAAAAAATATATTTTAGTAAGTTACGGCTGGAGGTCATTTACCTAAATCTCTCAACTTTTTTGAGCCTTAAAACTCAATTTATGTTAGTACTTTGGTATAATTCTAAAACTCCCTAAAATCTAATCCTGGTATCACCAACGGTTCTATGTTGTCCATTCGTCACACGTAACGTCTCGTATCGTCGTCACGTAGCGTCCCGTAGAAAACTTTTATTG
Source organism: Orthosia gothica (assembly GCA_949775005.1). Lineage (NCBI taxonomy): Eukaryota > Metazoa > Arthropoda > Insecta > Lepidoptera > Noctuidae > Orthosia > Orthosia gothica. Next base: position 15,317,227 of record OX459044.1, read on the forward strand.
CTTGCCGTAATTGGGACATCGAAATACAAACTACTTGCGTTAAGGCTAAAGTTTGCTAGACAGTTTTAGACTGAGGACACTTTGAACTTCTGAAATTATAAAGATGCAGAGAGAAGATTAACAACTGCCTTGCTTCATAAATGCCGTGAAAAAAAAACTCACACGTTTTCCTATGGAGATTTGCAGAAACTACAGAATGCCACCTGCAAGTGTCTGCAACGATACTTACATATTCCTTTTAATTCGTTTCCGTTTATGCATCTCATCTTTCTAAAAAACCTCTCCAATTTGATCCGTATATGTCTTTCTAGGGCGTCTCCTCTCTGCTAAAAAAGGATTATTCGATTTATGAGAGAATCTGGTTTGGGCAGATTTATAACGTAGTTTTACTTTCTCTATGGATTCTTGTTACGGCAGATTAATTTTTTGGCAGATTAGTTATACGGCTGAAGTAACATGACTAACATAAACCATACAATTTATGTAATGGTATATTTAATGATAATTTCAAACTAAAAACTTTATTAAAGTTTCTTACAAAATGAAAGCAAAATATATTATACTTAAAACTAAAAAACCTTATTAACGCAAAGGTAAGAAATTGAGAATATAGAATTAGCACGTGACCACATGATATTGCTCCTCATCTGACCAAATTAGGCATCAGATCAGGTCGCGCGTGCTTTTATCCGCAATTTTTTTTCCAATCAATGCACACTTTTATATATAATCCTTACATTATACTTCTGAAGATGACTGTAAGATATCTGTCTTATCAAGAATTTGCCAAAAAACTAATCTGCCCAAACCAGATTCTATCATAAATCGATTAATCCTTTTTAGCAGAGCCCTAGAAAGACATCTGTCCTAAACTGAATAATCCCAAAAAAATACTAAAAGAGGCTTTTTAAGCATTCTGAATATTGTACACTACCTGTAACTAGGTAAATAAACTTTCAGGCTTATATCTACTTCGGACCGTCCTGGTTTACTTGAAAATGCAAAGCATAGCGTGGCAAACTATATTCCTAAAACCGCAAATAAAAACAAAGTTTCATTTTATTTACATTCATTGCGAACATCGTTCGAATACGCCACGAAACCCTAATTTGAAACTTAGTTCGAAAACGTGGCTAGGTTTTACGATCACTACGTTTAACAGTCTTTACTTTCATGAATCTAAAAGGACTCCACGATTTTCCTAATCAATTTAGAACATTTGTTTAGGCAAGAATACTTTGCGGTAACCGAGCCTACATTTCGCGTGTTGAATTGTTCTTGAAATTGTAATAGTATAAGATCCCACCGAATACGCAAGTATTTTTTTATTAATAAATCTTATTTTTTATTAATGATACTGTAACTTTTTCTTACACTAGGCATTTCTCATGTACCTTGAGTACGTTTGCAACATAAGCTTGCTCTCAATTAGCCCCAATTTATGGGTTACCAGGTGTAAACTGGCAACACCACAGATTGCGGCTAACTGAGAACATCTGGCTACCTATTTTTTCCTACTTTCTACATTCTCTCAAATGACGTTGGATGCATTCGTAAAAACATATAAATCTGGGGATGATTAACAACCATTAATTTCAATCGCCAGGTTTACTATCAAGTATCATTCATGAAAAATAGATTTAGCAAAAAAAATTACTTGCAGATTTTAGCGGTGGGATCTTAGGCTATAGGAAAATCGTTTTCACGGGGGAATGGTTTGAGTAGCTGTCATTCATCGGGTATTGGCCAATATTGAAACCTGGTTCTCATTTTAATTAAGAATGACGAATGGTGAATGTCAATCACGCAATTCTTTATGAGCACCCCAATGAATATCTGTCTGCTTTCAGGTGGTTTGTTTGATTTACGTTTTATTTTAATTAATTTGGGTTGGACTAAAGTATTTTATATTATCCATTTTGTTTCTTTTTAGGAAAATTGGATATTCTAACTAAATAGCTTATTATTATTATTATGTCTAAGTATTATTATTTAAGATATACACTATATTGTACACTGACAACCCTAAATTCCTCTCCTCTCGTACAGTCCATCCAAAGGTTGTCTGTAAGAGATTGCCCTGTGCGATAAGACCGCCCATTGTACACTTGCTTTTGTGTTTTTTGTCCTGTATATATATTTTTTGGTGTACAACAAAGAATATAATAATAATAATAATAGCTATGTTGTAACATTACTGACTTTGCCATTCATACTAATATCATATCAGAAAGTAGGTATGTCTGTTTGCTGTAGTTTATTTACGGCTGCAAAGCTAAATCAATTAAGATATTTTTTGGTGAAAAGATAGGACCTTGGAGAATGCCGTATCTTAAATATTTTATTTTAAGGGTCCAAACGGAGCCCTATTGCTGTTACTCACGCGTCCGTCTGTCTGTGTGTAAATCTGTACGTCCGTCCGCCTGTCCGTCGTCTGTCACATAGGTTTTACAAAACGAAACGGTTGGTGCTATATACAGTCTTCAAATTTTCACAGCTTAAGCATCTTGTTGACCCAAAGTCATAGAAATTGTAAAAAAATATTTTGTAATGTTTTTGGGGAAAGGGGAGCGCGAAGATTTTTTTTTAATTTGCCCCATCGAGGGGGTATCGTTGTTTATAGCTCGTTGAGTGGATATATACTGTATTTTGATTAAAAAATATTGGGCAACACGGGAATGAGAATGGAAAACAAAGGAATTAAATGCCACCAAACTCAGCTTTTTTTACAAAATTATGTTCCGAAGAATTTTTAACTGCCCTTTGACCTATGAATTTAAAAATTGGTGATAATGTTTTATTTTTACGTATATTTTACTAACAAATAACAATAAATTGATAGATAAATCAGATGTTCTCCTTGAAATTGCCTCATTTTCCACAACTTATTTTTGTGGTTTTGTAGGCACCCTAATTATGCGAAGTCCGACCCGATCTTTTTTTAGAACAAATCTTATAATGTATTCTTATCATCAACAGTTAAATTGAATTCAACTACTCTAATTGATAACGCATCTCCTAACAACTGTTTTACTACCGTTTCCTGTACTTCCTGTAGGTACCGTAAAGTTAGTAGGAGCCGGCAACTCATTTTCATGTTATGGTTAATTTTCCGTGTTTATGTGAGAACTTCAACAGTTGTGGCTCCCGTCAACTACGGGAGTTGTGTTAGCTCGTGGATGAAGAGATGAGTGGACTGTATAAAAAGGCGGTTGGTTTTAAAGCCGTTATATTATTTAAATTACAGTAACCTGTCCCTGACAAACAATTAGATATTAGGAAGAGGTGTCGACTGTCACGGTGGAGTCCGTGGTAGCGAGTGTCTCCGTGTCTCGCCGAGCCGCCCCGCGTCGCCGCCGCCGCCGCGCACTCACACACCGATGCTGTGTGTCACGCAGATGTGTGTGCAGCCACGGGGTCTCATTGCTAAGAAAGAATATTTGGTTCCAATAAATCTCACTAGATGACGCGACATGTACACACAATTCAATAGAATTGTGTTTAAAATTAACATTATCTGGAATTGAACATAAACATTGTATGTTCTTGTTTAATTAACTCTCCTAAGTACAAAATTCTGGAATATTGGGCTCTTAATTCACATTTCAAAGATTTTTTGAACGGATCATTTAAAATTGATGCCATAGATGGCGCATTTTTAAATTTCTGAGGCATTCAACTCGATTTTTAAGATTTGCATTTTTTGTTGCAGTTGTTACAGTTTTTTTGCACCAATATGTGTTCATATTGGTGCAAAAAAACTGTAACAACGTGCAAAAAAATACTATAAAACGAAACTTTACTGTATTTACAGAAAAAAATATTCAGATACCTCGTAAATCCTTTTACTTGCAAGGCGCTGCTAACACCATCTATTGCCGTGAAACGGGATCGAACGCGATTGATGAACTTTCAAAAATAACAAGATTAAGCAGATGAAAAAGGCTAGTTACGTCGGCACGGTTTTTTTGTATGAGATGAGGCATCTGTATGCTAGTATTATATTATCTGTGGTGCAGCGTAGACGGCGCGCTTCGGCCGCCCGAAGTGTTGGGTACAATTCCCAAGAAGTTGGGTTACTATTTCGATCAAAATGTTGTGATATAATTTTAAATGTTAGCTTAATATCGGTTCGTGCACGTACTTTTTACTTTTGGTAAAAATATAGATTGATTATTGGTTGATTTTTGATATACGTGTGTAAAGAAAATATAATGAAAAATAGTTCTAGCTGCTACTACGTTCGTAGCTGTTATTGTTAGCGATGACATCTTTATGGTAATGCTGATCAATTTCGAAGAATTATTGCAATCTGTGGATTAATAAAAAAGTTAATAAAATCAAAAAAACCTGACTGCATAGATGTAAACAAGAAGAAAATCATGCTGTGCAAACGGAGGATACATATTCGCGTGCTAGGTAACCAAAACTATAAATATCCTCCGACTGCACAGCATGATTTTCTTCTTGTTTACATCTTTGCAGTCGGTTTTTTTGGTTTTATTAACTTTTTTATTTATAACTTTTTAGTTAAGTATACTTTTTTTTTCGAATGACTTTTAAACATATAAGTGGTGTACATTTTTGTAATCTCAAAAATCTCTAAAAACCCTTTATTTTGATACCCAATACTCGATGGGTATTGAAGAAAAAAAATTGCAACCCCTACAATATGGCGCCCAAAATCCGCCATGTTTCTTTTTTAACGGCCCTTTTCTAAGAACACTTGGGCGGCCAAGACCTATCTATCGATGTCTTAATTATAAAAATCCGTCAAGTGGTTTGAAAGATACGAGGTAATACATACATACAAGATACGCGTGAAAAACATAACCCTTCTATGTTCTATGTTAGGGGGGTTTGGTTTCCGCACTTAGTCCCTCAAATGGACCTTTGTACGTGGGCCATGGCGGCCGTTGGGTGGTCATTCCAACCAGCCCACCTCCCTCCAGAAGTCGACTAGAGCTCCTGGTTTCCTCAAAACATCAGTGTAAGATCTGGGTGACCCAAGGGTTCGTGTTCTTATCTGGGTAACAACTGTGCATTCAAAGAGGATGTGCGTAACGGTTTCTTCAGCCTCCATGCATGCCCTGCACAGAGGACTGTCCGTTATGCCTATTGTGTGGAAGTGTTTGTTGAGTGAGCAGTGTCCCTTGATGGTCCCCGTCACCAGGTGCAGGCCATTCCTATACAGGCGTAAAAGACGCCTGGTAAGCCTACTGTCCAAGGATGGCATAGCTACTTTGGATTGTCTGCAGCCCGGTGTCGAGGCCCACTAGTTCTCTGCCTGTGTCTGGGTGAATTCCTGTAGCCACCTGCGTATTTGGTTGAAGGGGATGGGCACAACAGGTTCAGGCCCATAGACCGCTGAGCTGGATCCGCGTCTCGCAAGCTCATCAGCCGCGTCGTTGCCCAGCGATCCGCTGTGACCCTTTATCCATTGTAGTGTCACCGTGTGACGACTAGATACAGTTATTATGTAAACATAACCCTTTCCTTGCAGCCGGGTAAAAATGATACCATATTTCTAGCAAAATACCTCAAATTTTATTTATTTATGTACACACAAAACAACTTATAGAGAAAGAACAAAAATAACAAATAAACAGATATAATATTCTGATAAATATAGGCGTTCCTACAACCTTAAAAAATAACCTAGTAGGCCTGAATAAACAAGTAAGTAACAACCCCATGTCATGTCCACGCATTCACTGTCCATTCCAGGTTGCCTGGAAGAGATCGCAGAATGCGATAAGGCCGCCCATTGTATATATTTTTTTTAGTTTTAAGTTTCAATTGTTTTTGTTTTTCTGGTGTACAATAAAGTGTTTATAAATAAATAAATAAATAAATAAATAAGTATCATTTTATAATAGTACAAATAATAATAACCCGTAATTTTACCCTAAATTATCACATTAAGACAGTTACAGCAATCAAATTCTGGCAAAATTGAATAATAGGATTATTTGTTATGGGAAACTGGCAGGTGTTGGTTCATAATAAGTCTTAGAGTTCCTTGTATGACATAAACCGCCCCTCAATAGAAGGAGACTTAAACCTTAGTGTCGAATACTGAAATGCCTACACACTGCTGTTTTGTTAAGGTTTCTACAGACAGGCCTGACAATGCGACTACGATAAGACGACCATTTTCCATAGAAATTGCTCTAGACAATATATCCGTAGACCAATAGACATGTTGTATTGTCGTGTTGAGCTTGTCTTCGGAAATCTTTATAGTTCTCATACACGACTTAAATGAGTCATTGTAAATACCTATATTTCAGATCTATGTTGCTCACACAGATAAAAACTACCAATGCCTTCGTGTTGTGTTATGCTGTCGTAGTCTTTCAGACGGCTTTCTATCTTAGGCCGACAATCTAACACGAGGTTAAATTGACAATTAGTTGTACAATATTGTCAATTAAACCTCGTGTTAGGTACTAAATCTGAGTTAAGATTTTCATGCAAGTGTGCCTTATCAAGTAAAACACAACTCAACATCACACCCTACCAAATCCAGCACAACAAACATGAAAACATCCTCCATGTCATAACATTCGTAAAAAAAAACAATATAAATATAAAAAGAGCTGCGTACAGCATTAACAGTCGATTCAGCAAACGTCGGCACACTCTTTCAAATGAGATGGCAAGTAATTTCGTGAAAACCCAGTTCTGAAATAAATTATTCATCGGCGACGAAACGCCTCAAGCCCGTATTCATTTCATTTCTGAATCTGAATTCTACTTTTCTTTCGCGTTTTTTGCCAAACCTTACCTTTAATAAATTTTATATAAGCCCTAAGATTAAACAGCGAAGTGCTACTGGAAGGGTTTCGATAATATTGGAGATTGGTTGTGTAATAAAATTGTAACTAGTACTGTACAATGAATGCTTGAGCAGGGATTTTCGTTCTGTAGTATTGTTAATTTTTCAGCCCCCCTAGCCAAGTTACAAACGTTTCGTATCGAATCTCTTTCTACAATCATTAACGCCTTCTATTTGTATGGTCCGACCACATGACTTACAGTCAGATGTGTCATTCCCATATATTGAGTCGTTTTTAACCGACTTACCAAAAAGGAGGAGGTTCTATGTTCGACTTCTTGTATGTTTTTTTTTATGTATGTTCACCGATATCTCCGTCAATTATGGACCGATTTTGAAAAAAAAAAATTTTTTTTGAAAGAGTTTGTTTCGAAATTGGTCCCATTTTAATTTGGTGAAGGTCTGATGAAGATCTTCGGAGATATACAACAGAACTCTTCAAGAAATAACGGCAAATCTCTCGGCATTGCTGCAATCGCATGTCTGTTTATTGTTTATACCATTTCATAACATAACATCACGCCAGTACGCCCTAAAGGGGTACGTAGATCTCTCATTTCACCGGTTATGTTCAAGTTTCATGTTATTCGGGTAATCTATTCTGGCGTTATAGGGGCCTCACTAAACAACTTGCCTATTAGGTAGGTAAAACTAAAAAGAGAAAAATAAAAAAAAAAATTGCAAAAAAATACTACCGACTTCCAAATGAAAAACTACAAAGCGAAAAATAACCAAATTTTTGGCAGTCGGTGTCTTTCGTAAGTACCATTTTTTGCGATATGGACACTGGCTTACAAAAATTAGGTTATTTTTCAGTTTGTAGTTTTTCATTTGGAAGTCGGTAGTATTTTTTTGCAAAAAAGTTTTTTCTGCTAGCGTTATCGATTGTAGTTTGTCAACTTGGCTACAGGTGCTCAGCTACTTGCACTAGAGAAGCAGGTTCATGTTTGTCGGAAATTAAGTGCTGTTTGCACTCTTAATGGTTTATTAAAAATGTTTTATTAATTTTCTGTAACAGTAAGTGGAAAACAATGAAATAAAACGTTTTTATATTTTTTGTTTGGATTGGAGCACCATGTTCATTGGAGTATTTCACGTATTTCTCCATAGGGATCTATCTACGCTTGCAAATGTGCAAGAGCCTCAGCAATTAATGGCTTAATGGAAAAAAAAAAATGTTCCAAATGGCTCTTCAATTTAAATACATGTTTTATTATCTATTCAAGACTCAATGTTGTTTTCACAATTTCATCCTGGACTTCGTTATGGCCCATATTTCCTAAGCTTTAATCAACGTGGAAACATCAATACCAACATGGATCGTATACAAACAATTACAGATAGGTAGGTACATTTCTGCAATCCCAGTCTGGTCTGATGGAATTGCGCAGAAGAAGGTATCTGTATTACACACAGAGCTGTTTTTCAAATCCTCCGTGCATCCGTGATGTATTAAAAAAGTTTTCAATTTTGCTTGCGTTGACCGGTTGCCAGCTCTCCTTCACTTTAAATGGAAATGTTGCTTCAATTCCTACAACGAAAAAACATGCTTTAAAAAAGCTGTCTAGTGAGACAAGCTGGTAGTTAGAAGTTGGACTTTTATTCATTAGAACGTCAGTCTCATTTTTACGACTGTTTCGATTTGATTGAATATCCGTATTTTATTATTGTGTCTTAAATAAAGTTTTTCGTAAGAAAATAGGTAGGAAGTAATTACACACAGATAATTTAATCACCTGATTCCGTCAAGGGGTAATTCTACAGAGGTTTGTATTTCTGTAAAAAACGAATGTAAACAAAACCGCTTTGTTTTTAAATGTATTATTGATAAGCTCGCATTTGATCACTTTCTCACCTGATGGACTGACTGACTGTTCAGAGTTCTTGTGGCCACCTCTAGGATTTTAAGGGGATTTATAAATACCCTACCCTATTTTTATCAAAAAAAATATAATTTATAAAAATATGCATACTTAACTAGATCACAGACTGTAAAATCCCTATAAAATTGAAACTATCGCTGAACAAGAAACTTTGAACCCCGTCTCATATCAAACTGAAAGTATCAGCCGTTATCAGGGTCTGTAATGGCGGCGATCGGTTCACGCTTGCAAACTAAACTCATTGGTAGGCCCCTCAAAATATTACATAATGATAGGACAAGATAACTGGGACACATAATTGTTGTTTAGAATGGCTATGAGCCGAGGGCTATGTGCCAATCTTTATGTAGTGTATATTACGTATACAGGGTGACGTTGAGTTCGTTGGCATTTTTTCAGGCAGGGGAGTATGTAGTTGTGAATTAGAAAAACTTTTACTAAAGCCCTTGTTATTGAATAAAGAAAAAAAAAAATACTTTTACTGGCTCGACACGAAAATATGAAATAAAAATCTGTTGTTCAGCAGGTATTCACATTAACACCATCAATATTTGCGTAACTGGACAAAAAGAGGGCAACAATAGTTTTTTTTTAGATATTTCTTTTATGTTCCCATAGTAATCCATACTATCTTCTATAATATAAAAATGAATCGCAAAATGTGTTGGTAAGCGCATAACTCAACAACGCCTGGACCAATTTGGACAAAACTTTTTTTAAAAAGAAAAATTCTAATAATTGCCGGAAATAAATAAAAACAGCCCTTTTCTTTTTCCATAAAAAAGTTTTCTAACTAAAACGTAGAGTAAATTTGAGGTTTATTGCTATTGTATAAGCTATTTTTGCTTTGTGTAGGGTAGGGTAGGGTAGTGCAGGGTAGGGTAGGGTAGTGTAGGCTAGGGTAGTGTAGGGTAGGGTAGGGTAGGGTAGGGTAGTGAAGGGTAGAATAGGGTAGGGTAGGGTAGTGTCGGATAGGGTAGGGTAGTGTAGGGTAGGGTAGTGTGGCGTAGGGTAGGGAAGGTAGTGTAGGGTAGGGTAGTGTGGGGTAGGGTAGGGTAGTGTAGGGTGGGGTAGTGTAGGGTAGGGTAGTGTAGGGTAGGTAGTGTAAGGTAGGGTAGGTAGGGTAGATAAATGTTTGGTGTTTTTATGGCAAAACAAAGTTTGCCGGGTCAGCTGGTAATATTATAAATGTGAAAGTAACTCTGTCCGTCCGTTTCCGTTTCCTTTACGCTTCACTACCCTAGTAGTGAAGCGTAGGGTAGGGAAGGTAGTGTAGGGTAGGTAGTGTAGGGTAGGTAGTGTAGGGTACGGTAGGGTAGTGTAGGGTAGGTAGTGTAGGGTAGGGTAAGGTAGGGTAGTGTAGGGTAGGGTAATGTAGGGTAGGGTAGTGTAGTGTAGGGTAGTGTAGGGTAGGGTAGCGTAGGATAGGGTAGGGTAGTGTAGGGTAGGGTAGTGTGGCGTAGGGTAGGGAAGGTAGTGTAGGGTAGGGTAGTGTGGGGTAGGGTAGGGTAGTGTAGGGTGGGGTAGTGTAGGGTAGGGTAGTGTAGGGTAGGTAGTGTAAGGTAGGGTAGGTAGGGTAGATAAATGTTTGGTGTTTTTATGGCAAAACAAAGTTTGCCGGGTCAGCTGGTAATATTATAAATGTGAAAGTAACTCTGTCCGTCCGTTTCCTTTTCACGCTCAAAGCGCTGAACCGATTTAGATTAAATTTGGTATGAAGATAGTTTGAGACCTAGGAAAGGACATAGGATAGTTTTTATCCCGGAAATCATTATTTAGGAGATGGACAGGGATGGTAGAAGTTTGTATGGTGAACTAATAATTTCTCAAGAAAGTTGGCCCACACACTTATAATATTATGTCGCGATATAAAAAAAGCCTATTCACCGTACTAATGCTACGCAGAAGAAGTCGCGGGCAACAGCTAGTATAGGTATATATATATATATATATTTATGAGTATTTTCACAACCTAAAGATTTCTATGGAATTAAAACTCACCCTGCATATAACATTATGTTTGTTGGAATATAGTTTTGTTGATTTTATAAATGGATAATTTGTCCCGAAGTTTACATTTAGTGGAATGTCGTACTAGATCAAGAGATACTGGTTTTGTAAGAAATTAGGCGTTTCGTACATGCTAATTGGGTGGTTGTAGGCGGCTTTGAATTACTTGTTGGTTGAACAAGGATTGTTTAGTATCAATCGCTTTTTGGATCGAATTAATATTTCTAATTTAATGATTGTACACGAAATAGTATAATGTATTTTTTAACCGACTTCCCAAAAAGGAGAAGGTTCTATGTTCTATCCACAAGTACAGAGGCGGATCTATGTTTGACTGTATGTATTTTGTCTTCGTCAATTGTCGACCGGTTTTGAAAATTACTTTTGTGTTTGAAAGGGTACTTTTGTGAGGAGGTCGCATATAAATTTCGTGAAGATCCGATGAAGAACTTCGGAGCTTTTTTTTTTAATGTATGAATAAAAATATCGCTTAATTTCTTTCTCTCACTTTCTAGATTTGAATACAGTTGTTCATTTTTTCAAGAGTCATGACCTGACGACCTGAAGACCTGTCGTTATTGATTTTATTGGTAATGGAATGGAAATCGCTAACAGAAATGACATGAAGGCATTTTTAACTTTCTGTTCTATTTACATGATTAAAAACACTAATTACTGGTCCAATCAGCAAATCTTCTAGCAGGAACATAAAGAGGCCTACCTATATACATATATATATACGTATTGTAATAATAAAAACGTGTTCGCGTCCAACATCTCCATCCAACAACATAAAATATCGCCACATTGCGAGCTACTGTTATTTTTTCTCCCTTCCTTACATAATTCTTCGGTCCTCAACTTATTGTTATCCCTCGGCTCTCATTTTCCAACATAAATCAACTTGCAACAGCTGCAACGTTGCAAAACGACTAAAATATGAAATAATACGGTCCTTTAATGTAGGTACGTACCCTTTTTTGAGTTGAATGGAAACTCCATCTGGAACAATTCGTTTTTTTTACTGTTTTCCCAACAATAATATTATTACTTATACTAAGCCGCAGGGGCGATGTTCAAAGTTAAGCAACGCTTGCCGAGGTCAGTCCGTGGATGGGTGACCTTTGCATAGCGAGATTCCTCCGTGCCTCGGAAAAACAAGTTAAGCTGTTGGTTCTGGTTGTCATTGTAATAGATCTTTGACAGTAATTACGGGTAGTCAAAAGCCTGAAATCTGTCATTAGTCTGACCAAAAGGTTTCGTGATACCCAGTTATTGGGTTGTGGAGGTCAGATAGGCAGTCGCTCCATGTAAAAACTGGCACTCAGCTGAATCCAGTTAGACTGGAAGCCGACCCCAACATTATTGGGAAAAAGTTACGTAGATTGATTGACTTATATTTGGGTGTTTTTTCACCAGAAATGCGCAAGGTAGTTAGGCGGTACGAGGATGTGTAGCGGCGCTGTGAAATTGTGTGCTTGTTTCCACCAAACCTGTGTGAGAAACTTGCGCGGTGCGTAGCGAAGCTGCGGAACGGTGTGTAGCTGAGTGGTACGAGGATGCATAGCGAACTCTTTTCAGATGTGCGTGGGCGAGTTATGGTGTAGCAGGGACTGTGAGCAATTACATTACATTATTCGTCTCATTTCTAGCCCACTTTCGTCTTTGGCATCCCTCTTTATCATCTCAAGCCTTTTTGTACGTTCAACTACCTAGCGTCCTTTTCCACCAGATCTGTGCTAAACTAGGTTAGGAAAATGAAGTGATTCCATTAGTAGAAATTTTCCTCGTGCACCGCCTAGCCTAGCCTCTTTACACATCTCAGGTATAAAAGCACCCTTAGGGACCCCTTAATTAACACCAATCTTTATGGCATGCAAAACACGTGAAAATACAATCGAATATTTTGCAAAATTAAACCGAAATTAAATTAAATTTAATAACCGGCGTGTGTGTATGACTAGATATATGAATCTGTGTGAAGCAAAAGAAGTATGTAAGGATCGAAGCAGGTGGCGTTCTGTAGTTTCTGCCTACCCCCATGGGAAAACGCGTGAGTTTATGTATGTATGTAAACCGAAATTGACGATAATGCGATAAACAATATTACCTATAGATACAATTTAACCTCCATAATTGTTGTAAGTAATTAGTTTGGTTAAATCAAGATCCATCAAATTAATCCGAAGACCCAGTAGGTATCGAATGTTCAACTCAGATTAATTATTATAACAATTACTACTAGGTAGGTAGGTACTCCGATGGCCTACTCCTGGAATACATCTTGGTTTCCACAAGGAATTATACCTTCGTATACATCTCGGCAAGTTTTTAGAGAAGTTGTCTGTGTTTCCTGATGGCTCTTGAAAAGTAGAAAGAAAAGTATCACCTGATGGTAAGCGATGATCCTTAAGTCAAGAATTAATAGTTTGCTTCTAAGCAAGCGTTCTTTACCGTCGACCACATCATCGCTTACCATCAGGTGATATGGTTGATAGATAGGCGCTGCCGCGGGGCACACTATGTATGTAATTGTTTTAAAATTCCGTTCCCTTTTATTTGTACCTTCATTGTGTGTATCTGTGTGTGCCAAATAAACTAGGTTTCTTTCATTTTTTTATTTCTTTCTTTCAAACGTGAGCCTATAAAAAAAGTTCTCATAAATTAATAGTCTCATCTCCTTCTTCACCATCGTGTCGATAATCCATTTATAGTTTTTAGTTAGATGTTATGCCTCGACCAGAATTTAGCCACGTCGACAGCCGTAGCGCTGGCCTCGCACAGCCCTTTCATGCTTTAGGCGTAAAGTCTCAAATAAATTAAAGAACAATGGCGAAATCTTAGCTGATTTAAATTTGAGCGTCTGAAAGTGAGTTATATACGAAAGACATTCTATTAATTGTCTACATTTTTTAAAGTGTAAATCGGGCTGGTTCAAAACGGATAAAAAAAATCATAATAAATAAAAAGTTATTTGACTTTATACTTAATTTATTTAGCTTAGTGTTGCCATTATATATTTTATCTGTTAAGTGACAAATAGTAACTATATTAAGTTATAATATCATTATTGTATGTATTGCAGTAAATGAGTTAACAATACAGTTTATGTCTAAATGTAGATGTTCCTTCCAGGTAGATAAGAATATTGTAGTGCGGTAGAATAAATGAATTACTTACAATTAATGATTGGCAAAAAGACAAAAATTCAAGTTAAAAAAATATAGCTTGGTGGTTGACCTTTTGATACACGTCAAAGCCGCTTAGTTTAAATAAATATACTCTTTCCAAAGAGTATATAATACATTTCATGCTGAAATAACTACGTAAGGGAAATATTAATGCGATATTGCCCTTTTACTTCCATGAAATTGAATACTATTACCTATTAAATACATTATTAAAAATTACCCAGACATAACCTACAAAAGTTTATGACTGAATATCTATTATTCTCGACATTCTCGAACAAAAATTCTTGCACAAACTAATTCAGAACATCACCCTGAGTTAAACCAGATATTTTTCATTTAAAGACGTAGGAATTTAATCTCAGCTAAAACAATGTATGGGGACCTGCCATTGTTCTTTTTAAAGTGATGAAGATATTATAATACATGAAGTTTTTAGTTTTGGTCGCTTATCACTGCCGCTGTAGCACCACTACGAAAGCTAAGTTTTTATCGATTTATGTTTTGTCAAATATTGTTTGTCTCTTCTAATACCTATTTCATAAACGTTGAAATTTTTCATTGAAAAATGTTTAATTAGTATTTTGAAATAAAAATAATTTATGGTTAGCTAAGTGGATACAGCCCCACTAAAAATGAATAGAAAACCAAAACCAGCCACCGAATCGGTCACATGTCACACAAGCAACACCTAATTACATAACGTGCTCCAACAATTTAAATCTGATCGGAAATTGGGTCTATAATTTTATTAAGCTGTTGTGAGTGGCATATTGGTGCGGTTTAATTAACAATTCACCCCAAAATACGGGCGGGCTTGCCCATAACTCAGCACTGACATGGATTCCTGTGACACAGCCGATATATGGCTGCACCTATGCGACTAAATGTAAGCTTATCTTGAACGTTTTGTGGACTTTTGTTAGCTTCTGTTCCTGTATGATATATGTTTTACGGAACCGGATTTTTATGAAGGGTTTAATAATTTATTTCGCATTTAAACCAGTTGCAGAACAAGGGTTTAGCTAAGGTAGCTTGTGTGTAAACCGTAAACAGATTTACAGACAGATTACTATTGACGTAGCTTTTCATAAGTATAAAAAATTTCTTCAACCATGCGAACTAAAATAACTTAGCTTGGATCTTAGTCTGCAAACAGCTTTAGATATCTGCTCATTTGTTTGTTCTATGATTAATTAATTCATGGAGCACCTAAGGTTACACTAGTCGAAAATTCTTCCATACAAACGTAGTCTAGCGATTACTCCACTGTTTGACGATGAACATTAAAACAAAAAATGATATCAATTTGTCTCATCATTATCTAGCCCTGTATGGAAACAATATATTTGAAAGTTATGAGCGTCGAAAGTTCCATATTTCAACACTAATTTTAACGCATCTTTGGGCGGAAATAAATAACATAAGAAGAAAAATTGCAAAACGGCCTCCATACATGGATAGATTAGTAATTCAACAATGCAAATCATTTTATATTGAATATATATATTTAGTCGTTTTTGCACGATATCTAGACTCCCAAAGGTCTGTTTATAAAAATTTGCGCGCTCGTTTTCATCCTAAATCATCATCAATTTCGATACAAGTTTGCAAAAGTGCTAATTCGTACGCGAACTAGCTTCTTACTGCTCATCACAGCATCTATCTCTATCGCACGTGTTGCCGGATGAGATAGCATGCACAAAACACACGCGCACAAAATAATTCGTGCCGTCGACTAGGGGAACCTTAAGCCGTGTTTTCATACGAAATTACTTGTACCGATATTAACACAATTTCCAGCACAAGACTTCGAGCAAACCTTTCAAGAAAAACCAGAGTAAAATTACGAGTCTAACCATGAAGTAACTAGTATTCATAATTTGAATAAGTAATTATTCCAGAACCCATGTTCTACTGCAAAAATCTGCTTAGAAGTTACAACAGTGATTGATTTTCTTTTAAGCTTTGAAGTCAGTGTTAATATTCGCGTCTCGCACCTAATAAGAATTTTAAGCGGGCACTAACTAACATTTTTCGAACTAAGCGAAGTTATTTTTGAAATTACAACGCGTACTAAAAGTTAGGTCAGAGCTTAAACTTTATAATTACATACCTTTTCGTTTTGAAATTTTAAACTTTGTTAATTTAACTAGAATGTAGCGATAAAGAATAATGATCAAAGTAAATGAATAATCAATTAAAAATCTTTGCGGTTGTTTTGAAATAAGTTTTATATGCGTATAAAACAAGTTATTTTAAATTTTCGAAAAGGGAATATTTTTTTAATTAATAGTATTATGTTTTTAATATAAACTAGCTTCTGCCAGCGGCTTCGCCCGCGTGTATTATTCATATAAACCTTCCTCTTGAATCACCTATCTATTGAAAAAAACCGTATCAAAATCCGTAGCGTAGTTTTAAAGATCTAAGCATACATAGGGACAGACAGTTAGCGGGCAGCGACTTTGTTTTATACTATGTGAGGATAAGTCAGAAAAGATAAAAGTGGTAGCAAACTCATAATATTAATTGAGATTGCCCTGTGCGATAAGACCGCCCATTGTACACTTTGTTTGAAAATATTTGTTCTGTATGTTTTTTTTTTTATGGTGTACAATAAAGAATATAATAAATAATAAATAAATTTTTAAGCATTATTTCGCTAGTCCTTGTTCATCTACTTAATCATTGTAGGTCCTCAGCCAAGCAGCTAGAAAGTCTAAACCAAAAGAAAAATATTTGAATAAATACTTCAAGAAACTCACTGAAATCCAACACAGACATAAATATGAAAAGAAGTGGCATACATACATGAACCAACAATTCTCTCCAAAAATATTTACCTTAATAGAGGTTTTCCAAATCCTATCTACACAAAATGTTTAAGCTGGGTTAAGTACGGCCCTCATTTGGGGCTACCGTCGACATTCGCCCTAGTAAAAAAAGTTACTCATAATAATAAATACCAATTTCTCCAGCGGTAAACGTCGAGTCGGCCCATAACCATGGTTTTTCAAAACCTGCTCGGAACACGTCCGCACAATCTAGTTGCCTTATATTAAGCCGGAAAATGGGAAAGGAAAAGTCTATGAAAATACGTTGTCCATGAAAATTCATGTTACTTTTGTAACGTTATTATATGATACTGTTATTTCTAATAATAACGTTGTTTCAGCTTCGTTGTATTTCAACTTACACAAAAAATATAACGACTTTAATATGTATGAACGGAAAAAAGAAACATACATAATGTAACATTGTATGCCTTCTAGATGGTTGTTAACATTTGGTAACTTTTTAATTCGTTTTATTATCTTTGGTTTATAATATATATATATATATTTTCTTACTACTTATTGTCGGGCCTAGGTTGTCCCCCATATCTAAGTACTAATGCTGTGACATGGAAATATTGTAAAACAAAACCATTTTTTAAAAGAGTAACTGTGGAGTTTCTTGCCGGTTCTTCTCCATAGGAAGCGACCAACCCGAACCGTGCACCTTTTGTCGACGTTTGACAAGTGCCCATGTAGGCCTATGTGAAATAAAAATTTCACAAAGGCCTGCATGGCAAAAAAAAATATTTTAATTTTGAACTAGCTAGAGATTAGAATGATAATAAAAATACACAGATTTTAGCTCCCAGAAATTTAATGTAAAAAATAAAACAAATAAAAAATTGAAATGCCGGCAATTCTAAATAAAAACACCTGTAACATATTTGCCATCAATTACTCACCCGTTTAGGTCAACAGAGCGGTCCATTAAGCTCTCAAAACACTGAATATTTTGCTTGCACGCGCTAACATAATTTTAATCAAAAATTTATTAATATTTGCTGTACCCGGGAACATTATACGTTATGGCATCGCGAGTTACAAAACAACGAACATGATACCACCCTACGCGATAACTTCGTTAACACAAAATGAGCCTTCAATAGCTAAAGTTAAATTAGGTTAAAACAAAATAGCAGGGGTAAGAAAATAGCTGTTTACTTTTCTACTTACCCTGTATAAACAAATGAGGTTAATACGTAATCAAGATCTGCGTGATTACAGACGCAATTGGACGGAAGTTCGCGACGATATTGTTAAAGTTTTTCTGCTTTAATGTGTCCCAATTGTACATGTAACACCTAAGTGTTGCTCTATTCGATTTTTTCTATTTTGTATTCTAAAGTACAGTACTTATACTTTATTTTTGAGTTTTGAATTTCAATGATGGTAACGAATCTCAACAAGCATTTTCTTTGTAGCAGATTATAGATTTTTGAAGCTTAAGGTGGCAACTCACGATCTTGATCATTTGCCATGCAGTATGGCGCTCTTTGTGTGTGCCAACAAAATCTATGGAAATAGCTTGGCCACAGCTATTGTAAGAAAATTTAAGAGCAGCAAACCTAAGTAGAATTTAAATATAACAATAATACTGTATTGCTCAAAAATATAATATAAAAAAAAAACATAATATTATTCTTAGTAACACCATAAAGTACGTCAGCGGCGGCGCGTGTGGTAAAACTTAGTATATTTTTCGCCACAAAATGAGTACTTACATTTCCACTAAAAATCATGTACGTAATGGCATACAATTCTAATATATCTTTTTCGATATGAACGATATTACAATACAAACATTTAATGCTATTATGATACCGTAAAAGAGCTCCCTTGAGTTTTCCTTGGATGGCACATTACTTTAATATAGTGCTTTATATGAAAACAACCTAATTTGTTTTGTTTATGAAAAATCGTCGCTACCACGCAAGTCTAAATTACACGCAACTTTGGTAAGGTAAAACATATTTATTTTAAAATTATGCATTTTACACAAATTATTCACTGCTGCCGGGCGAGCACAGCCTCTGTGATAGGCTTGAGTCACGCATTTTATTACGGTTTTTGCTCCCAAACTGTGATAGGAATGTATGATTCAAGCCTGTCACAGTAGGCCGTGCTCGCTCCCGCTGGTCATAAATCTCTATCAATCGTTGCCACATCGACCTCAGTGGACGTCTTTCGGCTGAGATTATGATGATGATGACACAAAATGTATACTAAACTATACATATAATATTAAGTCGTTGATTACACGCCATTACAGTCTGTAAACATGGCCGAAATTCTAGAGGAAAATTGAACAAAACCACAGCTAAAATCAACATCCATCATGACATCCATTTTCTGGTATCCACTTAGTTAGAACAGCGACAAATTGTTAAATAACTACACAAAAGCTAGTTATTTTCAAATTCAGAAACCATTTGTCACAACTAGCACAAAATTAACAATCCGCAAAGGTCACTTAATTCCCTGACGCACACCTTTTTGACACAGAGTAGTAAGTAAAATGGAGTAACCATTCGACAAAATTAGTCAGCAAACGTGAATTCATCGTATTACGCAAGCTTTAGCGTCGATTGTTCTACGACTGACGATTTTCCCCCTCCGCGTTCCAAAATTGAATACAGGTCTGTAGTCATTCCATTCTACTTTCTACTCCGTGCTTTCATAGGTACAGTAGGCGACATTTTTTCGCCACCTCTTTATATTTTTCACAACGGCTAATGTAGTAAGTGCCAACATCGATCAATCATGGCATTATGTGGGGATCAACGATATTCGGTTGCGTGTTTGCCGTGCGTGACATGGAAGTACTTGCCGACATCGGTTCATATTAGCCGAGTCGACCCACCTAAACTAGACAGATACGTATAAACGACTGCGTTTATCGAATTATGTTACCCGTTTATTTATTGGGGTATTGAAATATGGATTATGTGGATAACGATGGCTGCCTATATTTGCGAAGCGTTTTTCCTTGTGAGGTACAGTCTACTGTTAGTTTTAGTTATTAATGTTCCCTTCTAAGAAAATCTAATTGTCTCTCTCTAATATTTAGCTACTACATTGTATTGTATTTTCTCGGAAAAAAGGAAAGTAAGAAAACTTGTAGTCATTAATCGTCGCTCGTGATGTCGATAAATATTACTTACTTCAGTGACAACAAAAGCCTTTCATGAATTGTTTTAATGGCCTCAATTCTCCTTATACTGCTATGTCACTAATTCGGTATATCATCAATAAACTTCGTGAGTATATAAAATCCGAACGATCACCACAAACTGATCCGCACAGAATTTTATTGAGATCAACATAACTTGATACATGGCAGCGAAACTACGATAAGTGCGACGCCAAATAAAGAGAACACCTCTAAGAAGGGCATTAATCGTAATCACTTAGCTGAACGGCCACTACATCTATCACATAAAGAAGTCGAGTCACGAAGTGTGTGCGAGGTTAAAGTGTCGGATGCTCACTTGTTTGAGAAAACCGCAAATAAATATTCTCGAGAGCGACTAATTGGTTCCCGTTGGATTCGACAGGCGTCCGGATCCCGGTACTGTGGTCCGCCGCATAATTTATTGGGCTGACTGTACCCGCAGTGGCGCGGACGGGACGCGTATTTACGAAGCGCTATTCAGAATCATGCACCTGGATCTAATAGTTACGTATTCTGCGGCTGTTATTAATATCGGGATGGGTACTTGAGGTCGCTGAATAAGAAATGGATACGCGGGGTGTTTATTGTGGAGCTGTTTGTGTGCGGAGGATCAGCCCTTTGTGTGGTACGTGAGTGTATCTGTGTGTATGCAGACGTTGTTACGTAAATGAACGAAGTTGGTTGTTGTATTTTTTTCCTTAGTGACGCAGTATTAAATACGCTTTTCCGGAAATACTTTTCGCTTTCACACAAAAAGCAACTTGTAAAAATGTCATTAAGCATCACTAGTCGATCATTATTCCATACAAACGTAGTATGCCGATTACTCCACTGTTTGACGATGTACATTCAAAATAAAAAATGATATTGATTTGTCTCATCATTATCTAGCCCTGTATGGAAATAAAAAAAGTAAAACAAAAATATGAAAGTTAAGAGCATCGAAAGTTCCATATTTCAAAACTAATTTTAACGCATCTTTGGGCGGAAATAAATACCATAAGTAGAAGGCAAATTGCAAAACGGTTTCCATACAGGGATACATTAGTAATTCAACAATGCAAATAATCTTATTTTGAAAATATACATTTAGTCGCTATTTCATGATATCAAGACGTTTCGATCCAAATTTGCAAAAGTGCTAATTCGTACGCGAACTAGCTTCTTACTGCTCATCACAGCATCTATCTCTTTCGCACGTGTTGTCGGACGAGACAGCATGTATTTTAACCTCGCGCACAAAATAGTTCGTGCCGTTGACTAGGTGAACCTTAAATGGTCTACTTTCATAAAAAATAAACGGATTTTTACCAGTGATCAATTATTTTCTTAATACTGTTCTCATTAAACATTTTTGCGAATAACGAATAAGTGGGTACTCAATTCAGCTACAAACAAAAAGAACGACTGCTATTTCAAATGAAAAACCTATTTACGGCCGATAATACACAGGCATGAAAAGTTACACAATGAAAACAATCGCATTGACGACAACAAATGTGAATTTTATTTTCATTCTTTCCACGTTACGCAATCATTAAAAGCTGCGATCCGTAATAAATGTTAAGTAGGTGACCACTCCAAACCTCACTTCCGGCAGACTGTTGGTGCCATTGTTAATGTAGTATCCACACTGAGGGCCGTCCGCTTTTATTCTTTACAAAATCGCCCACTGAAAAGCTAACTCGTAAAACATTAAATTGATCTTGAATAATTCCGCTCGTGGAAATTTGTACTCGAAGATCCGTTTTTCACTTCTTTAGCTCAACGTTTTTGCCCATTTGGATGCCGGAGCGTATCCAACTGAGCCTGTTATCCTCTAACTTTGCCTTCTCGTTGAAAAACTCATGCTATAACCGTAAATATCAATTTGTATGAAACTAGAGGGAGGAGACGTAGCCCGGGGCAGCGCAACTTAGCTTGCCACAGTCAGTTACAAATTGAAGTGGCTACTTACAAGGATTTAGGATTTTAAATGTCACATTGGCTTACGATAGAACTTTAAATTGGGGAACATTTCGGGTCATAAAAGACCGGAGCTTTATTATAGTTACCGAACAGTTTCGCTGGCGCTGTGATATGTAAAGTCCAAGTTTTTTACTCGTGATTAGGTAACTATTTATGAGGTTTTCAAAGTTCTAACTGCATTCGTTATAAACGAGTGGAGCTGTTCGCTTAGTGCAGTTCGTTTTGTTTGTGAGCCATATAATTTTATGAGAAGAGGAATACCAACTACCTCTGTGTTCAGTACGGTATTTGGGATTTATAAAATCCTCAATGCTCCGCTATCAAAAATACGAACGACGATTTTTCCTGCGCTGCATTTTGAATTCAATTTCTTTGCTAAAGCCTGTTTACTTTTAGCTTTATCAAACAATCCAGCATATGTAATTATTTACACTATAAGTAAGCTTCAAAACCACGTCAGATGTACTTACATCTGACGTGGTTTTGAAGCCTTTGATGCTTTTACACTTGCGCATAATGAATAAAATCGTGAATACAATACTCAGTTCTGAACATTTTTGTTGTTTTCATTTTTTTGGAACAATCCCACCGCACTATTCCCAAACCACTGCAACTCCTGAAAGCCAGAATTAACAGTGGCGACCACCAGAAAAGCACCGAGGCAATGAAGCTCGACGAAGTCCCGGAGAATGAATTTAACTGTCTTGGATCCCGCAACGAAATTAATCAGAAAAGAATAATGGAGAAGTAAGAAAAATATAAATTTCCACTTCCCTCCATATCAAGCAGGAAACAGAACAAACAAGGCCCAGTTATCTAGCACCACGGATACAAATTAGTATTAATATTAATGGGTCCTAACATTGTGAGCTGTTATATTTGATTCCAATAATACGTATGGCAAAAACGCTTGAACGCACGGAAATTTGTTCTAGTTTCCACAAGGTCCGTATAGTAAACAGCTCCTGATACAACCTGTACATTATTCAACATAGAATTGCGGTTATTCTGCCAGAGAATACAATCCCATAAAATACGATGTGCGGATTGTACATATTCGCAGTCAGATGTAGATCACTGACATAAAGGCGAGGCAATAAGCTTGAAGAAAAATAATTTTCTTTTAAAGTTACCATGCCCTGTGACAAATTGGGCAACACAGTGATCCACTTCCAGCCACGTTCTGGCCAGCCGAACGCGAACGGATGGAAAGAATTGGTGGAAGTGTCGGCTCTTGATGGAATTATACCACCTACATTGCCATTTGGATAAAAGTTCCTCCCAGACGTCAATATGTCTTAAATAATCTAGAGATTTTCTCACGGTCACTCCGCGTTAAAAAGTCAGTTCTGAACAACCGATTGTATTTAAAATCTGAACTCGCTTCCTTGAATGTCTTAACTCGTGCTGGACTAAACCAGCTTGAGACATAAGTTACTTACCTATGTCCAAGATAATCTGCCTCACAAGGTCTCCTGAGAAAATGTCTGCGACAAGCGCTTTCTTGAAGTCACTTAGATATACTGTAGTAGCCCGTTAGGTGATACAAGGCTCTGTCATGGTTATGGAAAACACAGGGTATAAGCAGCACTTTTTTTAAACATACATACATACGAAGGGTGTCACTGCTCTTCTTAACTAAAGGTGCGAATTCACCGCGCGGTCGCCGGGGCGTGTTGAAACCGGTTATATTGTGTAAAATTATTATTCCACATTTCAATAGTAACCAAGTTATCAAATGACAATTGGAGGAAGAAGAATACGACGATATGATATTAAATTCTTGGTATAAAAACTATTTCACAAAAAAATAAACCGACTTCTTAAGCAAAACACTGCAAAAATAACTATCGTTTTGGAAGTCGGTGTCTGGTACCTTTTGTTTTTATCTTTTTTTCTACACCAACTGCCGAAACGCAGGTTATTTTTGAACTTTTTAGTGTTTTGCTTTTGTTTGTTTGTTGTGTTTTAAGAAAATGTACGAGCATTTTGAACGTGATGCGCGTCACCACTTGTTCGTGAGCGAGACCTGCTAGTGGTCTTCTATCGCGCGTCGCGGTCTCGCGCGTGAACTGTCTCTTATACAAAGCTTAAGGACAAGTAGTGTGCGCGACTCCTGCTTCAATCGAGTGTCGCGGTCTCACGCCGTGTTCGTGCGGTGAACTCGCACCTTAACTAACCCGGAAGGGTAATTTGTAAGTTAAAAAAGAACAAAAATATGCGGCAGTTCAATACAACACAAGTGGGTGTGTTCATAAAGGCAGTAATATGATATAGGTACATTAATACTCCTTTTACTTCGTGTATATATTATATTGATACTTCGTGCATACCTTCTTGAGAACAAGCGTGTGTTTTAAGTATGCATGCACTTAAAAATGACCTATGCTAAAACAAAGCCACGGCATTACCCAGAAGCAATAACTAATCCTAGCCTTAAAGTTATACATAGGTATGTATAAAAATATAGGTAAAACAGATTTTTTTTACACAATTCAAAAACCGACCCAATACGAATGAATAAAACTTTTTATGAAAGCATTCTAACTGCGGTTTGGCACTAAATTCTTCTATAACAAAGGTAGGTGCGATGTGAAACGCTGAAATAGTTTTTGCATACGTTCAAGCTACGCGGTGTGGGGGAGTGTTGCCTTCGCAATAAATTGTACGTTTGATTCCAGTTTATTTTTACTGGCTTTAATATAGAGAATATAGAAAAAATATGAGTTCCTTACGAATAAATGGTTTTGGACCCATTGTTCAATTGTTTAGCATATTTATCTAACTAAAATTGTGTTATACCTGGTATCCCGTTTTGACTCAGGCAGTGTCTATCTGCATATAACCCGACTGCAGCGAAGTCCAAGAGGAGGGTTATGTATTTAACCTGTTTGTAACTTCCTTTCTTTTTTTCAAATTTCAATTTTCAGTGTTTTTTGACTGCTTCATGTCTGGAGCAAAAAACTCAAATAAACTTCATCTATTCTATTCAAATCAGTTGCCATACGAACGAAAAACTCTTGATTTTAAGAAGTTGATGCCAATAAATACTAAAATATAACTGCAAATTTGAGAGCAGCTGGGTTGGGTTGGTTGAGTGCAGGAAATTACTTAGAATAGGTATGATTGTAAATGTCCATTACTACCAAAAATCAATTGCTCAAAATCCTTTATAACTCCTTTATAACCACGTTTCAGTATTATATTCTTCGAAAACAAAGGTAAGATAAATATAGTTTTTGCGTACGTTCAGACCAAACGCGGAGGGGTGTGTCGCCACCGCTATAAATTGTACGTAAAGTTTGATTCCAATTTGTATAAACAAACGTAAAATGGGGCAATACTCACGTTGTGTTTTTGTGTCGTTGTTTTTTCAGTCTTACGAAATCCAGAAAATATTTTATTGCCAGATATAAAAAAAAACAATAATATTTCATCATCGTCATCATTTCATTCAAAAGCAGTTCATTGCTGGATATAAGCCTACCCATAGTGTTGCCATATCTATCGGTCATGTGATAGTGTACAAGTTAACAATATTTTCATATCTCCAGTGTCGTTTCTTGATATTCATCATCATCGTATCAGCCGAAAGACGTCCACTACTGGACATTAGGCCACGCCCAAGCGTCACCAGATTGACCGGTCCCGTGCGTCCCGCATCTAGCGGATCCCCGTAACCTTAACCAGTTCATCAATCCACCTGGTCAGAGGCCTTCCAACGCAACGTCTTCCAGTTCGCGGTCGCCACTCGAAAACTTTTCTGACCCATCGGCCATCCGTTCTGCGAGCAATATGTCCAGCCCACTGCCACTTAAGTTTCACAATTTCTTCTATGTTGGTAACCCAGGTTCTCTTGCGGATCTCTACATTTCTGATTCGATCACGCAAGGAAACGCCGAGCATAGCCCTCTCCATTGCCCTTTGGGTGACTGTTAGCTTTCTGATGAGGCCCATTGTGAGCGACCACGTCTCAGAGCCATAGGTTATCACTGGCAACACACACTGGTCATAGACTTTTGTCTTGAGACACTGTGGTAAGTTGGACGAGAAGATACCGCGCAACTTCCCAAACGCTGCCCAGCCGAGTGGGATTCGACGATTGACCTCTTTCTCGAAGTTCGCTCTACCCAACTGGATCGTTTGTCCCAGGTAGACATAATCGTCCACAACTTCGAGTGTAGAGTCTCCGACCTTGATAGGAGTAAGTGCAACATGGGCATTCAATTCTTGATATTATCCTTAAATAATTACTTGAAAGAAAAAAAGGCCAGGTGCGCAGTACTCATAGCCGGCGTGTGTTTATGACTAGATGTATAAATGTGTGTGAAGCACAAGAAGTATGTAAGGATCGTAACAGGTGGCGTTCTGGAGTTTCTGCCTACCTCCATGGGAAAAAGGCGTGAGTTTATGTATGTATGTATAATTACTTGAATAACCCTTTCCCCTTAAACCTCCTAAATCAAGTAACTTTCAGTCAACAATTAACATTGTTATATTCGGAGTGTATTAGAGCTATAATTAACACAAGCCTACAGA
Source organism: Orthosia gothica (assembly GCA_949775005.1). Lineage (NCBI taxonomy): Eukaryota > Metazoa > Arthropoda > Insecta > Lepidoptera > Noctuidae > Orthosia > Orthosia gothica. The sequence goes on from OX459044.1 coordinate 15,343,671, forward strand.
ACCCGCTGTTTTGTAAACGACACGAATATAAGTACAATCTCAAACTAAAACTCCTATGCTAATGAAGCGGTTTTCGGAGCCCTGCACATTGGACCCTTGTCAACAAAGTTTGTGTATTAAGTACAGTGCAGGCTATATGACCTACTTTTGACTAACAATTAGCTGAGTTTAACGGCCTTTGACATAACTATTACATTGAATGGTATGTACTTACTTAATCGTTGTGTAAGTGGATGGGCTGGTTGGCACGCTATCATTCGGTGTTTTTTTCTTTTTTGTTCTATTTTTAAACTGTAATAGGGAAACGAATGAAGCAATTAGGCGGTTTTATTCAATGGGAATTTCCTTTTTTTTAATCGTATTTCATTTTGAGGCTATGCTTCTTCTTAAAATAAGAATCAGCCAGATTCCGTTGTTAAATCTTGATTGTACCTACTTGTATTAGTAATATCAGTTTTTTTGATTGTCAATTTAAAGTTACGAACGTTCCGAACCCAATTTTGATGCTAAAGTTTTACAGATTTTCAAGCCACAAAGTAAAGTTACACAAACGCTCAAATTCTTATTTCTAAAACCGTGGTAAGTGCTATTTCTAACTTTGAAATAAATCCACTTGTTTAACTCGAAAATAAATTCATTGCTTAACTAAAAAAGTTTAAGCGGAAAATGTGAACCATATAAATATAGCTAGAATATTATATAGCTCACACCGTAGATGAGATGAACTTGCCCTACGGTGATTCTTTCCGGTCAACTTTTCCACTTCATTTAAGTTCTATACTTAAATTGTACTTAATGGCGAAAAGTTGGGAACTTCACAAAGATTTAACAATGCTTATTTTGAAGGGACCTCGCCCTCCACGTTTTCTATTTATCTGAAGGAGGCTTTGTTACAGAAACGTTTATTGAAGGAAAGCCATTTCGTTGCTTAATTGTAAATTTTACGTATTAATTAATTACTTACGAAATGTTATTATTAATGAAGAAACTGCGAGATTAAACGGGTACGTACCTAATTCGATTCAGCACTAACTCCAAATAATAAAGACTTGATCAAAGCGTAAATGGGCCAAGTCGCAATAGATGAATAAAACTCCACAAGATTGCCAAGTTTAATTATGAAGTTAATTACGTTGGTTTGATGAAAAATTTAAATCCTCACTCAAGTTAATTTCCTCAGGAACCCGGGATCCATTTTCTTATTCACATTGCTCCGGACAAATTTAATCCAGATGAGGGAAGATTCTTAGAAATCATTATTACTTAAGTTATGAAGTTGAGCTTCAGAGCAATCGAAGTAATAACTGCTTTGTGTAATGCAAGAATATCAGACAACGTTAAACAAAGCTATAGTATAAAAATACATAAAACCTAGCTACTAAACTATAAATATTATATTTTGGTTTTCGTAACACAGACGATATAATTTTATAACAGATTACTTTTGTGAAATCCTTCTTTTTTGGCAACTTTAGTTCGGTCCATTTTATTCACACATCAGGTAAACAAATTCACGTTCCCTATCTCAATCAAATCATAGGTAGGCTATTGCATACTGAAGCTCTGAAAGCTTTACAAATCTAGATAACCAGTTTTCGTGTGAAGCTCACATATCCCACCCAAATAGTTTCTAGTGATTAATTAGTCTAATTTATCAAAGATTTTAGGTCAAACGTGTCTTTTAACATTCCAATTTTAAATTAGCCCCACGCGGCTTTCAACCAAAGAAATAAACAAACCAATTTTTGGTCACGGCCATTTTTATTTTCGAACGACATTATTAGTATAAATTAATTCAATGTGCGACCATATTAATTCAACGTAACGACATCTTTATGAGATGTGACACAAAGTAGGACGTGTATACGAAGAATAAATCTGTCACTAAAGTTAACGCCCGGTCACAAATTGTAATTTACCGTCACATGTGCCGAACGAATAGTTATATTTCTATGTTACTCATGTCAGATGTGTATGGAAGGCATCTTAACGAGTGCGGTAATGCATGAGCAATACTATCAATAAATAAAAGTTGGATAGAAATTTGTTGGGAAAAATGTGTCAGGCCAGTTTTATTAGATTTGACACGTCCAATTGATTAAACGTTGATATAATTCAAAAAAAATATCGCAAAATATTTAGTTTACAGTTCACATAAATTTGTGAAAATATTTAAATCAATACTTGGTACGTTTTATCAAGTTAAACGAATACATTGTACTTGATAAAAAGTACCTTTATTGGAAAAATTTAATATACTGAAACTGTCAAACCTTATCATCATCATATCCAACACATTGAAGAATATCGCTCTACAATGTTCACAAACTCGCATGTCCATGTGTCACAAGCCTGAGCTAATAACTCTAATGCGCTTATTACCCGTTGCCCTTGTAATATTGTAAATTATGTCCCTAGTCACATGTAACAATAAATCTTTGTCTAAATCAAAAACCATTAGACACGCTTATTCATAAAGCTGGTTCTTCTGTTAATTCTATTAAAACATACACGTTGTGAGTCGAAGCTAACCTCAAATTGGATCCTCTCCGAACAGTCTTGGGTCCCAGTTTGTCAACTTCAATATTTAACTTGTCCCCTGTAGTTTCCAAGTTCTATCTGTCATGAACACAATGGTTGAGAACAGTAGACATACTTCAGTGTGTTTTGCGATCTATTGCTTGCTATTATGTGCTCTACAAAGTTTTAAGTGTTACAGATGCTCGGAAAAACTTTGATTTGGCAGCAATTTTAGTGTAACTATACAAACATTATTTGGGGCGAACAAAGTTATGATAAAGATAAAACCACTGTTGGGATGTTTTTGTAATATTGTACTGGGAATGCCAATTCAGTCAATAACCTTGTGGGGAATTGATGGAAATGTGGCACATTTACTTTGATTGTCAAGGAAGATGCCAATCCGACACCGATGATTCATATAAAATAATAGACATACGTTTATGCGAAAAGGGCACCACCTTAAAAGCTGCAGAAAATGATACATCTATGCATACTCAAATATTTAAAGCACTGCATTTCGACACTGATCTCAGTATATTATAATTCAAAAAATTCAGAAACTCCATTTAAGACGACGACTAACGCCAACGACCTTGGGGGAACAAAACGCGCCCTCTTTTCTCACCCGCGCTACCCGAAATTTAGTAGTTTTTTGTACTTTTCTTATTATTCTATGACTTTATAAAAAAAAGCTTCAGATGAAAATGTAGATAATTAAATTGTCTTTGATTTGGTGTCGATTTCATTAAAATACGCCCAGCGGTTTTCTTGTGATTGTCGTGTTTTTGTCCGTTTTAGACATAACTTTACAAATTAATTACACTATGTTATACGAATAAAACTCAAAATATGCTCAGATGAAATTATTAAGAAAATGGTCTAATATGACATATATTTTTCCAATAAATTACGACTAGCCGTTTAGACGTGATTCTCATTTTAAAATCAGCTACTCAAGGGAATCGGCGCCTTAATACCAGACTAATTGCCAATCCCAAATAACTATACGAAAAACTTACATTTTATCAATATCATTTCCGACATCATTTGTCAATACCCCGTATTTTTACATGGTTCGTTTTGAAATCGAAGCGGTGAATTGGTTATCCAGCAGTCGATTCCCACGGCGACCAGCGCGCGACAATCTAATGAGGTCCCAGGGGAAAGACGTTGCCTTCCATTTTCAACAGATATCGTCCGTACGCTTATATTTCTGATAAATATATTCACGTAAAACCTGAATATTCTATCAGGGAAGCGTTGGGGATTGGAATCAATTGTCTTATGTTTCAATATCTTTTGGTATTTCTAGGATAAAAATGATATGTGTATTTTTCGTTTCTGTTTTGCTACCGATCTATAGATTTCTACGAATGATTTTCAATTGACTAGCTGATTTATTATTGAGTTAAAGTTACAGATGTGGAAAAGTTACTGAATCACACTGTCAAAAAACTAACATGGTAAATAAAACTCGTAATCGAAGACTGGTTAAATCGTTTTCGTCACTTCATGTAACCAAATTATTAATATTGTGTTAAGAATCATAAAAAATATATATATATCGAATATGAAACAGAGAGTATCTACTACAATACTTACATCATTCTTGATCCAGCCCATTGTCATGAAAATCAATTGAGGAAACAAAATTCATAATATTGATACTTATAGACAATGGGTTGGAAAATTGCTTATACGATATGAAACCTAAACAAAAACCTAAATGGCATGAAGAGTCTTTGTTATTAAGGACAGATGATCACGTGGCCAAGATTTTCTGGAGTGGCAACTGCGTACCGGAAGACGCTGCGTTGGAAGGCCTCCCACTAGGTGGACCGATTACCTGGGTTAAAGTTGCGGGCATCCGTTGTATGCAAGATTCACAGAACCAGTCAGTGTGGCGACAATTGGGTAAAGGCTGTGTTCAGCAGTCGATGTATTTCGGCTGAAATGATAATGATGATGATGATTATGTTAGTAGAAGTTTAGGTGCTGTACCATCAAACTCAAAAGGTATAGCACTAATCTATCTACACACTGACAAAGTACAGATTTGAATTCCCAAGCCCTTACACATCGGCTTTGCGAAACATGAAAGATATTTGGACGTATGTAGGCACTTTAATGATTGGCAATAACTCCTAGTTGTATTTCCAGGTTAATTGGTGCATTTATGTGTGTAACGGCACCAGCAATCTTACAGAACATAATAATAATTTATATCCCTAACCATAATATCTCGGCTGTCTGCTGGGAATTATTAGCTTTTATCTACAAAGCTATTAAAGGCGTATTCAATTTAGTATTAGTAACTACTCAAGGGAATTAGTTGAATTTATCATCGTTGCGTTTGTAGGTAGATCTGATTTATAATGCTGTTTAACGAACGTTTTAAGAGATATTTTAATGGTAATTGGTAGTAATTAAGTAGGTTAGTGTTCTACTGTTTTATGTTTATTGTTTAGCAAATTCAGGCTTGGCCTCTTTTAGGCTTTAACTCACTCGAGTCCAATTTTTCCATCATATATTGGGCAACTTTACCTCTTTCCTATACATTATTCACTTCAGTAGTTGATAACTTTATATTATAAATGCCCTCAAAAACATCACCTTTGTCTTCTTCTTTAATTTCTTGTTCATGTTCATTATCGCCTCTTTTCTTCCAAATGCCATTATGAAGCACCCAACATATAGAACATACCTACAACGGCGCCAGCGACATTAAAGTTAGCTATATATACAGTGACGTATCTGCACATAACTAGGAAAGATAGATGTGGCGACTAACTTACTAAACTTACTCAGAAACTGCAAACAAGATCTCATTGTGGTCGTGTGCTGTAGATTGTTTGCAAGTGCACACGACCGTTGATGATTAAATTTAGCTGCTTCTGCCTTTATCGAGCCTCTGCGATGCAGAAAGTGATTTCTCGAGTTTTAGTATGTATTTATTTATTAGGGACAGAAAAACAGTTATATGTTAAAGTTTAAATAAAACTATGAGTACAATAATACATTGGCAAACTCCATTGTTCACGGATTAATAAATGTACAAATAGGAAACGGGAGAGTATTGTTCATCGCCTAATTGTTAGATCATAGAGATAAAGTATTTATAGCCAGATATATATTTTTTTTACTAGAAAGGGAGAAGATAATATATTGAGATATATTTGAGGGGTAGGCAGATAAAACTACTCTTTATAGTGCCTACACCATAACAAAAACCAGCTCATTTATAAATTTATGCATATAATTGCATGAGCTTATGCTAAAATTAAAAACAGTCCAAGTGCGAGTCGGACTCGCGCACGAAGGGTTCCGTACCATTATCGCAAAAAATGGCATACAAATCACGTTTGTTGTATGGGAGCCCCACTTAAATATCTATTTTATTCTGTTTTTATTATTTGTTGTTATAGTGGCAACAGAAATACGTCATCTGTGAAAATTTCAACTGTCTAGCTATCACGGGTTACAATACAGCCTGGTGATAGACAAACAGACAGACGGACCACGGAGTCTCAGTAATAGTGTCCCGTTTTTACCCTTTGGGTACGGAACCCTAAAAAGAAATACTGATTTCTTTACTAATATTGCAGTAAGAAAACAAATGGTCATCACATTCCCTTTAACAAAACAGTTGGAAGTCATGCCAGTGGAGGTATGATACAGGCTGACAGTTACCGGTAGTTCATGGCTTGAAATGTAACTATCCAACATTCCTTGTAGATTTCTGTGAAACAGTCAAAACAAATTGAAACCCTGAAAACAACAGACGGTAGTGACAACATAGGGAAAGAAATGCCATTTCTCAGTAATTAGAATCAACGGAACCAGACTCAAACCTAAACAAGTGTTGACAATATTTTCAGCAATACCTCAATACATGAAACAATGGGTTTTTATTTTTCTAAGCTTCTAAATTCCTACATTTACTAGAAAAATGTACGTAAATCAATTCGCTGTAGTATAACTAAGAGTGAAGAGGATGAAATGCGCTTCGTAGTTCATTTCCCAGGTGAATTCGTTTCCTACCAGCACGGAAACGATCGACCTCCTTCTTCGGCTTTTAATCATAAATGAATATTGCAGTATAAAGCTGAATAAAGGTTGAACGTAAGTATGAATTTCTAAAGTGTTTAAACCAGAGTAGAATAATCAGCCAGTCAGTATTGTAACTACGGTAGTTAGGCTCTTTTTTAAGCTTTTATCGCCAACCTATTGGGCCCAAAATATTTAAAGAGCTTTGACATTACTTTTATTTTTATTATTGATAAGCTCGCAATTGATCACTATCTTACCTGACTGACGGTAATCGATGATGTGGTCGACGGTGAAGCACGCTTGCTCAGAAGTAACCTATTCACTCTTGACTTAAAGACTCACAGGTTGTAGCTATCAGGAAATACAGACTCCGGCAGGTACTTTCACTCGTACTCGTATTCCTATACTGTTTAGTGCCTATGGGATGGGTGGGATGTCTACCATGTACCGATGACGCATCGCCGTACGTCTTGTATTCCGATGATGGAAAGGGCTAGGAGGAATTAGTTCATTCAATTCCATTGCACATGATGACATGACTTCAAAAGAAACAGTGTATTACTACAACTTGGCTTCATCTAAAGAAAACCAGTTTGCTGAAGCTCAAGACAGAAATTCCATTTATCTACTCCTTTACGTCCAACATTTTCCAACGTAATGATCCCCAAGATCTTTGCCCATCAAAACTAACGCACCTCACCAAAGGCTGAATTCAAAAAAACTTATTCGTCCCATTACATAAATAAAACTGTAAGTAACGTACCTATCTACCTATAGTGTACTAAAACAACTATCTAAGGAGCCGGTCTATCCATTCTTTATCTTTAACTACCCAATTCCGTCAGCATAAAAAGCGCTTTCTTGCCATTTAGCGCTGTTTTCGTCCTTTTTTACCTCAAAACCGAGGCTATAACACCTCTCCCGGGTGCGGTAATATTTGCATTTAGAGCGAACGACTGATATTCTGACCTTATCAGAGGGAGATTGTGTTTGAGGGACGAATTCTGATGACGCAAGTGGCGCGAATCACTTAGATCGGCTGCAGGAGACGCTTCCCGGCTTCCCGGCTTACGTGATAAAAATATATTCAAAATGGGAGATCCCGACGGTTCAGTTCGGAATAATTTTAAATTTTTACTTAGTTCGTGAGTAATTTATACTTCATGATTTATGATGTTAAGTACTAGAAGAGCAAGTATTTGTTTGAAACTCTAATTAAGATGTATGTTAATTTTCATCTTCTTCGTTCTAACATTTAGCCGGACCATTTCTAGAAGTACAGTTATACAACAGTATACAAGAAAGCGCACAATATCAAATTCAAATATGATCGCGGAGCAAATACCGAGCAACTGTAGTAGGTATTCCACGAGAGAGCAACTCCACACAATGTGAAGTTATCGGATTCTGCTGTATTGCTGGCTCATAATTATGAATTCATGAGATTTCTGAGAAACGAGGTACCGCATATGGATTTACTGATATTGTTATTAATTCAATTGATTGATTCAAAGCAAGATTCTGGGTCGAAAGCTATTAAACTAACCAAATAATTATCCTACTACTAAACGTCAACCCAAAAAGGGGGAAAAAAACTAATTTGCCTGACAAAAAACACACGAAAACGGTAAACCTATTATCTCAAAATTAATTAGTGAACTCGTTGGTAGGATCTAATTCTAATTTAGGTGTTTTCAGGATAAAACGTTTGAAGCTACCATTCCCCATCCCCTCTCGTTTTGTTCAAAGGCGGCTTAGCTCGCGAAGTTTGTTTAACTTTACTGTATTCTTATTTCTGTAATTTAATTTGCAAGCTCTTGGTGCTCTCACTGAAAGGGCCAAGTTGTTATCGATTCAGTGGATTGACGTTTATTAGGAATGGTACTGATGGTCTGTTTGTTTATAGGTACATCGTTATTAGCATGGATTTTTTTAAATAAGGTTAGAATCGAACTTGCTTATAAAAATCTTTGAACTGTGTAGCAACTTTTCTGATTAGCGGATTCTAAATTCAAACAGTATCTAGAGATTTCGGTCAAGTATATTATTGATCGAAGCTAGAGTTATAAGAACCCAATCGCTAAACAGCGATGAGATTTTTTAATGTTTATTTACTGGCTGAACAGACTGAGTTTTTTTATTTAGATAGGTTCGTGCTCATCTGATGGTAAGCGATGATGTGGTCAACGGTCGGTGGTGCACGCTTGCCTAGAAGTAGTCTAATCACTCCTGACTTAAAGGCCCCCAGATTGTTGCTATCGGAAAACCCAGAATCCAGCAGGAATTCCACTCCTCTCTCAAAACATTTAGTGTTTATGGGTGGGATGTCCACCATGTATCGAAATCGATGGTGCATGGCCTACGTTTTGTAGTTCAATGATGAAACGGGCTAGGTGGCATTAGATAATGCAATTCCATCGCACTCTCCCCGATTCCCTTCGTCCTGATCACCTCTTGTTTTTAACCAACTACGGCGAAGCAAAAGGGAGGATTATTTTTTTAACGTTATGTGTGTATGTATGAATGTTCATCTATTCCCTCATAACTTCTAAACTAATTATCATTATTTGACAAATGAGGTTGGAAGCGTCTTGTTTATCCGCTGGTTATAGGCTATGTGACGTCACATTAAATTGAATATGGCGCTCTTTTGGGGCACAATTTTATTGTATTTCATAAATACTCATAGTGGTGTTCAGAAGATTACCGTGGTCGTATGCCACCTACCGTAACAAAACAATACATTCTGCAAAGTAGCATACGACCACGGTTATCATCTGTACATAACTATACATATGAATGAAAAACAATAAAATAGTTATTACATGTAGGTGTTTATTTAATACCCGATACATATCGAATAGTTTGTACAGTAACAATATCAGATGAGAATATTTTCTTGTTGGTTTAGTTTTTGAACATATTTTCATATCATCTGTTCAATAAAAGCTTTCAGATAAGCTTATGCTTCCGATTTAATCCAACGTAATTTTTCCCTTATTTGATCAAGTGTTTATACCGTTGAAAGTGGCATGTTTGTCTAATATGGGTCAGGTAGTGCTTAGCAGTGCTCGTCCATTATTCAGTAGGATTCCATTCCACGAGCGAGGCGTTTCTCGCCCAGTTGTTGTGTTAGGCCACCGCACATCCTATAACTCTTTTAAAAAAATACATTCCAACCACTCGGCAGCGGAACCTATAAAAATAACAAATCCCTCCGCTGAAATTACGAACGCGACATAAAAAATAAAAGCGACAAAAATCCAACGGCAATTCCTAGCAACAAAACACGCATTCAAATTAACCACGAAACAGGATGCTCGTTACGTAGAGAACAAAAAACAAAAACATTACGAAACAGGTGAGGAGTACGGCTCCGGAATATGATAATCATATTTCAGAGAGTTTCAGTCCACTTGTTGCCATTCAAAATGTTCCCATGCAATTTGTCCTAGTTATATTTCACTGTATTGTTACCATTGTACGGACCTCGACTACTCTTCGTTGACCCCATTCGCCTTTATTTAAACTTAAACCTTTTTCATTGCTTGCAGTTGAGTTTTTATAGCTGCGACATAATTGGTGGTGTCGCATTTCTTAATACCCCAATTACGCATGCGGAACGTTAAGTAAAAATTGTAAGTGTATGAAGGAGTTTGTTATATGCCACACGCTGCGTTATAAAGCTAAAAATAAATCACCCTATATTCATGTGGGAGTTGTTTTGCTGACCGTGGTGACTAGGAAGAAAATAATTTGCCAAAACCTTTCTTTTCTTTTCGTGGATTTCTTTCCAATAATTAGCATTCTAACGAATGTCCGATCATTAAAATCTCGCCACTGAAGCACGGAAAGAGGAAGGATCCAGATTTGCCGCTGTTTCTCCTATATTTCAAGTTACGTCTTCCAACACGACTCCACCTCGAATCATACAATTTAGTTATTTATTGACATTAACCGAGAGGTTTTTCTGATATCATGTTGAGTAGAGGTCCTTTACATCGGCTTGGAATATATGCCTAAATCTCAATTCAAAGAAATGCAATCTTTTTATTGTTAAAACCATTCAAAACACAGGCATTCAATTGCCATGCTTCACAGCCAACACGCCCTGTAAGTTTCCCATTTTATTGCTGGTTTTCCGTTAAAAAATAAGCGGACAAAGAAACCCTTGGTCCTGCATCCAAAAAAGGGGATTTATAAATAAATTGTCTGCCTCTCCTGCATAAAACCGTTACGTAAAGTAGCATAAACTGTCTGCCTAAGCACACTTAACCCAAATCTAGATTTTTATTATAATTGTTTCCGTCCCTTTCACGCAAGGGTGAACGTTGAAGCTGCCGGAAGATTAATAGCAACATTTATCAGACTTTCGTTTGTTTTGAGTGTCGTCGGGGATAACCGGAATTAGGTTGTTCACGAAATGTGCTGTGAAAGTAAAATAATCCAATTTAAATTATTGCACGAACAACAATTGTTAAGCTGTGGAGCCGTTTCAGTTTTGTGACAAAAATTATTTAGCGATTTGTTATTGTTTTCAGTTTGAGTTTTCCTTGCAATATTTAAATTAAATCATCTACATTTGAGTGAAGTTTTGTTCCTGTATATATATTTCGCATCATTAAGTAAGACCAATAGACGTCTTTTGGCTGAAGTAATGTTAAACGATAAAAAAACAATATTACCTTTTTTTTAATTTTTATTATTGATAGTCTCGCGCTTGACCGATTTCGATAAACTATAAGTATTCTAAAAATTAGGATAGGCATTGATCCCAAAAACATGTATTTGGCATCGCATAGTGCACGTAATATTTATATTTACTGAATATTCTATCTTCAGGGGGCATAACATTACATAAGTGTAAAATAAAGAACCCTCGTTTCTATAAAATTACATAAAAAATAGAGGAGCGAAATACGGTTTTAACACTTAATTTGCTGTTTCTTTATGCTGCCTTAATTTGATTGCTGTCGACCGAGTCCCACGCAAATAATTTGCATACATTTGCAATCGGGACACCTACTGTCTAAATTAAAAATAAAATTGTCATTGGACGGCCAGTGTAATGTTTTTTACAATTTATGGGTCCGTTAGTATGTAGGTTAACGCTTATAAACATGTTATTGCTTTTAGAGCTAAGTAATGTCTCTATTTACAGGCCTCGGTTATGGTTTAAAATGTCGTGATATTTAAATCGTAACTAGTCTGTTTCACCTGTGCTGGGTGGGATGGCTTTAAATACAGAGAGATCACAGCTGCGAAATCAATCCACTGGCTTCAGAGAACATAATCTTTTTTTCTTTTTTTCGTTATTTTTTAATTACTTCACCTAAACTAGTAAAATCCATAGTCGTCTTAAAACGAATAACAAGAGCCAAAACGGTGCGGTACCTAAAAATTTAAAGACCAAATTTTGTTTATGCTACTTTGTCTATGGTCTAGATATATCATAGAAAGTGCTTAAACAGCAGCACTTTACTTTATATAAATGATTTCATCACCACTGCTCTCATAACGGTGAAGGAAACATCGTGTGGAAACCGGAATTCCCTAGAACCAAAAATTCGAAGACTTGTGACACCTACCAACCCGTACTGGGCCCGCGTGGTGGGTTACGGCCCATTCAGGCTTGTGTCCCAGCAGTGAGGACATTAAAGGCTGATGATGATAAAGACGAGTCGCCTAGCAGCGAAACGAAGGAATAAAAGGTGAAGTCTATAGTTCAGTAGACAACATCGTTGTTGTTAGTTGTAGAAAACTGTACTAAGAGAGAACAAATACCCATAAGCAAGGATTTTTCACAATCCATCTCCACCTTACTGACCAACTAACCCATTTTCACCATAAAGAAACTGCCGCATCTTTACAATTTTCCTTCACTCGCGCCTTCCTCACAACAAACAAAGTCTTTCGGTTACAGGTACAAGTGGGCACGGAGACGTTTTGTGCGAGAGCTCCAAACCGAGGCTCTTATCTCCATAGCGGTGCCCTTGAGCTAGTTGCACCCTTCTTTTTTCACGTGACCTGTAAATTCCGTGTATAGCCCGCTTTAATTTGGATTGGCAGTTTGCTGGTCGGTCGTGCTATAGAATATTTTTTGGTAGTTTTTAACTAGTTTTAGGTGTTTCCTTTCTAGGAATAACTTGCCACCAGACGATTTCGGTATCATAAGTAAAAAGTTTTTTTTTTACTTAGATAAGGGTTAGTTATTAAATTGATTTCCTAATTTTCTTCTTGATGTAGGTTTTATAAAAGTTAAAGATTATGAAAGTATATTTGGGTACATTTACTTCACGTCACTAATAAGCACTTCCATGTAAAGGTATGAGAAAAAAATGGGTGGTAAAAAAACACTGAAAAAAAATGAAAATGTGAACATTCTTAAAATATGACATTTACTGCTTTATATACTAATTTTCCGACGACTTATATGCGAATACAAATAAAGAAAAAGAAATGACCGTAAACAAATACTGAAAATTCCGAAAAACCAATATAGCATTTGCTGGCGTAAATTTTTTCACCAGCTTAAATTGCGTTTTACCGAAAACTACAGTTATTAATTTTCTTCGTAATACACCTTTTATAAATGTTGAATTAACCTTACACATTTTATAAACTGTGGCACTTATTATACTGTTGTGACACTATAAAATACTTTTCTAAGAGATTCTATAGATACACCTAAGTAATATTAAAATGTGTTTGTAATCAATACCATTCATTACTTAAACCTTAAAATATGAGAGTACTCAAAATATGAAATTTACTGAGTACGATAACTATTCCAACAACAAAGTCGACAGGAACCTATTTCTGTCTGCAGGGCCTAAATTAACCTAACATGAAGGATATGACGGTCCGTCATCCCCTTCGAATCTTTCTTATCCGTGTCGGGTTGTTCTAAGTGCCCCAGCTCGCTTTGCTCGCTCTTCGACTGTTCGTTGAAAATAGCGGCACCGCTTACAAATATTATTTAATACTAACCGACTCTATAGTTACCTATAATACACCCCACGCGGGCCGACCGGTAGGTGGTTGTTTTCATTAAAATTGACAGTTAAAAAAGTTATTCTATAACCAATTGTAGAAATTAAGCTGGTTTCTATAGAGCCTAAGAAAACAATTATTTTAGCAGAACATATGTTTTCGGAAACTTTGTATTTCTTTCGATAGCTTGATATTTTTGTTGTTGTGGAGGTTTCCAATTCGTCGGAATCTATTTTTCTTTTGTAATTTATTTTATTATTAGAAAGTACAGATTATTTATCGTAGAAACGTAGAAAAAAATTTTTGTCTGGCTATTTACCATGTATATTTTGATTTTGGTTGAGAGCTCGATATTTGGGCATCGTTACAAGCGCCTTGATCACGAGAACTAAAGTCTTTGCGGGTGGTTGTTATTTACGAACTGACATATCTGTCTACCCTCTTCCTCACTCGTTTTTCACGCACGATGCCGCTACCACCAGAACTCTTCTCACTAGTTACTCGGCATTGTTCACGACAAATGATGCTCACTGTATCCACTTTTGACACTCGTTCAGTAGTTTAGATTGTTAACAATTCTAAAAAGCTCTGGTCTACCATAAAAACAATCACTTACAACATTAATAAAAAGCAGATCCCAATGCAACTACTAACTATGGATAAAACACCTAAAGAATCAGTAAACAAAACAAATGAGTACTTCTCCAATATCGGTAAAAGACTATCAACCATGATTCCCTCACATATTCCAAGTCTTAAGAAAGTCACTAAACCACCGCTAAACTCCTTCTTTCTTCTTCGCACTGACTACAATGAAGTTGAAAGAACACTTCATCAGTTAAAAAGTTACTGATCGCCTGGCTGGGATCAGATTAGTGCTAACGTATTGAAACAAATTTCTATTTCTATAACACCTGTAATTACTAACTTAATAAATCGCTGTTTTTCTCCGGCGTATTTCCCCTTGCATTAAAAAGAGCTGTGGTACACCCGATACATAAGGCGGGAGATAAAGATACGGTCAGCAACTATATACCAATCGCAGTCTTAACGACGTTATCGAAGATATTTGAACGCATAATTAATAATAGGTTAACAAAATACTTAAAAAAATATAACTTGTTTTCTGATGCGCAATATGGATTTAGAGCTGGCCGTTCAACTGACAACGCAGTACTTGATCTTGTTAATTTTGTAGTTAACAAATTAGATAGGAAAAATAAATGCTTGACCATATTTCTCGACCTAGCAAAGGCGTTTGACACTGTCTCTGTTCCCCGGCTTGTGCAAAAACTTGAAGATCTTGGTATAAGAGGCATTCCACTGGCGTTACTATCGGATTAATTAAAAAACAGAAACCAATCAGTAAAAATTGGAGAACACATAAGTGACGAACTTCCAGTGGATTTTGGGGTGTCACAAGGCAGTATTTTGAGCCCTACTCTTTTTCTCTAAATATCAAAAATTGTCGCACCTTCGAATACGCAGATGACACTGCCCTAACCTTTTTCGCAGACTCCTGGAGTGAGCTTTTTAAACTCGTCAAGATGGTTTTAACACTGTGTGTCACTGGCTATCATCCAATTCTCTTACTTTAAATGAAGACAATACGAAATACATCTTATTCTCTATTCGTAATCAAACACAAGATTCTAACCTCACCAATTATAATATCAATGCGCATAAGTGTAACTTTCCTCCAACTCCAAACTGTGATTGTCCTAATATTATTCCTACTAAATCTCTCAAATATCTTGGAATCGAAATTGACGCTAATTTAACGTTTGAAAGCCACATTAACAATTTATCAAAAATAATACGGAAGCTCACGTACATTTTTAAATAACTTCGTGGTGTAGCTGAGAAACAGACGATGAAGATGGTATTTGACGCTCTAGTTCAATCAATCATTTGTTACTGCATCACAACATCACAACATGGGATGGTGCATGCAAAACTAAGCTGATAACTATTGAAAGAGCCCAACGAATGATCCTCAAAGTTAGTTTATCGAAACCACGTCATTTCTCCACCACTACACTTTATAAGGAAGCGCAAGCGGTAACGGTACGTCAGCTGTACGTACTGCTTACTGCAATGCTCCAACGATCCAACTTACCCAAAGAAAGGAGAAAACGCATAGCCCTCTCCAGAAGAAACTACGCCATATGTAAGACGACTGAGGTAAATAATTCTTTTGCGCAAAGATTCTTCCCTTTCCGTGGAGGTGAATTATTTAATAAGCTAAATAAAATTATTAATATAATGAATTGTCACAAAATTGAATGCAAAAACAAAATAATGAAATGGTTACTTAAGACGATGACTAACGCCAACGACCTTGAGGGAACAAGACACGCTCTTGTTTCACACCCGCGCGACCCAAAATTTTGTAGTTTTTTGTACTTTCCTCATTATTATATCACTTAAAAAAAAAAGCTTCAGATCAAAATGTAGATAATTAAATTGTCTTTGATATGGTGTCAATTTCATTTAAATACGCCCAGCGGTTTTGGTGCAATTTTCGTGTTTTTGTCCGTTTTATACATAACTTTACAAATTAATTACACTATGCTATACGAATAAAACTCAAAATTTGCTTAGACGAAATTATTAACAAAATGGTCTAATATAACATATTTTTTTCCAATAAATTTCGACAAGCCGTTTAGACGTGATTCTCGTTTTAAAATCAGCTACTCAATGGAATCGGCGCCTTAACCTAAATTATGACGAAACAGAAAAGTTACTTGTTGTAGCAAAATAGCAGGGTCAATTGTTTGACTATTCTTACTTTTCTTAATTTTTAAATTAGTTTAAACCTTTTGCTATGTCTGATAATTGATTAATTCCGCTAGGAGTGAAAGTTGCCTGGGGATTGTGAAGCGGGTAAAAATGTAGGTAATATGTATAATATTTAAGTACAATAAATTAATAATTATTATACATATACCACTCACACGCACGCATACACACATACGCACCATCCACACACACCATTACTCATTCGTATTAGTTGGTTCTGTGTTGGCAATCTCATCGGGGGCCTGTAGTTCTGAAATACAGGCCTAGGCTTAGTTTAGACTCCAGATCTCCTACAAATTACAACTTTTGTAAAAATATCTGTCAACGTAAATATTTATGATAAGGATGTAATTTGTGGAGATGAATAAACGTTTTTATTATTATCTCCTTTATTCATATTCTTTCTTATTGTCTACATTTTTAAATATTTTTATAAAACATACAAAAAAAAAACATTTAAAAATATAAAAAATAGAGACCCACCGGTATCGGGAACAGGGTCCAAGCTACCGGCGGTTAGGGCTCCAGAGAGAGGAACCTCCTAACAATACGAGCCTAATTATTATTATTATTATTACTAGTGAGACGACTTCTGGTGGTAGCGGCATCGTGCATTAAAAACGAGTGAGGAAGAGGGTAGACAGATATGTCAGTTCATAAATAACAACCACACGCAAAGACGAAAAAGACATACACGAAATATCGAGCTCTCGACCAAAATCAAAATATACATGGTAAATATCCCGAAACAAATATTAATTCTAATGATTGTGACCATGTCAGCTTAAAAACTTATATTTTTTGTCTGTTTTGGTGACTCCGTCATTTATGAGCGGATTTGCCAAATTCTTTATTTGTCTGAAAGGATATACTGTTATCTATTAAAGATATATATCTAGATCTATTGTTAGTTTTTTATTTTTTTGGTTTTTCTGACATTCACTTACGATCAATTTATTGTTTTTGTTTAAAATTTATAATCCAAATGTTCTTTATAACGATTTAATTAATATAAATAATTTTGTAAACTTTATATTTGTACGCCTCGATAGGCAAAACATGTATGTGCTACAAATTAAGTCAACATCTTGCATGCATAAGGTATGTAAACACATGTTATGGCAAATCAATTATCTTTATCTTTATACTATCGAGGTGGCCCATGGTCAACAAGTCGGAATCTGATGATGGGATCCCACGGAAATCGAGCGAACTCCTCAAATATTATAGGCAGATATATAGTGATTGTGGTGTTTTCAGTAACATGGCACAAGCATTTGCACTCAGAAAGTATCACTTGGTGAAGTGGAACTGATGAAGAACACCACAAATGGCCACTGGAACTCCTTGATAAGTATGTCATGGGTATAAGATATCTCGAATAGTTAAGGGACTATGATGAAGCAAATACATATAAATAAATGTTACTGATGAAAATGGCACTGATCTGATGATGAAACTAAAAAATAGGTACCAAAGACACCGATTTCGGCATACAAAGTTATTTTTCGCTTTGTCGTCGATATTTTTTTTAAGTTTTTTTCACTGCTTATTTAGTATTACAGTCAACCACAGATCGTTTGAAGTGTATATGTTTTTCGGAAGCTTTATTATTTCCTTTAAAAAAAACACTATAAAACCTATCATGGCCCAATGTTAAATCATTCAAATTGTATGACCATTCCATGAAAAAAACATACAAGCTTTCTAAGTAACAATCCACACTTTCATAAATTCATTGTTCATTCCAACCAACTTAACTACACTTACATATGACTTAGTAAAACTTCGCGCCGTGAAAAGTTCATTCACATCAATCTTCGTCCTTTTAATTTCTGTCGACACTAAAACGGATGCCAAACCTACCTACTTTAAAACCTCGGCATAATTTCACTATGAAAGTTTATTGAAGGCGCTCGTAAATTTTTTACGACGTTCTTATTACCATAGAAAGGAGAAGCTATAAGTGCCATTACATTAGAATGTATTATTTTATACTCGGCATTGTTTCTACTTTCAATGCGTCGTTTTATATCGATATTCGAACATATCGATTTTATGACGTATTTTATATTGCCACTTTTCATATTTATTTTATATTTTAAACACCGGATAGACGGAGCCAGTATAAAATCAACTAGTCACGGACTGTTAAAATTATTTACAAAACGTGTTCAAATATTGCGGCTTATTACCTTCCGTTTATAAATTTTGTACCTAGCTTCAGCCTGCGACTTTGTCCGCGTGATTTAACATGAAACATTATCTAATGGAACTTGGTAGTAGTAGGTATATCTTTCTATCAATGCAGAATGTTGTAGCGTTACGTATAGCTCACTGGAGCTATACGTTAGCCTCGTTAATAAAATTAAAATAAATATAAACTAAAATTAATAAAAAGGGTATAGAAGTATAAAACTAAAGGGCCGGCTTCGCGCGACGTGGGCAGGTATCCAGGCAGCAGGTCGGGCAGGAAGTCTTAGAATGTCCGAGGTAGACAGGTGAGCAGACACCACGACGGACAAGCAGGCAATCGGGCAGGTAGGTAGCAAAACGGTTAGGCAGACAGCTGGACGGACTGGAACTCTTCAAAACGTCGTGGTATGCTCGAGAGAGACACGTGAGCAGGCACCACGATGGAGTAGCAGGCATACGGTCAGGAAAGGCAGGCAGGTCAGCAGTGAAACGGCTAGTAGCCAGATACGTGGGTAAATCATACACGATATAACACTCACAGTATATATTTTAGAGCACTTCAGAAAATAATAGATTTACATAAAAGATTCACAGGTTTTGAGAGTTTTCAGAATAGAAAAAGACATTGTATTGGTATAACAGACTCTTGGCGTTCAGGCCAAACCTAAGACTCAAGACTAAAAAAGCTGACGCCCGTTTTTCATTCGTTCTCCATTTCTTATAAATTTTAAATTGAAATCTCAATAAGACCAGAACGAATAAAAACGGTTTTACAAAAGCGGGTCACTCTGCACTGACCTTACAATAATGTACAACTAGCTTAAGGAAAGGTCTAGGTAGTCCATGGTTCCTATGGTATGTCTATGGCTTTAAGAAAATAAAATAGACAGACAGATGTCATGTCAGATGAAAATGTCAGAGTATAAAAAAATCCATAATTTTGCAAATAAGCAATACAAATTAAGTTAAAGAATATAAATCAACCAGAAATAACTAAAAATATGCTTTACAGGTAATAAGAATATCAAAGAATACTTATAATAGAGTTACAAAAATTGATACAATATCAAAAGATATGAAGATGGTTTGTGGAGTGTTATGAATCGTAAGTAGATCTTGAATAAATACCACAATGTATGTTTTTTTTGCTCAGAGATAGCATTTATCCAACTGTAAATAAAGTATGCTTGATCTCTTGAACTCCTCACCCTTTCACGTTCATATTAAGAAGAGAAATCACATATGAAAAGGATCAAAACGTTCTTCAACTTCTGTAATGCCTACTACTATTAAGACAGGTAGCAGCAATCACTTACGGTACCTACCTGTCTTGCCTTTGCCAAACGGTGTGATTAAGGCAATATCCCCTATAATATCCACTATCATTGCATACACAAGACAATGTTGAGCTAGAGGAATTTACAAGCTGATGAAACAACACATTACAGCTACCAGCTCTAGAAACTAACGCTATAAGGCAAAGCAAGTAACGAAATTATGCAACAAATGCCTTTAAACAACTTTAGTCGCATTTGCATTAAATGCTAAAACATTCAACAATCATTAGGAGAATAGGACAACTGCAGGTGAAACCCAATTGCTCAACATTACTCTTAGTAAGTCATGTCAGTCTTTTACTTTCAAATAAGTTCAGTTACCACATCAGCTCCTGGATATCCTGTTTCGTATATTAGTAAAACGTTAAAAATAGCTTCTGACTAAGCCTTCGGGCAATATAGGCTAATGACAACCATGTCATTAGGTGACCTCAAGCTTGTGAACCAGGTAAATACAAATTACCTGTTTCACAAGTTTTACGTCTTATTTCTATATAAAATTAGTAGTTTCACTTGTACTTGTACCTAATATCTTGTAAAAAAACTTCTTACTAACAAGCACACTTTTTCTTTTTAATCAAATTGCGACACCAGCATCGGCCGCAAAACTTCCATCATGGACGAAGCCTTAGTCCGCTTGGCCGTGACTAACACGCTTGGAAACACGCCAAAGCAAACTCCGCTCAACTCTAATATGATTTCAGTTTAGTTTCGAAACAAATCTCGCATTCGGCAGAACGTTGCGATTAAAACCAACTAAATAAATGTTACTGAAACTAGTGTTGCTTTGAAATATTAGTTGTTAGAGTCAGGAAGGTGTAGTTGTGGTTCGAGGATTATTTGTCGTCTCGCCACGTGTTGACGTTGTCACTTCAGAGTGTACATGGTGACTGCTGTGGAAAAGTGGTTTATTTAATAATAACTCTATAGAGAAACCTGCCTGTTCGACTGTGACATAAATCCATAATTAAAGCGAATATTTCAGCGTATTTTGGTAATATTGTATGAAAATAGTAGAAGTATGGAAAAAAAAGACAACTATATAATTATCACGGGAGATTTAACGCGATGATTTCGATTGTTTGTGCCTATTTCGCCCGACGTTTCGGCCGTGTTGCAACGACCGTGGTCCCGGGTAGACATCATCGGGTGGTCATCGCGTTAAATCTCCCGTGATGATTATATTGTTTTCAATTATGAAACGCGAAAGTTTTAAAGTTAATAAAAGAAGACAAGTTCCGCGGACTTAAAATAAATTGTGATAAGGGCCAGAGAATAATAACACTTCAAGTACAAACCTATTTTTTTAAATGCTTTAGATGCAAGCGTATGCGTTTAGTCCTTAAACAAAGTATTATTAAAGTACACAAATTGTAGTGTAACACAGTATTAATCATGTACAGTTAAGGGTCTAAAGTGCAGTCACCACTCTACCAAAACAACAGCTGATTTTTTTTGTAGTCAGAAGTATATCAACTTTTCACGGTTAGTAGGTATAATGTATACTTTAAGTTCTACACAACATCAGTTACACTCGTAGATAATGTAACTTCTTCTACAAAAACTAGCCATTTAAGTTTTGGGAGAGTAAGACTGCACTTTTGACCCTTGATGTGCGGCAAAATGTTAATTTCAATCGCCTAACAAAACTAAAATTCTCTGCATTAAAATCCATGTAGGTTATACTGGATACAACAAAATTTCATACTTATTTATTTCAAACATACTAAGTTCAGTAGAGAACGTATGTTGCCGTCAGAGTAGCTTAGAGCATAGAGCCCGAAGAGCACCGTTTCACCTGAAGGCATAACAATATAAAAGAACATTTTATACGTCGGGGTCACGGCCCGGTACAGAACCTCTATACCTAATTTACATTTTGATCACTACAGACTGCTGAATGCTGTTTGGAGGCAAATTTATTTCGGTTTAGGATTGGTTTAGACAAATATCTTAGGGTATTATTTATTAGGTATTATTAACTGTGTGCCTTTCATGGAAATTTAAAATAACTGCTAGATATTGTTCGAACATGCATATAAGGAAAAGGGAGGATCGTAGCACATCACATTTTGTAGCTTCTGCCTAACCAGTGAGTTTAATTTGGCAATAACCATTTTTATGAGGTTGGAGAACAGTGGTGGCCCAGTGGTATCGGCCGCGACTTACAAGTTGTAGGTCGTGGGTTCGAGCCCAGGTAGGCGCTTTACTTTGTATAAATTATTTCTTCACCACTGCTCTCAAAACGGTGAAGGAAAACATCGTGAGGAAACCGGCATGTCCTAGAACCAAAAATTCGAAGACATGTGACATCCACCAACGCGCACTGGGCCCGCGTGGTGGATTACGGCCCATTCCCTCTCACAGAGAGGAGGCCTGTGTCCCAGCAGTGGGAACATTAATAGGCTGATGATGATGATGATGAGGTTGGCAATTTTTTTTTTTCAATGACTACGCCCGCTCTGGGACAGACTTATACTGCCTAAAACCCACGCGTGTTCCTTTAGTTGCTTGAGCTAGGGCCAACTCTCTTTCAAATTTATCCGCTTAAGGTTGGCAAATACCTACGTTGTCTTATTAACAATATCTTGCATTATGAGGAAATGCGGTCGCGGACATCCTACTGAATTTCCTAAGTAAAAAGTCATGATTCGAGGTTTGGCAATATGTGACCAATTTAAATTATTCCGTAAACTGAAAAAGAAAGATATTTACTGTGCCCCTATGTTTTCCTTTTTTATTTATAGTAGCACCTTTAATCATTGTTTGTTGTGGTTCTAGTGCTTCTAAAAATAATGTATCATCAAAAAAGATCATCTTCAGTTTATGGAATATCTTTTAAATTGATTCAATATTGAAGGAGGAAAAAGGCGACAGCCAAACCTCGAATTAAGACTTTTACTTAAGAAATTCAGTCGGATGTCTGCGATCGCATAGTTTTCGCTGCTAAGGATCGTTTCACATATGGCGTACTGTAGTTTCTCCCTCCTCTTATGGTTTAGGGTGTAAAGTATTTGACATACAGACATACATTCACTCGGTAACATAACCCTCCTTTCGGCGTGAGTATATGTATATTATTATGTAACTATTTTTTTATCATCGATAGGCTCGCGTTTAAAACTAAACTAACTAATAAACTTGTTTAGCTTACATTCATATTTCAAAAACTCTTCTCCTGTTTTCGCCCTCAGTACTTACAATTATACCTAATGATGATGAACTACCCTACCTACCCTTGAATTCACCGTTCCCCAACAGGTTTGATAACTCAGTGAAATATGGCATCAGTAATTAAAACTTCTTTATTACCCAGTTCCCTTCAAGAGAGAAGGGAACTTTTCCGAAAAGTTCCATCAAAAGACTTTGTACTAAATTTTCGGTTCTTAAAGGATGATTTTGTAAATTACAAGAAATTAGATCCAGATTCCTAAACATTTACAAGTCTTTGTTACGTTAAAAACCTGCATATGCTTTAATCGATGTCAACATGGGGCAAAGTTGGTGGGATTTTTTGTGAAGTCGGCTCTTTTTACCCGGCTGCAAGGAAAGAAAGGGTTATATTTGTCATACTTATCTTGTTTGTATGTAATATTCTTTATTACCTCATACCTTTCAAACTGCTTGAGGAATTTATTTGATTAAGATTTCGTTAGATGCGTCTTGCTTGACCACCCAAATGTTCTTAAATAGGAGATGTTAAAAAAAACATGGCGGATTTTGGGTGCCATATTGTGCAGATCCCAATTCAAGAGGGTATCAAAATGAAGGGTTTTAAGTGGTAGTTATTCGAAAAAAAAAATGATTACTAAAAAGTTGTAAATAAAAAGGTTTATTTGAAATCTTAAACGCGACTGCTTAAAACACGAACTAAAAAGATGTAAACAAGGAGAAAATCATGCTGTGCAGTCGGAGGATTCACGAGCTGGCTGACCACCTGATCCTCCGACTGCACAGCATAATTTTCTTCTTGTTTACATCTTTTTTATTTATTTAAACTTCATGCATCACAAAGTCACAAAGGCGGCTCAGGCATTCTTCACCGACGTATTCAACCTAGGACCGATTTCTACTACCTAGACCCATCTTTTTGTTAAATAACTTGCTTTATTTAAATTTAAACCAAGCAACAGAAAAATATGAACCAAAAATTCACGACGACACCTTCATCATAATTTTCTTAATACACGAAAACATTTTCTCCATTAACTCAAGTTTCTATTGAGAAATAGTTTTTTTCGAATGTTTTGTTAATATACCGCGCCGTGGTGCAACGGCACACAAAAGACATGCCATATTTCATTGGATAAGTACCCCAGCCATAATGCATATTCATTTCACTTATTTGAAAAATGGCACAGCCATAATTTAGGTCAAAACTACATTCATTTATGTTCTTTAAATCCTATATTTTATCAAGTATTCAACATGTAGTAGAAACGCTGAAGTTATTATGTATTTTAAGAACGTTCAAGAAACGATTAGGGGCAAAATATTACCGAACAATTTATTAGTTAATATAACTTCTTAATGAAGTGAAAATTTAAAAATAATAAAGAAGACAAAACTGATTGACGTCCTACACTACAGTCTAAGGTTAAAATGGCGATGGGCTGGCCATGTAGCACGAAACAGTGACAAGCGATGGACAGTAGAAGCGACGAGATGGAAGGGACCTAGCGGAAAACGACGAAAAGGCCGACCTATGAAACGATGGCTGGATGACATCATAGCTACAGCAGGAAAAGAGTGGATGAAACATGCTCAATATAGAGAAAACTGGAACAAACTGGAGGAGGCCTATACCCAAATAGGGGTTCCTATCCTAGAAAATAATTAGGTATACCAAGAAAATAACGACTATAAAGAAACACATTCGGCTTAAATATAAAATGTTAAAGAAACTAACAATACTAACAATTCGTAAATAAGTAAGCCAAATACTAACAAATACCTACTAACAACTTTTGAAATGTAACAATAAGGATATGGAAATACAAAGGTTTTATTATTTATTATTATTACCTAGTGGTTAAATATTGCTAAAAAAGTTAGTTATGTATCACAACTCCATAAATAAAGCTGTCTAAAAAATTAAGTATCCAAAGAAACTATTTAAAACCCACTTGCTAGCTTTAAGAAAACTTAAAGTAAAATAAACTAGAGAAATGGGTAAGCTCTGCAAAGAATCTCAGTTCTCTTGAACAACCATAAAGCGGTTGTCACATTGAAAGTTAACGCTATTTATCATGAGTGGACACTTTTGACATTTTAACCAAACCACAGATTTCTACAGACGGTCTTCACGGGGATAAAAAAATACTAGAAAGAATCGGTGACGAGCTAAGTTAATATACATGAGGCATTTTCCTATAGGTAGGTAAGTGATCACATTTTGACAGAAATGAGATGTCGGTTTATTTGTCTTTACAGTTTTCCAAATTATAACATGTTTATAAAAGACGCATAGTCAACACATAAAATAACAAGCATATTTTTCCCCATAAATCCAATCAATCTGCCAAGCCTTTTCCCAACTATATTGGGGTCGGCTTCCAGTCTAACCGGACTCTGCTGAGTACCAGTGTTTTACATGGAGCGACTGCCTATCTGACCTTCACAACCAAGTAACTGGGTAACACGGTACCCCTTGGCAAGACTGGTGTCAGATCTCAAGCTTCTGACTACCCGTAACGACTGTCAAAGATCGTCAAATGATAGCCGGGACCAACGGCTTAACGTGCTTTCCGAGGCACGGAGGAAACTGGGTATGTTGAAATGGTCACCCATCCACGGACCGACCTCGTCCAACGTTGCTTAACCTTGATGATCGACCAGTGCGGCTGTTACTATTTAGCCACGAGCTCCTCTCCCATAAATACAAATAAATAAAATGTAAACTCTCCAAGTTTTCACTCTTCACGTTTAAAAATTAATTTCACATGTGAATTGACATGACTTTTCCACCACGTGAGCTTAAAATAACTTCAAACACAACGTTTATATCAGCATCATCACACAAAATAATTATTTTGGTACATCACAAGAACCTTCTAACGTGGGAAGAGCCGCAGCTGATGCACTGTTTTTCTTTCATTACGAGATCGCTATGAACATAATGATTTCATACAATACTTAATGCTGTAAAAATATACGTACTAATGAAATGTATGGAACGGTGGACCCGTGATGCAGACGGTTAAATTAAACTCAGCGGCTATCTTTCCCTTCGGCGGTACGGTAGATTACTGAATTGCAAATTTGTAGGAAGATGTATAAAGTACTGGAATGGTCAAGGACTCTTTTGTTGAGGCCCTGGCTGTGGTTCTCGCAGTGACAATTATGCAAAATGAGTTTTGGTTTGTATTTAGGCTGGTGACGAAAATTTTATCAGAAGTCGGCGTCGTGAAGGTTACATATTTATTTAGCCAATACTGTTACTGTTTAAATATGAATCAAACAAACCCCTTTAGAACGCAGAAAAAACTCAGATAAAATACAGGATTAAAGCCTACAATTGGACATTATTCTACTATGTTTCAACAAGTTTCGAAAAACCTACAATTAAAGCATTTGCCTTGAGACCTATATGCAGTAAAAGCAACTTGAAATCATGCTGTGCAGTCAGAGAATACATGTTTGCGAGCTGGCTGACCAAAACTAGATGTATCCTCCGACTGCACAGCATGATTTTCTTCTTGTTTACGTCTTTTAAGTTGACTTTTTTTAAGCAGGTGGGTTTTGTGATTTTTTTAATTGACTTTTTTTATTTATAACTTTTTAGTTTTTTTTTTTTAGAATTAGTTACATATTAACATAAAAATGTTTTAAATTTTGAAATCACCTCTTAAAACCCTTGATTTTGATTACCCACACGATTGGTTTAGAAGGAAAAAAAAATGGTGCCCCACAATATGGCGCCCAAAATCCGCCATTTTTTTATTTTCCAATTTTAATGTAGCCAGTGACACTCGCAGAGTTAAGACGAATTAATTGACGTAAGAATCATCAAAATCGGCCAACGTGTTTGGTGTCTTTAACGCCTCATAGGAACAAACATACATACATAGACTGATAAACACAATACCCTCCTTCGGCATTCGGGTAAAAACTGAAATAGGAGTGGAGTTCCCTGCCGGAGTCTGTGTTTCCCGATAGCTACAATCTAGGGGTCTTTAAGTCAAGAGTGAATAGGTTATTTCTAGGCAAGCGTGTTTCACCGTCGACCACATCATCGCTTACCATCAGGTGAGATTGTGGTCAAGCGCGAGACAATAGGTTATAAAAAAAAAAAAAAAAAATGTGATCAACAGTCTGTTTATAATACCTAATATGTAGGTACCTACCAATTGAAGGAGTGCCGCATCCAGCACAATACTGCGGTTAGTCGTGACCCATCAGGGGTGGTTCGTGACGGCCGCTTGTCTCAATTCAATACGGCTCACATGCAAATTTGTGTTGATTGTCGTCTGTATCGGCAAATAATCGACCGAGGCCCGGCGGGTCCCTCCGATCGGACAGGGACCCCGCACCAGCCTTTGCAGGACATTCTATTGGGTAATAATATATTCGATGGCAGATTCGGATTCTGTTAGCGAATTAATGGTATTAATTTATATTTAAATTTGGTGAGAGTTATTTTGTGTTAGGCTGAGAGATGTTTAAATTGGTGTGGAGTTTTTCAAATAATGGATTTATTTTATTATAAATTGCTGAATTTTATATTTAGAGTTCAATCAAAACATTTGTTATTATTAGAAATTTAATCTATTCTAATTTATTCTATAATAACGTAATTTAATCCTTTCTAACTTAATTTAATCTATGTGACCTAATTTAATTTACAGCAATCAATTTAGTTTCTAATTAAAAAAAACTTGTTTTTTAATTAATACTTTCTGTATGTATATCCGCATAATTTAGTGCATGATGTGCTTTTCTTTAAGTGAAGAGGCGCTTAGACTTAAGTTTGAAATTTATAAAGTAACAGTGTACTCATTGTTGAAAAGCCTAATAATAAATAAATAGAGACTATCCCTAATATAGAAAAACATCGAATAATCCTCCCTGTAGTTACAGAATTTTAAATTATTAATGATAAAGACACAAAAATCATCAAGACGTTTTTCAACCCAAACTGCAAATATCGAACAATGACAAAACCCAAAAATCATCACGACATTTTGCAGCACCAAATTGGAATTTCGAACAAAGGCAATAGTTATTTATGCTACAAGTGCGGAAGGTAGGTGATTTCCGATGAGTGGCATTTTTATTCACGAGCGAGCGAAGCGAGTGAGTGGATAAATCGACACGAGTCGGAAATCATCTTACGTACGTGTATCATACAACATTTTACTATGCATTGTGCGAGGAAATAAATAAATTAATAAAATGAAATTAATAAAATGGCGGGCTTATTCAAGCGCGTTCAGCATATCCACAGATTAACTAATAGTTCCTCGGACATATCTACTGCGCATGTGCGAATAGCTGTCACATCGTAACGCAATAAGGCACGAGCAAAATAAACGTTCTGCCAAACAGATTTAATAAATGTTTAAAATTAATTTATTGATCAAAATCTAAATCTAGAGTAATTAAGAACGCCTAAAATAAAGTATTAGTTTTATTTTACCTTCTATATGAATGATAATCTGTACATAACTAATTTTTAAAACTTTTCTCAAATAATAAAAACTACTATACGTCGGGCTGACGTTGGAGTTAAAAATTAAAAAAATACAGGAAAGTAAAAAGCACTAGTGAAAAAAAGTGACACTTTCCGCACAGTTTGGCTGCTTGGAAAACCGCTCTTTTCGAGGACATGCATTGTAAAATTACTTTCAGAAAATGACAAAGCCGTCACAAGATGATGATAAACCATTTTCCGCCAATCAGGGCGCCGCAATATTCCAGTGATTAGGGTAGGTAGGCACTGGACAGAGACGCGTCATTAGTTCGAACCCTTACAGCGACACCCAAGCATTCATCAAACTGATTGACATCGGATTAACTGTGCCAGTACTTTGGGGGACAAAGTATTCAAATAATATTATAACTAAGTATACTCTGAAAAGTCCGTTACTTCTAAGCAAGCGTGTTTCATTGTCGACCACATCATCGCTTACCATCTGGTGAGATAGTGGTCAAACGCGAGCCTATTAATAATCCATACTTAATATTATAAAAGCGAAAGAATGTCTGTCTGTCTATCTATCTGTCTGTCTGTTACCTTTGCACGATTAAACCGCTGAACTGATTTAGATGAAATTAGGCATAGAGATAGTTGAGAGTTTGGGAAGGACAAAGGATGTTTGTATTCCGGTAGTGTGTTCCCTTGTGATGATAAAACGCTTTTTACGCGGGTGAAGCCGCAGGCAGAAGCTAGTAAAAAATATGATTATGAATGAGAGAAATTCCCGAAATTCAAAAACTGAGAAAATATTGCATTACAACAACACATTTGTCTCTGAAAAGTCCAACCAATTAAATCCACCCGAAACTAACTTAAGCCCAGCTTTATCTATATATGACCATAGTATATATGGTATATATATATATGGTATACTTAGTTATCATATTTAAGTAAAATAAAATTTGCGTACGAAAAGTAAGTGGCAAGATAATTACGAAAATTAAAAACCAAAATGCAAATCTCTAGTGTTCTATATGCACTTTCATTCACCTCTGGAAATTCCAACCAAAGTCACCCAAAACATCTAAGCCCAGCCATACCTAAATAAAATATCTATAGTTTTAGAGCCTTAAAATATAAAAAAAAACTCTGAGCAGCTTAGCATATTCGTTATTCAAATTCTCTATAGAAACTTTGAATATAGAATGTGAGTCGATTTTTTTTATACAAGATATACCAGGCCCCTCAGAAAGTATTGCGAAAAAAAGTTTTTATATATGGGAGACTGGCCAGTTATAATGTTTTTCGAAAATATGATTATTTATAAGTAAAAATAAGTAAGTTCCAATTTCAAAATTTCCCTCCACATTTTTTGCGAGTTAATTCAAAGTATTGTGTCTCACTGAAATATGGATCTGCGCCGGGAACATTTTAGAGCTATGATTTTATACGATTTCAAGTGTCGCCTGAAACCGGATGAATCGTACGATAGACTTCAAATGGCATTCATGGATGAAGGCCCTTCCAAGGCAACCGTGTATCGTTGGTATAACGAATTCAAGCGCGTTCGACCAACTTTGGGGGATGACGAAAGAAGCGGTCGCCCTTTGACGGCTGTTACCGAAGAAAACGTGCTAGCAGTGAAAAATTTAATCCAAGACAATAGGCGAATTACATATCAGGAGATTCAACACATATTGAAGATTGGATCGGG
Organism: Orthosia gothica; assembly: GCA_949775005.1. Classification (NCBI taxonomy): domain Eukaryota; kingdom Metazoa; phylum Arthropoda; class Insecta; order Lepidoptera; family Noctuidae; genus Orthosia; species Orthosia gothica. The sequence continues at coordinate 15,373,927 of OX459044.1, forward strand.
AAGCGTTCACGAGATTCTACACAGCCATCTTCGCGTGAGGAGGATAGTATCACGCTGGGTGCCGCACAACCTCACCGATGCTCAGAAGCAGGCCCGGGTGGAATGGTGCCGTGATATGCTTAACAAATTTGAAGCAGGCTCGTCTCGGCGTGTTTACGACATCGTTACAGGTGATGAGTCCTGGATTTATCAATACGACCCAGAAACCAAGCGCCAGTCGACTGTTTGGGTGTTTCAAAATGAGCCAACGCCTACCAAAGTGAAGCGATCTAGAAGCGGGGGTAAGATTTTGATCGCTAGCTTTTTTAATTTGACTGGCCACTTGGTATCAATTCCCTTACGGGATCAAAGAAGCATTAATGCCGAATGGTATACTACCAAATGTTTGCCAGAAGTTTTCTCTGTTATAAGCAACAAGCGACCAAACACAGGGCTCCGCGGGCTACTGCTCCACCACGACAATGCACCTGCGCACACCGCACTCAAAACGAGGGACTTCCTGGACAGCACGCCAGTCAAACTCCTGGGTCACCCTCCTTACAGCCCTGATCTAGCACCGTGTGACTTCTTTTTATTCCCAAAAATAAAAAATCAGCTCAAAGGGATACAATTTTCGTCGCCGGAAGATGCGCTGGCTGCGTTCGAGCAGGCTGTAAACGAGGTGTCTGCGGCGGACTGGAAAAAGTGTTTTGAAAACTGGTTTAGGCGCATGAATCTTTGTATAGAGGCTGGTGGAAAGTACTTTGAAAAGATTTAATAAAAATATATGTACGTATAGAACAATTTTTTTTAGTTTCGCAAAACTTTCTGAGTGTCCCACGTACGGTGATCCCACTACAAAAATCTGCTGGTATTTTGTTTTTGATGAAAGTTGATTATAATTAATGATTCTTGATGGTAGAATAGATTACTATAGGTTTGTCTGGCCGTGCTTTACAAGCTTTTATTTAACTTACAATGTATGTTTGTTCGGGTCAAATCTTGTAACTGAATTTTAATGTAGTTATCCTCCACCGAATAAGATGAAATTTTGCAACACGTTCAGAATGGACGACACATGTTTAGCTAAGTTACGTCATTCTAAATCCAGTATGGTTGACGGCCCAAGATGGCGGACTAGTTATTTTTTGTGCACGGCCATGATATAGGTATCAAATGATATGGTTTTCTGAGAATAATACGAAAAAAGGTTGTTTAAAAAAAAAGTTGATGAATAAGTTTATGTAGCTCTGCCCTACACTAAAAACTTCTCCTGCATCGTGATTACGGATGACACATCAACTAGATCTCAACTAGCCGCCCTTTATGGATTGCCAGGTTTTGCAGGTAAACTGGCAACCTTTTTTTTCTATTTTCTACACCAGTTTCTTTCAAATGACGTTGAGTTCACTTGAAAACTTTTATATTTGTGGTTAATTGTCAAACAATTTATATTTATTTAATTAAGGTAACTTGTGGCTAGATATTTCCAGGCAACCATGCAGCAATATATTCTACTATCAAGCATCATTCATGAAAATTAAGTTTAATCAAAAATTCTGTTTCATGCAGATTTTTGCAGTCGGATCTTAGGCTAAGAGTGTTAATTTTAAAGACTATAAGCAAAATTAGGCTGTGTACAGAAGTGGATTATTAGAAAATCGGCAAAATTGTATACATGGAAAACTCATTCGTCGCATTCTCCTATGAAAAGTCCAAGCATAGCTACCCAAAACAGACTTAAGTCCTCAGTTATACCTACACAATATCACTATTATATTTAAGCCTTGTAATCAAAATGGGGTGTGTACATAAAGTGGGTGGTTATTATGCACAACAACTTAATCCTCGACACGTGCTTGTTTGCGACACGTATCTCTTGCGAAGAGGATCGCATTCTATACTGCTTGGCGTGTGGGTATGAGAGGAGCGGGGGATTTTCAGGTTGTCAGCAGAACATACAGGTATGTAATAAGGCTCTATACCCAATGATTTTTTACCAATTGAGACGAAAAAAAAACAATCATCAAAAAGAAAACCAAAATCAAAAGAAAATCGATCAAAAAATAAAAATAAATAAAGAAATAAATATATGTCAATATTTTATATTACTGAGTAGGTTAAAAGATCATAGAGATATAAATAGGACCCCGTTTTCATAAAGAGATAAACATACTGTTCAAAATTAAGTTTGCATCGCGGCTAAACGCAGGATGGACTGATTTCAGCTTGTGTTTGTATTGCCGCACAGACGTCGGTAAAACGTATCTACCTCAGTATATATATAACATCATTGTCTATACCTAAATTGTTACTGTCAGTGCTCTTCTTATGTATCAGGAACAAGAACAAAGGGTTACTAAGGCATTACCAACTTCTCAACCTTACTACTATAATAAACGTAAAAGTTTGTGGGGATGGATGGGTGTTATTCTTTCACACGCAAAAATTACTGAACGGATTTTGATGAAACTTTACAAAAATATAGCTTATACATCAGAAAAACACACAGGCTATAATGAAATATAAAAATATTGGGCTAAGTATTAATAGCACGTGGGTGGCGCCGCGCGTGGCAGCTAGTATTTAACATAAAGCAGAAGAGTAATTCCCACTTTTTTAAGGAACGTTGCATTATATTCAACATGATGATATTATACTGCATTAGCACAGCCTTGCAAGCGGCTTTTGCAGGACCGATACAGCTTTTCGAACAATACTAATGATAAAATAGTACTTGATATTGAAGCAACTCAGCGAATAAATCTATAAGTGAATTGACATTCTATACTGAGGAAAAGAAGATCCTTTCGTCAATAACAGAGTTAACTCAATTCTCTAAGGAAAATCTGTCATTAAATCACAACAAGGAAAATCATAGCGTGTATATCTTACCTCTCACAAGTAAACTAAATACTTAGGTAGATAAGTAAAAACATACTAATGAGAAATTCTCACAATTGAGGGCAACATCTTCTAAAGCTTGTGTTTTGTACCAACCGCTAAAGAATATCCAGCTTAAAACGAGCTTAACCAACGTGCATTGTACTGAACTCATCACAGCTAATAGAATTCATAAACGCAGTGAGTTCTGACTAAATAGAATACTTAATTAACACACAGCCATGTTTATTTATAAATAAATGGCTTTACCACAAAGCTAATTGGGTTTTTACTTAAATGAAACTACCAACATGTTTTACTATTTTACCTGGATATTAATCTACAACCTCTCATCATCAAATTAAGGACCATTTTTCAAGGAAACAAAATCTATGCAATTCAATCATTCAATATAATCAACAAACGAAATCTATGCCTTGCTATGTCCATTGTGTGGATGGAACACTGCAAAGACTTCCTTTCCCTGAAACTTCGTGCATCAATCAGTCAATCAAAGTTACGTCCAAACTGCCAATTGTCCAGGAGTCTGCCGTTGAAATAGTACTGTCAGCGGTCAGGGCGGACTGGCGAGAAATTGACAGTCCACAGGATTGTCAATAGGAATATAGAACGGGGTTTTGTAAAAATGTAGGTTATTGGAAAATTGGAAAGGTTTCAGTAGTCTTCTCTTTCTTTGCTGTAGTGCTCTTGGACATTTTTCTCAGTAAACACGTGACATTTGATTTTCGAGCACTGAAATTAAAGAAAGAAAACGAGACAGATATGCACTGTCTAATAAAAAGCTCTACAAAACAAAATTAGTTCGAGGGTCCCACTAAGGTTTTCGTTCTACTGTACTAAATCTTCATAGCTATTGGTAAAACACATTTGTATGATAAGTTCATCTACTGTCCCAAAATAGGGTTACTGAACTACATACGAAGTCTAGCCTAGATTCTCAAGACTATGCTTAGCAAACGGCAAAACAAAAACAAATACTTCCCGCCATGTTGGCTTACATTACAATATATAAATAGGAGTACAGAAAGCGGTCGGGTCCGGTCGCGACCTTAGCAGTTAGGTACTCGTAGTTAGGTGTAACGAGCCAGTCCTAGCACACCGCAAGCTTGTTAGACAAACGAGCCCAAACATGTGTTTGTTTTGCATTTTTTAGACTGGCAGCCCTCGTAAGCAGAGGTACACAACAAAGGCGGTCACATTTCACGGACCTAAAAATCCACGGTAGTGTTTGTATTTGTTTTTCGTATAATCACAGAGGATAGAGGATTTATTTTTGTTTGCTTAGGTCTTCTTAAGCTTGTGCGATTCGCCAAAGCCTTGTTTGACTCACCTTGACTTCTCAAATAAGCTTTTTTGCCAAGTGTTTTTCTCAGAAATCTTTGTTGTGTGGAGAAAAAGCTAGACTTATTTCCTTTGCCGTAAATAAAAACATGAATCCCGGGAGCAACATTGTCATAACCACTAATCCAATCTCTACAAAATCCGTCAGCCGAAGTAAGCAGACATAACGAACAACAGCGAGCCAGGGAACAAAACTAAACAAAAACGCCACAGCTCACAGGCCACAGCACAAACAACAAGCAGTTCAACAATAACTAACAAAAGGCTTACATCATTTCATTCGTGACAAATGCCCGTACAGACTTAATTGATGGCCTACGTCATCTGAACTTGGTCTATAATTGGGCGCTGGTGAGTGGTGCGCTAACGAGGTCCCGAGCAGTGCACATGCCAAAACACGTAGAATAGATTTCCTATATCTTGTGTTGGGTGAAAAAATAATTTTCCCGTTTTAGAGTGAAGGAGGGAATTGTTTAGGTCAGCTGTGTCCTGGGTAATAGGATCGTGTCAGGATTTGTTTTGTTTGGGGACCGGTGTGGATGTAGTTTTGGGAAAATGCAATTTTGAAGAAACCACACAAGCTTGTGAGGTATTCCTGATATTTGCCATTTCTCTTATGACACATAATTAAGGACCTTTTACAATAATAACAACTTTGGGACCGGTCTTTGTACCGATGCTTGACTTTGCTTGGTCTATGTCCATTTATGACTTAAATGAATGAAGATTAAGTGGATAATCACTTAGATCACTGAAAACCCTTGTATATATCATACAGTTAATTACAATTCTCAAACGACAGTAGCTAGTAGTAATAGCTTACAGTAACTCTGGATTGTAAACTAGATCACAATAAAGCAAAGACTACACAAAACTAAAACAAAACTTCTAATAAACAAAAGTTAAACATCTAATATCAAACACAAAGAATCGAATGAAACAGCACAGTAAATCTACTAAGCTCAGAAAGTCAAGTAACAACTACTACCTTCGTTAACAACTGTTAATAAGCTTAGTAATTCAACTAACTGGGGCACAGAGGGGACAACTGGAACTAAAAAGCATGAAGGAATTAATCCCTAGCGCGGGCTTAGCCTAGTTAACTCTCAATAGGCTAACTCTAGACCCACGATCAACCTGGATCAACTTTATTTTTCATTTCCACTTTAAATGGACCCTTGTTTAAAGTAACGGCTGGGACGTTCTAGAATAAGGTGTTAATTCAGAGAATTTTGTGTTAGAAATTATGATTAGATCTAGAATTAATTACAAGGATTTTTGTTAAAATGTAGGTAAATTAAGTTGTTCTTGGACGTGGACTAAATTCAAAAACTAGTGGTCTCAAAATGCTGGTATGATGATTCTTATCATTTCAAATTTCTTGAATGTTTCCAAATGATTTCATTAAAATATTACAATATTCCTAAAATAACATGGCCTACTAAAATCCTAATTTCCTTTCGCCAGCCAAAATCACTTAAAACTGTTTTCGAAAATTATATAAGTCTGCAATAACCTCCAATTATTTTGGAGTCGCTCATCAGCAGAATGTTTTAAATTACTTTTTTTCATAAAGACAATAAAAATTGAAGTTATAACAACCCTAGGCTTGAGACATCGTTATCTCTTACTATCCTTGTAAACGACGAAGAATAATTTAAAAACTAATTACTTTCTTTAAAGGGAAAATGTAAATAAAGTTTTGTAAAGTTAGTTTTCATAAAGACGTTAAGCGGAGTTGAGTCTCGGGCAGGAAATTGAGCAATTTTGGCATTATGTAGCGTGCGCGTTGATTGCAGCTGAATGTTCAAGAAAACAGATATGTTTTAAGATACGTAAATGTTTACGACGCGTAATTTAAATCAAAAGGTTTGCTTTAATATCTCAAATAAATAAAATTTAATAGTGCATTCATAGGTGAATTGAACTTTATATCTTCCTGCAGTCAATTTATTTGGGTAACCAAACTGATTTTTTTATGTAGATAATAATGTATTCCACCAACATCATTCAAAATGGTAACGAAAATTGAAAGTTATATTAATATTTGCATAGAAAATGTTAATCCAACGGTTTATTAAAACTGTACAATAAAATGCAACGATAAGTTACAAAGTAATAGATTGAATAGACGTAATTAAACAAATAAACGCTTCGTCAGAAATTAAAAGCATCCTGGATCATTCGGAGAACCCTCATCACCTAACTTCGAGAACCCGAATCAAACGGTTTTTGTGAAACAACCCTAATTCTAAGTTTAAATTAATATAATCAACAATCTAACACCATTGGTCAATATTGAACTTTATATTTTATTTGTTTTCTCAAACTTTTGTGTTGGGAAATCGAGAGTTAATTGAAGATAAGTTATCGCTCAAGGTCAAGGAAATTGATTGCTTTAACTTGCGTTAACCCTGTATTGCTATTGTTAAACAATATTTGTTGGACTTGTGTAAATATTTGCCGGTAGTCGACATTGACGATAGATGATTCGAGGAAAATTTCCCCCTGAATAATAAACGTCCCAAACCCGTCAAAAGATTTCCAACAACTTTTTTTTCCAAATCGACAATCCAATTCATAAACCGGGACAAATGAATGCCACAAAAATAGCCGTCATAATAAACAAAATAGCCAAAAGTAGGAAAATTTATTAGCATACTCCCATTACGACCTAAATGAGGGGACAGATACCGGAGGAGCTGCGTTGAACAAAATTTCAATTATATTAGTGAGGAGTGCAAACGGGCCCCGCTTCCTCCGCCGCGCCCCCTAGCGCCTTCAGCCAGAACTTTGTGTTTACATTTTGTTAACGGAATGAGAATTTAAAGCGAAATTTCTTAGCAACAAACGTGCGTTAAAAGTCAACGTAGGAGTGGAATAGTTGTGGCGTGAAATCGTCGCCGGCCGGAGGTTGCGCTTCGAGACGCGTGTGCAGTTTAAATTCGCTCGTGAATTTCAATGTTGCTGTAATTTAATTTGGCTGTTTGCGATTTTAATTTAACTTTCGACAGTCTTAGTTTCTTAATTCATAACAAAATTTTAATTATGTGCCGCGACGTCATGACGACTGAAAGAAAGCTTTTTTAACTTTCTTTCTGTAAAATTTGTATAGGTGCCTGGTTCTGCCTAAAAAACCAGCTCTGTTGATATGGCCAGAAGGTTTAATTAAATGACATAATATTTTAATTTAGGCTAGGGTTAACGAACTTTAAATGAAATATCATTTCATAATCACATGGCCCAAATTCATCAAAGCTGTGAGACCCAATAATTTATGTAAATTGCTTTCATTAAACACTACTACCAATAATTACTCAATAACAACGGACGAGGAGAACATGGCGGGACGCCTTCGATCGCTTTCTCGAGAATAGTTAAGAAGAAACCCAACACCTAAAAAAATGGAGGAAGGTCTGTGTCCTACTCCTGGGGACAGTTCAGGCTGAAAAAAAAGATAGACTACTAGAGCTAGGTGAATACACTTATATCTAAATAACGTTCGAAAAATAAACTAAATGCAATCAACAATTCTACATCAAAAAGACGATTCTAAGAAATACTAGTAAATCGGCCTTCAGCAAACCAAGTCTAGTTTTCATTTCTCCAAAGAGGATCAGACGTCGTTAAAACTTTTCGGACGGATAACACAGTTACAAGGTCTTTTTTTACTAGATAAACTTCATCGAGAAGTTATCATGTCTGTGTACACGACCTGTTTCTTAGAAATACTCTCTTGACTTTTGACGTTATTTCATTCAAATTTTTGACACAATTTGTCCATTTTTTTTTTAATAATCGTGACAATCTAACGTCCGATGACGTTTCTCATTTTACATGCCAAAATAACTTTGACGTAAGAAATTAAAAAAGCATAAATAAATATAACGAGTATAATTCGTAAGCATCAAGTTTCATTACTATTAACTATTTTTAGAGCTATCAAATCCAACTTCTTCGATTGTCACGACTCTAAATACATACTTTAGAGGTACCCGTAGAATCTTTAATCTAAAATAAACTTCGTATAAATAATAATTATTATCCTAGCGTTTACATGAAAATGTTACTTCATCGAGTGAGTAAATATCTAAGCAGAAATTATATTAACTTTCTCTAACAAGCTCTACTTCAAGTAAACATCAATATTTATTGCCCTAAGTCAAACCAATCAAGGTCCAAATATATCACAGAGAACAAATCAAACGCTAAAAATCAGTTTTCCATCTAGAAGTTTCTAAAGAAAATCATTAATACATTATTCAAGCAGTTAAAGGATTTATGTGGAATGGGCAAAGTTACGGGGTCCAGATACTACCAATTACTTAAACTAATTAATTGGTTGTTTTCCTGGATCGTAACATCAGCATACTTTTTGCTTAATGAAGCGAGCAATAAAGTACTGCAAGAAGGTTAGGGTTGTCACACCTCTATGTTATGGGGTTTGGTTTCCGCACTTAGTCCTTCAGGTGGACCATTGTGCGTGAGCCATGGCGGCCGTTGGGTGGATTATTCCAACCAGCCCCCTCCCTCCAGAAGCTAATTAGGGCTCCTGGTTTTCTAAGAACGTCTGTGTAGGTTCTGGGCGACCCGAGGGTTTATTTTCTTATCTGGGTGACCCCTGTGCATTCAAAGAGAACGTGCGCAACGGTTTCCTCAGTCTCCATGCATGCCCTGCACAGAGGACTGTCCGTTATGCGTTATGCCTATTGTGTAGAAGTGTTTGTTAAGTGAGCAGTGTCCCGTGATGGTCCCCGTCATCAGGCGCAGGCCATTCCTGTCCAGGCGTAGCAACCGTTTGGTAAGCCTACTGTCCAAAGATGGCAGAGCTTCTTTGGACTGCCTACAGCCTGGTACCGAGGCCCACCAGTTTTACGCCTGTGTCTGGGTGAATTCCTATAGCCACATGCGTATTTGGTTGAAGGGGATGGGTACAACAGGTTCGGGTCCATAGACCGCCGTGCTTGATCTGCGTCTCGCAAGCTCGTAAGCCACGTCGTTGCCCAGCGATCCGCTGTGTCCCTTTATCCATTGCAGTGTCACCGTGTTACGACTAGATACAGTTATTTGTTCTAGTGCGTTGTGGCATTCTAGAATTAATTTCGATGTATTATATTTTTTCCGTAAGGATTGGAGGACTGAGGCGCTGTCGGAGAGTATACGTATGTGGGTGTCCGTAACCCTCCTGGCTTCTAGGACGTGGATCGCCAGTATGATACCCACACACTCCGCCTGATAGACGGTGTTGAACCCTCCTAGCGGTCTGGATATATTTATATGTAGGTCGTGTCACAGCAACGTTTATTTTCAAAAATTGCAATGACGTTTTCTTATAAATTAATTTGCCCTTAATTTTTTTCGAAAGGTTCCTATCACGTACGAATTGGCTCATAATTTATCAATTCAAATAGTAGCCGTAGACGTCGTTCTTAGAATTAATTAATGATGCAGTTGCACACATTTGGAGGAAGAGGCATATCTAAATTGTTTATGGAAACCAACTTCACCAACTGTTTAACTGGAGATGATAAAACCGCGTAGGTACTTTTTACAACTTTACTGAATGTAACGTATAGATTAAATAATTAAGTGTTAATTTAAAGCAAGATATCATAAAAAAGGATTTACTACTATTCAAGAAACACATACAGACATGTTTATTATTTTTAAACAAGTGGTCTCCGAAAGTTTGCCAAAAAGGAAACTATTATTATAGAAGAAAGGTGAGACAGCCCTACCCTAAAAGAGAATTGCAATCTCAAGATGAGTCCGACTCTCGCGAGTTTCCATAGAGTCGCCGCCATTTTTAAACGACAAAATTCGGATAAATTGTTCAATTTTCCAATAGCTGACTTTTCCGCTGTAATTAATGTGTCTAACTATGTATTACTGGCGTCTACGGGTAATAAATGGACTTATTTTGTTTAATTGGTGCTTAAAAGAAAGTTAAGTTTTTTGACTATTTGGAGATTAACTTCTACTTTACTTTTTGGTTGCTACAGCACAACATACAAATTTTTAAGGAGAAGTTAAGTAAGATACATTCAAGTAAATTAATTAATTATCACGTTATGGTTAAATGTCATTCTTACTTCATAAAAGGACGAGGTCTAATTGACTATACGTATTCCAGATGCTCATATTCGACTCAAACTCAAAATTGGCCTCACCTACCAATCAACAGCCAACCAATCACAACTCTCGAGTTTGGCATATGATTATTCATCATCATCATCATCATTTCAGCCGAAAGACGTCCACTGCTGGACATAGGCCTCCCCCAGGCATCGCCACATTGACCGATCCCCTGCGACTCGCATCCAGCGCCTTCCCGCAACCTTAAACAGGTCATCGGTCCACCTAGTGGGAGGCCTTCCAACGTATCGTCTTCCGGTTCGCGGTCGCCACTCCAGAACTTTTCGGCCCCATAGGCCATCCGTTCTGCGAGCAATGTGCCCTGCCCACTGCCACTTAAGTTTGGCAATTCTTCGGGCTATGTCGGTAACTTTGGTTCTCCTGCGGATATCAAAATTTCTGACGTGATCACGCAAGGAAATTCCGAGCATAGCCCTCTCCATTGCCCTTTGGGTGACTTTAAGCTTTCTTTCTTTCATTGTGAGCGAACACGTCTCGGTCCCATAGGTGATCACTGGCAACACACACTGGTCATAGACTTTTTTCTTGAGACATTGCGGTAAATTGGACAAGAAGATACCACGCAACTTCCCGAACGCCGCCCAGCCGAGTCGGATTCGACGGTTGACCACTTTCTCGAATGTGGACCTACCCAACTGGACATTACTATATGATTATATATATGATTATTCAGCTTGAAATAATTAAATAGAGCAGGAGCCCAGACGCCCTAAACGTTACTGAATTCTTTCTACAAGAAATGTGTGGTAGGTATTGAATGAAAATAAAAGTCCAAGTTAGCAAGTCGAGTACGTTCCAAGTACATGCTAACACTACTCACACTGATTTTGTGTTGAAAGAGTTCGGTAACGTTTGGGGCGTCTGCCCCCCTAGCCAAGTTACAAACATATCATATCAAATCTCTTTCTACAATCTTTAACGCCTTCTATTTGTATGGTCTGACCACGTGACTTAACTTTCAGATGTGTCATTCCCATACATTGATTCGTTTTCTACTAGCGTTATCGATTGTAGATTATCAAGTTGGCTACAGGTGCTGGGATCTTGGACTTGAGCACACTAATATCGAAAAACAAGCCAACCAATCACAACTGTACATTTTTAGTTTGAGTGGAGTTGAGCGTGAGCATCTTATCTGGAATACCGGCCTAAGTGACAGTTAGATTGTTCCAACCATTGTAAAGTTCCATTTGACTAGGAATTATTGCCAAAATATACTGTCTTATATTTTTTATTTAGTTTCGCCTGTCCTGGAGTCGGTTTGTATGTCATCAAAGCTTGAAAGTTAAATTTGATGCACTGCCCGATGTTCTCGTGACCATGCAATTTGAATAAGAGAACAGTAAATTGCCCTGATTTTACATTAACTCTCTACAACTACGTTGCAATCCCAATAATTAGTTCGTACACTAAGTATCCTGTTACTTGCAGCAATTAATCTAACGAGCTCGATAGAAACATCGACAGCTTAAGAGTGGACGACTTTTCTTTTGCTTTCTTTATTGGTGTTCTGTAGCTTTTGAAGTAATGACTGATAAAAGCCACATCCAGTTGAATGATCACTTTTATTTTGGCAGGCTTTTAAAGAGATGGTTGGATAAGCTGAACTCCTACATAAAGTGCTGAGGGTCTATAAAAAATGTCCAGAGGCTCTAAACAAGTGGCATTCGATGTCAGCGAAGGCGATAGTCGAAATTTCAACTCAAAATGCAAGGGATTAATCACGTGATTTTTCGGTATCGCTTGTAAAGTCAATCCTATACAATTTTGCCTTTTTGACAACCGCTATCGCCACGCTTTCGATGATACAATGTCACTTACTAGGGCCTCAGAAGTGGCGATTGTTGAAATGCCAAATGTAATAAATTGCTTATGTGATATCCGATACCATTTGACGATCCCATACATTTTAGACTTTTTACCAATCGCTTTTGTATCGCTTTGGCACTTATACCACCGCGGACGATTAATCGATTAGTTATCGACTGTTTTATCGATACAGAAATTTACAAAAAATACAAGAGCCCGTGTCAATAAAAGAGACACATATAGTAATATTTAATCGCTGGCTGTTCACACTGCCCGCAAGAACTCTATCAAAGTTGTACTCGCTCAGCAATGCTCGCTTGGCGGTTAGAACTCACGCCGAGATACCAACCAAAGGTCATTTCTACTTACAGTGGGGATCTAAATTCCATCTAACTAACATATCATGAGCGAGTGGTGCGTGTAATTGCCCGTCGTACAATAACACTCGCTAATAGCCAAGCGACAAAACTATCGGAACTACACACTCGCTTCTCGCTGCTCGCCAACTCGTTTTTAGTTTCTAGCTCCACTCGCTTCTGGCTGATCGTCGGCGGTGGGACAAGTGCCTTTCTTGACAGTATAAATATGGAAAAACATTACGGAAACTACCTACACACGGTCGAAACGGCAACTTACACAAACATGCGCATCGACGAGATTCATTAGCGGAAACAGTAGTTGCCGTACTATATGTCCATATTTATACTGTGCTTTTGTTGATAAAATGTCACTTGTCCAGAGGCTCTGGTCCAAATTGTAAAAGACGGAAAAAAGAACGAGAGATGGGAGGCTTTTGCTCTGCTAGTCCAGCATAATTATTATAAACCTGTATTATACTACATGGTACAGGCTCATAACAATAAATAATAGTTTTATCTGAATATGTCAACATGCATTTAGCTCTAGATACAATCACCTCATAAACTGACCAACTTAACAAAACCTGTCAAAAACTCAAACAAATTCGCCCGGCAATTAGACACATAGACAGGTTAAAAGGTAATTTACCCCACAGCCGTAAAATAAATTTGTTCGTCGGCTTCGCTCGCTTCGCCCAAGGACGAATTCAGACTGGTATGAAATTAACAAACCAACACGGGAATGGCCGACGTTTAACGGCTGATGACAAGCCGCGGGCGACGCCTCAAAACAAAGGACTGGCGTAAACTGGACCACAAGGGAACATGTGTGTGGTTTAAGTAAAGAGAAATGGGACTTTCATTTGACAGCTGTGTTGGAGTCAGTCTTTGTTTCTGTGATTGTGGGAAAAGGTTGTATTTGCAGGAGGTTTTAGTTTTCTGCAGTACGAGTAGTAGTGATTATCCATTTAAAGATAATGCCGGACCGCAAAGTTCAAATAAAACTTAAAGATCAATATCATTTACTCATTTCAACCTTTCCCCTTTGTTCTAGATATCACATTAGACCTTGAATGTTTGCAATAGTCACTATCACAAATATTTAGGACCTTTGCCCGGCTCTGAGACCATAGGAAATAAAAAATATTCCTGCATTTTTTTTGCAGTTGATGTGGCTGGATCCCACAGTGGCATTCATCGATCTATCATGAACAAACTGCTACAGTACATATTTTTACCTTACATATCGCTCTTCTTCAGCATTGCTATTTCCAAGTTCCTTATCATTCCGCCATCTTCAAAAAAAACATTGTACCTATCACATAAATCACGTAAAATATTACCCACCCCGCTGTCAGCTCATCACTTGTCAGCATGTCTAAGACTACAACGACACAAGGCTCTGGGCTACACCTGCTGGCATTTCAGTGCGATCTCTAAGTTTTAAGGGTGCAAACTGTTTAGCTATGAATGTTTGCATTATTATAACGTTAATCCATGTGCCTAGCTGCGTGGGTATTTATCTTTTGAATCTTAGAGACAAGGGGCTCTCTCTAGACAAGAATTGTCAATTTTTTTTAACTCACCCCGTGGCATTTCGGTAGCGCATGTCAATCCATTAAAAAAAATTGGATTGTGAACTTTTTGACAAAATTCTGTTTTATTTGTTGGAATGTAAAGGCCCTCTTTTTATGGAATATTATCCAAAGACTTCAACCGCTCTGGGTGAAGTGGGAGGGCGTGTCAGAGTTTTACTGACTAAAACCCACCCGTGTTCCTTCATTTGCTTGTGCCAGGGCCGTGGTAACTCTCTTTAAAATTTATCCGCGACCCAGACAGGCAACGGCCCTAGCGGGCCCCGTCACTTTTGTAGACATCTCTTTAAGGCGCGCGTGGAAGACTTCGCACCGCAATCGGATGGCGAGCTGCCTATTACTCGCCGTGGCCGGGAATCGGCTTGCGACTCCCAACGCGCAGGGCGTCTCCTGCGGCGACAGGGACGTGAGCGCATCTCCATTGCGTCTCCCGCACGCGTTCCACCTCCTCTTTCGCAAGCATTACTGCTTCACAGAAGGAGGAGACAGCTTCCCATGCCATCTCGCTCCGTACCGTGCCTTGTACCAGGGCTGGACCCGAGAGGTCGCCACCGCCGTTCGCCTCCACGAGGACACGGCAGTGCTCCGCCCAAGCAGGGCAGACCGCCACCGTATGCTACACCGTGACCTCCAGGCGATCCACACAATGGTGACACCCAGGCGTTTCCTCCCACCTTATCCTGAACAGGCCGTGTCCGCTGAAGACCTGTCCCAGGCGAATGATCAGGATGCCGTGACGCCTCTAAATCCACTACTCAAAAAGGGGTCTTATCGCCGCAATTGTGGCGTGCCCAACGCTGGGTTGCGACAGTCGCCCACTCCATGTCGCCATGAGCTCCTGCCGGAACTCTGAGAGCCCTAAAATAATAAACAAATTTTTGAACAACGAGAGTTTATTGCCGAGCAAAAAAACCTAGCAAAATATGAAAATGGAACCCATGAAAATCATGAAAATATCCTTAACGACCTTACATGAGGAATGAAGTTTTTTTCTGAAATTACTCGAGATCTTACATTCAGCAGTTTAGCAGTAAAAATGTGTCAACGAACATACTCACTTCCACATTTACAGAATACAAAGTATGATTGTGAAAGAGGCAATTGCAGTGGGTAAGGATCGTAGCACGAAAAGTAGTTTCCACCAACTTCCATAGGAAAAAAGCCTTACGTAAAGCTGTATGTAAATGAAACTGTTCTATTCAAATACCAAGTGCCACGTTTACCCTGAAACATCCACATAACAGTTTTAAAACCGCATTCAAACATGAAATTCAAATATTCAGTGTGAATTTTCGCTCCCACCTCAAAAGTCGTTAAAAACAAAAACATGGACGGTGGGAGATAACGATATCAACTCGGCCTAAACGCATAAACATTTAGCGGTTGTAGTATCAACTAAATAGCTTCCTATGCGAATGAATACCCCACAATGATCCGGTCATAAACGCTTTTACAGCTAGGGCTATGTGCACATATATGATACTTTCAGCATCAGCGTATGTTAGCAGTTATCATACCTATCGTTTCAAAATGTACGCTAAGTCTTGCACATAAAAAATACGTTTTATAGATAAGGATTCCAAATATGTAGCGTTGCACACTCTAAGACTTGACATTGCGGCAGAGGTAGCCTATTCTAAATGTTAAAAAAGTATTGGATATCATTCGATCGCAGAATGCTAGGACGTGACTATTCAGATGACCACAAATATATGTTGAAGAAGACCATGCTTCCTCGAATAAATTTGGATAAAGGCAGCAGCATTCTTTTTTTCGTTTCGTTTCGAAAGTACCTACATTTGATCAAACTATTAGGAGCATTATGAAAGCTAGATCGTGTTGAGTTTTAATGACAACATTAAAGTTAGTTCAAACAACGCCATGCAACATGGAACTGTTTTGTCAAGCTCTGAAGTTAACCACACTATATTGTCGCTCCTGTACATCAAGCCATAGTCAGTTACCATGCCAAAAAGTCAAATCGTACACCACAACACATAATATCTACAGAACAAAGTATAAACATTACAGCAGGCATCATGACTGGCAGGTATAAACATTTTATGGTTTATTGGCGAAGCATTTATGGGGAGTTCACCTATGACTTATGACTTTATGAGACTCTTTGAATACATCAAATGCTTATTTTTATCATTGCATGGGGTCGTAAATTATGAAAGTAATATTGCAAAGAAGAACTTACCTACATGATGTTAGTCATATGGGGTTCGCAAAATAAGATATCTATAGCTATACAGCTTTCCCAACAGTTCTTCATGTCACAAAAAATATACTTTTATAAAACGGTTACCTACTTCAATTAAGTATGTAAAGGTTTCTTACAATTTTGACTGTTGAATATTAGCAAAGAGAAAAGCAACAGGTATTTAAGACAAAATGCAGTTCAACCGTTTTCAGAGCAGTTTGAAATTTAAATTAACTCCATACAAATGTTGTAGTCAGTTCAGTTCAAAATAAGGCAAGCAGAAACTGCTGCAGTCAGTGAGTTTATTCCAATATTGCAGGGGTTTCGGCCATTCTGAAATGTGAAGTAGATAGAGAGTTAATTAATTACAAAGTGAGCGTCATAATGCCGATTAAATTACGCGGATGAGACAACACGTCAGGTCGCATGCGTCGTAAATACATCAGCGGTACACCACACCACACATATTCGTACGTAACTATGCTAAGTTGCCTGCTAATGCTGCGAAACTTTGGGCGCGTAGTGTACAGAGCTATGTGTTATGTACGACCATGATCTTTGGAAGTGATGTTACAATTAGTGGATACCTGATTTGTTTTGGAAATTAAAGCCGAGGACAACTGCTGTCTACGCTGAGAGCTCGCAAACATTCAAAGCAAAGATAGCCAAAATACTAAACAGGAGGTTTTCACATCTTGTATCGGTAGGATAAACATATATATGTATTATAAATATTAGGTAGCAGCAAATAAGTAAATATATGGCCTTATAGCTTACGAGACTTACCTACTGGATGGAAAGGAACCTAATCCTTAAGACAATCAACTTTTACGACTTGCGTGGGTAGCTTATGACTATATACGTATACCACCGTACAAACATAGAACCGCTGAACAAAATAAAGGTTCTATAAATAAACCAAAAATGTTAACGTTCTGGCATTGCAATAAAAGTGAACATTTCAGCGGCTGTGGTCACGAGCCAATCAGTCTTCCTTGACCACAAATGCAAAAATGAAATTAAATAAATGTGTGTAAAACGTAATGCTATAAAACAAAAAGGAAAGCAATATATGTGTGTACACATACGGGTGAAGTAAACTTTGCACAGCGCGTAGGCGTTCATTGCATGAATACGCTTCCATAACGCGACGCTTAAGCTACGACAATTTGTTATAAGTTTATTTAAAATCACGATTATGCGACGGTAGCGTGGCGTCTATCGGGAACGTCATCAAACGCGTAATGCAAAGATACTCCAAATAGTATGTCAAACTAGTTGTTCCCCGCGGCTTCGCTCCCGTCAACGGGGGCTGCGTCCGGTAGAACACCTACCTACCCTACTCTACCTACCTATGTACCTACCTCTCTACACTACTCTACCTACATACCCACCTACCCTACTCTACCTACATACCCACCTACCCTACCTACTAACCTACCCTTCCGTACCTACCTACCAAACTACCCTACCCTATCTACCTACCAACACTTTGTTTTTGTTCCAAATTGTAGCCTATGTCCTTCCTCAGGATGCCATCTTTCTGCTTTCCAAATTTCATTGAATTCCGTTTAGTGGTTTAGGCGTGAAAAGGTAACAGACAAACAGAGGTACATTCGAATTTGTAATATAGTATGGGTAAATAATACAATTTGTATTATGAAAGAAAAGACAGATTTTCGTCATACTATCATATTATTATATGGTTGTCCAAACAATATTGCTTCACTAAAAACCCAACAATGGCTTAAACGAGCATGCAGTAAAGCATTGATGGCCGTCCACAAAAAAACTAGGTCTTTACGAAACATGTAGATGTGAGATCAGCGAGCCTACCCTACTAAACATCCCCTATGAAAGGCTAGGGGACACTTTATGACCTAAAGTGCTTTCGGTTTTATAGACATGGCCAACGGAATTTGGGATCATAAAGTTAGTACATAAATATACATATAAAGGGTATTTATTATATAATGAGTCTGGTTGAACTTTAGTTGGTAGAGTTCATCAAAAATAATAACCGACCAAGCGTTTGTAAAGGTTGAATGATAAGAAAGTCGTTAAGTTCGTCCATATAAAGTCACTGAGCTCAGAGAAAATAGGCACGTTGATAACATTAAGCGATTGATAAAATCTCTTTTTCAATTTATCTGTACTTCTATTCGCATGAAAAAATGTTACTACGGTACTTTTTGTAGTTGTCAGCAAAAGTGTTCTAAATCAAGAAGTAGATGAGTACTTCACTTGTCCAACCAAATTGGTCATGCTTATGCTATCTGCCTTGTGCCATCATTTTATCTATGGAATTACCGCGTTAACCTGATATAAAACCACATCCAGGATAACCAACCACCCACACTCGCACCTGAGCTTATCATAGTTTTTCCAATACCAAAACCGCTTGCACAGTAATAATAGCAAATAGCCCACGTACAAGGCAATATTAGTAATAAATTCGACACCTCATCTCGTTCTAAATGTATCTCGATTACCCATAATGGTACAATAGGGCCATATTGAATAGAACTCGAGTTGGCACCTGCTTTGCCGGTAACACCGCTTTGCTGCGTACCTCCGCTAACAATGGGTTTGTTTAAGGGAATTTAGGCGTTTTGTTACAAGATTTGTGTAATGTTATCGCGAGATTCCTATCACAAATATATTGCGGATTCTAGTAGTGTTTACGGTGAAGTTATTGGGATGCAAATTTTAAATGAAAATCATTCATAGCATCAAAATTTTCCTATATATAAAATCTGATTTTGGACGCAGATTTTCTTCGCTGACTAAACAGATATTTTTAAGAATTTCTAACAAAATAATGTTCAAAATCAGAAGAATGTTGAAGTCTTGATAATATTCCAACAACATATTCATACGAGCATACCTTTTATACACAGCTATCGTACTTATAAAGAAGCTCAAAGAAGGAATTCTGATAACAATTTTAGTCGCGTCTGTACGCTTGTGCTGTGGTGCCCATTCTATGGTCCGCGTAGAAATGTTTGTGCTTTTATGCTGTCACTGACTTATTTGCTTTTAATGCTTACATAAATATATTTTAGTTGCAACTACTCCATACTACTTCCCAAGTATTCCGCTAGTATTTCACAAAACAGAAACACCACGGAACATTTCGTAAACACTAACTTGTAGAATGACACATGCTCCTTTTAAAATAACCATTTATCATGATTCAATTTGAATTTATTTCTGTTGGTAACTAAGCTAGAGTAGAGAGCAAAGTCGTTATTCACAAAGTAATCTTTAAATTAATAAAACAAATCGATGCGACTCCCGTTCAACTGGTTACGTTTGTTAAGACATGTCAAAACGTAATCTAGCAGCCGACACTTGTAAATGAGTGTGCATCACTTCTTAACCACTTACAATAATCATTTTGCCATCGTATAACTAAAATTTAGTCTTTGTCGACCAAAATAAAAGGTGGAGTCTTGTTGAAAGAAGAATTTGCGAGCGGCAAATGAAAGTTGTCGAGTATTGCGAAACTCGTTTTTTACCGACTGAAGTAGGGACAGCATAAAAGGATGTTAATTGGTGTTCCTTACTTTCTGAAGATAATTGAGTCGTAACTAGGATGCTAGACAATGCGAATAGCTGGCAACATAGTCGCACATTGCGCACCTAACATTTGCATACAGAGCCCTTTTAACTCAGAAACGGCGGGTAGATTCCTTGGTAATTACGTGTTCTACAGACCCATTAAAATAGCGACAAGTTAAACACATGTTCATGAGTCGATTGTGAATGTTATTAGTAGTGCTGTGGCGTAATAGTAGCTATTAAATCTTTGATTTGATTAGCCTACTTTAATTTATCAGTTTGTGATCAGGCGCAAATGTCTGTTACCTTTCCTGACAATCGAGAATGTTAATTGTGCCTGTATCTTTTAGTTCCAATTCAGTGTTGAACATTTGTATCTGTGCAATGATTGCTAAATGTGGTTACATTGAGGATTCATTTGTTTATTGTATTGAAAGCTTCACTGTAAGAGTATCTAGTTATAGCACTATTGTTGCCCCTTAAATTCAAACAAGACTTTTTAACGACGCTTCTAAAACTTGGCATTAGTCGATACCAATAAGTCGATACTTTCAAACCATCAATATATCATTAACTCTGTGTTTCTCTTTGTCTCACATATTCTAACAAAACGCATGTTTACCGATAGGTGTAAAAAAACTAAACGGCGTAAACTGTGAATCCAAATAATGGCTGCAATGTTAGACGCACATGCGTCTAACATTGCAGATTGCAACATTTTAGTTTTTTTCTCTTCGCTAGTTTAGTTTGATTGCCATAGATAAAAGGATGCATGGCCGTGCG
The DNA here is from genome assembly GCA_949775005.1 of Orthosia gothica. Lineage (NCBI taxonomy): Eukaryota > Metazoa > Arthropoda > Insecta > Lepidoptera > Noctuidae > Orthosia > Orthosia gothica. Next base: position 15,394,623 of record OX459044.1, read on the forward strand.
AACATTTACCGATTAAACCGCTCTTTACAAATAGAGTTTTAGCCCGATTACTAAAACTATTCGGGCGACTAAAACCAGCTATTTGTGTTCACTCCTATATTCAACGTTCTACTGCTAAATTAAGGTTTTCACAATGTTAAAATAGATTAGATTTTTGATTTCCTACAGAGACGAGCTATGTGTGCAAAAAATAAAAGATAGAAAACCCTTGCCCTCAGCTTAAAAGTTAAGGCTTATTACAAAAAAAAAACACTTCCAAAACAACTTTTCATCAACAAAACCGCACATACTTTTAACTAACCGCTTTCAAACATGCCTCATTAAGAGTAAGCGTACCTAAGACTAAGTATTTACCTCAAGTACGCACGTATCCCACAGGTATGTCTGTTGTTACCTCGAGTTTGTTGGCCAGTTTAGTTGTAAACAAAAGAGACGCAAAATATACCACAAAGCGTTCTTGTGGTCGCTTTGTATCGTTTTCAATCTACGTTATGAAAGCTTGTTGGAACCACTGGCCTTTCACAAAGCAATATTGCTGAAAGCTTAATATGTATTAACTGCGACCAGGGCTTCATATTATAATATGCTAATATCAATATTGTTTTTGGGAGTGTATCTGGACAGGTTTATCTTTGATGTGGATGATTGCTTGTGGATATTTGGATGATGTAATGGATTGATGATGAGAGAGAGTTTTGTGATGCGTTTTATCTGGCGATACGGGAGTGACGACGCAAATGAATGACGCATTTCCTGGATAAAAAATAACTCTATTTCCGAACATAGATTGTTGTCAAAAAATGATAGACGGCTTTTTTCTACAAAGATAAAAGTATCATAGCACATCAAAGTTCAGGAGTTCTAGTTACGTCACTTCTAGGTAAAAAGTTTACCAAGGAGTGACATCGTAAAACACTAGCCAAGTGAGAGTCGGACTCGCGCACGAATGGTTCCGTACCTTTATCGCAAAAAAAACTACAAAAAAAAAAAAGTTCGTTGTATGGGAGCCCTGCTTAGATATTTATTTTGTTCTATTTTTAGTATTTGTTGTTAAAGCGGCAATAGAAATACGTTACGTCATCTGTGAAAATATCAACTGTCTAGCTACCACAGTTCACCAGATACAGCCTGGTGACAGAGGGACAGACAGTCAGACGAATCGTGGAGTCTTAGTAATAGGGTCCCGTTTTGACCCTTTGGGTACGGAACCCTAAAAAATACGTCTTGTGTCTAATATTTTTTTGCTAATCTAATATGGACCAAATAGATTTTTTCAGGCAACTACCCCATTGCTTTGAGCAGCAAACTTTTGCGTACTTAACAATCCCATGGTTCACTTTGCAAATTTAGTTTAGTATTATTATCTGTGGTTTAGTACTACCAATGGGTATAGGTTACGTTCAGTAGTCACGAATAACACTGTTGTCCTAATACCTGTATTGGTTAACAATGGTTGTATCCGATATGTATTTGTATTGGAACTATAGACAGTGCAAATTCATGTCTATAGTTTGATGGTACCTACCAATTCTGTATGTGAATACCACGAATATCTATAGAATTTAGTGTTGTTAATTCTTAGTGAGCTTAAAAAAAAACTTTTGAGAATTAAGGATTTCACCACAAAGGATTTGAAAAACACAGCATGAAACCAATTTAGTTATTTTTCGGTCTATCAAGACAAAGATATTTCAAACTTCAAAGTGATGTTTCCAACTCTGCTTTTCTAAATTAATAAAAAATATGGCTTTAATATTTTTTTGTTGTTTCAACGGGGCGCCTCGCACCGGGCGTCGGGTAAATTCCTCTTCAAAGAAGTTTCAAAACAATTTCTCGTTTGTAAAAATATTAGAAAATTGTTGCGCACATTTAATAATATTTTACATCGCGCTGAGTTTAAAGTTTTAAGGCGCATTTTCTCGTTACCGGGTGGGGTAAAGCAAGGGGGCGAGGGGTGACATCAAAGTGAATTAGCGAATGTTGTCTAGGGGCGTCCGTTTGTAAGCCGCTTTGAAGTTAGGACTACCTGCAGGGAACCAGGGAACTCCGTTGAAATGTGCCAAAGCGTAAGGCGTTTTATTTTGATACCACTCCGAAGGGCTCGCGAACGCAAACGTGCGAGAAAAATGTAACACGCTAATTTCACCATGAGCATGCTCATTACACGGCTTTTGATGTAAGCTGGCATCACAAGATAAAATTTGTGTTGTTTAAGATGAGGTTTTACAGAATTCAATTAATGAACAATTTTATACGGCTTTGTGACTTTAGTTTTTTTTTAACTACACATACTGCAGCAAAGGCTCAAAGAGTAAATGAAATCGGGGTTCAGCAATTTACATTTAATTTTGAAACATCAATTTTCATCATTCAGACCGCATCATCATTCCGTGCCTTTAAAATTTAATTTGTTATTAAAATTTAATATCTACCCGTTTACACTAAAAATATTATTTGGCATAAAATCAAATTACACAAAACAAATGGTCATGAAACTCTGGCGCCCGTGGTAGGTAATGGGTAATGAGAACTTGTATTACAGGTCACCAGAAACAATACACTCACACCAATAAAACACGAGAGCAGTTGTGGCCCAGTGGTAGCGGCCGCGACTTACAAGTTGTAGTTAGGCAGGCGCTTTACTTTGAGTAAATTATTTCACACCACTGCTCTCAAAACGGTGAAGGAAAACATCGTGAGGAAACCGGCATGTCCTAGAACCAAAAATTTTAAGTCATGTGTCACCAAACCGCACTGTTCCCGTGTAATGGATTACGGCCCATTACTTCTCACAGAGAGGAGCCCTGTGTCCCAGCTGTAGAAACATTTAAAAACCGGCCAAGTGCGAGTCGGACTCGCGCACGAAGGGTTCCGTACCATTTTCGTTAAAAACGGCAAAAAAATGACGTTTGTTGTATTGACGCCCCCCTATATTTATTTTATTTTGTTTTTAGTATGTGTTGTTGTAGCGGCAACAGATATACATCACCTGTGAAAATTTCAACTGTCTAGCTATCACGGTTCATGAGATACAGCCTGGTGACAGACAGACAGACAGACAGACAGACAGACAGACAGACAGACGGACCGCGGAGTCTCAGTAATAGGGTTCCGTTTTTACCCTTTGGGTACGGAACCCTAAAAAAGACTGATGATGATGATGAATAAAACACGCAGCAGTCAACTCAAACGAATATTTAAGCAAATGCTCTCTTTTATTATAAAATATCCAGACTTCGCTACTACCTGGATGCTTTGACCTATATCTTGAAAATAACAGGTAGGTTCACTTATTAGAGCGGTGTCGGAAGAAACGGTGGTTGACAAAGGCAGTGTAGATACGTGTTTCTTTTTAATACAGCGTCTAAAAGGGTTGCCAAGATTGCCAAAAAATGCTGTCATCCTATTTTCTATGGGACCTTTTTGCCGGGAGACATTGAGCTGGGCCCGCGGAGTCGCGATAACGTCGTGGTAGGAACTCGCTTTAAATGCAAATCTCTTCACTACCAAATTCGGAACGATGTGGTAGAGCCGTGATGGGAGGTAGATGAATTGAAGACAAATGAGATGCGGTGGCTGTATATTACTTCCAGTGAATGGATTCGATGCAAACGTTGTGAATGTATCATTTGTGAATGAGGTATTCTATTTATTGATTTGGCGCACCTGGTTTACCCAGTTTTCGTGATATCTACATCGTATCTTTCATCTCGCATGTGATTGGTTGATTTTGCAGACTCTCAGGCCCTTTACTTGGCTGAATTCATTACGCAATAAGGCTGCTGGTTTACCCAGTTTTCGTGATTCAGATGGAATTCCTAAAAGCTGGTTTCTGGATTGAGTATTTTGAGTTAAAACGACTCAAACCCTACTTTTACGCCAAATAACAGGTTCAATTCTTAATCCAGAAACCGGGTGAATAACTAAACCAATGTAATTTTGTACGAGTATGTCATTTTATATGACTGTATATTTTATTCCCTTCTGTGTCCTATAAGTTTGACTCAACACAATATATTTTATATCCTTGTATTTTATTATCCTACTACAAGTCATATTCTGAGCCCGGAAAAAACACGCAGTATCCGTAAAAAACCAGTAAGTAGTAAACATCCAATCATTTATGCCACGTAAGTAAATGGAGGAAATTACTACTAATAAAAAGTGTGTAAATAAAATGATATCTTGTTTTTAGACTCTATTTTTCCGCCTGCAATTGGCAAAAATGGATAAACAGAGCATTTTAAAAAAGAGATATTTTATATAATATGTATAAATACAATTTGAGAATTCTAAATACTTAATTAATTAATTAATAATATTATAAAGAGGTAAGATTTTTTGTTTGTTTGTTTGTACCGAATAGGCTCCGAAACTACTGGACTGATTTGAAAAATTATTTCACCATTAGATAGCTACATTATCCCTGAGTAACATAGGCTATTTTTTATTTCCAAAAAAGGGTCATGTGGGGTGGTCCACAGGAGCGAAGCCGCGGGCAACAGCTAGTACTTAATATAATTAAATGCATAATACGAACGCTATATTGGTATTTAGTGTGGTTCCACGTGGTTGACCACAAAACCATCGGAAAAAGAATGACTAATCGTATAAAGAGTATTAGATAACTTTCAGTACTTAATATTCTGTAAAATTAGGTGACAATCACCGTGTAACTTAAACTTAGGTGATGTGAGCTTGAAATGAGCTTTCAATCGCTATACGAATCCCTAGGTTGAATCCGGTTTATTCAGTCCAAATCTAATCGTGAAGACTAAGGTGAAGTAAACTTGAAGTGAACTATCATTTCACTTTGACTGGATAGATTGACACCTCAATTCATCTTAATTTAATATCATGACACCCAAAGTGAGATGTTTACAAAATAGCAATGTATGGACAGCTAAAGTTAGCTAACTTCATCTAATCTTTCACGGTAAAATTTTCATAGAATAGAACGGCTAATATTCAGCAAAACGTGAACAAAAATATCAAAATCCCAACCCTTAAACACCCACAGTTTAGCAAGTACGTAAACACTCAACAATTTGCTCCGAAAGCCGCCCGTTATTTCAGTAATTTTTATAATCCAGCCACTCGGTTGGAAGAGTTCCCTCTGCCAAATACTATTAAGTAAATTTTTGTAGATACAGAACAGTGGCTTTTGTTAGTTTCTTGGCTAGGACCCCGGTAAACAGACGATTTTTCACCATATTGTAAGTAGAACACATCTCGAAGCAAAACAACGAAATATATCTACGGAACAATATAGAAAATACGTTGAAAAGACTAATAGATATACTTGATGCAGTGGCATTTGTTGGTTCTATTGTACTAAATGCAATTTCGAATAGTGCTAGTTATCATCATCATTTCAGCCGAAAGACGTCCACTGCTGGACATAAGCCTCCCCCAAGCGTCGCCACACTGATCGGTCCTGTGCGTTTCGCATCCACCGTACTCCCGCAGCCTTGACTAGATCATCGCTCCACCTAGAGGTTGGCTTTCCAACGCTGCGTCTTCCGGTTGCTACTCTAGAACTTTTCGACCCCAACGGCCATCAGTTCTGCGAGCAATGTGCCCTGCCCACTGCCACTTAAGTATGGCAATTCTTCGGGCTATGTGGGTAATATTGGTTCTCTTGGTAATAGTGCTTGTAGTTCTTCAATAACACCTACCTATCTTCATTCCTATAGTAAACTATCTCATTTTAGAATGATGCAAATATCGATTCATTAAATGTTTTCAACAGCAAAATAATTGAAACGATATAGAAACCGTCCATCAACCGAAACTACATTGTTTACGTTTACGTTTACGTTATTCAGAACGATACACGTACTGCCATATATTAACTAGAAATGGAATTCAATCAAGTTACTAAGCAATTCATAACTGAAATAAACCAGACGTAGTTCCGAGAAACGGTGGGCTTAACCTGGACCTCACCCTGACCTTTAGAAGTAAATTAATATCTTTGGAAACCAGGATAAATAGTTTAGATTTAACTGGAAACAATTAGAACAGATTTGGAATATCTGAAGTGAATTTAGTGAAGCAGAAACAATTACTACACGTATAAATATCTATAGATGGTGTAGTTAGGCCACTTAGAAATACATACCTATTCTGATAGTGTCTCGACGGGAGAGTTTCCCGGGATAGTCCCACCAGCGCCGCCCAGAATGCAAATTCTGATGAAGAGCTTAAATTATAAGCGCAAGCGATTGCATGGATTGCCCACATCGTAATTAGTTAGCAAGAAACGATAACTATCTACTCGTATTTATTAAACAGAGTTTGTACCCACTGATTTAAGGATTTGCGGAAGGTTCAGAGGGGTGCGTAATCGGGAGCTTGTGCAGGGTCTAAACGTGAGTTTTAAAGGTATACTGGATAAAATCTTAACTTTTTGATTTAAGCTCGTCCTAATACATATTATCCTGTTATCTATGCGACATTCTGATGTGCACTAAATAATGTAAATTATGGGTGACAGGCTGTTGAGCCTGTCATATTTCAACGTAAGCTAAAACTTAGTTCAAGACAGAAATTGATTTCAAATAATATTGACGGCATATCTATTCTAATTTTACTGTAGGACCTTATATTACTCAATACCGCTGGCGTTTTCTTTCTTCTTCCTACAATTTGCACCACGTCACAACCACAGGCGAGCCAACGTACGCCAGGGCTCCACTTGTCTTCATTTCTCTTCTTTATGCTTTGTAAACAATATCTCGGGTCCGTCCTTGCCATAAAATTGTGTTTGAATAAAAATCAGATCAAACCAACCTCACAGATGCTGCAGTATCGGGACAAACGGTGTCATTTCTGGGAAAGGTCCCACAAATGGTAAAAGGGTCTCTGAGTATGTGAACAATACGATGATAAGATATACTTGAAAGAAGCATTGAATCGATTGCACTACATTGTTGGAGATAAAAAAGGTGGGTTGTATTGTGTTTGTATCCTATTCAGTGAGCGGGAATGCATGCCAATATATCTCATGTGTTTTGCATATAGTAAGTTTCTTATTTTATCTGTGTTGCTTTTTCCAGCAAACGATATACGGCCAGTGTTCAGTATGGACAGGAAAAAAAATTGGACATGTCAATAAATCATCTAAATAATGCTTCTTCAGCACTATGTGTCACAAAGATTGTTAAAAATAAATAACAACTGAAGAAAATTCTGTACACTGCAAGCAGATATTTCTTCGAGAAAATATGACTAAGCAGTATTGAAAGTGGTCACGTGGAAAGTTTGTCCAATAACAAGCTCTAGACGACGTGCACGTGAGATGTTCGTCTGTCACACCGATACGAAATTAACGACATTATTATCGACCACACCGATGGAAACGACGAACGATAAGATGAAACGATCAAATAAAATCCGTAGTGGAAGGCGCTTTAGTTGAATGCACTAGACGATCATCTCATAGAATCAGATGGAAAGAGAACGCGAGGTGATTTACGACTTAACCTACGCTCTGTCAAGGACCGAACTAGAAGATCTGTCATGTATATGAAATGCAGTTTGATTGATATCTGCAGCTCAGGCTGAGTGTTACGGCAGCATACAACTTTTAACAAGTAATACATAGCTTGTGGACATCAATGTCGATAATTGCTTTAAAATGCTCCAGCTAGATCGATCCATATTACAACAAAAATGAACACAATTACTAAAAGCCGTATGAATACATCACGAAAAAACTATTCGACCATTAATGTACATGAAATTCAAGTCAAACACACGAACATCTAGGCATTACTGTGTCACTACCGAAAGATTACCTTGATATTCTAAGAAATACAGTAAATACTGGACATCTCAGCTTTTCAAGGGTATCATGAAATGCATAAAATAAAACAAAGAAAGATTTGAAAGATGATATTTTCTTGCTGACAAATCTTCAGTCTGAATTTCTTTTTCGTTTCTAGATTTCAGGATTTTACCGCAAAAATCAAATCTATTTCAGCTGTGTCATTCGTTTTCGGCTTGTTGTCCAAAAACCAAATGTCGAGAAGTTTTACGACGGGAGGACATTTTCTTCGATCGTATTACGCTACGTTCTGATAGAGTGCCTCCTTTAGAGTCCCGCAGACAGATTGCTGACGAGTCGCACCATTAAAAGTTTCTGATTCAGTGATACGTAGTGCCTACGTAAGGATAGGGCATTCATTCTCTTTGAGACGAACTCAAAATTCTGGTTCTCAAGCGTAAACCGGGTCACCCATTGTTGGAATTTATGGGTATAGCAATTTTTACCATACTATAGCGGGAATATAATTTCAGGTGTCTCAAAGACAAATCTTAAAAAGATTTCCGTCTTCCAAATCAGGAAAAGAGTTTGTCTACAAATTGAATCTAAAATTAACAACCGGTAATGAAACACTTTACTCACTCCATGATTCACTTGAAGGTCAAATTGAATTAAACCTCGGGGACGTGTTTGATCGCCATTAAATCACCCTATAAGTAATTAGCACCTTTAAACATAATTACTCCATTCATTACTCGTTCATTACAACCGCGGATGGTTCGATGATAAACATAGATTTCCATATAAAAAGTCCGTTATTTGCATTTAACTTAACGAGTGTAATAGAGTAAATAAATAAAGCAACAAATTAAAAGGCATTTTTAATTGAAGAGTTCGATAATTAAGCATGAATGTTTAAATTAATTAATGAATTTCGTGGAATCGAACGGGCTGAGCGCTCTCCCCTATCGACTGTAGTGTTCGCAAAACGAACATTCTTAATTAATGTGAACAGAACAAACGTTTCGCTATTGTAGATGTTCAATAATGTTAGCCAATTTTAAATCGTTCCATTTAATCCGTTGTTCATTTAGATTGATTAAGTTAGACACGGAGTGATTAAATATTACTTTCGGAAGATTTGTTGTTGTAGGCAGTTACCGTATTTATTTAGAACGACTCAATGTTTATCTTGCAACATATTTTTTGTAAGAATTTAACGTTATTGTTTCGTAATAATAACATATCAAAATGGTCCCCAGGCAGTAAATTCGTGGAAAATATGACGGCAGTGTTTAGCAATGCGTATAAATTTCGCAAGCGAGCGAAAAAGAGAAAGTAAGTGTGTCGGATACGCGTCAGCTGGGCAGCATTAGTCAGGCGATGCGAGAAAATTTAATAAAAGCACTCCTTATCGCCCAGTCGCCCTGTCCGCTACTCAGAACAGTTTTTGCAGGCTGTGAGTCGCTCGAAAATTTCAAAATGGACAATTTGTTGAACAGCTAACAGCCACTGATGTACTTTTTATTCTTCTGACATTACTCCGGGCTTTTGAAGTCGAATAGAATTGCTTTAAAGTCGGTTAAGTGTTTGGGCGGATTCTCTCCCTCTCGTTTTTGTACAATCTTCTTGGCGTATTATTATTGTGTTTACATATAAAGTGTTTCAGTCTGTTTCCGCTGGCGGAACATTTCTATAATATTGCTTTTAATGCCATTAACAAAGCAGGCAAACAATTTTCCCCTCGCGACATTGTAGAGCCTGCAACATTTTAATCAATAATTACATTTCGTACAATTTTATTATTATTGTATAGTGTTCACGGCGATGTCGCCGTAGTGAGTGCTCCCCGTCATTAGTATTCAAAATGCAAATTGCTGGCAGCACTCAGGGCATTGCTCCCGTCTCAGATCTTACTTTCCCAGAAATAATTTCATTAACATCTGCATACTTGCATGTTCCTTGCAGAAATTCCTTTCAACTCGTCTAGAACCTCCTTGGTACGTCTAGCTAGTTGTTTGCATTGTGAATGCATAGAAAACTTAGTTTGTTATAACACGTTTATTATGTTAACGAGATTTTGTTTGCCTCTTCTTAGTAGTTTATACTCAAGCTGAACGTTTGTGCTGACCGTAATACTCGTTAAATAAAGACTCCTTTGAACTGTTTGTGTACATCAGAAAACGCCTGACCGATTTCTTTATTCCCTGACCTACATTCCTGGAATTTTCTGTATCAGCTAATTCAGTGTTTGTTTTTGCTTTGCAGAAACAAGTAGGTAAATCCCTGCGATTTTGCTGGTCAGTTGGGATACTTCCAAAAAGGAGACTTGTAAGTTGAAAAAAAAATTCACCACTAAAAATTACCAGTAAAAAACCTCTTTGAGCGACACAACAAAATAACTATAAATAAAATATATTTGTTCAACTTCAGAAACCGAAACAAGAATTCCGGGTGACGGACTGAATTGATTAAAATATATTTTTAAATCGGTACAAAGTTAAATAATTTCGTTATATACGAAAAATCTGATGTATAAATCATAATATGAAATATCAAATATGAAGGTATTAATATTTGATATTGCAGATTTTTTGCATATAGCGAAATTATTTATCTTTGTACCGCTTTAAAAATATATTTTACTCAATTCTGTCAACGTCATCAATACTGGAAAAGTCGAATAATTTAATATATAAATTATGCGCGAAAAGATTCGTCTGAGCTGACGTGTTTGTTTCACGTTGTGATTGTTAAATATTTATATCGTATTACGAAGGCCGGTTGATTGCAATTAACTTCAGCTATAGGATATACATTATCAATCTTCTCTCACAAAGGGATATGGATCGTATTGTAACAATATCATACAGGGAATAATAAGTTTGTGTATCGGTCTGTTGGCTACATGTTCGCCTGTAGGGCAGTGCTGAATTCGATTTCCACTGAGGATTTATTTCGATAAGATGATTTAGAAAATCTACTTTGCAGTTGGGTAGCATCCCTTTAAAAATAAAAAACTTTTTTTGTGTGAAAAACAATCAAAATTTAAGCCCACGATTAGCTGAATGAGTTCTATATCCAGCAGTTATAAACAAATGAAAGAAATTGACAATCTTTATTAAACAAAGCAGCAGGTGCTCTTCTTCCCCAGAAAAGCGACAAGACGTAGCCAGAGGAGGTGAGTCTTGCGACAGACCTTGTCATTTGTCTTTGGGACTTCATGTCACTGTCTGTCCCTCAAACATATCACTGCAGAGCCGCGTCACTGCGTGACTTATGCACTACTATGTCACGGGGTCTCATTTCTAAGAAAGAATATTTGGTTCAAATCTCACTAGATGACGCGACATGTACACACAATTCAATAGAATTGTGTTAAAAATTAACATTATCTGGAATTGAACATAAACATTGTATGTTCTTGTTTAATTAACTCTCCTAAGTACAAAATTATGAAATATTGGGCTCTTAATTCACAGTTTCAAAGATTTTTTGAACGGATCATTTAAAATTGATGCCATAGATGGCGCATTTTTTAATTTCTGAGGCATTCAATTCGATTGTTAAAATTTGCATTTTAATACATAATGGTGCAAAAAAACTGTAACAATGTGCAAAAAAATACTATAAAACGAAACTTCACTGTATTTAAAGAAAAAAATATTCACGAACCTCGTAAACCCTTTTACTTGCAAGGCGCTGCTAACACCATCTATTGCCGTGAAACGGGATTAAACGCGATTGATGTATTCACAAAAATAACAAGAATAAGCAGATGAAAAACGCTAGTTACGTCGGCACGGTTTTTTTGTATGGGATTAGGCATCTGTATGCTGTAGTATTATATTATCTGTGACTATGTGATATTTGATGGTCTATTGACTGCACAGCAGCTACTATGATTAGAGGATTTGTTTCAGAAGCTTTGCTCCCCGATTGCAATGATGACCTAGTTCTTCTAAATGTTTGATTATTTACCTGGTTACCATTTGTGCAGTAAGGCGAAACCTTGTAAAACACAATATTAACATTGATGAAACAATATTGTTTCAGTGCATAATATTATGTTGAAACGTATATTATTATGCTATTTAACAAATATTTGCTTTTGTTTCACTAAATAATATACAATAAACAATTGATTTTTAATGAATTGTTCCATATGGTGCCGGACGTAAAGAATTTCACAATTCCTTAAATAAATTATCTTCCCGTGGGTGTCGTAAGAGGCGATTAAGGAGTATACCAGGGACTGGGCAGCAGCACTGAGCGCATGAACATTTTAACAACAAACTGCGATCGCCAACCCGCCTGCCGTGTCGATTACGGCAAAGCCCCTTTTAACCGAAAAAGGCGACGCTTGCGGGAGGCCGTTGTCCAGCAGTGGACGTCTTTTGGCTGAAATGATGATGAATTATTTTTGATAAAAATACGTATCAAATGACTCCTGTCATGCAGGTCCGCCTAGTTCGGGAGTCAGAGGCAATTAATAATTTAATAACTGCTGTCAAAAATTATGTCAATAAAGATTATTTGTATTTGTAATGTAAACACAAACCATACAAAAAACAGTATTATATATACTGATTGTCGCTAACGGTTTAGCATAAAATAATAATTTTATATAATTTTTTTACTGTTAACTGAATTAATAGCAATAAAAATCGAACTGATTAGTCAAAACATTTTAGAGAGTAACTTTTACTGTTACTTAGCATAGTGTTACCATAAAATAAATTACAAAACTTTGTCAAAAGTACTTTTCTACGAAATGAAAGTACTCAAATTCTTCACCCCTATCTTCGAGGGTGCAGACGTCATTAGTCAGTGTAATATTCAGAATCAAATGCTTAAGTAATCCTACAATTGTGACTAAGTGCTAGAGCTTCATTCGACTTTGATTTAATTAACTTAAGTGCATTTGCATTAATTTTAATCTTGTCAGATGTTAATTTGTCGCCAGGCTAAGAGCTGCTAGACTCGTGATCTGCGAATAAATTGTCATTTATTTTGTTTTGTAACGTTCTTACTTTGCGTTTTTGACAACATGTTTTATGTAGAAGGATTACAAGATTGTTATTGTTAGGTTTAAGTATTCATTAGTGCAATTCTGCAAAAATCTCATCGTGCTAACTTACATGAAGTAAACATGAAGTGAGCTATCAATCCACTCAATCAAGGTGGAATGACAGTAGTAGTAGTTCACTTCAAGCTCATCTCACCTAAGTGTTCACGAGGAGATTTATACAGAATACGATGTGAAGACTATGTTTGGTCATTCCTTTTTTGTTTTATTTTTCTCAGTTAGTTTTAATCATGGTCTGGCAGGTTTATTATTTATGCGGCCTACCCAAATGTCCTTTCTTTGGTATTTATCGTCGAATCGTTGAGCTCCTTAAATTCTGAGTTGAGCTGCACGGTTACTGAAAAATGCTCATCAATGCTGTCCACTCAATCTCTCTGGTTCTTCCCTCAAAAGACAATTTCAGACGCCAATCAACATGGTCTTCACAGGATCTGAGCAAGATTATGTCTGGACTTTAAAAAAGACTGTGACCTGTGAGTTTGTTTCGGCCTTTCTTCTCAGAGTAATCAGATAAACGCCGACCTCATATAGTTTCAAAAAATATGATTGACGTGTAAAAGTGTTTGTACAAACCAACTTACAGAAATAAAATCATTTATCATTTAACAGAATTGTATGGGAGAAAAAGACATGCTGTGCTAACCCAAAATTAGTTGAGAAAATAGGATATTAGTATAGAAGGATTAGGATGATGAATTTTCTTCTGATCTGGATATATGTTATAGGAATTACCTTGTCATGATAATGGTGTACCTGACCCCAATCAAATCAAACGTGGATCCACGCGAGACTTACCGCGCCCTTTTACTTATTTCGGTAATTATTTCAATCGGTTAAAGCCGGTTTCTGAATTGAATATTTTGAATTAGGATCTTGTCAATGTATAAAATTATTTGTCAAATTCTACTTTAGCCTGAAAACTTATCAAATTTTTGCATTAAAATAGGGTTGATGCTAAAATTTGATAGTTTTTCAGGCTAAATTAGAGTTTGAATAATAAATTCAAATCAAACGTGGATCCACGCGAGACAGTGGCGTTTTTAATTGTTTCGGTAATTATGGCATTCAATCGGTTAAAGCCGGTTTGGGAATTAAATATTTTAAATTAAAAACTTGTCAATGTATGAGAGTATTTGGGACTCTCATAATTAATTCAGAAATATGTTTCTGAATTAAGAATTTGATAAAAATATGTATGTATATTTTTATCATTTTTACAAAAGTTATTCTCTGCATACTAGTCAAGATTTCAGTGAAAATTCAAAAGAGTTTATGCTCTAACACACTTTTAACATATTGGAGATCAATATTCCGAATCTCACTTCAATACATAAATAATTCGAACGTACTACGTCACGCGATGTACTCGCTAGTAGATCTAAAGTAATGTTGTTGACAGGAATCCGATCAGCTTAAATCTAAGATGTTCGGAGATCAGAAATCCAATTTACCCTTATAATAAGCGTGTCGTATCACTAACGGAATGATGCCTACGCGTTCTAGTGAAAGGAAAGTGAAATAAGTACTAGTGTAACTGTAAAAGAGGAATGTTTTTTTTTCTTTATTTTCAGCTTAAGAATACTGGGAAAAGCAGTGACTGAATTAAACGCAAACTCCTCGAGTCTTTTATTATTGGCTTTCGTGTCGTAGGTTCGAACTCAGGCAGACGCTTTAAGTTTGTGTAAATTATTTCGTCACCACTGCTCTTTTTCACGCTGAAGGAAAACAACGTGAGGAAACCGGCATGTCTTAGGACCGGAATTCGAAGACATGTGACATCCACCAACCCGCACTGGGCCAGCGTGGTGGATTAAGGCCCATTCGGTCTCTCACAGAGAGAAGGTTTGTGTCCCAGTAGTGCGAACATTAAAAGGCTGACGATGAAGCCCGTCATACTATTTCCAACTCCTGCATGCCAAAATCAGTAGTGACGACCACCAGAAAAGAGCCGAAGCAATAGAGTTCGTCAAGACCCAAAGAAACAATTCAACTGTCTTGGACCCCACAACAAAATAAATCTGAAAAGAACAGCAGCCTTATTGCGTAAAAAATTCTGCAAGGCAAAGGGCAAAGAGTATGAACGATCGACCAATCACATAGACGGAAATCTAAATCGCGCCTTTCATCTCGCATGTGATTGGTCGATTGTTCATAAATTTTGCCCTTTGCCTTGCCGAATTCATTACGCAATAAGGCTGCAGAGGATATTTGTAATTCTCTGTTTATCAAAATAGGAGAAAGAACAAAGTTAGACTTCATGACTAAGTATTTTATCTTAACGTTGGACTTAAACGAAGATTACGAAATAACGAATAATACCCTCAAGTGGATTCATTATCAACCTTCATGTGCCCTAATTAGCGAAACAAAAGAAAAACCATTGTGTCTTGCGTGGAATCACGTCTTGAACACACGAACGGACAATAACCACTGTACTATGTAACAACTGTATACCATTTACTGACGCTTGCGAAAGTGCATCTAGATTAATTTTTTGTTTGAAAATTTAAAACTAACTAGATTAATATACTCTATATGAAATAAAAATATTTTGATTTTGAACCTTCAATCTTAATGCAAGCAATTGGAAACATAAGAACCTAAGCCGCTATACAACTTTAATTTATTTGCAGAGGAACTATTCCATCAAACGTATTGTCAAGCCGTATCTCCGTCAGTTTTACTACCTAAATGTAAACCTTACCTAGTAGTATATTACATTAGACGTAACTTATTTACACGCAAGTTATTAGCAGTAGAACCCAGCCATTTACATAGTAATCCTTTCAATAGCTCAGCCTAGCTTACAGCAACTTTACGATCTAAGTACTCACACGGCTATACCAATTTACCCATATAAACCTTTAGTATGAACTTCATTGAATATTCAGTAGGTACATAGGTTTTTGAAAATCTAGGTTCAAAGTTATAAGTGCTTAATGTTTACTACATTATAGTTGATGCGTTCTAGTATGGCAATAACGGTCACTGAGCCGCCTATAATTATTTTTTAAAAATCGTATTTCCGATAAAAACAAAAAGCCGTTTAGAATCGACATCTGATGCGATTATTTAACATTTTTAGGTATCTTTAGGCTTCAGCGGAAGGCTTCCAAAAATAATGGTACCTACTATAACAGCTGCTATTACTTTAGCTTTTATTTGTAACGATCAATTATAGTGATTGATAATTATTTTTTACCTTAAGGTTGAACTAGTCGACGGCACGAACTATTTTGTGCGCGGGGTTAAAATGCATGCTATCTTATCCGACAACACGTGCGAAAGATATAGATGCTGTGATGAGCAGTAAGAAGCTAGTTCGCGTACGATTTAGCAGTTTTGCAAATTTGTATCGAAATGGATAATGATTTAGGACGACAACGTGCGCGCGAAATTTTATAAACAGACCTTTGGGAGTCTAGATATCATGAAAAATCTACAAAATGTATATTGATAAAATAACATTATTTGCATTGTTAAATTACTAATCTATCCCTGTATGGAGGCCGTTTTGCAATTTTTCTTCTTCTTATGGTATTTATTTCCGCCCAAAGATGCGTTAAAATTAGTGTATATTTAACTTTGGACGCTCCTAACTTTCAAATATATTATTTTTTCACATTTTTGTTTCCATACAGGACTAGATAACGATAAGACAAATTGGTATCATTTTTATTTTGAACGTACATCTAGTATAGTCTAGAGATTACTCCACTGTTTGACACAGTGGAGTAATCTCTAGACTACGTTTGTATGGATGAATTTTCGACTAGTGTAACCTTAAGAAAGAAAAATTGGTCAAACCTTACCTACCAGTACAAGTTGCAATTTATGGATACCATATGGATTATAATAACCAATTACCCTCAAGCGGTGCAAATACTGTAACATTGGTAATTACAGTTTTGATCCATTTGGGGTCGAAACGGTTGGGTCATAAGGCCCGTGTGCACGTCTACTTTTAGGGAGATATCTCGCCGACTTATCGACACTGTGCATAACCAGATGGCTGGCTCGTTTTTTGCGCAAAGAATCAGCATTGCCATTCAACGTGGCAATGCTGCCGGGGACGTTCCCGGATGACAGCGATGTGGAGGAGTACTTCGACGCCTAGGTGTACCTTTCTTTTGTATTAAATGTAAGTAGTTAGGTTTAACATAAGTTAGTTTTGTTTAGTTGTTAAGTTTAAAAACATAAAAAGCCATTTCCCTGTCGAACCTGGTCTTTAATGAACTTTCCATTGTTCAACAGTTTTGCAGGCTAACATAATGAATTTATAATAAACCCCATTCCAATCTAGTCTACATCTTTTAAACTAGTACCTAATTGTTAGTTATTTTCTCACGATGTTTTCCTAACATCTGAACTTGATAACAAATAAAGCATAGGGCAGGGTTCAACATCGTGTTCTGGTGTACTGTATGAGGTAAACACTGTTCACACACATCGCTAATAAATGCCGTGTGTTCGCTGGTTTAGAATAGCTAAAATGGGCCACCGCCATGTACTGCCCTTCTTATGGTGTTGTTAGAAATCACGAATAGTTAGCGGTTAAAGTGAATAAGTCAATAGAGGTTTATCTAACAGGCAGGTGTCATTTTCAAAGGGATGGTGTCTTGTCATATCTGAAAGAAATTACTCTGAAATAGACAAGTTTAACTGATTAATCATAAGCAAATACTTAAGACTAGACCGAAAGACGTAGTTTTGGAACTTTCGAAGGCCTTCCACTGGGTGGACCGATAACCTGTTCAAAGATGCGGGAATCAGTTGAATGCGTGACGCCCAGAACCCGTCGATGGGGTGATGTTGGACGAGACCTATGTTCAACAGTGGACATCTTTCAGATGATGATGAAAAATCTAAGACAATCAACATTATTATCTGCAACTATGGTTTGGCAAAATCACTTGCAAACAACGGCAGCGGAGATAAAAAAAATTGTTTTATGACTCCACTCACAAGAAAACAAGGATTCTCTTTGTGATTTCTCCGTTCCTAATAAAATAAAGAATCTCCAATTTCGAGTAAAACAAAGGTTCAGAAAGAAACTTGTTCAACAATTTATGCGGTATCCTTAGGGATACCATCGTTTCGTTACACTGAACAATTCATAATGTGAATGTTGTCGGAGGCCACTCATAATATTTGCCGAGCGAAAGTCGCTTGGGTGGAATTAATGTTCTTTCGACTATTCTGTCTCCATGTTACTCGTAAAATCTAAAGTTTTTTTTGTAATTTACGAAGACAATGAGCGGTAAAATATTTATATTTTTTATCAGTGTGAAGATATCTAAAAACACTCCTTTCAAAGCTTTTTGGTTGTTGAAAAACTTCTCGATTGTTATAAACTTCAGTTTACACCAATTATTTACATAAATAAAAAGTATTAAAGTCAAGAAAAATGAAGACTCTCTTTTATTTGAAAGATGGTTCTTATTATTTTGTATCTAGTCTCAAAATACAGAGCTGAAATCCTAGCTCAAACTAAAGTGTTACAATTTATATCACGTCTCGTTTTATTGACACTAGAATGATAAATAAAGGACAATATTCCATAAATTATGACAGATAAGTTTAAGATTGACAGCTAACTCCTCATAAATATAAAGTTTTCCTGTACCATCACATCCTACCGTAAAGATAAACGGATAAGAGAATCTCAATCACCATTTCAACACTGTCAGAATTTATATGACTAGTTGAACCGAATAGAATACTGATGAAGTATCAATCTACGGCTACCCACAGGAGCCTTCAATTCTAAGTATGAGATCCCACTGCAAAAATCTACACGTAATATGTTTTTTTATGAAAGCCCGACATTAGGAATTTCACCTGTACCTTGAGTGGATATGAAACATTTTCTAGCTCTCATTTAGCCGCCATAAATGTTTTAACTACCAGGTTTAGCAGGTAAACTGGTAACCCACAGCTTGCAGCTAACTGAGATCTGGCAACCTTATTTATTCCTATTTTCTCCACCATTAATTTCTTCCAAATGACGTTGGATTCACTTTAAAAATTTATATATTTGGGGTTAACTATCAAACTGGTAATTGCGGCTAGATATTTCCAGGCTTAATAAAATTCAGCAATCTATTCTACAATAAAGTATCCATTCATGAAAATTAAGTTTAATCAAAAGCCCTGATTCCTGCAGATTTCTGCAGTCGGATCTTAGGCTATCTACATTAGATTCATATCTTAGTATCGAGTAACCGCTAAAAGATATATGAAAGGGAATAAGGCCGCGGTTTCACGTACACGCGAGAACAGCGAGAACCGTGCGTGCAGCAACAACGTAAATCGCGACGTGTAATGTAATGAGGTGACGCAAAGACGCATTGCCCGGTGAGTAGTGAACGCACAACGTTCACGCCTTTTGTAATTTTTATGAGGTTTAATTTACAATTGATGATCAAATGTTTGTGGTTAATAGGCGGAGTTCGCTTTTCTTTATTATTTTTGCAATTTCTTTTGAAATTATCTGTTAATGTCACATTGTTTAAATGCTACGTTTTTAAATTGACTCTGTTTTGTCAAATCTCTTAAATAATAAGATAAAAAGAAGATTAATCAATAACGCAAAAATATGACTTTTAGTGGTAATTCAAATTCATTCAATGGTAGCAGCGGTAGAGGGTACTCCACAACTTGTAAAAGAAATATATCATGCAACAATGTAACTAATTTGAAGCCATCGAAACCCCAGCACCTCATAACAACCAGAAATAATGAGGAGACAGTCCTACTCAAATCATTATCACGATGCCCTTCGGTGAATAATTAACAATACTTTATTGAAATCAATTTGATTATGCGCCTGCGGCTTGGTGCACACGTGCGTCGTAATGAGGCGATGAATCGAACGCAGCAGTTGCCAGTGCACACGGCCGGACCGCTGCCTCGAAACTCTGGTAGCCTGGTGCATGGTAGCAAATAGCGATATATCTAAAGCTTGATGTACATAGTTTAAACTAAATGTCTTGTACATTGTATGACGTAACTATGCTTAAGCCTGCAGAAATTGGATATGCTTCTATAGTTGTAAATTAATTTTGAACTAACGTAAATTGGTTATTGCATTATTTGGCGGAAGCAAGCAATTTGACGTCTTTTGGCTGAAATGATCATGATGCACGTTGGGCTTTTAGGGTTACCAAGATGGATCAAAGATATTCTCTAATTAAAATAAATACTTTTCTCAAAATTTCATAAGATAAGATAGGCAATCCCTGCTAGAGTCTGTGTGTACCGCTAAGTTATATAACTTATTCCCTAGGTTGATAAGCTATCAGGAAACACAAATGAGAGATCTTTAACACAAGAGTGAATTATAAGAAGTGACCTACTTCTATGAAAGTGTGCTTCATTGCCGACCGCATCATCGCTTACCATCATCTGATATAGGAGTCAAACACAGGCCTATCAATAATATAAAAAGACATCTGCTGCGATAACTCGACAAGCCACCATGTAGTCAGAGGATACGGTACGAGTAAAAAGTAAAATAAAATACAAGGCACTTACAAAACTCCATAATAACCGGCATACGACTGTTAGTATTCAATATATCATCACATTTTTTTGCCAGCAATCCAATTCCTGACGATTAAAATGTCGGCCTCATAGACTATACCGACTTTTTCTTGAAGAAAACTACCTCATCCATAAATTCTATCCACGTGGTGTATGTCTAAAACGGTCATGGATATACCTGTCCATTCAGAAACTAGTACAGCCGCGTACATACTTCAAGTGTCAGGCATTCATCACGGTGACTGACACCCGACTAAGTGCGTCTATGTCCCGCAATCATACGTTTTATTTATACAATTATTACATGTTTCAATGCTAATCTTGGGATAAACTTGCCATGTATAAGAAAGCAGAGCGATTGGAACTTGAAACTGGATAAAATATTCGACTTGTTTCAGTGCAGACTTCATGTCTGTTTTCTTCTTACTATGCCGTTATAATTGAATAACCAGGCAGGATGTCATGGCGATTTAATAATTGCGCCATTCTTCTCCCAACCAATGCAACTTCTTTTGGCCAGAACTTAATATATGCCATAGTAAGTAACCAAACTGATTAAGCCGAGACAACGAGTCCTATACTAGGAAAATTATTCAAATGTGCTGGCTACCCACAGTGCAAAATATTTGAAAATAAAAAAATAATAAGAAGGAACGTATCCCACAGTTACAATACAGTCTTGATCCGAGCTGAACATGCTCTCTCAAAGAAAGAAGGGATATAATGCAAAATTGATCAAATACCCATTAACACTGGTGTGAATCACCAAGCTTCCCTGGCTGAATGATACATCACGTGATTTTTGCTGGATGAGCTTGCGTCGTATTCGTCTCAGCACTGAGTTTTTTCCAGAATTACCTAGAAAATATTATTTTTTCACTTTTACTAAGAAAACTCAGTAAAGCAGTAGAGTATGAATATGCAGTTCCGGAAACATTTCCATTTCCTAGCAATACATTTGAGTAGATGTGCAAATTTCTTCGTAAGCTGATCAAGCAGATAGATGTTTACTGCATCAGCCTCGTTGAGTTGATTATATAAATGCTGTGGAAGAGGAAATTTGATTCTGGAATATAGCTGTTCTCTTAAAAATTGAGAGAGGTTTTCCCGAGTAGTTAGTTACGAAATTTAACTTATAAGCTTTATAGTGTTTTTCTTTTTATTTAGAAGTCGGTTGTATATTTTTTTGCTATGATATTTTTTTTCCACCTTGTTGTGGTAAAAATTATAGTTAGATACGAATATATGAATAGTATTGGCTAATATAAAATTTATACACGGCGTACTCATGATAGTTCGCAAGCTCAATGATGCATGATAAAATCGGATTTTGGTAATAAATTGTTGGCAGCAGCTATATTCTATATTTAAATTAAATCCTATGTTTTGGTCTACCTACAAGCCACATAGCCAACTATACAGAATATAATAGAAGAGGGACTCCCTTTTCCGCACTTAAGGTTACACTAGTCAAAAATTCTGCCATACAAACGAAGTCTAGGGATTATTCCACTGTTTGACGATGTACGTTCAAAATAAAAAAAGATATCAATTTGTCTCATCATTATCTAGCCCTGTATGGAAACAAAAAAGTAAAAAAAAACATATTTGAAAGTTATGAGCGTCGAAAGTTCCATATTTCAACACTAATTTTAACGCATATTTGGGCGGCAATCAATATCATAAGAAAAAAGAAAATTGCAAAACGGCCACCATACAGGGATAGATTAGTAGTTCAACAATGCAAATAATTTTATTTTGAAAATATACATTTAGTTGTTTTATCATGATATCTAGACTCTCATAGGACTGTTTATAAAATTTCGCGCTCTCGTTTTCGTCCTAAATCATCATCCATTCCATCAAAACTTGCAAAAGTGCTAATTCGTACACGAACTAGCTTCTTACTGCTCATCACAGCATCTATCTCTTTCTCACGTGTTGTCGGATGCGATAGCATGCATTTTAATCCCGCGCTCAAAATAGTTCGTGCCATTGACTAGGGGCACCTTAAACTCCCATTTGGTCCGTTGTACGTGGGTAAAGTAGCCAGCCTAGCACCGTCCAACACCACAGAAGCTTTCTGGGGGCTTCACAGGCTTCGCGGAGCGACCTCGCCGTTCCAAGGATTTCTTCTCATTGGGAGACCACGGCCTCGCAGTCAAGGATAACGTGGGCAGCTGATTCCTACAATACAGTCAATGCAACTTTATCTAATCCTTTAACTCTCTCGGTACTTACATAAGGTACAGTTGTTCTATCTCACGACGGCGGGTTGGTCTTAGTCGTGTGTGTAAATGCAATTGCACATTATTTCTGTGTGCTCAGGCGATACTCAGAGCTCCCGAGCTTACGTACACATAAACAATTAGCATTTGCATCTACACACACGACTAAGACCAACCTGCCGTCCTGAGATAAAACAACAGTATCAGTTACGTGATGTATCCTTATAGGGCGATTATAATCAACAATTCATTCCGAGAGCATCTAGTCCCAGGCGACTGCTCTATACTAGTGATCCCAACATAAATCCTCCAAGTAAAGACAAATGACTCGACCTTTTTTTTTCCTTTGGATGCCCGTAGGATAAAGGGTACCAACAAATCCTTAGGAACGCGCCTTTTAATGGAATGATTACGCATTCCTAGTCATCTGTGTGTATTTATGTTTGCACTAGTATGAGTGGTGCTTAGATCGATATGGAACTGTTCCAGCTTGATGGGTTATAAAGGATTCACTATGAAACTCCCTTGCGTTTGTGCTGCTTTAATCAAAATATACTTCAATTTTACGTGTTTTAAAAAAAATACATTGAGGACGACTATTTCAATTAAAAGTACACGAATCATGACTAAATTATTAAATAATCCCATTAGCAAAAACTATATGAAGTTGCAATAAATATAAAGTAAGGTAAAGAGCAATCATTTTACAATAGGGTAGTTTATTAAAAATTTGTTTTTTGTACGTCAGGTAGATTCATAAAAAAAAATTGGACATGGTTTTTCTTTTGAGACGTAAACATAAAGTCACGACGATATAATGCGTTGAAATATCGTGAAACGTCACGTCGCTAGTACACATTATACTGCCTTAGTGATGTCACAAGCCCCCACACCTGAAATTTGATGCGCTTTAACTTTTTTTTTTTTTTTGATTTTCGTAAAGCAAAAAATACGTCTCCAAAATTATTTGATAATCACACTGACGGACAATTATCATTTTTCTATCCAGAAAACTTCCCTTTAAAATCAATACATAGCCTAAAAGTTTCAAAACTAATTGAATGGATCATCCACTAAACATAAATTCATGAACAAGACTAAAATAGAAAGTAAAGCAACAAGCCTAACAAGGGGAATTGTCAATAGTATAAGAACAAGACTTTTCTCTCTAATTCCCAATTCGAGAGAAAAACGTTCAAGTCTATTAGGGATGTTTAGTATAAATATACAGAAAAAGGAAAAGGTCATCGCCGCAGGGGAGACACCGTAAAACAGATGATAGCAAAGAATTCTACGGGGGCTAACACGTGCCTTAAATATATGGCTACAGGGTATCGTCTCTAAATATATAGACGAAATAAGGAGAATAAATACGAAATCCTCTGAGGCTAATTACGATACAGAGAAGGTTTGCGTAGGTGTAGGTATCTGTATTTTGTTTGTACTGAATATTTGTACATATTGCTATCAGGAGAAAGTACAATAAAATGTATAATCGACTACAAGCTTAGAGCACACACCAATTTTATCCAACAAAAAACGGGCTTGCTTGATTCCTCATCAAATACTAATATTACTCGTATTGCACAATAATATGGCAATTACCATTCTTGCTTACCATCACAAGGCAGAATTGAAACCCAAGAATACAAACATTGATCCTGATTAAAATTTAAGATAATTTTCATAGAAAATGATGGAACAGCATACGAGTAATGAATCCTTTGTCCAAAAACTTTAAGTCCTATACGACTAAAACCTATTCAGAAGTCTAAACAAAGAACTAAACTTTTGTCAGCTTATCTACAACACCACTTAACAACTTCAAAAGCTTAACTAGATATTCTTTATTGTAATATTCATGTCCTCCCCTTTTGGTAGAACATTCATTACAATGGAACTAAATACGCATAATGAACGTCGCCTCGCGTTCTATTTTAGCAGTTTTACAAGTAGATAGGATCACGCGATTTATGAATCCATTGTCTGAACCAACTATTCTCATTTACGTCTACAAGTTGGGCGATGCACCTGAATATATGGATGATTTTTATTTTAATTCGTCCTTTTGCTTTCTATTGTAAAGTGTTTGTATTTCTTTGTTTACAGCTTCGTAAAGTTCTGCTTAATTGAATGCATTTTAGATGGTTATCGCTGCGTAAAACTTTATGCGTCAAAAGGTAAATTTGAAAAACGGTCCGGGCGAACAATTTGCTAAAATCCACTGAGCTTCATGGAGCTTTTAAATAAATGACAGCCACAGTAACACTGCCTGCCAAATAAACTACGGAATAAAATAATAACGCATATTTTGGAGCACGTGTAGCTCCATCCATCGCGGTAATTGCTGACAGGCGGAAGATAGCTGGAGAGTTATGACGTCACATAACGTGCTAATGACGTCATAACTGCATTGCCCCGGGCGCTCGCTGACTTACGCCTCTCTCTGGATGCAATGGATGCGATGCAATTTACTAAGCAAATCCTGCGCGAGACATTTTAACTGGTTTTACACCTTGCCATTAAAGGCACGTACTGACATTACGTGATAAGTGCACCTGATAGCTGATACTGTTGTAATTTTTTTGTCTCATATTGTAAAATAAAGTAGTCATAGTCATGCGTGCTGAATGCTAAAGATTTTTATTGTAGCAGATGGTTTAATTCAAGCTACATTTAAAATAAATATTTCTGCACTCTCTTGTTTTGAATATAAAGTGATACAGTAGCGATGCAGATAGCGTTACAAATATAGCAATAATTTATTGATATGCGACTTCATTTGCAAAAGGAACAGGTTAATTAAGATGAGCAATTTATGAGTTCCTATATTATAGAGAACGACGTGTTCTATAAGTCTTTAGTATTTTCTCATCGCTGCGAAGAGTACGATATCAGAAGATGCAACTCTCAGAAAAATACGTTCACTACAAAGGCAAGTACCGTCTAACCTCCAAACGTTGCCACGAAAAGTGCATAAAACATTGTGACAAATCACACAATCGGTGCATAGCGTAACAAAATTGTTGGTGTGCAGATCGAGGGTTATTCTGTGCAATAAACGTCAGCCGTCAGGTTGAGCCACTATAAATCTACCTCGTTGTCGGTTCCCTTCATGAATCACCCTGCGAAACGCCAACTTTTCTACTACTTCCATTTGGTAAGGAATAGTTGACATTTTTCATGTTTAAAAGTAAAGTAGATGCGAGGAGTATGCGAGTGTCTTGCTTGTTGTAAAATCATTTTAAGGATTTTTGTTTACCATTAATTCGTATATTATACGTAGCTATGCATAAAATAGAAGTGTTCGAATAGGAGAATAGTAGAATTTGAAGTATTGGTCGTCCAGCGGCGAGATGGGCAGATGACATTGTTGCCATTGCGGGTAGAACCTGGATGAGGTTGGCACGGGAACGTGGTGATTGGTACGAGAAGAGAGAGGTCTATGCTCAGCAGTGGGCGAAGTCGGGCTGTGGATGATGATGATGATGATGCATAAAATAAATTGCAGTGTCCTGTTACTTGTTTTAGCTACTGCTACGTTGATGACTCCAACTCACTATTACCTAATTAATATAAATTAATTTGTCAGCCAAATTACTGATAATTTTTTGTCTTGTACTGATGATTATCTGAAAAATAGGTGAATAATAAGTACGTTTCACCAGAGCAGTGGTGGCCTATTGGTAACGGCCGCGACTTACAAGCTTGTAGGTGGTGGGTTCGAACCCAGGCAGGCGCTTTATTTTGTGTACATTTTTTCATCACCACTGCTCTCAAAACAGTGAAGGAAAACATCGTGAGGAAACCGGCATGTCATACTAAAAATTCAAAGACATGTGACATCCACCAACCCGCTCTGGGCCCGCGTGGTGGATTACGATCCATTATATGAGACCTGAACGCACAACGGACCAAGCGCGGCAAAGGGGTTCCATCCATCCTATCCTAAGTACGTTTCACCAAGGACTAATTTTAAAACTAAGTGGAATATAAAAATAACAGGTTTAATTACGTTAGCTTAAGAGCGGACTCTAGTCAACAGGAATTTGAAAAATAGGTATTTGAAGAAACTATTGCCGTCGCGTCACCTCCAACCTCACCCCGTAAAGTGCGAAAGGGACAACTGCAGCTCAGGCTGATTTTACCTACAAAAACTTTGACTAAAAGACGTTTCGTATTCTGCTGTTTTCTTCATGAAAACTGGTCTGATCTAAAAAATTCTTATATCAAAATTTCGAGGAAAAGTATATCTATGCTCCTATCATTTCTTTTTTTGTTAAAAACTTATAAATTTTGTCTGAAAGTCTTCTGAACATGGCGGTAAAAACGGGCATTTTATCGGATTTTTGGATTGCCATATTTCTTTTTGTGATTATGTTTTGGAAAAAAGGAAATGATACAGGCACGTATTAATTAGACCTAGATTTTATGGAAAATCATTGCTCTAGAGGCATTATCCAAGAAGAAAACAGCAGAATGTGTTTGTATGGAGAAAGTCTCACTAGAGTCCCCTCTTAACCATAATTTTTCATCCATGCTGTGCGAAACGGTGGTAGAAAATGAAAAACAACTTCAATAATTCAATTTTATGAGGAAGTAAAATAGCTGGCACGTCATGCTCCTTTACAACTCACATAAAACTATAATATTCCTAGCTTAATGCATAAAGTAAGCATACAATACGAATTCACGCAATGCAATTAAATCCACCTACCAGTGTGGGGTTGAAGCCCCAGTTTTCGTACTAAGAAACTTTAATAGTTTTTATTGACAATTATTTTTGCTGGAAATTTAATGGTAGATAGAATAAACAAGTAAAATTAAAAAGAAAATCCCCGCCTCATTTTTATTTCATTCTTTTTAGTCTACATAATGTTAATACCTATCTAGTAGTGGACACGCTACGATCAACAATCTATTGAACATGTTATTATGACAAAAAAAAACCGGATTCAAACAGTAAAACGCCCATAGCTTTTGAACGGTGAACCGATTTTTATCAAATATAGCTAAGAACACTCTTGATAAAGTCACCATTCAAACAAAAAAAACTGCATTGAAATCGGTTCATCCGTTTACGAGCTATGATGCCACAGACAGATACTCAAATACACAAACACACAGGTACACCCATCAGACTTTTTCCGTAGGGGTTAATAAAATAACCTTCTTGTTATATTCCTAACATATTTTTCTTATTTTTTTTTGGTCCTTTGACAGGCGTGCGAGAGGTGGAAGCTAACTCGCAGAGGCCTTGTTAGGCATGTAACAGGAAATGTGACACCAACGGACGATTATCCCTGTATGCACTACGCAAGTGCACCCAAGGGCAATCCCCGGTTGGTGCAGGACTATTGCAAAATATGGGGAAAAAATGTATTGGGCTATGGGTTTGGTAGGTTTAGTGGATCGATTGCCTAAATCTTTAAGAGGACTACTGGCCCCTGTCTGACTACTGTTGAACTATACTGCTATTAAATGGCATGTGATGACTTGCACACTCATTTAATGGGACCCATAAAGGGTCGCTAGCACTTTAGTGACGTAGCGCCAAGAGGGCAACATATCCGGCGGTGTTTGAGGAGTGGACAGGTATACCACGGCTATCAGGACAATCCCGATAGTACGGTTAAGATCCCTACCAGCATCTTACTGGGTTAACTTCCTTCATCCGAGCACGTTTGCTCTTGCGAACCCACTCAAGCCAGCCAATTAAGGCAAGAGAGAGGTGGGAGCTGTGGTGCCCGTCAGTTTTCACTCCAACCAGCCAATAAAGGCAAGCCAGAGATATGAAACAAGACTTCTCCCTGGAGATCAGGTCCGTGGGGTCGCCACTGCTCACCAGCTCGTCACAGTGCTGCCCATTTCTTTTATTTTTTTTTGTCGTGGAGAAATGCTCATGTATACTGCGCTACCACGGGGAGATAGCGCAGTTATGTGGGACTCTAACCCAGTAAAACTCCACGGTGTCCTCCTGTGCCGCTTATGGTGGGAACACGGGTACGCGTTAGCACTCACCGCGAACCCGCCGCGGCTGTCCGTCACCGGACCCTCCCTTGGGGAGTACCCCCCATCATCGGCACACCAGAACACACTGTGCACCGTGACCACTCCAGGGACCAAACCAGCACATGGGTGCCAGACGACCCGGTGTATGGCACCCTTGGTCCCCTTGTGACGGGTCAGGGTCAATGGCCCCGCCACCTACCATTTTTCGGTCGCAGGGGATAGGGAGAGCGGCCAACGCTATACCGGCACTCCTCCTCCCCTGTGGCCCCACCGCGTCCGCCATCAGACGGTGGCGACCCCGTCTAGGCCGCGGAAGGTAGGGAGAGCGGCGCACCGCAATACCGGCACTCCTCTCCCGCCGCGGCCTCCAACCCTCAGCCGCGATATCGTATGGGTATGAGAGACCCCATACGACATCGCGGCCCGCCTCAGTTGCGATGTCGCCTGTTACCAAGCGGCACCGCAACCTACTAGTTGGCCGCTACGTCGTCGGCTTAATCGGCAAAAGCCCTGACGAGCGGCCCCTCCTCGGGTTCCTCTTCGCTTCTCCGTGGGTGACCAAGCCACGGTTACTGAGCCCCCCCGCCTTGACAATGCGGGAACCCACCTGGGGGGTCACAGAGCTGCCCTGCGGACTGTATCTCTTTTAGCCACACCCTCGGTATGTTGCGACAAAGTAGCATCTATCGGCACAAACCTAGGGATTGTTGAAGCGTGCAAGCCCCACCACGATGTCAACGTAGAGATACTGCGGTGGGATATTATGTAATTATTATACCTGTCTTTTATTTTGGGGCCAGCTTCCAGTCTAACCGGATGCAGCTGAGTACGAGTATTTTACCTGAAGCGACTAATTATCAGATCTCCAAAAGTAACTGGATAATACGATACCCTTTTGCAAAGTTCCCCCTAAACAGTTATAAATAAGTATAGTGAAGAAAATACATGCTTGTGACGTTGGGATATATTTTCCCAGAATCGTCCAATGCAAGTGTCTTCGCCAATGTTTGCTTACTTTATTAATTTCTAGAAAATTATTTAACCGTTCGGCAAAAGGCGATATAATGGTGTAATAAAAGAATAACAACAATTAAAAAATTCTGAGATATCGTGTTCAAAGTCGTTACTCAAGGAAATGCACTCATAGTTTCTCCTACTACAATTTATTTTCTATTAAGAAAAAAACACTTATAAACGCATTTACCACACTTGCCTATAATTAGTTGTTTCACCCTCCAACGCTTATAAAAGCTAAGGAAAAAAGATTACGAGCTGCCGGCATTCAGAATATGTGCTATTAACATACTGACTGAATATCTGATAAAGGGCGTTTGTGAAAATTTTGTGGATGCCTGGTAATTACTGGATTGGCGATACGATCGCGTCGACACGCCCCACCGCAGGCCTTTACATGTATGCCAGTTAATGCGTATGTAGATGCACTAAGGAGGATTTAAGTTCGAGTTCAAAGTAATAAAGCTTGAAGAAAAATTGGGTCTTGAACTGACGAAGACAACATCGTAGTCTTTCTCTTGTTAGATGTTGGTGCTTGCTTTTTTAATATTAGAAAAAAAATAAGAATCTGATTATAGGCCATCAAAAAATTCATCGGCATCGCTGCCAATGGAAGAATTGCGTAGAAGGCTATGGCTTAGGGTAGGTTCAAACATAACATACGTATTTCCAGATTTGTTTTTAACGGATCCGTCGCTACCGGAGGTGATGTTCACACCGCATTTACAGTACCTACTGTTTTAACGGATCCGTCCCTACTGGGGTAATCTTCACACCAACCCACTTAACAAGGATATACATTAAACGTCCAATAAAATGAATCAGTATTTTAACACTGTTATGTGTGTGAACTCACTCATACACCTGCCTACGCCTTCGCTGAATAAAAACGTATACGATAAAACGGACTACTGTTAATTTTGTCAGATCGGTATTTTTAGTGGATCTGGAATACTGACGTGCGTGTGAAGTCAATCATACAAATACATACGGCAGCGCCGAATAAAAACATATACGATAAAGTGGACCTGTAAAAAGACCTATGTTTGAACGAGCACTAAGGTACCTACTTACATCCTGTAAAATACATACCAACATAAAACATATAGAATAAACAGAAAATAAACTATATGTTAAATGCACTGTCTCAACCGATACTCCACATCCCTCTCAGCTTAATTCGTCACCGTCAGGAGACATGACACCAAACAAGATCACTTCACATAGTAGTTTCTTCTCTGTATTTTCTAACAGTATGTTAAACAAGAATGAGTCACCGAGTCCACACAGCCGGCTTGAGTCGCATTATCTTGCGTGTCGCTTCTGTTACACTGCAGTGGCAATGGCAACCCTTTGTCTGTAAAAACAACTTAACTGCAAAATTAAATTTATGGAAATTGCACTGTCTCAAGCGATATGCCACAACCTCTTTGGCTTAAGCTCGTCACCGTCAGTAGTGACAGAACTTTCTTCGCTCTTGCCGCAGATCTTCGTACTCCGTCTACAGATCGGTAATTCTGGTTGCAGCGGATTCTTCGTCAGACAAGACCACTAAGCTAGTTAACGCGCTGTTGGTAAATACAGAGGACTAAATACAAGAATGAGTCACCAAGTCGCCACATAATCTCGCGTGTCGCTTCTGTTACACTTCAGTGACAACCCTTTGCCTGTAAAAAAACTTAACTGTAAAATTAAATATATAGAAAATCACAGACATAGGGAAAATGCAGTGTCTCAAGCAATATTCTACAACCTCTTTGGCTTACTCTCGTCACCGTCAGAAGCGATAGAACATGACATCAAACAAGACCACTAAGCCAATTCCTCGTCTGCAATTTCCAACAGTATGTTAAACAAGAATGAGTCACCAAGTCACCACATAATCTCGCGTGTCACGTCTGTAACACTGCAATTACAACCCTTTGCCAGTCCGCGATGGAAATCTAGCTTATGTGCAGAGGACATTTTATTATCGAACTCATTTTGTTGCAAGAATGCAGAAAGCTTGTAATGAGATATTTTTAGTACAAAAACATTTTTTTGGTATTTTTATTGGGACAATGTTTTTCTGATATATATCAAAAATTCAATTCTTACCTACTTGGTATTAAATTTGCATTTTTATAAAGTTCAAAGAAGTTTCATGGAAATAATTTATCGCGATCCCCTAGAGAAAAAAATCTGATCGTAATCTGCATTGAGTAAAACAGCAAAGATCGTAAATAACATTAAGTATTATAAATACTCCGTACAAAAATACATTTTTCTTATTTAGAATATAAGATTCTTGCTACAGATAATAATATGCCATGACACCGCAAATGTGAATAAATTAATTAATTGTGCTATCTCCCATTCATTTTCTTTATAATCTTCGAATATTAAGTATTCTTGAGGTGTTTCACCTATGAAACACTTAACATTAATACAACCTCTAAGGTTTTTAACGTTTTTGCGATGCAGATGGTTGGATGTTGTCATGATTCCACGAATTCTTGTACTGCCGCTTAATGTTTTAATTAACCCGTGTTTAATCTCGACTGCCAAAAAGACCCAAAAGCCTATTTTTTTTTGTTTCGGCACCATCGTCTCGGCCACTTGTTGCCACTTCCCACGCAAGCGATCTGCATACATTTGCAGGCTCTTTCATCCTCATACTTAGCATAAAACAAGCCCGACACCAAGTCATTATGCAGTCTCGGATTTCGAAGTACGGCTGCATAAATTTACGCCATTATCAAAATATCGTGAATGAAACAAACCGAGCATGAAACGAATTTAACCAGTTTAGGGGTCATTAACGCACGCAATGCGTATTGTTCTGTGCTTATTTGCACGTACGCGTCCGTAGGGTTAATACGAGTGGAAACTGACGCAATATGATGAATGCTCCAAATTAATTAATATGTAATTAAAGGCAAATTAAAGCGTTCGTTAATTAGTAAAATTTGTATTTGAATTTGGTAATTAATAATAGGAACGTTGCTAAGCGTGTACTCGTAATTTTCATGGCTATTAGCTTCGTGTAGTCACGCAAAATTCCACTTACGTTGGCGGAAAATGTAAAATTGTTTAAGCCCCCTCATCAGAGCAGTGTAGGGCGCTTGAGATGTAAAGATGTCGGCGCCCACACAAATCCTTTGCTCGCTTGACCTAAGGGATCCGTGATTCCACCTCAAATATTTGGCACATTTCACCA
This sequence comes from Orthosia gothica, assembly GCA_949775005.1. Classification (NCBI taxonomy): domain Eukaryota; kingdom Metazoa; phylum Arthropoda; class Insecta; order Lepidoptera; family Noctuidae; genus Orthosia; species Orthosia gothica. The sequence goes on from OX459044.1 coordinate 15,427,481, forward strand.
CGAGCGTTTAGATCAAAGAGCATTGAGCAATGACCGTCAAAAACACTCATTGTTAACTCCCTTTGATGATCAGTACTCAAGGTACCTACTCCATTATTATGAACGCCGCTCGAGGCGCCGGGCCTCCCTAACAATTCACTCAAATACTTAGCTTGAGATAAACAGACGAAAATTCGGCTCAGATATACCCGACCGGCTGTCTTCACTAAATCCAATGTTTATGAAAGAGGTTGATTTTATACCGGTACTATTATTCGCTTAAATATTATTTCAAGTATATGTATTCTGTATCTCATTACAGCCAGACCTTTTTATCGCTATTCTGAATATATGACGAAATCAACATTAGAATAGATATTACTATTTGCAATAAATAGAAGATTTTCTTAAGGTTTATCGGCTTGCTCCATCACAATGCTGAGAAAACATTCAAGATGTCTTATGATATAAATAGCACTATGATCATCAATTACATTCCCAAGTGGTCCGGAAACTGTCACCAGCATCACAAACACATTACAAAGGCAATCAAACGACTAATTACATCGCCAGCTGAATTGTTACAGACATTAACACCATTATCCTTTGATATCGTTTTAAGCAGTAATCGAATTTCACTAAATCCCTAGTAAGATAATGAATATGCATATGTGTTTAGTGGAGCTATTACTTAGCTCAACGCGTCGATCCGCTCAAATCAGCTCATCGCACAATTTGGACGCCATCTCAGTAATTCTACCGTCCTCAAGCTATAGTGCCGCTATCTGACAAAATTATATTTTAAGTTATATAGACGTGAAAGAAAAACCACGAAATAATAAATCAATGCTGTTTATCAGCTTTAAATCAAAAAAGTGTCAAAAATAGATTAGCACATTGTTAGTTTAAATCAATCACTTGATATCAAAAATAGTTCTGTAAACATAGCAAATTCGGGCATTTTTATTTCTTAATTGATAATAGAAAAATACTGCTTTGACAGATCGATGGATTTTTTTTTGCTAATTACGATAGTCAGCAATTTTCAGATAGCGGCATTGTAGCTTGAGGACGGCAGAACTATGCTCAGTCAAACGGGTTCCGCAATAAAATTAATGTTCCTTATAAAGTGGCCAAACAATAATTATGTCTTAAATCCCTCAACGATAGTTTACTTAGATCATATTATCAAGTTGTTAGTTTCACCACGGTTCTATTGAAACCCTGTTATCTATACCAATTTAATGATAGCGAAATTTGAGCAGAGTAATTTTCTAAACTAAATAAAATTAGCTAAATTAATCACGTTGAGATTCCAGAGAACTATGTCAAGGAGTTAATTTTGTAGATAAGTTTATTAATCCGAAATACAACGCGAAATAATTAACTCTCGTAGAATCAACGTGTCTAATAAATATTTAATACAGAATTATAGACGAATATTAAAATCAGCTTGATTAATATATACACGTTGTTCTGAGAGCAAGAATTAATATTCGATGTGCTTATGATAAATACAACAAAATAATTTCTGAGTGAAGACGATTTAGAAGCTTCTGTGTTTGCTTTGTTTCGTATCGCGATTGCCAGGTGGCGACAATTCCAAACTTTTCAATGGGGGCCGTCATCTAATTAATTCTTGGTTGTAATTCTCGGAGACTCTATTCATTTTAAGTCTCGAGCTCGGAGTATACCGCCATAACTCATTAAAAATTTCAAACAGAGTAGTATTCGCGAATGTTATTATAAATTCCGCTCTGTACGGAACGCTCAACGCCGTTTAACTTCACCACAGTTTACGAGTAACGAAATTTTATTCATGTCATTTTATAAATTTCGGATGATTAAAAACTCTGGAGGTTTGATAACTAACGCTGCTGAAAGCAAACTGAAACCAGAACAAACATTTTAATGAATATTTGAGAATGTTTTGTTAACTTTACCATAACGTTGCCACAGGGCCCAGTATTCAAATACTTAGCTAAGGCATGTAATACAAACAGTTATTTAACCAAAACAAAACCTGAATTAATTGAATCTGAAACCGTTATAGGTTTAGGCCCAGTTTGTTTAGGCTACAGACTCAAGTTTCACATATAATTCAACCACGGAATAGCTGTGGATCTGGACCACAAATTGGTTGTCAAGGCCGATACAAAATTGAGTGAACATTAGGTACATATAATTCTATACAAATTAAAATATAAAAACTGATGTATATTTAACATGGTTATCATGTTTGCCCATGACAAAAACTATCATTGAGAGTTAATTTTTTATACTTACGTGTAAAATACTTAAGGTTATAATTGAATTAATAGCTCGTAGCATAAAAGCTAAAACATTAAAGAATAAAGAAATATATTCCCTCAATGCATCAACAAAACGTTTCGAATCGAAGCCGCACGCAGCAAAGTTCTTAGGAAACCTAATCAACTCCCCACGTTCAGCAAAACAGGTTCTTTGTGCTCGTATAACCTAGATTCTTTAGAAATTAACCAAGAGCCGTTGAATGAACTAATAAAGAAAATAGAGACATTAGACAGGTCGGATTGAAGTGTGTTCACGACGTCATAAAGTGTTTTTAAAGCCAATCTACGTCATTTTATCGTGCGGTCCACGCCTCCCTGTGTGTAAAGCCTAAAATATGACGAGAAATCTCAGCTGAATTACGCACTTAATGTTAGACGTCTAATATATCACACGGGCTGTTTGTAACTCCATAAATTGTGTAATGGATAAATGTCAACTGCTAGAAGGTACGCAATAAAGATGTATATGGCTTTGTGTTATGTTTCAAGCTAAGTGAGCGTGAAATGCATGCATGATTTTGTTACAAGGCTGTATGAAGAAGATATATATCCAATTATTAATATTCTATTTCAGAAACAATAATTTCATTACCCAGGTAATACAGTAAGCAGATGCAACATGAGTAGCTTAAAATATGATCTACATCTAGATGACTAAGTAATTTTCCAATTAAACCCAAACTATTCAGTAAGTTTGTATCTTGGGGCTCGGTAATAACATCGTTAATTCATAATTTTAGAATACCTACCTAGATAAAGAATTGTGCCACGTTTTTTATCATCTTCATTTTAGACTTTCCTAATGAGCTTAGCGTCTTAATTCAGTCAGCCTAACCAGATGAAAAATATCAGTTATTACGTCGGCAATATCTTACCTCCGAAAATTAAACCTTAAATTATCAAATTTATCACCACATCTAGACTAATAAAAAAAAATATTTAAAAATAACAAAAAACCCGACTGCTTAAAAAGCCAACTAAAAGGACGTAAACAAGAAGAAAATCATGCTGTGCAGTCGGAGGATACATATGCGCAAGCTGGCTGGCCAAAACCAGATGTATCCTCCGACTGCACAGCATGATTTCCTTCTTGTTTACGTTCTTTTTAAGCAGTTTGGTTTTTTATTTATTTATTTATTTAAACTTCATGTACAATGGTGATACATAGGCGGACTTAATGCAGCAAGGCATTAGGCATTGGTTTTTTGTTTTTTATTAGTAGTACATTTAAACATATAAGTATTATATCTTATCTTATCATATAAGTATTACAAAGAGCTGTTCTAAAAGTAGCAAATTCTCTACCTTTCCTTTTCCCTACCCACCAGTTATTTAAATCCTGCAAAGTCTTGACTGTTCGGCAAATTTATTTACTGCACATAACACTAAAACAGCATGCAATGCTTAAATATAACCTAGATATAACTAACAAAAGGCGAAACGATATAGTATGCAGTTCAACCTCTACCTCTAAATTTGCATTTACATATAGATTCTTTACATTTTTAGGGCCCTTTTTATATAATAGATTAAATGGAATACTAAGTATATATAATTTAAATTATTTTAACTGTAAAAGCATTGTTTTAAACTATTTGCAAGGTTTGTCATAATATGACCAGACTGAAGACCTGCTTCTAGTATTAAAATAAAATTAGATTAAAACTACGTAAGCATGATTAAAAATAACACTACTATGTATATTTCCGCAGTGTCCTAGTTTTACTTAAAATTGTTAATTTATTGCAATACCTACATTATTAAATATAAATAAGCACTTTTACGCCTGAAGCACAGGTTCTACCTAGTTCAGGCAAATTATACATCAGCACTTTTTAGAACATAAGCAAATTATTGTAAATTTTGTACTTTAAGAAATAAATAAACGATTTTATTATTATTTTATTATTTTTTATTTATTATCTTTTTGTAATCACCTCTTAAAACCCTTCATTTTGATACCCTACACGATGGGTTTGGAAGAAAAATAAAATTTGGGCCCCCACAATATGGCGACCAAAATCCGCCATTTTTCTATTTTGCAATTTCAATGTAGACAGACACTCGCAGGATTAAGACGAATCGATTGACGTAAGAATCATTAAAATCGGCCAACGAATTTGATCTCTAGAACGACATATAGGAACAAACATACATACTATACTTACATACATACATACTTACATACATACATAGACTGATAAATCGGCAGTCGGCTTGACTTGAAGACAAAGCTTGGCAAATAGTGGTATATAAAATATACTATACTACATAAAATATAGTACACCTTTAGAAACTTAATATTCTAACTGGCTTGAATCAATATCAATACAGAAAACAATGACAATAACTCTGAGAATATACCTCAGTCTCATTCTTATTCAAGCGGCCTATCGTTTAATCAATCTAATTTTAAGGATAGCATAAATAGCGGATCGGTTGCAAATACTATATATCCATTGAAATTACGTGCCTCAATGCTTTCATTGTAAACAGAAGCTACTGCTGGTGTAAAAGAGTGCGTACATCAAGGACGTCTGTCTGTAGACGAAACTATAGAGAGAAGTTGTTATTTTAAAGTCTTTAAACTTTTTAGTATATGATAGTTTGAAGATGTGAACTGAAGTATTTGACAACTAGGTTAAAGTTGTTGAAACTTTTCTGACCTGATTGTTATCAGTATACTTTTATTGTTGTCTTTTATTATTAAAAACCCACCACAATTTTTAGGGCTTCATTACACAAAAGGAATAATTGAACCCTCATAGGATCACTTCGTTATATGTCTGTCTGTCTGTCAAGACCTTTTTCTCAGGAATGCGTGTAGCTATCAAGTTAAAATTAATACTGAATTCACAGGTCTGACATCTGCTGCAGCTTTAAAATTATACTTCTAAGTCAACGCAATCAAAAGTTAAGGCCGTTTAAGCCGCATAATTTGGCACTCGCAAGGGAATCAAATCTATAAGGTGCTTCCGATGACCTAGAATTTTGAAATTGAAGAGCAATGACTTATAGCACAAGAAAAGGTAAAAATACAAGTAAACGCAAACCGTAAATTTATAGAATCATCAGCTTTTTTTAATTTTCTTTTCTCTTTCACATCTCTCGATCTAAAGCGAGAGATGTTCGGTAATTTTATAATACAGTATATGAAATTTAAGAATTTTTTTTTTTTTTTTTTTTTTTTCTTTTTTTTTTTATCGTAGTTCTAAAATGATGTTTTTAGATACCCTCGGTGCGTTAGTCGGTAGTCCGACTCGCACTTGTGATACTGTGTTATTTTCACTGGCACTTTGCGTGTGGTGTGCACAAACCTTTACTTGTTTAGTTTTATGATTTAACACACTACTAACACTGATTGCGTACTCAAAGTAGTGTTGTGAAGCACTCAGTTAATTAAATTATCTACATAAATGAGTTTGTGTCATTTAGATGTGGGTCATGTAGAAAATGTTACCTACATTACTTGTTAATCTTTTACCAACATTGGCAAAACTTATAGACCAGGGTAGCCAGCCAGCCTTTAAAATAATAAAAAGTGAAAAAAAAAATAGTAGGTTGAAACCCATTGGGAAAGAATAAGAATATTATAAAAATGAAAGGAAAAATATATTTACGGGCGATCTGAGGTCGGGAAGGGGAAGGGGAAGGAGGTGAGTTTTTAAGGGTGAAAATGGTTTATCTCGATTTCCGGCAAAACTACAAGTCCTATGGAAAAAAGTTAAATGACAAAGTTGTACATAATAAAAAGATCTACTACTTTTGAATTGACACTTTTTTCACATAACCTCAAAAAGTATGTGAAAAATTCAAATAACCAAGTTTTTGGTTTTTAATTTTTATCTTTTACAATTTTTTATTGTTTTTCACATAGTTTGGTGAAAACTTACCTTTTTATGTCCCAAACACTTTATTTTTTTTTATTTAAAATATTTATTCTTTCACCTTATTTTGACTTAATATCGAAAAAACTACCCTAATTTTCAATCGAAAATTCACCTGTCAAAATATCTGCTTTTTTCAAAAAGGCTCTTTGTTCGTTGAAGTTTCTACTTTCTGATGGTGTTAAAAGAAAAATACATTACTATGGTAAATTTTCTCAGAAAATTCAAAAAATAAAGTTAATGTTTAATAAGACATCTACAATATTTTGAGTAAATTGTAGTATCTTCTTTAAATTATATGCTTAGATGCCTATTTATTGCTATCTTAAGATAACTGATATACCTGAGTGACCTACGGAAAATTTCAGCCCATCAAAAGGTATTTTATAGAGAAGTAGGGAAGGGACTAGGAGGGTCTGGGCCTTATTACCTGTTATTTCGTTTTTAAATTAAATTATATGTACCATAGTAATGTATAGGTAAACAAACAATCGAAATCATCGCGTTAAATTTCCCGTGATAATTATATTGTTTTCAATTATGAAACGCGAAAGTTTTAAAGTTAATATTCTCTTCCTTTTCCAATGGGTTTCATCCTACTATAATTTTTTTCTTTTAAAAAATAATCGACCCTGGTCTAACGTTAAATTCTTAAATCAGAAACAGCCTAATGTTTCTGATTTAAGAATTTAACGTTACTTATCAGTCAAACTCTATTTTAACCTAATACCTGTCAAACTATAGCATTGAATTAATGTTTGACTCGTCGATAAAAATGTCTCTTTCGTGATATTCAGATAGGGCCTTTTTTTAACTCTAAAACTCAATCCTAAAACCGGGCCTTCATCTTTAGTATAGTAACTACCGATATTAAACTTCAAGTAGATTATCCAGACTAATAAAAGGCGCAATACTGTTTTTTCGCCGTCCATTAGCACATAATAACTTCCAATTTAGTATAACCGCTCGTTAGACGGCCACACTTTCAATTTAGTATCAATTAAAAAGTACTAAAAACGTAAATCACCAAGACATGCAATATGCGAATTATGACATTGGCGGGTTCGCTGGCAAGGCTCAACAATCACATAGGTAGCTGTATTTAGGGGTGGCAACTTGGATTTGATTGTGACGTGACGTTGATTTACTTAAAATAAATATCTTCTTCAACCTCTTCTTCTTCTTCTTTAACTTGCAACGATGATGTTTGGCTTTCTAAAATGGACTTTAATTCAGAAGGAAGGGATTATGAGGGAAGGATTGTGAGGACACAGGCCCCTCGTGACAAACATCTTGTACCGCACTAATAAATTACAAAATTTTCGTTTAACCATTTCACAAAATGAGTGTCTCCCCATATAAGATTTGGCACTTCAACCACAAGGTCTTCTTCTAAATCTTTATTTTACATCTTAAATATCACTATGAAACGCAATACATGATATATTATTATGTGAGGCGCATAAATATATCAATCAGTCCTTTTGTCAATTTTTTTGAGAGAATACTTTTTATGAACAACGATAATTCAAAACTATTGCTTTGTAGATGTGAGATATAATCAATGCCATGTAGACGTTAGAGACAACCAACGCCTTTCATGAGGAAGTTTTTCCTTTTTATTGCAATTTGCGCTCAATATTTCCCTGTGACCTAAATAAAAAATTGATAGCCTATTTTTTCCTATCTCCCCGTTCACCTGCATATGACAGCCCTAAGCCGCACGAGAACCCTCCGGTGCGACGGCGTAATGACGCCGATTACAAGCCCACCCGACTGTGGGACCGACTCCACTATTTGTCTAAAATCACTTAAAAACGGTTGCATGTTGCTTAATGCACGAGTGTTTGTATTAGCTCTGACCATACGTGATTATTCGTGGATGGATGTGGATGAAGATGTTCTGAAATAATTGCTGTCTTATGCGGAGGTTTGAGTGAAGTGTAGACAGCAGTTTGGTGATTGCTTATATCTGTGGGCAATTTCTCACGCTACAAAATTAATCTTAAAATGATTGTTTGGAAATCTCTGATTAAGATTACAAGGTTTCTTTCAACATGCCATAGGCTACTCTTGTACGGAAAATTTCTTTAGAGATAGGCCACGGAAGAGAAGTCGCGGGCTAGGGTTTTAGTTATAAAGAATCACACTAATATTATAAAGGCAAAAGTTTATGTGTGTGTGTGTTTGTATATTTGTTACTTCTCCTCGCCAGAACGGCTGAACGAATCTGGATTAAATTTGGCACGGAGATAGATTATAATCTAGAATAGCATATATGATACTTTTTATCCCGGAAATATGTTCGGCAAACTGTCGGGCATTGCGAAAACCGCATGTTTTTACATTATTTTTTTATTGTATTAGGCTCGCGCTTGACTCACCTGATGGCAAGCGATGATGTGGTAAACGGTGTAACACGCTTGCTTAGAAGTAACCTAGTCGAAATGAATTGTTATGTCGTGATTATTCAGTAAATGATTATTGTTTCAAAAATTGATCTTGATATTTTTTTTAAATACTTGTGGACATGGCTTTACTATACTATTAAACTGAGCAGCGGGACATTTTTCAATTCTCCATAGCCCAGTTGATAATTGGACGATGGAAACATGTAATTTTCCCCATAGACCAATTGGTCCATGGAGCATCGACGTAAAAAACTGTATATTATTTTCGTAGCACTGACCTACCATACTGCAATTGAAAAGCAGGTAGGTAGAATAAACAAATGCCTTACGCAATTACACATATCAAATTATAACATCAAGATTCAAGGACATTCTTTTTGCAATACAAAACACAAGTACCCTACCTACTGATAATCTAATCTACTTAGGGAAAAGATGACAAGAACACAATGATCTTATCTACTTGTAGTCATAGTAACAGCTGTCAAAAAGATATAGCTCCTACTTGTGGTCCTAGTGGGTTTTCACGCACGCTTACATCAGATAGTTCAATGATGACTCATTGATGATAAAGAATATTAAGTTGATATTACATCGATATTTACAGCGCATATAGCTAAAGTTTTGACCATTAAGCGCAGCATCATGCTTTCCTACCAACATTAGCCTTAAAAGCAAGTGTGATCTGACTACATCTGGGCTCGTTTGTTCTATCGTATACTTCATTTATCGTCAAAACCTACCTTTAATTCCGATAAACCACCTAAAATGTATGCAAATATATATGTATGTCTCATCATAAAATTCTTAAGATATTTTAATGCCACACTATGAAAGAACGTCCACTAATTAATAAATGACACAGGACTGCGGCTCAACGAAATGAATCCACATGCATACACAGTGCTAAATGTGATTGCAATTCAAACTCGTCGACAGGTGGTGGACAAAACAACACGAGAACTACCAACTTTGCCCTTTCAGCTCAACAAACTGCATATTTTATTGAATCCTCAAAGCTGCAGATACAAAACACACGTGAAACGAGTAAAAAAAAGCTTTCTCATATTTTCAATAAAATATTTAATGAAAAACACGTACCAGAACTAACGAGCTACTTAATTAAATTTCGTGAAAATAAACGCATATTTTGACAACAGAACTTCAGGTAGGAAATCGATTTTTCTTCAATTTCCCTGAGTTGGATTTAAATGGAGAGTGTTATTTCCGTTTAACGAGTACGTTAAATGCCGCGTTTATGAGGACCACCCGAGTGTGGGAATATTACTGAAACTATAACCGGTAACGGAGCAACAAACAGTTATTTGTACCGAACCCGTGTTTGGTACACTACCGATTAACTTTAGCAAATTGAATACTAAATTGCTCGCAAGTGATACTTTCGGTCTTGTGCTTTGCGATTTTGTTTGGTGCAGCTTATGTATGCAAATCTCGGTCATTATCTCGGTTGGCAAGTGTAGTAACTTCAAGAGTTTTAATTGAAACTATACTTCATAAAAGATAACTTGATCTCTGCGACAGCTGTCAGTGTCAATATAGTAATAGCGCTTGACAGGCTAACAATAACGTATACGTCAGTTTGACATATGTCATAGAGATCAAGCTATCATTTTTATGAAGTGTAAAACACTTGAACCATTTTCTAGCATGGATGCTGAAATATTTAATACATGATTAACTAAGTAGGTATGTTGAAAACAAAACAAAAAAAACCGGCCAAGTGCGAGTCGGACTCGCGCACGAAGGGTTCCGTACCATTTTCGTTAAAAACGGCAAAAAAATGACGTTTGTTGTATTAAATATTTATTTTATTTTGTTTTTAGTATTTGTTGTTGTAGCGGCAACAGATATACATCACCTGTGAAAATTTCAACTGTCTAGCTATCACGGTTCATGAGATACAGCCTGGTGACAGACAGACAGACAGACAGACAGACAGACAGACAGACAGACAGACAGACGGACCGCGGAGTCTCAGTAATAGGGTTCCGTTTTTACCCTTTGGGTACGGAACCCTAAAAATCAACGTGCCTTATTTTAAAATTCAAGAACATAAGTAAATTTCTTTGTCAATTCGACTTAGAATCGAGTCAAAGGGTGATTCATTAACCATGTACATAAAATTGCGTCCAAAGTTTGACCCCGCGATGTTTAATTCAACCCTTTTTACAGATAGCAAACCACAATCAAAGGACAGAATTATAAAGTAAATAAATCATAACAACCTTTATAAAGTTTATTCTGTCCCTCAGAGAGCTTGTTATCACTTGTTTATTGTTTGCTTGAGCCCAATTTAAATGTTTGCTAAGCCCTCCCCGAAATAACTGTGGACACACTAGCGTGCTCTGTGTGTTTGCAATTTAAATTCTTCAAGTGTTTCCTAGTAACACACAAAGGAATATAAAAGATGTAAAAAAATTATGTGTGAACTCTGTGTTTATCTAAAAATGCATGCCTAGACATCATATTCTTATTTCAAAATTGGAATTTAAAGAACAATTTAGGTTTCTACAAAAGCATTCTGCTGTTATACAGGATATGTCTATTACCAACGCGAAAAACATACGACGGATTCAATATAGGTTTCTGCAAATTTTCTTCGGTTTTTCCCTAATATATGAAAAAATCCGCATTGTTTTTTACTGCAATCAGTTCAAAATTGTTATGCCTATTTAGCTCAATTACATTTTTAATTATTCGGAACGTTGACCTCTACCGTAAACTTTACGAAACCAGCTGATAGGTAGCTCTTTTGAATTTTATTTTCATTTCTGTTTATTGTGAAAAAAGGTTATTAATTTATTTTGTTTTCAAAAATAGTAAAAATCCTACGAAAAATTTGAACACTCCGCCTACTGTTGCAAATTTTCGTAAAACCCAGAATCATGTAATGAATCCATGATTTTTTTTTCGCGTCGGTGTCAGTTACATCCCGTATATTTCCGACTTTGTGCCTTCGTGCATGAAGTCTATATAAATAAATATTACATAACACACACACACATAACATAACATCACTCTAATATCTCCCGAAGGAGTTGCACCGTACAAACAGTGCCTAACACTCATCAATATCTCATCAGACATTTTTATAATGTACCCAATGTATTGTAAACATAATCAAAATTAAAAATCTTTTAATCACACAAACGCCAACAACTTTCATAACAAGACCTCACTAATACCTATTTAACTTCCTAAATACCTCACTTGTTGCTTCCCAGGTTCTATTAAACCTACCTAAAAAAATCTTTTGAAGTTTCCAAAGCGGCATTCAAAATCCATTCATTAAGCCAGGAGTATGGCCTCCGTGGGTGTGTCAGCTGGCTATTAGGTTAGTATCATCAATCTTGGGTTACAATGATCCTCTAACTAAGAGCCGATGACACCGAATCATTCAGGGAACACACAACATCTATTTATGGTCACCGTTCGGTTGCCTTTCACTATGGTAGTGTACTTACTGTACTGTTTGTTACAGAGTGGGATTGTGTGTGAATTTTCTTTATACGCCTACGTTGCTTAAGATGCTCGTACGAGGTAAAATATGAGGTAAATAAATACGTACTTCTTGGGAAATGTGTTATATTTGCGAGTTTTGTTAATATTGGATATTGACAATACTTATCACTACTACTTATCTTTGTAGTTTATATATCTACTAGAATATATATAACTATATCTGCCAGAAAGCGTTTTATATCGTTAAAGATTACGTTGAGGACAAAAAGGCTTGGGATTGAGCTGCCCCAATTAATTTTGCATCCTGAATTTTGTATTTTTTTGGTTTTCTTGCAATGACATGAATATTTACTTTTTAAAGTATTATATTATTTTGTTTTAATTATTGTAAATATGAAGACTATGTGGATCATTCGTTTTTTTTTTGTTTTTAATTTTAATTAATCTCAATTTATAATCATGGTCTGGCAGTTTGAGTGGTTTATGAGACCTACCCGAATGTCATTTCTTAGGTATTGTTTATGGAATCGTTGAGCTTCTTAAATTCTGAGTAGGGCCGCACGGTTATTGACAAATGCGTGCACTGACTGGACATGTCCACTCTATCTGGCTGGTTCTATCCTCAAAAACCATTTCAGACACACTTCACATGATCTAACCAAGATTTCGTCTGGATTTTAAAAGAGACTGTGACCTCTCAGTTTGTTTCAGCCTTTCTTCTCAGAGTATTATTTATTTATTTATTATATTCTTTATTGTACACCATATAAAAAAAATACATACAGAACAAATATTTTCAAACAAAGTGTACAATGGGCGGTCTTGTCGCACAGGGCAATCTCTTACAGACAACCTTTACAAACCAACCTATAATAATATATAATAAAATCATTTATCATTTATAGAACCCAACAATGATAATGATGTGCTTTTCTAATATTTAGTTACACAGTTATCAGCATCACTGTTGCACATGTGCCTCCTCCAAGTCTCACCACAACAACCAGTACTGTGCGTCTCGCATCCAGCAGATTCCCGCAACCATAACCAGGTCACCGTACCACCTAACTAGAAGGAGGCCTTCCAACGCAGCGTCTTCCTCAGTCATCGTGTGATAGCTAAATTTAATTGGTAGACAACACGTAAACAACATGCTTAGGTATTGCGTGATCATCAAATAGAGACATGGTAACCTAAGAGTCTAAACAACCATAGCAAATGTATAATGCTGCAATTCCGTTTATGAAATAACCGTTTTTGTATAAACAGTTTATTCTCAAACCTGTCTGTAACTGATTTACAAAAACATGCAGCTATTTAATCATTCATCTGTTGGGGTTAATAAGGTGGACACCAAAGAAAAGAACTGTTTTAGGGTTTGAATAATAACAGTTTAATTACCCTTTGTTTTATATATCGGAAAGGTGTGTGTAGCACATGTGGCCTCTACTAAGATTGACGGAATACTGTACCGTGACCAGCTAGCATTTCAGTTTCAAGTGTTGACAAGGGCTCAAATAATAAACTATATAATTAATGGTTAGAGAGAGAGAAGGCTATAGTGTTGAATAGTATTGGATTATTTTTGATAAACTCCAACACGCCCCCTCAAAAATAAATCCCTTTCTCTTTAAAAACATCATCGTAATAATACGTATCTCCTACCATCTTTATACAATAATAAAACACACACCTTTCTTTCTGGGAAAACAATATCATCATGGTCCAACATTCATTGCGCAGGATTAGGGAAACCCAGAAAAACCTAATCAGACCAATCAATCATTTCATCTCTTGTAATAAATGAAATATTAAAGTTATTCATCTACTTATTACCAAACTCTTATAATTAAATATCCGTATAATTATAACCAAGCTTTTATTATTAACACATTATCTACTTATATAGGTAATCATCTTTGTAGTTATAACCAAGCCTTTTATAATTAACTTATCCTTTTTATTATAACCAAGCCTTTTAATTAACATATCCTTATTACCACGTTGCATATACATATTTGCAACACCACCCCGAAATTCATACTCATTCAGAGACACACCGCGGGGAATTTGTCAGGATAACAGACAGCTGGTTAATAGAAACATAAAACACATTCACACACTTTTTCTCAACTTAATTTTTATAGTTTAAATGTGTTTAGATCGTCTGTGACTGGTAGGATTACTGGTATTTTTGCGTCCATTATTATCCTTATCTATTTAATTATAATCTAGTAGCACAATTCCAAAAACTAGACATCAATTACTTTAACCACAGAGTTTCCTTTACAACTTAATGTTGAGCTATGTCAGTACCTGCTCGGCTTCCATGTTTACTGTATATTTGTGGCATACAAATCACATTGTGCCATGATCAAATACTACAATTAACCCGTAGTACTTTTCTATCAATTACGTCATAGCCTTTTGTCACAATGAACAAAGCCACTTCCAATAAATTAATTTGGTTATTAACTTGAGATTTATGATTCGTTTTAAATTTCTCAAGAGTCAAGACCCTTTGAAGTGTGACCATAATGAACTATTGTTTTTGCTTGCATACTGACTCAGAATGTTTATAGAAAAACTTAGGTCAGGTTAAGTGGCCAGCATGATAAGCTTCAAGCACTCAACGAAATTTCTATAAGGGACACTTGTAATTTCACACGACTCTAATACTTCGTGCTTCATAATATGGTTTATTTTCCACTTTGGGCACAAGTATTAACTTATTTACATTACTCATATTTAAACTTCTCAATAACTGTTTACATATCTTGAACAAAAGTAACTTTGTTTTCTGAGTTGGTTATTTTATTTACCAGAAAACCTTTTATCACTTTTCTGTCTACCATACTAAAAGTGTTCAGTCAGAATGTTTTAAAACTATTCATAGTACTAATCTATAATCAAGAATTTATAAATCAGCGATCGTCACAAGATCATCCACATGTAAAACTTAAAAACAATTTGAAATATAACTTAACATACATAACATCACGCCTGTATTACCTAAACGGTTAGACACAGGCTTAGTACACTATATTATAATACACACACATTGTTTTCAGTTATATAAATTCTTTTCAAAACATAACTTAACATAACATCACGCCTGTGTTCCCCGAAGGGTTAGGCAGATGAACATAGTACATCAACATGTCACCAGTTATGTTTAGGTCTTATCGTATAGGGGCGAGTCTATTGCCGCCAACCGGGCACAAGTCCGGACTCTAGGCTTTACTTCATCTGCATTAAAAATATTAATGCACCGATTTACTGATGAGTAATGAAAACCCCTTACTTTTAAAGCTTGTCCCAACATTTGGAAGTTTCGGAACTAACAGCTTTCAAACTGTATCAACCAATGGACATATGGCATATACATATAAACGTATAACATATTCAGTCAGGATTTGCTTCGAAATTTATTTATAAATATGTACTTTTCTTGATAAATTTCCATTTAAAATGATTTAACACCCATAAGATGTACTAGTAAATTAATTTGAATTCTAAGTAATCTAAAACCACTAGCCATTTATTTATAGGTTTTCCAAACTAATCATCTTTAATCGTAAATGCCCCACTTACAATCGATCAAAATATTTATTATACATGATTTTAGTGTTATACATCAGGCAACATTTATTTACAATAAGTGAATTATATTCCTGATTTATATGTTTCCCATACATGTTTATTATAAATAGATTCAATTTCTGAATAAGTAAAGATTGAGCACACAACAAATCAGTAGATAATATTTACCAAAAATACAGTCTTCATAATATTAATTATTTGAAACAGATAACTTATTTTGCATCCTAACACTTAATCATAAATTTTCTGTTTCATTATTTTATGGTAAAGTTAACTCATAATTATTTTGATAATATGAAGATCGGTTCAAATGCTCCACTGTTTCTTTAACAGTTTTATTAGCAATTATACCAGGAATGAAATCCTATTTATTCACATATACATTTTGATCTATTGTTATCAGCTCCACACCACTTCCTCAGGGTGTAAAAACTCATGCCAGTTGCATGCAGTTATGCCAGGAATTAAATCCTATTTATTCACATGTACAATCTTATTTATTCTTATCAGATCCACACCACTTCACCAGGGTGTACCAACTCATGCCGATTGCATGTAGTTATGCCAGGAATTACATCATATTTATTCACATGTACAATATTATTTATTCTTATCAGATCCACACCACTTCACCAGGGTGTACCAACTCATGCCAATCGCATGTAGTTATGCAAGGAATTAAATCCTATTAATTAACATGTACAATCTGATATATTCTTATTAGATCCACACCACTTTGCCAGGGTGTACCAAGTCAGAATTATCAACAGAGTTATTGCTACTTTTAGCCATAATCCGTTCGGGCTCAGGTTTCACTGGCCTATTTGATAAGATCCATTATCACATCACTGACTCTCACAAACTAATTGTTTACCACAACCTACACCTTAGGTATTCCATTTCGTTTATAACCAACGAATTATTTTCATATTGACAACACTGCCAAATTTCGTTTTCTTCTACTTATTACAAAGTAAACAGTAAAACCAAAACATTTAAATACTTTTGTGGCGTCTTATTATGCCATAACACATGGTGTGTTATTAACCTCAGTGCTCTCCAGAACAATCTTATCCCTAAATGATTTGACACATTAAGACCCTAATAGTAATTAAAACTTATTACTAATTACATGTATGACTCCGTTCTATATTATTCATTGTTCTTATCATCCATTCGACAATTCCATTCAATGCCGATATACAAAGCACTGTATTGGTAACTAATACCATTTCGAGTTCAGAACTCTTTCATTTAAATGGATACAATTTCCGCTTGATTATCATAACATAAGTTAGGAATAATGCTCAGATCAAAATTAAATCCCGAAACATAACAAAAACATTTGGCCTATCACAAAAACAACAAAATTCAGTTTTTGTTTTCAATAGACTCAAGTGTCGTAACTCATCAGTGAGCACTTTAAATATCTACTTTTAACAAAACTTTTGTTTTCAATTTGTCAATTGCCAAACAAGTTTGTTTCACATAAATACAAGCTTCACACAGTTTTTCGTAAGGCACAATATTATTAATTGCATCACTATTTAATATAATTTGCCTTTATAGCCTTACATTTCGTTCCACATTAAATCGTAATTATTATTAATATTTACGAAATTATTTACAAACATTTGCAAATTAAAGCGTTTATAAAATGCAGACAATTAACGTCAATTAGATTATTCAAAGACTTACCCTTCATTACCAGTTTAACATCTTTGAACACAATGACGCCGCCGTTTTATCAAAAACGACAGTCTGCTTGCTGCATTTTGCTTACCGATATTATGGAATACATTCTGGAGCACACCTGGAACGCCCATCTTACAGGTATCCGGCAAATCTCCTCCCTTCGTCGCGTGTATAAACGCGCCATCATGACTGTCCGTCACCCAGTATATAATAGTAATCTTTGCCCGTCACGAAGGCAAATCCAGACGTATATCATGTGGTTCTGGTTTTGAACTAAACATCAGCACCGTTGTATTGTTCCTTCTTTTGTTTCAAATTAATTAACATCTCTCGGGTTCTTGAACGGTTTATTGACTTTGCACTTGTTGATGGTCTATATAATTGTTTCAGAAATGTGACTTATGGCCTCGAAATTGCAGCCTGAAGTACTTTTAGACTTAGATCATGATCTACACTTTGTAAGTTTGATTTCATGATCGAACAATCCCGTTTTCACAAACGCTAGTATTATATTATATTTAGTCAATTGTCATTCAGTCTCGATTGCGGTGACAATATTGCTTTTTGCATTCGCTAAAGTCATGAAAAAGGTTTATAACTTTTTAGAATTCCTTTGACTTTACACTTGTAGCTTACAGTTCAGCAATCTTTTTCAAGAGACAGCTACGTCGCACTTCAGCATACATTTTCGTTGGAACTTCACTGTCGATAACGTTCAGTAGGTACTTCAAGTTCACTTAATAATTTTCGATATTTGAAATGTTTACACACTTTACTTATTTCCATCAAAAATGTTAAATGTTCATATTACTCCTTTTGATTTTAAACAGTCTTATTCCTATTTATTTGTTTCACTAGATGCACCACTCGTTTTTATTATTTAGTGTCCAATAATTATTTTCACTGTGGCTTAGCGCTCTGGGCCCATAACCTGTTGGGGTTAATAAGGTGGACACCAAAGAAAAGAACTGTTTTAGGGTTTGAATAATAACAGTTTAATTACCCTTTGTTTTATATATCGGAAAGGTGTGTGTAGCACATGTGGCCTCTACTAAGATTGACGGAATACTGTACCGTGACCAGCTAGCATTTCAGTTTCAAGTGTTGACAAGGGCTCAAATAATAAACTATATAATTAATGGTTAGAGAGAGAGAAGGCTATAGTGTTGAATAGTATTGGATTATTTTTGATAAACTCCAACATCATCTATTCACAATCGCAGTTCAGTGCGATACGCAACTAAAAGTAAACAGTTTTATTCGGCGCTTGATCTAAGTGACTGATTATACAATGGATGATCATTAAAGGTGGGTGCGCACTGGTCGATAAATGTAGCACAATACTTATCGCTAGAGATAGACTGCTATGAGGCTAAAATATAAACGAAATCTTCAATTGCAAGGGGTGTAATCAACGGCTGACTGACTTACGAAATATGTGTCACTTGATAAAACGTGATGAATTTACTTCCTAAAACCTTCCTTCTAAAGCGAAAAGAAATGACATATATTTAGAATTTTAGGCCCTTTATATCTACGCGTAAATATATGTTAGATCCAGGTCGTGATTTGATCTACTTATTGACATACAGGTGTCAGATTATAGTCGTGGGCGCAAAATACGGGTAAAATAGAGAAATATCTCCTGTAATTTCTACAAAGTTTTAATTCGTTACAGAATCAATTACTATCACTATGGTACTAGGTTCTACTCTGAACTTAAAAGGAAATACTGAGCAGTTCCTTCCTAGGCCAGTATGTGTCAAGTCACGGCCATGTCCGGACGATCACTGTCGCTCTCCATGAACCAAATCGACACCATACCTGAAACTAGACTGAGACTCCGCACAATTTGTTTGGTACAAAGGTACTTGTGTCCCATTTTAAGTAAATCATGACAACTTCCGACATTAATAACCTTTACGTATTCGAATAGTACTTAAAAGAAAAATTAGTCCGTCTCATAATTTAACCGATTGTCATTTATTATTCTAATTCTTGACCACTTCAATTAACCTGTGATATCAAACATCCCAAGATATGTGACAGGAATTAGACGACAATTGACTCATCTCTCAAACAAAATAAAATTTTAATAGCCAGTGAGTACACATCTTTAACAAACAGTTAAAGCAAACGGTAAAGCTCTCAACACCATTAATCATTAGTGTTTCTCATCAGTCATACATTCAGTGTTTATTGACTTAAGGTTCACAAAGATGAGTGTGAGATACTTTCACTTAGACGTTGTGTTCATAAGCAGTTTAGTAACAGTCTCAAAGAGGAGCTTTTAGCTTGCTGTTATTTTATTTAATACTAGATTTTTGCTGTGGACTTTCCTATAGGAAACGTGCATTTTTCTAACACAAAAAATAATCTATGACGACGGTAGTGTTCTATTCGTAGTGTTATCTTAATATATCACACTAATATTATAAAAGCGAGTGTTTGTAACTGTGTGTGTATTCGTGTTTGTATGTTTGTTACTTCTTCACACTCAAACAGCTCAACGAGTATGGATGAAATTTGGCACAGAGATAGATTTTAGTCTAGATAATTTTTATCCCAGTATTATGTTCCTTTGGGATTATAAAACACTTTTCACGAGGGTGTCGCCGCTGGCAGAAGCTAGTATTCTAATAACTATAGAGTGTGTTTGTAGTTTTCAATCATGAAAAGAATTTTCGATATCGAATCAGTAGCACCTCCGTAAATAACCTTTTACAAACATATTAATAAATTAAAAAAAACAGCCAAAGGCGTGTCGGACTTCGCATATTTAGGGTTCCGTAACAAATCGCAAAATCACGTTGGTTGCAAGAGCAAAAATTATGGAATTTGAAATAAAAAAATGGTATTTGTTGGTAAAATATACGTAATAATAAAAATTATCACCAAATTTCAAGTTCATAGGTCAATGGGAAGTCAATTTTTCCTGGATTTTTGACTTTGGTGGTTCCTCATTACTTTTGTTTAAAACAAAAAATAGGGTACCTAATTATCTATTCAACGAGCTCTAAACAATGATATCTCACTCGATCAATGATATTCAAATAAACAGATATGTTATAAGCGCGCGCATTGTGAAGACTCGAATAGTAGACAATTGTATGATTTAGTCTTTAGTTTATGTCACGCATGGTGAAGAGCGATACGCTTTGTTGAAAAAAAAACAAAATTAAAAAAATGCCATCGTGTGTATTTAGAAAGTGTACCAATTATAATACCAAATTACATAAAACAGCAGGGATCTCATACCATATGTAAATACGCAATACACCTCAATTTACTAATTTATTTCAATTTTTTTTTCCTAATTTTCTGATATTTGGAGGTTACAAAAAGAAAAAACATTGGTTGTCAGAATAATGTTTGTTTACATTCACACGCAAGTGACAAACACTAGCTGTCTCTTTTTTTCTTGTTTGTTTTATCAAGCCATCCCTTTCGACATTGTAGTGAAATGTCAGATGAATGAAAACTGTGTATGTGTGCTGCCGCTGCTGCACGGAACACTTTTTTCAATTGTTTTGTGAGTGTATAACGTATCTGTTTATTTGAATATCATTGCACTCGATGGGGAAAGTCAACATTATTTTTCACTTCACCTTTTTTACCCGTCTGACTGACTACTAATTAATAAAAAAGTTAATTAAAATATCAAAAATCCTGACAGATTAAAAAGCGAACAAAATATCAAAAACTCCGACCCTTTGATCTGATTTTGGTCAGACATCTTGCGAATGTATCCTCCGACTGCACAGCATGATTTTCTTCAAGTCTTTTTAGTTCGCTTCTTAAGCAGTCGGGTTTTTTGTTATATTTTTTTGAACCTATAGTATTTTTATCATTTATTTGGTTATGTTATATAAAACGGAACTGGGTCACATATATAATAAGGAAAAAGGCGTGAGTATGTATATTTGTATGTATTATTATATATTATTATTTTATTTGCATATATACAATTGAATATGCTAAAAAATAAAAACAAACGAGTTTATGTATGTGTATTTGTATGTATTAGCATATATACAATTGAATATGCTAAAAAATAAAAACTAAAATACGAATACAAAGGGGAGAGGGAAAAGAGCTCATTGTGCAACCATTTTTTTTAACTACCTTCTTTTATTTATAAATTTTAAGGTTACATTTTTTTTTTCTAATTTTGTACATTTATACATATAAGTATTCGATATTTTTGAAGTCACCTCTTAAAGCCCTTTATTTTGATATTCCACCATATGAGCTTGTAACAAAAAAAAATGGGATCCCCACAATATGGCGCCCAATATCCGCCATTTTTCTATTTCTCAATTTTAATGTAGCCAAGGTTAAGACGAATCGATTGACGTAAGAATCATCAAAATCGGCTTACGCATTAGGTATATAGAACGCCACACAGGAACAAACATAATTATATACATAGACTTATAAACACATTAATCTCCTTCGGCAGTCGGGTAAAAAGACGTAAATATGAAGAAATTCATGCTGTGCAGTCGGAGGATACATCTGGTTTTGGTCAGCCAGCTCGCGAATATGTATCCTCCGACTGCATAGCATGATTTTCTTATTATTTACGTCTTCTTACCCGACTGCCGAAGCCGAATGCCGACTGTCGTTTTAGTCTGCTTCTTAAGTTGTCGGGTTTTTAGGCTTTTAATGATTTTCAAGGTAATATAAGGTGGTGTAGCCGTGCCGATAACGGACCATCTTGAGCTTCTTGGTGTTTCGTTGACATCGACTCTCAATTTTGGCCCATACATTGAGGGAAAGGCTCAGCTGGCGGCCAAAAAGTTGGGGATCCATTCGAAGGTGAGACGGTATTTCACGCCGGAACAGCTGCTCAACTTGTATCAAGTGCAAGTTCGATCATGCATGGAGTACTGTTCTCATCTCTGGGACGGATCTGCCAAATACCAGCTTGATGCACTTGAATCGATCGAAAAGCGGGCCAAGAGACTCATCGGCAATGAGGCACTGGTCAAGTCAAAGCTCCAAAGCCTTGAACATCGTCGCCGAGTTGCCAGCTTGTCGGTTTTTTATCGGTTGCATTTCGGGGAGTGTGCGATGGAATTGCATGATCTGATTCCGCCCAGCCCGTTCCATCATCGGACTACCAGACGTACGGCGATGCGTCATCGGTACATGGTGGATATCCCACCCATACGCACAAAACGTTTTGGGGTCACTTTCATTATGCGTACAGCTAAGGAGTGGAATTCCCTGCCGGAGTCTGTGTTTCCCGATAGCTACAATCTTGGGGTCTTTAAGTCAAGAGTGAATAGGTTTTTTCTAGGCAAGCGTGCTTCACCGTCGACCACATCATCGCTTACCATCAGGTGAGATAGTGGTCAAGCGCAAGCCTATTGTCGATAAAAAAAAAAAAGGTACCAAAACTAAAAAAGAGAATACAAAACACTACAAAGCGAAAAATAACTTTGTTTCAGTCGGTGTCTTTGGTACCTAATTTGTTTCGTCTTTGAAACCGACTTCCGACAATAATGTTTTGTTTTGGAAGTCGGTTTAATCTTTTTATTAAAAGTTTTTAATTTTCTCTTTTTTAATTTTGGTACCTTATATTACCGTGAAAATCATTTATAGCCAGAGGGTTTCTCATTACGAGAACTCTCTCGAGGGACAACCTGGAAAATTCACTCTTTCGAATAAAATAATATTTTTCCAAATCGGTGCATAATTGACGGAGTAATCGGCGAAGATACACAAAACAAACACAGCAGAACATAGATAGTCCTTCTTTTTGGTAAATCGGTTAAAAATGCCAATCTGCCGCGACTACCATTAACAAGTCAATCTCGAAGAAGTCCCACAAAAGGATGACGAGCGATAATCCTTCGCCGTTTTCCTTTCATTTGTAGATTGGTTCAGAAAAATCCCGGGCTATCAAGTTTTATAGCTAGTAGATCCTATTATAAGTTAAAAGCTTGAATCTAAACGATGCTCTATGAAAGCAACAATAGCATGTACAGATTAGGTATTGGAAATCATTACTCAAAAATGACGTGTACATTTATAAAAATCGATTGTACAGTGGCTACATCGATACAAGTTCGTATCAACATCGATACAGGGGCAGCGTCCCGATTGAGTGTGTGTAATCGTTGGCCGCATGAATATTTATTGTTAATTTGTAAGCACGATGCCCCGATAGTCCCAAGGCGCACTGAAAGCAATATTTTATAATTTCGACATTATTATATCAGTGTTTAATGGTCCCCGGTTAAGCGTTCGGGTTATGTTCGACTTTCAAATTCACATTAATGGTCACGAATTGACTTTGCATTGATATTCACTATACGTGGTTTATTTATGAGGTTCGTGATTCAGTCGCGGTCCACGGAGTCAGTAGGAAATTTTGTTTTACTTGAGGACGCGTTGCGGATGATACAATGTACATATTTTTGGCATGGTATGTTATCGACCTTCTAGCGGTCCACCCTGGGCAAAGGCACTACGGGCTTGTTTATGGTACGGCTGAACGATCTCACTTAAGCGTGGTAGGCTTCGCAAAGGGCCGCGTGGCTCACGACCGCCATCCTACCGGAGTCGGTGCCAAGCAGCTTGCTGAGTTCCATCGGTATGTGGGAGTGCCTGTGCCTTTGGGGATGAAGGAGGTTGTCAGTTGCACTGTTCAGAACTGCCGGGTAACTCATGCTGGAGGGTAGGCGTGATCCGAAGCAAACCAGCCGCTGGCCGACCGCAGTCAGAAGGAGCTCAAGTAGCACGCCAGCCACGTGCCAAGGTCTGCCCGCCAACTCGCGAAATATCCCGGAATAATCCACCGTGCCAGCTGGCGAGAGGATGGGAGAATCAGCAGCCTAATTGCGTAAGTGAATTCGGCAACGCAAAGGGTTTGACTTCATCAATCGATTGTTGGAACGCAGAGCTAAGAGGTTCATTGGCGACGTTAAACTGGCGGATGCCAAGCTTCACAGTTTGTCTCATCGCCGCAAGGTTGCCTGCCTGCCGGTCTTCTACAGTCTGCACTTCAGTGAGTGTGCTCAAGAACTCCACGACCTTATCCCTCATCACCAGACCCTTTCTACCATCGGACATCTAGACGCACTGCAAATTACCATCCTTACCTTGTTGCCACTACGCCAATTCGCACCAAGCGCTTCCAAACATCCTTCATAACGCGCACAGCAAAAAGTGGAACTCACTGCCTGCGTCTGTGTTTCCGAACGCATTCAACCCGAATCTCGTCAAAGTTAGAGTGAACAGGATACTTCTGGGTAAGCTCACTACATCGTCGACCTGTCTCTGTCACCTCTGACCTTGACTACAGTCAAGAGCAAACCCAGATCGTATCGATAAATATAATTTAACTTTTGGCTGTACAAACCTGCAGTTCCCTCAATATAAAATGAATTATCATGTCGTAAATATTATATAATCATCCTTAAGTAAACTTACTTAAAGTTATGTGCGAAGTAAATTCAGCTCAGTCAGATCTTGCTTTATGCGTCTATTTGACAAGTATAAAGCAAGATCAAGCATTCATAGTACCGCATTCACGTTGTAAACAAACAATAAAAACGACATGGCGTGGGCGCTTCATAAAGAACTTTAATCACAATCCTTCGTTAATAGAATAAGACAGGCAGTGCGTGGGTTGCAATGCTTTCGATTTGACTCGATTGTCGAACATCGAGATATCGGTACCAATTGATTAGTGCCGAGATCAAAGATGTGCTTCCGCATGACGGCAGCTGATCGTAGTCCTACGATTAACGAGTAGGCACTGGGATGTGATGTGTTCGTAGATTACAGTAAAGCCTTTGATTCACTAGCCCACAACAGCATATGGAAAGCCTTAAAACACCAAGGGATAGAGCAGAAGTATATTAGAATTATAAGAAATGTATACACAAATTCTACTGCCCAGATAAAACTTGAAACTTTAGGAGATGAATTTCGGATTCTCAGAGGAGTAAGGCAGGGTGACCCTTTATCCCCAAATATTTTCTAGGCAGTGCTGGAAGAGGTATTTAGAGGCATGGAATGGCAAAAATACGGCATCAATATCAATGGAACATTGCTTAACCACCTACGATTTGCAGATGACCTAGTTTTAATATCAGATAACCATTCCACACTACAAAAGATGTTGCAAGAGCTCGCAGAAGGAAGTATTCAAGTGGGATTATCAATGAATAAAGAGAAGACCAAGGTAATGACAAACAGCATTGAAGAGACTATCAGTATCGAAGGAGAAAGTATAGATTATGTGAACTCATATATCTACCTGGGACAACTTATTTCGTTTGACAAGCAAATGGAACAAGAGATAGAGAGACGCATAACTAGCGCATGGAACAGGTACTGGTCACTCAAAGAAATAATGAAAAATGAACAATATCCAATAATTTCGAAAAGGAAACTCTTTAATACATGTATTCTTCCATGTCTTACCTACGGCTGTGAAACATGGGCATTGACTCGTAAAGTTCTCCAAAAAATTACTTCTTGTCAAAGAGGCATGGAACGAAGCATTTTGAACTTTAAAAGAAAAGATAAAAAGAGAGCTAAAGATCTGAGGAAGATTACCAAAGTAAAAGATGCTACCTTCCACACAAAAAGTCTGAAATGGAGATGGGCTGGTCATATGCTCCGTGATAAAAACAACAAGTGGTCTAAGGCCTTAACGGAATGGCAAATCAGAGACGGATCAAAAAGAAGCAGAGGTAGACAACGCAAACGCTGGGACGATGACATAGTGGAGATAGCTGGTGCCCTGTGGGCCAGAGCTACACGAGACCGTGATAAGTGGAGGAGCCTGGGGGAGGCCTTTTATGTTAAGTTTCTATATTATATTGTAATTGTAGTTTAAGTTTATCAGTAAATAAAGGCTTTATTATTATTATTATCCTTTATTCACTTTCTTTTCTTATTCTTTACATTTTTAAATATTTTATAAATTAAATTACAAAAAAAAAAAAAAACCGGCCAAGTGCGAGTCGGACTCGCGCACGAAGGGTTCCGTACCATTATCGCAAAAAACGGCAAAAAAAAAACACGTTTTTTGTATGCGAGCCCCCTTAAATATTTATTTTATTCGGTTTTTAGTATTTGTTGTTATAGCGGCAACAGAAATACATCATCTGTGAAAATTTCAACTGTCTAGCTATCACGGTTCACGAGATACAGCCTGGTGACAGACAGACAGACAGACAGACAGACAGACAGACAGACAGACAGACGGACCGCGGAGTCTTAGTAATAGGGTTCCGTTTTTACCCTTTGGGTACGGAACCCTAAAAAACATTTAAAAATATAAAAAATAGAGGCCCACCGGTATCGGGAACAGGGTCCAAGCTACCGGCGGTCAGGGCTCCAGAGAGAGGAACCTCCTAACAATACGAGCCGTGTCCAGCAATACTGCTTTCTGGATCAGGCCCTTGACCCAGCCGCCTAACGAGAGCCTCCTAAGGTGTTGGTCGAGGCTTATTATTATTATCTCCTTTATTTATATTCTTTCTTATTGTCTACATTTTTAAATATTTTTATAAAACATACAAAAAAAAAAAACATTTAAAAATATAAAAAATAGAGACCCACCGGTATCGGGAACAGGGTCCAAGCTACCGGCGGTCAGGGCTCCAGAGAGAGGAACCTCCTAACAATACGAGCCGTGTCCAGCAATACTGCTTTCTGGATCAGGCCCTTGACCCAGCCGCCTAACGAGAGCCTCCTAAGGTGTTGGTCGAAGCTCGTGGCTATTAAGCCATTGGCTGACACGACTATCGGTACAATGATCGCTGTGTCCACATCCCACATGTCGACAACCTCGCGAGCCAAGTCAAGATACTTGATTTGCTTATCTTTCTCGGCTTTCACGAGGTTCCCGTCATGCGGGACGGTAATGTCAACAATCATTGCACGCCTCTCGATTCGGTCCACCACCACTATATCAGGCTTATTAGCAATAATGGTCCTGTCAGTGATGATGGACCGATCCCAGTACAATGTGATATTGCCATTCTCGAGAACTGGGTCGGGCACATACCTGTAGTACGGCACCTCCGATGCCACAAGAGTGTATTTCAGAGCAAGTTGCTGATGGATAATCCTGGCTACAAGGTTGTGCCTATGCAAGTACTCTTCGTTAGCTAGACGAGAACAACCAGAGATAATGTGGCGGATCGATTCACCCGGATGGTGACATGCCCGACAGATGTCAACCGTGCCATCCTTCACAATAAATCTCCGGTAGTTATTCGTCATGATAACTTCGTCCATAATTGCACAGACAAAACCTTCGGTTTCCCCAAAGAGGTCACCGAAACGCAGCCAGGCTACGGACGCTGACTGATCTACATCGGACCCATGTAGGGCCCGGAAAAAGCGTCCGTGAAGCTCCTTACTCTGCCATACCTCCCTGCGGTCGTTAGTGTCAAGCACTACAGGCTTGCGCCAGTTCTCATTCGCCAAGGAGAGCGGGGTGAGTCCCTTGTCCACTGCTACTACATCTCGATGCATTCCCACGTCGGCGTGTAGAAAATATTCCCTGAGATTGCATATCTCGCGGTTGTGGAGGTTCTTGGCATTTAAAAAGCCTCGGCCTCCACACTTCCGCGGGATATACAATCTCATGACCGACGATCGTGGGTGATGCATTCGATATGCAGTCAGCAGTGTACGGACCCGCCTATCCAGGGCGTCGAGTTCCGTTTGAGTCCATTTGAGTATGCCGAAAGAGTACATCAATACCGGCATGACCCAACCGTTGAAGGCGCGCACCTTGTTTCCACCCGAAAGAAGGTTATTAAAAACCTTTTTCAGGCGGCCAAAGAAGCGTTCCTTTAACGATTGCTTCATGTCAGTAGTGCTGATACCTAACGCTTCCGACATACCCAAATACTTATAGGTTTCGTTTGGAGAGAGGGATCTCAGGTTTATGGAATCCGCGAGTTGAATTCCCGCGGATTCCACAATCTCGCCTCGCTTTACATGCATGACCGCACATTTGTCCACGCCAAACTCCATCCTGATGGCGCTACTAAAAGTTTCAGTTACCTTCAGTAGCTCCATCAGCTGAAGATTGCTGGGGGCAAAGAGCTTCAGATCATCCATGTAAAGGAGGTGAGATATAACCTGACCACCTCTCTTCAACCGATAGCCTAGTCCTGAATTCTCCAGCAGCATGCTTAGAGGATTCAGGGCCAGGCAAAACCAAAGTGGACTCAAACTATCGCCCTGGAATATACCTCGCTCGATCCTTACAGGTTCGCTATTCCTCTGGATATTTCGACATCCTGGATAGCAAAGGACTGTGCTCCATTGCCTCATACACGACATCAGGAAGGTGCGTAGAGTTGTATCTATTTTATACAATTCTAGCACCCTCATGAGCCATGTATGAGGCACCGAGTCATAGGCCTTCTTATAATCTATCCAACATGTCGACAGATCCTTTCGGGATCGCCGAACCTGTTGGCTAATGGCCATATCTATAAGGAGTAGCTCCTTAGTACCGCGAGACCCGTTCCTACATCCATTCTGAGAGGCCGACATGATCGAGTTATCGTCGACGTGTTTATTAATTTTAACTCTCAAAATGGATGTAAGAACCTTATAGACCGTCGGTAAACATGTAATAGGTCTATAATTTTTGGGTTCCGCGGTGCTACCAGACTTGTGGAGCAGGTGGGTTATTCCTGTTGTTATTTATTATTATTATTATTATACTGGGATGTGAAGCATCATATACATAGGTACCCGCCTACATACATGTTCAACGTCTCCTATGTACAGCAATATATATGTAGTTTATAATCTCCTATGCAACTAGGGTCGTGAATCTGCCGCGTAACGTGTAACTTTGTATAATGTGTTTAGCAGTTTGTTTGTCTGTTCTAATTCCGAATGTAAGGGTAGCATGATAAGGGGAATTTTCATGAGAATAAAACAAATTAGCGTTGTTTATTTTTTAAGTTACAGTGTCACAGAAATATTTCGACGAATAAAACTTTTACTGAATGCCACCGCAAAGGATCTTTTCCATTGTAAATTAATAGTTAGGACTACTCGTATTAATTTATATTTTATATTGCTAAACACAAATGTTCTTGTTTAAAATTCAGTCTAGTACACATCGATGCCTACATTGGCTTGCGTGTCACAATCTTCTCTGTTGGTACCTCTAAATATCGGAAAGAATTCCTTGGAGCCATTCCGAGTCTTGCAAAGATATCATGGTGCGAGCATCTCTAAAGCCACAGTAAACCGGTTGTAAACTCGTATCTATATGTCACAGTCGTACTGACCGATCTGACTTACTACAATACGCTCGTAAATGTCCTGGACTGATTCGGTTAATTCCTATTTTTTTGGTGGTATCCTTTTACAGTTCATAGAGTCAATTTAGACTCTATGCCATGAGGAGTGCTCGCCTATAATTTTAGGTTCTCCTTCCTACTATGTTAATCATACCACAATAAAAACAAACCAAAATACAATGTTGACACAAGATTTCCATCACACACGTGTATTCGCAAACGTCGGCTTTGTAGCAATTTAGCAAACTCTCGTATTTACAATTTGATAGCAACAATACAAGCTTTGAGCGGACGGTACTACCAATTAAATATCTTAGTTTTATTTATGTGCACCGTGTTAAGTAACCGTGTTTGCTTTTATACGCTTTTCGCTCGCGATAACTTCGGTTAGTTTATTCTATTTAGCCAGGGGATAATAATCTAGTATTATTAAAGCTACTGGCAGAACGGAACTTTGCCGGAAAGAGGAATCAATTAATTTGCATTACCTGAAAAACGCATTTTTATTGCAATCGTGAGCAGTCTTATATCTAATAAGCTTCCGTTAATATTTTATCAAACTTTAAAAGTAGCTCATCATGATTGAATTAACCATATCTTTTGTTAATTCTCTATCATAATCACGATCTTATGTTTTACACCGTGTGAAAATCAAACACTGATCGCCGCTAACAAGTTTACTTACAAGCTGTAATTGAACTGCATCTTACAATACGGAGCGATGGTATCTCTTCGGGTTAATTGATAGATTATTAGTTCAGCTTCTATTTGTTTTGGCTCCCCGACATAACAGTAATGGGTTAACTGGCGCAAAACACTTATCATCATCATCACATCGTGACCCAATAGTTTTAATGAAAGCCAACCGGGGACCAGTAAATCGATTAGTTCCATCTAATCCGATAGCATCGGTAGGTAGTTAGCTATCATTGTCCGCGGTACGGCCCGTTACCGGTAGTCCAGAGATTAATGATACGAGCCTCATTGTTTGAAATGTTAGAAAAATCATCTATTAAATCTACACCGTCCATCAATGACAGGCTCGAGACGAGCTGAGTGGGTATTGTTTGATTATATTTCGATGACGTGTATCTAGAGGTATTTTCGTCAGGCAACTTATGAACTTTGCGGAATATGACAGCGGTAATTTTTAATGTCACGGATTTGGGAAAGATTTGGAGGTGATAAGAAGTCATGATTCAAATTTCGACTTGAAAATGATTTGGAATCATTTATTATTTTAGCTACTTTGTCGACGACGACATCTTTCTGTTACTAGAAAAAGTCTAAAGGTGCTCTCCCTCACCTGCAGCGTTCATAATATACCATTTCAGATCCTATTTTGAGCATTACATTAAAGTACTACCTACCTACCTACTGACTTGACAAACATTCGCCGGTACAATTCAGATACGATATTGAGCATTACATTACAATACTGCCTCCCTGACTGACGAGCATTCGCCTGTAATGTAACATTAGATTCGATTTGAGCATTTATTTGATTCCACAATGTCAGATGAAACTGTAGTAGAATAGTAGATGTTACAAGTTGTATCAAAATATTATACATTGTATCATCAAGTTGCGCACTGTAATGCTCGATTCTCTTCCCTCGCCAATGTAATGCTCAAATCTGTAACGTTACAATACAAACGAATGTTCCCAGTGAGGGAGCACCATAAAGCGAAATCTAGAACTCGTTTAACACAATTTAAAACAAAAACTCATCAGAGGAAGTTTAACATCACCTCATTCGATCCCCGTTTCTCGGTAGCATAGGTCCACAGCGACCGACTCCACTTTGACGACAGAGCAAAACATTTTTCGATCAAACTTCGAAATTAATTTTGAAGTTTCCGTCTGACCAACGTTCAGCTAGATCCAAGAGCCAGTCCCAACTGTAGACCCGTCTGCAAGTTATAATTTTATAGCCAAGTTGAATGTTACGAAAATACAAACACTAAGTTTTAGTGCGACTAAGCTTATACAGTTTTAAAGTGTAGTTAGAGGCTACAGGGTTTTGACAGACAATTTGATATTGTATCAGATATGAATTTGTTCGTTTTACATGTCTTATTTCTATGACTTCCTGATTGTATCTTTTATGTTAAATATTTCAATTACATTATGTCAGTTGGTTGTTTAAGAAAGATCTTTGTGTTTATTTTCATAGCAGAAAAGACCGTTGCTGACTCGTAGTCACACCAGATTATCACACCAGTGTGACAAACTGGACTTTTTTTCTCGTTTGTCACACCACTGATTTTTCCACACCATGTATACGATAATTGCTAGTGCAGTACCTATATATTCTAATAAAGTCGATCTGCTGATCGGAGTTTGCCGACTTTCGTTCAACAATTAAGTATTTCATAAAAAAAAAATATTGTTAATACCTTACACACAGCTTCTTTTATTTCATTTCAACATCTAACCGCCCTTATTGAAAAAAAATAAACAAGAAAAACAATTCTGTTTGTCACACTGGTGTGATAATCTGGTGTGACTACGAGTCAGCAACGGAAAAGACGAGCAGTGTACTACAACTTCACCAATGTGAGAACCTAAGTCAGGTTGATTTACAGCTAGAAACAACCTAGCTTTACTCCTCTAAAGTTTAGACAATGAAATACTGAAACGCCAGATATCACAGCACTAGAATGGTTACTGAGTACATTTAGTACGAAGTTACGTAATTATATTACCTATACCAGGCCCCTCAGAAAGTATTGCGAAAAAAAGTTTTTATATATGGGAGACTGGCCAGTTATAATGTTTTTCGAAAATATGATTATTTATAAGTAAAAATAAGTAAGTTCCAATTTCAAAATTTCCCTCCACATTTTTTGCGAGTTAATTCAAAGTATTGTGTCTCACTGAAATATGGATCTGCGCCGGGAACATTTTAGAGCTATGATTTTATACGATTTCAAGTGTCGCCTGAAACCGGATGAATCGTACGATAGACTTCAAATGGCATTCATGGATGAAGGCCCTTCCAAGGCAACCGTGTATCGTTGGTATAACGAATTCAAGCGCGGTCGACCAACTTTGGGGGATGACGAAAGAAGCGGTCGCCCTTTGACGGCTGTTACCGAAGAAAACGTGCTAGCAGTGAAAAATTTAATCCAAGACAATAGGCGAATTACATATCAGGAGATTCAACACATATTGAAGATTGGATCGGGAAGCGTTCACGAGATTCTACACAGCCATCTTCGCGTGAGGAGGATAGTATCACGCTGGGTGCCGCACAACCTCACCGATGCTCAGAAGCAGGCCCGGGTGGAATGGTGCCGTGATATGCTTAACAAATTTGAAGCAGGCTCGTCTCGGCGTGTTTACGACATCGTTACAGGTGATGAGTCCTGGATTTATCAATACGACCCAGAAACCAAGCGCCAGTCGACTGTTTGGGTGTTTCAAAATGAGCCAACGCCTACCAAAGTGAAGCGATCTAGAAGCGGGGGTAAGATTTTGATCGCTAGCTTTTTTAATTTGACTGGCCACTTGGTATCAATTCCCTTACGGGATCAAAGAAGCATTAATGCCGAATGGTATACTACCAAATATTTGCCAGAAGTTTTCTCTGTTATAAGCAACAAGCGACCAAACACAGGGCTCCGCGGGCTACTGCTCCACCACGACAATGCACCTGCGCACACCGCACTCAAAACGAGGGACTTCCTGGACAGCACGCCAGTCAAACTCCTGGGTCACCCTCCTTACAGCCCTGATCTAGCACCGTGTGACTTCTTTTTATTCCCAAAAATAAAAAATCAGCTCAAAGGGATACAATTTTCGTCGCCGGAAGATGCGCTGGCTGCGTTCGAGCAGGCTGTAAACGAGGTGTCTGCGGCGGACTGGAAAAAGTGTTTTGAAAACTGGTTTAGGCGCATGAATCTTTGTATAGAGGCTGGTGGAAAGTACTTTGAAAAGATTTAATAAAAATATATGTACGTATAGAACAATTTTTTTTAGTTTCGCAAAACTTTCTGAGTGTCACGTACATTGTGTTTTAAATGAAGAGGTAGATTAGAAGAAGATTCAGACTACTTCAAAACGATCCAGAATTGCCTTTTCGTCATTTTGATAAAGAAACTGAAATTCTCAATAAATCTTATGTAATACTGAACGTCAAACAGTAGGTACATAAACCAAATCCACCATATATTTTTATAATATTCCCAATTCAATGTTTCAGCGGGACCATTTGCAATTTAAATTCCCTCGCTTGGGAGACGCGTGTCTTCAATATTGACTCAACGGATAGAAGGACGCTCTCGAAGCCATGAATACATTTCACTTACTTTTCGTATGTGCTAAATAAACTATTAAAAGTAACTGTAGATATTGGAACGTAAGGAGTGAATAAAAGAAAGTAGTGGAGAGAATAAATGAATACTAACTTGGCATTTGGTATTCAATAGAAGCTTATGCTTATGGCTCCATCTTACTCCATCAGCATTAGATTCTACGGCTAAATATTGGCGTAGGTAATAATGACGGTTGGGAACGAACCAAATAAAGGAAAAATGCCAGAACTACCCATCTTGCCAAAAGGAATGATGAGTACAATTCTTCGACATCGTCAAATTCCAGAACTACCCGTCTTGTCAATAGAAATGGTGACTACAGTTCTTCGACATCGCGAAATTTCAGAACCACCCATATTGTCAATAGGAATGGTGACTCCATTTCTTCGACATCGCGAAATTCCAGAACCACCCATCTTATCGATAGGAATGGTGACTCCATTTCTTCGACATCGCAAAATTCCAGAACCACCGATCTTGTCAATAGTAATTGTGACTACAGTTCTTCAAAATCGTGAAATGCTAGAACCACCCATCTTTTCAATAGGAATGGTGATTACAGTTATTCGACATCGCGAAATTCCAGAACCAGCCGTCTTGCCAATACTAATGATGACTACAGTTCTTCGACATCGCGCTATTCCAGAACCACCCATGTTGTCAATAGAAATGGTGACTACAGTTTCGACATCACGACACACAGAAAGAAGGTTCCTGCAGCCAATTATTCCTTTGATTATTGTCCAAATTGAAATGGGCGTGGCACATCTGTAGATTGGAAAACGAAAGATGGGCAAAGAAAATTATAGAGTGGGTACCTAGAGATGGAAAAAGAAAAAGAGGAAGGCCGCGGAAACGCTGGGAAAACATATTTAAAGAAAGATGTGGACCAGACTGGAGGAGAATAGCTAGAGATAGGGATACATGGAGAAAGTTGGGGGAGGCCTACGCTACAGAGGCACCTTCCATAAATAATTAATTCCACGTGCATGCTACTAATAATAATAATTTATATAAATATAATAAATTATTGCAAATAATAATTATTGAATTTCAATGATGATTTAATGTAAACCACAATGTGGAATAGTTATTTATTTTATAGTAATACTTAATAATAATTTAATAATAATCTAAGAAAATAAGTGATGGGAAATATTTGTTTTTACTATGCTAAAACGTTCTATGTATTTAGGTAGAATAAAGGCTTTTTTGTTTTATTTTTATTTTACTGTCTACATTAAAGTACGAATGCAAGAAGATAAAGTGGTCACCCTTGTAGATGGTCTATTCTTTGCTAGCGCTTATGGTTTTAACCAAGAAAACCTTCTTTTATCCCTCACAAAATTGCCTTTGCCTGGCTAATCCATTTTCCCAACGGCTGCCGACTAACCAGTTTACCTAAATATGGCCAATATCTGCTTTCAAGCGACGAAACTACTATCTGTACTCCACAACCCTTAGTAAATTGAGTTTGAGTATAGTTGAATAGTCAAGGTTAGACCCTTATTGTTTTCTATCTGCATTACAAGGAAAATCATTTTTTTTGTAGTCACCTGATGGTAAGCGATGATGTAGTCGACGTTGAATATGTCTTTATTCCCAGTAAGTTTATGTATAACATCAGCATGTAAGGAAACCTACATTTTAGGAGCTTGAAGACTCGATATCCCGATGATAAATTGTTATAGAATACTATTTTGGTCTATGACTGTAAATAGCAATCTACCTACAAAAAATATTAAAGTAATGCTGAGAGCTGTTATCAGCAATGTACTATCAATAATCTTGACCTTTTTATGGCAGGAATAGTCCACAATGCCATGATCCGAGCTGAAGACCATGACTCCACGATAAAGGGTGACAGTTATAAACACTGGCATATTAAAGTAAGTTGTGCATCTTTCACTTCTAAAACTCACGATTAGTCTTGAGCTAAACGAACCAACCCGAGGCATTGATAGTAAAATCGCTAAAAAAGGTAGTCCCTGCCTATCTTCTCGAACTTTAACAAATGTCATATCTTCATCTCGCCCACAAATGATGACAGCGCTATTAATCGACTGCATCAGCCACGGACACAAAAAACACACAACACACCTCCAAGTAATTACTCACACTTTTTTTTGTGCATATTTCTTCAAAGATAAACATCGAACATATCCTTAAATGTTCTTCAGGCAAATAAAATTCTAGACTGATACATTTATACAAAGACTGCACATGCAAAAAGACTAAATAACTTTACAATTCTAGAGTGATACATTTACACATAGACATTGCTTTTAAAAATAAAGATGAACTAAAAAGAAAATAATTCTGCAAATCTAATCAAAAACACAAATAATAAATCGTCGAAACATTTTCGCGAAATTCAATTGTAACCAAAAAAATAATTGTACATCATTTAGATACACGTCATC
Source organism: Orthosia gothica (assembly GCA_949775005.1). Taxonomy (NCBI): domain Eukaryota; kingdom Metazoa; phylum Arthropoda; class Insecta; order Lepidoptera; family Noctuidae; genus Orthosia; species Orthosia gothica. The sequence continues at coordinate 15,463,901 of OX459044.1, forward strand.
GAAATAAAAAGTATTCTGTACTCACAGTACCTACCTACTATAAGTACAAAATATTTTTGTAACGAGTAATCATAAATGTTCCAATCATCCAGTTCACAATCCATAGAATGTGAATCATAATTTCATTAAACATTACTCTAAAAAGGAGCACTATAACTAGCTATCTATGGAATGAAACACGAGAGTATGCACCTTAAATAGACAAACTCCCGTTACTTCAACCAGTTCATTGTAATTAAGTATGTGATATAGATTTATTAATATCCTAAGTACAAATACGGTAGCAAATCAGCGGTATCGCCATTAATTCAAGCTCAGTATTAAGTGTTTCCTAGAGAGAACGACAAGCGCCATCTATCCAATTGCGGCTGAACTAGGAAGGAGTACAGGCTAGCTGTTACGATCCATCACAACTTGCATTCGATCGATTATGCTTGATTCCTAATGACTTTGTGACCGTTAATGGTTTGAACTAACACTCGTGTCTTCGCCAACAATAATGAAGTGTTATTTATTACTATGTTATTCTTTAGAAGTGAGGTTTCACATAAATCTATTCTAGTACTTTTTTGTTTTTTTTGGGAAATAGAACATAAAATCACAGAACGCAATGTTTTACAATTAGTTTTTTATCAGCACGAACGTATTTAATGAGACTGTACAGAACACTTAAATACCTATTCAAATACATTCACCCTTGCTTATAAATATTTCTGAACTTTTTAGCAGATTCTAAATTCTATTACACTATAGAAGATTTGAATGAATTGAATGCCCATTATTTCTAGTACGTAATGCAAATTTAAATTAGTTAGTTTGACATCAAGAGTCATGCTTGAGCACACATCATTCAAGAATACTGAACTTACATTCTAAATTGAAATGGCCAATCAAGAAAATGACCCCATTAAAAAAAAAAAATGGCTGAAAGCTAAGGATTAGAAATTTGTTTTTATAATCATTCGACATTCGAATGTAGCCCGCTTATTAACATTCATGGCTCCACGTACAGACGGTCCGGAAATACTTTTCGGATGTCCGCCGGCAATGCATCTCGTTTTTCTAGTGATAGATCGTATTTTACTGATAACAAAGTTGTACATTTCTGGTATGATAAGCGGACTTAGTTATTGCTTGGCTTTGAGCAGGTTATGAAGTTTATAGTAAACGATACGATAGTAATGATTTTGTTTGGATTGTTTCGGTTTGTATTTATTTTATTCTGTTTATAAAATGAATCGGAAAATAATGTAATGGCTTAAGAATCTAAATTAAACAAAGACTTAATTCACTTTGAATTACAACCTGTTTAAATTATCACGATGTTAAGGACGCCAATACAGCACCTCTAAGTCAAGCCAATTACAATGTAACGAATTGATGCTAAATTCCAAACTAAATTAAATGGCGATGGGAAATTGTCGGGACACGATAAAACACCGTTTATTTTCCACTGGCAATAAATTTCATAATATCCGCCTCTGGTTAGCGTAGTCCCGGTAGCTTCACTTAACTCGAGTTTATATATTAAAAGCCATTAAAGAACCAAGTCGATTGAGTACTTCGAGAACCATATTCTCGAATAATATTTGAAATTTCGTAATAAATACTGTTGTTTCGTGTTCCCATCCCTCTTTTGTTTTAACTAATTTAATTAAGTTAAGTTGATTTTCAGTTTTCTCGGCCCATGTACAGATTAAGTTGTCTTGTGAAAAGTAATTAAGTATTATTTCGATATTCAATTTATTAATTGTATGCCCAATGAGCTCCTTGCTCTTTCCAGTTTTTATAAGCGGTTGTACATAATTTTATTATCAGTTTGTATGTGTATACGTTCTTTTTTATTCTATATTTTTATAGGTTGCATTCTGTTGTAAATAATAATTCTTTAATAAATAAGGTAATGAATACTTTTATTTCATTTCTTTCTTTCTCATTTTTTTTTAATTCTCTAAAGTTAATAAACGAAACAGCCTTTCACTAATAAGATAGGTCGTAAATAACAGGATTCGTTTTTATATCAAATACAGAACGTAACGTACTACGAAGGTAGGCATTTTATCAAAAATATTCATAACACGTCTAGCCACAATTCAGATCTCTTTACAAACGTAATAAGTGTCATCACGCCGGTAATGTATGCCCATTGAATATGAGAACTGGTATTATATTCCTATGTAGATTTTTCTAATTCTCCTCCTCGCGAGGCCAAAACGGGAGATGAAATTGTGTTTTACTTTAAACCCATCATAAATCTTCTCATACACGCTAAGAAATGAAAGAACCTTCATTCAAACATACCTATATTCAGAGAGAATATAAATTCCACATTTTCAGTATACACGCATCATTACAATGTAATTTCAGAGACGGTTACCATTACAGGAAGGTACATAATATACCTACTAATTAAAATATAGAAACAGCGTTACACTAGGCTTGTTACTAGGGTGTGTTTTATTACGTTAATGTATTTTATTTGTAGTTACTTCATATGGATAATTTTTGTTCTTTACCCGACTGCGTGACACAAAGGAGGGTAATGTGTTTATGTCTATGTATGTGTAAATATGTGTTGCTTTAGGGCCTACTAGAGACCAAACGCGTAGGCCGATTTTGACGATTCCTACCACAATCGATTTGTCTTAACCTTGCGTGTTTCACTGATAAAAATTGAAAAAAAAAATCGTGGTATTTCGGTACCATCATCATGATCATCATATCAGCCGAAAGACGTCCACTGCTGGACTTAGGCCAATTTTTTTCTTCTTCTAATCCCATCGTGTGGTGTATCAAAATAAAGGGTTTGAAGAGGTGAGTACAAAAATGTATACCATCTATAAGTTTAAAAGTTATTTGAAAAACAAATTGATAACTAAAGAATTCTAAATAAAAAAACCGCCCAAGTGCGAGTCTGAATCGCGCACAGAGGGTCATGTATTTTCTTTTATTAATAATAGGTTTGTACTTGACCACTATCTCACCTGATGGTAAGCGATGATGTGGTCGACAATGAAGCACCCTTGCCTAAAAGAAACCTATTCACTCTTGTCTTAAAGACTCCCAGGTTGTAGCTATCAGGAAATACAGACTCCGGCAGGTAATGCCATCTTTTGCTGTGCGCATAATAAAAGTATTCCCAAAACGTTTGGTGCATATGGGTGGGATGTCCACCATGTACCGATGACGCATCGCCGTACGTCTTGTAGTACGATGATGGAACGAGCTAGGAGGAATCAGTTCTAGCAATTCCAACGCACACTCCCCGAAATGTAACCGATCAAAAACCGCCAGGCTGGCAACTCGACGTCGATGTTCAAGGCTCTGGAGCCTAGACTCGACCAATATCTCATTGCCGATATGCTACGTGGCCCGTTGTTCGATCGAATCAAGTGCTTCCAGCTGGTATTTGGCAGCAGCCGCAGTCGCAGCCGAGATGAGCCATATAAACAGCTACATTCACCAAAATAAACAATGACAGCACCGAATATTGCTCTAACGAAGGGACAAAATTAACTTTTCCGTTCGAAAATTGTTTTCCAATTGATGTTCATCAATAATCATAATAATCATCATATAATTTTTTTACTTTTCCAAGTATATTTTATAAGTTTATTACTCGTAAACTTGTAAAGCTCGCTATTATGCATCCATATTTTTTTTTTAAACTTTTTTACAAAAAATTCTACCGACTTCCAAATAACAAAACTACAAAGTGAAAAATAACATTATTTTTGGAAGTTGGTGTCTTTGGTGACTGGACTGGACTGACCGATGGCAAGTTTCAAAAACTACATCAAACGTGTCCTTATTAAAAAAGCATACTCATTGAAGATAAAAAAAATTACTTTAGCTCCTTCTGCGCATGCGGCTTCCCTGGTAACTCATAAACGGCACAAATATGTGGATGTCTCTAACTATTCTCAATCTCATTAATTCTTTGTTTTTTTTTTCTTTCTTTTAATTAGTCTTTTTACAATGGTTTTTAGGGTTCCGTAGCCAAATGGCAAAAAACGGAACCCTTATAGATTCGTCATGTCTGTCTGTCTGTCTGTCTGTCTGTCCGTATGTCACAGCCACTTTATTCGGAAACTATAAGAACTATGCTGTTGAAACTTGGTAAGTAGATGTATTCTGTGAACCGCATTAAGATTTTCACACAAAAATAAAACAATAAATTTTGGGGGTTCCCATACTTAAAACTAAAACTAAAAATATTTTTTTTCATCAAACCCATACGTGTGGGGTATCTATGGATAGGTCTTCAAAAATGATATTGAGGTTTCTAATATCATTTTTTTCTAAACTGAATAGTTTGCGCGAGAGACTCTTCCAAAGTGGTAAAATGTGTTTGTCCCCCCTGTAACTTCTAAAATAAGAGAATGATAAAACTTAAAAAAATATATGATGTACATTACCATGTAAACTACCAGCGAAAATTGGTTTGAACGAGATCTAGTAAGTAGTTTTTTTTTAATACGTCATAAATCGTAAACCGCAATTTACCTAGTACGGAACCCTTCGTGCGCGAGTCCGACTCGCACTTGGCCGGTTTTAATCATCTTCATAGCCCTTTGCTAAGAATAGTTACAGCACTGATAACAACATTTGTGCCACATGTTAGATTTAGTCTGTTTTTAGGTTTCCGTACCCAAAGGGTAAAAACGGGACCCTATTACTGAGACTCCGCGGTCCGTCTGTCTGTCTGTCCGTCTGTCTGCTGAATCTCATGAACCGTTATAGCTAGACAGTTGAAATTTTCACAGATGATGTATTTCCGTTGCCGCTATAACAACAAATACTAAAAACAGAATAAAATAAATAGTTTTTCTGCCGTTTTTTGCAATTATGGTACGGAAACCTTCGTGTGCGAGTCCAGCTCGCACTTGGCCGGTTTTTTATTTTACTTTTGTATAGATTCCTTTACCGATTGTTTTGTAAATGTGTGAACATTATAGACCTTCTAGATACTTGTTAACATTTGTTAACTTTTTAACTCGTTTTATTTTCTATTGTTTATATAATATGTAATCTTTATTTTTTTGTTTTTCTTACGACTTATTGTCGGGCCTACGTTGTCCCCCCATATCTAAGTACTAATGCTGTAACAAGGAAATATTGTAAAACCAAACCATTTTTCAAAAGACAAAGTAACCATGAAGTTTCTTGCCGGTTCTTCTCCATAGGAAACGACCAACCCGAACCGTGCACCTTTTGTTGACGTTTTATAAGTGCCCATGTAGGCCTATATGAACCCGAACCGTGCACCTTTTGTCGACGTTTTATAAGTGCCCATGTAGGCCTATAAGAAATAAAAAAATATATTTTGATTTTGAATGGCGAGACAGAGTCCTCGGCCGAGCTCTCAGTATGTATAAACACATGGCCGAGTGCACAGCCGAGCGCTCGGCCTAAGAACAGGCTGAGAGAGTCACTCGAACCCCGTTCTATTTACTAGACTGACCGAGTACACACCCCTCCGCTACCCCGTACTGTCTCACTCGCTCACTCGGTGGATCTCAACACGCACTCGCGCCTTGGCGACCACTCACTACTCGGTGCGTACGCGTCATTTTAAGGACGCTATTACATTTTTCTACAAATAACAGTACTTTTGAGGTACCATTTTAATGTATAAGCAATCACTGATGTGAAGATATCATGGTCTTAATTTAAAGATAATATATTCAGCTCCAGATAAGCATCAGAAAAATTGTATGACATCATACAAAATTTTCGCACAAATACGTTTTGCCCATCACAATAATCGCAAAAAATTTAAAAAAGTAGGGTCCGAATAGGTTCCAGTTTAGGTAAATTTACAGCATATTTTATCTTCAAAATTATAAAAAATTGCGGTATATATAGTCCTTTACAGGTGCAGCTAATTATTTTTCACCTAAATAATTATATTTTTTAATTATTAGCTAAAATAAAATCACTTGCCGACGTCTTCATACATTTTGTACCCGCCGCTCATCATTCCGCGCTCAGAAGCGCTCGTGGAAGGACGGGCGTATCGCTTTCTCGCAGGAAATAAGTACGATAAAAGTAATAGAAAGATTGTAGTGTGCATGCGTGTGAGTACCGTCCTCGTCGTGATCGAAAGGAGTTGATATTTTATCGGACGTTTGCCGTATTTTTGAGTTTCCTATTATTATTAGAATGTGATTTAGAAATAATTTTGGGTAAGATCGGGTTTTGAATAGTTGGGTGTTAAGCAGTTGTTGACAAGGTTGAGAAATGGATGGGTGGGTTTAAACAGCTCTGACTAAGGTTAGGATTTGGATGGGTACCCCCCGGTGGGTTCCCGCATTGTCGTTGCGGGGGGGCTCAGTAACCGTGGCTTGGTCACCCACGGTGAAGCGAAGAGGAACCCGAGGAGGGGCCGCTCGTCAGGGCTTTTGCCGATAAGCCGACGACGTAGCGGCCAAAATGTAGGTTGCGGTGCTGCCTAGGCGACATCGCAACTGAAGCGGGCCGCGATGTCGTATGGGGTCTCCCATACCCATACGATATCGCGGCTGAGGGTTGGAGGCCGCGGCAGGAGAGGAGTGCCGGTATTGCGGTGCGCCGCTCTCCCTACCTTCCGCGGCCTAGACGGGGTCGCCACCGTCTGTGCGGTGGGGCCGCAGGGGAAGAGGAGTGCCGGTATAGCGTAGGCCGTTCTCCCTATCCCCTGCGGCCGAAAATGGTAGGTGGCGGGGCCATTGACCCTGACCCGTCACAAGGGGACCAAGGGTGCCATACACGGGGTCGTCTGGCACCCATGTTCTGGTTTGGTCCCTGGGGTGGCCTTCCCCCATCACACGGCGCACAGTGTGTTCTGGTGCGCCGGTGATGGGGGGTACTCCCCAGAGGAGGGTCCGGTGACGGACAGCCGCGGAGGGTTTGCGGTGAGTGCTAACGCGTACCCGTGTTCCCGCCATAAGCGGCACAGGAGGACACCGTGGAGTTTTAGTGGGTTAGAGTCCCACATAACTGCGCTATCTCCCCGTGGTAGCGCAGTATGCATGAGCATTTCTCCACGATAAAAAAAAAAAAAAAAAAAAAGATTTGGATGGGTAAGGTTAAGCTGCCGACGGGGAAGTTTAGAAGTGGATGGGTGGGAGGAGATTTATGATTTTAACCGGTTTGTATGTATGTATGTATGACAAATACGTGGCCAAAACCAAAATGGCGCCGACGAAAATTTGGCCGCTTTTCGACATGGGTGTCATTTTCTTGGTTTTTGGGGTCGCTTATATCGAATATGGGGTCAAAACCAAAATACAAGATGGCGCCGACTAAAATTTGAAATGTTTTCGTCACGGGTGTCATTGTCATGGTTTTTGGGGTCGCTTATATCGATTATGGGGTCATAACCAAAATACAAGTTGGCGCCGACGAAAATTTGACATCTTTTCGTCATGGGTGTCATTTTCATGGTTTTTGGGTAGTATGTCATTAGCTTGACTTACAAGTTGTAGGTCGTGGGTTCGAGCCCAGGCAGGCGCTTTACTTTGCCTAAATTATTTCTTCACCACTGCTCTTAAAACGGTGAAGGAAAACATCATGAGGAAACCGGCATGTCCTAGAACCAAATATTCGAAGATATGTGCATCCACCAACCCGCACTGGGCCCGCGTTGTTGGTTACAGCCCATTCCCTCTCACAGAGAGGAGGCCTGTGTCTCAGCAGTGGGAACATTAATAGTGACTGATGATGTGATAGTAATATTTAATATATTCCATATAATGAAAAATGTTCAAGTCATTTTTTAATCCTTGTGACCGGCAATTAATTCGTTTTAGGTATCTACTTATTTCACGTAGCGTTGTTTTTAGGGTTTCGTAGCCAAATGGCAAAATACGAAACCCTTATAGATTCATCATGTCTGTCTGTCTGTCTGTCCGTCCGTATGTCACAGCCACTTTTTTCCAAAACCATAAAAACTATGCTGTTGAAACTTGGTAAGTAGATGTATTCTGTGAACCGCAATAAGATTTTTACACAAAAATAGAAAAAAAAACAATAAATTATGGGGGTTCCCATACTTGAAACTGAAACTAATTTTTTTTTTTTTTTTTTGATATTGATGTTTCTGATATATTTTTTTTGTAAACCGAATAGTTTGCGCGAGAGACACTTCCAAAGTGGTAAAATGTGTGTCCCCCCCCCCTGTAACTTCTAAAATAAGAGAATGATAAAACTAAAAAAAAATATTATGTACATTACCATGTAAACTTCTAACGAAAATTGGTTTGAACGACTTTAAATAAGTCATAAATCGTTAACAGCAATTTACCAAGTACGGAACCCTTCGTGCGCGAGTCCGACTCGCACTTGGCCGGTTTTTTAAAATACCTACTTACTACAACAAAGTGAAAAATAAAATTCTTTTCGGAAGTCGGTGTCGGTACCTATTGTTTTTCTTCACAGGAAAGCTATTATTTTTCTCTTTTAAATTTTTGTAGGTACCCCATATTGGGTATACTAAATACATCTGTTTACCCCCTAAAACCGTACAAGCGTGATGATTTATTATGGTATGGTTAAAACAAAACATAAACATACGATCACAGTAATCGCAGGTCATTTGCTGTTTGTTATTAAAGAGTTCCATTGTCTATCTTCGAAGATCTTTAACAGATCCTAATATATTATACAATAAAACCTTCCCTGAAAATACCACCACATACATTTATCGATGAAAACCCGTTATGTATCGGATAAGTAGTTTGGCCGAATAGATAGAGCATCTCCTTTTTTTGAAGTCGGTTGAAAATAATAACCTACTTTTTACGACGACGGTTTGTAACAGTTATCAAATGCATTTTCAAAGTGCCAACTAACCTTCCTGAATCAACTTAATAAATACAATAAAATTCAAAAATAATATCAAGGACCAAGATTGTTTCCGTGATGTATAAAATCGAGCGCTCAGTAGTTTCAATGTGTGCGTACGCGTAATGTTGCTGTGTGCGACTAGATACCTAAATTTGAGTTCGTCGAAAATGTAACAGCGTCCTTAACCGCGATTTTTGCTGCCGGGTTTTAAACTGAACTGACTGATGCTGCAACTTCAAAAGTACGTGTAAACACTCTCTTTGCCATAGTATGTCTCGGCCAAGTGCTATTTTACTGTCTTGCCACTGTACTCGGTAGGTTTAATCAGGCCTTTAGTGCCTTTAAAGTCACATACACTTTGTAATTCGAGTCACTTTTGGAGTTCACGACCTACATACATGACGTCTCGAAATCATAAAGGGAGCCAAGGAGCCCTTTAAATTGAAGACACATCTAAAGCTCACATACGAAGGTGGATTGAAAATAATCCAAGTAGAAAATTAATCCTTGATTACGTCCCACTCCTCCTGCTCAGATTCGAGGGGTAACACAAAGATGTCAGACGAGAATGGATGAGACTGATAAATAAAGTGAACTTATTTTTATTATTTTTTGTTTTCGTAGAATTTATTGTTAAACTAGATTTTCTACTGTTAGACAAAAAGAGAGTATTTGGTAATTCTGTAAGTATTTTTTAATAATATCAGTTACGCGGACGACATGGTGCTGCTGAGTGCGTCAATCTGTGGGTTGAGAAAACTGGTTGCGCAGTGTGAGGCGTATGCTAGGTTACATGGCCTGGCATATAACATCAAGAAGTCGGCGATCATGGTCTTTGAGGCTGGGGGTAAGAGCCCTAATAATGTGCCACCTGTTCTACTGTATGGCACGCCTTTAAAAAGAGTCCATAAGTTTAAATATCTAGGTCATATATTAAGCCCCAATCTCAAAGATGATGACGACATTGAGCGGGAGCGGAGGGCGTTGTCGGTTAGAGCGAACATGCTGGCTCGCAGGTTTGCACGATGTTCACTTTCGGTCAAAATAACGCTCTTTCGAGCCTACTGTACGTCATTTTACACGAGCAGCCTGTGCGCTAGATATACGCAAAGATCGAACAACGCTCTCCGCGTTCAGTACAACAATGCGTTTAGGATGCTGGTGGGGCTGCCTCGCTTCTGTAGTGCGTCGGGGATGTTTGCGGATGCGCATGTAGATTGTTTCTACACAACCATGCGCAAAAGTTGCGCATCCATGGTGCGCAGGGTGTGGGGCAGCTCCAACAGTATCCTAAGTACGATTTCTGGTCGCCAAGACTGTGTTTTCGTGGGTCGCTGTTGTGCTATCTCACATGGGTTGTCGCAGCGGTGAGTCACAATTTATTTGTTTTTTTGTTTGTGTAGTGTCAGTTTGTTAATATCTGTGTTACTAACATAGTTGTAAGTTTTACTAACCATCTTTTGAGTCATGGATACTCGAATAAAGAGAAATTCTATTCTATTCTATTCTATTGCGAAAATAAATTTTAATTTAGATGCAATTCGCATTTATTTTTGGTTAATATATTTTTTATTGAATCTAAAGATAGTATTTTTCGAATAATATAAAGCTATTCAACAACTTAATTTTCAACAAGACAAAACCTACTTTACCAGCAGTCTAAAATAACGTATTCTATAACAGTAAAAACAAATAAGAAAATCCTCATAAAATGTAAGAGAATCCTACATCAAAAGTTCTCTCACACCTTACAACACCCTAATAATTCACGCATACATACATAAGTTTCCTGCGCTCCACACTTTCGCGCTTCCTGTAATTCAGCATCACGGGCCTGCCTAAACCTCCTACCTGCATATATTTAAGGAAATCGAAATATTTCACCTCTCACCCACTGGAGATTTACTTTAAATTTTTCAAGCGTAATCCTGCGATGGATACTTTATATGAAGCTGCTATTTATATCGATGTAGACTGTTAATTAAAAACCTCATTATTCTGTGGCTTACCTATATACGTGTGTGCTTACGTTTGTTAATAATTAAGTAGGTATCGTATACGCTTCTTACTTATAGGGTTGAGGGTTAAAGTTCACATATTGGCCATTGTATAGTAATGAATTATGGAAGTGGGTAGACAGACTACCTACTACTAATTCGTGATATTGGTTTTATTTTACTACAAATAACGACCTTACATCAGTACAATAACAAATGATAAATGATTTTATTTCTGTAAGTTGGTTTGTACAATCATTTTTACATGTCGATCAATTTTTTTTAAACTAGATGAGGTCGGCGTTTCCTATCTGACTACTTTGAGAAGCAAACTTAGAGGTCCTTTATAGTCCAGACTAAATCTTGGTTAGATCATGTGAAGACCATGTAGACTGATGTCTGAAATGGTTTTTGAGGAAAGAACCAGCCAGATTGAGTGGACCAGTCCAGTCAGTGCATTCATTTGTCAATAACCGTGCAGCTCATCTCAGAATTTAAGGAGCTTAACGATTTGACGTACAATACCAAAGAAAGGACATTCGGGTAGGCCACATAAACTACTGAAACTTGACAGTTTGAGTAGTTTGTAGACCATGATTAAAAAATAACTTAGATAAATTAAAAACAGACAAATTAAAGAATGATCCACATAGTCTTCACATTCACAATAATTAAAATAAACAAATGTAAAGAACCTTACTTTATAGGTACATTTCACAAGCCGATTTCACTAAGACATTATTAAGTTTGAAGAGAAACAAAGCTCAATCCTTACTTAAGATTAACGACTTCGCAATAAATAATATTTACTTCTGCAGGATTATCAGTCCAATGATCACGAAAAACCAATTTCCCTTAGTTCCCTAATAACTCGCGCTTGACAAAATATTTTCCTTTACTAGTGACCATTGTCGTCCCCACACTTACGACAATCGTTAAGCGAAAACCAAATACTTATTCGTCGAAATTTCGACATTGGAGCGTAATATCAATAGGATCGCGTGGCAATTTATATTTTCGTTGAGGGATCCCCTCACTAAAAGATCAATTTCGCGCTTGGACAAGTTTAATGTAAACTTAAGTGCCTAGGGGAGACAGCAAATGAAAGCCGGCCGGGTTGCGCTAACAAATGTCTCTATGTTATTGAATTTTTCGCCTTGGATCAGGGGAATGCTGATCGTAAATTACTTGGTGCGTTTACAACTGTTTGCTAAGGTAATGGCTGGAAGTGAGCAAACAGTTTTGCAGTTACTGCAACTGTAGCCAATAGTGCAGCGAAGGACTATAGGATTTGCAAATCTATAGCGTAAATGGTTCAGGATTCACAGTCCGTCAGTAGTTTAGTATTCAAAATATCTTACAAAATTTCGCATGACGTATTCTTGATTAAAATATCTACTTTAAAAGGTGCGTTTAAAAACTTCTCGTATAAAACTAAACTAAGCACGAATTCGCTGAAATTTATGATATTCTCTTTACTAAAATCCTTTAACTTCAGGGATCAGAAAACATGATTCAAAAGCTTTATTTTTATTTTAACAAAAAATCTCTTTTCGTAGGAATCATATTTTAAATTCTGAAAAATTCTGAATTAAACCATCAGAACGGGCTACTATTTTATTCCAATCTAAAAATCTGTGCAAAATTTTACATAAAAATGTCCGTAAATCACAAATTGTCGTATTTCCAGACATGGCATTTTGCAGCGAGATGCCTACGCTTGTAAACTCCCACTTGTCTGTAGACGATGAAACGGAAAACTTTGATCGAAAACCGCACGTAGCAAGAAACCTTGTAGCAAGAGAAAATGTTCTCGCTAGGGGAACTTTCATGGATTTTATCGAATATGCTGCAACCAGCACGCTCCAAGCCAAACAAGTTCCGAACACTTGGCGTGTTTGATCTCAGATACTCGTGAGATGGATTCTGATTGATTTTATCCAGTCATGTTTGTGTTGAGAAAAAGTTGCGATCTTCATAGAGATATGTTGGCGATGTTCGCAACTACGTAACGATGTGTCTACAGTCGTCAGCGCCACGCCAACTCATTAAATGAAGGAAAAAGTTAGTATGTGGAACACGTATGTTCCACATTTGTATATCTAACTACATCGTTCGGACCGCTGTCTTAATCTAACAAGGGAATAGTGGGCAAGTTGGAAACTAGATTGTAACTTTACTTGAAGTTGGGATTCAGTCTATAAGTCCAAATACGTGTATTTAACTTTTGAAAACTTGCGTTCTAAAGTCCGTAGTTCATCATTGAACGGGAAAGTTACGCTACAATTTTGAAGGAAATTGAAAAGTATTTCTGACAAGTCATCATAACTTATTCCTTTAATTGTAGGAAGAAAATTATGTAGCATTTGTGACTTGGCACTATCCTTGTTAGAAAAATGCAATATCGGGCAAAATTTATAGAGATAACCAAATATAGAAAACAATAAGCAGCAGACGAGCACCGATTAAGATAAAACTAATTAATGGCAAAACGTCAAACCGTACAGCAACATTTGTCCTCAGACAAATAGCCCAAACAGCAGGTGTAGACCCTAATAGAAAGCCATTTGTTTACCGTCGGCAAACTTCACCTCGTAACCCTAAAATCTAATTGGATTTAAATCCATTAGCAAAGGTCCAAATGGGACCCCTTAATTGTGCTGACCGATGCCGGTTTATTATATAGCCCTGGCTGGACCTCGTCGGAGAACGTGCGTCATTTCATTATGGAAAACATTCGCAAACACGAATATTGCCCGGTATTACGCGTGCTGTAAATTGTAATGTGTGCACACCTTTATATGTTAGCATGTTTCGTATTATTAAGATCTTTACATTTTGAATTACCTCAAGGTAATATTTTAATTCAAGGTAAGGTTTTAATGGGTCAAGCAACACATGGGCACAACAATAAAATTGTAACCGGTTGTGCAACCAATCGCTATGAAATCTAATACAGCATCAACAGTGAGACTGACGGACTTTATCAACATTCAAAATTCAATTAAAATTAAATAATATAAATAACAATAGCAATCCAAAGTAAATAATTGCCAAATTCGTAAACTCGTTCATTTGTTAGTACCGAATGTGGGTAAATCTACTCCAGTTGAAACAAATAAATTGTAAGCAACTTCACAATATAAGCCTAATACACAAATGGCCAGAACATTAATTTACATTGCCAATAGGACCTACCCTTCTAATGACTCTCAATTTCGGATACTAAGAAGATCGACCAAGTGATAAGAGAAAGCGTGGGCGGAATTATGTTGATAGAAATGATGATACTTACTATCAACGATGATTTTTAACTCCCGACAGAAAAACACCGGCCAAATGCGAGTCAGACTCGCGCACCGAGGGTTCCGTACACAGCTTAAAGGTATTATAGACCTGAGTTTTTTATATGAACTTCATTTTAATATCTCTACGCGTTCATGAGGAAAGGGGTAGTAATAGTAAGTTTAAAATTATTAAAAATATTTTTGATATATGATGTAACTAAAAATTTACGGTTTTCGCAATTTTTATGCTATAAGACGTTGTATCGTACCAAAATTCAAGATTCTGAGTTCACGGGCAGTACCCTGTAGGTTTTGATTCCCTTGCGAGTGTCGAATATTTGCGGAAATTTGCGGCATAAACGGCTGTATCTTTTGATTGCGCTGGCTTAGTAGTTTGATTTTTTCACAGCTTTAAGGGCAGTAGACTTGAGTATTTGTTGTAAATTACAGCTTGATTCTTCCACGCGTTCCTGAGAAAAATGTTCTTGACAGACAGACAGACGGACAACAAAGTGATAATAATATTATAAGGTTTCCGTTTTTTCCGTTCGAGGTACGGTACCCTAAAAAGGGGTGATATAAGTTTGACGTGTGTACCTGTGTGTTTGTGTTTATGTGTATCTGATTGTAGTATCATAGCTCATAAACGGATGAATCAATTTTGCCTTCGATTTTTTTGTTTGAAATGTGACTTTATCGAGAGTGTTCTTTTTTAGCTATGCTTGATGAAAATCGGATCAGCTGTTCTAAAGTTATGAGCGTTTTACTGCTTGAATCGGTGTGTTTTCACATGATATCGTGTCTTAATTATGTGTTCGATAGATTGTCTACTACCAGTAATAATAAATATACCTAATTAAATTATCAGTTCAGGGATGTTCTGATATTCGGGAATACAAAATGACGAATTCACAAGCATGGCATAAAACTATTTCAACGCATTTTTTATTCGATAGAATCTCTCTCTATTACTTAAAGGTTTTCTGGTAGAAACTTTGCTTTTAGTTAAGCTTACCTTTATATATAAACTTTATTTTCACCGTGTTGTTGTTGTTGTTTTATATACAATAAAGAAATGGCGCGGTCACGAATATTATTAGAAATTGCGTCTCTAGTCCTTGCCGCCACTGTATTACGTGTTCCGTGGGTGCTGCATATAAAGTACCTAGATAAACAAATCATGCTCTTGTATTATTATTTAAAAAAAACAAGATTTCTTTAAACAATTGCATTGTCACGAGAAAGAAACGTGTGTCAAA
This sequence comes from Orthosia gothica, assembly GCA_949775005.1. Lineage (NCBI taxonomy): Eukaryota > Metazoa > Arthropoda > Insecta > Lepidoptera > Noctuidae > Orthosia > Orthosia gothica. The sequence continues at coordinate 15,479,273 of OX459044.1, forward strand.
ACTTCAGTTCAATCGAACATCGCGAAGTGTGTGAAATTTAATATGCAAGCTGCGATAACATAAAAGGTTGTATGCTTGTAGCTTGCTTTTTGTTGTAAACAAATAACATTTAAAAAAAACCCTGACACATTTTTATTTTATGCTTAACTCAAAGTAAAGTTTTTACCAGAAAACCTTTAAGTAATTGAGAGAGTTCTTTCTATCGAATAAAAAATGAACAAATCTTTTTTCGTTGTAATAGTTTTACGTCATGCTTGTGAATTCGTCATTTTATATTCCCGAATATCAGAACTTCCTTGAACTGATAATTTAATACGGTATATTTTTAGTGTGTAAATTATATGATTTAGATTTTGACACCCATTGAGCCCCTTTCCCTCTCCCGTTTCTTTACGCACTTGTATATAGTTTGTTTACGTTATGTTTGCAATCATAAAATTAAATATCCCGTATTACATTTTAAAATGTATCACCTAATCAATCACATTACTGATCAGTCTCTACACTATTAGTCATCTTACTAATCTTTTTTGCGTAATGACACAGCCCTTCTACAGATTTGCACGTTTTCAGGTCTCCCTGAAAACTACTTTTGATCTGAAAAGAAACCTGATGCACGAAAATGTAGGTACGTAATAAGTAACATTTTCCATTACTACATCATCGCTGATTCCTATCACTTACTCCATCGCTATAATCTAAGAGGCTTAAACTCCATTACCAACTAAAAACCAAAACAGTGCGCGTTAAATATGCAAACCACACTTGACCTGCATTTCAATAGGCCTTACAAACCTTACTCAACGTGAAATATATTAATTATATTGGATCGATCCTCACACATTTAAAATACCAAGTGCGTTAAAGGACTTGGGACCTTGGGACTTGGTTCTTCAACTTGAATTTACGACAACTCCAATTGTAACACACATTCTATCACAAGCCGGAGGACTTTGTTTAACAACATAAATAAATCTATATAAATAGAATGTTCGTTGATAAGCGCATCACTTGACAACGGCTAGACATAGCTAATTTGTGTTTAAAAAAGTCCGAATGTGATTTTGAAAAACTTGAAAAGTTTGTGAAATCAAAATCTTGGTGTTCCTTATTCTATGAGATTTTTGTATAAAGTTTGGAAAACAACGTCGGTCGGTTCCGGTAGTAAGGCACTGAATGTTTTTAAATTGAAATTGAAATAAATTGTATGTTGCACAATCACCCCGAGGGTGATCTGAGCTGTACTGTATCTGTATGACTTGACTTAAGATCCTATGTCCCCTAGCTGGGGCAGAGGGCTTCCACAGTAGTCCTCCATCGAGACCGGTCTTGAGCTTCACCTCGCTCCACGCCATTCCAATGCTTGTCGCTTCAGCTAATACGGTACGTCGTCAAGATTGACGGGGACGGCCTCGCTTCCTTTTTCCTTGAGGATTCCAATCTAAGGCCTGTTTAGGAATGTGATCGGAATCCCTCCGGAGCGTGTGACCAATCCAACTCCATTTACGCCGCTTGATCTGTCGGTCGATCGGGGACTCGTTGCATCTCTCCAACAGCTCTACATTAGAGATGATCTCGGGCCAGTAAATTCCGAGGATGCGACGAAGACATCGGTTGACGAAGACCTGGATTTGGCGCGAGATGTCGTTTGTTACCTTCCACGTCTCGCACCCGTAGAGCAGCACGGATTTGACATTGGACCCGAAGACTTTGAGTTTAACCCTTCGGGTCAGTTTCCGCGATTGCCACACAGGTCTCAACTGCGCGAAGGTTTCTGACACGACGCTCCCGAGGTACGTGAATTTGTGGACGCGTTCCACAACCTCTGTGCCGATTAACATCGGTGTAGAATTCTTCACACCTGTACGCATCTCTTGAGTCTTTCGGATGTTAATTTTGAGCCCAGTTTTCGCCGCCTCCTGGCGCAGGTCGTTCAGTTTCGCTTGCATGTCAGCGTGTGTATGACTCAGCAGGCATAGATCATCGGCATAGTCCAGGTCTTCCAAGACGTTGGTCAATCCCCACTCTATCCCGCGACGCCTGCTATCGTGAGTGCGCAACATGATTCCGTCGAGAACGATTATAAAAAGGAGGGGCGAAAGAAGACAGCCCTGACGGACACCAGCGTGCACTGCGATGTCCTCCGAAATGAGTCCTTCGTGAGTCACCTTGCAGGAATATTTTCTATAAATGCTCTCCAATAGGCGGACTATTTTTGACGGCACTCCAATGTCCAAAAGGCGGGACCAGATGCTGGACCACTTCAACGTATCAAAGGCCTTTTCGAAGTCGACAAAAGTAAGATAAATTTCCCTTTGCCATTCTGATGCCTGCTCAAGAATGATACGAAGAGTGTTGATCTGGTCCGTGCATGAGCGGCTCGAACGGAAACCCGCCTGCTCCCCGCGCAGAAGAGGCTCAACGGCCCTCGACAGCCTATCAAGGATTATTTTACAGAAGACCTTAGAGGGAGTCGACAGCAACGTAATGCCCCTCCAGTTATCGCAACTACTGAGATCACCTTTCTTGGGCACGGTAATTAAAAGTCCCTTGTTCCAGTCGTCCGGGAGTTCTTCAGCGGTCCATATCCTTTCAATTAAAGGCGTCAGCACGTCGACCGCGGAGGCTAAGTCGGCTTGTAACATTTCCGCCGTAATCAGGTCGAGTCCAGGTGCTTTGCCAGCCTTCAAAGAGAGGATCGCTTCAGTCACTTCAGAGGCTGACGGTGGTTCCGTATCAATGTCGAGCGGTCGAGGTGGCACAGAACCTATCCGCAGCGCGTCAGGTGTCAAAGATGTCGACGATCCGAAGACCTCCTCAAAGTGCTGGCGCCAGCGTTGCAGCCGCCCTTCCGACGTCGCAATAAGCTGCCCCTCCTTGGCTTTAAGCGGCTTCTTCTTAAGCCCTCTGTTTCCTGCCAAGGTCTTCGTGGCTTTATACAGCTCCTTCAAGTTGCCGGTGTTCGCAGCATGTTGAGCACGATCAGCAATATCGTCAGCCCACCGCCTTCTGTCTGCACGCGTACTGCGATAAATCGCTTTGCGCTTCTGGCGGTATTGAGCGTTAAGGTCGGCTCGTTCGGCATCATCACGGGTCTCAAGCAGTTTGAGGTGTAATTTCTTTCTATCCTCAATGAGGCCCCACGTGTGAAGTGACATCCAGTCCTCGCGCGCATGTGTTGACTTGTGTCCAAGGACCACGGAACTGGTCTCCGTATAGGCATTCCTAATGCGGCTCCACTCCTCGTCCACTGAGTCTGCAGCATCCTCCAGTCCAGAGAACCGATTGCGTAGCTCAAGGCGATCTGTATGAGGTGATCAATAATTTCCGGTATTCTGATATCATCAAATTGGAACCAACAGGAACTGATAACTAAAATACTTGAGTCATTATATGAGCAATATTTTTTCCTTTAATTAATTAACAGCTGATTTACTTAACCAGAAAATGTTATTCGCATTACCAGTTCCAATTCGTTGTAGATAGATAATGATATCATACATATTTTATGAATAGTTTATCTGTCTGTATATCTGTAGTATTTGTGTAGACTGAAATTTACGATTTTTTTAGAGATTGTTGCCATTTTATCTTTAATCAATATACTGCAGTTACATCAACAATAATCAGCAAATATCTAAGTGATACAAATGATATATCTAATCAGATCAGATCCTATGAGTCAAATATATTTATCACATAGTTACTGGTACGAACTACTACTAGAATCAAACTGATTATTGCAAAGAAAGAAAACAATATTATATAGCAGAAAAAACTATTCACAAAAACCTTGATACACATTTTTGACATTTATTTCATAACTTTTTTATCAGTACCTAATATCTTGATAAAAAGTAATCTTTTATTAATATTTGTACTGGACATCGAATTTTATCTACGACTAACTTTATTGGCACTTCGATATGGACGAACGAAACGCTCGCACCAACTGAAATATATTTTTAAATAATAACTCTATTTTTAAACTAACTCTAGACTGTGTTAAAAGCTGTGATATTAGTATTTATAAATAAACTGTGATAATTTGTTTCCTTTCTTGATCTTATAATATTGTGTGTTAGAAATATAAAAATGACGTCTTCAATGTTTAGTTATGAAGAGAACAACTTTGTTAAAACGCTTCTGTCTTCATGCAACATGTTGGTATACCTTCTACTGGGAGTACTGGTTGCGATTCCTCTCCTCTTCGCAGTTGTCAAGGAGTTCAATGCTACTTCTGCTCCGGATAATATAATTATGCTTCATATTCTGCTTTGTGTACCTGGGGTAAGTTGTTCTTCTTCTGTCCAACATCATCAATCCAGTAGTTTTCCTTCGTTAAAGGCTGGTTTTCAACAGTCATATCATGTTTATCTGTTTGGCATACTTTCTATACAACAAAAGTAAAGTAAAGTTAAAATTTATCTGAATAATGAGAATTCAGTCATCAGAGTTAGTCATAAACTAGTCATCATAACATAAACCGATAACACGTTAATATGGCTGGATATTATCAACTTTATCTTGAAATTGATGAACACATCTCCCAATTATTTTGTAATCACTAGGTAGATTAGGTTCTTACATTATCGCATGCATAGTGCACTACCTATATTCGATAAAATATGAGTAATACTAGCTTCTGCCAGTGGCTTCGACCGCGTTAGAAGTTTTTTTTCATACCAAAGAAGCATTATACCGAGATAAAAAGTAACCTCTGTGCTATTCCAGACTATAATCTATAGAGATCTCTCTCTGTAATCTATAGAGTCTGGAATAGCACAGAGGTGTCAGATATCGTTTTAGCCGTTCTGGCGTGATTGAGTAACAAACATACACCCACACACACATCCATCCAAACTTTTACATTTATAATAATAAATGTATGGGTTATTTCAACATCGATCAATCAATCTGCCTAGCCTTTTCCCAACTATATTGAGGTTGGCTTCCAGTCTACCCGGATGCAGCTGAGTACCAGGCCCTACCACCACCTCAACCCAGTAACTGGGTAGCACGATACTCCTTTTGCCAAGACCGGTGTCACTTTTTTTTATCGTAGAGAAAAATGCTCATGCATACTGCGCTACCACGGCGACAAAGCGCAGTTATGTGGGACTCCAACCCACTAAAACTCCACTGTGCCCTCCTGTGCCGCTTACGGCGGGAACACGGGCACGCGATAGCACTCACCGCGAACTCGTGGTGTCAGTGTGCCTAGCACCTTGCTATCCGTAACGACTATCAAAGATATTCATATGACAGCCAGGAGTAACACTTTAACGTGGTTTCTAAGGTACGGGGGACTCTCGATTTGTAAAGATTGTCACCCATCCACGGACCGACCTCGGCAAGCGTTCCATTTTATTTAATTTTTGCTTGCAGAAATGCTCATGCATACTGCGCTACCACGGGGAGATAGTGCAGTTATGTGGGACTCTAACCCACTAAAACTCCACGGTGTCCTCCTGTGCCGCTTATGGCGGGAACACGGGCACGCGTTAGCACTCACCGCGAACCCGCCGCGGCTGTCCGTCACCGGACCCTCCTCGGGGGAGTACCCCCCATCACTGGCGCACCAGAACATACTGCACGCCGTGACCACTCTAGGGACCAAATCAGTACATGGGTGCCAGTCGACCCCGTGTATGGCACCCTTGGTCCCCCTGTGACGGGTCAAGGTCAATGGCCCCGCCACCTACCATTTTGCGGCCGCAGGGGATAGGGAGAGCGGCTGACGCTATACCGACACTCCGCTGCCCCTGCAGCCCCACCGCGTCCGCCATCAGACGGTGGCGATACAACCCTTGCGGCTGTTATTATTTAGCCACGAGTTCCAACAACAACAACAATCCAACATCGATGAGGCTGTGCTACAGATGATTATTATTTACTAGCTTTCCGCCTACGTCTTTTATACTCATTTTAACACCTTACCTCACTCCTTTAAGCGATGAAATTAAAAAAAATACGTATTTTATTATTTTTAATTTATAGGATAAATACCACATTTCACTTATTTCAAATAATAAAATGACAGAGTTTCATACCAAATTTCAACACCTATTTCACCGCTTTAGGGAATGAGTTTTGAAAAATCCTTTCTTAAATGACACCTACAGTAAAAAATTAACCCTCTCACAATTTCAAACTTCTGTCATTAGTGGTTTAGGCCGGGCAAACAAAACATGTATAGATAAGAAACAGGATATGAACTCATTTTAATAAATCCCCAATTCTTATTCCAGTACCAACTGCTGATGTCACAAGCATTCCTCAGTTTATGTCCCTTCAACACATGGTCTTCACATCTCAAGAAGGTCAACAAAAGACGAGCGCATTGGATCCTGCAGCTATTGGGCTCAGCGATGGCCATCACTGGCAGTATTATCATCATGCTGTATAAAGACGTCAACTTTAACACTACGCATGGAAGACTTGGTAGGTTGATCATCATTATCGTCCTCCCTTTGCTGTACTACTACTACTTGAGATCGATGCAACACGTCTTCTGTTTCCATTCTCCCATGTCAACAATCATTCACTTTCTTTTCTTTCTGTCATTTCTCACACCAATCCGTCCATTGATAGGTTGATGCTCTACTCTTATTAGTTTGGATTTTTCTATATCAAATAGCTTATCATGAACCTCGCTTTTGTATGCGTTTAATAGTGGTAATTATACATTATATATTTGTTTTTATATATCATTGACATAGATATCTGTAAAATTAAGTATGAACTTTTGTTTTAAAGTGAGTCAATGGATAGATGATAAGCGCGTAATCAATTATTAAGCAGATTAGCAAAATCCATATCCGTAATATTGATATGACCCTCGTATTGCCCAATATGACAGATTCAAAGAAGTGAATATGAATCCAAGTTATACCAGCGGTAGTAGAAAGGTGTCACAGTATAGTAACAATATCCTCCTACTCAAAACAAATGTAGTTCAGGATAAAACATAAAAATAACTAAAATCAGAAAAAAAAACTAAACAACAACATAAAAGTGGAATATATTCATTTATTATGATAAGAATATACTCCAATTTTACGTAGGAAATTATTTAATTGATTAACATCCTCTTGAAGCTATAGGTACCAAATCAAAGTTTTTTCAACCATACCCATTTAATTGATTTTCTTGCACATTCACCTCTTCTCCGGCCGGTACTGACTTGGTACGAATTTGTTACCAAATCAGTCATTCTTTATCAACCGGAATCCATAATTCTTAGAATATTTCAATAACACAGTCGTTTCTCTATTTTCAGGATTGGCTGCCCTAATATTCACAACATTGAGCCTATTCACTGGGGTACCCACTCTCTTCTCTCATTCATTGAAAAGGTTTATGCCGAGTTCTGTCTCCAAGCTGACGCACATCGTCCTGGGGATCACCACCTTCGCCCTTACCGCCGGTTGCCTCTGCCACGGCTACAATAAAGACTCCTTTAGAACCTGGACAGGCGACCGAGTCACCAATGGCGTAATTGCCTTTACTGGCATCTTCACCTTTATTATGATCATCAATCCTATGGTCACGATGGGAAAAAGAATATATAGTGTTGTTGAAGCATATAGGACTAGATATTAATAAAATTGAGAAGTGTTTGATTATTTTTTTAAGCACATAAATTAATTATACAGCCACATAAATTATAGTACGGCCCTTGAGCTATGTAAGTGATCAGCTGGAAAAAAAATTGAAATCGATACGATAAGAAGAAGATCCACCATAATCCAATGTTAGTACTAAACAGAAGCTGACTCAACATGACCAAATATAACTTCAGCTTCCTACAAGATGATGACAGTATGCCATGCATATTGTTAAGTTATGCTGAGAATATCGTCCCATTACAGATTCAATTACTGCCAGAGCACACGGTGTTAATTCTATAGGTGTGATATAATAAACACTTAGCCTGTGAGGTCTCGGCTTAATATAGGTCATCTTCTCGCCCTGGAGGTGACTATAGAATTATGTAATTAATATCGGGCTTTATGGGCAATATAGCAGCAGCTTTTAAAGCTAATTTTCACTTGGTTTAAGCAGGCTTTTGAAATATAAACTGATCCTCTGTATTTAGCAAGTCGCTTAATGAGATACCCAAAACTCAATTTAAACAGGTTGCTATCTAGGTATCTACATAAACATGAAAAAAAATGCCGTTAATTGTGGATTATTTAAAACGCCCTGTTTCTTTTTATTCTGTACTTTTCCTTCACTTCTTTGACAAACGTGCTAGCGGTCTTTTTGTTAAATACTTTGTCTAGCTCAGCATTCAGCCATGGCAATGCCATTCGCAGACGCAGTCATTAGGTCCTCACTTGAATATCACATTCGGCGTATGCTAATTTTGCTGCGCAAGATGGAAGGCAGCCATGGTCGACGGAGAGACACCACATAAACATTGAATATCGAAACCAATAATCTTCTACCACGACCTTCTAGTGTCTAATGAAAGTCCCGGAAACCCTATAGCCACTAGAAATCTTTAAGTCGATGGTTATTATCTGGATGACATAGTAAACGTGACGGCAGCCATGTGTGAAAATACATGAGTATACCTACCTACTTACGGCCAAGCACCTTTAGCTACATAGTTCACAATCGTAAGTGCTCTTGTAGTCAATTAATTAGATATTGTACTGGGTATCCCTAAACCACTTCTAACTTATCAAGAAGTTACTGACACAAAATTTTCAGTTTATTAATTAATTAAATATTACGTAGTATAGCTAGATTACTAAAAACATTCGGTAGGTATAAGCTATTTTAATACAGTTAGGCCCAGGTTCTTGATCCGTAGTTGACGCAACCAATAGTTAGATATGCAAACAATAGTTAAATATCTAACCAATGCTTTCAAATTTCGCTTAAATGCGTTTTTTCATCCATTTTTAGCCTCATAAATGGTCACATAAGTTGGAGAGTTAATTATTTGACCATTTGTTACACTAACAACTGATAATAAACGTATTTTACCGAAATTTGATAACATTTGTTAGCATATTTAACTATTGCTCAGTTAACTACGGATAAAACCGCACGTTCAACCTCGTGGGTATTGTGACGGACCTATTCTGCTGTACTCTGGGTAAATTCACAAGGAGTGCATTGTTTAAAATATGTTATAGTTATGTAATAGATACTGTTATGTAATAGATTAAGTTTACTGTAGTTACGAATGTGAAGTAACTTAATATAAGCGCATTTATCGTATTGGGTGTAATCCTGTAAAGATTTTATGTGATAAGGTTGGAGTACGAAATCTTGTTGGTCCTACTTAAAACTCGCGAAGTCACCCAGCTGAGCGTGATGTCCAGGGTTTGGTCTCCCTGTCTGGCAGACTGGTTATCAGTAAAACTATGATTAACACAAAGTGCAAAAAAATAATAATAAAAACCAGCCATAAACACAGATTTGGATCTTATAGGGCATTTTGATTGTCGGGTTTCTGGTAAACAAATCCATCTGTGACAACGCTGTGGAAGTCTCCAGTATCTCAAACAGGGTACCGTACCTCACAATTAAGTTAAACGAAAGGTATAGCCTCAAGGTTGTACAGGTTAACGCACCGACCTCGGCACATTCGGACGACAAAGTGGAGGAAACGTTTGAGGACATTTCCAAGGCCTTGCATTCCACCATTAAGACCCACTACAGCGTGCTCACGGAGGATTTTAACGCCAAAGTGGGAGTATAGAATTGCAGTGATTCGGTAATAGGATCCTACGGGTTTGGTAGCAGGAATCATAGGGGGTAAATGCTTGTCAACTTCCTAGAAAGAGAGGGACTTTTCGTAATGAATTCCTTCTTTAAGAAACAGCCACAAAGGAAGTGGACATGGCGAAGCCACGACAATGTGGCCAAAAATGAGATAGACTTCATCATAACAGATAAAAAGCACATTATTCAGGGATGTCTCACTGATCAACAGGTTTAATTCTCTCTTCAATTCTGTCCTATTCTCTGGGCAGAACTCTAGAAGCGAGGCAAAGGAGCGTCATTATGTTCTTCAAAAAGAGAGACACTTTTGAAGAATTACAGGCCCATTTCGCTTCTTAGCCACGTATATAGTTGTTTTCGAGAGTCGTCACGAATCGACTAGCGCAAAGACTCGACGAGTTTCAAGCACCGGAACAGGCCGGGTACCGAGCAGGAAACAGCAATATAGACCACATCCACACAGTGCGGCAAATTATACAGAAGTCCGAAGAATATAATCGGCCTCTGTGTTTTGCTTTTGTGGACTATGAGAAGGCTTTTGAGTCTATCGTCTATTTTGGAGTCTACGCAGCGATGCCAAGTGGACTGGCGATACATCCAAGTGCTGAGATATCTTTATGCAAACGCAACAATGACCGTCCCAACTCAGGACCGGCAAACTAGACATATCTCACTGCGTCGAGGGGTTAGACAAGGGGACGTTATTTCCCCGAATTTAGCAACGCGGAGGAGGACATGTTTAAGACGTTGGACTCAGAAGGACGCGGCATTAACATAAACGGCATCGGCATCGGTGTCCGAATGAACATGGACGGAATCAATTGTGGTCAATGGCAGTGCTCTCAAAGTTGTTCGAGAATACGTTTACCTTGGGCAAACTCTGCAGTTTGGTAAGAACCACTGTGAGAAGGAGGCTAATAGCAGAATACAGCTGGGCTGGGCGGCGTTTGGAAAACTTCGTCGAGTCTTCTCGTCACGTATTCCGCAGAGCCTGAAGACCAAAGTCTTAAACCAGTGCGTCCTACCTGTTATGACCTACGGGGCCGAGACGTGGACACGATACGGCTGGTGCATCAATTTAAAGTCACTCAGCGAGCTATGGAAAGGGCTCTGATCGGAGTCTCTCTAAGCGATCAAAGCCGAAACGAGGTGATCCGGCAGAGAACCAAAGTTGTCATACGTATGTATGACAACTTATTAATATGACAAATTATTAATTAATTAATTTAAATTCATTTTATCCCCACTTATTTTTGAGTCTACAATACAGCACCGCTCGACATGACTTCATCGTCATCATATCAGCCTAAAGACCACTAAAGATATACACTGCTGGACATAGGCCTCAACCAAACATCGTCACATCGACTGGTCCTGTGCCTCTAGCATCCAACAGAATCTCAGTCTGGTAAGGGTCATCGTTCCATCTTGTGACGAAATTTTTTAGCGCTGTGTCACAACGTCCACCCATCAATTGAAAATTTTATTTTTATAACATACAAAAACGCACATCATGCTGCAATTTATTCGTAAGTGTGAAACGAATGTTAAATAAAATGTTCCATTGAACGTACACATATCTGGGTGGAGTCGGAAATAAATGTTTTGATAAACCACAAATTACGTGTTTCACTGATAAAACAAAACATAATCTAAATTGCATTAGTAACCAAAATGCATATCTTTGTGATTAATACAATTTTGGTTTAGACTTAATCAAATCTGACTCATTAAAGAATTCTACTGCTGAGTAAAGATTGTGAATTTATTGTATGGTAAAATATTTAGTTCGCAAAATCCATATTATTATGGATTTTGCGATGCCGTTACTTTTTTGTGCAAACGACGAAAAATAATGGCAGCTGCAACTCCTAACACGACCTTTTTAAGTTTTCTTTTTTCTTTTCTCCACTGAGCCTGCTCTTGATTTTCATCATACCTGATGGAAAGCACCATTGCTTTCGTTAACAACAAAGGTTGATGCGTTACAGATGGTAGGGAATCAGATGCTAGCAAGAAATGGATGCTGATGTAGGTATTGATGCAAAGCAAGTAATTAATTATTGAGTTTTACAGAACGGGCAACGTGTTTATACTCAGAAACCAGAAAATAAGTTACTGGGTGTTGTCAGTTCAGACAGGCAGTTGCTCCATCTAAAATATTAGTAGTCAGCTGCTGCTGATGAGACTGGAAGCCGCCCCCAAATTAATTCAAATAAGGCTAGGCAGATTAATAATACAAAGTATACAAATGATGATGGCTGTAAAACAACTTAAGCTGTATGGATTTCCCATAATTCATGCCTAATATCTAATCTTATCAGTAGATTGATTTTCATGAGTCCTTATCTTTACGCAAAATGGTTTAGATATCGTAAAAAATATCGAAATTTACACATTCTTAATGTTTGTAAAACTAACACCATCCAAATATAGTCAGAAAATAAAAATTTGAACAGTAAAAAGTAGTTTTACAAGTTTCATTTTTGATGTGAATTCTTTAATTACACCTAACAACATTGAAAGCAAATCAGTAGCATTATGTAAAATCATGTGGTAATTATATATAAACACAGATAAGCATGCAGAGTCAAGTCATATAGTTAGTCTCTGATTAACTTATCAACACTTATTTCATGCCGATACCTGAACTGGCGCCTTCATTCATAGTCTGAAGCTCAAGGTGGAAACCGACTTCCTACAACCTATCCTATAAGGTTATTACTAGTTTATAAAGGTTGTACTTGTTTTTTAAACTGTGAATCATGGACACTGAAAACGGAGTCCAACCGAGGCCTGGTCCAGCGCCCTTGACCGGCGCAAGCTACCATCTGAGAACGTTCCAGGTTTCACTGAACCTGCTATGCCATATATTAATAGGCATCATAGTTGGTGTCATCTTAGTCTTTGTGTTCAGAAATCCGGCGCCGCTTGGAGACACACCTATACATATCATATTATGTGTTCTGGGGGTGAGTATTTTTTGCTTTTTAATTAAACTTTCCTACTTTTCGATACTCATAATTTTAGTTGCTGCAAGGGCTGAATCGACAAATTACGAGAGAGCGAATACAGTATTTCTAAAACATACAACTCATTAAATCATTCTCACCAACTGAAATGTAAATGTAAGGTAAACGCGAGATTTCAAAAGCCATGAACCTTGCAAGTCTTAAAAACCGACATTAGAATTATGCAAATCACCTGTTGTCTATCAACCCAGAGAAAAAAACAGCAGATACGTTTAATAATAAATTGTTTTCTTCATAATTCCTTTTGAGCCTATTTTTTTGCTTGCAAATACACATTTTCTCATATTTTATTAATGAATTGATAAAAATTATAACTTAACGGACGATATTCTTTTTTATCTTTACTAATATTTGTGGAAACAGTAGATAACTGTGACCGTTTAAGAGTTATTCAACCAATTTCTTTGTAATAGCTACTTGTCCTATTATAGAATATTCACTATATAGTTTAATGAAGTCACATTTGGTATAAATAATTAGTTAAAACTTGCTAATTAATCCAGGCAACAATTCAAAATTAAGTGGTTTAACAATATTATCTATTCTATTTCAGTACCAACTTCTGATGGCACAAGCCATCCTCACTCTGTCTCCCTACAACACCTGGTCATCACATCTTAAGCTACAAGACAAGAAACGAGCGCATACGGTTCTTCAAATTCTTGGATCAGCGTTGGCGATCGCGGGCAGTTTCGTTAAGATTATGGACAAGGTTAACAATCCTAACGCAGTCAATTGGGATACTCTTCACGGAATATTTGGTAAGTTACGTTATTATAATAAATTATTAATACATGTAAACAAATATCTGCAAGATCCTCGTTAAAACAGCAATCAATCCGTTAAAATTGCATCATAGACTGACTAAGTGAATATTTTAGATAGCTAATTACTGTTTACATTTCTCGAGTGTTCCCGTATTCAGCAACAATGCAAATATTTTAATTGAAATTGTATGTTTTTTGTTTACAGCGTTGATAGCCCTAGTATTCACAGTGGCCAGTCTAGTCAACGGGTTAGCATCACTGTACGCTTTCGAGTTGAGAAGGTTCCTTCCTTCCAAGCTATCCAAGATCACCCACATTTGCTTCGGTATCGTCGCCTTTGCAGCTGCTAACATCAGCCTCTGCTACGGCTTCGAAAAGGGCACGTTCAGAAACTGGATTGTCGTTGCAAACAGTGGCCCAGTAGTCAATACTATGATCACGTTTACTGCTCTTCTAACCGCCACTATCATCGTCGCTCCACTGATCTCGTTTTTCCAGAAATTCAAGTCCAATTAGTTCTGAGCAAAAGCTTACAGAGAACTTGAAAAATTTTACTGGTTTCTTGAAAAAGTTATGGCCAAACGAAGAAGACTGCATAATTAACCTCTAATAAAGTTAAGCGATACCTATACGGTTAGTGTATTGTTCGCACTAATGCAGTATTTTCCTAATTTAATGTATTCCTAATAGAATCACTTATTTTTACGCTTTGTACAGATAAAAGATATTCTTAGTTTTAATGGTAATTTAAATAATTATACGTAAAGAAAACAAACACATCTTTTTCTGTATCAATCCCAAGTTCCCAACAGCAAGTAAGGTCAAGGTACTGATTTTGAAAATACACGCAATTGTCCTAAAGAAAATTTTTAGTTAAATACAAGAAATATATACATAAAGTAGAGGACACACAATAAAACTAAAAGTGATATGAATTAATCCCAACATTGATTCCAATCATGAAATCAACGTTGGGATTAGTGCATCGATAGCTGAGAATTGAGTGAATTTTGAAACAGATTAATTCAAATATGACGTAATCTTTTTACTTTGATCGTAATAAAATTAATCACTGTATTTTTTATCACAACAAGTATAAAAAAGTAAAAAGAGTAATGACCCTCGATATGCACATTCTGGAAGAGAGTGTTATTGCCATTGCTAATGTTAGAGTTGGAAAACCATATCTTTAGATAAATGCGACACTAATATCAAGACTGTGTAGTAGACTTTTGACCGGGAGGCCGCTCTTGAACTTTATCACGCGGTTCACCTGATGGAAAACGATAAGTGACGTCTGCGATGAAACTAGCTTGTTCTATAGATGCCTCCCGTTCACTCTTGTATCGAAAGATGTCAAGGCAGTAGCAAACTGAAGAATTCTTGGATTGTGGGCACTCTGAATAGTCTGAATGCGGGCACAAATAATACACGTAGCAACGTACATGCACAAGTATAATGACTGGCTGAAGTATATCCACCGGACAACTTGCAATCATCATCTGCTTAGCCTTTTCCCAATTGTTGTTGGGGTCGGCTTCCAGTCTTACCGGATTCAGCTGAGTACCAGTGTTTTACATGGAGCGACTGCCTATCTGACCTCCACAACCCAGTATCTGGGTAACACGATACTCCTTGGCAAGACTGGGGTCAGATCTCAAGCTTCTGACTACCTGTAACGACTGTCAAAGATCTTCAAATGACAGCCGGGACCAACGGCTTAGCGTGCTTTCCGAGGCACGGAGGAAACTCGGTATGTTGAAATGGTCACCCATCCACGGACTGACCTCGGCAAGCGTTGCTTAACCTTGAAGATCAACCCGTGCGGCTGTTATTATTTAGCCTCCTCGCAACCGGACAACTTGCAATACTTAAATAAATATATTATCAACTTACCCACCATAACTAAAATTTAATCAATTTTTTAAAGACCTTGAAAAGGCTTTTGACCGAGTGCCACGGACCTTAGTGTCCCAAGCGCATAGAGCATAACAGCTGCCCAAATACAATATATTTAGCATGGAAGACAATGATGTACTTGGAGCGCAGTTAATCTGAGAAAACAATACACAGTGTTCTATAGATTTACTTACGGTATATGTGTAATGTATATATAATTTAGTTAAGTTAAGTATAGTTTAAGTTTCCTTATTTCTTTCTCTGTGTCTTTGTCAATCACCCAACTTTCCTGTCGCTGGTGTGCTGGCAGAAATTTATATTGAAATAAGTAGTACCTTTGTGCTCTTCTATCTGTATTCTTTATTTTCTCTGTTAAGTGTTTTGTGTGTACATAAATAAATGTGTGCATGGAGTGCTCAAGTGGCGATGCTACGGTACGGCACCAGGGATTAGTCGAGGGATATAGTCCCCCCGCATTAGTTGCTCACGAGACTGCACAGCACCAACCCACACCGCTACCACTAGCGATTCGAGCGAGCGCTGCCGTCTGCAAGCCCCCAATGGGAGTGAACTCGCCTGAGGGCCGTCTGACTGGACCCCGCAGCCGATTGACCGCAGCTGGCTAAGCAGCGGCCTCCCGTGTAAGAAGAAATCCGGGCCAAAGTGGAGTGTTGCCTCAGAGACGTTAAACCGCCTACGCTCGTCGGCTCAGCCACCAGGATCCCTTCATCCTCCCGTACGGGTCCCCGCGCACGGCACAAACACGCGGGAGGTCATTGCTATCCATCATTGTTCTCGTTCAATGGTGGATACCCAGGGGCATGATCTCGCCACCCCTGTGATAAGTCGCCTGGTGATTTCTGTTACGTCTATTTCATAGGGAATTAGACCAAAAACAGTGCGGCAACCACGAGAAGGAAAATCACCGCACTTGCCTTGAGGATCTACACGACTGTAGCGCTCTCCCTCAAGCGTGGTCTCTGCAGGAGCTCTGCAGGAGCACCTTGCCGTCTCTGAAGGAGCCAGACAAGGTAGGACTGCATCGACAAAGCCAAGCCCTACAAGGCTTGTCGCAGACTGCTCAAAGCGTGAGTTTGCTAACACAGCCCAGCCCCAAAACCCGGCGGGTTTCAGCAGTGGTGGTAGTGAGGGACGGCAGAAGTTCGATTCGACCGACTTAGCCAGGGACCAAAACGGGCGGGGAGTAGACGGACACAAACTTCACCGTTTGTCTTTTGTAATATAAACAATAAACATATTTAGATATTTTGTATAATTTAGTAATCATATACTCTCTCTCTGCACGTCTCAGTAATTTAAATAAATACATGCCTTTTATTAAATAAGATGGTTTTGGGCTTTCTTTACACCTATACCTAACCCATAAAGGAATACAGGTGTTATGTTACGTAGTTATCGGAAGTAGAAATTATGTTTTTCATACTCCTCTGCTGCTCTCCCTTATGATTAAACTCGTTGTGAGATCTTATAACGGCACCAGGTAACGCGTCACAGAGCTGAGACGGTACATTGTGCAGGCTACCATCCTCACCGGATGGGCCAAAGGAGAGACAGTATTGATACCCAGAATCCCCATTTTACCCACTATTTTCTTGCCATTCCAATTTAAGCGATTGCAATTCCCTCTGAAGGTGACTTTTTGTATTACGATGAATAAAAATCAGGAGCAAACTCTAAGAGTAGCTGGCATTCACCTAGGCAACCCCTGCTTCTCCCACGCTCTACGTAGGTTGCTCGCGTGTGTCGAAAGCCAGAAATCTTTTTATTTACGCAGAAAACAATAATTCCCGTAATGTAGTTTACCGGGATGTATTGCAGTAAAAAAAAAACTGGCTCTCTACGACCTAAGACAAAAATCAATTTAATAAGTCAGTTTGGTCAGCTCTCCCGTTCACACTCCTCGGTACTTTTTATAGTACGAAAATAAGTTATCAGATTTTTAATAGGACAAGAAACTAATCATCCTCTATTCATCAACATTTGTTTCTACACGATCAATTTACACCACTGTAACAAAACTTTAGCCTTTGCTCCGGTATTAGCAAATTAGGAGTCTATTTCGATGATTCAGTATGTCTATATTACTAATCCTACAAATATCCGTTTTGTGAACACTTTTATTATGCGTACAGCTACGGAGTGGAATTCCCTGCTGGAGTCTGTGTTTCCCGACAGCTATAATCTAGGGATCTTTAAGTAAAGAGTGAATAGGTTATTTCTAGACAAGCGTGTTTTACCGTCGACCATATCATCGCTTACCTTCAGGTGAGATAGTAGTCAAGCGCGAGCCAATAGATTATTTAAAAAAGGGGAATTTTTAACTGCACCTCTATTTAGAAATTTAAGCAAACAAAATATCTCCACTAATAACCTACTGCAAAACAATATTACTCACCGTAAAACAAAAATACTGATTTGCACACAAATTATTCAATTAAATATAAAATAAATGTGAATTAGTCCAAGAGCGAGCGAAGCGAGCTCGGGAGCTTAGGGCACCCCGACACGGATAGGTTAGGTTCGAAGGAGATGACGGGAGCTGAAGTGAGCGAGCAAAGCGAGCGAACTCAGCTCCCGTCATCTCCTTCATGTTAGGTTACTTTAGACCCTGCAGACAGAAATAGGAGCCCTGCGCAGCGGGGCTCCGTCGACTTTGTTTCGTTTCCCCCCCTCCCTTAAAACTTAAATATTTTGTTGCACTCGAAGAATTATTAGATTTACTTTTAGTTAACAGATAGTTATTCAGTAAAACAGTTAAGCTTTAAAGATCTAGCAGTATAGTATAATTCATTTATTTGATGAGCAAATTTAGTGTGCAATTCAGTATTTTTGGTAGTAATTTCGAATATTTTGATTGAAAAAAGGGGAATTACAGTTAAAGTATTAAATACCACCCTTTAAAAAACATATAATTATATAAAGGCGAAAGTTTGTATGTTTGTGTGTTACCTCATCACGCAAAAATAGCTAGACCGATTTTCATAAAATTTCAAATCAGCTAGCTTATACCCCAACTTAACACATAGGCTACAAGTCATTATCATAATCTTCAGCGTTTTCAATCAGTGCGATAAAACTGTAAAAAGCTACCTAACTTCAGTACTATCTCCGCAACCGACTATGAAAACCATGTCATATTCATAGATCATGATCACTATCCCCATCATAATATTTTTATCGCCACTGAAAAGAAAGGGTGGTATTTAATACTTTAACTGTAATTCCCCTTTTTTCAATCAAAATATTCGAAATTACTACCAAAAATACTGAATTGCACACTAAATTTGCTCATCAAATAAATGAATTATACTATACTGCTAGATCTTTAAAGCTTAACTGTTTTACTGAATAACTATCTGTTAACTAAAAGTAAATCTAATAATTCTTCGAGTGCAACAAAATATTTAAGTTTTAAGGGAGGGGGGGAAACGAAACAAAGTCGACGGAGCCCCGCTGCGCAGGGCTCCTATTTCTGTCTGCAGGGTCTAAAGTAACCTAACATGAAGGAGATGACGGGAGCTGAGTTCGCTCGCTTTGCTCGCTCACTTCAGCTCCCGTCATCTCCTTCGAACCTAACCTATCCGTGTCGGGGTGCCCTAAGCTCCCGAGCTCGCTTCGCTCGCTCTTGGACTAATTCACATTTATTTTATATTTAATTGAATAATTTGTGTGCAAATCAGTATTTTTGTTTTACGGTGAGTAATATTGTTTTGCAGTAGGTTATTAGTGGAGATATTTTGTTTGCTTAAATTTCTAAATAGAGGTGCAGTTAAAAATTCCCCGAAAGGAAAGAGTAAAGTTCGTTAATTCGGTATGGAAAAAAAAAACAAAAATAATGGTTAAGGTTATGGTTGTTATCACAAATGTTCTTATGCCAGTCTCCTTTGCTATAATGTATGTAAAACAGCAGGTAACACCGCGGGGCGCAGCTAGTATATTATTAATTTCTACGCAGTTCGATACCTGTCCTGCTTCCTGCTGCAGCAGTTAATTCCCAAGTCTTCTTCGGGTACTTCGCCACCAAGGGATTGAGTTCCTCCAAGGAAGAAACTTTGTGCCGTGCTCCGTCGGGCGATCTGACAATGATGATCCCAGCATGCCTGCATCCCAAAGTGCGAACGCGCCATACCGGCGGACTTCGCCCTCCAGACCGCAGACTTGTGGTCCACATTGGAGAACCTCACCAATACTGGCTTGCTGCGTGGGACCTTTGCTCGATGACCCAAGCCTGTGACATACTTTGATGGAGGAGCCAGTAATATTTGGCAGAGCCGGTTTACTGTGCAGTATTTCCAGCACCAGAGCCTTGCAGTCCTCCTTGTCGGCCTCAGCAAATCCGGTGGATATCAGGGCTTTATGACGAGAATGTGTCTCCAACCCGTCCACCACTCTGGAGCACTCCGTGATCTGCCTCCGCAAAAGTCTCAGTATTCCGAACTTCAGCTCTCTGAATGTCCGGAACTCATAAGCGATCTTGGCAACGGAGTCCTTCACGGGTCCAGCACACTGAATCTGCGCCTCCAGCTCATTCATCTTCTTGGCAAAACACTCTTCCAAGTTCTTCTGCGCAGATTGGATGTCGTCCAGCTGAGACATTATGATGTGAGTAATATCTCTCTCCTCTTAGTAGTTCTTAGTGGTATCCTCTTAGTGTCTTTGAAGCACTAGTGAACAGCTGTAGGTGATGAAGTTTTGATTTATTACATGTATCTACTGTATTTTCAATATAAGGATTTGCTTATTAGTGGCTTATGAAACCAATATTAGTGTAAAAATTGTGGAACAATCTTCGATGAAGAATACACCTGGAATCCCGGTCAGCGCTCCAAAAACGGGCCGAAAAATATGGCCACAAATACGGTTGTGGCCCTATTTCAAAATTAGTATGGTCCAATCATAGCCAACATTAATACATTAAAAATGCCGCAATGTGCGAAAACTGTGCAAATAACCACCGTAACACCTTGACTTTGGAAGGAATATCTTTTTTTCGGTAAGTTTATATCATTAAGTGTTTTTCATAATATAAAAACCGAATTAAATAGAAAATATGAATCAATTACCAAATATTATGATTGTTTGACAAACGTTTGCGTCGAAAAAGCGAACGCGCCAACTATTGTAACAAACATTGACTGTTCTGGAACAGAGAATGCATGGAGTATTTTGTAAAGCTTCGTTTTTTTAGTTATCCGTGTTTTTTGACGTCTAATAGAAATCTCGTCAATTACTAAAGAATAAATTAATTCATTTCCCGTTTTATTTCTTTTGAATTTCAAAGCACACAATGACTCGTTAGTAAAACCAGGCTGTGATCTATACTAACATACCATCTGCGTAATGTTCTTCTTACATGTGGAAAAACTTAATTGAAACATTGTACGCGGCAGGAAAGTGACAACGGAAAAAAGAAAGTAACGGAAAGTACCTGCCCACGAATATATATATATTTTAAACTGTCTCTTTATTCGAGTAAAATAAACAAAAAAAGAAATATTTAAATCGATCCAGCCGCTTTGAGTTTTAGCGAGTCCAACGAACAGCAATTGATTTTTATAATATAGAAAGATAGGTAGATAAGTGTGTGTGGCCATTTGAGCAACTTATTTTCGTTCCTGATTCTTAATCTAGTATTTTTATAGATCGATGATATAAAAAATAATTGAACGTTTCTACTCCACTCATTACTTGTCCAAGCTCGAACATCAATTTTAAAAATTCGTATTTTGAATTGGTTTTTTTTTGGCTCATTGTAATTTAGTAATTAAGACTTGCGTGTAAGACTAAATTTGTATCGAGCTCATAAAAAAAATATTGCTTTTTGTACATCGTTTTGTGAATGCAACTTAAAACATTGCATTTAAGCATTGATGTATTCAAAGTAGGAAGATACGTTACGCGCTAACTTCGTGATCAGAAAACCTAGGCTCGGCGCACGACTACATGCATCGAAACTATGTCGCCAGTCCCAAACCTACAGTTACCGATAGACAAGGACAGAGATAGGAGACGGCGCTGTAGTGCGAGCGAAATCGCGTTAGCCGCCGAATGTTGTCCGAATGCTCAATGAATGAAATTACATTGCAATATGTGCGTATCGTGTCTCTCACGCATTTTTGTAATATCTATCTCGCTCTCACAAATATGGCGAAACAAACATTAAATATTATTGAAATTTTCAACAAATTAACATTTTTGACTGTACTTACGAGTGGTAAGTGATCCCGTGTGACTTATTTTTCTTTCTGGTATTATTTAAACACTGTTTAGCTACACATGAAGTCATTTTTATGAGTATTTATTGCAAAAAAATATAAAAATACTGAAATTATTGAGCTGTGGGATCAACCACCATGTGCCGTGCGCGACTGAGTGCCCGCTGCGGGCATTCACTTAGATTAGTAGGACCAAGCGCTGTGAGCAGTCCCGTATCTACCTACTTTTAATACATCAATGCATTTAAGGTTGAATTTGCATTAATGTATATTTATTCGAAATAGATTTCTTAGAATTACTTAAACAAAATTGGCGTCACTTTTAAAGATAAATTTTTGTAAGGGATCCTTTATCTAGGTGTATTCTTCATCGAAGGGAACAATACTTAGTTATATACAATATACAATTTAAATCAAACTTGCGCAACGAAAACGCGTCTTTTTTTTCGAAAAAAAAGTAATAATAAGAGTAGTAATAGTAAGTAGTAGTTTTTAAAAAAAAGTAATTTATCAATGACCATCGTTCTTTCAGTAGTGCATATAAATTTTATTTCTACTACTGCTTGGTAAATTCGAGCTGTCAGAGATACTGGATACTCTCGAAAAAGAATCTTAGCAGGCCAGGAATTTATGTACATATCAGACTAAATAATATAATAGTCACTGCATTACTTTCCATAGAAATATTTAAAATCATATTGACATAAACATAAAAAGTATGCAGAAATTATTATTATTTGACAATACTAGATATATCGTGATTGATTGCTCAGCTCCTCGAAGGTATAGCATGAATAAAATATGTTATGTGGTACTCCCGTATTTATTCGCAATTTTGTAACATTTTTAGCTTCTTAAAACAATTCCACGTAATTTGAACATTATTGTAGTTAACTATAGAAAAATTGCAATTTTCATGGCAACTCACGCTTGACCAAAAATTTTACTATGGAAAAATTGTTCTCACAACAAAGCACCTAAGATTCCTGAGACAGTTTTACTGGTATCTCCTATGCATTCCGATTTCTCCGTACTGAACCAGTAATGGAAAACACTCTTATAGATATTATAGATAACTCGAATTCTAGGCGGCGTATATTTTAAGTTAGCCCAGCAATAATACAACTGTGAAAACCACATCCAATTTCGTGCAGTTGTTTTTGCGTCAACCGCTTACAAACATCCTCCGTGACAAACAAACAAAAATTCCTAAAATATTATGTTTGGCATCTATTGCTGATATAAAGAAAGTTTTATACGTATATATATATAAATTTTTCTTGAATATCTTCAAAGCACAGACATCGCCAAAATATTGTTTAGTTACAATTTTATTATATGTATATATATGTTTAGATAAATATATAAGATAGGCTCGCGCTTGACCACTATCTCACCTGATGCAATACGATGATGTGGTCGACGGTGTAGCACGCTTGCCTAGAAGTAACCTATTCACTCTTTATTTAATATTAAGTGAAATTGTATCGATGCTGTTGTAAAATTTACTGTTTTCAAACAAAACCAGCATAAGTTAACTAGAGCTGACGAATGCATTACGTCGACAGACGTGGACTGCGGCTTTGTTTCAAAGACCTTATACTTCTTACTACTAGACTGTGCACTATGGCGCAAAAAACGGTCCGAGCGAGAGGGCTCCCGTTGGTAGTGTGTCACTTTCTAATGAAGTGACCATGACCAAACATAACGAGGGACAAATTGGTTGTAAAAACAATCGTGTAAGTATCCCGATATAAGAATATATCCTACCTAACTACGCTACCTAAACCTAACAAATTAAAGGAAAAAAAAGAAACGTGTGTATATTTTTTGGAATCTACATCACTTACCGTATGGTGTCGGGCATAAAGAATTTCAACAGCCCATGTTTTTCCATTGGTGTCATAAGAGTCGACTAAGGGACAAACCAGAGAATGGGCAGCAGCGTTCTCTGTGCATTTGTAACAACCATACTGGGATCGCCAACCCGCCTGCAAAGCACTCCCCATGAATAGCACAAATAAAACATAGCCCTTAGTGCCCGGCAGCCTGCCTACCCTCGACTACGGTAGCGATCTAGGTTAAGGTATGGCAAGGGATGCAAAGAATCCCAGACGAGATCCGGCTACCCCAACAAATACCGACGACAGGACCTGGCAACGTACAACACGCGCACACTCCGGACTCTGACTTCACACGTCGGACCGACGATAAGATCACCGAACTTGAAGAGGAATTGAGCAGTTTACGATGGAGTAATATAGGATTATCTGAAGTTCGAAGAGAGGGGGGGGGACTCGATAACCCTCAAATCCCAAGTCTGGATAAGTCTTGTTCTTCAAGACCCATCGTATAGATGGGAGCAAAAAGCTCTCTGATCTTACTCTCAAGCTCATGAAGGAGAGGCGTGAGATGATCCTGCAGTCTTCAGACGATGCTTTGAAATACTCCAAATGATCTCAATTATTTCACTTAATGTCCAGTTGCGTAAACAGTTGAGAAACTTAACTTCACCAATTTTATTCCACATGGAATCAATTTGCGAATAATATTAACAGCCGCTGAATTTTACTCGAACAAAACCCACCAAAAACTCCACAAACCTGGTGGTCCTACATTTAGTATTACCAGGCCCAAACATTTAAAAGTACTACTTTTACTCAGTATTAATGAATTATTTTTTAAATACAATGAATTAAAGGAACTGTAAAAATATTTAAATACGCTTCAAAGTTTCATAGACTTTGAAACGTATTTAAATATATTTTTTATTCGTTCGTTTTGGTATTACATAAAAAAGAAAATATAAAATTTTCTACCATTTCTACCAAACCCAATGATTAGTTGAGCTGGCAAGATGTCAGACAAGGACACACTACCAGCGGGCACCCTCTCGCTCAGGACCGCTTTTGGTTAGCTACCGCTTATATGGGAATAGCTAACCTAGATGTATGGTTATAGATTTCATTTTAGCTATACAAAAATTTTTGGTACACAGTCTAGTAGTAAGAAATACGTATAAGGTCTTTGCTTTGTTTATACTAAAAAGAGAAGTACTGTATACAACCTGCCTAATCAACAATAGATGCAAAACTGAGTTGCACCATTAAAAAACGAAATGCTGAGTAAGGTTTGGAATTCCCATAGTTCATGTATAATCTTATCACCACATAAGAAGATAGATTTTCAAGATTTGTTATCATGACACGAAATAGATTTCGTAAAAAAAAACTGAAAATTTAACATTCTTACATATATTCGTAAAAAATGTATATTCAGGTATAGATTGTAAATATAATTAGAACCAAAAATAATTATTTTCAAGTTTTATATTCGAAGTGTAGCAAGCAATAAAATTTAAAAAAAATATATTGAAGTCACAAAATAAGTTGCACTTTTCAATCATGGTATGATAAATAGTTATATACAAATGGGAATGCAGAGTCAAATCATTGAGATAGTCTTGGATAAACTTATCAATACTTATTTCATGCCGATACATCACTTGGTGTCTTCATTCTCTGTCTGAAGCTCCGAGTGGAAACCAACTTCTACTAGTATATAAAAGTTTTACTTATTTTTTACACTGTGAATCATGGATACAGGAAATGGAAGCCATCCGAAGCCTGGTCCAGAGCCCTTGACCGGCGCTAGCTACAATCTTAGGACGTTCCAAGCGTCACTGAATCTGCTGTGCCATATGTTAATAGGCGTCATTGTTGGTGTCATCCTAGTATTTGTGTTCAGACTTCCAATGCCTCTTGGAGCCACGCCTATACATATCATATTATGTGTTCTTGGGGTAAGTGTTTGTGCGATTTTTACCTGTCTCTTCGGTACTTGTAATTTTGGGTAGCGTAAGGGCTAAAGTTTCAGATTACAGAACAGCGAAAAACAGTATTTTTAACCCCCTACGGAAAAAGAGGAGTGTAATAAGTTTTATATATGTATCGTGTATCTGTGTATTAAGTATCTGTGTGTGGAATAATAGCTCTTAAACGGATGAACAAATTAATTTGAAAGACGACTTTGTCGAGAGTATTCTCAGCTGCGCGGCTGCGTGGCTGGTCAGCCGTTCAAAACTTATGAGTATTTTACTCTTTGAATCGGAGTTTTATTGAAAGATATCGTGTCATATTTACGTGTTTAGATAGATTTACGATTGAAGTGTGTGTACTTCTTAAATATTTAGTTTAAATCATAAAATTAAAAATTTATTTAAAAAAAAAAAGCAATGTGCGTATATTTGTATGACAAATGGCGGTCCCCCGACGCTAGTACGAGGTTTAACAAACAATTTGTTTTTAAATCATTTACTATAACTTTAGAACTGAGAAAAAATAACCATGAAAATAATAAATATTCAAAAAAGACATTGTGTTTTAGGTGAATTCCCTAAAAGTTTTGAGACAATGTGTAGCGTGTTTTTTTTAATAGATAGAAAAAATATTAAACTTATAACTTTATAGTCAACTAATATAATATATAATTTGTAAAAGGAGTTGAAAATTTAACCTTTACGTGTTACCTATAATAACTGCAACCATATTTTAATACATATTAAATAAGCTATTATTTTCTTCGTTGCTTTCTTTTTTCCTACTAGAACACCTTTGCTGTTGGGTGTACCGCGCTTAATAAATACATTTTTCAATATTTTGTTCTATACGTCAAAATTGGTAACAAACCCCTACACAATCTAAGAATAGATTAAACGTTAATTGTTTTAACAACGCTACCCTGCCCGTTTCAGTACCAACTTCTGATGGCATAAGCCATCCTCACTCTGTCTCCCTACAACACCTGGTCTTCACACCTGAAGCTACGGGACAAGAAACGTGCGCATACGGTTCTTCAGATTGCTGGATCAGCATTGGCGATAGCGGGCAGTTTCGTTAAAGTTATGGACAAAGTTAACAATCCTAACGCAGTCAATTGGGATACTCTTCACGGAAAATTTGGTAAGTTACGTTTGTATAATAAACTAGATAGACATACAGATATCTTCAAGATCAGAATAATCACTATGGAAGCATTAAAAGCGCATTCACAACTGTCTAAATGGAAGTTCTAGATACTGTTTATGTCTCTCTATTGTTCACTTTTACAGTATTCCGCAAGGCTTGGATTATAATTTAACTTGCCTTTTATTTTTTTACAGCTTTGATAGCCCTAGTATTCACAGTGGCCAGTCTAGTCAACGGGTTAGCATCACTGTACGCTTTCGAGTTGAGAAGGTTTCTTCCTTCCAAGCTATCCAAGATCACCCACATTTGCTTCGGTATCGTTGCCTTTGCAGCTGCTAACATCAGCCTCTGCTACGGCTTCGAGAAGGGCACATTCAGAAACTGGATTGTCGCTGATAACAGTGGCCCAGTAGTCAATACCATGATCACGTTCACTGCTCTTCTAACCGCCACTATCATCGTCGCCCCACTGATCTCGTTTTTCCAGAAATTCAAGACCAACTAGTTCTGAGCAAAAGCTTACAGAGAACTTAAAAAAACTTGACTGGTTTCTTGAAAAAGTTATGGCCAAAATAAGAAGACTACCTAATTAACCTCTGAAAAAGTTGAGCGATATAAGGTTAGTGTATAGTTCGCACTAATGCAGTATTTTTCCTAATTCAATGTATTCCTAATATAATCACTTATTTTTTACGCTTTGTACAGATAAAAGATATTCTAAGTTTTAAGGGTAATTTAAATAATTATACATTGAGAAAACAAATACATCTTTTTTTTATATTATTTCCAATAGCAAATAAGGCCAGGGATATGATATAAAAATACTCGCAAAGTATCTAAATATAAATGTAGCTAAATAAAACAAATACATACATAAAGTAGAGGACACACAATAAAATAAAAAAGCGATAAGCATTTATCCCAGCGTTGGTTCTAAACATGATATCAACTCTGGGATTCATTATTGGAATCCCGAGAAAGAATCGCTAGCCAGAGAAAGGATTTTAAAACAGATTAATTCAAATATGACGAAATCTTTTTAATTTGGTCGTAATAAATTTATTAACAATATTTTTTTATCATACTATGTATAACGGAGACTCTGAGAAATGTGATGCCCCTCGATACGCACATCCTGAATTACAGAATTGTTAACATTGTTAATGTTTGAGATGTACGATCTTATCTTTTGATAAATGCAACACTATAGCAGCTGTGTGTAGTTATGTAATAAAAACCTATGACCGGGAGCCGCTCTTGAATTCTACCACGCGGTACGCCTGATGGAATGTGATGCATCGCAAGCAGACCTCTGAGATGGAACTAGCTTATAAAAAGCCAGCCATAAGCTGCCTGTTCACTCTTGCGTTGAAGGTTGACCAGGTAGTAGAAAACAAACGCTGGCAAAAAATGAATTATGAAGGTATTGTTGCAAAAATAAAATATAATTAATTAATCTTTATAGGTCAACTACAAGTTTCGCGTTACAAAGTCAATACTATTTAACACGGCCTCATGGAGGTGGAAAATAGTAGGTTCATGAACGAGAGGGTTGCTAGCCGGTGGCCCAGGGAGGAGGGGCAAGTTGATACATGGTTGGGGAAAATATGAATTTTTAATACAATAAAAAGTACATGAAGCATTACTGGTAGTGTGAGTCTTACCCTTACGGCGATTGAGATAGAAACGGTACAAAGTCCAAAGTGTAAAACTCCCCGAGTTCTTGATCTTACAATAAATAAAACTTGTAAAAAAGTTATTATATATAATTAGAATTAAAAAAATGAGACAAAATATAGAATAAAAGAATAAATGAATAAAAAGAATTTGGAGGCAATCAAATAATTAATTGACAATTATAAGATTTTAATAATAAAAAAAATATTTTTCCTATTTAAATTTTTCTTTAATAAGCAAGCTTTTTAGCTTACCGTGCATAGTCTTCCAAACCAAACGTGTGTGCAAAATTTCATTATGATCGGTTGAGGATAACTGCTTTAAAATTAGGTTGCAAGATTTGACCGGAACATACTTACATACATTGCAAGTTAATAAAAAGCTTGTAAAATAGTCCAGCAAGATCATTTTAAAGTCTTAACGGAAAAAGAGGGGTGTTATATATTTCACGTGTATACCTTTATATTTGTGTATCTGTCTGTGGCACCGTAGCTCCTAAACGGATGAACCGATTTTGATTTAGTTTTTTTTTTTGTTTAAAAGGTGACTGTATCCAGAGTGATCTGAGCTATGTTTGATCGGAATTGGTTCAGCCGTTAAGTTATGGGCGTTTTACTGTTTGAATTGTAGTGTTTTTTCAATATATCGTGTCATAATTACGAGTTCAACTGATTCTCGATCGAAGCGTGTCTAAGGGGTAGCCATGAGTGCTAATTTGCAGACACAATAGAAAAATAATTGTTTCTGGGAATAGCAGAGCCCGTTTGCATTCGAGGGACTACTAGATAAATTATATATCATGAAATAAAAATGTGTCGGGGTTTCTTAAATTTTACTTGTTTGATTAAATTAATTAAAACATAATCTTCTGGGTTTTTGTAAACATTTTGTACTTCTTTAGCAGGTTTACAACGTGAATATTTTCAAATTAGGTTGGTTTTTAAATTAGATAAAAAAATATCTAATTTTATAGACATCGAATAGGCGTTTGACCGAGTGCCACGGACGTTAGTGTGGCAAGCTCGGCAGGCACTACAGCTTCCCGAATGTTATGTACATAGTATAAAATATATGGACTAAGATGTACTTATGAAAGTAAGGAGCGCGGTCGGTCTCAGCTTAGAATTCACAGTGGGATGGGCGTCCATCAAGGCTCTGCACTGAGTCCACTTTTATTTAACCTCGTGATTGATCTTATTTGAAATCCAGGCTCCACTTCCCTAGAATCTCTTCTATGCAGACGATATCGTTCTGATTTCCAGAAATGCGGAAAAAAATCAAGTTATTCTATTCCGTTAGGTTAAGTACAAGACTGTTCGACATACGAATGCTAATACGCACAAAAGTTGATAAATGATGTACAGTGCTAAATGCTGGACCGTACAAGACAGCGACATCCAAAAACTACACACCGCAGAAATCAAAATGTTGAGATAGTGTTGTGGAGTGACGAGAATGGAAAGGATCTGCAACGAATAAGGAAGGTAAAAAAGGCCGAGGACTTGGTGGACCAGTAGGATAAAGCTTCTCAAGAAGGAGAAAAACCTGACCCGACAACCCTCGACAGAACGTCTTGGCGCCGTGAAATAAAGAGAGTCAACCCCAACTCAAGTGGGAAAAGCTACAAAGAAGAAGAAGAGGTTAGTTATAAATTGCGTAGTAAGCAAAATAAAAACTAATCATAGTGTCTGTCTGTAATCGATTTTGGCTGATTTTTCAATACGTGTTCATCACAGATGTTACAAAATGTATCAGGACAGATCTCAACTTACTAATAAAATAATATTTTTTCTGTTTTCGAACAAAACCAGAAAAATATAATAAGACCGGCCAAGTGCGAGTCGGACTCGCGCACCGAAGCTGCCGTGCAAATAGCTACATTCACTAAAATAGTTAGGTTTACAGTTGCTAGGTCCCTCCACACAGCATCGGTGGACAAATCAAAGTGTAATTTATTGCGTAAAATAGTACGAAAATTAGATAAAGAAGGTCCGTGGTCTACTTTATATCATAAGTTTAAAGCTAATCGATCAGTCGACTTCGCGTTTGTTCAGAACATTAAAGTAAATAATAAACACACCACCGGTATTGAGGAAACTACTGAAGTTTTGCTGAATACTCTTATACCAGATGACTTACTTGCTAATGACAACGACTACCATCAAAAGATCAGAGCGTGGGCAGCTGTACCACCTGAATCACCAGCGTCAGACCTTCCATCCACTGACGAATTTATTAACGTTGTCAAGAGGTTACCACTCAACAAGTCATCAGGTGAAGATAAAATATCTAATTGGATGATTATAGAAGCTAATCGATCAGCGTGCAAAACAGCCGGTGATGCAATTTTAACCGTTTACAACTGCTGTATTGCGGTGGGCGTATTTCCTCGTTTAAGGCGACGCGGATTTATACGAATCATCCCGAAAAGTGGCGACAACCTCCCGGACCACCTGAAGTCGTACCGGCTTTGGGCCGGAACATACATTACTTTCATCTTTGGGAAAACTCCTGGAGCGCCTTATCGTTCCACGTTTGCCACTGGACGGACCAAAATTTCATAATAATCAATTCGGTTTCACTATTGGAAAATCTACCGTAGACGCAGCCCTTACTGTTAGGAAAATTGTTAATACATCTGAAAATAAGTACGTAATTGGGATTTTTTCTAGATATTTCTGGGGCTTTTAATAACGCATGGTGGCCAATGCTATTACTTAAAATGAAAACTCGCGGCTGCTATAGAAATATATACAATTCAGTTTACTCTTACTTTAACTCGGCCATCATTCCATGTCGAAGTCTCTCGCCTTTGATGTTCTCAAGGTTCGGTTATTGGTCCACTTTTATGAAATTTAGGCTTGGATGATTTCCTCGCGATTCCGCTTCCAAGCGGCTGTTCATTAACCGGTTACGCGGACGACGGTCTTCTGCTCATTCAATCAAGTACTCGAGCTGGACTCGAGAACTTGGCTGACACTTGCCTACGATTAATATCTCAGTGGGGCGATCGAAACCGCCTGTCCTTTGCTCCGCACAAAACTTATCAACTCATTTTGAAAGGTAATCTTAATCGTGTCCTATTATTAAATTTAATAACTTTCCGGTAAAAAGGAAGCAGTCCGTGTGCTATCTTGGTCTAGTGTTAAAGAGGAATTTTGCATTTATAGATCATATTAAAATAGTCGGTGAAAAAGCAAAAAAGAACTTATTTGCCTTAACGAGAATGTCTAAATCTACGTGGGGTTTCTCTTTTTTGACTTTAAGGACTATTTTTCCGGGACTTCGTCGAGCTTCATTGCCTCGGCGTTTTTCTGTTGGTGGCCACTGTTGATTCTGACTTTCAGGAGTTGCAGTGGTTTGGGCATAGTGCGGTGGGTTTGTTCCCGTTGGGCAACTGTAAATAAGGATTTTTTCTTAACGTTGGCTATAAGACACAGCTTCTTCCCAAATTTCATGTTTCTTAGTCAAGGGGAAGTACAGAGATAGGTCTTGATTCCCTTGCGATTCGTCAAATTTGTGACATAAATGGCGATATCTTTTGATTCTATTTATCTAGAAGTTTGTTTTTTTCATAGATCCAAGGGATTGTAGACCTGAGTATAAGATATTAATTTTAACTTGATACATTCACACATTCCTGAGAAAAGGGTCTTGATACACAGACAGACAGACAGACAGACAACAAAGTAATCCTATAAGGATTCCTTTTTTCCTTTTGAGGAACGGAACCCATGAAATGAGAATGGAAGTGAACTACAGTTGACGACAACGAGTTAGCGGAGAAAGAGAAATGACGTAGATAGACACGGACTGCGACTTTGTATTATACTTAACTAGCTTCTGCCAGCGGCTTCGCCTGCGTTGAAGTCGAAAAGTATCCCGAGGAAACATATTCCCGAGATAAAAGAATCCTATGTGCTATACTTGACTATAATCTATATCTGTGCCAAATTTCATCCAGATCCGTTTAGACGTTCTGGCGTGATTGAGTAACAAACAAATATCCACACATACAAACTTTGGCATTTAAAATATTACTAGCTTCTGCCAGCAGCTTCAATGAGTGAAAGTCGAAAATTATCCCGAGAGAACATATTCCTGGGATAAACAGTATCCTATGTGCTATTCCTGACCTTATCTATCTCTGGGCCAAATTTCACCAAGACCCGTCCAGACGATTGAGCATGAAGAAGTAACAAACATACAAACACACACACTCACAAACTTTCACCTTTATAATATTAGTGTGGTACTGTATAGAACCAACCTTAGCAACAATATACACAAACAGAGACACAGAGCAAAAAATTCATACATAATAATCTTATCAGTAGATTAATTTTCATGATTTTATCTTTACGCAAAATCGATGTCATAAAAATTCTGATAATTTAATATTCTTACGTATGTTCGTAAAAATTGTATATTTAGGTCAATTGTCTGTTAATCTAATTAGAACAATAGAAATAGATTTTCAATTTTCGTTTCTAAAGTGTAACAAGCAATTTCATAAAAAAATATTGAAATCGCAAAATAAATTGCAGTAGGTTCAATCAAGATGTGATAAAAAGATAATATACAAACAGGCATGTAGAGTCAAATCATATAGATAGTCTCTGATAAACCTATCAATACTTATTTTAAGCCGATACATCACCTGGTGTCTTCATTCACTGTCTGAAGCTCCAAGTGGAAATTAACTTCCACCAACCTATTCTAAAAGGTTATAAAGGTGGTACTTGTTTTTTACACTGTGAATCATGGATACTGAAACCGGAGGTCAACCGAAGTCTGGACCAGCGCCCTTGACCGGCGCTAGCTACCATCTTAGGACGTTCCAGGTTTCGCTAAATCTGCTGAGCCATATGTTAATAGGCGTTATTGTTGGTGTCATCTTAGTATTTGTGTTCAGACTTCCAATGCCGCTTGGAGACACACCTATACATATCATATTATGTGTTCTTGGGGTGAGTGCTTTGCGTTTTTTACCTGTATCTTCGATACCCGTAATTTTGGTTAGCGTAAGAACTGAACCTTCAGATTTAAAAACAGCGCAATACTGTATTTTTATGACCTATTAATAAATTTTCGACTAAATATTTCTTAGACCAACTAAAATTACTTTTTTTAATAAGGAATTTGTAACTTTAGAACTGAGGAAAAATAAAAAATAAAATAATTACGATATAGTAAAAAAAAAGTTGTCCCAGTTCTAGCATAAATAAGAAAAAAAACTGTCACTTGGTTAAGTAATAATAGTAATAAATATGAAAACGTCATAATCGACATCCTAGGCCACTTCTTTTGTGCTCACAAATTTCCGAGTTTTGCAGTCCTTATTTTTTCTATAATCCTTATTTATTTTTTTGTAATTAGCCAATGCTATGATCGTACTCACAAATCTAATTATTAATATTGTCAACAAGTGTTTTTTAGCAATCTCGGCAAAAAATAACTAGAATAGTTTACAAAAAAAAAAGTCTATGGTTAAAAATGGAATGGAAAAATGGTTAAAAATGTTTTGTTAACTAACTTTGATACTCATTTATTTTTTAAAGTTCTTTAATACCTCACGCATGTAATTTAGAAAGTATGTTATAGTCAAAGGCAAAGAAACAACGCAAGCAGAATAACGGCATAAAATTGTTAAAACAGAATTTTAAATGAGTGAAATTGTTGATTTTTTTTTGTTGAAAGTTTAGAGAGATACAGAACAGCGAATAATGTACCATGATGAATCTTGATTGTTATTATGAGCATTTTTTCTAAACTCACTACTTTTTTTAAAATAAAGTGTTAAATAATTTTTAAACATAATGGGTCTAAGGTTGCGGGTTGGCTAGTTTATTATTATAATTTGTATGAAATCATATCTGTACAGAAGGAACTCCGGAAATAAACAAGGATTAAAAAAAAAAAAACTCTGTCAAACTTTGAGGCATTATTTTACCCCTTTAAAAATTTATTGATATAATGTATAATTTTATTGTAGTTCGTAAATAAGTACGAGTTGAAAATTAAACCTTTACGTGACAACAACCATATTTTTGTACGTACTAAGCTACTCTTTTCTTTTTATGGTTCCGTACCCAAAGGGTAAAAACGGGACCCTATAACTAAGACTCGACGGTCAGTCACTCTGTCTAGCTACACAGTTAAAATTTTCACAAATGATGTACATATTTCAGTGTTCGCTATAACAACAAATACTAAAAACAGAATAAAATGAATATTTAAGTGGGGCTCTCATACAACAAACGTGATTTTTTTGCCGTTTTTTGCGATAATGGTACCGAACCCTTCGTGCGTGAGTCCGACTCGCACTTGGCCGGTTTTTTTTTTGTCTTTTTTTTACTTCTGGAACATAACTTTTGCTGTTGTGTGTACCGCGCTGAATAACTACGTTTTGTTTTTTGTCTGTCTATATGTACGTCAAAATTGGTAACAAACCCCTACCCAATCCAAGAACATATTAAAAGTTAAGTGTTTTAACAACGTTACCCTTTCTGTTTCAGTACCAACTTCTGATGGCACAAGCCATTCTCACACTGTCTCCCTACAACACCTGGTCTTCACATCTGAAGCTACAAGACAAAAAACGTGCACATACGGTTCTTCAGATTGCTGGATCAGCGTTGGCGATCGCTGGCAGTTTCGTTAAGATTTTGGACAAGGCTAACAATCCTAACGCAGTTAATTGGGATACTCTACATGGAATATTTGGTAAGTTACGTTTATAAATTAAACTATTTAAACATACAAATATCTTTAAGATCAGAATTGTCAATATGGGAGCATTAGTATCGCATTCACAACTGCCTAATTGGCAAACCTATATACTTTTTATATCTCTCGATTTCTTTTAATTTTCGATCTTTCTCGTGAATTCAGCAGCAGGGCTCGGGACGATTATTAACTTGACTTTTATTTTTTTACAGCATTGATAGCCCTAGTATTCACAGTGGCCAGCCTAATCAACGGGTTAGCATCTTTGTACGCTTTCGAGTTGAGAAGATTCCTTCCTTCTAAGCTATCCAAGATCACCCACATTTGCTTCGGAATCGTCGCCTTTGCAGCTGCTAATATTAGTCTCTGCTATGGCTTTGAGAAAGGAATGTTCAGAAGCTGGATTGTCGTTGCAAACAGTGGCCCAGTAGTCAACACCTTGATTACGTTCACCGCTCTACTGACGGCCATCATCATCGTCGCCCCGTTGATCTCGTTTGTCCAGAAATTCAAGACCAACTAGTTCTGATCAAAGGCTTATTCAGAACTTAAAAAAACTTGACTGGTTTCATGAAAAAGCTATGGACATAATATGGAGACTGCTTAATTGTAGGTATATATTTATAGTTGAGCAACATACGGTCTACCGTGTGTTGCCTGTTTTTACCAGATCGACGATGTTTGTTATTTCCTAATTTAATGTATTCCTGTTAGAATCACATATGTTTTAAGCTTTGTACAAATAAATTATATTCTTAGTTCTAATGGTAATTTATATAATTATACGTAAAGAAAACGTCTTTTACTGTATCATTCCTAATTGTAACAAAAGGTAACCCTGATTTTGGCAATACACGCAAAGGTTCTAAAGAAAAATCGCAGCTAAATAAAAGAAAGGCATACATAAAGTAGAGGATACACAATAAAAACTAAAAGCGATATCGTTAAATTCGATTGAGAACAGGTAGGTAAGCGATCACAATGGATAACTAGTCGGTGCGCTACCACCTATCTTTATGGCATCTAAACATATAAAGGAAACTCGGGGAAGAGTAATGGCCCTCGATACGCACATTCTGGAATAGAGTATTGTTGCCATTGCTAATGTTTGAGACGTACGACCATATCTTTTGATAAATGCGACACTACTAGCAGGAGTGTGCAGACCTTTGACCGGGAGCCCACTGCGACATTATTCGTATTCTATCGGCGGATTCGAGATCCGCAAACGGTAGGACATGACGTATGCCGATATTACATTATCAAACGCCTTAGATGACACTTGCTAGATAAACGGCTAAAACAGAAAATTTATCTTCAAACTTCGATAACGGGGCTTACTGTGTAATGTATTACCTTGGACATATTTTTTAAATAAGTTGAATGAATTTATAGATAAGCGTCCACACCTTAGCAGAACTACTCATTCTTTATTTTTTTAGTAATTTTAAAATGTTGGCTGTGGTTTCTATTGGAAGAAGACGTATTCATGACGTAAATAAATCAACTTTTCTTAGTGTTATCCAATCTTTTATTGATCCATGAAGTTCGAAGCAGTATTCAAAGAAAATTATGAAATTATTTTGCAAAATAGAAACGAGTTTTCTGTTGTACGTGGGACACTCAGAAAGTTTTGCGAAACTAAAAAAAATTGTTCTATACGTACATATATTTTTATTAAATCTTTTCAAAGTACTTTCCACCAGCCTCTATACAAAGATTCATGCGCCTAAACCAGTTTTCAAAACACTTTTTCCAGTCCGCCGCAGACACCTCGTTTACAGCCTGCTCGAACGCAGCCAGCGCATCTTCCGGCGACGAAAATTGTATCCCTTTGAGCTGATTTTTTATTTTTGGGAATAAAAAGAAGTCACACGGTGCTAGATCAGGGCTGTAAGGAGGGTGACCCAGGAGTTTGACTGGCGTGCTGTCCAGGAAGTCCCTCGTTTTGAGTGCGGTGTGCGCAGGTGCATTGTCGTGGTGGAGCAGTAGCCCGCGGAGCCCTGTGTTTGGTCGCTTGTTGCTTATAACAGAGTAAACTTCTGGCAAACATTTGGTAGTATACCATTCGGCATTAATGCTTCTTTGATCCCGTAAGGGAATTGATACCAAGTGGCCAGTCAAATTAAAAAAGCTAGCGATCAAAATCTTACCCCCGCTTCTAGATCGCTTCACTTTGGTAGGCGTTGGCTCATTTTGAAACACCCAAACAGTCGACTGGCGCTTGGTTTCTGGGTCGTATTGATAAATCCAGGACTCATCACCTGTAACGATGTCGTAAACACGCCGAGACGAGCCTGCTTCAAATTTGTTAAGCATATCACGGCACCATTCCACCCGGGCCTGCTTCTGAGCATCGGTGAGGTTGTGCGGCACCCAGCGTGATACTATCCTCCTCACGTGAAGATGGCTGTGTAGAATCTCGTGAACGCTTCCCGATCCAATCTTCAATATGTGTTGAATCTCCTGATATGTAATTCGCCTATTGTCTTGGATTAAATTTTTCACTGCTAGCACGTTTTCTTCGGTAACAGCCGTCAAAGGGCGACCGCTTCTTTCGTCATCCCCCAAAGTTGGTCGACCGCGCTTGAATTCGTTATACCAACGATACACGGTTGCCTTGGAAGGGCCTTCATCCATGAATGCCATTTGAAGTCTATCGTACGATTCATCCGGTTTCAGGCGACACTTGAAATCGTATAAAATCATAGCTCTAAAATGTTCCCGGCGCAGATCCATATTTCAGTGAGACACAATACTTTGAATTAACTCGCAAAAAATGTGGAGGGAAATTTTGAAATTGGAACTTACTTATTTTTACTTATAAATAATCATATTTTCGAAAAACATTATAACTGGCCAGTCTCCCATATATAAAAACTTTTTTTCGCAATACTTTCTGAGGGGCCTGGTATGTGAATATTCGCTCTATGCCGATGTAGAGGTGATAATAAATTATTGTTTGTATTCACCGCTTTTATTCCCTGGTCATAGAACTGCACAGCAATAAATTATTAAAGAAAAATAAGTAGGAATGTATTCATAGTCCAATCATAATAATCTCATGAGATTTCTATACTAATATTATGAAGCTGAAGAGTTTGTTTGTTTGAACGCGCTAATCTCAGGAACTACTGGTTGGAATTGAAAAATTAGTACATTTATCTAGGAAGGTTATAGGCTATATAACATCACACATCACATCACATCATCAGCCTATTAATGTTCCCACTGCTGGGACACAGGCCTCCTCTCTGTGAGAGGGAATGGGCCGTAATCCACCTCGCGGGCCCAGTGCGGGTTGGTGGATGTCACATGTCTTCGAATTTTTGGTTCTAGGACATGCCGGTTTCCTCACGATGTTTTCCTTCACCGTTTTGAGGGCAGTGGTGAAGAAATAATTTACACAAAGTAAAGCGCCTGCCTGGGCTCGAACCCACTACCTATAACTTGTAAGTCACCTTTAAAATATATTACTCAAGCAAAATCGGTTCATCCGTTTAGTAGCTATGATGCCACAGACAGATACACAAATTCACAAACATACAAAGGCGATATCGATATCGACACGTCAAACCTATAACACACCTCTTTTTCCTTCGGGGGTTAAAAGACAGATATTCAAAAAATCTAGTATATTCGAAGAAAATTGGTTGTAACTTTACAACTGCAAATGAAGTTCATACGCACAAATATTTAGAAAATTCCTATGTTACTTCAAATACCGTAGATTTCTTATAGTTTTCCCTGTAATCTATAGGTAAAGAACTGATGTCTGTTTTTTTTTCCATAATTTTAGGCCCCTTAGTTTCGGATATAATCAGAACATTCATTTATTTACGTTTCACTTTGGGTCACCGACTTAGAATATGTACCAAATTTTAACTCAATCGGTTCAGTAGTTTCGGAGCAATTTGGTTGAGTCAGATAGATAGACAATATAGTAATTCTATAAGGGTTCCGTTTTTTCCTTTTGAAGTACGGAACCCTAAGAAAAAGGTGGTTGGTAAACATTCCAAAAATTTTGTATCGCCTACCTATATTAAATATTTCATTGAATCTCTGTAGAATGATAATTACATCACATTGTTTTATGCAACATCATACCTAACACCTACGTCACCTTTAATCACTGTTTTATATTAATAATTAATCAATTAATCATTCTTGGCCATATCGCCATCACAAAGTTTGAATCAGAGACGCTAATGACCAGCAGTTATCGCTTAATCTTACTAATATTATAAATGCGAAAGTTTGGATGGATGGATGTATGTTTGTTACTCAATCAGGCCAGAATGTATAAACGGATCTGGATGAAATAATGATCCTTTTGGATAAGAAAACACTTTTCAAACGGGCGAAGAAGCTGGCAGAAGCTTGTAAACTTAAATCTATCTACTATAAGACTTTTTGCGAAATGCTTATGCATACTGCGCTAGCACGGGGTGATAGAGCATTTATGTAGGACTCAAACCCACTAAACTCCACGGTGTCCTGCTGTACCGCTTATGGCGGGAGCACGGACATGCGTTAGCACTCACCACGAACCCACCGCGGCTTTTCGTCACCGGACCCCCCTCTGGGGAGTAACCCCCATGACCGGTGCACCAGAACACATTGCACGCCGTGACCAGCCCAAGGACCAAACCAGCACATGGGCGCCGGACGACCCCGAGTATGGCACCCATGGTCCTTCTGTGACGGGTTGCCCCGCCACCTACCATTTATACCACCATCAGGCGGTGGCAACCCCGTCCAGGCCGCGGAAGGTAGGAAGAGTGGCGCACCGCAATACCGGCACTCCTCTCTAGCTCCGGCCTCCAACCCTCAGCCGCAATATCGTACGGGTATGGGAGGCACCATATGACATCGTGGCCAGCCTCAGTTGCGATGTCGCCCCAGCGGCACCGCAATCTGCTTTGCCCGCTACGTCGTCAGCTTAATCGGCAAAAGGCCTGAAGAGTAGCCCCTCCTCGGGTTCCTCTTCACTTCACCGTGGGTGACCAAGTCACGGCTACTGAGCCCCACCGCCTCGACAGTGCGGGAACCCACTGGGGGGGCTGCTATAAGACTTAACTAGCTTGTTCAAAAGTACCTAAATTTAAGGTCATCATCATCATTTCAGCCATATCTTTCTTTCTTTCTTTTCCATTATACGCTGGTGTCGTCATCATCATCTACTTGACTTTGTCCCATATTACTTGAGATCAGCGCAACACGCATTTTTTCTTCCATACCGTCCTGTCCCCCGTCACGCTATCACAGACTCCCTTTTCTTTCATATCACTCCTCACACAGTCCATCCACCTTATCTTTGGCCGTCCCCTCCCTCTCCATCCATTCACATTTATATTCATTACTCTTTTAGTAACATGCGTTTCATCCCTCCTCATCACATTTCCATACCAGCCCCGTATTATTTGGAAACTCCATACGACAAAAAGTATAAAGCCGACCCTGGGTGAAGCTGGCACAGAAATGTGGGGAACAGCACAAGAAAAAAAGAGGCATATGAGGCCTTTGCTCAGCAGTGGGCTAAGTCAGGCTTTGAATGATGACGATGAAAGGACGGGAATAAATACAGGTCTATGTTCGACTTGTTATTGCAGGTACATAATAAAGTGTTACAGACGAAATGTAGTTCCAAGTAGGGTTGCCATTTCGAAAATTGAAATGTCCTGGCAAAAACCCGGACTTCTGAAAGAAAGTCCAGGTATTTTATGTGTGTGAATTGAAAAAGTCACATTGGTACTTGCCCGGATTTTAAACCAAGACCTCAAGCACGAGCAGTGAGATCTTATCCACACAAAAGGTTCAACGAAAGAAAAAAAATCCTAGAAAGATATATTTTATTAAACAACAATAATAAATAAACTTTGCAAAAAACTAAGCTTAGAACATCATCTTTACATATTTCATACATGAAGAATAGACAATAACAAATGTGTAAAAAATTAAAAATGCTATTAAAATAATTACAACATCTTTGCCGGCCCATTTATAGAACCCTTCGTTAACTAACCCCGAACACAAGCAAATGCTAGACGTAAAAAAACTCAGTAAACCAAATACCTTGTGAAAAACAAGGGCAGGGCGGATTGCTCGCATGATGGAAGGGTCAACTATCCATTTCATCAAGAAGGGACCAATTATCCAAGACATCCCTGATAAAATCAATGTGATCAATCCTGCAAATTAAATGAATTCAATATTTAAGGCGATTTACAAACTTTTATACATACTTATACAGTGTAAGTTTTTTTTATGAATGACCAAATCTGAAACTCTGAGGTATATCAAAAAACATTCTAAGGAGCCTGGCAGCAGTATTTACTAAAACTGCATCATTGGATTTTTGAAAAATCAATATTCCTAGCCTGGAATTGAACCAGGTGATTTTGAAAAAAAACATGCTGTATTATAACATCATTCAAAAGTGTCGCTAATAAGGATCAGATCAGTCAGAGGAGGAGTGAGAGGAGTCAGATTTTATAAAAAAAAATTGGCGTAAACCTAATGAAACAGATAATTCCAGAGTTCTTATTTCAACTTGAATCCAAAATAACAGGCAAAAGTTACTAGCTAACTTTTCTTTGATAAGGAAAGCTAGCTAAACTACATTAGAAAGACCAATTGAGTACACATCTATGTTGTCCAAATTAGGGATGTTACGAAAGTGATGATATCGGAACCGAATTTGGAATTTTATGTTTTAAATTCGGTATAACGGAATAGGAACCGAAATCGAAATCGGATGTGGAGGCTGAAGAAGGATGTTTTAAGAGAAAGCAGGTTAAATAATACAAAATAATATATATATTGTTAATCAGCCTTTTTAATTTCAGCTCAAACACAATACACCTAACTAGGCGTTGAAAAAGGTTTTCTAAACTCGCAATCAGTATTATATTAACAAGTTTGTATGCGTTGACTGCGCAACTACCTCCGATAACCTCCGATTTAAAAGTTTCGGAACCGAAGTCGAAATCGGAGGTTTAAAAACAATCGGAAGTGGCAAGTTTTCGGCATCAGAATCGAACCTCCGTATCATCCCTAGTCCAAATGATACATGGCCACAGAATACAGTCGATGACAATATATCATCGAACTGAGTTGAAAGCGGTCACCGTACAATCGTACGAGTGACTAGTCACCTGATAACCCGTGAATGGTCCTCGAGTCCCTTATTTTAGGTAGTGATACTTCCACTACTCCGATTAAAGCGCAAGCTACTGCACACGTCTCAAGAAATACATGAGCATATAGTTGATGAGTCTTTCGCATAGGTGTGGACCAGCCGTTAATGAAACTCAGGCCTAGTATACCTTCCGCAGCACACAAATGATACTGAAAATAATGATTTATTACATGAGACTGTTATTCAGTAAATCTTTCATTTTAAAGTAAGCAAATTTATGTATTTTATAGTTCTGAAACGTCCAAAATCCAGTTGCAACTGTGGACAACACCATGCGCCTTTAGTTTTTAGACAGACCTAGTCAACTCCTTGATGAACTCCTTGTGCTTATTAGTACCTACCTACTTGCAACATTTGTCGTTGTAGGTGATATATGGTTGTGCCGAACTCTCACTGAATTCATACAATATTCCATACCACAGTACATGTTTTTAAATAGAAATCACTAAGCTTAGTAATTTAGGAGAGTGAGAACATCAAGAATATTGATTGAATAAAACAATCATGCTGTCTATTTTTCTGCCTTTGAACATTCCTTAGTAAACATAGGTACACAATTTTGTAAGTTGTATATGAATGTAAACTTACTGCCATACTAAACAGAGCTCCAT
This sequence comes from Orthosia gothica, assembly GCA_949775005.1. Classification (NCBI taxonomy): domain Eukaryota; kingdom Metazoa; phylum Arthropoda; class Insecta; order Lepidoptera; family Noctuidae; genus Orthosia; species Orthosia gothica. Next base: position 15,522,136 of record OX459044.1, read on the forward strand.
GAAACTCTCCTTTGTGAAAAGAATAAAGACTTGTGGCCATAACAACGATGCCTATGAGCACATGAGAAATGCCTCCCAAGATGCCCCAACCAACAGTTTTAGTATAAGTGTCGAAACTGTCTGCAATGATGCGATCATCAAGTGGGCCTGCAAACCTTACCCTGTTGCTTGCTACTGATTTTCGACTAGCAAAACTACTTCGATGCTCAGCTGCAGAAGCTTCTTGCATTACAACAAGCGGTCATATGTAATCTTTACTACAATCGGCATTATTTTATAACCCATTCTTGATAATATTGAAAATTATACTGCCATTTCTTTAATTACACTGACCAGAACATGCGGTAGTATCTCTAAATAGTCTGTGACCAGAACCATGACAGAATGACTATCATGACTGACATAACGAAAAATATATTCGGATAAAGGTCTTTTACTCTTTAACTTTATTTATTTGTACTTTTTGCTTACTTTGGCACCGAAGAGCCAACATAAAGCTAGGTACATATTCATTTTATGTATAGCTACCAACAGCTATACATAAAATGAATTAAATTTACAGGTACTCACGAAAGAAATTTAATAATTTTAAAGAGATCTAAGGGATTATTAGCAGCAGGCACAACAATCAGAAAAATGAAATCACTAGCATAATTATTATCTTTATCAGTTTATATTCATGTTATAAAGTTACTTTCAAATATCAGAGAAAACATTTAAAAAAAACATTTACGGACCGGAAAAGCCAAGGAAAAATTTAATACTTAATATTTCCATGGATTCAAATCTATGGTATTTTTTTTTGTTTTTATTTTTTTTCTAAAAAAATGCAGTGTAACGTTGACCCAAAGACCTTATACTTCTTACAACTAGACTGTGCACTATGGCGCAAAAACCGGTCCGAGCGAGAGGGCTCCCGTTGGTAGTATGTCTCTTTCTAATGAGGTGACCATGACCAAACATAACACGGGACAAATTGATTGTAAAAACGATAGTCGAAGTATCCCAATATATGTATTTATGCTACCTAACTACGCTACCTAAACCTACCAAATTCATTGAAAAAAAAAAATTGTGTATATTTTTTGGAATCTACGTCACTTACCGAGACTTGACTTTGACTTTGATCAGCAGCGTTCTCTGTGCATTTGTAACAACCATACTGGGATCGCCAACCCGCCTGCAAAGCACTACCCATGAATAGCACAAATAAAACATAGCCCCTAGTGCCTGGCAGCCTGCCTAACCTCGACTACGGTAGCGGTCTAGGTTACGGTATGGCAAGGGGTGCAAAGAATCCCGGACGAGATCCGGCTACCCCAACAAATACCGACGACAAGACCTGGCAACGTACAACACGCGCACACTCCGGACTCCGGACCGACGATAAGATGACCGAACTCGAAGAGGAATTGAGCAGTTTACGATGGTGTATTCGGGGAGGACTCGATAATCCTCAAATCCCAAGTCTGCATAAGTCTTATTCTTCAAGACCCATCGTATAGATAGGAAAAAAACTCTCTGATCTTACTATCAAGCTCATGAAGGAGAGGCGTTAGATGATCCTGCAGTCTTCAGACGATGCTTTGAAATACCCCAAATGATCTCTATGATTTCACATATTGTCCAGTTGCGTAGACAGTTGAGACACAAAACTTCACCAATTTTATATCACAATATCTACTAGGAATCAATTTGTAAATAATATTAACAGCCGCTGAACTTCACTCGAAAAAATCCCGCCAAAAACTCCAACCTGGTGGTCTTACATTTAGTATTACCAGGCCCAAACATTTAAAAGTATTAAATGTTAGGGCTCAGTTTTTTTTTTTTTTTTTTAGATACAATGAATTGATTAATTATAGGAGAGGAACAACAAAAAAATTCAAGGTTAAGCAACGCTTGACGAGGTCGGTCTGTGGATGGGTGACCATTTCAACATACCGAGTTTCCTCCGTGCCTTGGAAAGCACGTTAAGCCGTTGGTCCCGGCTGTCATTTAAAGATCTTTGATAGTCGTTACAGGTAGTCAGAAGCCTGAGATCTGACACCAGTCTTGCCAAGGGGTATCGTGTTACCCAGTTACTGGGTTGTGGAGGTCAGATAGGCAGTCGCTCCATTTAAAACACTAGTACTCAGCTGAATCCGGTAAGACTGGAAGCCGACCCCAACATAATTGGGTAAAAGGCTAGGCAGATGATGAATTGATTAATTATAGGAACTGTAAAAATATTTAAATACGTTTCAAAGTTCCATAGACTTTGAAATGTATTGATTTTTTTTTTTATTCGTTCGTTTTGCTATAACATAAAAATGAAAAATATAAAATTTTCTACCATTTCTTCCAAATCCAATGATTAGTTGAGCTAACAAGATGTCAGACAAGGACACACTACCAGCGGGAACCCTCTCGCCAGGACCGCTTTTGGTTAGCTACCGCTTATAAGGAAATAGCTAACCTAGGCGTATGATAATAGATTTCATTTTAGCTAAACAAACATTTTTGGTGCACAGTCTAGTAGTAAGAAATACGTATAAGGTCTTTGCGTTGACCATTTACGATCAGGTGCACAGAACCATACAATACATACATACAAGAACATACATCATACCATGTAATAGTAGTCTATGATATATACCCTAAAGAGGGGTCAGACCTCCCATATTATTATTTTACTTTTTGAGTAAGACCCCGATTAGGGTATATTTCATAGACGGGAAATGAGGGGATGTTCCTTATTCTATATGTTCCTTCCCAAACTTCATATTTTGTCAAACTCAAAACTACAAGCAACATCTATTACTACCTACAACTGTGAAAATAAGCCAAGCTTCACTGTTGCAATATCATAATTATGGTCAAAGATGTGAAACGTTAAAAAACTATTACTCACCGCTACAGTAAACAAAGTTGCATGAGAGTTTTGCATGTGAGTATTAGAATATAACACAACGGATATAATAACCGCACCAATTAATATATGAGTAACTCCAATCGCTGCAGCTATCCACACTGCCATGCATTCTTGGTGTTCTTGACCCGCATGAACAGTCCGGACTAATAAAGATTCTCTTGCCCTTACCAGCGCTGCATCTATCTGGTGCGGCGTATTTGTATTTTCTTCGATGGCAAATGCGTGAGGCATTGTCATTTTATACACTGATTGGGATTTCTTGCTTATTATCTTCGACTCGCATATTGTGGATACTCAGATTCCACTGGTATCTACGCTTAATGTTTACATTTAATTTGTTATGACGTTTTCAGTTGATGACATATCACTTTTTTTTCATCAGAAATAAGGCGAACGAATAAGTCCTTACAGAATTCGAAGGCCACAGCTAGACAACACGAATGTGTACTTGCGGCTGCTGCGCAGCGAGGAGATGTTGGCTACGAAACCTGGATAGAATATGATTAAGCCGAGAGCCGGCCGCTCTAGAATATAATACTTCGAGAGCGGAAATAACTTCCTGATTTGTATAAGAAGTAATATCATTGATATGGTCTGCCAAGGCACTGGTGGCCCGGTGGTATCGGCCGCGACTTACAAGTTGTGGGTCGTGGGTTCGAGCCCAGGCAGGCGCTTTACTTTGTGTAAATTATTTCTTCACCACTGCTCTCGAAACGGTGAAGGAAAACATCGTGAGGAAACCGGCATGTCCTAGAACCAAAAATTCGCAGACCGCACGAGGAACCCGCACTGGGCCCGCGTTTTGGATACAAACCATTCCCTCTCACAGAGAGGAGGCCTGTTTCCTAGCAGTGGGAACATTAATAGGCTGATGATGATGTGCCAAGGCACAACCTGATACATTTTCAAAATAATATTTTGCAACGATCTGTTTTGGCCAACAAACTATCTCTGCCTGGACTGTAACGGAACTAAACTGTTATCTGGATAAAGATCGATAGGCAAAGAGTAAAATAATATACAAGTATGTGGAACAGAAAACTGCTGGTCTGTCACGGCCGACATTGGCGGGTTCCGCTGGCTTGCCAACATTAGGAGTGAGTTTACAGGCCTATTTCCACCTCATCGAGTAACCAACTTCTTATGGTAGGTCAGAACAAACTGTTCACCTACGTGATTCTCTAACACAATTTGTTTATCTGATGTCGAAAACTCAGTAGAGAATGCCTCAGGCATTAGGCAGTTTACACACGGCACCGCGCACCGCCGCGGCAGGCGGTGATCTCATGTCGCATTGGCCTCTAATAAATGCGTTGATGCCGAACACAGGTACACCGCCCGACCGCGCGGGTCGAGCGGTGCTCTCCCCTCCGCGTCCGCGGCGGTGCGCGGTGCCGTGTGTAAACGGCCTTAAGTAAGCCTATGTACCTTTTCGTTGCATGAAGTTTTAATTAATAAATAAATAACACAAACAGATCTCCTTTGGAAAGACATGTGTAAATTTTCTGATCTTTAAATCAAGAGTAAAAAGGTTACTTCTAGGCAGGCGTGCTATACCGTTGACCACATCTTCGCTTCATCAGGTGAGATAGTGGTCAAGCGCGAGCCTACCAATAATAAATAAAAAAACGGAATATCCGTAATGAATTTTATGGATCAACAGATTACAGCTGGAACTAACAACGGCTTAACGTGCTTTCCGAGACATGGAGGAGAGGCCACCCATCCGCGGTCCGCCGCAAGTTCTGCTTAACTTTAAAGATCATCTCTAACGACAGAAATTACTTAGCCACGATACAAAGTATGTAAGCGGCGGTGTTTTGTGGCCACGAGCTCTTCAAAAATAAGTAGTACGTCTTTAGCGAAATCGACATGACGTCATGTGATGATGTCTATTAAAACCCGCTTCCTAGAAACAATAAGAAAACAAACTCCAAGGGAACAATGTTTATAGATAATAATGCGATCTCAAATACATAGCGGCTATAGCAGATAAAGAATAAATGAAACAAAAAATAATTAATAAAACGTGCATATCTTTGTACGGCGCCCATTTTTTGAAACTATTTGTCATCAATCCGGTTGCAAAACACACGTTACTAAAGAAAAAAGCGGGCAATGCGCATAATAAATGGGTATTCTTGGCCAGCATCCCGCGCCATTTATATGGATTACTGACATATACAAGAGGTCCAAGGCACATGGCACCTATTGCTAGAAAAACTGCTAAAAAGCCTGAAACAAAATTATGTATTTCAATGTTTTGAGCTGAATAAAAAAACTAAATGCATTATATAAAAGGCACAAATAGGTCACCCAGGCAAGAGACACACCATCTATCAGTGCTCTACATTCTTAAGTATATAATTGATGGATTTGTTCATTAATTGACATATCTACACAATGCCATGATTATAGTATGAAATCCCACTGCAAATATCTGCAGATATTCATATTTAATCATTCTTGATAGTATACTAGATTACTGCATGGTTGCCTGGCCGCATCTGGCTACAAACAGTTATTGTATTTGTTTTTAAACTTCACCCTACACTAGGAATTGCCCCTGTTTCGTGGATGCATCACCATTATTATCAGCCTTTTAATGTTCCCACAGCGGGGACACAGGCCCTCTCTCTGTGAACGAGGTAATGGGCTGGAACCAGTGTGGGTTGGTGGATGTCACATGTCTTCGATTTTTTAGTTCTAGGATATGCCGATTTCCTCACGATGGATGCGTATTGCGTATGCATCATAATCTGAGGCCCGTATTCCAAATGCTCATACACGACTCAAACTGGGGGACTGAGTCACCCACGTCCGTAGGAATATACCCCATTTGATTCTCTACACGTGGTCCCCGGGTGGTGAAAATCAGTTGACACCAACTGGGCAAAGACGTACCGCCAAGCGGCCTAGCCGTGTTCCGGTACGATGCTCGGTGTAGCCAACTAGAAGAGTTGAGTCGAGTTGGTTTCACTGCAGGCAGACCAGCCTGACGCGCACTGGTATGGATGTGTCGGGAGACTGGTCGCAGAGGGTAGCGGGATCCGAGGTACGGTGCGCCGCTGGCCGACCGCAGTTAGTTGGGGGCCCAAGTAGTGTGCCAGCCACATACGAAAGGCTGCCCCGACAACTGTCGAAAAATCACGGAATGCACCATCGTGCTGGTTGGCGACCAGATGGGAGGGCCCGATGGACATTTCGGGGGGGCTCGGGCGTCCCCGCAGTCTCCAGTCTAGTGCCCCAATGATGGCGTCCTATCAGTGCGTATCTGTAGGTTAACAGCTTGGAACCTCGTCTCACTTCCTTCTACACTCACTCACTCTTCTCTTCTTCACTCTTATACACATTTGACAAGGAAAAATCAAACTAGAGTTCAACAGCGGCTGCACCCCCTCCCAGTCACAAATATCAGAGGACTGCACTCCAATCTCGTAGCAGTCCATCATCATCTCGAGACTGATAAGCCGGCTCTCTTTTTCCTTTCGGAGACGCAGATCAGTTGTCCGTCAGACATATTGTACCTTACATACCCAGGGTTTACCCTGGAGCACAATTTTAAGCTTCGCGCTGGTGTATGCATGTACGCCCGAGACGACATCTGTTATCGGCGTCTCCGAAACCTTGAGGACTCTAGGTTTTCTGTGCTGTGGGCTTTGGTGGACACAGGCCACGATAAAATTATCTACGCCTGTGTCTACCGTTCGCACAACGGTGATCAGGAGACAACCAGGCTCACAGAGTACCTTAGTGAGGCGGCTGCTATAGCGCAGCAACGGTATCCTTCCGCCCAATTGGTGTTACTGGGGGACTTCAATGCCCACCACCAGGAGTGGCTCTTCCCGTACCAGAGCACTGATCACGCTGGGCGGGAGATGAGAAAGCTTGCGCTTGCTCTGAATCTCGCCCAGCTGGTCCAGGGGGCAACGAGGGTGCCGGATGTTGATTCGCACACAGCCAATTGCTTGGTACTTCTGCTGACAACAGATCCAGACCGATACTCAGTGTCGGTATCTTCACCTTTGGGTAGTTCCGACCAATGTCTGGTGAAGTCTGTATCCGTCCACTCCCCGCCTGATCCCAGCCCAAGAGGCGCACGGCGGGTTTGGCGTTACAAGTCAGCAGATTGGGATGGGATGCGTTCTTTCTTCGCATCTTATCCTTATCATTGGCAGCCTACTTGCTTCGCTTCGGCTGATGCTTCGTCGTGCGCGGACGCCGTGACGGATTTGTTGCGTCAGGGAATGGAGTACTACATTCCGTTCTCTGACGTAGCAATGTCGAGCGCTGACCGGCCATGGTTTGGCGCCGAGTGCAAACGCGCTGACTCGCTTAAACATGAGGCGTAACTGGCATGGGTCAAGGCTCGGACGCGCAAAGCAAGCGACGTGAGTCAGCTGAAGAGAGCCTTCAATAGGGCTGCCAAGTCCTGCAAGAAGGTGATGCGAAGAGCCCGGTTTGACCACATAAGCCGTATTGGGACCAAACTTGCCTCACACCTTGCTGGTAGTAAAGCGTTTTGGTCCCTGGCAAAGTCGGTTGAATCGAACTTCTACCGTCCCTCACTACCACCACTGCTGTGACCCGACGTGTCACTAGCCCACACCGCTGAGGAGAAAGCAAACTTGTTTGCCTCGCTTTTTGCGGAATCTTCACGTCTGGATTCTGGTGATGCGCAGCTCCCTCCTTCGCCTGATGGATGCGAGACGAGTATGTCGGACATTCGCATCCATCAAAAGGACGTTCGTAGGGTACTGCGCAACCTCGACGTGAACAAAGCTAGTGGCCCCGACGGGATTCTAGCAATTGTTCTGAGAACCTGTGCGCCTGAACTGTCTCCGATCCTAACACGCCTGTTTCGCCTTTTGTATGAGACTCGAAAAGTGCCGAATGCTTGGAGGCAAGCTAACGTTCAGCCTGGCCCAAGAACGGCAATCGAGCTGACCCGGCCAACTACAGACCCATTTCGATTACGTCCATCCTCTGCAAGAGTATGGAACGGGTACTCAACCCTAAACTCCTGGCATACCTAGAAGCTAATGACATCCTCAGTGACCGCCAATATGGCTTCCGCCAAAATCGGTCAACTGGGGATCTTCTAGCGTATGCCATTCACATCTGGAGTGAGGCCATCGAGAGGCATGGGGAAGCGCTTGCCGTGTCCCTGGACATCTCGAAGGCTTTTGACAGGGTCTGGCATGAAAGCCTTATTGGTAAGCTTACTTCATTCGGTCTGCCCAGTGGTCTGTGCGATTGGATTGCAGATTTCCTGAGGGACCGGTCCATCCGAGTAGTTATTGTTGGCCGCTCGTCTGACCAACTGGATATTAATGCCGGGGTTCCTCAGGGATCGGTGCTCTCAGCAACATTGTTCTTGCTTCACATAAACGATCTGCTAAAACCGCGCGCGCTACTGGGACTCAGGTCCGGTCTCTGCGAGAGGCCATGGTTGGGCGCTTGAATCTGTCCTTGAAGGCAGTCTCCGAATGGGGCGATGCCAATCTGGTCAGTTTCAATGCTGCTAAGATCCAGGCGTGTCTTTTTTCCGCTAAAAGGAGCTAGTTCCACCCGGTTCCTTCTTTCTGAGATGTGACCGTGCCGATAACGGACCGACTTGAGCTTCTTGGCGTTACGTTGACATCGACCCTCAATTTTGGTCCATTCATTGAGGCAAAAGCTCAGCTGGCTGCCAAAAAGTTGGGAATTCTTGCGAAGGAGAGACGGTACTTCACCCCAGAGCAGTTGCTTAACTTGTATCAAGCGCAAGTTAGATCATGCATGATGTACTGTTCGTGGTATCTGCCAAATACCAGCTGGATGCACTCGAGTCGATCGAAAAACGGGCAAAGAGGCTTATCGGCTTATAGCCTTGAACATCGGCGCCGAGTTGCCAGCCTGTCGGTTTTTATCGGTTACATTTCGGGGAGTGTGCATTGGAATTACATGAACTGATTCCTCCTAGCCCGTTCCATCATCGGACTACAAGACGTACGGCGATGCGTCATCGATACATGGTGGACATCCCACACATACGCACCAAACGTTTTGGGAACACTTTTATTATACGAACAGCAAAAGAATGGAATTCCCTGCCCGAGTCTGTGTTTCCCGATAGCTACAACCTGGGAGTCTTTTAAGTCAAGAGTGAATAGGTTACTTCTAGGCAAGCGTGCTCCATCGTCGACCAAATCATCGCTTACCATCAGGTGAGATAGTGGTCAAACGCAAGCCTATTACATATTTAAAAAAAAACTCAAAATTGGCCACACCTACCAATCAACTGCCAACCAATCATAATTCTTGAGTTTGGCATTATGATTTTTTAGCTTGACATAATTATGCGTACTCAATAGAGGACCACGGAAGACGTTACTGAATTATTTCTATAACTACAAAATGTGTGGTAGGTATTGAATGAAAATGAATGTCCAAGTGAGCAAGTACGAGTACGGTCCAAATATATGCTAACACTACTCAAATATATGCAAAATTTTTGTAAATACCTGAAAGTGCATGCAAGGACATAGACATGTTTCCTAACGCGAAAATTGACCCGACGACACCAAAAAACACAGCAGATACTTCTATGAACAAATGCTGGAACTTTTTGTCGGCGGCTGTAAGCATCATTGATCCGCCAAATAATGAGCTGAACATCATTATTCCTGTGGTCATAAATAACTGGAACTGTAACAAAGTTGTATTTATTAGATTAATTCAATTATCTATTCTTAATATTATAAATGCAAAAGTAACTCTGTCTGTCTTTCTGGCTGTCTGTCTGTTACCTTTTCACGGTTAAACCGCTGAGCCGATTTTGGCATGGAGATAGTTTGAGAACCTGGGAAGGACATAGGATATCATACGTAAGGGGGTAAAAAGGGGAGATAGAAGTTTGTATGGTGAACAATTATTTTCTCAAGTAATGCGACCCATACATATATAGATACCTACAATATTTTTGTGCGATATAAAAAATATATTGGCTATTCGAATTACTAATAACGTAGAAGAAGTCGCTTAGGCCGGGTTTCTCACCGCTAAATTATCGCAGAATTAAAGTCAAGCTCGCGTTATCTGCTGTGCCAATCAATAAATCGATAATATCGCATCAAATTAGACAATGTAAGTACTTACTCCAATTGTACACAGCACGACATGAATGTTCAATAAAAATGGTATTTCAAAACTTAACGCGAAGAAAAACACTGTGAAGGCGTTAGCTCCCATTAGCAACATGACAAAAGTGAACAGAGCTGAATACCAGATTTTTCGATTATAGTCCGCAGCAGTTGGCTCGACTAATATTATTTTCACGGGACCGACAAAATCGTTTGGATTCCTAGGATCTGTCTTAGGTTTCCTGCCTTGGCATTCGAGGTCACACGTATCATATATGTCGCCCATGTTTTATTTTTGTAGAGAACATGCAGTTGTTTGTACATTAAATTATTTACATATATATTGCTGTTATAAAATACCTTGACCTTTTATTAAAACTGTCAAGTTTCTCTGTGAAAACCACAGACTACTTAGAGATACTACCGTATGTGAAAACTGTCAACCGAGTCGTTAACACAGATGCTTAATATTTTTTCCTTATTATTTTTTACAGCAAAAGGCGGTAGTAGTTAAGTTATTCAGCCGTATTTGAAACGCTTAAAGCTAATTTATGGATTTGTCTTCAAAGTTAAAATTAATGTCATACGTACATTAAAGCTGGGAACTAATTATCGGCTGACGGACGCGACTTACAGCAGCGTTTGATTTGTGTGCACAGTCGTTTGGGACGCGGCTTGCGGACGAGTCCGAGCGCTTATACCACAGATAATATCCGCGTCAAGCGCTCAAGGTCACGTCCGCGCCTTACGTCCGATAGTTTGCACAATGAAATGTATATTCATTACCTAGATACTCTATAAGTCGCGGCTGTCAGTCGCGTCCGTAAGCCACGTCCGATAATTTGTTTTCAGCTTTATAGTCGTATTTGAAGATAATCCAATGTTTTGGGCACTTCCGGCGGTCGGGAATACGCAATGAGGGCCCACAGGACGTTTGAGAGTTGCCCGTTGCATCGTAACTTAAATTTTCGAGTTTATTGTAAGGGATTCAATATTCAAACACCAACATAAACCAGTTTGCGTTATATCTGTAATTCAGATAAGGGAGCGTGAAAAACGAATCGCGCGTACACATGGCGCGATCCCTTGTCGACAATGTCGCGCGGAAAGGCAAACTTCATATGAAAATTAAAAAGTAATCGGCCAAGTGCGCAAATAATTGGACTTCACACATTTAGGGTTCTGTACCAAACTGGGCATTTCAAAGAAAAAAGTCTGATTTATCAATATATTGGCATTTGTTAGTAGAATATACGTAATACTAAACATTATCACCAAATTTGAAGTTTATTTCAATGGAAAGTTAAAAAAATCTTCGGAACAATATTTTGTAGAAAAAAAGCTGACTTTGAAGGTTTCTCATTCCTTTATTTATCTACTCAACGACATCCGATGAATATTCTGTAAAAATAACCCCTTAGAAACATTTTAATTTTGACAATTTGTATGGCTTTGGGTCAACAAGATGGCTTATACTGTGTAATTTAGAAGACTGCAGCTCCAACCGTGTGACAGACGACGGACAAACAGACGTACACGTGACTAACAGCAACAGGGCTCCGTTTGGACCCTTCTTGGGCACGAAACCCAAAAATGAATAACATTTCAGCGTCCTAAACTGAAACTCACAAAACTTTTCAATTTCTTCGTCTTTGTTAAATCAAAACACATAGGAACCCAATACAAGCAGAAAAATCAAAGTTTAAATTAACCATTGAGATAATATGTACTACGCACTACATTATTACCTCAGTGTTATTAACTTTGTTTTATTAAAATTATCATCATCAATATTTTGCGCTTATCACAACATCGCTATGATACGATTGTTTATATGAAGCATCATCATCATCTTCCTGCCCTTATCCCATGTTACTTGGGGTCGGCGCAACACGTTTTTCACGATTGTTTATTACGAAGCATTTAACCTTATTTAAATAATATCGTATCGCCGAAACTGTTCACCACTGCACTGGATCTTCAAGGTTCTGGACTGGAGAGGGCTAGGCATCAACTTTAATGGCGAGTACATTACTCACCTTAGATTTGTCCACGATATAGTTGTCATGAGAGCAGTGGTGGCCCAGTGGTTTCGATCGCGAATTGCAAGTTGTAGGTCGTGGGTTCGAGCCCAGGCAGGCGCTTTACTTTGTGGAAATTATTTCATCACCACTGCTCTCAAAACGGTGAAGGAAAACATCGTGAGGAAACCGGCATGTCCTAGAACCAAAAATTCGAAGACATGTGACATCCACCAACCCGCACTGGGCCCGCGTGGTGGATTACGGCCCATTCCCTCTCACATAGAGGAGGCCTGTGTCCCAGCAGTGGGAACATTAATAGGCTGATGATGATAGTTGTCATGGCTGCGACTATGAAGGACCTCAGTGCAATGCTCGATGGCTCGATCTCAGAATACCAGATTCACAAAATACCAGATTATCTAAGCTTCCGAAAGAGTGGGTCTTAGACTGAACATGGGCAAAACGAAGGTCTTGTTTTTAACGCCTCTGTAACACCCACTCCAACACCAACAGTTTCGCGAAAGACAGTTTCGGCCCAGCAGGTGATACTTTTTTTTTTTTTTGATCTAATGACTTCTCTCGCTCTGGGTGAGGCGGGAGGGCGTGTCAGACTTTTACTGACTAAAACCCACCCGTGTTCCTTCAGTTGCTTGAGCTAGGGCCGCGGTAACTCTTTTACAAATTTATCCGCGACCCAGTAGGTGATACCTGGATAAGATTCGCACAGATCAGAAGCATTTCACGCATGGAAGTAGGCCTTTTCAAAATTGGGTGGCACAAAGCTGACGATATATTTTATCATCATTATCTCAGCCGTAAAACGTCCACTGCTGGCCTACCCGTGTCACCACGCCAGATCGGCCGGTCCTGTGCATCTCTAATCCATCTGATACCCGCAAACTAAACCATGTCATCAGTCCACTTAGAGGAAGGCCTTCCAACGCTTTGGCCTCTGGTACACGGTCTTCACTAGTATAGAACATTTAGGCCAACCGTTCTGCGAGCGATATCCATATACCCAGTGCCACTTAAGTTTGGAAATTCTTCTTAATTCTTTATTGCACACCAAAAACAATTTTTAATACAATGTGATAATAAAGTACATGTACAAAGGCGAGCTTAACTCAATGTTGAATTCTCTTACAGCAAACCCTAGATTGACAGAGAATGATGACAAAAGAGGGTAGGATCCAGTGTACAATAAAAAATAAAAAAAATATAATCATAAATATATACATACATATATAAATACAAATATATATATCTACTAACATTGCGTTAAAAGTAAATGCTCTTTAATTTTCCTCTTGAAGACATCGAGAGAAGGGCTATCGCGTATGGAGTGTGGGAGAGAGTTCCAGAGGTGCACTGCAGTTACAGAGAAAGAGCCATCATAACGGCTGGAAGTGTGACGTGGAGTACGAAGGAGAAGCGAAGTAGCCGTGCGACAAGGTTTGCAGCGAAGTAGCCGGGACGAGGTACTCAAACCGTTCGCGAAGGTATTGGGGAGAAGTAGGATTGTGCAGGATATTATAGAGAAGGGATAGGATATGGGTATCTCGTCGACGCCGAATCGGCAGCCACTTCAATTTCACAGTAACAGTTTCGGCCCAGCAGGTGATACTTTTTTTTTTTTTTTTTTTGGGTTGGGATATCATCTAATGACTTCTCTCGCTCTGGGTGAGGCGGGAGGGCGTGTCAGACTTTTACTGACTAAAACACACCCGTGTTCCTTCAGTTGCTTGAGCTAGGGCCGCGGTAACTCTTTTTCAAATTTATCCGCGACCCAGTAGGTGATACCTGGATAAGATTCGCACAGATCAGAAGCATTTCACGCATGGAAGTAGGCCTTTTCAAAATTGGGTGGCACAAAGCTGACGATATATTTTATCATCATTATCTCAGCCGAAAAACGTCCACTGCTGGCCTACCCGTGTCACCACGCCAGATCGGCCGGTCCTGTGCATCTCTAATCCATCTGATACCCGCAAACTAAACCATGTCATCAGTCCACTTAGAGGAAGGCCTTCCAACGCTTTGGCCTCTGGTACACGGTCTTCACTAGTATAGAACATTTAGGCCAACCGTTCTGCGAGCGATATCCATATACCCAGTGCCACTTAAGTTTGGAAATTCTTCTTAATTCTTTATTGCACACCAAAAACAATTTTTAATACAATGTGATAATAAAGTACATGTACAAAGGCGAGCTTAACTCAATGTTGAATTCTCTTACAGCAAACCCTAGATTGACAGAGAATGATGACAAAAGAGGGTAGGATCCAGTGTACAATAAAAAATAAAAAAAATATAATCATAAATATATACATACATATATAAATACAAATATATATATCTACTAACATTGCGTTAAAAGTAAATGCTCTTTAATTTTCCTCTTGAAGACATCGAGAGAAGGGCTATCGCGTATGGAGTGTGGGAGAGAGTTCCAGAGGTGCACTGCAGTTACAGAGAAAGAGCCATCATAACGGCTGGAAGTGTGACGTGGAGTACGAAGGAGAAGCGAAGTAGCCGTGCGACAAGGTTTGCAGCGAAGTAGCCGGGACGAGGTACTCAAACCGTTCGCGAAGGTATTGGGGAGAAGTAGGATTGTGCAGGATATTATAGAGAAGGGATAGGATATGGGTATCTCGTCGACGCCGAATCGGCAGCCACTTCAATCTGGTCCGAAATGCCGACACATGGTCGTACTTTCGGAGGCCGAAAATAAAGCGGATATATAAGTTCTGCAATCGCTAAGAGTACCTCCGTTGCATTTAGAAAACAGACATCCGCATAGTCTATGCGCGGTAGAAGAAGAGATTGAGCAAGAGTGACCTTAGTGTGAAATGGTAAGAATTTTTGGAGACGTTTAAGAGACTGAAAAGAGTAGACGACCTTCCTACTCACATAAGCGATACGAGTATGAACCTCCCAAGAGAGGTTAGTGTCTATATGAACACCCAAGTTTTTCGCGCTTTTGGAGTAGTTTAAAGGCACTGAGTTATACATTACTGGCAGAAGAGACTGGTAATCCAATAGATTGAGCATGTATCTGCCACCAATAAAGAGCGCTTGAGATTTAGTTGGGTTCAGGAGGAGTCCAAAGGACTGAGTCCACTTGTTGATATTTTCAAGGTCATCATTTATGGCAGCCACAGACTCGGCGAGTTCACCCACCTTAAAATGACGATATAACTGCAAGTCGTCTGCATAGAGATAAAAGTTAGAAGTTAGGAACTTAGTGGTAGCATTTATAAAAATTAAGAAGAGAAATAAAAATTGAGAAGAGAATTGAGAATTCTTTCGGTTATGCCAGTAACCCTTCTCGGTTCTCCTGGGAATGGCTTCATTTCTGATTCGATCATGCAATAAAACTCCGAGCATAGCCCTCTCCATTGCCCTTTGGGTGACTGAGCCTTCTGATGAGGCCTGTTGTGAGCGATCACGTTTCGGTCCCGTATTTAATCACTGGCAACACGCACTGATCATAGACATTCGTCTTGTGACACTGCGGCTAGTTGGACAAGAAGATACCGCGCAACTTCCCGAACGCTGCCCGGCCGAGTCTGATTCGACGGTTGACCTCCTTCTCAAAGTTAGACCTACCTAACGGGACGTAAAATTAAATTCAATAATGGCCGATTTCTGAATTGAGTATTTGTAGTTAAGAACGGGTCAACCAATACTTAAATGCCAACAGTAATTTAATTCATTTTGCCAGGTTTTCAGGCATAAGTAAAGATTGACAAATACTGAAATCTGAAATCGGGGGTCGAACACAAACTGGTCACCCATTAAGCAAGGGGGCACCCTTGAGTTTGGTTTACATTTCTAAGCTATTTATAACTTGACAGCCGCAAGTGAACGCATTCTCGAAACAATAACCTCTCCGCTTCGTACAGCTACTATTTAGCCGAGCCATCACCGTTCCAAAAGAAACAAGGCCTAAACTAAATAAATGAAACAATGTATTTTTTTTCATTTTATACTATTACAAACTCTTATGTAGCCTTACATGCATGCAGAGCAAAACTGTTCCAGAATAAATTATAGTAAACGTAATTAATATAAAATGCAAATATTCGCAAGGCGACCATTTAATAAAACTTTCTTTCATCAAACCCAAAGCAAAACAGACAGTACACAATATAAAAGTGGGCACTGCGATAGTTCTGTGTGCTTTCGCGTTAAATACCCCGAATAAAATCTCTGGGTTATCGGGATATATAGTAGGTCCGACGAGACTGGTTAATACTGATAAAACTGCACCGAACAAGCCTGCAATCAGAAGTGTATTAAAATTTTCATGGTTTCGACACAACGCAAAAGAAGACTTCGGGTGTCTTCTTTTGCGTTGTACCCTACCTAACTGGTCCCGCGAAAACGGGGGCTTCCACCCCTACTTTCCCGTTTTCGTTTTTGTAAATACCTGAAAGTGCATGACATGATATTGACATGTTTCCTAACGCGAAAATTGTTCCAACGACACCAAACAACACTGCGGATACTTCTAAGAAAAAATGCTGGAACTTTTTGTCGTCGGCTTTTAGCTGTATTGATCCGCCAAATAATGAGCTGAGCATCATAATTCCTGAAGGCATAAATACCTGGAACTGTAACAAATTTGTATTCATTCAATATTTTTTTTGATTGATTCAATACTTATTGTAAAGAATTAAAGAAAAAGTGTTGTCATCGTTATTGGAAGGCAAAGGCATCTTCTTCTAAACCTTTTTATGTGCGTTTTCCATGTCTACTTCTCAGAAGTTGAGCATACCCAAACAATTAACATATACATATAAGATCTCCACTAATACGACTGACTACGATGATTTCCTTTGCCATTTTAAGACCTAAATGAGATGAAGACGTAAATGTCCGGAACCGTTACCAATGGAACAGTACTAAAATTATATCGGATCAGATTTTTAGACGATGAAAGTACTTACTCCCATTGTACACAGCAAGATATGAATGTTCATTTCAATTGGTAGTTTATAATTCAACGTAAAGACAAACACTGTGAAGACTGTAGCTCCCTTTAATAACAAGACAAATGTAAATAGAACAGCATACCATCTTTTTCGATTATAGACTGTTGAGTCAACTAATACTATTTTTACGGGACCGACAAATTCGTGACGATTCCCAATGTCTGAGGTCCCCTTGACTGCCTTGCCTTGGCATTCGAGGTCACAGTTTCTTAACTTGCCTTCCATACTTTATAATTTTCGTAGAAAACCTACAGTTGTTTGTATATTTAATTATTTACTTAAATAATGCTGTTATAAAATATATGACGTTTTAAAATAACCGTCAACCGAGCCGTCAACGTCAACTGTTAGATGACGTCATGACAACACAGATAATTACTTAATATTTCATTTTTTTTTAAATTAAATTGCTTGGCGCAGAGAGCATACTTTCGATGCGCTGCGCTTGGCGCTAAAAGGTTTAAAATTATCATCATCATTCCCTTGTTTTTATCACGACATCGCCATCATACGATTGTTAAATGTGAAATCTTTGAATTTATTTCAATGATATTCTAATAAACAGATACGTTATAAACTTACAAAACAATCGAAAAAAGTGTTCCGCGCAGCAGCGGCAGCACACTTGTCAAAACCAACAAGAAAAAAAGAGACAGCTATTTGTCACTTGCGCATGAATGTAAACAAAAATCATTCTGGCCGCCAATGTATTTACTATCTCTTTCTTTTTTCTAGCCTCCAAATAGCAGAATATTAGGGAAAAATTAAATAAATTAGTAAATTGAGGTGTATTGCGTACTTACATATAGTATAAGATCCCTTGTGTTTTATGTACTTTGGTATCATAATTGGTACATTTCTAAATACACACGATGGCATTTTTTAAACTTTGTTTCGGTTTTAACAAAGCGCGTCACACGCCCTGTACGTCACTAGTCTCAGATTTTGTTGAAACTTTGTGAGGATGTTGTTCTCAAATTGTTCTATTTATTACCTTCAATGAAAAAAAGTGTACCTCTCGGGTTTGGCTAAAAAATGGAAAACAAAAAATGACGTACGGGGCGTATACGCCCTGTACGTCATTTTTCGTTGGAAGTTTACATGGTAATGTACATAATATATTTTTTTAGTTTTACCATTCTCTTATTTTAGAAGTTACAGAGGGAGGGGGGGGACACATTTTACCACTTTGGAAGTGTCTCTCGCGCAAACTATTTAGTTTAGAAAAAAAATGATATTAGAAACCTCAATATCATTTTTGAAGACCTATTCATAGATACCCCACACGTATGGGTTTGATGAAAAATTTTATTTTTAGTTTCAGTTTCAAGTATGGGAACCCCCAAATATTTTTGTTTTTTTTCTATTTTGGTGTAAAAATCTTATTGCGGTTCACAGAATACATCTACTTACCAAGTTTCAACAGCATAGTTCTTACAGTTACGGAAAAAAGTGGCTGTGACATACGGACGGACAGACAGACAGACATGACGAATCCATAAGGGTTCCGTATTTTGCCATTTGGCTACGGAACCCTAAAAACTAGCTTCTGCCAGCGGCTTCGGCCTCGTGAATGTCGAAAATTATCCCGAGGGAATATATTCCTGGGACAAAGTATCCTATGTGCTATTCCTGACTATAATATTTCTCTGTGCCAAATTTCATCCAGATTGGGTCAGCCGTTCTTGCGTGATTGTGTAACAAACAAACATCCATCCAAACTTTTACATTATAATATTATTAAGTAAGATTGATAGCTAGAACAGCCCTTTCTTTATTTATATTTACCGTATATATATAACCTCTAAACAGTTGGCGGTCCGTGGCAAGACAAATACTCCCCACTCAATATTAAGAATCACTGGTTTAGAAAGAAACTGTGCCTAAAATAAAAAAAAGGCATGAAGCATTGTATTTTTTTTATTTTAAACTTTTACAAACCATTCTTAAGCCTCACACGCATGCAGAGCAAAGCTGTTGCAGTATAAATGAGAGTAAAAATAATTAATATTATATGCAAATGTTTGCACGGCATCCATTTAATAAAACTTTCTTTCGTGAATGCCAAAAGAAAACATAATGTACACAACATAAAAGCAGGAACGGCGATAGTTCTGTGTTTTTTCTTGTTAAATAGCCCGAACAACGCATCTAGGTTCGTGGTGTATGTAACAGGTCCGATGAAACAGGTTACTATCGATAAAAATACACCGAACAAGCCTGGAATCAGAAGTTTATTTTAATTTTTTTTTGAGACATCACGAAATAATACGATACAAAAACAATATTATTAATTATATCTTATTTGTCGACGAAAAATAAAGGAAAACGATTATAACATTCTAAGAGATTGTTATTGTTGTTTTGTTGAGATTGTTATCAGCTGTGATTGGTTTAGTGAATTTTCAACAGCCAATCACAGCAGATAACGCGTGCTTGACAATTTGTCCGTGGGATTTTAAGGTGGGAAAGTCCGGCCTATTTTTGGGGTCAGTGCCCCATGTCTCCTAACCACCATACTGTTTCGTCCTCTTTACAATATGTTTTAGTAAATTTTAATTGATTTAACGCAGATCGTTCTCGTTTATCTTACTTGGCTGCGACATTTAGTCCGATAACTATAGCAAACCTGAACGTTACTAAAAAAGTACAAAAAAAAAACCTCATTTTTTTTGGTTTTAAACAAGCTTTATTCGTATTCTTCTCAGCAAACCCTTTCATTTGATACCCATATCATGTCAGTGTACAAAAAATAGTCCGCCATCTTGGGCCGACCGCCATATTGGATTTAGAATGAGGTCACTTAGCTAACCTAGCATTGTCATCCAAACCAAACGTGTATGCAAAATTGCATCTTAATCGGTTGACGATAACTGCTTTAAAATTCAATTGCATGATTTGACCCGATTACACTTACATGCAAACATTGCAATTAAAAAAAAACTGGTTATTAAACGAAAGCCGAATCTGGTTAGACTGGAAGCCGAATCTGGTTAGACTGGAAGCCGACTCCAAAGTAGTTGAGAAAAGGCTAGGCAATAGATGATAATGTTTTTTTTTTGTTTTAGCAGTTACGACCCTTAGAGCAATATCGACCAAGATCCAGACGCCCTAGACATTACTCATAGTTTTCTACTCAAAAACTGTGGGATTGAGTTGTGTTAGCATTTACTTTGAACGTACGCATTCTTGAAAGATTGGGGCGCCGGCCAATTTTCAGCTACCAGGTGCTAAAGGTATGTATAAAAATCGTACTCACTTTAAATGAAGTATCCGAGCAGATTTTTAAAAACGGGACCCTATTACTAAGACTCCATTGTCCGACTGTCTGTCTGTCACCAGGCTGTATCTCATGAACCGTGATAGCTAGACAGTTGAAATTTTCCCTGTTGAAATTTCTATAAAAAACAGAATAAAATAAATATCTAAGTGGATCTCCCATACAACAAACGTGTTACTTTTTGCCGTTTTTTGCGATAATAGTACGGAACTATACTTGCGCGAGTCCGATTCGCACTTGGCTGGTTTTTTTGAAAGATGTACAGAAAAACTGCAGATAGGTTAGTTAGGATAGAAGGTCATTAATATCTAATTATTTTGCACGCGTTCGTTTCGGTGTGAGCGGGTATGAAACAAACAGTGACATTTTAAATGTCTGGGAAGGTTGTTCGGCCGCTACGATATGTCTGGCTGATTCCAAAAAGTTTCGAAAGTCTTATTTTTTTCTACATGATACTCACGGAACTATCCCTGAGTACCTATCTGGGCTCAGTATAGCTGCGTGTTTTTTTTTACAATCTTTGACTTGTCTGGTAGAAATAAACGCCGATGGAAAATGTCTGGCAGTAGTGTTTCTAATTTCTAACGTTATTCTGAACAGCAACCATCAAATTTTGTTAGGATACTTCTTTTAAATTGAGTACGATTTTTACATACATTTAGCACCTAATAACTGAAAATTGGCCGTCGGCCCAATCTTGCAGATATGCGTATATATTGAGTATACTCAATCCCACAAATATTGTGTAGAAAGCAATGAGTCTGGGGCGTCTGGGATCTCCATCTAGTCGAAATTGACCATTTGGTTGTAATTCAATCAATCAGTCAAATTGTTGCAAATTTAATGAACTTTAAATAAGTACGGCATTTTGTTTATCAAAAAAAAAGTTAATAAAAAAAAACAAAATACCCAACTGATTTTGATTTTTTGAATTAACTTTTTTATTTTTAACTTTTCAGTTAACATTTTTTTTCAAATTTGGTTATTTATAAATAAAAGTATTATATATTTTTGAAATCACCTCTTAAACCCCTTTAATTAAATAGGCCACACGATGGGTTTGGAGGTTTGAACGAATCGATTGACGTAAGAATCATCAAAATCGGCCAACGCGTTTGGTCTCTGGAACGCCACATAGGAACAAACATACATACATACAAAGACTGATAAAAACTTTACCCTCCATCGGCAGTCGGGTAAAAACGCATAGTTTTAGATCAAATTGTTCCAAAATTACCCAGTTTTTCGTGGGAAGCGCAGCAAGCACAAGTTTGTCGAAATTGCAAACTGGTCTATACAACATACTAAAAAAACAGAAATGTAACACATAACAACAAGTTAACATCAAGCTTTGCGTTTTTAACCTTTTTAGTGTCGATTTCTCCTAAAGGCAAGGTAGCTGCCTTTTATGCCCCGGTTTAAATGATCACCCTTTGTTTCCTGATCCATCTTCATCATCATCTGCCTAGCCTTTTCCCAATTGTTGTTGGGGTCGGCTTCCAGTCTTATCGGATTCAGCTGGGTACCAGTGCTTTACATGGAGCGACTGCCTATCTGACCTCCACAACCCAGTAACTGGGTAACACGATACCCCTTGGCAAGACCATTACCTTGACACGCCTATTCCGCCTTTCATATGAGACTGGAAAAGTGCCGAATGCTTGGAAGCAAGCCAACGTACAGCCTGTGCCCAAGAAAGGCAGTCGAGCTGACCCGGCCAACTACAGACCCATCTCTGTAACGTCCATACTCTGTAAGAGTATGGAGCGTGTACTTAACAAAAAGCTCCTGGCATACCTAGAAACTAACGATATCCATAGTGACCGACAATACGGCTTCCGCCAAAATCGGTCTACTGGGGATCTTCTAGCGTATGCCATTCACATATGGAGTGAGGCCATCGAGAGACACGGGGAAGCGCTTGCCGAAAGCCTCATTGGTAAACTTCCTTCATTCAGTTTGCCCGGTGGTCTGTGTGATTGGATTGCAGACTTCCTGAGAGATCGGTCCATTCGAGTGGTTATCGATGGCTGCTCTTCGGACCAATTGGATATTAATGCCGGGGTCCCTCAGGGCTCAGTACTCTCAGTTGTTGCACATTAACGATCTGCTTAAACCTTTGGGTATGCTGACGACAGCACTGTTGCTGAGAGATACTTGTCCAACGCACGGGCTACCGGACCGCAGATCCGGTCTCTCCTTGAGGCCATGGTGGAGCGTTTGAACCTGTCCTTGCAGGCAGTCTCCGAATGGGGCGATGCCAATCTGGTCAGGGTTAATGCTGCTAAAACCCAGGCGTGACTTTTTCCCGCTAAAAGGAGCCAATTCTACCCGGCTCCTTCTTTCCGTGGTATGACCGTGCCGATAACGGACCATCTTGAGCTTCTTGGTGTTTCGTTGACATCGACTCTCAATTTTGGCCCATACATTGAGGCAAAGGCTCAGCTGGCTGCCAAAAAGTTGGGGATCCTTGCGAAGGTGAGAGGGTACTTCACGCCGGAACAGCTGCTCAACTTGTATCAAGCGCAGTTTCGATCATACATGGAGTACTTTTTCATCTCTGGGACGGATCTGCCAAATACCAGCTTGATGCACTCGAGTCGATCGAGCCAAGAGACTCATCGGAAATGAGGCACTGGTCAAGTCAAAGCTCCAGAGCCTTGAACATCGTCGCCGAGTTGCCAGCTTGTCAGTTTTTATCGGTTGCATTTCGGGGAGTGTGCGATGGAATTGCACGATCTGATTTCGCCCAGCCCGTTCCATCATCGGACTACCAGACGTACGGCGATGCGTCATCGGTACATGGTGGATATCCCACCCATACGCACAAAACGTTTTGGGGACACTCGCATTATGCGTACAGCTAAGGAGTGGAATTCCCTGCCAGAGTCTGTGTTTCCCGATAGCTACAATCTAGGGGTCTTTAAGTCAAGAGTGCATAGGTTTTTTCTAGGCAAGCGTGCTTCACCGTCGACCACATCAACGCTTACCATCAGGTGAGATAGTGGTCAAGCGCAAGCCTACAGACGATAAAAAAAAAACCATTAGCATACCCATTTCCTGATCCGTCTTCAAGAACTTAAAAAGATTCTGCCTTTTTATAAGCAAAATGCTTTAATTGTGTAAATATAATAATAATATTATGATATTTCAACGCACGGAGAAGCGATACAAATGATACAATCGCATAGTATCGAATTAGCATGAATAAGTGCTACCGTTTTTACGTGCGACATCGGTCATAATACGACTTTGCGAAGTATTATTAAGAAATCCAGTCAAATATCCACTTATTATAAACTAAACTGACAAAATGCGGGTGTAAGCCCTATAAGGTTGGTATACTCTACCTAACCTGGTCTCGGGAAAACGGGGGTATCCACCCCTACTTTCCCATTTTAGTTTTTGTAAATACCTGAAAGTGCATGCAGAGACATAGACATGTTGGATAACACGAAACATGTCCCAACGAAACCAAACAACACTGCAGATACTTCTAAGAAAAAATGCTGGAACTGTTTGTCTGTGGGTTTCAGCTGCGTTGATCCGCCAAATAATGAGCTGAACATCATAATTCCTGAAGTCATAAACAGGAACTGTAACAAATTTGTATTAATTAAATTAATTCAATAATTTATTGTAAGACAAAAGCATCTTCTTGTAAACCTCTTCACCACTCCATTGCTCTTTGGGTGACTGTAAGCTTTCTGAGGAGGCCCACTGTTAAGCATACCTGCCCTAAGCGTTGCCAAATCGACCGGTCTCACGTCCAGCTGAGTCCCATTTGTCCACCTGGTAGGAGGCCTCCCAAAGCAGTGCCTTCCGGTTCGCGATCGCCTCTCCAGAACTTTTCAGCCCATCGACTATCCGTTCTGCGAGCAATGTGCCCTTCCCACTGCCACTTAAGTTTAGCAATTCTTCGGGCTGTCTGTAAACCTGGTTTTCTTGCGGATCTCTACATTTCTGATTCGATCACGCAAGGAAACTCTGAGCATAGCCCTCTCCATTGCTCTTTGGGTGACTATAAGCTTACTGAGGAGGCCTACCGTTGAGTATACCTAAACGTAAACAGCGTATACGGTTCCTACTGCTGCGACTGACAAAGATGATTTCCATTGCCATTTTCAGAGCATTCGTGATTAAATAAACTACACTACTAAAATAATAAACTATACTTACTCCCATTGTACACAGTACGATATGTATGGTCATTGTCATTGGTAGTTTAAAATTCATCGTAAAGAAAAACATTGTGAAGACTGTAGCTCCCATTAACAACATGGCTACTGTAAATACTGCTGAATACCATATTTTTCGTTTATAGTCCACAGGTGTTGTTTCAACTAATACTATTTTTACGGGACCGACAAATTCGCGAAGCCCTGCATCTGCGGCATCTTTGACTCCCTTGCCTGTACATTCGAGGTCACACTTTCTTAACGTTTTAAAGTTTACCATATTTTAATTTGCGTAGAAAATCTACAGCCATTTGTCCATTAAATTATTTACATAAATATTCTTGATATAAAATGTATGACGTTTTAATAAAGCCGTCAACCTTATTAGGTGACGTCACTCCAATACAGATAACTATAATTTTACAGGTAAAGGTTAAGTGATTCAGCCAGATTGAAATGCTCAAAGTTATTTTTATGGATTTTCCTTCAAACTTACAATTAATCTTATACGAACGCACACTGAACTATTAATACTCGTATTTGAAGAGAATCCAACGTTTTTCGCACTGCCGGCCGGACGGGCCCACGGGCCGTTAGAGAGTTTCCCGTTGCCGTTGCGTCACAAAGTTCTATGCAAACTGGTCGACTTAAATTATAGACTTTATTCCAAAGGATTAAAGATTCAAATACACACATAAGCCAGTTTGCGTATCAGTAATTCAGTTATGGGAGCGTGCAAAAAAGGATCGCAAGCGTACACATGGCGCGATCCCTTGTCGACGATGTCGCGCGGAAAGGCAAACTTCATTTGAAAATGAAAAAACCGGCCAAGTGCGAGTTTGACTCGTGCACAGAGGTTCTGTATAAACAGCTACATTCACCAAAATAAATAGGTATAATAGCATTACTAAGGTTCATAAACAATGTAAGGTCCAAACATTGTCCTACGAAGGGACAAAATTAACTTTGCCGTTCGAAAACTGTTGTCCCCACACATTAATATACAAATGTTTTACTATTTACATATAACTTACAACATTTTATAAGTTGGTTGACTATTACTCGTAAAGTTGCAAAGCTGTGACAATTTTCCTTTTAATTTTGATATATATACTACAGCCGTGAATTTCTTCACATATCCATTTCGTATATCCAAGCCAAATTATAGCTTTCAAACTGCGGATGGACGGACGTAAGGACAGACGGGCATGGCGAAACTATAAGGGTTCGTTGTTGACTACCGAACCCTAAAAATGGACAAAATTTCAGCGTCCCAAAATAAAAAGCCCAAAACTATTCAATTTTAAATTCTTTGTTAAATCCAAACACATTTTTTTTGTTCTCTTGTACTTATCATATCATCGCAAATGTCCGGTACTTTTTACCCGACTTCAAGGAAAGGGTTATGTTTTAGTATTTAATCTTATTTATACATAATATTTTAATAACAGAATAATATTATCGGGATCGTAGAAGGTATAGTTGTCGGCAAACTTCTTGGCCGCCCTGAAGTTGGTTACAATGGCTGCGCAGTAGTAAATCTCTTACAAAAACAGCACCGTTTCGTGCCTCGCGCATGCGGAAAGCCAATTTCAGGGTGGCCCAGAAGTTTGGCGAGGGCTATACCGTTCTGTAGTTTCTGCCTGCTCTGCATGGTACAATTGAGTTTGTGTATGCATTTGTGTAAACATTATCGTCCGCCGGTGGGACTCCACCTATTGCTGCCTCCTCCCATTCATGAAATACTTCTGATCTGAGCGAGTCTTATCCAGGATGCCCGGACCCGGACTCGTGTACATCCACGATACGTGCTCCACATCCACATTTGGCTGATGGTTGACCAACATTTGTCCTACCCATCTATCAGTGCATCTACGGTATTTTTTTTATATTCTCGCTATTGACCACTATCTCAAGTTATGGAAACCAATGATGTGGACCACAGAGAAGAACGCTTGCCTTGAAGTAACCCATGTCGATACTCTTGACATAAAGACCGCCAGGTTGTTGCTATTAGGAAACACAGACTCCGGAAGGGATTTTTTTGGAGAATCTGAACCATGCAGTTTGAGCTCTTTTCATCAAGTGACTTCCTTAACCTCCACGCCATCATAACGTAGGCTTATGGAAAAAATATTTTATTATTTTTATTGTTTTAAGGCGATAATTTTTCCAGGTCACAATCACAACCAAGCGAATATTTTTATGAAGTCACATACACATTTATCAATACAATGGATTACGTTTACTTACGAAGATACTACAATCTTATTTTAATGACAATATAAGGATGGATACCATTAATAAATCAATATTGTAAACTAAAGTCCGTTGCCTACTGCGACATCTTTTAAACAGATTGTTGTAGTAAATTCTATTAAAATTGAGCTATTTAAGTATTTCAGAAATTTTGTGTTGACGTATCATTCCAATGATAAAGACTGACCTTTACAAAATACTATAAAGTCTTTAGTTTCTACATAACCGGTTTCAAAGCAATAAGCGTTCAACGAAAGTATCTTCCGTTACTAATTCTAATAGACTATTAAAGGACCAACCCCAACATCCAACAGCCTAGGTCTTCAGTAGGTTTTCCACGAAAATTAACAGAGTGAAAAGTATGCCCTTGCAATGATCTCTTTGTTCACGCCTGTTACGATCCTCATCAAAGTCAAAGTATTTATTCGTATGTTTTTTGGTGATAAAGTTAGATTATGGTGACTCAAAAAACTACCCATTAGGGCATACACTATTTAACAATATAAGAATTTAAAATCAATATTTCACACAAATTAACAAAATGTCAATATTAACAATACAATAAATTTTTATAATAAACATTTACAATACAATTAATTATCAAAATAAATATACAGAATACAATCAATTACGGTCAAGTCATCCTTAGCGATGGTCGATTCATTTGTTGCTACACAGAAAAATCCTCATTGAGAAATAATATATTACACCCTACTTATTATTAGGCCAATATGACGTTCTTATATTGTAAGAAAATCAAACTATTTTCCTGTTGGTGCACCGTACTTCCGATAAACTAGTATACATTACTATTGTTATTGAGAGCAGGGGTTCGCGCGAATCCGGTAGTTATCATAAAAAGTAATGATGCTAACCGTCATAGCAATATCTACAAATTGTTTTATTTTATGATAAAATCGCCATCAGTGTCAAATAGTGTGTGTTTTACAAATGGTGCAATAGATACCGAACACGGATAACATAATCAAATGGGCCCATTATCCCACATACTCTTTGGGGAAAGTAAAATAATACAAAATATCGTTGATGCAATATATCCGGCTTATATGATACCGTGATACTGGAGGAGCTCGTGGCTAAATAATAACAGCCGCACTGGTCAATCATCTAGGTTAAGCAACGCGGTCCGTGGATGGGTGACCATTTCAACATACCGAGTTTCCTCCGTGCCTCGGAAAGCACGCTAAGCAGTTGGTCCCGGCTGTCATTTGAAGATATTTTTCAGTCGTTACGGGTAGTCAGTAGCTTGAGATCTGACACCAGTCTTGCCAAGGGGTACCGTGTTACCCAGTTACTGGGTTGTGGAGGTCAGATAGGCAGTTGCTCCACGTAAAACACTGGTACACAGCTGAATCCGGTAAGACTGGAAGCCGACCCCAATATAGTTAGGAAAAGGCTAGGCAGATTAATTGAGTGATACCGTGATACACATGATAGGATAAACAAAACAAGAAAATTCATTGATCGTTCTTGATGAACAAAATAAATAGTTGGAAGGCGTTTCTGTGTGTTTAACAGTAGAAGTGCATGTTCTAACGCATACAATTCTATACATACTTACTATACTACTTACTTAAGAACCTCAAAATTCCTATCATATTCGGTAATTAGGTACCAATTCAATTATATTCTTTATTTAGCAGGTATCGGTTCTCTGTCTAATACGTATATCCGTTCTCCCTCTTCTGATTAATTCATACATTCAGTGACCCCTAAAAGTTGCCTAATGTTTCGTCTCTTACAATTGACTTAGTCTGTATTCAACCTAATTTTAATAAACATGTAATTACACCGAGACAATCCGTAAATGACCAGCTTCGTGTTTTTAACGCTCATTCGGGATGAAGCCATAATCCCCGACAAAATGACTCCACCTCAGAGATTCAACCTTCTCTGACAAAACGATACGCTCCTCGCCTACCACCATTACCTTTTATTACTGCAAAGGTACACGAGTTTGCTTTTTTGACGTATAAATATAAGAAATTGTCGTAATAAAAGTGAATATCTCGGGTCGCCTTAATACAAAGAATAATTTGTTTGAACCTAAAAAGAGTCGCAGAAAATATTTTGGAGGAAACAGCTCTTGTAAAATTTTTATGTTTGTGGGATGAGGTAACAATATGGTTGTGAAAAGAAATAGTATTTTCACTTTGGTTGGCAGAAAAGATTTAAAATTTTCGTTGATAGCCAACTGGACTTTGGTGCTCCGTGTTATTTGTTTTAGCAACTAGCATTGTATTATCGAAACCGATTAGATAATGCACATATAAATGTTTTGGTTTAAAAACATTATTGTAATATAGTCTCTATAAAATCGTTTCTATGAACATCAGCCACAGTAGTTTTCCTTGACCGACCCATGGAACAAAGTAAGTTCCGTATTTTTTTTCAAATCGAACTTTGTTTCATTCAGCTTATAATGATGGTTTATTACATATTTCGGTTAATATAGAACGGCCTGATCAGTAATCTGATGGTACAGTTTCTCTAAATCACTCCTGCCATGCCATGAATGCATGTCAAATTAAGCACTCATACAACAAACAAACACAAACTTCAATCACAAGTTTGTATGCAATTAGCGTAACAATATGACATAACCTCACTGCAACACTTTGACTGTAGGAAGTAAAGTAAAAGCCATAAGACTGCAGAAAATACGGATCCAGTTACCAATAAACATTGGAACGTTTATCAAATCGCAATAAATTCGAACACTATGATACACAAACACTAACAATTGTAAAACCCTTATAAATTCCAGACAGCATTACATAACGCTGTACAATAAACATTCAAAAATATGACCACTATAAACACATTTTAAACTTATTGATAACGCAATGAAATCAATTACAAAAACTGTACCATAAAATACTAAGCGAAGGAATTAATTCGATTGGCAAAGCAATTACGGCCAGTCACGATGGCCAGTGATTCATGATCTTCATTACGACGTAAATCATTTTGTGGTGGACGTGTGAATTTACATAGGGCCTACAAGAATTTCTATAAACATGCAAATTGATAAGGTGAAAAATTTGCGATCGCCAACGGGACATTGTCGCACTTTTTATTTAGTCGTCACAAGTGAGCGCGGTTGTTTATTAAAGTTGCACCTTCGTGTAGTTACTACGCTTTATATTATCGTTTGTAATAATATTGATATTTTGAAGTTTGTGTAGAAGTTGCACGTTCCTGTAGTTACTAAGTTCTATGTCTTTGTAATCGCTTGATATATTTTAAGGGTTTGGCCAACAAACATTTAGCTGTTTTTATTTCTAGAAGTAAACTATCAGGAAATCAAGCTAAATCATGCTCATGAGTACAATTTATTTTATTAGGTTTTGATAAGATAGTGAGATAAGCCAGTTTTTGACCCGGATCCAATTAGATAAGCCCTTAGTGTACATTGTACGGCTGACGTCTATCTACGTCTAAGATACAAAGCGTTTAAAAAACGATAATATAGAATAAATCTATTTATCTTTACGCTTTTGTTAACGCTCACAATAATGAATGAAATCCTTATCCAATTTGATGATGATGAAAAGCAACCTTCAGCTGCTTTGTAATTAAAGTAGAGATATATTTATGTTTGAGCTCACTGAATAAGCAAGCTGAAAAACAATGGGCCGGTCATATTAGCCGTAAACTGATGATGACCCTAACGTAGAGGTGGTCTTGAGTGGAGACCACGAATAGGTAAACGCAAGGCGCGAAGTGCTCAGGCTAGGTGGAACAACGACCTTCACAGGGTGGCTGGTAACAAGTGGATGAGAGCTGCTAAAAATCGAGAAAATGGCCTGATATTGGAGAGGCCTATGTCCAGCAGTGGACTGCTGTAGTCTGATGATGATGATATTTTATGTCCCTTTTTGTTATCACACCTAGAAACAACTTAAATAAAGTAAGCATAAAAGATTTTTATTGTAAGTTGTAAAAAATATGTTTTTAGGTCTCCCAAATACATAATGATTATAATTTTTATCGTCTTATTTAATCATCGCGTATCAGATGTTTTGGTAATACGTGATCATTCATTATCAGTGTCACGTAAGCAATTAGGTTGTTGAACCAACTTTGTTTTTGTAATAAAAGGAAAGATCATTTTCGCTATAATTACAAAGTAACATCAAACTGAAAATATGTTTTGAAGCCAGTACCGAAAACACACCGGCAGTGCCCGAAAAAACCCGAGCCCATGTGACGTCATGATGTTAACTTCTACTCATTGTAGCACACAGCAGCTGATACAATGTTTTGACTTTTAACCGATTCAATCTTGTTATTATCGTCAATATATTGATGAATATATTAAAAATATTGAACCTTAAGTGCTTGCTTCGCACCATTATGTACAAATACTACAAAAACTCCCCAATAAATGTAATTAGCGCGATAGCCAAGTACCTAGCAATCAAATTTTGATAAATGTTATATGTCTAACTAGATTCCAGTTTGAATGTGTTAATAATGTTGTTATCTTGTTCAAATTTGTTTTTCGATTCGTATTAGTTTTTTAATATGATCATTAAAGACTGATAAAGTAAATTTGTAAGGGAACTTTCGAGCAAAGTTGACATTGTTGAATAATCACGTAACTTGAAAACATGATTTTTTTATGAAGATATTTTAATTATTTTAATTTTATATAACAGATATAGGCGTAACAATAATTTTTCTGTTAGAATTGTGAAAATCGGTCGACGCATTTAAGAGATATTTAATGTAGAATTACTATAAGGAAAATGTACCGACTAAAGATATTTTCACGTTTATGTTCTACAAAGTTTTTTAGTGTTTGTAAATAAATAATATAGATATTAATGTTTAATATTAATAAGGGATATGTAAATAATGTGAAATACCAAATATGTTAAGGATTTTGTGGATTAAAGATTTCGGCTTGTATAATATTTAATGGTATCTAATAAAGATTTTTGATATCCAAGGACCAAGAGCGCGCCAATCGTGTATGATTACTTTTTATTTTTCACCAATATTACCTACCCATATGTAAAAAAATATAACATTATGACAATTATGTTTCTATAGGTACCTGATAAACAACAATATTAAATATCGGTCCAATAACACGTATTATTTATTACATCTACTTTATATTTATTATGCTCAGAACTTCCAAATCGTCCATCAGGTATATTATCGAAATTAGCCTTTATCAATCATTTATCACACAAGACCAAATAAAATAAATCATATTTCTGCACAAATTTTCGGATATTTTTAGTCACGTATAGTTGACACTATACTATCGTGAAATTTCTTGAGCATTATGACGCACCGTAATAGTACCGGACGTAAAGAATTTCACCATCCCATATCTTCCCGTGTGGGTGTCGTAAGAGGCGACTAAGGGATACACCAGAGAATGGGCAGCAGCGTTCTCTGTGCACTTTAACAACAAACTGCGATCGCCAACCCGCCTGCCAAGCCTGGCGATTACGGCAAACCCCCCAAATCAAAAATGCATACGCGGCGGCAGGTTATACAGAAGACCGAAGAGTACAACTACTCTACTCTAAGAGTACTGCCTCTCTGTTTAGCGTTTGTGGATTACGAGAAAGCTTTCGATTCGATCGGGACTTGGGCTGTACTGCAGTTTCTCCAACGGTGCCAAATTGACTACCGGTACATCGAAGTGTTGAAGGTTTGTACAAAAACGCCACCATGTCAGTTCGACTTCAGGATCAGACCTCGGAACCTGTCCTCCTGCAGCGAGGTGTGGGATCCGCTGGATGCGAGACGCACACATTCTCGCGCATGGCCATCTCATCATCCACTGATGGTAAGCGATGATGTGGTCGACGGTGAAGCACGCTTGCCTAGAAATAACCTATCCACTCTTGACTTAAAGACTCTATTTTAGCTATTGGAAAAAACAGACTCCGGCAGATAATTTCCAATCCTTAGCTGTACGCATAATAATAGATGAGTTATGATGATTATTTTGAAAAAGCTCTTTGAAGAAATTGAAGAAAATGCACAATTAATCCCGTAATAAAAAGCAAGGATCGTGACTAGGTTACCAGAGCCAAAAACGTCGATCTTCGAAATTTAAACTCTAACCGAGGTCGGTTTATGGATGGCTGACCATACATTACATAGCGGGAGTCTTTCGTGCCTTGAAAAGCATCTTAAGACATAGGTACCGAGTCTCATTTGTAGATAGTTGAAAGTCGTTACAAATAGTAAGAAGCCAGATAAACCGACACCACAATCTATTTACCGTGTTACCCATTTACTGGGTTCTGTCAGTCAGGCAGTCACACCACGTAAAATTCTGGTACCCAGCTGCGTCCGGTTAGACAGGAAGCCGACCCCAACAAGTATGGAAGGTAGGTAAGTAGGGTAGTTAGGTAGGTAAGTAGGTAGGTAGGTCTAGGTAAGTAGGGTAGGGTAGGCAGTAGACGGGAGCGAAGCCGCGGGCACAACCATTTTTTATTATGACACGCCTAAATAGGATATTTAGTTATCATGTACCTGATAATTGTAATTAATTATGATAATAATAATCTCTATCAGTGTTAGTCTGGCAGGTAATTATCTACCTCTATCTCTACTTACATTATATAAGTAAGCAAGTCACATCCGACATAAATCCAGTCTGAACTTGTTGCATACTCAGTTATATTACTTAGGGTGCATATTCATGAATATTTCCGGAAAACTTTGGAAAAACTCTTTACGGTAAATGTAGATATATGAGCTGTGGACCCGCCCACATTAGAATCGGTTAAAAGCATTGTCTTGTTTTCCCGCGCAACGAGATGTCGCGGTCTTAGCGGCTTTCAAGATTCCTTGAAGTTGCTAAACTTTCTCTTATGTGTTTTCCGTTTAAACGATGTATCGTCTTTTGTACAACGTTATCTTCCTTTGGAGTTTGATGAAGGATCTATTTACGTTTTACCGAGCTTGATTAAAAGCGATGTTTTTGCCAAAGTTACATGCAGTACCTACTACGTAACGCTTTTTGTTGATCACGAAACCTAGCTTGCCAAAAATCTTTGCAGTTTATTTCAACTACATTATTTATAACATCGCTGGAATGGATTTCATTAAACAAAAAAAGCAAGCCGTACTCAAATAGAACAACAAAGATATAAATAAAGCTAGCAATTTCGGCGATATTTTAATGATGATCAAACAATCTGCGCAACACTATCCAGGCGTCACCATGATTGTTGCAATAAATCTCACCGCGTGTTTCAACAATAATTGCATCCATAAACTTCACGGTTGACATGCAAAAAGTAATAAAAATCCGTCCGAGCACAGCTTTAGTGCACTATAGTTCTATGGAACTGCGTATAAACTACGCGTTTCGCGTCGATAGTTACATTGTCAGCTGATTTGTGCATTGTTAGCTTTTGTTGTGAGCTTGCGATCTATATCAGAAACTGTTCAACAAAAAGTAAAATGGAAATAGGTTTTCATCAGATCATATACCTGCTTTATTGTACACACTACACAGTGAGAGTAAAATAGATATGACGTCATTTTAAACTATACCATATCAAAGTCAAAGTCAAAGTCAAATATATTTATTCAATTAGGCCAATAAACGGCACTTTTGAACGTCACATAAATTAAAATTAAAAATTAAAAGTAATAAAAAATTAATTTAAAAGTAATAAAAAAAAAAAAACAGATAAAAAAAAAAAAAAAAAAAAAAAGATTCTACCGTGCATTCGGAAAGTAGATTGATATGGAGAAGAACGCACAAGAAACTCCATACTTAATCTTTTAAAAAAAAAAAAATTGGTGTTTTACAATATTAACATACGTACATACATTAATATATGTGAGGACGATGCACCCAGAATAGCTCTACACGCAGGTATAAAGTATTAAAAAGCATTAACAGGAAAATTAATTAATTTGATAAGTAGGAACATGGTTCTCACATACTTACAAATATTACAAACATAGGTAAAATACCTAATTCAACAACAACGGAACAGTGTGTGAGTCAATTTCCTAAAAAAAAAAAAAAAAAAAATTCAATGAATACAATAACTATGAATGGGAATATAAATTAACAAATTTGATTTTGTCTACACCAAAGATTGCCCTATGGAGCAGGACCAGCATGTTTCCAAGCATTCTTATCTTGAATATAATCATCTAATTTGTAATATGCTTGTTTACAAAGGGTGCTTTTAACTAAAGTTTTAAATTTACTTTCATTTAGTTTTAATATATCACAAGGTATTTTGTTATAGAATTTAACACAGTACCCCATGAAAGATGATTGTACTTTAGCTAGTCTGTAAGAAGGCTGATCTAACTTATCTTTATTTCTGGTATTACAATTGTGTCTATCACTGACTTTACTAAAGAGATGTATATTTTTCCTTACATACATAATATTTTCATATATGCCAATCGATATCGATATTGTACTATGCACAGCAAGCCACCGCACAAAGAGATGTGAACAACTCGACATTCAAGAGAAACTCGTTTCAAAACGTTACCAACGCATTGTTTCAAGAGAATATCTGAAATATAGAGCCAACCCGATGAAATATCGCCAACGTTGTGGAAACTATTCTTAACAATAGAGGTCTTTGATTAAGGGCCTTCCACAGCTTTCCGTAAAACGGTTACTTTCTAAAGCATACTCCTTAGTAACGGCTAGGTTAAAAGATTTAAAAAATATATATATTTATTATTGATTCATGTACATTATTTTTGAAAATGTTTTTTCGTTTATATAATAGTTTTGCTTTAAAAAAAAACTAACAACGCGATATTTTTTCGCAACGTATACCCCAAAACGACTTGGATGATTAAAATATTTTTACACAGAAAATTGATGGCTGGAATTTCGTCATAACTGAAATACGAGTAGCATATGTAAATCAAATAATATTTTGCATACGAAACAATTCAAAAGGATATTCAATGGTACAGGTTGATCGCTGCAGAAAAAATCTGGCCAAATGAAGTCTCATAGACCCATCTCAAACACAGTGCCAGTGTGGGGCCTCGTCGCAGGATATGCCCGACCTCCTTGTCTGCCCTTCGTGCCCAGTCACCTGTACCTTTCAGGACCTGAACGTGGCAAATAACAGAGCGGTCCAGGTGGCTACATACTGGTCATACAAAATTTGAGAATAGTTGAGTAAAAATGTAGCAGACAGAATAAAAACGTACGTCTGACAAAGAGCGATACATTAACTTTGCCAAGTCTATATAAGCGTCGTCGTTCGCCTCCAATTTGCGTACACCCTCCGTTCGAGTTCCAAAGCGGTTTTTGTTTCATTAAGTTCGCTACTCTAGGCTCGAGAATATAGGTCCTAGCCCATTGTTGTCTCGTCTCATTGTGATATTCAGCCTAGTGGCAGTCAACGAGCAATTTTCTCATTCGCTATTATGCGCTGTTATTATTCTCATTGTTTGAGACACATATATATTGTCTTATTAACGCACGCTCTAATGCGCTAGAATAGCGGTGTTGAATAGAAAACTATTGCGGGTTGGTTTAGAAGTGTATTGCAAATTCAGGTGTGGCGCCTCTAAAATGCTGACTGTATACAATGAATAAAAAAACTTTTTTACAATAAAAATCTACCGACTTCCAAATAAGAAAACTACAAAATAAAAAATAACTTTATTTTTGGAAGTGTCAGTGTCTTTGGTAGGTACCAACTTATTGCGTTATGGACACCGACTTCCAAAAATAAAGTTATATTTCATTTGTAGTTTTCTTATTTGGAAGTCGGTAGTATTTTATGTAAAAAAGTTTTATTAGTATTCACTTTTTAGTTGTAAGTAGTTGTAAGGTACCCATAATGCCAGAATAGATTACCCGAATATCATGAAACTGAACATAACCGGTGCACTGTACACATCTGCGTACCCCTTTAGAGCGTACTGGCGTGATGTTTTGTTATGAAATGGTATAAACAATAAACAGACATGCGATTGCCGCAATCTCGAGATATTTGCCGTTATTTATTGAAGAGTTCTGTTGTATATCTCCGAAGTTATTCATCAGACCTTCACCAAATTAAAATGGGAACAATTTGGGAACTACTCTATCAAACAAAAAAAAATAATAATTATAATTTGAATAATTTTCAAAATCGGTCTACTATTGACGAAGAAATCGGTGAACATACACAAAAAAAAACAAACAAACATAATG
This sequence comes from Orthosia gothica, assembly GCA_949775005.1. Classification (NCBI taxonomy): domain Eukaryota; kingdom Metazoa; phylum Arthropoda; class Insecta; order Lepidoptera; family Noctuidae; genus Orthosia; species Orthosia gothica. The sequence continues at coordinate 15,559,116 of OX459044.1, forward strand.
TCAAACATAGAACCTTCTCCTTTTTGGAAATTCGGTGAAAACTGAAACAAACTCCTTTAATTTGATCAATATTTAATATCAGTTTTTTTTTCTCTAACTTGGAAAGTTCCTATAGGAAAATTCCCCAGAATATGACGCCGTTCTCAGAATCCATTTCCACAATACATAAACGTCTACTCTCCAGTCCAGTATCTATGAGGAGTTTTTGCCGCTTATTATTTTTAACAGTTATTTCCCCTCTGACCCGGTGGCGCGGTGCTATCGTTAGTGGGGCGGCGACCCCCAGGTGCCATCCTTCATTAATCTTATTCCCTTACGCGGAACTCCAAGAATCTTAATTTGAAGTTTCGACGCTCCTCTTTATCAGAACTATGCGAAAAGAATCCTTCGAAGGTATTCATTATAACGAGATAAGGGAGAAGGGAAATTTTTCATTGTTTAAAAATTTTCCTTCGGCTCTGTTTGTTGGGGAACTGTTTGTATTAAATTGAACAGAGTATAATTAAATTATTCCTTAGTTTTTTTACAAGCTTTATATAGCCTTGCTTACTTAAGTGTGTCCGGCAACTAGTTATACATTTTTCAAGCACCTCCTGTCATCCGATTAAGCTGAAACTTGGCGTACATATGTAAGTTTGGAAACATAAATAAAATTATAGTACTCGAACTTTGGAGGCATGTGGAACAGGGTATAAAGTCCCACAAACGTCCATAGAAAAGGGAAAATCCTCCGACCAGACTGGTGTTGTGTCTGGTGCGGGCAACTGCCCGACGGTTATTGTTGGACTGTTGTATGTGTTCAAATCGCGCCGAAAACTTTGCTAGTGTGATGCAGGATTTGTGTGACGTCATGTCATTAGTTTGTAAGTGGCGGCGTTTGCGCCGCTACAGTACTATGGAGCTGGTCTCGTGATCAAGCTGGAATGTTGCTATAGTAACTCCTCAACCAGACAAAATAGCACCATGGCGTTGGGCTCATTGGATGTGCATTGACAAGAGACAAGAAGACAAAATGATTTTTAGTATTATTTTTAACACCTATATTTTTTTCGACAAATGGCTAAGTCAACGACTTAACGAAACTTTACGAACTTCCAAACATAAAAGTAACTGTAACACCGGACCGCGGCAATACTTAGCGACTAACGCAAAAGTGTGACTCGCGGTAGTAACTCACTAATCTTGTCGAGATAAAATAACGAAAGTGGAGGGTAGGTACATCTTTAGTTAGCAACATTAAGACGGCATCTAAAGGTGCTCGAGCATGTCTGAGAGCCCAACTTTGACCGGTGCAGGGAACCCGTAGCGTCTTAATGAACTTCTGAAGTTTCCCCAACATTCCCCGCGATATATAAAGGAACTTACGGCTTAGATAATAAGTTTTTAATTGCTATAGCAACTCCTGAGTGATGTTAAATTCTGTGGTCAGTGCAGAGTTGTAGTTGAGGTTACGGTGGCTTTATATTAAACAGAGATGTATATTGTTACTGGCGAACAAAGCGTATAACGTACGTTTGGGAATAATTTAGGTTCGGGATTGCGTTTAGCTGCCCATCGACGTATCTTTCTGATTGGTTACGGTTATAAGGGGGGTATTAAACTATCATATATCTAGGATTTTACATAGGATCCTATCTCTTATCCTAAATATTATATGACCTCTAGGATCATATCTGTGACTCTGTGTATTACATTTCATAGTTCATGGATCTTATTTTTTGTCATATTTGGTTGCAATGAAGGACAAGTCGGTTGTGTGTGTACTACTATTGCTTCGGCAGTGTGTACAGCAGCGTTCCAAACAATAATTTTAGAATTCCACATCCACTAAGCATATTGTGAACTTACGCCAAAATTTCGTTAATAAGAATTCAGAATATGGCAGTAGCAAAACCAAAAAGGCAAAATCACATCATTTATGGACGGATTTTATATCAGGAAATTATGAAAATAATTATGATAATTCATTATAGCAAGATTAAATATGGCAAGACCAGGGTCATGGCGTGTTCAAACTATCATAGTGCAACAGTGAAAAAAAGGTAATTTGAAAATCAAAAACCCAACTGCTTAAGAAGCGAAATGAAAAGCCGTAAACAAGAAAAAATCATGCTGTGCAGTCGGAGGATCAGGTAGTTCGCGGATATGTATCCTCAGACTGCTTTTTTTATTTACAACTTTTTAGTGAATATTTTTTTTATAAATACTTTTAAACATAAACGTGGTGTATATTTTTGTAATCACCCTAAAAACCCTTCATTTTGATACCGCACTCGATGGCTTAGGAAGAAAAAAAAATTGGGACCCGCACAATATGGCGCCCAAAATCCGCCATGTTTGTTTTTTTAGAACTTCACCTATCTAAGAACACTTGGGCGATCAAGACTTATCGATCGATGTCTTAATTACATACATACGTATGTATGTATGTTTGTATGTATGAGATATATACATATAAGATACGCGCGAAACACATAACCTAGTCGGGTAATAAAAAGCTTTTATCGAATACGATATGATTTATATGTCTATATCATAGAACAACACGGTCCGCTGGTGGTCCGTGTTGCTCTATGGTCTATATTATATTAACATATACCTAATAGTGTATAGGTAATACCCACGTTTACAGGAAAACTGACTTATATATATTGTACAATTTTCGATGAAGCTTTTCAATTTTTATTATTGAGCTTGATAAACTTAGCCTGCTTAAACCCCTGATTCAATAAATATAATTTAAAATAATATTGCTTTTGCAGCAAGAATCTAAAAAGAAGTAAAGGCTAGCCAAGTTCTCCGTTATTTTGCAATCAATTAAATGGCGTTCTTACCAAAATAAAATCAGTATTACGGTATAAGCTCTAGAGCTTCAAAACTACCCGCATTTTGTCCCAAATGCTCCGTTCTCTTTCATTATATAAGTGCTTTCTAAAAGATAACACTAAAGGACTCGGCGTCTTTAGACTCTAAAAGAGCAATATCGAGGAATCGTTTCGATATTCTGCTTTACTTATCAAAACAATGGAACTGAATTCGATAACTATGGAACCGAATTCGTTAGCTACCTTCAAGAAACATTTATTTCTTTTACCTATTTGAACATTATATTTTAAAATAATAGGTTTTTTTGTTTTTCAGAAAGGGATGTAAAAGTATCCACCTATACCGCCACATACGAACTACAAAAAGACGTCATACAAATCCTACATCGCGCAAAGAAGTTTTCAGTGTGATTTGAATATATACAAAAGCCACGACTACCATTGGGCAGTTGCCCACCGAACACCACACTAGCGAAGGATCCTCCTTTTTCAATGGAGGATGCGGAACTTTCCACCTGGTGCCGCATACCTCTATAGAACTAGAACAAATTGCATTGCGTTCTAGCGTTTTTGCCGTACTTATTATTGGAATCAAATATAACAGCTACACACAACAATGTTAGGACCCATTAATATTTATGCTAATTTTTGTCCGTGGTGCTAGGCAACTGGGCTTATTCCACAACGTCGTTGTAAATGACCCTTTGTGCCTATTGGCCTTGTTTGGTCTAGCTCCTCCTTGATATGGAGGGAACTGGAAATTTGCATGTTTTGCTACTCCTCCGTTATTATTTTCTGGTTTATTTCGTTGCGCGATCCAAGACAGTTCAATTCATTCTCCGGAAATTCATCGAGTTTCCTTGCCTCGGCGCTTTTCTGGTGGTCGCCACTATTGATTCTAGCTTTCAACAGTTGCAGTGGTTTGGAAATAGTGCGGTCGGATTGTCCCAATAAAAAAAAATACCTCTATAGTGGCACTTATCAAAAACAATCCCACCGTTTCGTAATACAGAATGCACATACATACATAATCAAACTCATAACTCCTTCATTTGCTGAGATCGCGTAAAAATAACGACCCCAATACAAACACTCCCAGTAAAATCCTAACATTACGCGGTAATATCGTTAAACTTTATTATTCTCACTTATAGTAACGCGATATTTATGACATAGGAGAAAAGGCCTTCGGGTTTATTGTTTCATGCTTGAAAGGAGACGATGAATAAACTTGGCAATTTATACCAGCTCTAAAGTTAACAGTAACAGTAAACTCAAATAACAATCGCGCAAATCTTCAAATCTATTCACTGCGTTCTAATTGTCAGATGCCTAGTATAAATTGTTGAGAGGAATTGTACATTTTGTTTGGTCAAAATATTTTGGAGACTAACTGATGTATATTTTCTAAGGAAGGAGCTCGTGGCTGAATAATATCTATATACGCTATATACCTCATGTCCGTGATTTGACCTGTCGTACTGTATGGATCAGAATGTAGGGCTGTAAAAAAAAATGGATGAAAAGAGATTGCGAGTAGCAGAGATGAGAATGTTGAGATGGATGTGCGGAGTGACAAGAATGGATGAAGTGAGAAATGAGTATATTGGAGGAAGTTTGAACGTGGCGCCAGTGACAGAAAAGTTGAAAGGAAACCGTTTGTCCTGGTATGGTCATGTGATGAAGAGGGATGAAACGCATGTTACTAAAAGAGTTATGAATATAAATGTGGACGGATGGAGAGGGAGGGGACGGCCAAAGAAAATATGGATGGATTGTGTGAGGAGTGATATGAAAGAAAAGGGAGTCAGTGATGGCGTGACGGGGGACAGGACGGTATGGAAGAAGAAAACGTGTTGCGCTGACCCCAAGTAATATGGGAAAAGGGCAGGAAGATGATGATACGCTATATACCTCACGAGTCGATTTTCAAGGGAAAGCAACACATATCGAGGCTGGTCCGTGGATGACCTGACCATACATTACATTCCGATACTCCTCATTGTCTCGGCAAGCACGGTAAGCCATTGGTCCCGGCTGTCATTCGAAGATATTTGGCATTAACGTAGTCATAATTTATGGCTTTAACTTGTTTACTGGGTTGTGGAGGTAGAATAGGCATTTGCTCCCCGTAAAATATACTCGGCTGCAGTTGGGCAAACGCTGGGCAGATTTTTTTATATATATTTTCTCTTTTTTAACCGACTGCAAAATAAGTTGGTTCTCTATTTGTCAGTATTTTTTAACCGACTTACAAAAAAGGAGGAGGTTCTATGTTCGACTTCTTGTATGTTTTTTTTTTTTTTTTTTATTTATGTTCACCGATATCTCCGTCAATTGTGGACCGATTTTGAAAATTCTTTTTTTGTTTGAAAGAGTATGTTTCAAAATTGGTCACATTTTAATTTGGTGAAGGTTTGACACTAACAGAACTCTTCAATAAATAACGGCAAAACTCTCGGGATTGCTGCAATCGCATGTCTGTTTGTTGTTTATACCATTTCATGACATAACATCACGCTAGTACGCTCTAAAGGGGTACCCATTTCACCGGTTATGTTCAAGTTTCATGTTATTCGGTTAATCTATTCTGGAGTTATAGGGAACTTAATTAACAACTTGCTATTAGGTAGGTAAAACTAAAAAGGGAAAAATAAAAAAACTTTTTTGCAAAAAAATACTACCGACTTCCAAATGAAAAATTACAAAGTGAAAAATAACTTAACTTTTGGAAGTCGGTGTCCATATCGCAAAAAAATGGTTCCTACGAAAGACACCGACTTCCAAAAGTTAAGTTATTTTTCACTTTGTAGTTTTTCATTTGGAAGTCGGTAGTATTTTTTTGCAAAATAGTTTTTTTTTTAATGTATGTTCCCCGATTACACAAAGACCGGACCGGACCGGCCTGGACCGATTTGGAAAATTCTTCTTTTGTTTGAAAGAGTATACTTTCCAGGTGGTCCCGTGGTCATCAGGGCAGGAAATATTTCGTTTAAGCTTTTATCTCTCTTATAGAGGCAAAAAGTAAATAGAAATTAGAAACATTCTACGGTGGACTTTTGCCGCCTAAATGATTGATATTGTTAATCTGATTTCGTTTTATAACTGTCTAGATCAAAACCATAATTAGTCGAACTTTAATCTATTGTGACGTAAATAATTATATAGGTCCATTACGTGTAATCACTAATTATTATTTTATCTACTTTCATAATCTTCGGATTATAAATTCTTGAAATATTTTATCTATTCTATTCCGACTTCTATCGCTGTGATAAAATTGTTCTAATTACAAAGTTTTGACTTATTTTAGGGTTCTGTTTATAAAGGAAGGCAACCAATGACATAGACACATAATACAAATAAAAATCTGGTATGCCTAAGTAACTCAGAAGACGGTTTCGGCGTCGGCGTTTCGTGGCCTTTCTGCCTCGAAACGCCAACGTGAGGTCATAGAGGTGACGCCGCCGAAGCTGAAATACAACCACATCAAACTTAGTGTATCTAGGTATACAAAGTATCCACTACGAAGGCACATTTGTTTCCAAGCTATCAGATTATTTTAGCTTCAGCAAGATAGGCTTCAGCCGACATAATAAGCCTTGTGCAGAACCCTAATTTCAAGAGCAGGACTCACACTAGCCTAGAAGAGGTTTAGATCTACTTTTTAATCTTTAGTTAAGGTAGGATTAGCTCGCACGCTCTAAACTAATGCAGATAAACACATTTTATTGATAAATTTAATAAATATTGACAATGACTAAGTGTTTGTCGAGAGCTTATCACGTGTGCTAGTCGTGGGCTAGGTAAGTTCAGAGTGAATAGGCATATTATTAAGTGTGACGTCACACAAATCCTATATCGCGCGATCAAAGTTACACGCCATTTGAAGTTTTAATTCTTTTTTTTTTTGTTTACTCAACATCAAAATACAGTGACTAGGTATTTAACATAATGTACAACCTTGTATAGAGAAGGGTGTCTGAGATGTGTAAGTCCCTGTCACTATCCCCCCACCCCCCCTATCACTATTTTTTCATTTAGGAATATTAAACATGAAATTACATTAATAATCTCTGTAAAAGACTCTTTACAAAATCTATATCTATAAAAGCGAAAGGTGACTGACTGACTGACTGACTGACTGACTGACTGACTGACTGACTGACTGACTGACTGACTGACTGATCAATCAACGCACAGCCAAAACTGATAAGCCTAGAAGCATGAAATTTGGCAGAAAGGTTCCTCAAGTGACGTAAGTGTGCACTAAGAAAGGATTTTTGGAAATTTCACCCCTAAGGGGGTCAAAAGGGGGTTGAAAGTTTGTATGAAACATCTAATTCCTTCAACCAAAATTCTTGAAACTTAGCACAAATAGTATTCTAAGTAAATGATAAAGATTGACATTATTAGTTTTTCGAAACTACCCCCAAATAATGATTAAGGGGTTGTTGAAATTTGTATGGAAAATCTGATTTCTTGGGTCAATAAACTTGAAACTTGCCACAAATACTAACCTAAATGAATAATAAAGGTTTCTATTATTATTTTTTGAAACTACCCCCAAAAGACGATTTAGGGGTGTTAAAGTTTTTTTGAAGAATCTTATTACTTCAGTTAATAAACTTGAAACTTGACATAAATACTAATCTAAATAAACAATAAAGATTTTCATTGTTAGTTTTTCGAAACCTCCCCCCAAAAGAAGATTTAGGGGATGTTAGTTTTTTTGAAGAATCTGATTTCTTGGGTGAATAAACTTGAAACTTGCCATAAATACCATCCTAAATAAACAATAAAGGTTGTCATTATAAGTTTTTGTCAACTACCCCCAAAAGACGATTTAGGAGGTATTACAGTGTTTTTGAAAAATCTGGTTTCTTAGGTCAAAAAACTTGGCACAAATACTAAACTAAATTAATAAAAAAGGTTGCTGTTATTATTTTTTGAAACTACCCCCAAAAGACGATTTAGGGTATGTTAATTTTTTTGAAGAATTTGATTTCTTGGGTGAATAAACATGAAACTTGACATAAATACCATCCTAAATAAACAATAAAGGTTGTCATTATTAGATTTTTGCAATTACCCCCAAAAAACGATTTAGGTGGTTTTACAGATATTATATATTACAGATGTAACTTGACATAAATACTAACCTAAATGAATATTAAAGGTGGCTCTTATTATTTTTTGAAACTACCCCCAAAAGACGACTTAGAGGATGTTAATTTTTTTGAAGCATCTGACTTCTTGTGTGAATAAACATGAAACTTGACATAAATACCATCCTTAATAAATAATAAAGGTTGTCATTATTAGTTTTTTGCAACTACCCCCAAAAGACGATTTAGGAGGTATTACAGTGTTTTTTCGATCGAAATCTGGTTTCTTGGGTCAAAAAACTTGCCACATATACTAACCTAAATTAATAAAAAAGGTTGCTGTTATTATTTTTTGAAACTACCCCCAAAAGACGATTTAGTGTATGTTAATTTTTTTGAAGAATTTGATTTCTTGGGTGACTAAACATGAACCTTGACATAAGTACCATCCTAAATAAACAATAACGGTTGTGATTATTAGTTTTTTGCAACTTCCCCCAAAAGACGATTTAGGGGATGTAATTTTTTTGAAGAATGTGATTTATTGGGTGAATAAACATGAAACTTGACATAAATACCATCCTAAATTAACAATAAAGGTTGTCATTATTAGTTTTTTGCAATTACCCCCAAAAGACGATTTAGGTGGTTTTACAGATATTATATATTACAGATGTAACTTGACATAAATACTAACCTAAATGAATAACAAAGGTTGCTCTTATTATTTTTTGAAACTACCCCCAAAAGACGATTTGGAGGATGTTAATTTTTTTGAAGAATCTGATTTCTTGGGTCAATAAACATGAAACTTGACATAAATACCAACCTAAATAAACAATAAAGGTTTTCAATAATTCGTTTTTCGAAACTACCCTTAAAATACGACTTCGGTGTGGTAAAGATTTTTGATTACTTTTACTGCACATAGCTTCTTTTTATGACGTTGGGGAGCACTTAGGAGGGATTTTTGGAAATTCAACTTTTCAAAATCTTATTCAAAATCTTATTCCTTTGGCAAAATAATAAAGGATGGCATCATTAGTTTTTCGGATTTACCCCCAGAAGACGATTTAGGGGTGTCATAGTTTCTTTGAAGAATCAAATGGCACTAGGATGGGGACCTCTACATCGATTTGGAACTACCGAACTGGACCGTTTGTCTCAGGTTTAATAGCAGCTTATTTTTGGTTGCCATCACACGAATGAAGTCGCGGGCGGAGTTAATATTATAAATGTGAAAGTGACTCTGTCTGTCTCTCTGTCCACCTTTTCACGCTTAAACCGTTGAACCGATTTAGATGCAATTTGGTTCAGAGATATTTTGAGACGCTAAAATATAGTTTTTATCCCGGAAATCTTACTTAAGGGGGTGGAAAGAGAGGTAGAAGTTTGTATGGAAACAACAACATTATGCTGCGATATAAAAAATAAGCTATTCGAATTACTAATGCTTCGCAGACGAAGTTGCGGGCAACAGCTAGTCGAAACATAAAATTAAGTTGAAAGAAGAAGTATGAAAAAAGCGTTATGAGAATGAGAATGGAAAAATGAAATGAAAATGACGTGTGTAAATAACAAGGAATAAGAAAGGAATAACCATACATTTTCATAGGTTTATACTTGGTATAACTTTATTCTGTGTTTATTAGTAAGTGGGTGAGAGTGTAAATGTGCGAGTTTAAGACGCTGGTTTCAGTAAATTTTCCGTGCAAATGTAGTCAATGTTTAAACGCCAATTGTTTAATTGCAAAACTCTTTTGTGTGCGTGTAGAAAGATAGTTAATTATTAATAGTGTTATAAAGAAAAGTACCAAGAAAGCCGAAAAACCATTAAGAGAAACTTGTATTGGAATGGATGATTGGACAAATATTTTAGATTCTAAAATATTTGTCCAATCATTATAGATCCTATTATAGATCTGGCTCTAAGGGTTGTCGAGAGTGTTTTTATTTAATACCGTCATTAGAATAAATAGTTAGCGTACCGTTGGTACTTGACAGTGTTGGTAAAGATCAGAAGTTGGGTAAAGAATTGGAAAATACAACTAACTTTTAATATCACTCTTTGGGCTCTTTCTAAATTAACCATGTAAGATTTAAAGGAGCCACCCCATGGGGTAATACAATTAGTGACTGGCTAATGCGAAATAAACTTTCTTAAGAACTTAATATATTAGAAATATGTCGTATGTTTTTAAATATATAAATTAATTTGCGTATTCATTTAACAAGGGATTCTATTAGCTGTTGGAAGCTGAGTCTGGAATCTATAATATGCCAAGATGAATAGTTACTTATGATATATAAATATTTTTAACCAAGCTAGGGCAAGAACATTGGTTGATATTATCACATGAGTGAGCTTTCAATTTGCTCTTATGGCGTGAGTGATTATCATAAATTTAGTTTTATCCACATTTAAAGTAAGCAAGTTGTTATACATCCCATGTGTTAGCATGAAATATCAAGGCAGTATCATCGACAAACGTCACAATTTTACCGTTTTGGAGTCTGATATCAAATAATATTGCATAGAGTTTGGCAAACGAAAGTAGAGACTGAAAAAGCGCGGCAAATTTAAAAAATCTCGGCGTAGCAACCCTAAAACTAGTATGAGATACTTGGAATAACCTAATTTGATACTTTAGAATTATTAATTTTACTTCGTCTGAATAAAAATACTATAGGTACTTTAAGCAGGCAATGCTTTAGATATTCTGTGGTATATGTAATATATAAATCCGAATTAAAAAACAAACAACAGTATTCTATAATAATTTTGGTTTATTCACTACTTTAATCAAAATCTTAATCTAAGACTTCCATGTGCATAGATCAGAGTCACTGGAATCATTGTTTCGTACATTAATCATGGAACTTTATAAATCATTTTCTGTAATTCTATCCCTTTCTTCATATTTACTTTCAACAGTGTAAAGTATCAAATTATTAGCGTCATACTACTTAAGAAATCTAACACCACACGTAAACAACCTTGTTTTTGTTTGAATTCGGCGTCTTTCTCTTGTTGTTTTTCTTTAAATTCAGACATCATGCGAAACAGCATCTCCCGTAATCCACTTTTAATTGTCATAATCATTTTTCACTGAATAAATGCTATTAACATCACCACAACAAACCAAAACAACACGCCATCTTGTTTTGGAAAACTGAGGTTGACATTAGTATAGCATTGCCATATAAAAAGTTTGCAAATAATTCGAGTGTCTACTTTCGTTTGCCAGACTCTATACGTTTATATAAACTAAGAATAATGCTGGGCCGAGGATACTGCTCTGTGGAACACCTAAAGGATTATTGGTTTGAAAGTTCTTTGCTAACCCAATTATCTACTTTAGTTTTTTGCGTTCTGTCAGATAGATGGTCTGTGAATAGTTGAAGTGGCAGACTTCTGTGTTTTGAACATATACTATTGGCCGACCACAACCAGTGGGCAATTTAAAACCAAACATGAGGTCCGTCTGGTCGGATGATCCTTCCTTTTCAATGGATCTTGCCGGACTATACGGCCTTTTTAGGGTTCCATAGCCAAATGGCAAAAAACGGAACCCTTATAGATTCGTCATGTCTGTCTGTCTGTCTGTCCGTCCGTATGTCACAGCCACTTTTTTTCGAAACTATAAGAACTATGCTGTTGAAACTTGGTAAGTAGATGTATTCTGTGAACCGCATTAAGATTTTCACTCAAAAATTGAAAAAAAAACAATAAATTTTGGGGGTCCCATACTTGAAACTGAAACTATTTTTTTTTCCCGTCAAACCCATACGTGTGGGGTATCTATGGATAGGTCTTCAAAAATTATATTGAGGTTTCTGATATCATTTTTTTCTAATCTGAATAGTTTGCGCGAGAGACACTTCCAAAGTGGTAAAATGTGTACCCCCTCCCCCCCCTGTAACTTCTAAAATAAGAGAATGATAAAACTACCACTGAAAATTGGTTTGAACGAGATCAAGTAAGTAGTTTTTTTTTAATACGTCATAAATCGTAAACCGCAATTTACCAAGTACGAAACCCTTCGTGCGTGAATCCGACTCGCACTTGGCCGGTTTTTATATATCTCTTTACTTCCAATGTTCCATAGCGATAACAACGCGAAAAACTGTTTTTTTTTTAAATACAACGGAAACCTTTTTTCGCATTGTCACCTGCTTGCGGGAACTTTAACTTTTCTGTCGTATTTGTAAACGCAAAGCTTTTCCCATACATAACAAAAATATTTATTAGGTGAATCAACAAAACCAATAATGAATGATTAGCAGAATAAAGAAAGAAAGTACCTACTACCAAAATTCAGTGGATACCGGTAATCGATTCGGGTCAATGTCAGGAACATCAATCATTGCCTGGGGCTTCGTAAAAACTGAACGTATGGATCGCTTCGAAGCCTCACTCATATATCACTCGACCACTCGTCACTTTTATGTGATTGGCACAACTTACGACCTGTAGCGGGACTTTGACGCAATCAAAATGGCCGCTTTATAAATTCCGCGGGAAAACTAGCGAGGATTTTGTAGATTGCATTTGAGCAGTGGATAGGTTTTAGTTTACAGCAGCAGTATAGTGTGTACGGATCATTTTGTGCAGGGCAGTGGTAGCTGGTGGCCACTTGGTATCGGCCCCGTCTTACGTGTTGTAGGCCGTGGGTGGGTTCAAACCTTCACTTTGTGTAAATTATTTCATCACCATTGCTCTATGGCATGTCCTAGACCCAAAAATTCGAAGACATGTGACATCCAACAACTCGCACTGGGCCCGCGTAATGGTTTAAAGTTCATTCCCCCTTTCACATCTCTCGTCCCAGCAGTGGGAACATTAAAAGGCTGATGATGATGATTAAATGTTTTAATGGACGCCTGAGGGAGGACATCTTTGTTGAGGTCGACCGCGGCGAAGGTGGTTTGACGATCTGATCACGTTCGCGGGTCAAACTTGGCCAGAGATCGCGATGGACAGAGAGGTTTAGAAGGAAAAGGGGACGAACCTTGGGAACCTTTGCCCACCAGTGTGGAACATAATTGGCTGGGAATTAAAGTTTTGATGAAGTTATAGAAACTTGATCACATTCTAAACTACTATATAATTTTCAAAATTAACGACGTTGCGTGAGCTCGCGAAATATCAAATATAGAAAAAGTGGAGGAGAGGGCCTTTCTCAAAAGAGAGACAGCGTAGGTTAGCAAAAAAACATCTATTTAATATTTTATCAACCAACCCTTTTCGTGTATTTCACTTGCTACCTAGCTAATGGTAAGTACCATCACGTACCGTTAGTTTACATAATATTAAATCGAAAATAATGGGTATAATTCCATCAATTAACAATATGGCTACGTCAGAGCATCCCCAAATAAATTAGATAATCGAGGACTCGTTAAAAAGTTAGTGTAAACTAATGTACATAGCTTATTATGCACGATGCGTATCGCGTGATTATCATTGCAAATGCTCACGCATGCTCGTGAGGGACCGAGCAGTATAAACGGACAAATGAGATTAACGTCCTAATTCCTTGATTGATGCTAAACCACCCCTCCCACGTTCCGTCGTATGCATAGTAAAGTCATAATTTGAGATCACGGAGCACTATGCTAATAATGCTAGATGGGATAAGATAAAAACAGAGTTCCACAAAAATAATGATGTCCTTTTTTCTAGGTTTTTTTACAGGAAGAAAGCCAACGTATTCTTTCGGCATGTTTCCTTTATGTTTTGTGCTGTCTTGATCAATCAATCGATGCAAAAAGTAAAGAGAACAAGAATTGCGAACCGAAAAGAATCGGCACCATTAATAAAAGAGGTTTAATTTCAATAAACGCTCTCACAAGCCATTAAATCGAAGATATGGAACTAATTAATGTTAAGCCTGTCCATTTTCCCTCGAACCAATTGTTTGGATACTTATACTACGTAGATACCGAATGAATTGCGGCGAATACACACAGAGATAAAATTAATGTGCAGGGGTACAAAAACAATGAGTTTGTTAATCAAGGTGCGCGCGGATAAAAATATTTACGGGCTCTTCCAGCTGTGTTTTATTATTTATTTAGTGTAGTGTGCGGCGTCAAAACGGGCGTGTGGTTAATATTTCACGGCGCCGACGTTAAGTCGACGGAGATTTATGGAGCGGCAATAGCCTGTGTTCTACAATTAACTAGCCTCGAAACCTGGAACTGTTCTGTGCAGGCTTTGGCCTATCGGTTGCAACGCGACCCGATAATTAGGGATGCCCTTTAACATTAACAATTTAAGAGCAACTATCACCAATGAGAACGGGAAACCAATAGATAAAGATGATTTGAAGATAGATAGATAGATAAACCATTTAATCAGTGTACAAAAAAGGCACTGCACAACACACAAAATCACAATTAAATTATTATAATTTACATGAAGGTATATAGAAACAAGGTGCCAACATACAAAAAAAAAGAAAAAGGAAAACATATATAATACAAATAAAAGTGACACAAGTATCATACCATACTACAAGTATTATAACATACCTAGTAGGTATAAAGATTAAAACGCAGTGCGGTGTGCGTCTCAAAGTTGCACCAAATGGGAGTCCAGCTCAACACGTAAATATACCTGACGCTGATATTCTGCTGGATCCCTGCAGTGATATACCAGGCCCCTCAGAAAGTATTGCGAAAAAAAGTTTTTATATATGGGAGACTGGCCAGTTATAATGTTTTTCGAAAATATGATTATTTATAAGTAAAAATAAGTAAGTTCCAATTTCAAAATTTCCCTCCACATTTTTTGCGAGTTAATTCAAAGTATTGTGTCTCGCTGAAATATGGATCTGCGCCGGGAACATTTTAGAGCTATGATTTTATACGATTTCAAGTGTCGCCTGAAACCGGATGAATCGTACGATAGACTTCAAATGGCATTCATGGATGAAGGCCCTTCCAAGGCAACCGTGTATCGTTGGTATAACGAATTCAAGCGCGGTCGACCAACTTTGGGGGATGACGAAAGAAGCGGTCGCCCTTTGACGGCTGTTACCGAAGAAAACGTGCTAGCAGTGAAAAATTTAATCCAAGACAATAGGCGAATTACATATCAGGAGATTCAACACATATTGAAGATTGGATCGGGAAGCGTTCACGAGATTCTACACAGCCATCTTCGCGTGAGGAGGATAGTATCACGCTGGGTGCCGCACAACCTCACCGATGCTCAGAAGCAGGCCCGGGTGGAATGGTGCCGTGATATGCTTAACAAATTTGAAGCAGGCTCGTCTCGGCGTGTTTACGACATCGTTACAGGTGATGAGTCCTGGATTTATCAATACGACCCAGAAACCAAGCGCCAGTCGACTGTTTGGGTGTTTCAAAATGAGCCAACGCCTACCAAAGTGAAGCGATCTAGAAGCGGGGGTAAGATTTTGATCGCTAGCTTTTTTAATTTGACTGGCCACTTGGTATCAATTCCCTTACGGGATCAAAGAAGCATTAATGCCGAATGGTATACTACCAAATGTTTGCCAGAAGTTTTCTCTGTTATAAGCAACAAGCGACCAAACACAGGGCTCCGCGGGCTACTGCTCCACCACGACAATGCACCTGCGCACACCGCACTCAAAACGAGGGACTTCCTGGACAGCACGCCAGTCAAACTCCTGGGTCACCCTCCTTACAGCCCTGATCTAGCACCGTGTGACTTCTTTTTATTCCCAAAAATAAAAAATCAGCTCAAAGGGATACAATTTTCGTCGCCGGAAGATGCGCTGGCTGCGTTCGAGCAGGCTGTAAACGAGGTGTCTGCGGCGGACTGGAAAAAGTGTTTTGAAAACTGGTTTAGGCGCATGAATCTTTGTATAGAGGCTGGTGGAAAGTACTTTGAAAAGATTTAATAAAAATATATGTACGTATAGAACAATTTTTTTTAGTTTCGCAAAACTTTCTGAGTGTCCCACGTACAGTCGCTGAGCAGTCGTGATATGTTGGAGAATATCGATGGAGCATAATATTATAATGCATAATAATTTGTTCTACATTCCGTGATGAGTGGGGTTGTACGCACTAAATAAAAGTGTTAAGTTCAAAAACTTGGAAAATGAATCTGTCGCCACTGAAATAGATAGCTGGCTTATTATATAGGCATAAGGATGGAATTAACTTAAGAGCCGGTTTCTGAATTCAGTATTTGGAATTAATAACGTGTCAATCCCTACTTTAATGCCAAAATTAGATTAATTAATTAGGTGTTTAGGCAAGAGATTACAAATACTCAACTTCGATTACTTAATCCAGAAATTGGGAAATATTTTGTATAGTATTTTCATTTTAGGGAAATATGCTAGTATTATTTTCAGCTAGACTAACATGCAAAGCTTTTTGTTAAAACCATTCGCTTGTATCAAACCTGATGTCATGAGATAAATCACATGAAACACATAATCTGCCGATTCAATTGAAAATCCAGTCTAAAATATAGCTGACGGGCTGAAATTCAGACACTCTATGTTGGAATTTATTTAACTACTCGAAATAGAAATAACACCGTGACAATAGCGTGAAAATGCACTGTTATAATTTTCATGGAAACCAGAATGGAATGTATCGTGAATCGTGATAAAATTATGTTTAAGAACTTTATTATTCCTCATTAAGAATTAACAATAATTCACTTACTGAGAAACTAAATTTACAAAGTATGTTTAATGTTTATGAGCGCACAAAAACGACGTGACAAGTATTTATACCATTCCCCCTCTAAAAAGCTTATTTTATTCACTGAAAACAGTGAATAAAAAGCACTTTTAATCACTGTTTTGGTGTTTGAATTTGGAACACACCAATGTACTAGACGTCCATCTCAATGCTATGTAACCTCCTTGCGCAAAAAATACTCGATACACAAACACCTTCTTCGATTTTAATTTTGAGTTTGTTATTTAGGATTTTAATAATGATTTTGTTTTTAGTCTAAGATATTTATTGAATATTTGTTTGGATTGTAATTCTTATATTAATTGCAATGGTATTTAATTAATTATAATTATGTCACGTAACGGAGGTGGTTACTGGTCCCTGAAACACAGGTGCTGTTACCTAGCTCAGGGGTCAGGGTTTCACATTTCATATAAATTTTGAAGGTAATAAACCATTTATTTATTTATTACTCGTATTATTACTTGTGCTTTTCGCTTAAATCTTTCTTTTTCTCGAAGTCATGGTATAAAATATAGTATGCAACTCTTGAATAAAACGGATTTATATCGAGGCCATGAATCAGTCGCGTCGCTCATGATTCTAACACTTGAATCACTCGCAATTCTCGTGATTCAATCATCATGAATCACTCCCTACGGTCGTGATTCAGTCGTTAGAATCCTTCACTTGCTCTTGATTCATCTATGGCCCTCGCTTTAAATCCGTCTTTTATTCACTAGTTGCATAATATACTATTATATAATGATAAATAAGAGGGTAGTGATACAAAAAATAAGTAAATATCAACTACCAACCGAGCAAACACGGATCCAAAGTAAAAGTGGATTTAATTCTAGATGTGGCATACATGGCGTACTGACTAATAGTGATCTTTTTATGTTTTATTTTATTTTTGTTATTGACTCATTATACATGATTTAAGTTTTTTTTTAAAAGAAGGCATACTTTTTGCTTCTTTTATTTCCGTGGGTATTTTATTGTACATGTTAACACCTTCAAATTCAATATTTCTTTTTCCGTAATTAACTGTTCTGGGAGGACGTGTTACTAAGTAATTGGAGTTGCGTAGTTTAATTTTTTGGACTTGATGTTTTTTTGTGAAAGTTAGTGTTGTGTGAATATCTCTATGTAATATTTTGCGTATTAATATACATGTATAGTACATATATGTTTGGGAAATGTTCATTATTTTTGTATCTTCATATATTTTCTGAGATGACGTTCGAAATTTGTAATTAAATAATATTTTGATTAATCTATTTTGTGCTGTTTGTAATATTTCTAGATTAGACTTAGCTGCAGTCCCCCAGATTTCTATTAGGTAGTCTATATGTGGTTTAACTAAAAAATTATAAATTATGTATCGAACTTTCTGAGGTAGACATTTGTTTATATTGTGAAGAGCTCCTGTAAGTGACAAAAGTTTACATCTGATTTTCTCTATGTGAGGCTTCCAACTCAGGTAGTTATCCAAAATTAAACCTAAATATTTCTCTTTAGTTTTCCTTTTGATTAATTGATCATTTATTTTTAGTTGTATATTATCGCTTATTTTTTTATTTTTGGGGGCAATCACAACATAATTTGTTTTTGTAGTATTAATGGTTAGGAGGTTAGATTGGAACCAATCATTAAGTGTATTTAGATCGTTTTGGATATAAGGTATCAAAGGTAAAATTATACTCTATAATAATTTTAAGTAGGAATATCGTTACACATATTTTAACCAGATAAAAATATTCATTAAAACACATTCCTACTTATACAATCTAATCGGTAATGTTGGTTATCTTTGGCTAGACAAAATCAGATAAATAAACTTAACTACTGCATTAAGATCCCATGAATAATTCTAAGTAATTTTGACCAAACCTTATATGTTCATTTCATAACAGGCCAAATGCATTTAACCTGTACAAAATATTTAAAAAAATACCTTGTTGTCTTGTCAATAAATCAATCTGCCATAGCCTTTCCCCATATATTTTTTTGACAGGCTTGCGCTTGACCACTATCTCACCTGATAATAAGCAATGATACGGTCGACGATATAGCACGCTTGGCTAGAAGTAATCTATTCACTCTTGACTTAAAAACTCCCAGGTTGTAACTATCAGGAACACAGACGCCGGCAGGGAATTCCACTCCTTTGCTCTACGATGATAAAAGTACTCCCAAAATGTTTGGTGCGTATGGGTGGGATGCCCACCATTCTATGTTGGGATAGGCATCCAATCCAACAGAACGGAGCTGAATATCAGTATTTTGAATGGAGCGACTGCCTGTCGGACCTCCTCAACCCAGCATTTCGGTAGCACGGTCCACCTTGATCAATTGGTGTCAGATATTCTGGCCTCTGACTTTCCTTACCGAATGCCAAAAATCTACAAATGACGGCCGGTACCCAGAGCTCCGACTGAATATCCTTAGTAAAAAGTCATAATTCGAGGTTAGGCTCTCGCCTATTTCCTCCTCTAATATTGGACGAATTTTAAAGACATTCCATAAACTGAAAAAGAAAGATATATACTGTGCCCCTATGTTTTCCTTTTTGATGCTATCTTTTAAAGCACTCCCTCAGAAAATGCTCAAAATTGCGCTGTCAACAGAGGCCTCGTGTACAAACTTGACAACAATAAATGAAAAAAGAAAAACATAGAGGCACAGTATATGTCTTTATTTTTCAGTATATGGAATATCTTTTAAATTGATCCTAAATTGTAGGAGTAAATAGACGAGATCCAGACCTCGAACTATGACTTTTTACTAAGGAAATTCAGTCGGAGCTCTGCGACCGCATTTCCTCTTAACGTGCTTTCCGATGCATGGAGTCTTTAAATGTAATAAATAGTTACCCATCCCCTAACCACCTCAGCCAACGTTGCTTAAGACGGTACCCTGACCAAAAAATCGGCATGAGATATGAACATTCCTCTTGGTCTAGCGGCAGTGGTGGCGCATGAATTACAGTAGTGAATACGCCCAGATTTTAGAATAAAATCTTTATAAAATCGAAATTGGTCTTACGAAAAAAAAAATATCCATTAGTGTTAGTACAAAAAATAATTAATGACCACTTTACGAGGAGATGCATAACATCAATAATTATTTCTCATTTTTATGTTTTTTTGGAAGGAGATTAGTGAAATATATACAACATTTTAAAAAAAACTAAATCTACCTTTTTTGGAATCAATATTATGTAGAAATTTAATGTATTTTTATTAATTGATATTTCATTTTAAATAACGAGTAGATAGCTCCTAAAAACAGCACAAAAAACGGCTCGCGCGGCGTTTTGCTCGGGGTACCGCCTTAAACTTGAAGATCTTAAGAAGAAGATTCTTGAAGTAGTTATTATTTGGCCACGAGCTTCTTCATCCTTCTATATCTCATTAAATTTTTAGTTAAGTAGAGCAAGTATAGATTGTCATACATAAGTTTATGTAATGTGAACGTCTCAATAGTCGTCTAATACGGCGTCGTAGATTACTGCGAGTAGGCCTTGCCATCAACCGCAACGGACATGGCTGCACGGTTAGGTGACAATGCATTATTATCGTCGTCTCGTCGTTCGAAATCTGAGTATTAATCCCATCTCAGGGCTCGTTCACACAGAGGTCCGTTTTACAGGTCCGCTTTAACGTATACGTTTTTATTCGGCGCTAACGTATGTAGTTGTATGAGCGACTTCACTCACATGAAAGTATTTCGAATCCAGTAAAAAAATACCGACCCGATAAAATATACAGCAGTCCCCTTTATCGTATACGTTTTTATTCGGTAATGGCGTAAGTATGGTGGCGTATGAGCGAGTTCACACACACAAAAGCAATAAAAAACTGATCCGTTTTGTCGGACATCCATCCTTGTAGAAAATTGGTTGATGTGAACATCACCTCTAGCGGTGACGGATCCGTTAAAAATGATCCTGGAAATACGGATGTTCTCTGTGAACGTACCCTAAGATGTTAAAGTGAGTTCATCAGTCTGGCCTACACTGACATCCATTATGCTTCATTTAGAATAAGATCGCATTACACTTAAGGTCCAATGTAGCTATATTCTGCCTAACCTAAAATCGTTGTTTAAAATATCTTGCCCCAATCTCAAAGATATCCTTTTGATTTAAGTGAGCAAGAGGAGCTCGTGGCTAAATAATAAAACCGCACGGGTCGATCGAGGTTAAGCAACGCTTGACGAGGTCGGTCCGTGGATGGGTGACCATTTCAACATTCCGAGTTTCCTCCGTGCCTCGGAAAGCACGTTAAGCCGTTGGTCCTGGCTGTCGTTTGAAGATCTTTGACAGTCGTTACGGGTAGTCAGAAGCCTGAGATCTAACACGAGTCTTGCCAAAGGGTATCGTAAAACACTGGTACTTAGCTGAATCCGGTAAGATTGGAAGCTGACCCCAATGTAGGTGGGCAAAGGCTAGGCAGATTGATTGACCCTCCAAAATTTAATAGCAATCAAATGATATCAATCTGTCTCTTCATTATTTAGCTCTACCCAAAAATAGTTTTTTTTTACTTTTTTGTTTCTAACAAAAAAGTTAAAAAAAAAATATTTTAAAGTTATGAACTTCGAAAGTGCCATATTTCATCACTAATTTTAACGCATCTTTGGGCGCAAATAAATACCATAAGAAGAAGGAAAATGCAATGCAAATAATTTTATTTTGAACAGATACATTTAGTAGTTTTTTCATGATATCCATATTCCCAAAGGTCTTGTTATAAGATTTCGCGCGCTTGTTTTTGTCCTAAATTATCATCCATTTCGCTACATATTTGCAAAAGTGTGTATTTGTACGCAAACTAGCTTCTTACTGTTAAACACAGCAATCTATCTCTTTCGCACGTGTTTTCGGATGAGATAATTTTAACCCCGCGCACACAATAGTTTGTGCCGTCGACTAGGGCAACCTTAAGCATCGTCGACCACAAAAAAAAACATTTCACAAAACCATACAAAAAAAAACATTTTATCAAGATTAAACCGACTTCCAAAACAAAACAGTACAATGCGAAAAATAACTTTATTTTCGGTACCAATTTGTTTCGTTTTTGACTCAGACTTCCGAAAAGAAAATTGTTTTTCGCATTGTACTGTTTTGTTTTGGAAGTCGGCTTAATCTTGTAATTATTTTTTTTTGTATGGTCAGTATATTAATCAGTATTTTTTGTGTTAATTAGTTTTTTTTATTTTCCTCTTTTTAGTTTTGCTACGTTAATATTACCTACCATAAAAATTCGCAATATTAAAGATAACTTAAAACCTACTAGTCAGATCTAGATCAAATTTGAATGCGACCACATGAGAAGCACCAGCTTTCAAAAAAAAAGTTAAATCAAAAAATCAAATAACCCGACTGCTTCTAAAGCGAACTAAAAAGTCTTAAACAAGGGAAAAAACATGATGTGCAGT
Source organism: Orthosia gothica (assembly GCA_949775005.1). NCBI lineage: Eukaryota > Metazoa > Arthropoda > Insecta > Lepidoptera > Noctuidae > Orthosia > Orthosia gothica. Next base: position 15,581,194 of record OX459044.1, read on the forward strand.
CGGAGGAGACATATTCGCGGGCTGGCTGACCAAAATCTGGTGTATCCTCCGCCTGCACATCATGATTTTTTCCTTGTTTAAGACTTTTTAGTTCGCTTTTGAAGCAGTCGGGTTTTTTGATTTTTTGATTTAACTTTTTTTATTTATAACTTTTTAGTTAGTATTTTTTCGAATTAGATACATTTTAACATATAAGTGTTATATAATTTTGAAATCACCTCTTAAAACCCTTCATTTTGATTCCCCACACGATGGGTTTGGAAGAAAAAAAAAAATTGGGCCCCCACAATATGGCACCCAAAATCCGCCATTTTTCTATTGTCAAATTTTAATGTAGCCTATGACACTCGCAGGGTTAAGAAGAATCGATTGACGTATGAATCATCAAAATCGGCCAACGCGTATGGTTTCTGGAACGCCATATAGGAACAAACATACATACATACATACATACATACATACATACATACATACATACATACTTACATATATACATACATAGACTGATAAACACATTACCCTCCTTCGGCAGTCGGGTAATAAAAAAAAGAATCATCAAAATCGGTTCATAATTGGTGTAGTAATCGCGTAAAAAACATAGTCTAATTCGGCATCTCCTCTTGTTTGAAGTCAGTTGAAAATACTCGTAGGGACCCACCCGTCACGACTAAAAATCAATACAGGTAAAGTCCATTACGCTACAAACAATAATTAAATGCTATCCCCCCGTGGAAATAACCGAGATAATGCATTACTTTTTATACTCACAACTGTAATTAGCAGCTGTTTAATAATCCTTTTAGCGTTTATCGCATCAATTTACGAGGGGAAGGAAATGGATACCCATATTAAAAACATAATAAGTTGGTACTATGTGAGAGATATCATGAAATTGTATGTGTTCCGGCCTCTGCATTGTTTGTGCAGATTCTGAATGCTCAATTCGGTAGAGCACCTTTTCCATATTTTTCCTAAAATGTTCGTATTGATCAATTTGTGTTTGCGGAAGGTTACTGGAACTCATACCAGCTCTTGTGTGGTTATTAAAGAGTTATTTTCTCGCAAGACTTCATCATTAAATGTAGTCAACGAAAGAGTAACTTGTCTTCTAGATATTATGGAACCTACACCCTAATTGCGTATCTGTTTTGACAGCACAAAACATTATCCTTCCCTTTATTTTTGGTAATTCAGCAGTACTCATTGCGTATTTTACGCTGCCGAGTAGACGGATTTTTGAACATATGAGCATGGGAAACAATCCGTACCCTACTCTTGGTACTTACACAATTAGGGTGCTGATTTTCTAATTTTCCAGATCTCATTCCAATTTATTATGGCCATTTATCTACCTAATACACAACTCAACTGACAACTAGACGTACCCCTTTTACTTAAAAATTGTCAATACTGTTACGTATTCCTACCTAACTACAAAGTTTTTTTCACCCAGCAACCCAATAAGAGCGTGACGATCGTAACTGGAAAACCTAATTCAAAGTTCGAATCCCATTTCACCGACTGTTGATAGAACTATCCGTTGACATCAGAGATTTAGTTGCCACCCAGGGGTATCACGGGGATGACCAAACTACCTAACATTTTTGTATATCCAGTAAAACTTTTAACTTTAGCTATAACTCCATGGACGTCTATTACTTTCTCCTATTGAGCCGCGGCGATAACTTTTTAACCCCAGTTGACGTGGGGTGAATAACTCGCGTTGACAGTTGTAAGGGGTTCGGGAAACTTTCCTCCCCTAACGCTTATTGACCTCTTACCCTACGAGAAAATGCATTCTCCAACTCCCGGCCGAATATAAAGCCGTATCTTTGACAGCGAGATGGAAATTCCAATGGAAATCGACAAAATAGCATTTGCGTTATAATATTTGGTTAGGGGAATGGAAACGCATAAATCATTTTATATATTTTACGATAGCGTGCTTTCCAATTTTTTTATTCTAATATGCGCTATTTCTATGCTGATGTTTTGAAATTTTGCTATAAAATTTCTTCTTAGACCCATATTTTATAAAGATACTCCTCTGGCAAATTGCCACTTAAGGCCCTAAAAACTTCTACTCGCAAAAGCCAACTTTATTTCTTGTACAGGTTTCGCACAAATTTTTTAATTCAATGTATTAGATAGCGCAGATTCACCCCTTTGAATTTATAGTGAAGTAAAAAAATAAAGCAAAGATAAGCGCATATACGTCGGTTGTAATGTCACGCAGCGCGACCACATTAAAATGTATGCCACCGTTTGTAGGAAGCAGTCGGATAGCGAGGTGTACAAATTACTCCGGTGCAACAGTGAGTGAATGTGGGCTCTTGACCCATTTCGGTGTCACATCTAGTCGGTATACATTAAAACCGGCGCTGGCTTCCACCTAAATGCAAGTGTAAAGCGAACTTTAGAAATTTCGGCGCTAATTTCTCATGAATCGGGATTCAGTTTCGTTAGAGCTCGGCTTCTGTGTGGAATCTGTTTGGTATACGTCACACTGTTTGTGGAAAACCGTTTCTCTATTAAACCTACACTGTTTTGAAGTCGTCTTTTGTTTTTTTGTTGAACGAGAGCGCTTCTAGTGAACTTTATAAACATGTCATGTGTTGGGGTTTTCTACAATTTAGATATAGATACATACGTAAGTATTGAGTTAGATATACTATCACTTTAAAAGATTTCCCGTATAGGGGGGATTCCCTATCCATTATGGGCCCGTAGTAAGCCAAGCTTTACAAACTACTTGCTCGAAGTTTGATACTTCTCGATGCTCTTTCAACACACACTCTATCCCCTTTTCCAATCGAAATTCTTTGCAAAATCATTCCAAAGCAGAGCTTTTCGAAATATTCTAGCAAAATACTGCTCTACTTGTACAAATAGTAATTTGTTAATCTAACATTACATGGTCGTACACTCGTACATAATAATATGCGGTATCGCAGCACAGCATACGTGCACTGCAACTTGTTATTTCTAATATTGGAGGCAAACTGGCACCGCTAGTGCTAGCTGCTAGCTCATTTCATTTGTATTCCACAATGTGGGGCACATTTCGTACAAACATTGGGTAACCTCTGAATTGAATTCGTAATACTAGGTACTGTAGTGAAATGTTTCCTTGGTTTTTATTTTCTCAGGTTGTTAGAGGCTTATAAAAGAGGCTGGAAGTAAAAGGAAATAGCTGAAGATAAAGTTTATTGTAATTCATTTAATTGAAAGCAAGTGTTAACTAAACGTACTCAAAGCAAATTTTCTCCTATTGTATAGAAAGGATAATAGATAATTCAGCTTAAAGTAACCACAGCGGATCTTTGTGTCTCTGAAGATAGGCTCTGCGAACTATTGCGCAAGAAACCGTTTGTCATCGAGTATACAGCATACAGTAAGCGATATAGGACTATGCGACAAACGTAAGCGAGTGAAAGAGGCAGTTATACAATGCTATCTTCACCTTCAACATTGACCCAAAAATAGCTACAGCGCAGGGTCTTGCAGCCAACTTAGGAGACACAGAAATCCGCTGTGACTACTGTACCATAATTTAATAAGGTAGCGGTGACAGACAAGTAAAAATGCTGATTTGGTACTCACAGTGTAGGTGTGCAGCAATTCTAGGCTAAAAGTTTATTTTATTTTACCTCCTGATTGAACTTTTTCTTGACGAAGTACTCATTATATGTTGGAAGATGCGTTCAAAGAACATCCAAGATAAGAGTACCGTATATAAAATGTGATAGAAACCTGATGCAAGATAATATCTATATAATAACAAATTATTATCCCATATAAATAATGTATCTATACAGAATAATGTGAAAACTAGTCTTAGATTTAGTATGTTCAGCGCTATAAATTAATGCAAACCAACACGGAACAAGCTTCATCTAATCTTCTACGTACTATAGATGTTTACACAGTGTTTTGTTGGAAAACAGTGGTTCTGCATTCTGTGCTCGTTACCTCGGTGACATGTGTCAGCTGACTCTAGTTTATACAGACTCGCTATTACAGCCGCAAACTAGTTGGACTGTCGCAGAAGATGGTCTGTGAACTCTAATAATACGGACTGAGTGAGTCTTTAAAGATTTATGTGACGTCAGCTCATCGATACTGTTTGGCTTGTTCATGTTGCTAACAAAGTTATGCGTGTACGATTATGTTGAAGAGTTGGATGTAAAATTTTTTAGTATTTGGTTTTGCAGATCGGTTTAATAATTGTACGGTCATTCTTTATGATTTTCAGATGTGTGGTCTTTAGCTCTCTAAAAATGACCTCACACCACAGACTTATATTTAACTAGATAACGCAAGTCCCTCCATCTGTATGAAAACCAAGCGTGCCACTTTTTCACAAACAATTAATTAAAAATAAATTTACTTACCAATCAAAGAAAACATTTCCAATGCCTCGGTCAACTTTTTCTATACATTATTTACAGCTCATTATGTACTAACACCTTTTTTCGTTATTTAGACGTTATTTTAATAATTTTAATGTTTGTTTGATTAAATATAATTTAATTTATTTTTTAATAATCTAATTTGTAATTCTATGTTTTAATAATTCAATGTTTTATTTTGTGTATGGATTTGACATCTGAAATAAGTGTATTATTAATAATAATAAAGGCATAAAAAGGCATTTTTCTAGATTCCGGTGGATTTCCGGTGCCGATAATGCTAAATGAAATGCTCAGATTACGATCATTGATCGTAACTTTACTCCGTTTTTTGGCACGCGAAGTACGTACAATCGCGTCATCTAGTTAGATTTATGTCTGTGCCTCACACACACGGAGGTGCTACTGAGTGCAAGTGCATTCTTAAGTTAATTGTTTCTACAAAGCTATTCGGTTAGATGACGATACGAAATTTAGGACCGTTAGAAACGTCACCTATCAAAACGGTACTATTTTCTATTTTGCTAATTGATACATGGTCCACATTCCGTTTCCACTGAATAACAAGCTCATCCACAATTCACGTTGAATTCCCACATCTGCAATCAGACATCTCGTCATTCACGCTCTATCTCGCAAATAAGGCGGGGACGTGACGGTTGACACAACAGCGTGTTAGCTGTCAACACGGCTCACCAACAAGGCAACTAGTTTAGGCACCCGATGACAATCCAACAAGACGTTGAACCTCTGACGACTCATTCAATCCACCTAACTGACATTTGGGACTGTTTGCACCACAAATAGCTAAATAGATTTAGCGCTATGCAAATTCCAGGTCTGTTTTTACTCTGTGGCAATGTTGGTGGCATTTTTGACAATTCTGTCCATGTCAAATGAAAATACAACTGGAAAATATCGTTTTGTTTCTGTCAATTGTTTGGAGTTGATAGAGACGTGACAAATTTTCCCATTCGAAGAAATAATTTTAATAATCCATATTTAGTGCTTAAATGTTTAATTAGAGACTTTTGGTGCAGGGCTGGCTTAGTTACTATGACGTGAACGTGTCGCTTCAATGTGATCTTGACATTTGAATGTTTTTTCGAAATGTGGAGAATATTTTGTGGCTATTACAGTCTAGGCATGTGTCATCCTGTTAGGAGTTTAATATGTAGCAGACTGTGATTTCTGTTTTGTACAATCAGGGGTCAAATCTTACTCTACCAAAGGTAAAGCGTCGAAAATTTCTTTGTAGTAGTAGGTTCAATGATTCTTGATTGATTTAAATCTATAGCATGGAATATAAAGTGTAGATTAAACTAGATGCAGACCATTGAACTTTTTCTACAAATTAGTTTAAGACACGATAGTTTTGGTAGCGCGCGACTGCACTTTTGACCGCTGACTGTACATTTAATCCCCATTTTCACCAATAATGAATCGTCTCATATAATTTTGGTGAAGTCCCATGGGCTTTAATAAATATATAATATAATTAAATATAATTTTAATCGAATTTAAAAAGGAAAATTTAAATGATTTCATGAATGATATAATTCATCCATAATGCAAAATTACCAGCAACTTAATCACCTAATCAGGCCCCAACGCAAATGCCACAACTCGCAATCCTGAAGGGATATTGCATGCAGCAATTAGCTGGCATAACAGCCTGATTGCTTACCGCAGTACGACACTGCTGTCAATGCTCCTAATTTGACATCAAACACGAAAGTAATTGGTCTAACCGACGTTATTAGAACCAACTGATATTTCGTGTCATTAATAAAAGATACGGGGAAAACTTTTCTGTTGATCAATCACACAATTGATAGAAAAGACATATTGTTGGACCTGCTGAAGAATGTATGAATATATCTGTATTGTAAGAACTCAATTTATTTTAGTATTATATAACTGCACAGCACGTGTGTGAGTACTATGTACCCAACTGTAAATCTACCATTTACTGTAACTATGTGTCGTTCGTTGATTTGTGTGTGCCCTGGCAGTTGAGTGTGTCATACTCTCTCAAATGTCTCTCTGATGGTGGCGCGTGTGTTGGATCATTCGGTTCCCTTCATGATGGATGAGCTGGGTGGTGCCGATTCATGCGTCATGTTCGTAAACGGGCGTCGTCAGTAGGGATTGGTCATAACTTAACTGCTTCGGATGTTAATGTTTTTCTAGTACCTATTATATAACTGTGCACAGTGCATGTGTGAGTACCTACTTTTAATATTTTATACCTGTACGTAGTATAGTGTGTAGTGCTATTCTGGGTGCAAGTTTAGTGTTTCTTGTGCGTTCTTCTCTATAACAAGTTACTTTCCGAATGCACGGTAGAATCAATTGTTATAACTTGTAAATTTTAATTGTGACGTTCAAAAGTGGCCTAGTTGAAATAAACATATTTGATTTTGACTTATGACTTTTCTTTTCAGGGATAAAAAAGCATAATTTACTTTATTTTAAAAAACGTTCGTTTAATAATGTTCCTAAAATATCAACTGTTTCCCACCATTAAAGAGCAAAAAAACTGCAATTTACTCTATTACACAATATTTGCAACACTTGCGTTTGTACTGAGAGCCGTAAAATTTAGAGTTTACGGCTTGTTCAGAACATAATGAAAACTTACGATGCTTAAAAGCACCTAAGTCAGAAACAAAGAAGAAACATAACTTTTACGTCGCCCCACCAGGAAGTAAGTTGTAAGTAAAAGTTAAAAATATAGTGGCTACTTAGTCCAATATAAACTCTACAAGAAACTTCAAGACTTTTAGTTAGCTCCGTCGCCTTAGAATCTTGATACTGTAATATGTTTAGAAAGAATATAAAGGAATTTTTTGTAGTTACGTGGACAAAATTATTAAAGAAAATGGTTTTCTGAAAAAAAACTGTAAAGACTTAGAAACTACTTGGAAGGGAGTAAAACTGCATTGTCTTTTATCCATTATTTTTCTTATTATCCAAATTTGTAATGTTTTTATATTTTGGGAGTAAGTGGAACAGGGTGTAAAGTCCCACAAACCTCCATAGAAAAGGGAGGATCCTCCGACCAGACGGGTGTTGTGTCTGGTCCGGGCAACTGCCCAACGGTTGTTGTCGGACTGTTGTATGTGTTCTAATCGCGATGCAGGATTTGTGTGACGTCATGTCATTAGTTCGTAAGTGGCGGCGTCGGTGCCGCTACATCACTCCCCTCCGGAGACCGGAGGTCGATAGCAGGTTAGGTTGAGTCGTCCGTACATCTTGTGATGTGTGCCTGGCCAGTGGAAGGTTGGTTCCAGTGAGTCGGAACCGGAAGTCGCAGAGTTCGCGGTGAGTCGGAACTGTATGCGGTTGTGCCCCAGTGAGTCGGGGTGATGATATCCCAGTAAGTCGGGATAGTGTTGCTGGCTCCAGTAGTTCGGAGCGGTGATGATGTTCCCAGTGAGTCGGGAGAGTGCTGCTGCTGGCTCCAGTAGGTCGGAGCGGTGATGAAAGAAGCTGAGGGTGATGACCAGGAATGCGCGTCCGCTGCTTGCTGGTGGTCAGGATACCCCCGTAGATGCCGTGGGTACTGGCTGGCTGTGTGACTCGCTGCTCGAAAGCTTGAGGAAGTGATGATGACGTCACGATGAAGTAGCTCTGCACGAAGGCTGCGCTGATGTTCATATTCGAGGGTCACCAGTTTGGGAGTAAGTGGAACAGGGTGTAAAGTCCCACAAACCTCCATAGAAGAGGGAGGATCCTCCGACCAGACGGGTGTTGTGTCTGGTCCGGGCAACTGCCCAACGGTTGTTGTCGGACTGTTGTTTGTGTTCTAATCGCGCCGAAAACTTTGCTTGCGCGATGCAGGATTTGTGTGACGTCATGTCATTAGTTCGTAAGTGGCGGCGTCGGTGCCGCTACAATATAAATAAAAAATTATATATAAAAAAGAGGCCCACCAGTATCGGGAACAGGGTCCAAGCTACCGGTGGTCAGGGCTTCAGAGAGTTGAACCTCCGTACAATACGAGCCGTGTCCAGAAGTACTGCTTTCTGAATCAAGCCCTTGATCCAGTCGCCTTACGAGAGCCTCCTAAGATGTTGGTCGAGGCTCGTGGCTATTAGGCCATTGGCTGACACGACTATCGGTGCATTGTCTTTATTATTATAAAAAACAACATCAATTTTAAATCCCTTTTAGAGTACGCTGACAAAGAGTGTATACAGATGCATTTTAATTCAAGGCATGCCTGACTCAAGTATCGGATATCAAATATATTTTTTCAAGCGGATTCGCTCTAGTAGCCTATCTCACAGGAACCGTGTATTTTTCCAGGATATTAAGTAGCGTATGGCACACAGCAGTAGCTTTTTTTTTGTGGCTTTTGGTCAGTGAATGATTTTTAGTAATTTGATACTACATACAGTACACTACTTCCAGGCAGCCATTTACCTGTAGTTTCAGATTGGTTAAATTTTACATAACAGACTTAACGCGAAAATTTTTCAATTTTGTTTTTTTAACGTATAATTCACATTGTTAGTTATATCAACAGAGACTATCTCCTACTAAATAATATATTTTATAATATTACTTTAGAAGTTTCAGTTAGAAAGTTTGCGGTTGCACTGCAAATATTCACAGTTACGCCCGTTTTCCTGTAGCAATTGTACCAAAACGCAATGTGGCATACGCCTATTGCTTTTCAACACGCATGCATACTCGTATGAAATGGCTGTAAAATTATTGTACTCGCTTGTTTCAAGCTACACTAGGCTAACACTATCAATGCGTAACTCTATGCAGAACAGTGTTACCGGTGTTGCCAGCTGTTGCAGTATTCGTTGGAATGTTTTATATTAAAATAGCGGCATAGGAAAGTTAGTTAGCCGGCAGATTTTTTTACGTTTTATATTTACTTTGACGATGTACTGGGTTTTTTGCTGAATGGACCGATGGTGAAAATAATGGTTGCTGTATTTGCTCTCTATGACTTTTTCATCATCGATGTCTTCTTCTTATTTGCATGTCGATATGACTCTGCCCGACCAGTATGTACTTATGAAGCCACCTGCCGTCTTCCTCCTCCTTACGTCGTGTTCTTCATTACTGAGGGTCTTGATTCCTCCGACAGTCGATCAACTTTCTCTGACGATGAGTCTCTATTGGTTTACTTACGATAAGCATAAAATATATTGTCATAATGTACATTGGCATAACGAAATTTAGCATAATATTATTAGGCATAAATGTTTTGCCCTAATGTTTATTGCCATAAATACTGTTGGCATAATAATAATACCAGTCTGTAATTGTCCCACTGCAGGGCAAATGATATTACAGATATTACAGAGAAGGCACTAGCATTGATCACCACGCTTGGTCTATCCGGGATGGCGATTTCAGACTTAAGTCTAGGTTGCCTCACGATTTTTTTCTTCACCGTTGTCAGCGATGTCCAAGATAAACTTGGAAAGTATTTGGAGGCAGGTGGAACAGGGTGAAACCTCCATAGGGAGGATCCTCCAACCAGACGGGTGTTGTGTCTGGTCCGGGCAACTGCCCAACGGTTATTGTCAGACTGTTGTATGTGTTCAAACCGCGCCGAAAACTTTGCTTGGGCGATGCAGGATTTGTTTGACGTCATGTCATTATTTCGTAAGTGGCGGCGTTGGTGCCGCTACAAGTACATAGGAATTTGAAAAAGTCACATGGTACTTTTCTGGATTCGAACCCATGACCTCAAGCACGAGAAGCGAGATCTTTAGCCACTGGCATTATTCCAATAATAAAGCATAATTTTATAAAGTTATTAACGTATAATGATATAGGTACACTTAATGTTCTTTAGAATAAACAAACATGTTTGCGGCTCAACACCCCCGCCGCACCTAAACCTAATACAATTGAGTCATGAATAATAGACGAATAAATTGTATGACTTAAAAAGTATGCAATTCCAAATTATGCCAAAACAAATTAGACAAATGACAGATCGGTCTACGGGCCCTCGGCCGTTTCATTTCTTTGACATTGGCAGTGATTGTCAGCTGCTCGTTATGACCATCCTTTCGGACAATGTGATCAAAGAACTTCAGGATTCTTTGGAGGCAGGTGGAGGAGAGCCCGCCTTTATGTTCAGCTGTCGAAGGATTGACTCGTTTGTGTGGAACGCAGTCTACGGCATTTGAAGCATCCTTCGCCAACACCACATCGCACCAACTGCGTCGTAGGCTTCAGGCGCAGGAAAGGAGGTGACGTATATCCTTTAATGGGGCTCCAAACTGGCACTTTGATTATCCACTCAAAGACAAAAATACCAAACTTTTCACCATCGACTATTTCTAACAACAAAAAAAAAACTATTTTTACCTGATACAACAAACAGTTCATTTACTTAAACATTTCCTGTATCTTACATCCCTTCCACTCCAAATCCCTAATTCTATGCAATTGCGAATGGCAACACCGACCGGTGTGACCAGCGGAGCGTCTCAAACTAACGCATCGTAGCTGGCGAGTTTATGCGACAGAGGCGCTGTTTATTTGCCTGTGTGCCATACTGAATTTACACGGTGCACTCATGAATGGCCACGACTGACTAGCTATTCTTTCAGCTAAATTTAGTGTTTTCAGATGATTGAATAACGGCCAGATGAGTTTATTGTTATGGAAATTGTGGAATTGTATGTATTGTGAATGATGTAGTATGAACGTGTGTGATATTTCGGATTTTTGCGAATGACTTTAGTTATCACCTATGCAGTAAAAACCGGCAAAAAGATAATGTTTGTTGTATTGGAGTCCTACTTAAATATTTATTTTATTCTGTTTTTAGTATTTTTTTCTTATAGCGGCAACAGATATACATCATCTGTGAAAATTTCAACTGTCTAGCTATCACGGTTCAGGATATAGCTTCAGGATATTCAGCCTGGTGACAGACAGACAGACGGACCGCGGAGTCTTAGTAATAGTGAGGTTTTACCCTTTGAGTACGGAACCCTAAAATTTATTTTTAAAAGACCACGACTGTCGACATACGTATAGAGAAAATGAATCAATCTCTTTATATTCAAAACTTCGCAAAAAAGTAAGATTGCTGAAGTAAGCACACCTAGTACTTACAATAACTCATAAAAAACCACGATCACAAAAACTAGCAAAAACCAAGACACGTGCATAATCATATTTTTACTGCAGTGCAAAATAATTTCAGAGAAGCCAAACACAATTTTAAATCCGCTTTATGATGCACGGAGTTCGGTTTATAGGTTTAAAAGAAAAGCATATTTTTCCATTTTCCCGCAATAATACATCAACCGTGAAAATAATGAAAGCAACAAATGAAACTGTCAATTTATCAAATAAGACAATTGAGGCAAGAACAGCCATATTGGAGAAACGCCAAACGAATTGACGGTTCTTGTCGACAATAAGTAATCAGATATTATTTTATGATATTCAAAAAGTTCTTTTATTTCCTTGTTACATTTTCCTGCTGATTTAGCAGCGGAAGTGGATGCAACGTAGTTTTTGTTATTAAAGTTTTTCAAGTTATTTCCGGCTATAATAGCGGTTAGAACTTTGATTGTACTATCCACATATATATGGAACACCTATTTCGAGATCACGACTTAAATTTAAGGTCTTAAAATAACCACTAACGCATTCAATTACACAAGAAATCTCCATAAAATGTTATCAAGCTGTAAAGAAACGTCCACGACACACATTTAAAGTCACAACTCCCAACCACTTAACTAGAAACAGCTTAGTTAAAAGACTTTCAAAGAAATTACCCTCAGAGTGGTTAATACTAAAGCACTCCCGTAAATAACAACTTCGTTCCCAGTTCCCACTTTTCCAGTCTGGACGTGGGTACTGAATAGAACACACAAATGCCACACTTTTTAATTTTAAAAAGCTCTCCAACTGATTGGTCCGTAACAACTGTTACTTTGCAAAGTAAACTTGGGTTTTATCTCGAGATATAAATCTTTAGGTCATTCGCTTTAGCCGGGCCAGTACACTGAAGAAACAACAACAGATTTTACGTGAAGAAGAAAATATTATATCTGCTTTCATCTTTAAAATATTTGAGTATAGGTGGTGTGTTATAATTCATGTAACAGTCTCAATTGTTCAAAGTAAAAGCAATTTTATCTTCAGCGCTTTTAGCGAAATCAAATTTAATGTTGGCGTCACAATATTCACACACAATTTTCGTATATTTACAGTAACTTCAGAACTGAAACACGTTGTCAGCCGTAAAGTCCACCCGTTGAAGGGTCGCTGGCGTCCATCGTCGTTAATATTTATATTGGAGAAAAATACGCACACGTCCACCTCCACTCATTTCGACTGTGAGCCAGCGAGGTATATCCGTAAACATTATATTTTGGTCGTAAAACATAACAAGCTTATAAAACCGCTACATAATCGCAAAGGGCCCCGATGAGGGTCCCTAAGGAACCATTCTGTGTGGCTCGCCCTGAAAATTACTCGGCCAACGTAATTTTGGGTTTTTTCTTTTGTTATTCTTTAAGGCCTCCCGAGATTTGCGACGTTATGATCTCATTTTGAGTTATGAGAAAAAACTCTTAGTTGGTCCCGCCTCGCGAAATCATTGTCCATAGGATTAGGTGCTTACTGGGAATTGAGGGTATTTTAGAAGGAGGATTTCTTTGCTTCATGCTACAATTTCCTTGTTTGGACGTATTTTAATTATTCAACAAATTGAATTATGTTTTTTGTAGGGGGACATATTTTATGAACGGCCAAAAATGTATTTAATAAATTAGAGGCCAAAACAAAATCCTCTTAATTATTTATATTTAAATCTTCTTTAAGACACAATATTCTGTAAATATTTGGGCAGTTATATGTCTGCCATCATCAAACTTTCTTGGCAACCACGCCTACTACTGGGAATCATAAATGACTATTTCCCTTTTATTACAAACGTGTCCCCAAGTTAGTGGTAACTTCGACTGCCTTTCTTATTACCGAAGAAAATAAAACCAGAACTTAGTGCGGAAGTTTCGCTACTCATTCTTGCACCGCATCTTCGAACGACACCTCTGGGTCGCATTTTGTCCAGGTTTTATCTATCTTATTTACTTTATGTTGCTACGGCTGCATTTGTTACTTTCATTTCACATCCTGTCTCCGCAAATATTACTATCATAAAATATCAAGGCTTAAAATATTCCTATTCAAAATCAATATAATTCATAACACTCGTTCCAAATTCAGGAGCACCGTTTATTTATTGTGTAACAAATATTGAACTAATTTCTAAAACAAACAGTTGATGATCAAAATGAATTTGCTGTTTTGTGACGGCAAATATTCGGGGAAAAACTAAAGCGCCGAGTTACCAGTTTACTACACAGGGTTTGTACGGAAAACTGGGTTACAACAGTTTTTAAATTCATAGATTTAAAAGAGAATCCGGTTCGATTCACACATTTGTTATCGCTCCAATTTGGTGGGACGTTTCACTACGGCGCGTGTACACTGTCCCCCCACATCCACGCTCTGGATGAAAGCGGCAAATCTGTTGTAACATCGGCTTAACAGCTTGAACTTGACGCGTGGCGCAAGTTACGACCTAACTTTAAGTGTGTGTTTTAAAGTAACGACCTCACTTGCTGGCTTGTTTTAAGTTGCACTGAAGAATTAAGCTGTCTGGTGCCTGTAAAATATTTCAGGATGTTACAATTGTAGTGTTTTAGTTTTATTATTTAGATTACACTGGTATTAGTAGAGATGCTAAACGTTCTAACAAAAGTGCAGTTTCTTTATCATCATCATCATTTCAGCCGAAAGACGTCCACTGCTGGACATAGGCCTCCCCCAGGCGTCGCCACATTGACCGATCCCGTGCGTCTCGCATCCAGCGCCTTCCCGCAACCTTAACCAGGTCATCGGTCCACCTAGTGGGAGGCCTTCCAACGTATCGTCTTCCAGTTCGCGGTCGCCATTCCAGAACTTTTCGGCCCCATCGGCCATCCGTTCTGCGAGCAATGTGCCCTGCCCACTGCCACTTAAGTTTGGCAATTCTTCGGGCTATGTCGGTAACTTTGGTTCTCCTTGCAGTTTCTTACTTGCATCTAATAGGATAAGACACCCGGCAAGGATCGCTTCCACACTGCTCGAGTGCTCGTAGCTATCCGATTGTATTCCTCATTCGATAGTCTATTAGTTTTATTAAGTATATATAGATTAGTATTTTTCTTTGACATTATTTTATGATATGATTGTACTTTTTTGACATTATTTTTATATTAATCTTGATCTTGTAAGACATTTTATAATTTTATTGTATTTTTCTTGGTCATTTTTGTATGATTTGATTGTAATTTTTTGACTTTTTATTATCTTGGGTTAATTTTTATCAATCCTTAGTTTTATAACATTTTATGATTTTACTCTACTTTTTTGACATTATTTTATTTTATTAATCTTGCAAGACATTTTATGATTTTACAGTATTTTTTTACATTATTTTCTTTTACTAACCACAATTTTCTATGACATATTATGATTTTTATTATACCTCTCTGACATTTTTTTTTTATTGTTTTAATTTAACTTGATTTTTATGATATTTGTATGATTCATTAACTCACTATCAATTTATTGTGTTTTCTTTAAAATTTATATTTAAATGTGTAGGTCATTTTAATTAATATAAACAATTTTGTAAAATTTATATTTGCACGCCTCGTTAGGCAAAACATGTATGTGCCACAAATAATAAGTAAACATCTTGCATGCTTAAGGTATGTAAACACATGTTATGGCAAATAAATTATCTTTATTAGAAAACTCAACATGTATGTGCCCAATTATGGGCATCCAAGGACTGGAAGTAGTGTTAGTAGTCCAGCAGCAGAATGTGCACGGGTAGAACCTGGATGAGGCTGGCACTGAAGCATGGAGATTGGCGCAAAGAAAAGATGGCTATGTTCAGCTTCAGGAGAAGTTGTGATGTGTATTATTACAATGAAATACAGTGATATTGCATCAATTATTTAAATACTATCTCCTGAGAAACTTGTCAACGCCTCTTAAATCGCCGTCCGCTCATAACTCACACCACTCCATCTGGATAAAAGCACTCAGCAGTAGCAGCGAACCCGCGTCCACTAAAATTGCAGTGCGCAGCAACAACAGAACTTTGCAGCGTCTCGGTGACAACTAAACTGTGGCCTAATGCGAGGCGACATAAAATATAACTTGACAATACGTTGCTACTAATATTACTGAGGAGCGGAGAGGTTACTGTACGATGTAGGCAATGATTCATGTAATATATATATATAAATATATTATTATTATATATATATATTATTTATTACATATTCGCATCACATCACGCCTGTATTCCCCAAAAGATAAGACAGATATGTATATAAGGACTAGGGTTGCCACCCGTACTATATTATATAGTATGGTAATATATTTTCGTCAATTGTACTTACTATACTGTGATTTTGAATTTCGTAGACTAAACTGACAGCTGCTAATGACCTTATTTTTTTTAAATGTTGCAAGTGCGGAGCATAGTGTTGTAGGTAAGGCATAACAAATTAATTAAATTTTACTAATTGGTGTAAATAAATGTTTTATGAATATAAACGTCATTTAAATATAACAGTATTCATACACATTGTAAATAAACATTTATTGTATTAAATATGAAATCAACAATAAAATAAATGCGATCGATAAACTGAAGTCTGACATAAATGAGTAGAATAAGGGCCGCTAGTTTCTAAACAAGTTTTTATTTTGCCGTGAAATTGTTTCATTTTCGATCTACTTCAGGATAGTCAGGATAGGAAACTATTTTTATGAAACGATAAAGTGAGAACCCCCAAATGTCAGTTCAGTCTACGAAATTAAAAATCACAATATACATATTTTAGAAAAATATTATAGCGTGAAAAATATATTTTTTTCAAAAATTCTGTCTGATTTAACCCATGCCAATTTCTGAATTAATATTATAAATAAAAATTGGATATGACACTTGGTCCATATTATTATTATATCATTTTATTTTTATGATTATAGATATATATGGGACGAAGGTAGCATATTGTTTGGGAACAGGCTTTGATCATGTAGGACGAAACTCAGTGGATCGAACAAGGAACAAATCATTTATTATACAACTCAACATCTCGGCGTAAGTACCTGAGCTTTTCATCCAAAATATGTATATGACAAATTCTGAGTACCTACCTACCTACATTCTTCAATCTAATACTAAGCGTGTTTATCAGGAACTGGTAAAAGGCACACGTGGCAATGTACAGGTACACGTACCCCAAGTATTTTCTAGAAATGTAAAATCAACAAAAGATATAAACATAGAATACTCTTTATCGCCAATAAACAGTTTTGCAAATTCTCTTGGTAAATTGAACTTGAAGATATAGATAAACGAAATGTATCTCAACCTATTTATTGACAAGGAAATGGTGGCTCTTATCTTTCCCTACAGGTTCCAAGAGACAAATTAAGGAAACGCGAGTTATGTATACCATTAAGTAACTAGTTCCCTCTCAGTTGTTTCTTGTTCAAGATACAAACAATCTATAGGGCTCAGGTGCCCGATCGATTTGATTCGGACAGCAGTCAATGATTGGAAATGTAGAATAACACTGCCCATGCGTCGGAACTGGCTAAACGCCTTGAGACACTAAAGTTCAGACTATTGCATCATTTGCAGGTAAATAGGTAAGATTTTGTCGATCCTTACTGAATCAGCTGATCCTTACTCAATATCTGTGTTTTTATACCTAGCGAAAATAAAGTTTTTTTTTTGTTAAGCACGTACGTAATCTTATATTTCTTTTTTATATTTTTCTTTAGGAAACTTTTTTTTTTCGTACCTAGTCTTATATTTCTCATAAATCTTTTATTTCTTTTTTAAATACGTTCACATTGAATTAGTTACTATAGTAAATCTTCTCACATTTTTTACATTTCAATTCACAATTCAGATTTCATTTTAAATAAAAGTTCTTTCAGACACTCACCAAGCATCATTTGACTGCACCGTCAGTCCTTAGATACCACGTTCTAAAGTCCAATATAATTTGAAGGAATCTCAAACTTTTTGATCGGACGAGGTAATTTGCAATGATTGGGATCAATACAATTTCACAGTGAGTGAACGCAAATTTCTTTTAAAATTTCTTTGTAACCGTTCCTCGGTCCAGACTTTTATAGTCGTCTAGTGTCGGTGGGGCTGCCAACAGGGCCAGTTATCTTCGGATTTGTGAGGAAACGAGACATAAAGCCCGCCTGAACGGAGCTCGAAATAAGGATTTTGGTGACACACACAGATTCCTTGTATAGATTGCGCATCAATGGAAAACGTCCGCATCTGCAGAGAATAAAGTTTTCGAACAGATTGTGGCCGATTTTATTAACAACCTACGGGTTCTGTGAAGACAGAAAAAGTCTTTATTTTAAATTATTTAAGCGCAGTGGTTTCTTTTACATTTATTCACGTTGAATTTACCATCCATCTTTGGTTTAGTAAAAAGTCATCCATCCAGGTATGTAGATGCCTTTGAATTGCTCTGGCCCATTGGAATGACAAAACTGAAAGTTACATAGTCCCTTATAGTCCCTTTACATTATCGAAGGCACATTAAGTAATAAATCTGATCTTAGCAACCCTTTTTGTAATACGAAACATCAAAACTATACCCAAAAGTGGTGCTACCAGAATCAAATAAAAAGAAACACAACATTTTATAACTGATTATACATAATATTATAGTCTCCAGAAATCTTAACGACTGGCTCCTTATGGAGTTCATGAATAACAAGACCTGGACGATGAAGATTTCATATGAATTTTAGATGAACGTAGCTCTGTCAAACAAAGGAATTAAATATTAATAAAGAAGCTCACATGCGTACGCGAGATCGAGGAAAAAATATTGCCCGAAGGTGTCAGACAGTTCATAATGATTTATGAACATAATTTATTTCTGATATAACATAATTCATCCCTGTTATATTTATAAAGAAAGCTTCTTAATTTTTCGCGAAAATTGCTTATGAAATAGAGAAATAGGCCATACATTTTTAATTGAAAACTCTCATTAATTTTAATTTATGAAGTTATAAAACAAGCTCATATAATAATGATTAACATGGCCAATTTTGTGAAGCTGTAATAATAATTTAAGTAATTTATAAACAAAATTAACAAAAAGATTTGAAAGCTCATGAGTCTCAGGACACTAACACATCAACACCCCCAAAAACCTATTACAAATGCCTATGATTTGACAGCGAAGACAATAATTACGACGCAAATTCGCCATTTGGAAGCGCTACCTTACAATTGTCGCATGAATATGGAATAACATCGGCGCTAAGTTAATTATGTATGAATGTAACTTGTTAGCTCACACCAGCGCCGCCAGATGGCATCACAGTCCCCAAATGTCCCACCTCACTCCGCTTTATAATTCAAAGATTTGCTCGCGACGAATAAAGAGGCGTCTTCTCTCAATTATTCATGCTTAGACACTCTGCGTGCACTTGTCTGCAAGAGTTTTAATGTTTCTTACCAACATTTTTGTAGGAAACACGGTTGGGACTGAATTTTGGTAAACTTTGGGGCGACTTCCAATTTAATAGTGATAGCTGAGAAAGTTTTGCACAAGACGGAGAATTACAGTAGCAAAAGTACTACCAGGAACTGCACATAGTATTAGCACACTGTGGAGGTAAGACTAATAAAACCAGAAATGAGTAGTGTAAATAAAAAAAGGCAATATTAAACCCGACTGACTAATCAGAGTTTCAGTAAAAACAACGATAAACCTCGCCGTTACCATAGCATGTTGTACGAAGTAAAGCCAGCTCTGAAAGCAAATCCATTATTATATGAATTGTAAAATAAATGCAGAACATTAAAGTAGAATTAACTACTTTAGCGTTATTAATTCCATCAAATTTTTTTCCTCCGCATTTACCTTTCCCGTTCCATTTTACGGTTGTCGCATTACTGCAGTCTGCTACAAATATTAAAAAATATACTGGTACAAAAATGACGATGCTATTCTTTTTGGAAAAAAGAAGAAGGTATTCGTAGTACAATGGCTCTCATACATATTCAAGAACACAATCAAGCACTCGTACAATTTATTGACAACAATACTTTCCTTCTGTAACGTGACAATATGTTGGTGTTTGCTGTTCAATATCGAATCGGTCCCGTGTAGGCGTCGTTTTCCTAAAAAGGAGCGATGTTACATCGACGAGCGATAAATCAGATGCCTATTGTTGGAGAAAAGTCGCAAATCGTAAGCAAAGCCGCGTCTGAATATTGTAAGGCCGCTCTTTTGGAGTCGCCCCTCAATAAAATCTTACAAATAAAACCTTATTTAGGGATGAAACTGCTTAAAAGACATACATTCATTATTTGAAGATTGGATTATGATGGGACAGAAGTATACAAGATTATTTATGTTTTCTCTAGCCGTCTGTGTGGTATTGTGGTGAATGAAATGGAAAATTTGTTGATTGCAGAGGCCAATAATTTTGTAAATGAAGTCCATAAACTAAGAATTATGGAACATTAAGAGGCCAATTCCGATTTAACCGATTTAAAAAATCTAACGGCGTTATATGTCAAATCTTTGTATCAATTATACACCTAAACACAGTAAATTCTAAAATCCAAGTAGACAGGGTGCCAATAAAAAATGCTGTGACTACTTCAATCGGCAATATGGCGCGCTCTAGAATTATGTGCCCTGCCTACAAAAGGACCTACGAGAAATATCGGAACCGATAGAATTTTATTCAATAAAAGGGATGAATAGATGCTAAATTGATATTCAGGCGCTGATGTTATAGACATCATTGATATATACTTCAGGCTAGGGTATTAGAAAGATCCTAATATTATGCTAGTACCAAAAGACAACTAACTGACATGAATGACATTTTGAAAGCGATATGCCACACAACAATTATCTACTTGCCATGAAGCACCCAAGAACGCAATAAATTATTTAAGTTAAGAGAACAGAAACGCCATATCCGACTCGAAGGACCAATGTAAAAATATTTAAATGGACTGTATGTGATGTAGGCTGGTAATTGATACAATTTGCTTTTTTTATTATTATTTTACTGTAACTCACATGAAACGTGTTGAATTGCAAACAATCTAAGGTCAGAAGGTGACAGAAAGCGATCCGACCACCATTTATCAGCCGCTGTTACCATCATGTTGTAATGAAAGATTTTTTTAGAGACAAAACCAGTTGGCCTTTCCCACGATCTAAGATCCTCAAAAACAATAACGGTACGAAGGAACAATGCGACGATAAAGATGATATCACAGATTCGCAGCATTTAGTAATAGTATCCTTAGATCTATCCCTAGATGTATCGGGCCCGATGGCTCCGATAGCAGCGATGCAATGTACCTTGCTAGCCTGATGTTATTTCTAGGCGTGCGCTGTCAAATTGTAACGCTGTGCTTTTATTTATTGCATGTAAGTATTTCCTTTGTTTTGGCTCTAGATTCTTTTTGAACGAGCTTGAATATTTTGGACAGGCATTCATGGGAAAGTTAAGTCATACTGAGGTTATTGTTCAATGGAAAATGGCATAGGAGAACAGTTTTCAGTAATTTGCTGCTTGAAGCCACAAAAATTACCTCAAAATACAATAAAATTCATGAGCAATATGCTCTACCGACTCTTAACATAAATAATAAAAAATAAGCTCATGAAGATACGAGAGCGCGATAATATCGAGCTCACAACGCAATGTAGCATCCATAATGATATTTGCACCAATGTGGCCTATCAAATTGTAGCAGATTGCTTATTTATTACATTTTCTTACATTCACTCTTCCTTGCGATTTGTTACCAGAGCCACGAGGGCTCCAATTTAACGTGTGTCCTTGACAGAATTTTGTACATATTGATCAAATTTCTCACAATTTGTAGGGATATCATGATAAACTCTTACTCATTTTCGAAGTTCATTTCTATATTTCTCTTTGTATTTTTTCCGTCACTTCCTTTCAATTCATCATCGACAGAGCAAGACTCCCTAACATTCGGCTAAATTAAATTTTCAAATGCGACTCATTCTTTTTCCTCTAGGAAAACCTCCGTCTAACATGGCGTCATCTCATAAAGGTCAGTTCGCACTCGAACTCCGAGCACGCCGCGCCGAGCGCAAGTTCGTGAATAAATTCGAGCAATTCCCGACCTGCCTTTTACGAGCTGAATGAAGTATGAACTCCGTACGTGCAGAGCCTCGGTTTACTACGCAGAAAATAAAAAAAATCTAATGAACCCAAGTTTATTGCCGTTAATAAAACGTAACGAAAGTAGTTCGCGCCGACGCCACTAAAGGTTACACCTCATAGTTGCTCGATTTGTTACAAAATTGGCCTTAGTCTACCGTCAGCAGGATAACGAGCCATTTTATGAGTCGTCCAGGTCACTTTCTTTTAGTACAGTCATGAAAGATCATACCTACATTTAAGTCATAAAGTTTACTATCTCAAGAATGATATATTATGTATAAATATACTGACTCACGTCTCTCTCACCCCTATACCTTAAAGGTGCCGTAAAGTATAGATAGCTCCTAAAATAAATTATTGTGGTGATAGAATCTTTACTCGCAAACGTTTTGTTCTAAAAAAACGATGATTTATACCCTGGCGTCTCATAATATGAAGGTGGTTAAAATTCACACGAAGATCACACAATAATGATGAGCAGCATAGACTACAAAAAACTGCCTGAATAAAACATATTAATATAAAACCAAAAAAACCCGACTGCTAAAAACGAATTAACTAAAAAGCCAGTACATTATTACGAGTATGAGGTGCTGCCAGAGTGGAGCGGTGACAAAAAAAAATTGGTATGATTTTCTCTATAATTTTTGTTTGTCCCCGCCTTTTGTTTTCTAGCAGTCGGGTTTTTTTGTTTTTATAACAATTTGTTATATTTCATACTTTTTAGTTGAGTTCTCCATATAAGTTAAGTGGTTAAAGATGATTTATTTTGCTATCAAAGTTACGCTTATCTTGAATTTGTGCCAAAATAGGAACATAAAAGTGTTACGATATATATATTTTTGGAATGGTCTATTTAGTAGCTTTCATTTGATACCCATATTGATATGACAAAGGAAAAAAAAAAACCCCCTGTTTTTGAGTGGGGAGGGGATATTAAAAAGTTATGTCGCTCCCACAATTGAGACGAATCCTACGACACCACATATGTCATAATCCGTTAAGCTGTTCGGACTATAGAGCGCGCTATAGAAATGGACATACATACATACTTACATACATACAATGGGTCGAAGTGTCCTAGTTAAGTCTCGACCCCTCCACAAGATAAGATATATACATACATACTTACATACATACATGCGCTCGAAAACATTACCCTTCCGCAGTCGGGTAAAAACTGATGACTTCAACAGTAAGTACCTCAGACTGCAATAACCACACATATTAAAAAAAAACGTTTTAGGAGTTCTCCAAACGAAATACAGGACATAACAGATAGATCAGATTAACAGAGAAAAGCTGACCGTCCCCGTTGTAAAAAGGCTTTATAACAATCAACGAAAACCAGCCAACCAACAATGGTAACACCACACAAACATAGCATATACCCCGGCTTCTCTTATTAATTCCGCTCACGTTCTGCCTCGGATTATATTCACTCATTAACTAAATCGTGGGACTGATCGCTTTAATTTTTGTCTTCCCATTTAATTTTGTCGTGTTTTGCTATCTGGATAAGCCGTTTTAATCTGGCCCTGGTCGTTTAATTTATTATAAAGTGTGTCGGAAAGTATCGGTATAAAGTAGCGGCGATAAAAGTACAATTAATTTGCAATGTGTCATCTTTTAAATGATAATAATCGTAAGTAGAAATTAAATGGCCTGCTTAATTGCGCAGATGACGTTGTAACTGAGAAAATTATAGTCATTAACTGTAGATTTTCTTGGTTGTAGTGAAAATGCTACCTACAATTTTTTTCATATACTTGTTATCCTGCAAAAGTTTCAATTTTACATCCTATCCTATACATAGATGGTCCACACATACACACATCTTTAATTTTATTTTGAATACTAGCTTCATGTGTTTTGAGAATTTAATTGAATTTCCTTAGAAAACCTATAATGAAGAAAATATATAACGATTTGTATCTAATTCGCTGCAAAATATCTTCTACTATTTCCCAAAGACATAATATATATCTACTTAGAACGCGTGGTTATTCGAAGAATAAACTTCATGCTTATTATCTTGGATGACTCGTAACCGGCTGACTGTATCCATACCATCTTTCTTGATTTTGCGATTCTCGCAGGAACAGTGTTTATTTTCAAACACTGCTGCCCACAATCAGGCCGTACCTATTCATGAAAAACAAATGGAAAGCAAACTGTTTAGGTAATATATGGCGAGCCCACACACTGATTGCATTACTTCGTTACCGATGCTTCATGCTTTCCTTCCACATTCTGTCCAGCAAATATGACGTAAACATCCGAGGCCCGACCGCCTCCGACAATCTTGTTTTTTGGCAATTTCCATAAATCGCTGAACTAGTAAAGGAAAGTTATTCGTTGTCAACACGAGGTACAATCATGGACATAAATCAGAAACAACATTAACATCCTGTATCGGTCTTTGTTTTGTGAAAACACGCCATTTATTTTGCTTTACCTTGCCAAAGTCTATTTTTAAAGCAACGTTGTTCAAAACGATCCTTTGAAAAACAATTTCCGTTGGCCCGGCTGGGTCCGGGTTCGCTGTACAAGGAACAAGATAGATAGCCATATAAATCTCCCATGTGTCTAATTGACGGGTACGAAGTGAGGCCACCCCGTCCCGGGTAGACTTGTAGAACTGATTCACTTACCTCATTTGGAAAAAGTGTTGTAAGTAATGTTACAGTCTTTGTTTCCACCTTAACTATCTACTTCGGACTCGGAGTCGGACGCAGAAAGTTTCTTCGTTTCTCCGTGAAATTGTGAGATTAGTGCGGTCAACTTGTAAGGTGAGGTTCAGACGATTGAAGTCGTGGTTTTCTTACTTAGTTATATGAGTAAGTTGTGCTTTGGTGTACCTTTTTCAAGAAATAAATAAAATTGTACATGTTTTATTCATACAAGTTATACTTAGATGTTTTTATGTCTGAAACTTTTATAACAAGTATGATGTAATGTGTCTGGAAGAACATATTTCACAATATTTCAGCACAACAGGGTTCTTGATTCTAATACTTTGATCCTTCGTATAATTTTGCAACGTTGTACATTTTCTCAAATACATAATATATTTTTGGAAAAGATGCGAAGAATAACAAACGATCAAGCTTAGGGCATGATTAATAAGATTTTTTCTCCTAAGGTTGAAATAACAATGTGTATGTAGAAGCTCTTAGCCGGAGAGCACATTAAATATTCTCGGCCAACTTTATGTGGCTACTCCCAAAAATCCTTCGTAAGAAAGTTATTTATATGTACATTCACCTCACTTAACCTTGTTGCTTAAATCACCACGCCAGCTAATGAGATGGCTCTTATTTAGTGCGTCCTCGCTAAGAAATATCGTGCAATACAACTTTACTTAATTGTATCGCCTTTTTCCAAGTACAATGAGATAGCATACGCATCATTTCGACCAAGTAATATAAAGTTTTTTATGAACCAATTAGCTTACTTCGAACACTTTAGCAGCCATGCGGAGAATTAATTGTCGTTGATTGCAAATCTCATCAGTAATGTTTCTGAGGCAATGCATTACTGTGCGAGCTTAAATGAGAGAGCTTGCCATTTAATCATCGTAAAAGGGACATAAATCCCAATTACACGGCTTATTATTTCGAAAAAGGCTCAGAAAGTCGCAATGTGACGGAGTCTGAGGCAGGACAATACAGTACTGCTGAAATATTAGCTCGGCGACCAATACGATGCCGAACGAAGATCTAGTCAGCCTTAGCAACAATTTAGTACTAAGACTGTGTCGTTTTATTTCAGACATTGTCAATCTCTCATTGAAGAGTAAAGTTTTCCTTATTAAGATCTTGAGTAAACTCGTTTAACTTGAGTTCTTGTTATCGATTTTCAACTTTATTGTGTTGTATCTAACCATGTTTACTGTATTCTTGAGTAAAGAAAGGGTTCCCTTTCTTTGTTTCTCCTCAATATTCAAACAAACACTCAACGTCACCCTATCTGTTACTTATAGAGTGTCCAGAAAAAACGTAACTATCCGAATAAAATGTTTGAGGTCCAAGAAACCGCTCTGATTGCACAAAGGGGTCCCGCGAGACTGAATTATCGTCACGTACTCTGCCACCCCACTTCGTTAGTTCGCGTGATGACGTGTGCCGAAACATCCCCCCATACATTTGCAATTCCATTCACAAACTGTTACCATCATCATACATTTGTTTGGTGAAGCGTTATATCTGGGATTCACGAAGGACGATGCTGATAAATCACATGCAGTTTTAGGTAATCCTCGGTTTGGTATAGCGATATCGACATAGCCCGAAGAATAGCCAAACTCAGTCAATCGGTAGTGCATATTGCTCACAGAATGGATGTTTGATGGGGCCGGAAGGTTCAGGATTGGCGACCATATACCGAAAGATGTAACGTTGCACCGATGACTTGGTGAAGGTCGACGAAATTCGCAAGATGCGAGACGCACAGTATTTCCAACAGTGGACGAGTTTCAGCTGAAATGATGATCATGATAGTATGACTTACTTGACTTAATGTCCATTGTCTCCTAGATGGGGCAGAGGGCGTCCACAATAGTCCTCCATTGCGATCGGTCTTGAGTTTCACGCTTAACCTCGCTCCACGTCATTCCGATGCTCGTCTCTTCTGCCAATCTCATGGTCAATGATCATGATGGTATAGCGTCATCTTTATCGTGCAGACCTGTGTGGCAGTTTCTTTCTAAGCCATAGTCTAACTGGTTCCTTCTACCAGTTTAAGTTCTACTCAGAACTCATAACAAACAAAACAAAAGAGTAGAATAATACTCTTTACTCGCGGCGTGTTTCAGATAATTGAGCGCTGTCGACGTAATGAAAGACAGTATTGAATCAGGTTGCGAGATCGTGGCGCCCGCGGCCTGACAGATCTTACATTTGATTTCTTTTAATGAATGCTTACTTAGACCATGTTAATATTGTTTATTCTTAAGTTAGCTTGGTATGTCTAAGAGCAGAGTGTACGAAATTCTGCTTTTGGGTTTGCGGTTTTTCTGGATTATGGTGGATCCTGCCGGACCTTTCTTCAACTGTGATGGGATCAGCTTCCAGTTTAACCGGTCGTAGCTGAGTACCAGTTCCTTACAAGGAGTGCCATATGAGCTCCACGACCTATTAACTGAGTATTACGATCCTTTCGCAAGACTGGCGTCAGAAGTTGAAGGATGAAATTAAAAGGATTATTATAAAACTAATAATGGCAATTCTAGCCCAGTTTTAGATATACAGCAACTAACGTCCTTCGGCGTAGATGGGGATACAAAGTTTAATTCCCGAAAACTACCATCCCGAAATAGAGCAGATTATCCTCTCTAAAACTTCAGATATAAATCACATCGTATAATACGTCACTTTGGTAAAACTGTGGTCCTTGTAACAAACTCGCCGGATATGACCAGGAAATTAAACTCATTCCGAATCTCATTTTTTTCGTCAACATCCTTTAATATTACCCAGGACTTACACTCTTTTGGGCAGACTTCAAGCTGTTTTTCTTACAAACAAAGTATCTACTTACATTGTGTTATCAAGTGGGATTTTCCGATAATATAAACAGTTATGGGGCTCAATGTTATTGACAAAATTCGATTACACAAAGTGCGGAGCTGTGCGTAAGGTCCTGTTATTCGAAATGTCTCTCAGTAAAAGACAATGGCCCGTTCTTGAGACCTAAGATCGTCATCTACTGAGGGTAAACATGTTAACAGATAACCTTTTCTCTGGCTTGGAGGATAACGGTAGCCCGGTTTTTCTATGCTGAAATATGAAAACCAACTTCCTACTCGTAATAAAATTATGTTCTACTGGCTAACGTCACCACGTTAACTAATTATGGAATCAATACACATCATGAAGCCCCAAAAATTAACTCAACATTTTCAAATACCTAAAAAGCACCGCGGCTATGCATAAACTGTTCGTTGCTAATTAAAACACAGCTATATTAATTAGAAACCCTTTTGGAAAATATAATTACTTATTTTAACAGCGTCGGCAGCCTAAATGTAATACAGGAAACGCGTCTAAAGAAAATTCCCGCGGGATTTGAATAAAAACGCGCAGTTTACGATAAAATAAATTATTATTCGCCTAATTAGGGAGTTTTCATTATGGAATGTTCGTCGTGGAGCCTTTGTGGGGAACTACAATGCGCTGGGAATTGCATTTGATCATTTTCTGTGTTCTGTTATTAAGAAATGTATACAGAAGAGGACAATTGCAACGATAACGAATGAGAGGGGAGAGGAAGGAGCTTTGTGCAATCAGCGCGTTTTATTCGCCGTCGACGTGCCGGGTCTCTTCGCTGGGGGTAATTGTGATAACACGATGCCGTCGACTCTCCAAAACGTGTCTGCAATCGCGATCATCATTTGCACTTTTGGAATTCTGAAAATCTTCGTAACTTTACAGATAGCGTATCGACACCTAGCTAGGGAAGCCTGTTTGAGCTACCTTTCGTACATACATATGCATGGAATTAGCATTCGTTTGTTTAACGTTGGAAGGTTTGATTTGAATACACTCACAGCCACCTCACAGCACTTTGTTCTAATCGTTCCAACAGTTAGGCTAATTTTCAGTGCAAAATTAACAAAACCAGTTTTCAGCCATAATACATTTATAATAATAGTCCCTATAACCACATTATCAATATAAAATACAAGTTTTGCTAACATAAAATCACAGTTAAATGGCTCTAAACGTGCATTTGGTGTGTTTTGGTGCCAAAGATAACAAACAGGCTGGTACCGCACAAATACTTGCTTCACGCATACTAATGCGTCCCAAGCGGGTATCGGCTGGCCAATGTGCTATATTATATCGATTCGATAAGTTTTACCCTAGTATCGATAGTAAATCGGGAGATATATGAGTGGTTTGTGCAACTTTATGGACTGATAGCGAAATGTTGCTTGTATATCTAGTTGTTGCTACTGTTTTCGAAAATGAGGTTAATTACTTAAAAGCTAAACGTGTCCTGAATCGATTACCTAATGCATTTACTATGCATATATAAATTCTTACTAGCTTCAGCCAGTGGCTTCGCCCGCCTGTAAGTTGAAAATTGTCCCGAGTGAACATAATCCGGTTTTAAAAGTATCATGCGTGCTATTCCTGACTATGATCTATCTCTATGCCTTCATCCAGACCCGTCCAGCCGTTTGAGCGTGAAGAAGTTACAAACACACAAACACTCGCTTTACCCGCGTGAAAAGTGTTTTCTTATCCCAAGGTAACATTACACCGGGATGAAGAGTAGCCTATGTGCTATTCCAGACTATAATCTATATCTGTGTAGATCCGTTCAGCCGTTTTAGCGTGATTGGGTAACAAAAATACACACATCCATCCAAACTTTCGCATTTATAATATTAAGACGGTAGCCTGACCAAAAAATCGGCATGAGATATGAGCATTCCTATTGGTCTGGCGGAAATGGTGGCGCATGAATTACAGCCATGCTATTCTCTAAGAGACAGTTTCTTGGCTGTGCTCGTCGACGAGCTCGTCAGCGAGACCGTCTTGAGATCGACCGATCGTGCAGCGCTGATTCAAACGGTATTCTCTAGTGCGGTTATGGTCGTCGACTAACTGTAAGCCTGTCAGGCTTACAGTTCTTCGACGACCACAATTTCTTAGACGAATTAGGGCTTGAAACAAATTATTAAAATTAAATCAATAAATCTCGACTGAGAGTTTTATGGACTTAAAACGTATAATATAGGTCAACTTTCAAGTATTTTAAGTAATAGAGTGAAACTACAAACGATTTGATAGTCAGAAGAGTTTAAATAATGCATTTTTATGATTGCATTTTAAGACGGTACCCTGACCAAAAAATCGGCATGAGATATGAGCGTTCCTATTGGTCTAGCGGCACTGCCGGCGCATGAATTACAGTAGTGAATACGCCCAGATTTTAGAATAAAATCTTTATAAAATCGAATTTTGGACTTTTGAAAAAAATAACTCTACAAAAATGTTCGTTATTAAATTGTCTATCCATTAGTGTTAGTACAAAAAATAATCAATGAACACTTTACGAGGAGATGCATAATATCAATAATTATTTCTCATTTTTATGTTTTTTTGGAAGTAGATTAGTGAATATATACAACATTTAAAAAAAAACTAAATCTACCATTTTAGAATCAATGTTATGTAGAAATTAAATGTATTGTTATTAATTGATATTTCTTTTTAAATAACGAGTAGATAGCTCCTAAAAACAGCACAAAAAACGGCTTGCGCGGCGTTTTGCTCAGGGTACCGCCTTAAGGCTGAATGACAATTTCTTTGGCTATTTCGTAAGTAAAAACAACGCGCTGTGACGCTGCCAGACATGACACCCAAACACAGCAAAACTTGCAAAATCGCAACCGACGGCTTTTATTTAATAATTTGTTGTTCGTTTTTATTTAAAGTATTTTCAAGTTGAAAAACTGTGAAGTGCTTTCACAGCGATTGATTTTAACATAGTTCTGTGACTGTGTGAAATGTAAGTATTGCAAAATGTTGTTATTGTTGACCAATAAATATATAATACGTTTATCTTTAGATAAAATATAATAGTACTGCGTTGAAATACATTTGCAGGATGTAAACCATCTTGGCATAAGAACAATATGACAATGGAAAACCAGCCGAACACAAAACAATTGGTGAGTTTTTTTAGAAAAGTCTTAATAGGTATGTTATATTTTTTGTATTTCACTAATTTATTTATATATCGTATTTCAGTCTGAGGCTAGATGACCACCTGCAGTGCCTCATAGGAGAGAAGCCTCAATTGCCTCTTTATGTAAGTTTAGCTTAATTGTTGGTTCAGTGTAAGAAGCTCTAGATAATTAAATAGTGTTCTCATTTTTCATACCCAGGTTGGACCAAGTTGTTGGGGTTTTTTTTTTAACAGAAGCCAAAAATTCAATTAACCTGCAATACTATAATGTATCTGCCTATAATATCTGAAACATCCATCACATCCATCCATCACATCTACTCTCTTTCTTTCCTTCAGAAAGAGAGTAGATGTGATGCTGGTTTACATAGTATCCTGCACATATTTTTACCTCTAATAGTAATTTTTTGCATTTTTATATTTACAGCTCCTCGTAGGCGGCGTTTGCTAACGGTACAACAATGCTCATTTCTCAACAACCTTCACAAAGGCAGACACAAATGGAGCTTAACTATTGAAGAGAGGCATTTGGAAAACCAGCAACTCCTTATTGGCATCAGTCGATGAAATTGGATATGTATACGGAAATAAACAAGTGGTCAAGAGAAACCTGAGCACTGCAGGATTTATGTGCATTCATCAGAAGAGGAAGTTGAATGCCTGGAACATGATTTTAATATAAATTATAAATATACATATTATTATAGTTTAGATTATGAGAGATGTTAAGAAATTTTAATACACATTTAAGGGCAAGTACTGGCAAATTATCACTACTATGTGGTCTAAGTTACCTTAATTATACTTACTTAAATAGTTATAAAAGATTATAAAAAGATACTTCAGATTAGAAACAAAAAGGGTCTATATTATAGAATAAAATTATATTAATAAATAAATCTGAGTTTTATAATTTTGAGATTGTTTTATTAGTCATTATGTCTAATTACTTTTGAACGGTGAAGGAAAACATCGTGAGAAAACCGGCATGTCCTAGAACCAAAAAATTCGAAAACATGTGACATCCACCAACCCGCACTGGGCCCGCGTGGTGGATTACGGCCCATTCCCTCTCACAGAGAGGAGGCCTGTGTCCCAGCAGTGGGAACATTAATAGGCTGATGATGTGATGCGATGTGATGTCTAATTATTTTGGTTGCTGGATTCGGCTTATATGATGACTAGCTGTTCCCCGCGGCTTCGCTCCCGTGGGCCACCCCACAGGACCCGCTACGGGATTAAAAAATAGCCTATGTTACTCAGGAATAATGTAGCGTTCCATTGGTGAAAGAATTTTTAAAATCGGTCCAGTAGTTTCGGAGCCTATTCGGTACAAACAAACAAACAAAAAAATCTTTCCTCTTTATAATATTGGTATAGATGATGATATAGCCGGACAAATCATCACAAAAAATATTATTTAATGTAGGTACTCAAATATATTTATGACATATAATTTTAACTATAGAAGCTACCAATTAACCTATGCAATTCATACTAATATAATAAATGAGAAAGTAACCCTGTCTGATACCTTTTCACACTTAAACCGCTGAACTGATTTAAATGAAATTTGATATGGAAACAGTTTGAGACCGTAAGTAACTATCTTATGTCCTTCATAGGATAATTTTTATTATGGAAATCTTCCTTAAGTGAGTGGAAATTTTAATAGTGAATTAAAATTTTATTGACTTATATAAAAAAATTGGCTATTCAAAGTACTAATGCTACGCAGAGGTAGTTGCGGGCAACAGCTAGTTACATATTATATAAATTCACATGAAACATAAAATGCCTGTACGCTAAGAGCTAAGTCGTTTTCCAATATGTTATTAAATGCTGAGAAAGCCTGTAACTATGGATAAAGTCTCTATCCCTAAATGTTGTTTTCAACGTTGCTAATTCTCTCACCTGTCGAGCTGTTAAAATCATTAATTTTCTTAGCTTCTTTTAATAAATGTTGCTTCAGTTTAACCAAGCTGCCATTTTTTTAAATTAATCGAAATAGCTTATTTTAGTACAATATTTTATTAATAGCTTCTGCCAGCGGCTTCAACCACACGAAAAGCGTTTTCTTATCCTAAGGGTACAATATATTGGGCAGAAAAGTAGCCTTTCTGCTAATCTTATAGCTATCATAATCATCATATCAGACGAATGAATGTTGCTTCAGTTTAACCAAGCTGCTATTTTTTTTAATGAATCGAAATAGCTTATTTTAATACACTATTTTATTAATAGCTTCTGCCAGCGGCTTCAACCACACGAAAAGCGTTTTCTTATCCTAAGGGTACAATATATTGGGCAGAAAAGTAGCCTTTCTGCTAATCTTATAGCTATCATAATCATCATATCAGACGAATGAATGTTGCTTCAGTTTAACCAAGCTGCTATTTTTTTTAATGAATCGAAATAGCTTATTTTAATACACTATTTTATTAATAGCTTCTGCCAGCGGCTTCAACCACACGAAAAGCGTTTTCTTATCCTAAGGGTACAATATATTGGGCAGAAAAGTAGCCTTTCTGCTAATCTTATAGCTATCATCATCATTATATCAGACGAAAGACGTCCACTGCTGGATATAGGCCCCCCCCAAGCGTCACCACATTGACCGATCCCGTGCGTCTCTCAACTAGCTGATCCCCGCAACCTTCACTAGGTCATCGGTCCACCTGGTGGAAGGCCTTCCCACGCAAAGTCTTCCGGTTCGCGGTCGCCACTCCAGAATCTTTCTGCCCCATCAGCCATCCGTTCTTCGCTTCGCCGTTCTTACAGCTATAATCTATCTCTATTCCGCCTTTGTACCCGTATTAATAAGTTTTCCTTGTAAATGTTTATAACTTTTATGGTGTACAATAAAGAATATTCTATTCTATTCTCTACGCATAATTTCATTCTGGCGTAGTTGAGTAACAATCATACATCCACACACACATCCAAACCAACAAAACTTCCCATCCAAACTTTCACATTTATAATATTATTTAGATTAAAAACCAAGAAGAATTACGTTACGCGCAAAAATAGTGGTTTTTGGATTTGACAGATAAAAACGAGGCTGTAAGCCAGGCTGCGAGCCTATTCGACGCTGTTTTTTCTTACGGAATACCAAAATGTATGAAGAACTGTCAACTTGCTCGACATTGAGTAGTTCTAACTCACGGCCGTCACAGCTTAGAGCGCTAGTATCGCTATTCGCTGCTTAACGAATACCAAACTGTAGATTCGTCGCTGGCACAGCACTGCAGTGCTATTCTCTAAGGATACAGCCTTGAGCGCAGTGCTGTGCCAGCGACGAATCTACAGTTTGGTATTCGCTAAGCCGCGAATTGCGACACACATTGCCGTCACAGCTTAGAGCGCTAGCTCTAAGCTGTGACGGCCGTGAGTTAGAACTACTCAATGTACGCTCTAAGCCTGGCTTACAGCCTCGTTTTTATCTGTCAAATCCAAAAGCCACTATTTTTGCGCGTAACGTAATTCTTCTTGGTTTTTAATCTAACTAATATTATAAATGTGAAAGTTTGCATGGGAAGTTTTGTTGGTTTGGATGTGTGTGTGGATGTATGTTTGTTACTCAACTACGCCAGAATGAAACTGGATGAAATTATGCATAGAGAATAGAATAGAATATTATTTATTGTACACCATAAAAGTTATAAACATTTACAAGGAAAACTTATTAATTAATACGGGTACAAAGGCGGAATAGAGATAGATTATAGCTATAAGAACGGCGACGCGAAGAACGGATGGCTGATGGGGTAGAAAGATTCTGGAGTGGCGACCGCGAACCGGAAAACGTTGCGTGGGAAGGCCTTCCACCAGGTGGACCGATGACCTGGTGAAGGTTGCGGGGATCAGCTAGTTGCGAGACGCACGGGATCGGTCAATGTGGTGACGCTTGGGGGAGGCCTATATCCAGCAGTGGACGTCTTTCGTCTGATATAATGATGATGATAGCTATAAGATTAGCAGAAAGGCTACTTTTCTGCCCAATATATTGTACCCTTAGGATAAGAAAACGCTTTTCGTGTGGTTGAAGCCGCTGGCAGAAGCTATTAATAAAATAGTGTATTAAAATAAGCTATTTCGATTCATTAAAAAAAATAGCAGCTTGGTTAAACTGAAGCAACATTTATTAAAAGAAGCTAAGAAAATAAATGATTTTAACAGAGCTCGACAGGTGAGAGAATTAGCAACGTTGAAAACAATATTCCGGGATAAAGACTTTATCCATAGTTACAGGCTTTCTCAGCATTTAATAACATATTGGAAAACGACTTAGCTCTTAGCGTACAGGCATTTTATGTTTCATGTGAATTCATATATTATGTAACTAGCTGTTGCCCGCAACTTCCTCTGCGTAGCATTAGTACTTTGAATAGCCAATTTTTTATATAAGGCAATAAAATTTTAATTCACTATAAAAACTTCCACTCCCTTAAGGAAGATTTCCATAATAAAAATTATCCTATGAAGAACATGAGATAGTTACCTACGGTCTCAAACTGTTTCAATACCAAATTTCATATAAATCATTTCAGCGGTTTAAGTGTGAAAAGGTATCAGACTGGGTTACTTTCACATTTATTATATTAGTATGAATTGCATAGGTTAATTGGTAGCTTCTATAGTTAAAATTATATGTCATAAATATATTTGAGTACATTAAATAATATTTTTTGTGATGATTTGTCTGGCTATATCATCATCATCATATAAGCCGAATGACGTCCACTGCTGGACATAGGCATCCTCCAAACGTCACCACATTTTGACTAGTCGCGTGCATCTTGCATCCAGTGGAATCCCGCAACCTTAAAAAATAATTAGACATAATGACTAATAAAACAATCTCAAAATTATAAAACTCAGATTTATTTATTAATATAATTTTATTCTATAATATAGACCCTTTTTGTTTCTAATCTGAAGTATCTTTTTTATAATCTATTATAACTATATAAGTAAGTATAATTTAAGTAACATAAACCACATAGCAGTGATAATTTGCCAGTACTTGCCCTTAAATTTGTATTAAAATTTCTTAACATCTCTCATAATCTAAACTATAATAATATGTATATTTATAATTTATATTAAAATCATGTTCCAGGCATTCAACTTTCTCTTCTGATGAATGCACATAAATCCTGCAGGGCTCAGGTTTCTCTTGACCACTTGCTTATTTCCTTATACATATCCAATTTCGTCTACTGGTTGCCAATAAGGAGTTGCTGGTTTTCCAAATGCCTCTCTTCAATAGTTAAGCTCCATTTGTGTCTGCCTTTGTGAAGGTTGTTGAGAAATGAGCATTGGATAAGGGCCTCGTACCGTTAGCAAACGCCGCCTACGAGGATCTGTAAACAAAAAAATGCAAAAAATTACTATTAGAGGTAAAAATATGTGCAGGATACTATGTAAACCAGCATCACATCTACTCTCTTTCTGAAGGAAAGAAAGAGAGTAGATGTGATGGATGGATGTGATGGATGTTTCAGATATTATAGGCAGATACATTATAGTATTGCAGGTTAATTGAATTGTTGGCTTCTGTTAAAAAAATACCCCAACAACTTGGTCCTCCAACCTGGGTATGAAAAATGAGAACACTATTTAATTATATAGAGCTTCTTACACTGAACCAACAATTAAGCTAAACTTACATAAAGAGGCAATTGAGGCTTCTCTCCTATGAGGCACTGCAGGTGGTTATCTAGCCTCAGACTGAAATACGATATATAAATAAATTTGTGAAATACAAAAAATATAACATACCTATTAAGACTTTTCTAAAAAACCTCACCAATTGTTTTGTGTTCGGCTGGTTTTCCATTGTCATATTGTTCTTATGCTAAGATAGCCCTGGTTTACATCCTGCAAATGTATTTCAACGCAGTACTATTATATTTTATCTATAGATAAACATATTATATATTTATTGGACAACAATAATATCGTCACATTTTGCAATACTTACATTTCACACAGTCACAGAACTATGTTAAAATCAATCGGTGTGAAAGCACTTTTTCACAGTTTTTCAAATTGAAAATACTTTAAATAAAAACGAACAACAAATTATTAAATAAAAACCGTCGGTTGTGATTTTGCAAAATTTTCTGTGTTTGGGTGTCACGTCTGGCAGCGTCACAGTTGTTTTTACTTACGAAATAGGCAAAGAAAATGTCATTCAGCCTTAAAATGCAATCATAAAAATGCATTATTTAAACTCTTATGACTATGAAATCGTTTGTAGTTTCACTCTATTACTTAAAATACATGAAAATTGACCTTTATTATACGTTTTAAGTCCATAAAACTCTCAGTCGAGATTTATCGATTTTAATTTTAATAATTTGTTTCAAGCCCTAATTCGTCTACGAAATTGTGACGGGCGATGTCAGGCCTAGAGTTCGTCGACGACCATAACCGCACTAGAGAATACCGTTTGAATCAGCGCTGCACGATCGGTCGATCTCAAGACTGTCTCGCTGACGAGCTCGTCGACGAGCACAGCCAAGAAACTGTCTCTTAGAGAATAGCATGGCTGCGCTCAAGGCTGTATCCTTAGAGAATAGCACTGGAATACGCCCAGATTTTAGAATAAAATCTTTATAAAATCGAATTTAGGTCTTTTAAAAAAAAACTACAAAAATTATCTTTATTAAATTGCCTATCCATTAGTGTTAGTATAAAAAATAATTAATGAACACTTTACGAGGAGATGCATGTTATCAATAATTATTTCTCATTTTTATGTTTTTTCTGAAGGAAATTAGTGAAATATATACAACATAAAAAAAAACGAAATCTACCATTTTAGAATCAATATTATGTAGAAATTTAATGTATTTTATTAATTGATATTTCTTTTAAAAAAACGAGTAGATAGCTCCTAAAAACATTTCACAGCGTTTTGCTCGTTGTACCGCCTTATACGTAGAATTTAAGCAACTGTATAGTTCATAGTGCTAAACTCTATGTATTGCTTTAGTGTGTAGTCGTTTGTTTTTCCCAAATAAATAAATAGTGGTATAGAAGTCACAAGAGAAGGAATAATCTAAGTCAGGTAGGTAAGTACCTACCTATATGGTGCACCAAGAATCATTCAACTCAAAACTGAATAGAATGACAGTGAAATAATTAATTTAACCTGCAATAGTCGAGGAATGGAGTGAAGTAGTTAAAAACATCGTTAAGCACATTGTCGGAGGCGTTTAAGTCGGCTGAAGTGAAAGTTTTCACGTTACGAATACTTGAAAAGTCCATTACACGCTTGACGGCGTCGACAGCGACCTTACGACGCCAACTTGTTTGTAATTACGCAGACATAGCCCCGAGATTTCATTTAAACTTCGTGACAGCACCCGCCGTTGACAGCTCTTTCTGCAATTGTTTACTTCTTAGAAAAATATTATCATAGTCGGACTGTCAGTGCCGAGGTGAGGTACGCGAGGGCGCGGAACACCTGACTTGACGCGGCTACTTTATAACTGCTATTTGCGGTAACCAAGACTTTGATTATGAAGAGTCTCTTTTGCAGTTAGCGGAATATTTCCTTGCTTTAACTCTACTTTGGTTTGTGCTTTATGTTTTGGCTAGGTTAAGTTTTATTCAACCTTTAGATTTGAGAAAGATTTGGAATGAAAACCGAATGCTTAAAAGACATAATCGGAAAGGCGAGACAGAAGATCCTTTACCAAGAAACATCAGCAGTCTACTCTATATACGAAACAACACGTTTTAGCATACTTTCTAAAACTACCCTCAATCCCATTATTCTCAGCACGACACACAATTTTCTGGAGCTATTCTAACAGCTACAAACTCAATAAACATTCGGCACATTCGTTCTCCTTGTCTCTAGTGTCAGCAGTGTCGACACCGCTCTACGACAGCGCCGACACTCTGACAGTAAGCGGATTGGCGTGCCTACATAGTTGTGTAGTGAATTAATAAGTTAGTAGTTCATGCATATTAAGGGCTGTAGACAACCGCGGTTCTCCATATTCATATATGTACAGTTCCAGGCCAAACTAAACACCTTGCGAATGTTGAGGTGGTATTTAAATGGAAGGTTTCTATTGAGGCTGTGTAAATCTTCTTGGAAGGAATTTATTGTTGTGGTATATGTAAATTATGAAGACATAAACTTTAGGAATATACTTTGATGGTTGCTACTTTAAAATATTATCGACTACCTACTAGCTGCCGCCTACATCCTGCATATACGTGAAATTAGTACTGTCCCCAATATCCATATACATTACTAGCTGTCCCACACGGCTTCGCTCCAGTCAACTAGCTACCTACCTACCCTACCATAACTACCCTACATACATGAATGTTGTGTATCTTTAACCGCTTACGCATGGGCTCTCAAAAAGGTATTTTCTCCCGTTTTTGCAATATTTTATAAATTATGCGCCGCTCCTATTGGTCGTAGCGTGATGTTATATAACCTTCCTCGATAAATGGACTATCCAACACAAAACAAAATTTTCAATTACAACCAGCAGTTCCTGAGATTAGCGCGTTCAAAAAAACAAACATTATTGTAAAGTTGCATCTAAATCGTTACATCGATAATAATATAATTTATCATAGCTCATCAGGCGAGATAGTTGTCAAACGCGATCCTATCGGCAAACAAAAAAAAAATATTTAAAAAAATTCGTTTGGTACTTTTTGCGCGAAGGAGAAACAATAGTAGATTATTAACCAAGGGGATAAAGCAGTGTCTTCTGTCGCGGGTGACGATTTAAATCGAGAGCGTAACGAAGGACTCGAGGTTTACTCCCGAGCGTAGCGAGGGTGTTAAAAACTTAAATCACGAGCGAAGCGAGGGATTTAAGACGAGTCCTGAGTGTAGCGAGGGATTTAAGTTCACCCAAGACTAAGACAGCTTTATCACCGAGGAAAATACTCTACTTTTCGTACCATTTGCGAAAAAATTAACACAATAATAATATGAGATAAGCATTTATTAAAAATAATGACAATTAAAAGTAAAATAAACTTAACTTTTATGTATTTGAAGAAAAAAAAAACGCATCAAATTCCTAGACTAATATTTTTTTGTCGGAAAAACAAAGGCATCAAGCTCATACGGCCTGGTCGGTTTTCGTAATTTTATTTTATAATCATAACTGCATAATGAATGCGTATTCCTTTTTCAAAAAGATGTATAATGCTTTATATACAAACTCAATGGTGTAAACACAGATGTAGTTCAAGTATTCCAAATTTAAATCACATTCTCCCCCTAGAGGATGAATGAAATTCAGTTCAATTTTCTTTCCCTGTTTTTAACAGATTAAAAATGACTATTGTTATGTTCGCTTTTTGTGGCATAGAATGTCACTTTTTTGAGCAAGTGGTACGAAATAGTAGATTATTAACCAAGGGGATAAAGCAGTGTCTTCTGTCGCGGGTGACGATTTAAATCGCGAGCGTAAGTAAGGACTCGAGGTTTACTCCCGAGCGTAGCGAGGGTGTTAAAAACTTAAATCACGAGCGAAGTGAGGGATTTAAGACGAGTCCTGAGTGTAGCGAGGGATTTAAGTTCACCCAAGACTAAGACAGCTTTTTCACCGAGGAAAATACTCTACTTTTCGTACCATTTGCGAAAAAAATAACACAATAATAATATGAGATAAGCATTTATGAAAAATAATGACAATTAAAAGTAAAATAAACTTAACGTTTATGTATTTGAAGAAAACAAAAACGCGGCAAATTCCTAGACTAATTTTTTTTTGTCGGAAAAGCAAACCATCAAGCTCATACGGCCTCGTCGGTTTTCGTAATTTTATTTAAAAATCATAACTGCATAATAAATGCGTATTCCTTTTTCAAAAAGATGTATAATGCTTTATATACAAACTCAATGGTGTAAACACAGATGTAGTTCAGTATAAATTTCGGTAAGTATTCCAAATTTAAATCACATTCTCCCCCTAGAGGATGAATGAAATTTAGTACAATTTTCTTTCCCTGTTTTTAACAGATTAAAAATGACTATTGTTATGTTAGCTTTTTGTGGCATAGAATGTCACTTTTTTGAGCAAGTGGTACGAAAAGATCCATACTCACAAACCTTCTCATTTAGGATAAGATTAGTTAGACAACAATTTTCATTTCTTCAGTTACTGTTTATTGCAGTATTTTTATCTGTGTCGACTTTTCCCTTTTCACTTATGTTTTCTCATCACTATTCGAATAGGCATTCTATAAATTATATTCCCACGTCGTAACTCTACACGCCCGCGTCGGTAACTTCCTTAACAATGTCTATGAGTTAGCATATAAATTATGCCTAGGTATCTCTTACAACAATATATAATACACCTTGAGCAATAAACGTAAACTTATGTGTAGGTATGCTTTCGTTATAGAAGATAGAGCCATTAGGTACAGCAGAGCAAGAATTTGCTAGTCTTCGTGTTTGTTACATAATGACACTGTAGATCTAGCCTATACTTGCTTGGCACTGAATCCCGATTTCTGAATTAAGAATTTGAAGATGAAGATGTTGTGTCATCATCTGCACAAAAACGAAACTCCCTTAGCCAAAACCAATCTAGAATTCATCCAAAAAAAAACTATG
Organism: Orthosia gothica; assembly: GCA_949775005.1. Classification (NCBI taxonomy): domain Eukaryota; kingdom Metazoa; phylum Arthropoda; class Insecta; order Lepidoptera; family Noctuidae; genus Orthosia; species Orthosia gothica. The sequence goes on from OX459044.1 coordinate 15,622,231, forward strand.
AATGCTTACATATTTTTACCTGCACCGTAGACGAATCACTCAAAAATTGGTTCCAATTAAAATTCGTACGGTTTGAGTGGAGAACCCGCTTCGACGGGCGGGCGAAAACATCGCCATAACCAAGCTGGATTGCGAACCTCTTCGCGATCGTAGACCCCTAGTAGCTATACATCGCTTTACACCAATTTACCTTAGTTTTTGGGGTTCCGTACTTCAAAAGGAACCCTTATAAGATCATTCTCTTGTCCGTCTGTCACCACCGATTTTCTTAGGAACGGGTACATACAAAGTTGACGCCAATTAAGATAGTCCTCTGAGTTGTATGGGCGCTCATACAATTTAGAGGACTAGCTAGGGTAGTTACGGAACCCTCGGCGCACGAGTTCGACTCGCACTTGACCGGTGATTTTTTATTTGTTGTAATCCTACTTCTTTAAAAAGAAAATCCCTAGGTACTAAAGTACTCGTACGTACTTCGTTTTACATCAATCGTTTTTAGGGTTCCGTAGTCAACAAGGAACCCTTATAGTTTCGCCATGTCCGTCTGTCCATCCGTCCGTCCGCAGCTTAGCTCAGAGAATCTTAATACTAGAAAGCTATAATTTGGCATGGATATACATACATATTAATCACGCCGACAAAGTGGTAGAATAAAAGTGTAGAATATTGTTAGATAGGCCATTTAAAAATATTACGGGTCTGTGAAAACTATTTTATATAAACTCATAACGTAATGTTTCAAATATGAATTCAAAAAGTATTTCATAAACACGTACTTTATATTCGTGGAGAGGTAAAATTTAATAAAAAAACCATTGCAGTGCAACATTTTACTTTGATTTTCAAACAACTGCATCATAATAGTTATTTATGCTACAAGTGCAGAAGGTAGGTGATTTCCTATGAGTGGCATTTTTATTCACGAGCGAGCGAAGCGAGTGAGTGGATAAATCGACACGAGTCGGAAATCATCTAACGTACGTGTATCATACAACATTTTACTATGCATTGTGCGAGGAAAAAAATAAAAATAAAATGAAATAAATAAAATGGCGGGCTTATTCAAGCGCATTCACATAGCCACAGATTAACTAATAGTTCCTCTCCATATCTACTGCGAAAGTGTAAATAGCTGTCACATCGTAACGCAATAAGGCACGAGCTAAAAATTAGTTCTGCCAAACATATTTAATGAATATTAAAAATTAATTTATTCATAAAAATCTAAATTTTGAGTAATTAAAAACGCCTAAAATGAAGTATTAGTTTTATTTTACCTTTTATATGAATGATAATCTGTACATAACTTATTTGTAAAACTTTTCTCAAATAATAAAAACTCTATGCTCTAGGCTGACGTTGGAGTTCAAAATTAAAAAAATACAGGAAAGTAAAAAGGATAAACAGTGACACTTTCCACACAGTTTGGCTGCTTGGAATACGCTCTTTTCGAGGACATGCATTGTAAAATAACTTTTAATTTTTATAGCACTCTTTTACTTTTTAATTTATTGGCGCTTATGAGCTAGTGTCACTGTCTATGGATGCGCGCGCTGCGCTGTCATGGTGCAATGAGAATCTAAATTGCCCGCCATACTGCATATTTTTTTCGTTTCCACTTTTATTTTATTTCAACTGTATGAGTGAAGATAAAATAGTGTATGCAACGGCATATAATTAGGTATTAAAACACTCGCGTTTTAATATTATCCACGCTCGTGTTTTAATAACCCATATTAAATGACCATTGCATAAACTACTATTTCGATACAAGGATCCGTTTGCGTAAAATTAAGCTTTAAATTGCAATTTTTTGTTATAGGTCTACCAGAATCTCATGGCAAATGTGGAAATAAAAATTTGTTGTGTGCAATACTGGGGAAATTGGATTCAACGATCTTGATACTGTTTAATTTTTATTTATGTATTTAGTATTAATGAACATGAGGTACCTATTTTATAGTAGTCACAGCGGATCTTTGTGTCTCTGAAGTAGGCCCTGCCAATTAATGCGTAAGAACTAGTTTGTCATCGAGTATACTGCATAGAGTAAGCGAGATAGGATGATGCAACATACATAAGCGAGTGAAAGAGACAGTTATACAATGCTATCTTCACCTTCAACATTGACACAAACTGCGCAGGATCTTGCAACCAATTCTGAGACACAAAGATCCGCTGTGAGTGAGAATTATAGGTATGTGTATGAAGAATGTTGTTATACATCGGGTTCTTAACATAGGAAAAATAAATCAATTGAATATTAATTTAAGTACTAATTTATTATATATCATTTAAATCATACTAATAACTTAAAACGTTATTCAGAACTAGAAAACTAGAATACGATTCCATGAACTCCACTGGCATTTCAAAAACTTGTATCTTTGTAGTTTTATGTCATCTCTCTCCATCAAAATGGTTCTTTTTCATTGGCATTTAACATATTCAAAACCAATCTCTTTATGTATAAAGTCTGTAAACAATAATAAAATGTATCATGTTACTTATAGTCATTCATCATCATCAGTCTATATACTTTTTTATGTAAATTTTATGGTCTGGTTGCTAGGACCTAGGCTGGTTGTTAGCCACGTCTTTGGAAAGAGTTTTGGATCTTATATTTATTCTTTAGTATGCATTAGAATGCGGATGTAACAGATTCTAATGTTTTTTGGAGTATTTGGTAGCAAATTGTATCGAGTCAGTCTTTCCAGTAAGCTTTGCAGAGGCAGTCAATACTACAATAAAATACTCCGCTCCACTATCCCGAGATCGCTTCTGTCAATGATTTTACAAAATGTCCAGTTGCGTAGACAGTTGAGTCACAAAACTACACCAATAATATATCACAATATCCACTAGGAATCAATTTGCAAATAATATTAACAGCCACTGTACTTAACTCGACAAAATCCCGCCAAAAACGCCCGTCTATATACACGTCCCACTGCAGGGCGCAGATTATTACTTAATATTTTTCTTACGTCAAAGATTCTCCATCTCCGTTAAAATCAATATATTGTCGAAGAATTAGTAACAGTTACATTACTGTTGCCATTTCTTTATTTTTAGTAATGAAAAGAAATAAAAATTGAGTAAGAAAAATATAAAATAAACTAAAAGTATCAAAACAAGTCAGTCCAACTTACCGGTCCTACGACGCACTTTAAAATCAAAGATTGAGTTTGATTTACGCCTTCTTCTTCCCTTATTTTATGATACATATTGAAAACAATATTTCTCGCTTGAGATCGAAGTGGGTTTTTCGACATTTTCACAAAAATAACAAATTTTCAAGATAATAACAAAAAATTTCAGCAGCGGTTGACACATCAAGTACTTTGATTTGACAGGTGACAATTTACATTGCCATATGAAAATCACAATTTAAAAAAAAATAAAAATGCCATGAGATTCTGGTAGACCTATAGATTCAAGTGATGCCAGCTATATGGTTGCTTTTGGATATGTGAAAAAAATCACGGCAGGAGTTAATATAACGAAATTAGAAGGAAAACTGTCACAGCTAGTAGATTTTACAAGTTAATATTAGGTATTACTAAACTTTAATGTTTTTTTTATGTATTTCGTATTCGAATCGCATGTCAATTAATTTTGGAAATTAAGCTGTAATTATATTAAGCTGTGTATGCTCGGCTATGTAAAAGATGTGGTTACCTGTAATTGAGTGTGTATTACAGGATAACGATGATGTGTACCAATTTTTTTATTTTGTGTAACTTTTATGGTTTTGTAACACTCGTTGGTGATCCTTAAATAAATAAATAGTCGATCAACTTATAAAATTTTCTTGAAAAACTAAAATTTTGTATATGGATGTATTGTATATGTTTGTATCACTAAAGTTTTCGAACGGCAAAGTTAATTTTGTCTCTTCGTTAGTGCAATGTTCGGTGCTTTCATTGTGTATGAACATTACTAATTTTACCTATTTATTTTGGTGAATTTAGCTGTTTATACGGAACCCTCTGTGCGCGAGACAGATTCGCACGTGGCCAGTTTTTATTGTAAATCTACATCTTGAAATATGTGCAGCAGAGGAGTTGAATGGCAAAAAAGAGCTAACTACATTCTTTTCAATAACATGAAAAACTTAAAGAAAAAAGAAGAAAATCATGCTGTGCAGCCGGAGGATATATCTGGTTTTGGTCAGTTAGCTGGCGAATATGTATCATCCGACTGCACAGCATGATTTTCTTCTTGTTTACGTCTTTTTAGTTCGCTTCTTAAGCAATCGGGTTTTTTTGATTTTTTGAAGTAAGTTCTTTTATTTACAAATTTTAGTTAGCATTTTCTTTTCGAATTAGGTACTTTGATACCCCATGGGTTTGGAAGAAAAAATAAAATTGAGCCCCCACAATATGGCGCCCAAAAGCCGACATTTTTCTATTTTTCGATTTGAATGTGTGAGTGACACTCGCAAGTTTAAGATGAATCGATTAACGTAAGAATCATCAAAATCAGCCAACGCTTTTGGTCTCTAGAACGCCACATAGGAACATACATACATTCATAGACTGATAAACACAATACCCTCCTTCGGCAGTCGAGCAAAAAGGAAATAGCTAATGCGGTACCTTTTAGATACTTCTATTTACTCCAGTCTCAGTAATTGACAAAAAAAAACAAAGCTTCATGATCTTCTGACAGCATAGGTACCTATACTGAAATAATCCGACAAACAACATTATTATCGTTCGTAAATATATCGTTGATTGTACATACTATGTACATACTGACTTCCACAGAGACTATAAAGAAAATATAAATAACACGACATTTTCCTCCTAAAAAGCTATTTACTTACAGAAGGTAGGTAAGAGGCTATTCGAAGTAGATAGACACTCAAGATATAAAAATCTTTCAGCTTTTAACTTCATAATTTATGAATAAACTACGGGCTTCTTAATTCCCTCTTAAGGTCCGGAATTCAAATAACCATCATTATAATGATTTATGAAATCGCGTCCTAATTAGGACAGTCGACGTCTTTCAACTGAGCTCTACCGGGAGTTGAGAAAAGGCCGAACAGAGGATGGGGTCATCCATCTGACGTCCCAACTTAATCTGAATCTGCGGAAACATTTTGGATTGAGAGCGATTGATGCCAGCAGTGCTTGTGTAACGGTTTTATTGAACATGAATTATTTCAGAAAGGAGATCAACGAAATTGGTACCGCGTTGTACATTCTTTTTCATTGTAAATTCTTTTTCATAACATTCCCTTTGCACAATCTTCTTAATTAATTCATCTCTGTGGACAAAAAAATATGTTCTGCAGTAAGTTGTTCCCAATAAGTAACGAAATTCATTTTGTCTTGATATTAATTACAGAAAAGAGCCGTTTTACATATTTGAATCAAGTTATCTAGACCAGCGTTTTCCAAATGGTGGGTCGCGACCCGGTACTGGGCCATCAAAATAAAATACCGGGTCGCAACATTCTCGCCTTATTTAAAAAATAATACCTACTATCGATCGACACATCGTAAGTATTCGTAAGTAGTAGGTAGTATAAGTGAAATACAAAAAGAGAGACATCGCAACTCAAATTAAAGAATATTTATTAGGGCTACAGATTAATCTTTAAGATTATTTTCCTCCAATCGACAGCAACAAAGCTTGGATAAGAAAGTAGAAACCCATTAACATTCAAGTTAGATTCTGAAACTAATTTGCCAGATTCAAATGTCGACTCGTTAATTGGAGTGTCAACTGACACACCACTCAAGGATATATTCGACACAAGACCATTGATAGACTTTTGGTTATCTTGTCGACAAAAAAAACACAAAATTAGCTCATCAAGCAATAATAATAACTTTTTTGATGCCTTTCGTCACAACTTATAAATTTGAAGGACGATGGCAGGATCGTATCCGCCATATCGAAGCTTCTGAGGGATATCGAGAGGTTCTATGGGCAGTTAAACATTTCAATCAGTATACACGTTGCGAATCTAACACACGACCCAAGAGCAAGATTGACCCTACAATATACCGAAAACATCTCGGACGTCAGCCTCTACGAGATTAAGATGGCTCTGAAACAACTTATGAAAAACAAGGCGCCGGGTGATGACGGAATTACGGCCGAACTCCTGCAGTCGGGTGGAAAACCGGTACTTAAGGCCCTTTGGAAGCTGTTTGATTCCGTCATACTCGAAGGGAAAATGCCACAGGTGCGGTGCAGGCGTGTACTCTTCTTCAAGAAGGGCGACATTGCCCGGTTGAAGAATTATAGGCCCATCTTCTTAACCATGTCTACAAGTTTTTATCAAATGTCATCACGAATCGCGCGCAGTTTTGACGATTTCCAGCCTCCCGAACAAGCTGTTTTCCGCTGCAGCAGTATAAACAGAAGACCAAAGAGTATAACCTGCCTCTTTGCTTAGCGTCTGTGGAAAACGAGTAAGTCTTTCATTCGATCGAGACTTGGTCTGTACTGCAGTCTCTCAAACGGTGCCAAATCGACTACCTGATGGTACATCGAGGTGTTGAAGTGTTTGTAAAAAAAACGCCACCATGTCAGTTCGACTTCAGGATCAGACCTCGGAACCTATCCTTCTGCCGTGAGAAGTCAGACAGGAAGACGTCATATCTCCGAAACTGTTCACCGCTGCACTGGAAAATGTCTTCAAGGCTCTGGACTGGAGAGGGCTAGGCATCAATGTCTATGGCGAGTACAACACTCACCTTCGGTTTGCCGACGATACAGTGGTCATAAAATGAAAGTGTGGGTTTTAAAATGAACATGGACAAAACCGAGATGATGTTGAATGCTCATGTTGCACCCACTCCTATAAAAGTCGGAGACTCTACACTCGTAAGTTGTGGACGATTATGTCTACCTGGGACAAACGGTCCAGTTAGGTAGGGCCAACTTCGAGAAAGAGTTCAACCGTCGAATCCGATTCAGCTGGGCAGCGTTCTGGAAGTTGCGCGATGTCTTGTCGTCCAACTTACCACAGTGTCTCAAGACGAAAGTCTATGACCAGTGTGTGTTGCCAGTGATGACGTATGGAACCGAAACGTGGTCGCTCACAGTGGCCCCCATCAGAAAGCTTAAGGTCACCCAAAGGGCAATGGAGAGAGCTATGCTCGCAGTTTCCTTGCGTGATCGAATCATAAATGAAGACATCAGCAATTCCTATCTTAATTAGGTTATTAGTAATCTTGGTTAGGTTACCGACATAGCCCGAAGAATTGTCAAACTTAAGTGGCAGTGAGCAGGGCACATTGCTCGCAGAACGGATGGCCGTTGGGGCAGAAAAGTTCTGGAGTGGCGACCGCGAACCGGAAGACAGTCAACAACAATAAATGTATATTATTTTACTTAATGTAACCAGCTTGACTTTAAAACTATTAAGTGCCACAAAGGGGCAGAGTGAAAATTACCGGGCCATGGCAGAACAATGTTTGGGAAACACCAATCTAGACAATCCCAATAGTTATCAAAAGCAAGTTAATTCTGTGGGTATTCTAATAAATTAAGTTTTTATTGAAACAAGTTTCTGTACAACGTCGGTACCAAAGCTACAAAGAAAGTGGTTAGGGTGCTCTTTGCCATTAAAATATAGGTAGATTACTTACTCGTTCGTAAAGCTCCGACTTTTATTTCTGTCTGTCAAACCCACCTTCTATAAAGCACTTTATGCCAACCCTCAATCCAACCTCAGATCGTTCCTTAATTGCTTTCATTAAAGCCTGAAATATTCATGCACCTTCAGTGTAAGGATGGGTAATCGATCCCAATACTCGGCATGCAATAGCAGCACCAACACTTTGAGATACCTGCGTACTCCGTTCACATAGATACATTAATATTGCTTCGAGACCAATAAGGCTGTATACAAACGCGCTTTGTACTTTGTGGCTGGCTTGCAAACAAGCCTGTCCCATTATTGCACCATTGTGTGCCATCCAGTGTCTGCAAATTTTGCAATTAATATGGGCTTGTAACCACGCTTCAGTACAGCTGATTAAATTCATGTGACGCTCACTATACTGTATATTGTTACGGTGCTTGTGGTTCAGATTGATAGGGTAGTAGGTATTGCATATCCGTGATTATAGTGATGATAAAATGCCGGAGAAAAATGTGATAGGGCCTCACACTGCCCCGCTAAACGCTACAGGGTGCGTGGCGTTGAAGTCGAGACAATGCGCGTGGATGTTTTTTCTATGTGTTGCAATACGCGTGCAAAGCCACCACCAATTTTCAATGCAAAGAGAGATACTTTCAAGCAACGTAAAAACACGCACTCCCGCGCTACGCTGCGTTATGCGGTGCAGTGTGCAAATCGCCTAATAGATAGATACTTATGAAATAAAAATATGTTGTCCTGTAACGTAGGCATTGTAGGAAATAAATAGGTACCTGTATTCACATTATCTACATGTACTATTTAAATATTATGGGCTTCGCATCACCGTAATTTCACCTTTGTGACTAATATTGTCTATGCACAAGTGCGAATCATGACTCCGAACGAACTTAAATATACTCAGGTACATAGGTGAATATAGGTAGGTACAGGTTACGATTACCCACACGATGTATAAACATATCGAATGTGTCTACTTATCTAGTAGTTACCTATGTAGATATATGTTAAATGTAATTAAACGTAATAATGTTTGAGCGCAATAGTGGAGAATTGATTGGTTGAGTGAGACCACGGAGTGCGGGCAGGCCAAACTTTCTTAATTAACTCGTTATTGTGCAGCGCACGAAACAGCTCTATACAGCGCTATACACCGCTACAGCGGTATTCAGGCCATAGCTTATAACCGTCCGCACTAAGTAAATACTACCAACTTATTATTTATTGTATTTCACTTGTTATTGTTCGCCTGCTATAAATTATGTATGCCACACACCAACTTTGTAAAGCCCGAGACTGTGTGTGGTTAACGGTTTTATTTTGTTTTATGAAAGAATGGCGACTAGTAGCCATTGCAATTCAGTGGCGTAGCTAGTCTTAAAGGGGCACTGTATCTGATTTTGATGTGTGCCCTTCTTACCCGTTTTTTTTTACAAATAAACAAAAAATCACAATGAAAGCTTAAGCTACCCAAGTCAGGATTCTTGAATCAGAAATCCATCTGTTTTATATAAGCAAAAATTTTGAGTGAGCAAAGGCACTAGAAAATTGGAGTATACCCACTCTCATAGACTAAGCTGTCATCATAACAAACAGTTTCCATCATCTTAATTTATCCATTACAGCCCTCTTATCTATTAAAATGGGAGGTTTTGGACAACATTTTACAAATTGATGCTTCTACATGTTGGGGCCAATGTGGATTAGGGGTCCCATATCATTGATACGGCTGATACCGCGGTAGCTACGCCCCTGAGTTGCATTATTTTAATCTAAGTATGTTTTTTTATCAAGAAACTGCATACGATGCTTTGATACAGAAAATTCCGACAATTTCCGTCCAACTTCCGTCCCGTTTTATCAAATGGCAATCCGATTTTAATTCACTACGGGCTTAGCCGATTTCGATACCGCAATCGGCTAAGCCCCTTGATACGAACCGTTCCGAAAGAGCTAAACATAACATTCCTATAACAAATGAGACAAGGCTGCGAACCTATTCGGATAATAAGGAAACCCTTCGCAGTAGAAAAGGTCGAATTAATTATGTAGACCGTATCCAAAGGACGGGCCGACGCGGAATCAATGTCAGGCTTTTTCAGACATAACCATATTTGTCCCCGGCCGCCATCACACAATGCTCTTTAATCTGACCATTAATGACATGGCTCTCACCACCCTCCGCCTTATTAAGGCCCGCTCTTTTATTTTTATAGTTCTGTGACAAAAAAATCGCATTCATGCAAGTCAATGGAAGTGACAACGGTACTAAATCCTCATTAATTTAACGTCATTCGCTACTCCAGAGTCGTAAAGTAGGAAATTGATCGGTTTTGTTTATGTATCCTGCATACGCCATACGCCCTAGACCACACACAGCACCACATCGATCTGATGGATATAAAACTGCTTTATTAAATTTATGATTATTTTTAAGTAATGTGGTCTATATGTGTTAACAGACGAGCAACAATTTACATTACTAGAAGCGATTTAGTCTAGTAAAAGTTCTCATATCGATTCAGTGAAGTAAGAAGGTCCTTCTCATTTTCAGAAAGCTCACCGTTCTGTCGATAAAATTATATTGGGTAACTATTTAAATGGTTATCTGAGCCCTTGACACGTAATGGCCAAAGAAATGTAGATAAAGCGAGATAAATGACGCACTCGCACACTGTCCCTAACTCCACACCTCGCACAAAAACAAGCTTAGCTCATGGATGGACACCGCCAACTACTACAATATAAAGCCTTTATTTCTTAGAGGACCTATCTCTATATAGGGTCATTACAAAGCCCGCATCACCACAACAAAAGTTAATTAGTAGGCAAAGCACTACTCGGCAGGACAACAGGGCCTAGTCCACAAAAACCCGCCATTAAAACGATAAGTTTTTCAATGAGGGATTTAGCAAAAGCTTCGTTTTTCATCCACTACGTTCACCCATAAACGAACGCTGTCAGCCATCGCCATTGAAATCGGTCTCCTTTAATTTTGAAGCCAATAAATTTTGTAATCCGCCAACTGAATTTATATCGGCCATTTAATGTCAATAAAAGAGAAGACGCCAGCCTACGCCAGCTCGCCCTTTTGGCCGGCCCGCCAAATGTCACCGAGCTCATTTTACATACAAAGGTGATGTGTCAATGATTTTATAGTTCGGTAAGTCGGGTCTTGGGTTGCCAAGTTCCTTGCATTCCATTACAAGGCTAATTCAAGGATTTATTTAAAAAACCTGACTGCTTAAGAAGCGAACTAAATAGATATAAACAAGAAAAAAATCAAGCTGTACAGTCGCAGGATCAGGTGGTCACCAGCTCGCGAATAATTATATGTATCCTCCGACTGCACAGCATGATTTTCTTCTTGTTTAGATACATCTTTGTAGTTCGCTTCATAAGTAGTCCAGTTTTTGATTTTTAAACTAATCTTTTTTATTTAAGTACAACTTTTCAGTTAAATAAATAAATAAATAAATATTTTTTTACGAATTACTTTTATACATGTAAGTGGTATATATTTTTGTAATCACTATACCTTCATTTTGATATCCCACTCCATGAGTATAGAGGAAAAAAAATGGGGACCCACACAAGGCGCCCGAAATCCGCCATGTTTGTTTTTTTTTTAATTCACCCATCTAAGATCACTTGGGCGGTTAAGACGTATCTAACGACGTCTTAATTAAATAAATCCGTCTGGTGGTTTGAAAAATATGAGGTAATAATATTAGATTATGCACCAAGGCACGGGGTCTCATTGCTAAGAAAGAAATTTGGTTCAAATAAATCTTACTAGATGGCGCGACATGTACACAAAATTCAATGGAATAATGGGCTCTTAATTCACATTTCAAAGATTATTCGAACGGATCATTTAAAATTGATGCCCATAGATGGCCCATTTTTTAATTTCTGCGGCATTCCACTCGATTATTAAAATTTGAATTGTAACACATTTTGGTGCGAAAAAACTGTAAAAACGTGCCAAAAAAATACTGTAAAATAAAAATTCAATAAAAAAAAAAATGCAGCCCGAGCGTAAAATCGAGGGAGTTTTATGTAGAGTCCTGAGTGAAGCAAAGTGTTCAAGCTGCCCAAGGCTTTATCCCAGATGAGCGTTCTGTTTGAATCGTGAACGTTGGAGACAAGTTACCTGATGCATAAATTGTAGAAATTTGTGTCTGGGTGTCATTTTGGATCGTAGGTATACCGATCGTATCGCTCGACATTTTTTGTCAACACGAATATGAAGGAACTGTGCGAGGCCAGCGCTAAGGCTGTCGACGTGGCTAAGTTCTGGTCGAAGCACATCATCTAAATTAAAAACTTAAAATGGAATCATCGCACGTTGAAGAAGAAGAACACGAATATTACAATAAAATTCACAGCACCAAACACCGTCTTTTGTTTCACATTCTTTGAAATCGCGGCATTTTATCTTTTTTTTTTTTGAGTTAGCTTAGGGTGGCATTCAAATCACTTTATTACCTTGGAAGCTTTATAAAACTTTACCTCCCTTAAGAGGTAATGCTTTACTTTACGTTGAGGTTGCATGATATCTAATTGGACATAACATTGTCGAGCAGGTTATGTGAAAACACGAATGACATACAAGATACCCGCGTAAAACATAACCCTTTCGTTGCACCTCACTTAATGCAGCCTAATTGTGTAAGTTAATTCGGCAAAGGAAAGGGGCTTTGTGTATGTGTGTGTTTTTGGGAAAGAAACAGATTGTTTCCTTTGCCGAATTTACTTACACAACTAGGCTGCCGGTCTTTGAACGCATGACCCAGCCTTATTGTGTAGTTAATGAATTCGGCAAGGTAAAGGGCAAAGAGTATGAACAATCGACCAATCACAAAAACGGAAAATCATGTCGCGTCTTTCATCTCGCCATGTGATTGGTCGATTGTTCATAGACTTTGTCCTTTGCCTTGCCGAATTCATTACGCAATAAGGTTGCAAGTTCTCATACCCATGTAGGTGTGCAGATAGGTACCTATGTTTTAGTCAAAGAACTTAGCTATTTGTTTAAATAGGTTTATGTTAATATGTACCTACTTAAGTAGGTATCTCCTAGATTAAATTTGATTGGAAATCAATTCTCTCAGTAAATCATATTACAACTATCACACCACGCAGACCGAACGTCAATATTTGCGCTTTAATACAAAGCGTACCTATTGTAATTACACGCCGAACACACATATGTTTGCTATCGCCTTCTCGTTTAATTATGTGTAAGTACATACACACGTCTAGCCATAGAAGGACTCACTCAGTTTCCATTAAACCATCGATGGTGGATTGAGAACTCGGTTGCGTTGCGTTGCGTATGACAGTGCCTATACTTGTTCAAGTCTAATCGCTTGACGAGGGAGTATGCCGACACGCACGCAAATTACGTCGCTTGTTTACGACACTGTACCTACCTAACTCAATTTGCGTATCGTAGTGAACACTACCTACTTAATCGCTTCGCTAGAGACTGGTTGGTGGAACACGGTTTGCTTTGTCTTGCTGCATATTATAGGATTGGAGTAATGGGTGGCAAGTAATGCGGAATCGAATCTCACGCAAACAAAAACTGTTTTACAGTTTGGCAGATTTTTTGAATGTTATAGTGTACCTAAACTGATTTTGAATAAATAAATTGATATTGAATTGAGGCTTGATTATGCCTTGAAAAATATTATCGACTAACAAGGTAGATTTCTAAATTGCTCCGCTCTTGTTTGTTTAAAGCAGCTGCAGTTCGTGTCACGCATTTAGATAAGTTTTCTACAAAATAATCGAACAGATGTTGAAAGTATCTTGAGAATAATCATCTTTCTGAATCGAAACGCCAAATGGCATTTCCATTGAGCAAATGGTAGAGCCGTGCCGCTTTGTCGTCAGCCATTCGCTTCGGATTGAAAGGGCTGGATTCGATATCGTATGGAGCAGCTAACTGCCGATCGCAGCGACGAATGAATACCTACACGCGATACAAAGAACTGATCGGAATATTGAAGCTTACTCAAGTAGCAAGTCAATAGTGTCCATACAAAATGCGAAACTCTCAATTGAATCTTGCGTAGCAGCTTTGAAAAAGCTCTTTGAGAAAATAATGTTAGCTGAAAAGATAAAATAACAACCGGGGAAAGTAAACCTTCTTATAATTAAAGATTTCAACGATTTTTTCATATTTTCCTCATAGATAATTTCGTATCGTGTCAAATGTTGACATATTTGATACTTTTAGATAAAAATTGCTAAATAGGACAAATGGGTCTATAAAATTTGGAAGTACTTTTTATTTTAGTTTTGACCACCGTACACAACCATGTTGGTAAAACATCGTTTAAATTATAAGTGCGATGAAGATGGTTGTATCAAGCCGGCTGCCCGGCGACTCGCCTTGTTCCAAGCAAAGGACGAGTATGAATGCTATGCAGAGAGTTACGTCAAATGTTTTTGGGGGCTCTGCGATCTGCATAAAAGCAACGAGGATATCATCCGCGCACCAATTATTAAAGGTCAGACCTTAGAATAATAACGTCAGACATTAGGTATTTTTTTTTGGCTTGTTGCAGTTTAATCAAAGTAATTGGCAACTGCTTAACTGGGCTATCCTCGGGAGACAAAACTAGAGCCTTCAGCGAGGCACAAAAAGCTAAACCTAAGCGACCATGCTGAGGGCTACCCCCTATGGGGTCGAACCTCTGCTCAGGGCGTAGCTTGGAGAGACAGCTAGGGCTGGATCATACAATGGGGGTAGGCAGAAACTACAGAACGCCACCTGCTACGATCCTTACATACTTCTTTTGTTTCAAATTCATACATCGGGTCATACCCAACACGCCGGTTATGAGTACTGCGCACTCTGGCCTTTCTGAAGAACATCACCTATAAGGTCTATGTATGTCTTTCTAGAGCGTTCTCTCCCGGCGTTCCCACTCACATCTGCCTTGTATACCAAATACCTTTCGTTAGTCGCCTTTCATTCATCCTCTCAACATGACCAAACCATCTTAATGTAGTTATTCTTTTAAATTTTTGTCACTACATCTTCTTTTAAACCTCAACGTTGTCTCATTTCTCAATCTATCATTTAAAGTTACACCACACATACTCGTACTTCGCAAGGAGCGCATTTCTACAGCATTAATCCTACTTTCATGTCTTTTTTGCCATACCCAACCTTCACTTCTATACATAAGTGTAGGCACAAGCATGCTGTTGTGACCGATGAGTCGAGCTTCCGGAGTCATTGACTTGCTGGTCACAACCGCATGTATAGCACTATTCACTATATTCCCTGCATTCACTCTCCTTTCCACATCCTCTTCATCTTCTATAACAAATCTTTTCATCCCTTGTGAGCATACTTCCCAGATATACAAACTCGTTCACTTGCTCCACACTCTTATCATTTATTTTCACTTCACACTCCGATACATCGTCTTCTTTTTCTTAACCATTACCTTAGTCTTATTCACATTTATCCCTTTTAACTTAAAAGCTTCATTCATCACAGTCACCATGTCTTGCAACTGTTCTGCTGACGATGCAAGTAGAAGTTGATTATCTGCATAGAGAAGGCATTTGACAGGCAACTCATTCATCCTCAATCCGCACCCATGCTCTTTCAAACCTATCAGACAACTATCCATGTACAAGTTGAACAGTCACGGTGACGTTACACAGTCCTGTCTAACACCCCTTGAGATAGAAAACCAGTCCGTATACGCCCCATTAATCCTAACTGCTAGATCATGATTAAGCGATTTAGTTAATTTGGATTACCTACTGTATTTATAGGTAAGCGGAGATCTTAGCTAAATAATAACACCGGGCGAGCCTTCATTAGGTCTCGTACATACCTATCTAATGAAGGACCATACCATACGTCTCAGACGTTTTAAGCACGTGGTCCCGGCTGGCATTTGTAAGATCTTCGACAGTCGATACGAATAATCTGAAGCCAGGAGATCTGACACCAGTCAGGCAGTATCTCCATGTACAATATTAGTATCCAGTCGTCCCCTATCACATCATCAGCCTATTAATGTTCCCACTGCTGGGACACAGGCCTCCTCTGTGTGAGGCGTCCCCTATACGTTTGGGAAAAGGCTAGGCAGATCGACAGTATTTATAATTATTTATTTTACCTACCAGCTACATGAGGAGCTGTGGATGTCGTCCGATTGAAGAGCCATATGTCCAGCAGTGGATTGCTTGCGAGTGGATCTTCGCAGGAACACTTACTATTAGATACACGACCTTTGTTCGCATTAGGACAGATTCGCTTTAAGACAGATTCGCTTTATGACAGATTCGCTTTACGGCAGAAGTACAGTGAACTCGATATAGCTATATATCTGTAAAACTTATTAATAAAACAAGTAACAAAAATGTTTTTTTTCGAAACGTAGGTGCACACATTCCAGAACTGAAATTTGATTTCATGTCAATTTTTATATATTTATCTGGGTTATTCGTTCTGAATACTTCTTTGTAGCAACTAAATGTATTAGTAATTAATCCCATACATTGCTTTGAGAAATAGTCCCTGAATGCGAATATTCTTCAGATTCTTGAATAGCAAAGATACCTTCAGGGATCAAAATTTGTGGTAAGAATGCCAATTACATAAAAATTTCTGTAATACGTTACATTCTCCACCATCGACTTTTTCAGACCTATTTTTAGCTTTTTATGAGAGCGCTTTCCAATAGTGGTAGAAGCAATCGGTATCTTTGGCATTGGGATATACCTACGGCTTTTACTCTTTAGTTTCTGCTAACTCTTAATCACATCTATATTTAATGAAAACTGATTGCGCAATATAGTAGTTTTTTTAATCTATAGGCTCGCGATTGCCGACTATCTCGCCTGATGGTAAGCGATGATGTGGTCTACGGTGAAACACGCTTGCCTCGAAGAAACCTATTCACTCTTGACTTAAAAACCCCAAGGTTGTAGCTAATAGGGAACAAAGACTCCCCGAGTTCCGGTCCTTAGCTGTGCGCACAATGAAAATATTAGCAAAACGCTTTGTGCTTATTGGAGGGATGTCCATCATGAACCGATGGCGCATGGCCGTACTTCTTGTAGGCCGATGATGGAAAGGGCTAGGCGGAATCAAATGGTGCAGTTCCGTCGCACACTCCCCGAAATGTAACCGATAAAAAACCGACTGGCTGGCAACTCGGCGTCGATGTTCTAGGCTCTGGAGCTTTGACGCGATCAGTGCATCGTTGCCAATAAGCCTCTTGGCCCGTCTACCAATCGATTCAAGTACTGCTCTCGCCTCTGGGATGGATCAGCCAAATACCAATTTGGCTGATCCATCCCAGAGGCGAGAGCAGTACTCCATGCATGACCGAAATTGCGCTTTATACAAGTTGAGTCCAGGCGTGAAGCACCGTCTCACCTTTGCCCAACTTTTTGCAGCTAACTGAGCTTTCGCCTCAATGATTGGACCAAAGTTGTGGGTCGATGTCAACGTAACACCAAGAAGTTCGAGATGGTCCATTAACGGCACGGTTACACTACGGAAAGATGGAGCCGGGTGGAATTGGCTCTTTTTAGCGGAAAAAAGACACGCCTGGGTCTTAGCAGCATTGAAACTGACCAGATTGGCATCATCCCATTTGGAGACCGCCTTCAAGGACAGGTTCAAGCGTTTAAACATTACCTCCCGGAGAGACCGAATCTGAAGCCCAGAATCATTCTTAAGTAGCTTATGCTTTATTAGGTACGAGTATATAAATTAAGGGTACAAAATTTACGTTATCATCGTTTTGTGAAGCATTAATATATAACGTGAATTATTTGATAAAAAGATCCTGGGAACAACTTTGAAGGTACCGTCGCCGTAATAGCATTTCTAGTTTTTAAATTTGGTATAATGATTTGATATTTTCAACACGACTTTACAATTTCTGCCGTAAAGAGAATCTGTCATAAAGCGAATCTGTCGTAAAGAGAATCTGTCTTAAAGCGAATCTGTCCTAATGCGAACAAAGGATACACGATATATACTGGTATTTACTTAATATAAAACCTTAGGACATAAAATCAAATTCTAGGTAGAAGAAATCTATTACTTTTGAGCTATTTAACCCCCATAAAGATTACTAAGACAGTAATATAGATAACAGATAGTTCAACTAACCTTTGCGCGCGGCGCCATGTGTGCGTGCGCTTGTAAATACACAGCTTTAATTTGTGTGACAGTGACGCGGCAGTGCAAACAACCACACTCACATGCTTACTCACACATAGAGCCGCGCGCAAAGATCACTTGAACTATCTATACTAGCTTCTGCCAGCGGCTTTGCCCGCGTGAAAGATGCAAGTTGTCCCACGGGAGACGCACATTTTTTTCGTGATAAAAAGTAGCCTATGTGCTATTCCAGACTATAATCTAACTCTATGCAATATTTCATCCAGATCGGCAGGCTTATTACGTATCTTTTGCAAGAGCAAAACGATAGCGATTTTTGCACAATAATTGCTCTTCCATACATAAGTTTTAGAGTTGTTGGCGGTTTTTTTTTAAATACCTAAGTGTAGTTGACAAACAGCGAGCGATTAGCAAACGATTGTGTAGGACCTACCATACCTACACTGCAGGTAATTGCGACTTTTATGACATAAAACTTTTGATCGCTATCGTTTTGCTCTTGCAAAAGATACGTAATAAGCCTGCCGCTCACCAGTTCTGGCGTGATTGAGTAACAAACATACATCCATCCAAACTTTCGCATGTATTATAGTTATATATTTTTATTATTTATTATAGTACCTAAGTAAGATAAGATTTTCTTCCAGTAGTGACAGATCAACCAAGACCTCAAGAGCTGCCATTCAAAAATCCAAGAATAATTCAAGATATTGCTGTTAAAACTTAGGAACTACCAACCTCTGGCTATTCTACTAATCATGAAACAACCAAATAGTAAAAATTGTATATTATATTTTTATCTGCATGGTTCATAAAATTACAGTGTTATACTATCTTGTTTTTCATTTAATACTTGTCTAACATTCATATTTATTCTTGACTCTTGGATGTAATTTCTAAATCTTTCCCATTTCTTATTGTCTTCATTTTCTCTCTTCATTGATATAATTTCTTCCGATTTTGATATGTACTTAAAACTAGGGTTTTGACTTGATACATTTTCTCTATCTACCTCATCCCAAGGGGACTCTGAGGCAGGTAGTATCTTTGGTACAGCATGATAACACAATCTTGCCTCCTTTGACATAACTACTATGTCTCCGCTGTTTATAAGTATTGCTGAAGGTTCTACTGTCTTATCTGTGCCTCCAAGTAGAAATATTGCTGACTGACCAAAGCTGGAAAAAAATTAGGATCATTTATTGTTTTTTTTTAGGTCTCAAACTTTAATTTTATTTAAACAATGTTTAAAGCACAAGGCTGCGGTTGGCAAAAATTAATTACTGTAATAGTTTTATAATAAGTTTTCTAATCCCATAGGTTGTCACTTATTATTAAATTCAATGTTTAGGAAATAGATTTTTACACCCAATTTAGACGCATATAAGCCGAACGTCCACCGCCGGCTAAACCAAGTTAGTTTAGCTTAGCTCGCATAGTTGAGCCAGTTTTTTCATACATGTGCAAAAGCTAAACTTACTTAGTTTAGCCGGCTGTGGACGTTCGGCTATAGGGTCACCATTTTGAAAAAGTCCTGACAAAAAGCTGGACATTAAAAAAGTGCAGACAAATTTAAAGGCCGGATAAAGTCTGGACAGGAGGCCAAATATCTGTACAAATCTAGATGGATGGTAACCCCTAGACCCACAGCTTTATAAACCACACAAGATTCATAAACCATTTTAACATTATAGGTAACTCCAGTCAATCCCCTACTTCCCACTGATTATGCAATTGTTTAGAACATAATTTAACTACCTGAATGAAAATAAAGGTGCTTCTAAATTGACTTCAGAATGGTCTGTATGAGCAGAAAGTGTAGAGTTCATATGGTAGTAGTTCACAATAGCTGCCTCAGCCCTAAAGTTAGAGTAACCCAAGTACTTGGCCAGCACATCTGATAACTCTGCCAAGTCTTCTGGAAATGGGGACCGGTTCTGTTCTGTGTAAACCTGAAATTATATTAATACATTTATAGGAATACAACTTTTCAGAAGAATGTGCTTAGAGTTATTAAGTCAAATGAGATTAGAGCTTAGCTTAGATACTTGCATTTATAAGTATGTAACAATTACTTTTGTATCCCAGTTATGATGATATCCTAATGTTGTCCATCGAAGTTTTTTTTGAAGCAGCCGTTCACATTTTCCATTTCTATAACATTCTTCCCACCAGTCTTGTAAATAAATTTCTATATCAATATTCAATTTATTTGGCTTCCTTGGGTATACTTCCAGACATTTTCTTACCCAATATCTTTGCCCTAAAGCAGTGAATGGATTTCTAATAAATAATAAACCCGGGTGCCTCCTGAAAGTAAATACTTCCCATTCTTTTAAACTTTTCAAGCCCAACAGCTCTGTTCTTGCATCTTCAATTATACTTCCTGGGGTAATGTTAGTAACCTATAAATTAATTGCACACATTCATTTATTAATGTATAGAAATAAGATGAAAAGAAAACTCGACGTTGAGAGTAACAAACCTTTTCAGCGGAGCATTTATCTAGTTTTATTACGTCTTCTAAAGACGGATTGGGTTTATTTGACTTATAATACTTGAACATCTTCATAAACTTATCTTCTAAAGAATGTAAATGCATATTTATATCCATAATTAAATTACTATAATAATTCTCTAACAATAACAGCAACACGTCGTGTTTTTTTAATTTTAATGACGTTTCTCACATCACATTTCATTGCATTTCATTTTACGTCCGCGTTTGACATCGACAGTAGATTTGATTAACATTGTCTTCTATGGGCGCGTTCGATTAATTACTATTTTCAGATCACGCACACTATCCCTTCGCGGTTACGACGATTATAGTTTTTGCAATCTTGGAAGCAGAGAAGACCATGATGAAACCTTGGCTGCAAATAGTAGAGGCATCCAAGCAGTAGCGGTTTAACTTCCTTTTTCGCTCACCAGTCGCTAACGAAATTAGCTGCTTTACTCAATGTCCGAAGCCGAAGTTCTTCTTTTTGCTCAGCATCTTCTTCATAACTATGGACTTCCCAAAGTTGTTCGGTGTACCTTTTTTTAATGAGAGGTATAAAATAAGAATCTCGCGATACAAAGACGATATTTAGGCAATGATGTTTTAAAAATACTGAGCTAAATACGTTTTACCGACGTCTGCGCGGCAATACAAACACAAGCTGACCAGCTTGAGTGAACTGACTGAGTGAACTCAGTCCGTCCTACGTCTGGCCTCGACACGAACGTACGTTTGAACAGTATGTTTATGTTTATCTCTTTCTGACAACGGGATCCTAATTATTATCTCTGTAATATTTTAACCTACTCAGTGAAAGAAATAAAGTTCCAAGTTCAATGTAGGTAGCTAAAGTAAAATATCGCCATGTTTTTATTTCTTTATAGCTGACC
This sequence comes from Orthosia gothica, assembly GCA_949775005.1. Lineage (NCBI taxonomy): Eukaryota > Metazoa > Arthropoda > Insecta > Lepidoptera > Noctuidae > Orthosia > Orthosia gothica. The sequence goes on from OX459044.1 coordinate 15,643,434, forward strand.
CGGCAAACGTTGTTTTGTCATATAAATTATTTCAAAGATTCCCAAAAATTTTGCACGCACTGAGTATGTATTTTTAATTGTCGTTTATTATAGGAATGGTTTATACAGGTAACACAATGGATGTTGTTGGCGCGTGTCACGAGTCACGAGCACCTGGCTCGTGACACGTGTTGAGTACTATTGATTTATATGAGATCCCTTAGTTAACTGTACGTGAGAACTAGCTTGAGCAAAATGGCAGCTACTCGTACTACCTACCCTAACCTACCGTACATACCTACCTATCTACCAACCTACCCTACACACCTACCCTGCCTACCAACCTACCTGCCCTACTATAAATTACCCTACATACCTACTTACCAATATTTTTTTTGGTCTTAAACCATCTTCGCATTGCCTATCTAATGAAGCCGGTTTGGGGCATATCGTTTGGACAGTTTCAAAGTCTTTATATAACGGACATAGGTAGAAACATTTTTTGGGTTTTATATGTATGACGTCTCTATTGGTAAAATCTCATTGTATTTAGGTATGTTTAACTTGTGAATTTACCTTAGTAAGTGTTAGGTGTATAGAGTCTGGCAAACGAAAGTAGACACTCGAATTATTTGCAAACTTTTTATTTGGCAATGCTATACTAATGTCAACCTCAGTTTTCCAAAACAGGATGGCGTGTTGTTTTGGTTTGTTGTGGTCTTGTTAATAGCATCTATTTAGTGAAAATGAATAAAACAATTAAAAGTGGATTACGGGAGATGCTGTTTCGCATGATGTCTGAATTTCAAGAAAAACAACAAGAGAAAGACGCCGAATTCAAACAAAAACAAGGTTGTTTACGTGTGGTGTTAGATTTCTTAAGTAGTATGACGCTAATAATTTGATACTATGTTTTTATTCGTAAATACTATTGATGCAAAAACTATTTATCTATTATTATTCACATTCATTTTATAATAAGTTAAACACCTTCATAATAATGCATTATGGCTATTTATCATACCATAATAAAAGTTGCATTGTAATTTTAACACTTTTTTTCTTTTACAGAAGATCTGGAGGATGTAGCAGGGGTTAATTAATGAGATAGTGAACACTATTGAAAAACTTACGGATTTAGATCAGAAAGATAGGATAAGAACCATGAACCAGTACTTGGGTGAAATATCTAGCAGAGGGGTGGAAGAAAATGACTGATCATGTTCATGGTCATGTTTATGATAGAATTACTGAACATTATTTATAAAGTTCCATGATTAATGTACGAAACAGTGATTCTAGTGACTCTATCGAATCATGCACATGGAAGTCAATCAAGTCAATTCAGATTTTGATTATGGTAGTGAATAAACCAAAATTATTATAGAATACTTTTGTTTTTCTTTAAATTTGTATTGATATATCACATATACCACATAATATCTAAAGTATTGCCAGCCTAAAGTACCTATAGTATTTTTATTCAGACGAAGTAAAATTAATAATTCTAGAGTATCAAATTAGGTTATTCCAAGTATCTCATACTAGTTTTGGGGTTGCTATGCCGAGATTTTTTAAATTTGCCGCGCTTTTTCAGTCTCTACTTTCGTTTGCCAGACTCTAGTTGGGGTATCGATCGCCTCAAAAAAAGTAAAAAAAAAAAAAAAATGACGAGTGTGACGGTGTGGGTCAGAATGGCGGGTGTATTGTTGCAGAAATGAATATTTTATATCTGAAAGGAATGTACCAGCAATGTACTTAAATGTACCTTTAATTAAATTCAATGTACCTCCATGAAACAAGAACAATCACAATTATAAAGTGAGCCGCAGTCCTGACAGTCAGAATGGCGGGTGAATACTGATATGAATGTAATAGATATCTTATGGTAATCTAATATTTACCAGAGGAATGTACCTTCAACGTACCTCATAAAATATAATCTGAAAATACAATGCGACCAGTAATTATCGAGAAAACCAAGACAAAAAATTTTGACGCCTGCCACTATTTTCATAGCAATATGAGTATAGTTGAATTTGCTCATAAAGAAAATTTGGAGCTAGGATGCACACATTTTAGCGTTCTACAGTAATGAATATATTATATAATAATATGAAAGGAATGTACCAGCAATGTACTTGAATGTACCTTTAATTAAATTCAATGTACCTCCATGAAACATGAACAATTACAATAATAAAGTAAGCCGCAGTTCTGACAGTCAGAATGATGGTTGATTACTGATAATTAATGTTATATTTACCAGAGGAATGTACCTTCAACCTACTTCATAAAAATATAATCTGAATTACAATGCAACGAGTAACTAAAGAGGAAAACAAGAAAATAAATTTTGACGCCTGCCATTTTTTTCATAGCAATAGGGAATGTCCGTGACTACCGCCGGACCCCGACGCCAAGTAGTATATACGCTCAGGGGCGGCCGTACTTTAAGTTCACTCGTCAATGTTGCGGGGAATATGGAGCATACATTTTGCTAATATAACAATCGTCTCTGCGGCGCATTAGTCGAGCGTACGGTATATAATATCTTACGCCCTGCCCTAATAAAGTATATAATAATAATTATTAATAATATTAACCGTCAACGTTTCGGCCCAACGACTTTCGGATCAGGTGCGGGTCATTCAGCGTAATCGTATGTTGGATGATACTGTACTTGATCGCCTCCGAACGGAAATGGGTAACCGTGTCACTGCCCCATCGTTGCAGGCTGTGGTGCTACCACAGTCCAACCACGATGACGAGGAGAGTAGTGACAGGGTTAAAAACGTAAGTACCCAGTATAATGAGGCATTGAGGAGTGCTTTGGAGTGTGCTATTCGGGAGTATCGCTACATGCCACCCGAACTTAGGCCACGATTACCTCGTTTGCCCATGCATAACAAAAATATGGCGCTGGTGGCTGTTCTGGATTCGCAGTTGTCAAACTATTTTGATGACTGCGAAGACCTCACTGATACACATTCGATCATGTACTGCGCGGCTGTAGCGGCATGTCGTGTAGCTCACGTCAAAGGGCAATAATCGCCCAAGAGTGATGCGCTTTGTGAGACGGGCGTTTTCGGGGACTGGTGTCAACCCCCGAGACTATATATCCCATGTCACAGAGCGCATCGACTTCCTGAAACAAAAAGTGTTTGCATGGGCAAACCGTATTCGTAGGTATAGGCGGAGAGTGGAGCGATACACCCAGAATCGTGCATTCCAAAGTAATGATAGGTGGGTGTATCGTGCTTGGGAGCGACCCGACCAAGGTGTGACTGATACGCGCCTGCCGGATGATGATGCTATGTGTTCATTCTGGCGCAGCATCTGGTCGGTGCCTGTTAGTCACACCGAAGGTGAATGGACTCGGGAAGTCGAACGAGCGTGCAATTCAATACAAAGAATGGGGGCTATCACGATCAGCCCCCAAGATGTAGCCCGTGCAGTCCGTCCGTTGCCAAACTGGAAATCTCCAGGGCCGGACGGGCTGCACAACTTCTGGATAAAGTGGCTACAAAGGTCACACGCTCGTACGTCACAGCCTTAGAGTCTGGTTCGCTTCCCAAGTTCCTAACAACAGGAATAACTCACCTGCTCCATAAGTCTGGTAACACCGCGGAACCCAAAAATTATAGACCTATTACATGTTTACCAACGGTCTATAAGATTCTAAGATCCATTTTGAGAGTTAAAATTAATAAACACGTCGACGATAACTCAATCATGTCGGTCTCTCAGAATGGATGTAGGAACGGGTCCCGCGGTACTAAGGAGCTACCTACTCCTTTTAGATATGGCCATTAGCCAACAGGTTCGGCGTTCCCGGAAGGATCTGTCGACATGTTGGATAGATTATAAGAAGGCCTATGACTCGGTGCCTCATACATGGCTCATGAGGGTGCTAGAACTGTATAAAATAGATACAACTCTACGCACCTTCCTGATGTCGTGTATAGGGCAATGGAGCACAGTCCTTCGCTATCCAGGATGTCGAAATATCCAGAGAAATAGCGAATCTGTAAGGATCAAGCGAGGTATATTCCAGGGCGATAGTTTGAGTCCACTTTGGTTTTGCCTGGCCCTGAATCCTCTAAGCATGCTTCTGCAGAATTCAGGACTAGGCTATAAGCTGAAGAGAGGTGGTCAGGTTATTTCCTGAAGCTCTTTGCCCCCAGCAATCTTCAGCTGATGGAGCTACTGAAGGTTACTGAAACTTTTAGTAGCGCCATCAGGATGGAGTTTGGTGTAGACAAATGTGCGGTCATACAGGTAAAACGAGGGGAGATTGTGGAATCCGTGGGAATTCAACTCTCGGATTCCATAAACCTGAGATCCCTCTCTCCAAACGAAACCTTTAAGTATTTGGGTATGTCGGAAGCGTTAGGTATCAGCACTACTGACATGGAGCAATCGTTGAAGGAACGCTTCTTTGGCCGCCTGAAGAAGGTATTCAATAGCCTTCTTTCGGGCGGGAACAAGGTGCGCGCCTTCAATGGTTGGGTCATGCCGGTATTGATGTACTCTTTCGGCATACTCAAATGGACTCAAACGGAACTTGACGCCCTGGATAGGCGGGTCCGTACACTGCTGACTGCATATCGAATGCATCACCCACGATCGTCGGTCATGAGATTGTATATCCCGCGGGCTTTTTAAATGCCAAAAACCTCCACAACCGCGAGATATGCAATCCCAGGGAACATTTTCTAAACAGACGTGGGTATGCATCGAGATGTAGTAGCAGTGGACAAGGGACTATCCCCACTCTCCTTGGCGAATGAGAACTGGCGCAAGCCTGTACTGCTTGACACTAACGACCGCAGGGAGGTATGGCAAAGTAAGGAGCTTCACGGACGCTTTTTCCGGGCCCTACATGGGTCTGATGTAGACCAATCAGCATCCGTAGCCTGGCTGCGTTTCGGTGACCTCTTTGGGGAAACCGAAGGTTTTGTCTATGCAATTATGGACGAAGTTATCATGAAGAAGAACTACCGGAGATTTATTGTGAAGGATGGCACGGTTGAAATCTGTCGGGCATGTCACCACACCCGGGTGAATCGATCCGCCACATTATCTCTGGTTGTTCTCGTCTTGCTAACGAAGAGTAATTGCATAGGCACAACCTGGTAGCCAGGATTATCCATCAGCAACTTGCTCTGAAATACACTCTTGTGGCATCGGAGGTGCCGTACTACAGGTATGTGCCCGACCCAGTTCTCGAGAATGGCAATATCACATTGTACTGGGATCGGTCCATCATCACTGACAGGACTAATGTAGCCAATAAGCCTGATATAGTGGTGGTGGACCGAATTGAGCGGCGTGCAAAGATTGTTGACATTACCGTCCCGCATGACGGGAACCTCGTGAAAGCCGAGAAAGATAAGCAAATCAAGTATCTTGACTTGGCTCGCGAGGTTGTCGACATGTGGGATGTGTACACAGCGATCATTATACCGATAGTCGTGTCGGCCAATGGCTTAATAGCTACGAGCCTCGACCAACATCTTAGGAGGCTCTCGTTAGGCGGCTGGGTCAAGGGCCTGATCCAGAAAGCAGTATTGCTGGACACGGCTCGTATTGTTAGGAGGTTCCTCTCTCTGGAGCCCTGACCGCCGGTAGCTTGGACCCTGTTCCCGATACCGGTGGGCCTCTATTTTTTATATTTTTAAATGTTTTTCTTTTTTGTATGTGTTTTTTTTATAATATTTAAAAATATGTTATAAGAAATTAAATTAAATAAAGGACATAATAAATATTTGTATAATATTTTTTTTCCTCAATATTCCTTCCATATATTTCATAAAAGATTGCATTGCTAGCTATCTTCATATTCACTTTTATGTACATCCAACCCAACTTTTTTACTTTGTTTTTTGTCTGACATCAAAGCAAAAATAAATGGTTTAACGCGAGTTGATTCTGAAGTAGTTACTTCCTAGTTTAGGGTTAGGGCAGCTAGTAAAAGTTGCGTCCATAAAAAAATCATGTATTGAACCATCTTTCAACTGGTTTATATTTTCGGAAGACCAAAATACCAAAATGCGTGTTTGTTCGTCATGAAATTCCTCAATACAGAAGTCAAAATATTTATCTGGTACATGAACCTCATGAATATTTAAAAAAATACTTATTTTGGTTTCGAATGATTTTAGGCAATGTTTGATACTTGATAGAGTATAATTTAAGTAAAAATTTAAGGTGTCATATTTTTGTCCATCATGTTTCATAAGTATATTTTATTCACTATACAATTGCGGTATAGGACGATTGGAAGTTATTACCGTTTCTTTGAGCTCAGCTTTTTCTTTCAATGCAATTATTTTAATTTCATTTTCTGGACATGAGTGAGAATAGACTAAACTACTAGATCATCCTGTAATTGAATAATATACTTATGTATTTTCAATAAAAACCAATTTACAAAAAAATATTAAAAAGGTAGATGACTAGATGTATGAATGTGTGTGAAGCAAAAGAAGTATGTAAGGATCGTAGCAGGTGGCGTTCTGTAGTTTCTGCCTACCCCCATGGGAAAAAGGCGTGAGTTTATGTATGTATTAAAAAGGTTCATAGTAAATCCCACGACGCCCAATCATCATAAAGGTTTCTAATTATATTTTATTGGAATGGGAAACAAACTCTGACTTCCAAGTCATTAAATAAAAGCTTGTAGAAATAATATGCACTTTTACTTTAATAGTCCCTTACATTGTGTTTTTCTGTACGAGGAACAACTCAGTATGCTCATGCCATTATTGTAGGTCCTTAGTCTGTGATAGTGGCAATTTTTGTATAGTGCAGCCTTTCCACCGTTATTGTCAATGAAACATAACTTATCTATATATACTTCGTCCATAATTACGAAAAATATTTTGCAACAAATTCAAAAATTAAAACAATTATGTCTATTGGATTGGATAATCTATCTATTCATAGTGACATTATGATTTGAAGTAGTTTAAGTCCTTGCAAAAAAGAGATTTTATTAATAATTAGCCAGGCCATTTGTCAAATACAAGTTGAGTAGTTTGTAGTTGGGCAGTAAGGAATATAAACTGCACAACTCAGTTAAGCAGTTAGTTGAGCAGTGGGGAAAAAGCGGTACTGTGTCTAATAAGTAAACAAACCCCGCGCCCGCCTCAGTTCCCACCCACATAATGTTGGTACTCGACCCGAAAGTAAATTTCGAACCTCGCCCGCTCTCGGTAATCTTCGGTTCGCTGTGGTGGCGACCTAGAGTGGTCATATTTTCTATTGAACTATCTTTGTCTCATACGCCAAGCGTTTTCGCTCGGATCTCATAGAAGTTGTATGAGCACTTGCCGTGCGCTTTAGCCTACCGCACGGGGAATATTTTTTACAGCAATATACGTCTTATTACTAGCTTAAATTGGCTCGTCATAATTTAGTTAATATTGAATAGATCGTTAATCAGTTAATATTAAACATTTTTTTTTTCTAAACCTATTAAAATCTGGCAGTTCAGTGCACGAGTAAACTTAAAGTACAGCCGCCCCTGAGCGTGACTACTTGGCGTCGGGGCCGGCGGTAGTCACGGACATTCCCTATTGCTAAGAAAAAAATGGCAGGCGTCAAAATTTATTTTCTTGTTTTCCTCTTTAGTTACTCGTTGCATTGTAATTCGGTTATATTTTTATGAAGAAGGTTGAAGGTACATTCCTCTGGTAAATATAACATTCATTATCAGTAATCAACCATCATTCTGACTGTCAGAACTGCGGCTTACTTTATTATTGTAATTGTTCATGTTTCATGGAGGTACATTGAATTTAATTAAAGGTACATTCAAGTACATTGCTGGTACATTCCTTTCATATTATTATATAATATATTCATTACTGTAGAACGCTAAAATGTGTGCATCCTAGCTCCAAATTTTCTTTATGAGCAAATTCAACTATACTCATATTGCTATGAAAATAGTGGCAGGCGTCAAAATTTGTTGTCTTGATTTTCTCGATAATTACTGGTCGCATTGTATTTTTAGATTATATTTTATGAGGTACGTTGAAGGTACATTCCTCTGGTAAATATTAGATAACCATAAGATATCTATTACATTCATATCAGTATTCACCCGCCATTCTGACTGTCAGGACTGCGGCTCACTTTATAATTGTGATTGTTCTTGTTTCATGGAGGTACATTGAATTTAATTAAAGGTACATTTAAGTACATTGCTGGTACATTCCTTTCAGATATAAAATATTCATTTCTGCAACAATACACCCGCCATTCTGACCCACACGTGTGACGAACGCACGAACGTGTCAAACCTAAAAGTCAATGTCAATATTGTCAATGTCAAAAACGGTGAAAAAGTGAAAATCAAAATATTGTTTTGTTGTTGGTGTTTTGTGTGTGGTTGTGTCTTTCTTACAAATTACTTACTTAGTTTCCTGTAATTAGAAAATCAATATGAGTACTACAATTTCGGAGCAACCGATGGATGCTGTCAAGGTAATGAACTTCGAACATTTCTCCATAATAATATAGGTTACACCTTTAACATCCTTCTTCCTCTCCTTTCCTATAGGGTCCTATATTTTTGCTGATTGTTATTCAGTTAACTCTGATGACTTTGCGATATTCAGCAGCCCGTGACGGACACGCGGTGACCGTCAAACAATTAATTTTTGTATTGTGTCTACCAGGCGGCAGTTGAAAAATTTTCTTTTACCCGACTGCCGATGGAGGGTAATGATCTGTTTATGTATGTTCGCTCCTATATGGCGTTCTAGAGACCAAACGCGTGGGCCGATTTTGATGATTCCAACAACGTTACATAAGACGTCAATCGATTCGTCTTACCCTTGCGAGTGTCAGACATTACAGTAATCAAAGTTAACCACCAGATGCGATGGGGTATCGTTAAATAGGCTTTCACAATTTTTCATTTTAATTAACGTTTTAGGATCAGGACTGTCTTAACTCATATGGGGGCTCCTGGGCACACCAGGTTATGGTAAATAGGCCCTGGAAGGATGAAAAGCGGCCACATTTTGAAGGGCCCCATAGTCAAATTATTATGCTCTGTGCTTTCTATAATTATCCTGTCCTAGAACCAAAAATACGAAGATATTTGACATCCACCAATCCGTACTGGGCCTGCGTGATGGATTAAGGCCCATGCCTTCTCTCGCAGAGAGACCACTGAGGCCCATGCAGCAGGAACTTCAAAAGGCTGATGATTATGATCCTGTTTACTTGCTTAATCCTACCAAACTAGATGGCTCATAATATGAAATGCATAGAATACTCGCCTATCTACGTAAAATAATGCAGACTATTTTTCACATCCATTGCAGCTTATAAATTTTTTACTGTTTTTTTTTATCTCATGAAATTTGGGGGCCGCCAATGAACCTGGGCCCAGGGCACGTGCTCCTTGTGCCCTTATGCTAAAGACGGAACTGTTTAGGATATATAACAGGTTTAAATTTGTCCACACAATGAGTTTGGAAGTAAAAAAATTTGCGCCCAAAATCCGCCATGTTTTTATTTCATAATTTTAATGTAGCCAGTGACACTTGCAGGGTTAAGACAGATCAGTTGACATAAGAATCATCAAAATCGGCCAACGCGTTTGGACTCTAGAATGCCACATAGGAACAAACATACATACATACATAGACTGATAAACACATTACCCTCCTTCGGCAGTCGGGTAAAAAAAAGTAACAAAAGTAAAAAAAAGGTACATAGGGTTTTGGTCAGCCAGCTCGCGAATATGTATCCTCCGACTGCTTAGCATGATTTTCTTCTTGTTTTCATCTTTTTAGTTCGCGTCTTAAGCAGGTGGGTTTTTGATTTTCATAATTTTCTTTTTTCATTTTGTAAGAGCAACCGCTCTTGCACCTAGACCCGCCCCTGTGCTGCCAACTTAGCGCTTTCCGCGCCAGATCTAGCGCTTTTTTTGTTCAATAGCGCTGTCTAGCGCCTAGCGCTAAATCTAGCGCTTTATGAAACTCAGTACTTTCTTTTAAAAAAAGGAACTGCACAAACTATTAAATTCCCAACAACATGTTGAGGAAAATTTTATCTACAAATAAATATAAATTCAAGACCAACGTTATTTCGGCGACAGAAGCAATTGTAGTAGAATCAGACGATGATGAATTAATTTAATCCCTTTATTTTATTAAATAATTACACACGTTACTACTTTATTTTATTATTTTTTAAGTAGTGAATTAATTATAGTAGTGAAAAGTCCGTTTTATTAAGAGCGGACTCTAGTCAACAGGAATTTGAAAAATAGGTATTTGAAGAAACTATTGCCGTCGCGTCACCTCCAACCTCACCCCGTAAAGTGCGAAAGGGACAACTGCAGCTCAGGCTGATTTTACCTACAAAAACTTTGACTAAAAGACGTTTCGTATTCTACTGTTTTCTTCATGAAAACTGGTCTGATCTAAAAAATTCTTAAATCGAAATTTAGAGGAAAAGTATATCTATGCTCCTATCATTTCCTTTTTTGTTAAAAACTTATAAATTTTGTCTGAAAGTCTTCTGAACATGGCGGTAAAAACGGGCATTATTTTCGGATTTTTGGATTGTCATATGATTTTTGGTTTCTTTTTGTGATTATGTTTTGGAAAAAAGAAAATGATACAGGCACGTATTAATTAGACCTAGATTTTATGGAAAAAAATCTTTGCTCTAGAGGCATTATCCACGAAGAAAACAGCAAAATGTGTTTGTATGGAGAAGTGGAAAACAATAAACAGTTTTTTCAAGTACTAAATGTACAAAGAGGGTTGGGTAACAACTTTTATGGCCATGCTAGATTGCATCCACTATAATGGTTGGTCTTCTAAAATTATTTATCTCCTTTATTCATATTCTTTCTTATTGTCTACATTTTTAAATATTTTTATAAAACATACAAAAAAAAAAACATTTAAAAATATAAAAAATAGAGACCCACCGGTATCGGGAACAGGGTCCAAGCTACCGGCGGTTAGGGCTCCAGAGAGAGGAACCTCCTAACAATACGAGCCGTGTCCAGCAATACTGCTTTCTGGATCAGGCCCTTGACCCAGCCGCCTAACGAGAGCCTCCTAAGGTGTTGGTCGAGGCTCGTGGCTATTAAGCCATTGGCTGACACGACTATCGGTACAATGATCGCTGTGTCCACATCCCACATGTCGACAACCTCGCGAGCCAAGTCAAGATACTAAAATTAAAATTATTTATTATTATTATTTCTTATGTTTTGCAGAACATTGAAGATGGAAAGGCTAAATTGAAGAAATGGTTGAACATGAATTTTAGAATAGAAATGACTGACGGAAGGGTTTTGATTGGAGTCTTTTTATGCACGGATCGGGATGCCAATGTTATTCTAGGTAAGGAAATTGCTTCTTTTTGCTTCATAATATTGACAAATGTTCTGTCACAATTTGAATTTCATTTTACAATATATTGAATTTTCTTTTCTAGGAGCATGTTCGGAATACCTCAAAGGCAGTGATGGCGAAACAGAAGAGCCAAGAGTTCTTGGTCTAGTCATGGTACCTGGGCGCCATATTGTATCTATCCAATTAGACGACACTACTCCACCACAAATGTATTGTTATGATGAGTGATTCCTCCCCATCGTCCTTGGTTTTGTTATTAAATATCCCTTTTTATTAATAAGCCTCCTTAGTTTGATATTGTACATGATATTTATACTTACTAATAATTCGTTTTTTAAGATGGAATAAAACAAATAATCAAATAAAAAGGCTAAACAATTTATTATATTAAATGGTTTTCAAGTTTTCAATCAATTGTTTCAGAACATCTGGTTCAAGGTAAATGTTTTTAGAATCATTTGCAAATGGATTGTACTCATCTGTGCTGTGGTTAGATTCTAATATTTCTGATATTTCTTTTACAAGTTCATTAATTAAATTCTGAGATTGGTTAAGCTTGGTGCACAAAAAATTACGACTTAAAATATTATTTAAACAAACACATGGTTGTACTACTATGTCATGTTTACTTAATCTATGGTAGAAGTTCACACTCAAGTGTCTTACATCCTCATCTTCATCTTGCAATAGCATTATTGCACATTTTATTGAAGTAACTTTCATTGAATCAGGTAAGTTATAAAATTCATTTGCAAGTTCATTGTTAGCAATTGTTGCTATGCATCTCATTTCCACATCGGAGTTTTCAAAATCACAGATTTTTTTTATGATCTTCATCAAATTCAATTTATCATCATTCTGCATGTTGGCAATATTTCTTGCTAACAAAGGAATACTGTATCTAACAATGTATACTGATTCTCTTTCCTGTAATATTTTCAGGAGTTCTGCTTTATCTAAATGGCTGCATAAATTGGTTTTTAGAGATATTTCGAAAAGTATTCTCCAAATAATACTGCTGCTATATTTCTTCTCAAATGCTAGCAGAACTTCAACCATTTTCAATAGAACTTCTGTTTTACATTCTTGTGTTTTAACTTTTAAGAAAATGAATTCACAATACTTTTCGCGGTTACTCTGCTTCAATATTATGTTTAGTAGACCAGGTACTTCATCCCATGCACTTGTGTTTATAATATATTTTCTCAATCGAGATTCTGCCCAAAGATCAACTCCAGGAAAGCATAACACATTATTCATCTCCAAAATTGTTCTTTCGATATCTTCTAATTTATAACTGTTTATAAAAATATCTTCATATATTTTTCTACTTAAATATGAATGTGGTTCAGCACTAAATTTGGATTTGAATAAATCTTTAAGCTTGTGAAAGTGTTCTTTGTAATCTTGATGTGAATAATAATACTTATGACAAAGCTGTAGCAAAACTAAACTACCATGTAGAAAGTTTTCAGACACACAAACATGGTATAATAAAAACCATAAATTTTTGGAAATTTCCTCAAAACTATGAATGTTAAATATGCATTTGGCTGTCAAGCGTCTGACTGTGTGTATGGGACTATCAAGAAGCAGTACTAAATGATCAAATAAATCGTCAGTAACAGTTTTCTGTTCTGTCATGTCATAAGAAAAGCTGTATCGTTTTGCACTGTTTGCTAATAAATTCAAAATGGGGACTAAGTTTGAGTGATTCTGTACTAGATCAGGTTCAATTGGTTCATCTTCCAATTCTTCCATGATATATTTCCAAAGCTTCGGTGAATGTGTTCGCAGCTCATCACACGCCACGGTCGCTGTAGTTTGCTCATCACTGCCTGAAGCTTTCTTCTCACCTATTTGTTTTGGGATTAAGGCCCCATACAACTGAAGAGCTGCATTCCTGAAAATATTTAAGTTTAGAATGGTAAGTCAATTTGATAAAAATGGTAGGATAGAAATTGTAGCTAGCAGTAGGTATAATCCAAGAGCCCGTAACAATCTGACCTTAGATATTTAATAAAAGCTGGAATATTCTATGTGTATGTATCCAATACAGGTAAGAACGATCCCCGAATATGAAGTTTGGATTAGGGTGGCTTTGGGCAATATCAGGTACCAAAGGTGTGTAAAATTGTACCTCACTATCATTATAGTGTAAAAAGTCAGTGTTTATATATTTTCTTTGGAATAACATTAGAAATCACGTCGCCCACTGTCAGACACTTAGCATACTAAGTGGGCGACGTGATTTCTGGTGGTAACGTCCCTGTATGATAAATTGTGATGAAACTATTGTCACAGTTTAAAAGCTGAATTTTATATAATTGTTTCTGAGGGAACTATCAAAAGATGTTTTCCAAATAGTCAGACCTTTTGGATGGTTCTTTCGTCTTGTCAGACACGAAAGTCTGCCGAAGCGTAGTGGCCCAAAAAATAAAGATGTTTGCTGTGAAAAACATCAAGTACTTCTACCGGAATTATCACCATTATGATAGTAGTCTATTGATAGTTCCCCAAGAAACATAATATATAAAATTCGGCTTTAATAGTGTGACATTTATCACGTCGAAATAAGACTCATTTTGCTACGACTCATCCGCCTTCGTGAGATGGTTGTTCTATACATCATATCTCCCAAAGCCACCATGATCCAAACTTCATATTTGGGGATCATTCTTACCTGTATTGGGTACATACACAGATAAACTTCTAGCTTTTTATAAAATAACTAAGGTCAGATCGTCGGGGGCTCATACTCTAAGTAAAAAAAATCACCTGATTTGCCAATGATGACTTGTAAGATTACTAAATGCGAGTTCAGCCAGTTTGGCGAAATAAAACATCATGTCTGAAGCTAGACTGCTGTCAGTGACTATTCTGGTCATAAAATGAATATAGATTGCTTTTGGAAGGTCAATCTGATTTTCATCATTCTTCTTCGGAGTGTCTTTTGTGGTATCACATATTTGTAACAGTGTATTTATGAAGTAATGGAATAAAGGCTGAAACAAAGATACAACATTCATTATTTTTTAAATATACTATGGCAGGCACAAAGTTTGTGATAATAATTAAGATTTTCTTACTTTTCCCTTTTTCATATCGCTCGATACAATTCTGTGTACCATAATAGATAGGCCTGCACCCCTTCTAGTTATGGACGCCATTTTGTTTGTTTCTGATATCAAATCATTCAGTTTACATCTGAGTAAAGTGTTGGGCACTTCTGAAGCTTTGTTTTCTTCAGGCAATGATGATAAAAATTGAATGCCTTTTCCTAAAGAAGAGGAGAATTTACAATGTTAATTTTTTATCAGACAATTAATTATAGGTATAAAAATAATGAAAGATCAACTGCTCAACTATTTACCCAGAGAAGCTCCTGCAGCTTCTATGGCTCCTTTATGTCGAGATGTCTCCAAAACATGAGTAATTATGTTTAGGCACTTTTCACACATACCAGCATCATCCTTATTCAGCTGTACCAAAATCGATGCTAAATCACAAGATGCCTGCAACATTAAATTCATTAATTAGTCACAATACAAGGAAAAATAACTTTAGGGCTCTTTCAATTTAGACATTTCCTGTCAGACTGCTGCGGCGCTGCAGCGGTGCGGGTACGGGGTGTGGTTCTGCGCACGACCAGTTGATTTTTTCCATACAATTTATGCACACACATAGGTGCTCGCCCTGCAGAGTGCGTGCGCGGCCGGTGCTTTACTGCGCTCTTGGTGTATAAATTGTATGAAAAAAAAACAACTGGACGTGCGCAGTACGACAACCGCGCCGCTGCGGCGGCACAGCAGTCCGACACGAAACGCATAAATTGAAATTGAAAGAGCCCTTTACACCTGGTGACGCGCGATTTTCCTTGTCAAACAAATATCCACATTTCATCTCTTAAAATGAGGTCGTAAACCGTATTTGCAACCCACTATCCACTTTAGTACTCTCTCGGAACACAGAAAAGAACAATGGCGAGATTTTAGCTGACTTAAATTTGAGCGTCTGAAAGTGAGTTATATACGAAAGACGTTCTATTAATTGTCTACATTTTTTAAATATGTTATTGGGCTGGTTCAAAACGGATAAAAAAATTCATATTAAATAAAAAGTTATTTGTTTTTTTTGTTAATTTCTTTAGCTTAGTGTTGCCATTATATATTTTATCTGCTAAGTGACAAGTAGTAACTATATTAATTAATAACATAATTAATGTATTTATTGTAGTAAATGAGTTAACAATATAGTTTATGTCTAAGTATAGATGTTCCTCGCAGGTAGGTAAGAATATTGTAGTGCAGTAGAAATAAATGAATTACTTTTAATTTATGATTGGCAAAAAGACTAGAATCCAAGTTTAAAAATATAGCTTGGTTGTTGACGAGGACGACGACCTTTTGATAAACGTCAAAGTCGCTTAGTTTATATAAATATACTCTTTCCAAAGAGAATATTATACATTTCATGCTGAAATTACTAGGTAAGGGAAATGCTAATGCGATATTCCCCTTTTACTTCCACGAAATTGAATAATATTACCTATTAAACACATTATTAAAAGTTACCCAGACATAACCTACAAAAGTTTATGACTGAATATCTATTATTCTCGACATTTTCGAACAAAAATTCTTGCACAAACTAACTCAGAACATCACCCTGAGTTAAACCAGATATTTTTCATTTAAAGACGTAGGAATTTAATCTCAGCTAAAAAAATGTATGGGCACCTGCCATTGTTCTTTAACTTTATTTTAATCTGCGCATAGTTTGCGCTTGTTTTGACAGTGAAGAGCGCGCTTCGCCAGTTGCCCTTAAATATATTATTCCCAAGATTTACCTTAACATTCAACCAAAGGGAGTTCAATACAATTTGATGCAAACCCGATATTTTTGTCTCATCAGCTTCCTCACCAATGCTGAGACCAGAATTATCAATCATATTTTCTACCATGTCACTCATTTTAGAAAAGTCGGAACTTGTTGAACTTTCTTCTTCCCAGGCAAACTGGTTGGATATACTTTCTAAGACCTCAACAAATTCTGGCATAATTCTCTCAATATCAATTTTGTAGGAATTTGAAAGACAACTCTCTAATACAACTAGTAGAATGTTCATAAAGGAATGTAACTGTTTTCCCGTTTCAATAGACTTCATTATGTTTATTTTAGCTTTATGTTCAGTAATTAATTCATTATACGCAAAATAAAATATGTCCTCAACACTCTTGTATTCTGTTATGGAATGTTTATCTTTGATGACTAAATTGGTCAGTAATTTAAACATACTCTGGCCACAACTGATTTCATAGAAGAACTTGCTCTTCATGCTTTTCAGAGCACCATCAACTAAATGCTGCATAATATTTGGTTCTTTCAATTCCTTGGAGTAGTGATTCAGCAATAGTTTTATCACATTTTCTCTGACATCATCTGTAGGGTCTTTTAATAAGCTCACCAGCTTTACAATAAAATCTTCAGTGGACAATAACCAACATCCCTGGTCCTTCACATACTCAATAAGTGTAATATTAGCTTGTCTTGTCTGACCTCTTTTCTTGCAAGGAATTTCACTAAAACAACTGAGAATGGTGTGACATAGTTTCACACTTGTGATCTTCCTTTGATAATTGCCATTCAAGTTAAGTGAGTTAACAACAAGACTCTGCAATCTTTTACAAAATTCTATTAAATCTTTTAAGTCATCAGTACTCTCATCTTTGCTCTTCACAATAAAAAATATGGAATGCAGTTGTGTTAAGAAATAGTTAAGACTGTTCAACATGCTCAATCTCAATACTGTACAATCTGAGTTAACATTGTTGTATAAGAAGTTCAGTATCAAATCATACTCCAACTGACTTGGAACTAACTTCCTGTGTGACACACAAACAATATCAAATGCTAACATTCTTATATTATAATTGCAGTGCTCTATTCCAGTCATTACAGTATTTTCAATAAGACCAAAATCTTCAGGAGAACTCCACTTTTTCTCAATGATACCAAGTTTATTGGCTTGCTTCATTATACTCAATTGGCTGCACAGATTTTGTTCTGAGTTATTATGATCTTTTAACTCATCAAGCAATATGTTAGGTAATGTTGGGAATTTTTTCATGGTTATCAAACACCAGAAGTTTTTAAAATTCTCAATTGCTTTGCTGCTGAATCCATTCAGAATTTGTATTACTTGGTATTGGAATAGTTTACACCAATCCTTCTCAAAGTTGATTTGCTTAAGTAAAGCATAGTACATATCAGCTCCAGCAGAAACCAGTCCTGGTTTATGTAGACTGTAAATGAGACCATCAACCCACTTATTCTCATTTACTAAAGCAAATAAGTAACCTCTTTTCAGTTCAATAATTTCTGAGAGCATCAGGTACTTTGCTTTGTTCCAGTAGAAACCATTGATTTCCTTTACCACTATGTCATACATTTCATCATCTATTATTGAAATCAGTGTCTGGAATATACTCCTATTTAAATCTCTTATTCCAGTAACAGGATTTTCCCAATTATGATTGACGAAGTTGAGCAATTTGATTTGATTTTCTTTATTGTAGATGCATTCTTGAAATTCTGTGCCTTGTACCTTTTTGAATAATTTTATTGTCTTGAATGATATGAATGTAAACTGAGAGTATTCATAGCCCATTAGTAGAAGTAAATCAAATATAGATTTGAACACAGGTGCAATTTTTAAAAAATCATTGTGAGTCATCATTTTTTGTGTTAGAAAAGTTGATTGAAACATTCCATACATCATAGACACTACATTATAAGTTTTACCAGATTTAATTTCACTGTTTTTCTTTATGAATAATTCTTTGTTAATCATTTGCAACAATTCTGTTACGTAGACATCTTGTTTGTCTGTCAGTGGTATAACTGTATAAAAACATGTTGCACATAGCAATTGATCATCAAATGTTTTAAATCCTGTTTGCAAGTGTGACCATAAAATTTCAGATACTTGATTCCAAAAATCTTTGTTGGTGTTACAGTTTTCTTTTGATAATTTCAACACATTCTGAAATTAGAAATGAAATATAGTTAATAGTAAGTTTTCAATCAATCAATAGGTTCGGTAACAAGATATAAAACAATCTTTACCTGAATAGCCTTTATGTTCAATTCAGAAGTAGAAATGTTAATCTCTGCTAAAACTTTATCATATCTTTCCATGGCGTAATATTATCTGAAAAATGTATAAATTTAAAATGTTTAATTACACTGTTAGGTGCAATTTACATTAAATTAAAAAAAAAATAACTTTACCTACTCTATTGAATATCTGATAAACAGACATGGGCTGCTTATATAATTAAATAAAAGAAAACAACTATTCAAGAAACATAATTATTTACTACATAATCTATATTTACAATAACAATCAAAGGATAATACAACTATGACTCTTTAATGGGTTCATATCCTTCTTTCTGGATTTTCTCTTTATAAACATTAAAGTCCCTCTTTCTATCGAAATGCGAGACCCACTGCGTAGGGCAGGATTTTTCAAACATGCTTCTCAAATCCAAGCATGCCTTAGATTTTTCAGTATTGTCTTTACTATTTTCCTTATCTAGGCATTCCCAGTAACGATCTCTGGAGTCCCAGCATAGTTTCCGCTGCTGTCTATCGGGAAACGACATTTTTCACCGTCTCTGAGCACCTACAATGTAAATTTTTATTTCTGTAATGCGAGACGCTTGGAATAATCGATAATTGTAGAAGCAGTAAAATAGTGAAGGAAACTCACGCACGAGCACTCCAGAAATAATTACTCGAAATAATATCTGTAGTAATTTTTATTTACCACTCCTTTTATTTGATGATATTAATATTATCTTTTTCTTTACATCAGCCCCGCTTAACCTAAAACTTTCTCGAAACTGACACTTAAATGACAGTAACACTGACTGACACTACTGACACTCTGACAGTTCTATTCTATGTTAAAAGTTGACAGCAGGCCACTTTACGTTCCATTGTACGTTAAAAAATATCGTAACAATTATTGTGATGCCATTTCTCATTTTACAAGCCGCGATAACTTTGTACGTAAGTTTTAATTGACAAATCAAATTCATAATCCTAATTATTTATTTAAGTTACTATATCAACTAGCATAATATTATTCGTAAGCACTAAGTTTAATTGTTAAAGTATGTTTATCATTTTGCATGAAGTTATCATTTTGTTCCCATACCGGTTGATAATCTTTTAAATTTAATTAAGTAATAACTGCAAATCAAAGCTATTCACACACAGACTATTATAGGCTAATACTCCATCGGCTCACTTTAGGTTTCTCAGCAGTTAGTAAAAGAGGAACATAAAAATTATGTTGACAAATTATTTATTGTATTTCTTCAATTAATTTTTGAACATTTTCTAATTTATTGATAGTAAAGAAATGATAATGAGTCGTGTTACATTTAGTATTCAGTTGTTGTATTAACTGCTTTATTATTTCGGTGCAAGGTTTATTCATTTTTTCTTTATTAACGACGGCTTCCAACAAATCCTCAGAAACCTTTATTCTACACATCTTTATAAAGCCCTCTAGCTGTTTGGGCGTTTCAAATGGAAATACTCCAGGTATGACTGGTACATCGAGGCCCATTTTATCAATACGCTCTTGTAACTGTTTAAAAGCAACAACATCAAAGAATGCTTGAGTCATAATAAAGTTGGCCCCGGCGTTAACTTTATCTTTAATTTGCAACAGTTTTTCATCAGAGCAGCCTGGGAAACCCGCAATACCAATACAGAAATATTCGCCTGTCTTCTCCCTTATGAATTTTATCATTTCCGAAGTTGTTTTGAAATCTGAGGTCTCAGGATCGTATCCATCTGAAAAAGAAATAGCATAGCGTACGTGAGCGATTTGTAGTGTCCCTTATGAAGTTTTACGACTGTTGAGGATGTCGCAAAACGAAAATTAGTATTCTTAGGCTCAGTTTTTTGATACGTAGTTAAACCAATGGTTACGGTAAAACGCGTTTATTCGTCAATTGTTAGTCTCACAAATGGTCAAATAATGAACTCCTCAACTTATATGACCGTTTGTGAGGTTAACAACTGAAGTAAAATGGTGTTTTACCGAAATTTGTAACCATTGGTTAGCATATTTAACCTTTGGTTAAGTTAACTACGCATCAAAACTGGGCCTAAGTAGATATGCACATGATTCTCCATGCTGCATTATTAATATAAGTAGTAGAGCTTATTGAATCTAAAATTTTTAGTGCTGCATTGCGTTACCTTTTTATGTTACGATTCCAAAGTAGAAATTGTTCTTACCTCCCAAAACCAAGAATAGATTGCAAATATTATTTTCTTGCAGCAAAGTCAATAGTTTTTCCAAGTAAGAAGCCTTCATCATATCACAAGATAAGTGCAGTAAGACCTGCTTTTGTTTACTCCTCAAGAGGATAGCAGTTTTGATAGGATCTATACTCAAATCTGCACATTTGTGGGTCTTCGCGTGCCAAGTCACGGAGAAGAATACAGGATCCACCTTCAAGTTATCAATATCATCTTCGGACACATCAGGAGTCACCTCAAATGAGTAGCTAAATTTTCCTTTATTTTTGATCAATTCAGTTAACTTCATCGGTCCCTTGTCTTCCATTTTAAGAAAATTAAAATATATCACCAGAAAAGTTTGAAGGTTGCGTTGATATTTCTTCCAAACTGACTGTCAGCTGTCACCGATTTGTTGTTGTTATTATAATATCTTTGGTTGCGTATTATCTACGTCTTAAAGGTTACGACCTATTTGTGAATAACTCCGTGAATAAAAACTCAACACCGCACTACTCAAACACACTGCACAAGTGAATGACCGTAGGTAGAGACCTCTTGCGATATGTCCGTCGGCGTCGCGTAGGTACCTACGATAAGAAGGAAGCAGTAGGTACACATATTTTCGCCAGTACGTGATAGATAAAAGGTGCAGCTACTAGTATTGATAATATTAACAAATCTATATTGCTGGTTAAGCCGCTGTTGTGGCAAGAATGTGCGGCAGATATTTGCTAACATTATATTCTGCTTGACTGCAATGGTCTGGCCTTCGATGTTCGCCATGATTAACAGCGTTTTTTTAAACCCAAAGGAACGTACTCCCGGCATAAAAGTATCCTGTCCTACTCCAAAGTTCAATAGGTCTTGTATACCAAAATTCATTGAAAGTTCAGCGGTTTTAGGCGTTAAAAACAAAAGCACAGTAACATACAGACAGAGTTACTTTCGCATTCATAATATCAGTAGGTATCTATTATATTTATGGATACAGGATAATGATAATAATAATTATGTAGGCCACTTAAGGCTAGCAGAGCTAAATTGATACGAGTATTCGCTCGAAGTCTCTTTTAATTATCGTATACGAGTTAGATACAAGAATTAGGGAAAGTAGGGGTTAGGGTAAAATAAAACACTGTTTTATTAATTAGGTACTGTAATATGACTGCTCTATACATTGATTAACAATCAGCCATTTAATTTATCACAACCCAAAAGGTACAATCAACAAAAAAACTGTATATAGGTAACGTCACTACAAAATCTCCAAATGAAGCTGTTAAGCCGTATTAACATGTCGTGTAATACTTGTACAATTAACATATTGCAGTCACCTACGTCTTCTACATCCTCCATTATATAAAATTGTCTACTTAACTAATGGCCTAAGATTAATTATTAATTGCGAATAACATGAAGTCTGCTCGATAATGTCAGAATATAATACAAGTGGCAATATTCTAATTGTGTAAAAGCCTCCAAACACCTATTCTACTATCCTCTACATTAGTAATGACTTATTGAAAACTAGTTCCATTGTAATATTAAGATAATTCTTACGTATGTAAGTTATTGTTACGGTTCGGTAAAGCTTCATAATGATCAGTGTGGCACTGGTCATAAATGGTAATTTTGATGGCGATTCAATTATTTTTTATCTACTTAGTAGATAATAAATGGACAATGATAATAACAATAAATGCGTCGATAGGTATATGCGTCGCTAAAATGCAAGTGTTCTTGATTTTCGTGACTACTTCAATAGCCACAGTTTGCACACCTTCGTGAATTTAAAAAATTACAAGGACTTATTTATTTAACTAGTCATTTCATGTTGGAATATTGTAGATCAAGTCGATCATTTTTTATTGACAAAATCTGTGAAAAAGTCAATAATTATTGTATCAACTACGCTAATTATTAATCGTGCAGTGACGTTTACTAGCAAACTGTGATATGTCCTAACTTCAATCGTCACAAACACGCTTTGCTAATATAAAACTGTTCTGCAAAATGACCTTCAAAATAAAATTGTCTGTGTTTAAAACTAACAAAAAATCTTCGACTTTCGGATGGTATCGTGTGACAATACATTGTTCTGAATTGACACTGAATTCAGTCTTGTATTCGAAGTTAATTAGAGGTAGTTTATTTACAAGGAATATTGTTATCTTATACAAGATCGTCATTCGGAACAAATTATAAACAAATCAATATCAATAAATTACGCCGAATGCAGTTAATATTTCTAAAACACTATTAGATTATTTTTTTCTAGTTATTGACTCCTTTATTCAAGCTATTCTACTGTAAACGGTATCTCTCAATCCATTGCTCTTAATTTAATAATGTTGAACCTTTTTCGTGGTGCCTTACTTATGTAGAATTTGCTATTAGATAATAGGTAGCAATAAGTTAAGGAAACCTACAAAATACCTATACAAGGCTTTAGAATCAGTTTTCTACAATTCAATCATAACTGGAGCTTGTTTGTTAAAGTTTCTACGACATACACAACTATACCACTTACACTAAGATTATAAAAGACATGCAATTCAGAAAGTTAATAGTAAAAAGTCGGCATGGCCCCATGTCCATAGGGCAGGACAGAGGACACAAGGGCTACATGGGTGGATTCACTTCTAAGTTAATATTAGTGTCATAATTAAAACCAGGCTATAAATCTTTATTAGCAAGTATAGGCCCTTACAAGCCTTTTTCACAAATACAGGTGCGATTCCCCATAGCAGATTTGCTCATCTAAATCTTGTGGTTGACTCCGAAGGTTGACTCCCAAACTTTCACTGCAGTTTGATGAACACGCCAAACGCATAAATTACATTTAAATTCGAATGCGTACAATACACCTAAGAGATACAAAAGTAAATTCTTTTGAAAAATAGAGTGCACTGGTTGATACCTACATGCATTTTAAATTTTATTGTCCAAGCAATCGTAAAGAAGTCATGAAGAGTATCATAAAATTCATAAGAGACTTTCAAAGTTGCTTAGAAAATTAAAACGCATCCATGTAACAAACAACTTAACCTATGGATATTGTCGCGTTATTTATCACTAAATTAATTTTATATTCATTGGGGATATTCGTCAATTTATTGACTAACATAGTGCATAGTTATACTAACAATATTATAAATGTTTACGTTCATTGACGTCCTATAACAATCGCGTTATTCTAAATAATAGTAGTGTTGTCAAGCGTTTCGGATATAGTCGTATTGTGTCGTTGATGAGGACAAACCCCGTTGGTTTTGTCGGTATATTTATAATTCAGGGGTATGACCCGATTGATTATAGTGGAAAAACCTTTGTCAATAAGAGGAAGCTGACCATGAAGAGATTCGTTATCGGGCAGGATGTTCGAAAGATGATGTTTACTGCTCCGGTTTTTGTTTGCGTCACGCGGCTTTCCCAGATAATAGTGTAAATTCCTCTAATCTACGACACAATGCGACCATTAATATTAGTAACAACGTTTAAGAAAAATAATGTCATTATAGATTAAATGGACTCCATTTGTTCCGTGAGCTCCAGAATAGGGCTCTCGCTGAGAGGTAGCATGCCAGCTGTAGGTGGTAGACTGTGGCCTTGCCAGTTGGACTGGAAACAAATAGTGAAATTTCGGTCAAGACTTCATTGAAAATAATATGTTTGATCTAATTTTGGGGATACCAATCTTATGATATCTGGTAGGATATCGTTTAGAAATATTTGTCATTGGTAACCCCGAAATTGGAAAAAAAAGGTTTTTTTAATTCATGTCCTTGAGACTTCAATAAAGTTTTATTATAGTCAAAGGGTAGGTACGAAAAGTACCGAAAATCTGCATGTTAGTAGTATTTTGTCACATTGGCTTATCCTTCTCTACTTACTTTACTGGCTCTGCATCCAACTAAATGGGTGTCGAAATATTTCTGTTTTGCCGTTTGGATATCAATGACTAATTTGCTTACGCTGATTATTTGCTAACAACTTACGAGAACAGCATAATAATAACACTATTGCTTAAGCACTTCGCATGGCTTTTTTGCTAACTACAGCTTTCGTTCGTTTTTCATGCTTCGCCATGCTTCCTTCAATTGCAGCTTGCTGGGATTATCAAGGAATAATAAGCTGAAGGCTTACAAGTTGTTTTCAGAAATTAGGCTTTATCGTCCAAAAGTCGTCCTATAATCTGGAAACACGGCTTTGGAAGAGACCGAGAGGATCCAGCCCTATAAGATGATCTGACGTGCAACATCTAGACACCGAGGTCTTCGAAACACTACGTCAGGCCTAAGATCGTCACGAATGAACGCAGATCGCCAAATAGGCTCAGGTTCGTTACTACGTTCAGCAGTGAGCAAACGACTGAAGGAGGGCAAAATACCAGGTTTGAACTAGTAGCTTTTTGGTATGTATGACACACAAAGTATTTACCATTCAAGCAAAAAAATAAATATGTAGGTATGCATCTAATGCAATCGTGCATAGCAACTGTGTCAACTACAAAAAAACTATTTGCCATAAATAATAAGGTGTAAAAAATAAAACTATTATTATAAATTTACAATAACTTGTATTTAAATAAAACTTGCCTCTAAGTAAAGCTATCACATCTTACATAAATTATTATTTCGTAATTAGCAAATAATAACAAAAACTATACTTACAGACTTTCACAAAGAAACAGTACAGACTCATAACTTATAATATCTATAATAAATAGATACTTATGTCTAAAAAATAAAATGTATCATGGAGAAAATAATGAACAATTATGTAGGAACATTTTCATGTGATGTCGTAGTCTTAGGCAAATGGGCAAATGCAAAACATACAACGTCTATAAAATTAATACAATACTTGGCAAGTAAAAATGTATAAATGGAATAGCTAGTTAAAGTACATACAAATACGTTACTATTTATTGATGACATTAGCTTTAGTACGAACAACAGGAATGAATACTTTGTAACAAGGTGTTGTTTATTTTTATTTAAAATTTATTTGGTATAATTATCAAATATTGAGTGCATACAATGCAAATTATGCTAAGAATACATGACTATTTATTGGTGTTGATACTTTTTATTATAAAGGTACTTAACGGCAGTTTGGATTATATATTGCAGTGAACCACTGATCTACTGGTGTACTATATAATTTTAAAGCACTATTTATTGTCATGCACTCTACATATACGCAATATATCTGTGAAATTACAATTCTCTACGCATTTACATACTCACAGTACGAATATAAATCATAATGAGACCATTCGTTCATCTAGCGAAAACACTGACGAGGAAAACGTAGGTCTTATCAGATAACGGATTCCATGCCGTGCTAACGTAATCCACACTACAAAATCTACAACACTACTCTTTACGTGGAGTTCTACTAATTGATCTGTTGGAATACCTGGAAGCAGGGCTGGGGCTGGAATAGAGCGGCGTTCCACTGGCCCGGCCACAGCGGCGCGTCCACGGCCGCGTGCGAGCCCGCCTCGCCCTCCGCCTCGCGCGGCTCTCTCGCCTCCCGCCGCCCCGCCAGCTCCGATATCTGACAAGCAGTCTGCAGGCTCGACGGCAAGTTCGACCAAGTCTCATTACCCAACCTCTCCTTATTCATTATACTGATCTCCATCGAACCCTGATACGCGAATTTTGCCTCCTCCGTGCCTTCTTCCGGTTTGTGCTTCGGTGTTCGGTTCGGACCCTCTACTATAGCTTGGAAAGCCAGCAAATCACGATTCTCCGTTTCCGTTAATGGCAACGGGGGTAAGATTTGTTGTTGCTGAGCTATTTTGTAACTTTGCTGCCGCAGCATTTGCCGCCTACTGAGGCCTACTTGCAGAGTGTGAATGCCCATTTCGTGAGCAGGGATGTTAGGTGGAGTCATTTGTTTTTGTAATAGCTGTCGCTTTTGTTGGAACAGTCTGTGTTGCATGAGCTGCTGCTGTAAGGGAGGTTTGACTTGTGAAGCGGCGTGTTGCAGCTCTGCCTGGTCTTGTAGTTGTGCCACCATTTTGGGGCTGGCGGGCATCGGTGGCGACGTGCTCGAGTAATTGAAGTTTTCGGGAAGGCTGATACGCTTAGGTGTAGGATTTTTTGTATCTAAGTAATGCGGACTGAAACTCGCCGCAAACTGATTGTGTTGGATCTGTCTCTGTGTCATTTCCTCGGCAGGTATAGTTGACTGGTACTGTGTTTTTAACTTTTGAGCCTCTTTCTGAACAAGATGTAGTTCCAAAACCCCTTTCGCCTTACAATTTTCATTTAACCGTTGGCTATTAAAAGCCAGACTGTTCTTTTGTGATTCATTGGACTGTGCAACTTGTTGTGCTACGAGGCCATCGCTCGCTCGACGACCTTCCCGAAAGTCAACCGGACTCCGCGTGATTGCCCGTGGACAATTCTTATTATTGACTGATTGATAGTTCAATGGATTGTGTCGTGCAATGAATCCCACGCCCGGGGTTTTGTTGTTGTAAGAGGATATGTAAACGCATGGATGCATTGGGCTCGTATTCACAAGTGAATTGTTTTCATAGGCCAGTTTTTCTTCGTTGGAAGTACAGCTAGGAAGACTACTAGCTAGTTCACTGGAACAGTCGGAAAGTTGGTAATCTAGACTTTCGAATGTAGAAAAATTACTTTGTGACGAATCGCAACTCAGATTTTGACTGAGACTTTTGTTGTTAAAAAAAGTGACAACACCACTACTAGAACTGGAACTTGCGTAAGAGCTTAACCTGTTTTGAACTCCGCTGGTTGCGTTGGCGACGTCCTCCATATCTGTCTCGCAACCTTCGTCTGTCGACGAAGAATACTGTTGTTGAAATTTTGTCGCTTCCGCAGTATTGCCGCTTCCTTGAAGATTTTGGGAATAGGTTTGGCCTGTTGTATATCGATTAAGTGAAAATTTGCTATCTGGTCTATACAAGCCAGTCGGAAATAAATCACCGGTACCCGCAGCAGTCATAGAAAAATTTCCATCAGCTGTACTCGACATCGGTGGCAAGACAGAATTTTGCAAGTACGCATATGCAGGAAGATGATGATTCATATAGTCTTTAAATGGTGGCGTACTAGTTTGGAGACGATTGAGATCTTGTTGTTGCGCTTGTGAAACAAGTCTTGTGGATTCAAGAGGCTTCGGTTGTTCTAATACACTGCTCAGTTTGGATTCTCCAAGTTGTGAGGGAATAGGGCTTGTGCTTAAGTTCACAGTTCCCTTCAAAGGCAACGGTGACTGCTGTAAAGTATTCATAAGTTTAGCTGCTTCAGAACACATAGTGAATGTTGTTGAATTAGGCAACTTCATAGTTTCAACATTAAAATTAGTCGCTGAAGCAGAATTTTGTAGAAAACTTGCTATGGCGTTATGGTCAGTTGCTGACGAACTTCTCCCACCGTCAATAGCACACTTCGAATCGAAACTTGATGAAGTTAGCAGTCTGGTACCATCGATAGTACTTTTGGCAGTTTCAGGTCCCACGGTCGTCGACTGTTGCAGTAACCGTCGGCAGTCTTCGCTAGACTGTTTTAGGATGTTTTGCTGTTGTTCATAAGTTGAGGTGAGGAGCCTATGTGTTGGCACATTAGTCTCATTGACTTTAGCACCTAGCCTTTGGTTTGATTGAGTTACATCAATATTTCTCATCGAGAGTAGTCGGGTGGATTCTGATTCATGACTTCTGGAGATAGCATCTAGGTTGCCGACTAGAAAGCTCCGGTGCGTATCCGAGGGGTCGGAGTTTCGCTGGAGCAGTCGTTGCTCGGTCATGTTGACGGCCGCTAGGGACAGTAGTCGCTGCGTTTCGGCAGACGATGAGTCCGCCGGTGCAGTGGATATTGTCGGTGTGGCTCTGTTGTACTCCCGTGATTGAGAATCGCCAGCATGAAGAAGTCTGAAATAAACATACATAGCATTGTAGATTTAAAGCCTCAAGTGATCGTTGCCAACGGCATGCCATCTATTCTATGTTAGCATTAAATAGTTTACCTCGTGTGATGTTCCCGCCTCGCATCATGGGCTTCTTTGGCTAAAGCCTGGTCGGCCACGGAGGATGGTCGGCGTGAGGGCCTGTTTCGAGCTTCCACGTTCGACACACTGGCCCCACTTGCCGCTCGCGCTCGCAACCTCTCTAGTAGAAGGAGGTATATCGCCGCGTGGTGATCGTAGCTGTTGGATCTCAGGCTCTGTGGATAAGAAAATCAAAAATTATCACTAACATTCCAACCTTATACGAGTTTATGAAATTGAAAATATTTGCTAATGCAAAAGAAGCTTATAATTTAAGCGTAGACCAATAAGGATTGGCCCTGATTTGATATCTTTCATTTGGGATTCTTGTATTTAATGTAATAGTATAATTTAATGTAATGTACCAAATAAACAATATTAGTTACCTACCTCTTTGGTCTTAATAGGATCTATGCCTAAGCTCTGCATGAGCCTCAGGACTTGTTCGTTAGACTCGGCTGGCGCGTGTGCTGGACTCCTGGCAGGGTCAGCCGATACTGTGGGCACAGCATACGGCTCCGCCGCCATCCATCGGTGCTTCTTGATCTGCTCTATCGTGTACCTCTTCATGGGCTCCAGGACAAGCATCTTGCGAATCAAGGACTCGCAATCTGAAAAGAAGATTGTGGTATGTTAAAACACCGTTGCCTGAAAGCCTATATTTGTTATCTTGATGCTTTAAGTTATACAGCTCCAAAACATCAGCACTACCTAAAGACAATCATCATCATCAGCAGCCTTCTAATGTTCCCACTGCTGGGACACAGGCATCTATGAGAGGGAGTGGGCCATAATCCACCACGCGGGCCCTGTGAAGATTGGTGGATGTCACATCAGTGGTTATGAAATAATTTACACAAATTTAAGTGCCTGCTTGGGTTCGAACCCACGACCTACGACACGTAAGTCGGGGCCGTTACTACTGGACCGCCACAGCCCCACTGAGAACCATGACTGCTAAAATGCGAGAAAGCCTTCGAAAGTATCATGTTCCTCTTTAAACTCGTACTAAGATCTAAATTTCAAAATTCAGCATTTGTATATACCCAGTACTTATACATGCGGCATTTTTATGAAAGAATGTAGTCATAGCATCTCTTTACCAGCTTTTTTACAAGTATGGAGTATTGACGTACAAGATAATTCATATTCATAACCTTTGACGTTATCCAAGTCTGGTCATTGTTTTAAATTGCGTAAGTACATCCATTAGTGCAATGTGTTTCTCATAAAACTATTGACGTGCGATACCGTCTACAAGATATATTATGTAGATATACATAGCTCCGTGACGTAGCACATAATCGGTTCAGTCCGCGTTAAAAGGTACAAAACGCTAAGAATGTTTGGCTCTTTGTCAATTACGTACTGCAGAGTTCAAGTTTTTATCAGCAACGGTCATTAACCTGAATAACACCAGAAACACGGTGAGACGTAATGCGACGCATGATTATCACAAAATACCTAAGATTAACACATCTTGTAAGGATTTGTATATGTAAACAGGTTTCAATGTTTCCTTTCCTGCTATAAACATTATTGTTAATCAAGAATCTTCGTTTACCCGTTATGATATTATTATACATAGGATTATGTACCCACCTACCTTTAACATTGGAACTTTTAATATTATCGAAGCAGTGATTGAAAATTCCTACAAGGACGTAATTTCAACTTCACCCGTAACATTATAATACACCTTTTCAAAGTTCCTTTGCTAAAATGGTCCCCTTTACATATTGTTAGTAATCCGATTAGCACATCGTCTCTCTCAAAATATTTTATTTCAATTGACTTACGTCTATCAGACTGAATTACCCTACTTAAAGTCCTCATTAAGTACCATACAATAGCGTCTAATCAAAGTCCTCTAGTTAATCCTTCGACTGACGTCATAAACGGAGTAGTAGGTAAGCTCGGCAAGGTGCTCGCAAAACACCGAAAGGTCACAGGCCGGGTGACTTGGAAACGTGACGTCAGACCGAGCAAATACGGTCGTTGCGCCAAATGACGGTCACATCCGTTGCAAAATGTACGAAGCGTATGAACCTCTAACACCTATGTACCCTGCTCTTTAGCTACAGAGGTAATTTGCAGCTCTAAAGAAGACGTCAGATAACAGTATTATGCTTTACATCCGTCTACTAAGTCGGTGTCATATCTAAGTGACAGACAGCTATTTTTCTTTTCGACGCGACGCCTAAAATAGGTACTGGATGAACATGGGATGGGACGTACAAAAATAAACCTTGAAATGGGTTTTGGGACTTAAATCGTGACC
This sequence comes from Orthosia gothica, assembly GCA_949775005.1. Classification (NCBI taxonomy): domain Eukaryota; kingdom Metazoa; phylum Arthropoda; class Insecta; order Lepidoptera; family Noctuidae; genus Orthosia; species Orthosia gothica. Next base: position 15,674,454 of record OX459044.1, read on the forward strand.
TATGTTATGTAGATTCTATTGAAAGGCTCTTGTTATGGTGATTTAGTTTTATATACTTAAAAATCTATGTAGCTACAACGCTAATTCACTTACAAAGGCTGGTTTGCGTCACATGGAGTAATGATATCAACTCTGGGATCAAAGTCCATAAGCCGGATCACAGTGAGCCGATGACTTAGCACTCGCGGTACAACAATAATTATATTAGGGCTTAGAAGAGCTTTGCCTCTATGCTTTTTGTGAGTTCCACGTCATACCTTGTTAGGTAGAGAATACAATGGGCAATCGTTAAAAAGTTTAGTCCAAACTCCAACAGTTTGAAACAAAACTTTTTGCTGGTTTATTTTACACACGTATTCTGGGTATTGTGGTTTGCGTTCGCGGCTTTAGTCTTTTTTAATAATATAAAATGTCATGTTTCCAGCTTCTGATTCATCGACAAGCTGTTGAGGGGGGTAGTTGGTAGTAGTTTTCTTTAAATGTCATAAATTTATTGATGATTGTTATTTAACGGCAAACTTACTTTGATATCAAATTGAGACATTTATTGAAGCAATTCTCCTCGCAAGAGGATTTCCAGGCTAACGTAATAAATACCGTTTAAATTACGTCTGAGTAGGTAACAATTATAAATATTATGTCCACTATTATTAGACAGTTTTTCCTTTAAATATGTAATTTAATTAGTTATCGTAATTTGTATAGGTAGTAACATAATTGAAAGCTGAAAGGAATTATTAACGTCATTACTTTTTCCATGACGTTAATAAATCCTTTGCTTTGTACGAAATTAATGCAAAGCATTTCATAATTGTCATGTTCGATTAGTCATAAATGCTTACGCCTATTTCTGCTTTAAATAAAAAAAAAAAATGGGTCCGCCCAGCTTCATACTTAAGCTGCTAAATAGATTTAAATTTCTAAAAATGTTCGGTTTAATTTAGCCGTAGGTTCGTTCCGTTCCTACCCCATGCTATTAACGAATATAGATTTTAGACAAGAATATTTAGGAATTGTCGTCCTTTCGAAAACATTCAGGTCGTGCGTCATACCATCGAAAATACGAATAATTGCTTTCATGTGCCGAAAGAGATGACGCTCGTTGAGAAATAAATAAAGCCAATACCGAAAATAATCTTAAGTAAATATTTCATTCGCAGTACTCCCTCTTTTACTTGGCATTAACAAAACATAGTTTCGATTCGAGTGACGAATACGATTATAAATATTCGTTTAAGCGCACTTGCGCGCTGAAAATAGCCAACGCGCGTCCAAAATCGCGCTAACAAAACACACCACGCCGAGAGTAATTTTGAAGATACTATTTTATTTACCTTCCTTCTGCTTTCTAAAATAAAGCCGATGAGTGGTCGACTTTTTGCCAGGCGAATCTATTAATAATCGCTCGGACGCAAATATCGCGTGCTTGGCTTGACCATTGACGCAATCGGGTGAAAAATGTGCGGGAGTTATTTAATGAAACGGTGGAAAGTCTGGTGGGTGGCGCTGATGCGGGCTTGCTGCTGCTCCATGAACTTGCGCGACTTTACGAGCGAGCCGTCACCCGCGTCACCGGTAGCGCTCGGCCGCAAGTCCGCGCCGCGTCTCTCTCGCTGGCATTGGCCCGCCCGCGCCCGCCGTTAATGCCGCCAATTATTTTACAAGCCGTAAAGCACATGTAAACATAACCATAAGTCAGTTGACGTACATTCAACAATGTTGCTCACTACAAAAACATTAAGAATCTCGCCGAGCTTCAGCACTCAGACATCTTTGCGCCAAAATATTGCATGATTTTGTAAACTCTTGTCTGTTTGGTCTTTTTTATCCGAATGCGCGACGCAAAGGATGGTTATGTATTTATCAGTCTATGTATATGTATATGTTTGTTCCTATCCTATGTCGCGTTCTTTTTTTTTTGCTGCTTGTGGCGGGAACACGGGCACGCGTTAGCACTCATCGTTCTACTCTAACGTCAATCGATACCTCTTACCCTTGCGTGTATCACTGGCTACATTAAAATTGAAAAAAAAGAAAAATGGCGGATCTTGGGCGCCATAAGTATTGTGGGGCCAATTTTTTCTTCCATTCCCATCGTGAGGGGTATCAAATTAATGGTTTTAAGAGTTGATTTCAAAAATATATACCTAACGCGAAAATATTGGGGTAGTTACGTCGCACTGCGGTTTGCCAGTCATTTTATAAAGGAAAGCGACTAACAGCACTAAGCAAGCCTGTTCCAACATTTAAGTATGTCATTCAGACTCGACTGTTTACATCTGAACGGAATTCCCGAGGTTTATTTAACAAAGACATCGACTAACTAATAAAAAAATGCCATGTGATAAAAAAGACACGTATTCCTATTTTAAGAATGCAAATAGATATTATGAAGGTATAATAAACTTTTATAATGTTTATTTGATTTTACTGTAGGTACCGCAGTAATTAAAGATTGCTCAATCCAAAGAGATACAAGATAAAAGTTTGCAGCTCATTAATTGTTATTTTAAACTATCTGGAACGAAGTGGTTTTCACGCTTCCAAATTTACGACGTAAAATGATGCATTTGCTATGAGGTTTTCCCCTACTTATATATTCTAAAATGCATATAAAATTGATGGATTTTTGTTTATGAAAATTTTATTTTACAGGCGACTGTGTTTCCTGATCGCATTTGCATGAAACGCTAATATTTCGTCGGTCCACGCTACTGACGTCAAAGGCGAACTGAACAAGCGATCGCCTCTGAAAGAAAATACATTTTTCATAATGTCCTCCGTTATGACAGCGCAGCAACGTGACGACAGACGACAGACCTGCGATTAATAGCTGCCTTTCGGCGTTCGAAATTTAAATAGTATATTTTTTTTAATCCTCGCGTGCTAAAAGACCGTTACCTAAAATAAATCAATATTTTTGTCTAACCAAACAGGTAAATAATATTTAAATCCAGTCAGGTCATGTGTCTGCTTTGCTGTGACTTTAGTGATTATAATACTATAAGTTGTATTTTTTGCTATATGCCAAAACAAGTCACAGGTGATCGTTAATAAGAAATAATAAAGACAATAACTACCTAACTTAGGAGAGAATGAAGTTGAAGTAAAACTAACGAATTTAATTTAATGAACGCCTCATTAAAATCGAAACAGCATTTTATTTGTGCAGGTAGTAATTAGGTCTAATATACGTTGATTAGATATTTCATAATGTCTATCAGCAATCTTAATGTGCACAACACAGTGCTTACTAGGTTAGTACGAAACGTTACAAACATGCTAGCACGAGCGTCCACAGCAATTAATTTCGCAACGGAAAGGAAATCGTCAACGTACATGAGCATGTAGGGAAAAAGTAAATTATACGCACCTCAAATATACTTTGTTTGAGGCGTTAATACCAACACGCAAAGCCTTTAGGATTATAAAAAGTGAGACATTACTGCTTACTGCCAGTCGCGTGAGAAACGCTAAGCGAATGCACTTGTCATATCCGGAATGTGATATTAAATGTCTTTTATTACTTTATCGTAATACAAACCTCTTTTTAACCGACTTTTCAAAAACGAGGAGGTTCTATGTTTGACTTTATGTTTATTTTTGTGTATGTTCACCGATATCTCCGTTAATTGTGGACCTATTTCGAAAATTATTAAAAAAAATTTTTTTACTAATAAATATGTGTGTGTGTACTACCGACTTCCAAATAAAAGAGCTACAAAGTGAAAATTTTTGGAAGTTTTCACTTTGGAAGGCGGTGTCCATAACGAAAAATTATTGTACCTACCAAAGACACGAAGTCGGTTGTATTTTTTTGTTAAATGTATTTTGTTTATTATAATGTATTTAGGTGAGTTGACTGACATTCTACACACGACATAAAAAGATCTAATTTATTTTGTCCTTCCAAAATACTAAAGGATAAATCAATGACTTTATCATTTGCACATACAAATAGCAAGCCACTCAACAATTAGCATTAACATCAAATATGTTTAAGACCACAAAAAATAGGTACGATTTGACCTCTGAGCCTGAGGTCCTGCCTGTTACTACAACTCAGGTAGATAGGCAAAAAATATTGCCGGATTTCAAATTCATGGATTTCGCTTTGGGACAAAAATAACACATGAACCATAAAAACATAGGTAGGTACTTGTAGTTGTTTGAGAAACCTTTTATACAAGGCTGACATTCCATGATCAGAAGCACTGATACAAATTGGTAGGTATAGGTAGGTACCTACGTATTTGTCGAAATGTAAGCTTACGTGCACAACACATCTGGCTCAGTCTACGCGTTTGGGAAATTAGATGCCTACCTGGATATATAAAACATGTTTTTCATGGAAAAGTTGTGGATAATATGTGGTCTATTTTTACCCGACTTCCGAAGGAGGCTGATGTGTTTATCAGTCTATGTATGTTGTGTTCTAACGACCAAACGCGTTGGTCTTAACCTTGGAAGTGCCACTGGCTACATTAAAATTGGAAAATAGAAAAGTGGCGGATTTTGGGCGCCTTATTGTTGGGGCCCTATATTTTTTTTCATCCAAATCCCATTGAATGGGTTACCAAAATAAAGGGTTTTAAGAGGTGATTTCAAAAATTCAAACACTTATATACTTAAGTGTACCTAAATCGAAAAAAATAATGTTAACTAAAAAGTTATAAATAAAAAAAAGTTAATACAAAAGATTAAAAAACCCGACTCCTTAAGAAGCGAACTAAAAAGACGTTAACAAGAGGAAAATCATGCTGCTGCACAGCAGCGTGGTCATACATCATTTGGTCAGCCCGAAGCAGCGAATATGTAACCTCCGACTGCACAGCATGATTTTCTTCTTGTTTACGTCTTTTTAGTTCGCTTCTTAAGCAGTCAGGTTTTTTAATTAACTTAATTTTAATTTCTGGGCGGGTAAACTTTTAAAAAGCAGTGTGGAGTCCTCCCAAACTAAACGTGAAAGGAAAAACAAATGAATGAAAATTCCAAAGGTTTCTCATTCTTCGCTCCCTCTCCGTAATTTGTTTCACGTCTGGATATCTGTTTAGTCAAAAAACATTCAAACCAAATGGAATTTACAACTTTTATTACACTTCTGATAGAAATCCACAGCCGTCCAATCTAACAAGTTTAGAATTGAGTTGACGAAACTTGTTTCGATTACTAGTTTCCTACTTAATTCAGGAAGGGTTTTCTCGAATTATCGAAACTCGAAAACTTCCGAAGACAAGACCAAATTTTCCACGACACGAACTTCCTATTACGAATCTGAATAATTCATAAAATAAAATAGCCTTGTTCGTTACCCAAATAATAAAACGTTCGTATTTTTTGGATAAAAGTTTCAACTGTAGATATGGTCAGATCGTTAAAATATATAAGAGCATATTTTCATGTGGAAAAGTAAAGCTTAAAACTGACGATTCAAGCTAGAGATTAACATCCCACAGAAAACCTCAATATTTGTGCCATGGAAAAGGAAATAATCCGTTCGTTAGTGCTATAGCGTGGAGACGAATGGGCAGGATTTTTTTAAATTTGTTGAAATGGGCACGTTCGTCCCCGCCGGCGAAGTTACAAGCACTGCTCATGATGAGGACGCAGACAAGGTGCTCCGTGGGCGAGGGGCATAAAACGCCCGTAATAAGGGCCACAGCCGACTGACTACAACGGTCTAGAGGACGTTTTCAACCGCACTTGTCCTCTGAAAGCACTCGGCGAACCGGACTGATTAAAAATTTACGGCCGAATATTTCACGCATTATAGACCAATTATATATACGCAAAAGATTGTGTTTCTTAATGAAATTAATGTCAAATTGTCCTCCTACTCCAACTAGTCCCAAATAGTCTCAAATAGTAACAGAAATAAAGTTATAAACATTTTCGCCAACTGTCCTTTGTTGTTCCTAATGTTTCTATCAAGTTCCAAATTGGTAACCGCGTCACGTAACATCCTCTACCACCTATTACCTGAACAGGACCGAATCCCTGGAGGTCGTTCTGGTAATATTCCCTGAATAAAATACAGTAGTTACCGACGTTACTTACTAGTGAAACGTGGTAAACAATATTTATTGTTTGTAATGTAATTGAGCACAGTATTTTTTTTTTCGGATGAGTCAGTTTGCTTCCGAGACAGTCAGTTTAAAAATATATGTAATTTCTGGTCATAACTTTTTATTGTATTGAGTCATCATAAACTCGATATTTAAAAAGGACTTTTGACCGTATTTGAAAGAGAGAAGGTCTTGATCTTGACGAGCATATAAAAATTGATAACGAGGTGATCTTAAAAAGGTTCCATTGTTACTCAACTGCCAAGGTTATCTTTTTCGCGTGTATCTTTTATGTGTGTAAATTGTTTGTAAATTTATTTTTTATATTTCAAACTGCTAGTCGGATTTTTATTATTAAGACATTGTTTATTTAGGTCTTGTCCGCCCTAGTGTTCAAAGATATGTGTCGTTAAAAAAAAAGAAACATGGCGGATTTTGGGCGCCATATTGTGGGAGGATTAAATTTTTTTCTCCAAACCTAAGTGGTGTATCAAAGTGAAGGGTTTTTAGAGGTGATTACCAAATTGTTGTTGTTGTACTTATCTGTTTAAAAGTCATTCGTAAAAAAGAAGGATACAATTTTTATTATAGTTTTGGTCAGCAAGCTCACGCACATATCCTCCGACTGCACAGCACGATTTTCTTCTTATTCATATATTTTTAGTTCGCTTAATCAGTCGGGTTCTTTTTTACTTTATTTATTATCTTATCCGGTACCTATTCATGAGAAAACTCTTAAAATCATAATCAAAACACAAAACGGAGCTCCTAAATATAATTTCTAAAATCAATCTAAGTGAAGATTTTTAAACGGTTCCAAAAATTCTGCTCTGTTCTGTTCTTTTCAGCAAAATTTAAAAAAAGCAGGAATATTTTTTAAATCTTTTCATTTATTCCGTATCTATACGAAGTCATTAACATGTCTTGCGTCAAACCTTCAGCGAGAAATGTATCGACGTACTGGAGTAACGTCAGCACCAACTATTTCTGGATCACGCCCGTCATCGGCATCAAGGTGCTCATTGAATTAGCTAAAAAGGACATGAACATCTTGAAAGACGTTGCCCTTTTTAAGTACGTTACTAGGGTGACTTTGATTCGTCATCTAGACTAAATCTGAGGTTATAAAATAACATTTATTTGAGAAGTGTTAACTTTTCTCTGTCGCTCACGCACGTCATGAAAACAATTTTCAATTAAATTTACAAACGTTTACATGGATTTTCTTGTAATCCATAATCTAATCTTGGATGTAACTACGTCAAAGCTGTTTATCTTCTTTTGTTTAGCTTTTTCTTTAGCAACAGTTAATATTATTATGTACTTAACGTAACAAATGACCTAGTCTGATATTGTTATGATAAATATTTTCAACACGGGTTGCCTACTTGATTTCGAAAGTTGATGATTCGATTTTTATTATATCGAACACGGTGAGTCGAAAATTCAGTTGTACGATGTTTTATTCCATCGATGCTTTATTGGTGCGATGTAACGTTTGTGCCTGTTTCGAAAAATCCTACAGCGATAGCTCATTAGTTCGGTTATTTATTAGTTCGATAGTATGACGGTTCGAAAAGCCTACTTTTCCGTGACATTTCTATACCATACCAATATTATAAAGAGGAAAGATTTGTTTGTTTGTTTGTTTGCACCGAATAGGCTCCGAAACTACAGGACCGATTTAAAAAATCTTTCACCTATGGAAAGCTACATTATTCCCGAGTAACATAGGCTATAATTTTGACGTAGATTACTAATTACTAGCTGGGGGGCGACCATAAGCTGTTAGAGTAAGGTTATTTTGAGTGTGCGTAAGTGACAGATGTATACAAGTCATATACATCTGTCCCTTACACACACTCAAAATAACCTTACTCTAACAGCTTATGGTCGCCCCCCAGCTAGTAATTAGTAATCTTATTTTGCATTATTGACGTTAAGGAAATACATTCCTTTTATTCAAAAATAATGTATAATTCCTAGTTTATTACTTACACCAAGAAACATTATTTATGTATATTTAAATTTAATAAAATAATCCTCATCTACTTATGCCTAAATAACTTATTTTAAATATAACTAAATACCTATACAAAAATTGTAATTGTATTAAGAATATTCTGAAATTTTCTCTTTCAACCAAAGCAATGATCGTAGGTATGTTTGATTGTGAATGCGTAATTTTGGCACTCACTGGATAAGAATCTTCGAATGAAGACGTATCATCTGCGTCACACATAATTCACTGGAGTTATATTACGCAATTCTTTGATTTTAAAATCGCCACTGAAAAAACGCAATAATCTTAGTGAAGGCCATGAAATGAATCTCAATAACAGTGTCACAATCACGAACAGTGATTTGACTTCAAAACGAGTCGTTTTAACTTTCTTATCAGTGTAATCCATACGGCTGAATTACTCAACATAATAGAAATCCAACGCTCCTTGGTAATTGAATCTGAATTAATATCTTTTGGCGTGGGCCCATTTCAGGAAACTTAAATCATAATTTCATTTGTTATTATAAGTCTTACAACTTAATCGTGGCACTTGGAAAGTTATTTGAATTTAATAAGGACCTAGGTTTTCATGTCAATCTTATTTCAGAATTGGGTTGTCTGAAATATTATTTCAACAAGTCTGTAAATAAAGATAAAGTCGAGCAATTGAGGTAATTTCTACAAGAATACGTGTTGGGCAATCATAATTTATTGGTCCGTGTTCGCGGTCAGTCCACGGGATGCATGATTGAACATGGCGATGACGCAAATGGTCGGCCGCTTATCGATTTCATTATTTTTTTATCTTCTACGTTCACAATAGTTTCCAGGCTAGTCTAATGCTACATTATGACCGACTAATTATAGGTAATCCTTTTGGATTTAATCATTTGACGTAAATACCTATAACTATTGTATACGCACTTACACAGTAGGTACCTATGATAGTTATTACGCATTTACTGAAACTGGCTGAAAAGTATAGATAAATAATACTGCTATGACAGTGTCACTATTTTTGGTTTCAGAATCTGTTATTTAGAGCACATTGTTGGAAGTTGCTACCTTAGCATATTCAAGGACTATAGTTGTTAAACATTTATTGAAACTGACTGAAAATCATAGATAAATAATACTGCTATGACTGTGTCACTATTTTTGGTTTCAGAATCTGTTATTCGGAGCACATAGTTGGAATTTGCTACCTTAGTATGCTCAAGGACTTCTTTACCGACATTCGATATTTATAAGGAGAAATTTTATTTTTCCTTAACCTCGTTAAATTAAGAATTGTTAAGGTGTATTTTGGGAAGGGAACGTTTACGTTATTTTCGGCGTCAAATTGTTTTTAACTTGATTATACCAACACGGTTATTCATCACGTTTCTAAGTCTTGTGACTGTATTTATAAAGTTGCTCTACTTTAACAGTTTGTATTGTTCTAGGTTCATGAAAAGTTGTCTCTTCTGTGGTTTTTTTGAGTAACAAAGTTATAATGTTAGTTATTAGTATAATTATTATTTATTTAATCCTATAGGATTAGGTACTTGGGTGTTTTACTTTTTAACTTTATGTATTCAAAATTCAGCTTACGCTAATTTCTACACAGTTTATTTTTTTGGGAATCAAGATAAGAATCTCTTCAAATATACAATTTAGTATAATAATAGTTACATTGTCATGGAAGCAACCAGTAACAACTGACCAGTGATTAACAAAACAATTACCTATCGCATAAAAAGACACATGTTACGTACTGGTGCTATTTCAGTATCTAATTATGAATTCAAACACTACTCGTTGTAAAACGAGGTTAAAAATAAATCAGATTGAAGAAGAAAACGTACCAAAAGTGACAGAGGCTTAATTGAACAAAAATAAAAGCGCTCCATTTTTTATCGAAGTCTGCGTAACATCTCAAAGCTATTAAGACACTCGACGTGATGGCTACAAAGAACCTTCTTAATTAGAAAGAAAATTGGTGAAGTTAGTCGAAACGTGTCAGTCAGCCTGAGCCCTACTTAATATCTCGGTAACACTCGAAAACTTGCTCATACAGACACGGTTTTCTTTTGATACTCGTCGCGAGGAAAGTGGCATTGTTACTTGCATGTCTACCTTTTTGAGCTAATGAGTTTTCGCTTACACATCGCCTTTTAAAAGTAAACCGAAATTGTTAGTCCACGAAGGTATTCTAAACGAATACCCACGTGCCTTGAAACTTAAGGGCCTACACCCGCTTTAGTGCCGTAAAACGGTAACTTTCTAAAGCATACTCCTTAGTAACGGCTAAGTTAAAAGGTTTGAAAAAACATATATATATTATTGTTTCATGTACATTATTTGTGAAACATGTTTTTTTCGTATAACAAATAGTTTCGCTTTAAAAAAATTATTAACAACACGATATTTTTCCGCTACTTTTGGATACTCTTCCAAAAGGAACTAAATGTTTAAAAATATTTGTACACAGAAAATTTGATGGCTAGAATTTCTTCATTTGTAAATTATAAGAATATTGTGCTAACAAAACTTTTCAAAAGGAGGTTCAATATTGTTATTCTGCTCTCGAGTGGGTGCACGGCCAGTACTGCGTTAACATTGTAGAATATATACGCCTTAAATGAACGTGAGATCTCGAACCGTTTAGCTGGAATCATAACGATTAGGTCCGACGATAAGAACATACGTCATCCATTTGTAGAGCGTCAAGGGTAATTTAGTTTACAGTTTCGGTACGATAGTCGGACAATGCTGTGACGTAGCAACCTTGAGCGGTCTTCAATGAAGAAAGCAATGTCGAGGCTCGCTCAGCGTACAATCACAGAGAGATATTTTTCCTTTCCGCTCTATGCGGCACAATCTTCTAGTAGAAATGAATATTGTTGTATCATTATCAGTGATCGGAATAGGTAGAGCTAATTTGCCTAAAGTTAAAGAACAGAGACAAAAAGAGGAGACTGCCTTACAATTTTTTTTTTTTAAATGACTCACGTAAGTCGTACTTTAGATATGAGATCGGTCAGTTGATGTTCAAAGGTCCTTCTCACCTATAAATGGATTTAAAGTGCAAAAAGATATTGTTTTAAGATAGATAATATGGAAAAACTATTCAAAATTTATTTTAACTCGTTCTACTTATTAAATCTGGTATGTATATTACCGGCATGTCCTAGAACCAAAAAATCGAAGACACGCACTGGGCCCGCGTGCTGAATTACGGCCCATTCCCTCTCACAGAGAGGAGGCCTGTGTCCCAGCAGTGGGAATATTAATAGGCTGATGATGTGTGTGTGTGTGATATAGCTGCCGTACTTACTTACGTCGTTCAAACCAAGTTAAGGAATAATAATAATAATTCATAGCATTAAATTTAAAAACAGAAACAGAAATTCGTTAGTTGTTTTACTTTATTAATTTTAGTTGTGCTGAAGTAATGTTCCGAAACTCGGAACAAATATTCCGAAAAAAATATTTAGTCGTAAGGCAGTCTCCACGTTTTGTCTCTGTTCTTTGAACTTTAGGCACATTAGCTCTACCTATTCCGATCACTGATCATTATACATAGATGTATATTGTATGTAACCTGGAAAATGTCACGAGGGTTTTACACATTTCACGTTGCCTATCGATATAATGAGAGGCATTGAAACCTTGATAAGTTTCAAATTGAGACATGATGAGTTTCTTGTCGCTTACCTTCGCTCATAAAATATGGTATCCTAAATCTGCCGGAGAGCACCCTGTCCCTTAATGACTGAAGCGTGGAGCCGTCGAAAGGTAGTGCCCCACATACGAGCACATATAACACCACGCCGAGACTCTGTGGAAAGTACATCATCATTAGTCTTGAAAACTTTCATCGTTGCCTAACTGCTAGAAAGAAAATTAACTTTAACACTATATCCACAAGAACTTGAAAGTGTTAGTTAAATATATGAAATCAATTTGCATTCTATACTTCTTAAAAGATAGATTGATCTCTGTGACAGCTGTCAGTATCAATACCAGTAACATTAACGCTTGACAGGCTAACAATAACATATACGTCAGTTTGACATATGTCGCAGAGATCAAGCTATCTTTTATTATCCGACTTACCAAAAAAGAGGATGTTCTATTTAAGTATAGTTTCTTACTACAGCTTTATAAGATTAATAAATCTAATATCAGACTCAGACAAAATCTAAAAGATAAACCTCAATTTCACCAGCCAGACTAAACTTCCAAACAAACTATCTATAAAAATAAATGCAAATGACATTAATTATTATGAGTAATATGGAGTCGTAAATAATAAAACTGTTAATTCGTTCTATGACGTTAATATTAAGAAATATGGTTTCTAGTGCGTCGACTGTGGTCTATGACGAAATAAGAAACGAAATTACGTCTACACTATACAGCTGTGAAAAATAAATAAGCTTTTCAAAAATGTATTTGCAATTGAGTCTTCCAAATTAAAATTTCAATCGATTGGTATTCGGAAGCATATAAAAATATTAAAAAATATAAGTTTTTTTTTTCCGAATCTTTGTATAGGGCGATGGTATTCAGTATAAGGCTTACCCATATGTCAATTTCTGGTCCAGTGTATCTCTTGCCCTCAAAGACCTCAGGAGCAGCATAGGGAGGAGACCCACACCACGTCGCAAGGAGCTCGCCTGTCGCATAGTAGTTACTAAATCCAAAATCCGCAATCTTAATGTTCATATTGGCATCCAGTAACAAATTTTCCGCCTAGAAGGAAAAAATATGTTTTAAATAACGTCAAATGCCAAGTTCAACTATAATATAAATATTCTCGAACTATCGTCGTAAAATCTTCTATGTCTATCCTTATGAAAACTCCGATAGCATTCATGAAGAGGATATTAAACTTTGTACTTGGATAGTGTCGCCACTTTTCCTTTGCGACATTAATAATAATGCAAGTCGCGAGCCATTTCAAGGTGCTATACATACAGAGGGTTCGTTAATATATTAATAGCACCGGATTCAAAAGGTTAATCATAAACAGTGAATCGTCTAACTCTAATACAATGACCCAGGAATATCCAAATACACGAGTTGCCCGTCTCTACAACTTCCGTCGGACAACAAAAGCAACATTTCCATGATTATTTTCTGTCCAAACAGCTGTAAAACTTTGATATAATAATTTCCTATTCTCTTTATGTGTGCAAGTGGTTCTATTAGAGTTGAGAAACACATTCAAACTTCTTCTTTGCTAACAAACAAACTTGAGATTAATTTTATACAACCGCAGAAAATGGGGAATTAACTTATTTTATAGTTGAAGTTTTGGGTGTTCGTAGATGTTGATGTGAAGTGATGGTTGAGAGGACAGTGAAGCGCTCTCGTAAGCGAAACTACATTTAAACACTAAAAGCGCGTGCTCGGAAAACTACTCGACGCCGACTGACTAAAGTGAAGTTTGATAGATTTATGCAAAATGCTTAGCCGAACTGTTATTTTAGTCTAGTTCCGAACTCTGCTCAGTTATACCACAGATAATATAATACCAGCATACAGATGAATCTCCTCATCCCATACAAAGAAACTGTGCCGACGTAACTAAAGTTATTCGTCTGATTATGATTATTATTTTTATATGTAGGTACTTCGATCGTATTCGGTTCCGTTCCACGGCTATAGATGGTGTTAGCAGCAACTTGCAACTGCAAGTAAAGGTAAAGGGTGTTCTCGGTTTGTGTCTTTTTTTTCTTTAAATACAGTGACGATTTGTTTTATAGTAGGTATCTACTTTTTTGCACGTTTTTACAGTTTCATTGTATTACAATACAAATATAATGTGTTACAAATACAAATTAAAAAAATCGAGTGGCGTGCCTCCGAAATTTAAAACCGCGTCATCTATTGGAATCAATTTTAAATGATCCGTTCAAATAATCTTTGAAATGTGAATTAAGAGCCCGACTATTCCATAATTTTGTGCTCAGGAGAGTTGATTAAAAAAGAACACCATTTTTATGATCAATTCTAGAAAATGTCAATTTTACACACAATTTAATAACAAATCGATGCATATCGCGCCATCTAGTCACATTTATTTGAACCAAATTTTCTTTGTTAGCGCTGGGACCCCGTGGTTACACTAACGACTAACAACACTCAGACGTTGAAAATGTACGCATGTATTTTTCACGATAGGCAGGGGTTTTAAGTCCCTTACGTACCTAATTAAAAATTATGCCGGTCCCCGCAGCTTAAAATGATATTTTTATTTTTTAATTAACCTGTTCCCAGCCAGTCGGTATAATAAATACTGGGTGTATCTAAATGGGTTAGTATTTCAAGGCTTCGCGCTTAACTTGCCCGGCAATAAATTACCCCGAGTAAGTAATTTATAGTTGGTAATGAAAGTTATACCTATTAGTTCTGTGAGCCACATATTTTACATTACTGTATAATTAGTTCCCCAGTGCTAAGTCTCATTCATTCATGTTATTTTATAAAGAATTTACACTTCACTTGGAATTGGTAATTCCTCCTATAAAGTCAGTTCAAACTCTATAACTCTACCTCATACAGTTGTATAAATGTTTTATCAATTTATTCTCACTTGTAGTCTGAATAAAATTGTATCTTTTTATAAAAATCTCTGAACTATACACTCTTTGCGCTGTAGCATGGTGCGGATGACAGTTTCAATTTTTTGGAGTTTAACGTCATACCATACACCATAGTTGCCTACATGACGTTAAACAACCAAAAATGCGTATATGTAGTTATATGCGTAAAAAATGTTATTGAAACTGTCACCCGCACCATGCTACAGCGCAAAGAGTATAGTGATTGTTTAGTGGTCGTCTTCATTTATTTATTTGTGTTTTGATTTATTTGTTATGTCTTCATGTTAATTAGTGACCTGTCCTCTGAGCGACTGCAGTGTCCCTTCAACCGAAATGTTTATTTCGTGCCTTTTCTCCAACTCCTCTAGTACGTACCTTGAGATCTCTGTGAACGATGCGCCTCTCGTGGCAGTACTCCACGGCTGAGAGGATCTGCCAGAACTTGCGCCTTGCAGCCTGCTCAGCCATGCGACCGTACCTCGCGATGTAGTCTGCAAATAACATGTTGATATTAACCACAGAAATAAGGACTTCCGTTCTGTCTCTGTGATAATAATCAACATTGTTTAAATTAAAATTCTATAAGAATCTACCCTGAATTAAATAATGGCAATTTCTTGAGAGAAAATCTCGCGGCGTTATAGGAAGAGATGACCTTTCTAATATTTATATGCGGGATGGAAATATGTAATATGAAAGCTAGAACAAAATGCCTCGGAACGTGGCAATTTTGCAATTAATTAATTTAGTGGCTACAATAGATACTTTTACTGACTCGTACTTATATCGAGATTTAGTGGTTTCAATTTCAAGTAAAGTTTTAGGACATGTTC
This sequence comes from Orthosia gothica, assembly GCA_949775005.1. Classification (NCBI taxonomy): domain Eukaryota; kingdom Metazoa; phylum Arthropoda; class Insecta; order Lepidoptera; family Noctuidae; genus Orthosia; species Orthosia gothica. The sequence goes on from OX459044.1 coordinate 15,689,953, forward strand.
CATGGAAAATGTATCATAATTTTCAGACTATTTGAAAATAACCATGTGTAGCCAACAATGAGAGACCACAAAACATAATAATATACAATGACGCAATGCCTTTGTACTTTATGCATTACATACCTACAAATGTACAATAATTCAAACAATTTGTCGTAAACGACAACTCGTCACTCGGATAGCACTTATGTTATTGTTCTACGAACTATTATCGGAAGTTTCCGGAGTGATGATGCATTTGAATACAAAGGTATCTGGGTGGTACATCTCTCACATACATTAACTTAAGTACCGACAGTACCTATAAGCATTAATATAAAGAACACAGATAAGTATTTTCTGCTGTCGCACGCTGAAACTACGTCATAAATTGATCGTAGAACTGATTATAATATATCGAGAACGAATGAACCTAGCCTATCTATCGATATAAATGAAGGAGAACTCAGTGAAATGATTGCTTAACTGACAATATATGACATACGCCTATTTTCAGAAACTGTGAGTATAGCAAAATTTGAATATCAGAGACGTAGGCGGAGGCCTCTTGCAACACAAAGCAAATCTACAAGGTACAATAGGGTACAAGCAAAACTACCTTCCTATTTCTTTGAACATAAGTTAGAAGAAGAAAGATGAAGAAAATATGTAATTTGTGTCCTGCACAGGAGACACAAGATAAGCAAAAATACAAAAAAAAACAATAATAAAGAATAAGCAAAAATAAATAATAACCCCGTGCGAGACAAAAAAGGCTCCTATCTCAGCATGTGCAGAGATATTCAAAAGAATATAACGCTGCGCTGATATTAGGACTTTATTGGATAGAACTTTAGAGATCTGTAGAAAATGTATACAGGTCAATAGACTTCAATAAATCATAAGTCTGAATTCAAATAACACTGTGTTCTATCAGAATAGGTAGAAAGTGGATCATATTACCGTATGGTGACGGACGTAAAGAATTTCACCATCCCATATCTTTCCGTGGGTGTCGTAAGAGGCGACTAAGGGAAAAACCAGAGAATGGGCAGCAGCGTTCTCTGTGCACTTTAATAACAAACTGCGATCGCCAACCCGCCTGCCAAGCGTGGCGATTACGGCAAACCCCCCCAAACCATGAATAGCACAGTAAAAAAACGGCCCCGAGTGCCCGGCAGCCCGTCTACCCTCGACTACGGTAGCGGTCGAGGCGATGACGTGGCAAGGGGTGCGAAGAATCTCCGGAGTGGACCCGGCTACCCCAATAAACACCGACGACTGGACCTGGCAACGTACAACACGCGAACACTCCGGACCGACGAGAAGATAGCCGAACTCGAGGAAGAATTGAGCAGGTTACGATGGAGTATTATAGGGTTATCTGAAGTCCGAAGAGAGGGCGAGGACACGATAATCCTCAAATCTGGTAACCTGCTCTATTTCCGAGAGGGTGACCGGCAGTCCCAGGGTGGTGTCGGGTTTATCGTCCACAAGTCCCTTGTGAACAACGTGGTGAAGATCGAGAGTGTGTCGAACAGGGTGGCGTACCTTATACTCAGAATATCCTCAAGATATTCGCTGAAGGTCATACAGGTTTACGCCCCAACCTCGGCACACCCCGACGACGAGGTAGAGACCATGTATGAGGATATCTCTAAAGCCATGCATGGTTTCAAAACTCACTTCACCGTTGTCATGGGGGACTTCAACGCAAAACTGGGCAAACGAGACGAGGATGAGCTGCAAGTGGGGCAATTTGGAGTTGGACGTCGGAACCACCGGGGTCACCTACTGGCCAGTTTTATGGAGAAGGAAGGCCTCTATATGATGAACTCCTTCTTCAGAAAGCGTGAGCACAGGAAGTGGACATGGCAAAGCCCCGATGGTGGAACTAAAAACGAGATCGACTTCATCATGTCAACCAAGAAGCAAATGTTCAATGATGTCTCTGTGATCAATTCGCTGAAAACCGGGAGCGATCACCGTATGGTAAGAGGCACATTGAACATTCATATCAAGCTTGAAAGGTCTCGACTGATGAAGTCCACGCTCCGTCCAGCACAGATCCAGATCCAAAACCCCGAGAGCTTTCAGCTCGAACTCCAGAATCGTTTCGAGTGCCTAGGGAGCTCCGTGGACGAATACAGCGATGGGTTCGTGGAAGCTGTCCATACGGTCGGGTCTAAGTTTTTCAAGACTTGCCGTACATATAGAAATAAAAAGCTCTCTGATCCTACTCTCAAGCTAATGAAGGAAAGGCGTGAGATGATCCTGCAGTCTTCAGACGATGCGGTGAAATACCGGCAGCTAAATAGACGGATCTCAAAGTCCTTGAAAACCGACCTCCGCCGCTTTAATACCGAAAGCATTAAAGATGCTATCGAGCGGAATAAGGGCTCCAAGGTCTTTGCAAGAGATCTGTCTATTGGGCAGAGCCAGCTCACAAAACTGAAGACCGATGATGGCAGGATTGTATCCGCCAAACGGGGGCTTTTGAGGGAGATCGAGAGTTTCTATGGGCAGTTGTACACGTCAACCAGTAAACCCGTTGCGAATCTAGCAAACGACCCAAGAGCTAGATTGACCCGACACTATACCGAAGATATCCCGGACGTCAGCCTGTACGAGATTAGGATGGCTCTGAAACAGCTCAAAGACAACAAGGCGCCGGGTGACGACGGAATCACGGCTGAACTCCTGAAGGCGGGTGGAAAACCGGTCCTTAAGGCCCTTCAGAAGCTGTTTGATTCCGTCATACTCGAGGGCAAAATGCCACAGGCATGGTGCAGAGGTGTGGTGGTCCTCTTCTTCAAAAAGGGTGACAATGCCCGGCTGAAGAACTATAGGCCTATCTCACTTCTTAGCCATGTCTACAAGTTGTTTTCAAGAGTCATCACGAATCGTCTCGCGCGCAGGTTTGACGATTTCCAGCCTCCCGAACAAGCCGGATTCCGAAAAGGCTTTAGTACCGTAGACCACATACATACGCTGCGGCAGGTTATACAGAAGACCGAAGAGTATAACCTGCCTCTCTGCTTAGCGTTTGTGGACTACGAGAAAGCCTTCGATTCGATCGAGACTTGGGCTGTACTGCAGTCTCTCCAACGGTGCCAGATCGACTACCGGTACATTGAGTTGTTGAAGTGTTTGTACAGAAACGCCACCATGTCAGTCCGTCTTCAGGATCAGACCTCGAAACCAATATTTCTCCAGCGTGGCGTGAGACAGGGAGATGTCATTTCTCCGAAACTGTTCACTGCTGCGCTGGAGGATGTATTCAAGGTTCTGGACTGGAGGGGCCTAGGCATCAATGTTAATGGCGAGTACATCACTCATCTTCGGTTTGCCGACGACATAGTGGTCATGGCTGAGACCATGGAGAGCCTCAATACAATGCTCGATGACCTCAGTAGAGCTTCCGGAAGAGTGGGTCTTAAAATGAACATGGACAAAACCAAGGTGATGTTGAATGCCCATGTTACACCCACTCCTATCAAGGTTGGAGACTCTACACTCGAAGTTGTGGAAGATTATGTCTACCTGGGACAAACGATCCAGTTGGGTAGGGCCAACTTCGAGAGAGAGATAAACCGTCTAATCCGACTCGGCTGGGCAGCGTTCGGGAAGTTGCGCGGTGTCTTCTCGTCCAACTTACCACAGTGTCTCAAGACAAAAGTCTATGACCAGTGTGTGTTGCCAGTGATGACATATGGCTCTGAGACGTGGTCGCTTACAATGGGCCTTATCAGAAAGCTTACAGTCACTCAAAGGGCAATGGAGAGGGCTATGCTCGGCATTTCCTTGCGTGATCGAATCAGAAATGTAGAGATCCGTAAGAGAACCAATGTTACCGACATAGCTCGAAGAATTGCCAAACTTAAGTGGCAGTGGGCAGGGCACATTGCTCGCAGAACGGATGGCCGATGGGGCAGAAAGGTTCTGGAGTGGCGACCGCGAACCGGAAAACGGTTGGACTAGGTGGACCGATGACCTGGTTAAGGTTGCGGGAAGGCGCTGGATGCGAGACGCACGGTACCGATCAATGTGGCGACGCTTGGGGGAGGCCTATGTCCAGCAGTGGACGTCTTTCGGCTGATATGATGGATCATATTAATATTTGTCTTAGAACTATCACCTTTGCTTGTCATTTGAAAGACTACATGTCGCAGTGCAATTTATTTCTGTAACAATTTTATTAATAATACAAATACAAAAAGGTCAATATAGTAAATAATCTATTACGTAACAGAAGTGAACTATGTTGCAAGAACAAAACACTCATTATTTATTAATAACTTGCCGTAAAGATAACTTTGGCGCCGAGTTCATTAAAAGTAGGTACCCAATAACAGACTTACGTACAAAATATTTACGTAAAAGACGATAAGCATAGTATTTCTTCGAACAACGTGGGCCTCGATGCGAACACTAGGGAACCCGTCCCGTTTATTATTAAAGTGGGTCAGAGTTTATGACCCACTCAATCTATCGATACACTAACAAGAACAGTTGCGGACCTTGAGGTCCAGAGTTCGATGCCCAGGTCGTTAAGAACTAGGCTTGTCTAAATACCAGGAAATTAATTTCCGACCCAGAATAAAGGTCGTCTTTAGGGAGGAATAGGTCGTGCGTGTGATTGGCCCCTAAGGACCTGTTTAAGGCTTACCGCCATGACGATATGGGTACATGACAGTAAGTAGAACATTCTGTCCCCTGGAGGATCACAAGCCACCGCATGTGATGCTTTATGACGGCAGAGTTGAACATACTGTACCTATTTTATAACAAAAGCCGCGGCGAAACAGGAATTGTAAATATACGTACATCCGCTTTGAAATGAATGAAAACACCTGACGCAGGTGATGAAAACTCGAACAAATGCACATCGACGCTGTGTTCTAATCAACTTGCAATCGCGTATTAATTACCTAGTACACTATACTAACATAAATGTTTCAGAAGACGGGACAAAGTGCAGAGGATTAAATGGCAAGGCGGATCGGGCAACCAAATTAATTACGCTTGGTCATAACAACATGGTCGTCGTCAAACCCCCCCTGGGTAACCACAGACATAAATCTAACTAGATAACGCAAGTCCCTCCATCTGTATGAAAACCAAGCTTGCCACTTCTTCACAACCAATTTAAAAACAAATTTACTTACCAATGAAAGAAAACATTTCCAATGCCCCGGCCAACTTTTTCTATACATTATTTACAGTTCAATATGGCATATAAAGGATTTTTCTAGATTTCGGTGGATTTCTGGGCAGATAATCTATAATGAAAACTCAGATTTTTTGGCACGCGAAGTATAATACAATCGCGTCATCTAGTTAGATGTATGTCTGCGCAGGGGGGTAACCATAAGCTCTTAGAGTAAGGTTATTTTGAGATCGAGTAAGTGACAGATGTATACAAGTCATATACATCTGTCCCTTACACACACTCAAAATAACCTTACTCTAAGAGCTTATGGTCACCCCCCAGGGGACAGAACAATCTCTAGTCATAACAACATGGAACTAAGTGACCGTCTATTGAGTAGGTGACAATACTACGATTGCTATTGGAACAATAAAGCGTCTGTCGCATTACTGTCATCGGTTATTAAAGTTTAAATTCAAATATAACGTTAATTGTCTTTGGCAATCCATAAAGTATTTCTATGATGTACAATTTTACAAAGCCGAATTTAATCCTTGGTAAGTGATAATAAAGGAAATCATAGCAAGGTTTCCGCTTTAGCTAATTTTAATTAAAAGTAACCTTATACTAACAGCCAATTAGTAAGACATTTCCTTCTCATTAAAAGTGATGAATGATAATAATAATAATTACTAAAGCCCGTTAGAGCAAAACCTTTATTCGAGTCTGCAGCACACCTAACATGACTGATATAGTGATTACTTTAAAACAGTATTATTTTTGATGCCATAATGTTCCATAATTTTCTCACTTTTTCCCATATCTGACAAATGTAGAATCTGTCATATGTAGAATCTGACATAACTATGTAGAAGCGGTCATGTAGAATCTGTCGTAGAATCTGTCATATGAAGAATCTGTCAAAAGTAGACTATGATGTCAAAAGTAGACTAAGATGTCAAAAGTAGACTCTGTCAAATGCAGACTAAACGGAGTGAAACAACTTCGCAACTTCTGAAAAACCCAGGTAAACTGTTTAAATATGAAGCAGTTTGCAAATCAGATACACCGATTTAACATAACTCTTTTGGCATGAATCATAATCTCTGATGAGTTTATATTTAATGAAATTCATGCAAAAGAAGCGGGCTTCGAGCCTTGGAGATCGCAGTTGGATTTTGGGGGAACGTAGTCAGCTGTGCGCGAAATTGCTTCCCTCTTCCACCCACTACCCCTGCCCCCGGCAGCGACACCCTGCCAGTGACGTCACGCCAGGCCTGCTTACGTCAGAGACAAAGCGGCCACGAACTTACCAAACGAATACCCTTAATCGATTTCGAGGTTATTTACTACGTTTTATTTCTGGTTGCGTTTAGGAGAAAACTGTTTACCTATTCGATGAATAAATATGAATGTGTTGCTCACAGATTCATAATCTTTTCGTGAATATAATGGGTTTGAATTAGAAATGATCAACTGAGTTCACGCTATTTATAAAAACAGTTCATTTTACCTTCCTATCATCATCTGCCTAAATTTTTTCCCAATTATGTTGGGGTCGGCTTCCAGTCTTACCGGATTCAGCTGAGTACCAGTGTTTTATATGGAGCTACTGCCTATCTGACCTCCACAACCCAGTAACTGGGTAACACGATACCCCTTGGCAAGACTGGTGTCAGATCTCAGACTTCTGACAACCCATAACGACTGTCAAAGATCATCAAATGACAGCCGGGTCCAACGGTTTCCGAGGCACGGAGGAAACTCGGTATGTTGAAATGGTCACCCTTCCACGGACCGACCTCGTCAAGCGTTGCTTAACTTTGAAGATCGACCCGTGCGGCTGTTATTATTTAGCCAGGAGCTCCTCCGTTTATATTACCTATAATAAATGTATTTACTAAGCCTCCTTCAACACGACAATATATATATATACTGAGGATATAAATGTTTAATTCATGTAGGTATGTAAAATAAAAACATGTGAACATGGCGAGCTACAATGACTAAAGATTGATGATCTCATTGAACGTATTCTGGAAACTCGCCAATGTAAAATACTTAACACAGACTGTCTGAAAAATGAGATAACTAACGAGATTGTATGACAAATAAACAATGCAAATATGTAGGTATGTTTGTCAGTATTTTTGTACCTAATATAAAATGTTTTCTACAAAATTCACTCTTAGATTAGTCAAAGAGAGTCTGTTACTAATTTTGTATTATTTTCTGAAAATCGTTACCCCTCCACAGATATCTTTGCATCCTATTCATGCTTCATAAATAATAGATAAGAGTGACAATATGTTTTTGAGAACACTTACCAAATATTTCTCCTTTGCTTGCATATTCAGAAACTATGTAGATCATGTTCTTCGTCTCCATGACCTGAAACAATTACAAATTTTCATTTATTTAGATTTAAACTTCGCATTAATTATCCCAGATGTATCTGTGTTTTCAAGGTTTTTCACATGAATGTATAACGTAAGACAGCAAGAACTTTCATTGTAGAATAAGAACTTGGAAGTGAGCTTTTTGCACAAGTATCTACACTGAAAGAAATTTTGAGTTCACAGTTACCTATCAAAGGTTCGGTTGCTAGTTACGAAATGATTGATACTTGCGAACTATGTCTTACTACTGTAGGGTTGCCAGATGGTTGGGATTCGTCTGGATTCGCCCGACATTTTAAAGGACTCCCGACAAAACTGAAAATCCCCAGACAAACAAGTTCTCGGAAAGTTTTCTTTCAGATCATTTGTGTTAACAATTCCTGTAGTTAAGGTTACTGTGAGAGGATTTGCTAAACCAAAGATAAAAATTGTACAGCCTTTAATTAAATAAAACCTGAGTTACTAATTAGACTGAACTTTGAAGAAAATTGTTTGAATTTTAAATCTTTTCCGAATACTACTAAAGGATCAGAGGAAATTGGTGGATTTAGTAACTAATCTAATGCCAAAAATATGGTGGTAGCCTAAACATCAAGTGTATTATAATTTACTATATTTAATAAGAATATTTATTTCTCCCGACAACGACCTCAAAAGCCCGACATTTTCAAATTTTCTCGAGATATTTAGGTATTTCCATCTGGCAACCCTACTTACTAGCAACAAAACAAAGTTTAGCTAATTAGTTTTGAATTATTTTATTCAAGTTTATTTCAAATATCTAAAGTTTGGCGAAAAATGTTACAAAACTTGTTCGGTTATTGCTTTTTTGCAGTGAAGTACCTAAGTGTTTTGAATATATATTTTCGTATCTAGAGCTAAGTAGGTACCTAACCTACTATCAATACACGAGGCCATTTTATACATTCCGCTTTTATATGAATACAACTCCAGACCAAACATGGTAATACATTTAACTTATTCATAGGCCAGTAAGCTTACCCAGCTACGCAGAACTTACTTCTCTGCAACCTTCGTATAAATGTACATTATTTATATGCTTTAGTACTCGCAATTAAGGTCCCGTATGAACGCTAAAACCATGAAGTCATTAAAATTACGTAAGGTTCGCTAATTAAATGCTAAGGATTATTTAATTAGGGCTTTGTTGGAGAGCCTTTTGCCTTTATTTGCAAGTAATAATGGGCGACAGATAAGGTAGGAGAAGACAATTAAATAATGTGCCTACTTTGTATGTATGATGACATTAATTGGTTGCCTTCTTAAAAAGGTATCAAAAGGAGTGTAAAGTAACCTTATTATTGCAAGCGTTGTCTGTAGGTACCCACGTTATTACTTTTAAATAATCAATCAAACCAATTAATTAAAAATAAAAACTTGCCTAGGTATCGGTAAAATTTGTAATCTTTTGTGTTGCACGAAAAAATAAATTCGTTAAGTATTTAAAAAAAACAAAAATCCCGACTGCTTAAGAAGCGAACTAAAAAGACGTAAACAAGAAGGAAATCATGCTGTGCAGTCGGACGATACATATTCGCGAGCTGGCTGACCAAAACCAGATGTACCACACGATAGGTTCGGAAACGAAACAAAAATGGGCCGCTACGATATGTCGCCCAAAAGCCGCCATTTTACTATTTTCCGATTTGAATGTAGTCAGTGACACTCGCAAGGTTAGGAAGAATCGTTTGTCGTAATAATCATCAAATTCGGGCAACGCGTTTGGTCTCTAGAACGCCACATAGGAACAAACATACATACATATACTGATAAACACATTACCCTCCTTCGGAAGTCGGGAAAAACCGAGTTCCCGTAGGTACATATAACAATAGCAGTCTTCTGCTAGCCCAGATAATAATTATAATTGGTAGCCGGTAGGTACATACATTATTACCTGATAAATAAAATAAACCCGGTTTCATTACACTTTTCTTGACATAATTACTAATATTTGTCTCGCTCGACAAACATAGAGGAATTTTCGAAAATAGAATATCGTTTATACCTAAATAAAACTCCATGTGGATTACTTACCTAATGAATGAGAATAGTTAACATAATAATTATATGAACTATCGGCAGGTATATAATACAGATTATATAATTATTGTAGAATTAAATACAGGATTTATTTCTTAATTAAATATATAGCCCGGAGTAAAAATCAACTTGCTAACAATTACAGAATTAAAAAAGATAATTCTTGGGAAACCCCGACGGATTTAATATTAAAATTTTAAATAACAAATAATTTTAATATGCGATGAATTGATGCTTAATGATTTCCCACCCCATTTATGTATAATACAGCCATTAAACTAAATATATGACAACATTTTCACACATAACGTCTTATTAATTTGCTAAACATGTGGCTAAAATTTTCAATATTCAAATAATAACCGGTTTTTTTTTGTATAGCCTATGCCACTGAGTTATTCAACTAACAATATTTACCATAGGTTTTCGTATAAAAACGCAGCTGTTCGTATTTATTTGAATATTCATAAAATAAATTCTAATTCACATCCTGAAAACATGAACAATGGAATTGGATTTGTTTAAATTAAAATAAACTTTCTTTTCGGAAGTCGCTGTCTTAGGTACCTATACCTACTATATTTTATTTATCGTTTTTAAAACCGACTTCAAAACGATTTTTTTTTTTTCGCTTTGTATTGTTTTGTTTTGGAAGTCGGTATCTATAATTTTTTTGTTAATATATTTTCTCTTTTTAGTTTTGATAACTTATATTATCTACCATGAAAATACGCATTATTAGGGATAACTTAAAAACTGATCTCGATCAAATTTAAATGTGTCTACATGAGAAGCACCAGCTCTCAAATAAAAAAAGAATAATCAAAATCGGTTCATAATTGGCGGAGTAATCGCGTAACAAACATACAAAATCATACAGTCGAATAGAGACCGACTTCTTTTTTGAAGTCGGTCGAAAAAAAGTTGCAATTACATCGAATTGCTAAGTTTCGTCTGTAATCGTAATATCTGAGTAAAATGACAAGTCAAAACGAATTTCTTACGATCGTATTTGAAGTGAAGTCAATTGCCTTTCATCCCAATACCGGCCCTTAACGCCACTTAATAATTTTGATAGAAAAGTTTTAATCTCTGCATTCAATGAGGGCCTTTTATAAATCCAGCTAAACTTTCTCGTATTAAAGTGCTCAATTCAAAATTTCAAATCCTTCTTTAAATTACTTTTAAATATTGCTGTTGAATTGAACATTGTTAATTCGAGCGTTTGATTTTCTCATTCCTTTTTTAATTGAAATAGTTTGAACATCGACTTACAGTCAACTTTTGACATCTTTCTTTGGGTAGATACATGAAGATACTTACTGGATAACAGCACTCATGTACTCGTATTTATTTTAACGCTCATCGAAATAAGTTGTGGTAGAATTTCGATATAGGTATATAATCCTTATCACCTACTGATTTTTATCAGAACAAAATGTTCATAACGTCAATTTATTCAAACTATAACATGCTCACGCAGTTTATCTATCGGTAAATGGAATCTATTAAGGAAACATCACTGAGGCCCCGAGCACTTTAATCCACTATTAAAACAGAGGTTTTCGAGATTAGTCAGATTAACCGCGCCCGTGACCTCGGCCTTAAATTCATAGTTATCACTAAAAATAAGAACGTGACTCAGTATTTCTGGTCTGTCTTTTTAATACGGCTTCCAGCTGTTTCGAAGTCATCGCTACGCCAAGGAAATGAATGAAAAGCGTGCTGTGTTGTCTATAAATAAACATTGTGGGGCAACATGATTGTTTTGTAAGTGAAAATAACGGATATGGGTGTTTGATTGTGTAATGATAACATTTCAATTCTCAACAAGCGGAAACGTTCTCTTCCCGTGGGTTAAGGACATGGCATAAACATCAAATGCCATTCACAATGACAATGTTTGTACACAAGGAACTTGCGACCATTCAAGCTTTTAATAATAGTATCAAATCCATTGATACTATGGCACGTGTTACGAAACCCAGATTTGTAACAATGCATTGTTCCAATTACATGAATTGGTATTGTGCTGTAACCTATATGCCTGGTTAGTTTCATCCGTAGAACGGTTACTATGTTGAGATCCAGTATTCACTGCACGCGGGATTACCTACTTCGTGCATACCCAACAACTGATTTAAGTGCCGGTTCCTAAGTAAATTCCAGCGTTGAGAACTCGCTATCGGAATGTGTTTATTAAAAGTAATAATTTCAAAAGATTAGTCTACAGAGCCTTCCCATTCATTCGTAATGGTTTCCGACTTTATTAAGACATTCTTTACAGTCTGTCTGGACTGGAGGCATTTTTTATTATGAATCAAGTGCTGCTTTCTATTCATGCTCATAGTAGCAATAGAATGTATCGTGTGCATGCAATTATAACATCCTATGAGCTCATCCACCTCGAAGTCCTCATCCCACATGAGCTTTGATGACGCATAACTATACGTACTGTAGATATCTTTGTTTCTTGGTACATCTGTATCTATAATTTGAGTGGTGTTATCTTTTTGATTCATCATATAGCAGACGATATATTAAAATATTTCCAGATGACAACCAGACTACCAGACTAGTGTTAGCTGATAATCCAGTATGAGGATTTGCAGCAATAGCAAACTATAGGCTCATGACTCGTTCAACCATTTTTCTATTTAAGTATATTGTATCGGGTTCTACCCTGCACTCTCATTTCCGAAGCTCGCCTTATAAAGTATAAGTACATGAACAACTCCGAAACATGTAATTCGCAAAATCCATATTGTTTTTGGCTGAACACGACCCTTTTCAGAATCTCAGAGCGTTCAGTAGACGGCGCCTATGTTTGTAGTAAATCATGGCATCGTCATAAAATAAGTAATAACCCTTTTCTTCATCTTATAACTTAGTATAGCTCTTCTGTACCAAATCAAATATTGATTATTGATTTGTCCCTTACTGTTCTGTAAGCTAGTGTGTTCGTTAGCACTAACGTGAGGGTGATGCAAGTCTAATCAATTAGGCACGTCGCGTTCCGCACGAGGCTAGGTGTTCGCCTTCGTCGTCGTTAGTGCTTTCCGCTCATGTATTTACCGAACAAGGACCCAGCTAAATAGGTTAGCTTTTACTCAAGTTAACTTGCCCTTAAAGGGTTGTTAACGTACAGCTTAGAAGAAACTGATCCATACCTAATAAACTGACGACAAATTCAATTTTTGTTCGCTCTGGCCTTTGATGTTCCAGCTATTTGGTTACCTTCAATCCATAAATGATGTTACCATTCCCAAAAAAGCCCTTATCTAATCCTATTTGAGGTTACCCATAATAATATGGAGCCTACCGTGTTAACCTATTTTCATCCTCCCCAATAAGAAAGGCATACATGTGAGTTACCAAATTTCGACGTGAAATATGAGAGCCAAACATGCGATTGCTGACGTAAATTGCCTCATACGTAAAAGCGATTCACATTGACTAAGTTTCTGACGTAAAGAACATTTGAAAGACAAAGTATGGTATGTTGGACAGCCGCAAGTTTTTGTTATAGTTACGTGAGTAGAAGACGGCATTTCTTATCATAAATGGCGCGGAACGATGTATGTGGTCGTGATGCCCACGTAATTCATATGTGCAAAACATGACCTTACAAGCATATGAGTCCGTAGTCGTCCCATTCCACTAGCTCCAGCTGCCAACTCAGTAATGTCACGCGTCAGAACAGCTAACGGCATGTCGTACCGGTGGCTCATTTTGTCGGCTAATGGCATTATTGTCGCATTATTCGGAGCGAGTCATGTGCAGAACGTAATAGGCATATATGTATTGTATTCGCTCCATCAGGCCGGTAAGTCTGCTAATTCATATACATTTGTTCCGCTGCTTAACGGTGGCCTCAGGCGGTTTCTCTTTTCCGACCGCTATTGACCTATGTTGATCCTAAAAAGTAATAACCGTAAAGCTAACAGTTTTTACAATGGTTTGCACTAAGATCAACTACATATATAAGTACATCGTTTCTGACATCATCATCTTCGTCATTCGCAGCTTCTATTTACCTAAATATCACGCCTCTGCTGGGTGCAATATAAATCTTATATTTACATATTGTACTCGGTATGTAGGTTACTTCCCATTCACACAGACGTTAGATTAATTTAATTATAGTCTCTTATTTACTATGTTACGAATAAATTAATTTTAGAACTCACCTGGTAAAGCTTAATTATATGAGGATGATCCAGCCTCTTCATGATGTCCACCTCTCTGTAGACCTTTTGAAGATTGCTGGCGTCTAATTGTGATTTATCTATTATCTTAATTGCTACCTGCAACAAAAAGTAAACAGAACCTTAATTGACAAATCACGTTAGTAACAGTGGTAACTGAATTAACACTTCTTGGTGGGTTATGAATGAAACGCGTGTTCGTGGAAACTTTGGCGGTGAAAATCCCAAGAAAATCTAGATTGCTTACTCTTGCTACAAATCTTTGTATTGTGTTTATTCTGTGGTATTGCCCGAAATCATATATATTGATCGTGATTCTTAGCAGCAGTCTGCCAAATGATATTAGACGAAGCGCCTAGACGGCTGCCTAATAAAGTTTTTTCAGTGATCGTAACGGAACAATACCGTTAGTGGCTCGTGTGTTTCCAAGCTTATGAAGGGGCGGTGACGTCAAGACGAGCGTCATTCCCCAACGATTGGAGCAATTGACGTGATTGCGACAGCGGACCCGTCCACCGCAGGCGGGTTAAATTATGAGACGGCAAAATACCCCAGGAAAGAAAGCTCTACCCCAATGTTGCAGTATTATTTCCTGCGGACAATGCAATCCGCGCAACCAAAGAAAAGGTATCTCTGCAAGTCCGCAAGAAAAATGAAAAGATGTCCTTATAAAATGGATGGATGAACAAGAATATCACAATGGTTTCCGAATGTTTTCATATTCCTTTTATATTTTAGCATCGGGGCTTCGGTAAGGTTTCGCGTTTTTGGAGCAATGAAAGCGTTTTAAATAACAAAACTTTTGGAACTCCGGTCTGTTTCACAATCATTTATGATTGTTGGGTACACCACGGCAGATAGGTATATATTTTGGATGGATTATTGGGTGCCCAAATGCTAAAGAATGACCATCTTCTTACATAGCTATCTGCTGACAATTTATTCTGTAGAAGACACTATATGGTCCGTTCTATACTGCTCTTGACCTAAGAGTTTATATTCTCTCTAGGGAGGGAGCACAAACTAAGTATTGGATCCAGTCCGTATTTAAACAACGGTAAGTAGCTAGCCACCACTCAACCAGCTACGCATTGTTATCGTTTCGAAATGTAGCTCACCGCAAAAGATAGTCAAGTGTCTTGCAAAACATTTTGATAAAGCTACCGCAACATTCCACATCTACTTCAAATAATGTCAATAAACAAAATAGTGTCAATTGAATGCGCAGTTATACGTGCTCTATTTATTTTAGTCGGTAAGCATAATCTTAATCTTTATTTGAGTACTTTACATATCCATTCCTATCAGATTACTGTGTCCGACCTTTTAAAAGATATAACTGCTCAAGCCTCAATTAAAGGGAAATCCACTACGTACTGGCAAAATAATTTCAATAAAGTACCTAAATGTAAGTAATTTGCCTCGTATCAAGTGCGTTTAAAATTATCTCGTAGTCTACTACAAATACGATTTCTTGGACATAATATTATTAGAAAGGACTTTCTGTCCTGTTCTAATAATATTGTAGAAGCTGAACTACCGGTCAGCTGCTCTGACATTGACCTCATCGGATAGATAGCAGCATTGCGCACACGGCGCTCTACGTCATTGCATTGGAAACACCCCCTTATTCCAGATACAGTCAGGAACTTACGTAACCTGACAAGGAAAGCCTTCGTCAAGTAATTACGTATTTATGTACGTACTTTATTGCTGTACCTTGAGGTACTCTGTTTGCCTCCTAAGAGATTTGTATCGTCTTGCTTAGTCAGTGATGAATACTTAATATTACACATATAATTATCTATATTTAGTGTGTTACTATATTGCACTGTAAGTGGTAGGTATTAGTATTAAAGAAGGTAGATAATGTTAGCAACTAATCCTGTTCACGTCATAATGTTCAAATAAAAAGATTTGCAAGAAATACCGTGCTTAAATATTATAATTTAAGTCCGTTAAAACGTAGAAAGTGACACGACACGAGAGACGTGACAAATGAAAGAGAAAATGTTCCTAACGGTCCAATTAAGTGGCAATCTGCTAATTATTGTATAATACCGACATTACTCACTGTCCACGTGACAGATTACCAGCTAGTTGTTTTAATGCGCTATTGTTAGCCCATTCAAGAAAAACTGTTTAGAGAAAATTAATTGAAATTCTGATATCGCTCTGCCAAGATGGGTCGATTTTATTCAGGAAATTTAAAGAGAAAATGTTTATAGATGAAGTTGTATACTAACACGATAAAACTCTTTAATTTTTCGTATCTACCTACTACAATTTTTAAGAACGCAATAGATTAATATTATCTTCAGAATCCCAAACAAAACACCAACCTTATCATTAGGTACAAAATACATTGTTTGTATTGCAAACGGACAAGAGAATGACCTTATTCAAGTATGCGTCATATGTTACTGAGTAGAATTTTCCTTCAATAAGGATTCATCGCAAATACCTAATGTACTCAGTGTACCAAATTATTTCATCATCGCGTTCGCGACAGCAAATATATTATCTGTAGATAACATAATGCCACAGCACGCCACAGCAACCGTCATCCGAGGCCTAATATTTTTGTTCTCGTCATAATCAGCCTTTTTTATAAAAAAAATGCCATAGGTATTCTTAATTCAAATTCTCCATAGAAAATTTGAATTAAAAATCTACTTTCAATTATACTTCTCTAAAGAGTTTATTTTCATGAATAAGGCCCAATATTTTAAAGCATCAAATGGACAAGAATTCTATACGGCCAGCATTTCTATATTCACAACGGTTCGGCACCAACGGTTGCTTGTGGCCTGTGGGTAGAGGTAACTGGCCGGCTCGGAATCTCTATTGCACAACGCGGAAAGACTTTTCTAACGAAATGAACCGAGGACGCTGCCAGTGCCAGGCTCCCATCCGGATGTACAGTATTACGGATGCACCTCAAACCTCCGCTCATCATGCGAGGTTGGGAAACCTGAGGTCATTGGCCGTTCACCCCATTGTATAGAATTAACTTCTGGGAACTAACTTCAAACATTGGGTGTTGTAAGAAACATATTCCCATAATGACAAACCGAACGTAAAGAAACTGAGCATTGTGCTCATGCGCACCTTTGATACTAATTAATTATGCTTGTGAATATTTTGCAGGTTTTCCTTAGGTATGTATTTTGGTGAACAATAAAGCATTTACTAATTAACTCTATTTGTCTATGTTTCAATCATTAGGAGTTTATTATTTGTCTCTGAACTCAGTGACAGACACTAATCGTTCAGTGATTAATTATGTTTCTGATTTCCCGTTGCATAATACCTAAAAATATCCTACATAGGTATATTCTGCTGGTTTTTATAGCAGGAAAATCCAACATCGGTACCTACTTATATGAAATTGAACTTGTACCTATTTTGATTCTCACAAAGTTTTTTAAATGTTTAACCCACTGTAAGTACTATAATTTTAATTTACAGTTACGTCAATCTAATTACGAGAATTCTGAAGCTGACCCTTTAAGAAATAAACGCCTTAATTATAATCCTTCTTGAAAACAATACCGGTAACCAGTATCTTGATTATCATAAAGAAACAATGGAACTTACCTACATATTCATTAAGTCTAGTTACCTAATCACTCACTTCGTTCTATCCTAGATTAACTAATAATGGACTCCCCACAGAACATATATTTATCTGTTCTGTGGGTCTCCCAGCCTTTTCACAACGTCTTTTTACCAAAGGTTAGGCAAAAACTCCAGCCCCTCTAGCCAAGTTACGCTTCGTATCGAATCTCTTTCTACAATAGTTAAACGCCTTCTACTTGTGTGGCTTAACCTAAGCCACTAACGTTCAGATGTGTCATTCCCATACATTGATTCGTTTTCTAATAGCGTTTTCGATTGTAGATTGTCAACTTGGCTACAGGGAACGCCACTTGCTAAAATCCTTATACGCTGAGTTTTCGGTTATAAACGCTCGCTGGGTCCAATAGCTAAAGTTGCTCTACAAAGCTTGAAGGGGTCTCAAAAAAAACTATTTTTTACAAAAAATCAAACCGACTTCCAGAGCAAAAAATTACAAAGCAAAAAATAAATTTATTTTCCGAAGTCGGTGTCTATTGTACCCATTGTTCTGGAAGTCGGTTTGACTTTTTGTTAAAAAAAAGTTTTGTATTTTTCACTTTTTAGGTTTGGTAGGTACCTCCAATTAACATGATTATCATTTATGGTCAAAGTACATCTCATGGCGATTCCAATAAGCCCAAACACGACTAGGATAAATTGTTTTATTTAAGAGTGCCAGTGCCTACCTTCCGGCTTCATCATCAGATCAGTTTGATGGTGCCATTTTCATCAGTACCATTTATTTATAAGTATTTGCTTCATTATAGCCGGTTAACTATTCGAGATATCTTATGCCCGTGACATACTTAGCATTTAGAAGTTCTAGTGGCCATATGTGATCTTCTTTATCAGTTCCACTTCACCAAATGATACTTTCTGAGTGCAAATGATTGCATTGTTGATGAAAATACCAAAATCGCTATATGTGTGCTTATAATATTTGAGGAGTTCCCTCGATTTCTCTAGGATTCCATCATCAGATCCTAACCTGATGACTATGGGACCAACTAGGATGTATAAAAACGAAGAATTTTTGAAATCGGTCCTGACGTCTTGGAGTAATCGGGGTAGGTACATACTTACATTAAAAAAAAAAGATTCCGACGAATTGAGAACCTCCTCCTTTTTATGAAGTCGGTTAAAAAGAGAACCCTAACTCACCTAACTACTTAAATGTGTTGACAGCAGAAACTGCCCACAGTAACCACAGTTAGCGCAGTTTAGCCACGTGACTGTTACAATAAGCCACGACACGTTACACGACAAACCCGCTAAAATTACCTGTTAAATCTATGGTTGGCTATTAATAACAGTGTCACCGCTCACACAATACCTATGACGCACTTCGGCAAATAGTTTCCTACAGGCTGAAACCCTAATAAATATAATTAGGAGGCCAGTGATAAATTAGCACCATTTTCCTAATACAGTGACAACGATTCTCTTATGTTTCGCACCTTCTTGCTAATCAGTAAATCTTGGACATGACTGGAGAGTCGCGACTCTTGAGTTGACACCATCAACCGCAACGGGGATTCACTTAAGTCGACATTCAACAATACGTACCAAATTACTATTGTCAATATTGAGGTTGAGTTTATTTAAAGACATGATTTCATGAATATGTATAAAGGATTTATAAGATAAGATTATAAGATTTTACACTCATTCCTTTCTTTTGTGATCTTACACAGGACTCAAAAAGTTTTCAGAGCTTAGTAATATTTCAGCTTCAATTTATTGTACTTTGACATTCAAATTAATGTTGGCTTTGTTAACTTCTAAGAAATCTGAGGATATTCTTAATTAATGGTAAGATTTTCCGGAATGCCTGCGAAATTCTCATAAAAGGGTTTTGAGAAAGAATGTTGAGGAATTAAAATAGTTATTTATGCTACAAGTGCGGAAGGTAGGTGATTACCGATGAGTGGCATTTTTATTCACGAGCGAGCGAAGCGAGTGAGTGGATAAATCAACACGAGTCGGAAATCATCTTACGTACGTGTATCATACAACATTTTACTATGCATTGTGCGAGGAAATAAATAAATTAATAAAATGAAATTAATAAAATGGCGGGCTTATTCAAGCGCGTTCAGCATATCCACAGATTAACTAATAGTTCCTCGGGCATATCTACTGCGCATGTGCGAATAGCTGTCACATCGTAACGCAATAAGGCACGAGCAAAATATACGTTCTGCCAAACATATTTATTAAATATTTAAAATTAATTTATTGATCAAAATCTAAATCTAGAGTAATTAAAAACGCCTAAAATAAAGTATTAGTTTTATTTTACCTTTTATATGAATGATAATCTGTACATAACTAATTTTTTTAACTTTTCTCAAATAATAAAAACTCTTTGCGTCGGGCTGACGTTGACGTTAAAAATTAAAAAAATACAGGAAAGTAAAAAGCACTAGTGAAAAAAAGTGACACTTTCCGCACAGTTTGCCTGCTTGGAAAACCGCTCTTTTCGAGGACATGCATTGTAAAAATAATTATTGTATCTAATCTCGTGTCTAACCATGCCTTAGACTGAAGTTTTGAATTGAATAGGGACACTTTAGATAGGTATTACGAAACCATGTTTCCACTTTTCAATATTTTAGATATTGTGCAGAGAAACGACACAAATACAATATTGTTAGACATAGGAAGGAAATGTTAAAATTACTAACATATTTGGGACTTCATTCCCCAGCACTGTTTAATTTTAATTTTAATTGTAAACTGTCCACATCCAGTATTGAGATGCCAGGCCCGCCGAAACCTATATATGTTACCGAGTCCCTAACCTCCTATGGCAAGCATCTTTACTACTTGGGCCGCAGACTCCAGAAGGAAGGAAAATGTGAAAGCTGCTGGACGAGCCACGGGAAAATTTATATAAAAAAGACCGCAGGTTCGTTCCCGTTTTGTGTAAACTGCGAAAGCGACCTGCATAAACATATGGACACCACGTTGTGACTTAGTTCCTCTGCTGCTGTATTTATTTTGCTTTTTCGTTATGCATGTCGTAGTTTTGTTATTGCTTTCTCTTTTCTGCTTGTAATATCACACTCCACACAACACTACTCAAGGTCATACGCAACCTCAGTCACTTTTGATTCCCTGCATGCACCGGTACACGCCGGCTTTTTCAACACGTCTCTGCTTTTAGTTTCGCACCTACTTAATTCGCAAAGCTATCTGAGTAATAAATCACTATTTTCTAATATCGCTTATGTCACCATTCTTAACCACTGCCGCTTTAGCTTGATGTTATATCTTTGTTGTTATAAAATTCGATAACTTAAATGACATACAGACTGACTTGGATAGTATTTCAGTAGCTGAGTCTGCCACCTGTATGATTGAGGACTGCAGAGATATTGCTAATATGCATAAAAATGCTCTCTCACTTCTTTGTCAAAATATTCGCAGCGTAATCAAGAACTTCGATGGCTTGACAACGCTTTTGGAAAGAAGTGATACATCCTGGGATTTAATTATTCTTACGGAATGTTGGCTTTTCAACTCTCCTTCCCTACCTTCAATCCATGACTATACCTGCGCCACTACAAAGCGACATGGATCTCAGAATGAGGGTGTGATGGTGTTTTTTCGCTCCCACCTTCAGGTTTCGGTTTCGGAGCCCCAGGTCCAAGATGCGAACTGTTTGTTGCTAACAATTAACAATGATACCGCTCTGATTGCAGTCTATCGCCCGCCTGCTGTTCGGAATGTTACCGCGTTTGTGGACTCTTTGGATTTAGTACTAAAATCTGTATCTTCGTACAGAAATATAATCATAACCGGTGACATAAACATTAATATCTCTGACACCAGTACTGACTCACGTGCAACTGAATATCTGACAATGCTCGCCTATCACGGAATGCTACCAGCACACACTTTTCCTACAAGACAAAATATATCCTGTCTTGACCACCTAATATTAAAAACGAAAAGAGCTGCTTTCTGTTTCATCGCCAATACTTCAGTCACTGATCATGATACTGTTTTATTATTTATGGAAAACAACCCTTCTAATCCTCCTTTGAAAAAAGCTAGACAGACCAGAGTTTTAGATTTTGACAAAATTGAATTGGACCTCCTTCAGACCGATTTTAGCCCCGTTTATAGCACCCCAGACGTTAATGAAGCAACTGACTTCTTTATCAACACCATTAACCATATCATAGTTAAAAACTCTATTTTGAAGGTCTTGCCCAACCGTAAAAGACTAAGTAAGCCCTGGATGACTCCAGGGCTCCTTAAATGCCTACGAAATCGAGACATGATGCACATGAAATTAAAAAAAAAATCCTGAAAATAATATACTTCACACAACTTTTTAAAGATACAGGAATTATTGCTCTAAGATACTCAAAACTACTAAAACTAATTATGATAAATCCCTTCTAACTAATGCACAAAATAATAATAAAAAACTCTGGGATGCTATAAAATCTATCACCCATACATCAAGGGTTAAAACACAGGCTAACGCTCTTCTGTCACCCTCCGAACCAGAGCGCTCTGTAAATGAAGTGAACGCGTACTTTGCCAACATTGGACGTACATTGGCTGAAAATGTTCCATCCGTCACCACGTGCTTACCTCCACAATCCGAGGCTCCTCCAACGTATCAAGACAGTTTCGTCATGCTGGGAACAGACGAATCAGAATTGGATGTTTTGATCGGAAAGCTGAGGGGCGACTGTGCGGTGGGCTCTGATGGCATATCGGGCACGTTTCTTAAGAGATTTAAAAATGTACTCGCCCCTCATCTGACCCATATATGTAATTTAGTTTTTAACTCCGGCATCTTTCCAGATGCGCTTAAGTTGGCAATAGTACATCCTGTGCATAAGGGCGGGGACAGAGATCAATCAAGTAACTACAGACCTATATCCATTTTGCCTACACTTTCAAAATTAGTTGAGAGGCTCATGAATAACAGATTGGTTAAGTACCTAGAGCAAAATAATCTTCTTTCTCCTACTCAATATGGTTTCCGTTCCGGAATTTCCACAAATAATGCTGTGCTTGATTTAACCACTAACATCATCTCCGACCTGGATAAAAAGCAGAAGGTAATTGGTATTTTCTTGGATCTGGCAAAAGCTTTCGATACGATATCTGTTCCCAATCTTATAGCTAAACTGGAAAGGATCGGTATAAGAGACATTCAACTTGCTCTATTCAAGAGTTACCTCACTGGTAGACGACAATGCGTCAGAATCGGTGATTGGACGAGCGACGAGCTCCCTATATCATACGGGGTCCCTCAGGGCAGTATCATCGGCCCGACCCTTTTTCTCATTTATATAAATGAGCTCTGCGGGCTAGCACTTCCCAATGCATCCATCTTCACTTATGCCGATGATACTGCCTTACTATTCCATGGAGACTCCTGGGAGCTGGTGTTCCGGCATGCACAGTCCGGACTCAACCTTGTCACCAACTGGTTGGCTCAAAACCTGCTTACTTTAAATGTTGATAAAACTAATTACCTAACCTTTTCTTTTAATGCCGCTGGGAAGCCTCCTCCCTCTCTTTGCTCCTTGATTGTCCACTCTTGTATTTCACCTCACCTTGCGGCTTGTAATTGCCCCTGCCTTTCTCGCATCAATTGTGTCAAATATCTCGGTGTACAAATTGACGAATGCTTGTCATTCTCTGTTCACATAAACACACTCACCTCGCGACTGCGTAGGTTGATCTACATCTTTAAGTCCCTTCGTCGCGCTGCGGACACAGCGTTGCTGAGACATTTATATCTCGCCCTCTGCCAATCGCTTCTACAATATTGTATAACTACTTGGGGCGGATCTGCAAAAACTCACTTGCTGAGGCTGGAGCGTGCGCAAAGGGCACTCCTGAAGGTTGGATGGCGGTTGCCTTACCGCTTTCCTACCATTGATCTTTATGAAGCGTGTAGGGTTCTCACTGTTCGCAAACTGTTTATCCTTAACCTTGTTTTGACCACACACTCTCGGACTCCCTACGATCCAAACAAGTTTGGCACTCAACGACGTAAACATACTGTCTGTCCGTCCATCC
This sequence comes from Orthosia gothica, assembly GCA_949775005.1. Classification (NCBI taxonomy): domain Eukaryota; kingdom Metazoa; phylum Arthropoda; class Insecta; order Lepidoptera; family Noctuidae; genus Orthosia; species Orthosia gothica. The sequence continues at coordinate 15,713,433 of OX459044.1, forward strand.
GCACAAATTTTCGTTCGACCCAACGTAGTTTCCATTTCCTCAGTAGCTACGTCTATAACAAGGCTAATAAAATATTAAATATATATCCTATGTGCAAATCAAAATGTAAAAAAACATTAACGACATGGCTACTTAAATTGGATTATGCAGAGACCGAAAATATACTAAGTATTTCACAATAATTTCGCCTACCGAAAATATTCACCTTCATCCTTGGAGCGCGTTTCACCTTGTCACACACAGACACACACACACACTCTCGGGCAAGTAAGTGCTCATGCCTGGTGTTCATGGGCGCTGGGGTGAGGACTTATATTGCACTCACGGACACAACACTCTCCAAAGACACACATGACACATCTCCTTTTGTTTTTGTATAATTATTTCCTCCTCTCAATTTGATACTTTCACATTGTTGTAGTACGTAAGTGCACCATAATATTGTATTTTTAAGGGTGTGAGCCTGGAGATCTGTCATACAGGTCTCGAACCCAGTATAGACTCCAGCTCTCACTAAGGTTTGAATCTGCTGTAACCTAGATTTAACGACCTTTAACGAAATGTACCTTTTTGAGAGAAATAAACTTCTATTCTATTCTAATTCTATTCTCTATTCTATTTTGTGCCAGCCATATAACAGTAAAGGAAGAAAACGTATTTGGGAGTGATTTATTATCAACAAATAACGTCAATACAATACATTTTACGTCAATACCAGCTGTTAATCTGTGCACTTGTTACTCATCTAATCATATATGCATGTCACAATTTATCATAATTAAGCGCGAATTTTGATCGACTAATTATGATAATTTTGACAGTAAAGAGATGTTTGATTAGCTTGCTGTCGTTACCGACGCCTTTAGTGAAACAAGTACAGTCACACTAAGCAGTTATGACAAACTATTAACCAAGGATAATAGACGACAGAAAAGCATACATTATATCCTCAAGTACCTACTAAGTGCATATGATTACAGTGGTTGACAGGCACTCGGATTGAATTATAATTATAAACACTAACACAAAAAGTAGCGAGACGACAAGGAAAAAGTATCTAAAAGAAAAAGATTTTTCGACTTGGAAACTTGCAGTAGAACTCAAACAATATTAAGCGCTTCACTATTTTATCCTACATTGGATTCATAAGTCTTCGAAAAGGAATCACGTATTTTAGACCGTAAGCAGGAGTCCAAGCTTCGACCAAATTCAGCGACGTTAAGCCCTTCAGTCACAATCAACAAGTCTAGACGGCGATCAATATACTCGCCAAAGCGAGACAGCATACGTTGAAGGAAGACAGATAATATTCATTTTCTCCTCTACTCTACTAACAATCCTTGTGAAGGAGAAATTCACAAAATGCTCTGCTATAATAAGTGTCTTTTGATAAATGTTCAGGGGGGTGACCACAAGCTCTTAGAGTAAGGTTATTTTGAGATCGAGTAAGGGACAGATGTATATGACGTGTATACATCTGTCACTTACTCGATCTCAAAATAACCTTACTCTAAGAGCTTGTGGTTACCCCCCTGAATAGAAGATATGATTTTACAATGTGAAGGATAAAAATGTAACATGGAAACATACAGGAGTATCTATAGCGCGTGATTGAAAGGAGCTGGGGGATGCGGACGGGTTATAATGTAAAATGTCCATTTAATTTGTGGAAAGTAATTAGGACAGTGGTTTATTAATGACCTGAAAGAGCGAAATGACTCCCAAATGGTCTGTTGAATCTCAATTTCAATAAGAGTTTGTTGTGACTTATTCTGCAAAGCGTATAAATTCTGTGACTTAAATATTTTCGCACCCGTCAACAGCGTAAAAGTTGTTCCTTTACTGTCTGCCTACGCATTTGAAAACAATGGACGCAAGAGTAAGCAACTTCTAGTAAATGTAGTACGAAGCGACGTCGACGTCGGGGAAGCGTAGTACCCTCCATTCTAGTGCCCCCCTTCCATCATGTCGTCCGGACCACTACAGACGACTTTTTCAAGGATAAAAACGGGAGACATCACACGGAGCATTCAATTTGTCAGCTCTTGTCTGCTTACATGTTACATTCCTGCAATACCTAGGGTAAAACATACCAAAAAGGAAAAACTGAGCAATGAAAAGTGCATTTAAAAAAATATTGGGCACGATTTTTTTCTTTTGACACGTAAACATAAACTGACGACGATATAATGCGTTGAAATATCGTGAAACGTCTTTTCTTTTTAGTTTCTTGCGTCTCACAGGTCAATCCGAGTGATTGGTTACTGCTTAACCGGGCGATCCTGTTGAGACTAAACTATAGCCAGGCACTCGTGACACGTTACGCCGCTAGTACACTTTAAACTGCCTTAGTGACGTCACAAGACCCCACGCTTCCTGAACTTTGATGCTCTTTATCTTTGTATTTTTTTATTGCTTTGATAAAGCAAAAAAAAACGTGTCCATTATTATTTGATAATCTCACTGACGGACCAAATTATAATTTTTCTACCCAGGTAACATCCGTATTGCATACGGTTTTAATGACTACACAACGCTGGATCGTAATGGCGGAAACACATTACTGTGGCGTGGCGTGGCGTGGCGCATACTGGCGTGGCGCTAAGTGTGCACACTAAGCTGGCGTGTCGTGGCGCGCCATGGCGCTATTTCTGAATTAGTATACAACGAACCTTTGCAACGTGTAGACGTACATAATATTAACTTCGGATTCGGATGATGATTTCGATGAAGACCTTCAATTTATTTCTTTGCACCTGCCATGTTATATCTCCACCACCCTTCCACCATCTTGGTTGACTGGTAGAGAATACCTTAGGCTATAGGCGATTGGCTTATGCCTATGTTCCTTTAAGTTGCATGAAATGTTAATAAATAAATTAATTTTCTCCTAGCAATTAAACTACTTTAGAGCAAAATTTAAAAAAAAAACCGGCCTAGTGCGAGTCGAACTCGCGCACGAAGGGTTCCGTACCATTATCGCAAAAAACGGCAAAAAAATCATGTTTGTTGTATGGGAGCCCCTCTTAAATATTAATGTTATTCTGTTTTCAGTATTTGTTGTTATAGCGGCAACAGAAATACATCATCTGTGAAAATTTCAACTGTCTAGCTATTACGGTTCATGAGATACAGCCTGGTGACAGACAGACAGACAGACGGACCGCGAAGTCTTAGTAATAGGGTCCCGTTTTTACCCTTTGGGTACGGAACCCTAGAAAAGAAGGCAAGGCAATTTCAAATTTAAAAGTTTTTAGAACTAAAACATAAAAAAATCGGTTTGTTTACATTTTGATTATAATGATATGCGATTATCTCGGAAACGTGTGGACCGATTTACATGATTCAAACGGATAAAACGGTTTTAGACCAAAACCTTTCATTTGACACTAATTGCATCATGAAATCTCCACAAACAAAAATTTACGTTTTCAAGTTCCTCGCGTAATTATTAATGTATGATATCTCTTATCAATTCTTTAAAATCTATTTATATATCAACTGTTAATGTTCAAATTAGGATTCTATATGATTGCACATGCTAGTTGGACATAAAACAAAACAAATACAACACTAATTAGTATCTAACAAGAAAACTGTACGTTGACGTACAAGTTCAATAAGCTCGTCGGTCATTTTCAACACGCAGCATACAAGCGTCCGCTACGAGTTCACGTCATTGAATGGCGCGCCACGAGCCACGCGGTGTAGAAACACATTTGCCTGGCGTGTCGTGTCGCGCCAGAGCGGTGGTGGGGGCTATGGCGCAATCGGTCGCCGGCAGTCCGCGCCACGCCAGGTCGCGCCACGCTGGGCCACGACACTCAAATGTGCCTCTAACCATACTAAATGTATGAAACCGATAGGCATCTGGCGCGACACGCCACGCCACGCCACAGTAATGTGTTTCCGCCTTAACACTTGAATCATAAAGCCACAGTAACAATTGAAACACTTCAGCAATACGTCACCACACATAAGTACGCCAATTAAAGAGTTTTGTTCCTAACATACAATTTTATTACAGCCATTTTCAATTCAAAATGAACGATATTGACGTCATGAGAGGAGATAACTACTTATCGAGAGCAAACAAACACGCGTGTCTCCACGTTATCAAGCTGAATTATCTGTTGATAAACGGATCCTAGTGCGAGTAGTTTCAACAGGGATACCTGCCTATCTATGAATAGTACACTATGTAGTCATGTATGGACAAAATGTAACGAGAAAGTTTCGTAACTAAGACGGAGAAGACGCCGAGGGTGACCGCCAGACAGCAAAGTATAGATAACAACCAGAGACTGACGCAGAGCTCCAAAATAGATAACGCATTTGCGTCAAGCGCACATTTTTCAAGCAGTGTAAACGGAGCGCGTGCCATACTGTATGATTTCCTGGCAAAATATTCGCCAGACTTGTGCCGATCACGCATCTCCTTGATGATCACGCTTTCTTTATTTTACCAAGCGCAACGCAATGATTCAAACTGTCTAGGCACACATCGTTTATCAATTTTACACCACGATGGATTGTTTGTGTGGCATTTGAGTTAACTGCCTGTCGTATACATATAGAGACGTCAATGATACACATAACATCATACACGCTACCCACTGATTAGCAGAGACGATTAGATATTCAAGAATACAACTGAACATAGGTCACATAAGTTACAACATGAATGAAAATGTTTCTCAATCTACGAAACCGGTGAGTCCACGTTGGGAGCGCCGAATGTCTGGCCGTCACCTTGGTGTTAACGGCTCGCACTGAAAAAAAGTGAAATAATAAAAACAACACGATGCGTGCACCGAAGGCAAGGTCGATGCCGTGGTATTTCTGGACGCGGCAGCCCGCCGCCGCCGGCGCTCGTTTCGACCTCATCCAACCGACTACGCTGAATCACTGATTGATAGCTGCGTTCCTCGAAGCGAAATGTTTCGCCAAGTTTTTCAAATTACTTTTTCGGCGCTTTGTTTATATTTACACCGGTTTGCAGTGCTGCTCACGCATTTACATGTTAATGAATATGTTTAAATCGCTGATCAGCCGCTGAGTTATACCAGTACACCACTGGTCTCTCAATTCAAAGAAACTTTTACGTTTCTGGTAACAACTCTACCACGCGTATGTTTTTTTGTACGAAAAGTTTTCCTATCCAAAGCAGCACACATCCTACTTAAGATTGTGTAAACATTTAACCGGATTTACGGTATCTAAACTTGCTAAAAGGTAACCATGTACAGATGAAACGCGCAGTAAAGCACCAGCGAAGGCCGAGTTCGCCCAATCTGTTATTTTAGTGCATTCATTCAACGTCGCGTCCTCGTATCGTATCAGTCACTTTCTGCGGTGCGTCATCTTCACCGTCGATTCTAAACAAAAGTCTTTATTTATATTCCGCTTTATAGCAGCCGAAACCCTGAAATCGATGTAATCGCCAGTTAAAAAGTCGTTCATAAACGCAGGCCGTGCGCCGTGACTCTGTGAGTCATTCACAACGACGACGATGTACAGTATTCGGCCAATGACCCACTTAGGTGCCATAGACTCGTACGACTGTAAGTAGCCTTTTATACCTGATGGCTATTCAAATAGTATTTTTTTATGTTTAGGATTGTAACATCGTTTGACATCAGCAATTTCCTTTTATGACGAATTTCTTAGATGGCAATTTCAAATTATTACGAGCAGTTTGAAAATAACTCTTTATAAATAGCTTCTTCGTAAATCATTTCTTTATATCAACAATCTTCCAAGATACTGCATTATTTGATTGATTTAGGTAATTATTTAAAGCAAATAGGAAACGATTAGCAATTACCAAAACCAAAGACTTGAAAACTGTCTGACCCATTTTTTCTCTTGCATCATAGATAACTCGTGTAAAGGCTTCTTCTATCGTTCCTCTGTGTGCTAAAAGTTACTTCAAATCATCATCAGATTGCTATATCTAGTAAGTAATATAGTAACTACGTAAAATGCAATCTACGTCAATCCTGCTACAAACATAGCTACTTCAGTTTGAAGTTTACAAATAGAAAATGACCTTTGCTGCGACATTTTGCTCCTATCGCTCTTGAGTAAAATTACTTTTCGAGTTCCAAGTTCCAATGCTTCTTTAAAAATGTAGGTGAACAGTTCTGTACTTTTCTTATCGGGACTATTTTGAGGACGGAAATCGTGACTTTACTGTAAACCTAATATTGTAGACCGCACGTATTGAGAAAATCGAGTTCGTGCAATTTAACAACGTCTTCGCTGACACATACGAAGACTCAATCGTTCAGTCTAAATCCCGCCTTGTTGCTATGTACTTGGACGACGTAGGACTATTGGCATACATTCGTTGCTCTAGTCAATTTAAAAGGAATGTTGGTGTCACAAGTATTTCTCAAACAATACTTAAAGTTCAAGTTCCATAAGCCGAAGTCTTGTAAAGTAAACCAATACAGCTGAACAATGGTCTTCAAACATTTCACTAGTTAACTAAAATAAAAACTTATACCCGAACCGAACTAAGTTGAAACATACGCTTTGGAAACGTGACTGCCTATGTTTGGAGAGCTGGTTTACGTTTGTCTTCTAACTAGTTTTACCTACTTTATTCCTATTATGTAATATTATTATTTTGTTTTATATAAATTGTGTTACATCAGCATAAAGAAGCCTCTCCTAGTTGTATAACTAAAAAATCTCCTCTTACTCGTGACGAACAGTCGGGTTGGCCATACTCCAGGGTGCCGAATCCCAGACAGTTTTTTGATGGGGTATTTCCATTCTAAATATTTTCCATTAGAAGATCAGTTTGCACTAGCCAAGTGATCAATATTGTCGTGTATTAGATCATTAACAGTTTATGCATATTCTTCATTGAGAAGACCTTTGTGCAGACTTTCGAGGTCTGACAATATTTGCTGTACGGCCTAATTGGGCGCTTCGGTTGGCTTGTTTTTCGAAGTTGTATCGAGCACGACCAAGATCTGCCCCTTTTTTAATTTATCAATCTTTGGTGGGCAGCTTTGTAGACCTAATCATCGAATAATCTTTAGGTTGCTTTGGTATTTCTGCATCAGCTGTTTTGATTCGATGTTGACGCCGCAAATAAAGCCAGTTCTATATTAGATACATAATTATTTAAACCAGTGTCAATAAAGGTTTTCCATAAACACTGCACTTAAATAACATGAATATCTCCAGTGACTGAGTGTTGCGAAATGGTTGCACTTAGCATCAATTAAAATATTTTTCTACTCGAGGGTCTGCAGTTTTCGAAACCTGCCAAATCTCGACTTTTTCAGTTTTTCGTCATCATTCATTGTCTTTTGCGTCATTTCTATAGGTTTATCATTATTCAAGTTGATGTAGGTACCAGGCCCCTCAGAAAGTATTGCGAAAAAAAGTTTTTATATATGGGAGACTGGCCAGTTATAATGTTTTTCGAAAATATGATTATTTATAAGTAAAAATAAGTAAGTTCCAATTTCAAAATTTCCCTCCACATTTTTTGCGAGTTAATTCAAAGTATTGTGTCTCACTGAAATATGGATCTGCGCCGGGAACATTTTAGAGCTATGATTTTATACGATTTCAAGTGTCGCCTGAAACCGGATGAATCGTACGATAGACTTCAAATGGCATTCATGGATGAAGGCCCTTCCAAGGCAATCGTGTATCGTTGGTATAACGAATTCAAGCGCGGTCGACCAACTTTGGGGGATGACGAAAGAAGCGGTCGCCCTTTGACGGCTGTTACCGAAGAAAACGTGCTAGCAGTGAAAAATTTAATCCAAGACAATAGGCGAATTACATATCAGGAGATTCAACACATATTGAAGATTGGATCGGGAAGCGTTCACGAGATTCTACACAGCCATCTTCGCGTGAGGAGGATAGTATCACGCTGGGTGCCGCACAACCTCACCGATGCTCAGAAGCAGGCCCGGGTGGAATGGTGCCGTGATATGCTTAACAAATTTGAAGCAGGCTCGTCTCGGCGTGTTTACGACATCGTTACAGGTGATGAGTCCTGGATTTATCAATACGACCCAGAAACCAAGCGCCAGTCGACTGTTTGGGTGTTTCAAAATGAGCCAACGCCTACCAAAGTGAAGCGATCTAGAAGCGGGGGTAAGATTTTGATCGCTAGCTTTTTTAATTTGACTGGCCACTTGGTATCAATTCCCTTACGGGATCAAAGAAGCATTAATGCCGAATGGTATACTACCAAATGTTTGCCAGAAGTTTTCTCTGTTATAAGCAACAAGCGACCAAACACAGGGCTCCGCGGGCTACTGCTCCACCACGACAATGCACCTGCGCACACCGCACTCAAAACGAGGGACTTCCTGGACAGCACGCCAGTCAAACTCCTGGGTCACCCTCCTTACAGCCCTGATCTAGCACCGTGTGACTTCTTTTTATTCCCAAAAATAAAAAATCAGCTCAAAGTGATACAATTTTCGTCGCCGGAAGATGCGCTGGCTGCGTTCGAGCAGGCTGTAAACGAGGTGTCTGCGGCGGACTGGAAAAAGTGTTTTGAAAACTGGTTTAGGCGCATGAATCTTTGTATAAAGGCTGGTGGAAAGTACTTTGAAAAGATTTAATAAAAATATATGTACGTATAGAACAATTTTTTTTAGTTTCGCAAAACTTTCTGAGTGTCCCACGTACTTGTGACTTCCATAGTCTCCTTTAATGCGTACGATTTTTTTAAATTATGTAATTGCTTAGGTTACTTTCTACTTTCGGTTGTTACTCATTAATTCTAAGCCAGTCAGGTTAGTCAGCACGATCCTGCGTTACGTCGTCAATTTGATTAATAGCACATTGTTTACAAGGTGATGATTACAAATCGTAGTTATTTTCAATTTATGTTTGATTTATTAAGTGCGTAATCGTAGTTTATGCGACATGGTTCCATCCTGTGGTTAATTTATAATTTGAAACTGCTTTATAAGTACTTTTAGGTACCCAATTAAACATTCAAATATGGGTTTAGTTCGACAACCATTCAAATGAGTGTTTTGCGAAATTTAATAAAAGTTAATCGTAAATTGCCGTAACACCGACATTAAATAAGCAGAAATCTGAATATCTGATTATGTTTGCGAAAAATCTAGACAATAGCACTATCATTCAAGATGAGACTGAAATAAAAACATTTGGAAGCAAATCCGATGTTAAAGCAGGGTTATTAATTATTAACCCTTTAGTTTAGAGTAATGTGAGTCGATAAAACGCGATGTAGGTACTTACCTATTGTAAATATTTAGACCAAGTTTAATGACATCAAGTCTTTTATTAAGGAAGGTAAGTAGCTAGGTAACTACGTGCTTTTATTACCTCAGTGTGTTTGTCTTTTGCGCATTTTAATGAAGACTTGGAATTACCAGATGATGTACCGAATAGGTAATTATGATACATTATAATCATTGTTCTTAACTGTGATGCTGATGGTTGATGATTGTGATGATGGGAAATTCCAGATTTTAAGGCAGGTACCTACTTGAAATCTGTGCATTCAATTGGTTATCTATTAACTTTGTAACTTACAGCAACCACTCAGGATATTTAATTGATTATATTATTATCTAACTAAACATTATATCGTTATATGTAGTGCCCTAGAGGTAATGTTTGATAATAGGTAGGATGTAATGAAAGCATGCCCCGTTCCCGCGTGCATTAGGTGTCGAAGTTATCGATTGCTAGGCATCCCTTACCTCAGTCTTCGTTATTCGATGTCGTGCTAACTTAACGACGGCAAAATTTCCCTTGCCAATGGTCCTCTCGATGTCATAAAAACCCACCCTAATGGGGGTTTTCGCAGGACGTTCTCGGTCCGCCATTGTTGATTATATTATAATCATCAAATTCCAAATGAATATTTTAACACTTCGGCGGATTTATTTAAAATCATCCGTAACACTTTTTTGTTTATATCCATCGAAGTCACTACCGCACACTATAATTGGAGTGAGTTTTCAAGCACACAATATTGAACGAAAGTTAATCCTTTAATACGTCATTCAATAAATAAATACATGTTTTGATTGTGAATTACACGATTCGTTACTCTCTAGTAGAGTAAATCGTATCAAAGACACTACCTATTTAACGTGTTCCGTATAAATAAACAACACTTTAATAGATTGTTCTTAAAAACAGCTTAGGGAATCACACACTGATTAGATAAAATGTTTTTTATTAGCACGTTTAGTATTTTGTATACAAAATTTATTTACAATTTATAGAAAATCGCTCAGAGGCGGCGTGCGCGTATATCACGCTCGGAGCACCACGTCACGCCGCCGCCTCGCCGGCTGTCAACCGGGTACTGAACTCGACTTGAGTGAGTCGATCGAGTCGAGTACTCGCAGAACCAAGCACACCACCTACCGCGGCGGTACACGCGCACGCTTTTAAGTTTCAGTCGCCTTACGCTTGCCAGCCATGTTGATTCTCTTCATGACGTCAACAAGGCGTTCGGCGCTAAGTCGAACAGCCTACGGTATACCTTCATTGCATGCTTTCAATAATGTATAGGTAGGTAGTAAGCATACGTGTTCTTATAATTCTATATCGGTTTCATAAAATTGTATTCACATCCCTCCAAACGGAATTTACCATATATAAATCCAAAGTGTATGCATATACAATTCCCATTTGCTAAGTATGTTGGTAGGGAGACATAATATATGTGTTGTTTTAGGTGAAGGGAAAGATTTCTTTGCTACATTTAAGAAGGTAACCTTTCTCATAGAGCATAGATCCTCGAGGAGGCAAACAATAAGTACTACCCACATATAACTAACCCGTACTTTTTCAAAACTGCCCGCCATTTTACTTAATGAGATTGAAAGGTTTTATTGAATTAGTTTGAATCGTGGGTAGGAATTTTCTTCACAATTATGATTTCAGATAATAGTTCGTTATTAGTGTTGCAGGAAAATAAGACAATTTCGTTAAAATAGGACGATACTAATTGCATAATTGCCGCGACATCAAACACCCAGTACGAGTGTGGTAGACTCTGGCTATTATAACTCTGTAGAACTCTTAATTGGTATCCCCAAACAGTTTTGTATGTGGTATGCTTTTACATCTGTCACTTTCGTGGTACTTGAGCTGTCAGCTTGCGTTACGCTGTTCATTGTTTTTCACAAATCCAATTAGAAAAATGGTTAAACCTATTAGAAGTGGATTGCGAGAGTTATTATATTACATGTTATGTCAATTCCAAGATGTGAAGGAACAGCATCATGTCGTTCTTAGCCAAAAACGAAAGTGTTTACAAGTGCAACGTTGACGTGTACGTCTTTGATATTTTGCCTTTTGATTTTTGCATAGTGAATATTTAACTAAGAACTTTATTTCGATTACTCATACGCCTGTGCAAGATGTTTATAAGAAGATCGTGTCAAATTACAAAATTATGAAGCAAAACAAGACACACACACCACACCTTACCACCACCACACACACCACCACAGTAGTTTCTGCCTACCCCCATGGGAAAAAGGCGTGAGTTTATATATGTATGAAGCAAAACAAAAATCTTGGCAAAAATTTCCATTATGGGCCGTTGATTTAGAAGTTCATTTTTTTTTTTGGTAGGTAGTACTCATGAATAGAAAGCTATTTACGAATTTTCAAGACTCGGAAATTTTATGTGTTTTTGTATGTTTTTCGTGAGGTAAAACAATGAGAATTAGTCCAAGAGCCAGCGAAGCGAGCTCGGGAACTTAGGGCACCCCGACATGTTAGGTTACTTTAGACCCTGCAGACAGAAATAGTGACGTAAAAAGAGTAGACGGAACCCCGTCTCAGGTCAGGTCCCAGGGCTCCGACTACTTTGTTGCTTAAATAGTAATCTTAAACTTTAACCATGGATAACTCCATAACCATGGGGTTCCGTGGGGTGGGGATGGTACAGTGAGGTTGCCCCTCTACCCCCCTTTCCCTTCCTCCCTCCGCACCCCTTAAATCAATGGACATCTATGGAAATTTTCATTCTAACCTGAAAACTTTAACCATGAATATCTCCATAACCATAGGGCTCCGAGTGGTGGGGATGGTACTGGGGGGTAACCGTTTTTTGAATAATGCAGAGTTTTAATAACCAAAGTCTACTGCTCCTGTTCTGACTATGTATGACCCATTTGCTGAAGTGCCCCAACCTTCGGGAGTTGGGGCACTCCAGCTAGTTGTCTGTCTTGTGTGTAGTGTAGTTTACTTGCACCCTTGATCACCTAATTCACACCACCGAGACTGCAATATCTTGGCCACCTACATGTCCAAAACAGAATAATTAAAAAAATTTACCGCATTAAGGAAAAGAAGAAGAAGACTGCCGTGAACATTAACTTTATGCTTAATATAACGTATATAAAACGGCGCATTTTGCAAATGACGTAAAAAATAATAATCGCGCGACCTACATTGAAGGAAACCACCTTCACAGATAAGAAAGAAAAGAAAGATACAAAGATCTGTAGGCCCATGTCGTGGATTCCCCGGATTGCTGCTGCCAGGTAATAAATATTAAAATAACTATATTTTATAAGCAACATAGAGTCAGTCTACATCGTCATTTAAGTAGTGACCTAGAGGTACAGAGCAGATTGGATGTGTGGTGGCACATACTAAAGAGTGTTGGCCTGAACAAAACCAAATTGAGCAAAACCAAAACTGAATACTTGTTCTGCGATTTTCCAGTTCCGTGCCTATAGTCCTCGCTGGAATCCCGATCTGCTCCGACTGCTGGTACCTAGGGTCGCTTGTCCAAAAGGATTGTGAGGTAGACCTGGACCAACTTAGGATGGATGCAATGGCGACAGGTCACTGAAACAACTTGTGACCCAAGGATTAAAGACCCCACAAGTTAAAGGGGAAAATCTACATCATCAATCAAAATGTTGGGCTGTAAAAAAGATGGATGATTGAATATGTTATTATGAAGCAATGAATGCAAGGAAAGCGTACCATGCGCTATTATTTGTACTTACACAATTAAGGTACTTATCAAATTATCCCTAGACTTTTTATCATACAAAACTGTACATTTACGTACAAGTTCAATATGCTCGTCAGTCATTTTCAACACGCAGCACACAAGCGTCCGCTAGGAGTTCTCGTCGTTGAAAGGTTCGCGCGCGTCACGAGCCACGCCTTGTCGTCGTTGTAAAAACAAATTTGCCTGGCGTGTTATGTCGCGCCATAACCTCCACCACCTCTATTGTGCAATAGGTAGCCAGCAGTCCACGCCACGACACTCAAATGTCCAAATGTATGAAACCGATATGCTTCTAGTGCGACACGCCACGCCACACAAGTGTGTTGCCGCCTTGAAGGGAGACAGGCCGGATCAAGGGCAGAAAGACGATGATGATCTTGGTTATTTTAAGTAGGGCTGTAAGAAAGAATACTATCAATTTTTGACCACGGATGCGTTGCATTTTGGTACTTCTGTCTGGTTCTGATAAAGCAAAGTCCTCACAGCCGGAATATGGTATCACCAGGTTTCTTTCTGTAGCAACACCACGTCGCTTTTGGTAACACTAAATCTGTTTAATCTATGGATAACACCTGCGTTTCAGATCGGATCAACATTCCAGTCCGGAATTTAAGCATTTAAGAATGTTCTCTCTTTGTCTGATTGCCTGTGTATTCTGGTAAGAATAACGACGCCTACTGTATAACCAACTACGGTTGTATGGCACTGTAATGCGACTGATATTTTTTTGCAATGTGATTGTGGAAGGCATTGGACTTATTACGAATTTCGTACATTTTCAAGACGTATTTTCAGATTTCTTATTTATTATCTCATTATTTTATTTATATATTTCTACTTCAACATAAGAACGCACATAGATACAGTCAGATCAAGTTTTTATGGAAACTGTTGCTTTTATACTTACCAAGATGTCGGTGATACTCTTCTACAATTTTGACAAGAAAAAGATGTATGTATCGTTATAAAAGCTTATGCGAAATTTATATGAGCTTATAATCGTTTGAATGTGTAAATAATTATAGCTAGAATATCGTCAACATGAATCAACTTACCGAAGAAAATGTTCAGAATATGAAGTGCAGTCAAAAAAGCACGATTATGAAAAACAAAAGTAAAAAGGCCAAAGATCCTTCTGAAAATCCGGACGAAATAAGTATATCTAATCAAGAGAATTTAAGCGATACGTTAGCCAATACTCTTCGTATTAAAAACCTCAATAGTAACCTAACTAATGGGACAAGTGATCATGCAAACGGCAGGCCCGAGGTTCTGAAGGATAAATCGGAAACTCAAGAAGATGCTCCGAGCGAGGACGTGAAAGATGTAAATAGTGTACAGTGTAGTGATGAAATGTTTCAGCGTGAATGCAAAGAAACACCTGCTCCACAAATAGTAAGGTGTATTTTTGATGATGCTTTAGAAAACCTCGAAAATGCTTTCAGCAATGAGGAGCCAGAACCTCAAGATGACATTGAAATTATTTCTTACGAATCTGAGCTACAAATGGCCGAGATCATGAGACTTATACAAAAAGATTTGTCAGAACCCTACTCCATCTATACATATAGATATTTTATACACAACTGGCCTAAGCTTTGCTTCTTAGCTACTCATGAAGGGAAGTGCATTGGTGCCATCGTTTGTAAGTTAGATATGCATCGCAATGTTGTAAAAAGAGGCTACATTGCTATGTTAGCTGTTGATGAAAAATATAGGAAGAGAAAGATTGGCTCGAGACTGGTACGAAAAGCAATACAGGTAATAAAATAGTATTTAGAATATTAATTTTCTATCAATCCATTCATGAATTTCCCAAAAATTTACATCAATAGTCATATCAACAATCCCTAGCACCCCATTCTTACTTTATTCTAAAAGCAAACTTTATAATTTTTTGTAGTGTTAATCTTAAATGTGTTTATTTCAGGCGATGATAAATGACAATGCAGATGAAGTAGTTTTAGAAACTGAAATCACAAATAAACCAGCACTGAAGCTCTATGAGAATCTTGGCTTTGTGCGGGACAAACGCTTATTTCGATACTATCTCAATGGCGTAGATGCATTGAGATTGAAATTATGGCTTAGGTGAAATAAATAGGTATCTAAAGAGAAATTCTCAACGTTGTGTTACATACTTCTGGAGGCTAAGCAGTCTCAAGCATAGTATGAGATCCCACTGCAAAAATCGGCAGGTCATTTTGTTTTTGAAGAAACTTGATTTTGATGAATGATTCTTGATAGCAGAACTAAACTAACTTTCTGCTGTATCATGGTTGCACATGGAACATCATGTAGCTCTAAGTTAATTTCCATTCATATCTTATCAGGTAAATTGGTAACCCACAGGTTGCGACTAACTGAGAGCTGGCAACCTTTTTTTTTCCTATTCTCTACACAACTTTTTTTAATATTTCCAGGCAATCCCGTAGCAATCTATTCTACCATCAAGTATCATTCATGAAAATTAAGTTTAATCAAAAATCCTGATTCCTGCAGATCTCTGCCATTTGGTCTTAGGCTAGCATATTTAAAGCAGATGTTGCCATCCAGAGGATTTAGCCAAATGTATAGTTTGTTTCAATTATGTTTTAGTCATGTGATAATATGTTTATCTAATTTATGTGTTACAAATTGTTAATGAAAATATTTTCACCAATTCTTTTATATTTTGACTGTAAGATTTTAAAAGTGGTTAATATCCAAACTAAATACACAACTTTGAAGAATTATATTGTAGTCACTGTTTATTTATTTATATTTCTCACCCTGCAATGATGGTTTTTATCACTTGAATCAATATAGTTTTTTCATTGTACTAACTAAAGTAGACATTTTGTATCTACTGATTTTTATGTACTGTTAAATAAATAAATATATGAAATCCTTGAATTCATAGTAAAGTATTTGAAAAATAATATTAATTAGATTTTATTTTTATCCCTGACGGAGTCCAACAATGTTATAAGAAAATAAAGTCCCAGATTTTTTTCCTAAAAATTTATTATCAATTGAGTATTCATTCAAAACGTAAATGTAGCAGTGTTAGTTGAAGCAGCATCATAAAGAAATGTATTATTCACTGGTTTATATTGTTTGGTAACAATTTTAATAGCTTCATGAGCTACACAGCCTCCTAAAAAGGCAGACACACTATGTATTTCTGCTCCTCCATATCTGCACATTTCATGAACATGATCATCCTTTGGGAAAGGAGAGCATGACACATCAGTGAGAAGCTTTGATACACAAGCCTTTAACTTAGGAATATCACCTTCAATTTCTGAATCACCCGGTGCTCTACAATGTTCCGATGCAAACATTTCAGCAGCTCTTAATAAAACATAATGGACCATCATAACGTCAGGTTCTTCTAAATACCTGCCTATGTAAGATGCCACAGAACTGGTCAGTTGATACTCTGATGCTATGCTTGATCCACTAATGAGATGCAAGTCATGAGCATGTCTACAGAACAACTTCACATCAGTTTCACTGATGTTGTCACAGTGTAATTGGGCAACTATTTGTTGCACTTTTCTGTATACTATTTCTGTATCCATAGCAGCTTGAGTTCTGTACAAATTTTGTAATTTGATATAGTGGTCTGTTGATGCAGTCATATCAGGCAAAGTTCCCTTCACAGGGAGTTTGCCCTTTCCTTCACCCTCAACAAAACCTCTCAATGCAGAGCACATGATCCAGAATGGGGTGCTTTCTTTTGTTAAATTAGTAGCAGCACTACAGTATAAAAGTTCTTGACTCTTTACAGGCAGGAATGTCGGCATTAAAGCAGTATTAACTGCTCTTAATGCTTCTTCAAAATTTTCCTCATTGATTGGAATATCATTTTCATCTCTTCTGATAAAGTCTTCAATAATAGCTTTGATTTCATTCTTCTCTTTCCTGCTCATCGGCCAGCGATTTTGATTACTGGTTTTCCATTTTTGAACAGCTTTGTATATAATTACAATCCACGGTATATGACCATGATCTTTCAAATCAACAGCATCTATATCAAAGCTATCCATGAAATCAGACAGTGCTTGAAATGGAGAATCTAAGCGTAAGTCAGTTTGTTCATTATCAGGGTGAGTTTCAATTACTGCATGTTCCCGCATCTGGATTCTGAAGGATCCCAAAAATCCAACTGATCGGCACACAATTAGTGGAACATTGATTTCCCACAGATGTTGGGCTAGATCTTGTATGGTCTGCTCTGAAAGAGTGGTAGCTATAACTACACTGAAAGACTTGAAAAAATCTGGGTTTTCCTTAAGGATTTGGTCAGGTGGTTCCTGAACTGCATGACCTTTTACAGCCGGATTTAATTCTAGTAATAACCGTAGGGTTTCTGATCCTCTATTCAAGCCTTTGCTGGAACACTCCAAGAAAAAGTTACTCCCAATGTCTTCGTCACCTACAGTTTTATCATCAACTATAGTTATTGCGCCAACACCAGGAAGGACTATAGATTTTAATACTTCAGTACCCAATGCCGTGGCGTTTATCAAACAAATATGTCCATGTTCCAGTGCAGATTGGCCGTGGTCTCCCCATAAGCGAAGTTGCCGGTCGTATTGTTTCGTCTTTTCACTTTGTTCGGGTGATTTCGGTGACGGCGAAGCCATATTATTCAAGCAATATCAAAAGTTTACAATGACTTTTACCAAATTAGTGGTAGGATCTAGAACTACTTCACAAATTACCTATGTTTTCTCAAAATATATTTGTATTGCAACGAAAGGTACAAAATTTATCGGATCCCCGATCCGGCTGACGGTTGTCAAACTCAATTTTATAGATTGACAAGACTAGTTATTATTAGTCTGAGGACAAGACAAATTGGCTGACACTGACAGGCAAATAAAAATCAATTCTAACCACAGACAATGAGTCTTGTTTAATAAATTAATTTTAGATTATTCAGTTGACGGTTGACCCACCAAAGATTACTATTATGTATGTATGTGACCCACAGTAAAAAAAGTGGCGTGGCGTGTCGTAGCGCCTTCTGCCGCAGTTGATTGGCTACAAAACACGTTGCGGTATGACGTAGGCTGTAACAGAGTCATTTGATTGGTGGATCCTGCGCCACGACACGTAAGTGTGGTTCCGACTTCCGACTTTCTACAGTAGTCTGATTTGTAGCCACGAGCCCTTTGAATCAATGAGTCTATCAAGAATATCAGTCTTGGATTTTTGACATAAATGCAATAACATATTGTAGAGGTAGTCTGTGTGACTCTGTGGTTTCTACCTGCAGCAGCAGCTGCTAATGCATAGATAAATATACTTGTGCTAATGGCTATTGTGTTGTTTGTGAGAATATGATCGAATAAACTAAATTAATCAGTCATCAAGACTTGGTTTGTTTTAGTGAGATGTTAAAAACATTCTACATTACGAATGTGTATGGAAATGAATTTACAAACTTTATTTCAGGATTTTAATCCTAGGTAATATGTAATTATTTTTTGTGTTATTGAAATGACTGGATGATTTTAAAGTTGTTATAAATTGTTTTGTTTTCGCAGCAAATTCGTGGTGCACAGCTGTTTGCTGATATTCACTGCATTATTAGCTTTAAAGTTAGATAACTCTATAACATGGTCGTACTGGGCCGTGTTTACCCCAATATGGGTGTGGAAATTCCTTGTAGTTCTTGGTGCCACAGTTGGCACATATGTTTGGTGGCAGTACCCTCACTTCAGGTAAGTGGTTCAACGCTATTCAAAGACTTAAATCCATTTTCTTTCCAACTTTCAACCATTGTTATGTCCAACATTCTACCAACAAAAAAAAGGACAGTTACATAAAAAATGAAAGGTCCATTCAGTTACATAGTTAGAAGATTTTAATGTTATGTTTACCTTGAATCATGAATATGTTTTTTGTTATTAATAGTTTTGTATTGATACATACAAGCTATTTAATTATTCAATGGCACACAGTTTAAAGGATTAGCAATGTCAGATGAGTCTGTTTTTATTTAGAATGGTAAAAAGAAATATATTACAGTATCCCTAATAGCATTTTAGTTTTCACTAGCATTCTCCTTAGTTCTCTTAGTTCCATATCCTGTTTGGATAAGTGAGGATACATAACTACATATATCTGGCGATAGTGAATGCACTAAATAAAAATAGGTATTTTTGCCATTGTAAAAAAATATACCATATTCCGGATAGTGTGGGTGTTGGTATTATTTTAGTAGAGGCTTTTCTGGTTTATCCTATAATTACTTGTTTATTCTATTTCACCTGAGTTAAAAGTTTATATCCCAAGGGAACATTAAACTGGGATGAAAAGCCAAGTTTACTAAGAGGCCAAACTAACATAATTTTATGAGTTGTGATTGGAGTTTTTTGGGTCACATACTTTACATTCTACAGGAATATTTCACTCATTTTGTGCCGCCATGTGGTACAAACAGGACTTTAATATGAAACCAAATGCAGCATAAATTCTGTGACTCCCAGCTCAAAAAATTACGTTTGTTAGCCTCACCTTATGATCTGAAAAAGTAACAAACAGAAAAAAACATTTATAATATTAAATTAGGATAAAAATTCCCATAAAACATACAACAAATGATTTCACATTCTCATTCAATGTTTATTTTTTCAGGTTGGAGGGTGAAGCATACATCCATTACAAAGCTATGCTCATAAGTCTTGCCATTCACTTAATTCTGCTCATGTTCGAGTTGCTTGTCTGTGACCAGTTGACCACCAGTCGCCATGTATGGATACTGGTCTTTATACCACTTATCTTCATAAGCATAGTTTCCATTGCCATCTGTATATGGTCTGTGAAACATGATCGCAGTTATGAGGTTTGTATAAATTTTGTAACAGGTTTAGCTCATTTCCTGATTAGTATGTCATGCAGCATTATTAGAAAGAAAAATATTTATTTGTATGAGTCACAGACGAGAAACAGACAAGAAAAATAGTAAAAAAAGAACCCGTTGCGAGACTAAAAGGGCTCCTACAAGATTAAATTAATTAATAGTTAATTTGCAATAGTAGGTATCAATGTTTGAACTAATGACCTACTTATCAAATATTTGTTGGTAAATAGTGCATGTATCAAAGTCCAATCATTGTTTATTACAATAACATTAGGTTAACTGTGCTTCAATCAGATAATGGTGATAATATTTTATCTAATGTTGATTAGGTAGGTACATAAGTACTTACTTAATATAGCTATATACTTACCTGAAAATTTTAAGCCAAGTCATAATGGCAAACCAATTATTGATTTAGCCGGCAATTATTGCCGGCTATAAGGGACCTGGTGCGACGCTATTTAAATTGTAGGATAAATAAGGGACTTTCTGGCGCGACGCTATTTAAATTGTGTCGATAGGGTAATAGGAGACCTTCCTGGCGCGACGCTATTTAAATTGTGTCGATAGGGTAATAGGAGACTGAAGTGGACTGTATTGTTGGTTCGGTTGGAGACTCGTTGAGGAAATGAAAATACTATCGTGATTCGTATCTTCAATTTATTCCTTACTTGTTACTCCTTGTAGAGTGGAAGACCGACTGTGTCTCTGCCTACAAGCGGGCCGGCTTTTATACAAAAACCGCTCGGCGAGAACAATGGCGCCCCTACTTTTCAACTGTATTCAAGCATGGCACCACAGAAATGCCGATTTCATAAAACTTATCTTACTTAAATATACACAAGTTATACATTTCCTTAATCTACATACTTAATTCTACATAGGAAAAATATAAAAGGTATACAAAGGTCAACACAAAAGTCTTAATCTAGATTCCTCCTTACTCCAAGTATTAAACTATGACAATATACATAATCTTATCTAATTAGCTACCTTTTCTCTAAATCTTATGTATATTTCAAGTTTTATTATACTACTACTACTACTCTAAAATTCACATGGCCCATACATGTGTCATTTTACACACGTGGTCAAACACGTGGACGTGTTCATTTATTTTTGTAACAAAGAAGAAAACTGCGAGACAATCCCAACTAACTATCTACCTTTTCTCTAGTTCTTATACACATTACAAGTGTAGATAGCTTTACTCACATGGCACCTACGTCAATCCTACTTTAAATATTCACATGTTAATTTCTAAGTTACAAGAAAGCTAAGAGACAATGCTTACGGTACATTGTGTCCGGCCCAACCAGGCCACACAATGGGACATTACAAGGGACTGAGTTCGTCTTATTTTCTCACGCCGCTTCGCGGCAGATGGCCATACTTTCATACAAATTTTAATTACGGTCGAGGAATATTAGTCGGGCCCGGAACATTAAGCATTGATTTTAAATTACATTTTATAACATTGAAAAAGGCCGACAGAATATCTATATTGCCGCTATTCATAGACCCGGTAAGAACCCAAGAAACGTGCAGTTATAAAAACAGGCAATTAAGGAATTTAGCGTGGGAAGTGTCCATTTCTAAAATTACCATGTGAAAGCCGTTGTCGTTTACAGGAGACCTTCCTGGCGCGATGCTATTTAAATTGTGTCGATAGGGTAATAAGAGACTGTCCTGGCGCGATGCTATTTAAATTGTGTTTATAGGATAGGCGATATCGCGCACGTATTTGCTAAGAAAATTTAATGTGAAGATCGGTCGAATTACATCGCATTGCGTTCATGAGAGTACTAGGTACACACAAAAAAAAAGTACACACTACACAACTACAAATTACTACTACTATTATCTCCTTTATTTATATTATTTTTATTATTTTTTATTATCTACATTTTTAAATATTTTTATAAAACATACAAAAAAAAAAGACATTTAAAAATATAAAAAATAGAGGCCCACCGGTTTCGGGAACAGGGTCCAAGCTACCGTCGGTCAGGGCTCCAGAGAGAGGAACCTCCTAACAATACGAGCCGTGTCCAGCAATCTGCAATACTGCTTTCTGGATCAGGCCCAGCCGCCTAACGAGAGCCTTCTAAGGTGTTGGTCGAGGCTCGTGGTTATACTATTATTATTATTACTACTTACAATTTTGTTAAGTCAAAGATAATATAATACTAGCATACAAAGATGCCTCATCCCATACAAAGAAACCGGTTCCGTTCCACGGCTTTGGTGTTAGTAGCGACTTTCAATAAAAGGGGTTTCTCTGTTCGCGACATTTTTTTCTTTAAATACAGTGACAATTAGTTTTATAGTATTTTTTGCTCGTTTTTAGTTTCACTATACCAAAATGTGTTACAATAAAATTTAAAAAATCGAGTGGCATGCCTCAATTTAAAACCGCGCCATTTATTGAAATCAAATTTAAATGATTCGTTCAATACTCTTTGAAATGTGAATTAAGAGTTCAATATTCCATAATTTTGTGCTTAGGAGAGTTGATTGATCAAGAAAATACAATTTTTATGGTAAATTCTAGAAAATGTTAATTTTACACACAATTCAATAACAAATCGATGCATATCGCGCCATCTAGTGACATTTATATGAACCAAATTTTCTTTGTTAGCGCTGGGGCCCCGTGGCTTAATAAAATTGCTTTTATATAATCACACTTCACACTTTATTATGTGAGTGTGTTTGTTACTTCTTCACGCTCATACGGCTGAACAGATCTGGATGAAATTTGGCACAGAGATAGATTATAGTGAGAAAGAGCACATAGGATACTTTATATCCCGGGAATATGTTCCATCGGAATAATTTAGACTTTCATGCGGGCGAAGCCGCTGGCAGGCAGGTCTCTAACTAACAAAGTAAATTATGTGGATATGCTACAACACATTCTTTGAGATTTATTGGAACCCTAAGTAGGGTCTCCTTTGGAAGGTGAATTAGGGGCCTTGGAGCTTGGGCTTAGAAGTTGGCTCTGCCAACCATTGCGCAAGAAAAAGTTCGTCATCGAGTATACTGCATAGAGTAAGCGAGATAGGACGGCGCGACAAACGTAAGCGAGTGAAAGAGACAGTTATACAATGCTATCTTCACCTTCAATATTGACACAAAAATAGCTACTGCGCAGGGTCTTGCAGCCAATTCAGAGACACAAAGATCCGCTGAGAGTATTATACCTAATGATTATCTCTGTATGCGCTGTGCATACAAAGAAAATCCCCAGTTGGTGTGGAATTTTTGGCATGATACAAGATGATATTAATGCACATTATTATTATTCTTCATTACACACCATATAATAAAACACAGGACAAACATAAAACAATGCGCTCATTTGAGTTGTTAACAGTGATTATAAAAACCACATTTCTATTTAACACTATTTTGTTACAGTTGGAACTATTTTGTGCTGTAAATATACTCCAGTTCATATTCCTGGCGCTCAAGTTGGACGATTTCATCAGCTGGTCCTGGGAGGTTGTGTTCGTGCCTCTGTGGATACTGATGTGCCTCAGTCTTGTAGGTGAGTGTATGTACGGCTTTATTCATATTTCATGTAGGAAGCTTAGCTTTAGAACTTGCTCCACTACTGTAAACTTCAAGTGTTTTATTCTGTTTTTTTTTAATATTTAAATTATAGTGTACTAGCTGACCCCCGCGGCTTCGCTCCCGTCAAAATTATAGCCTATGGTACTCGGGAATTATGTAACTTTCCATAGGTGAAAGATTTTTTTAAATCAGTCTAGTAGGTTCGGAGCCTATTCGATGCAAACAAAAAAATCTTTCCTCTTTATAATATTGGTATAGACTAGTGGCTTTGCCCTTGTAAATGTATCTTCAAGTAGGTGTAGAATACCCTCACAATTTCATAAATTTACACAAATACACAATCTCATAAAATTCACACTCTCTTTATAGTATTCCCTATAGGTCTACACTTTTTGAATGAAAAACTCATTCGCCCAAAACGCTCGCCATACACCACTTTCTAGTATTGTAGCTAAGCAGAGAAATTTACCAATTTCTCTTTTTACCCGACTGCCGAAGGAGGGTATTGTGTTTATCAGTCTATGTATGTATGTTTGTTCCTATATGGCGTTCCAGAGACCAAAAGCGACCAAACAAAAATGGCGGCTTTTGGGTGCCATATTGTGGAGGCCCAAATTTTTTTTTCTGCCAAGCCCTTCGTGTGTATCAAAATAAAGGGTTTTAAGAGGTGATTTCAAAAATATATAATACTTATATGTTTAAATGTATCTAATTCGATAAAAACTAACTAAAAGGTATAAATAAAAAAATGTTAAATCAAAAAACCCGACTGCTTCAAAAGCGAACTAAAAAGTCGTAAACAAGGAAAAATACACCGGATTTTGGTCAGCCAGCCCGCGAATATGTATCCTCCGACTGCACAGCATGATTTTTTCTTTGTTTACTACTTTTTTTCACATAAAAGTGAATCCAATTAGTGGCAAAGTGCCTCCCACTTCAACCCATATTAATAATATTATTCATATATAAGATTAGTACATAAGCTGATAATATTCTGATAATACTAATACAATCTAAATGCAGAAAGTTTCATTACTCATAGAACCCCTTTTAGTTCAAGGGGTCGCCAGATTAAAAATATAACTATTTATGTGCTCCTTTATCTGCACTTAGGGCCGATTTCACCAATGATACTAATCGCGATTATTTCAACTAAACTCAGTTTATCTATATACAGCTTTCTGATTGGTAGTGTCTTAACGGTCTCAACCAATCAGAACGCTGTATTTGCATAAACTGAGTTTAATTGAACTAATCGCGATTAGTTTCATTGGTGAAGTCGGTCCTTAGACTGTCAATGTGTCATATGTGCTTGGGGACCAGGATCGCTCTACTTGGTCTTGATATTTTCTTCCCAAAGAAACTTATGCTTTCAGCTCAAGAACAGGCAATCATTTATGTAATAAGAGTCATTTATTTAGAGATGATCGCACACAACTAATTAAAAATTAATCTTCTGTTCCCAGGGGTCCTATACAGCATAATATTCGCTGGGATCTTGCTTCGAACGCCGGAGGTCAATGTGCAGCAGCGACGGACTAGCTTTAACTCGGCGCTAGCTTACACGTTCACCGTCATACCTATATTAGTTTTTCAGGTTCGTATGATGACATATTTATTTTTAAGGAAAATAGCTATTTATGCCAGCACATACGATGGAAGGTCTGAAAGCCTTCTAAATTTTTTCCTTAAAATACATCTTCTTTTTAACCCCCGCCGGAAAAAAAAGGGGTGTTATATGTTTGACATGTGTTGCTGTGTATCTGCATAATAGCTCCTAAACGGATGAACCGATTTTGATTAAGTTTAGTTTTTAAGTTTTTGTTTGAAAGGTGATTTTGTCGAGAGTGTTCTTAGCTATGTTTGAATAAAATCGGTTCAGCCGTTCAAAAGTTATGGGCGTTTTACTGTTTGAATCGGGTTGTTTTCGCAAGATAAATGTGTCGGAGGTTTTTTTAAATTTGGAAATTTTACTTGTTAAGGAAAATTTATTTTTATTATTCTGCAAACTTTTTTGACCCTATGTAATAAAATGTTTTGGGTAACATTACCCTGTTTGGTTATTGTTAGATTTAGCCGGTTGTGATTTCATTGCAAATTTATCCTTGTTACAAAGAAATGAAGTCACATATCGCGCGTGAAGACTTATTTCCTGAGAATTGTAACTGCATTACGTAATAGTGATAAATATTTATATTATTGCTCATGTAAGGAAGTCGGGTAATTAATTGAATTACTTGCCTTATTTTGTTGATGTTGCACTAGTCTGGCATAATGCCAGGGCTGAGATCGTCCTAAGAAGGATATATGGAATCAAGAGATACACAAAGAAACGGTTTTAAATAATACCTCAAGTTGAAACGTTTTTATTATGTCTAAAATAAGAACAGAACTCAAAGAACTGTCGTAATTTGTACCTGGGCAACTTTAAGAGGGGACTCTAGTGAGACTTTCTCCATACAAAAACATTCTGCTGTTTTCTTCGTGGATAATGCCTCTATAGCAATGATTTTTCCCATAAAATCTGGGTCTAATTAGTACGTGCCCCTATCATTTCCTTTTTTCAAAAACATAATCACTAAAATAAATATGACAATCCAAAAACCCGAAAAAAATACCCGTTTTTACCGCCATGTTCAGACGGCTTTCAGACAAAATTGATAGGTTTTTAATAAAAAGAAAATGATAGAGGCATAGATATACTTTTCCTCTAAATTTTGATATAAGAATTTTTTAGATCAGACCAGTTTTCATGAAGAAAACAGCAGAATACGAAACGTCTTTTAGTCAAAGTTTTTGTAGGTAAAATCAGCCTGAGCTGCAGTTGTCCCTTTCGCACTTTACGGGGTGAGGTTGGAGGTGACGCGACGGCAATAGTTTCTTCAAATACCTATTTTTCAAATTCTTGTTGACTAGAGTCCGCTCTTAATAGCAGAATATCCTTTAAACGAAGTAACAAAGATGATTCGGCATCTTAAAAAACTTACTTGGAATATACATTCCAATTCAAAAGTAAAATATTTGCCTCATTGTGACATCATACAGTAGTTAATTTTATCAGAGTTTTCTTTTTGAACGTGAACAGAAGAAAACTTAAGTAAACGGTAAGTATTGAGTTCTTCAAAAGCAATTTACTCCTCGCCAATTCTTCACCTGTTACCTAAGTTATTGCCAACAAATAATGTCCATTTTTTTTTTACTTTTTTAGCTCGCGCTTGACCACTATCTCACCTAAGTTTCTTCATATTAGAAAGATCGTAGAAAGTTCTTAAGCTCAATGCTGTATGTTCCTCAGGTGCTATTAACTAACAAGCTGGACGATGGCCTGCCGCTCTCCTACACGGTGGTGGTCAGCCCGCTGTTCGTCAGCTACGCCACCCTTATCATCATGTCGTTTAGCTCCAAAGGCGGCAATAAATGTGAGTAACATCCTTATATTCTAATACTTGTGCTTTCTAAGTTGATCTTGGACATCGCTGACAACGGTGAAGGAAAAACATCGTGAACTTGTTAACTAGCATCCGCTAGCGGCTTCTCCCGCGTGTAAAGTGTTTTTTTTTTATCCCAAGGGAACCTTACACCTGGAATCTGGATGAAAAGTAGCCTATGTGCTATTCCAAACTATAATCTATCTCTGTGCCAAATTTCATCCAGGTCCGTTAAGCTGTTCTGGCGTTATTGAGTAACAAACATACATCCATCCAAACTTTCGCATTTATAATATTAGTAAGAGTAAGATATAAGTTTGAAATCGATTAATCGACATTTCGTTTTGAGCAAGCGTGGTGATCAAAGCTCGTGCCTTCTCAGTATCAGAAGAGGCCTTTTCCCTGCAGTGGTACAGTTACAGGTTGGTATGTATGCAACACAATGTGAACTTGTTTCGTTCTGATCTAGTTCCATTTAGGATTGAAAAGGAAACTTTTATATAAAATATTGGCTGTCACAAGAAACAACATGTCTGCAAAATTTCAGTATAATCGAACGCCGAAAAGTGGGTTAAATTTAAATTGCAAGATTTGATTATATGTATACAGACAATGCGACATGTACAATTAAATAAAAGCTTGTAAAAACGTCACCCTCATCATCCAGCTTGTGTTTAAGCTTAGGACCGCTAATTTATTAGGTAGGTACATAAATTGATGACTTTATTGTACTGACCACAAAATCGTCATGCGTAAATGAATAATAATTACGCTAAGTGGAAATGATAGTGGACATCCTTCCACTATCAGTTCCACTTTGCGTAATAATTATGAAATTTTAAAAGTCATGAACATGAATTGGAGTTTGAATAACACGAAATTCCTGAATAAACGAATTTCCTGTCCAAATACGTGAATCACTGCAAAGCCTAAACAAAAATTAGGTATTTATAACATCAGCATAGTTAAATACAAAACTTAGGTGCTTGAAAAGTTGTCCAAATACCTCCTGCCTGAGGCTCTACGCAGGGGTCGTGCGGTCCATGACCCTTTACGGGGATCGTTCCCTGAGGCGAAGACCAGACCGCCCGGTTGAACGCGTCCCAAAGGGTCATGGCCATCCGGCTGGACCGGGGATACAGCACGGTCTCCGGTGAGGCGGCGAGCCTCGTTGCATGGGATCTGGAGGCAAAAGTCCTCGCGCTCATATGGGAGTGGCGCGAGGAGTCGAAACGCCCCGGGGCGAAACTCCTTTGAAATCGCGGCTCGGCGGACAGAGCTCCGGCACGATCTCATGGCGATGGAGAGAGGGACTGTCGCAACCCAGCGCTGGGCACGCCACAATTGCGGCGATAAAGAAAGTCTTTGAGGAGTGGCTTGAGAGGCGCCACGGCATCCGCACCTTCCGCCTACCGCAGGTCCTCGCTGTTTCGGGAGGTTCCTGCTCAGGATAAGGTGAGAGCAAACGCCCGGGTGTTACCATAATGTAGATCGCCCGGAGGACACGGTGGAGCATATGGTGGAGGTCTGCCCCGATTGGGCGGAGCTCCGCCGTGTCCTCGTGGAGGCGATCGGCGCTAGCGACCTTTCGCGTCTGCCCTGGTCCAGGCCATGATACGGAGCGAGAGGGCATGGGAAGCTACCACCTCCTTTTAAGAAGCAGTATTGCTCGCGAAGGAGGAAGCGGGACGCGTGAGGGAGACGCAACGGAGACACCCTGAAGCCCCTAGCCGCCGCAGGAGACGCCCTGGGCGTCGTGAGTCGAAAGCCGGTTGCCGGCCACCGTAGGCGCCTGCTTCCAGACGGCGAGTAATGGGTAGCTCGCTGTCCGATAAGGACCAGGCCCGAATCGAAGCCGACGGCGCGCAGTGTTCCACGCGCGCCTCAAGGAGATGTCAGCAAAAAACGACGTGGTCCGCTAGGGCTTATGCCTGTCTAGGCCGCGGATAAATTTGAAAGAGAGTTACCGCGGCCCTGGCTCAAGCAACTGCGGGAACATGGGTGGGTTTTAGTTAGTAAAAATCTGACACGCCAGCCCGCTTCAACCAGAGCGGGAGAAGTCATGGGATGATAACCTAAACAAAAAAAAAGTATATAACTGTTGGTTATTTGAATATTTCTTCTGTTGCCAACCATTTTATTGGTGAATTATTAAGTCGGAAACCTTGACCGATACATCAATTCATATTATTGATTTAGCGCACTGTTTTAGTCTCCAAAGCCTTACCTTTAATGACGATAAATTTTATAGTCTGGGTATAACTTTTTAGATTTCAAGTACTATCAAGATTTCTGCAGTACTAAATGTTTGATACTTGAACAGACAGCCATTTATATATATGTCACGTCGAAGTACCTATGAATCGTAGAATCGCCATCTTTAACCCCAATGTCTAGAGGCAATTCCTTTATTCTTGACTGGAGCGGGTTACTTCAATAACACACAACACTGGATTGAAACTCAAGAGTGTTTATTTGATTTAGTTACAGGCACTTTGAGTTTTCAAATGAACTTGAAGCTAAAACCACATCGTGTGGCTTGCTAGATCGCAAAGCCCTTGTCGATCGCTGGAGGAGATCTAGCAAGAAACTCCAGGATACTCTTTTTAAATGTTTTTATAGATTACACAATCACTTTATGACAATTAATTAGGTTTTCAAACATCTATTCGATTACATTTATTCATCAGTTCTTATTTTTCACACATAGTCCGCGCGATGCGCGTTCTAAGTGGGCGGAACTTCCATATTGTTTTTATTTAGTCACTAATTACTTGGATAGTTGAGTAAAGTTAGCAAACAATACTAAAATGCTGATCAGTTAATTATTTTAACATTAAACAACCTCAATACTCACAAATATAAAGTGGTTTGTAGTTTATTATTGAAATAGTCATCTAATAACAAAACTATTCAAGTTTCCGGTGATCTAACAATCTTACTAATTAGAAAGTTTCTCATTATTACATAGCTGTGTAAAATAGTCTTATGACTTCTTAGTATTTAATCATTTACTCAAATTTGTTTAGTTCTCGTATTAAATTATTAAATCTGGTTATTGGTCATAGAAATTATAACATCCGCCATTGTTTGACAACTTTATCTGAATAACATAATCAAACACATTTACTTAGTCAAATGTGCAATAGTTAAAATGAGAACAAATCCAAAAGTCCTACAATAAGTGTTCCTGTTTAATTTAAACATCTCGTATTAATTAAACATTGAAATTAGCATACGAATTATGAATCAATACTGATTCCACAGTGAGCCAATAGATGGCGCTGAACTCAAAACCCAACTTAACAGTTCGGCTGCCAGAGAACGAGACACAATAGAAAATGTATTGTTTGTCGGGCATCTGGCAGTTAAGGTGTTAAATAGACATAGACACTTAAAACGATTAATTAGGATAATAAATTAGCAAATTCACGCCTACGCGGCGACATATATTATTGTTGCGTTTATCGTTTTGTGCGAGGTGGATTCAAATTATTTATTGATTACTCCCTCTACTTTATTTCCAGGGTGGTTCGGTATCAGGAAAGACTTCTGTCAGTTCCTTCTATCAGTATTCCCACTGTTACAAGAGTACGCGAACATTGCGTACATCAACAGCGCCAATCGAGGCGCCAACGTCGTCCCGAGCGACCCGCCCGAGCCTTACCGAGACGACGAAACACAGAAGAAGGTCAAAGAGAGCAAAAAATCCCAGAAGAATCAGAAGAAAAACGAATTCATGAAACCAGTAGTGCCTATTACGAGTATAGATATGCCAGATTGATGTTTATAGAGCTTAGTAAGAGCTGAAATGTGTGTTCACTCGTTAAATATCTTCTGTAATTAATCTAGCTTCTAAATATGACAGTGAAGCAATATTAAACATTGTTAAGTTTGATATTAGGACTAAGCTACACGTTCCGTGTTTAGGTTAAATTAGAAAAAGATATTACATCGCGTACATTATTTTTTATTGTTATTTCTATGTAGAACAATTCATTGATGTTAATTGTATTACAGTTTTATTTGTTGCTAAGTTTCAACCGGCCTTATTAAGTTTTGTGCCGTTCATTTACCCCACACACAATACGAACAAAAAAAAATCCATCGTTTTGTTCTTGCTCCTTTATCAGATTTTTGGTGTAATAAAATAAGGTTTTACATAGACAATACAGATCGTATCAATGAATTATTTTGGTATAGTGAAATATTTTGCAACATTATATTGAAAGTGATAAAATTTTAAAGTATTTTTATAGGAGGTACCTGTGAATGAATTAATCTCTTATTTAATGAAGTGACTTTAGTATTAAACCTGGCAGGTAATGGTGATAATCGTTAGTCATATCAAAGTAAGCAATCTTGCTGTGTAGCGTCTAGTATTGTTGGTTCTCGTCACATTTACTACACTCTTTGCGCTGTAGCTTGTTGCGGGTGACAGTTACGTATACGCATTTTTTGTGTTTAACGTCATACAGGCAACTATGGTATGACGTTAAACTACAAAAAATGCGTATACTTATATGCGTAAAAATGTTATTGAAACTGTCACCCGCACCATGCTACAGCGCAAAGAGGGTACTATATTAACAATATTTTAATACGTATTTTGCCATTATTGTTAGATGCAAAAATATTCGAAAGTCTCAACTCTTAGGCGTACGGATTAATATTTATTTTGCAAATCATGTTCTTAGGTAAATTTTTGTAGGATATAGGTAATTATATTTTAAACGGACGGGCGTAGGAGTATACTTAATTGCTTTGCGCACACATTTATAAACGGACGAATTGTTTTAGTGACAATACATAAATGTAAGATATTTGAATAACTTGCCCCAGCCTAGCCCTTACGTTTGCTAACATAAAAATATAAATATTTCTTCCCAGTTTGGATAAAGCTATTTTGTGTCTTCGAAACAATATGATCGATTTTATTCATGGCTTTGACCCGGTAGAGTATTAATTGGTAGTTGATTAAATAGAGAATTTAGAAAAAAAAAACAATACCTTTGTAAGGAGTGCGTGTTCCATTTTTGTAAAGTAGCGAACGCTCTTACAAGAACTCACGTTTTAACTTTTGAAGATCGACTTTATTCAACATCGAGTATGTGTTGACCTTTAGCGATCTAGGAGCAATTGTCTTATGGTGGACTTCAATAAGCAACACAAACTCCTAATTACATTATATCGTTTCGACTTGAACTGTGTTATTGTTCTATGGAAAGCTGTTACGTTAATTGTGCTTAATAAAAAAAGGTCGAACTACCTTGCACTAGAGAAAATATACTTTATGACAATGCAAAAATGTAAGTATGTAGTGGTATCGTAATGCAAGTGAAAAATCATAGGATAAAGAATTCCTGGGACCTCTTGTTTTTTTTTACTGTTTATACAATTTGATGTTAAAACATAATAATACTTCCGACAAAATTGTTTTGATGTATTTGCAGATCTATTAGTTATAATGACTTAAAATTGTATACACTATACTGATAGTCTCTACTCTATCTTGTCAGACATGTCCTCAAAGTCAAATATATTTATTCAATTAGGCCAATAAACGGCACTTTTGAACGTCACATAAATTACAATTAAAATTTACAAGTAATAAAAAAAAAAAAAAGATTCTACCGTGCATTCGGAAAGTAGATTGTTATGGAGAAGAACGCACAAGAAACTCCATGAGCAAACTTTCGATTTTATTTGAGCTGAATCAAATATAAAAAATTTTTCAACATACATTCATGGTAATCTTTTTCCTGCCCCTGTTCCATGTTACTTCGAGTCGGTCGCAATATATTTTCATTTCTTATATTCCGTCCTATAAAATGTCACGCTTACTGACTCCCTTTCTTCTCTTTACATAAAACATACATACATATTATAAGTATTAATGTCGGCATTATATCCTAAAAGTATTGGCTAACAAGTATTAGGTGACTACTGTTAAATTTAAAAATGGTTGCATTGATGAACAGTGGTTAAATTTTTATTTATCATTCGTAATAAAAATGTAAGCGTTTATTTCCTTCTTAAGCACCATAATTAAGGGTGACTAGGGTGACTTGATTCTACGGAAGACTTGGTACATAAAAATAAGCCCCTAAACATATTCGGTTGATAAAAAAATCAAACCTAACACTACTATTAGTTCTACTTCCCCGGCTATATTACTTTTAAAACAATTTGAGTCTCTCTGATAACTTTTGCCAATATTACTACGCACGCATATTAAAAATAGGTGAACGATACTACAGCACAAGTTACGTGATAAGAAGCCATCCATGTTGCACGGAAAACGGCATAATATATCAACTGGGTGGCGATAGTGACACCTAAAGGGGAACGCGCACGCACGCCTATGATTCATTGCCACGACACTATTTGTTGTATCCTTTCACTAAACGCTACAATTTATAGCTTATTCTGCCCGAGACCTAATTTCTCGGTAGCACAAATGAGTTCCGTAGCAAAATAAGCCATAAATATAACCTGAATTCCGTGCTGAGTAATTGGCTGATAAGTTTCGTTGATAGTATTTAAAAAAAAACCGGCCAAGTGCGAGTCGGACTCGCGCACGAAGGGTTCCGTACTTGGTAAATTGCGGTTTACGATTTATGACGTATTAAAAAAAACTACTGACTAGATCTCGTTCAAACCAATTTTCGCTGGCAGTTTACATAGTAATGTACATCATATATTTTTTTTAGTTTTATCATTCTCTTATTTTAGAAGTTACAGGGGGGGGGGGGGACACATTTTACCACTTTGGAAGAGTCTCTCGCGCAAACTATTCAGATTAGAAAAAAAATATATTTGAAACATATCATTTTTGAAGACCTATCCATAGATACCCCACACGTATAGTTATGAAGAAAAAAAATATTTTTAGTTTTAGTTTCAACTAAGGGAACCCCCAAAATTTATTGTTTTATTTTTATTTTTGTGTGAAAATCTTAATGCGGTTCACAGAATGCATCTACTCACCAAGTTTCACCAGCATAGTTCTTATAGTTTCGGAAAAAAGTGGCTGTGACATACGGACGGACAGACAGACAGACATGACGAATCTATAAGGGTTCCGTTTTTTGCCATTCGGCTACGGAACCCTAAAAATATAAATGTTTAGGTTCTTATTAATGAAAGCGTGCTTTATCGCGAACAAGATTTACCTCCCATCAAGCCAAGTAAAACAAATGAAGAAATTAACATAAAATAACCTTTGCATGTCTGACAAGAATAATAATAATTATGCCAGCTGTTTACTTACCCAGAAGTTTTAGAACGAAAGGAAATGAACCAGTTACGGAGTTATAAAAATGTCTGTCTTGCCGCGTTAATAAAAAGCTGAAGTATTTTTTCGTACATTTGTACTTTCATGTAAGTACTAACGTTCTTATGAATTAAGACACACATCATTCACATCACCGATCAGTCGCGTCAAAAAATATAGTTTCGTAGAAGTAGTGGGACATCAAAGTCAGTCACGTTAGATGCGGTTCGTCATTTGCATAGAAACAGCGACTGATCGGATTGTGAGGGTGCGGTGACGTGACTGATGTGTGTGTACTGACCTTTAGCAAAGTTAGAGTTCTCGCCAAACTTCTTGGCCGCCCTGAAGTTGGCTTTCCGATGCGCAAGGCTCGGATCGGTGCTGTTTTTGTATGAGATTTACCTCTGCGAAGCCATTATATCCAACTTCAGGGCGGCCAAGAAGTTTGCCGCGAACTATACATGAAATAACCTTTCAACTGTAAAGGGCTATCTATAAATTATGTTACTGTGATATTCTCTTCCTATGTTGTCGCAATACGCAATTTCGTTCGAACAATTACCTGAATATTTTGTTAATAATAAATAATGTTTGTTTATATTGTTTCGCAAATTATTAAAAATACTTGTCAACTATACATATCCAATGTGTTTTGCTTTAGATTCCTGCTTTTACTTTTACGTTGCTACTACTTGTATTAAATGGATTATGATGATCAGACAGACTAAATATACTGATAGATCAGATAGTCACTCCATGTAAGGGTAAGTTCACACAGAATATCCGTATTTCCAGGATCGTTTTTAACGGATCCGTTGCTACTGGAGGTGATGATCACACCGCATTTACAGTAGGTACAGTAGTCACAGAGAGACAGGAGGTAGGTCAGTAGTAGTAGGTGTAGTATCTTTGTGTCTCTGAAGTTGGCTGCAATACCCTGCGTATTTGCTATTTTTGTGTCATGTTGAAGTAGAAGATAGCATTGTATAACTGCTTCTTTCACTCGCTTACGTTTGTCGCATCGTTCTCGCTTCAGTTCGGTTTAAAAAAAACTTATTCCGAATAACTAAAGACATACTGTATGCAGAATTCGATGACAAATTGTTTCTTGAGCAATAGTTCGCAGAGCCTAACTTCAGAGACAAAGAGATCCGCTGTGACTACTGTAGGTACCGTTTTAACGGATCTGTCGCTACTGGGGGTAATGTTCACACCACATTTAGTCAGTGTACCACCAACTTTCAAACAAAACGGATCACCTGTATTTTAATATTACCATACAACGACCTACGCCCTTGCCAAATAAAAACGTATACGATAAAGCGGACCTATAAAACGGACCGCTGTGTGAAGAAGTACTTAATGTGTGCGTATGCTGGTATTCAGATGCATACGGTAAGACTTGATGACTGGAAAAGGTTAGACAAATGAGAACCAATTTCATATTTAAACCGGTTACCGATCTAACCTCATGTTGGCTTGAATCTGGCGGTTTTTTTTTTCAAAGATCTACTTTTAAACAAGTTCTCAATTTAAGGAATATAGATCCAAACGAACTCTGCCTAACGACCATTGAAACTGAACAATATATATTTCGAAAATACATTTTTATTTTTCACAGTCAGAGAACGAGCCGATCATATCCGCAGGCCTGCTATTCAATACACTTTATGGTATTCAAACAACTTATGATCATGCGAGGCAAAAATTGCGGAGGGAAGTAAAATATTGCCCTTTTTATACGTCGATAATACCTGCAATAATAAAAATAGGCAACGGTAGGCCAGTAACCAAGGACGCATTTTGTTTGCAGCTGAACCATCCTTGACCCGTTATAATGAAAGTAGATTTTTGCCAGGAAACATCGATTTAAGATGTGCTATAGCTTGAAGTTAACTTACAGCAGGCTGCTCTGAGGCCGATTGTCCTTTGCAGCAAAACTTTACAAGCTTTTTATATATCAGGTACAGGCTTACATTTGACCAGTAACTCACCCAATTTTAAGCGATGAAGCCATCGAAGAATTTCTCTTTATATAAATTGAAGAGCCTGTAAATAAATTCGCAGGTGCATCCGATCCAAACACTGATTTTAAATGGTCAAATGGTTCCCGACAGGTGTTTGAATACTAGTGCAAGTATGGTTGTAAAATCTGGATTTTGTTTGACAAATATAGCGCGAAAAAATAAAATAACTTCAAGGGAATCTCAGATATTCGTTTCAGTGCATCCTATATATTGAAACTTTTTATAACTACGCAATCTGTTAGTTCCATTTATTATCAGTGCGTGCCTGTCCTTACAACCACTTTGAATAGCTAATTTGTTCAGTCAATAGAAATCTTTTAACAACTTACAACACAGGAAAGTCTTCAACAATTTCGCTAGTCATAAATTCAAGGTTGAACACTACTAAAAAGTTTAACGATCGCAATTCGCAAGTTGTCCAGCAAGGGTTTAGACGCTTCGGCGGATTCACCTCGGAGGGCTGGCACCGATGTCGCTACACATTGATTTTGTACACAATACTATGCAGTGATTCAGTCGTTACCATGATACTCACCAGCTAGTACGAAATACACTGTACTTTTTATTTTTATTTTCGCCACAGAATATTTTTTTAACAATGTTATCAACTAAAGTGACAAGTAAGAAATGGATAAGCGAGGAAACTCCAGATGAAGAGGAGCTTTTCTCTCATTGTAGGGAGATGGAAATGGTTTGTTTTGCAGTAACAAAAGTGATATTGGACTCTGATAACAAATGGAAGGGTGCACTTGGCAAACCTAATACTCATTCGTTATCCAATCGGAATTATATTATGGAGTTAGTGAATATACAGGTAAGCTAGCTTTGCAACTTCTATTAGAACCTACTTATTGATTTGAGACAAAGTTTTATGAAAAGTAGTCTGTTCTGGAGAACAACATACCAATTTTCTTAAAAGCTCATATCAATACGGATCAAACGAGCTTTTGAAGTTCTAGTAAGTTTTTAAAGATCTACTCATGTCGATAATAATTAATTTAAATTTGAAACAAGTCAAAATATAGGTAATTGCTTTATAAGGAAAGCAAAACAATGTCAGCTGATTCATTCAGCTCCATTTCCAATTGTTAATCGATGGCGTTGTAGAAGCCAGCAGGCATTGTGTACTATGTAGTAGGAAGGTACCTATTGTTAAATTTTCTTTATGAATTTCAGGTATTAGATCAAATAATAGAATATTTAACGAAATTAGTGAAATCATTTTACAAATTGAATCCTAAGTTGGCTCGATTGAAAAAAGACAATGGGTTACTTTTGAGTAAATATAATCATATTTTTGATAAATTATGTAGCATTCGATTTGTGATGTTACAAACTATACATGGGCTTATAACAACAATACTGAATACTTGTCTGCATCGAGAGGACTCGAGGAAAATGATTGAATCGTGCTTGAGGTAAGATTTTCCCCAATGTACCTTCTTTCTGAAAACATAAAATTACCACGCCTGTATTCCTCGAAAAGTTAGGCCAGGGGTCACCAAATAGCGAACCGCGGTCCGGATCCGGACCGCCGACATATTTTGTGTGGTCCTTTGTGTTGCTTGAGTACTTACCTTATTAATATAGCCCGCGCTTTGTCTTTTGTACCGTCGATTCAACAACGGACGAATCATTTCATCAACATCTTCATTGTAACTATCTATATTTACATAATTAAGTTTATTACGTTTATTTTAACCAAGTTAATGTCGATGTAAAGGTCGTGGAGGGGGATAGGTGGCTTGAAACCTTACGGAGCGTGATAGTCATATTATTTAAAAAAAACCGGCCAAGGGCGAGTCGGACTCGCGCACGAAGGGTTCCGTGCCATTATCGCAAAAAACAGCAACAAAATTACGTTTGTTATATGGGAGCCCCACTAAACTATTTATTTTATTGTTTTTAGTGTTTGTTGTTATAGCGGCATCTGTGAAAATTACAACTGTCTAGCTATCACGGCTCATGAGATACAGCCTGGTGACAGACAGACAGACGGACAGTAGAGGCTTAGTAATAGGGTCCCGTTTTTACCGTTTGGGTCAGGAACCCTAAAAACGGACCGCAAATGAAAGTAATTGGTGACCCCTGGGTTAGGCAGATGTGCACCTCTTGCTCTCGCCCACATTTCGCCAGAAATCCCGAGTTTATTGCCATCTATCAAGCACAAAGCTAGACTCTGGCTGCTACTGAGAAATTCCAGATGGAAAACCCAATAAAAAAACAAAACAAAACCTCATGCTCGGCAATAGCGTTTGCGACCACTAGACCAACGAGGCAGTCTAATACTTTACTTAACTTTTTACCTATACTTTTCAAAACTGATTTAATTTGTGCTTATACTTAATGAATGTTATTTTTTCAGTTTGGTGGGAATATACAACGACTTGATCGGTTTAAGTTATAAGACATTCGCAGCAAAATTTAATATCGGAAGCAACTCATATCCTAACGTTATAAGCGAAACTAAAAACCTCACGCTGACGAAGATTGTTCAAGTGAGTACCAAAAGACGTTTTTCTTAATGTTTTTTTTTGCACTTTTAGCTCATGTTTCGTAAGAGTAATTCAAAGAATCTTGATAGGATGGTGTGGGGAAGGTGATATATAGGTGATATGGTGGCTCGATACGAGCTTAATGGCGGCTCGGAAAACTTCGCAGTTGCAAATTGTGACAGCGGGGTTAGGGGTTAGCTACTGCGCAGCGAGTAGCGTACTTCACAGCCGCCAATAAGTTTGAATCAAACTATACCTAGTACCTATCCAACACCAACGGTACCGTATCAAGATTCTCTGAATTTATTCTACAGATAATATCCTCATGGCCTGCATCAATTTGTATAAACTTACATATCTAATTTACAAAACCTTCCTGAATAGCAATCGATACTATTGTTCAGAAAATACACCCTTGAAAGAAAATATATTACACCGATACCGCCATTGGATCGATTGCATAGATAAGTAGATGATACGAATTACGAATAATAAATAGGAAGAAACATATTCGACGATAAATCTATGACTTTATGATCAGTAAGCACAATACATTCTATCTTATGAAATATTCATTTTATATACGTTGAGCCCCTGAAAAAAAATGAGTGGGTACAATAACGGAGGGAACGAAGATATATCTGTTTTATATTGAGTCTTAATATGAGTTTATTGCCAAATAAAAGAATTCTAGCAGCATTTTCTCAAGAAGAAATATATAACCATCAATTTAGACCTAGACTAACGAAAACAGGGCATTTTGACCTTATTTTATTACTTCTGATAATCGAAATTTCAATTTACTTTCATAAAAGTGAAAAGGTGTATGGGAATGATGGCCTTTCCCCTGCACTGGGCAAATTAGGCATATAATAATTATAACTTTGATTTTGCTCAGGTTCTGTCCAAAAGCCGTGCTGAAATCAACTGTCAACGTCTGATAAATTGTTTGGTGAAAGTATATCAACCTGCCCATAACTCCGACAATGATTCAAGTTCTAGTTCAGCGGAGAGTTTGGAAATATTTCAGTAAGTAATACAGACATTACAGTAGGTATACTGTGGCAAATTCTCCAGGTTAGAAGAAGGCCAAAGCTCTTTGAATTACTGATCAATCGTCGTTTTCTGCGGGCAGTTTTTTATTAATTATAGGCCCGCCTTTGACCACTATGTCACTCACGTACTCGTATCTGAGGTCGCATAAAGGCCTCCCTGCACTCTTTTCCTAATCTACTGCGATTTTGGTAATTTCTTAAAAGATAATTTGAATTTTCAGCACCCTAACAAAGCACATCACTCCGCCCACCTCCACAATGTCTCGAAACACAGTTGATAAACGACGAGACGCCTTCATAGTGAATAAAAAACTGAAAATGAAGCAAGCGCAAAGCCTTATTGAGTTGAAGAACGAACACAATAAAAGACTAAACGTATTGGTGACTGCGCAGAATTCGGATGCGGAAGTACCGTACCTGTCACTCTTGACTAATGAGTACACTTTAGAACATATTTTTAACAACGAAGGTAATTTTAACAAATTTATAAGAATTATGAAAATTACAGGTTTTTAGAGCTTTTCTGTAAAAATAAATAAGAGCATTTCCTTTCAGACAATATAAACAGTATACTGCAAAGTGAAGAAATGTACATAGAAATACTTTTAGATACAGTGGCACATATGTCACCTAAACTACTAGGACCAAACGGCGTCAAGAAGTTAAAAAATGGTAAGCAATTCTTAGCCCTTTCTATGAACCGATTTAGAGAGAGGAAAACGAAGTTACCTAGTGGCTTTCATCAGACACAGGCCATAGAGCCTCTTGTATCTCAGCCACTGGTCCTAATACAATACACACACCAACAGGCAAATCTTATATAGGTTTTTCTTCAGGTCGAATTCAAGCCAGTAAGAAGGCAGCACATAAAGTGACGGAATACTACCAAAACATACTTTGGGGCGACGTTGGAAGCTGTCTGGAACATATTGTCCTATGGTGGTCACATTATCCCTTAGCTATGAGGTACGGCTTTTAGTGGTTCTTGGTTTAGTAAAGTTGGTTGATTAGGTTTGAAAATATATTTTTTATGGTTTCTTTTAGGTCACCAAACACAAGCCAAAATCTACGCGAATGGTTATTTGCAACTTTCAATGTTAACAGTAAGTACATTTCGTTAATAAGTGTCGAAAATCTTTTATTCAATTTATCATAAACTCTTCGTATATTTCAGATACCCCAGAATTAATTTTATCAGCGTTAAGAATACTAGCTGATGCTTTAGGATGTCATGTCACATCGTCATCTTGGGACAAATATTTTGGGTAAGCTTTATTAATAAAATCACCTACAGATTAAATTAATATTTTTGTTTAGTCATGTAAAATTTTGGTTTTCTTTTTGCAGCGCTACTTTGACTACCAATTTACAGTTAACGACGCTAAAAGTCAATCCCGAAATATCTTTATACATTACCGAGGTACGTTTTGTACAAAAATGTAATTCTTTATGTACCCCTTGATCATGTTTAAACGTACCTGAAAATTTATAAAATCTTGGCGGATTTTACAGAGTACAGAATCTGGAGCAAGTTTCGCGTTGATGTTGCAAGCGTTAGTGACGCTGAATAACCAGTGTGAGGTTACATGGGACTACATTCTAGGAGCGCCTTTAGAAGACCTTCCAATAGTGGAGCAAATACCTATCTTACATCGACTGGGTAAGAATAACGAAGAAAAATAACGATTTTCTGGGTGCAGAGATTTAACATAATCTGCTTTTCAACTAAGGATACATCCATCCATACAATGGCCCCAAATTAGGGTCAGGGCCGATGACCTGGTTTTGGCTGCAGGAATTCGCAGTTTGCGAGATGCAAAGTAACGGTCGATGTGGCCACTTATGGGGCAGCCCTATTTTTACCAGTGGACGATGATGAGGGCTTTCCGGTGTCCGGACCATTCGGACGAACTTTGAACCTGGATGTCCCGAAGCCCAGATACCTTATTTTAACCCGTTCAAAATATTCCAGATCATTCTATCCACACATATAGACTGTGGTGTCTAGCGGAGACGCGACGCCTAGCCAACTTGTGGGAGATGAGAGATTTCTTCCGAATAGCTCACAATGATATGCAGGCGTGTATGGAGCAACTCATAAACTTGAGGTTTGCTGATCATACAGTGACTATTGAATCGGGTAAGTTATCTATTAGAGATGGTTATTAACATTTTTAATGGATCTGAAAGAGATCTATTGTTGCCATTAAATTGCAGGAAAAATTGGAGTTCACGAAAACGTATGCGCGAAAATGAGAGAGAAATTAGTATCGGAAGTCAAAGTTAATATACAAAAACTCAAGGTAATTAAATTGTTTATAGGCTGGTAAAAATCAAAATGCAGAAACTAAATAAAAGTGCTGAAGAAATAAATGTTTTGAGACAACACATAATCACTAGTTTAGTATCATGAATTCATAAATCACACCACCGAAAAGACGGTGTTCATTCGATTTGACTTAAGGCTCTTGGACATAAAATGTCTCAAATCAAAATGTATACTACGTACTCGTAAAACGAATATGCGCTTTATTTCAGGAAGCAACAGAGGAGATAATCCAAGTCTTATCATCGGTGTGTGCGACCACAAGTTTGGCACACCTGACAATGATATTCCCAAGCAATGCGGAATGGCGGCTTGTGACAAGACCACCACAGACCATCCAATCTATTTATGTACATGAGTTCCTAAGTAAGTGCTACTACTACTCATAAATTGGACGGCAATATGGAAAACGCAGCAACCGACAAAACAAAAGTTATTGATGCAGGTCGATCGTACCTGAACTTAACTTTTTTTTAAAGCTTTTGTGCAAAAT
This sequence comes from Orthosia gothica, assembly GCA_949775005.1. Classification (NCBI taxonomy): domain Eukaryota; kingdom Metazoa; phylum Arthropoda; class Insecta; order Lepidoptera; family Noctuidae; genus Orthosia; species Orthosia gothica. Next base: position 15,755,992 of record OX459044.1, read on the forward strand.
TCAGTCTTACCCTCAGTTTCCCAGCTCAAAATTATCGGAGAATTAATGTGACAAATTGTCAAGCACGCGTTATCTGCTGTGATTGGCTGTTGAAAATTCATTCAACCAATCACAGCAGATAACGCGTGTTTGACAATTTGTCACATTAATTCTCCGATAATTTTAAGCTGGGAAACTGGGGGCTAGCTCCTTGAATAAAAGGGGGTAATACCTCTGAATTTCTTAGAAATTCAACAGTTTAAAATATCTCATTTTCAAAAAAACTTTCGCTTGATTCGCTCTCGTTATTTTAATGTAATGTATGCAGCATTAACTAACCCTAGTTGTTGTTTGTATTAAACCGTTTATTTTATTTTCAGATACTATGTTATTACCAGTTATAACGGCAACACAAGACATAACGACTTTGAACATGGTGCTCCGACTTATGTGCGAGTCTTGGCTACATCACATCTACGTTGCTAAAGTTAAATTCACGTGAGTATTTTATAGAAGACAAATTTAGAAAAGCAGTTGGGTTCAATAAACTTTATGTTTATCATTTTTAACAGCAAGGATGCAGCTATGCAACTTCTGCATGATTTTAACGAAGTAAGGAACTGGCTGAATGACTGCAAACATCTTGCCACTGCATCGAGAAAGCAAATGCTACAGAACGAAGTTTTAAGGTACAATACTTGTCATTTTGAACCATAAGCTGTTTTGATTTTAACGAAGTAAGGAACTGCCGTCTGTGTTAAGCTCGAGTCACGCATTTTATCACGGTTTTGCTCCTCAACTGTGATAAAAATGTGTGACTCAAGCCTGTAACAGTAGGCCGTGCTCGCCCGCCTGGTTGAGCGACAGCAAACATCTCGCCACTGCATTGAGAAAGCAAATGCCATGTCATTATGAACCTTAAGCCATATAGTGAAGGTCTAAATTACTACGACTTAATTTTTTATGTCTTCAGGAGGTGTGAAGGTGTGGGTAGATTGCTATTGCACGCTCCTGGAGATCTCATATCGATGCAAGACTCTACCATGCAGTCCGCCCAGCAAGTTCGAAAGGAGGGTAAGAAATCCAACTTATTACCCAGCCTTACGACAAGACGCAGTAGGCAGTAAAATAATTCGTAATTATATTTAGACTGATAGGTCGTCCGGGTGAGATGGGCAGAAGACATCAGGTAGACCCTGGATGAGGCTGGCACCAGGAACGTGGGGATCGGCCTATGTATGTATGATGATACCTCGGCAGTGGGCGATGTCGGGCTGTGAATGATCATGACAGGATACAGGGCTCTTTGCGCGAGGGTGTAAGCTGTAATAAACAACTCGGATCAAAGGAACTCGTTCAGTTTGGTTTAAAAAACCGTCTTGTTTTTAAGTGCCGAATGTCTGAATCCTATAGAAATTCAGTTTTCACAGCGCAAGGATTTTTTTACTTTTTAGGGTTCGTACCCAAAGGGTAAAAACGGGCGCCTATTACTAAGACTCCACTGTCCGTCTGTCTGTCACCAGGCTGTATCTCATGAACCGTCACAGCTAGACAGTTGAAATTTTCACAGATAGTGTATTTCTGCTGCCGCTATAACAACAAATACTAAAAACAGAAAAATAAATATTTAAGTGGGGCTCCCATACAAGAAACGTGACTTTTTGCCGTTTTTTGCGATAATGGTACGGAACCCTTCGTGCGCGAGTCCAACTCGCACTTGGCCGGTTTTTTATTTCTATATATAAAATAAAACGGCAGCTTATTCTAAAGACCGACACGCTCTTAACATAAAGTAAATTTTCCTCTTTCCAGTGACAGAAAACGATACTCCAGAACAACTGATGCCTGCCGAGATGTACGTCCCCAACCAAAAGCAATGGCTGACATTACGCGCTAAGAAAATGAAAGGACCAATCGCTTTTACATTATGCTGCATCGTACTAAGTTGATGTAGGTAGAAAATATAATAAATAAAATATATTACATCATTCAGTGCCTTTTATTCGTTTTTCCTAAAATTTATATTGAGATGAACTTTTGCCTACTACTTAATAATTCTACACATAAAAATGAATATGTGGAATCTATTTAGAGTCTGTGCGGAAATAGAACCGTCGTGGCGTAAAATGTAACTAACATTATGATTTTTATAAAAAACTATAATAATATTACAAAAAACACAGTTAAAACATTATATAATGAATATATTCAATGAATATTTTATTTATTTGATATTATTTAATGAATATTTCTAACATAGTTTCAAAAAAAATATCAAGATGTTACAGTCGCACTATAATGACGTAACAGTGTTGTCAACATAACAAACATAATAAAAACAGCTGCGCCCTGAAATCTAATGACGGTTCTCTTGCCGCACAGACTTTAATATTATTTTGACAGTTCGTTTAAAAATATACATGTACATATTTGATATGAAATATTTGAAAGTCTCCTATGTGCTAATACAGGTCATAAACTATTTCATCAGTATCCGTTTAGCCGTTTTTGTGTGATTGAAACAATTTTCAAGTTAACATGGTAATACAAATTTTCACATTTTAAGGCCGATATCACCAATGAAACTAATCGCGATTAGTTCTAAACTCAGTTTATGCAAATACAGCGTTCTTATTGGTTGAGACCGCTCAGAAACTACCAATCAGAACGCATTATTTGCATAAACTGAGGTTAGTTGAACTGATCGAGATTAGTTTTATTGGTGAAATTGGCCCTTAGAATGTTAGTAGGAAACATCGATACGATATACAATCACATCTCAATATTAAAAAATATGTACTATACAATAAAAGGTTATACTCGTATAAGCGAAGCGGAGTACTAAAATTGTATCATCTACTTATAGGGCAAGACAAATGGATGTTTTATCTCTTACATGGTCGCCGCCTCAGATCAAATAAAAAGTCAAGATGGAATGTTGTTGTTAATGTGTGTTAGTTGAGCTTTATTATTTGACCTGAGAGCTCGAATGACAAGCTAAGGGGTAGTTTCGTTTTACGTGTGCGCGTGTAATTGTGTATTTATACGGCAAGGCATAGTTTGAACCGGCGTCACTTAGTTGTTTGTAATGTTCCATCTTGACTTTTTATTTGATCTGAGGTCGCCGCGAGTTTAAAATTATTTTCGTTACATTTGTTTCTACCATTAACAGTTTGTTAAAAATATGGGTACACATTCATCTCCAAGTACATTTTAATTGAAATGATTACACCTCTCAAAGGTACGAATCAGTGACTCGGAGGTTAAAATACCAATTAGACATATTTAAAACTACATTTCAATTCATTGATATTGCTTTCAAAACACTAATTGAATGGCACAGCTCTATGTTGATTAAATACATTTAGATGTTTTATTAAGATGCTTAAAACTAATAGACAATCTGCGTTTACACATTCAGTCAATCATCAGTCAAACCAAAACCAGTCTAGATTAGCAAGCAATGAGGGTTTTCAAGAAAGTTCAGGCCACCATTTGGCGCCACTTTGGCGAGAGATCTTAGAAAACGTAACTTATGACATCAGACATCAATTTGACATTGACGTCAATTTGACAGATTGAATTATGTCAAAAAGCATACGCATTTGACAGGGACCTGGACGGGACCACTCAGTGCTGGCACCAAGTGTACATAATTTCAGACAACCTTCATTCATGCTTCATCATGTCAAATTGCCTACTTACTGGTCGATTCTAGCAATGGATGGCTTCGAACTAGTCACGAGTCCCATTGCTTAATAACGTACCCGTAAATTCAGGGTGTTCTTGATTTTAGCCCTTTCAATCACGCAGACGTGCAATTTACTAAAGCACACGTAGAAGCGATTTTTATAAAAATAAAAATATATATAAACTTATTTGCTTACAGTAAAGCCTACATTTCATAAAATAAAATTTTACAATTAAAAAGGCAACCAGGCCGAAGTAAAGACACCCTCAGATAATGTTAAAGAAAATACTTCTCGCTTGTACGTTGATAACTCTAAAGTGACAAAGAAATAGAGATACGGCAAAATGCTAATGAAGAATGATTTTCTACCTAAGGGTCAGTGCACACTGAGTAGCAAAATGCTCGAGCAATATAAAGATTTTATGTTTTATAATTTCCTTGACTGCATATAACATGCACGAGGATTCTGATGTTCAGTGTACATTGACAGTTAAGCTCACATCACTACTCGTCCGAATCCGAATCAGACCGCCTACACTTTTCCTTCAACTTCTCATACAGATTCCTCTTAATGAGATCCTCTTTAATATTCTGCATATCGCTTAAAAGACTGCTTACCTGGACGTTGTTAAATTTATCGCTTGGTACTGAGGAATCGCTGTCTAGACCTGAATCGTCATCAGATTTTTCCGGTGCGACGATTTCTTCGTCCGTCAACGCGTGGTTGGATTCTTCAGAGCTTTCGTACTGCGTGTCGAGCCGGTACGCTTTGGGGACTTTGTCGTCGATACGTTTGCGTTGTCTAGTCGCAATGGAGTCTGCAGGACTGTTAGGCCTGCCGGCGCGCTTCTTCTTTCGTCGCATGCTGTTTGCGATGACTCGCTTCTGGTGGTCCAGTTGGGGGAATAGCTCTGTGCAGAGAAAATATATTTGATAACTTTTGTGCTGATAAGATTTAATGCTTAATAAGTAATTACTTGACCCCTTTTGTCTTGGCATTTTTTCTAGAAATATTTTAAATAGTTTATGCTATGCCATCCCGTTATTTCAAGACTATGTTGAGTGCAATCGGAAAACTAAAGAAAATAAAAGGGTACAACACTTCATTTTTAATGTATGAACTTGGAGAAGTGTTAGTTGACAGCCTTATTTAAATAAATGATATTTGTTTTGAGTAGTTTTTGTCCGTATATCCTACTAACGTATCGTACTTTAGTTGGTACCTGCAACACCACGTCCAAGCACGTATTTTGCGTACGGGTGTTATAAGTGGGTCATTCGAACCACCCCAGCTCTTCAAGGAAGACTAGCAGTGCCCTGATGTTAGTGCTCTGCTTAGCCCATCATCATGTTCTCCACAAAGACAGTTGGCATACATACCGTGTGCACAACTCAGCGCTTTCTCCGCGGCGTTCATCTCAGCCTCTTGTATAGAGTGGCCGCGAGCCGCCGCCAGCCTCTGTCCACGGAAGTACACGCCCACTGTGTATACACGCGTGTTCGTTGGGCCCAGGCACTCGATCACCCTGCCAATTTAAAAGTTATGTTAGTACCGAACTATGGAAAAAAAGAGTTAATACTTAATATTAAAAACCCGACTGCTTAAGGTTGCCCTAGTCGACAGCACGGACTATTTTGCGCGCAGGGTTAAAATGCATGCTATCTCCTCCGAAAACACGTGGGAAATAGATAGATGCTGTGATGAGCAGTAAGAAGCTAGTTCGCGTACGAATTAGCACTTTTGCAAATTTGTAGCGAAATGGATGATGATTTAGAACGAAAACGAGCGCGCGAAATTTTATGAACAGACCTTTGGGAGTTTGGATATCATGAAAAACCGACTAAATGTATCTGTTCAAAATAATAGTATATTATGCAACTAGTGAATAAAAGACGGATTTAAAGCGAGGGCCATAGATGAATCAAGAGCAAGTGAAGGATTCTAACAACTGAATCACGACCGTAGGGAGTGATTCATGAAGATTGGATCACGAGCATAGCGAGTGATTCAAGTGTTAGAATCATGAGCGACGCGAGTGATTCATGGCCCTCGATATAAATCCGTTTTATTCAAGAGTTGCATACTATATTTTATACCATGACTTCGAGAAAAAGAAAGATTAAAGCGAAAAGTACAATGAATATTACGAGTAATAAATAAATAAATGGTTTATTACCTTCAAAATTTACATAAAATGTGAAACCCTGACCCCTGAGCTAGGTAACAGCACCTGTGTTTCAGGGGCCAGTGACCACCTCCGTTACGTTACATAATTATAATTAATTAAATACCATTGCAATTAATATTAGAATCTAAACAAGTATAAATATCTTAGACTAAAATCAAAATCATTATTAAAATCCTAAATAACAAACTCAAAATTGAAGAAGGAGTTTGTGTATCGAGTATTTTTTGCGCAAGGAGGCGCAAGGAGGTTACATAGCATTGAGATGGACGTCTAATACATTGGTGTGTTCCAAATTCAAACTCCAAAACAGTGATTAAAAGTGCTTTTTATTCACTGTTTTCAGTGAATAAAATAAGCTTTTTAGAGGGGGAATGGTATAAAAATATTTGCATTGTTGAACTACTAATCTAACCCTGTATGGTGGCTGTTTTGCAATTTTTCTTCTTCTTATGGTATTTATTTTCACAAGCGTTAAAATTAGTGTTGAAATATGGAACTTTCGACGCTCATAACTTACAAATATTCTTTTTTTTACTTTTTTGTTTCCATACAGGGCTAGATAAGAATGAGACAAATTGTTATTTTGGAGTGTGGAGTAATCGCCAGATTACGTTTGTATGGAAGAATGATCGAGTAGTATAACCTTAAGAAGTGAACTAAAAACGACGTAAACAAGAAGAAAAGCATGCTGTGCAGTCGGAGAATACATATTCGCGAGCTAGCTTGCCAAAACCAGATGTATCCTCCGCTTGCACAGCATGATTTTTTTCTTGTTTACGTCTTTTTAGTTCGCTTTAAACCCCTTTATTTTGATATCCCACACAGGGTTTGGCAGTATAAAAATTAGGCCCCCCAAAGCCGCCATTTTTATATTTTCTTCTTTAATGTAGCCAGTGACACTCGCAAGGTTAAGACGGATCGATTGACGAAAGAATCATCAAAATCAGCCAACGCGTTTGATCTCTAGAACGCCACATAGGAAGAAACATACATACATAGACTGATAAACACATTACCCGCCTTCGGCATTCGGGTAATAAATAAGTCATTATTACATCCACTAAACACTTGGAAGATAGGCAGGTAATGCATATATAAATAGTATTCATAATTCTAAATATTATTCTTAATTCGAAGTTCCATATCAGGCATCTAGATTGCAAAGGGAAATGACAAGTATTTCTTTCCGCTAACAATTTAGAGGTTTTAGACAGGATAGGCAGAAAATTTTAAAAGCTGTACACTTACCAAAATACTTCACGTTGGTTGTGGTTCGTCGTCTTGTTTATTAAATATTGATGTAGGTAACTATTTCCCACCTCAAATATCCATAGCTTGACTGATTTTATAGACATATCAATTTACGGATATTCGAAGTGATGTCGATGTATTTGCAAAATAAAATATACATGATGAATATTTCAAGTGGGCGTGGATGGCCAATGTCTTTACTACCCAGAATTTGATCCTTATTAGCGACAATACCGAATGATTTAATAATACAGAATTTGTCTTTTTTTCAAAATCAACGGGTTCGATTCCTGGCCAGGAATATAGATTTTTCAAAAATCCAATGAAGCAGTTTTAGTTTTCATTAAAATCGGCCTTGAGTTTTTTTCGGTATTCTTCATACTTTCGGATTTGGCCATTCACACCCACTTGAAAAACTCATCCTGTATAATAATAATATTGATACATATACTCTGATGATTGATAATAAACATATTGTTGCTAATTCAATCAAGACTGCTTCTCAGAATGGATGTAGGAACGGGTCACATGGTACTTAGGAACTGCTTCTCACAGACATTGTCATTAGCCAACAAGTTCACTGTTCCCGAAGGGATCCAAGATACAAGAAGGCACATACATGGCTCAGCAATTTTACTTGTAATTGATGCAACTCTACGCGCTTTCCTGTTGTCGTGTATGGGTCGATGGAGGACGATCCTTCGCTATCCAGGATGTCGACAGATTCAGGAGAACAGCGAACTTATAAGGAACGAGCATGGAATACTTCATGGCGATAGTCTGAGTCCACTGTGGTTTTGTTTAGCTCTGAACACTGCTGGAGGATTCGGGCCTGGGCTATCGGTTGAGAAGAGTTGGTCAGGGCATATCGCACCTCCTTTACATGAATGATCTGAAGCTCTTTGTCCCCAACAACTCGCAAATGATGAAGTTACTGAAGGTAATAGAATCCTTCAGAATCACCATCAGGATGGAATTTAGTGTGGACAAACGTGCAGTCATGCATGTAAAGCGAAGAGAGATTATGGAATCCGTGGGCATACAACTCCCGGATTCCATACCCTACATATCTTAGATACCTTTCCTCAACTGAAACTTACAAGTATTTGGGTATTTCGGAAGCACAATACTCGTTTATACTACCCTCTACTCAACAACAAAAATAAAACGAATTCGATATAGATTGTAGTATTTGTTGTACGTCGATTTAATTGAATTAGTACAGATGCAGATGAACATAAAATATCCGAGGTGATAGGACTAGAAGATTAGATTAGAACGATCCTAAAATTTTCACCCCTGTTTTCAGCTGATTGAACTGTCAGTGCTTTTTTAGTAAATAAATACCTATATATGTCCCACATATATCTGCTCGTAAATAACACCCACCCGCAAAGACTTTAGTTCTCGTGATCATGGCGCTTGTAATGGTGCCGAAATATCGAGTTCTTAACCAAAATTTAAATATACATGGTAAATATCCCGAAACAAATATTAATTCTAAATAAATACCTTCATCTTGGCCAGAGTACAGGCATCAATGCTACTGAAGTGAAACAGTCGCTTCTTTGGCGCCCTGAATAAATATATCCCGCGGATGTGCGGGGGACGTGGCTTTTTAAATGCTAAGACCCTGCACAACCGCGAGGTATTATGAATACTTCCAGAAAGCCGACGTGGGTATTCATCGAGATGTGGTAGTGATAGGGCCTTATCCCGCTCTACTTGGCTAACGAGAACTGGCGCAAACCTATAGTATTAGATACTAATGACTGCAGGGAGGTATGGCAGAGCAAGAAGCTTCTACTGGGTCCTACATGGGCCCGATGTAGATCTCTTAACGTCCGTGGCCTGGCTGCAATTTGGTGACATTTTCGGAGAAACCGAAGGTTTTGTCTTTGCGATTATAGACGAAGTTATGATGACGAACAACTACCGGAAATACACTGTGAAGGACGACACGGTTGACTTCTGTCGGGCATGTCACCGGCCAGGAGAATCAATCTGTCTGCGGTTGTGCTAGTCTAGCTAACGAAGACTATTTGCATAGACACACCTTGTAGCCAGAATTATCCATAAGCAACTTGCTCTTCAATACAACCTTGTGGAATCGGAAGAACCGTACAATAGGTATGTGCCCAATACAGTTCTCAAAACTAGCATATCACATTGTATTGGAATCGGTCTGTCATCACGGACAAGACTATTGTTGCCAATAAGCCTGACGTAGTGATGATAGACCGACTAAAGTGTCAGGCAAAGATTGTAGATATAGAGGTCCCCCATGACGAGAACCTCGTGAAGGCTGAGAGAGATAAGAAAACTAAGTACATCTAAGTGTATCTTGCTCAATGCTCGCGAGGATGTCAATTTGTGGGCTGTGAATACAGCAGTCATTGTGCCAATAGTTGTGATGGCCAATGGCATAATAGCCAAGAGCCTCGACGAACATCTGAGCATCTGCGTTGGGCAGTTGGGTCAAGGGCTTGATCCAGAAAGCGGTTGTTCTGGACACGGCGCGTATCGTCAAGAGGTTCCTCTCTCAGGAGCCCTGACCTCCGGTAACTTGTACACTGTGTTCCAATACCGGTGGGCTACTATTCTTTATATATATATTCAAAAATGTAAAAACTATGTATATAAAGTCAATAAATGAGTAATAATATGATAACAGGCATCCATCCTAAAAAACTTGTGCATTTCTAATAGTGAAAGGATAAACATAAGACATACTTGTAGACCGGTATATCGGGCTCCCCGCCCTCCATGGAGCGCAGCGTGAGGCAGCACTGCTGCAGCTTGGACTTGGGGTCGTTCCAGTCCTGGTTCATGATGAACTCCTGCAGGCGCGGGAATAGGCAAGCGTTGCAGAACGCTTGGCAGTAGTCTAGGTCCTGGAATAACGGGGTTATTTGTAGTTTTTTTAAATTATTATTGATAGGCTCGCGCTTGACCACTATCTCACCTGATGGTAAGCGATGTGGTCGACGATGTAGCACGCTTATCTAGAAGAAACCTAATTGCCTGGGAGGACTGTGTTAAGTGTGATAAATTGATTATGAGTCAAACAGAAGGTAGTTCGATAATCGCGAATCGGCAGGTGGGAAGTTCTCAGGATAGGCGAAACGAAAATCTTCGAAGGGTGGCTGGTAGCCAGAACACGCATACCTGCCGAATAAAGACGAGAAAGCCGGCTCCAAAATAATATTTTTTTAAAACAAGCTTTGTTCGTATTCTTCTCAGCAAAACTAACTATGCCGCCATTTTGGGCCGTCCGCCATATTGGATTTAAAATGACATCACTTAGCTAATCATGCATTGTCATCCAAACTAAACGTGAATGCAAAATTTCATCTTAATTGGTTGAATATAACGTCTTTAATTTTCAGTTGCAAGATTTGACCCAAACCCAATTTACATACATATATACATTGCAAGTTAAATAAAAGCTTGTCAAATGAATTAAAGTTAGGGAGAGAGAGAATGAGAAAGCAATACTTTTTTTATTTTTTGTCTATACTGTACTCCAGCTGACCAGAGGCTGCCCCCAAATCCTTCCAAGTATTCCTTTCCTGAGCCACCTCGGACCAGCCCCTGCAGTGGGCGCTATTATACCTACTTAATATACTTACTTTATCTATATACAAGGCGCCAAGGAACGCCTCGAGCAGATCAGCCTTATGTTTCTTGGTGGTAGGTTTTGCTTTAGGATTGTTGTATATCGCGTACGTAGACATGTTGAGGTCGTCGCACACCATCGATTGGGTTCGGTTGTTGACTAGAGATGACCGGAGTAGCTGTGAAAATAAAGTAGGTGAATTTAATATGAGTAGAGGGACAGTTGATGTTCTTGTGGAAAGAAAAAAGTATTTTTTTTGCGCAAGCTTGGGAAACTTTATATGCAAAAATAGAACCCATATCGGGTTTCTTACTGCAATAGAAAGCAGAAATTCCTCTTTATCATCTGTTAAAACGTCAATGTTCACAGCAGTGGCCTATGTAGGGCTGCTAATAAAATCTTAGTTGTGTTACTTACCGTTTGAAACCGAGTATCTGATGTGTGAAGCATATACCTCCGACTCCCTTTTCTATCTATTAGATGAAACACTAGGAAATGGTGACGGGTATTGTAGGACTACTTTTTTGTAGAACTTCAACGTTCAAAAAGTGCTGAATCTCAGGCTAACTTGAGTACGTTTAATTTAAATGTTCAATGTTACTCACAGACAGATGTCCCTCGTGATGGTCGGGGAAGTGTCGGTACAGTCTGTCGGACACGACCAGCTGCAGCACCGTGTCGCCAAGGAACTCCAGACGTTGGTTGGAACCGAGTGTCAAGTGTGTGAAGCCCACAGAACGGTCCGTAAATGCTCGAGCCAGTAGACGAACGTGTTTGAACTGGACGCCTGAGGAAAAACATCGTCACCTTCAAGAACTGTATTATCAGCAAAGAAACCAGTGTTTATAAAAATGCAACTGTGCGTTCATGAGACAGTGTAGACAAAGTTCAAAATCAGACGCAGTTTTGAAAAGGTACCTCTTATTTTTTTCCGACTTCCGAAACGAAAGTTATTTTTGCTCTTGTACGTGTTTTGCTTTGGAAGTCGTTTTTTTTTCGGACGTTTTATTTTTCCCTTTTTTTAGTTTTGGTATACCATCTCTAAGAAGTGAGCAAGTTCTATAGTAAAATACCTAAAGGATTGACTGATTTTACACATTCAGGCTGTTAGTTGTTAAGGAGTTTTGTTATATTTTTCATATCTTGACAAATGCAGAACCGATTTTGATGAAACTTGTACTATGCCCTAAGTTGAGAGATACCTAATCCAATAAAAAAGAATGATCACGATCATATTACTAGTTTCGGAGAAATGCGTGGACAAAGATACACTTATGAAATATGGCACACGCGTTTAGAAGTCCACGTAGAGTAAGTAACATATGTAAATATTGTACAATTCCAACAATATTACAATACATACATGTCGAATAGATAACCTTATTTTTTTTAGAAGCCTGTAAAAAATAATTTGACAAAAGATAACATACCGATAGAATTTTCGAAATTTGTAAGCTTCTGCAGAAACTCAAAGTCCTTGATATATTTCCTGTCGCCGAGCGGCTCTTGTTCCTGCAGCGGATGCGCTCTGTCCTTCATCCATACTTCTAGCATATCTGGATCGGTGTGCCATAAGGCCAGAGCGAACACGCGGTCTGCGACCTGGATAGAGATGATTTATTAAGTAGAATAAAACAGGAAAAGACAATTCTGAGTTGAGCTGCACAGTTACTGACAAATGCGTGCACTGACTGGACAGGTCCAATCAAACTGGCTGGTTCTTTCCTTAAAAGACCATTTCAGACACCAATCTACATGGTCTTCACATGATCTAACCAAGATTATGTCTGGACTTTAAAAGAGACTGTGACCTGTAAGTTTGTTTCGGCCTTTCTTCTCAGAGTAGTCAGATAGGAAACGCCGACCTCATTTAGTTTAAAAAAATATGATCGACATGTAAAAGTGTTTGTAAAAACCAACTTACAGAAATAAAATCATTTATCATCAAACTACTTTTAAGGAACTATAGTTTTGTCTGTCTTTGGAAGCATAACGATACCTATATTTGCTGAAATTATTTAATAAAAGCAAACGTACGTGTTATTCGTTTGTACTGTGAGTGGAAACTTACAGTTGGTCCTCATTTTATATTAGAATAAGCTTGCCTTGTTATTAATTAGGGGGTGACCATAAGCTCTTAGAATAAGGTTATTTTGTGTGTGTAAGGGACAGATGTATATGACTTGTATACACTGCCCTGAACAAAATAAAATATGTAAATAGTAAAAAAAAAACTGAATGCATTGCCCAAAAAAATGTTATCGTCGTTGGCTTATAATTGGCTCATTACTAAGAATTGAGGTTATAAATTTGTCTCTGAATCTTGTCAAGATTTGATTCAGTCATACAGAAATCTTAAAAGCCGTTAAGACTTTAAAGATCTCGGGATATCATCCTTTTTCCAGACCTGCTCCGCCTGCCTAGCTTTTGAGTAAAAGTAAAAGCAACTTGATTTCTGTTGTGAGAATTAAACACTTACTTCTATCCCAGCATCCAAGAACAGTGATCCCATAAGAGCTTCGAAGCAGTTGGCCATAGCATGTCGCATCACAACCTCACGACACAGGTCCGAACCGTGCGCGAAGAGCATGTAGTTCTCCAGTTCTATGTTCTGTAACAAACAGGATTTATTTACATAACATTGATTCATCATCGTCAGCCTTTTTAATGTTCCCATTGCTGGGACACATGCCTCCTATTTGTTAGTGGGAGTGGGCTATAATCCACCAGCGGATTGATAGATGTCACAAATCATCGAATTTTTCATTCTAGGACATGCCAGTCTCTTCAAGATGTTTTCCTTCTCCGTTTGGAGAGCAGTGGTGATGAAATAAATTACACAAAGTAAAGTGCCTGCTCGGGTTCGAAACCACGACCTACAACTCGTAAGTTGGGGCTGTAACCATAACCACTGGGCCAATATTGCTCTCACAAATATTAATTACGAAAAATCATTTCAAGAACAACAGTTCTCGAGAAGGTGGACAGAGGGTGACACCCAATCTTAATTTTTTTTTCGCCATTTTTGCCAGCATTTATTTATTTATTTACTAAAACTTCATGCAACATACACACTTATAACCCGGTCACATTATCTCGAGACCTGGCGTCGATCGTCACGTCGCTTTGGCGCTCTGATATGGTGTGCAAAACAAGTATCCTCTAGTAGGATATTATTATAAACAATAAGATTTCCAACAAAACAAATATTGTGTTAATTAATTTAATGTAGGTAATATTATTATAATGATTCGCATTCCAGCGAGGTCTCGAGATAATGTGACCGGGTTATACATAGGCGGACTTAATGCCTGAGGCATTCTCTACCAGTCAACCAAGGGTGGTGGCGAGATAACATGGCAGAAGCATAAAAAAAATAAAAATATTAAAGTAAAATTAAAGACAATATAGTTAAAAGTTAGCATGTTTCCGTTGTGATAAAAGGATAGTGCTATTTGTCCTGTATAGCTCCATCTCTCTCTTACAACAGAATCATGATGGTATTGGCACGTCTTAGTATGGGGGCTGGTGGTTTCAAGTATTCCTTCGGAGCATTGTCGACTGATATCGGGCCCAAAAGACTGACAGCAAAGCCACGTTGCAGGCGATGTTTAAATGCGTTCTGCGAATGTGCCTAGTATATGTCAATCTCACCTTAGCCAGCTGGATGGATGAATGGAACTTCACCATCGCTTCGCCAAAGAACTCCAGGTGCTCGTTGTGCTTTATTACCAATTCTGTCTGTGTGCTTTGACCCTAAATGTTCATATGACCTCGGAGCTAGTTCCCGCCAAGCTGGTCTACATTGGCAATCATTTAGGTGTACTCTGAAGAACACAAGCCTATTCTTTATCAATCTCACCTTAGCCAGCTGCGCCAGATGCTGGTTCTGCACAATGGAGGCCCTGTAGGTGGCCAGCCCACCCTCCGCCAGCCCCGGGAACATTCGGAACAGGTGGATGGACGAGAGGAACTCCACAACGGCATCCCCAAGGAACTCCAGACGCTCGTTGTGCTTTATGTCCGATTCTGTCTCGTTATTTTTGCCAAAGCGGGACATTATGTTTATCAGGGTTACGATACCTGGGGAAGAGTGAACAGCATTTATTAACAAGTTTCTATCATCATAATGAGGTAGATAAAAAGCATGGTCCCAAATATTGTTTTTATCTAAGGTTTTAAGAACACCTAATTACGGAACAAACGAATGCGTCTATAGCAGCGCTAGGACATTTGTAGTGTTGTTTTTTTTAAGTGTATTTTTTACGATGACGCATTAGACTACGGCTGTAGGGGTTACATGTGCGACATACGTGAGCCGAAGGCGAACGTCGAAAGCTACATGAGAGTGTTAAAATAAAACCTTTTATGCGAGATACGAACGATTCTTTTCCCACAACCTGATGAGCTTACTTAATTAAATGCAAGTAAGTTCCAACAAGAATTTATTAGAAACATTTAAGTTTAACGATCAGACTAAAAACCACAGACGCGCGCTTTTTCGAGAGGTAACAGGTTCATTCTGCCGGAAGGGGCGGTGTGAAAAACGCGGGCTTAGCGGCAGAATTCGTCTACCAACAGTAGCCTATTCAGTTAAGTACTTTTTTTTCTCGCACTTGGCCGCCAAAACGAAAAATAATTACGTTGTAGTTACATAATGATATCAAAACTCCATACAAAAGTCATTTTGTAACTATTATTATGTAATTTTGTTTTTTTAATTTTTATTTTATAATCTTGTGTCTAAATGTTCATATTTCGAAACGAATTTCTTAGGCAATGTGTTACATAATAGAGAAGGTAGTGAAAAAAGAAAACTAACTCGTGTTCCGGAATAAATGACGATTTATCCACACTGAAAAAATATTTAGAAAATAATTACTTACCCTTCTTTCTAGTATAATGTATCCTCCTATCTCCGTACTCCGGCTGCCGTATCCCACAGTTGGTCAAACTGTTTCTAGCATGATCCGGGTTCGTTCCAAAGTTCTCCCTGTACGACGGGTGGGTTAGGGCCGTTTGTAACAGTGCTCTTTGTTTGAAGACATAGCCGATCTTCCTCTCGAGACTGTCCAGGGATTTGTGGAAGCGCAGGTGTCTGACTAGAACTGGGATTAACATGGCGTGCTGGAAATAGAAGTTTTAGTGATAAGGATTTAAAGCCTATATTCTCCTTTTGTGTCCACTATCAAATCATTGGCCGTAGTGCGAAAAGTGGATGGAAAAAGGCCACGCGGACGTTCACCTATTCGCTGGTCAGATCTGTGGGCTTATGCCGAGTTTTCACTCATGCTCACTCGCGTTAACGTAAACGATCTCTTATGTCAATTTCTATACAAAAAAGAGGTTTTTCCTTACTTTCCTGTACCAGACGGCGCTTATCCAGTTTCAATACAAATTGACGTTTACGTTAACACGTTTCAGCGTGATACAAAACCCGCACTAAGCCAGATACTACTAGGCTAGATCAGGGCGATTACAAGACTCACGGTGACGACTGCCCTTTTTTATGTTTTTGGTTGGGAAATCATCCAATGACTTCTCCCGCTCAGGGTTAAGCGGGAGGGCGTGTCAGAATTTTACTGACTAAAACCCACCCGTGTTCCTTCAGTTGCTTAAGCCAGGGCCGCGGTCACTCTCTTTCAAATTTATCAGCGACCGACGACTGCCCTGAGAAGAGCCGAAGATAGAGTGGCTTGAAAGCAGCTCGTCAGTGACTCCGACCAAGCTTTCAAAGGCAGGCACGAACTTCGGCAATGAAGAACACGGATGATAAGAAGAGCATACAAAGTACTTATTTTTGGTAGGTCGTTGTTTTTAATAAATAAATAAATAAAAATCATTTATTTCAGGAAGTTTTTCCCATATACAAACACACTACAAATTACATTGAATAAACAATAATTAACACATTAATAACATTGCATGAAAAATTTAAAATTTATTGAAAAGTAGTTAAAATTTATTTAATAGCATTTAATATTTAATTATTCATTTTATCATCATTATAAAACAAATGTCACTTAATAAATGGTGACGAACTGGCATGCAGGTGCATCCACCTCTCCAAAAACACCGAGTCCCAGCGCTCGGACAATACGCTCAGGATACTGTTAGAGCTGCGTCGGAAGCGACTTAGCAGCGAGGCGCTTCGCTTCCTAATAATAGCATAAAAGTCATCGGTTTGCGCCTGCGCGAACATCGTAGAAGCGCTGCAAAACCGCGGCAGCCCCAACAGTACCCTAAACGCATTGTTATACTGTACACGCATAGCACTGTATACTCGCTGCACATAGTTGGCCCATAGGCTGCACGTATAAAAAGACTGACAGTAAGCTTTAAATAAGGTCACCTTAACTTGTTCAGTACAGCGTGAAATCTACGTGCCAACATGTTACAGCGCACCGACAGCGCCCTACGTTCCCGCTCGATATCCTCATTGTCAGACAAGTTATCTGTGACCCAGTGGCCCAGGTACTTAAAATGGTTAACCTTCTTCAGACTAACACCGCAAAGAGTGATCGGAGGTATAAAAGAGAAACATTTAGCACCAGATTTGAAAATCATGTACTCACTCTTCTTAGGGTTGTACCTGAGCCCATGAGCCCCAGCATATGTCTCACAAATACGCAGGAGTTTCCGCAACCCCCCAACTGACGGGCTCAGCAGCACCATATCATCCGCGTAGCTGATGTTGTTAATAGGCACTCCGCCTATTGAGCAACCCGCATTAGCACTGCTGAGATCGCCAATCAGCTGGTTCATGTACAGGTTGAACAAGCGTGGCGAGGTCACCCCCCCCTGCCTCACACCGCAATCCAACCCGTACACGTTGGAATATTCTCCTGCCCATTTCACACTGTTCCTCTGGTGACTGTACCAATACCTAAATATCGACACTATCTCACTCGGCACCCGTGTCTCACTGTGCAGCTTGTGCCACAGCATGTCATAATTAACTAAGTCAAACGCTTTCGAGAGGTCTAGGTAACAAGCGTACACAGGAGTATTTCTAGCCGTGTAATACTGTACAGTCTGCTTGAGACAGAGGATAGCCGTCTCAGTCGACAAACCAGGCGTAAAGCCAAACTGAGCGTCATGTAAATGAAGGTGCTTCTCCAGCTGTCTGTCAAGCAGCCTGTCCAGCACCTTGGCTATGGCAGTAGCGAGTGAGATAGGCCTATAGTTAGATACATCCGACACATCACCGGTTTTATTTTTTACAATCGGAACTACCACCGTGTACATTAGATCATCAGGTAAGTAATTATGGCTGATGCACAGATTAAACAACATTGCTAGTACCCTTGGTAGATGCACACCAGCGTGCTTCAAGTGCTCGATGCTAAGGTCATCGTGACCTGGAGACTTACCTCTAACCATATTCTTAATAATGACAGCTATATCTTTGGCTGTAAAGCTGATACTAACGTCTCCATGCTGACACTCAGCACCAAGCACCTGCGCCGTCGGCCCAAGCGGCGACTCCACCTTGAAATGGCGCTGGAAGAGGCCAGCAATGTCGCATGGTTCATGAGCGTCACCTACACTCACCGGAAGGCTCGACCCCGGATTTAATTTGTTAATTGACTTCCAAAATTTATTGAATTTTTTATCAGTGTGATGTTTTGCAATAATGTCCATTTTTGTTTGTTTAGAGTCAACCTGCATTTTCAAACCTGCTAGGTAAAGGCCACCCTTCTAAACCTTCATTTATTATAGTCCAAATCATAGCTTAAAAATCTACGTGGTTTTCGAATTATGGTTTCGGTCTTGGATTAAATGCCCAAAACAAGATAATTTTCTTAACAAGCTTCTTTATAACTACTATTGTTTAACGACTTAAAGCAAGCAAGCCCTCTGGCATCTTAGTTGCTCAACCATATTTCACTATATCTTAAAAAAAGCTACACGAAACTCCACTTAACTTATTATTATTCCGTGTATTAAGAGCGCGGCGAACATTTGTCTTTTACTAATACTTTGCCTAAGCAACACTTGTATTATATTACTTGCATTCATTATTTATTGTAACAATACATATTTGAGGTTTAGTAAAAGAATATTAGGTAGCTATATCTATCTGCTCGCACACACACGCCTGCGCACGGCGCAGCGCGTGTGCGTGCAAAGCGAGATAGCAATACTCCGAACGAATTTTTCACTCGCCTCGAATTGCATTTGCGAGCTTTGTTCGCCGCGCCCTTAAATTTTCTACACGCTTTCTGTTTACATTTAAACATATTTATTTATAAAAACAAATTAAAAAAACTTTTCTATGCTTTTTTTTTTTTGCTTTTCCCCTTTTAAACAATACAACTGCCATGTTTTCTATTCACCACCCTTGGTTGACTGGTAGAGAATGCCTAAGGCATTAAGTCCGCCACAGTACCTCTGCCGCTCTGTGAATGAAGTTTTAAATAAGTAAATAAATAAAGCTCCTCAACTAACCTGCACAACATCACACATAAGCCCCGTAGTATGAAATCCTTTCGACGATATAGCGACGGTGACATCTCTCTTCATCTTACTCTGTGTTCTCATCTCCTGCAACTTTGCTTCTTTGGCAGCCAGCTTCTGACGCTCCTTGAACGAAGGCTTGGCCATATTCGCGATTAAATGTCTGTACTTTACGTAATAACGCCACGCTTTTTGGTATCTGTAAGTTTAAGCAATATTTTATATGAGCCCAGATGGAAATAAGTTTGAAAAAACCTTGTTATCAAAGTTATATTATCATAAGGACGATAAAGATAGCTGCCAACCACTATAACATGGGTTAAGGGCAGGAGGACGATGATACTACTAAAACATATTTTTAACAGCAATCTTTTTCAAAAACTAAAATAAGATTGATCAAATAAGGAGAGGTGTTATATATTATTTGTTATATATAATAATACATATATTTCAGATATATGCATACACTAGGGGTGTTATGGAGTTCGATTCCGATTTCGAAATGTCGGAACTGCTGCTTGTTTTTAAACACCTCCGATTTCGGTACCGTAACTTTTAAATCGGGCGCTATCGGAGATCGATGCGCAGCAACGGTAGCGGCACGCAGCCTTTATTCAGTATTAATTTAATACTTATTACGATTTAAGAAACCTTGTTTTTTTTTCTATGCCCATAGGCGTATTGTTTTTGAGCTGAATTAAAAAAGGCTGATTAACAATATACAGGGTGTCCCAGAAATCGACGTCAAGCCGTAAATGGGTGATAGACCAAGTTATAACAGTTCTCAGAAAAATACGAAAAAAAATCTATCTCATGTTTTTAAAAATTTATGGTCACTTTAATAATTTACTAAAAAAATCAATCCCTGTAATGGTTCTTTAACTCCAATTGCTACAAATCCCATAATTTATCTAATTTTTTTATTATTATGTAATCTTGAATAATGCTTGTGTAGATTTTTGCCTAAAATTCAAAGCCAACTCTTCCTACTTGGAAGAAAATTAAAATTTTTTCAAAACCAAATTATTCAAATTTACTATTTCGCCCAACTTTAACTGACTGTACTGAAAAAAAAATGTACTACGCTAGTTTGGCAAGTAACATGAAAAATTGGCGCATTTAATAAGGATTCAAAAATGGTGTAACACTTGCTAGATTACGTTTTCAATAATTTGTCAAGTTTTTTTTTGTAAATAGTCTCAGTTTTTACACAAAATGTCCATACTTCCTTAAAATGACTTTAGCTTACCTAAAGCTTTGCTAAACTCCGTTTCTAGTTCGATAGAGACGGAGAGAGTCATTTTACGAAGTGTGAGCGAGACAGAGAGTGACGCCACCTTTATCAGTGACACAACCTTTATCATGAAACGGAGATACAATTTACCAAATTTTTTAAGCAGTAGTTATTGTTCTGTTTTGTAAGCGCAGACGCACACACAATTACAAATCAGTACGTTACGCTGCTTTGTTTACTGCGCATCTCCGTATTACGCTCCCAGAGTTGCGTTTTGCCAAAGGATGCTAGAAAGGCACAGAGAAGACCCTCGATTCTTAGAGAAGATTTTATGGACCGATGAGTCAACATTTAAAAAAGATGGCTACATGAATTTGCACGAGTGGCATGTAGAAAATCCAAATTTGATGAGGCAAGATAAGTCACAGTATCGATTTAAAGTAAACATGTGGACCGGGATACTAAATGGCAGAATAATTGGACCTTTTGAGCTGCCAGAGATTTTGAATGGCGCAGTTTATTTGGATTTTCTTCAAAATACTTTACCAGATTTATTAGAAGACGTGCCACTGAACGTTTACAGGGAAATGTGGTTCCAGCAAGATGGCTGCCCAGCGCATTATGCCCGTTTAGTAAGAGAACATCTTGATGAAGAATACCCGCTCAGGTGGATAGAGCGCGGTGGGACAATCTTGTGGCCACCCCGTTTGCCTGATTTAAATCCCCTAGATTTTTTTTACTGGGGAGCGGTAAAAGAGAAAGTGTACTCAAAAACAATAGACAATTTAGCCGAGCTGCGGGAAAGAATAACGGAAGCCGTTGTCTTTGTAAACAGGGGAAGATTTGCCCGGAAAATAACCAGATCTTTTTTAAGAAGATGTCGTGCTTGCATTGCCGTCGAAGGAAGGCAGTTTGAACATTTATTGTAATAAAAAAAAATTAAATCTGCTAATTTGTTTTTTTTTCTAAGATGAGAAATCTGGTCCTGACTTAAAGTAAAAATGACTCTCTCCGTCTCTATCGAACTAGAAACGGAGTTTAGCAAAGCTTTAGGTAAGCTAAAGTCATTTTAAGGAAGTATGGACATTTTGGGTAAAAACCGATACTATTTACAAAAAAAAATTTGACCAATTATTGAAAACGTAATCTAGCAAGTGTTACACCATTTTTGAATCCTTATTAAATGCGCCAATTTTTCATGTTACTTGCCAAACTAGCGTAGTACATTTTTTTTTCAGTACAGTCAGTTAAAGTTGGGCGAAACAGTAAATTTGAATAATTTGGTTTTGAAAAAGTTTAATTTTCTTCTAAGTAGGAGGAGTTGGCTTTAAATTTTAGGTAAAAATCTACACAAGCATTATTCAAGATTACATAATAATAAAAAAAAATGATAAATTATGGGATTTGTAGCAATTGGAGTTAAAGAACCATTACAGGGATTGATTTTTTTAGTAAATTTTTAAAGTGAACATAATTTTTTAAAAACATGAGATAGATTTTTTTTCGTATTTTTCTGAGAACTGTTATAACTTGGTCTATCACCCATTTACGGCTTGACGTCGATTTCTGGGACACCCTGTATGTATTACTTTATTTTATTAAATCTGCTTTCTCTTAACACATCTTTCTTCAGCTTCCACCTCCGATTCAGATTTCGGTTCCAATTCCGATAAACCAAATTTAAAACCTCCGATACATACTTCGGTTCCGACATCATCACTTCCGTAACATCCCTACCATACACGGTCATTATAAAACGCAAAATAAAATTGTTGTTGTTATGATGTTATGTTATTTTCACAATTTGCTACTTCATAGCCAAGCTATTAACTTCTCCCTTTAAGGTTACACTAGTCGATCATTCTTCCATACAAACGTAGTCTGGTGATTACTCCTCTGTTTGACGAAGTACGTTCAAAATAAAAAATTATATCAATTTGTCTCATCATTATCTAGCCCTGTATGGAAACAAAAAATAAAAAAAAATAAAGTTATAAGCGTCGAAAGTTTCATATTTCAACACTAATTTTAACGCATCTTTGGGCAGAAATAAATACCATAAGAAGAAGGAAATTTGCAAAACGGCCTCCATACAGGGATAGATTAGTAATTCAACAATGCAAATAATTGTATATTGAAAATATACATTAACCCTCTTACTAATAAACGCAGAATAAAGTTATACCAGGTATAAACCTATGAAAATGTATCCCTCTTACTAATAAACGCGGAATAAAGTTATACCAGGTATAACTAAGGTATACCCATACATTTTCATAGGTTTATACCTGGTATAACTTTATTCTGCGTTTATTTGTAAGAGGGTATGGGTATACCTTTGTTATACCTGGTATAAATTTATTCCGTGTTTATTAGTAAGAGGGTTAGTCGTTTTTTCATGACTCCCAAAGGTCTGTTTATAAAATTTCGCGCGCTCGTTTTCGTCTTAAATCATCATCCATTTCGAAACAAATTTGCAAAAGTGCTAATTCGTACGCGAACTAGCTTCTTACTGGTCATCACAGCATCTATCTCTTTCGCACGTGTTGTCGAATGTGATAGCATGCATTTTAACCTCGCGCACAAAATAGTTCGTGCCATCGACTAGGGGAACCTTTAGTGTTAATTGAAAACTAAAATACTGGTTGGCTATTATTTAAAAACTTGGTATACATACTCTGGGTTGCCAGCATAACTGAGTTGTGGTGGTCGTATGCCAAAGTGAACGATCTCAGGGAAGTAACTCTTCAAATCCGTGGAACATCCAGGCTGATCATAGATGGAGCTGGGTGGACTACGATCCAACTGGTCTACTCGCACGGAACACGGCTTCTTGCCTGGATACGTGACTATCATACCTGAAAAATTGAAACTTCTTTTAATTTTATTTTTTTATTATTTACTAGCTGTTGCCCGCGACTTCGTCTGCGAAGCATTAGCCATCCGAATAGCTTATTTTTTATATCGCAGCATAATATTGTAGGTTTTCCATACAAACTTCTACCCCTCTTTTCACCCTCTTAAGTATGATTTCCGCGATAAAAACTATCCTATGTTCTGCCCAGGGTCTCAAAATATCTCCGAAACAAATTGCATCTAAATCGGTTCAGCGGTTTAAGCGTGAAAAGGTAGACATGGACGTTTTATGGTTGAAATAATTATTATGGTGAAAGGTTGATTTGCCGAAAATTCCTTCGTCGTGCTTCCCTAGATCCCTACATCAAAAACGAAACCTTGTCCAGTAAAATTCTACCCAAACATTCACACCCGCTTAATCCCATTTTGGGGGGTAGTTTCGAAAAAATATAGTGACAACCTTTTATTATTTACTTAGTAGGTTGGTATTTATGTCAACTATCAAGTTTATTAACCCAAGACATAAAATTCTTTAACAAAACTTTATCACCTATTAAATCGTATTTTGGAAGAAGTTTCGAAAATCTAATAATATCAACCTTTATTGTTTACTTAGGTTGGTATTTAATAATAATAATAATAATAATAATAAAATCGTTTATTCAGGAAAAAACACATGTACAGGATCAAAAAAATAAATACATACATTTTAACAGTAAAACAGAAAAAGAGAATCATTGGTACCTGTACTAATGAAAAATCATTGTATCACAGGCACCAACGTCTTCCATAATAGGTTAAACAAGAAGAAACAACTTCAACATGTAACGTTTTCTTTTGTTTTGAAAAAAATAAAATAAAAAAGATATCAGACTGACCTATACCAGACTTTCATTTTACTATTTGATAAGTCTGATCTATTCACATTCTATAAAATTTTACTATAGATTAAACATTACACAAACTTTATTACAATAAGAGTCATCAGTCATTATTATGTATGAGCAGCTTTATATAGTACAATAACAATAACAAAATATTATAAAAAATTAAGTGTTTGCTACCTTTATAAGGTCAAAGTAACTGAAACCCGAAATTACAAAATATGATCTCAATCATTTCATTAAACAAAATTTTAATAATTTCAATATAAATCTCTAATAATTTAATTTAGGATACGATATAATAAGTTAAATAATATTTAGCCGTCACTAAAATATAAACATAATTTGTACAAAAATTCTAAGGAATATAAGGAACGTATTTTATGTAATAATTTAGTTTTGCCAGTTAAAATAGATTAAGAAGAACTTCAACTAAATTAAAGTCAAAATATTTAACACAGTCGAACTAAATACTAAATACTTTAAGCAAGAATTTATTTGAGTGCTACCACAATAAATAATTTAAATTTTGCTAGTTTATAAGGACGAAGTAAACGAAACTCGCACTTACAAAAATGTGATACAATCATTTGAAAAAGAAATATAATTACAATATTATAAATATAATACATTTTTAATTTTAATTTAATTTAGCTACTTATTTGTGTGAGCGCATGGGTATGCGTATGATGTAGTGTATTTGAGTAGTGTAATGAATGGTGTGTGAATGTGTGTATGTATGCGTCGTGTGTTTTTTAACTTATTGGTTTGAGAAGGTCTTCAGTCTCCTGGTAACTCAATGTCTTTATCAAGTTCTGTATTTCATTTTTACATTCACTTTTTGTTAAATTGTGTATGTATGTTAATTTATTAATACGGTTGTAAAGACGAGAGCCTATAATATAAAAACTTCTACTGGCGAGAGCAGTTCTATGCGACTGTATATCACATACCATGTCCCTCCTGCGCCTGTTGTCCGGCGTATATGGGATTGTAGCATGCTTACGCATGATGGTCTGCAGCACAAAGAGCTGTCTAACTGTGAGTACGGAGCATTGTTGGTACAAGTAACAGTCGGATAACTTATAGGCTTCTTTAAAAGCACCTTTAGGACCGCTCTTTGCGCCCTTTCCACTCTCATCATACTTGTAGGAAACGTACCTCCCCATGCTGGTATGCAGTACATGAGTATTGATTGTGCTAAGGAGAAGTAGACAAGCTTTAACGTATCCATGTCAGCTGAATATCTTAGTTTTTAAAAACGTATATTAGTTTCCTCGTGCGGGATACTATATTACTAATATGGTTTTCCCAGCTAAGACGAGAATCGATTTGCACTCCCAGATACCTCATGTTAGATGTGCGCAAAAGGGGCAGGCATTCACAGTCAGGACTAGAGCGACGACAGGTGTGTGCCCGTATTTGAAGGCTATCTGGTGGTTGAGCCGCAGAAGAGGAGGAAAAAGTAACAAATTTAGTTTTAACTGTATTAAGCGTAAGAAGGTTGTCATTCAGCCAGGAAACTACGGTGGAGAGAGTACTTTCTGTTTTATCAAAGGCTAGCTGCCAGTTTTTGGCATGCACGATCAACGCTGTGTCATCTGCATATGTAATGATTTTGCAGTTATCAATTGTTAATTGACAGAGGTCATTGATGTACACGAGAAATAGCGTGGGCCCAAGTACACTGCCCTGGGGTACTCCGTATGTGAGAAATTCTTCGCTGCTGATGAGGTTTCCAACCTTTACGCACTGACTACGTTCCGTGAGGTAACTGCGAAAAATCTCTAACACCGTACCCCTCACGCCCACTGCTTCCAGCTTGCTCAGAAGAATAGGAATTGAGACTGTGTCAAAAGCCTTCGATAGGTCTAAAAATACTGCCATGGTTTTCAACTTGTTATCTAAAGATTTAATCAGAGTTGTGGTCAAATCAATAACAGCATCTTCAGTTGATTTTCCCTTAATAAATCCGTATTGGTTCTTAGAAATAATATTATGTTTAGTTAAGTAATTAGTTAGTTGCTTGTTTAACAATTTTTCAAAAACCTTAGAGAGTGTTGTAAGTACGGAAATTGGCCTATAGTTTCCGACACAGTCCCCATCACCAGTCTTAAAAATGGGGTGGACAATCGCCTTCTTAAAAACTCTAGGGAAAGTCCCAGAAGTTATAGATAGATCAAAAACGTGTTTTATAGCTGGTATTAAGGTGTGTCGAGCCGATTTGAGTAGGGATGCAGGTATATCATCCCAACCGACTGCACAGTTGTTCTTCAAGCCCAAAATAACAGATTCCAATTCATCCTCAGACACGTCACAAACAGCCATCGAACAGCAAGGGCTGTTTACGATATGCGCCGAGGCAAATGCAAGGTTATTTAAACTTTGGGCATTTTTTGGGATATTATCAGCCAGTATTTTCCCTATGTTCGCGAAGTATTTATTAACTTTATTCAACGAATCTTCGGGGTTATCACACAAGTTCAGCAAGTCGTCCGGTGAGGTCCTTTGTTGTCTCGTATCAGTAATATTTTTAATGGCATTCCAAGTCGCCTTCGAGTTACCTTTGGCCTCCCGAAGCAGACTTTGATCATGAATGGTTTTCAGTTTTTTCAACAAGTTATTGAGAAAGTTACGGTAACGTTTGTAGGTTTATATCAAGTTTCAAGTTTATTAACCGAATAAATAAGATTTTTCAAAAAAAACTTTAACACCTCCTAAATCGACTTTTGGGGGTAGTTTCGAAGAACTTATTATGACAACCTTTATTATTTATTCAGGTTAGTATTTGTGCAATGTTTCAAGTTTAGTAAACCATGAAATAAAACCCTTCGATACAAACTTCAACATCCCCTAAATCGACTTGTGGGGGTAGTTTAAATAGACTAATAATGTCAACCTTTATAATTTACTTAGAATACTATTTGTGTCAAGTTTCAAGAATATTAGCCGAAGGAATTAGAATTTTCATACAAACTTTGCCCCCCTTTTTCACCCCCTTAGCGGTAGAATTTTGGAAAACCCTTTCTTTTCGGATGCCTACGTCATACATAAAACATACTCTCCAATTTTCAGGTGTCTACGATCAGCGATTTAGGCTGTGCGTTGATCCGTCAGTCAGTCATTCAGGACAAAGCTTTTTATATGTATAGATAGGCTTGAGCTTGACCGCTATCACCTGATGGTAAGCGATTATGTGGTCGGCGTTGAAGCAAACTTGCCTAGAAGAAACCTATTCACTCTTGACTAAAAGACCGCAAGAATGTAGGTATCGGGATACACAGACTCCGGCAGGGCATGCCACTCCTTAGCTATATGCATAATTAAAGTGTTCCCATAACGTTTTGAGCGTATGGGTAGGATTTCCACCATTTACAGATGGCGCATCGCCGTACGTCTGGCAGTCCGACGATGAAACGGACTAGGCGGAATTAGATCATGCAATTCCATCGCACACTCCCCGAAATGAAACCGACAAGCTGGAAACTAGGCGACGATATTCAAGGCTCTGGAGTTTTGACTTGACCAGTGCCTCATTGCAGATGAGTCTCTTGGTCCGCTTTTCAATTGACTCTAGTGCATCAAGCTGATATTTGGCAGATCCGTCCCAGAGATGAGAGCAGTACTCCATGCATGATAGAACTTGCGCTTTATACAATTTGAGCATAAATCTGTGGCTTTGGAGAAGCGTCATTCGATCTTAAAGAAGGTGATGATCAAAATGCCACAAAAAAAATTTCAAAATTTAAAAAAAAACCCTGTAACATTTATCTTGCGAAAACACCCCGATTCAAACAGTAAAACGCCTATAACTTTTGAACGGCTGAACCGATTTTATTCAAACATAGCTAAGAACACTCTCGACAAAATCACCTTACAAACAAAAAAAAAAACAAAATCGGTTCATAGGTTTAGGCGCTATGATGCCACAGACAGACACACAGACACACAGATACACAGCAACACACGTGAAACTTATAACACCCCTCTTTTTCCGGCGGGGGTTAAAAATGAAAGGGATTGGTCACGTGACATCCCAATAGCCTTGACAACCCATTATTTTTTTTCAATTGCTATAGCGACGCTTTCGTTGTTCGTCACTTGTCTTGAGCCTATGGTGGTTTCTAATTTGAACTTTGTGATTTGGACGTAAGGTCATAGATTCATAGATTATGATAAGGAAAAGTACCAGGATCTTTAATTTAATTTAATACGGCTGTTTTTTTTATACCAACTGCTATTTATACTAACTTTATCTAAATAATAAGTGTACCTTTAATGCTGTCCACGAACTTCTGCCAAGTGTAATGGTCCATAGCATGAACATCTTCCAATGTTCCAGGTGCTATCAGTAATCCACTTTCCGCTATCAAGTATTTCAGCACTTCGCACATCGATAAAACCTGGCGTAAAAAGAACATAAAATATCTATAATTCATTGTACTCAAAAATAGAAAATAAATCTGTTAGTCTGATGTTTATTCGAAAACTACCCCCTATTTTCCAAGTCATGTCCTCCAACTCGACTCTTATTAATAGGCATGTTGACAAAAAATATATATTTAGTCCGTCAGTTAGATTACTAAAAATATTGGAAACGTATTTTGCTTTTGCCATGTAAACAATAAAATACGACGATACAGTATAATATCGTGTGACGTTACGGTATGCTTCACTTTATACTGACAAAGTGACGTCACGATTCCCCACTCTTGAACTTTTATGCGCTTTATCTTTGTCAATTTTTATTTATTGGATAAAGCAAAAAATACGGTTCCAATATTATTTAATATTCTCACTGACGGACTATATAGCATAAAAAAAATCTAACCAAGAAACATCCCTATTGTCATTGATTAAGGGTTTTATTTCGTTTTTAGGGCGACTGATTCCATTGGAAGTCCTTCAAACTGCCTTGGAATATGGGCCTTAGGCGGCGTCCTAATTGGCAACGATCGTACGAGCAAACGATGAGTTCATCGTCGTGCGATGAAAATATGTTCCTATGCTCCCGCGATGACTTGCAAGCTCCAATTAGGACACACTAAAGAAATGTGTGTGTTTAATCTCGTCGTGCGACGAGAACGCATCGTTTGCTTGTACGATCGTTGAAAATTAGGACGCCGCCTTACACATCATAATAATTAATTAAAATGAAATTGTTTTCTAAGGTCTACATATATAAAATATTAGTATTTAATTAGTTATTTACTATATATAATATATTAGAATTTAAAGGCGTAACTAAATAAATAAGGATAGCTACAATAACTACTACACACTGACCTTAGACGCCTGACCAAACACGACCAGTGAGCATGTATAAAAATATTGATAAATATGGAAGAAGCAAAAGTAGTAACCCTACGTCCTATGTAAGCGACAAGAACTGTGTTCTTTACCAGCAGGAGACTCCCAAATAGGTGCCTAAATATGTTTGCATTATGCCTAAATATAGACTGTTCAATTTTAAACTCTTAGAATTGAGCCGAGCGTTGAAATCCCAGCAATGCACATTTATTTTGGCATTAATTTAGTGTCACCTATACTCCATTTGAAATAACGTTAGAATTTTTGACAACCCTTTTTACATTCCGTTCAAACGATTTTGATTTCTACCCCGTAAATATAAGGATAGCATAAAAAGCATAAATTTAACTGTTTAATACAGCTTCCGTTTGTCTTATCACCAACGCAATAGTAGTCAAAATCGGTTGAACGGGCTGTAAAATTGGATTATTTAAATATCTAATGTTATCTGAAATGGAGTATAGATCTGAAGTGTTTGTGAAAACTGGCATACTATGCTATACTATATATATTAGTTATGATATCCCCCTAAAAATCGCACACTTAGGACGAAGAGGAATAGTAAAACCGTTTTAGATGGATCAGAATCTTTCTTTGTTTTAGTTATTCAGAACGAATTTAGTCACTTTATGAGTTTAAGAGGCAATAAATATACAAAAGCAATAGTTATACCTCACATCCGCCTTCTGGTAGGTATCTTACGAATCTGGGCATGAAGTGGAACTGCGAGCAAGTGGTGTCAGTACCTTTACCCAAGTCTAAGTCGACTAGCTCCAGCAATTCATAGAACAGGAATTCCTCTGAAAAATATAAAGGTCAAACGTAAACTTTGAATGCTGCTTGCGGCAATATTGTGAACGATTTTAACGATAGCAAAATATTTAAGTCTGCCAATTCAGTGTCTTTGAGATAGATTTAGCATAGATTCCCAGTTTTCAACAGCAATATGAGGTCAGCTGTGCGAGGCAGCTAAAAAGACTAGCTAAACATTGCAGAACACTCAACGCATTGGGGAACAATTAAAAAACGAATTAAGATTTATAAATCATATACGCAGAAGAAGAGCAACTCCTTGCTTCGAAACACGTGCGCACGGTTGGCGCAGTGGTTGAGCGATTGACTGCTGCGCTGCGTGTCGCGGGTTCGATTCCCGCACGGAACAAATATTTGTATGACCTACAGATAGTTGTTCCGGCTCTGGGTGTTGTGTATGTGAGTTTATATGTTTGTAAACGCACCCACGATACAGGAAGAAATTCCTAGTGTGGGGCAACGTTTTTTTTAAGAAGAAAAAAAAAAAAAACACAAGAAAAAATATCGGTCCTTCACGCAGCGAATTTACTTCGCACAGCACCAAAAGAAATTAAATTGGTTTGCCAACCAGACTTTTTAATTTAGCTTTTATTTTTACAACATATAGAGAGCTATAGTTTAACAAACTAGAATATTACAAGGTTTAATTCTTAAACCTAGTTTATTAAATAAAAGAAGTTCTTACCAAACAGGTCCAATTCCTTGACAGTAAAATTTTGCGGCGGTGGCTCCTCCACATACAAAATGGTGTATTCAATGTTAAAACGTATAACTTTGCAGGTCGGCAACTTTGCAAGTTTGTAGTGAGAGAACATCGAGAAGCCAGAGAATAGGAACTCGTGCTCGTCGTGAGCTATTATAGTTGGTGATTTTATTAAGAAGTTTGTAGGTGGCGACACTGTTATTCTGTAATTATGAGAAAAGTGTGTTATTGATCTGATTTTCACGTGACTAGTTAGCAAACAGGCCGACGCGCGATGGACGGGTCTGCTTCAATAGTACATTGTGATACAAGGGTGGAAAGTGGGTTATTGCAAACGAGCTGTCATTAACAAGCCCGAGCCGAAGGCGAGGGTTTTTAATGACACGAGTTTGCAAAAACCTACACACCCGTGTATCACACGACGTTTTTCAATACAGTTGTGGCAAATAGTAAAAACAAATCAAAGAATTAAATTTGTTTTGTCCATAAAATAAAATTATCGTAAGTCGCCATATATCTTTCTCAATATTTTTGCGGCAAAATTTCATCATGCGCAGTTTTTGCCTCAG
The DNA here is from genome assembly GCA_949775005.1 of Orthosia gothica. Classification (NCBI taxonomy): domain Eukaryota; kingdom Metazoa; phylum Arthropoda; class Insecta; order Lepidoptera; family Noctuidae; genus Orthosia; species Orthosia gothica. The sequence goes on from OX459044.1 coordinate 15,787,550, forward strand.
ATAAAATATCGGGCAAAGTTAATTCTATTTCATCACTTGTACTTGAACTCATTATAAAAAAAATAATATATTTATCACACATGAAATTAAAATTTTCAGAAAATGGCGCGTTTTTGCAACTGGACATATTTTTTTTTTACAACGAAAACAGCCTATACTATTCGATTTTGGACAAATTTTGTTATGAAAATAATTAAATTATAACTGTTAATTAAATATATTAAACAATCATCTAAAAGACTTTTGAGAATTCAATGCTAAGACGTACGGACTCATTCATTTTTCCTCGTATAAAATCTATCCCATTTTATTATATGTATGAAAACACCTTGCTACTAAACTTTTTTAAATTGACTTGTAAATTTAAAACTAAACTGCAAAACTAATGATCGAGCGCGTAAACAAAAGTCACGACCGCGTAACAGAAAGATGCCTGTGCAAAAGATTTGATTTTCGAATCATAACTATAGCCTCTGAAAGTGCGCCATGTTAAAGAACTGTACCTCTGAAAGTGCGCCATGTTTAAGAACTGTATATTTTGTTATAAAAAATAAAATAGTAAATTTTGATACAAATGGGAGTGGGTCGAGGCGGAATAGATGCCCGTGAAGAAGACGAGGCCGTTATGGAGCCGAGAGACTGCAATGACAAATGCCTACGTTCATCATACGACGTTTTTCAATAAGTATTCGAAAAATAATAGTATATTATGCAACTAGTGAATAAAAGACGGATTTAAAGCGAGGGCCATAGATGAATCACGAGCAAGTGAAGGATTCTAACAACTGAATCACGACCGTAGGGAGTGATTCATGATGATTGAATCACGAGCACAGCGAGTGATTCAAGTGTTAGAATCATGAGCGACGCGAGTGATTCATGGCCCTCGATATAAATCCGTTTTATTCAAGAGTTGCATACTATATTTTATACCATGACTTCGAGAAAAAGAAAGATCTAAGCGAAAAGCACAAGGGATAATACGAGTAATAAATAAATGGTTTATTTTCTTCAAAATTTACAAAAAATGTGAAATTCTGACCCCTGAGCTAGGTAACAGCACCTGTGTTTCAGGGGCCAGTGACCACCTCCGTTACGTTACATAATTATAATTAATTAAACACCATTGCAATTAATATTAGAATTACAATCCAAATAAGTATTCAATAAATATCCTAGACAAAAATCAAAATCATTATTAAAATCCTAAATTAAAAAAAAACTCAAAATTAAAATCGAAGCAGGAGTTTGAAAGTCGAATATTCTCTGCACAAGAAGTTTGTATCGAGTATTATTTGCGCAAGGAGGCTACATAGCATTGAGATGGACGTCTAATACATTGGAGTGTTCCAAATTCAAACACCAAAACAGTGATTAAAAGTGGTTTTTATTCACTGTTTTCAGTGAATAAAATAAGCTTTTTAGAGGGGGAATGGTATAAATAATATTTTAGTAACAAATGTTTGGGACATTTTTTCGTTTTCTGCACTCGATTTTCATGGGTTCTGAGCAGCGACCAGTTGAGGCTGCCTCGCGACCAGCCTGATATTATAAATATGATAAAATTGAATAGGTGGGGGCTGCCCGGCGCCATATACGCACTAGTACGAAATACTCTTCATATCATGCCTAAAAGCAGTAGTGAAGGAGCCAGTTTTCGAGTATGTTTGTTGCAAAATACTTTTTCATGATTTAATTTCTTCAACTAGTGGACCCCGACTTTGGTAATAATAATTTATAGCCTATAAACATCTGGAATAATGTACCTTTCAAATGGTGAAAGCGTTTTTCAAATAGGTGTAGTCGTGTCAGTGATTACCCAACACGTCAAAAAAATGCGGGCTATCTATTTATCACATGAGTTAAATAAAACAGTACCTGTAATGATACAGCTTGTCAATATTGCTCTGCGTCGGTATGCACTTGGGGAAGACCTCCTCGCTCACATACACTCCGTGCCGCATGCCCTGACGTCGTGCGCGTGCGCTGCATCGGCAGAGTGGATGGCCGTTCATTTCGCCAGTGTTGTTGAACCTTTAGGAGGGAAGGGTACATTATATACAGGTTGTAAATCTTATGAACATTTATTTTAAACACTCCTTCTGCCCAATTAAATAAAACTTTCTCCAAGGAAGTTAGATCTACAAAAAAATAAGTATCTGCCATACAATTTATGTCCGGATGCAGTTTTTAAAATCTGATTACACCTTCTCGTTTCACCCGGTAGAACATATAGAAAGACAATAAGTATTTACTGCAATAAGGGTGTAAGTGTATATCACAGAGCACACAACCAGTGCTCCGTAGCGTATATAGAACATGGTGGAAAATACCATAACCATTGAAAAGAGAGGGTCCTCAAACCAGACGGTTGCTGTTTAGGTATGTATAAATAGCGCAGAGAACTTTGATAGCGCGATGTAGGATTTGTGTGACGTCCAGCACCTGTAGGCAAGTTGACAATCTACAATCGATAACGCTAGTTGAAAACGAATCGAGTTTTATCTCTGCAGACAGTCGACTGGTTGAAAATGCCTAAACCATTAAGTCCGCCTTTGTATTTAAGCATAGTTTTAAACGAATACCATATCTATTGAACATATAAGGAATGAAACGAATAAAAACAGCTTTAAAAATTAATTAAAAGATATCATTTACAAATGTGCCTCCAAATAATAATTAGCTTCAAGTATGAAATTAAAGAATGGTGTATAAAGACTCACCGACCCCACAGTCAAACCATTACTAAGTAAAAGTAGTAAATAATGTAATTAGTACGTAAATAAATAAGGTTGTGTACCAATAATTGAATATTCAGTGAAATTAAAAAACCGGCCAAGTGCGAGTCGGACTCGCGCACGTAGGGTTCCGTACCATTATCGCAAAAAAACGGCAAACAAATGACGTTTGTTGTTTGGGAGCCTCACTTAAATATTTATTTTATATTGTTTTAGTATTTGTTGTTATAGCGGCAACATAAATACATCATCTGTGAAAATTTCAACTGTCTAGCTATCACGGTTCATGAGATACAGGCTGGTGACAGACAGACAGACTGACGGACCGCGGAGTCCTAGTAATAGGGTCCCGTTTTTACCCTTTGGGTACGGAACCCTAAAAACCATTATGTAGATATAAATAAAAATAAATAAATAAAAGAGAAATACCTACATACATAATATTTGGGTTCTCTGTTAGTTTCCATTTTAATTAGACGACATTGTTCATTTTAGATGATGCATTATGAAGTATCTATATTTTTTTATTCCAGAATGAAATGGTGTTTTATATATGTAATAATTACTTACCACATCTCAGGATGAAGTCTTCTAGGGTGGCTTTGCTTCCTCTGCAACTCCAGCATGATCCTGTCAGTGTAACCTTGAAGACCATCTTCATCCAAGCATTCTTCTTCTTCTTCACTCTCTGATGAAGAACTTCCATCCTCAGCTTAAAAAAAATCGAGAAAGTTATGAAACTGCTGCATAATGAAGTAAAAACACGAGATAAGTGCAGTCTGCTGACTATATATATACTATAAGCAGGTAGGTAAAAGATTGTTGGGGGTCCGGATTCCTTAGTCCAGGGGTTACCAAATTACCTATTTTGTGTGGAACTTTAGTAAACAGTACAATATTCATATTCTTTATTTATATTCTTTATTCATATTCTTAATTCATATTCTTTATTGTACACAAAACAAACTTATATATACAAATATAGAAGGACAACTTATGTACAAAGGCGAGTATTAGTAGTAGTTTAGTAGTAGTTATTTAGTTTTTTTTATTATTTATGTTACTTGAGTATGTAATTTAATCAGTATTATATCTCGCGCTTTGTCTTAGCTGCCGTTGACCGCCAACGGAAGAGCGCCGAGAGAGCGCGTCAGTTGTCGCGGTGGGGCACAGATTACCTCCGAATAGATACCGCTTGCCTTCTGTTTTGTTTGATTCTGAGTTCACCAAATTTGGCGGAAGGCACAGGTTGCGCGGGTAGTGACAAGTGCGCCGTGATTGGCTATTCAAGGTCACGGTATCTGTCGTAGTGATGGGACATACGCATTAAATTTCGATAAAAATAACGATATTTTTCAAACTGAAAATACTATTTTATGAAAAATTTCTTAGGCGTCGATAATTACTTTTAGATTTTGATTTTGGCCAAAAGTGATTTAATTTAATTTTAATCCTATGTAAACAGGGTCACACTGAGTTCTTGTTATGAGTAGAGACCAATTAGTTCAAAGTGAAAATAAACTAAATGGTTAACTTTAAATAATCAATTTTAACAAAATTATTTTATTTTCTTATACAATACCTAATTAAATATCTATCATCGATACTTTTCGATAAGCAAAATACGGTTTTTTCTCAACATTTTTACTTCGGTGGGAAAAAGATAGCAATATAATAATTCCGTATGAGTGAAAGGGACTTTCACAAAAGACATCAACGAGCGCTACTGTAAAGTGTGCAATTTTGATTTGCTAACCATTATAACTTGACCTTTTTTAGATTGGTCAATATTTATTACTTTGTCTACCGGTGGAATGTTATCCCATCTTTTTTACCACCATTGTACTGCACAATTCGTCCTTTTTTTAAGGCAAACCGTTGATAACTGTTCTTTAAACAGAATTAAAACTAGAAATCGCTTGCGTCCCTACAGCTCTAATGTCTGGTCGACACTAAAGAGATCATACCGTGCACTGAGTTATATCAGCCTAAATAAACTGATGTGTGGTGCGCGTAAGTTGTCTTCTATGCGGAATCTATTGGGAGGTAATCTGTGCGGTGGGTGGACTAAGACAATAGCCACAAAATGAAATTTTTCTCATTAATATTGCAAAAAAAAGTCTTGGCACTTAATGCTATTATTTGTATTATTTATATTTAATACATTTATTATTTATTTTTTTTACAAATTAAATACATACACGTGACTATGTACCTAAAGGCCGTGGAGGGAATGATAGCTTTAAACCTTATGGACATATTATTTTAAAGAAACGGACCCCAAATGAAAATAATTAGTGACTGTCGTCTTATTCCTTTTCCTTTCATATATCATGTTATAATTCTCGCCAAACTTCTTGGCCGCCCTGAATTTGGCTACAATGGCTGCGCAGTAGTAAATCTCATACAAAAACAGCACAGGGGGGTAACCACAAGCTCTTAGAGTAAGGTTATTTTGAGATCGAGTAAGTGACAGATGTATACAAGTCAGATACATCTGTCCCTTACTCGATCTCAAAATAACCTTACTCTAAGAGCTTGTGGTCACCCCCCAGATCCTCGCCTTGCGCATCCTTCATCATTTAACCTACTTCTTGGGCTTTATCGAAATGACAAACTGAACCTGCTCTGATGTCTGTAAAACTAAACAAGTCAAAGAAAAATCCTCAAGTCAAATAATAAATCTTTCCCATGACCTGGCTCGATAGCCGAAATATTTTAGTACCAACTAGCAAAGCAATCAGCGAGTATTATATGTCTACTTTATTTTCAGACCTAGTTTTTGCACTTTTATAAGAGGATTAATTCCGTAATATATTGTTTTCATATAACCCTTTTGATACTAAACGTGGCGCACGCCAGTAAAGCTCCCAGTTGGCATGATTTTTAACTCCTGACGGTGTACTTAGGTATAAAAGTTTGACGTGTGTATTTGTGTATCTGTATGTATTTGAGTATCAGTGTGTATGTCTGTGGCATCATGGCTCCTAATCAGATGAACCTATTTTCATTTAGATTTCCTTGTTTGAAAGGTTAATTTGTCGAGAGTGTTCTTAACTGTTTGATGAAAATCGGTTCAGCCGTTAAAAAGTTATGTGTATTATACTCTTTAAATGGGGTTTTTTTCGCAAGATATCGTGTTATAATTACTGATTGTTATTTTGATTTTGATTTTATTTACTTATCCGTCACTCGACGCGAGTACGAAGCTATTTTTTTTTACCTTTTAGAGGTATTTATGTCGCCACATTTCCTCCCCACATTCTAGAACTGAATGAGACGAAATTTAAAACTTTTATAAAACGCACACCATGCAGGCAGACATATTATAGGTTGGGGGATTAGGTACATCACTGATAAAAATGCTTGGCTCAATGCTAGTCTTGCTCCACAATCACTAGGGCGCAAAAACAATTGGTAGGCAGAACATTATCTTTTCTTTTTACCCGACTGCCGAAGGAGGGTAATGTGTTTACCAGTCTATGTATGTATGTATGTATGTATGTTTGTTCCTATATGGCGTTCCAGAGACCAAACGCGTTGGCCGATTTTGATGATTCATACGTCAATCGATGAGTCTTAACCCTGCGAGTGTCATAGGCTACATTAAAATTGGACAATAGAAAAATGGCGGAGTTTGGGTGCCATATTGTGGGGGCCCAAATTTTTTTTTTCTTCCAAACCCATCTTGTGGGGTATCAAAATAAAGGGTTTTAAGAGGAGATTTCAAAAATATATAACACATATATGTTTAAATGCATCTAATTCGAAAAAAACTAACTAAAAAGTTATAAATAAAAAAAACTTAATTCAAAAAATCAAAAAACCCGACTGCTTCAAAAGCGAACTAAAAAGTCGTAAACAAGGAAAAAATCATGCTGTGCAGGCGGAGGATACACCAGATTTTGGTCAGCCAGCCCGCGAATATGTATCCTCCACATATTCGCGGAACATTTCGCGATACTGCACAGAATGATTTTTTCCTTGTTTACGACTTTTTAGTTCGCTTTTGAAGCAGTCGGGTTTTTTTTAAAAAAAACGTTGCCCCACACTAGGAATTTCTTCCTGTATCGTGGGTGCGTTTACAAACATATAAACTCACATACACAACACCCAGAGCCGGAACAACTATCTGTAGGTCATACAAATATTTGTTCCGTGCGGGAATCGAACCCGCGACACGCAGCACAGCAGTCAATCGCTCAACCACTGCGCCAACCGTGCGCCTATTATTGTTTTGATGTATTGTTGGACCTGCTGAATACTGTATGAATATATTTGTATTGTATAAACTCAATTTCTTTTAGTATTATATAACTGCACAGCACGTGTGTGAGTACTACCAGGCCCCTCAGAAAGTATTGCGAAAAAAAGTTTTTATATATGGGAGACTGGCCAGTTATAATGTTTTTCGAAAATATGATTATTTATAAGTAAAAATAAGTAAGTTCCAATTTCAAAATTTCCCTCCACATTTTTTGCGAGTTAATTCAAAGTATTGTGTCTCACTGAAATATGGATCTGCGCCGGGAACATTTTAGAGCTATGATTTTATACGATTTCAAGTGTCGCCTGAAACCGGATGAATCGTACGATAGACTTCAAATGGCATTCATGGATGAAGGCCCTTCCAAGGCAACCGTGTATCGTTGGTATAACGAATTCAAGCGCGGTCGACCAACTTTGGGGGATGACGAAAGAAGCGGTCGCCCTTTGACGGCTGTTACCGAAGAAAACGTGCTAGCAGTGAAAAATTTAATCCAAGACAATAGGCGAATTACATATCAGGAGATTCAACACATATTGAAGATTGGATCGGGAAGCGTTCACGAGATTCTACACAGCCATCTTCGCGTGAGGAGGATAGTATCACGCTGGGTGCCGCACAACCTCACCGATGCTCAGAAGCAGGCCCGGGTGGAATGGTGCCGTGATATGCTTAACAAATTTGAAGCAGGCTCGTCTCGGCGTGTTTACGACATCGTTACAGGTGATGAGTCCTGGATTTATCAATACGACCCAGAAACCAAGCGCCAGTCGACTGTTTGGGTGTTTCAAAATGAGCCAACGCCTACCAAAGTGAAGCGATCTAGAAGCGGGGGTAAGATTTTGATCGCTAGCTTTTTTAATTTGACTGGCCACTTGGTATCAATTCCCTTACGGGATCAAAGAAGCATTAATGCCGAATGGTATACTACCAAATGTTTGCCAGAAGTTTTCTCTGTTATAAGCAACAAGCGACCAAACACAGGGCTCCGCGGGCTACTGCTCCACCACGACAATGCACCTGCGCACACCGCACTCAAAACGAGGGACTTCCTGGACAGCACGCCAGTCAAACTCCTGGGTCACCCTCCTTACAGCCCTGATCTAGCACCGTGTGACTTCTTTTTATTCCCAAAAATAAAAAATCAGCTCAAAGGGATACAATTTTCGTCGCCGGAAGATGCGCTGGCTGCGTTCGAGCAGGCTGTAAACGAGGTGTCTGCGGCGGACTGGAAAAAGTGTTTTGAAAACTGGTTTAGGCGCATGAATCTTTGTATAGAGGCTGGTGGAAAGTACTTTGAAAAGATTTAATAAAAATATATGTACGTATAGAACAATTTTTTTTAGTTTCGCAAAACTTTCTGAGTGTCCCACGTATGTACCCAACTGTAAATCTACCATTTACTGTACCTATGTGTCGTTCGATGACTTGTGGGTGCCCTGGCAGTTGAGTATGTCATGCTCTCTCAAATGTCTCTCTAATGGTGGCGCGTGTGTTGGAACATTCGGTTCCCTTCATAATGGTTGAGCTGGGTGGTGCCGATTCATGCGTCATGTTCGTGAACGGGCGCCGTCAATTGGGATTGGTCATAACTTAATTGCTTCGGATGTTAATGTTTTTCTAGTACCTATTATATAACTGCATAGTACATGTGTGAGTACTTTTAATACTTTATACCTGCACCTAGTATAGTGTGTAGTGCTATTCTAGTTGCATCGCGTCGTCCTCACATATATGAATGTATTAATGTATACAGTACATATGTAAATATTGTAAAATACTTATTTTTTTTAAAGTGTAAGTATGGAGTTTCTTGTGCATGCTTCTCCATAACAAGCTACTTTTCCGAATTTACGGTTGAATAGATTTTTTATACTTGTAAATTTTGATTGTGACGTTGAAACGTGCCGCTTGGTGGCTTAGTTGAAATAAAATACTATCTTTGTTTTTGAATTATAAAAACCTGGGAACCTGGGTTTTATTTCAATTTTCAGTGCTTCTGACGATGCAATAAGCGTGGCCACCTACACCTTCAACTGTCCATTTCCAGACACAATAGAAATTACCATTGTTCTAATCCGATTCGGTCTGATGGACAGATGACCGGCTACTGGGCCCGGACAATCTAATTAAATGTGCCATCAAATCAAAAAGAAGAAGACTAATAGAACGAGTGATGAACAAAAAGGTTGTGATAATTTGTCCATTTCAAAGCCTCAGCAGTTTGCTAGATGAACATAAAACTTACATCTATGTTTGCACATGCCAACTTTAGGGGGCTTCAAAGGAGGCAGTTCATCCACTTCAGGCCTTGCTTTGCGGCCTCTGTCAATCAGTTCTTTGAAAAATGAGTCACAGATCTTCTCCAGCTTGGGTGTTTGTTGAACCCCCATGCCGTTTTCTACTTGCTTGTAGTATAATTCTGCTGGCGAGCTTCTGTACCACATTGTTGTAGCCTGAAATTATTGGATTTATTGTTGGATTGGATTATTTCATGGGGACTGTTGTCTCTAAAATTCTCTATTATTATGAGATTGTGATTTGGTTAAACAAATACAAAATCTGCTAACTGCAGTGATCCATTCCACACTTAAAAGTTGTATGTTATAAAAATAAAAATGCTTATTGCAAAAAGAGGTTGGATTTGGATGCACAACCAATTTTCATGGTAGATAATGATAGAAGGAAAATTTCAAAATGTCTTAGAATTACTAATTACCTCTTCTTCATCAGAGTTGTGCTCCTTCGACCACTGTTCCATTTTTTGTATTAAGTCCTCAGAAGTTTTGCAATAATTTTTCCTATAAAGAAAATAATAGTAATTATTTTGAGATGCCAAAAATATACATAAGCCTTTATACAAAAGTTGACATAACTTTATGAAATATTATGATGAAGAGTAAACTTTTAATTAGTAGACAAAGATTGTATTTTTAATGGTATTCTAGAGCTTTGAAAATATTATCTACTAACCTATATTCTTCTAAAATTTTTTCACGATCAGACATTGGCTTAGATGAGGCTGATTCATGTCTTGACTGTCCTGAAACATGAGACTTCTCCCTTGTCTGACTGTGAAGACGAGAGTCTCTAGTGGATGATCGCTCACTTCTTCTGCTGGGAGACCGAACAGACCTTGAGGCAGAAGACTGGGCTCGACTATGACTTCTATGGTCTCTAGGTCGAGACATGCTTTGACGTCTTTCGTATTCACATCGTTTTCGCTCATACTCTCGTCTTTCATCAAATCTTTGCCTGTAAGACTTTTCCCTGTCTCTGTGGCTCATACGAGATGGACTACGACTGCGGCGCCTGTCGCGACAGTTCCGACTTGGACTACGACTGCGGCGACTTTCGCGACTATTTCGACTTGGACTACGACTGTATCTGCGATCACGGTATCTTTTTTCTCTTTCTTTTTCACGATCTCTATCATAACTTTTATCACAACTTGGAGAATAACCTCGTCTTGATGATGAACTTTGAGGGTCCCTTCCACTATGAGATCCTGATGATTTTGATTTTCCAGAACTTAAACTTACTGCTAGTGGGTTTTGAAAGTCTTTAAAGCTGATATGACTATTATTGTGGTTCATGCTGGAATAATTAGATGCATAGAAGGGTGGTGGTGCTGAGCGTACGTCTATTGGCACCACGGGATATGGGGTGATTGGTGGAGGTACGTTCATCGGAGGTAAGGCTGTCATTGGGCCGTAGTGCGACACCGGCGGCGGCGGAGGTGGCGGCGCGTAGGGTGGTGGATGGCTGAACATCTGTGGAGGTGGCACACTCGGAACCATTGGAACCGGCGGTGGAACGTTCATTTGCGGCGGTGGAACACTGTAACTCACAGGTGGCACGGACATTTTCGAAGTCAGATAACCACAATTTTTTTGGGAAAAACGTGTCTTTCTGTGTTTATTTTCAACTAAAATGTACAGTTGTACTCCTGTACTGAGTTTTTCAATTGTTATGTATAGAAATTAAGAACTCCATGTTATGGTTACGTTTAAGTTCAAAAGCAGGAAAGCTGATACAAATTTGTCTGTGAGAAAACAGGACGACACGAAGTACAAAGATAAAAAATACAACAAATAAATTTGTGACTTTGACAATTTTGACATTGACAATATTCCATTAATTTTCAGTCAAACCTTAGACCTTAGTTAAAATACCTAGAGTCTAGTTTTCTCTGTCTAAGCTAGAGTCAAACAGTAGCATAGACTATAGTATAATCATAGTATAATAGAGACCGCTGAAGACAGTCACAGAACATAAATATACCCGAATAGGGTTGTAAGTTGTAACCACAGAAGATGAAATTTACGTCATATAAACCATAACGAATTTCGGCTTATTAAGTCCGGAACAGAGACTAATCCGGAACTTACTTGAAGTCGTACTTTCGCAAGTTTTTAGCGGAGTGCGAAGCGAGTACCATAAAATGTGGTTCAGTCTTCTACTTTTCGTGTCGATAAATTCAAATTTTGACTCAACTATTCTCAAATTTTGTCTGACTAGTATGTTGCCACCTGGACCGATCTGTCATTATCATCTTCCTGCCCTTGTCCCATGTTACTTGGGATCGGCGCAACACGTTTTCTTCTTCTATACCATCCTGTCCCCCGTTACTCCATCACTCACGCCCTTGACCGATCTGTCATGATGACTCAAACTCGGTACGTAGATAAAGGATTAAAGGAAGGTGTTTGCAAGAAGATTTAAGTTTTTGCTCCCATGCATGTATTACCGCCGCGCCGTCATAGTGCTAACACACGTTCGGATTTGGTCCGGCCGGACTAACCCCGCCCACAAATCCGTCCTCGCTTAAAGTGCTAACACACGTTCGGATTTGGTCCGGCCGGACTAACCCCGCCCACAAATCCGTTCTCGCTTACACACGCTCGAACCTGGTTCGACGGACCGACCGGACGGCACAGGGTTGCCAACTTAGGGCTTTTGGCTCCAAATTTAGGGTAAAAATTTCCAAGTTGAGCTTTTTTTAGGGGCATAAATAATATTTCATGCATTACTATCGTAACCGATTGTTCCTTGAAATGTTGCAAAGTTTAATGATTACACGATTAATTTTAACACGAGATGATAGATCATTCGTTACATTTACCCCATTGCCGAAAATGGTTCAGTTTGTTATAAGTAAACATGTATGACCTCAAGAATTCCGAAATCTCAAACGAAATGCCAAGTCTGAACTAAACGATTTAATAACAATTATTTACAATATAAATATTTAATTCGTTATATTAAATTCTAATATAATGTTAAAAAATCTAAGTTGTATTTTATTTACCCTAGCAAAACGAGAGACTATTTTTTTATTAGATATAATCTTTTCAGTCAGGTTTTTGGGTAATCCAGACCATGGGCATCGGCCACACTGACTACTAGTCGTAGTTGGTCCGGCCAAACCAGCGGACAACTCTACACACGTCCGGATTTGGTACGGAGCAGACCATATCCGATGGGAAAACGAGCGGACCGAGACGGACTCAATTAATAATAATAATGTCCGGCGGACCACGCTACACACGCTCGGATATGGTCCGGCCGGACTAACCCCGCCCACAAATCCGTGGTCCGGCCGGACCAAATCCGGACGTGTGTTAGCACTATTACACACGCTCGAACCTGGTTCGACGGACCGACCGGACGGCACAGGGTAGCCAACTTAGGGCTTTTGGCTCCAAATTTAGGGTAAAAATTTCCATGTTGGGCTTTTTTTAGGGGCATAAATAATATTTCATGCATTACTAACGTAACCGATTGTTCCTTGAAATGTTGCAAAGTTTAATGATTACACGATTAATTTTAACACGAGATGATAGATCATTCGTTACATTTACCCCATTGCCGAAAATGGTTCAGTTTGTTTATTGTAAACATGTATGACCTCAAGAATTCCAAAATCTCAAACGAAATGCCAAGTCTGAACTAAACGATTTAATAACAATTATTTACAATATAAATATTTAATTCGTTATATTAAGTTCTAATATAAAGTTATTAAATCTAAGTTGTATTTTATTTACCCTAGCAAAACGAGATACTATTTTTTATTAGATATAATCTTTTCAGTCAGGTTTTTGGGTAATCCAGACCATGGGCATCGGCCACACTGACGAAGTGACGACTAGTCGTAGTTGGTCCGGCCAAACCAGCGGACAACTCTACACACGACCGGATTTGGTACGGAGCAGACCATATCCGATGGGAAAACGAGCGGACCGAGACGGACTCAATTAATAATAATAATGTCCGGCGGAACACGCTACACACGCTCGGATAAGGTCCGGCCGGACTAACCCCGCCCACAAATCCGTGGTCCGGCCGGACCAAATCCGGACGTGTGTTAGCACTATCAGGTTCAACTTCAGCGCGGCCAAGGAGTTTAGCAAGAACTATACTCCCCAGTCTTAGTGGCCGGTCTGAACATTATTATGATTTGCTTTTCGATGCGCTTGGCAAAACTGCGCAGCCATTGTAGCATTGTACCCAACTTCAGACCGTCATCGCCGTGCCGCTTAGCCTGTCAAGCGCTATTGTCACTGTATTGATCGTAGACAGAGAAATTGATGCTGACAGCTGTCGCAGAGATCAAGAAAAAGACGGCACCACACTTATGTGGCGTGGCGTCTTCTGGCGCAGTTGATTAGCTACAAAATACGTTACGTTATGACGTAGGCTGGAACAGAGTCGTCTGATTGGTGGATTCTGCGCCACGCCACGCCGCGACACGTTAGTGTGGTTCCGACCAAAGAGTAAAGTAACTATACGGATCACGGAGTTAGGAAGTATAGTGACTTTTTTTTGTTTCTCAATTTGAAAAAGGAGCTAATGGGAAGACAATTTTTGGATGATAATGAGGTCAAGGAGGCCATGTCATCTTATTTTGAGGGCAAAGACACTAAATATTTTTTTACAGCTTAGAAAAATTTATTCCTAAATCTAATAAATGTATTGAGCTTAAAGGTGAATTGAACATTGAAAAGGAAAAATAGTTTCATTATTTTACATTCCATGAACTTTTGGAGCTCGCCTCATAGGGCAAAGCTCTTTAACTGGTTAAAAAATAATTAAAAGGCTTGGGTAAAACACTAACAACTTTATTCAACAGTAAATGATTCATGAATTCAAAGAATAAACTAAATTATGGCAAATATCCCTTATCTTGGCACTTCCAAGACATTCTCCATCCTTATAAAAAACTCCAAATTGCCCTTCAGTGAGGGCCCTTAATTTATTTTCTAATATTATAGTAAGTCCCTCAGCATTATTGACAACTCTACAGGCTGTAAGAGGTTTAGTGTGTTGAAATCTGAAGTGACAATCCAATACATTATTGTTGACTAATTCCAATGGTTCACTGTGTATCCAATGTGGGGGTCCAGTAAAGCAGATATTATTCCATAGTGCAGGATGTTTGGTACCGGAAACCTGGAATAAAAATACAGTAAAGTTTCCAGCTCAGTGGTTAAGAAAAGACCTCATAGAAATCAATCAATACTCAATTTTTTTTTTCAGAAATAACATCATGGTAAAAATCTTCACATACTCACCACATAAATATTATTTGTCTCCAAATCTTTCTTGAATATAAAGTATGCATCTTTGTAGCTAGGCACACAGCATCTCTGGCCCACTGTCCATTTGTGTAGACCTCCATGTTCACCCACAACTTGTCCCGTATCTATGTCTATGAACATGCCTTTTTTTGTTTCTATGTACTATAAACCAATGAAATCAGACATTTAGAAAACATTAATAAATTCAGAAATATATGTGGTTAACTCAAAAGTTCAAACTTATTTAAAAAAAAAATTGCTTAGGTTTAGTCACTGTCCTAGGTCTGGAGATATTTCTTCAGAATATCAAAGTGTTACCAACCGACTAATCAAATACTTACTTCTTCAATAAAATTCTGAAACTTATTTTTGCCAATAAAGCAAATTCCTGTGCTATCCTTTTTATTGGCTACATTCAAGAGGCCTTCTGTTTTAGCTATCTCTCTCACTTCCTTCTTCAATAGCCCTGCTATTGGAAACATACATTTCCTGAGGGAGAACTGCTTTACTTGTGATAGAAAAAATGTTTGATCTTTGTGCTTATCAGTAGGCTGTAGCAACCTGACGCCTGAAAATCAGTAGTAATTGTTAACTTTTTATTCAATTCATTATAGATTTCTACTTGTTGATACTTTATAGAGCAAAATTATACCTTCATTCTCATTATATTTTTCCAAAAATGGACCAAATGATGTATTTGCATAGTGACCGGTGGCAATAGCATCAATTCCTAAATTGTTCCTGCAATGTTGGAAAAAGCTATCAAATTTAATATATCTATTGCACAATATGTCTGGGTTTGGTGTTAGACCTGTCTCATACTCTTTAAGTATTACAGAAAATACTTCGTTCCAATATTCTTTTATAAAGTAAACTCTATGCAATGGAATTTCGAGCTTACGACACACGTATGTTGCGTCTTCAAAATCTCTTTCATCTGAGCAAAATCCGGCTTCATAATTGTTATCCCAATTTCTCATAAACACGCCTTCAACTTGGTATCCTGTAAGTATTATCAATAGTTATAAAATATGATAATTTTGACGAAAAGAATTCTACGCAAAACTGTTACATGTTGCCCGTTGAAATTACCAGCTCGTTTGAGGAGAAGTGCAGCTACAGCACTATCAACACCTCCTGAGATACCCAATGCAACTTTTTTGAACATAATTGATGTTTTTTTAACAATTCATATTCATAAATAACACATTTCCTGAACTTCACTGCAAATTCAGAGCCTGTCATAAGCAGTAAAACCAATATTATTTACCCGTAATGACAATGACATTGGAATGACAGCTGACAGACAGTAAAAAACTGTAAAGGAGACCCTAGACGATGGTTCCATCTGGTCCTAGCCTAGGTAGGTATACGTATATCTCTAAGTAGTCTGTGGTAGGTATGGCCTAATACGAAATAAAAATTGTGGTGGAGAGATTGCCATCTTTAATAATTTCATGTTTTTCATAATCTGTGACACTCGGTGATTTCATGATTTGACAAGATTGTTTGTTGAAGTTTGCTTGGTCCGTAACGTTAAACGTAGGTTATTCTTGCGGTATTTAATAATTTTTGGGTATATTTTTCACCAAAATGTCGAACATTAATCTGCAATGTCTGTTAGGAATACAGTGTAATGATTTCGTAATGATAGCAGCCGATCAGAGCACAAGCCACAGTATTATGGTGATGAAAGACGGTGAGTTAGCGGTTTTCGGTCATGGATTTGTATAATATTTTACCTTGTTCCTGCAATTAATTTATATTTTATAATTTTCAGATGAGGAGAAGATCCACAAGATATCGGATAAATTGATAATGGGAGTGATAGGCGATCAGGGTGACTCTACTCAGTTTGCTGAATACATTGCCAAGAATATCCAGTTGTACAAAATGCGTAATGGTTACGAGCTAGGACCCACTGCCGCCGCCAATTTCACACGCAGGAATCTCGCCGAGTATCTGAGAAGCAGCGTATGTATATAATAATAAAAAAGATCCTATTAGATTATATCACAGATGAGAATTTATAGAAATTCCACAGAAACAATCCAAAACTCTGCAGAACTTGTGTTAAAACATCACCAAAAAAATCTAGCCAACGTATTTGCATATTCCCTTTCTTTCAATAATTAAATAGTTGTGGAAAAAAATTACAATAATAAAACTTGCATGTTTCAGACACCTTACTTCGTGAATGTTCTGATGGCTGGTTATGACAAGGAGAATGGCCCTGAACTTTACTTCATGGACTACTTAGCATCCAGCATGAAAGTACCCTTTGCTTGTCATGGCTTTGGTGGTTACCTCAGCTTAAGTATCATGGACCGCTACCACAAAAAAGGTAATAATGGTCTAACTTATTGTGATTCGGATTTCCACAGGGCATTTCAATCTCTTTAGCCTTTGCCCAACTATCTTCAAATCAAATCAAGTCAGTTATTTGCGAAATATGGGTAGTTTCCAGGGTGACATTTAAAAAAAATTCTTTAGACCATATAACAGTCAAGGTATATCCTATATTGGAATCGGCTTCCAGTCTTACCAGACTCAGTTGGATACTGGTTGTGCTGAATCCCCTGCACAATCCAGCAACTGGATAATATCCCCTGGCTAAACAGGTGTCAGATTTTCCATCACTTAATTACTATAACTTCTTTTTTCGTCAGTTGTCTGATTTCTATCAATTGCACTTGATGCAGACTGGACGCTCACAATCAAGTTGGAGGTATAAAGAGGTGTTAATACTCTTTTAATATAATGTAATTTATTTTAAAATGGGAGGAAAGCTTCTAAAGGTTCTAATTTTACAGCTCTATATATTTCACACGGAAATCAAAACAACAATAAAGTACTTAGTTCTGAATTAAAATTATCATACACAATAAGTCTAATAATTGATGGACATGCAAATAAACATTCATTTGTTTTCGGAAATGAGATGATTGTCTAGGGACATAAAAAAAATAGTCGAACTTTATGTGCATGTACCATCATTTAATTACTAACTCTGTAATAATGCAGTTTGACATAATTATTTTTATCCTAAGGCTGCAACTGAAGGTGGTAACAGCAGCCCTACATCATTATAACATTTTGCTTTCCTTACTTGATAGAAAACTTTAATTTATTGTTTTAGCTTTTTACATGTTACTAAGATACACTTCTTAACTGTCTCTTTTCAGATGCTACTGAGGAGGAAGCTTATGAAATACTGAAGATGTGTGTGAAGGAGGTCCACAGGAGATTGTTTGTCAGCCTGCCTAACTTCCAAGTTACTGTTGTCAACAGGGAGGGTATCAAAGTACTGCCTGTTATCAACTCAGAACTGTTGAAGTAATTTCTTAATAAAGTAATATTTTCATCATAATTGTTTTCTTTAACAGCCCTGGTTATTTCACCATCTTTCATGAGGAAACCAGGATCTAATATTAGTTGGAAATCATTAACCTGTCTTGAACAAGCATGGCAATCAAAGCTTGTGCCTTCTCTGTATGAGAAGAGGCCTTTGCCTTGTAGTGGGACAGTCACAGGCTGGTATTGTTATTAATACGGTTGGATTGTCCGTACGCACACACGACGCCAAGCACTTTACATCGCGGTGTGTCTCCTTTTAAGGCCAGCTCGCACCGTAAAGCGAAGCTTTGCTCACTTTTTAAGCTATCTGTACAATATACAATTTTATAAAGTGCACAAAAAGGTACACATTTCAATGAGAATTCTCTGGTAGATATAGCGTGAAAGATCCGGCTAATTAAAGCGGAAACACGTGTCGTGGCGTAGCGTTGTTCACAATGGACTTGTGGACGATAAACCCGAGACCACCCAGGGAGTGCCGGTCGCCCTGTCGGAAATAGAGCAGGTTATCGAGTCCTCCCCCTCTCTTCTCATCGTAAACTGCTCAATTCTCCCTCGAGTTCGGCTATCTTCTTCTTCTCTTCGGTCTGTAGTGTTCGCGTGTTTTAAGTTGCCCAGGTCCAGTCATCGAGATTTATTGGGGTAGCCGGGTTCACTCCGGGGATTCTTCGCACCCCTTGCCACACCATCGCCTCGATCACAACCATAGTCGAGGGCAGACGGGCTGCCGGGCACTCGGAGTCGTTTTTTCGTTATGCTATTCATTTTGGATTCGGGTTTGCCGTAATCGCCACGCTTGGCAGGCGGGTTGGCGATCATAGTTGGTTGTTTAAGTGCACAGAGAACGCTTCTGCCCATTCTCTGGTGTGTCCCTAAGCCGCCTCTTACGACACTCACGGGCAGATATGGGATGGTGAAATTCTTTACGTCCGACACCATACGGAACGGAAATAAATAGACGGATCTCAAAATCCTTGAAATTCAACCTCCGCCGCTTTAATACCGAAAGTATTAAAGATGCGATTGAGCGGCATAATGGTTCCAAGGTCTTTCCAAGACCAAGAGATCTGACTATTGGGCAGAGCCAGCTCACGAAACTGAAGACCGATGATAGCAGGATCGTATCCGCCAAACCGGAGCTTCTGAGGGAGATCGAGAAATTCTATGGACAGATTGTACTTTTTTTTTTATTGGTTCTTCAAGAAGGGTGACAATGCCCGACTGATAAACTATAGGCCCATCTCACTTCTTAGCTATGTCTGTAAAGGCTTCAACACCGCGGACCACACACATACGCTGCGGCAGGTTATACAGAAGACCGAAGAGTACAACCTTCCTCTCTGCTTAGGCTATACTGCAGTCTCTGCAATGGTGCCAAATTGACTACCAATACATGAAATTGATGAAATACATCGAAGTGTTTCTACAAAAACGCCACCATGCCAGTTAGACTTCAGGATCAGAAAACCGCACCTATCCTTCTTCAGCGCGGTGTGAGACAGGTAGACGTCTTAATTATCTCCGAAAGTGTTGACCGCTGCACTGTAGGATTTTTTCATAATTCTGGACTGGAGAGGGCTAGGTATCAACGTCAATGGCGAGTACATCACTCACCTTCGGTTTGCCGACGATATTGTGGTCATCGCTGAGACCATTGGAGGACCTCAGTACAATGCTCGATGACCTCAGTAGAGCTTCCGAAAGAGTGGGTCTTCTATTGAACATGAATCAAACCAAGGTCACACACACTCCTATCAAGGTCAGAGACTACACTCGAAGTTGTGGACAACTACCTGGGACGAACGATCCAGAGTTGGGTAGGGCCAACCGTCGAATCCAACTCGGCTGAGCAACGTTCGGGCAGTTGCACGGTATCTTCTCGGTACCAACTTACCTACAGAACATATATACCCTAGAGGGAACTAACCACATTGTCTCAAGACGAAAGTCTATGACCAGTGTGTGTTGCTAGTTATGACCCATGGCTATGAGACGTGGTCGCTCACAATGGGCCTCATCAGAAAGCTTACAGTCACCGAAAGGGCAATGGAGAGGTCTATGCTCGGCGTATCAAGACCCGCAAGATAACCAGGGTTACCAACATAGCCCGAAGAATTGCCAAACTTAATTAACTGTGGGCAGAGCACATTGCTTGCAAAATGGATAGCCGATGGGGCAAAGGAGAAAAGTTCTGGCGTGGTGGCCGCGAATCGGCAGACCACCTCCCACCAGGTGGACCGATGACCTGGTGAAGGTTGCGAGGATCCACTGGATACGGGTCGCACGGGACCGGTCATTGTGGCGACGTTTGGGGAAGGCCTATGTCCAGCAGTGGACGTCTTTTGGCTGATATGATGAATTTTATCTCGCAGTGTACTAATTTTCTATGTAGATTTGAGGAGAGCGACAAGCTCCTCAAACTTGGAATTAACATTCAAAGTCGTGGTCCTGCTGAAAGAACGCGCGAAAGTTATCATCGTTGATTTCTCGATTAATACAACTAAGTTCTGTTTTTTTTTTTTAACGAAATGAATCCCATATGGGTACTAATTATTTGTATACTAAGAATAGCTGTATGCTACACCTTTTTCAACGCTCATGGTGGTCCTGCTAAAGGGAGCGTGACTACAGCCGAACCACCATCAAAGTCGATTTTCTCGAAAACTACTAAGGTACCAAGGGTTGTTGTTCGAGTTCTAATTAAAACCAATTGAGTACTAATTATTTACCAAATATGGAAGCGATTGACGTTGGTGGTCCGGCAGTAGTCATGGACATAGGAGGAACAAATAAAAAACTGAATAGTCTTACAATTGTATTTTTATTTAAATACTTTATCTTTGCTTAGCCTTAAATTATCTACTTATAAATTTATTTATCCACCAGCTTTGCTTCGTTCTGGGCTAGATGCCATACTCGTGTCCTGGTTGTCCATTTGTGACATATTGGGGTTCTCCCCATCGCCCATGTTGTCTCCTTCATTGTCCGATTGTTCTGTAACAAAAATACTGGTTGTAGTAATAGTCGGCAGAACAAATTCATTCATGGGCTTGGCGAAAAGCGCGATGATTTATACAGAAAAACATAATGAATGGCCTTATGTTGTGGAGTAATTGTGAAAAAAAGTACTGAATTTAAAATAAAGCTTTTACAATTCTCGAATATTTAAATTATGCATGAACGGAAATTTGTTTTCAAAACATAATACTACGTTTGTTATTTATTTGCGCCCTAAGTTTAGCTAAATTATCGTTGTATGTAGGATGCTACCCCCTACAGTAGAGTTGTCACCTCACAATGTTTGTATGGATAAAATGTTGACTGGGTCCTTTAAGGCCAGACTTTTTTTATTCAAATGATTGTGCTGCTGATTGTTTGCCATAGCCAAATGGGCAGTTTAGATCTTAATATTATGTAAACTTATTATAAACAGGTAAAATTTATGTGGTAAAATGTTTATCTGTAATGGATAATCCTTGGAAGTACTGATCCAATTAACAAAATGATAACACTGATAGATAGCTTCACTATAGCTGAGTGTCATAAGCTACATATAATCCAAAAAATAAATAAATGATGATCTTCAGTAGCAAAGCCGCAGAAATGACTAAGAAACGTAAGAATTACCTTTCTTATCTGCAGGCATATCTTCAGTCCTATTGGCAACTTGGAAGTGGTACTCCAGCTCATCAAAGTCAAATACTTGGTCTGTTGGCAGCAGACATGGTAAATATGCTGGGAATGTGGGTTTACAGGCTATTACTGAAAATAAAAAGTAGCAGATTGTAAATATTGCATTTTGTAATGTTTTCTGTGAATAGTTTTGTGTTGCTATTATAGCTTGTAAATATGTACTTACATGGGAAGACTTGATTGTCCTCTGTGTTAAACAGATTATGTGTCTCACTGGTCTTTGCTAGGAACTTAGTCAATGCTCTCTCAATGTCTCTTTTCTGTGAGGCAGCTTTCTCCCTGATAGCTTCATATTCTGTTACTGGCTGTTTATGGGTCTGAAATAAAGATATTTCTTAGTTGATGGAAGGATTTTTATTTTTTATTTTTTTCTTGCTGATAAAGTGAAACACAGTTTAGTAAATTGTGATTGCTTTTACAAGTGTATTTTCATAAACAAAAAACAAACATGCTTTAGCTGCACAAATAAAGGTGTGCAGGAACTTTGGCAAAATTTCAGTTTAAAACCTTTAGCAACATATAAACATAAAACTAGAATCAAATATTAAAATGGTATTTAAAAAAAATGTCTTCAAGACTTACAGGTGTCCTAATGTAGGCATGCGGATCAGGTAGAGGTGGCAAGTGGAATGGTATGTGAGGAGCAGCTTTAGCTTTGGATCCTGCTGACAACATAGCTGGTGTCCGTGGAGCTGGGGCCTGCTGCGGTGGCTGGATCACATGTCTGTTGGGGCGGGCTGCATACTGCTCTAAGCCTTGTAGGCTGATGCCTGTAAATAGGCAGCAAACAATTCAATTCATTAAACATCCACATTTAAGTACATCTCATCTTGCTGTAGTTATGGTTAAATAAATTGATAAAGAAAAAAAAACTACTTTTTAGTTCGCTTTTGAAGCAGTCGGGTTTTATGATTTTCTGGTTTAACTTTTTTTATTTATAACATTTAGTTAGTTTTTTTTCGAATTAGATACATTTAAACATATAAGCATTATATATTTTTGAAATCACCTCTCAAAAACCCTTTATTTTGATACCCTGCACGATGGGTTAAGAAGAAAAAAAAATATTGGGCCCCCTCAATATGGAACCCAAAAGCAGCCATTTTTCTATTGTCCAATTTTAATGTAGCCTATGACACTCGCAGGGTTAAGAGGAATCGATTGACGTATGAATCATAAAAATCGGCCAACGCATTTGGTCTCTGGAACGCCATATAGGAACAAACATACACACATAGACTGATAAACACATTACCCTCCTTCGGCAGTCGGGTAACAAAAGAAACCAAAATCTGGACGCCCTTATTAAGCCAAGTATAAAGCTGAGTAAAGTTACATCAAACTTTATCATATCAGCCGAAAGACATCCACTGCTGGACATAGGCCCTCCCCCAAGTGTCGCCACATTGATTGGTCTCGTGCGTCTACATCAAACTTAAACCTCCAAAAAATGTATGGTTAATAATTAGTTAATACTGGTTGTAACATTACTACGAGTTTATTAGTAAGGGCACAAGTGTATATCCGTGACTACTACCGGACCACCAATGCCAATCGTTACCATGTTTGGTAAATAATTAGTACTCAATTGGTACTAATTAGTACTCGAACAAAAAAATGGTACATTAGTAGTTAAAAAAAAAACAACTTTGAAGGTGGTCCCGGCGGTCTTCAGCAGGACTACCATGAGCGCCGAAAAAGGGGCATGCTAAAGCTATTCGAAGTATATAAATAATAGTACACTTACATGCGACACAGCGATTTATATTTTTATTTCTAAAAAGCAAAAGTTCAAAAGTGTAGTGGTGTTATATTATCTGTCTTCCAAAATACTATTTATTTAAATTGGTACTAAATAAAACTGAAATACTTACCCATATTAATAAGGGCCATAACCACATCTCCAAGTACTGGTTCTACCCTTCCTGATACCTCACAGTAACCTTTAGCAGAGTTTCCAACTTCTGACAGAACTGGAAAAGATAAATAGAGGCATTTACAGTAAAATAAACGAAATTAAAATTATTGACTTGTTTAGATGTTACAGTGTATAATCGTAGATGGTGGATTATGTTTATTATAAAATAAAGCAGAACTTTATAAGAATGCATAGAATAAATGGCTGACGTGCGGTAACAAGACCCTTAAATTTTTCAATAAGTAAACTTTAAATTTTGGGTGAAGAAGTTTAAAAGAAACGTTTCAAAGTTTTAATCAATTTATTGGAACTATTACTTACAACACTGAAGCATTTCTGTGAGAGTTTCTAGTGCCATTTTGTCAGCAGCATCGAAGCCAGTTTCTAGCAGTACAGTGGAAACTGCTATGTTTAGTATACGTCTCCGTGCATCTGTACCACTCTCTACTTTTTCAGTACTTTCTGCCATATCTTGTAGAGCAATCGTAAGTATACTATAACTTCAACAAACACGAACGATATTTTATTTTGTTTTTTGACAGTTCCAAGTTCCACAGCATGACCACAGAGAAAATAAAACTATAAGCATGACGGCACAGTCCACAGCACACTCCAGTTTGTTTCGTTTTTTTTGTGGCAATGTTAACTTAGCTTTTTAGCCGAGGCCTAGGAAAACAATTACATGTAAAATGATGTCATTGCTCGTTACAGAGTAAGTCTTACATGTTAGCAGTCTCTTCGCCGTCGTTGTTTGTGTCAATCACACCCTGACGCTATATTCGTCGCTGTCTTTCTTCGCCGATCACAATGTTACACCGTCTTCTTCTTCTGTCTGTCGCGACTCGTGTTGTTTAGACTAAAATGTTCAACCAGTATGTAGCCTGGATAGCTCTGCAATTGGCATCATTTAAATCCTGGTAGGCAGTGGAAGGTACAGGTTTTTGCAGATGGGGCAGGCATTAAGGTGACGCATGTCTTGTGATCTTATGATCTTTCACCGTGCGTGACCGTCATGAAAACCTCCATCCACGAAGATTCTTCGATGTCCGGAGCACCCCGTATTATCCCCTCAGTCTCAAATATTTGCAATTCATTTTGCGATATTACTATAATTATACTATAATTTGTAATTTGCACTACAATAATTTGTAGTGCCTTCATAAAAGATAGTTTGATCTCTATGACAGCTGTCAGTATCAATACCTACATATCATTAACGATTGACAGGCTAGAGTGCGCGCCAGCGTTGCCAGAACGTAACTTTTGTTACATTTTACGTAACTTTTGACCGTTTCACGTAACCTCCATGTAACACGACTCAAAATGTAACTTTTACGTAACTTTTAGGACTTACTAAAAATACTACAATATTTGCCCGCAAACAAAAAATAATCGTGAAATGGAACGCATCTAAGAAAGCTTTTGTTTGTCGTGTTGTCGCACCTGTGCCCTGACTTTATTCACTCACTCACTCACGTATATTTCTAAATCTTACATCCCGCTTACTCCGACGAGCGAGTGTGCGTTGTGTTTTGTTTGCTTTAGCAAACAAAACACATCGTTTTATTATCTCCAAAGATGAGTAAATAAATACGAAAGTTAATATCTGTGGATGTAATTTTATTAAATTTATTTCGTCAATAGTGTAGTGATTGGTTTGTTTTCGACTTGTTTGTGCTAACAATCGTTGGTTAGTAAATGTTATATTGATTGTAGTTTAATTTAATAATTAATTATTTAGGGAATCAGTAAATCAACAACAAAGTCGTATTTGCAACTAAAATAAGTTTATTTTTGTATCAATCGTCAACTAAATATCAAGCTGCACATAGCTTCAAGAAGTTCATTTAGCTATTTATTACTCATTCGACGAAACCAAAGTTACTTAACGTAACTTTGGTTTCGTTTACAAGAATTAGAGTGGGTGAGTACCTACCGGCTGGCGTTACCTAGATTTGATTATGTTTATCGATCTTTTCGCTAATGCGACCAAGTAGGTACCTAGCTACATAGTTGTTTGTGTCGTTGTAATTTGAATGTTCTAAACTAAACGCAACGGATTTACCCGTGGTAGACGCGGGGAGGGTCCGCCCGTGCGAAAATTCAAATAATGGGCGCGTTCCGCTAACAACAAAATAGAATAAAAAAGTCAAATTGTAGTATTTTATTATTTAAGTGTCGTTTTCCACATAAAATAAGGTAATGTAACTTTTCTTATGAAAATGTAACTTTTTGGGATGGCCCATGTAACATTTGACTATCTGCCACTGGCAACACTGGTGCGCGCACTGTTTATAAGTTCTGTGTAACATTAACATATACGTCAGTTGTCGCAGAAATCAAGCTATGTTTTATGAAGTATAGTTAGGCTTCACGACGATGAAAATGTTCGTTTCGTTCGTTCGCGAACAAAACAAACGTACCGAATACCGTAGACGAATTTACCTCCACCAATCTTGATCTATATGGGAATAAGGCTTATTCCCAGGATCAAGATTGGAAGAGAATTATTTATTCACGGAGTTAATTAGTACGGTACCTATAAAATGCTATAAATACCTACTTATATATACACTTAGGCACAGTTTTTTGATCCGTAGTTAACTCGACCAATGGTAAAATATGGTAACCAATAGTTGAAAATTTTGCTAAATCACCATTTTGTTTCATTTATTAGCCTCACAAATGGTCAAATAAATAGGAAAGTTAATTATTTGACCATTTTGAAACCATTGGTTAGCATATTTAACTATTGGTTGAGTTAACTATGGTTAAAAAAACTGTGCTTTAAATGAAAAAAATATAAACTAACTAAGCATATAAACATGGTTAAAATATCATCATCATCATTTGAACCAAAAGACGTCCACTCCTGGACACAGGCCTCCCTCAAGCGTCACCACACTGATTAGTCCTGTGCGTTTCGCGTCTACCGGATTCCATCAGCCTTGTCCAGGTCAGTGCTCTACCTGGAGGGCGGCCTTCCAACGCTACGTCTTCCAGTACGCGGTCGCCACTCCAGAACATTTCAGCCCCATCAATCATCCGTTCAACGATCAATGTGCCTTGCCCACTGCCACATATGTTGTTTGGCAATTCTTCGGGCTATGTCTGTAACCCAGGTTCTCTTCATTTATGATTCGATCATGCAAGGAAAATCCAAGCATGGCCCTCTCCATAGCCCTTTGGGTGTCTTTAAGCGTTCTGATGAGGCCCATTGTGAGCAATCACGTTTCAGTCCCACAATCACTGACAACACACTCTGGGCATTGATGACTTTCGTCTTGAGATGCTGTGGTAAGTTTGGCGAGATGATACCGCTCAACTGCCTTTCTCGGTCCTGAGATCAGCGGAAAACCTAAAATTAAGCATTCGTACAATTCCACATCCTTCTTCGACAAATCTTTCACGGTACAAGCAGCTCGTTTGTGGAATGCTACATAATGAGGTAAGGCGTTTGCAAACATTACCTACATTTAAAAACCATTTTTTTCGGAGCATTTCCTTTCTCTGTAACTATTCTTCTCCTTTCTCTGTTCTGTATTTGATATTTATTAGTATTTTTTTTGTATGTATGTATTTTAAGTAATATCTAAGTAATATTATTTAAGATAGTTTTTGTACACTGACAGCCCTATATCTATCTCCTCTCGTTCAGTCAATCCAAAGTTTGTCTGTAAGAGATTGCGATAAGACCACTTATTGTAAATGTTTTGGTCCTGTAATTATTTAAGTGGTGTGAGAATAAGAATAAGAAATTTTATTTGCTCAAACATGTGTATACATACATAATTAAAATGTTACATGCATGCAAGATCTTAAATAAAACTGGCTCAGGACATGACAATAAAGTATTAAATAAATAAATAAATAAACGCTACCCAGCCTAATCGGTTTCGACCTTAGAGCATTTAATGCTCTAAGGTTTCGACGGTTGACCTTTTTCTCGACGTTAGACCTACATAACTGGACCGTTCGTCCCAGGAAGACATAATCGTCAACAACTTCGAGTGTAGAGTCTCTGATCTTGATAGGAGTGGGTGTTACATGGGCATTCAACATGACTTTTGTTTTACCATACCTATTATTGGAATCAAAAAAGTATGCTCACAATGTTAGAACCCATTAATAATCATGATATTTTTTTATCCGTGGTGCTAGACAACTGTGCTTATCCCAGTTGTAATTGACCTTTTGTGCCTATTGGCCTTATTTGTTCTGTCTCCTGCTAGATATGAAGGTAAGTAGAAATTATATATTTTTTTCCTACTCCTTTATCATTTTCTAATTAATATCGTTGCGGGATCCAAGACAGTTAAACTCATTCGCCGGGACTTCGACGAGCTTCATTGCCTCGGCGCTTTTCTAGTAGTCACCACTGTAGATTCTGGCTTTTAGGAGTTGCAGTGGTTTGGGAATAGAGTGATGGGCCAGTCCCAAAAAAAATATCTTTGTGTTGTCCATGTTCATTTATTTGAATTAATTAAGGCGTCGAAAAACTCCTCCACATCGCTGTCCACTGGTATTGTGGACAAAAGACTGGTATCATTGCCACGTTGTATAGCGAAAGCTAACCCTCTGACCAGAGTCAAAGCCCGCCTTTGGGTAACGCGAAGTGTCAACTAGGCGTTTACGCAGACATTTGAATAACGAGTGAGCACTCGGTCTCCACGGACCAAGATTTTTAACCCCAAACGGCTCGAAAATATAACTGCCGATGAGGTTATTATATTTCCGCCGCTTGAGGTTCTCTGAAGGCGCAGCGGCAGCGCCAGCACAGCACGACGAGCTAGGAACATGGAATGGCGCAAGCGTATCGACGAAAGTCGCGTCGCACACTAAAGACCTACTCATCTTCTATGGAAACCACGACATGCTGTCCGGTCTTTTACATAGTCATGTGCCAGGCCATGAGGTTCTAAAACGGCTGGATAGCCGACGGCAACAAGATCACGTCGGATGATGTCGTTAATGTTCGCGTGCTGCGGTATGCAACCCACACTTCAACTGCTAGACAGCTCGTGGTGACCGATGCTGTCTAGCAACTTCGCCACAGTGACAGCGATGAGGGGAGCAGAGCGCCTAAAAAGGTGCCTATGTTCGAAGACGGTAGTGCGTGAAGCCAGAATCCCAACACCCACTCACCCACAGCCAGTAGGCGCACATGATCGCAAAAGTTGCAGATGCGGCAATTAGGTTTGCCTGAACTGCTCTGCATAGCGGCTCGTTCCAACGTCTCTGGGATGATGGTTTGTCGGGTGGATTGCAATTTGGGCAAGCGCGTCTCCAGGCCTCAATAGCCTCGGTAAAGCATGGCACATCAAAATCAATCAGTATGGAAGCTAGAATATTCCTGATTAATTTCTCAGTGCCATGAGCCGATGATATAAAATATTCTTAAGAAATGTAAACTAATCCTAGAAAATTTGCAGACGTTGAGGCCTACCATACGGATGGGCAAAGTTGCTTGAGCCCAACCCAAGCTCGGTCATCCATGGTCACATTTTAAATTAAGGTGAGTGTGTGACGGCCGGATAATTTGACCCATTTTTAAACGACTTTCCAAAAAGGAGGAGGTTCTATGTTCGACACTATGTTTGTTTTTTTTTTTGTGTATGTTCACCGATATCTCCGTCAATTGTCTTAGAGCCAATTGTGGACCGATTCTGAAAATTCTTTTTTGTTTTATGTTTGGACTGTGTACTGCTTTGGAGTGATGATAATTTATAAAAATATTGGTGTTTCTGTATATTAAATTACAAAAATATAAAAATTTGCATGCCGTAAGGCAAAATGTATAGGGACTCTCTACAAAAAGAACATCTAATCTGTACACCTACATTTAACAAATAAACGATTTCATTTCATTTCATTTCATTTCATTTGAAAGAGTATGGTCCCATTTTAATTTGGTGGAGATCTGATGAACAACTTCGGAGATATACAACAGAATTCTTAAATAAATCACGGCAAATCTCTGAAGATTGCTGCAATCGTATGTCTGTTTAAACCATTTCATAACATAACATCACGCCAGCACGGTCTAAAGGATTCGCAGGTGTCTACATTTCACTTTGGTACACTCTCATTTCATGATATTTGGGTAATTTATTCTGGCATTATAGGTACCTTACTAATTTACTTGCCTATTATAAAGGTACAACTAAAAAGTGAAAAAAAAACTTTCTTTTTGGAATTCGGTGTCCATAACGCAAAAATGGGTGCCTACGAAAGACACCGACTTCCAAAAAGAAAGTTATTTTCACTTTGTAGATTTTTTATTTGGAAGTCGGTAGTATTTTTCTGTAAAAAAGTTTTTTTTGTATCTATAAGATGGGGGTATTTCCAAAGCGAAGATGATCAAAACAGCAATAACGAATTATGGTGATGGCTGAATGCATGTTCATTTCATGGAGCAAATTTTGTATTTTTCCTCAATAAAACTAGGAAAGTAATCATCGAAGACTAAGGGCCTATTTCACTAATGAAACTATAAATCGCGATTAGTCCAACTAAACTCAGTTTATGCAAATACAGCGTTCTGATTGGTGAAACCGCAAAAAAACTAGCAATCAGAATGTTGTATTTGCTTTGTTTTTATTTTTTTTATTTACTGAATTGAGTACGACGAATCGCTATTAATTTCATTGGTGAAATCGGCTCTAAGATTGTTTGGTAGGAATGTCAAAATGGTAAAATTAAGGGACTGGAACACTGACCTTTTCCTACCTCATTGGACTGGAACGCTTTTAATTTTTTCAGTAAATTGACATTGACAACCTTTTGACAACTTGACGTTGACAGTGTGATGTGACACATTGCACTTTTGACGTATATGCGTAAGCAGTCACAAAGCATAGCATCGATTTCGTCACAAATTAATACTGATTTTGTGCTCTTTTCAGTCCTAGCTTAGCTAAAATGTATTTATTTTAAATAATAGTTAATTTTGGAGGTTTGTGTTCAAGTTTAGATGAGAATTTTACTTCGCATT
Organism: Orthosia gothica; assembly: GCA_949775005.1. NCBI lineage: Eukaryota > Metazoa > Arthropoda > Insecta > Lepidoptera > Noctuidae > Orthosia > Orthosia gothica. The sequence goes on from OX459044.1 coordinate 15,818,100, forward strand.
AACTTATGTGTAACTCATCAAAGTCGCCAATTGGAGTATTAAACTGGGTAAGTGCCTTGCCTAATCATAATTGCATTTGTATAAATCTAAATTTGCCAGCCTAATAGAGCAGAATACCAACCTATCAGGAATTCAGGACAATTCTGTATGGAGAAACCTAATAACACCAATGTTATTTGCTTTGTTTTGTATTTTACATAAATAATAAAACTTTCCAATAATTTGAAACTTAAATGTTACCTATTAGAAAGTGGAATCAGTGACAAGTAGGTTCGTTTTACTTGATAGTCTTCTTATAAGATAATCATAGTGTTCTTAGTTTACCATACTTACCTGAACTATTAATCTCAATTGCAGTTAACTTGGAGTACCTGAAGGAGTTTATTCTGCCATCAAGATGGTTAAAATTTACGCACTGGGTGTGCTTTACAAAGGTGTGAACAGTTCTACTCTCCTCAAAGCAGCCTACAACCTGCAAAGCTTCAGTATATTTCAAAGGGGCTCGGTCCAAGAGTTTATGGTCTTTGTTAGTAAAACAATAGTAGAAAGAACCCAGCCAGCGTCTCGACAGTCTGTTAAAGAGGGAGAGTACATGCTCCAGGTATATGTGAGAGCAGACAACTTGGCAGGAGTCCTGATATCTGACCATGAGTACCCAAACAGAGTGGCACACACATTAATTACTAAAATACTGGATGATTTTACTGCAACAGTGCCTGCAAGTCAATGGCCAACTGGTGCAGAAGACAGGATAGATTTCCATCTTCTACCAGAATACTTAACAAAATACCAGAATCCCCGGGAAGCTGATGCATTGACAAAAATACAGAATGACTTGGATGAGACAAAGATTATTCTTCATGATACTATAAAGGCAGTGTTAGAACGAGGTGAGAAATTAGATGACGTTGTTGCCAAGACTGAGAGTCTATCAATGCAGAGTAAATTGTTTTACAAGACTGCTCGAAAGACTAACAGCTGCTGTAATTTCTAAACTTTCTGATGTTATTCCTGACTTGGCCATAGTTAAATTAATTTATAATAATTATGGTTTTGATGAATTGAGTGGAGTCTGAAGGCTCGATTAAATACTATTTTGGCCATTATTATACCCACTGTAAAATTAGTAAACATATTAGATTTATTTGTCATTCTTTACGTTTGTCACAATATGTATTGGATTATGTAGGTATTATACATAAATATAATGTTTTTGAAGTATATATTGTTGGAAATGTATGTGAATAACTTTAGGTGAGACAGTTGTCAAGTATGATCCTATTCTGATATAATAATATGTTGCTATGATGCCAAACCAGTGTGATCATCACAATGTTATTGATAAAGATACTGACAAATGTATCATTTGCTTTCACTGTGGCCTAAGTGTTAATTTACAATAAATAAAGAACATTAGTTATGGCTGCACACATCCAAATTTGTATTATTATTATTTAATATGAACTCGTATCTTAATATAATATGACTTAAAATTGAACAAATACCTTGTAGTTATTATATTGAGGGTGTGTTTTGCTTGCATAGAAAAAAAAGTCTGCCAATAATGTGTGTAATAATAATTATCTCATAAATTTTCGCCATTATTTCACAATGGCTCAATTTCAGCAGTTATTGATTATTAAAAAATGGGTAGTGTTAATCTTACAATGGAACAAGCATCAAAACACATGATTGAAACAAAAGGACAGGTGTATAATAAAACGCTACTAATGTTTTAGTGACTCCTTGACACTTACAACAGATTATTGTGAGAACTTAATCATAAGTAGCCGATTAAAAAGCATTGATGGAAGTGTAAATTTTCCAAGTTTGGGCCAAAGTTATCCCCCTAGCATCTTTAAAGATTAAGAGTTTTATTCTTCGTGCTCTGATGACGAAAAACCGTGATAACTTAAAAAGAGATATGACTTTGTCACAGAGATAGGGAGGTGGGAGGAGTGGTACGGTGCTCGTCAAGTTTGTGGCACGCACAGTATATATATTGCAGTGTTACAACTTTATCATACTGGTTGTTATAACCACTTCTTGTTAGTGTAATTTCGAGACAAAGTTTATTTGTTAGTTATATTATAATTGTATACTGTAATAGAGTCACTACACCACATGTAGAAAGTAAAGAAGATTTCACAGAGTGTAATTAATGGATGTGTGTAAGCAATATTACCTATAAATAATATAATTATGTATGTCCGTAATGTAGAAACTGTTAAAAAGCTAGTATAGTGTATTGAGTGTCATGAGATTTAATGTTGAAAACAGGAAGTAAAATGTATTTTAATGTGTCTAAATATAATACAATAATAGATGTTGGTTCTTAACATACCTATATACTCAGCGCACAGTTCATCATATAACTATTTATTAATCTCATCTGCTACATATAATATTCAATGAATTTGTTCCCCACCTTACTAAATTGCCAATTTATCTGAGATACTTAATTTTATTTGCTACTTAATTTCTAATTTAGCTGATACAGCTGCTCAGGTAGTGGTGACAAAAACATTTAAAAAATTGCGGCCAATTAAGGAAATTTCAAAAAGTTCATCTGTGTCTATAGGTACCTATAGATAGTGCGCATTTAATACTGGTAGGTATGTGATTCACGACAAATTATTAACATTGGTTACGTGTCTTCCTTCCTAATTTGAACCAAAAGACGGCAATATACGAACATCAGTCTATAAAGAAATAGATAACAGACCTAATTACACATTGCGGGATAAGCCCGATTTGCGACACAGACTGTGGTCTGACGTCACGATTATGTTATTCAATGTTGTTTGCACGTATTCTAAATACGGCAATTTGTTTTTTTGTAAATAAAGAACTGTAAACGGATGCATGGCATTAGTAAATATTAAACTAACCGTTTTTGACATCACTACTCCAAGAGCTAGTTACAAATTGTTACTATTGATTGGTTTAATTACGTACTGCGTAAAAGTCGGGTCATTTTAAAAGCACTCTGCGGTGCATACATCTAGAGTTATTGCCCATTTGTATTGGACATAAAAAGGTGACGCGAGGTCACATTTTACAAACTTATCTGACCTAGATCCTTGAATTTGACCTGATTTACGTAGTGGTAGTGGCTGCATTTTATAGTACAGTCAACAAAAGAGATAAGAATCCAGGCAGCTAAATTTAACTACTTCGTACCAGACTTCTGACTGTTGAATGTGTCTTTAAGTTTAAAATGATCACGGACGCAATTTCTTTGAACATCAGTAATAATTGTTGTGCCTTTTAACTTACTCTTTTGTACACTGTACTTACCTCGGCTTACAGAAAAAGAAAAATATGTAATACAGCAATACATTCCTACTTGTTGGTAGATTAGATCTGTAAATTGTATAAGGCAGCCAGGCCCTTGCAGATATTAAGTTATCTAAATGAGGATAAGATTTATTTAGGTTGTATAAGTATGTATTATATGTATATATTATATATATATTTCAAAAGAAAGTAAACCTTTGATGTTTAATGGCAACACGTTTTAATAAGGGTCGGTACATATTTGTTTAGTTTAGCGTGGCGAGATTGTATCTCATCAGCTTCATATCATATCAGCCGAAAGACGTTCACTGCTAGACATAGGCCTCCCCCAAGCGTCGCCACATTGGCCGGTCCTAGTCTCGTATACAGCGGATCCCCGCAACCTTCACTAGGTCATCGGTCCACTTAGTGGGTGGCCTTCCAACGCAATGTCTTCCGGTTCGCGGTCGCCACTCCAGAACTTTTATGTCCCATCGGCCATCCGTTCTGCGATTAATGTGCCCTGCTCACTGTCACTTAAGTTTGGCAATTCTTCGGGCTATGTCGGTAACCCTGGTTCTCTTGCGGATCTCTACATTTATATGGATTGTATCTATGTAAATACTATTCAAATAAGTTATAAATTGAGTAGTCATTTTGGCACTGGGATGGTACTTAGCCACTGTAATGATTTCGTATGTAACACATAATTACGCTGTCTTACTCGGGAATCAAACTGACTAGGTATGAGTAAACCTCGCTCGCGACCGCTGCTCTATTGGCTACCGCTTTCGCGGTTCTCAAGTTATGTCTTTTACCTATTATCGATCTAAGACAATATGTACCGAACTTTAGTATTGTAGATAGAAGAAACTACAGCGTATTTATCTTTCTGTGTGTGAGACACCAGTTGCGTGAATTCAATACGCTTTATAGCACGTTGAATATCCCGAAAAATCGAGCTTATTATCTCCGCCTTGTATGATCGCAACATCAGAAGAGGGATACAGATTAATGGATGAACTTTGAGTTTGACCTAAACGTAGCCTTTGCGATTACTAAACGATGTTTCATTGACGCATACTGGACATGGTTCTGGTGATTTACCACGTTACAACAGCCCGGTGAATTAATGTAACCGGGTCTCGGATTGAACACGGAAAGGGAAATACGCGTCTCAAGTTATGTGGTCTTTTAACTATTATCGATCGAAGACAATGTGTACCGAACTTTAGTATTGTAGATATAAGAAACTACAGCGTATTTACCTTTCTGTGTATGAGACACCAGTTGCGTGAATTCAATAAGCTTTGTGGCACGGTGAATACCCCCAAAAATCGTGCTTATTATCTCCCCTTTGTATGATCGCAATATCAGAAGAGGGCTACATATCAGAAGTGGGATGCATCCCACTTCTGGGATATTGGTCTACAGATTAATGGAAGAACTTTGAGTTTGACCTAAACGTAGCCTTTAAAGAAAAACTCGATTACTAAGCGATGTTTCATTGACGCATACTGGGTATGGTTCTGGTGGGCATTTACTAGTGTTACAACTGCCTGGTGATTTAATGTAGGTAACCGGTGTCTCGGATTGAACACGGAAAGGGAAATACGCGACACTATAAGATAATCCTTGTGAATTTTGGATGTGATTTGAAAATTTAAAGTATGTGTAATATGTAATTTGTATTACCATGTTAATGGAAGTTGGTGTTATTTATTGTATACTTGCTTCATGACGTGTTAGTCTACAAATAAAATCGGTATTTACAATTTATTCTCAGTACTTTTATTGCAGTAATATCACTACATATTATGAAATAAAGTCCTCCGCCGCGTCTGCGATTTACTCAAAAACTACTTGACGGATTTCCATGCGGGTTTTCACCAGTATAAAGAGTGAGAAACGAGGAAGGTTTTTGTGTATAATTTGTCACGGGCGAAGCTGGGGTGGGACGCTAGTATATAATATATCGATACCTCTGGGATCAAAGGGCGTATATCACAAAACAAGGGTTTTCAGGAGAAGCAAAAAACAAAACAAAAAATCTCTAATTTTCAGAGCTATATAAAAGTATCCAAGGGACATTTATATATATAGTTCTTAGATTTTTGATGAGATAAAGGTTTTTTCAAAAATGGAGCTAGTCTTATAATATCTGAGATAGCATGTGCTTTACGATCAAAAAAAAAATATAATAATAATTATGATGTCCTTGATGAATCCCTATCTAATGCGCCAAAACTTGTAATACAGGGTCACTTTTCGGTAGATATTTTTTTACAGTGGGGTCCGAAGTAAATAAAAAGTTTTGAGAAAAATAAAATTCTTTAAACTAAATATTACCTTCAACACACCCAATAAACAACAATAAATAGCATGTCTAACGCAAGGACTCATCAGTACCAATCTAGTGAAAATTATAAAAAAGATACAAGATGTGGACTTTTTTCGAATTTTAATAAGAATTAGTAAAAAAAGTAATTTTTCTCATAAAAACACAATATAAATTATAACTCTGCAGGGGTGTTGATCTTAAGGTCATAAGTAATTTATTTCGTAACAAAATACATTGTGTCGAAATTAGTGGTAAGTAAAGACACATTACAGTAGATGAAAATTAAATTTAAAAAAAATATCTTTAAATAACAATAATTTTCAATAAAAATAAGAATTTATATAATTTATTAATAATTTAATAGAATGTCAAGGATATTAATTCAATAATAATTATAAACAGACCACTAATATGTCACACATACAAAAACAAATTAGAAAATAATGATAATCCACATTTCATATTAAATTAAATACAGTCAATTAAAAATAAAATGTCAAATACAGTCAATAAAAAAAAAAATTGCTAAATAAAATATCAATAAATACGTCACATAAACAAAAACTAATAATAGTCCAAATTACGTTTACAATTCAGTCAACGAAACAAGAAAAGATAATTTAATGTGAGGGTTAAAGAAACTGTAAAAATAATAAAATCAAAAAGAATAATAAAACAATCTTATAATTAGTGCTACTCGAACGTCGTGAAATTCGCACATGACGTTACGGGTGACTTTGACTGGCGGTTAGCGTATTCGACACTTTAAATGCAGATGGTGAACGAGGCCCTAAAAATAATAAAATCAATATTTGTGTAACAAATACGAAATAATAATCCATGTTAAATCAATTCAGTCAATCAAAAACAGAAAAATTACAATGTCAAATGTAATATTATAAAAAGTATATTTATGTCACACAATAGCAAATTTAAATTTAAATAAGACAATAATAATAATCCATATTCAATTTGATTGTCACTATAGTTGTCATTTGTCATCCAGGAACTCATCGACACTGTAATAACCCTTTCTCAATAAATATGTTTTGAGCTTGTTTTTAAAAAGTTAGTGCTATGTATACTTTTTAATTCTAAGGGTAACTTATTATATAGGAAGACTGATTGGTATCTGGGACTGTGATGAACCACGTTTCATTTCGGTTTGATCATGGTAGGTAACTCTTTACGTCGGGTGTTGTCTCTAGCTAATCTTTGCTCATTGGTTTCAAATTTGTGCAGATTCTTGACAAAATTGTATAGCAACACCAGGATATAGAGGCATGGCACTGTCAAAATTTGAAGTCTAGTAAAGTGGTCCCTGCACGATTCCGTCTGTTTTAAGCATAGACATACTATTTCCTATCTCAATGGTTTTAAGCGGAGCATTGTCCGTTATTAAGGACCTCCCGTAGAACAATTTTTTGCAGCTGATGACCCCATCTAACTCCTCGTTGCGATTGATCCACGATTTTTTGGCCACCCTGTATAAAGTACTGTAAAGAGATTGCATTAGCTGGGTTACCTATATTAATTATTACCGACTGAATATACTCTAAATTAATTCTTCAAATTCCTTCTTTCATTATTTTTTATGTTATATAGGTCATAAAATTTTTCAAGGTGACGAGTTTTAATTTCAATATCTAGGAAAATAATAAATTAATTTGAGTCCATAGACGAAATTGGAAAGGCTATGAAACTTGTCTTAGTCATGGTATAATAACATACTCCGTAGTCTTAGTAATATGGTTACACTAGTCGAAAATTCTTCCATACAAACGTAGTCTAGAGATTACTCCACTTTTTCACTATGTACGTTCAAAATAAAAAATGATTTCAATTTGTCTTATCATTATCTAGTCCTGTATGGAAACGAAAATGTAAAAAAATAATATATTTGAAAGTTATGAGCGTCGAAAGTTCCATGTTTCAAAACTAATTTTAACGCATCTTTGGGCTGCAATAAATACCATAAGAAGAAGGAAAATTACAAAACGGCCTCCATACAGGGATAGATTAGTAATTCAACAGTGCAAATAATTTTATTTTGAAAATATACATTTAGTAGTTTTTTCATGATATCTAGACTCCCAAAGGTCTGTTTATAAAAAATCGCGCGCTCGTTTTCGTCCTAAATCATTATCCATTTCGCTACAAACTTGCAAAACTGCTAATTACTACACGAACTAGCTTCTTACTGCTCATCACAGCATCTATTTCTTTCGCACGTGTTGTCGGATAAGATAGCATGCATTTTAACCCCGCGCACAAAATAGTTCGTGCCGTCGACTAGTTCAACCTTAAGTCATCCAGCTCACAAATATGTTTCCTACGACTGCACAGCATAGGTAATTTTCTTCTTGTTTAAGTACATCTTTTAAGTTCGCGGTTTTTTGATTTTATTAACTTTTTTTTCTCATTAATATTTTTGTCGAGCTTGGTGCTTTTCACATTTAAATGTTTTTAGTGGGATCATTATTACACTGTTTCTACTTCTTGTTACCATCCAATACTCGTCGTATGTGGAGTCGTGATCTTCAATGGATATTTGATGCTTTGTCTACCCTCTAAGGCATGTCAGCATGATTTATTTATTTATTTATTTATTATATACTTTATTGTACACCACTTAAAAATTACAGGACAAAACATTTACAAAGATAAGTGTACAATGGGCGGTCTTATCGCACAGGGCAATCTCTTACAGACAACCTTTGGATGGACTGAACGAGAGGAGATAGACATTAGGGCTGTCAGTGTACAAAAACTATATTAAATAATATTACTTAGATAAAACATAAAATACATACATACAAATAAAATAATATACTAATAAATATCAAATGAAGAACAGAGAAAGGAGAAGAATAGTTATAGAGAAAGGAAATGCTCCTTCACCATTTTTTTAAATGAAGGTAAAGTTTGCGCACGCCTTATCTCAATAAGTAATGCATTCCACAAACGAGCTGCTTGTACCGTGAAAGATTTGTCGAAGAAGGATATGATGTATGTTTAGACGAATGGATGTATTTATGTTTGTAACTCAAACAACCTACTGTTTTTTAAAATTCGGAATCAATATAGTAGCAACCCTAGTGAATCTGTCAAGTTTAGCTGCGATTTTCGAAACCTTGGATAAAGTACCTACTTTATCTAAGTTCGAAACAGAGGGAGTGGCCCTTCTAACTTTCTATTTTGTAACAAAGGCGTAAACCCAACTTTTCAACAACTATTATTTGTTTAACGGGGTAAAGGATAATATTTTACAATGATTTTTCTAATAAATAGGTTAATATTTTATTAATAGTTTGATTGCTATAGCTGCATTAATTAGTAGACATATTAATAGTAATACCTATTATTAGTAGGTATATTATTAATATTAGAGCCGATTTGCCTCACTCGGTAACGGAACCTCAGTTTCCAGAAGTCAGCGGGCTGCTCTGCCACTTGAGGAATATTGATCTATGTGTAATTGCTCTTTATCGGTCACCCTCTATGCGGAATATCGACTGTTTCCTTAATGTATTGAATTCTGTACTTAGTGGGTCAGCGTGTAGAAATGTTGTTTTGGTGGGTGACATCAACATCAATATCATTCCAACTGCTCTAAACCAACAAGCTAACGAATACCTAAACCTAACCGCTTCTCATGGTCTCCTTCCATCGCACGTATACCCCACTCGTGGTTCGAATTGTTTAGATCATGTAATGGTCAAGACTGATTTGGATACGATTACTTTGGTTTTCGATACGAACATCACCGACCACAGACCAACACTTCTGGCTATAAAACCTACCATGCCACCATATACCTCCAAAGTTGAACGTATTGTTGTCGATTACCCCACTGTTGTCTCGGAGATTGCAGATATGGATTTTGGTCCAATTCTTCTAGTCAGTGATGCGAATATTGCCGCAGATCTAATGATATCTGGTATTGGCTCAATTATAGAAAAGCACTCTAAGGTAGTGCGTGTACCTGCCAAGCAGAGAACCATCAAACCCTGGATAACGAGCGGCTTACTTCGTTGCATCCGCAATAGAGACCAAATGATGCAAAAATTGAGAATGAACCCTGCCAACCTTACCCTTAAACTTACCTCTACCAGGTCTCGGAATTGTTGCAACAAGTTGTTGAAGAACTTAAAAATTTCTTATGAAAGAACAGAATTCCAAAGTGCTAAAAATAATCCAAAAGCAACTTGGAAGGTAATAAAAAATATAACTCACAAGCATCGAACTGTATCTTCGCCTTCCGAGTTACTTAATATTAACCATGATAAAGCCTCTTCAATTAACAGCATCAATGATTTTTTCGCAAATATAGGCAAAAGTCTAGCTGAAAAGTTTACTCCTAGGTCTACCACTGGAGGATCAGTGGGCGATATTCCTATCAATTCCTTCGTTCTCTTACCGACTGACGAAGCAGAGGTCGAAAATATTATCATTGGCCTGCGTCCGGACGCTGCAGTGGGATGGGATGGAATATCATCTCGCCTCTTGAAATCTTGCTCACATGCTCTTGTCCCAGCTATAACACATGTTTGCAACTGCGCCATTGGTTCAGGCTGTTTCCCTAAAGCGTTTAAGAAAGCCCTTGTTCATCCGATCTTCAAGAGTGGGGACAGACACAGTGTTACCAATTATAGACCAATATCTGTTTTACCTGCCCTATCCAAAATCTTAGAGAAGATTCTCAATACTAGGCTAACTAACTTCCTGGAGTCGCATCATCTATTGGCTGATAACCAGTATGGATTCAGAAGGTGTAAATCGACTGAGGACGCTGTTAGTTCATTTATTGACCGTACAGTAGCTCAACTTGATTGCAGGAAAAAGTGCATGGGTATTTTTCTGGACCTTTCCAAGGCTTTTGGCACTGTGTCTGTTCCACACCTTCTTTCTAAACTAGAAGCTATTGGTGTACGAGGTGACACAATAAAAATCTGCCAAGATTATCTAAAACCATGAGTTTTGGTGTGCCGCAGGGCTCAATTCTGGGACCGACCCTTTTTCTTGTTTATGTTAACAGCTTGTGCAAACTCTCCCTATCAAATTGTTCAATATTTGCATATGCTGATGACACGGCATTGCTCGTACATGGTGATAACTGGACTGAGACAACGACTCATGCTGAGAGTGCCCTGGCGTCGGTAATGGGCTGGCTGTATGATAACCTTTTAACTGTAAATTTGTCTAAAACCAACTTCTTACCCTTTTCCTTGCAAGCCATTACATTGCCCGCCCCAAACACAATTGTACTGAAAGCACATTCTTGTTCTCCAAACACGCGTAATTCACAGTGTTCCTGCCCTACACTAGCGTCAGTCATGTCAGAGACAATTAAATATCTTGGGGTACAAATTGATAGCCTATTAAATTGGAAATCTCATGTCGATAGTATCACTGCACGGGTTAGAAAACTAATCTATGTTTTTAAAAAGTTGAGACACTCAGCTGACCACACTACCCTGAAGACAGTTTATTACGCTCTGTGCCAGTCCATACTTATGTATTGTGTCGCGGTTTGGGGGGGTGCTCCAAAGACTAACCTTATTCATCTTGAGAGAGCACAGAGGGCTGTCCTGAAGGTCATGTCCTTTAAACCCTTTAGATATCCTACAGTCAGTCTATTTAGAGATTGTAAGGTTCTATCTATTAGGCAACTTTATGTGCTTCATGTGGTTATGCGTAAACACATCTCCCTTAGGTATGATCCTAGCTTTCGAGATAGGCGCCAACGCTTTAGAATTTGCCCTACTCAAAGCTGTAGGACGACACTGGCCCGGAGACATTTTTACGGGTCCATATTGGTTCACCTAAAGTTCTTTAACCGAAATTGTTCTTCCTAACGATTTGTAATCCGAATGATCACTCTTCCTAAAAAATTTCATCCTAAAGTTTTCATTCATACTATTTGTAGTGCTACCGGCGATGTTCATAACACTCGTGTTTCCGAAAGTTGAAATTAATAATATCATTAATGTAAATATATTTAAACTCCTACTGTTTTTTATCATAACGCTTTTATCCCTAAACATAATTACCTTAATATTTTCACTCATACTCAGAAAGAAACATTTACCAAGTGTAATAAAAAATATATTTGGGTAGAAGATGATATTCATAGTTTTAATTTGAGGCATGATTATTATTTGGGGTATGCTTTACATAACGTTCTGAGTTGTGTCTATTGTTAAGTTCATGTCGGTGTATTATCATTACGTGCATGTTTGTGTTAATGCTTTATTAATATAGAGAAAAATTATTTAAAACCAGTCGCGGAGGATTAAAATTAGACTTACATGGATTTACATATGAAAAAAACCGAATAACAGTGGATAAACAATATTGGGCGTGTGAATTAAGAAGCAACAAAAAGTATAAGTGTAAGGTTAAAATTTCGATTATATGCCGTTGATTTTTGGCGCGGATAGGGTAGAGGGTGGATGGGGAGAGGTTTGGCTACCCCTCAGTACCACACCAACCACTCGGAGCCCTATAGTTATGGAGATATCCATGGTTAAAGTTTTCAGGTTAGAATAAAAAAATCCATAAATTTCCATCGATTTAAGGGGCGCGAAAGGGGGAAAGGGAAAGGAGGGTAGAGGGGCTACCTCACTGTACCATCCCAACCCCACGGAACCCCATGGTTATGGAAGATTTAAGCAACTAAGTCGACGGAGCCCCGCTGCGCGGCGCTCCTATTTCTGTCTGCAGGGTCTAAAGTAACCTAACATGAAGGAGATGACGGGAGCTGCGTTCGCTCGCTTTGCTCGCTCACTTCAGCTTCCGTCATCTCCTTCGAACCTAACCTATCCGTGTCGGGGTGCCCTAAGTTTCCGAGCTCGCTTCGCTCGCTCTTGGACTAATTCTCATTTTTTTACCTCACGAAAAACATACAAAAAAACATAACATTGCCGAGTCTTGAAATTTTTTATAAAGCTTTCTATTTATGAGTACTACCTACAAAAATAAAATGAACTTCCAAATCAACGGCAAATATGATTGAATTAAATATTTATTTAATTTTAAAGCAAAATACACCAATAAAAGTGATTATTTGAAAGCTATAGCCGCTAATATTAAACTAATTTAATTGAAATGTGTATATGAAAATGTGTACATGTATTTATTCGACTACTTGTACCATGGTACCTGTTATTCTTATATGTTATACATGTTATGTGAAAATAAAGTTACGCAAAATTAATGTATATAATACTGATTATTATGAATAAAAAGAAATCTAAACAAAAAAGATATGACTTTGAATAATAGTGTAAAACATAGTTATGTTGAGAAAATATAGGAAAACAAATAAAAGTATAATAAATGTTTATTGCTACTGACATTATGAAGTTGAATGCTTCTGAATTATGAACATTAGAGACAGAGTAGTTAGGAATTGTGATTGTTAGGATGAAAAATGTTAGGAAGAACATTTTCGGATTTCCAATTATCGGAGTTGAAAATTTAGGTGAACTTTGGCGCACCCCATTTTTACGGTATCGGAAGTCATCTTTATATAATAAAACCAACAAACATTGCTCCATTTATTCTACTGCTTTTCGGGAATGTAAGAGACGGGTATATAACTGGTTACAGGTACAGAGCTACGACGAAACAGAAAATCTCATAAAGTTGTCATTCCTATAACACACAACCTATACACGAATTCTCCCATTTACACAAACTCGCAGAATCACAACTCCACATTCAACACACTTACACACATGAAAAGGCTATGGTTTATTTTGTCTTGTCACTTCTTAAACTTCTGACCCTCTGATGTTTGATATACAACACAAGTGTGAGGATCCTGGTACCCATAACACAAGTTAAATCTTTCTTTGGGTGCCAGAATTCATTTACAAATACTACTTACTGACATACGTTGTTACTCGTTGATGTGAATTTGTTATTTATGCGTCATGTTGTTCATAAGTGTTTGATTGTACAAATTTAGTTCCAATAAACAATTTATTTATTTATTTATTTAATAGAAACTAAAAATATGATGAATATTAAACGTTTATTTACTTTTCTACAAGTTCGTTAACTTTGTCATGAAATCACTTAATTTTAATTTTCTTCATCATTTCCAATCAAGTCCCTGCATTTTTATGATCATCTTCATTCGTTTTAAGCTTTATAATCAGGTTTCTTCCATCAGGTATCACCCAGCTGGTCCAGGGTGCAAAGAGGGTGCCGGATATTGATTTCCACACAGCCAATTACTTGGAACTTCTGCTGACAACAGATCCAGACCGATACCCTGTGTCGATAACTTAACCCTTGGGTAGTTTCACTGTATGTTGATGTCTGTGTGCGTCTACTCCCAGCCCAATCCCAGCCCAAGAGGCACCCGGCGGGTTCGGCAGTACAAGTCAGTAGATGGGATGGAATGTGATCTTTAGAAAGAAAAGCTATACTCTTCTTGGCAGCCTACTTGCTTTTCTTTCGATTGATCCTTCGCCGTGCGCTGACGCAGTGACGGATGTGTTGTCAGGGAATGGAGCACTATATTCCGTTCTCTGACGTAACAATGTCTAGCGAAGACCAGCCATAGTTTGGTGCCGAATGTAATCACGCAGATGCGCTAAAACATGAGGCGTTCCTGGTATGGGTCAAAGCGAGTGACGTGAGTTAGAAGAAGAAGGCCTTCAACGGGGCTGCCAAGTCCTACAAAAAGGTGTTTCGAAGGGCCCGGGTCGACCACATTGGCCGAATAGGGGGCCCTACATGCTACTTACCCATCGGGTAATAAAGCGTTTTGGTTCCTGGCTAAGTCGGTAGAGTCGAACTTATGCCGTCCCTCACTACCACCACTGCTGAAGCCCGACGGGTTGCTGGTCCACTCCGCCGTGGAGAAGGCAAATTTATTTGCCTCTTTTTTTTGCGGATTCTTCACGTCTGAATTCGGGTGACGGCTCCTGGTATACATAGAAGCTTATGACACCCTTAGTGACCACCAATGCGGCTGCCGCTGAAATCGGTGTGATGGGGATCTTATAGCGTATGCCATTCAAATATAGATTTAGGCCATCGAGAGGCACAGGGAAGCGCTTGCCGTCACCCTCGATATCTGGGAGGCTTTTGATAGGGTCTGGCACGAAAGCCTTATTAGTAAGCTTCCTTCATTCGGACTGCCCGGTGGTCTGTGTGATTGGATTGCAGACTTCCTGAGAGATGGGTCCATTCGAGTGGTTTTCGAAGACTGCTCGTCGGACCAATTGGGTATTTATGGATCGGTACTCTTAGTAAAATTATTCTTGCTGCATATTAACGATCAGTGTGCTTATTCCGAGTGTTAAACGCACTCACTCGTGATAACGTAAACGATCTCTTCGTTTACGTTATCACGAGTGAGTGCTATTCTACGAAAACACTCAGAACTTATATTTGACCCCTTCAAATAAACGTAGGGCTGACATAGTCTGTCAGACTGAAAGGGCCAATGTTGTGATGGCGAAACGTCAGTATCTCTTCTTTGGCCCTGTTATATACAACAAAATAAATACAATTTTAAATATTTATCCACTTACCTTATTAATGGGTGACCTACGACCAAAGATTATGATGGATTATATATACACGGTTTGCCTGGGTGTCTTCCTCCGTAATACTGATTATATAGCTTTTTATAAACAAATTTCCAAACACACACACACAAACGTAAACACACACACACACATGCACTAAGAGAACTGGAGATCTTGACCTAATTTTTAATTATTTTGTAATTGCTGTATTTCTTTCAAAGGTATTTTAATGTATTGAATTTGATATAAAATTTATTGTGATATCCTATTAGAGTCTGGCAAACGAAATTAGAGACTGATAAAGCGCGGCAAATTAAAAATTCTCGGCTTAGCAACCCCAAAACTAGTATGAAATACTTGGAATAACCTAATTTGATACTTTAGAATTAATAATAAATAATTACCTCTCCGCTCCTCAAGCACCTCCGGATATGTTGCCCCCTTGGCGCTACGTCACTAAAGTGCTAGCAATTCCTTATGGGGGCCCATTAATCGAGTGTGCCAGTCACCCCCTGCCATTTTATAGCCGTCTAGTTCAATCACAGTGGTCGGGCAGGGGCCGTTAGTCCTCCTATAGTTTTGGGCAATCGATCCACTAAACCTACAAAATCGATAGCCCAATACATTTTTTCTCCATAATTTGCAATAGTCCTGCACCAACCGGGGATTGTCCTTGGGTGCAGTTGCGTAGTACATACAGGGCTAATCGTCGGTTGGTGTCACATTTTCTGATAAATGCCTAACGGGGCCTCTACGAGTTGGCTTCGGCTCTTCGCACGCCTTTCAAAGGACCGGGACCCTACGGTCCTGAGAAAAAAAATAAAATATGAAAGTTGTACTAAATAGTATTTTTTTTTATTAAATAATAATTGAAAATTGTATTAAATAATGATTGAATTGAATAATTAAATTGTTTGAATTAATAATTGAAACATTGTTAAAATTTATATTTATAAAAAGTGATCAAATAATTATGATTAAAATAATATTGCTATCCATTTTTTATGTTTGTATCAATCCCTTTCGGGTAAAAGCCTCCTGTAAGGAATTCCACTTTTCTCTGCGTTTTGCATTCTCTAGCCATTCACGCATATAGCACAATCACAAGGCTGGCCTCTCATTCTGGTGCCAGGGGGTCCCAACCACTTCATTATTCTCTGTGTCCATCGGTCGTCGGTATACCTGGCCACGTGCCCTGCTCATTTCCAGAAAGTAAGTTTTATTTTTAAGCCTAGACAACTTCTCTCCATTCTTCTCTGAGTAGTCTGGATTTTGTTTTTAGTTTTTAGATCGAAAATCCAGGTTTGGCAACCGTAGGTGAGGCATGGTAGAATTGCTGAGTCCATAACAATCTTCTTGGTAGGCAGTGGAAGCTGCGATTTAGCTCTGTGAACTCTGGAGTAGGCGAGATTTCCATGCATTGGTTATCGTCATTTATTTGCTTTATCGAGTCTGGCTGGCTATACAGTTTTTTGTAAAACTCTGTAGCATTTATAATTTACATTCAGGACTTACCATTGGGAGAGCCGGGCTGTAGAGATTGTATCCATGTTTTTGTCCTATTCAGTTCTTTTTAAGCTTTTTTGGCGGATCTAGATTTTTCGAGGTGCCTTTTTATAGTATATTAATCCTGTAGGTATCGTAGCATCTTCTAAGTTCTTTGTCGGTAGTTTTGTAGAGTGATAAGTTTTTATTTGTCAATTTTGCCCAATTTAGGCTTATTTTGAAGTTTGTTTCTTTCTTTCATGAGTTCTATCGTTTCATCTGATAAGATATTGCGCTTTATTGAACTTTTAATGCTTTTTAAATTTTCTAATATAGAGTTTACGATTTTTTGGCAATATTCTTCGGCTTTATACATTTAATTTGTCGTTATAAGTTCAGGAATATATGTATTAAGGTTTTCAAGGTAAATCTCTTGCTCTTTTAACTTTTTCAACTTTCCTGGTGTGTTTGAAAAATTGCGCCTACTTTATCTATTTGTTTTCAGGTTTATTGTAGCTCTCAGCAATCTGTGATCCAATCCAAAGAGGAATGAGACTAGTAATTTGCAGTTTGAAAACAAGTGGTGTTTCGTAGTCGTAATAATAATATTCTCCTATTCGAGCCAGGTCCATATTAATTGTCCCAATGGCATCAGATAACTCTCCGAGAGGGGCTTGGGTATAAATTTGAAGATCATCAGCGTACAGGTGGTAGAAAGAAGAAAGTCGTTGAGTGATAGCATTAATGAAGAGTGCGAAGAGAAGAGGAGATAAAACGCCACCCTGCGCCACAATCGACACGCGCCGCCGCAAACATCCGAGACGCACTGCAACGCCAAGGCAACCCCATAAGTTTTCTGAACGCGTTATTATACCGGACCCGAAGGGCTCCATACGACGCCCGCGAATACTTCTCCCACAGGCTGCAAGTGTAGAAGGTGGTACAGAATGCTTTAAAGAGCGTCACCTTTACTTCTGCAGTACAACGTGCAAACCTACCTAAACGGAAAGAGCCCTCCGTTCCCTTTCTATGTCAGCATTGTCCTTGAGGTCAGTGGTGACCAAGTGACCTAGGTACTTAAATTGTTGCACTCGCTCAAGAGTAACACCGATTAGCCGTATGGGAGGCACATCAGGAAGGTACCTGGTACCCGTGTCAAAAACAATGTACTGACTTTTCTGAACGTTATATAATAACCCATGTTCAGTTGCGTAACGTTCACATATAAGGTACAAATAAAGAAAATGCTTTTCTTATTCTTGCCTGCCTATTTTTCTTTCTGCAGTTGAGCTTGTAGTTCCTTGCGCTTGTTTAGGACATCTATTGGGTAGTCCTCTTTTAAGTAGTACGGAGTATTTTCTAGACAAGACTTGTTTTTTTGATCTTTCGTATTAAATGATATTACGACCGGTCTGATATTTTCGCCCTTCTTTCCCAAACTTCTGACTGCCTCAATGTTGTTTCTGTCACATAGAACTTTGAAGTAACTTTGATTTTTACACTCTTCTACTCCAAACATGACAAGATTTTTACGTCTGACATGTCTTCTTTTTTTTTTTTTTTTTTTTTTTTCTAAAAAAACGTTGCCCCACGCTAGGAATTTCTTCCTGTATTGTGGGTGCGTTTACAAACATAGAAACCCACAAACACAACACCCAGAGCCAGAACAACTATCTGTTATAGGTCATACAAATATTTGTTCCGTGCGGGAATCAAACCCGCGACACGAAGCGCAGCAGTCAATCGCTCAACCACTACGCCAACCGTGCGCCCATGTCTTTCTAAGATGTTTATTTTTGTGTTTTGTTCCTCCACTTTTTGGTCTAAAATTTCATTTTTCAATTCCAGACTACTAACTTTTTCATTAATGCTGTTGGTTTTTCGTAACGAAAATTATGAGGTAGTATTCGATTTTTTTTGCGAATTTCGCCACGTGGATAAGTAAGAATATGTAAACATGTGAAAATGCCCAGAATGTGCTCTAAGCCCTTTGAGCCCAGAGGTATCGATATAATTGTTGAGTTAACATATTTGATTGTTTTTTGTTATTTATTTTGTAGATACGCTAAAAAGTTCGTAGGTGGTATTTTGCTGTTCGGTCCGTAGTTGGTTTTGTAGGTAAAGAAAAGTCAGTGATGAAATAAAAATACATATATTAATTACATCAATTAATATTATATTTCCTACATAGGTAATCATGTAGGTTACAATAATAAAATATACCTATATAATTTTTATTTAAAACAAAATAAATAATAAAAACAGAAACGTTTTCCTTATTAGTAGAGCTAACGCTAAAATCATTGACTCTTAGCAAACGCATAGTCCAGGTAACATTTAAAACAATCCTCCTACAAGCAAGGGAGAGCTCACTTATAGTATTATTATGGAATTTACTCATTAATTCTATGATTAATTAATAATGAGTATTGATGTCGGGCGAATCAGCACATGAGCATACTTGAGAGAGTCCATCTGTAGGTATTTGTGCTCTAAAACTATCTCCTACACATCGACTAAGATAAATACAGTAGTAAAGCATGCTAAGGGGTTTAATAAAAACTGGAGTTCTTATTGGGACCTAGATACTAGGTATGGACTAATATTATTAGTTGGAAGATCAGGCGCCGACTCCCCCGTCATCCTTTTTTAACCTAAATAGAAGGAGACTTGTATTACATCATTACTGAATAATAGAATTTTTGCAGCTAAATTTTTGGCATCAAGCAATGGAATAGAAAAAAAGAACATAGAAAACATAAGCTTTGGAATAGATCACCAGTGAGATTGTGGCGTACATTATGTAAATGAAAATGTATCAATCTGTGGGCTTAGTGCGAGTTTTTAAATGCACTCGATTGCGTTTACGTAAACGTCAAACTGGATAAGCGCCGCCCGGTGATAAAAATGGAAACCCCAATTTTGTCTATAAGTACAATTTGACTTTTATGAGAATATTTACGTCGTCGTTATCGATCGTGAATAATAACTCGCACTAAGGCCTCTGATGAGATGTGAAATAATGGTTGTCGCATACTCTTCAGCTAATACTACTCCCAACGTCTAAAATGGTTAAGAGATCTACAGCTACTTTATCTCATTTTCATTTGGACCTTGCAGTACCTGATATAACGTTCAAATTCCAACGCTTTACGGGGTGTGACTGACACTGGCATGACCACCATCAGGGATTTTAATTATGATTGATGAAAATCGAAGAAGAAGTCGAAATTTGTCGCCAAATATCAAAATTTATCGGTCACCGGTTCAAAAGGTAGAAGGGTTTACAGGTGGCCGATCTGGGGAACATCTCCCCAGCTTGGCCACATTTATATCTCAAAAACTAGAGCACCTAGCTAAGATCTGTTGTTGCCCAAATTTAATCGCCAATTAGCCGTAATTTTTCGTCAAGTCACAGATTTAGTCGGATCTTAGTTCAGAGAACATAATGAGTTAATTTTTTAAGTTATAGTCTAAGAGCCATAAACCCTTCTAACTTTTGAACCAGTGACCGTCAAATTCTGATATTTGGCGACAAATTTAGACTAATTAGCGACAAATTGTATGTTTTATCAAAATTAACGTCCCCGATGGTGGCCGTGGCCATTGTCAGTCACACCTTTACGGGCTGAGCTGCTGTAGAGTTGCTGAAGTGTGCGATGGTCTTTAAAATTAGTATTATTGTTTAAACTCTAGAATATGTTAGGTTTGTTATTAATCATATTGATTGCATCCCTGGGGATCCCTTGTTCACTACTTGATGTCATATCCACGTGGGTATTGCGAATTTGTATTGGTTACCAAGTTAGGCCAAACTTCGAAATAACCCTTCAACAGTCTGGATCAGAAGAAATTTGAATGCACAGAGAGAGAGAGGAAGGCCAAAAAAAGATGGATAGAATGTGTGAGGAGTGATATGACAGAAAAGGAAAGGTAGTGATAGCGTAACGGGGGACAGGATGGAATGAAGGAAGAAAATGTGTCACGCCGACCCCAAGTAACAAGGGATAAGGGCAGGAAGATGAGTCTGGATCGGAAGACATGGGTTTTTGAATCCATCCGACTCGGACGGTCTGATTCCGATAGTTAATCGGATAAGTGTCACATAATCAAATAATAGCTTTTAAACTTGCTATAAATTATTTGATAATCGTGATCAGTAAACTTGGAAAGATGGCCCAGATTTGAAACTCATTGCTGACTTCTTACCTACTGTATCCCCAGGGACTGCTTCTAGCCGAGATGCATTAAATACGACCAAGATTTTGTTTTTATTTTTATTTTAACAATAATATTTTAAAATAGGTAGGAACAGCCTTAGGAAAAATATTAAAAGAAACATGAAAAATACTGTCAATTGATGCTTATTTGGTGTGTAGGTACGGTTACATAACATGACTCTAATAGTTATCTATCGTAAAACGGAATGCACATATTACATGAATCGCAGAGAATATATCCTCCATTAGTTCGGAATTATCAATACAGTAAGTGGTTACCAATCTCACTGGAGAGATAAAAAAAAATTCAAATACATAAACAAAATAAAGTATGTACAAAAATAATAGTAACACAATACAGAGATACATTGTAGGAAATAGTGAAGGCAGGAAATGACGTAATAGGTAATCAAATTGAAACGAATAAATGCCCATTTAATTTTCCACACAGGAAATATAACGTTAAATATATATATTCTTTACTTCGATCGCACTACTTAAAATTATGTTTCTAATGATAAAGAGATTTCACTATTATAGTCTTACAATATATCTCTTTAACACCAACGTGTTGTTTTTATGTTTACATCTATGCACTAATATTACATTTAAAATATGTTACAATGTTCCCATTTGTTATTTTCCGTAAATTGTAAATATTGCCTGACATGTAAATGAAATAAAAAGACGTTTTGAATTTTCATTAAGATAATGTTGCTAAATAAATAAAATAAATAGGCAACACGTTAAATTTTCGCAAAATCAGTCTTCCTGTAACTACTCTGGACCGGTCCTAGTTAAAACAAGTACTTGCTACTTTGGATATGAAAAGGCCGAAAAGCAAATTTAAAATCAATTCCTTCGAAGGCAGGGTTAACGTTATTTACTTTCGTTCTATCGTTTACTTGATATTATTAAAAAGTTTAAAAATCTACAACGAACGCCTACGGGGAGTTACCTATAGCTTTTAGGTAGGCAGGGTGGTACACGATACGGAACCTAACTGAGGCAACCTTCACCCCGTAATCCGATTAAAATTACGTTCTATATCATAAAATTATAAAACTTGCAAAATTTGTGATGTATCAATAACTACTTAATTTAATTGTTGACTCTTTGCAAGAGTCACGTATATTTTAGAAACTTAAACAGTATGGTTCGAAACGATACATTTATCGAGAGCTGCGTGGCACCGTTGTTAGAAGAGATCTAATCGCGACGATTCTGACATTGCTCACGCGCAGCTATGTTCTCTTAAATAATAAAAGAATAATTTAATATAGACTCTACGTTGACAACAATACACAGACAATATTAACAAATAATGCCTGTGCAACAATATAACAAATAGGTACATAATTAAACATAAATTGTAATTATAAATGCCTTTTCAATTTCAGATTAGCCAATTAAAACTTAAATGTCATACAAAATCGTATCAGCTATACACAATAGCCATCGAATCAGTACTCAGCATTTCTCATCACTTAAACAAGAGTGAGAATAAATAGTTATAGGACATTCGCTCATCTTAATTTCAAGCAAAAAGAAAAATATTTTGCTATACAATAATTATGCTTCTTCTTCAATCATGATTTCCTTAAAACTACTTACACATTATAAAAGGCATCCTTTGATAAAAATAATTATTCATCCAAATTATTTGAATACCGCAAATCACTGTAAATCTAAATACGAAAGAAACTTCTACCACAAATCACGACACAAGCAACAAAACTGACCGATCGGCGACTAACTCAACACAACGATTACGTAGTTTATTTTCACATAAAATGGCCACAGGTCACACATTCTACGATTGCGCCCGGGAACGCGTTTTTGTACTAATTTAAAGGTTTGCGAGAGACACTACGAGATAAGAAATGATCAAGTCCGTAGAGGAGCGTCCTCCGCCGTCGCACACCGAGCTCCATGGAGTACCGCCGACAAACAAGTGTTAAAACTTCGTAACGTAACTTTGGTGTTCACTTCCTTTAGATAAAATACATTATAAAAATTTGTGTGACGCATCCGCAGCGCGTCGACGCCTCCTCCTTGGTGCACAGATCCGACGAGCTGATCTTACGAACGATATCCAGAAGGTATCGTGCGGGGTTCAGGGTTTGTACTGGATCTTTTTGGATCTGAAGTCGAATATCTTGCGGCAGAAGAGCACGAGGTCGGGCGGCACGTTGGGTGGCACGCGGAGGTCGCCGGGGATCTGCGCCGGGCTGAGCTCGTCGGCGGGGAAAGGCGGCACGATTGACGACGCGGAAGACATGCCTTCTTCAGCTGCTTTTAGCCGTTTACGGTATCTGTAGTGAAACAATCTTGATTAGGCTTTCGGTTCTCAGAAAGTTCCTGAATTATTTACGGTTAGCAATAAGCAAAATGGTCTTCCAAGCCTTATACCGACGGAACAAAAGTAAATACTGACCGGCAATACTCGTGGAATTTGAGTACGTAGCACTTGTCCTCAATAGTGGCGACGGAGTTGGAGTCGCGGTGCCGTGACGCGTACACTTCATCTGGCGCTTCATCTATTAGAGGTTCGAGCTCTGTGTGCTCGTGCCGGTAGTACCATACTAGAGACACCATCATTTCACCTGCAAAGAAAGAGTGAGTACCGATTGAGCTATCTATATGGACATTGGGTCAGAAATTCAAGAAATATTTTTTACTCTTTTAAAAAGCTAGTTTGATTTATAAATATAACGGTTCTCACGCTTCTTACCATCATCAGGGCTATCCCACAGACTGGCGATCTTGGCGACGTAGGGCTGCGCTTTCGCGGTGGGTGGCTTCATCAGTACGCAGTCACCCTTCATCACAATGTCACCGCCTACGTGCTTCATTCGTGGCCAGCAACGCGCGATGCGGTCCTGTCGCGGGTCGCCCTGCAAGATATAAAAAAAATATTGTGAAAAAGAGGAATAAATTAATGGAGGTTGTAAGATGTGAGAAAGGTAAATATTTTTTTAAAAAAAGGATGAAAAGCTTTAGTATTATTTTATATTACTTACATTTTGGTAGACTTTGGCGATGAAGTGTTCACCGTCCCACCTCCAGCCGTTGTTCCAGCGAGGCGGCGCGAGCTCGAGCGGGGGCAGCGCGGGCATGGCCAGCACGCGCCGGCCGCGCCGCGCGTGTCCAACGCGCCGCCTCGCGCGCCGCATGGCGCCGCCCATCGGCACCGGCGACGCACACGCTTCCTCCACCACTAACGTCGCTTCGTCCATCTTAAACGCCGGCCTCTTTGAAACCAACAACTTAACCACTTTCTCCACATTCTTAGCTTTCAACTCTCCATTTGACAACTTGCAGCGCTTCACTGTCGTCCTGTCCAATTTTACGGGTTTCGGCTTCGCCTTTTCAAACTCTTGTAACCTTTTATCCTCGCCTTCTTCAAGCTTTTCTGAATTCTCGGCTTCGATTGCCATTTCCTCAACATCTTGTTCAAAATCTTCCTTTTCCTTTGTAATCAAAGTTATCTGTGCCGGTATCGTTATATCCAGATCCGACGTAATAACGTTAGAGCATTTATTATTGTCTTTTACTATTTCTGGTATTTCCTTTTCGACTTGAGGTAAAATTAATTCTGTTTCTGTCTTGGCACATGTCCTCAAATTGTCATCAACATTATCGGACTTGCTTAAGTGTTTACGGTCTTCTTCGGGACCACATTTTAAGGTGGGGTTTTTTAATACTGATTTTACTCCATGAGTAACTTTGGAATCGACTTTCTCTACTTTACACGCCATTTTCTTGCCTATTAGTTGAGACACAGCAACTAGTGTATTGGCACGAACTCCATTAGGGGTGTTTGCATTCTCTACAATATTATTGTTAATATTTAAGGTTTTCTTGGCTGAATTCTGTGCGATATTTTCTGACGGAGTAAGAAATAGTTCAGCAGGATTCAGCTCAGCATCCAAGCCCTTTACGTCAGGCCTGTCGATGCTATTTTTTCTTATAAGATTGTCGAGGAGTAGGGCGCTTTTGTTTTTGGGTTTAGGTAGCGTTTCATCCGTCACTGCAGCGACATTCTTTAGCCTGGGGTCCTCTTCCGCTGGTTTATTGAGTAGCATCTTTTTTGATTTAGGTCCATTTGCTGCGCATTCTGATTTTCTTTTTGAACTCTTCTTTTCCCCTGTCGGCGATTTGGGCATTCTTTTACATTGCGTTTGTTTTTTCTTCGGGTCCTTAGTGATAATTTCTGCCTTTTGAATATCGGTCTGATCACCCGAAACCTTTCTCCGCTTCACAAGTTTGACATGCTCACCAATTCCATTTGTCTTGCAAGCTTCCTCAAGTTGGGTATCTTTCATATCAATCTCAAGTTTAGGCTTTGAATATCTTCGCTTTACCGCCTTGGCCGCGTCAGTGACAACGTTAGCTTCCATTACAGTGGTACTATTATGTTCTCTGAGAGCCTGCGCGTCTGGTTTTCTTGCTGCGTTATACGTCGGTCCTTCATTTTCCTTTTTGACATCGACTAGGGGGGTCGACCTCTCATCTGATGAAGATAAGTCAATTGGAGCACAGGTCGGAGGGGAAATGGCGAGGACATCATCATCGGCGTCGCTGTGATGTGCTGGGAGTGGAGGTTGTGGCGTGGACAGCAGCAGGCCGGTGTCGTCACCCGCGAGGGAGCGCCGCGCCATGGCCTTACCGAGACGTGCGCGGCGCGGGGCCACACTGGGCGGCTGTGGCGTGCACGCCCCAGCCGAGCCGCGCGCGGGCGATGGCGGCCCGAGAGCTTCAGCAGGGCCGGGGATGTCACCGGCGATTCGTAATTTATCCCGGACATCGTAGATCTCACGTTTGGGTGAGACGCCGCCCATGGCGGGCATAGCACAAGGATGTGGAGCATCCGCTACAGCTGGTGGTTCCAGCTCTAATGGTGGATCCTGTATCAAACAAGTTTAAGATTACACACGAGAACTTTTGTGTTTAGGACAGCAGGTTTGTGCAGGTGTGTCTTTGTGGAAAAATGTTATAAAATTTGTGTGAATGTTTGAATGAAAGCAAGACAGATCAAACCGTACCTTGCCGCTGCCGTGTGTATCTGTGACAGCTTCGACGGCACTCGCCCGCACCTTCGGTCGGAAGGCGGCCCCGGGCAGCGCGAGGGCAGGGGGAACGTCTGCTGGGCCACCACCGGCTGGGGCTTTACCAGTAGCGGGCCCAATAAGCACGTTTTTTGGACACGCGTTTAATGGGCACGGGCATCCGCGATATTCTGAAATAAAAGATGAAGCATTTAGCATGATTGTGCACAGTTTAGGTAAAGAACCTTTGAGATTTGTCTAAGTTAACAGAATGTAAAATTTCAGAATGGGAAATCTATAATTGATGTCAACAATCAACTTTTGTAGATTTGGCAAAATCGATTCCTGTGCTTTGTTTACTCTAGGGCAAATTATAAATGTCGTCACTCACCTACGTATGGTATCCTTTGAGGTGAGTGTTGGTAACATGGCGGAGTACCATAATACTGTGGTGGTGGGTATTGCTCACTACTGACGCCAACCATCTGAAAACAAGTACGCATAAATGAAGGCACTTTCACCAACCCGCACTGGGCCCACGTGGTGGATAACGGCCCATTCCCTCTCACTGAGAGGAGGCCTGATACTGAAGTTCTGCTGATACTGAAGTATCAGGATCAAAGAGTAAATCTGTAGTATGTTTTTCAACGTTTCGTACCTGTGGATCCGGTTGTGGCGGTGGCATGTGGTAAGACCCCGGCGGCCTGTAGTAGCGGCTATAACAGAGGTCCGGGTAATATGGTGGCCCATATTGTTGCAGTACCTAAGAAATAAAAAAACTATGTTAAGATGCTTGACTTTTTTTTTGTTTTTCTTTCAGATGCTATTGCACATTTTTGCATATGTTACTCGTGGCTTTACAGGTTGGGCAAAAAATCGTGGATCAAACGAAACTGAGCGATAGTTGAGGTTATTAGGAGTATAAAAAAAAATGTTTTTTAGGGTTCCGTACCCGAAGGGTAAAAACGGGACCCTATTACTGAGACTCCGCGGTCCGTCTGTCTGTCTGTCACCAGGCTGTATCTCATGAGCCGTGATAGCTAGACAGTTGAAAATTTCACAAATGATGTATTTCTGTTGCCGCTATAACAGCAAATACTAAAAACAGAATAAAATAAATATTTTATAGGGGCTCCCATACAACAAACGTGATTTTTGTGCCGTTTTTTGCGATAATGGTACGGAACCCTTCGTGCGCGAGTCGGACTCGCACTTAGCCGTGTTTTTTTGATACTTTAGGACCCAATAATAGCCTCACGGGTCGATCTTCAAGGTTAAGCAACGCTTGTCGAGGTCGGTCCGTGGTTGGGTGCCGATGCATTGTATACCCAGTCTAATTCCTATAAATAACAATCCCATTAATATTAATGATAATTTTTATCCGTGGTGCAACTGGGCTTATCCCAGTTGTAAACGATCATTTGTGACTTTTGGCCTTATTTGTTCTGTCTCGTGCTTGGTATGGAGGCTAGTGGAGATTTGTATTCTTCTTTTCTGATTAATTTCGTTGCGGGCTCCAAGGCACTTATATTTATTTTCTGGGAATACGTCGGGCTTCATTGCCTTGGCGCTTTTCTGGTGGTCGCCACTGTTGATTCTGGCTTTCTGGAGTTGCAGTGGTTTGGGAATAGTGCGGTGGGATTGTCCCAAAAAAAAAACACCCAGTCTTGCCAAGCAGTATAGTGTTACCCTGTTACTGGGTTATGGAGGCCAGATAGGCGGTCTATGTAAAAAACCGGTACTCAGCTTAATCCGGTTAGACAAGAAGCAAATCCCAAACATAGGTTAGAAAAGACGAGGCAGAAACTTTTTCAGGATAATCCAGAAAGTCAGAAAAACCCTCATATGAATGGAGTTCTGACTCTTTTTAGGGTTCCGTACCCAAAGGGTAAAAACGGGACCCTACTATTACTAAGACTCCGCGGTCCAGACGGACCGCGGAGTCTTAGTAATAGTAGGGTCCCGTCTGTCCGTTTTTCACAAGGCTGTATCTCATGAACCGTGATAGCTAGGCAGTTGAAATTTTTACAGATGATGTATTTCTGCTGCCGCTGCCCGCTATAACAACAAATACTAAAAACAGAATAAAATAAATATTTAAGTGGGGCTCCCATAGAACAAAAGTGATTTTTTTTAAATGGTGCGGAACCCTTCGTGCGCGAGTCCAACTCGTATTTGGCGGTTTTTTTATTTCTTTCTTTTTCTCTTTTTTAATCTGTGTTCAACCCTAAGTGCGAGATACCAAAGATATCTATCTTTAGTAACACAGCAATCAGGTCTCATCTGAGACCTGATTGCTGTGTTACTAAGCCATTACACGAAGCTGCTTGGGTTCAAGGTTCGACAATCTACATTATTATGTCAAGGACAGAATTATATATGTTTATGCAGATTGAGTTTCATCGGAGGATTCAGTGTGTGATTAGTTTATGAGCCTACCATAATCCCAATACCTACTGATACTGAGGCCAGTTTCCTTATGACGTTGTCATTCAACTTTTTTAACGTCATTAGTGATGAAATAAACTGCACAAAGTATTAAGTAAGTAGATTTTGATCCACGAATTTCATCTCAGGTAGATACGACTCTTAAATCGGGACGACAATTACTAATCTTCTTTCTCAACCCCTGATTTCAGAATTAAGAATGTGAAGTTGAGTATTTGTCAAACTTTAGGTACTTTAGCCTGAAAATTTGACAATCTTTAGCATTAGAGTTTGACAAATTCATAAGTCCAAATACTCGTCAAAAACCGGCTCGTAGTCCTTCTATGGGGTCTACCAGTTCTGGGACGTATGGTCTGATCTGATGGTTTTAAGATGCTCGGTGCTTATTTTAAGTTCTTGGAAGTAGTAAGCTGTACCACTTAAAGGATCACTGTTACCAAAACGCGAACCTAAACTTAACGCGTCCCTTTTTAAAATTGGTTGAATGTCGTTTCGGGTGACAGTCAGCCTAACCAAACCAACTAATAACAAATCATATTTAAATTGTGTGAAAGAGACACATAAAGATCCAGTGATTCTATATCAGCACGTTTTTTCTTTAATTATGAGTAACTTAGAATTCGACTTCATTTTTATTTGACATGTTATTGCCAGATATATTCCAGGGTGGTGACCATAATAAGCTCTTAGAGTAAAGATTTTTTGAGTGTGTGTAAGAGACAGATGTAGGTCCACTACATGTCAGAGCTTATGGTCACCCCTCTGTTGTACAGCTTACTACTTTCATGTTTAAGTCGTTGCTTACCGGTGGATGGGGCGGGTGGTAGTGTGGATGGTACCTCTGGAGCGCGCGGTCTGCCTCTGCGCTTGACTCTTTGATCAGCGGTCCAGCTGGCTGATAATATCCTGCAACAACGAAAAAGATATGTTGTTATATCATGTAAGTTACTTCTTAGACTCGGTAAAGGAAAACATTGTGAAGGAACTTGGACTAATAGTTAAAACCTCGATATAATATGTCGGTAATCGTCAACACGCTTTGAGTAAGCGTGGTGATTAAAGATCGTGCCTTCTCTTCTCTCTCTGTACGAGAAAAGGCCTTGGTCATGTCGAGGTCAATTACATATTGGTATTAATATGAACAGTTGCGGTGCTGAAAGAAATAAAACGCACAGCCACGACACTGAAGAGACATAGTAAAGTATGAAAGAGTGTCGAGGTGCGCAGAAACGGACGGACTGCTCAGGATTTGGAAAACCCTGAGCGGATTAACCGGAGCATAGAAACTTCTGCACGAAGTTGAAGGCAACAGCTAGTCGAAGTAACGACCTTTCGATAAAATGGAGACATTTTTGGAGGCGAGTGTAAGCGGGTTAAGTGAGTTATCGTTCAAACGAAGCATCGGTGGATGAAGCGTTGGTTGAAAAATGGTTTTCGGTCTAAGGTTCTTTCGTTCACTCAGTGCTTCAATTCCATTGGTCCGCCAAAGTATCGGAGACTCGGAGCGTTAGGAGGAACATTACTGTGGAATTCTTTTTGTTTGGTGTTTTAGCGATTAAAATGATGATAACGCGACTAAAAATACCGATGGCAAAATAGGACGTCAACCACTGCTTGGGCATTAAATACCTAATCTCGTCAGCTCATACCTAAGCACGTCTGCTCAGCGTCCATATGTCACTGCAGGGATCCAGCAGAATATCAGCGTCAGGTATATTTGCCTGACACGTGTTGTACTGGACTCCCATTTGGTGCAAACTTGAGACGCACACGGCACTGTGCATATTCGTTATTGACTTTTTGAAGTATGTTACTATACTTCGTATAGGATAGCTTGATCTCTGCGACATATGTCAAACTGACGTATACGTTATTGTTGGCTTGTCAAGCGCTATAGATACTGTATTGATTGACACTGACAGCTGTCGCAGAGATCAAGCTATCTTTTATGAAGTATAGTGTCAATTTTATTTCTATAAGTATGTTTCTATGTTTTTTATATGTTGGCACCTTGTTTTTATATACATGTTAATTGAAACAATTAAATTGTGATTTTGTGTCTTGTGCCTTGTCTTTTGTGTGCACTAAATAAATGTTTTACTATCAAATGTTAAAATTATACACAAATTTGCTGTCCTCGAAGAGTCACACATTTGGGTGGATACAATGCAGTTGTCTTTGAAGCACAGAACCACATTAAGTGGACAAATCGCAGAACAACTTCTCATATCTATCTACTAACGTTTGTATTCATAAATTATTATATACAAAGGAAGACTTGAAACAGTTTTATCATGGCCGCGAATCGTCCATCTGTCGGATGTGGTCAGCAAACGCGACGTGTTAACTTCTAACGTCCCGCGCACACCATCCGACAGCACGACTTTACACCGCATTTGTAGATAGGTACTAGGTAGTGTGCGCCACCACTTCCGATTACGCAAATGAGTAGATAATTTTAGCTTTAAAATTGGTTTATGATCTGTTGCTTTGAATGTTTTTGATGGATATTATTTGGTTTGGGTAAGATGTTAAAAATTAAGATAGCTCGGTAGTTTAGGTACCTACATAAATAAATAAAATATAAAGCTAATGACAATAATTTATTTGTCTCTAAATTAAATAAATGCCTACTATAATTTAGAAAGAAAGAGATTTATTTAATGACCTTGCATTCTGACAATAGATTAGAGATGAATTGAATGAAAATTGTTGCAACGATAAGCACCAAATTTCCGATAAATATTACAGAGCCTGTACTAAGATGTCTGAATTAACAATTTGAAGTTGAGTATTTGAACAGAGTTTATTTTTTTCAAATAAATATTTTACAGCCTAAAAATAACAAAAAAAGAAGGTGAGTAAAATCATTCAAAACATTACATCAGTCAACTGTCGACATAGTTCCGGTAAATTCCGCGCGGCGCTAGTGAGCTCTCGTACCGTTATTGCAAACTTCGTGGTCGGCAGATACGAGCGCGGGGAGGCGGCCCTAACTTGGAGTACGCCACTCCAACCGTACCGCCTCTCGAACAGAGCGGGCATTTCACGATCTCTTTTTACATAATTATGTTACATTACAAAATCATTGTTTGTCACTGTTAGATATTGGAAAATGAATTTACGTATTTTTTAAAGCAACACTTGCCAATCAAACTACTTATTGGCTAAACCTTTCTTTGAACTACAAAGTCAAAATTGAGCAGTCCTAGAGATTTACATTTTGTTTTAATCACGCAATACCTACCTAGAAGAAGAAGTTTCAGAATTTTCTAGTTGCAGCAACATGAAACAGCACAAGAAAACTTTACTTTGTTAATAGATAATACCATTGGCCCAGTGGGTCATGATTCAATTAGTTCGACTGTACATTATTTAAATATGTTTTTATAATAGCAATCATACTTACTTCCTTTTCTCTACCTTATCATTCAATAAAGCTTTTCTGTCTAACATGATAAGCCTCATAACTAACAAATAAATGTTCATAAAAAAACCTTACAATATCGTAAAACAACCGAGTGTTCCTTAATTCATTCAGATCACACTTACACCAGTAATAATGGCGATAAAAACAAACATGTGATATTATAGAAAGAGAGAGCCCTATGCTGGAAATGATGCGGCAGATAAGGACAGATATATCAAAGTCGTTGGCAGGTGCGTTCAAAGGAATAAAACCAGACAGAAAAATGCGAATAAGTGAACATATTTTAACTTAATTCTGTAGGACTTAAAACTGTTGATCTAGATTATCTATAAGATCAATGAATACGTGTCAAACTTTGCCAAATAAACGTTTGCCAATTTGCCAATTTAATAAAAGTCTAACCACTTAATAAAAAACGTTTGCCAATTTAATAAAAGTCTAACCACTTAATAAAAAACAAATGTTGTTCAGCAAGAGAGCAAATCTTTACAAAATAAAAACACATGTTTCCAATAATTCTTCCATAAATAATAATAGAGCTATAACACCATTTTTGTCGTCGCGTGTCGTTTATATATTAATTAAAAACGCTCCGACTTCCATTACAGACCATAAACTAAGAAGGCATTTAAAACTTATCTGTGCCATTGTAAGCTCTAGTCTCTGGTAAAAAGAAAAAAACAATTTACGTTGCAAAACGGGGCCTAAAAGAAGCGGGCGGTTTGCCTTGAGCCGGTATGAGGGCAGCTGCAATTCTATAAGGGGCTCTATTTCTGAAACAACTTTTTGTACTTATTTTATTTATCTACCGGTTTCATTGTAATGTTACAGGAGACAGAAGTACCTACGCGCGAAATCTTGTGACGCTGCTGTTTTTGAAATTGGAATTCTTATTTTGAATGCGGTTGTCCTATGGAGTCATATAGATCCTTGAACATTGAAATAAGTACCGATTGCAGAATATAATTGAATAAAATCTGACGTATTGAGATTTAAGTATGGGTCTAAAATTTTGATAAAGATTTTCGAAGAAAGCTCATGTAGTAGGTTCTAATATTTCGAAGACCTAGAACAGATACCTACATTTCGCGAAGAATGACGAGGAGGCCGAGACCCTAAATTAAATCGGATGTGGCTGCTTGGCTGTGATACTCTCTCACAGGCTAGTAGTAACCACTCAGTAGGTAATTGGGTAGGTACAATTTCACCCACATCTCCATCATCTATAGAGAACCTAAACTTTTTGAATTCATCCAACCCAAGTCTCTATTTCACCCACTTCACGCAACGGAAATCAATCAAACAGCCTAAGGAAAAAAAAACGCATAGGTCCGCAAATCACATTTAATAAGCCGCTTAATCGTTTAACAAACACCGCTCGGACCGGTACCGGCTAACCGTTCAATTAGCGACAGAGCGGCCAATTAGACCCGCCGCACACTGCACCACAAAAAGCGGCGGGCGACGGCCGCCCGACACTTGCAAGCGATTAGCAGCCTAGTACTGCTACTACGTATTACTAGTTACGACAGACAATTTTAAGATTAAGCTCGCTGCTGCAATACGAAACTTGAATATACAATTCAATCCCTTAAGGTTGCACTAGTCGATCATTCTTCCATACAAACGTAGTCTGGCAATTACACCACTGTTTGACGATGTGCGTTCAAAATAAAAAAATATATCAATTTGTCTCATCATTATCTAGCCCTGTATGGAAACAAAAGAGTAAAATATATATATATATATATATATATGAAAGTTATGAGCGTCGAAAGTTCCATTTTTAAAACTAATTTTAACGCATCTTTGAGCGGAAATAATTACCATAAGAAGAAGGAAAATTGCAAAACAGCCACCATACAGGGATAGATTAGTAGTTCAACAATGAAAATAATTTTATTTTGATAATATACATTTAATCGTTTTTTCATGATATGCATTCTCCCAAAGGTCTGTTTATAAAAATTCGCGCGCTCGTTTTCGTCCGAAATCATCATCCATTTCGCTACAAATTTGCAAAAGTGCTAATTCGTAAGCGAACTAGCTTCTTACTGCTCATCACAGCATCTATCTCTTTTGCAAGTGTTGTCGGATGAGATAGCATGCATTTTAACCCCGTGCACAAAATAGTTCGTGCCGTCGACTAGGGCAAACTTAAGAAGTGGTACAAAGCAGAAAGATTGGAATGAAAAAATAATTTGTAAACATTTTCTGATTTTGGTGTCGTGAGTTCGTGAGCGTGACGCAAAATCCGTTTGTGAAACGATGTTCCAAAACCATAAAGCTCTTGTGGCAGATAGCTAAAATTAAAACAGTAAAAGAGCTTTTCTTGTACAATTTCATCAACAGGTTTCCTTAATAAACGAGCAAGTACCTATTGTTCATTTCCACTCCCTTGTTGCCATTTATAAAATGTTTTCGAACTTTAAGAAGTCAGTTAAATTCTAAACTTTACCGACTTTGGATGTTTGTTTGCACAATGCTGGCATAGAATGTATACAATACTATGTTAAGTCTCCATTTAACCTCTAGCAGATTCTATCATTAATATTTAACTCGCCAATCTTGGCTTTGCTTCGAGTTGGAGGTACTTTTAATATGTTTTATACACAATATTGCACACTTCGTTTTAAAATAGCTTTGTACAGTCATGGCTTGATTGGTAGGTTTATTTATAGAAATATTGTAACGAAGATATATTACAGTCACAGTGTATTTACTCTCGTATTTTCCTTTTCTAAAACTGGTTTGTATAAGAAAATCTAAAGCGCAATAGGTAGTTAGTCCTTGACTACTCCACAGGCCATACGTAGGTACACTAGACATATTGGGATTGATTGAGTAATATCCCAAGAGCCTGCGACGATCTGTCCTTCGTTATTTTATAAAAGCTGGAAGTTTTTCTGTATATATAATTTACCCAATAGGTATAGGTAAGAAGGATCCCCGAATATGTAGTTTGGATCATTGTGGCTTTGGGAGATATCAGGGACCAAAGGTGTACCTCACTTTCGTTAAAGTATAAAGGTCAGATTTTATATATTATGTTTCATTTAACATTTGAAATCACGTCGTCCATAGTCAGACCATTAGTACGGTGGCAACCCCCTTAGACTCCCTTAAAGTATGATGAATAAAATTGTGATGAGATTGTTTTTATAGTATAAAAGCTGAATTTTATATACCTAGGTATGTTACTTAGGGAACTATCAAACGATGTTTTCCCAGAAGTCAGACCGTTTGGATGGTTCTTACATCAAAACTGATTTTTGGGCCCTTTGACTGCCCATACATTTTTTGCTGCATCTTATTTAACTTTTCAGGCAACATTACTCGTACTACTACCATAATGAATATTATTCCGGTGAAAGTACTTAAAAAGGATGTCCCTCACAGCAAATATCTTTATTTTTTGGGCTACTACGGCAAATTTTCAATATATCTGACAAGACGTAAGAACCATCCGAACGGTCTGGCAAGAAACTTATATAAAATTCAGTTTTTATACTATGACAAAACTTTTATCATACTTTAAGGGTGTTGCCAACTTGCCACCGTATCTACTAATGGTCTGACAATGGGCGACGTGATTTCTAATGTTATGCCAAATATAATATATAAAATATGACCTTTATACTTTAACGATAATGTGGTGCAATTTTATGAACCGTTAGTACCTGATATCTCCTAAAGCCACCATGATCCAAACTTTTTATTCGGGGGTCGTTTTAACATGTATTGGGTACATACACAGATACACTTCCAGATTGTTTTAAAATAACGAAGGTCAGATCGTCGGGGCTCTTACTCTATAAGTTCGAGAACCATTGCTCATCTTCCTAACATAAACATAAGAATAACAGCTTATAAAAAGCTGCATCTAAAGTGTATTAGTTACCGAGGAATATTACATTTTATCGAATTTTTAATCGCAAGCACTTGTGCGATAGAATTGATTGCTTTCATTTAATATATATAGGCTCAGGCTATGTAGTCAGGATTGACAGGAGGCGTTTGGCAAAGGCGTTCCTCTCTGCCTAAATTATATGTCTGAATTGACAACACTCGGCGTATATATCTAGGTTCTAATATATGCGAAGTTTTTAGACAAGCAATCCGAAATCAACGATATATTTAGATTGATTGATTGATAGAATACTTTTAACTTTAACCACGAACAGCAGACTAACTTTATTTAAAAATAAATAAACTCATTCGCTTACTGAATCTGGTTCTTATGCTTGGGTTCTTAAACCAAGTCTGCGGTACCATCTGCCAAGCAAAAAAGCTCGGCTTGGCCTAATAAAATCATAACATTTTCCCTAATAAAATTGAATCTGAAGGATACACCTTGACCTGGTTAATTTCCCGCGCAGCTCCTGAATTTAACGTCTTCATATACTAAATCATTACGTTAACTTCCGGAAGATTCCCCAAATTGTTGCTTTATCCTACTAACGCCAAACAAAGTTTTAACGTTCAGCATACTATCTGCAGCATCTGAAGTATTTCACAGTCGATGATCAAAGAACTATCAAATACAAACGCAAAACAGTTGCATAGCTTCAATCTTATCTTATACGATCTTTGATATCAATTTAGAAAGGTTAATGGCAGATTTTGTACCGCATACTTTTTGTGTTGTTCGGGTAAAGAATTTGTAACACTTATTAAGGCAAATAAGCCATTTATTTTCATGTAAGTTTACTATTTTTAGACCTTCGGATTAATTAATAATATCAATAAAAAGATTTTAATAAATAAACGTAATAAAATCGTGCACGAAACGCTGTTATGTTTTTAGAAGTTGC
Source organism: Orthosia gothica (assembly GCA_949775005.1). NCBI lineage: Eukaryota > Metazoa > Arthropoda > Insecta > Lepidoptera > Noctuidae > Orthosia > Orthosia gothica. The sequence goes on from OX459044.1 coordinate 15,854,719, forward strand.
CTTATGTAAAATAGCACAAATATTGAAATGATAATTAATTATTTAGAAATAGAAATTACATTAATATATAATCAAACTCATCATTATCAAACTGTTGCAGTCCGCTGCTGAATATAGGTATCTCATAATGCCCAGAGTAGGTACGATCCTCTCATCTCAAGCTACCTACTTAATGGTTAGTAAAACACTACAAAGATAGCAACAAACAATTTACTTTACACAATATGCAACATTTACCTATAAGTAACAATCAACATTAGTGCATAACCTTAAAAAATAAAACTGGTTATAACTTTTACGTACCAAGTTCTAAAAATCTAAGAATTTAAAAAGGGATTATCTATCATGTTAACTACCGATTAAAACCAAAATTATCCTAAAACACGAAATTTGATTAGCGGTACAAAATTCCCATATATACCCAAGCCTGCCGTTCGCCTTTACCTTTGGTTCGTCAAAGGTAAAATGTCCAAACAGATTGAATTCTACCCAAAGCACAGTTAGGGTTTCTTGTTTACTTATAAGTTTTAACATTAATCCCTGTTATCGGAGATATTTGGTACAAGAAAATTGTTTCTGAAAGAAATAATATCCGACAGAATCCCCGCATCGTAAATAAAGTCTTCCAAACCCCTGATTCGAACTTTCAGACAGATTAATAAGCCAGACCTACGATGTAATCTACGAGCGATTGAATGAACAAGATTAACCGAACGAACGAACGGTAGCGGTATGATCGCGTACTCACAACCAGCGTTTTAGAAAATGATCCCGACTCAGCTCGGACTCATGGGCCGTGGGTCTCGGATAGAGGCATAATTTTTCAAACGCGAATTTGTAACGGTCGCGTAGTAGCGTAATGTGCGGACCACCGAGGTTGATGGATGATGCCACCGTGGCAAATGCTACGATCTATTGTATAATTGACGCTTGCGTGGAACGCACACTTTAAATAAACGTAATAGACGCAAATTATACAAATTGTAGGCATTTTAGACGCGATGACTAGTCTGCTTGTTGCTCTTTGTGTACACAATAAACTTTTTGAGATGTTGCGCGTGTTCTATCATAAAGAATGCTAATCTTATTTTTTTCCGTTCCGATATGTTGCCTTTTAACTCAATGAGTTTTCAATTTATAGGTTTTTTATTTAACTTATCAAATGGCGAGAAGTGCTGTTATTCAACATTTACTTGTTAATAGGTATATAATCATAAAAAAACTCGTAGCGGTTACAGTCGTAAAAGGTTTTCAAAGGAACTTATCGTTAGAAATAGCTTGGCTTGCTCGACCGGACACATTCCTTTATAATAAACCTAAAATAAATAATAGCACCGTGGATGACCGTAACTACTCTCAAATCGATATCAATAAAGTTTTAAACTGGCCCACAGAAAACGCCGAGCGATATTCGAATTTTGAATTGGTCATTCGATATGATTTGAATTTAGAACCGTGCCGTGGAGTTTATTCACACTAGTCAGATCGACCGTGAAATGAAAACAATCTAGGCATCGCCAACGATTCGTTCCGGTGCAGTTCATGTATTATGTAAAAAAACTCCCGCACTATAAATGGCGGGCAAGCTTTTGGTTAACTAAATCCAGTTTTTCCGTTCATTTTAATTATTTAGCACCTTTGTGAGCTATATGCGGATGTGATTTGCCAAATAAAGCGCCAAATTGAAAAGCACCAGAGATAATTGAATATAATACAACAAGCGTCTTTGATTGGTATTATATTCAACGTTTTGTTTGATACACAGAACAGAACTGAATATTTCCATTAAGGATTTTAGTTAATTGCTGCGGGCGTTAGATAGTTTCGGTTGACGGCCCGTGGGAATAACATTAGTATAGAGCGAGGGCGGTCATTAGAAAAAACCAATTACCTCGTACAAAAGTCAACATAATAGCGTCAACGAGTGATTGCCCCTCGCTAGGAATCAATCTTGTAAACAATAAATGAAACCGGTTACAAGACCGTACCCGTACTATGAATGATGATATTTATCGCACGAGTTAAAATTCGTGTTTGTCAAACAACTGTTATTTAGTTATGTTATGAAATTTTTTAATAAGATATGTGTTTGGCAGTCTTTCTTGTAATAACTAGTTCGTCGCGTTTTATTAGTTAATTTTTTTAGATTTTTTTACTGTCGTCTGTATCTTTTCAGTGTCGTGGGTAAGTGGGATGAGTGGTTTTTTAGGGTTACGCACCCAAAGGATAAAAACGGGACCCTATTACTAAGACTCCGCGGTCCGTCTGTCTGTCTGTATGTCTGTCACCAGGCTGTAACTCATGAACCGTGATAGCTAGACAGTTGAAAATATCACAGACGATGTATTTCTGTTGCCGCTATAACAACAAATACTAAAACCAGAACAAAATGAATATTTGAGTGCCCATACAACAAACGTGAATTTTTTGCCGTTTATGGTACAGAATACTTCGTGCGCGAGTCCGACTCGCACTTGGCCGGTTTTATTGTTTGTTTTTTATTTTATGCATAAGTTATTTCAATAAATTATGCATACAATATAAAGTCGAGCGTTTGTTGAGCCCTAATAATATGTATTTAAATTCCTAACCTGATTTTTTTAAGATTTTACTAATTAAACCTTTTCTTTACATTCTTCTTCATACAATTTTAAGGAGAAATACATACATACATAAACATACGCTTTTTTTTTCCATGGCGGTTGAACACCACCTACTACGATCCTTATTTATCCCCTCAGCACGCCGGTTATGAGTACTGCACACCTGGCCTTTCTGAAGAACATCACCAATAAGGTCTATGTATGTCTCTCTAGGGCGTCCGGGCGTTTCCATTCACGCCTGCCTTTCGTTAGTCGCCTTTCATTCATCCTCTCAACATGGCCAAACCATCTCATCTTAGCATACTCTTTTCAATTTTAGTCACTACATCATCTTTTAAACCAAAACGTTGTCTTATTACATCACTCCTCAATCTATCATTTAAAGTTACACCACACATACATCGCAAGGAACGCATTTCTACGGCATTGATCCTACTTTCATGTCTTTTTTGCAATTCCCAACCATCACTTCCATACATGAGTGCACGCTGAGCACGCTGTTGTGAACGAGGAGTCGAGCATCTAATAAAGAGTAAGGACGATAATTATATGGATTTAAAATGTTACATAGGTAGGCTTAGATGCGACAAAATAGTAGATGTCAAGTGCCCCACTATCTTATCAAACTAACTCATACAGCATTAGGCAGTCATCAGAACTGACTTCAAAATATTGGAAGTACCCAATACCCGTCACAATCACGGTTATTTCAATGGGATTTCAGTCGTTTGGGGTCAAGCCGCAGAGTGAACGACCGCAGCCAATTGTGTGGCAATCGTATAATCATTCAGAATAATGAATACTTAGTGAAAAACAGCCATTATATTAACAGTGTTGCCAGTTCATGTTTGTTATTAATCCGTATTTTTCTACGACTGAAGTTTTAAGAGCGCTATATTTTTGTTCAAATTATTGACGTAAGTATTTCACATGCGAGTAATTTATGCGTCATAAATAACACATATAGTACACGTAGACAGACAAATAAAATCATTCTGAAACAAATTTTTCGCGGCAAAAAATTTTCATTTTACGACTTGACAATTAGGCTTTTCACACATCCGGCTCGTTAACAAGAGCATGTTGTTTGCTAAGCTCCAATTGAATAATCGTGGCATGTCATAAGACGAAAATTTAACGTCTATTTATAGAATAAAGCGCATAATATAATGGAGTTCATTGTAAAAAGTTACACGGTTGACGCACGAGTGTGTATCCAAACGTGGAATAGCAAAAAGTGTGTAGGTACGCGGATTCGCGAGGTCAGTGCCCTCAGATTGGTTAGACACGACCACGACTCCACTGTGTTGTTTTTTTATCGCGACTTTTTGTCGTTCTCGCGTGCGTTACCCTCACATCAGTGTTTGTAATAGGTCTTTCCTGTACTTTCCGATTGAAGAGTCGCGTCTCTGATTGTGTTAAATTAACTTCGTAGGCAGCACTATTAATACATTAGTTGAGTCTTCGCCAGGTTATAGACACGTGTGGGAGCGAGTCATGAGGAAAAACGATGACTGGACAAACATTAATTTTTACCCGACTGCCTAAGGAGGGTTATGTGTTAATCAGTCTATGTATGAAACGCGTAGGCCGATTTTGATGATTCTTACGTCAATCGATTCGTCTTAACATTGCGAGTGTCACTGGCTACATTCAAAAGTTAGTTGGAAAATATAAACGTGGCGCATTTTGGGAGCCATATTGTGGGTCCAATTTTTTTTCTGCTGAACCCATCGTATGTGGTGTCAAAATAAATGGTTTTAAGAGGTGATTTATATGAATATATATAACACTTATATGTTTAAAAGTAGCAAAATCAATAAACCCAAAGAAGCGAACGTTTCAGAAGTATAAAGAAGAAAATTATGATGTGCAGTTCAAGGATACATCTGGTTTTGGTCAGCCATCTCGCGAATGTGTTGCCTCCGACTACACAGCTGATTTTCTTCTTTTTACTTCTGAAACGTTCGCTTCTTAAGCAGTCGGGTATTTTTTATTTTTTGAATTAAGTTTTTAACATTGTTAGAAGTGTAAAAAAATACAGTCCTTGTCGAGACTATTAGAACTTTCCAGCAAGCCTACTTTGTATGTAAATTTATGTGCAGTTTAGTGCACTTTTATGTCGCACAAGGAATTTATGTTACAGAGAAACATGCTTAGTTAAATTTAAGCATGTAAAACAATGGCAAACATCTTTCATGTACCTACCCATCTATTATAGTAAAACTCATTACATATTGTAATATTCAAGTACTATTGTACTAACTAGGGAAAATTTAGATCTATGATATTATGATATCGCTACAAAAAATCAATTAAACTGCCACAATAACTTTATAGGTTCTTTATCTACCTATCTAACAGCTAAGCTCACAGGCAATATCCGAGTATAAACAATTTATATTTCTATCATAGTCTCTTATTTAGACAATAAAATAAAAATAAACTATAGGGCAGATGGATAGGTAGGTATTTAACAATAATGGTGTGTGATATAAAACCTACACACGTGCCGATATAACATCCAGATGTCATATTTACAAATCACGCCGCAGTAAAAACAATTCCGACGATCGCGATTCGCGGAAAACGTTAATAAAAGTCATTCAGTGAGGCGAAACGTTTTTGTCTAGGTAGTGTAGTTCATAGTTCCATACCTATTTCGATTTGTACGTCGAACACTATAACCATCGGAGGCGGCACTAACTTGGACACTACGCCGACTTCAATGCGGCGCGGCGGCATCGGGCGAAGTGTTAATTTGCATTTATCGCCTCAAGATATTATACCTACGTGTTGTGTTGTCGAATCAAGCGTAGTGTGTTTATTGTATTTGATTAACATTTTATTTATTTTGTACTTATTGCATGAGCATTTGTCATTATTAAAGCACATTCGACGTTATAAAATTATTACGCGAGTACATTAAAAGCTGGAGAAGTCAATATTGTTGTTAATTAAAATAAGTTCATAAACCTACATTACGGCGAATACTCAATTAAAAGTTGTATGCCCAGTCACATAACTTGACATATAAATGACGCATTTCAGTACCACAAGTTTTACGAGAACATAAAATCAATAATTCCTAACAAAAGCAAATTCAATCGAGAGGCAATTTGGTAAAAAGTACACAAATAGTTGTAACAATGTAACTGGAACGGTTATTTATTCAGAAAGGTACAGAAAGTACAAATATAAGAGGCGCGCATCGTAAAGCGTAGTGTTACCTACATAAATAAAACAAATTGTATACGCTGTGCTCACCCCTGCGACCTTGAGCGGGTAGGGTTGGCCCCCTCCGCTGCACGAACCGATTCATCGAGTGGTTATTATCGTGCAGTAAACACTGTACATAGTTAATGGGTTTATAACTGTAGCCACCTACATCACTATCAACGTATCAACCGCTTTGTTCGCTTTTATGATGGACAAAAGACTTCTATCAGAACTATCCGACACCAAACTTATGTCTGTGAACGTTTACGAATGGATATTATAATAATACAGAAATTATCAAAGATAATAAGTAAATGTAAGATTACATTTATGACATTCTAATGATAAGATAATTTTCTTTTGAACATTATTCGTCTGATGATTATAAATCTAAGTTGTGAAGATTAAAACGGATTAAAGCCAGAGCCTTGAGTGGAGCAGATGGCGTTAATTTCAGATACATACTCGTACTCATTCAATTTGCAAACGATGTAAAAAGGAGATAGTCCCGAACAATGTTAGTTAGACTCTAAAAGCCAATGTACGTAATGTTTAATCAATAACAATATCCGGATCCAATCAGACAATTAGCCAGGACGAGTACGATCACGGAACGCTTTTATCGACGGCGAAGTGGGTAGGACGGAGCAGCGACAGTAACATAATTACAGCTAAGTACTTAACGTTTGACATCTGCACTGAACCGCCATCATCTCCTGCCATCAATTGAGCTTTGACAGAAATTAACGTCCATTTGAAATGTTGTCATAAAAATTCTCCTCAATGGCACTTATGGGGTTTTCAGTTTCCACATTATGGTCAGAGAAGCGATTAATGTTTCACACACCATAAATGCGACACGTATTTTATTGTTCATAAACACTTATGAATCAAACGTGCATTGAGCATATTTCATTGAAATGATCGTATCACACAACAAGTGGTTTCTCATGGGAATTTAGTATTGTTTCAGTAAATCAAAACCGAGCTATGATTTTAACGCGAAAAAGCGCTGTTATTTATGTATAGAATTTCAAATAGAGTCAATTTAGCATTCAGTTAACTTAAAATATCATTCGAAATCCAATATTCATGAACTAGATACTGAAATCAAAAAGCGAAAATGTTTCTACGACAAAGACTGAACAAAGAAAGGACTAGACAGTCTGAGTATATCATTACCATAAAATCTAGAATAAATCGTGTCGTCTACGCCTCGTTCTAAATATAATCGCCTAAAAAGGGAAGTGTGTCGTTGTCCTGAATGGAGCTGGGTGACTGGGTGGTGTAGGCAGAGTATTGACAGTGGGCTAGTCGCGACTGAGCGGAATGAGCGCCCTGGGGCGCCGGCGACCCGCTCTACATCCCATGCTTAGGGTCACCAGGACTATGTCTAGTCTACTAATATATTATGCTTTTAGTGCCTTGCGAGCATACTAAGGGAATGAGGTTGTCGAGGTAGAATTGAGTTTGCAATCGTAGCTAGTTTATTCGTTTTGGAAGGTACCTTCTTCATTATATGGGTCATCTGTAAGCCGTAGAGCATGATAAGATAGAACTTAATACAGCTGACAATATTAATAACAAGGTTTGTTAATGTATGAATAATAGTTTTTCATGCATTAATAAATCTTTTCAATTTGCAGACATTTTATCCAACGAATAATGAATATCGTTCATGAATAACCGCAAATATAGTGTGGGTTTACTTAAAGAATCCATAATTTAAACCATTCGAGTTTACCTAACGATATAATAAAGAACCTAAAACGCTATTTCATTGCGGTTTCAGTAAACATTTTCCTGTTCATATCCATACCGTTTACACTAAAACTATTAGCTGTTCAGAGTATTCGATACGGTTTATAGTATTAGACGAATTTGCCGAATGGATATTTTCGGATATTCCCCGACCGTTCACCTCGTCGTGCTAAAACTAGGACGATGTCCGTACGATGGAACGGATGGCAGCCCTAATTACGACCAGACATTTGAGTGATCAGGGCGAAAGAGGCCGCCTAGTCTGTACATAGAGAACGATACCTAACAGACAATATGAACAATAACGCACGATTTCTTTAGGGAAAACGCTCGTAGTAAAGTAATCCTTCGTTCAGTTGCCAATTCTCGTGAGTTATGTTACTAAGCGCAAACGCCTTCCGTAGCAAAAGGATTGATTGCGTTCGCCACGCTTTTTGCAACACATGAAAAATTTCGCACGCCAATAAAAATTGTACTTAATTGTGTGTTTACAGTGAACGTGGTTATAATATAAATATGCCTTTCATCCCAAATTACTATACTGTTAATATATTGCGTGATATAAATCAAGAGTTCAATTAGCATGTTGGCTTTGTGTTGTTAGGAACATAAAATTCGTCGTTTCAAGGTCGGTGGGTATTATGTACACTTGAGTAAACACTGTCTGCTGGAATCTTAATGAATACCAAATTATTACCTTCTGCGCTCACGTGTTAAGTTGGTACCTCGTTATTGACCTATCGCTAAATAATTTGAAGCTTCGATACATAATTTGGCATTGTTTCAAATTCGGCTTTAAGGGGTTTATGTAAAAATGCGCTACTTATATTTATGGGGGTTTATGTAATACGTATTATTTAAAAAAAATGAGCGATTTTTTTTATACGAAATACCTACTTATAACTATTGTTGCCTATTTTAAACACGTTTCGAGCACCTATTAGAAAAAAAAATGGGCTTTTAAAACTCACATTTATTTCTATCAAGGCGCCAGATTGTAGTTTTATATCAAGATAAAAACCATAAAATTTGTCGTTTAGCAATACATAATCCGTGTTAAAATATTGTCATACTTTGTGTCTGTTTACTCCTCTGGCGAGTGATTTGCATGAACAAATCATTGACCTTGTCTATGGCCGGATCATCATCGTTACCATAGACAAAAATAAACTCTTTGATACCGATTGTAGTGTGCAAACCTGATTTTTTATTTGAATATCCAGGGAATGTGTTTTTATTAATTTTTAGTAGGGATTATCAAATATAAATCTGCGATTTATGGCCCTGGTAAAAAGTTAACAAATTTACAACTAATCGAACTTCAATAAAATATAATTACTTATCAAAAAGTTTCAGAATAACCACATTATGTATTCCATTAAATGTTGAAAGATACAGTATTTAAAACTTCACGCGCAAACTTATAATTAAGTGCTTATTAATTAACTAAGAAGGTTCTTACTTCCAAAAATTGAGTGGAGTAATAAAAATTAAGCATTACTTTAATTACTTTGTAATATGAAACGCACAAAAGTACATAAAAAACTCGTAAAACTTTAATTTGGTAATACTAAAACGAATAAGATCATTAACAGGAATGACTTAATTTTTATAAGTATCGGGGACTTAAAAATGTCGCTTACTACTTTCTGGACTGGTTACGGCAATTAGAAACCTCACAAGTCAGTTAAGAGATGAAAGATAAAGAGCATGTAAAGTTATTAGCACATCGCATCGTGCTGGCTAACACATCCCGAAACTGTTTGCGATATAAAAAAGTTTTTAAAGTTGCCAGTAACACCGTATCCGAAAAAAGGAAATAGTTTACCACGCGGAAACAAAACGCACAGTCCTAAAATTAACCTGACAATAGAAATGGCAAAAAGGCCAGTATTCAGAAAAAAAACAAGACTTTAAAAAAAGTTTTAAATTAGTGTCCCGATGTCCGAGCAGGTCACTATGCCACTATTCCACTTTGTATTTCCACACTGGAATATTCTATTTATGTTCCTTAGTATAAACCTCGGTTCCAGGTTAGTTCCTAATTTAATTGGACGTGTTAGAACCGAGTGAGGCGTCTGATTTTTCGCTAAAAAAGAACGAGATTTTGTGTGCTACGCCGTAGCAGGGTCTACGAGGCCTACGAGATTAGCTGTGATTTAGTAGGGTAGCTTTTCTTTTTTTAAGGGGTAGTTAAGCTGTTAGATCACTGAATGAAACTTAAAGTTCTAAATGATAAATAAATGTTGTATAAAACTGAATGAAAAAGTAACCTATCCGATCATCTACAAAAATTTAGAAATGTATCCTTTTTTTTATTGTCTGCCTCGTTTATTTTCTGTCCTGCCAGTCTCATACGTTGCAGTCTCAAAATCCTAGAAGTCAGTTAAGGTTAGACTCCTTACTAATCCTGGAATTAAAATAAGAACGATGTATGAAAAAAAACACGACGTATTTTTCCCGCGATCCTCTACACAGTTCACCTCGGAAAATGTGTTACTGAGCTATAGTAAGGCGACATTTACTAGGGAAAATAAACTGTTACTACTTATTACAACAACCGGTACTGGATTCTTCGGGCTTTAGCTTAAGTTTAGCTTTCATGGAGACGGCGGTTTAACAGATTTCGAGAAACTCGGTGTCGAAACTGCCACTTAGATTCTGCCTTACCTTTTAAGGGTGGAAAGCCTTGGTTTAAGAAGCTTTTGCTACTACACCGAAGGCAAAGGTAACGGAATTTATGTAAATATTTAAACTGGTTTGGTAAACTACAGATTTTTCGGAACAAGCTTTTATGACGCACGTGTCAAAATATTTTTAACACTCGTGTATCTTTGTTTTCTGACAAAATAATTGCTTTACTAACTGACTCTATGTGTACAGTGAATCCGCTGATAGCCAATGAAAGCGATGCTGGTCAACTGCTAACTGTTGTCTAAATTAAATCCGAGCCGACAGCGAGCCGCTCTCGAATGTATACGGATAACCTATATCTAAATGTTCACAGAAATTGAAATCTAAACTACTTCTATACTAATATTATAAAGAGGAAAGATTTGTATTTTTGATTGTAACGAATAAACTTGAAAACGAATGGACCGATTTCAAAAATTCTTTCACCGTTGGGAAGCTAGTCTATCCCCGGGTGACATAGGCTACTTTTTACCCGACTGCCGAAGGAGGGTAATGTGTTTAACAGTCTATGTATGTATGTAAGTATGTATGTATGTAAGTATGTATGTATGTAAGTATGTATGTATGTAAGTATGTATGTATGTAAGTATGTATGTATGTAAGTATGTATGTATGTATGTTTGTTCCTATATGGCGTTCCAGAGACCAAACGCGTTGGCCGATTTTGGTGATTCATACGTCAATCGATTCGTCTTAACCCTGCGAGTGTCATAGGCTACATTCAAATTGGACAATAGAAAAATGGCGGATTTTGGGTGCCAAATTGTGGGGGCCCAAATTTTTTTTTCTTCTTCCAAACCCATCGTTTGGGGTATCAAAATAAAGGGTTTTAAGAGGTGATTTCAAAAATATATAACACTTATATGTTTAAATGTATCTAATTCGAAAAAAAAACTAACTAAAAAGTTATAAATAAAAAAACTTAATTCAAAAAATAAAAAAAACCCGACTGCTTCAAAAGCGAACTAAAAAGTCGTAAACAAGGCAAAAATCATGCTGTGCAGGCGGAGGATACATCAGATTTTGGTCAGCCAGCCCGCGAATATGTATCCTCCGACTGCACAGCATGATTTTTGCCTTGTTTACGACTTTTTAGTTCGCTTTTTTATCCCTGTAGCCCCACGGGAACGGAAAATACGCAGGTGAAACCGCGAGGCGTCCGCTAGTATGTCATAAAGAGGTAAAATATTTATTTATTGTAATCTTGGGGCGTAAGTTCAGAAACCAAAATATTTCACTATTATCTCAAAACTCGCGAAGCTACACATTTAGCAAATATTTAATTAATTTCAAGGGTGTACGTATTGTGTGTAAATGTAAAGTTTTCGCCGATCGGTTTCAGGAATTACTTTGCATCTATTTAGTTGTTTCATGAATAAGTTAAATATAACAATAGACCAAAAATAACTTTTGAGAATTTGAAATTTTGTACCGAAGGCTAAGTTAAAAAAAAGACACTAATATTCAAGTTCACTCATATTCACCGTTGTCGTTTTATTGAGTAAGATGGTATGAACTGTACCAAGTCTTCATCTTTCACAGAATTTCCTCAAACAACACGGATGCTCAGAATAATGCCAAAGCAGATAAAATAACGATATATCAAATTCATCCAAATCAAGACGGTGGCTATAAAAAGCACCTATTATGAATTCGAGATTCGCGCCCAAGTGCCAAATCCCTGACGGGCGACGAATTTTAAACAACACACAGTTATTGATAGTTGGATTCGTGTCATGTTTTATTTGCCATTCAGTTAAATACGCCCCGGGCGACTCTATTGAGTGTTATCGTTTTGAATTTATGGTAGATCGCGACGAAAAACTTTAATAGTGTTGTAAAAGTTACATTCTAGATTAATACTCGGAATCTACTCATAGATAGTTGTTGTACTTGCTACAATAATTGCTTTTAAACGTGAATTGAAAATCTTTTTGCGATCCCCTTAAAGGTCGATTTACATCAAACGAGCGAATGCTCATTCTATCCCCACTACAGCAAATTCTTCTAGTGTAAACAGGCGTAGAGCATTCCTTCGTTGTTCTTAGTGCGTTCGCAAAGATTCTATGGAATATTCTAAGAATGCTCGCTCGCTTGATGTAAACGGCGCAAGAGCGCGCGAACAGTTGCTTAGAGCGTTCTAGCGTGTTCGGAACTTCGGACGTGCTCGCGCCACTGAGCGGTCTCATCAAAGCGTTCTTGTGTTCTAGCGATTTTTTACGTATCTTATCGATTAAGATATGGATTGGTCTCAAGAAAAATGTTTATTAATGATAGAAGCCTACCGCAATTTCAGATGTCTGTGGGATCCGACGTATGAAAACTATAAATTTTTTTTGAACTAAAGATTTTCGAATTTTTTCGCTGGTCAGAGATAGTAAATGATCAAAATCCTCTGGCGCCATTCTAACAAAGTTTTGGAATTGTCCACTTTCTTCTTGTTTTTGCATATCCGTCATTGATTCACCTACATTATCCAGTTTCCTTCGATGCATTAAATTTGTAACCCACCAACGTCTCTTCCTTCTTTTATTTTTGAGTTTTTGCGACAAAATAATAAATGCAGCACTTGCAATAATGATATCGCTGTCAGAGTCAGACATAACGAAGCACTACCAATACTAACCACAGAATTGACACGAATGAGCAAAGAACATTCGATCTAGCTTATGTTTACACTAAAAGATTACGAAAGAATGCTCTTGTTCTAGCTCTAGCTCTATGTTCGTTTGATGTAAATCGATACCTCTAGCTTTCGTTTACACTAAAAGATTACGAAAGAATGCTCTTGTTCTAGCTCTAGCTCTATGTTCGTTTGATGTAAATCGACCTTAAGAGGAAACGGGGGCAGAGAGCGCCGACTGAATTTTCTAAGTAATAAGTCATAATTCGAGGTTTGGCTCACGTCTATTTTCTCCTCCAATATTGAACCAATTTAAAATATATTCCATAAACTGAAAATGAAAGATATATTCTATGTCCCTATGTTTGCCTTTTTGATATTTAGAAGCACTAGAACCCTCAAAAAATGCTCAAAATTGCGCTGTCAAGGTCAACAGAGGCTTAGTGTACAAATTTGACAAATATAAATGAAAAAAGGAAAACATAGGGACATAGTATATATCTTACTTTACCAGTTTATGGAATATCTTTTAAATTGGTCCAATATTGGAGGAAGATATAGACGAGAGCCAAACCTCGAATTATGACTTTTTACTTAGGAAATTCAGTCGGCGCTCTCTGCCCATATTTCCTCTTAACATTTTATATTCATGAAACGCATCCTGAGTTGAGTGGAAAAACAAAATTATGCGGGTTTTAGGTTAAACGAAGGTTAGAGCAATTTTAGTTGTAACAAATCATCTTTGAGCGAATGACGTGATTCTGCATTATCTAAATTTAATTGCGGAAACAATGTATGGTGCGACATCACAATGTTATTGTAAAATTATGTTCGTGTTCAAGTTCAGATTTGGCAAGTTAATTTACTTTGCGACTAACCTTGTGTTGGTGGCATTTACAAAACAAGCAAACAGCTATAAAACATCGCGTTGAATACGCTTGAGAACTCTTCAATATGGTCGGTAAAAAAGTTGGCAATATTTGACACAGAACCTGTAATGAATTGGCGTGCCTTAAGACGGTACCCTGACCAAAAAATCGGCATGAGATATGAGCGTTCCTATTGGTCTAGCGGCACTGGTGGCGCATGATTTACAGTAGTGAATACGCCCAGATTTTAGAATAAAATCATTATAAAATCGAATTTTGGTCTTTTGAAAAAAATAATTCTACAAAAATGTTCGTTATTAAATTGTCTATCCATTAGTGTTAGTACAAAAAATAATCAATGAACACTTTACGAGGAGATGCATAATATCAATAATTCTTTCTCATTTTTATGTTTTTTTGGAAGTAGATTAGTGAAATATATACAACATTTAAAAAAAAACTAAATCTACCATTTTAGAATCAATATTATGTAGAAATTTAATGTATTTTTATTAATTGATATTTCTTTTTAAGTAACGAGCAGATAGCTCCTAAAAAGTGCACAAAAAACGGCTTGCGCGGCGTTTTGCTCGGGGTACCGCCTTAAAAAAGTTGTCGCTGGGTAACAAAAATGTTGCAATGGTAATTTTGATAAGATTTAGAGTGATGTAGATAGGTACTTAATAAAATACAAATGATAATTGTGGAGCTAGCCGAAAGTTACAGTAAAATCTGCCTAGCCTTTTCCCAACTACATTGGGGTCGGCTTCCAGTCTTACCGGATTCAGCTGGAGCGACTGCCTATCTGACCTCCATAACCCAGTAACTGGGTAACACGGTACCCCTTGGTAAGACTGATGTCAGATCTCAAGCTTCTGACTACTCGTAACGACTGTCAAAGATCTTCAAATGACAGCCGGTACCAACGGCTTAGCGAGCTTTCCGTGGCACGGAGGAAACTCGGTATGTTGAAATGGTCACCCATCCACGGACCGACCTCGTCAAGCGTAGGTTGACCTTGGTGATTAACCAGTGCGGCTGTTATTATTCAGCCACGAGCTCCTCACACTGTATTTAACTCTATTAGAAACTTATAGGCCACCTACACTAACAAAATAAGGCCTAATAAGGATAACAAAACACTTGTAGACAATACAAAGAAGAAAATAAACGCCTACTTACATACTTTGGGTAAAAAATTGCTCTTTAACCCAAATAACCCTTTGGAAATTCCGTTTCGGTCGAGTGCCGTATTCGGGCCGAACGACGGAGACGTATTGAAAACGACAACCCTATTTTATAAGGTACGGCGGTTAACACGTTGCTCACCCTTTGATTTATAACTATAAGAATTATTAATAATTTGATATTTAATAGCCTGAACATACTCGTACACGGTAATTAATATGATAATTTTATAGTGTTCGGTTGAAAATAATTAACACGTAACGATACATTGGACATGCGGTCATTCATTTAGGTTTTTGAAGTAACATTATTACTTTGTTTACTTTATTATTTATTGCAAAGATTTTTTTTTCAGGTTGTCAGTAATTTATTATTTTATATTATTATTTTCTTAGAATTTAGATTTGCGTAGTATTTTGGATAAAAAGTTGTTGACGACATTAAAGAGTGAAGTTGCTCTGTTGTTTTTATTTTATGAGGATTTTGTATGTGCAATTTTAACTTAGAAGTATTTACTTTTTTAATTTAAGTCTAAATCTGTATAGGAACTTCTTGGAAATTCAATTACTTCAACGAGTTTTAAGAACTAAAAGTTGTTTTCATGAGACTTCTAAGATTTTATCTCGATAGGAGCCAAACGAACGTAAGTACAATCGGCAGAATTCATATTAATAGAGGTTATATTTGAAACAAGATCCGAATAAATTAAGTAAATATGAGCAACTAGATTAGTTTTTAACGCTATTACACACGAGGCTGTATTTGATCGCGAGTAGTTTAGATATGACTGCAATTGAATAAAATGGCGCTTGGACCACTCTAGCTGATTGTTTTATTGAACCTTTCAATTGTGTCCATCGTGGGTCAGAGTCGTCCTCTATTAAGAACTGTAATAAATTAACTGAACTCATTATCTTGAGTATAAGGCAATCATAAGGTACCTACATGGGTACATATAAACATATTTTTGTTGTTTAAAAACATGATTTGTGTTTGGACTGGGGAATAAAATTACAGAAGTGTTATCGCTAAATATGGGCCATGAATGAGTAATATGGAATAGGTTAAATACATACCTACAGTATGATTTCAGCAGAATTTATAATAAAGTATAAAAATATGTCATTAAAATGCCTAGTAGGTAGTTCCTATCTGTATTTTTTTACAACTTTTCCTCTATTATACAAGTTTTAATTACTAGCGAAATATTATATTAATAAATTCATTGATAAAGTATGCTCGAAATATAAATGATAAGTGGGTTGGTATTATGTTACAAACATCATATTAAATAACGGTGTTACGGTTTCTAAAGTTGCTTCATAATTATATGGAATAAAATCATTAATAAAGATCATAATATAAATAATATGGAAACGAACGGCAACGAATCGAGCAGATGGAGCCTTGAGTCATCATAATACATAATAATAAGTTTGTGGTTAACAACAGGAAAGGTTTTAATTATTCCGAACAAATTAGTTTATCACTTTTATGTTTATAATTGTGAACAAGGAAAAACATGCGCAAACTAGAAAGTTAAACAAAAATTAAAGTGCAAAATAACAATCAATTTAACAATACATTTGACACTTCTCGATTTGTGATTAGACAACTGGCATGACAGAATTGATCAGTCACTCAAGGTCGACCGAAACAATGAGTGAATGAATGAGCGGACACCAGACGAATGAAAAAATACAATAAAGCATTGAAAAAAATATCAATAATATTAACTTACTGGCGTACACCTTTTTCCACATATTTATAACGATAAATAAGTAACGGTACTTGAAATTGATGTAAGTTAATGCCGCGTACGTCTAACCAGGGCAGTAGGAAGCCGCAGAAGTAAAGGCTATCAAAAGGCAGTTAGAGCGCATATCAAGATATCACGACAATGATAAACGCGAGGTCGAATCTGCTTTTTGCGAGGTCTCGACGCGGCCTTCGCAAAAATTAGCGCGATTTACATAACGCATAGGTACATTATTTACATTATCTACACGAGTGCGGATATTGATAAAATAAATGAAGATAACGCCGATGAGATCACATCTAACGAAATATGAGGAACTAGGAAATGGCTAGTCAGCCCATGTGGGAAGCTGTTTATTTTTTATTTATGACAGTTAAATGCTTTAAGATCTATAACAAATATACTAACATCACATCCTCATAGGACGCTTAATTTATTTGCAAAGAAACAACCAAATATCGTTAGTTATCTAAAGTCTACAACAAACAAACTACACAATTCTATCCTAATGTAGAGAACATTATAATAGAAAGCATATTTCATTATGTTCACAAGTTAACCTAAAAGCATCGTTTGTGTAAATCATCCACACTGTAGTTTGAGATTATAATGTAATCGTCAATGTCACTCGGCTCCCAAGACTGACATTAACCAGTAACGTAATTACACTAGTATGAATAATACAAACGAAACAAACGTGTAATTACAAAGTGCCTCGTTAACTTTTAAAAATAGGCGACTAACCCCAATCACTATTTTTAAAATATTTTAACACGCGGCGTCTTTTCGTGTGGCAAATACAGACACCTAATATATTAGAGGTTTGGAGAGACCGTCTCATTAACCTAATTAAATGGTTTCCAATAATAAAACCATTCATTACTATGTAGCTAATGTTTTAGGAGGTGCTACATTCTTGTTTAGATTAATTGACGATAACAGACGCGACGCCTTCTATTATTACCATCAATATTTAAACACGACCTAAAATAGATACTTTATATCGCCAGATGAACGATAAACGCTCCGAAAGAAGAGTAAGCACGATTTTATTTAAATCGTAAAAAGGTACCGTGGGTGGCGAAGGCGACGCTGTGATTGCCTCGTCAAAGTATACAGATGAGATTCCCTACGGCTAATTATATCGACAATCAATCGAGAAAGTGCCGCTTGCGACACGAATGGAACCGCTATAATTATAGTAGTTGAAATGAAATAATATATTGGGTGTAGGAGTGCTTGGCCGGCCAGCGATAGCGACGCCTGCCGCAATGCCGCCCCGATCACTCCTTTTAGAGTTATTAATGTACACGATGCGGGCCAACAACTAATATTATTTATTAATCACCCGATGGAACCGAACGCCGCGCGCCGCTCAGCAAGACGGAGTAAAGTTTACCGAGGGAAGCAACCGGTGCGTACTTCCTCTCGACGAGCCGAGGGTTGCGCCAACGAGAGCCGCACCGTATGACGAAATTAAATTGCCGTCAACATTTAACCGAGCAATTAGCGAGCAGATTTATTGGGCCGGTATTAAATGACGTTACATACAGGGCACTGTATGATTAAGATATGTATGGGGAAACATGATACCAGCCGATTCTGAAGGCCGACGAAACGCAATCAACTATGGCTTACATTGAAATGTGAAAGGATACAATCGATTTCATTGTATTTATGACTGCGATTGTCAAATTCAAAAGCTCAGAAGTAACAGAGGTCACTGCATAATCAAGTGAGAACCTCCACAAATAACACTCACTTGTTAAAGATACCGCGGCTTATTCGACGTCAATCTATGATAATCTCACGCGCAAACAAATAAGGAAACGGGAAATAAATGAATTGCAAACGTTGAACGAATTCGAATTTACATTTTAGTATTGTGGGCTGGCAGTGAGACGTCGTATAGTGGTATCGTTCGGAATTAAACAAAAGAGTTTAGTGTTTACGTGGTGCGTAACATAGGGGTGAGATATTTGTTGGTCGTTTTATCGTCAGTTATATTTGTGAATAATGTAGCATGGGAGCGCGGCGCGGCGGTGGCGGGTGGCGCGGGAGTCGGGACGATGCGGGCGCGCGCCCGCTCGGAACGACCCGCTGACCCACTCTCCTACCCACTTGATTACTGCACCGAGGATTCAATTGGACAAAGGCTGAAAACACGGTTAATGCGATTGTATTCATAACGTTCCCTTACTGAGCCGGTGACGTTAAATATGCAAATTGGCCTGTAATTTGCAACCTCTGTCCAAAATGGTTGAGATAAAGGTCAAGGTTGTCTGTTGTTTTATTGTGAAACTTACCGTAAATTGAGGTACGAGGCATTCTGTCGCATAAGCTGCATGTGCAGGCCGGCTTACCTGAAACAAAAGGCGAACTTGTTAAACAACTGTATAAAGCCGACTAACCTAAAGTTAAATTACATCTATGCCATATATGCAATGCAGGTAATAAAATTAGGAGCACGTATTCAATTTTACATGACGACAGAAATTACAACGTGGTGGCGGTAGGATTTAAGTCCGTCTGAGCCTATAGTCTAACAACTTTCTGCATAGAAATTGAATTTCTATTGTATGACCGTCATATTATATATACGAACGTAATATATTAAATTCAACCATGGGCTTTCTAAATGCTGCAAGAACGTCATTTTCAAATCATACAAAATTTAGAACGCTATAGTTCCAAGATTTTTCTTAAAGAAGGGCCGATAAATGTAAAGAGAGAGGAGGTACTGCATGTAAAGAGGTCCATTACTGCGAAAGAGTTTTCAAAAGACACGTTTAAGGCTAAGCTTAGTTTGCTTCCAAGAGTGTTTCTCGTGGTACTCTGGAATAGTAAATAGATTCTGAATTGGAAGCTGAGGATTGTAATCGAGATTAAGATATTACATTAAAGTGCAATAAAGAAGAGAGACTTGAAGTATTAGTAGTCAATTGAAAATCGATAATTACAGACGAGGGAAGTCTAGAATAGAATATAGTTTATTGCCAAAAAAAGAAATTACACATATACTTTTACAACAACTTAATACTGAGAATACATAAAATATAACGATAAAGATTATCATTGCAACTTTGCAACATTTATTTTTACATTATTGTCTGATATCATTAGCATGGCCAGTTCCTTTAATTTCCTCGAGTATTTGTTGAATCAAAATTATATAATCATGAATAAAAGCCATGTCTTTAGCTGCTACGTTCATATAAAATGTCACACGAATAATAACTTCTTACAAGCAACATAAAGTGTTTGACACGTCTATTTGCACGATGTTATTAAGATTCTAATGGATTCTCGATAGGATACTGTCTGCATGCATACGTAATGTCTAATGATCGGATATATGGCCGCGCCTGGCTGTAGCACAACGCCTTAGTGAACGATAGCCTTTCATTTAGCCAATTATCTACCTCTTCAAATATTACCAATGTTTGATTGCTTTTTTCTGTGTTTGTATTCTATTGCATGGGAATTACACGAGTGCTTACAGCTTTAACATTACCAGGTGTTTCATTTCCCTTGTTAATATATATTACTTTGTTATTGTTAGTAGAAGCAGTTCCGTATTTGTTCACTCCCTTTTTTGTTTCTGCTGAACTATTATTTCGTGAACAACTTAATTTGTCATTGACTGACTTAAAACCTCTTTCTTATTATATTTTTTATGATAAAAGCATTAATTATAGGTATCTGTCAGTTGAAACTTAAGCTAATTTGTCATAAACATGTTCAGTTGTTGCTCAATTTTGTCTGACACACCTATAAGACCTCAATGCGTAACACGACAAACAGACAAATGATTAAATATCGTTCAACATCAGCCTACTATTAGTTACAAGTGGCCATAATGTTTTATGATATCTATAATTCAATGCGTGGCATTGCAAAAGCCGCCGCAGTCAATACAGTAAATAAATAATTCATTAAGGTGTCCTTATAAATGCCGCCGATAGCTGCCAACAAAAATACGTTTCACTAATTAATTATTATTTTGAACAAAAACACGTCCTAGGAGTTATATAATTATTGTGTTTTGTGATGCGTTTATTCCAGGCAATACAATTTTATGACAGCAATAGATGAAGTCCTATTATGGCCCTAATTACGTTTTACATAAAATAGGGTTAAAAAGTGAACATCGCGCAGTGTAGGGTTTAATTTTAGAACATGTATTTATTAGTGCAAGAATGTTTTAAATATTCATTGGTTTTTTTATTGAAATTATAAAAAGCTTTTGCCTTATGCATAGCGAGTGTTGAATGTTTACGGTTGGAGTGAGAGGGCGAAGGGCTAAAGGGCCCCGCTCGACTGATTATTGTTTTACTTAACTTTTTATAGCCCATCACGCGGCCACCATTCCCTGTTCGTGGGGTTGTGTTCTCGGTTCTCGTAGTGTTGGGCACAATGTTCTTGCGTGTTACCAAGTTATTTTAGTAAGAACAGCTTTTAAGTTTTAATTGAGTTTTAGTTGCGGATGTGTTATTTGTAGTTTACGATCTAATATAAGTTTATTAGCATTAAATAAACGTTAATTTTATAAAATGTTTATTTGTTTGAATTTTATGAACTCCTTTTTTATTATTGAAAACCTGATATATTCATAATTAAGACGTCCTCATGTATTTAATATGTTCAAAGATGCTAATAAGTTTTTACTTTTTATGAGGTTTGTTTTTATTTAAATTCCACTGGAAAGTCTATTTCTAAAGTATAAAAATATTTAATATGTTTGGACACTGAAAACATGTAAAATACAAAAATCCAGAGCGAATATTCCCGAAGTGAAGTGAAGAGTCTAGTTATTTCTATTCCCACAAACTCGAACGTTCGTGAACCAACAGTATTGGATCGCGCC
Source organism: Orthosia gothica (assembly GCA_949775005.1). Classification (NCBI taxonomy): domain Eukaryota; kingdom Metazoa; phylum Arthropoda; class Insecta; order Lepidoptera; family Noctuidae; genus Orthosia; species Orthosia gothica. The sequence continues at coordinate 15,876,302 of OX459044.1, forward strand.
GAGAGGCGGCACTAAACTGGAGTGGCGGAATAAAGCCCGCCATGCACGGAATACAGTAACTATATTTTTTCCGGTAGAATTGATCTACTTACTGAATCTTCCGAGTACTTTTATATCGAATATGAGAGATTTGAATTCCTGAATACAGTTTTCATGTTTTACATAATATGGGTGCTCGAAATCTGTGGCAGATAAACGGAACTGCGGTGAACTGAGATGAGTATCTAGGTACTTACGTGGTATTGAATATTTTGTTATAGATAAATAATCGGACTACTTTCTGAAATTGTACTAAGTGTGTCTGGTTTTATAAACAAGATTCACTGCAGATGAATTAAAAAAAAAATACCTATATTGTATAGAGTTGCTTAAAAAATTCACAATTTCAAATCAAAATACAACTCACCAATACAAAACATCCCGAGCACGAAAATTAAATTACAATATGAAAGGACTTTATTTAAAAAAGCGTATGAATGAATAAAATGCAAAGAGAGACAATCCACTTTCCGGATGATTCTAGATTCGTGTGAATTAATTCAATGAGTTGATTATTCCCCGACCGTTTCCTGGAGCAATAAGAACGATAATGTCGCGCACTGTCTCACTCACTCGTCAAAGGTCGACTGAAGAGTGACGAAGAAAAAAAAACGGGAAGAGATTATGTGGTGCCAGTGAGATTTTTGTGAGTCACCGCACTGGGGGACTACCCGTGACGTCATCAGTTCAGTGTAAACATTGAAGACCAATTTAACTGCCTTATCGATTACATCAGTAAAGTGCCTCTACGATTCTAACAATAGATGCTTTGTTTCTGTCATGAACTTAATATGGCCTGACGACAGACTAATTCGAGGGAAAAGATCGATGATTTGCCTGATTATATGTTTGGCTTAGAACTTAGGGGATACGTGATGAGAATACAGAGCTGGAAACTTCTGGAAGAAAAATGCACGTGCCATAGCCATGATTCCATTAAGATTCATTGCACTTACAGGTACAAGGACTGCTCTAATGGATCTATTAGACTCTACGATACTATACATCAGAATATATGAATATGTAGCAGAATTTTGCTAAGTTACTGCCAAGAACAGTAGGATACCCAGTAATTTTATAACTGTTATACTTTTCAACAATAAACTATTTGTATTCGTAGAACACATGTTTCGTGTTATTACGAAAAAACTTTGGCTTGATAACCATAAAAATAACAGTGTTAGTAAAAACTTTTTGTTCTGAAACCATATAAAACGTTTTCACACTAGAAAAAGTTTCAGGTATAAAATCTAGGCAATTTGAGAGCGATGCTACCGCAGCTAATCCTATTTTCGTATTTAATAAAGTCGAATATTCGTGCAATATTTTTGTGTAGCCTCCAACTATTCTGTTCAGAAATGTTTCATATTTTCATTCCGTGTGATCTTCCTTCATTTCTAATTTGGTTTGCTCTATTGCAGTGACATTTTGTATCTCAAAAACTTCAATTGCGCGTGAAACTGCAACGATTACTATCACTGGTATAATGAGGTTCTTGTCGGCTCTATTCATCATGATTATTACATAATCATAGTCTTAAAGTATCAATTATATGATTCTTCAAGTCTATAAATATCTACGTTTTATGCTGTAACTATTGCTTTATATCCAGTTTAGATCTAACCTTATTCATAATTTTCCTCAAGACGTTAATGTAACAAGTTTACTACCCAACAGAGTTGAAAGCATAATATCTGGGCCAATCTCCTATTACGGAGCATTCTCCCGTCACTTTTATATGATGCTAAGTGACATGCGCTGACAACAATATTGTTTGTCATTGAATCACTGCATCGTATCATGGCTGTGACAAGAGACAGTCGAACAGATCCGGATTCGTTCACGGATCTGCGCGAGGTCGGTTCACATCGTGCCGGCGATAACATTGGAATAAACTAGATAAATGCATCTAGAACTCGCTAGTGCTTTAAGCTTATCTTCCACATTTACAAATTCTAATCGTTAAATATTTCACAGTTAATGAACGTTCTTTACGGACTCCCAAGTTGCCGCTTTCATGAAAACATGACTGCGGAAAGTAGAGAAAATCGGATCAACTCTGACGTCATCTGGGCTTCTTTGTTTTTATCAAAGCTCTCTTGATGCATTAAGCCTCTGATCCTATGTTGGGCTAGCAAACATGATAAATGCCTTGTTGAAGAGTTTACTAGTTATAAAATACAGATATATTAAATGCGCATATAAATGCCTCGCTCTTATTAGTGCGAATTTATAGCGGTATAACATGTTCAAATCCCTGTAACGAGTTATTCGAATATTCGCATAAAAATCATATTATTGACATTGATAAGTAATAAAAATGATCAAATGGTTGAATGTCTAGATTTGATAGAAACGCTATCCTAAAAATGGTTCGATATGAATGTAGGCGATGCCGGATATTAAACGCCAGCTTGGCGATAGTTACATTTAACTTGTCGAGTGCCGTGTAAGTTTTTAATAAAACCTAGTTGCCACAAATTTTGATTTATGCTTTATCTGCAACGTAATATCGAGGCTTTTTGCGGCATCAACACATTCTGTCGAATGTTAGAACTCTTACTACGTTAATAATGTACACTTACCCTCTTACAAATAAACGCAGAATAAAGTTATACCAGGTATAAACCTATGAAAATGTATGGGTATACCTTTTTACTTGGTATAACTTTATTCTGTGTTTATTAGTAAGAGGGTTAATGTATAAAGATATCGATTTCCATTTAAGTGTTTATTGCTTCATGATAATAATAAATATTAGCCAAAACACATGGAATCATCAGGATGTTTAATCAATGAAATCAATTCATGGCACTTTGATCCGTAACGTATTTTCCCATAATTTATTATAAAAAAAATCCGTATTTATATCGCTTCCTGTGTCTAGCCACGGATAAAAAATGTATGATAACTGGCGTTCACAATTTGTTCAGTGACTCACTGGCTTGCATTTAACGCGTGTTGTATTAAATACCATGTTTTTTAAAGTCTCGGTTCCGTACACTGAAAAATGATCTTATTTTATGTTTTTTTTGCGTGTAATGATCATTGCGCAGTATCTTTAACAAAGCGAACTGACGGACAATAGTTACTGACTTATGAACAAAGCATCATTGACGCAAATTGTGCTGCCTACTTATGCGCATACACATACAAGCACATAAGGCTACAATATATCAAATTACACTGTTAGAGTAGTTGATACCTAACTGAGTAATTACATCATTAATTCAATGAAGTATGGTGGCATTAACAGCTCATGTTAGTAATTTTCGGCTATAAAAATGATAAATGCCGATACGTTTTTGAAAACTTTTTAATTACGCCCCGTTTAATAGAAATGATAAAATGAATTAGCATAATTATCAACGGAGATTAGTCGTTAATTTATGTTTTGATCAGATAAGCATCTAAATGTTGTAAAGTAAAAACAGAGATATTTGTGGAACAATTGAAGACGTAACTGGCCTTTTAAGTTCCTCAGATTTGTCACCGCGTCTGCATTCGGGGAATACAATGAGTTCCGAGGACATCTCTTTGGGAATCCCAATTCCATCTCGTTAATCTTCTCAACGTCGTTTAAGTGCGATAAATTTGTTGTAAACTGTATATCTCTGCTTAAGTTGTGGCTTCAAACAGGTATTTAAAATGTTGGATGAAGATTGGTGGCATTTATAGTTCCTAATATTTTTGAGGGTAGGACAAAAATTTACGAAGATAACCTGTTTATTTTCTATAAAAAAACACAATTAATTCATAATTACACAATTAACGTTAGTTATCTTATGCACGGTGAGCGAAGTGGGCGGTGATTTATCAACTTAGATGTTAGTGACGGAAGTGTTAATAGGTACAACGTGCGAACTAGTGTGTGGTGCACGATACTCACCGCTGTTGGCGTAGAGATCGTGAAGCGTATACAAGGGATAGTCACCTCGTTTGCACAGGTAGGCCGACAGCAGCACTGCTTCGTGCCGCGAGTCCTGCCCCCCATGGCTCACTGCCGGCCGCATCAGCGACGATATAGAAAAATCCGTCATCCCCTGCGCATGGATGGGGTGGTATCCATTCATCGCACACGCCTTGCACTCCTCCTTCATCGTTTCAATATCACTAATAAATATAACTCTATAATCCGTTTTTTTTTGTACTCGGTTTGTACTGGGCACTAGTAAATCACATATAAAAATATCCGTGGGCTGGCTCGCACATCACAGAAGTTATCACAGCAGCAAGTTCGGCGTCTGTAATCCGGTCCTATTAAAACAGAAATTCGTGTTGAATTCCGCTGTTCAATAGATATCAAGTCTTATATAGACTCTATAACTATTTAAGCTTGACTCGAGTTTGGACTCACTTCGCTTTCCCAGAAACGAAATCAGTCCGAACACGAAGTTTACCAACAAATACAAATCGCCTGTCGTATATCCGCTAACATCTTAATCGTTGTATATTTAACACTTTTGACATTTACAACAAATTATGTTGGAGACTGTACGTATTCAATCGCATCCTGTAAATCCATAATTCGATATAAAACAGCGCCGTACAATTTATCGGTTGCGTTTTATATTTCTCTCAATAAATAGAGTACATCGCTGTGACCTTTGACATTGAAATGTCGTCTCCTACACTGAAACCAATATGTTCCTCAATTTGGAAACCGATAGCTTCATTTGCGTCATATATAGCACTTACATAATAGTTAGAGATGTTACTTTAAGCAGCGTATTAAATTGTAATGTAATTTATATTAAATTGCTTGCTAATGTCGAATTTATTACTCGTTTATGCAATTAAAACAAGTTATTACTGGCGACGTTTTGCAAAGTAAATTTATTGGGAGATGGCGGCGATTATGCATGTGATGGTAAACAAACATAAAATGTAGCTTGGTGTGGTGTAGGCGAGCGCTGCATTGCGGTTTTGCCGGGTCAGAGGTGCAATGCCGTTGGACGATTTCAGTTGCGAGCGATGCGCTATTGTTCCTCATCCCTGAACCTACAGTCGACCTTATCAACATACCTACGATACGATCCGCTATCGTCTAATAACTAATTTAAACTGCGTAGTTCATGTGTTCGCCGCATTGATCGTTGTTCTCAGAAACCTTGACGTCATCTTGACCCAACTGTTCTCAATGCAAATTCAAAATAGAATGATATACTTGGTGATAAATGGTTTTAAAATGTCAATAGTTTTTGTGATTTAAGTCAACGATGTGTCGCAAGTTTAAAGATTATCTGGTCGGCAAGGTGGACTTTAATCTGCATCATCCATCATATTATCCCGCAACCGCTTTGAAAAGTTAGCTCGATTCGCATCTCGAAACTCAATTCCTGTGAATTCTGCAGTCCGAGTACATCGATGATTCATTATTGTTTGTTTACACCACAACTTGTGGTGATTGTATCATCCATATAGCAAAATATTTTCATCAGATCTGAAACTATTTTGGAGAATCGGCATTAAAGCGTTATAAATATTAATAAATCTGAGTAGAGTTGGGTCTAGATTTTCAGTAGCTGTAGACTATTTTTTATTTCTTGTTATCCATCGCTATTCGCTTACGTGCACGGAATAGCGTCGCAATAATGCATGTGGCCTTGAGTCCGCCGGTAAACAAACGTCACGTGCGCGCCGCTGGAAACATATTAAAAATCGGTGCTCGCGATCTTTTCCTACTCTTTTGTTAGTCTTCTGCGTATGTAAGTCACGTGCTGGTTTTACATAAGTGCACAGGATTACTTATCGTTTGCTGTAAATATATAGGAAGGTAATACGCGGTGATAAGTTTTTGTGTACGTGATTACCTAAATGAATACCTAATCATCCTTAATCTAGCAATCATTCAATTCGATAGCTTCTTTTAGTAACTGCCATTGTAATACAAAAAGGAGGCAAGTTATATGTGTTGGAATCTTCCGTAACACTTCCAAAGTTTTCGAGAAAAAAACAACCTCAATAATAGGTGTAGTCGCACGTGCGCTCGTGGGGTAGGCAGCTGCCATGACAGATGTTGTCGACGGAAGGTCGCCCCCCCGCGTTACCTGCCCCACCTGACTCACAACCTCACTCGATTCCACGTTATTATATTTGAAGCGCACATCAGTACTCAAGGACCATAACATAAACACGATCCACCCTAATTAATCAAGTCCTTAAGTGCAACAATTATGGGTCATAACGATAAATCAAATCATGATAAAATTTGCAGAAGAAACAAACTGCAGGAATTCTGCGCAGTTTTATTATAAGTAGCCACAGAAATGAAGACTATATTATGGCATGTCCGATTCTCGGAATCAATAGTTATTTCTCATGATTTGGATCGCACTGAAGTAATTCTTCGAATTCAGTTCAATATAAACTGAACTACTGAAGCTTCTATCCAAAGTTCTAGCGTTAGCAAATGGCGACAACGCTGTAAATATTTTGGCAATGTTTTCTGGCGGTCGCCCAATAGGACAGACATTCAATAAGGTCTAATACAAGTGCCCAACACTTGATAGCTCAGCTTAAACGGTGAGTGAGCTTTGCTTGACGCGCGTTCGTCTGTGTGCCACGCGTGATTGCACTTCTATAATATATGAGCTCGCTAGTTTCATGGACTCGGTTCACAATAACTCTTGTAGTTAAATTCTTTTGGCAGAGTTCCTTGGCTTCTGCCCAGGGCATCATCACCAATTCCCGATGCAGTTTTATTGTTTATTTCCGGTGCTACTGAGCTATGGTATTCATTTGGTTTTCAATAAATATCAACTTTCAGGTCAAAAATGTTCCGTTGATAAAATCAATCGCTTGAAAGGGCAGCCCCTTCGATGCAGTTGGCAACCAATGTTGGCGAGAACCCAATTTGTGCCAACTACGGCTGTATACTTGCATCCACTCGTACTAGTTAGAGTTATGATACGTTATTTACCAACTCCTACAGACTGTACTGTTAATAATATTTTTACTAGTGCCTATGTAGATGATTCATTGTGCTATCCGAATATATTATTTGAGTTCGTGACCATGTGCCCATAACATACTTATAATATTCGACATTATTTCACTGATACCGTGTTTAAGAAACGATTCAGTGAGAGTTGCCTTATCGCGAGTGAAGTTATCAGTATCGATTACCGCTATCGTGACAGTGCGATAACTCAATACAATGAATAATAAATAATCTAACACTTTCCTTTATGTATTTATGGCCTTTGATTTGAACTGTTTACTGCCGGTATGTTAATTTCAGGGTGTAAAAATAGAAGGAAGAATAATTATGATTTATTGGACAGTTTGTCAGTAGTTGTTTTGTTGTTACTGATTGATAATTTCAAAAGAACATCACGATCTCATTAATCATTATTAGCAATTTGCCGATGGCCCGTTCTCTGTAACCCGAGTAACGAAAGCACACTGGTTGGTTTCACAAGCATCACAAACTGCTTACATAAGGCATAAGGCGTCTTGCGTAAACTCCACTTAGGTGAACAGCTCTATCGTAAGTTAGCTTTAAGTTCACGTACGTCGGGCCGTGCGAAATAACAGATTGATTATTTTGGCCCTCCTTATTGCCCAATCGACTCCATCAATATTAGAGCTCGTTGAAAGCTGTTCAAAGAATTACAATGGGGCTTGGATCTGATTATGAGAGTTTAGAACTAAATGATGATTTACGTCAGTTTAAATCATTGGATTTTATTAATATCTTTCGAGCAGGCTCACTGAAAGATGAAGCACTTAAGACGATAAAGCTATTAAAAGTTTCCTTTAATGTGATTTATAGGCAATTTAGATCATATTCAGACATTCTAATAATCTGCCTCATAAAATCTGGTCGCGGTAATTGTCGGGAAATTATATCGACACAAAATGGGAGACTAACAAAGCGATTCGTGACGACCCACATACGTGAGGTAGAAAGGAGCAGTGAAAACTCTCTCGATGTCGGACGAGCACCAGACCGTGTCACTCAGGCTAATTTGTGCCAATCATGAGAACATTTTTTATCGGATTGGGCTTATATTTGAATATATTCTGCCATTAAATTATGTTCCCAAAATAAAAGGAATTCATCTGTGTAAAATTAATGTTAATCTTATAAATCCATTCAACTGATAAACAAATAAGGTACGGATATAATTCACCAGGTAGTAGATCCAGGACTCCCTAATCCGTAGCAGTAATTAAAGCATAACAACTCCTTACTGAAAGGTAAAGGAAAGCGCAAGAGATAAGGTTTCTAAAGCTATTTATCAATGTAATTGATAGCTATCGGTGTTAGGCGAGTGTGAAATTTTGCAATAGAACCACATCGTACAAGAGGGCCTGAGGGCTGGAGAAAGTAAGCCTTTCACTCGGGTCGGGCCTACCACGCTCCGCGGCACTCATTTAAACAATCATACGCAATCATGCCTATTGTTATAGCTACCTATTCATTTCAAGATCAGAGAGACGGATAGTGTTCCAAAAATCACGGCACTGTTACAGGTTACACAGCAATATCAATTTTATTGCATTCACCTCTATTTATCCTCGTATCGTAAAAGCGAATATAAAAGTCTCTTATCACATCATCTAATCGATGAAATCCCTGACGTAAATTCGAGCGGCTTTTTACAAAAAAACAATCAATGTTTTCCGGCAATATCACAGACAACGTCAGTTATTTAATGTATTATGATCTTCAATCCAGTTATGCAAATTCTAATGGATTCTTTTATATTTATTTTAGAATTACGTCATTTATGTTAAACGGGGGAAATTAAACTCTACAGGCTGTGGTTTGCACTATTAAAGCTAGCTAAGTAGAAGATTAACTTGAGAGTCGAGAATAGCAAGTTAGATAAAGTTTAAGGACCACAAAGGTTGAAGTTTGAGTGCAACCTGCAGCAACAGACCGCAAACTCGCTAGTGAACACACAAAGCTCTAATGAATTACATTATGGATGTACCACTGGTTATGAACTAAACTGAGGTTAAAAGAAAATATAGGGGCAAAGCGTCCGCAAACTTTCAGAAAGCAATTTGCTTAAAATTAAGAACAAGGAGGAGAACAAGCGGTGGAAATTCTTGATAATACAATTACACTTGATGAAATGAAATCTTTTTTACTTATTTGACGTCTCCAATCTTGCTTTAAATACATTAGAAGAGTTTAAAGACGTCTTCAGTGCTTAAGTTCTTTTATAGGTGTCACAACAATAAATATATGGTTTCAAAACTTCACGAGTAATTGGAGAACTATGGAGAAGGATAATAGATTTGCGTTTTATGAAGTGATTTATAGGCAAAGTACAAATTAGAATTGCATATCGTAGAACAATAAATTTGAACTTAATAGTGTCCTTAAAACCTCTACTCAGGGAATTAAGTACCTAATACCGGAAATCTTTAACTCATTACGGAATTAGAACAATTAATGTTCTTCATCTGAATCGTGTCTTTCTAATCTCTAATTTACTATTTTGTTAGTTTAGATTTAGAAGATGTTGCTTTGAAAACTTTTTAGCTGGCAGATCTCACTCCGAAATATCTGAATCCGGACGATTCGGTAATTCTGGAAGTGGAAGGCAAACTTTGGTTCATGCCATAATTTGCTTTAACAACATAAAAATAAAGAAGTATTGCCGTAAATATTGTTCTTGTATGTTTGCAAATCTTATCTCTGGTCCCTCACTGATCCAGTTACGAAAAAAAACACTGATAGAAAAATTAATGAATGAGTGATTATTGGATCATTTTCTGCCAGGAAAATCTAAGGGAATCTCTCTCAAGCAAATGAAATGCGGGGGGAAGCTAGTATTATGAAAGCAACACATAAGAAGGAAGGAAAGAACCCACCTATATCAAAATAATGATCAATTTATCAATAAACCTTCAAAAGTTTAGTTGTGTTTAGATAAATATACAAGAACGCAGTATTTTGTTTATATCGTCTATCTAAACAGAGCTTTTAGTTATTGCTGCAAATGGCCGTGTCTTAATCTCCATAATCCCAAACAAATTGATTATAGGTACTAGTGTATTCCGTATTGGTATTTAGTGGAGAGCCAATAACAGCGTTCCAAATCGCCCCTCTATGCCAGCGTAATAGCTTGTTTGCCGCCTTTTGTCTAACTAGGGCACTACCTCGATGGCATTAATTGATAGCATTGACAAGCTCGGCTTACAGCACGGATTCCACGGAGGTTTACTCTGGATACAGCTCGGAATTTCAGGTGAATTCGTGAAGATCTTGTCAGAATTAATTTAGAGAAGCTTCTTGTGTTCACTAGATGTTAAAAGCACGCCGCCCGGTATTCTTGACATCCCAAATGAATGTAGTCTTCATGTTAGTAAACAATTTTGTTTTGGTAAATAAGATTACGGAGACCTTGAAAATGTTGATTATTCTTCAACAAGTGTACCAAGCTTTTCGTTGCTCAGATAAAACGTTTGCGGCATGATTACACGTTCAAAGATAACATTTACAAGGTATTGAAATGTGTTACTTTAGCTATAGATACCTAGATAGAGTTCGCATTAAAGCTGTGTATAAATATTTTATAGCTTGTTGACATTACGTGAACATTGTAATGCGACACCGTTTGCGGCGACCATTTACGTCAAACAGCTTATTTGATGATGCCGACACGATAGCGATCATAGACGCGATGAAAGACGGCCTCTGACACCAGTAGCCGTATGGAGATTCGGTAGCTTTTGCTACCTCGTCCATAAGATAGAACCCGTTTCGCACAATACCACAATGCCCACAATTTCTTTGCACGATCTGATCAACGGCACTCGCCGGCCGACACCACACCGCTACATACGCGACACTTGCGACATTTACATGTATTGGAAGTTCAGTTACGTTTCACGATCCATAAGAGTATCAAAACATCCACAGGTTTGGCACAACACGACACTAGACGTGAAATGTTTCGCTGAATTCAGGTTAAGTCGCGAACGGAAGCACTGCTCAGATAGTGCGTCGTGTTTACAGTTGGCGCGGCGTTTTGCGGATTGAGCGTTTACGAGGCGACCGCTCGCTTCCGTGGTTGACAGTCGACTGGCGGCGCTCGCGGACGAAAGAAAGCTGTGTCGTGCGCGGGGCGACGGAGGCGAGGGGCGGCGCGGCGCGGGGCGGCGGCACACCTGCGGGCGGCGGGAGCGCCTCTTGCCTCGGGCGACGCGGCGAAGCTTCCCGCTGCTACGCAATAAACGCTCGATAAACTTTCTCATTAGGCGCGCCTAACCGTGTGACCGTAAGCTCGTTTCTGCTTGCACATTAAATGCAATGCAATACGACAACATTCATGTAGGCAATTCACACTCGAGCATGCACTGAGCTTTCGCCTCGTGCGCGAGCTTCCCACCCCGGCCCATGCGTGTGCGCACTCTATTGAATTTCAGACTTATGTTAAACAAAATGGCACATAGCTCGATGAATAATGCAGGTGCCCAATAGATTATTGAATACTCGTTTAGCATAGATACATCTAGGCGCTAGTATTACCCACTTGTAACCATTACTTGCTGTTGTTCGTAGGTAAAACCTATTTGAATAAATAACCATAAGGTGAGATAAGTATTATTGTTGTTATTAAAGTCAAGTCGAACTTAAAGTTAATTTACGGCTGACATTAATAACAGCTAAGTTAACAGTTAAGTTTAGTCTCAGTTTAGTTTACAAAATTGTTCCAAACCAGGAAAAAGAAAATTGTTAATTGAGCGATTTTTGCTTCCTGAATAAACATTAGGTTATAAAAAGTGCTCTTACCTTAATTTCAAACAGTAGTTTAATGTTCACCATTAGTGTTTGTAAATTAAAGACATCAGTAATTAGGTACAACTAATCTTATAAACAAGATCCATCTATTTACCTACTTTACCCTGAAGGCAACGGTTGACAAAAGAAATAATAATTATTGTTTTTGTAAAATAATACGCTTCAGACCCACGTAAGTCAACATGTTAGTATTTTTCTATTATGTTTTCAAAACAATTAGTCTCAAGTTTCGTAAACATCAGATGAAATAGACTAAACATTAGAACAGATGACATATCAAACAACAAATTCATCTTCGAATTAATACAATAAATATTTATTTAGTTATTTTCATGGCGAAAGCTGTTTATGATAAATTGCTGCTTTTCCACCCTTGTAATATGTATAATGAAAAATATCAACTGATTGCTGCAGCCAGGGCGCAGTCTTTAGTCTAAAGAAACGTGTAATGTTTAACATGATCGTCGGGGGACCTTTGCGAAGGCGAGAAGGTACTTCACGCCGGAACAGCTGTTTCACTTTTATCAAGCGCAAGTTCGATCGTGCATTGAGTACTGTTCTCATATCTGGGACGGATCTGCCAAATACCAGCTTGATGCACTAGAGTCGATCGAAAAGCGGGCCAAGAAACTCATCGGCAATGAGGCACTGGTTAAGTCAAAGCTTCAGAGCCTTGAACATCGTCGCCGAGTTGCTATTGTCGGTTTTTATCGGTTACATTTCGGGGAGTGTGCGATGGAATTGCATGATTTAATCCCGCCCAGCCCGTTCCATCATCGGACTACCAGACGTACGGCGATGCGTCATCGGTACATGGTGGACATCCCACCCATACGCACTAAACGTTTTAGGAACACTTTTATTATGCGCACAGCTAAGGAGTGGAATTCCCTGCCGGAGTCTGTGTTTCCCGATAGCTACAATCTAGGGGTCTTTAAGTCAAGAGTGAATAGGTTTTATCTAGGCAAGCGTGCTTCACCGTCGACCACGTCATCGCTTTCCATCAGGCGAGATAATGGTCAAGCGCAAGCCTATATAAAATAATAAAAAATAACATGATGTCGAAGAGAATGGGCCTCAGAACACATCCCTGGGGTAGAACATTCATTTGAAGTGTCCGTTTTCTTTTTCAAAGTTTATATTTCCTTCGTAATGTTTGTTACGTAGCATCTCCCCAATACCCGAATAACACTTTGGTCATCAGTCTTGCTTAACGTTTTTACTAATTCACTCTTAATAACACCGACTGTATCGTATGCCGCTGACAACTCCACGTTGACGTCGCCAATGTTCTTTCGAGTTTCATAGTAACCAACTTTATTTTACGACAGTCGCAGGATTTGACCACAGCATGCCTTACCTGGTCCGCCTGGTTGTTGAAGACCTGTGCGGGCTGGCCCGCACAGGTCAATCAATAAGGATCGATCCTATCAATATGAAGGTGATGGAGTCCTGTGCATAATTTGTTCTCAATTGTACGTTACAAAAAATAAATTGAGAGATAGTTCTTAGGAATGCCTGAGCGGTATCATTCCGGGTTAAACACTTAAGGGATATTAGAACTTTCAGGGCAAGCATTAGAAGTACAAAGCATTGCTAATAATTTATAATTTCCACATGTGCTTGAGCAGTTCTACTGGTAAAGTTGTAATTTACAACTTTACCCTTACCCTGATGCTATGGTTTTAAAATACCTTGGCCCTGATGCTATGGTTTTAAAATGTTTACGCTTAGATACTAATGGAGATACGATAGTGTTAGAATTATTAACCAATGTAGACTGGCAAGTCATTACATTAGGAGGGTCATTAGACTACGGGCCTGAATTTATTATCTGTGTGTGTATGTAATGTCAATTTCTATTGGTTACAGTTTATTCGAAGATGCCCAAGTGTTAAAAAAAGGATGGTTATCTAGGTAAGTAATTACCTAGACGACTTAAATTTATGTAAAGTGACAAACCAAGCACATCGTTATTTATTTCTGAACATAAATTGATTATATTCTAGGTAACTACAAGTTATAATACAATAGCCACAGTAGGTTAGGTGCCCGTGCACTAGACATGTAGAGGTATCTACTGAACTACTGACTATTATGAATACAACGTGCATCGGTTGGTCCGAACGTTCGAGTTAGTCACAACATATCCACCTGTATATGTAGGTATATCATCAAGCCGGTGCCCACGTGTCCTCGGCACGTGGCTCACTGACGTAGGTACCTAGCGACACTGGAACAAATACTTTATTGTGCTATCCCATTACACTGTGTCTAGTCTAGATTTATAGACGTAAACATCTACTGACACAATACTGGTATACCTTTTACCTGATTAATGAAAAGCAGCCTTAATAAATCAAACATCTTTCCTGGAACTGGTAGATTTTCCGCAGAACTAAAATAGAACTGACGTCATTCGGTACTGCGTTACATTTTACTGCTCACTTTAACTAAACCCACTGAGATCGATAAAACACCTAGGGCTCGACAGGAATTGTCCTAAATGAATTACTTTTCCGTCTCGGAAAGACGATTTTCCAGAGGGGTTGACATTCTAAACCCCATTCCCTTAAATAAATCTGTAATTAAACCTGAAAATGTGGCTGAAATTAATAGAAAGTTTCAAATAAAAACGATAGGTATCACATCACAGAAATGGGTCTCGTTGAAACTTAAGACATTGTGGAGGCTTTTAGCTTCTTAAACAAGAAAGACAGTACATTAAAAGTTTAAAAGTGAGTTTAACTTGAGAGAAAAAAATCATGATGTCAAAAGAGAAATATGCAATATAATAATCTGGAGATAAGATCAGTGTTCAAGCTGCTATGCAAACTTTATGATTGTGATAAATGCTGTATTAGCGAACACGGTTTAGAGATTGGTCCGATAAGATATATTTAAGAATTATCATCTTCTGATGTCTACTAAGTGCTAAAAATAACATAAATTGGGCAGAAAATAGTTTATGCTAAAGGAATATAAGGTTACATTCAATGCGAATAACTAAATACGGAAACATAAGGAGATAGAGTAGATCGCCAAGATCCCAACAATAGATTGACGTTTGATCTTTACCTACCCACTTCAAACTTTGACTTAAGGAGATCTTGTTCACCAATATAAGGTGTCTATTATGGACCGAAGTATTTTGGTAGTAAATCTCAAGGATGAAAAGGGGTCAAAAAATAAAAACAGTCGAATGGAGACAGCAGTTTCCTACCCAAAAAAAAAAAACATGTAAAATGTTGCCAAGACGAAACCATATGGCTCGCACTGTCAAAAAGATATCAGATCTCATGTAGAGCCAACTAACTCTATACGTCCTAACTTGTTAAACCCTAAATTCACAAACTTAACCTTAGTCAAAATATGTGACTTGGCCGTTTCGCTACCGTCACATGGACGTAAGGTGAAAATTTTATTCACTGTTCATTACTTTTCTGTTATAAGATAGTTCTTTTGGTAACGAGGAGTTGCACATAAGAAAACGTGAAACCTAAAAGTAGCGACTTCATGTGACGGTAGCGGAACGGCCAAGCCACAAATTTTGACTAAGGTTAAGTTTGTGAAGTTAGGGCTTGTAGAGTTAGAGCGTGTAGAGTTAGAAGCTTGGCTCTATATGAGATCTAATAACTTTTTAACAGTTCAACAACGACAGCAATTGAAACTTTATATGTTTAATAAGTCAACTATTGAAATCATATCCCGAGAATTTTGTTTATCTGGTATAAATCAAACCCAAGTTATGAGGATTCAAAACAACGACGAAGCGCTTCGAGAAAAGGTAGGTAGTGCTCTCGCGCTTCGCTTTTCTCGTCTTGGCGGCGGCACTACTGTGCAGCCCAGATATTTTTGTACAAGTTTTTCTAGAAAAAAATACTCGAAATGGTTCGGGTTTTGCTAAAACACCTAAGGCGCCGATTCCCTTGAGTAGCTGATTTTAAAATGAGAATCACGTCTAAACGGCTGGTCGTAATTTATTGGAAAAATTATATGTTATATTAGACCATTTTTTTAATAATTTGATCTGAGCAAATTTTGAGTTTTATTCGTATAACATAGTGTAATTAATTTGTAAAGTTATGTCTAAAACGGACAAAAACACGACAATCGCACCAAAACCGCTGGGCGTATTTTAATGAAATCGACATCATATCAAAGACAATTTAATTATCTACATTTTGATCTGAAGCTTTATTTTTTAAAGTCATAGAATAATAAGGAAAGTACAAAAAACTACTAAATTTTGGGTCGCGCGGGTGTGAAACGAGTGCGCGTTTTGTTCCCTCAAGGTTGTTGGCGTTAGTCGTCGTCTTAATGAACTGGTGGCTTCTGTAGAGTTTAATCAGTTGCGGTTGCAGGCAGGAAAATTAGTAGGAAAAGTTATTGGCATCAAGTTTACCTACTTATTAAACTTACTAGCATTCTTAGCAGCTCCTGTCACCACCAGTCATGGTGATGACTGCATATTCTATGAATTTACACAGAAATACCTACTCACCTTTTATGGATCTAAATATGTCCTTGATATTGTCATTACATCAGAGAACAGACACACTGGTATTATTTTCTTAATGTCGGGTGAAAAACGCATGAATAAATAAAACATAATCATCGGGACCTATTGTGGCTGACTGATAAGACAGAACGGAACACAGACTGCGTAGAACTCTAGTTAAGTAGTTACTTCTTATAATAAATTGATTTCATTATGCGCATAACGATGCAAGCCCAAGGTCGAAGCAAGCCTGCGCGTCGGTCCAGCGTACTGACAGTCGGACCTACCGTAAGGTAGGTACAAGAATGACAGAGCAGGTAGATAAACAAAGACAAAGAATATACTAGAAACTCTGGACAAGGTGAAGGTTGCGGGGATCCGCTGGTTGCGAGACGCACGGGACCGATCAATGTGGAGACGCTTGCGGGAGGCCTATGTCCAGCAGTGGATGTCTCGGCTGATATGATGATGATGACTCTGGACAAGTGCTATATTATCAAAGAAAGCGTCGCGATAGCGAATCATTACAAAAAGTCAAAAATAGATGAGATTGTCAAACGCTATCCAAAGGCCACGTGATCTATTCCCTAAAATTTTGTTATTTCGGCCATCGCCATCGCTTATAGAATGACACTTTCCGCTAATTTATGAAATAAGAACTTGAAGTTGAGTATTTGTCAAACTCTACTTTAGCGTGAAAACCTGTCAAACTTTTGGCATTAAAGTCGAGTTTGACACGATCTTTGTGCTTATGCCGAGTTTTTTAACGTAGGTACCCACTCGTGATAACGTAAATGATCTCTTATGTCAAAATGTATACAAAAATAGTCGTTTCTCGTTACCGCCCCGTAACGAGAAACCACTTTTTATGGTTCCGTAGCCAAATGGCAAAAAACGGAACCCTTATAGATTCGTCATGTCTGTCTGTCTGTCTGTCTTTCCGTCCGTATGACACAGCCATTTTTTTCCGAAACTATAAGAACTATGCTGTTGAAACTTGGTGAGTAGATGTATTCTGTGAACCGCATTAAGATTTTCACTCAAAAATAGAAAAAAAAAACAATAAATTTTGGAGGTCCCCATACTTAAACTGAAACTAAAAAAAAAAATTTACAACATACCCATACGTGTAGGGTATCTATGGATAGGTCTTCAAAAATGATATTGAGGTTTCTAATATTTTTTTCTAAACTGAATAGTTTGCGCGAGAGACACTTCCAAAGTGGTAAAATGTGTGTCCCCCCCCTGTAACTTCTAAAATAAGAGAATGATAAAACTAAAAAAAATATATGATGTACATTACCATATAAACTACCACCGAAAATTGGTTTGAACGAGATCTAGTAAGTAGTTTTTTTTTAATACGTCATAAATCGTAAACCGCAATTTACCCTTCGTGCGCGAGTCCGACTCGCACTTGGCCGGTTTTTTGTATACATTTTGACTTATGAGCGAAGCCGCGGGCAGAAGCTATATCCCAGCCACCTTTTATACCATGTTTTTAGCACATAAATGATTATGATTATAAATAAAAAATAACATCTAACAAAAATTAACGCGTTCAGTAAAAGTAATTTCATTTCAGGAAACCTAAAATTAATTAGTTAACCTTGCGTTTTACAATTATTCGAGTCAAAGCGTAGCGTAGGTGTAAAATAAATCTCGCACTCAGCTATTTTTTATTCCTAGAAAATTGTTTAGCTTGTGGCTAATTTTCAGGGAATTGCGGAATTATACTGTTTTCATTTTAGTTTAGTTAACTGACTTTTATTAAGTTAATGTAGCTTTAAAACACGTAGGAGTTATGGTTTTCCGAGGAAGGGCTTTCTGCTGATGACTGATCACCCTTGTCCTTTTCATAGTACCTACTGTTGGTACTAGGAAAAGAGCAAAGGGTAAAACTGTCGTATCAGGTACGACACTTTTGCAGAAAGAGCTAGATACTACGAGCTTTCAACACTAATGTACTCAATGTAAACTTAGTATTTTGTTAACTAGTACCTATCATCTAAATTAATATTAAAAACTGGTGATATTTAAACAATTTTTGTTATTAAGTTAATATGTTTGTAAGAAGTTGTCTCTCGAATTACTCATACGATTACGTCACCACTTTTTTAAATTAAATGTTATAAAACTGAGTGTCATTGGATATACCATACATTTTAGCAGAAAAATGCGCGGTTTATTTTAAAATGGACTATAGGAACGAAGTCGCGGGATAATATTAGTAATTCATAAAACTGTGTGAAGGTATAAATTATAAGATAAAACATCCAATTAGGATATCGGATTTCTATTATCAAAATATTTGATAAAGATAAACCTGAAATACCGGTGATCTAAAGTCACGTGCTCTTGAACTTTTATTTATGCATTAACTCGTTTAGAATTCCGATCTGAAAGATAATTTTTATCATACTTTGTGAAGATAACACTTTTGCAGTTTTATGTTGAAAATTCTTGCACGACTATGATAAAATTAATAAAAAATTCTAGTCATCTTCATGAAAGTGGGTCCCAAAAATATTACCGCGGTAGACCCAGGCGAAGATGGCGGGACGAACTTGACACCGATAGAAAGTACTGGTCTAAACTTATCCAAAACCAGCAGAAATAGAAAGAAGAAAGGGAGGCTTTTGCAGAGGTGCAACTTAGTCTCAAATAAACAGACATAAAAATAAAATTTATCGTTTTTCTCGTTGGTGATACCGGCAATAGTTATTTATGATACAAGTGGGGAAGGTAGGTGATTTCCGATGAGTGGCATTTTTATTCACGAGCGAGCAAAGCGAGTGAGTGGATAAATCGACACAAGTCGGAAATCATCTTACGTACGTGTATCATACAACATTTTACTATGCATTGTGCGAGGAAATAAATGAATTAATAAAATGAAATTAATAAAATGAAATTAATAAAATGGCGGGCTTATTCAAGCGCGTTCAGCATATCCACAGATTAACGAATAGTTCCTCGGGCATATCTACTGCGCATGTGCGAATAGCTGTCACATTGTAACGCAATAAGGCACGAGCAAAATATACGTTCTGCCAAACATATTTAATAAATATTTAAAATTAATTTATTGATCAAAATCTAAATCTAGAGTAATTAAAAACGCCTAAAATAAAGTATTAGTTTTATTTTACCTTTTATATGATAATCTGTACATAACTAATTTTTAAAACTTTTCTCAAATAATAAAAACTCTATGCGTCGGGCTGACGTTGGAGTTAAAAATTAAAAAAATACAGGAAAGTAAAAAGCAACACTTTCCGCACAGTTTGGCTGCTTGGAAAACCGCTCTTTTCGAGGACATGCATTGTAAAAGCCTTTATACGGACCATTATCCTATACTGATCGACCTAAGCTGACTTCAAAAATGGAAACCCATAGGATAAAATATATAATCCAGCAAGAAAGAAGATCAAAGACTCAGAGCTTTTAACTCTGAGCTCAGAAATATTCACATGAATAAAACCGATCAATTCAAAGCCACAGCATATCGAACAACAAATACTTAAGCAATCATATCCGATATCTCAGCAGAAGACGGGCTACAGACACTGTATGCAAACGAATACATATTTTAAGTTGAAGTAAGTTGAATAGCAGCACAAGACCGAGCTGCAAATCTGGGTCAATATATATACGTTTGGCGTGAAGATACAATCACTAGACATCTTAACTTTTAAACCAGAATGGAAAAAAATATTTTACGATATCTTCTCAGTACTTATCACTTATAAAAGTTAGTAACTGTTTTTATGAGAATGTCCTTTGATATTTGAATGTTATATATATCCCCGACTGTCATTCGAAGATCTTTGACAGTCGTTACGGGTAGTCAGAAGCTTGAGATCTGACACCAGTCTTGCCAAGGGGTATCGTGTTACCCAGTTACTGGGTTGTGGAGGTCAGATGGGCAGTCGCTCCATGTAAAACACTGGTACCCAGCTGAATCCGAAAAGACTGGAAGCCGACCCCAACAACAATTGGGAAAAGGCTAGGCAGATGATGATATGTATCCCCGACTTCTTAATGAAGAGTTTGAAGCTGAGTAGGTGTTTGTCAAACTCAACATTAACATGACCAACTTTGGTTAAAATAGGGATTGACACGTTTTTAACTTCAAATTATCGATTCTTCTTTAAAGACTCCTGAATTTGATTAGGTTTACAATTTCAGTCATAAGAGACTCATTTGCAAAGCTGTATAGGCAAAATAGAGATTGAAATTTCACGTTACGTGTGATTGAATCTTAAAATGATGAAAATTATAGATAGATAATATTGGGATAGTAGACCGGAAAAAAGATTAAATATAGTAGATTCTATCTTAAAGGATCGATCTAATTAAGTGTGTGATGTGTTTAAATTAATTGAACCCGTTTTGCTACCGCTCGGTTTTTCCATACTAGTATTTTTATGTTAGACCTCAGTTAATTTAATTATAAATGTCCCTATTAACTAATGTGCGGTCGTTATATCGTCTTTTTTTCTTTGCCCGCTTGTTAGGCACTCGTTGCCGTCGGCATCAAATGCATGAAATTCCCTATCGTTAATGTTTTCATTATCTAACATCTGTTAATGACACGAGGAAATACGAGGGAGAGCTCGCCCGATTGATTTTAATTGCTTTCATGACTAACCTTGTAAAACAATTTTAACGTCAGGGTGTCAAACCATCGCCTCGGGGCAAACCTGCCAGCACCTAATTGCGGGGATTTCCCAAGTAGCACAGAACTGCATTATAAATTGTAACACAAGGCCCACAGCGTTAATCTAAGCATTTATAAAGACATATTAGTTTTCACCCGGGCTGCAACAGCTGTTTAGAAAAAAACGAGGCTTACTATAATGCTTCATTCTGTAGAGTAATTCTATTAAGCACCACAAACATGCCACAGAATTCACTCTTATTCAGCGTCTAGTAGTGCAGTACACTATCAGCTGCAAGAGCGCATGTTTGTGAACACAAATAATGCAGTTTTCTGAATAATAGCCCACGCGTGTACTATAAAACCGTTGCATTTTAGGAGAGAACATATGAACCACTGTAACGTAAGCAGTTACTTTGTGAGGTTATTTAACAAAAATGTAATGTTTTATGCTGCATACAGATACACTTTTACCCTATTAGTCAGGTGTTACCATACACTCGAATAACAGCATTTATCTAGACCAAGACAGAACTTTTATGCAGTTACTTAGCAGCAAATCTGTCAGCCATTCTGTCTTGAGCTGAATTATTGTACTTTTGTAGGCATTTAATCTGCTGATTGAATTAAATGTAACCATGAAATGAATATTTCTTTCTACACCAGGCCATTTTGACCGTTTGTACAAAATGTGGAAAGCCAAAGAAAGATCTGGTGGAATACGCCGTAAAATTAATGCAGAATACATAAAAATTATAAATGGAAATACAGCTAATGCGGGAAAAAACAAACAACCTGCAATTTCAGTGAGCGATCATCAAAACATAACAGTTAACCAAGTTTTAGAAAATTCAGGCTAGGTATCAAGCAGTGATGATAGTGTGGAAAGAAATGGATTAAATTACGGACACAGGTTAACAAGAACGCATCTAGATTGAGATGGGATGGATGTTTCGTCCGAATCTTATATTAGTTATGGCGAAGGGTTGTCAAGCGCGCATCTCGAGTATTGGACGAGACGGGTTCCGTATATCATATTTATAATGACGAATATACTTTTACAGATTGTCCCGGTGACTCAGACAGTTCATACATGAGTGACTGTGATATAAATGATAAAAGACAGGAATTTCAATCACTAATAAAAAAATGGGCATTATCAATAAATATTGCACAAACAGCCTTGAACGACCTAGCAAAAATAATAAATGATTTTGTTCCAAATACGCCAGAACCATTTCCCTTAAATGGTTCTGGCGTATTTCACCCAGAATAGTCACTTTAAAATAAATGTGGAAGTGAATAATGGCACAACGGCATATTTAATCCTTTAAAAAAATGCTTTATTGGGATGAGACTCCAGAAAATATAACATTGAATATAGACTTTGAGGATTTGCCATTTTTTAAGAGTTCCAAGAATGTGTTTTGGCCCATACTGTGCAATATTTTCGAAAAGCCGTGTTTTAGGCCTTTTGTGATTCACATTTATTTTGGACAACGAAAACCGAATAATGTAACTGAGTACTTGGAAGATTTTATTAATGAAATGAAGCAACTTGATCAAAATAATGCTGAGAGACGGTAAAAGTCTCAAGTGGCCAAAAGACCAACTGAAGACGGGAATAAAAATGGAATCAATATTCAAAATAAAACAAAAATATCCTTGCATATCCAATGGCAAGAAAAATATTTGCACTCTAAATTTTCGGGATTTTATATTATCTTTCAAAACAAAAGATAGGTATTTATTAACAGTTCAAAATGATATAGTTGAAATTGATTGAATAGAAGAACTTAATAATATTAAATCAATAAAAGGTTTCCAGTTGAAAAACAAAGAAGAATTATTTGACTATCAAATAAAATAATCCCGATTTAGAATATATAAATCTAATAGCCTAAAAATTTACGATACTAGTGTGGTTGTGCTAAATCCTAAAGATATAAAATGTTAATTTGTGTGTATTCTTCATAAAAATACCGATATTTCATACCACTAGGACATTCTATTTGAAAATAATAAACAACATGCATACTGAATATTTTAACTTTTATTTTCTTTCCTCATTAAAATGTGAACTTGCTCATAGCAGTGTTTAATCAATCCTGACACATAATCATATAAAATTAATTTAAAAATTATACATAATTATATTTATTTATGAATTATAGTTTTAGGCGAAAACTTTCTCGTTCTGCCGAGGATGCGTCTTTTAGTAAAGTAACTTTAGGTTGGTCCTGTTGTATTTGTCTGATCTGTTGGATCTGTCTCAATGATTGGCAAGTTTGAGTCAAGTCATAAATTCGTTTTCCTGATTATCTGTGTCCGTGTTTTGTTCCATAGTTAGTTCGCTGTTAGCATCTTCATAGGTTCGAATGTTATTCCTTTTTAAAGTATATTTTAGTGTGTCCCACCCTGGTCCAGGTCTTGAATTTTCATCTTTTAATCATTTCAAGGGGTATTTAGTACTTCTCGGTGGCCAAAGTAGAAGTTCCTTAGTTTCCCAAAATGCAGGAACAATTGACAGATTAGCAACACCTCTCTCTATAGTCTAAACTATTTTGAAAGGCATGTTCTGTAAAAAAAACAACAAAAACATACTTAGTTTCATAAAATACATATATTATATTACGTGTCGAATTGATACCCTCCTTTTTTTAGAACTCGGTAAACAATACTATTCAAAAATCAAGGCGCATAAATACTGTGTGTGTGTCATGTCAGATATTATTACAGAGGCCTTAGTGCGAGTTTTTACTCACGGTCAATCGCGTTAACGTAAACGTCAATTTGTATTGAAACTGGATAAGCGCCGTCTGGGGACGGTAACCTCTCGCACTAAGGCCTCTGTGGCCTTAGTGCGAGTTTTTAGTCACGCGTGACTCACGCTCACTCGTGTTACGTAAACGATCTCTTATGTCAAAATGTATACAAAAAAAGAGGTTTCTCCTTACCGTCCCCAGACGGCGCTTATCCAGTTTCCATAGAAATTGACGTTTACGTTAACGCGATTGAGCGTGAATAAAAACTCGCACTAAGGCCTTTGAGGCCTTAGTGCGAGTTTTTACTCACGCGTGACTCACGCTCACTCGTGTTACGTAAACGATCTCTTATGTCAAAATGTATACAAAAAAAGAGGTTTCTCCTTACCGTCCCCAGACGGCGCTTATCCAGTTTCAATACAAATTGACGTTTACGTTTCACGAGTGAGCGTGAGTAAAAACTCGCACTAAGGCCTCAGATCACCAAATAAAAACGTCACGAGAACGTATTTTATAAATATTTGGTCGCATATTGAATAATTAAATAGCTTTTGTATTATTTATATAATAAAATTATAATAACAGCTATTTAAATTTCATTTTTAATTCAGTACTTATCGTCAAATAATAACTAAAAAGGTGAACAAAATGGTTTTAATAGGACCCCGGCGGAACCCTAAAAGCTTGGATCCATAGAGGTAGAGATCGGTTTACTGACGCAAATGTGAACCACTACTACTCTTCACATCGATCCATGGCTGATTTGTATTTCACAAGTGCTAAACTATTTTACTCTTTGCTGAATTACAGGCTACATGTGAACGTCCGTATAGGCGTTAGAATTTAATCAAGATTACAACTGTTCACTTGCCATCCGCCATTTTCACTGCGTAACTGTGTATTATTGTAAAATTTTATCTTTTCATTTTGGTTTATTTTAGATGATATCAATTGTAATTGATGTCGATAACCAATTATTTACAAAAGAACAGTTTTAAACCATTTTTTTTGTAAAAATACTAAGACATTTATTTTATTTACAGCCTATTTCTGTTAGTTTTATTTTAGAATTTAGTGGAATTCTGAGAGCGCGTGAAAATTTTGAACTAAATATGTATGGTATTTTACAGTAAAGTTACCTCCCCAGTAAGATTTCAATCATAAAAGGAAGAAATCGAAGTTTTACTTACCTTAAATTATACCTATTTATTTTCTCACAAATGGCTCCTGAGATATTGCACACAACACCACATTCATGTTTAACAAACTGACAGTTCATATTAAAGAAAAAACAATAATATTAAGTTATTGCATTCCACAATTTCGCAGTGTGTACTTTCAACTGTGTAAAAGCATATCAAATGTACACATTTGTCTTTCTTGCTGTATTATAGGTAACACGAGCCTTGTTAATCAGGATATATTCAGCTTTTGGGGTAACTGTTACATACTTATATGCTAATATAATGTTGTAATAATTCAATTATTTGTTAATGGGAATGCTTATACAGCTATGTGCTGAATAATTTGTGCCCAAAATAGAGTTATATTAGCAGAGGATGCGCTGTCTACGCTGATAATCAGCAAGTTTATACAGCCAATGATTTCACTGTGCACTGTAAAAATGCTATCATAAAGCACTTTTGTGCTACTTGGGTTACTCCAATAATTAGTAAATTACGCGACGAAAACCATGACTTTATTGATGCGAGCGAAATTGATATTTAGCTTAATTAATTGCCAGCATTCGAAGCGATTATTGCCACAAATTACAGGTCCTCGTCGGAGAAGTATAATTTAACACGCATTCGACTGAGGCGTATGCTTCATTAACATTTTCCGTTCCCATTACGGAAACAGGCGCGGGCTGTTCGAAGCTAAACCGCGCGAAACGAACCTCTTTTTGTCTGTGGAAAAAGAAAAAGAACAAAAACACAAAAGTTCCAGCCAGCTGCGCCCGAGCATCCTGTCGACGTCACTACACCTTTTTGCATCCATTGATCACGACGACATGCAGCTATCCTTTGCTGTCGAACGGCGCCGTCCCGCGGGGAAGCGAGATGACAGTAATGAGTGGCTTCTCCATCGAGATAATAACGGCAGTCTTCCGCAAAGCGCCTGTTCTTTGATAATGCGTTTTGTTGCAGAGCTTGTTGATTTTTATTTGGGTGTAAACGGGTCCGGGGCGCCGTGACAAAGGGTGGTCGCTTTTCAATAAATTGTCATTGTTATGACACAATCGTTTAACACTTGGGGTTCTGTCAAGCTCATTTTATAATTTGCAACCGCTGCTAATTGCGGAACATTGTCTGTTAGACATCACTCGAGCGATCAAGAACGAATTGAGATAATGTCGTTGAAACACGCCGTGAAAGAGGCGTATCTATCATTTTGAGATCTGTTTAATTAGTTAAATGGACAACTTTATATGTCACTTCTTGTAGTAAATAGCGTGTTTTGAACGTATAAAATCTAAGAGAGGTAATAATCGCACAAGTGCGTACAATCATTTTTATCAGTAAGCTGTCACTCATACTGATATTGGACATGAAAGGTGCCCGGTTCTACTTAACACAGTTTATCTAGGGCTGTACCACACCGAGTTTAAAGAGATACATAAAATTAAAAGCCGCATGATCCAACCAGTTTTAAAGGGTAAGGTTAATAAAATTTAAAATGGTTAAAGCGATTTATGGTGAACGTGTTCAATTATGAAGTTGGTAGGTCGCCGAAGAGTTTTAAAAGGGGTGGTTTATTTTTACTCTGAACTGTTGCCAACAATAGTTACTTGTTTACTGAGAATCAGATTTGATTCATTCCATATTTAACAACAAGCGCCGCCGATTAAAATAACCTGAAGAACTGAAAATTTTGTTACTGTTACTTTTGGGAAATGCAAACACTTTTTTACAAGCTTTATATGTATTATGAGTACCTTTGGTATGTGTGTGCGGCAACTAGTAATAATTTTTTGAAGCACTTCCCCTCATCCGATTAAACAGAAACTTGGCGTACATACTTACAGTCACTCATAGGGCAATGGAGAGGGCTTTGCTCGGAGTTTCCTTGCGAGATCGAATCAGAAATGTAGAGATCCGCAAGAGAACCAGGGTTACCGACCATCTGGAATGGCGACCGCAAACTGGAAGACGTTGCGTTGGGAGGCATCCCACCAGATGGACCGATGACCTGGTGAAGGTTGCGGGGATTCGCTGGTTACGAGATGCACGGGACCGGTCAATGTGGCGACGCTTGGGGGAGGCCTACGTCCAGCAGTGGACGTCTTTCGGCTGATATGATGACGATGATGATGATGGCGTACATATGTAACTTTAGAAATATTAAAATAATATGGTACCAATGGAGGTCTCATGATGGAGCCAGAAGGTGGCCGGAAGGTGCCATAGCAAATCCTCAACCAGATAAGACATGACCAACATATTTGGACTTATTGTATGTGTGTTGATAATTGATATTACAATCAGTACCTTTCAGTTTAAGAAGCTTGTTTTAAATAGAATTTACTTAATACAATAAGCACTGTTTTTCCGTTATCATAATTATCCGAGATACTACCAGAGGGCAGCCCTATCCACAATCACTAAATATTTGTCGTTGACTGATAACAAGAATGTAGATCGGTTAAGGTCAAGTTTTATCTGAGTATGTCACCGCCGTAGTGCGGATGAAATCTCGCTGCAATGTGACGAAGGAAGAGGAAGTACTGACTACTGAGATACATTCAAGGCTTTACGAAGATCAAGTATTAAATTATGTTCTAGTCTTCCGGTGTAGTTATCAATAAGAATAACGGTCAGCTTCCTCTTAAGAGATTGAAATTAGACTGCTGTTTGTTTATGAACAGTTATAATAATCGTTTGGTCGATGTTATTCGTACATTAGCACCGATTTGTTGGACTACTGAATGGTAAATGTCTGTGTGGATCTATGTTATCGTAAATTCTGAAACGCCCACTAAGAACGGGTTATTCGCTAGTTCTAATCTGGTAAGATAGGTGGTGCTAATTGCCCGAAGGCTTATTACGTATCTTGCAAGAGCAAAACGATAGCGATTTTTGCGCAATAATTGCTCATCAATACAGAAGTTTGAGAGCTTTTGGCGGTTTTTTTTTTAATAAGTTTATTTGACAAACAGCGATAATTAGCAAACGATTGAATTTGAATAGGACCCACCATACCTACAGAAAACGCCGACTTTTATGACCTAAAGCGTTTGATCGCGCGATTATTGCTGATCTCAAAAACTTGAACCACTTAAAGTACGAAACACATAATTTTATTTAATCAGTAGAAGGTTGCTATCTAAGTAGTTTTAGTAATTACGACTGTACTGTTTATTTACCCGATTGTTATAAATGCACAGAGACCACAATGATTATTATAATTAAAGAGACGGTGACGGCGGTTGGCGCAGTGGTTGAGCGATTGACTGCTGCGCTGCGTGTCGCGGGTTCGATTCCCGCACGGAACAAATATTTGTTTGACCTACAGATAGTTGTTCCGGCTCTGGGTGTTTGTGTATGTGAGTTTATATGTTTGTAAACGCACCCACGATACAGGAAGAAATTCCTAGTGTGGGGCAACGTTTTTAAAAAAAGAAAGAAAAGAAGAAGAAAGAAGAAGAGAGCAATAAAATGAAATTCACGGAAAATCCCAGAGGCAGCGAATTGCTATAAACAGGAATAAAAGTCCAACAACTATCCAACTGAGTATTTATTTGATTATTCATTTGTTTAATGTGTCTTAACATGGCAATCCGCAAGAGTACCAGAGTTAGCGACATAGTCCGAAGAATTGCCAAACTTAAGTGGCAGTGGGCAGGGCAAATTGCTGGCAGAACGGATGGCCGATGGGGCAGAAAAGTTCTGGATTGGCAACCGCTAACCGGAAGACTTTGCGCTGGAAGGCTTCCCACCAGGTGGACCGATGACCTGATGAAGGTTGCGGGGATCTGCTGGATGCGGGATGCACGGGACCGGTCAATGTGGCGACGCTTGGGGGAGGCCTATGTCCAGCAGTGGACGTATTTCAGTTGATATGATGATGATGATGATAACAAGGCAAGTTGAAGATTGGCTGCTTTGCAACACCATTATATTGGTAACCAACATTTGTTATATCAAGCGAACAATTAAAGCCAACCTCCAATTTTAGCCATTGTTTAGTCAACGTACAGAGTAAATAAATAAGAGTGCCCAGAACCTGGATTTTGGATATGTTGACCTTCCATCAGATATAAGGAATGATAAAAGTCCAAAATCGTTGGGTCATTGGGTTTACTCTAGTGGCTTTTCGGTTGTACATTTTTACAATGTTTATCGCAGATAGTCACTTTTTCTAGACCCTCAGGCATAATTTATGTTTGGTGTAAATGCTTGTCCAATGGTTGGCCCAAGACTGGACCAAAGGCTGGTGCCAATTGACTTACGACTTTAACAGCAAGACAGGCAGACGATAAATCTTGTTTTTATTTCATTGTTAAGTCGGCATGAAAATTGTTTATTTCATTTACTTATGTTTATTTAAATATTTATATTGCTGTGTAAGCGAATAATTTTCTAAAGGAATAGGTAATGGTGGCATAGACAAGATAAAATATGTGACATGTTTTTTGTACAACAATTAGATAAACGGACGAATTTTAAAACAAACGGAAAATCAATAAGCAATTGTTTATTTTTCATAAATACGAGGATTGAAACTTGAAAGTATGTTAGCCAAGCTTTTACAGTTTTTGCTGTAAGAATGTTCTAATGCGGACCTTAATTTTTATTCTACGTATCTATGCTACTCTGTATCCACGTATTTATATCCTGCTAGATTTTTTCTGTGGTTTCGCTCCTGTGGCATATGACCTCCTATCCTACAGAAACCATGCTACCTGCGAGATAAAAACACCCAATGGCTCTCAGTGATAGCTAGCTGTGTATCATAAAAATTATGTTTGTAAACGAAGCAGAACTTCTAGAGACTACCTCCTACAAAGTTTACCTCGTCATTATCCAGTAAATTGACTAACTAATTATTACGAGCGTATAAACGACTGCAAGTCTTGGTTCTATATATAACCATGTTCGCCTCGATCCTATCTTATATTGATGCCAATAATTGTGTTACTACTATGTAGCAAGATTTAATTGTTAGTAAACAGCCTAAGTTATTTTATACGGATGCCTTTGTAAAGTTTATTATTGTTTACTTGACTTAAAACGATGAAGGAAACTCGTGAGGAAAACGGCATGTCCTAGAACCAAAAATTTGAAGACATGTGACATTCATGAATCCGCACTGGGCCCGCGTGGTGTGTTAAGGCCTTAAGGCCCATTACCTATCTCACAGAGAGGATGCCTGTGACCCAGCACTGGGAACATTATAAGGCTGATAATGATGACTTAAAACCAGTTATTGGAAGAAAAATAATAGCTATAATGTGACAAATTTTCGAACTGCTGTGGTTGGTTGAATAAATTTTCAAGAGCCAATTACATTACTTGACTTGCGTTTAACTTATGACAGGTCGGTCTATAATTTCCTTCAGACAGATCTCTAGACAAGTGGCATTCGATGAAAGCGAAGGCGATGGTCGAAATGGAAAATTGAAGGCATTGATCACGAGATTTTTCGATATGGCTTGTCAATTCCATATAAATTAGCCTTTTTGACAATGGCTATTGCCACGGTTTCGAAGATGGACTGTCACTTGTCTAGGGCATCTGGGTAATACAACTATCGTACAGTTACCTGGGTCCGCCATCTTGGCTCCATTAAATAAGAAGAGCTAACTCCCCCTAAACTGGGCTTACCCACTTGAGGGCACCCCCCCTTCTTTTTCTTCCTAACCCTTAGGCTAGGAAGAAAGAACTACAGGGGGTGATAGAAGTCATATACATCTGTTTCTTACTCACGCTCAAAATAACCTTACTCTAAGAGCTTAGGGTCACCCTCCTGGTACCAGGGGCCGAACAATCCCGCTCAAGAGTTAACTAAAATACAGGTACAAACAGAATACGGTCAGTAAGCTTTTTGCGAAGTGAAAGGGTACAAAAAATAGCAAATAATATGATGATAACATCTAATTATTGACGACCTAGAATAACGGTTCATCGCAACAATAGACAACAGTTACAATAACAAAATAAATAAGGGCACATCTCCACAAACGTTCGATCATTAAGGTTAGTATACCGCGAAAACCTTGAAAAAACCGTTAAGTTGAGAGGTACCTAATATCATAATAGAATTGTGGCCTACTGTACACGGAAGCTCAAAGTCTCCCCTTAGGGGCTCGATGTTTGAATCTCAGGTACAAATGGTGTAGTAGTACGGAACCAGTTTAACGGTCAGACTGCGGACCGTTAACTGCGAAATCGCTCGTCGACTGTATCACGAGGTATTAGTGTATAGTCTGTGGATAGTTAGCGCCACAGATTATCTTTTGTTGGTTCGGTTTTGTTGTACCGTTTTTGTTACTCTGTGTAACAAGTTTATTTATAAGGAGGTTGATTGCTTGATGATTGATTGATTGGTGCTCAATGGTGAGTTATAAAACCTAAGATCAAGATCCTATCGGTTAACAATAAAGAGGTAAGTAAATAAATAAAACGAACATATAATAACGTACTTGAAAACACAATAAAATTGCTGGCAAATCTTTTCAGTTTTAATGTACAAGATAAGTGTTTTTAGTTGTAAAAGAATGAATACTTAGATCTGTAAATTATCTACGGTTTTGAAGAAGCATTTCTAAGAAGCACTGGCGAAGTAATTGTTTTATTCTGCTTACTGCACAAGTTAGGCTTTGTTTCTTTTTTGCAATTCTCTTTAAGTACCTACTGAATCATATCATGAATTGATTTAAATAGAGTTATATTGCGCCCGCGGGACACACCGTATCCATATTTATTGTGAGGCAGTCCCGGAACTTGAACATTTGTCCAGATCATGTTTGGGACAGACCCATTAATTTAGTTAGATCTATGCTTGAAATGGAGGGAGTTGAGAGTTCAGTCGAGGTCCCGGGGAGTCCCCAAATATCATCATGATGACGTAAACAAGCAAACACGATTAATTATGATACCTACGTTTTTAATATTACCAGTCAACCGGATAACGATTTTACAATGGGGTAGAAAATGAAAAGCAGTCAAAAAATATATTTTTTAAAGTTTATCATAAAAACATCGAGTTACCGAATTAATTCAACCGAAGAAAGAAAAATTTTAGAAAAAACAATACATCGTTAGTTTTTACTCGAAGATTTAATAAAACAGCTGATTCAAATAAGATATAAGACAACAGCCGATAAAAGAAATTTGAGACCGATAAGATGTCGCTGACTGCGTAATCAAGAGATTAAAAAAATACTCGATTTTAAAGAATTAGAAAAAAAAAACTAATACCATTTTTTTCATTTTAAGTTCTAGTATTGCAAGCCAAATATCTACGACTTTCTTTTAAAACCAGAATATTCTTTTCAGCAACTGCCACTCCTGGTTTATTCCTTATGGAACTAATTATAGCGTGACGGTTGACGGGGGAGAAAGGAAAAAGAAAAGGAATGCCGCCAACCCAAGTGAAATGGGACAAGGGCAGGAAGATGATGATTGGAAGCAGCAAAAGATCCAGATGAGTTTGTCCAAATGGATGACCAAGGTGTCGGAGAATTTACTAGTACGTGATACTCTATCAAGCTACAGATCAAACAAAGTTAAGCTCAACTATCCACATAATAATGATGAAGAGTCGTTTAACATTGAGGGACTAGAGGAAGCCGTAACCAAATCCCAATTAATTACTCAAGCAAACACCAACACACACATTTCACATCCCTAAGCAGAAAATAACATAACAAAACAACAAGTTAAACTAGCACTAATAAGTAAAGCTCGTTACGACACGACCCATCTGCGTGAGCCTGTTGATCCCAGCTTCCATCCATTTACCTTGTTAGTTTTACACTTTGCGCCTCCCGATTTACGTGTCGTCATTTGAGCGTATCTTTATAATTAGAAGTAAGAGAAGCAGTGGTAAGGTAATGGCACGGATATATTGAGGTTTCGGTCGCGAGTTCGTTATTTGGTGCAATTCAATCACCACTACTGTAAAGACGGTAAAGGAAAACTATTCAAGAAGAAATTTGAATCCTTATATATGACATTCTCAAAGCCAATGACTGACATAGATTAAAAGCCGAAGGAGCAGTGGTTTGCCTAAAGGCCCGGATATATGCAGGTGTTGGTTCATTATTTGGTGCAATTTGTTTCGACACCAGTTTTAGAGCAGTGTCGTTACGGTAAAAGAAAACTTGCCCAGGAAGCAAATATTTGAAGTCATATATGCCAAGGACAGGGACACTGCTCTACAGACGGTGAAGGAAAATTTATCCAGGAAGCAAAAATTCTAAGCCATATATATGACGTTCTGCCAAGGACAGGTCTCAAAGAGGATACATGTGAAACAGAAACTATCCAAGTCAAGGGAATCACGACTGTCAGTAATGAGGTGGAGGAAAATTATGATATACACCAAGCAGAACTGGGCCCGCGTGGTGGATTACAGGGATCACTTTCAAAGAGAAGATGTCTGACTCCTAGTTGTGAGATCTTTATAGGCTTATTATGCGTATGTTTATTAACGTTATAATTAGAATGAGGAACAATATTACAATGTAAATTATGTCTCTCATGTAATAATTTATTTCCTGATTTATACAGGTTGAAGTGAACGTGGTATAGGTCAGTGCCGACTTCCAAGCACACGCACACTGATTATGTTTTTATTTGAGATATAAATAGCTTTGTGAACATTGAAGGTATTGTTAAACTGCAGATCATTGTTTTAAGAGTAAATACGTAACTTCTGACGTTTTATAGTGTCCTTATAGCTTTAATGTGATACTAGCTTCGTCCGCGTAAAAGCCGAACATTATTCCAAGGGAATATACTCCCGGGACATAAATTATCCTTTGTCCTAATCCAGGATATATGGTTTACCCATGTGCTCCAAATCTGTTCAGCCGTTAAGGCGTGAAAAGGTTACACACACACAGACAGACAGTGACCTTCGCATTCAAAATATTAGTATGGATTAAATATTATAAATTTGAAAAGCTAAACGAAAATACTTCTTGACTGCTGACGTAAATAAGTTTGATCTCCTGTTGTTTCGCACAAATTAATTACATCACTCGTGCTAACGACCTTTGGAAGTCCAATTATTATTTTAGCATAAGTCATTGACTCCAAACAACTTCGTCGTGATGAAACCATTATTGTGCAAATTCAGATAATATCATGTTGAATTGTAGCTTTTGAAATTTGATGTTGGAATAAGGATGGATAATTTGGCTCCTAAAATACTATACTGGGACCTTCTCTAATCTAGTACATACCTACAGCCCCCCCTAGCCAAGTTACAAACGTTCGTATCGAATGTCTATCTACAATCGTTAACGCCTCCTTTTTGTATGGTCTGACACGTGACTTAACGTTCAGATGTGTCATTCCCATACATTGATTCGTTTTCATCTAGCGTTATCGATTGTAGATTGTCAACTTGGCTACAGGTGCTGCAGTCAGGCTTTGAATTTATTTTGTTAGTTAGTTAACTACCCAGTTTATGCCAATATTTATGTACATGTATTTTTTGACTTTCCTGTCTTGTTTGAGGTCCTGGGTTTAGCGAATTGTTATTGGCTTTTTCCATTTGACATTTCTCAGTAGCAGCCGGATTTTGGACTCGTGCCCGTTGATGCTTATAGGCTCACGCTCTTTTCAGATTATTTTCAGGTCCAGTTGAAAACCAGCGTCGGGCACTAATTGCGCGACATTTTTCTGAACTGGTCCTATTTGGCGCAGCCGTGGGAAACACAATGTCATATTAATTTATTATTGTTTATTTTTTTATTGTTGTTTAGTTTTAAGTTTTCTTTTTGTTTTTCTTTTTTATATTGTGTGCTCTAGTGGCTTGTGACAAATAAATGTGTTTTCTTTCTTTCTTTCTTTTACATGAAACTTAAACTTCCCCCCAACTTCATATTATTATGTTATGATTGTCTTGTTTCTGTTGGTTTTAATGAATCATTATCAAAATCCCCCTTCGCCTCTATTTGCGATAAACTCAAAAACTACTGAACGGATTTTCAATATAAAGATTGAGAAACGAGCAAGCCTTTTGTATATAATTTGTCACGGGCGAAGCCTAGGCGAGTAGTTGATAATAATATTAAAGTGTGCAAGAATCTCGTGTTGACATGACGAGCTTTGATATTATCTAGAGTAACGCGCATAACAGCTTTTATGACTGAAACGACACGCATGGCTGATGGACAACAAAATAATGTTTGTGAAATCGAAAAATATAAGCTAATATTATTAAGAGATGTTTCTTGCTTGTATATTGGAGCTAATCTTTGAAAACTGATGATATAGCGCGGTCAAGATAACTGAGTACCCGAAATGTCAATGTCACTTTGACGTTCGCCTCTCGCTATTGGCTCACGAGGCGAACGCGGGGCGCCGCGCGGGTACCGGGGAGTGGGGACGTCTGATATTTCGGGTGCTCAGTTATATTGACTGAGCTATACGTTTCCGAATTCCAATTCTTTCACCAATAGATACATACACTGTCGCTTAGTGTCACAGGCTACTTTTAACCCCCGACGGAAAAAGAGGGGTGTTATAAGTTTGACTTGTGTTGCTATATATCTGTGTATCTGTGTGTGTCTGTCTGTGGCATCAAAGCTTCTAAACGGTTGAACCGATTTTGATTTTTTTTACGTTTGAAGAGTGTTAGTAGTCATGTTTGAATAAAACCGGCTTGGCCGTTCAAAAGTAATGGGCGTTATACTGTTTGAATCGGGGTGTTTTTGCTAGATATCGTGTCATAATTACGTGTTCAATAGATTGCCGATCGAAGCGTATCTACTATGTACTAGATACATTATGTAACATGAATAAAAATGAGTCGGGGGTTTTTTAAATTTTGAAATTTAACTTGTTATCCTGAGCACAGATAATATAATACTCCTGAATATTTACGTTTCCTGTCCTTGTTAAAGCTGTATTGTTTTCTTGTTTGTGTATTTAGATGTAGGTATGTATTTATGTATATATTTTAGTAGTTTGTTTTTAGTACCTAATTTTGATTAGTAAAACTAATTGTATAATATGAAAATTTGCACCAAGTGCAACCCCATGTCGTGTCCAGGCTATCTCTATTCATTCAAGGTTGCCTGGAAGAGATCGCAGAACGCGACAAGGCCGCCTGTTGTATGTTTGTTTTAATTTTAAAGTTTTTTTTGTATTGTTTTATCTTGGTGTACAATAAAGTATATATAAATAAATAAATAATTACACGCCTTTTAACTTGGAAATATTATTTTACAGTTTTTAAGTTTGGAAACATAACTATGACTAAATAAAAACGCGATATAATCAGTATAATTTACAATTAGGGAAATTTACAATCAGTACAATATAAATTGTTTTGAGTTAAAACTTGCATAGTTCCACTAAGCTGCAAAGCATGCTTTACAAGCACTATCCTTGTGTACAAACACTGAAGGTCGTTTATCGCGTGTTTGCGAACATTTCAAAACCAAACATGCTTAGTACTGTTTGCCGTAGCGAAATAAGTTTCAGAAGCGCATTAATACCTGCCTGCTGTTAACTGGTTTTAACAGAAATAATTAGTTAGGTAACTAGTTTATTTAAGGAGATGCAATTTACAATGAATATTATTTTATGTAATCTTAAACCATTATAATTCGTAAATATGACTGAGCATTTAAATAATTTTTTGAAACGAGCTGCCGCACGCGGCTTCGTCTGCGTGGAATTAGTACTTCCGGAAAATAAATAAATTATACCCTATGTATTCTGATGATTATGCTATATTACTGTAAAGTTAAATCGAAATCCGTTCACCAGTCCGTGGTTTTTGCGTGGAAGAGTAACATCCATCCATCCATCCATCCTCACAAACTTTCATGTTCATACCAATAATCGGCTAAGAGAAACAATAGGGATGTTTCCTGGGTAGAACAATGATAATTCTATTTAGTCCGTCAGTGAGATTATCACATAAAATGGGACTGCTATTGTTTGCTTTACCAAATCAAAAAAAAATTACAAAGATAAAGCTCATCAAAATTCGGGATTGGGGGCTTGTGACGTCACTTATCAGTATAAAGTGTACTAGCGGCGTGACGTCACAAGAAATTATCGTCACTTTATGTTTATGCGTCATAAGAAAAAGTACGTGTCGAATATTTTTCATTATTCTACCAGATGGACAAAAAACTAACTTTCAGTCAACTACCCTATTACTTTTCAAGTGCTAGTTCCCTTTTAATAAAAGAGTACATCTAGGAGCTAGGTGCATATGTGATGAGTTAAAGCTTACGATGACGTAACACTCATTAGGTAGCTACTTACGTTATGCAAGTGAGCTTCAAACAAACGTACCATATTAAGGCTTGTAGAAAAGGCTTATTGCTTACATAAAACTTCTCTGAGAACGTAATTTCTCTATTTGTTTGTGCAGAATCCAAATAAGTTGTTAATTAAGCTGACTTACGTAGTTTTGCCTTTCTGGTTATTAAGGTTCCCCTAGCCAACGGCGCGAACTATTTTGTGCGCAAGGTTAAAATGCATGCTATCCCATCCGACAACACGGCCGAAAGAAATAGATGCTGTGATGAGCAGTAAGAAGCTAGTTCGTGTACGAATTAGCACTTTTGCAAGTTTGTAGCGACATGGATGATGATTTAGGACGAAAACGAGCGCGCGATTTTATAAAAACAGATCTTTGGGAGTCTAGATATCATGAAAAAACTTCTAAATGTATATTTTCAAAATAAAATTATTTGTATTGTTGAATTACTAATCTATCCATGTATGAAGGCCGTTTTGCAATTTTCCTTCTTCTTATGGTATTTATTTCCGCCCAGATGCGTTAAAATTAGTGTTGAATTATGGAACTTTCGACGCTCATAACTTTCAAATATATTATTTTTATACCTTTTTGTTTCCTTACAGGACTAGATAATGATGAGACAAATTGATATCATTTATTATTTTGAACGTACATCGTTAAACAGTGGAGTAATCTCTAGACTACGTTTGCATGGAAGAATTTTCGATTAGTGTAATCTTAAGCTTAGCTTATGCGTCAGCTGATAAAACATTACTAAAATCTGAACTTGAATGCATCGACTTATATTTACTGGATGTGCCTGTTACGTGAGGCCTGTATTCCAGGATAGGCACGTAACACGTAGACAAAGGAGTGTGGAGTGGAGTATTGTTGTCCACTAACACTCACCAGGCCGATTCCAGTTTGAGTGTAACTATGTACCGTGTCTAGTGCAGTTTCCCGGAAACAAATTGAATTCTCTATGCGACGCTGCTGTGAATGGCCTTACGAGAAAACCATCACAGTTTATACACAATTTGGAAATTGAATCCATAACCTTTCGCTATCTTCGGCATTTGTAATAAATACTCGTACTAGCCTTGCCAGCGGCTTCGCCCACGTGGGTGTCAGTAATTATCCCACGGGAACATAATACCGGGATAAAAAGTACCCTATGTGCTATTCTAGACTATAATTTATCTCTGCGCCAAATTTCATCCTGATTCTTTCAGCCGTTCTGATGTGATCGAGTTACAAAAATCCATCCATCCATTAGTATACTGGATTCCCTATGTACAGGCTTGCCTGAGCTGGGAAATCAGCGAGTCTTAATTTCTCCATGCTACTTCGATGTTTGTTAGTGTGTTGCAGGTGTGGGGGTGGAGTATGTGCCCAGTGCCTGTAACACAGGTTAGTTCCTAGCGCGGGACTGGTTCTTGCTCTGCCCTCTGCTGCAGCGCGCCTCATTCACCTGCTTTATTTATGTGGTAGTATTAAGGATATTTATGTACTCAAACATTATTTGATGAATAAATTGAAATTGAATTGAATCCATCCATTCAAACTGCCCATGCAAAATATTAATAAGATAGGATAGTAGAAATAGGAATTAAAAGTCGATAAGTGTCAGTACCAACTGACTTCTCCATTGTATTACACACGTGACAAGTGTTCCCTTTTTTCATAACCAAATACGTATAAAATTGTGTAAGTGCGTAAGGGGAGCGAGTGGATTGGTGCGTCCGTCCCCGTCGTCCGGCAATAGTCCCGTCCGTCCGGAATCCGGACACAAAGAGGGATGTGTTTTTATTCCTGATTGTGCCACAAAGAGGTCCAACAGTAGAGCTTTCACTCACTTTCCTAGGGTTGCCATATCTATAAACAGAATTGTTTTTGTTCTCGGAAAAGAGATTTGCACATGATAAAGAAGCAAGACAGAGTCAACAGCAGTATGTGGAATATTCGGAAACATTTTATGCGGAATGTTTTAAACCAGAAATCAACATTGCGCATTTTCGGCTTAAACATTGTGAAGCGTTTATCAAAATAGCTGTGTTTCTTTTGTAAACATAAATAAATATCACAAAAATATAAATAAATTGTAGACGCGGCATTTTTTGCTTAAATTACTCGTACGAATAAAAATTGAGCGTTTAAATTTAATTTTGTATATGTACCTTTTTTCTATAATTTTTAAAATCTGAAGTTTCTTTTCTTTATTGTATTTAGTTATAAACTTTTTCTTGTTGTGTTTTTTATAAAACAACGAAAAATTCTCAATTTATAATCGGAGGATGCTGATTACTGCAACACAGTTTTTACTAGCGCTGAAATCAGAGAACTCCCAATGTGAACTTATTTTTTTAAGCCAGTATTTAATTATTACTTTTCAAACTGATCATGTTTGGTGCAGCCCTACGTCATGTATATTTGTACGGGCGGGTTCCGCTAAAATACGCCGACATTATAAAGCCGAAACGGATTTCCGAATGCTCCTCAAAGCTTCGAGAAGATAACATTTTTGCGTTCAAACGGATGTAAGCACTCGCTTTACGGATGTTGATACATTTTTAAATCGATTCATGATTCCATTTATGACATTAAATTCTCTTTCCAAATGGAATCAGAAACTGTGTTTTGACTAGTGTCAACTGTGTATTGACTTATGTCAACTGTGTATTGACTAATGACAACTTTCTAATGGATAATGTCAACTATAAATTTACTAATGAAACTATATAAATATTAGAAATTGAAATTAAAATGGCCTCCTGTACAGTAACGTAGTTATGTTTTTTTTCTTGTCTTTCCCATGGTGTGGGATATGGTTCGATAGGCCATTCAAAAATATTACGGATCTTTGCAAACCATTTTTCGATTCAGGATCCGTTTGCGTAAAATTAAACTATAAATTGCAAATTTTTGTTTGATTCAAGTGTCCGCTAAATCCTGCTAGATAAATGGTTGCTTATAGATTTGTGAATAAATTCACGGCAGTAGTATATATAACGAAATTAAAAGCAAAACTATCACAGCTAAGTAGGCGATACAAGTTTACGAGTAATAATCGACCAACTTATAAAATACAGGTACATTGAAAAGGAAAACAAAAAAAATGTTTTCGTTAGAACGATATTCGGTATGAAACCCTCGGTGTACGAGGCCGACTCACACTTGGCCTGTTTTTTGTGTCGATATCTGGGCTATAAAACAATTCTTAAGACTATTTAATTGATTGTTATAATTAAAACAATGAGTAAACTGTAGAAATTATGATAGATTGGGAGTTGAAAGACATTTTATCAGTTAGTCTGCTGTTTAATGTTCTACAGATACTATAAAATTATGTTAGATACGATCAAGCAAACTATATTATCGCAAAGCTAATTGATAGCGATTATAGAAATTGATATAGAACATAGCGTAAACGGTAATTTAAAATGAGTATCTAGGTAGACCACTAGATATTTATTGAGTGCAGAACCATTGATGCTGTAGTAATATATGATACAATAATGCAAAAGTAACTCTGCTTTTCTATCTGTCTCTTTGGTTGTTTCGTTTTCACGTCTAAATCACTGAACCTATTTTGACGAATTTTGGTAAAGAGACAATGAAATTCTAGTACTAGACTCGAATACGTCCTAATTGGGACGTATAGTCTTTAGTATATGTCACGCATGGCGAAGAACGATACGCTTTGTTGAAACAAAAACACAATTTAAAAAATGGCATCGTGTGTATTTAGAAAGTGTACCAATTATGATACCAAAGTACATAAAACAGAAGGGATCTTATACCATATGTAAGTACGCAATACACCTCAATTTACTAATTTATTTCAATTTTGTTCCTAATATTCTGATATTTGGAGGTTAGAAAACGAAAAAAACATTGGTGGTCAGAATAATGATTGTTTACATTCACACGCAAGTGACAAACCCTACCTGTCTCTTTTTTTCTTGTTGGTTTTATCAAGCCATCCCTTTCGACTTTTAGTGAAATGTCAGATGAATGACAAGTGTGTGGTGTGCTGCCACTGCTGCGCGGAACACTTTTTTCGGTTGTTTTGTGAGTGTAAAACGTATCTCTTTTCTAGAATATCTTTGTATAGAGATTGGATCTTGGAAAAGGAATTAGGATACTTTTAATCCAGGAGAAGGTGGTTTCTTTGAGGTAATTTCCGACTTTAACGAAGTCGAAGCCGCTGGCAGAAGCTAGTATGAAATATATAAATAGTAGGTATTTGAATGCAATAATACTTAAATAATAATATCTAACACAATAAACACTTTGTATATACCCACAAAAGTTGGATTTTCCATGTGGCAAATTTTGTTACTGGTCAACAATTAAGGAAATTAAAATGGGTATAATTTTATCTATGGCAGTGAGGTTATCGCTTTTACTGGGACAATTGATAACCTTAACCTTAATTAACGTCACAAGACCTAGGAAACCCAAGTTTTTTCATACTGTACTATTTTTAAACCCCTACGGAAAAAGAGAGGTGTTATATGTTTGACGTGTGTAGAGTACACACGGCAAACATATAACTGTGCGTTTGTGTTATTGTGTATAGGTATGTCTAAAGCATCATAGCTCCTAAACGGATGAACCGATCTTGATTTAGTTTTTTATTGTTTAAAAGGTGACCTTATTGAGCGTTCTTAGCTAAGTTTGATGAAAGTCGGTTCAGCTGTTTAAAACTTATGGGCGTTTTGCTGTTTGATTCGGGGTGTACTCGCAATAAGATATCGTCAAGATATTGTCATAATAACGTGTTCAATAGATTGTCGCTCGAAGCGTGTCTACGACTAGATAAATTATGTAGCATGAAATAAAAATGTGTCGGGGACTTTTTAAATTTTACTTATGATACATTCAAATGCCTATTATATTAAAAATAGAATCATTAATGAGGCCAAATAAGGTGAGCCGTCCTTTTACT
The DNA here is from genome assembly GCA_949775005.1 of Orthosia gothica. Classification (NCBI taxonomy): domain Eukaryota; kingdom Metazoa; phylum Arthropoda; class Insecta; order Lepidoptera; family Noctuidae; genus Orthosia; species Orthosia gothica. The sequence goes on from OX459044.1 coordinate 15,918,425, forward strand.
GAGCGGAAATCCCTTATTAGAAAAGCAGATACATTTCGAAAAAAATATTTATAAAAACGTGCAAAAAACTGATGAAAAAACGGAGATAACTAGGCCAGCTATTAGCATAAGATAAAAAAGACACGTGGAGCGGAAACAGCGAAATTATCAGATAGTAACGTGCTTATGATAACGCTGATTTGCCTATAAATTACAGTTAATAGATAAAGTTGTAAAAAAATATCGTTCCCGGTAGCTCTCCGAAGATTTCCCTTTATTGACATAAATTGTTGGCATATCTAAATCTAAACTAATATGTATTTATAAACACGAAAGATTTGTATTTTTGTATGTAACGAATAAACTTAAAAACTACCGGACCGATTTCAAAGATTCTTTCACCGTTGGGTAGCTACACTATTCCCGAGTGACATAGGCTACTTTTTATCACTGTATTCCTACGAAAACGGGAACTACGCGGGTGAAACCGTGAGACATCCGCTAGTTTGTTATATTCGTAATGGGAGGAGCTGGTGGCTCAATAATAACAGCCGCACATGTCGATCTTCGAGGTAAAGCAACACTTGCTGAGGTCAGTACGTAGATGGGTGACTATTAATTACATACCGAGTTAGGCTGTTGGTCCCGGCTGACGTTTGTAGATCTTTGAGTCGTAACGAGTAGTCAGAAACCTGAACTTGGACACCAGTGTTGGGTTTTACTGGTTATTACTTACTGGGTTGTGGAGATCAGGGAGGCAGTTGCTCCATATAAAATTCTGGTATCCAGTCCAGCTGAATCTGGTTATATTCGAAGGAAGCCAAACCCAGCTCTCCGAAGACTGCCTTATATGAAAGGGATATTCGTCGTCGTATCATATAACTTACTTACTGGCGTCAAAAGAAACTGCTCAAACGATTTTCAACGTGTCTTACCTGAAACAGAACAAAAAGGTTGAGTTTAATTTGCTGAGACTTGTAATTGAAATAGGCTTGCGTGGGTTGTGTCCGAGTCACCTTCGAAAATAGGGTTGACTTTCATGAAGGTATTTTTCTGTTTTCTACCGACATATTAAATGTATCTGGTAGTTCAAAAGTAATATATGAAAGTTAATGCTTGGGTACTTGTTAATGATAGACTTTCGTGAAAGGCAATTTGTTGGATGTAAGCACTATTTGGTGTACAATAAAGTATTTAATAATACAGAGTTCCCACCTCTCTCTTGCCTGGCTTGAGTGGAGATTCGCAAGAGCAAACGTGCTCGGTGGAAGGAAGTTAACCCTGTATGATCATGACCGTACTGCCGGGATTGTCTTGATAGCCGTGGCTTACCACTCCACTCCTCAAGCATGTCCGTATATGTTGCCCCCTTGGCACTACGTCACTAAAGTACAAGCAAATGTTTATGGGGGGGGGGGGAGGGGGAATTAATTGAGTGTCCAAGTCATCTCCCACCATTTTATAGCCGTGTAGATCAACAGTGGTCAGGCAGGGGCTTATTTATAATTTTATAGTCCTTCTATAGTTTCAGGTAATCGATCCACGAAACGTCCCACACCCATAGCCCAATGCGTTTTGTCTTCATATTCTGCAATAGTCCTGCACCAGCCGGGGATTGTCCTTGTGTGCTCTTGCATAGTGACTAGTGCATACAAGGATAATCGGCGGTTGGTGTCACATTTCATCCTACATGTCTAACAAGGCTTCTGCGAATTGATTTCGGCCCCTGGTACGCCTTTCAAAGGTCAGGGACCTTAGGGTCCCGAGAATCTCAAAACTGATAATATTAATAATATTTTTTTAATAACTATTTCAAGACACTGCATGGTTGATAATATGCACCAATTTCTAGAGACTGGTTTATCAAGTGCAAATTAAAAATATCATCATCGTTTAGGAAAAAGATTGCCTTATCGGTCAATTAATGGATTTACTTAAATGTAATATCATTAAACAACCATATGAATCGTCTAACCAGCGAGTACCAACAAATTAATTTTTATATGTAAAACATATGCTAGAAAATTCAATCATTCAATAGAAATGAAAATGTTATGTAAGTAACTGCAGGCAAAACAGGAAAACCTCATAAATACATATTGCATTCACGTCGTGGAAACTTACACTATAAATAGTGACGCGCGCACCCCGCAAAATAAATAGAAAAACAAAACGTTTTTATATCGCAAAGATTATGTAAAAGTGAACGAGATTTCATCCATATTACGAACGTTTTTTATAGAAAACGAGAACATGAAATGGCAATACGATGTCCGCTTGGATGTTTTATGTGTATCGGTAACGCGTAACGCGTAGGACGGCAAATGAGTCACCGCACTATTTTTGTAGTTTTCGTAGACCCGACATTGAAGATTGGTCGGCAATGAAATTGTGATCATGTAGGTAGGTTATAGTTTATTTATTATTTTTGTTATTTATTGCGTTCTTGAAATGTTATTACGATTATAAAATATAAGTAACTATGAATAGTGTTAATTTGAGATAAATAATAATCAAAACCGTTTAAGGTTAATTTCATAACTCTGGTGTCTATCTATAATATAGTTATGGTTGACCTCACTGCACATAATTTAAATTGATATTATTATATTATGTAAATAAGAAACAGATTAAAAATAAATCTGCTCGTAATTTCCCAACCAGATTTATTTTTAAATGCGATAAAACAGCGTCTGTTTATTTTTTCAAACCAGAGTACTTATCGCGTAGCAATTATTAAGAAGTAGACGAACTGATTAATGGCTATCCAGCTCATTCGTGCGTAGTTTATGTTTGTGCAATGGTAACACTCAAAAGAAAATCTCCACAGATTTGGAACATGCACTAATCTGAGTCAGCGATGATTCAGTTCAGCGAGGGGAGTGTTAGAAGTATTTGTGAAACATTATGACGTAATCACGGCTGCAAAGGGTCTCTTGTAAAAGCATAAATCAGCTTTAATTATGTGAGAACCAGGCTTTAAATTTGTCGAACAAGCAAAAGGGCTAAACAACAATGAATGACGGCGAGAGAACTAAAAGGCATTCATTATTGAATGGAGACGAGTCGGGTCGGGCGCCCACTAAGCCATTCATCTTCAAAAATATTTACTGTAGGAAGTTCCCGGATTGCGGGTGTCATCTCGGGAATCTCGGCGGCATGTTCCCGGCTACCTGCCGGTCGCCCGGAACGCTACACAGTACACAACGCTAGATCCTTCGATACCGACGTACACAAACACGCCGCCCGCCGCCACACGACAACACCGTGTAATATGAACATTGTATGCCCACAGACTCCGCAGCCGACACTCACTGCTCTCACTGAACAACTACTTATTGTATGTATGTTTAAGCTAAGCGCAATCCATTTGCTCTGCTCCGGGATAAAAGTATTCATGGAATTCCCCGAGACGATATCGTCGGGGAACTTAAAAATGTAAAACCCGAAGCAAGTTCTTATTGTTATCGCAATATGATTTTCTCTGAGTGAAACTTTACTGCAAAGTGAGAACTTTTTCATAATACTACACATTTTTCATGTTACGCTTATTTCAACAAAAACCCTGGTATTTTCCCGTTACATAGGAGACAAATTACCGTTTTGCACGCAAAAGGTGCAGTTCAATTTAAATCACGGCAGGGTACCCCACAACGAGCTCAGGGGAACACAAAAAAGGGAAAAGTGTGGGTGCTACTTTTTCAGCCACCCCTTTTTGAAAAGCCTCACGTATCGCGTACAAAGACGTGCAGTGCTAATAAAAACACCGGATCATTTCAAACACAACAAAGCCACGGAACAACGAATGGAAATCAATCACTCACCATACAGAACCAGTTTACGACATCACGTCGTAACGCCGACTATGGGAACTTCACGCTTGTAAACGCGAACTTTAATTGGTCCAATGTTTTGTTTGTATTTTGGTTTAATGTGTTTTACTAGGTTCCGAACACGCTTCGTCACACGTCTGCTCAAATAAAATACTAAATGTAATTGAAACGCGTCCGGACTTATAAACGAGAACTGCGATAGTGTTGACGATTCAAGTTTCGGGCTTCCCGAAAAAAAAACAACACTCTTGTACGTCAATATTTTATCGGTAGAAAAGTAGCGAGTTTATTTAAAACTGTGAATATAAATGTGGAGTAATTTATCCGCTTTGTAGAGTCAGTGTGAGTTTATGGTGAGCAGTCCGCCAGTGGGGCCAGTGACAAATACCATGTCCGACTGACGCATGTCAGGCTGATTCATGCGAAATTGCAACCGCATTAATGTATTGTGTTATAAATAGGGATATAAAGGGGTGCAACAAGTGAAAGGATATGTTTTTATAAAGGAGAGAAACTGTAGCTATTTGCGGTGGGAATATAAATTACGGTTATTGTGCGCTTTTGATACGGTTATCTTATCAAAGTGGTGCAAGGTCAGTCATGTTCAAGCTTAGTGATCAGTTATTAAGTTTTTACGTTAAATTGGTGGAGAGTTTATCGTTTAACTGTTATCCTTGTTTTGCTGCATCAGTCAGACCAGTCCGGATGGACATTATGGAACTCCTTCTTCCCTTTGCTATTCTTTCGAGTCTGCCCAACCGCATTCTCTAAATTAAAAAACTATTATTTTACGAAGCCCTGTAGTACATCCCGCCTCATCTCAATTTCCCATCCCACAAAACTCATTTCTATTCCCACTCCTTCTCTATCCATGCAGTACAATTGTGGAACTCACTTCCACCTTGAATCCATTACCTCTCCACCATCTTGTAATTTTGTATGTTTTAATTGTATGTATTTTTATCTTCTATATAATTAGTGAAGTTATTGTAGTCTATTATAAGTTTCCTTATTTCTTTCTCCAAACTGTGTCTTCGTATATCATCCAACTTTCTTGTCGCAGGTCTGCTGGAAGAAATTTGAACTGAAATAGGCGGTACTAGTTCTCTTCTTCTCTTAAATATATTTTTCGTGACTTTTGCAAATTCTTAGGTAAATATGCACAAATCTTACCGATTGTTTAAGGTATTTTGTTTTGTTCTTTGCAGCTTTTCATTTGAGACTCTTTAATAATTTACAAACCGTTACCTGCAGGTGCTTTCAGTAGTACGGACAGTACGATTTTCCTTCAACGAATATTTATAGCTATTGAATGAAGCCGTTACTGCTTGTCAAATAATTTAAGATGCCACTCTCGTTCTCATCATGATAAAGGATAATAAAACTTGTGTTAACATGAATAAGCAATGTCCGTACCGATATGATCTACCGAGGTAATCTGAATCACTACTGGACGTACGTAAAATATATAATTACGTAACGCCTACACAAACAGTGCAATCGTGATGAAATGTTACAAATATTGTACATAATGTGGTGTAAACTTAAATTAATAGTGATTCTAGTAATCATTCGTGTTTCAAGTTAGGTATGAATAGGGGCAGTGGGCGTTAGTTATTTACAGGAAAAAAACAATGATGTAATTAGAATTGGTATGGGTTGTTTTGCACAAGTTGGTACCTAAACCAATTAGTTAAGTTTATTATTGTTACAAGTAAAAAAGTTACAATAAGAGTGCCATGTAATGAACTAAAAAAATCATTAAAGAAACGTTTAAGAGACTGAATATGCTTTTAGTTGTTTATGTTGTAGGTATATTGTGTTTCCTGTAACTGTCATCATCTGCCTAGCCTTTTTTCCAATTATTGTTGGGGTCGGCTTCCAGTCTTACCGGATTCAGCTGAGTACCAGTGTTTTACAGAGCGACTGCCTATCTGACCTCCACAACCAAGTAATTGGGCAACACAATACCCCTTGGCAAGACTGATGTCAGATCTCAGGCTTCTGACTACCCGTAACTACTGTCAAAGATCTTCAAATGACAGCCGGAACCAACGGCTTAACGTGCTCTCCGAGGCACGGAGGAAACTCGGTATGTTGAAAGGGTCACCCATCCACGGACCGACCTCAGCAAGCGTTGCTTAACCTTGAAGATCGACCCGTGCGGCTGTTATTATTTAGCCACGAGCTCCTCTTACTGTTTTCTTGCGTTTCCTTTAACTGTACATTTGATTAATATATGTGTTGTATTAAAATTTTACTTATTAATCATATTTACTTATAAACCAGAGATTTAAATACTAAATACCTTTAGTAAACTTATTGTATTTTTTATTATTAATTGCTGTTATGAACTTAGTTCTTAAATTTTAAGTAAAAACAATGCTATAATACGTGATGATAATGCGTATAACCACAAAATGTACATGTGGTGCTAGCTTATAATTAATTGTTACTCTTATAAATGAAGGTAAAAAGAAACTAAACGAACTGTGTAAACAATTGTTGGTTAACCAAATAAATAAAGAGACCAGTATTAATTGACTAGCTTTTGCCGGCTGTTTCGCTCACCCGCCCTATGCAATATGTCGCGGGAACTGTGCATTTTCCAGGAATAGAAAATAGCCGGTAGCATATAAAGATAGTATAGCTTTCTATCAATAAAATAATTTTCCATAGATTATTTCCTACTACCAAATATTTTTTCCTCTGGGTTTCCACTACTCTATATTGAACTATCGCAAATATAAAACCACATTTAGCATATATAGAGAAATCAGACATATATAACAACTATTACGTAAGTGCATAACCACAGAAATTTTACCTCCAAAACATTTTAAATTATTGAGCGTCGGGAAAACCCAACGCAAACAAAATCTAGCGAGCGATATCAGCAATCGCGGCAACAAAGCCCAGTGTTATGTTTATTTATCCACCGTACATTTAACTGGAACCAATCACAAACTATAGCATAAGTGTGGTATCAATTAGCACCATAACGCGAGCTTTGTCCATGGGTAACTCGGTCAATGAGTCACTTCACACCGCTAAATGCCCATTGTTGCATTATGGCGGCATTTCAATATCGAAGGCTTATTTATAGGACTCATAACATTTATAACTAGATGTATCTGTGTGGGATATGTATTCTAGAACGATGCTCATGAATATGGCTTAAGATGGTCAGCACATTCTACATCATCAGTCTACATATAATATTTTTTTTTTTTTTTTTTGTTACTTTTTTAATTTCACTTTCTAAAGACTTATGTTTGAAAGATCTTAGTGTTGACTAGTTTGTTGTCTTATGGGTCACAGTAATGAGGAATAATACCCCACTGTAATACAGTACCAACTAGCACAGGGGGTATTGTGACTGATATGATATGATAGATGGCGGCCTTATTATTCTGTAGTTATTAACTTACTTAAGACCTCTACTTGAGATAACATGTTGTTGTTGAAATAAATAAATAAATAAATAAATACATAAATAAATAAATAAATAAATAAATAAATAAATAAATAAATAAATAAATAAATAAATAAAAAAATAAATAAATAAAAAAATAATAAATAAATAAATAATGTTCCCAATGCTGAGGCACAGAACTTCAGACCTTTATGAGAACTATATGGGCTTTAATCCACCAAACGATTTCAGTGCAGATTCATAGATGTCACATCATGTTTTTGCTTTTTGTTTTGCGAACATGTCGGTTTCTTAAAATTGTTTGTCTTCACCGTTTTGAGAGCAGTCTCAGTTCTCCACCGTCTATAAATATCTTTAAATCGAGTTTCTTGCATAAATATTCTTCATTTTTCCTCATTGGGATCTTACTAAATTTTATGCCTATATAGTGTGCCTCTGTAAGTCTAACCAGCTGAAATTATCCCTCTAATGGGTAGCGGCCATAGGCCTCGTGTTTATTCACCTCTCTCGCCTGTACTGTGCCAATTTCATCTAGTGGAGCTTGTTATAGGCCATTCTCACGTTGTTGTCTGTATATCTGGCTTGTGGTTTGCCTTGCTTTAACAGAGTTTCTTTGTACTAAAGCTTTCAAGCTCATGGAAATTTGCTGTTTGGTTGTTCAACTGTAGGTCCCAATTTTCCAGATTACAGCAGGATAGTTCTTGTCTGTTGCACAGAATGCTACAAAGGTTTTCAGGATGAATAGTGTGATTCCATATACATTTGTTAACAATGCCCTTGAATCCAATCTTAGTCATGCAATTGGTATTTAATATTTATAAACTAAGGATTATGGTTGAGTACAAGATAATACTGACTTATCTGTTGTCTTGCATTAGTAATGCGATGATGCATTGCGATTAATTCCCTAACAACACATTCATAAGCATCAACATTTCAGCCTTTATAAAGTAATTCAATTAGGCCGTTGTTTAGAAACAAAACAACTATAAAGAAAACACTTACAAAAGATTAAAAGAAGATTGTTTAAACATTGAATAACTAACTGATGTAGCTTCAAACCACCTTGACCCAGTTGGGAGGGACCCTGCGGGAGGTAGCGTTATGACGCTGAAAACAAAACTTTACTATAACTTGGTGTACTCTGAAACTGACCATGATTCCAGGGCCGGTAGTATTGTAGAGGAATTTATAGCTTTGACAGTTTAATTCAAACATAAACAGATAAACCGCTATATGGATGGATGTGTAGTTATACGTCCTAATATTACAAACGCGAAAGTTGTTATCTTGTTATCGTTGTATACAGATAGGTTCAGACCCTGAAAAGAAAATAGGATATTTTTGTTCCCGTAGTGTGTTCCCTTGGGATGATAAAACACTTTCTACAAGGGCTAGCTAATATCTGTTTTTCATTTCATATACGAATATAAAGCAATGCTATGCATTCATGGTTGAGTAGTTATTTCTCGATGTGTTGGAATCAGTTTAGCTTATGATGTTATGAAGCCGTTATCTGGAGTCATCAAGTGCATTCTAGACTGACGCGAGATAGAATGTAAGTGTCATAATAATTAAACAGAATGCGTTTAATGGGTTCGCAGTGGAATAAGTAGAATATTTATTAATGTTATTCCAAGACTTCTTATATATTAAAGTACTAGCTTCTGCTAGCGGTGTTTTCTTATCCCAAGGGAACATTATACCGGTATGAAAAGTAGCCAATGTGTTATTCCAGACTATAATAGAGAGAATAGGTTACTTCTAGACAAGCGTGCCCCATTGTTGACCACATCATCGCTTACCATCGGGTGAGACAGTGGTCAAACGCGAGCCTATCAACCATAATAAAGAAAAAAAACCGGCCAAGTGCGAGTCGGACTCGCGCACGTAGGGTTCCGTACCATTACCGCAAAAAAACGGCAAAAAAACACGTTTGTTGTATGGGAGCCCCACTTAAAAATTTATTTTATTCTGTTTTTAGTATTTGTTGTTATAGCGGCAATAGAAATACATCATCTGGGAAAATTTAACAGTCTAGTTATGATGGTTCATGAGATACAGCCTGGTGACAGACAGACAGACAGACAGACGGACCGCAGAGTCTTAGTAATAGGGTCCCGGTTTTACCCTTTGGGTACGGAACCCTAAAAACTATCCCTGTACCAAATTTCATCCATCCATTCATTAATTCAGCCGTTTTAGCGTGATTGAGTAACAAACATATACTTTTATAATATTAGTAAGATTAACAAAAGTATTGAAGATGCTAATATGAAACATGATAAAGATACCCTCAAGAAGAAAGAAGAAGAGCCTCGAGATGAAGAAAAGAAAAATCACTTCATCTAAAAAGTAAGAAAGATAATAATCATCCAATTAGTAGACTCAAAACAGACGGACAAAAGTATATGCATACGATTTACTCGCAAACAAATGCAGTAATTTTAAAGTAGTCCTTGAAACTAGTCCACAGACGCGTTAATTGTGCGCCAGGGCCGGATATGACGTCATACAATCTTTATGACCGCCACTTTTGTGAATGTACGTATAAACTCCTTTGAATAGATTTCTAAGAGCTTCGTAATAATGTTCTTTTAGAATTTTTCGTGTTTATTATCTTATGAGTGTTTCAATGGAATGTTTTTCATACCTGTCTTATCTTGTTTTTACGTGCATTCGATATAATGATGTTTGAAAGAATGCGCTTGTTGCATAAGATGGAATACACATATTTATCCTTGATATTTAGACAATCCTTTACAGATTTTCTAAGTGAGATCCCAAAATCTAAATCCAACTGCATTATATTGTGTTATCGAATCGAATGCTTCCTTTAAATTAACCCCCTGCGGCAGCTAAAATCAGAAAACACCTCACCCTAACGAATACAAAACAGATAAAACGTCATAATCCCAAAAACTGCATAACAAACCAACTATCACATCCTTTATGAGACTTAAACCAACCAAACAGTTCGGCTAACTCCACAAAAACAAAGAGATGGAGAGAGAATCGCTGTGCCAGCATTATTTTAAAAATTTGTACCTCTAAAATTGCAGAAACCGTGAAAAAGGCGAGTGTTGTCGGCGACTGGGTAGTGGGCGGTGGATGGGAGCGTGCCCTATCGCGCAGACGACTCGCCTCTCGCTGTTAGTACCAGCATTACTCATTGCTTATGTGTGTGTGCACTTCGCTTTAGCTAACATCAGATTTTGGGATTTCTCTTGAGGTGTATTTGGAGTTTCTCTGTTCTCTTATGTTGGCTTTATAAGCTTATTGCCAGCTTCATAATCATGGATAGCCTTATTTGACTCATTGCTGAGTATGCCTACGTTTTGTGTCATGTTTTCCTGTTGCTTACAATCATATCGAATTCTTACCCACGATCTTTCGCAGTTCCAAATATACAGGGTGGGCAAAAAATCGTGGATCAAATGAAATAGGGCGACAGTTGAGGTGATTTGAAGTAAAAAAAAAAATTCTTTAGGTTTAGGTACTGTAAACAACCCCAACTATCACCCTGTCTCGTTTGATGACACGATTTTATGTTCACTCCAAAGATTTATTTTTATGACTAAATATGAAATTGTGAATTGTTACTTCGTCGTTTCTTGACTCATTGCATTTTTTTGTAGATATATACAGTTTTCGGGAAAGACGGCCAGGTCTGTGTCTTAGTCACACGTTTAAAAAAGAAAATACTGTAACAGCACAACGTATCTAAAAATATAGTAGACGTCAATGAGACGAGTGTACAGAGACACGTAGACTACTGAATCAGCTCTAGTTGTGTTCTATTTATTGGTACATCTCTATTCTTGTAAAACATTGCACATAAGTGGGAACTAATTTGTTTAAATTTATAGGCTGAAATTTAAGCTCCATAATGTAAGTTTAGGGTCTTTGTATTCTTTTTAAGATTTGAACTAAATCATAACTGGTTTCGTCCAAAGAAATCTAGTTACAAATATTATGTTATTACACTGGTATCGATTTATAGGAATCAGTAACAAAAACAATCCGAAATGTCATGACCAATTACTTAGTATTTTCTTTAATTATTTTTTTAATTTAGTATACCAGTATATTTATTTGTAAAAACAAAGGTGTAAATATGTACATACTTAAACACTAAACAAAATTATACTAAACCTAACTACTTACACTATAATATACAAAAGAAAGGTACACTTAGGCGTCGAAGTACTCCTCTACATCGCATTTCCAAGCATTCCTCCACATTTCAAATTACTATCAAATATAGTAATTAGAAAATAGTATGTAGTTCATCATAAACAAAACATACATAGTAACAAAATACTGTCTGGAAAACTCGTAAAAATACACCAAAACATTGCTGGAAAACCTCTATAAGTAGTGGTGAAAGCTCTAACAAAATCCAGCGAGCAATTTGCAAGATTTGTCCGGACATATATAGACGCTTGTTGTCGGGAACATTGTAGAGAGAGATGTACTCACTAGACACAGTTGGCGAAGCCTTTCACCCTTAACTACTAGTAATAAGGTTCAAAAGCGGTCAATAGTAATCATTGCCGACTGTTAGTACCTCAAGTGTATGGGTAGTTCACGCTACCACTGATATGCATAACAATAGAAAAATACATAATGAAACTACAAAGCGGCACTATTTGCCTCCATCGTAAATATCGACGGCTTAGCATATTAAATACGTTCATTACCTACTTAGATCTAAAAAATACCTCCAAAATAAATATAACGAAGTGGGTGAAAAGCTTCACAAACTTCTCCGAACTTCAAAACTTGACACCAAATCCAACCAAAGTTTGCTTGCGTATATCAAAACATTACTTTAAATATTTACGTACGTTCAATGAAGGATAGCTAGGCATCTATAGGCGTGGGTAATAGAGTGATTTTGAACGCATTTAGTTTGTTAGCGACAAGATTTTTTCGAAGCTTCGATCTTGTGGTAAATACCCGCAGAAACTGTGCATTTTCCGGGATAAAATATGGTAGCTTTCTATAATTATACTTCCGATATCTTCTTTTTACAAACATTCTACGTACGTAAGTTTAGATTGTTCTCTGTTCAACCTTATGTTGTTCAAAATTTTACTTTCTCCAAATCTTTAGAGACACAGCAATTTTTAAGGCGTTCGAAATGTGAGTTTTGCATCTTTTTAAAGTATATTTCAATCTGTACTCGTGGTTATATGTACATATAGGAAAGATGACAATGAAATTGTAATAGAGCGATGAAAGAACGTCGCGTATTCAATAACTGGCACTTGGAGTCTTGGAAACTTGGAGCTCGGCTATTGAAAACACCACGATAGCTCCAACAAAAGATTTTATATTCTAAAATGAAGACTTATTTCTAAAGTTTCCGAATATTAGTTGGCATTGGGGTATGAAACTTGCATGGAGAAAATTGATAAAGATATCGAGTTGTTTGAATCTAAAGCTTATATGAATCTCATTAATTATTGCCCGTGGTTATGTTAGGTTACTTTGCATAAATCCGAACAAAGAGTAGGTATCATTCATTTGCTTTAGTCACGGATATGGTCTGCCTGTGTGCCAATTTTACCAAAATCAGTTCGCCGTTGCAGCGTGATTGAGAATCCAACAACACAGTAAAACTCATTTGTCCTGCGTCAAACCACAGTACAAATATGGACAAACAGTACGGAAACTACCTACAAACGCTGGAAACAGCACACTCACACAAACATGCGCATTGACGAGACCTCTAAGCAGTTTTCGCGATGCTGTCAGTAGTGTAGCCGCTTAGGGGTTTCGTCGATGCGCCTGGTTGTATGAGTATGCCGTTTCGAACGTTTGTAGGTAGTTTCCATATTTATAGTGTGGTCAAACGTTGCTTGCAATGTCGGTATGTCTGTTGTTGCTATGGTAATTAGTGTTACGTGGAAATATTGATTGTGCTTCTAATTTATTTGAGTAATTAGATAGCGGTGAATTGAACGAACGCGTCAAGTTTTCTCAGTAGTCGCCTACTTACTTGTGAAAGGTATACATCATATATCAATTCTGTATTCTCCGAAAAGGTGGAGGCGGGTACTGTGTATCCCTTTGCCCAAGTATTGGGTCCTGTGTGAACGTAATGCTATTTATATAGCACACTCCCAAACTTTGGACTGTTCCTGAGAATTTCCTAATGGGAAAACCAAATAGCAGTTTTCCTGGAACTTGGACCGCAGGAAATCGCGCTTGGAACCACGGGGATCCAGTAACTAAGTAGTTCTTCACATTATACATATAATGTTGAAGTGAAATTGCGTTTCTATGGAATGCAGAAAGTAAAGCTTTCAGTAAGCTCGAAACTATTCTTTAGGTAGTAAAATCTGTTCCATTTATATGTAACTAGTGGTTGCATCGCGGTTTCACCCGCGTAGTGCCCGTTCCCGTGGGAATACAGGGATAAAAAGTAGCTTATGTCACCTGGGGATAGCGTAGCTGCCCAACAGTGAAATTATTTTTGAAATCGTTCCAGCCGTTTCGGATTCTATAAGGAACATTCATACATACTTTCTCTTTTATATATATAGATTATATGCATAAAATTTTCAATCTCAAGGATAAAAGAGATCAGAATAACTTTTTCGTCCTTAACATAAAGAGGAATACTTTACCGATCTCGTTTGAATTAAGTAAAAGGAAAACCTAAATAAGCTTTTCTTTAAATTCCGTAGTAAATAATTGCCCTTTTAAACAGCGATTCCGTCTTGTTCATAAACTATTAGTACAGAATAAACAGGTAACAAAGTAATCTGTGCCATCAAGTACCGTATCTATGTCCAGGCTGACACGTTTACGAGGACTATGACCCACTTAGCGACATTAGAAACGGACCACGGCACTCTAACTTTGTAAATAAGAATACTCGGTTTCATGTTATGAATGACCTACATAGGTACTTTACAAAAAGTAACAAAGGATAAGGCCCTTTTTTGTTGACGCGACGCAATTTGAATTGCGTTTATAGGCGATATTGTTAACGTATTTAATAAGAAAAAATTAAGGGCCTGCCACCGATTTTTTGCCGTAAAACGGTTACTTTCAAAGCATACTCTTTAGTAACGGCTAGGATAAAAGTTTGAAAAAAAATTATTATTGATTCATGTACATTATTTGTGAAACCTTTTTTTTCGTGTAACTAATAGTTTTGTTTTATAAAAATAATTAACAACAAGATATTTTTTCACTTTTTTGGACCAAAACGACTTGGATGTTTAAAAATATTTTATACAAAAAAATATATGCCTAGAATTTCTTCTTAACTGAAATAGCATATGTAAATCAAAGAAAATTTTGCCAAGCCAACCTGTCCAAAAAGCGCACGGCCAGTACTGCGTTAACATTGGGGAATACATATATATGCTTTAAATGCGTATTGGCGAATTACATCGCATAGCGTCAATGTGGACATGCTTGCAATTGCGCTTTGTAAAAATCGCTTATCGGTTTAATATAGATCGAATTCCATCACACCAACAGAAAAGGGGCTTAGTCTTAAAAAATCGGCGCTTATTCATTGTTGTAAAGCACACATTCTGTTGAAACAGTACGTGTGTAATGTTGGAACAGTGTGTGTACTGTTGGATTGGAACAGTATGTGTGCTTTTGATGAAACAGCAAACAGCTACAACAAAGTTGTTAATCACATTTAAAGTCAAATAACAAAAGCGTACAGCATGGCAATAATAAATTAATCTCAAAATATATTTAACAAATAAGTTGGGCGTTAATCCGCGCGCGGGCCGCGGTTGATAACTGCTTAGCATGGCTTTCCGCCTAATGAAAAGCCAGTGGTGGCTAGATGCGACCCGCTTTTCACTGAATCCTGTATTTCGCCGGCGTAGTTGCTCGGTTGCATTTTCGATTCGAGTACACTCCCTCATCACTAATGCTTACTGGCCAGTATATTATTTAAATTAGCTTTGCATTTGTGCTTTAAAAACTGTAATAGAGTCGTCTACACGGTTTTTGAGCTTAATTAAGTGAGACGTGTTTTGCATCTTTGTTATAAAAGTTTTAGATTTTACGATTGTTTGTGATCAAAGTTGAGATGACCATCTTGTTTGAAATAACTTAGAGACAAATGTTTTTCTTTTTCGTACTTGTGCCACGAACTACGACTGATTGCGTTTTTCTTTTGTTTTTTCAACAGCCGCGAAGATTGGAAAATTACAGGCGGTTGATTAGTGACTATATGTAACTTATAATTGCTATTAGCGTTAGCGCTATTTAACCTGTAAATAAATGTAAGGTGTGAATTTTTCTCAATTGACAACACGCTATGTTTCCATAAACAATAACATGAACAAGCTGAATTATGTTTTATTTTTCAGTTTTAAACCTCGACATTAAAAACAAATTGGTTTCTGAATAAAATTCATGATGTACCTAAATAAACCATTAACACAATGTCTATATGGTTAATTTATTATTTTCTTTACTCATTATGGTGACAGTTTGACAGAAGTAAAGTTGTATAATTTATATTTATAGTATTGATTAAACACGTACATTTGTTAGGTTTTGATCATGTTTAACTAATAATAGCTTGTTTTAAATAAAAGCGAATGATCTTATTACGCAATTTGGTTATTTGTTAGGGTTTTTGTTTTATATAAATACCTATGTATATATGTCTTAATAATTCCCAAGGGCTGCCATGGAGGCGATAATTTTTTATGGTAAACACTCGTTAGTTTGTTGAGTGTTTCTAGCTGTGGCTGGAGGACACATTCGGTCGATGGTCGCCGCCTGAGACGCTTGGATAAAATAGAGTGCTCAAAGTCATATATAGACATTGTTGTAAAATTGTATCTAGTGTTTAGAACAGTTTTCTTACATTATAAAAGTAATGAACAGTTTGAGTTTGATTTCACATATCACATCCAAGTACCTACTCGTAGTAAACCCGCTGACTGCTACATCTCAGAAGTGACAAGAACAACCAAAACGTAAGTACACGCCCAAATTATAATTATAATTTGATTGATGTGATCATAATTATTGATGTTGGTCAGTCACGGATCTTTACAATATAACCAGATCCGTGAGACCATAGTCTTCTTAAGATGATACATTGACTTAAACAATTAAGTACCATTGCATTCTTGTTTTTGCATTTTGCCAGCATCATGTATCATCATGTTGAACGTTAATGTTTTGAAATCAAGTTTGGCTGGTCTATCACATTTTTCCTATTACTGTTTAGTTTTGTGAGTTTATAATCAAAAGTTTTTACAGCGTAAGCACGTTTAAATCTAAATTTGTTCACACCTTAAACAATTGTCGGTTTATGTGTCATGGGTTCGATTCCTAGTATACTTATTTAGCATTTTATCATTATTAATTAGCATTTTATCAATAAGATGAGTGAGCCAGAGACGTTGTAAGGTTATCTAATAATAATCAACAAAGAAAACTGTGTCGTAATTGGTCTATATAGATCTCTCAGAATTTAGCCCGATTGGGTTTTGATGGTGCTTATCAAGCGGGGCGTCACCCGGTACCCCAAGCGAAACACTTGATACCGCATTCTTCGCATGGGACTCAAGTGTTTACACTTAGAACCAAGGTCCCTTTGTTTATTTTTAGAACAGGACAAATTAAGTGTCAAAGCTTGTTTGTCTAATATAATATGTTGACCGTGAATTAACTTTAACAAAGAAAATGATAATCATGCTTAACTGATGATAATATGATTAACGTAATGTCTAGACAATTACATAAGCTTAACTGTTCACATTTATACATGTGATTGACTTGAAAAAGGATTGGACGGATGCTAATTAATTTTCTTCCCAAAAATACTTCTTAATAGGCTTAGAATTTAATAATCTACGGCTCTAAAGTTCTTTTTGCCACGAGATTTCAGACTATGCCGAAATCGCCGGGCTACGGTCCACTCTGCCAAGCAACGCGGAACTCAGCTGCGGCGATGAAGCCCAGAAGCAGACAACGAGGTACGGCGAGAGCGCGAACGTGTGCGCGCCGCCGAAGACCTGCACAACACATGGCATCGTGGCAACGAGCTACGGACGGCCAGGCGTTGAAGCAGCAGCTCAACGTCAGCGCGTCGCCGAGACGACTGTGCTGGCGCCGCCGAAGACCTGCGCAAGCGTCGCGTCGTGGCAACGAGCTACGGGCGGCCAGGCGTTGATGCAGCAGCTCAACGTCAGCGCGTCGCCGAGACGACTGTGCTGGCGCCGCCGGAGACCTGCGGAAGGGTCGCGTCATGGCAACGAGCTACGGACGGCCAGGCGTTGATGCAGCAGCTCAACGTCAGCGCGTCGCCGAGACGACTGTGCTGGCGCCGCCGAAGACCTGCGGAAGCGTTGCGTCGTGGCAACGAGCTACGGACGGCCAGGCGTTGATGCAGAAGCTCAACGTCAGCGCGTCGCCGAGACGACTGTGCTGGCGCCGCCGAAGACCTGCGGAAGCGTCGCGTCGTGGCAACGAGCCACGAGTGGTCAGCCGCCATCGCATCGTCTCCGTGTGAAGACGAGACAACGAGCCACGTGAAAAGGAAAGCGCGAGGCGCGGACAGCGGCATCGCGACCGCGAAACATGGATTGACAGGTCACGTAGTCCTTCTTTTTATTTGATAGCATTAAGAACTTTAGGAACGGTCTAGCTTTGCCACCCGTGATCCAAAGCGCAGCAAAATCACTACAGAAATATTATCAAATTTGATTCTTCGTCCAAAAACCATCGAATAGACGTTTGGTTACATATTTTCGTGCGTAAGTTGAATGCGTGCGATTCGGTATACAGTTGGGATGAAAGTATCACCATTAATTTTGCTAACTAAAAATAACAAGGGCTGTCCACGATGTGGCACAATAGTTTAAGTAGGTGCTATTCTATTTATTAGGCAAGAATGGCAAGAGAAGTTATTGAACGCGTTTCCGTGCGAACTAAACTACGCCTAGAACTTAAAAAATATGATTAGCAGAGAGCAATGCGTAACGAGGTGTTTTATTAGGTAAAATAACGTCTTATTTATCAAAGCGAAATACAAGATAGTAGTAGGCGCCTCATTTTTCACACAGCACTAAGCTGCTGTGAAGTGCACACGTTGTAATAAAATTGGTTGTGCATCAGAAAAGAGCTACAGTAAAATAGTTGATAGAGTAACAAACAGCAGTGATGCGGTACAAAAGCTGCAGCTAAACGATTATACAACAAAGACGCACGTGTGGTGATAATAAGTAATAGGACCTGTTTCTAATCGGTATATGGATAATAATTATTACCTACAAATAAAACAGTAGTGTGAGTTGTTTTGTACTAGAGAGCTAGGTGTATCTCACGATAATATCCCCAAGGTTATGAAGGGATCTGGGATAGTGCGACATGGCTGTCAATGTAAAGATTGTTAATGTCAATTTAGTGGTAGGTCATGTGACTAACAATTCTCTTCAAGTATTTGGAACTGACTGACTGAAGTAACATCGACACTTATCGGGATTGGAACTCACGACGTTCCAGCTCGAGAGACGATGTCTTAACCATTGGGCCACCACGACTAATAAAGTAATCTCTTTAAATATTAGATTTAGATAGTCCAAAAAGTACAGTCAACCTAATTTGTGCATAACAAACTTAAAAATGTTATAGTTCTCTTGATATACAATTTATGTCAAACTGTCAATTCCTATGGTATTGCAATTTTGACCATAGGGTCAATAGTAGTAGGTCATGTTTTTACATAATTGTTTGCTTATCGAAAGAATCATAGAAACATGTTTTATTACAAAAGATAAGAACTATTTCTAATAAAATAACCAAAAGAAAAATGTCAAATGATGAAACAACAAGTAGTTGTATTTTAGTAAAGCAAGATGGGTAAACAAATTTTCGCCATCTTACTAAATTGATATCAAGTTTGGTGAATAAGAATATATATTATCTATAAGCAAAATTATACTTAATTATATTAGAATGTCAGGTCAGTAGTAAAATACGCTTAAGAACCAGGAATATGCTAGCAAGATTCTAGTCATGGAATGGTACGTTTTAACAATGATACCGCACCAATCAATACAGACAGCAGACGCCAAACAACAGTAGTTGTGGAGCGTATGAAACCGTTGATTCATGTAAGCAGTGGTCCTATTGTACCGTTTACCACCTATGTAGCAAGAGATTTTTGCAAGAAATCGTAAGAATGCCAGTTTATTATACCCCAAAAGTTTCTAGTAGTAACTGTTAAAAAGTGAGATTTAAAACAAATAATAGTTTTAAATAATATTCTGTCAAATATTGGGTAGAATACTCTTTGTCGAAGATTTAAAGTAAATACATTTTGGTATGGGTTCAGAATGCCTACTTAACAGCTTAACCTACAGAGAATGATGTGATTAGATGTGTTTCTAGATCCTGGGAAACCAATGGTTATGTGAAGCCTTTATTATACTAATTATACCCTTCTTGTTGGGTTGACCCGAAATTTAGAAACTGTTATGTACAGAATATTATTTGTTGTTGTTACAGGTCAGGACGCAAGGCATCCTGGCTAAGAGAGTGCTTTCGGCTATCGGCTTGAGCGTAAACCGTGGGCTCTTGCTGGTGTCGCTAGAGATGCTGCTGGGTGAGAGTCAGGGACCTCCGAACTGATGGCGTGAGGGATGCCTGCTGCCCGGTTGAGAGAAAATTCCTTTCGGCTATTGACTTGAGCGTAAATCGTGGGCTCTTGTTGGTGTCGTGAGATGGTTTACAGTTTCCTTTCGGCTATCGACTTGAGCGTAAATCGTGGGCTCTGGTTGGTGTCGTGAGATGGTTTACAGTTTCCTTTCGGCTATCGACTTGAGCGTAAATCGTGGGCTCTTGTTGGTGTCGTGAGATGGTTTACAGTTTCCTTTCGGCTATCGACTTGAGCGTAAATCGTGGGCTCTTGTTGGTGTCGTGAGATGGTTTACAGTTTCCTTTCGGCTATCGACTTGAGCGTAAATCGTGGGCTCTTGTTGGTGTCGTGAGATGGTTTACAGTTTCCTTTCGGCTATCGACTTGAGCGTAAATCGTGGGCTCTTGTTGGTGTCGTGAGATGGTTTACAGTTTCCTTTCGGCTATCGACTTGAGCGTAAATCGTGGGCTCTTGTTGGTGTCGTGAGATAGTTAAGAATTAATAGTAAGAAGTATATACTGTCTCGAATTGTATTATTGCTAAAAGTTCAACAATGCTATTTTGTGTTCACTACTTTGTTGGTTTGTATAAATAATAATGATAAGTTTGTTCTCCATTGGTGTCATAGCCCCACGGCGTTCCATTGCGAGGATAAACGAATCATAAATAAATTATATTGTAATAAGCTCGAGGTGCATTGTCCTCAAAATATTGTAAAACATTTTTTTTTAAAAGAGTAAGTATGGAGTTTCTTGTCCGTTCTTCTCCATTACAATCTACCTTACCGAATGGACAGTTGAATCAATATCATTACTTTTAACTGTAAATTAAAGTTTATTAAAGTTCATAAGATAAAAGTTTTGACTATGACTTTGACACTACTATGTTTGTATGTTGTTAGTTTGTAAAAGTTATTAAAGTATAAGCTCGAACGACTAGCCAGGAACCCGATTGTTAGGTTTCCACCTGGAGTCGTGTGCAGGGACGCACACGATGTCAGGACGGACGATTGTTAGGTTTTGATCATGTTTAACTAATAATAGCTTGTTTTAAATAAAAGCGAATGATCTTATTACGCAATTTGGTTATTTGTTAGGGTTTTTGTTTTATATAAATACCTATATGTCTTAATAATTCCCAAGGGCTGCCCTGGAGGCGATAATTTTTTATGGTAAACACTCGTTAGTTTGTTGAGTGTTTCTAGCTGTGGCTGGAGGACACATTCGGTCGATGGTCGCCGCCTGAGACGCTTGGATAAAATAGAGTGCTCAAAGTCATATATAGACATTGTTGTAAAATTGTATCTAGTGTTTAGAACAGTTTTCTTACATTATAAAAGTAATGAACAGTTTGAGTTTGATTTCACATATCACATCCAAGTACCTACTCGTAGTAAACCCGCTGACTGCTACACATTTATATAACGGCCGTCCGTTTTTGTGTTAACTTAATCAATTTGTTTTTTATCGACTACAAATTGACACAGCAATTAATCTTGGAATTCGAGTGAACGATCTTGTGTTAAATAAATTAAATAAAACTCAATCATTTTTGTTTTGTCTCGTGTATTCGCTTTTTGTCTTGACTACTCATCATCATCATTTCAGCCGAAAGGAGTCCACTGCTGGACATAGGCCTTACCCAGGCGTCGCCACATTGACCGATCACATGCGTCTCGCATTCAGCGCCTTCCCGCGACCTTAACCAGGTCATCGGTCCAACTAGTGGGAGACCTTCCAACGTATCGTCTTCCGGTTCGCGGTCGCCATTCCAGAACTTTTCGGCCCCATCAGCCATCTGTTCTGCGAGAAATGTGCCCTGCCGACTGCCTCTTAAGTTTGGCAATTCTTCGGGCCATGTCGGTAACTTTGTTTCTCCTGCGGATATCATCATTTCTGATGTGATCACGTAATGAAATTCCAAGGGAAGGGAAGGGAATTCAAGGGAATTCTTGA
The DNA here is from genome assembly GCA_949775005.1 of Orthosia gothica. Lineage (NCBI taxonomy): Eukaryota > Metazoa > Arthropoda > Insecta > Lepidoptera > Noctuidae > Orthosia > Orthosia gothica. Next base: position 15,940,274 of record OX459044.1, read on the forward strand.
CTACTCATGACATCTCAAAACGTTTGCATGCGTCATCTATTAGTAATTTTTACAATGTACCTATCTCATTTACATAATGCATTTCTCTAGAGCGGGGATACAAAACTTCCAAATGAACTTTTTGGCCTTCCTATAATCTTTCCTCTTTATAATATTAGTATAGATATAGATAACGGTACTCAGTAGCATCCGGTCAAACTGGAAGCCGAGACAGTTGATGAAGGCTAGGCGGATTGTAACGTAATTGTCATCATCGCTGTATCTATTATTTCTGAAGCCCTTCTGTCAAAACGAAGTTTACCACATTATCTGATGCGCACATTATCGATTTTCTATTTATATCACGCTTAAAATAATGATCTGTAGATTGAAACTCTATTTTAGGCTCCCCTACATTGTTATTTCAGTTTTATATTTCAAGGAGCTTATGAAATATTCGAAACGCGATACGATTGTATTTTAGATTTGGGTCTTGTCCTATCTTTCTCTCTTTCTCAGATAAAGGGTCTGCGTAGGTAGGCACGTATAAAAGAATATCTATAGTTGTAGTACTAAACGCGTTATTTTTCATAAAAACACGATTATGAATTTCTTTATGTTCTGCATGAATAATGATTAGATGTTGATATGAATTTTAACTGGCAATAAATATCGTAGCCCTTCCCATCGTGACAATTATTGCGGAATACAAGATATCAGAAATCAAGAAAAATATAATTTAGAAAGTCGCCGAGCTGGTTCTTCAGAGAGGTCGTTTAAATGGACGTATTTCATTGATACAGTCAATACTTGAAGTTTATTAATTGAGTATTGATAATTACCTTTTTAATGTATTTCGACTTTTATGGTTTTCAATTAAATTATTATAACTGTCAATCTTTGCTTGAGATGTCTTTACTTAAATGCCTATATAAAGAGCTGTTAAGTAAGCAGGTTTTGCCATACAGCCTTAATTTGTAGTGCTAAAAGGAGTGTGTGAAATAAGGATTGTAATTGGGAGTGAACTATTAAGTCTAGTGTAGATAAGGCGAGGCTCGTTTAATCTATGCTTAACATAAGATCTTCTGATGAGATAAGGTCTTCTCTCAGAGATAAGTTCTCATTTGTTTTTATGCAGAGTATAGTCGAGAATAGTGTTCTTTTGTAAAGCTTTGTTTCTTTCTTATTAATGTTGTTATTTGGAGTAACTCTATTTCTTTATTTTGTTACATTTGGTAAGCCTTAATTCCAAATCAATATCATTAATATCAATACATATAATAAATCAGTAGAAAAGTTGCTTTTGTACAACTAAAACAGCCGGGATGTTAAAGGATAACCAACAGAACCCATTGCCAGTATTTTTGGAATTTTTGTCTGCTTAGTTGCGCACGGATCACGTAAAATATACGAAACTAATGTAGACAACTTATACAAAAACTAAGTAATACTTCTTCGTGCGGTTCACTCTATCAAAAGATGCATTTAAAGTGTTCAAGAAGTAAGATATCACAACACACGCAATTTAGATACTCGGCTAGTTGAACTCCATACTCGAAACGTTGTGCATTTGACGTCATTTTTTGGATGGTGGTGTTAAGATTCTCCGCGGAAGAATGACCCTAGAAAAAAATAGGCAGTTGACGGGAGAGAAGCTGTGGGCAAAGCTAATATTTGATTATAAAGGTTTGCTACTTTTCTATCAGTTTAGTTACTTAGTCTATTGTTCTGTTTTTAGGGTTCCGTACTCAAAGGGTAAAAACGGGACCCTATTACTGAGACTCCGCGGTCCGTCTGTCTGTCTGTCTGTCACCAGGCTGTATCTCATGAACCGTGATAGCTAGGCAGTTGAAATTTACACAGGTGATGTATATCTGTTGCCGCTACAACAACAAATACTTAAAACAAAATAAAATAAATATTTAAGGGGGGCTTCCATACAACAAACGTCATTTTTTGCCGTTTTTTTACGAAAATGGTACGGAACCCTTCGTGCGCGAGTCCGACTCGCACTTGGCCGGTTTTTTCATTTGATAATCCTTGATTTCATATATTTGCAATAACTCTGATGGGCTCCTCGTATTAGGAAAGCCACACTATAAAGCTGAGATAGAAGGAAAAGCATATAATTATGTATTTCACAAAAACCAATTCGCAATTACTAAAACCAATCTTATAAACGTTTCTAAACCGTCTGCAAATGTAAGTAGTATTTATTAGCAGTACTTTACGGCACCGGTTCGCTTAGTAAATGGCTCGCTATATTTATTGTTTCAGCGATAGGAAGGCGGTTAATTGGTGCAGGTAAACAAAATTAACACTGTTTAAAACCTGTTTTAAATTAAGACGTTTAATGTTGGTAAGTTTCGTTTTATTTTTTGAGACTTCTACTTGGTTTTGTAAGACAATTAAGTAATCAAAGGACTTTTCAGTGCCTTTTTCCTTATTCGAATAAAATACCGACATTATTGTATTTGAGATGGGCGTTTAGAAGGCAAATAACAACATTTTTTGTGTTGAAAGCCTTAAGGAATCCTTTTGCGTTTATAAAACAAGTAAAGATTTAAAAAAAAAATGACCCCGGGCCCCGGACTCATTTTTATCAGTAGACAAGTTTCGATCGAAAATCTATTGAACACGTAAATTTGACACAATAACACTCCGACTCAAACAGTAAAACGCTCATAAATTTTGAATGGCTGAACCGATTTTCATCAAATATAGCTAAGAACATTCTCGATAAAGTCATCTTTCAAATAAAAAACGAAGCGAAATCAAAAACGGTTCATCCGTTTAAGAGCTATGATGCCACAGCCAGATACACAAACACACCAAAACACAGGTGTGTAAATACGTCAAACTTATAATACCCTTTCTTTTTCCATCAGGGGTTTAAAACCTTTCAGAACGATCTTTTTTGTCATATCGATATCGATGATTTTAAATTATATGTGTTTCGACCAGAATACTCTTTAGAGCATTTGCGGACGATTCCCCTGGGCGGTTACGCACTACACGACCGTATCCGTAATCCGTGTCCGCGATTTGAGTTCCGAGTTCAAAATGTTCTAAATTGTGACAGATTATGATGGATAGTGTTTGGATGTAGTGCGTAAGCTTCCCTACAAGCAGTACTACGGCTACTTCGGAACCGAAATTTCACGGACACAGATTGAATGTAGTACTTAACCGGGCGGTTAGCATACATTTTCTATTTTCCAAGCACAAGAAATAGGTTGTTCGTAAAAAAAACTTTTTCCACTATTACCATTAATAATTTCCATGTCACAGCAAACTAAATCCAACACCATCGGACTTCGTCATCACAAAAACAAATCATGGCAAGGTAAAGTTTATTTCGATTCGTTTTTTTACGGCAATTTAGATTTCGGGCGGCGATAGGAGCAGTAGGAAGGCGCCCCCAAGCTCCCAATGAATGGGGGACGGTTGTCAACGAATTAGTGATAAGTTGATAACATAGCTTTATTAATTTTCTGTAGAGAATGTTTTCCTCTCGTTTAAGGTGAATTTCGTAATTATTTTGTTGTTTGTATTAATGAATTTATACTAATTATACGGACCTTTGCGGTATATTGATTTAAATAATTCCCTGTAAATCGATTCGTTTGAAATGCAATCTGTTCAATATGCTTATTTTACATTTGTAGCTGGTTAGGTTAATAGCAGCTTGATGAAAATGACTGAAGAATTAATGCGTGCGATTGAAGAGTCATTTTTCATTTGTGCCGTCTTTGAAAGGGGTAAAACAGTTTGCAGCAGCCTATAGATATGAATCCTAGCCTAGCCTAATTTTCTAGTATAAACCACTTTCTTGTATTTCGTCTGTTTCGTAAATGCTTTTACAAATATATAAACTCACAAACACAAACACGCAGATTCGGAAGGATTAGGCCATATAAGTATTTGCTTCGTGTGGGAATCGGACTCGCGACACGCAGTGCAGCAGCCGATCGCTCTACCCTTGCGCCAACCGTGTCGTCAATTGCTTTACCTAAATGGAATGAAACTGTCAAATACCTTATTTGTTTTTTTTATGACAATTTTTTTGTTAAGTGATGATGTGGTCGATAGGGAAGCACGCTTGCCTAGAAGTAACCTATTCACTCTTGACTTAAAGACCCCAAGATTGTAGCTATCAGGAAACAAAGATGTGGCAAAGAATGCCACTCCTTGGCTGTACGCACAATGAAAGTATTCGCAAAACGCAATTAATTACACGCCACAAATTCAAAAAAACTCACCAAGTGGAACTAGATAATTAATAGTGGGTTTACGGCAAGGGAAAGTCACGCGGACAAACATGGCGTGTCGTTATTCCGGCATTGTGCCGAACAATGGTCGAACCGCAAGCTGTCAAAGCGTCACCGGCGCCGGCCGGAATAAGGACGCGCCTAGAGGTGAAAGTGTTGATCATGTTGTCATTGAGAAGAGAGAACATAGTTAATGATATGTAATTGTTTTAAATTCAAACAGGCTTGTCGAGTTTATTGTTTGAACTTAACGGTTGGTTTTTGTTCTTTGAATGCGAGTACACGATACCTATTCATTATGTTATAGACGCGAAAGTTTAAAACTACCTACGCTTCTTTCTTCACAAGCTGAAAAAAGAGACAAACTGCTTACAGGACAAAAAATTCATCCGCATCGCTGTCAATGGAAGAACTGCCCTAAAGACTGGCATCATTGCCTCGATGCAAATAATTTTTCCTCTAAGAGATTTTTATCCTTTTTTAGGCTGGAGTAATTAAATAATCATGCATAATATAATAAAGAGGCTGAATATATGAATATGCGTGAATGTCGACAATTATCCCGAGGAGTCATAATCTATCTCTGATATTTAATCGAGATCCGCTCAGCCGTTCTGGCGTGAAGAAGTACCAAACAAACACACTCACAAACTTTCACCTTTATAATATTAGTGTGATACGTACGACCTATGAGTAAATGTAGGTATAATGCGCAAGGCACGCGTTCGATATAACTAAGAATTTTTCTTCCAACCAGAGCCACGGGTACACAAGGTAAGTTATATTTCATTATATTGAAAGTGTTGACGAGAAGGATGATAGTGCGATATAAGTTTATCGGTATCTCATAAAATAACTTATGGATTCTAGCGGTGCCGCCGGTATCCCGATAACAGTACCTGTATTCTTTTGCAGACAAAAATATGTTACGTCTTAGTAGTTTATTTTTGCAAACTTCACCACGTTAAGGGTTGCTATTGTAAAAAAATAAGGTAATGGTTACCTCCTTGCTTATTGTTCCAATGAGTTTACATTTTAAAAACCATTGTGTAGTATTTAATTTTTTCTTCACTTGGTTATACTTGAACAATGAACGGACATCTGTTCAAACGCTTGCTTAGTTTTAGAATAGTAAATCATAGGATATTTTGCAACCAAAGAACAATGCCTCAAAACATGAAGCATATCTGCAAACGTCTAATTTAAACAAAGCTTTTACTGAAAAGATAAACAAAAATTCGCGTAGGTAATTGGGGATCCATAAAAGTGTATTATTCTGAAGAAACTTGGGTCAGCATTGTCTATCGCAAAGCTTTTGTTGGAAATCTTGGAAAAGGTCACGTGAACTGAAGTGGAGTTGATTTCGATCACGCGGCTACGAGCCGTGGCTAGTCGGAATAACGAACGAGCATTCGTGGATAAGTTTTTGAATTTGGAAGAGTTTCCAGCGCTTCTTGAACAAAAAGATTTGAGAAGTACCTAGTACCTAGGTAAAGCCCATTCTTCATTCCCATGATTTGGCCACCAAATCATGGGAATGAATTGGTGAAAGAATGGGCTGGGTTTTCCTTGTCCAGGGAGTGAAGTGAATACGGGTTTCTACAGTGTGGTTTTTGTGAGGGAACTTTTAAATCTATTCTCGATGTAATATATACGTATGATCCGAATAATATTAGGTCCTTACATATGAAACCACTACTTGGCCACTTTGAAAATTGAAATGTCTTTTCTATTTATGGCACGTTTTAAATCTATACTTATATATATCAATATCTATACTATTAAACTATAATGTATAATAATATTATAAAGAGGAAAGATTTGTATTTTTGAATTTTTTTTATGTAACGAATAAACTTAGAAACTAATGGACCGATTTCAAAAATTATTTCACCGTTGGGAAGCGACACTATCCCCGGGTGACATAGGCTACTTTTTATCCCTGTATGCCCACGGGAACGGGAACTACGCGGGTGAAACCGCGAGGCGTCCGCTAGTATATTATATTTTGAGATATGCATCTAGATTGAACAAAATCTGCATTGTCTTAACTTCTACATGACATTCGTAAACTAAAATGCTCGCTATGCTCAGTATTAGAATTATAAGTGCGCTTTAGATCTGTATCAAGCGAACATAATTGCAATTAGCGGCATGGCACTCGAGCTCCTGGTTTAAAACAATGTTGGACGTAAATAGCACGGGTGTGTAGATGCTGGTCTGTGTGGGATGACGTTGATAGACCATTGTCTTTCTCTGTCTGTATCCTCATAGGTTTAGGGAGAATTAGCTGCTGATTTGAAGCGGTTGTCTGCTGAGTTAAAGTCGAAAGATGCGACAAAATTTTGGATACCCCAAATTTTTGCCATGTGTAGGAAAAGAGTGAGAGCTTCTTATTTTTTTATTCTAATTCTTCTGAAAGATTTGGTTTCCCTTTATCACTACTTCCAAATTTTCACTATCTAAGAAGCAGGCACAGCAGATAAAAAGACGTAAAATTGCTTTGTTCCTTTACATGTTTTTTAACCGACTTCCCAAAAAGGAAGAGGTTCTCAATTCAGATGATTCTATTTTTTTATATATGTTCAGGCTTAACTCCGTCATATATACATACATGGTTTAGGAAAATTCTTTTATGTTTGAAAAAGTTTACTCTCGAGATGGTTCAAAATCTGAAGATGGGATGCCATGGAAATCGATGGATTTCCTCAAATATTATAGTCAGACATATAGCGATTTTGAGATTCTCAATAACATGGCAAGCATTTGCACTCAGAAAGTATCATTTGGTGAAGTTGAACTGATAAAGAAGACCACAGATGGCCACTGGAACTCCTTAATAATCATGGCTATAAGATATATCGAATAGTTAAGCAACTATGATGTAGCAAATACATAATAATTAAGTACACGAATGTCGAAAAACGAAAAACAATAGGTACTAAAGACACCGACTTTAGAAAACAATTTTTATTTTTTAGTTTATATTCTATAGGCTCGCGCTTGACCACTATCTCACCTGATGGTAAGCGATGATGTGGTTAACGGAGAAACATGCTTGCCCAGAAATAACCTATTCACTCTTGACTTAAAGACCCCCAGATTGTAGCTGTCAGCAAACACAGACTCCGGCAGAGAATTACACTCCTTAGCTGTACGCATAATAAAAGTGTTCCCAAAACGTTTTGTGCGTATGTGTGGGATGTCCACCATGTATCGATGGCGCATCACCGTACGTCTGGTAGTCCGATGATGAAACGGGCTAGGTGGAATTAGATCGTGCAATTCCATCGCACACTCCCCGAAATATAACCGATAAAAAAACGGCAACTCGGCGACGATGTTCAAGAATCTGGAGCTTTGACTTGACCAGCGCCTCATTGCCGATGAGCCTCTTGGGCCGCTTTTCGATCGACTCTAGTGCATCAAGCTGGTATCGCAGATGTGCAGCAGATCCGTTCCAGAGATGAGTACAGTACTCCATGCATGATCAAACTTGCGCTTGATACAAATTGAGGAGCTGTTCCGGCGTGAAGTACCTTCTCACCTTTAAAAGGATTAGACTTTTTGGCTGCCAGCTGAGGCTTTGCCTCAATGTATAACGTACAACGTAGCCAACATTGACAGTCGATGTCAACGTAACGCCAAGAAGCTCAAGATGGTCCGTTATTGCCATTATTTTTCGCCTTGTTGTGTTTTGCTTTAAAAGTCGGTTTTATTTGTTAAAAATTATTTTATTGAAGATAATCCCTGGAAGTAACTACATCCGATATTAAAAAAACCCTTCCCAACCTTCTCTGGTACAAAGCTAAAGTATCGTCAGGTTTCTTAAGCTACTTTTATTCCTTGAAAAATGCATGGTTTCTGCGAAGCTGCCGGCAAAATCCAGTCATACTGTCAAATTACTAGGTGAAAACGGGATAGTAAAGAGGTTTAATAAGAGTAGGGCTCTCATGGTCGTAAGGTACAGTTTTGATATATATTGAATCCCTTAATCCAAGCAAAGAATAAAGCAACAGAAACCCAACAAAAAGAGACAAAATTTCATCAGAAAATGATATTAAAAACACAATTTCATTACCGTTACATCGATTCGTAGTTGAAGCAACATCTTGGATTACTTGTCTTATTTTTTGTGAGAAAAAAATCTATTGTTGCTTCTCGAAAACCGGCAGAAAAGCTACCGCACGTTTTAATTATACAGAGGAAGGTAAATTAAAAAGCAGCCGGCCGTACCGATCGGCGCGCGGCGTGGTAAAGGAGGCTGTAGGCCTGGACAAGAGTGCACGCGAGGGCGATGCCGAGTGCGGGCGCGATTAGATGGCCACAGTGCATGGCCAGTTATTGTAGCGGGCAACAAAATATAGACGCGTTTGCTCTGGGTAGATGATCCCTCGTTATCGAGGCCCCTTCACCACGTCGCGCTTGGTGGACCATAGTCCGTCCAGTACGGATGCAAACGTTGGTTTCATATTTCTTCTCTTCTCTAAATACATGGTATGAAACAAAGTCGCTGTCAACCTCCGTCTGTTTCATATATGTATTATATACGCAACGAAATATAATATACCTACGAGTAGTTGCCACTAATACTTGACTTAATGTCCTACGTCCCCTGGATGGGGCAAAGGGCGTCCACAGTAGTCCTCCATCGCGATCGGTTCTGGGCTTCACGCTTCACCTCGCTCCACGTCATACCGATGCTTGTCGCTTTTGACGGAGACGGCCACGCTTTCTTTTGCCTTGGGGATTCCAATCCAGCGCTTGCTTCGGTATATGTTCAGAATCCCTTCGCAGCGTGTGGCCAATCCAACTTCACATGCGACGCTTGATTTGGCGGTCGATCGGGCTCTCGTGGCATTGCTCCAACAGCTCTACGTTGGTGATGGTCTCGGGCCAGTAAATGCTGAGTATGCGACGAAGACAGCGGTTGACGACGACTTGGACCTGACGTGAGATGCCACGAATAGAAAGGGCGATAAACGAGGAAGATTTGTGAATATAATTTGACCTGTGGAGATCCCTGTTATTTGATATTTTGCAGCCCGCCTCAGCATACGCGTAAGCTCCTCATCCTGTCCGCGGCCGTAAGCCCGGACTCATCTCACTTAATGTTTGCTTTTTGCCAGCTTTTGTGCAAACAATTGAACGCGTAGGCAAACAAAAGATTTCATGTGTTGTCGCTGTTTGGACGCACGATACTAATGTCGGAGTTGTTATGATAGCAATAAGGGGTTGTTTTGGTTTGAGGGGTTTCTGTGATAAAATTATATTTTGGCAAAATTTTATTTAACTTGCCTTGTCAGTTAGTTAAGTATCGAATCTTGCAACTGAATTTTAGAACAGGTCGTAACAGATTGAGTTGAAATTTTATGTTTAAACGTTTATACGTATATAAAGTCTTAGTAGTTTCAATCCTAGAGGTAATAATGTACGTAGTACATATTATCTCAATGGTTTTACTAAACTTTTTATATTTTATTATCTCAATGGTTTTAATAAATGTTTTATATTTGGTTTTGATGACTATGTAAACTACAAATATTTTATAAAAGTTAAATAAAAGGCAGTTTTTTTTTTGTTTTTTTTTATTATTTCTAATCAGTATATTTAGTAATCTCAAACAGGGTAATCAAGGTTAAAGTGTTCTTAACGATACTCTACGAAAACAGCACTATTTGTTGAAGACAAGATAGAATTACCTTAAAAAACTCGGTAAGAAAAACAGATTTCTAGAGGTGGATTTTTTATAAGTTTTGACGGCTTTGACTGCCTCTGTTGTGACCATTAAGGGATTTATAAATAAAATAAGTATCAGTTTACCTTTATGTGCATATTTTCCTGCATAATTGAGCATTTTTAACCCCCGCCGGAAAAAAGGGGTGTTATAAGTTTCACGTGTGTTGCTGTGTATCTGTGTGTCTGTCTGTGGCATCATAGCGCCTAAACGGATGAACCGATTTCAATTTAGTTTTTTTTTGTTTGAAAGGTAATTTTGTCGAGAGTGTTCTTAGCTATGTTTGAATAAAATCGGTTCAGCCGTTCAAAAGTTATGGGTATTTTACTGTTAGAATCAGGGTGTTTTCCCAAGATAAATGTGTCGGGGGTTTTTAAATTGTGAAATTTTACTTGTTATTCCTGTATAACAATTCGTATACCTATTCAATTGTTTTGTTTCCGTGTATTTATTTTGAAGTAAGTTTTAAATTATTATATGTTCCTGTGTTTGGTTGTTATCTTTCAGAATTCAAACCGCATTGTAATGAAAACCGCATGATAGACCACAAAACGCAGTGTACGTCAATCGGTCAGGTATGGATTGTTTTCATACAATAATGTAAGTTATTGAAAAAACTGTTTAAATATACCTAACAGGGTGCTCAATAATGCGCAATTTCTTTTTCCAAAAGGTGAATTAGCTCATCTTACATAATTTTTGAGGTATGATGACGTAATCGTTATGTGAATATGTACCTAGTTGGATACTAAAATTAGTTCAATAGACTAGCGCAATTATTACTAGCTTCTGCCAGCGACTTCTCCCGCGTGAATGTAGAAAATAAAATTTCATTCATATCCGTCCAGCCGTTTGAGCATAAAGACGTAACAACCATACAAACACACACACACACTCACAAACTTTTGTCGTGTGATTTGCCGTTGAGGTTGACCTATAATTGCCTAAAGACATCCGAGTTTCTGTGGTGTGTTATCAAAGCAAGTATAAACTATATCGAAAAGCGCAATAAAAATAGACTATGCAATAGAAATAGGGACTTATCAGTGCTTTTCATATTAATCTTATCACTCAATTAAAAGTGACAGGTAATTCCATCTCAATTTCTAAACGCTCACGTGAATGAAGATAACGGCGCGGCAGCTGTGTTCCAAGCGCCAATCTCCGGACCCACCCTAGCGGGATATGCGAAGGAATTGGGGAATAATTTATTGCCCAATTAGTCGACCCTCGGTGCCCAGAAAAAATATGAAAATCAGACCTTAACTGAGCCGATAATTGCTTATTTACCAAGACCCCCACGACTTGCCCGAACGTGACGTACCTAAGAATTTTCATCGGTATTTTATGAGCATTCTTAATTAATAATACATTGTTTGAAAACCACTTTACGTGACTCTGATATAAGCTTATTAATTATTTGTATACCAATAACTTCGGAACTGTTAAATTAATTTTGATTTAGTCAAATGGGAATTTAATTTGCTAATTATCTTCTGTTGATAAATTAATATTGAATGGAATTGTACGGCTAATTTATATTGAAATTATTGTGGAGTGTTCGGGTGTACTGAAATGTGTTTGTTTTGGTTTAGTGGTCGTTTAAACGCTTACGGTGGGCTATATTAGGCTGTAATGATTGTATGACAGTATTTCCAATAATGTCCTAAAACAACACATTCGTTTCACAGTCATAACTCCTTGTTTTATTATATAAGTCCTGTTTCCGTTAGTGTGTCCTTGGCATCAACAGTAGGCCCTATCAGAATATCAGCGCAGCCTTTAACCTTTTTTGGATATCGCTGCACATGCTGAGATAGGAGCCTTTTTGGTCTCGCACAGGGTTTTTATTTTATTATTGTTTAAGTGTATGCTTATTTTCTCGTGTCTCCTGTGCGGGTCACAAATAAATATTTTTCTTTCTTTCTTGTGAAAGAAAAACTAATGTGTTGTTAAATCCCAACTAATGGGGCCCGTTCACGAACAAGACGCATGGATTGGCACCACTCAGCTCAACCATCATGAAGGGAACCGAATGATCCAACACTTAAATCTTTTGGTGTGAGGATGTGGCCACGGAGTCCGAGTTAAATAAGCCACCTCTGGGAATCCCCCAGGCATCTGACTTGTATATTTCTGAACTATAAAAGTCCAGGTTTCCTCACGATGTTTTCCTTCACCGTTGCCTGTGATGTCTAAGATAAACTTAGAAAGTACATATGAATCATCACTAAAACTTCATATCTAAAAAGAGACAATATTTTACATACAATCTTGTTTAGATAAGTCGGATAACGAGAAGCTAAAAATGTTTACATAGTATAATGTGACATCGATAACACGACATTCGTTTATTATGTGCCAGAGAAAAAGGTTTCCGATGTCGAAAATTCTCCGAAAACAGTATTACTTATCTCTCCGATATTTATCTCTAGAAAAAAAAACAACATTCTATGAATTCGAAACGTTTTGTTTTTCTATCGATACAGAAGTTGCGAGATAACGAAGATAGAATTTATGTTCCACGGAGCTTAGATTAAGAGCGGAAAGAAATTTTACTAGAGAAAGTGAAGTGACTTATAATACTTTCTTATTTATCCAATTAAGGCGGTACCCCGAGCAAAACGCCGCGCAAGCCGTTTTTTGTGCTGTTTTTAGGAGCTATCTACTCGTTATTTAAAAAGAAATATCAATTAATAAAAATACATTAAATTTCTACATAATATTGATTCTGAAATGGTAGATTTAGTTTTTTTTTAAATGTTGTATATATTTCACTAATCTACTTCCAAAAAATGTACAATAAAATACCGCAATCATTTAAAGCTTTGCCAGCAAACCTATTTAAAAATAAGATGCGAGATTTATTAACAGACAAAACTTATTACCATATACGTGATTTCTTGAATGATAATATTTTATTATAATGACATTATTTTCTTTTATTATTTGCTTTTTTTTTTTCTTCTTTTAAGTCATCATATTATTTAATTGATATAACATTCATACTAATTTGCATTTTGTTTTGTTTAGTTTGTACCTGACAGCATGTTACATTGATATTTATGACATTTTATGATTTTACTGTAATTTGTTGACATCATTTGATTTTATTAATCTTGATTGTGCAAGACATTTTATGATTTTATTGTATTTTTCTTTGACATTGTTTTATGATTTGATAGTACTTTTTTGACATTTTATTCTTTTGGGTTTTTTTTATCAACACTGATTTTTATGACATTTTATGATCTTACTGTACTTTTACGAATTTTTTTATATTACTCTAATCTTGGTATTGCAAGACATTTTATGATTTATTGTATTTTTCTTTGACATTACTTTATGATTTGATTGTACTTTTTTGACATTTTATTCTTTTGGGTTTTTTTTTTATTTATCAACCCTGATTTTTATGATCTTATTGTACTTTTGCGACATTTTTTTAATATTATTAATCTTGATTTTGCAAGACATTTTATGATTTTATTATATTTTTCTTTGACATTATTTTAATTAACTAACCACAATTCTCTATGACATTTTATGATTTGATTATACCTCTGACATTTTTTTTTTTTTTTTTTTAATTTGAACTTGATTATTTATGATATTTTTATGATTTGATAAGGATGACGATCTATTGTTAGTTTTTTATTTTTTTTAGTTTTTCTGACATTCACTTACGATCAATTTATTGTTTTTGTTTAAAATTTATAATCTAAATGTTCTTTAGAACAATTTAATTAATATAAATAATTTTGTAAACTTTATATTTGTACGCCTCGATAGGCAAAACATGTATGTGCTACAAATTAAGTCAACATCTTGCATGCATAAGGTATGTAAACACATGTTATGGCAAATAAATTATCTTTATCTTTATCTTATCTTTATCTAAAGTGTTCATTGATTATTTTTTGTACTAACACTAATGGATAGACAATTTAATAACGAACATTTTTGTAGAATTATTTTTTTCAAAAGACCAATATTCGATTTTATAAAGATTTTATTCTAAAATCTGGGTGTATTCACTACTGTAATTCATGCGCCACCAGTGCCGCTAGACCAATAGAAACGCTCATATCTCATGCCGATTTTTTGGTCAGGGTACCGTCTTAATGAGGTTCGGATCTGTCTGTTTAGCTATAGACAGTTGGTTTAATTACCGATAAATTATTGTGAGATAATGTGCCGGTAACGATTGGGAGTGGTAATTATGTGTTCTACAGATAGGTATAACAGCACATATACAGATAATTTGTCGTAATATTTAATTGATAACGAAGTAGGTCTTTTGAATGTTTTCTGTTTAGAGATCTAAGAGATCACGTATTCTCAGTCGTGTATGAACAGTGATGGCCCCGTGGTAACGGCTTCGACTTACGTGTCGTAGTTCGTGAGTTCGAACCCAGGCAGGCACTTTACTTTGTGTAAATTATTTCATCACCACGTGAAGGAAAACATCGTGAGGAAACAGGAATGTCCTAGAACTAAAAATACGAAGACATGTGAAATCTAACAACCCGCACTGGGCCCGCGTGGTGGATTAAGGCCCATTACCTCTCTCACAGAGAGGATGCCTGTGTCCCAGCAGTGGGAACATGACAAGGCTGATGATGATGTATTCTCAGAACTGACTGCGTTTTCTTAAAACAGAGCGGTAGCGAGATATGATTAAAAACACCGTGATCGGTTGAGTTTTCAGCGTATTTGAGATCGTCTTATAACCCTTTTTAAAATAAGTACCTAAGTATAGGTACGTTATTCTTCCACCGATCAGATCAAAGAATTTTCCTTCGCCGTTGTTAGTTCATTTCACTCAATTCTGTCAAATTCCTTCATACTCTCAATCCCATTCATGCTCAAGGCGGGGCATGAATGAAAACCAGGAATATAACACCACATTACCCGGTCGGACGTCTCAAAACGGCCGTCAGTCATCCCTTCAAGCGATCCGTAACGACGGAACCTCATCATCCCATTTACGGACCTTCACTCAACCACATTGTTATCAGATTTAACTAGCCAACTATCAAAGCTTATCGAATCATTTTTTTTTTCACTTGGTGGGAAATGTAATGTTGAGTAATTTTTGTGTTAAGTATATTGTTGAGTAACTTTTTTGTAAAATACATTGTTCTGGGCAATGATAAGTTGTGTAAAATATTATGCTGTGTTATTTTTTTGTGATAAATTGAATGATGTTTAATTTTTGTTATAATTATATTCTTGTGTAATTTCGGTGTAAAATATATTGTTGAGTAACTTTTGTGTAATATATATTGCTGTGTAATTTTTGTGTAAAATGTAATGTTGTGTAATTTTTTGTGTAAAATGTTATGTTCAGATCAATCATTTAACCTGAATCAAGTTAGACACGGAGCTATTTTTATGTGTTTTTAATGTGTTAATGTAACTGATATAAAAAACAAAATAACACGTTTTATTTTTCAAATATAAAAAGAAACACAAGTCCTATGAAAATACATAATTTTAAAACCCATTAACGTCAGATACTCAGCCATATTTTACGGCGTTTATCAGATAACAGAAAAGCTTTAAAAGATGTCACATTATTGGACAAAACTTTACTTGATAATAACGTCTCGTTAATTTATCAACAGAACGACTAGTGTTGTGCTAACCAGTCTTATCGATAACTACAACAACATGACATCTTAAGACCACGACCCATATTAAAAAGTTCTAAATCTCGTCACAATCTCATTTCAATGACAATCAATGTCAAATAGAAGATGACAGATTTAGTTTAAAATTAGAACGCGTTCGTTAGTCAATCAAAACACGGGAACTGCCCTTCTGATCTCAATGGCAACCTGCAAAATAGTCATGAAACTGTCTGTTGTCAATCGACATCCTACCTCGAAATTGTAATCGATATTAAAACAGTCGACTCACACGTAAACATGGCGCACGATGAACGATCAGACGGCCGGCCTCTGGCCTCCCGCTGTGTTTTGCTCCTGTCTCAACTGGGTCAAGGCATATCGTACTGGTGACAATAAAACTTTTTATTACCGGTATGTAAGTCGCTCGGTCGACAGATTTCAATCATTCCTTCTTTAAATTGGTTTTACCTGACATGTATGGCAAATTGTAATTGTCGATGTAATTATCTGCAGTGCTGAATTATTGAGGAAAATAAAAAAGAAAGTATTTTTTTTGTACATTTATATTATGACTCAAAAAGTAAAAAAAATAAAACCGGCCAAGTGCGAGTCGGACTCGCGCACGAAGGGTTCCGTACCATTATCGCAAAAAACGGCAAAAAAAACACGTTTTTTGTATGGGAGCCCTCCTTAAATATTTATTTTATTCGGTTTTTAGTATTTGTTGTTATAGCGGCAACAGAAATACATCATCTGTGAAAATTTCAACTGTCTAGCTATCACGGTTCATGAGATACATCCTGATGACAGACAGTCAGACGGACCGCGGAGTCTTAGTAATAGGGTCCCGTTTTTACCATTTGGGTAAGAAACCCTAAAAACACGTTCAGAAGCCAGCTTATACGTCCAAAAAATTGGTGATTAATTTCATGACTGTAGAGAAACGACATATTTTTTTCATAATGTCATCCATTATAAAAATAGTTACTAAAGTGACCGATCCACTATCGGAAATGTCGACCAATTTGTCGATGATGAAGCCGCATCTACAATAAAGATCGACTTTATCGTCGATATAAAAATAAATGCAATTTGTGTCACATTTGTCAATAGGGACATTTTTTCTGTCTGTCTGATATCTTCTTGTTTATGGTAGGTATTTACTATTCTAAAATAAGACTCGTTATTTTTATAAATAACGAGTCGCTTGCCTACGTGACTGTAAAAAGGTCGAAGTCTGTCTTTTCTTGGTAAACAACTGCTAGAAATACCTACCTACATATTACAATAATTGTATATTCGTTATACTCATAGGTAAACAACGGCCTAATGATTACATTTAATCTGACTGCCCAGATTTTAAAAATTTCATCAAATCTAAATGGTTAAAGAAGGTACAAATAATTTGGTCTTGACAAGACTGTTTCTTGTAAATCAAAATCATTTGATTACCTCGTTTAAATATCACTTCTTTCATTTTTTTAATTAAACTCTCCAAGTTAAATAAGTTGGTTATTAAGCTCGATGCGGAAACGAATAAAGTTATGTTAGCATCTGAAATTCGGCAGAAATCCAAGAAAGTTGGATGTGATTCGCCAACTCGGGCCCCTAAACTTATCAAAGTGATTTGGCAAAGTTTGCGTGAATTCTTTGAAGATGCTTCCAATCGAATATGTATAGGAATGTGTATGGAACTGAGATTTTTTCAATAACATTGATGAATATTTAGATATTCTGATTTTACTTGGAAAGACAGATACAGTCGCTAAGTTAGATTCCAGTTTCCAAAGTACAATAAAGTCCGATCGCCAGACTGGATTCAGTATCGTTTGTTTTGGACGCCACAACAATAAAACAGTGGTCCCGCTAAGCCACTATTTAGTTGTTGTGATTCGAAAGTAGTAGGTATCGGGGTTGAGTTTTAAACTGGTATCAACGCGAGGTGTATTACTCTGAAAGCTCGCAGCTTCAGAGATCACAATACTGACTTGTTGCTGGCTCTTTGCCTACACGTTCTACAACAAGTTTTCTTTGAGTTGACTCCAACTTGCACGTTGAAAACAGAAGCTTTCTTTCTCTAAACGATGATGAAAAGATGACTGTTCTTTTATTCATACAATACTCAGAATCGATACGTGAATTTGAGCGGTTTTAAATCTTCCTTCATAAACTTAATATTAATATTTGGGCGGTTTTAAATCTTCCTTCATAAACTTAATATCAATATTTCACAACACGTTAACTTCGTATTTTTCAATTTATTTCGTGGCAGCAGTTTACGGTCGGATTGTTTTGGCGAACATTCGATTATTTGTGTACACACGCCCACGCTGCGGCCAATCACATCTAAAATATTTGTTTCGAATACACTGGGCTGAAGCTAATCTCTTCTGAATACTCTGATCCCTACATCACAACGTTTGAATCGGGACCATTTGTTGTGATACGTGTGTTGTCATTTTTATGAATAAGTAATACAATTGATTGATGTTGAACAAATGGGTTTGAATGTTAAGAAGAAAAATGCGATTCACCGTAAAAGGGAGGTACTTAGACATTGTGAATATTGAAGGCAATTGTAAGTGGTCTGACAATCTTTTGAAACGGGACCGTTTGAGCTTTGTATAGACAGACATATGAACTTTTAATAAGAAAAGAGCCGTTATAGAAAGAGGTTCACAAAATCGCAGCTGATATTTATTTTATAAAACAGAAATTGATTTCAGTCGAGCTGTCTGGGGCCAATACTTCTCACAACTTGCTATTCTTGTAATAAGTTTTGTCATTGATACAAGGAGAATACTTATTAAATTAAACATGATTAATTAATAAATAAAGGTTATTTGTTTAAGACGGTACCCTGACCAAAAAATCGGCGTGCGATATGAGCATTCCTATTGGTCTAGCGGCACTGGCGGCGCATGAATTACAGTAGTGAATACGCCCAGATTTTAGAATAAAATCTTTATAAAATCGAATTTTGGTATTTAAAAAAAAAAAAATCTACAAAAATGTTCGTTATTAAATTGTCTATCCATTAGTGTTAGTACAAAAAATAATTAATGAACACTTTACGAGGAGATGCATAATATCAATAATTATTTCTCATTTTTATGTTTTTTTGAAAGGAGATTAGTGAAATATATACAACATTTTAAAAAAAACTAAATCTACCATTTTAGAATCAATATTATGTAGAAATTTAATGTATTTTTATTAATTGATATTTCTTTTTAAATAACGAGTAGATAGCTCCTAAAAACAGCACAAAAAATGGCTTGCGCGGCGTTTTGCTCGGGGAACCGCCTTAAGCTACTTACGTCTTCCGATGCCATGAGCAGAACGAAGGTGAAAACCTTCGTCGTCAACACCATAGATATAAAAACAAAAACCAATTTTTTTTCTTGGGGAAATGTTAATGCATACCACGAGAAGATAGCGCAGTTATGTCGGACTACAACCCACTAAAACTCCACGGTGTCCTCCTGTGCTGCTTATGGCGGGAACACGGTCACGCGTTAGCACTCACCGCGAACCCGCCGCTAAAACAGAGCCCTAAATCTTTCTAAACTACATCGTATTAACAAGCACCAAATAAAAACAAAAACATACCAAATCAATATTTCTACTCAATAACAAATTCGAGACTGTTACGCCCATTGGTTCAGCAAATTTAGCAGATCCACCGATAGATGACAGCACTCGTAAATATTTTGACAGCACAGCTACCGTTTGAATGCAAATGGACGATAATGCGATTTGCATCGGTTACAAATCACATGATAGCTCCGTGCTCATCAAAACGTAAGGAAGCTCCAGTTAACTCGAATTATGCAGTGGACTAGATAGACTGCCGTAATGTTTACTGGTGCGGCTGTAATAGTTGTGTACTGTCTGTCTTTTGTGGGTCAAAACTCCATTTACACGGTTTAGTCAAGTTTGTGTTGAGTTATAAAATGCTATATGATTAAAAGCATTTTGTTGTTGTAAAATTTTAGAAATCAATGCTGCACACGCTCTTATTTATTGAAACTATACCCTAATTTTGTTTAAAGGCGGCCTTAATTCCTTAAGCATTTTCTACCTCTTGAACTTACGTGCAATTTTAAAGAAAGACAAAAAGTTACTTTTTGTCTAGCAGCAGTTTATTTAAAACTACGCTTAGTAAATGAGGCTTTGATTAGACAACGTTGTGGCAACCCAATATTTGCTACGAGTAATAAAAGTGTTGTCACAATGTCCAGTCGACCCTCCTCGGGAAGCCTTTAAGGTAAATTACGGTGGCACATTTTTCACTGAGTTGATTTTCCTCTTAAAACATTACAATTTAATCTCGAATATTGCTTTACTGGCATCAGAGTCAAAACTAAGGTCAATACTATCCAGCTTAATAATTCGTCTGTTTAGTCTTTACCCAACTTAGTATGTTTATTACTGAAATGAAACTTTGAAGTCTGGTTCATTACATGTGCTGCTTTCCTTGTGAGAATCTAGCTTACAATTGAAATGATACCATAGACTAAAATGTAAGTATTGGATGAAGTTGTACTTACTAACGTGGTTAACTGTGAGATGAAGAGTTGTGACAAAAGAAAGTTACTATCGTTTTTCGAATCACAGAAGCTCTGCTGCCGTCTGAAACATTTTTCTAGAGATAGGAAAAATCTGCCACCATTTTGCTTGAGTATAATCATTCTTCGCTCACTTCTTATTACAACTTGTAGCAAATCACGAAAATAACATAAATGTATGTCTATTTCACCCGGGTCTATATACTCTAATGGTTTATATAAGAACGATAAATCTTCCCTACTGTCTGCTTTATTTATCTAAAAGATTGTGTCAATTGTCTTGACTCACATAATAATGAGAATACATTCTAGGTTAGAATCTAATATATTCTCGTAGTACGATCTGCTCGGAATTACAGGATAAAATCGTAGTAAAGGTGTGTAGTAAAATCCGTAAAATCTCAGCAGATATTTTGGAGATTAGAAAAAGTTACTCAAAATAGAACGCAAAATCGAGCAATTTTTTCTAAAATATTACATTTATTCGATGGCCATTCACAGCCAGATTTTTTCTAATAAACTCTCGTTAAAGTTTCGATGTATATTACGCTAGAGATGTTTCTACTCTGCGGTTATTCTGGCTAAGTAACCTTGTAGCAAATATCCTTTGGGATGGAAGGTGTACCAGTGAATGTGGGGAATTGCCCGTTACGTCATCACTGAGCTACTGACGTCTTCCATCCTTTCAGACCAGTGTTCCATGTTTAAATTCAAGACAAGATGACGTCAATAAACTTTTTATAGAGTACCTACCAGTGTTACGAGGCTTCATAATTACGACGCATAGAGCTTTCTCATCGTTGAATCGTGACAGATTTCCATAAGCAGTGCAGCGGATGGCAACACACTCGTAGACGAACGAAAGCTCCATTTAAACACATAAATAAGTAGGCTAATGATGTAGAAAATGTAGATGTGTTCATTATGTTTTAAACGCTTAGGGCAGCCATTTAAATTCAATGAGTTACTCCAATAAACCTAGTTGATGTTTAGCTTGATAGATTTATTCGTAAAATAGAGTATTTTACATGTAAATACGAACGTGTTAAATTTAAATAATTACCTGCATCGTTTTCAGAGAATATTCGACGAGAATTTTCCGGAAACGCGCAACAGTTTATTTATTTAAGCTGAAGTTGTATTATATTAAGCCCGTCCATTCATTGGGTGACCTCACAGCATTATTTACAAACAAAGAAGAACAACAACAACTGTGCACGGATGTATCCAATTTTCCTTGTAACGATATACTCGTCAACCGTGTACCAGGAGCACAAAGATCATAGGAAGCACTGCAATAAGCGTAAACCATATTCATTTGCGATTAATTGAGACGTGTCGAGACAACGGCCGGAAAACATACGTCACTACTCTCTATCATCCAGACAATAAGGTTCATTTCTCTATCTCCAATTCGCGCTAGGGTTGTGCGATGCTATCGGTGACCAGAACAACAACTGTTAGCTTGTTCTCACGCCCTGTTTGTGGCTTTCAAAGCCCTGCTGTTGGCAAATATAGATTCAATAAATGTTTTGATAGTCTCTGATTGATCGGAATTTCGCACAGTTCGGAAATGTTTTCGTTTTAAACAACTTTATTTCGGTTTAAAATACGTATATATTTGAAATTCCTGGAAATCCTTTTGTGTTCTGTGCGTTGTTATTTTATATAGAGTTAATTTATTTCTAGTGGTTTATTGTCAGTGTGGTGCATTGCTTGGATAGGGTTCACTTTTTGACCTGGTTCAAGTGCAGCAAAAATACAATGTGAAATGAATACTTACCTACATATCAATTTTAAGTTACCTAACTAAAGCTAAGGTTTAAAACTATTACCCCACACACAATTCTCATAAACAAGCTAACAGGCTGAAAAAAATACTAGGAAAATACTCTGCAAGAAGTATAATGCTCTAATCTAAATTCTTCAACCAACACACAGGTGAGAAGATTCCGCGCGCAGTTGACACAATATACACCACTAATCTCCTCTAGTTAGAACAGTTTGCACAAATAGTGGCTTGTCAAGCTCCAGTTATGTTACTTTACGTAACTGAGCAACTCAGCTGTGAGCAACATTCTCCCTAGTTGATTCTAAACGACGTTTCCTGTGAAAAGGCGGATAACTTACTCCATTGTGCTTTTCTTTTCAGTTTAAAACTGAAGTTTACGAGTGGGTTGTCTTTGCTGGTTAGTGTGTTTAAAGTGCTGGTGATCTTGTAGTGTTAAAGATTTGTAGTAGACTTGATAAGCGAAGAATTATCCATACTAATATTCTAAATATTGATGATGATTTTAAAGAGGTAAATTTTGTGAGGTTGTATGGGGAATCTCTGAATCTACAGAACCGATTTACATGCAATTTGGCATAAAGATATGTTGAGACCCTGGTGTTGGCAACACTACGACTGTTAGCAGCTATGCAGCGCCCCAGCCCGACGAGAGTGGCAGCATACTTGAATCCCCAACCCTTCCCTTCCGACACAGGATTATAAAAAGCCGCACACGAGCTGCGCGCGTCGATTTTTATTTTAAAATTTGTCTGATTACCATCAACTTGAAAATTTGTGTTTTATTAAATCGAATCGACCTATTCCTCAAAACCTGCCTTCAGTTATAAGTTAAAACTGGGAAGGACATATGATAGTTTGTATTCCCTTGGGATGATAAAACATTTTTTAAGCGGGTGAAGCCGCGGGCAGAAGCAAGTGCTAGATAAAATTATGTTGTAAGTAATGATATCCGGCTTCCAGGGTAATTTTTCAAGCTAGGATAGCAAACTGTGCTAGCAGACTAGCAAGCTTTACGAGGTCAGAGTCCCTAGCTTCCTTGCTATTATCAGAAATTAATGATTTATAATTATCTGAATCTGTTATTCTTTTTTGTCCTACCCTCTTCTCAGTTTAGTTGGGGTCGGGTCTTCTTGTACAACTGCACCAGAGAGCTCTGTTCAGGATTGTCTGAGTGCTCAGGACACTATTTTGCATGCTTGCACCAGGTGGCGGGCGGTCGTCTCCTGTCTCGCGATCGGTCGTGGATATTTAGGGCCTTTATGATAAGGTTGTCATCTCTACGTCTCAGAATGTGGCTGTAGCAGCGCAGATTTCTTTCGTTGACCTTTTAGCTAATCGGTAAACCAATTTTAACATCGTATTTAATAGTTAAACATTTTTTTTTATATATTTTTATTTTTGGCAAAGCAAAAGAAGCGCATAACATGATTACTAAAATCAAAAAACAGATTGATATTCTTTCTCCGACACGCAACTAGAACCTAACACAAAAAAAAATAAGAACGTGTGAACAAAATAATTTTCCTAGAAACATCTGGCAAAGCTCAACCCTGAAACGCCAGACTAGAATAATTGAGGCACAAAGATGACTGTTATCTGTAGTCTAAGGCACCGGCAGGCACCCCATTCAGCCTGCTCAAGTACTAAGTTGACGTACTATGTTGTACTTACTTGAATAAACTTATTTAGTTTCAAGGAACGTGGTACTTACTTAGTAAGTTAGCAGTTAGTGTTCTATTAGTTGGACGGGATTGCATCGGGAAATGGAGTTCAATTTCAAGTTTGGTTTTTGTTCTGATTTGCTGTATTAATTGGGTTATTTGCCGTGTATTTCCTTGATTAATAACTAATCTTATAATACTCGTACTACAGTTAATAGAAACAATGATACATAATGCAGTGACGTGATCTCCCTCTTGTGACGAAATTAAGACAGGATCATTAATTGTTGTCCTCACAATAGACCCTTGTCTTACACTTAAGGGGAAGGCCAATCTGTGGCAGTGTCGACATCTAGGGGTTAATACGGTATGGGAATAATGATTCAATGTTTCATTAGAAGATGTGTTCGTGATCCGCAATTATATGATATACATATCTTTACATATTATTTCCCCGTAAAACGGTAACGTAAGTATTTTTTTGTAAACAGAAATATGGTTTCAAGTGTGGTTGTTTTTAGACTTCTTATAAAAACTTTATAGACGCGACGGAAGATCGTCAGTGAGCCTATGTTTTTCTTTACAACAAAAACTAAAAGGACTGAGGCAGAATATAGCCATTTCAAGCAAAAGTGCGTATTTTACGAGAGAGTGCAAGGTTTCCCTGCCCTTTCAACTGAGACTTTATGATTTGCGTAAGTAAATTATTTAGAAAAACATGGCGCAAAAGGGAATACGTAAATAAATTAGCCGTTTCGCCCTACAAATCGTTTATATTTACATACGCAATTGTACACGTACTAAATGTAATTCAGCAGCAACGACAAATTCCCTAAAACGCAAAACCACCCTCATCCAAACAATATGAAACGGCAAAAACAGGAAACAGAACGTTTACAGGATTGTCGGTGTATAAAAAGCGATTTTCAACATAGTCGGGTTGGCGGCGTAATGGGGCGCGCAAAGAGTGTCGTCCGTATTTCGCAGTATCGAGTTCACGCTTGCTCTCTCCAAATAAATTACCACCCAGATTGACCTAGAAAGCTTCTGGCTGTGCGGAACAATGATCTGCACTACGTTCGATAAAATCTGTTGATTTATTTATGGTTCCCTATAAAAAATACTGCGAAACGGACTCGTTGTGGGCGATAATCGTTTGTTTCGTGTGCCCCTTATGTTTGCTTGACACTAATCTTCTGTCTACTTTACAGTTCGTAGAATGTCTCAGAGATGGGGACAGCGATTCCGACGCGAATTATACTGTCGCGCGGCAATTAAGGCGCTATATACGCACCAATATTAACGCAATACTAGCCGTGTGCTCGCTCGATGCCAACATATCAATATTGAACCTCCTTTCGAACAGTTTTGTTGCAAAATATTATTTGATTTACATATGTTAGTTATGAAGAAATTTTAGCTATCAATTTTTATGTGTAAAAATATTTTTTCATCCCACCATCTCGGAAAGAGTATTTTTAATCTTCAATATCTGAGTGGAAAAGCCGTTTTTATTCACTAGAGGATAAAGTAAATTGAATTTAGAACATCGTGTGCACTAAGTTTGTGAATTAAAAAAAAACATTAATCCTATTTACTGCTACCTCTATGGTGCCGAATATATCTAACAACTTTTTTTTAATTTGTTAAAAACTCAGACTCGGAACCTTCTTGGTGTTCTTTTTTCAATTTGCTTTGTACGCGGTTCTAACCATGGTATAATAACATACTCCGTATACTTCGCCTGGTATGTTCTTCCCAGGATGGCCAAAGCCTACGTCACGATAAGTGTTACCATTGATTGTCCTTTTTAGAAAATTTAGGTACTTTCTCATGTAGTTAATGAAAATAAAATAAATTACTAACTTGCTTAACCCCTTAGATGTCCACCAGGCAGGCCGAAAATCACCCATGTGTCCGGGTACCCTGGCGCCTTTTGCGCTATGGGCGCGGTGTCAGTAAATCGTCGATTTCTCGGAAGTTTTGTATGGGAACCATGTATGAAACTTATGTTGTTACAATCTCTATGAAATAAGCTATCATATTCCAAATGGATTTATCCAGTTTTACCTTGTAAGTATTGGTAATTGTTGTGTAAAGTCAGTGTAAGGGATTTTTTTTCCAGTTTCGTGTATAAAAGGAGATAGAAATAAAAAAATAAACCATTATTTCATAAAGTTTTAATTTTATTTACAGGAATACACCCTATTTCACAATAATCAATCAAAATTACACACCCCCCGATACATTTTTTCATCCCACGAGAATTACAAACTTTTCAAAAAAAAAATAATGCAAATTGGCAGGGTGGACAGTTGGTGGCTGTTTTTTTTTTATTCGAATTTGTTTCGTTACCACTACAATTAAATGCATTATTTCTGTTGTTAATTAACGTAGCATTGTAAATAACAACAGTTTGATATAGTCATATTTGCAAAAATAAGAAATAAAAAATAAAATATTCGCACGCAGAAAAAAATAAACAACAATGTCGGACGGCGTTCGTTGAAATACGTATATCTGCTGGAATTTAGGCCAAATACAAAAAAAAACTATTAAAAACAGTTCAAAACTTACCGTTCCATGTATTTCCAGCAGAAAACAACAGCCACTCAAAATAAAAAAACTAAATTTTTAATCACAAAAAGTTTGAGCACGGCCCCTTGTGCTGTCAAAAATGGCGACCGCCCGATGCACAGATTTAATAAATAAATATTACGGTCTTGGGCGGATCCAAAGACCAGCGGGGTATTTTTTTTTCATAATTGTCTATTAAAGTATCGAATGAAACCAAGATTTGTCGAGAATATCCTCCTTACTGACATATTTCAAGCCAAAAACAAGAACAGCCATAGAATATCAAAAATTGGCAGAGAGGCAGACTGGACATTTGAGCGACCGATGACAGCTGGCAGAGAGGCAGAGTGGACATCGGAAGGGTTAACTATTTAGTAACTCATGTGATTCATCTATGTCATGTAAATTTAGTGTTAAATTAATTTATATTTTGAATTATTAGTTCACAATTGCTTTGTTAAGATAACAAATTCATTTTGCTCGGGTATTTCAATAACACACAGTGGCAACACATCGAATTGACAAGTGTCATACTGACAACTAGCCATTTCATCGCTATTGTCGTGTCACTCACACCTATAGCGTTGTTTCGCTCGGTGAGAAAAATACTGTGGCTCCCAAACATTTGTGATGAACCCGTGAACTTTGATAGATACACAAGAAAAATTGTTAATTGTTCCGTAAACTGTAAAATCAGCAGTATAAAAGGCGGTGTAATATTTTTTTTTCTTCCCAATGCAGAGACGCTGAAGTTAGTTACAATATTGAAGCCACGCTTCAATATTGTAACTAACTTCACCTAAAATAAGTTGTATGTGCCTTTCATTAATTTATTATTTAATTTATATACGCGTTGTAAATTAAATAATTTAAGGCATAGTTGTGTCAATACGTCTTTACGCCCGAACTTAACCTAACCTAATTAGTTTTTTACTTATTTTAGTCAAGTCAAGTTTTGTGAGTTTTAATTCGGAACTAAATAAAATTACTAAAATGCAATCAATTAAAAGAAAGCAAAGTAAATAAAAACAAAAAGTATCAAATATGACAATTTATTAAGAATTATAAAACATTTGTACTTATTGTATTATTTTTATCTTTTTCCCCACAAAAAAAGTTTGAGAACCGCAACGCAATTGATGACGTAGTCTTAGGCCAATCACGTGACCCAGCTGTCACGGGAAGAGATTACCATGTCTTGTTCTACCATGGTTCTAACCATCTCCTTCTCTCTCCAACATTCACGCCAAGGGAATCCGATGAATCGGTACAACTATTAAGTATGACAGATAGTTTACCGAAAAACAGTACACAAGTGACTAACACCAATATTACAGTACCAAACAAAAATATTACACTCAATTTAAATAATTGTAGCAACGTTACTTTAAAATTTTCTTAATTATACCTTAGTATTATTTTGTTATAATTTAAAGATTATTCTGTAATACTTACCTGTCATAATGTAGTAATTAATACCTAAACTGAAATAAAAGTGTACCTATCTTGTGATTGTAAACGTTTTTTTTTGCATTTAGTCATTTCCTCGCTGAGGTGGAATGAAAAGATTTTTCACCTCGTGCTCTTTTGATTCCCTCGCTAACGCTCAGGATTCTAATTTTGAATCACTCGCTGCGCTCGTGATTCAATTTTAGAATCCTTCGCTTGCTCGGTCATCAAAATTGAACACGCGGTTAAAAAGCAACTTTGCACTCTTGTATAACAAATAACTATTAAACATCCAAGTCGTTTTGGAGCAGTTTCCAAAAGTTGCGAAAAAATATCGTGTTGTTAATTATTTTTTTAAAGCAAAACTACTAGTTACACGAAAAAACCTTGTGTTAAAAAAAATATATATGTTTTTCCACACCTTTTAACCTACGTTACTAAGGAGTATGCTTTAGAAAGTTACCGTTTTACGGCACTAAAGGGTATGTAGTCCCTTAAATAAGTATTAATAGGATCGAGGAATTAAGCCAATTTGAACAAATATAAGAAAGCTTAAGTTTATGATTAATTGCGATTCGCGACCTATAAACTAATATTATTGTCATATAAAAGTTACCAAATGCTGGCACACGTTCAACTGCGTTTTAAAAACTTTTTCACGGTATAAACAACAAAGCCAATAAATTCGAGTTAAAACTCGGATGTAACCGTTTAGTTATTTCTGTATCAATATTTAAGTAACTCTGTTTTAATTTTAGTTATTTGTAGCGTTGAATTTAATTCCGAATGCGTTGCGTGACGTCATTTTCTCGTGTATTTATGGATGGCGTGAAATATTTAGAAGTTTTGTCGTCTATATGGAAATAACAGCTGAGATATTTCTTGGCTTTCTGAGTCCTTGGAATCACAAAAGGAAACTTGGTGCGCTAATTTCGTGAAACATATGGAGTAGGTTTTCATTATGGTCTAGGGATAAAAGGAAAAACGTTGGATGTTTATTGTGGCGGGTAGTTGTGACTTACTACAGCGGGCTCGGGAAATGAACTAATCAGCGTATTGTAAAGGATTGGTAGCAGCTAGGTACGTTATTCTTCCGAGGGTTGGCTTATCAGTTATCATCCTTCATGTTTGTGCACTACTTACTTTTAATCGTTCATCATAAATCGTGAAATTGTAGTTATAATCCATATGGTTTTTAGATAAAATTAAGAGCGTCCTTGCAACCAGTCTATAAGTTAAATTACCTACTGATTTTCATCTCTTAATTGAAATCTTAATTTAGCATTGATATAGATTATAATGGTCTGGAATAGCACATAGGCTACTTTTCATCTCAGTAAAATGTTCTCTTGGGATAAGATAGTAGATTGTTCATCTAGGGAGCAAACAACTATTTTAAAGGCGAGATTTTGAATCCAGAGCGGAGTGTAGGATTCTTGAGTAGAATCCCGAGCGTAGCGAGGGGTTCTAAAGTTTAATCCTGAGTGCAGCGAGGGATTCAAGTTTGGCACTCGAGCTGAAAATAGTGTTGCTCCCGAGGTGGACACTCTACTTTTTATCACACTCTATGAGAAAATAAGAAAGTGCAACTTATGAACAAGAACGTTACGTTTATTTATTTACATAAAATTAAATACCATAAGAAATAAAACAAAATAATTAGTGGCTAATGTTTATATTTAACAATTATGGAAGTGTATTGTAACAATTTTATTAGTGTCATCCGTTACAGTTGTAGATTAATTTATAGCTTGGGAATTAGAAATAGTCTCGGAAAACGTTGTCTCTGGATGTAGTTTTTTGAGAAACTTGATTTTAATACTTTCACTTGAAGAAGACGCGCATCATTTTTTATAATTCTAAAATCTGAATTTGAAACAACTACGGACGAAGGCAGAATGCATTTAATTTCGCGATTGTTCATCAACGTTTTTTTTTTATTTGGCGCGCTCGCATTTTTCAGCCAGTCACATATTCAATACATTGTTCCCGCATGGTTTGTGATTCATCACTTTGCTGATTGCAATGTTTAATAACAATATCCACATTCCAAATTCAAATCAATTTTGGTCCCTAAGGGATTCATGAGCTATGTTGGTCCCTGTTTACGAGGAATAAACTAGCTCTTTTTGAATAGATGTAATAAAAAATACTTTTCACGCGGGCAAAGTCGCTGGCAGAAGCTAGTATATAATATATTCGCATATTCTTTTGTAAATTGTTTTATACTTGTTCATAAAAGGGTACTGATTTCTAAGAAGCAGGTATCTGCCTAATTTAGAAGTCAGGGTTTCTGTTTGTAATTTTAGCTTTACCAGGCCCCTCAGAAAGTATTGCGAAAAAAAGTTTTTATATATGGGAGACTGGCCAGTTATAATGTTTTTCGAAAATATGATTATTTATAAGTAAAAATAAGTAAGTTCTAATTTCAAAATTTCCCTCCACATTTTTTGCGAGTTAATTCAAAGTATTGTGTCTCACTGAAATATGGATCTGCGCCGGGAACATTTTAGAGCTATGATTTTATACGATTTCAAGTGTCGCCTGAAACCGGATGAATCGTACGATAGACTTCAAATGGCATTCATGGATGAAGGCCCTTCCAAGGCAACCGTGTATCGTTGGTATAACGAATTCAAGCGCGGTCGACCAACTTTGGGGGATGACGAAAGAAGCTTCTTCGGTAACAGCCGTCAAAGGGCGACCCTTTGACGGCTGTTACCGAAGAAAACGTGCTAGCAGTGAAAAATTTAATCCAAGACAATAGGCGAATTACATATCAGGAGATTCAACACATATTGAAGATTGGATCGGGAAGCGTTCACGAGATTCTACACAGCCATCTTCGCGTGAGGAGGATAGTATCACGCTGGGTGCCGCACAACCTCACCGATGCTCAGAAGCAGGCCCGGGTGGAATGGTGCCGTGATATGCTTAACAAATTTGAAGCAGGCTCGTCTCGGCGTGTTTACGACATCGTTACAGGTGATGAGTCCTGGATTTATCAATACGACCCAGAAACCAAGCGCCAGTCGACTGTTTGGGTGTTTCAAAATGAGCCAACGCCTACCAAAGTGAAGCGATCTAGAAGCGGGGGTAAGATTTTGATCGCTAGCTTTTTTAATTTGACTGGCCACTTGGTATCAATTCCCTTACGGGATCAAAGAAGCATTAATGCCGAATGGTATACTACCAAATGTTTGCCAGAAGTTTTCTCTGTTATAAGCAACAAGCGACCAAACACAGGGCTCCGCGGGCTACTGCTCCACCACAACAATGCACCTGCGCACACCGCACTCAAAACGAGGGACTTCCTGGACAGCACGCCAGTCAAACTCCTGGGTCACCCTCCTTACAGCCCTGATCTAGCACCGTGTGACTTCTTTTTATTCCCAAAAATAAAAAATCAGCTCAAAGGGATACAATTTTCGTCGCCGGAAGATGCGCTGGCTGCGTTCGAGCAGGCTGTAAACGAGGTGTCTGCGGCGGACTGGAAAAAGTGTTTTGAAAACTGGTTTAGGCGCATGAATCTTTGTATAGAGGCTGGTGGAAAGTACTTTGAAAAGATTTAATAAAAATATATGTACGTATAGAACAATTTTTTTTAGTTTCGCAAAACTTTCTGAGTGTCCCACGTATTTCGCAGATCCTACCACTTAAAACCGTTTTTTATGGCTCTGTTTAATAAATTAAATTTATTCATTTTGCATTGTAGAACAACTATACCAAGTAAAGTCCAATATAGCAACAGCCAGCCATATAGACTGATTAGATTGACACATTGATAAAGGCTACAGTAGGTCAATGAATGATTTAATCAATCGATTGAATATCTAATTTAAATCAATATTCCGTATCAATTACATCATTATCTTAAACGTTATCATTATTGTTATATAAACTGCTTGTAACGATAATCGTAAAGTGACACGTGCTGTTGTTAGTAAGACAGGGTTTTATCGAAAGCTTCTACATATAATAGAGCAGGGGTCACCATTACCACAAAGTACGTAAACGGCGGCGCGCCGCAGACAGAGGGGCCACTCTCACTTTGACATTTCGGTTTTACTGGGAAAATTGGGCAATATTGGACTGAGCTCAGTCGCGGCTGTCATGATTGCTTTGTGCAGGCATTTGTCACGTCATTCATACATTATGTACTGTAACGAGGTTGGTTGCATTGGATGGGTTACCTTTATTATTTGTTACGAACCGAATTTACTTTTTTGTTTTTAATTCTTTCTTTCAATTATTTTTAAGTTATAAAGATCTTTTAAGATGACTAATTAGAAATTCATAGGATAATAATAAATTATTTTAAGCCCATAGATGAAATAGGGAACTTGTCATAATAATAAGGTTCAAGTCATACAGCTTACAAATTTGTTACCTCCGACTGCACAGCATAATTTTCTTCTTGTTTAAGATCATCTTTGGTTTTTTGATTTTATTAGGTACCTGTTTTTCACTTTTATATTTTTGTCGAGCTTGGAGCTTTTTATAATTTATTTTTTTAAGTGGGATCATTATTACACTATTACTACGTCTTTTTACTCTCCAATATTCATCGTATGTGGCGTAATATTAAATCTTTCGTGATATTAAATGCCCTGACTACCCTCTAAGGCATGTAAGCATGATATGATGTATGTTTAGACGAATCTATGTGTTTATGTTTGTAACTTGAGCAACCTACTCTTTTTTTTTTATTCGAAATAAATATAGTAGCAACCCTAGTGAATCTGTCAAGTTTAGCTGTCAATTCTCTAAACGGCTGGAGTGGCCCTTCTGTATACTTACTATTTTGTGCCATTAATTTAATTTTGGGTCCGTAAATAATATGAACGTCGCAGTCCGTCCCCCCATTTACATCGTCACGTGTATTTACTTGGTTAAAATTCAAACTCTTAAAAATAAACTTCCGTATTTTTGTGTTTTCTTGGAAATAGATAATTTCTACCTGATGAGTAGCTTTATTACTCTTGACTACATTTGCAGCTTCATTGCTCCATTTACTAGGATACAGAGAGTAACTGTTGCTGAGTATTACGTAGGTACTCATGTAACACAAGTAAATTATATTGTACTGTTTACTGAAGGTCCACACAAAATAGGTTAGCGGTCCGGATCCCGACCGCGGTCCGCCATTTGGTGACCCCTGTAATAGAGCTTGTTGATCGATAAACAATACGAAACCGGTATTTCTATTAAGATTATGTACGGCGAATCTGCTTAACCTTTGCTCAACTTTGTTAGGGATAATTTCCAGACTAAGTGTATGCATCTGAGTACCAGTATTTTACGTGAAGCGACTGCCTATTGGACCTCTACAACCCAGAATCTAGGTAACACGATACTCCTTGGCATAACTGCTGTCCGATTTTTGACTTCTGAATTTGAGAAACGAGTGTCAAAGATAAAAAAAAATTACAGGAACCAAGACTAACGCGCTTCACATGCTCTCCGACTCCGAGGTACGAAGGAATCTGGTTATGTACTGATTCGTAACCTATCCATAGGCAACCTCGGCAAGCGTTGCTTAACCTGAAAGATCGACGCGTCAGCTATTATTAAGTAACCTCAAGCTTCTTTTCAAAAAGTCAAATAATACGGAATAATATCTAAAACCTCTACATACCGCTTGTTAAACGAAACAAACAAACTGTCAAACGATACGTAAGCAGCTTTTATCATAAGAAAATCTACGGTTATATCTCAATATTGTATTTACAATAAAGAAGTATGATCGTAAGAACAAATATTACTCGATAAAGGTGTATAATTCCACACATAACTCCGGGGATTGAGCATGAAATGTATGAATTATGTATGTACGGTTCGGGAGTACGGCCAAACGGGTATAGGTACGGACGGCGATACCGCTAATATTGTTACTACGATACTCTCTGGAACAGTTACGTCATAAACTATAGAGATACCTTGATGAAGAGTATTTTGATAACCTTATTTATGATTTCTATGTATTTGGTATTTGGTTTAGGAGTAAACAGGCCATGGACGGAATCCTCAAAAGTATGCGTGGCCGTCTTAGTCAAACCTGGCAACGCACCGTGTTGGCAGAAGCGACGAGTATCGGAATGAGGTGGAGCGAGGTGAAGTGTAAAGCTCAAGTCCGTTTGCGATCGAGGACTATTGTGACCGCGCTCTGTTCTAGCTAGGGGACATAAGATCCTAAGTCAAGGGTTTGGGAGTAGGGACGTAAAGCTTTTTGGTTTGGCTGCATCGGCCTGCCAGAAAACCTCATTACCAACTCATATTTAGGGTCTGGTTAAGTCTGAAACTAGGTTCTAACTCCGAAAAGAGTCTGCGTTTGTTAATTCTAGTATGAATGCCACATAATTATGTGAAGATGAAGATTCATTACCTTAAATATACTTGATCAACTTTGACCTTTAGCTTAGTTGAGTA
The DNA here is from genome assembly GCA_949775005.1 of Orthosia gothica. NCBI lineage: Eukaryota > Metazoa > Arthropoda > Insecta > Lepidoptera > Noctuidae > Orthosia > Orthosia gothica. The sequence continues at coordinate 15,974,376 of OX459044.1, forward strand.
AAAAGAGCCCCATTGTAAACAAGCCTCAACATCAAGGTTAAGTAAACTTGTCAAATGTATGGGAAGTAGTGGCACGAAAATTTGTATATCATGTTAAAAATAAGTCAACAAAAGTTAAGGAGCTCGTGGCTAAATAATAACAGCCGCACGGGTCGATCATCAAGGTTAAGCAACGCTTGACGAGGTCGGTCCATGGATGGGTGACCATTTCAACATACCGAGTTTCCTCCGTGCCTCGGAAAGCACGTTAAGCCGTTGGTCCCGGCTGTCATTTGAAGATCTTTGACAGTCGTTACGAGTAGTCAAAAGCTTGAGATCTGACGCCAGTCTAGCCAAGGGGTTCCGTGTTACAAAGTTACTGGGTTTTGGAGGTCAGATAGGCAGTCGCTCCATGTAAAACACCGACGAAGCCGACCCCAACATAGTTGGCAAAAAGGCTAGGCAGATTGATTTGATTGTTAAAAATAAGTTAATACGGTAAAAGAGAAAACCAACTATGTTCATATAAATTGTGATAAGGTCAGGCGAACGATGATGATAAATAGGCATATTCTACAAGTTTTTACGATAGTTACTTACTTATTTAGGCAATAGGTACAGCTAATCTGCTAGCCTTTTGAAGCTTTGAAAGGGAAGATTTCCTTAGAAAAATTACGCTCCTAGGCTGGCCGTTTTAGAGACAGCCTGGCCAAATGGAGTATCATAGACCCATTTCAAAAACAGTTTCAGTGTGGAGCCCCTCGCTGGATATGCCCTTTTCTGACATTCATGCCTAACCCCCGGCGCCAGAATCCTTCCAGGATCTGAATGTGGCAAATGATAGAGCTTGGACCACCACATTCTGTTCGGATAAAATTTGAAAATTTGCTTATTCAATCGATCCGAAAAGAAGACAAAGAAGAAGAGACCACACGCATAGTTAATAAAGAAGTATCATTGGAATTATTCAAACTACAATATTTATTCGCTTCTACAATATAAAGATGGTGATTTGTATTAGAGGAGTATGTTCACGTAGCATCGCTTCCTCACAATAATTCAAATGGAATGGGAATGTATAATACATGGCTATTTCCTTTATTTTTTGGCGCCAGTCCACAATTCTTAGTTTATTTTCCGTTTTTGAAGAATCTCAGTTTACTGAGTGCAGCATATTTAGTTAAAAATCTTACATCACTGCCAAAATTACGTGTAAGTACGAAAAAAAAAGATTTATCCTTGAATTCTGTATCTAGATACGCGGTAGGTCAAGCCAAGTTCAAACAATAAAGGAAGTGGCGATGCAACAGTATTATTTATATATCATAGCTAATCTATTCGATAATCTTATAAATTCTTGAATTATTATGAGATAAATATCGCCTTAAAGGCCTTTAGTTATTTATAAAAATACTTAAAAGCAGAGTCTTAGCTCAAATTCTCCATAGAGAATTAAGAATATGGTAATTAGTTACTTGGTCTCACCGTGAGGCCCTGGTAGGGCGATGCTAATCTTGTCAGGTAATGCTGCAAAATCCCAGGCGTGTCTTTTGCCGCTAAAAAGAGCCTTTTTCACGCGGCTCCAACTTTCCGTGATGTAACCGTGTCAATAACGGACCATCTTGAGCTTTTTGACGTTACGTTGACATTGACTCTCAATTTTAGCCCATACAAAGGCTCAGCTGGCTGCTAAAAAGTTGGGGATCCTTGCGAAGGTGAGAAGGTACTTCACGCCGGAACAGCTGCTCAACTTTTATCAAGCGCAAGTTCGATCATGAATGGAGTACTGTCCTCATTTCTGGGACAGATCTGCCAAATATCAGCTTTATGCACTAGAGTCGATCGAAAAGCGGGCCAAGAAGCTCATCGGCAATGAGGCACTGGTCAAGTCAAAGCTCCAGAGCCTTGAACATCGTCGCCGATTTGCCAGCTTGTCGGATTTATATCGGATACATTTCGGGGAGTGTGCGATGGAATTGCATGATCTAATTCCGTCCAGCCCGTTCCATCAGCGGACTACCAGACGTACGGCGATACGTCATCGGTTTATGGTGGAAATCCCACCCAAACGCACAAACCATTTTGGGGACACTTTTATTTTGCGTACAGCTAAGGAGTGGAATTCCCTGCCGGAGTCTGTGTTTCCCGACAGCTACAATCTACGGGTCTTTAAGTCAAGACTGAATAGGTTTTTTCTAGGCAAGTATGCTTCACCGTCGACTACATCATCGCTTACCATCAGGTGAGATAGTGGTCAAGCGCGAGACTAAAGACAATAAAAAAGGGTATATTTATTGTATGGTTAAAAAGTATTGATAAATACCTACTATAGTAAAATATAGATTAGGTATTAACAATTGAGAGTGTAGCTAAAGTAGACATACACTGAGGATTAAAGCTCCTAAAACATTATAGAATAGAGACGCTCTAAGTTTATTAGATTAAAAACTACACTTTAAAAGGTATCGTGGAGAAAATTTAAGACGGTACCCTGACCAAAAAATCGGCATGAGATATGAGCGTTCCTATTGGTCTAGCGGCACTGGTGGCGCATGAATTACAGTAGTGAATACGCCCAGATTTTAGAATAAAATCTTTATAAAATCGAATTTTGGTCTTTTGAAAAAAAAAATTCTACAAAAATGTTCGTTATTAAATTGTCTATCCATTAGTTAAAAATAATCAATGAACACTTTACGAGGAGATGCATAATATCAATAATTATTTCTCATTTTTATGTTTTTTTGGAAGCATATTAGTGAAATATATACAACATTTAAATAAAAACTAAATCTACCATTTTAGAATCAATATTATGTAGAAATTTAATGTATTTTTATTAATTGGTATTTCTTTTTAAATAACGAGTAGATAGCTCCTAAAAACAGCACAAAAACGGCTTGCGCGGCGTTTTGCTCGGGGTACCGCCTTAATTCAATTTCCATGAAACCGAACGATATGGAACCAATTTAACGTGTCCATCGCGAAATGAGCGTGCCGTGTGTAAATGGAGTCTTTCGCTATTAATGTCGGTTCCATACAGCGGGACAGTGTTAAGGTAAACGTCCATTTGTATGATGAATTAATATGTCATTCTTTTGGACTCATAAATTCTTATATATGAAGTGAATTCGGGCACTAAAGTGTGGGAGACTCAATGTACGGCTAGAAGTCACTGCAGGCTTGCAAAGTCCTTTTCTAATTCTGCCCATTGACATAGAGAATGTGAGTAGAGACAGAAATTGGCTGCTTATAGACACCGCCAGACAACAAAAAAAAATCGTTATGACCTGTCTACCAATGTATTCCAATATTTCAAAACGATACGACAAAAATGTAAAGGCAGTGTCGCTAACACGATCAAAACAAACGTTTCGCGGTAAGGTGCGTCCTTGACCCTTTCACTTGGTATGAGCACGTATGAGTTACAAATCTGTTGGTTAAAACTATGTTCAGTCGTAATTATTTAGGAAGCTACTTACTACCTACTTTACTAGTATAATGAAACTCATATATCTACTAAATTATAACCTTTATTTGACTATAATTTGTGAATATCTCATGAATGTGTGGACCGAAATACGCCTATACCTTTCATTTGAGACCAAATTTATCAAAATATATGTGTGTTGTTATCTGGCGCAGACTTTAGTCACTTTGTCTCTATCTTCAGACTAGTAAATTATGGAAGGTATTGCTTTGTGCTTTTCTATGTCTATTGTTGGTCACTAACCAAGCTAATGTATGTATAGTAGAAGTTATCAAAGTGCAGTCTTTAATTTTCAGGAAAATTGAGGAAGATACGGCGTGAGTCTGTGAGTGTGGAATGAATATTTAACGTGACAGTTTAAATGTCTTAACCCTAGTTTGCTAGTCTTAAACCTGGATTACTTATCTGTTTCTCCTGATCGGTGATTAAGAAATGCCTTTTAAGATGAATAATAATAATTTGGTACGAAAGGTCCGGAAAGAATCGAGAAGGTTGGAAGATGCTATATTTACGATTAAAGGCGTATATATTCCGCAATATTAACGCAGTACTGGCCGTGCGCCCGCTCAGAATAAGAATACCAATATTGAACCTCCTTTTGGCCAATTTTGTTTGCTAAATATTCTTTGATTTACATATGCTATTTCAGTTATGAAGAAATTGTAGCCATCAATTTTTCTGTGTCAAAATAGATTTACCTAAACATCCAAGTCGTTTTGGAGGAGTATCCAGCAAAACTATTAGTTACACGACAATACCATGTTTCACAAATAATGTACATGAATCAGTAATAAATATATATATTTTCAAAACCTTTTAACCTTGCCGTTACTAAGGAGTATGCTTTAGAATGTAACCGTTTTACGGCAGGTAAGCGGTGGAAGGCCCCTAAGATAAAAGTTATAAATGAACCAAAATTTAAACATAAAGCATGAGGGAACACCAAAAATGCATGCTAATCGCGTACTAATTATTCATCTAATATTTTTTTTTTTTTTTTTATCGTCAATAGGCTTGCGCTTGACCACTATCTCACCTGATGATAAGCGATGATGTGGTCGACGGCGACGGTGAAGCACGCTTGCCTAGAAAAAACCTATTCACTCTTGACTTAAAGACCCCAAGATTGTAGCTATCGGGAAACACAGACTCCGGCAGGGAATTCCACTCCTTAGCTGTACGCATAATGAAAGTGTCCCCAAAACGTTTTGTGCGTATGGGTGGGATATCCACCATGTACCGATGACGCATCGCCGTCATTCAAAATCTTCGTCATTACTCATTAGAGTATGGTTTCACAGTACAACGTCACTTGTCGAGGCGGTCTACAGTAAACCACATGATATAACTAATTAGTGCCAGTATCGATAACGAACACGCAATGCAATCGAAATTCGTACTACATTATGTTAATTGAGTTAATTCTTGGCACAAATGGCACACACATAATGAATGATATGAATGACGTCATCATAATGCATGCCACAGCTAGGGTACTGTATATTATATTACCTGTGGCTAGGGTTATCAACTAGAAAGTTAGGTTAGAAGAAATTGAGTGTAATTATCTGAAACTAGCGGACGCCTCGCGGTTTCACACGCGTAGTTCCCGTTCCTGTGAGGATACAGGGATAAAAAGTCAGTCAGTAGCCTATGTCACCCGGGGATAGTGTAGCTTCCCAACGGTGAAAGAATTTTTGAAATCAGTCCAGTAGTTTTTAAGTTTATTCGTTATATACGAAAATACAAATACTTCCTCTTTATAATATTATATTATAGAAAAAATATTTATTTGTAACCCGCACAGGAGACACGACAAATATTATCAAATATAAATATATTTAATTATAGTATAGATTAAAGAGTGTAAATGAAGAGTAACATAACCGTATAAAGAGTACATGTTATTGTTAAAAACAGAGCTTTTTGTGCATAATGAGCATTTTGCTTTGTTTTTAAAATATTGGTACAATTACTAGACTAGTTTCAATAAAGCCCTTTGTATCGCTTCCCATCGCTTTGCAATTACGACCGAAAAGACAAAAACGCCCTTAGCGAAATGACAGAAATAAATCAATTTTATTATAACACTAGAGACAAACAAATATATACTATATTTGTTTGAGAGTCAAACAAATATATAAATATATATGTTGTTGTGACTTTGACTCTGGTACTTTTTTACTTTTCTGGTACTTTTAGCGTAGTCTATTGTTTCTGTAGATGATAGAATACGCTTAACAGAAATAAAGTACAATTATTCACTATATTACAGTCCAGTTGGCAACCCTAGGGGTTCTGTCTGACACTGCCGACTTCCGATATAGTCTGGAATAAGTGCACGCACTTCCATAGGAATTCAGACGGACAGACGGACTAATCCAATGTCTGCTATGCGGTCTGAGCTATATATAGACAAGAAACAACTTCCCGTAATTGTTGAAGTCCTAACATGTGATATGAGGACAGGAATTGTATTGGACTTGATTGCTCTGGTCTTTTCACTGCCTCTTTCAAGTATCTTGGTTTACTTAGGAAAGTGGTCTAAACGTGCTGTGATTTTAAGTGGAGCTAGCTGGTCAAATTCGACAGCAACTGCCATTATTCGACAAGCTTGAGGCAAAGGCATTCCTTGCCGGAGTTTGTGTTTCCCGACAGCTACAATCTGGGGGTCTTTAAGTCCAGAGTGAATAGGTTATTTCTAGATAAGGGTGTTTCACCGTCGACCACATCATCGCTTACCATCAGGTGAGATAGTGGTCAAGCGCGAGCCTAAAGGTTATAAAAAAAAAGAGCGGGCAAAGAGGCTCATCAGCGATAAAGCACTGGTCAAGACAAAGCTCCGAAGCCTTGAACATCGTCGCCGAGTTGCCAGCTTGTAGGTTTTTTATCGGTTACATTTCGACGAGTGTGCGATGGAATTGCATGATCTAATTCCACCTAGCCCGTTTCGACTACCAGACGTACGGCGATGCACCATCGATACATGGTGGACATTCCACCCATACGCACAAAACGTTTTGAGAACACTTTTATTGTGCGTACAGCTAAGGAGTGGAATTCCCTGCCGGAGTCTCTGTTTCCCGACAGCTACAATCTAGGGGTCTTTAAGTCAAGAGTGAATAGGTTTTTTCTAGGCAAGCGTGATTCACCGTCAACCACATCATCGCTATACAACAGGTGAGATAGTGGTCAAGCGCGAACCTATAGAGTGTAAAAATTAAAAAAAAACTGCTTAATTTTTTCATGCATCAGAATGGTAATTGGACATTTTTTACAAAATATTTGACAACTCAACTTGTTAATGAGTTGAGTTGTCAATATGTGACCCTGCCAATATTTTTTTTATTTTGTAATCAAATTACTTACATAAGTAGGTTAATTAAATTACTGCCTACATCCAAGTTCTAAAAGTCTATGAAACTACGGTTGCTAACGGATGCGCAATATGTGATTCTGTTTATTTCTTTAATTAACAGATAAATTATATACATATTAAATTACTTCTAGGAGCAAATTACAACCCACTCTAAAAGTTTATGAAACTAGGTTGCTAAATTCTATAAACTCTATGAACATATTCAATCCGTCTGTTACACTGCATTCGACTGCAACCTTAACATCGTCAGCGGTATTACCATGTATTACGGCGTGGGCGGGCGGCGTGACGTCACGCCGGCCACCGCAACCAGCAGCTAGATTACTTTATATACTTTTCTACTTATTTGTTAATTTATACAGTGGGACGCCGCCGGGATTTTGTCTTTTGATTTAAATGTTTATGGGTTAAGTCAAGGTAAATTAGAGCTGGCTTTGGAAATGCAAATGTTTGTTTATGAAAAGAAAATGTTATTCAGTGTGGTGTAACTTCATTGTGCTGCTGAAAGTAAGGCACTGGCTTCGACTGCCAGGTCGGGCAACGTTATTGAGATTCATCAATGTTTTTTCATTTCTTGCCGAACGAAGTGGAACTCGCCTAATGTGAGCGTAATGTTAACCTCAAGTGTTTTAAATTTACAACGTTCACTGTTACCTACAATTCTGCTTATAAGCAATTCATTTATTGCACGTTTTGCAATATATATTATAAGGCATTATATAAATAATTATGACCTAGTAATTTAGTTCTATTTTTATAGTGTTTAAGTATATATTAATCTTACTACTATTTTAAGAATTTATTATGTTAAAAATTGTTTAAATTCTTTTGTTCTACCATAAGCATATTTTAAGAGCTCCTTACAGCCTCAGATACAGGATTACGTTGTACAGGCATCTTTCATTATTATACCTATATCAGTTAAGAATAAAGATTATTATTATGTCCTTTATTATCTTTGAATATACAGATAACAGGTGTAAGGTAATGATGATTTTATGAAGCTATATAAAACCGTACCTAAATGCATTGTAAATAAACGAAGCTATTTCCATAATTCCAACAACAATGCTCAATGTCAAGCATTTCAATACGTGGGACACTCAGAAAGTTTTGCGAAACTAAAAAAAATTGTTCTATACGTACATATATTTTTATTAAATCTTTTCAAAGTACTTTCCACCAGCCTCTATACAAAGATTCATGCGCCTAAACCAGTTTTCAAAACACTTTTTCCAGTCCGCCGCAGACACCTCGTTTACAGCCTGCTCGAACGCAGCCAGCGCATCTTCCGGCGACGAAAATTGTATCCCTTTGAGCTGATTTTTTATTTTTGGGAATAAAAAGAAGTCACACGGTGCTAGATCAGGGCTGTAAGGAGGGTGACCCAGGAGTTTGACTGGCGTGCTGTCCAGGAAGTCCCTCGTTTTGAGTGCGGTGTGCGCAGGTGCATTGTCGTGGTGGAGCAGTAGCCCGCGGAGCCCTGTGTTTGGTCGCTTGTTGCTTATAACAGAGAAAACTTCTGGCAAACATTTGGTAGTATACCATTCGGCATTAATGCTTCTTTGATCCCGTAAGGGAATTGATACCAAGTGGCCAGTCAAATTAAAAAAGCTAGCGATCAAAATCTTACCCCCGCTTCTAGATCGCTTCACTTTGGTAGGCGTTGGCTCATTTTGAAACACCCAAACAGTCGACTGGCGCTTGGTTTCTGGGTCGTATTGATAAATCCAGGACTCATCACCTGTAACGATGTCGTAAACACGCCGAGACGAGCCTGCTTCAAATTTGTTAAGCATATCACGGCACCATTCCACCCGGGCCTGCTTCTGAGCATCGGTGAGGTTGTGCGGCACCCAGCGTGATACTATCCTCCTCACGCGAAGATGGCTGTGTAGAATCTCGTGAACGCTTCCCGATCCAATCTTCAATATGTGTTGAATCTCCTGATATGTAATTCGCCTATTGTCTTGGATTAAATTTTTCACTGCTAGCACGTTTTCTTCGGTAACAGCCGTCAAAGGGCGACCGCTTCTTTCGTCATCCCCCAAAGTTGGTCGACCGCGCTTGAATTCGTTATACCAACGATACACGGTTGCCTTGGAAGGGCCTTCATCCATGAATGCCATTTGAAGTCTATCGTACGATTCATCCGGTTTCAGGCGACACTTGAAATCGTATAAAATCATAGCTCTAAAATGTTCCCGGCGCAGATCCATATTTCAGTGAGACACAATACTTTGAATTAACTCGCAAAAAATGTGGAGGGAAATTTTGAAATTGGAACTTACTTATTTTTACTTATAAATAATCATATTTTCGAAAAACATTATAACTGGCCAGTCTCCCATATATAAAAACTTTTTTCGCAATACTTTCTGAGGGGCCTGGTATAATGTCTATTATTAAAACCTTCATCCCCCACCTAAAATAACTTCCCTACGACGTAACAATATCAATTCAACACAGCTACATTGCAATTGATAGCGTGAGCGTTAATCCTGACATTTTCAACACGTGGGAGGATGTATTAATCGGATTCTGACGAGTGTTTTTATCGCAGGAATTTCGTGTGTTTCCAGCAGGAATTTCTTCGTAGCAGCGCGGAATCTGGCTGGCGTTGTGCTTGGCTAATGGTAGCATGGGAAATGTAAATACCCCTTTGAAGATCCTTTTCCGTTCGGTGAGTGTACGATGGAATTGCATGATTTAATTCCACCCTGCCCGTTCCATCATCGGACTAAAAGACGTACGTAAGGTGATGCGTCATCGGTACATGGTGGATATCCCACCCATACGCATAAAACGTTTTGGGGACACTTTTATTATGCAGCTAAGAAGTGGAATTCCCTGCCGAGTCTGTATTTCCCGATAGCTACAACCCGTCAAGAGTGAATAGGTTACTTTTAGACAAGCGTGCTTCACCATCGACCACATCATCGCTTACCATCAGGTGAGATAGTGGTCAAACGCGAGCCTACAGATTATAAAAAAAACTACTTTTAGGTAGATTGAAGGCAGATGCATTATTGTATTTGCACCGAAATTTGAACGTAGTTTATTTTCAAAACTGTCAATAACTACACCATCAGATACAGGTAGTCTTATCGCTGATAGTGATATCTATGATGATGCTGTATAACGAAACTCTACATTTGGGCGCACGGTTGGCGCAGTGGTTGAGCGGTTGACTGCTGCGCTGCGTGTCGCTGGTTTGATTCCCGCACAGAATAAATATTTGTATGACCTACAGATAGTTGTTCCGGCAAGAGTGTTTGTGAGTTTATATTTTTGTAAACACACCCACAATACAGAAGAAATTCCTAGTGTGGGCAAAGTTTAATGATAATAAAACTCACCCACTATTTCCATCATTCCTACAACAATCACGTTATGTCTATTATTAAAACCTTTATCCCCTACTAAAATAACTTCCCTTCTACGTAACAATATCAATTCAACACGGCAACATTGCAATTGATAGCGAGTGGGCGTTAAGCCTGACATTTTCAACACGTGGGAGGATGCATTAATCGGATTCGCAGCTCTGACGTGCGCGAGTTGTGAGTATTCCATAAATAGTACCACGGGGAAATAGAGTTTTAGGGATTAAGATATTATTTGCAATGAATTTTCTATAATATTAGATTTGACGTGAGATGTAGAAATGTGGTAAAATAAGTGGTTTTGTGGGTTTATTCCAGAAATCCCCACCGACAAATCCCCACCAGTGGGGATTGTTATTTTTTTTTCCAGAAATCCCCACTAGCTAAATAAACTCTGCCTAGTGGGGATTTTTGGCAAAATAAGTACCAATCCCCACCACGTCTTGTTTTTAAATTATTAAACAAAAATTATTAAATTATTATAATCAACTTTCATTATAAATTGCTTGCATTGAAACGAAAATCAAACATATTTACAACTATTAATTAGATTTAAACCAAAGTTATTTAGTAGTAGTTATTTTAACATTATAGGATAACGTAAATAGCGATTGTGATCGCAGGTTCCGACGGTGACTTTCGTTAGCACTTTTTTCATAAAACAAAGCGTCTTTATGCAAAAAAATGTAGGAGATTCAGTAAACTTGGTTTTTTCTTCGATATAGCTGCATTAAACTTATTTATTATGCCAGCCTTCCAAAAAGTGGTTCTGTGCCTCTGTGGTTTATACAGTACCCAAAATTATATTTTATTTAAGTACCCTGAAGTAACACATATTTTTCTAACTACACACGCTTCTGTTACCAGCAATAAAAAAATACCAGTAGAACTATGCATGAAAATCAATTCTCCTTCTTTTTAGTGGTGTATATTATTTATCCAGATAAATAATATACACCACTAAAAAGAAGGCATGCATATTGCATTTATGATAAACCAGATTTCCGGTGACTGAATTTTTGCAATATTTACAGTGCAAATAATTTTATAATTAATTCTAAATAATTAAATTGTGTATCGCATTTTTTGTTTAATAATTTAGAAACAACACCTGGTGGGAATTGTTACTTATTTTTCCAAAAATCCCCACTAGGCTGAGTTTATATAATCAGTGGGGATTACTGGAAAAAAAAGTAACGATCCCCACTGGTGGGGATATGTCGGTGGGGATTTCTGGAATAAACCGTTTTGTGCCCGTAGTGTAACTACATATTTATTTCCTTAAGATTACATCGAAAAGTTAGACCTACTTTATCTACAACTACCTACCTTCCTGCCGACCTAACCTACAATTTTTTTCTAGCGTCTTTCTTTCACGGAGAATATTAACACCGCCATTCTGAAAATGACTTCAAATGCACCACGCCATCTATCGAATATGGAGTTCAACTGTCCGAGTATCTGAATTGCGTGTGTTGTGATAATTTTACTTCTTGAACTTTTAAATTCATCTAACTTTTGATAGAGTGAACCGATTGCGATGAAACAAAAACTAAGCTATACTTCAAGTTACGCAAAATGTTTATGTATAAAAGTTTTTTACATTGGTTTCGTACATTTTACGTGATGCGTGCACAACTAAACAGACGAATAGAAAAACCGACAAACAGACAAAAAATCTAAAAATACTGGCAATGGGTTCTATTTGTTATCCTTTAACACCCTGGCTACTTATTTGGAATTATTTTCGATGTACAAAAATGACTTTTCTACAGATTTTTTATATGTATTGATGATATTGATATGCCCGTTTCATATGTTTAATTTAGATACGGTGTCAGTGCTTTAATTCTTGATGTGTACAATTAGGCTCTAATCGAGAGCATTATTTACTAGGCTCAAGTAAAAAGAAACTGTTAATATTAATTTGCCTGCAAATCTAACTTAAAATCACTAACAGAATGCCATGAATGCCTATACCTTTTACCAGATAATTTAATTAACAATTTTCCAATTGTAACACCCTGTGGGCGGACCGTATTTATTCTAAAATGTACCTGCACGTGGGAAGATTTAAGGCTCATTTACACAGAGAGAGTATATGGCTCGTCGAGTAGCGAGAATGTTGATTTTTGACTGGCTGATTATTTCACTCTTAAGTATGTTATTACATTGGACCCGCAGGCTTATTTCGTATCTTTTGCAAGAGCAAAACGATAGCGATCAAACGCTTTATGTCATAAAAGTCGGCATTACCTGCAGTGTAGGTATGGTAGGTCCTACACAATCGTTTGCTTATCGCTCGCTGTTTGTCAGGTGCATTTATTTAAAAGAAACCGCCAACAACTCTAAAACTTTTGTATTGAAGAGTAATTAAATATTGCAATTAATTAATTATTGCTCAAAATCGCTATCGTTTTGCTCTTGCAAAAGATACGTAATAAGCCTGCGGCGGGTTTGAAAAGACTTTTATAATTAGGATATGTTATATGAACCTCGTCAGGTCATTTCTGGGTTTGAAAACCTGATTTTATTTTACACATTTGAAAACTGACTTAATTTGGGGCATTTGCTATACAGAATACTTCACACGCAGTGCGATTTTTTAACACAATCGGAAAAGTACGCGACTTATTCAGTTTAATCGGTTTACATTTGTACAAAATATTATATTTATGAAACTTTATATTTTGCTTCTTTGCAAGTGTGTGACGTGTTATTTTGACTCATGCGTCAATCCGGCTGCAATATCAAAGTTCATGTGTAAAAATACCAAAATGCCTAAAGTTTTGGGTTCAAACTCCAATTTTCAGAAGCTAATTGATTCTCGGCTTTTGGTTGTCGTCGTGCGATAATTGCACACACGTTTACGAGGCGAGGCGAGAATCTACCCTCGTGTACAATAGCCTTTACGTAACAGGAGCCGACACGTTAAGTATTTAGTTATGAAGCACCAATAACAGGTTCCAGGAACTGTTGTTTATACTACACCTGCTCGGAAAGTACCTTGATACTTTATCAAATTTACGGTAGAAAGTACGTCATTGCATATCGAACAAATATGCGGGGAGAAAACGCATCTGAGCGGGAGAGAAAAGTGTATGAAAATCCATTTCTTACGTGGTTTTTCTTTTTTAATTTTGTGTAAGACTATGCGCTGGTAACCTAAATATCAAAAGCCAAAAAGTTTTTACAGTGAGTTTTTATCTCCAAGTTCGCAAAATGACACTGGCCACTAGCTGTGTGTTGGATGGTGTCAAACAATTTGAAAAAAGAACATGTGAAAAAGTGTTACATTAAGCTTCACTAACTGCAACAATTTCAATTAGTAAAGATTTAGTTTTTTATTTTCCTCGTAGGTGTAGTATAAAGCACTATGTATCACTCGAGAGAAAGTGCGATTCCCGATCTCGGGTGTTTTAAAGCCCTCGCCTACGGCTCGGGCTTCAAACGACACCCTCGACGGTAATCGGTCACTTTCTCCTCTCGGTGAACAATGTACTATTATTGTTGATGCTGTTTCCAGTTATTGAGCTATCAGATAAAGTGACACCGGCTATCACCGGTATTTCTCCGAATTTAATATCTTTACTAAGTGCGAATTTAATTTTAGTTGCTACTTGCTGAATATTCAGTGTTGATATTTAGTTATAATTCAATTAAATAAAGTGTGTCTTGTAGCCATGTGGGCGCCGGTAAAGGCGCTTGCAGACAGTCATGATCCTACAATGCGTCAGCGCGTTTTCATAGAAACTGTTCTATGGATATTAACGACATCCGGAGAAAAAAAAACTATAAAAAAAGGTCGCATTGTTCTCGAACTACTGCGTGGCGCCTGTCTGTGGGTTGCAGTTTAAAACAAGACTTTTCATCTTTATGGTTGCAGGTAAAGCGTTTTGCGGACGGTATCGCGATTGGCTACCAAAGAGACAACTTAATTCAAAGGTGGAACGCGTATTGTTCGCCTGTGGCGCCCCCTTGCCTTTCCTCGCGAGGCTTAGACAAGGGCGCCATAGTGGGTGGTATTTTCCATAGAACTTAAACAAACAAAATAATATTAACACTATGACGAAGGAACTGTCGTATCATTAAGTAATATTGTGTGTTTTAAAGCTATAGTGAAAGTGGACCGGTTTTATTTTTAAGCCCCGCCCCGCCGAAAAAAAGAGGGGTTATATAAGTTTGACATATGTTGCTGTGTATCTGTGTGTCTGTCTGTGGCATCATAACGCCTAAACGGATGAACCGATTATGATTTATTTTTTTTCGTTTGAAAGGTGATTATGTCGGGAGTGTTCTTAGCTATGTTTGAATAAAATCGGTTCAGCCGTTTAAAAGTTATTTATTTATTTATTTTATTTTAAAGAAGGCTTACAGACTAACAAACCAATGACATAAAGAATGTAATATTAAACAAATAACTAATAACACGCCTCCACATATAGTTAATGGCAAAAAAGTCGATAAAAAGAAAGTACATACAAGGTAAGATAATTTTTAGTAGTAGATAAGTTAGCTATTATGTTATGGGCGTTTTACTGTTTGAATTGGGGTGTTTTCGCAAGATATCGTGTGATAATTAGCAAACAATCGAAGCGTATCTACTATGCACTAGATATATTATGTAGCATGAAATAAAAATGTTTAGGGTTCTTTTTTAATTTCGCACATGTTTTTAAAGAAGAAACGACATTTATGTGACCTTTTTCGGATGTTTTTGTCTAATAATACAATTTAGAAACCGAAGGACAAAAGGGTCAGTCATAGCTGGCCCTGATTTATTTAATAAACATAAAAGTTTGTGTAAAGTACATAACAAGCAATCTATAGCTATGTTCAAATTCATCTACGATAGGAATTTCATACATTTTAATATTATGTTAATTGAAGGTTGTAAAGCCGATATTATTCGTCGATCCGAATATTCGATATAAGGAAGCAGTATAATACCAATCAAGATACGAGAACGATAAGGTAGCATTTTCATTAAACAGGTTCTGTTTTTAAATATGGAATAAATTATATTAAATGTCGTGAATCTCGAGTTACATGAGAGATCGTGTGAAAACTCCGCTTTAGTCATAAAATTGTTAATAAAAAGTGATGTAAAATCACGGAATGACATTAAGAATGAACTTAAGTACGATTCTTTAAGAGCTGCTTGCTTTTAAGTAAACGTTGAGCGAAAATAGTGATTTTGTTCACAGTTAGTGCTAGTATAAACTTTTTTCAATAAATCTGGTGCAGAGCGTTGAATCGAAGAGCTTTGATTGAAAACGTAAGTTTGCTCGGAATCTTGAATATTGATAAAATCCTCAGAAATATTTTATATTAAGCCCGCATACCTACAACTATTATTACTATCTATACTAAAATTATAAAGCTGAAGAGTTTGTTTGTGCTAATCTCAGGAACTACTAGTTGGAATTGAAAAATTATTTTTGTGTTGGATAGTCCATTTATCGAGGAAGGTTATAGGCTATATAACATCACGCTGCGACCAACAGGAGCGGAGTATAAATGAAAAATGTTTCGAAAGCGGGAAAAAATATTCCTTTTTAAGTTTCGCAGCAATAATGTATGTAGGGTAGGTAGGGTAGATGGGTAGGTAGGTAGCCAGTTGACATGAGCGAAGCCACGTGGGACAACTAGTATATAAATAAGATTGGTACCAGTATAAATATTAAATTAAATGTGTTTGCAAAGATGTTATTCAATATAATAAATATACCTATCACTAGGGACAATGAAGAACTAAATAAAACAATAATTATAGCAAACAGTCACAGCACTACGACAATAAAACAATAAATAAATCACAGTGACGACTCTATCGTAGTTTTTATCGACGTCTTGTCAACTTAGTGTTTTTTTAATCAAACAACAAGTTGTCTTAAATGTTTGAATAATACATTTGTTCACAGATACATAATCAAGGCATTACGATTGACAATCTGATTAGATTAACATATTTATTCATTCTTTTGTTTTGTTTTGATAATGAATTAATAAAGAATGTAAATATCTTTTAGACATTCTTTTTTGTTTGGCCAATTGATTTCGTACCTCATTATTGATTTAAAAATTGGTAAAGAATATTTTGTGCTACTCATTAGCCAGATTTATATATTGCCTTTCTCTATTGAAATGTGCTGAAAAACTGATAAAGTAAGTTTACTTGCCCCGGATTCCTGATATGTAGTTGAGTTGAGTTGAGTTTTAAGTATTTCGAGTTGAGTTTTCTCAATCTCTACTTTAGCCTAACCAGTAAAACATTTAGCGTTAAAGTAGAGTTTCATTGCTCTTTGTAGTAGAGGCTCTTTGTCAATAAAATTCATGACATGAATATTTCGGTTTCAATAATACCAATATTCTTAACAATAGCCATGAATTGCACTGTCACAGAAATGCCAATACAACAAATGGTAATTTATACTCGATTCCGCAGTATGTCACAGGTCAATATACCCTTATCACCAATCGAGATATAAATAAAACCTTAGTTTCACATGACCTTTGCGTGGGTGTTGCTCCACTTGCTGACCTTTGACCTTTGTGCTGGAATACGTGGGAGTTGGCGGGAAATGCGAAATTCTGACAGTGGGCGGCCATATTGTTATATTGTTGTTACATTGAAACTTGGCCATACACTGGTAATTTTGGCCTTTTGTTCTGCATGAAATTGTCTTCAAATGGATAAATTATTTTTTTAATCTGTCGATTTTACATACACAAACGCTATTTCTGGCAACGAATATTTGACATTTAAAAATGTCAAAATGTTGTAGGTCCAATTGCAGAAAAAAAACAAGTCTGTGTTGATGTCACAAATTAAACATTAAGTCAGATAAATATGTGATAAACCTCACGCAACGACATCATACAAGTAATAATATAATCGTTATTATCGATAAAACGAAGATATCTATTAATATAGAAAGAACAAAAGGTGCGCGCGCGACGCGACGGTTGCGACACTTCCGTTCCCTACATGTGTCACCGCCATATTGGGATGATAATGCGTCATGTCACTTAATTTAAATTCACTTAATTTGGTATTGCATGTTGCGTTTTATTTTGTATGCTGTTGGGTAATATTTACCTGTTATTTATTCGATTATAAACAATGACCAGATTTTATATGAATCGGATCTCAACATCAAATTTTTTAATAGTCATGATATTTTTAACTGAAGTATAAATATGACTGTTGACATATTTTCTATACAAAAGCTGTAAACCGCCATTTTTATATGGTAAAAATTATCTGTCTATAGAAATATCGGGCCTTAAGGTTACACTAGTCGAAAATTCTTCCATACAAACGTAGTCTAGAGATTACTCCACTGTTTGATGATGTGCGTTCAAAATAAAAAAAATGGTAACAATTTGTCTCATCATTATCTAGTCCTCTATGGACACAAAAATGTAAAAAAAAAATATATTTGAAAGTTATGAGCGTCGAAAGTTCCTTAATTCAAAACTAATTTTATCGCATCATTGGGCGGAAATAAATACCATAAGCTTATTCAATAATAAAATTGCTAAACGGCCTCCATACAGGGATAGATAAGTAATTCAACAATGCAAATAATGTTATTTTATAAATATACATTTAGTGGTTTTTTCATGATATCTAGACTCCCAAAGGTCTGTTTATAAAATTTCGCTCGCTTGTTTTCGCCCTAAATCATCATCCTTTTCGATACAAATTTCCAAAAGTGCTAATTCGTACGCGAACTAGCTTCTTACTGCTCATCAAAGCATCTATTTCTTTCACACGTGTTGTCGGATAAGATAGCATGCATTTTAACCCCGCGCACAAAATAGTTCGTGCCGTCGACTAGTTCAACCTTAATCTAATAAGTTATTGATAAATAAGTTCACCTAATTTAAACTGCTCGACTAAAGCTTTTATTGTGGTATGTTACATACAAGCTAACCGCACCTATAAAAAGACGATAACAACAAAGAGCTCGAACGTGCTAAAAAAGCCAATGAAACTGAAATTAGCTCAGTGAACAACCTAAGTAAAAATTTGCATGTTTAACAATTTTAACAGTCGAGCAAACTACAATAAAGAACTAGCCTTACCCACTTTATACTTTAAAAATGTATTAGGTAAAGATGTAGGAGTACAAGCTATAAAAATCCCATTCGCGGGAAATTTGGCCCCAGCAAGCGTAGTGCGGCCGCAGTAAGGTATTTTACGACGTTCAGCAAATTGGGTCACTACAGACGGAGCATGTTTAATTTATCATATAAAAAGTTTAAACGTGTTTTTGATTATAAAGTTCTAACGTGAATCGTGTTTGTTAATTCACTGATACTTCATGTTCGTTATTTTATTGCTTTGGACGTAGTGGGGACATTTTAAGGAAGCCATTTTTTTTTTTTTGTACGGCGTTGAAATGATCAAGGAATTTGTTTACGGGAACATTCTTTTAAATTATATCCCAGTCATTAAAACTATAATGTTGTTTTTTTTTAATTAGTGGCCACCGAGTTCTGTTCGGGTGAAAATAGAGAAACAATTTTTTTTTCGTGAAAGCGAATTTGCCTAGATAAGAGACCTAGCTAGATTGATTTTTTGCCCCCGAACGCCAATATTGCAAATGTTATCGAAATCGTCAGAGCCGTTTTCGATATTTACACCGATACAAATATTGCTCGTTTAATAGTACACCATTAAATGCACCCCACGAGTTTCTCCAGTGCCTGGCAACTCAAGAGTCTTTTCTCAGAAATTCAATATAGGAATATCAGGACAAATTAATGGAAGGCGAACTATTAGAACTTGTGATTACATTTCAGTTTGAGAAATTGGAACTATAAGGATTCCCGGAAGGTTTAGTAACTGAGTGATGTCAAACGTAGATAGATGATTAATTTAATTTTAGAAAACTGTTTGAAGTTGTTCAGTTCAAAATGACTTGGAAAACGGAAGCTTCCACTATAAGAGGTATTTTCTAGTTTTTAAACGAAATCGTTTTTATTATTACTTTAATTAAGTATAGATTTACAGTGATGACAAAGAAAGTGTAAAAACTTACATATTCTGTCTAATAGACTGCATAGGTATACTTCATAAAATATAGCTTGATCCCTGCGACATATATCAAAATGACGTATACGTTATTATTACGTTATTGTTAGCCTGTCCAGTGCTATTGTCACTGTATTTATACTGACAGCTGTCACAGAGGCAATGAAAATATTATAAAAAACTTTTTTGCAAAGAAATACTACCGACTTCCAAATAAAAAACTACAAAGTGAAAAATAACTTTATTTTTGGAAATCGGTGTCTTTCTTTTTTCCCATTTTTTTTTGCGATATGGAGTTATTTTTCACTTTGTAGTTTTTTATTTGGAAGTCGGTAGTATTTTTTTGCAAAATAGTTTTTTATATTTCCCTTTTTAGTTGTACTTACCTAAAATAGGCAAGTTGTTTAGTAAGGTACTCTATAACGCCAGAATAGATTAACCGAATAATATGAAACTTGAACATAACCAGTGAAATAAGAGATCTGTGTACCCCTTTAGAGCGTACTGGCGTGATGTTATGTTATGAAATGGTATAAACAACAAACAGACATGCGATTGCAGCAATCCCGAGAGTTTTGCCGTTATTTATTAAAGAGTTCTGTTGTGTATCTCCGAAGTTCTTCATCAGACCTTCACCAAATTAAAATGGGACCAATTTCGAAACATGCTCTTTCAAACTAAAAAAGAATTTTCAAAATCGGTCCACAATTGACAGAGATATCGGTGAACATACACAAAAAAAAAAAAAACAAACATGAAGTCGAACATAGAACCTCCTCCTTTTTTTGTAAGTCGGTTAAAAATTAAGAAATCATTAAAATGCGACAAGAAATAAAAGATAAGAGTCGAAGGAGATAATAATTAGGTAGGCACAACGATAAATAGGAATGTAGAGACTTCAAGACCTTTCGGTAAAAAACTCGAGCTCGGCATTATGTTGAAATTGGAGCTTAAAACCAGTGAACAAAAAGTAATATAAGTAGAGCATCTTCGCAAGGGTATTTAGAAGTTATTCGCGGTCTAGATTCTCAGACGTTGAAGAAAATCTCGACATCGTTTTCTTAAGAATTATTAAGAAAAATAATATTCTGATATCGATACTATTGATTTAGTATAGTAGATAGTAAAATAATATTATAACGTTTAATCAAAAAGCTGATTTCTGCTCGTCTTTTTGAAGCATCTATCTAAACTTAAATTCTAACGACAAGATTTTGTGCGATTTTTTTAATTCATTGCAGGGCCACGGCTGGGCAAAAGCCTCTCACAAGTCCTTCTAAATAAATAAATAAATTTATTTAAGCACACAAACGTACAGTGGCGGACTGAAAGATCATAATAAAAACAAAAGTCAATCAAATTTGCCACATAATCAAAGCACATACATAAACTGTATAGTTTCAGCAGTTTCAGGTACTGCGCAGTTCTTTAGGAAAGCTCCGGTCTAGAGGTCACGGCTGTGTCCTGTCTGACCTTTCCGTCCTGAAGCAACTTAATATCGCTGTATCAAACACATTATAAAACCATTTGGAATTATTTCTAGATATTATATTTTTTACGGACTTTGTCTAAACTTTGTAATTGAATGGGGGTTAATTTTCAGAAATCTGAGAAGAAAAGTTAGATGGATAGATAAATATAACTACTTTATTGTATAACAACGTTGTAACAGTTAGCATGTAAAGTAGTGTTATTTTTCGCTTTGTAGTGTTTTTTTTTGGAGGTCGTTTTTTTATTTTTCTCTTTTTAGTTTTGGTATCATAAATTACCATGAAAATACGCATTATAAAGTATAAGTAAAAAAATACTTGTCAGATCTTAATCAAATTTAAATTTCAACTGAGCTGGTGCTTCTTTTGTGGTCCACAAGAGAAGCACCAGCTCAATTGGTTCACCTAGTAAAAAGTACAGAGGTAACATACATAAAAAAAAACAGTCGAATTAAGAACATCCTCCTTTTTGAAGTAGTGGATAAAGAGATATATGGGAAGTAAAAGACGATTGAAAGATATAGATGAAACAATTAGACAATATTGAAGCAAGCGCAATAAAATTGGCTTCAAAATTGCAAAATAATGATGATTAACTTACAACAAGTAAAATTAAATAAAACCCTGACACATTTTATTTGATGCTAGATAAGTTATCTAATAGTAGACACGCTTCGATCGCAGTCTATTGAACACATAATTATGACACTATATATTGCGACACCCCAATACAAATAGAGAAACCGATTTTCATCAAACATACCCAAGAACACTCAAAAAGCTTACAAACAAAAAACGATACGAAATCTAAATCGGTTCATCCGTTTAGGAGCTATGATGCCACAGACAGATACACAGGTACACATGTCAAATTTATAACACACCTCTTTTTCCGGTCGGGGGTTAAAAACTAGTCACAATGCGGTCTTCAAAATGCTAGACTGGACTGCAGAGAACCAAGTTGGACGGTTTATAATGCTGATAGTAATCGATGGCGATTAAGGCCACGTCCTTCAACGCCATATATATGAAGTTGCGTATTTCGGGCTCAGCAATGTAGGCCATAATGTAGGACAAAGATATAATGTGGGACATAGAAGCTTTGAATAACAAGGTTGCCCTCTTTATCGACAACGGACACCTTTTCCGTCAAACTCATCATGTACTTCAAAGGTATTAAAGAGGCTTTTCGTTCGTTGCTCCTTGGGTAAGGTTCTCAATATACCTCCTATACTTTCTCTCCTTTTTAAATCCTTCATCTTGTATCCCTTGCTTGAGCAAAACCCCCCAAAACTTAAGCGTTTTAATCTTCATATTTAACAGATTGGTCGGTCAAGGTTGCGAGGGTTGGCTTGGCTCATCTTTGTTGGTATTGTTTAGGGTTTTTTAGTTTAATTAGTTTTATAAACTGAGGTGTTGTGGATTCTATTTTAGATATAAATTCCCTTGATGTTTAGTTATGTTCTACAATTTTAGAAAATTGGTATCAACGATATTTTTTATTATTGTTTCATCAGCTACGGTAACAGTGCACTGCCTATTTGTTTCATTAATAAACCTACCTCAAAATATACTTATTACAGCTTATATAGCTATATACATACATACCCGAATTGTGACCTTTACTTTCTCCCACCCATCTTAGTCTAGTTTATTAAACATCAATTCTAGACGAATGAACTGATCGACGTCTCATCATTTTTACCACTTTCCATTTCATATTTGTCTTGTTCATCCTATACATTCTATTTATCAATTAATATTGCTGTACAAGAAACGGTAAAGTCAATTATATATGATGGTTACTGAACCCCTCTATCGCATATCATTTGTCCCCGTAATGGGGCTATAGTGTTCACGACTCCATGACAGAACGTCTGTAATTATCGCGCGAAGTGTGGGGAAAATGGCAGGTGTACGACAGCACAAGCTTCATTCATTCGCTCATTCGTTCGATTAGCCGTCAGAGAACTATCTTTAGTACCTCTTTAGTCTTCAGCAGACCGATTGACTCCGCCTCTAAGAAAATGCATCGCATCCAGTTATCGCTTATCTCGACGTTTTTTATCGAGCAACCTCAATCAAATTATTATAGATGTTGCTAGTTTTATAATCCACTTAATTCAATTGCAAATGGCTTCTGCGGTTTGAAATGTTTTTCTTGGATGATATTTTTGTATTTGTGATTGATTTATTTATTTTATTGCCTCTTTTACTCGTGTTGTATAAATAAACTCTCCAATCTCAGATTTAAACAGCAGGTATGTCGTTAATACAACAAGTTTCGTGACCAAATATTAATAAAACACGAAGAAGAAAACAGCAAACAAATCTACTTAAGCTTTAAACTTCTAAAGCAACATAAAACTTCGCAATAACTTCCACAAAAGCGTCTGCTTATCTGCTTAACGTGTGGCGCAAAGAAAACAAAATAAGTGAAAACAACTCGGCTTCATATCAATTAGCGCCGAGCAAACAATTACTTTCCGTCACTTGCGAGACTCCACAGACTTTGTTTTGTGGTTTACATAACAGACACATAATCATGTTATTTGCGTAATCTGTTGCGACTCATTCATACGTGTCTACTTGTTATTTCTCTCGTCGTAAATCGACACCGAAATAGGGAAACCACATTGTAAACAACGAACGAGCAGGGAAAGCAACAAGTCGCGGGGGCGGCACGACCTCTTCCGGCCTTTTACGACATTTACGATACCATCTATCCTTATCCACCACCCACGAGTTATGCGGATCAGACCCACTGATGCGTAATAACCCCAATTTTCATATCAAACATACGTAGGCAACTTTCAGGAAATTGGCGGTCGCTTGAACTCTGTCAAAGCACATAATTGCTTATCCACCTTTTTCCATGAATGCACTCAAAGTAACCACACGTAGTATACTTATGCAGAGTGCGCCGCACGCTTACTACGCCGTACTCGAAAGCTTTGCATACGAGAAAAACAAATAGTGCTGTACCATTCGCATGTTGCACGGCCCGACACTGCGTGAGAGAGTCGTCCTTGCGCTTGTAGTGACTTTCCATCGCTTGAATCGGCGGCAAGTCAGCGATCATCGTGGTGCAGGGTTTGTTTTGATGTCGAGCTCAAGCCGCGTGGCGATGCGGCGCAGCGCGACGTACAGACTGGCGCGCAATTCGCCAGAAAGGGACAGGATACGACGCACGCATGCGCGAACACGAACGCGGGAAGAGATTTCTAGAAACGACTTCCGCAAACAAGCGCATTAAAGAGAGGCGCGAAACGTGGCCGTTTGATTTTAGTCACTTTAGGGGGCTTAAAGGATTTATTCGAAATTAAATGGTTGTACTCCGAAAACCATCAGATATTAACGTCCCGTAGACAAAAGCGTTCATTGAAGTTAACCTTGTCCGCGCCTGAAAACAAATTTGTTCACCGGCGAAAATATTATTGTAAGTGAGCGCACTTATTCATGAGGAGATCGAAATTG
Source organism: Orthosia gothica (assembly GCA_949775005.1). Classification (NCBI taxonomy): domain Eukaryota; kingdom Metazoa; phylum Arthropoda; class Insecta; order Lepidoptera; family Noctuidae; genus Orthosia; species Orthosia gothica. The sequence continues at coordinate 15,998,623 of OX459044.1, forward strand.
GGGAACGGTTACGTAAGACTCAGTTTACGTTTGCGAACACAAACATTGGTCTCTTTTCCTTTATTCTCTCTTTGTCTTTATGGTCGGAAAACATTAAGTAAGTACTATGTTTCTTGATGTAGTTGGGGCACGAACGAGCTTTTGATAGACCGCTAAGCGGTCAAAGTTCACTGAAGTTACAGACCATTCTTAAAAAAAAACAGTGTGTTTGTAAGAAATCGAAAGTGCCTAAATTGAATGTCTGTCTTAAGTTCATCGGCAAGTCAAAATCGGCGTCGGCTTATGCAGTTAAAGGCAATTAATTCAGAACTTTATGAATAGATACTGCAATAGCTCTAAACTTCAAATATGTCACGCTGCATTCTTGTCTGTTAACGCAGTATCGGAATCTATAGCATCCAATAATGGTTGTTGGAAGTTGTCAGTTTCAGTCTTAACTTCTCCGAACACTATGCCGTTTCCAGTAATCGCTAGAATTAAATTAGGTCTTTGTATTACTACGTTCGGTGCCCTTGAAGCTTTATAAAGGTCAAGAATATCTTACAAGTTGAAAGATTTTGGGCGTGAAGATTTTAGGAGATAAAAGTAGAGGAACAGAATAAGTAAAAGATGATAATCCATACTATAATAATATTTATAAATGCGAAAGTTTGGATGGATGTGTGTTTGTTTGTTAATCAATCACGCCAGAACGGCTGAACTGATCAGAATGAAATTTGGCACAGATATAGATTATAGTCTGGAATAGCACATAGGCTACTTTTGATCTCGGGAATATGTTCCCTCGGGATAATTTACAACTTCCACGTAAGTGAGGTTTGCTGGCAAAAGCTAGTTAAATATAAATAAATGGGGTTATGTATAGGGCCGGCAGATATATAGTTAAGTTCTGTTCTACCTATCAGCTGGCTCTTAAAAGCAGTTGCAGCAAGTATTACTAGTGTTAATGTCTTCATTCACACAAATTATAATAGGGTCCCTCATTTCCTCTAAGTGCATATTACTTTGCACCTGGAAGGTGTCGGTTATAATACTTAATTATGTACTATTATTTTTTATAAGGGAGTACCTATTTCATTGGAATTTTTGTTATGGTAATAGAAATAGATAGAATGGTGTTTTAGTTTTACTTCGTGAAATTGCATCATAGTAAAGTATGTGACAGACAGACAGACGGATCATGGAGTCTTAGTAATAGGGTCCCGTTTTTACAGTTTTGGTACGGAACCCTAAAATTGCAAGTCCCAATTTTTTTTTAAGTGTAAATAAATATCTTCAAGTAGCAAACTGTTTTAAAGAAACAGGAAAAAGTCAGGATGGAAAATAAATTGACTTTATTGCTCCAGTTTTCCCCACACGCTGTTTCCATTATAAATTCCTAGAGGAAACCTATAATTTATTAAATTACGCAAGGAATGGAGGTTTCTATTTTCGTATAGAAGCCTGTTTAAGTAGCGCATTAGGTCAAGGATGGTTCCTTGTCCCCGGAGTCGATTCCTTGACTGAGGCAGCTTCATTATTAACTAGTTTCCAAGTTAAAATGTTCTTGGTTATAGCCACAATTTATTGCTCAAGTTAGTAATTGGGATTAATAAAACAAACATAGGTTAAGGAGAAGTTGAGTCGTTGTCAGCCGCATGGGGGTTTCGGACAAATAATAGCCCTCGTAATTTTGGCACTTGGAAGACCAGTTTTTTTTCGTTTTTATTGCTTTGTTAGACATTGTTTTACATGCTTTTGTTTTATAATTAATTCGTTGAAACCCTCGAATCTTTAACTCAAAACAGCAAAAGGTCAACGTATATAAATGGAACAAGATGCTTGACCACTTAATAGACAAGATCTGATAATTTAAAAGCTCCACCCGATACACGTGACTTAAAAGGCGAGTATCTCAACAGCAAAAAAAGTGAAAATATTCCATAAAGGATCTGTCAAACGTCACCGAGCACCAAGCGAATGCTATATCAACGATAACATCTATATTAAGAAGGATAAGCGGGGGCAGTTTTTTACAATTCCCTTCAGATGATGTCTTGTGTCTTCAAGTTCTTGAAGGTTGCTTACCATGACCGAGATCACTGATATTACCCTAATATAAGTGTAGTGAATGTTTTACGAGCCATTCAGCCCGACGGCCACGGAGATAATTTGCGTAAACGTGTGATAAAATCGGTCCTTATTTAAGGCCCGGTTCGGACGAGCTGCCCATTGTGCTGTTTAAGCGACGGTTAAGTGGTGATTAGGAGGAGTACACATCTGTGATACGAGTTTAGATAAATATCAATAAGTAAACATGGGTTACGGTGTATTTATGGGTGAAGACATGAGCAGAAAATGTTTTGAATGTACACAACACGTTGTAAGTTGGATATATTTTTTTAAATAATCTGATTATGAAGTTACTTTTCATGCAGAGTTTTTTTGTGTTGTAAAAATAACTTACCTTAGTTTGATAACACGATGAAACGATTAATTTTAAAACCCAGCTTACCTGAAACAAAAACGAAAATTAAATATTCTATTTAAAATAGCTCTTAAACAAATCCGAGTTAACGAACTGTGAGTGAGAATTTCCATAAAATAAATGGTGGTATAATAAAGAGCATCGCTTTTACTATCGGATTGAGCCATGGACACCGCCGGTTACGGGAATATTTGGTTTTATTTTCGATTCCGAACGGCAGATCGAGCCGTACCGTTTCGAAGCAAAACGCTTAATTGAAAAATGCCTGTAGTTTTCAATCTATTTTTGTTTCCGATGTTATCTATGAGCATTGTGTACATCTTTTTTATTGGAGCCCGATAAATGGTGTACGGAAACAAATATGTTTGCTGCGGATGAAATAGCGGTGTTAGATTGTTTGTCTATGCGAATTGTGTTTGCCTTTTTCAAATATATTTTTTATAGTTGCCTTATTTCTTTGAATAAAAACATAAATATTGCGATCAATTTTAGGTTTTACGAAGACCTAAATATGTTTACTAAAATATCTGGTATGCAAACACTAGAGACGGTTTAAGTAAACAGAATCGAGACGAATGAAAATCTGTACCGACATAAAGAAAACATTTCTGAGAACTAACTAAATTGTATTCGTAGGACAAAGTTCACGTCGTCCTAGAAAGTCCATAAAGCAGAAAGTATGACCCAAATACCGGCACTGTTTGTTTAGGGCGACCTGTCTGTGGAACTTAAACCATTATTTAGGATCCTGTCGGTAAATGATATATATCGAGTGTGAACGGCCTTTTACACCGATACCAATGATTAAACGTACTTTATATTAAATATATTGTATTAAAACCGTAGATATATTAATACATTTATTGACGTCATTTAAAGATATTAATCAGATTGTTGTTGATAAATGCGTTCGTAATATCGTCGTACTTTAGCCGTAAGTCTATATGTGGATATTAATTTTCCTTCCTTTTGGCATATTGCCCGGAACATTATCGCAATTCACTCTAAATAGCTATATTAATATAATGTTTTGTTCATTCTTTTTCATTATTATAAGATACAGAGAAAATAATGTTAGTATGGACAAATCACGGGCGTTTACTATTAGCGGTCCCTTCTAATAAGCGTCAATTAAAGGTGAGATCTATGTCTGCTCCTATTTGCAACTAATTAATTTATATGAACTTTGTAGCACTCGCAATGTGAAACATTTAAAACAATCAGAAATTCCTATCGCATTGTAGAGTACGCTATTTAGTTCGGTCATTATGAACTTTGAACGGCGAGCGGCCAGCACAAACAATATTAAATTAAAAGACTGGGTCACACAGCTGAATTTTCTCTAAAAGTTGCGCGATACCAACATCCAATTGTTTTTTGACACGTATAACAATATGAAAACAATATGCCGCAGCGTAATCCATATTAAACAATCAAAGCGGAGTGAAAGCCAACATCGCTTGCCACAATATGAAAATTTGCCATTGTGCAGCACCGTGCGGCGGTACGTCGGTACACATTTTTGGCGATCCCATGTAATGGGCCACGTAAATACGACTGCCAGCGACAGCCCACCAATTACAAAATCATTAATAAACACCCCGAAATATGAAGTGGTGAAATAATAAAGTCCGACGAGTCGCCGCGCAAATTGTCGGTTACCAGCCGTTACTTGCGATTTATTCATAAAAGTAAATTGCCCACGTGTACCCAATGTTGGTTTATTGGATAGCCACGGTGAAGGGTATTATTATTAAAATATTGAGCCTTTTTTAGGGGCACTGCTGTTCAAAGGACCGGAGATATTAGATCATTGCCGAGATATAGCGCTGAATCGTGATATCATTTAGTTACTACGCAATTGTAATTCAGAATTTCAGACATCGATTCTTAGAAATCATGATTTTCGGAATAACCGACATTGATTCTTGGTATGAAACATCAAAACAACTAGCTATACTATATTTATTAGACATACAACACTTAGATTTTAAGTGCCGTGTTGCTCTAAGGCTAATTCTCAAAACAGGATGATTGATAAATTAATTACCAAATTAGTGTTATTTGTCTCATGATTTGTTGATTACTTTTGCCCTCACTATATGAAACATAATTTAAAGCGCCATATAAATCTATACTAATATTATAAAGGAGAAGAGTTTGTTTGTTTGAACGCGCTAATCTCATAAACTACTGGTTGGAATTGAAAAAATATGTGTTGGATAGTTTATTTATTGAGGAAGGTTATAAGCTATACAACATCACGCTTCAACCGATAGGAGCGAAGCATAAATGAAAAATGTTGCAAAAACGGGAAAAAATAATCCTTTTGAGAGCTTCCGTTGCGTGCGCTGCGTAATCGGTTTAAGTTGCGCAAATATCTTGTATGATAGAATTGTTCCTCTTTAAAAGTTCTAAATAATGTCCGCGACCGCATATGTTTATCTTTTAAGATTGACTCACTGATCTTTTTTATGGTAATCAAATTTGTTAATTTGCGAAGGAGTTTTATCAACATCTATATAATACTCGTATTATATATAAAGTTGAAGAGTTTGTTTGTTTTCAGTTGACGGGAGCGAAGCCGCGAGGGTCAGCTAGTCTTTCATAACCATATTATGATCCAGTTTTAGGTTCAAAAACTTTTCCTTTTACAAAAGTATCAATCGTATATTAGGTTTAATATGCCTAGGCATCTAGTGGTGGATTTATGGTCTATTTGTGACATTTGTTACGGTTTGTAAGAAACTAGAATAATATAACTGTGTATTGGGAAACACGATAATCCTTGCTTGGTAAGACTGGCCGTCAGACGTTCGAGATTGAGTTGCCAATAACTGAGTTCTGGAGATCAGGGGGGTGACCATAAAGCTCTTAGAGCAAGCTTATTTTTAGTGTGCGTAAGTGACAAATGTATCTGACTTGTATAAATCTGTCCCTTTACCACAGCCGAGCCATAATAGTTTTGTTACATCATGGTACGGGGGCTGGTCAGCAATCGTTCCATGTAAACGATAGAGTTGCAAAAAAAAGATTATTGCAAGTTTAGCTAGAACCTACTGCAAATAATCCCAGCTATCGCCCTGTTTCGTTTGATCAACAATTTTAACCCAAACTGTATAATGTCTTATGTAACTAAAAGTGAACTTTGCTTACTCACATAAAGATTGGGCAATAATTGCTAAGCAGTATTGCAGAGATGCAACCGTTTAGACCGAAAGTCCACCGTAACATAGTTGGGGAACTGCGAGGTATGGTGATGTCGTTAGTTGACTTGAATGTGCCCTATTTGTTATTTTTTTGTGTTTCATTCTCTCTCAAATTAATGTCTCTCTGATGGTGGCACATGTGTTGGATCATTCGGTTCCCTTCATGATTGTCGAGCTGAGTGGTGGCAATCCAGGCGTCATGTTCTTGAACGGGCACCATCATTTGGAATGGGTCATAACTTGGTTGCCTCGGCCTGTTTTTAATTAATTAATTATTGTATTGACGCTTTTAAGTGCATGTCTTTTTACATCGTTCTCACATATATGTAAATTTCCAACAAGAATGATGTAACCAAGTACCTACTTGTAATTAAAACGGGTCCATATTGGCTCACCTAAAGTTCTTTACCCGAAATTGTTCTTCCTAACGATTTGTAATCCGAATGATCACTCTTCCTAAAAATTTTTATCCTAAAGTTTTCATTCATACTATTTGTAGTGCTACCGGCGATGTTCATAACACTCGTGTTTCCGAAAGTTGTAATTAATAATATCATTAATGTAAATATATTTAAACTCCTACTGTTTTTTATCATAACGCTTTTATCCCTAAACATAATTACCATAATATTTTCACTCATACTCAGAAAGAAACATTTACCGAGTGTAATAAAAAATATATTTGGGTAGAAGATGATATTAATAGTTTTAATTTGAGGGATGATTATTATTTGGGGTATGCTTTACATAACGTACTGAGTTGTGTCTATTGTTAAGTTCATGTCGGTGTATTATCATTACGTGCATGTTTGTGTTAATGCTTTATTAATATAGAGAAAAAATATTTAAAATCATTTAAAACCAGTCGCGGAGGATTAAAATTAGACGTACATGGATTTACATATGAAAAATACCGAATAACAGTGGATAAAAAATATTGGGCGTGTGATTTAAGAAGCAACAAAAAGTATAAGTGTAAGGTTAAAATTTCGATTATATGCCGTTGATTTTTGGCGCGGATAGGGTAGAGGGGGGATGGGGGGAGGTTTGGCTACCCCTCAGTACCACACCAACCACTCGGAGCCCTATAGTTATGGAGATATCCATGGTTAAAGTTTTCAGGTTAGAATAAAAAAATCCATAAATTTCCATCGATTTAAGGGGCGCGAAAGGGGATAAGGAAAAGGAGGGTAGAGGGGCAACCTCACTGTACCATCCCAACCCCACGGAACCCCATGGTTATGGAAGATTTAAGCAACTAAGTCGACGGAGCCCCGCTGCGCGGCGCTCCTATTTCTGTCTGCAGGGTCTAAAGTAACCTAACATGAAGGAGATGACGGGAGCTGCGTTCGCTCGCTTTGCTCGCTCACTTCAGCTTCCGTCATCTCCTTCGAACCTAACCTATCCGTGTCGGGGTGCCCTAAGTTCCCGAGCTCGCTTCGCTCGCTCTTGGCCTTTTTCTCATTTTTTTACCTCACGAAAAACATACAAAAAAACATAACATTGCCGAGTCTTGAAATTTTTTATAAAGCTTTCTATTTATGAGTACTACCTACAAAAATAAAATGAACTTCCAAATCAACGGCAAATATGATAGAATTAAATATATATTTAATTTTAAAGCAAAATACACCAATAAAAGTGATTATTTGAAAGCTATAGCCGCTAATATTAAACTAATTTAATTGAAATGTGTATATGAAAACATGTATTTATTTGACTACTTGTACCATGGTACCTGTTATTCTTATATGTTATACATGTTATGTGAAAATAAAGTTACGCAAAATTAATGTATATAATACTGATTATTATGAAAAAAAAGAAATCTAAACAAAAAAGATATGACTTTGAATAATAGTGTAAAAGATAGTTATGTTGAGAAAATATAGGAAAACAAATAAAAGTATAATAAATGTTTATTGCTACTGACATTATGAAGTTGAATGCTTCTGAATTATGAACATTAGAGACAGAGTAGTTAGGAATTGTGATTGTTAGGATGAAAAATGTTAGGAAGAACATTTTCGGATTTCCAATTATCGGAGTTGAAAATTTAGGTGAACTTTGGCGCACCCAATTAAAACATATTGATGGAAAAGAGTGTTCGTGGAGTTTCTTGCACATAGTTTTCCATAGCGACCTAATGAAGCTTGTGAATTTGCAACTGGCTTCAGTTTTTGTTTTGCTTACAATTCAAAAGTACCTTAATATAGTATTATATATAATTTAGTGTCTCTCCCATACTCAGAGAGCAAATAGTTTATCTACTTAGTAGTTAAGCCACATGCCAACTAATTGACTAAGTTAAACACGAACAATATCAAACAGAATACATTTAGTAAACTTGCTCGGTGTAACATTGATTAATTTAACCAGCTGGTAGGCATCTCACGGTTGCGTTAGTTGAACCATTTATGGATAATTTAACTATAAAACTGTTGATTTAAAATATTGTTAAAACCTACTTAATGTGTTAACCTAGGCACCGTATATGTATCATTATTGAATTGAAGAAGTGTACTTTAAAATACCGGCCAAGTGCGTGTCGGACTTCGCACATTTAGGGTTCCGTACCAAACCGCAAAATCAGTTGGTAGTACTAGGAAAAATGAGGGAATTTCAAAGAAAAAATCGAATTTATCATTATATTGGTATTTGTTGGTAAAATATACGTAATAATAAACAATATCACCAAATTTGGAGTTCATAGGTCAATGGCTTCCCATTGACCTATAAAAATATTCTTCGAAATAAAATTGCCCATTAGATCAAAATTTAGTTTTTGGGCCCCTCTTTAGCTGTATGGGAGCCTCTCCCTTAAAACATTAAAAATATTCTTTGAATATTTGCATGGCTTTGCGTCAACAAGAAGCTTATATTATAAAAAATAGAAGACTGTAGCTCCAACCGTTTTGCTGTAAAACTTGTGTGACTGACAGACGGAAACGTGAGTGACAGCAATAGGGCTCCGTTTGGACCTTTCGGGTACGGAACCCTAAAAAATAACTTACACTTATTTCTATTGTCTAAATAGATGAAAAATTATAAATTGAAACGTAGGGTAGTAAACGTAGTAAAGATATCATTCTAATAGAAGAAAAAAGATAAGTATAGTCAGATAAGTGTCTAAATAAACAGGATAAAAGCTTGTCAGGGGACTTCGGAGAGGTAACTAAAACCATGATAAATGAAGAAAAGTGGTAAATTTCTTGACATCAAAACCAATACAGAGTTCATTTATGTGCCTATATGACTTAGGTTATTGTTTATCACAAGACTTCGCAGATTATTATTCTCTATTTATTTATTTATTTACACTTTATTGTACACCAAGACAAAAATAATTCAAATGAACATCTTATAACAAAAACTAACATACAACAGACGACCTTATCGCGATTCGCGATCTCTTCCAGGCAACCAAGAATGGAAAGAGACAGCCTGGACACAAAATGGGGTTGCACTTGGTACAATAAAAAAAAAAATAAGAAAGTAGGTACTAAATACCAAAAAATAAAAAATAATTGATACATAAATACATATATACAACTAATAGACAGACAAGAAAGCAATTCAGCTTATACAAGATTATGAATCTATTAATCACAATTTCCTGTGAAAACCCATTTCTTTATTGAATCCTGTTCATTAAACTTCTAAAATTAACAATAAATTACTGCCTCACAAGGTAAAGAAAACATAGCGACAGTTAGTGAGAGAACATTAGTTGCTTATCGTCCGTTCTATGAATCACTTGAATACACCGGTCCACTCTTAATGGCACTCCTACGCACTCCGTATTAGAGATTTACACCTAACTCGTTATTACCTTAACTGTTCTCTTTCTGGCTATCGTTTTCATCTTTGCCTACTTCATAAAGGATAATTAAATTAATATTTGCATTGTGAGTATTTGCATCGATGTTGTGTTTGGAGTTGTACATAATGGCTTGTTTGACATCAAGATTATTCAGATACTATCCTACACTGCTTAAGTGACAGAAAAAGCTACTGTTTAAAAATGCATATGTAGACTGATATTAGAAAAGGTAAAATGTTTTGTTTTAGAAAATAATACTAGAATAGTTGATTCCGAAAATTCTTTTACTGGAATAAATAAATGCACCGTTTGAATAGGCCACGATAACGAAGCTGCGGAAAAGCGTATTTCGTTAAACGAAGCTAAAATTAAGAAATTACATTCAAACAACGTTGACATATATAAGGAAGTTTTATGGTTATAACAAGCTAAACAAAAATATCAAAGATATAATATTGTTATCGTTCCGGAACCCAATCTTCCTCATCTTCTTGCAATAACCCCTTCCATTCATCCATCATTTTCAGAGCAAAGGGTAAGAGTAGCCTATTATGGTAATCTAAACGAGAGGATCTACGGCTAGGATAACAAAAAAAAAACACGGAACTAGTTCTTGGAACAAATTATATTCGGTTGTAGCTGTAATGAAAGAAGCATTTATATTTAATAAAGAGAGATTAAACTCAAGAGAAATGTAAAATCTGTTTAACCAATCTATCTTGTCTTTTCTTTAATATTATTTATCCATTTAATTCTCAATTCTCAAATTTTTATTGCGTACCATATTGTATATACATAGTTGGTAGGAAAATAATTATATAAGTCGCAATTATGGACCCTGTCGGGCACAGCATATATAAAGTAGGAGAGAGGAGGAAGGACACTGAGTGTTTAATATAAGGCGACAGGGCCCATATTAAATAACTTAAACCTAAATATACATAATCATGGTGTTAGTAACAATACTAACTTATACCTATCTATGTTAGAAGCACAATAAAAACAGATACGATTTGAACAACATTTAAAATTCCTATAGAGACAATCATAATTGCTTCAGCATTCCAGCTGAAATACTGGAGCAACGATTCATATGAACACAGTCCAGCCTGTCAGCAATTATGGCCAGGATGCCGTTAGAGCTAGCTGCACCCTGTGCACCAAGGATGCACATCTTTTACGCGTAAAAGCAAAAAAGCTATCGACGCGCGTTGCCGCAAACAGCCCTGGGCCTGCAGTCTCGACATAGCTAACGATTGTTACGTTAAGTAACATTCGTTAACTCTTACCACAAAATAGTAAGTATACAGAAGGGCCACTCCCGCCGTTTGGAAAATTGACAGCTAAACTTGACAGATTCACTAGGGTTGCTACTATATTGATTCCGAATTAAAAAAAATGGGTAGGTTGCCCAAGTTACAAACATAAATACATAGATTCGTCTAAACATACATCATATCATGCTTACATGCCTTAGAGGGTAGACAGGGCATCAAATATCCATTTAATATCACGAACACTACAACCCTAGTGAATCTGTAAAGTTTAGCTGCCAATTTTCCAAACGGCGGGAGTGGCCCTTCTGTATACTTACTATTTTGTGGTAAGAGTTAACGAATGTTACTTAACGTAACGATCGTTAGCTATGTCGAGACTGCAGGCCCTGATGCGCTACAGAAGCGAGGCAGTCCCATCAGCACCCTGAAGGCATTATTATAATGAACGCGAAGGGCGCTGTACGTTTTTTTTTACTATGTTGGGATCGGCTAGGCTTCTAGTCTAACTAGATGTAGCTGAGTACCTGAATTTTTCATGAAGCAACTGCCTATCTAACCTCGACAATCAATTAATTGGTTAATCGCGGTACTCCTTGGTAAGCCTGAGGCCCCTAGACAAAAGTCTCTATCATCGAAAATGTGGCGATAGCGATTGTCAAAAAGACAAAATTGTTTGGGATTGACAAGCGATATCAAAAAATCACGTGATCAATCGTTTATTATCCCATTCTGGCCTTCGCTGATAAGCCACTTGTTTAGAGCCTCTGGTGTCAGATCTCCTGGCTTCTGATGACCCGTGACTACTGTCAATGCTGTACAAATATCAGCCGGGATCAATGGCTTCAAGTGCTTTCTGAGGCACGGAAGAGTCTCACCCTCTTACAAATAAACGCAGAATAAAGTTATACCAGGTATAAACCTATGAAAATGTATGGGTATACCTTAGTTATACCTGGTATAACTTTATTCCGCGTTTATTAGTAAGAGGGTATGTGTTAAATGTATGATCCAGTCATCCACGGTCCAACCTCGGCAAGTGTTGCTTAATCCAGAAATCGGCCCGTGTGGCTATTATTATTTAGCCACGAGCTAAGAGAAGCTCGTTCTTTCCTTCGTGAAAGCTTTTACATCATTGTCATATGTATATTCCACCGATAGACAAGAACATTCATGAAAGAAAAATGTTCAAATGCTGAAAAGTTCGAACTAAAGTTCGCTAAATAGCGCTAAAATATTTATGTTGTCTAATCAAACTATTAAAACATGCAGCGCTAGATCGAGTTTAGTTTACTCGCAACCAAAACGTCGCGCGACGTAAGCGCCATGATATTCATGGCGTTTACGCGTTTCGTTCATCATAGTTTAAAGTGAAGTGTACGGATGGCAGTACAGTTCAGTCAAACAGAATGATTGTTCAGATCAACGAATCTAGCGCGTAGTACATATATATATATCGATGTTTTACATCAAGACAAATGCAAAATCTTTTGTCAGCCAAAATAGACAAAACTAAATCATAAATTATTTGGTCTCTTCAGAGCGTAGTGTTGTCATTATATATTTTTAGTACTACGTCCTCGAAATCAATTCCCTTTCAGACATCGCTGCCAATTTATGGTAACAGGTTTCAGTTTTACGATACGCAAAAATAGCGGTACTATGTAGTAATGTTGTTTTCTCTTGAGTCCATTCGTTGAACAGTGTGTCCAATAAATTGGTGGATACTTGGAAATATTGTGCATAATATTAATACAATCTGAGAAAGGGTTTTATAGGATTTTAGAAATGTCTCTGTTTTGACTTCGTGAATTTATTCTTGGCTACAATCCCAAACTGAACTGTGGTCATGAATAATTTCACCTAGTAAGTTTATATCTATACTTATAGTGGAGATCTCCGGAAACACTGTAACTTTTCGAAAAATTCGTTAAGGTTTCAAATAAAAAGTACATTCCAGATGGACCCTATAGGGTATATATTTATTTAAATATAAACCGGATTAAGCCAGACGGGCTGCTAGTGTAAGTTAAAATATTTATAGTTTTTTAGATAATTTACTGACCATGTTAAGCACAAAAGACGAAAATCTACTTAAAATTTATTTAAACATAAAATTCAAAGTTAAAAACAAGTATTGCATCCAAAATATAATTGAATTGTCAGTGCAAAATGTTGTTTTAATTCTTGCAAAAAAAAAAACATTGTAACAGAGCTGATTTTTACAAAGTGTTCAAAAATTTAAGGCTGCTGAAACTGTTGATGATTTCCATTGAAACTCATGTATAATCAAAACGTTTTCAAGTATTTCAATTTGAATGACGACGAGTTCAATAAATATTTATATTTATTTTGCTTAATTTTTCTGTATTTTTATATCGGATCGTAAGGTTTTATGAAACAAATACATTGTCGTAAAAAAATTCAAACTACATATTACACTGGTTTGATTTGCTTGATATTGCATCGGATAAAATCTACGTAGAATAAGGTTTTTATTGTATATTATATACAGTGCCTTACTGTGATAACTATCACACTAATATTATATAGGCAAAAGTTTCTGAGTGTATGTGTGAGTGTGGGGGTGTTTGTATGTTTGTTACTTCTGCACGCCCAAACGGCTGCACGGATCTAGATGAAATTTGACACAGAGATAGATTATAGTCTGGAAAAGCAGAAAGAATACTTTTTTATCCCGTGAATAATATATGATCCCTTGGGATAATTTTCGACATTCACGCGGACGAAGCCGCCAGCAGAAGCTAGTACTTTTTATATAAATAAAATATCTAATTATTTGTGAAGAATTAAGTTCTTAAAATCGCAACAAACTTTGAATTATATTATGCATCGATCTCGAAGTCTTGCACGTACGACGGCGGCGTACGTGTATCACAGTATGTAATTAGACAGATAAATATCAGATATCGCTTCATTTCAATCAGATAAAAAGTTTTTATTCCATATCCTACTTTAATAAGTAGTCATCGATGAATACAAGGCACAATAATCATGGTTACAAACGAATAAATACATTTCCAAAGCTCAACTCGAGGGTACTTATAAATTATACGAGGACTTAGCTACTTGTTTCCCCCACTTACAAAAGAAAGCTTTTGAAAAATATTTTCAAAGATAGTTTTCATTCGGTTCATAATTGCGTTCTCAGAGATTTTAACCGAGCATACCGTATTCATGGCTACTCATATTTCCGTCGCAAATTTTCCACGTTTGCTGAAAATAATTAATAAAGTCTACGTTGCCTTTCCAAGTTCCAGTTTATTTGTTGGTCGGCCAACCGGTTAATTACAGTTTTATGTTTAAAAATTTTATATCCAATAAAATGTTCTTAGTTTTATTTTTCTAAGAAAATTCTGTGCGCACATTCCGAGTTATTTCGACTTGATACTTTTGTAAGAAGAACGGTTAAAGTTTGAGCTTTTGTTGAGTATAAGTTTATCTTTTAAGAAGAAAAGAACTTATGGAATTTAGTCTAGTCTAGTTCAACAAAGCGGTTATTTTCTGAGTAATTTCTACGAATGAGTAAAAGTAAAATTCTCTATTAATAAAAACATTTTATTGATGTCTAGACTAATTTTGAATACAACGATGAAGAGAAAGCGCCTTGTTTTTTACTGAAACACATTAAACGAGGTGCAGAGTGTTAATACCCACTAACAATGAAATAAGGGACCCAAAAAAAGCATTTCATTTTGTCGTTGACTGTGAAGAGACGACGAAAACAAGACGGGAAAAATAAATAATGAAGCCCAATTAACTAAGAAAAGAGCGAGTACACCGGATTAGGGATGCTAGATGAGTCACGCAGGATAACTGTATTGTTTCCTACTCAATGGTCGATAAAATATTATTCTGCTCACCACAGTGCTCTTAGAGGGTTAATTAATCCAATAATGAAGTCAAAAACCTTTTTGCTGTCATGCACATATATAAAAACTATTTATTTATAACTTTTTTGTTGTGGTACATATTATTATTTATAATGCCCACGAAACTTGAACACAACCGGTGAAATTAGAGTTTACAGTCGGTAATAGCTGTTATCTGACCCACCCTAAAAACGAACGAATTTGAACACTCTGTCTGTAACAATAAGGCTTATTTAATTTTTATGAGTTTATCAGACTAGCTACTCGATTTACAAATACAATAATAAAACAGATAAGCAAATTTGATCTTTAAAACTTTAGCGTTAGGATATTTATAACTATTTGTGATGAGATTTTGATATTTATGCTGTAAGACTAAAAGTTTATCAGAGTACTGTAACATAATTAGTGTCATTGCTAGTAATAGCTTATTTTAATTATTATATTCAAGTAGATCTGGTTTCGTGGTTCGTGTATAAGGATGAGACAAACAAGATGCGAGTTCAAATCGTGCGTCGAGAATATATTGTTTTGCTTTCAATTTAGAATCTTTTCTATCCAATAGGTATTTCTTGCATTATTCTAAGCACCTATAGACGGGCACATTCTTCAAATATAAAATTCCTAAATTGTTCATATTTTCGCCTCACTTGTAATAAGTAGGTAGTTGAAAGACAAATATGTGTATTCATTATAAAACTGGTAGTCATATGTTACTAAGGTTAAGGGTAGGAAAATAAAAATGAACCATGACAATGAAGCTAAAGCCAGTCTACGCACAATTGCACTTACTATGTGCGAACATTTTTTATCTTGTCTTACTAAATGCCGAAAAACTACGTCTTTTTCAATTTCAATTTTATACTTTTACTATCACGTCTCAATTGAAAAATAATCTGTTTGCAAGAGGAGAATGCTGGCATCAGAGAGATTGCTAGGAGACTTAATAATAATATAGCAGTAAGTGTATTTTTCTGATTTTATACTTAGTTTTTATACCTAGCTATTTCTCATGCCGTGACGTAAGCAAACATATTTTTTATATACTTAAACATAAAGTGACACCTATTTCATTTCTTTGTTTCAGTGAATTACAGTCAGATTGTTTACTGACGTGTAGAACTAGCGGTTGAATAACTTTGGGTTACTGGGGCTGGATAATGGATATCTCCCATGGGACCTGGTGAACTTATAGAAGTACTTTAATGAACTGCACTATATTTTTGTGTTGTGTAGAGTCTACAAGTTTTTTTTTTGTATTCAATAATAATAATTTTATAATAATAATAATAATTTATTTTACCAAAAAGACTGTCTTACAAAGATTCATAGTAGTTAAAAATATAAAAGGCTTTAAACATTAGGTCATTTTTAGATACTCTGACTTCTAAACTAGGTGTATATTCCTGTGATCCTCCGTAGCAACAGAGCCATAACAAGTGTATAAAACAGTAATTTTATCATTCGTTATTCAATCGTTCGAATGTATATATAATAATAATAATTTATTTGATTGTTAATGTGTTATACCAACTAGGCTCATCATTCAATATTGTCTATCAAGTAACAAATTCTGCAAAGCATATTAACACTTTTTATTCAGCAGACCAAACTTAAATAAAGGCCCGCCAGGTGTCTCTTCCAGTAAGACTCAGCGAGAATCCGTGTCGGTCTCAGTCTCCATGGCCTGTGTCCGAGATATTTTGTTGACGTAACTCGGATGCCTGTCTTTGTGCCTAATTTGTACTTGCACAGGATTGCGCTTTAAATAATAAAACTCAATTATTTTTTGCACTATTTTTTGAAGAGACTCCTTTATACGGAACTTTTTCTTTGTTTCGAGCATTATGTAATTTGCGTGTTGTGTTTTCTGGGAGGTTACGTGTAAGCGTGTTTTAGATGTAAAGCTTTAAGTAGAAAAAGTGTGGGTATATAACGCCTAAAAGGTAGGATTTTACACGAAAACGAGGGTAAGGACTGTCGTTAGAGTGTATGCGTGGAACTCTCAGTTCTGCGAGTTTCCTCATCTTTAGCTGAAGAATCATTTTCTTTAAACCAGTATTTAACTTATGGTCCAGGGAGGAGTTGATATCAATTCATGCTTTTCACGTAACTGTGTTTGTCATCCGTAATCCAATATCCAACAAGATGATGTAGACAGCACAGCCATTATACTCGTAGACGTCTTTTATGTATGTGGTAACAAGTATATAGGTTTTGTGCCGTTTGACAGGTACAGCAATTCCTGCAAATAGCTTTTAGGTACCACAGTAAACGGGAAACAGGCTATATGATTATTAGACTACCTAGTAGTTACCAGGCGCTAGTGTCTGACGGAATTTCGATTTCTCGCTAAAGCCGAAGCCGAAACGAATTTCGGCGCTTGCTAGAAACCTTCGCTTCGGCCAAAACTTCGGCCTTTTTCGGCCGAAGCGAAATGTTTGGAGGTTTGGTTTGGGTATTTTTGGCCAAAGACGAACCTTCCTTCGGATATTACCAGGCGTACAGTAATTCACAGGAGATTGTAATTGAATCATCTCTTTGAAGATCCAATAATACTAACAGCTGAGTACCCACGTGTGTAACTAGTATTTCGTATGATAATATAACGAACAGTTTACCAGGAACTAATCACAGGATAGTGGTATGTCTATACAATTACTGGTCGATCTACTAATGACGTTTGTAATTGGATATGTATTGCATTCCGCATATTGATATCGGCTTGAGGGATTACTGCGTCTGCATAGCAAATGATGTGTGTCTAACGGTGGGTGATTATGATGTTAATTTAAGTGGCAATGGTGAGGAAATGAGTTATGGTTTGAAATTAACATGAAGCATCGACACTTTTTGTTTATATTTTTTTTTTTTTTTTACTTTCTTACGATTGTCGGACCTACGTTGCCCCCCCATATCTAAGTACTAATGCTGTAACATCGCAATATTGTAAAACCAAACCATTTTTTAAAAGAGTAACCGTGGAGTTTCTTGCCGGTTCTTCTCCATAGGAAACGACCAACCCGAACCGTGCACCATTTGTCGACGTTTTATAAGTGCCAATGTTACGCCTACGTAAAATAAATATAAATGATTTTGGTGCAAGAGAGTTTAATGTTTTACTTGTAATTTACTGAATCTGCTTACTTAATTTTACACGTTACTTTAAAGGTGTCTGCCAACGGGCGCGACGACATAATATCATAAGCGTTTTTATCGATTAGATTTACTAAACAGCAGCTCGCTATACGAATTGTTTGAGCTAAATGCTAATAGAGTTCAGCAAATAACTGATCTGGCGTTATCAGTGGTAAACCTAACCCTACCTTCTATACGTTACGTTTTCCTAGCAGAAAAACACCAAACTCCTTTTTATAAAATTACCCAAAATAAACAAACAAGAAAGCTTTCTGTAATAAACAAAAATAAAGTCATACGCATACCATCTAGTTAGCCGTCCAATCCGTTCCGATTAGATACATCTGTACCAACAGACCCGACAGCACTCGAAATAACGGTATTATCGTGTTAAGAACAAAACAAAGCTTTTCTATTATCTCCGAGGTAATCACGAGGCGGCCCGAGTATTCCCGAACCATAATTCCGTCCAATAATCCTTCACGATGAAGAGTTGAATAAGGCTGACGTGTTATGGCATATTCCTGAGCGTCGTTTCCTCAATAATTTGTCTCAAAGTTAAGGCTGACGGCTTCTACCGTTGGCTTTCGAATTAGAGTCACTTTGAATTTAGAAGTCACTTTATTGGCTGGTTACAAAACATGGTGGCTAACGTTCTATGTTCAAAATTCAACTTACAGATAAATAACGACACGATTTTATTGAGTCGAAACGATCCGACTCTTTGTATTGGATTTCAAAGAGCAAAACGCGATTGGTTCTCCCTCTCCCCATGGGATTGAATCTCATCATTGACAATCTGTGCCGTGGCTGTGTAACATCAAACCTCTGCCACTTTATATATCACAAGTGTAACGCTTACGTCATCATGGTTATCTTTAGTGTGAAATCTGATTTTGATTAGTATCTTATGTGTATATATCGCCCAGCATATCCTGGTCTTTTGTAGTGGCGCTGGTTGTCTTGCACAAAGCAATAATATGGAGAATTTAGTACATTGTCTAGTTTCTCAATTTGCCGCCTGTCAAAATATACTAGACATGATGTTTGTTATAAATTGCGTGATGTAATTTCTGGCTAGGGATTTTTTCGCCACATTTATGTGGTTAGTAGATACTTATGTTTTTGCTTTAGTCATTTGGAGTTTCTTGTAACTATTTTGTATGGGATTTCTTGGCAAAAATAATGATCACGGTCTTTATTTGCCTGTAAAAATCACTTTGCTTTGTTCCGTGGGAATATTCAGGTCATCAATTTTAGTGATTCGTTTCAATTTAATGGAAAATATTACTAGTTCATGTAAAATATGTAGCCATTAGGTGGATTCATAACTAGACTGATAGTAAACAAAAACACTACCACTGAAATATAATAAAAATAAAATGTGCAACCTCTTTGCCATAGGCCACACCCTGAATCAGTTTTCTGTGAGGTTAAGCTTTTTTAAGCACTATCATCTGCTTTATAGTCAACTAATAACGAATATTCGATTATATTGCATGCTCCCTATAAACACAATATCGCAAAATTTTGATTATGAAACTGTAGTTGGGGTATCGGGCGAGAAAAGTCCGGGGGAAGGGGCCACCCTTCCGGACTGGGTCAAGGGTCACTGGATCCTCTCGGCAGCGAGGCTCCCGCCCCAATGAATATAGGATAACGATAATAGCCCATTGCGGCCTCATTACACCACTATATTGGAACAGTTATCACGATCAACATTTCATCATTCCAATACCATTTATTCACACATTAATTATCGCGCGTCATTCACGCGACATAATAACTTTTGTAAACAAGTAATCGTCGGTGGAAATAGAGCAACAAACGCGCGCCATGTGATAAAGTAAAATTGTGGTTTGCGCCTGCTTGATATCAAATATTTATGATCGAGCGTGGAAAGCCGCGGGCAGCGAACGCCTCGCAATGGCGTGGAAACGGTATAAAGCGTGTTATCCGACTACAGAATAACATTTTTAGTGAAAAATAACATTGGGAAACTGACAATGTTTGCACTAAAGTGGTTTTGGAAATGAATTGACTTTTCACCATTTACGCCGGCACCGTCAAACGGGCGTGAAACGCAATTCCACACATTACACATTTCCTCGCCTCGCTCATCTTTACATTTTTTAAATTACTCCACGGATGTATCTTTACAAGATTACAGTGCGGAGCGAAGAGAAATCTCTCCTAAAACCTCACGATTATGCGAAAAATAGATAAAAATCCTTTAACCGACATGATGCGCGCCTAAATCCGGCTTATCATAAACCCTCCGGTATTTGCTCGTTTCTCAGAATTATTGATACAATAAATTGTTTACATCAATAGGCTCGAGGGAAGAGTTTTACCGAGAATTTCGCTAAGTAATTAAGGCGTAACATTAACCGCTTTCAGCATTAATTAATTCGTTGTTTATTTAGTTGATATAATTAGTCGATAAAATAATGTTAAGTAGTTTACTACGGCTCTAATTTACGTGACACAGAGTTACGAGGAGCTGATGTTTAGCGGTTAAATATAAATTCCGGGCGCGTCACAGAGTATTGCCTTCATAATAAGCCTCTCCTGGACGCCGAGAAATTTTTATTCGAGTCTCGTTCTCACTCCATTTTATTTTAAGAAAAAACACCGCCATGCATATTCGAGTTTTTCGGTTGTTTAACTGCTGAAATCATTGCTTAGACGACGGGTGAATTTTCAGCGCTGTTTTTTATAGCTGTAGTTAAATATTTGGATTGGATGTTAAGCTCCCCGGATAATGCTTTTTGTAGAAAATGTTCCTTTTCGCTTAAAAAGGATGTGCTGCTTGTAACGGATATTATCGGTCACGACTTACGTATATAATAAGGAAAACCTCTTGTTAAATAATTGAGAAGTTGTAGATAAATATTTGCAAAAGATTATCCTGTATTTTATTTACAGAAACATACGGCTGTTATTAAATGCAAATTAAATTTGTGCCTATAAATAGCCACGCAAGAAATGCGAAATGCATTCCCAAGGAAATTGAGAGCAAACTTAAAAATCTCTAACTGTTTTCATTCCAGACGGTATCTTCAGCACTTGGCAAGTATATTCATGTAGTTTTAACTAGTAAAACCCATTTCTTAAAGATCTCGACCGTAGCTAATTCAGAGTTCACGAGAGACCAAAGAAATTCAAGCCGTTTACCAACTAAAGTCCCAGTTTTAACATTTCCAAGTGCAAACAAGTCTGTGAAACTTGTTCCTAGTTGTGGGACCACACGGGACGTGTTTATTGCAAATAGGAGCTCAGGACGGTAGTGGAACTAAACTAAGCGGGGATTTCGTGCAGTGTGCGCCGGGCCTCGCTCCTATCTGTTATTATTTTATTCGCCTGATGGATATTGCTTGTATCTCTTAAAAGTGTATGAAGGAAATCTAAAAGACTCCGCGCCGGGCCTTGAACTCTGTTTGTTTTGCTTTTCTCTCGGGTAATGGATAGATTTGATGATATGTGTCTGCTACACACACTTTTACATTATATAGCTGTATAGATATTGCTGTGTGAGATTGGTGGTGGAATATTATGAAGAGTATCAATAAAGCTTCACTTGGTAGAGACAAAGGATTGTTTGTGCTTTAACTTATATACCTACATAGAGAGCCTTTAAGTCCTTAAGAATTTAACATGGCAACATGAAAAAGATAGGCATAATTAAGATTGTCTTAGATTGGGGAATATGTTAAGCAACTAATAAAATGAGACTAAATAAACTAAGTAGTAAACTTTAGGGTAATCTTTCTGTACAAAACAACAAGTTTAATTATTTAATGACAAAAGACAACAAAACGTAAACCAAACATAATAATAATAAGTCAATTACGTAATTAAAACAAATTATTAACGTAATGTTGACTGATGAAGATCTTAAAAGCTTAGCGATGTTAGAAATTCCGTGTAATTGAGAGCCGAGGCAAATATTTTGTAATCGTTACGATATACAAAGGGATTAAGGCATCATTAAGTTTTTGTTAAAATGAAATGCGTATCCGACTAATATTTTAAATGTTTGGCTGTTTGTTTGTTACTCAATCACGCTATAATGACTAAAAGGATTTCGATGAATTTTGTCACAGAGTTAGACTATATTCTGCATTCTTCATCATTTATGACATTTTTTATCTTACTACATTTTTGAGAGAAAACTTTTCTCGGTTGTAACCTAGGTATACAACCTATAAAAGTTTTGTTTTTTCTTAAAACGTACCTAACTAAATTTTTATAGGTCGGGTTTCTCACCGCTAAATTCATCATCATCATCATGTCAGCCGAAAGACGTCCGCTGCTGGACATAGGCCTCCCCCAAGCGTCGCCACATTGACCGGTCCCGTGCATCTCGTGACCAGCGGATCCCCGCAACCTTCACCAGTTCATCTGTCCACCTGGTGGGAGGCCTTCCAACGCAACGTCTTCCGGTTCGCGGTCGCCATTCCAGAACCATTCTGCCCCATCGGCCGTCTGTTCTGCGAGCAATGTGCCCTGCCCACTGCCACTTAAGTTTGGCAATTCTTCGGGCTTTGTCGGTAACCCTGATTCTCTTGCGGATCTCTACATTTCTGATTCGATCACGCAAGGAAACTCCGAGCATAGCCCTCTCCATTGCCCTTCCCGCCGACTACCGCTAAATTATTATCGCTAAATTACCGCTAAATTATTATCGCAGAATTAATATGACAAATTGTCAAGCACGCGTTATCCGCTGTTATTGGTTAATTGAATTTCCAACAGCCAATCGCAGATGATTAGCTTTAGATAATATTTACCTGTAAGTCTTCCATCTCAAATTACGTTCTCACTGCTTAGTATTTATGTCATAAAGTAGGCAGGTAAGTTGTTTCCTAATTAAGTAGATAACTCACTATTTTGATACAGAGATAACCAGATAGCCCTTTACAGAGCAAATGTTCCACATTTTCAAGCAAAAACATAGAATTTTACAACACTAGTAAATCGATGAAGTATCAAATAACTCAAAGTTGAATAACGTTCAAAAGTCGACTATAACTTTGTAGTTGACTGCTTGATTTATTCAAACAGACTGGCAAAAGAATTAATTACTTAACCGAGTGTCGGTGCTGAAGGAACTTCCCCGCGCTTATGTTAGTGCAGTTGGGTGCTAGGTACCGTCAAACAAAGAGATAAGTGTACAGGCAGCTAACTTGCAACTACAATTCATTTAAACAAGTATGCTTTTTTTTCTATTTTGGCAGTGAGCGGTCATCGTCATCATCAAATCGAGAAGAATCCACTAGTAGGATGTTTGAAATGTTTTTTATTACTCCTCCGCTGTTCTTTTCTGATTAAATTCGTTGCGGAATACAAACCAATCGTTTCGCCGGGACTCGTTGCTTCATTTTCTAGGCGCATTTCTGTTTATTGCCGTTGTTGATTCTGGCTTTATAAGTTACAGTTGTCGGGAATAGTGCCCCACACACTGAATAGGATGTGGCGGACTTGCATAGAAATTTATTCATATAATTTGCGACAACAACTTTTCAACAAGAGTTAAGGGTACGTTTTAAACAGCACAACAAATTAAAGCAATAATAAAAGATGTAGCATCTGAACAGTATTTTGAATGGTGCATTTATGGGTTGTATTTTAAGTATCATGATAAAATCTTTTGTCTTGTAAAGGCCCATTGCCTTATCTTGGCAGTTGTGTCTAGGTAAGCCAAATATTTTTGCCTGTAAACCAATCTGTTTGGCTGGCGGTACCGCCGACTCTTTTACATTATAGTGACGTCACTTGCGTGCACTATAATGATGGTTAGTCCATTTAATTAGGCAAACAGTTGTCGTGATGCTCACTAATGCTCATTGCATTTTGTTTGACTTACAGGGTGAATACGATGCTGTTTGCAATGACGTCATCAACCTGCTTTTGTATTGAATTAAAAAAGCGAGTGTTTGGATGATCGCCTTTTGTTTTTGTCGTTGATATAATAAGAGTTTGAAGATTATTAGGAGTTGAGATTATTTACAGATATTTTAGGGGCTTGTGGTTTCTTAATTCGGGCTTATTTTGCATTTATACTACCTTGCTAGTTTTGGGCACCTGGGTAATGTGTGTATTGTTTGTTATGTGTACATTATATATAAGATGTAAAGACCATTACCGTTCCATTATTTTGAAAACCGTTTGACAGCAAAAAATATTCGCTTCTAAATTAAAGTGTCCATCACACTAAAGGCTAACAAGAGTGTACAAACGTCCATTTATTGACTACAATTGTCGATATAATTCTAAGGAATTAAGGTAATTGTAAGCGGTTACCTTCACATACTCATTAAAACACTATCTTTAATAGGTATATTTCTTTCCTCACGCCACTACACAAGTTATATATAATTCATCACTATTGTTCGTAATTGGCTCACAATAAATATCAGTTACGACTTTCTATTGCGCATCATTAAAAGTGCTGTGAAGTATAACTGCACTTGGAAGTTCCGCCGATATTTCTACAAAATGGTGTCGTTAAACTTCATAGTTATTAATAAGGTCTTCAGTTACTTTTATAGGTTTGTTTCTGTGGGCTTTTTTCAGGATTACCTTGTGAAAATTAAATGTTTCTCTTTCCTTTTGAGGGTTCCGTACCCTAAGGGTCCAAGCGGAGCCCTATTGCTGTCACTCATGTGTCCGTCTGTCTATCTTTCCGTCACACAGGTTTTACATCTAAACGATTGGAGCTGCAGTCTTCAAATTTTCAAAGTATAACCATCTTGTTGATCCAAAGCCTTACAAATTGACAAAACATATTTTTTAATGGTTTTTAAGAAATGCGACAAAAATTACCTACCCCTTCCAGAGAAAAACAAAGGAATGAGAAGTCACCAAAGTCCGATTTTTTTACAAAATCTTCCCATTGACCTATGAACTTGAAATTTGGTGATAATGTTTATTATTACATATATTTTTCTAAAAAATACTTTTTTTTAATTCCCTAGTTTTTCCTATTACAACCAATTTGATTTTGCGGTTTGGTACGGAACCGTAAATGTGCGCAGTCTGATTTCTTCTTTGTATTCCTAGAGTTTCCTTTTAAGGATTGTTACTGAAAATAAAGAATGGAACTGTAATGGTTCCTATGCTTAAACTGTGGCATCTGTGCACGTTATTATCAAACGTTTGATTAATATTAAGTTTATTGGAGTATTATTATTATACTTTAAGGTACTGCTCCGTCAGTTATCTTAATCTTTTCAGCCGAAGGACGGCTACTGACGAACTGACCACCTTTCCCAAGCGTTGCTAAATCGTTCGGTTGTTTGCTTGGTCTTGCATCTAGCGAACTCTCATGGTTCTTACCAGGTCTACCCGTCCCTCACCTATAGTTCTGTTGATACACAAATCCTATTATAATTCTCAAAAAATACTCTGAAACAAGTGTCTACTCGTATTGCTCCTGGTCAGACACACATGTTTTTTCCTTACAGGATCAAAGCCGGTTAGAGAAAGAGTGTATCTATCACCCACTTCACCAACCAAGCCATCTCCTTCAATATTTATAGTAAAAATAATAGCTCCATTAGAACGGAAGATTAAGCAATTGCCTCTAACTCTCCTCACTGAGCAGTCAATAAATTAGCCCGTAGACAAATATGAAATGGAGCCTTAGCCGTAGATCATTAAAATTTGTCATATCGGAAATTTATTGATCGTTTACGACTCAACTATTTGACTTATGTCCATACTTTACATGCAGTTTCGTAATACTTTATGTTTAAAATTTATTTAGTTCCAATGTCCATATATTGTGAGGCAGAGTCTTTGGAAATTTCATTTTTTTATGAAATATCAGTGAGTGAGTGAGTGTGAGTGTCAGTCAAAGAGTCAGCGAGACCTTGCGATGCCCGTATCGTCTGAAAAACTTTCTGCCTGCAAAAACGATGACTATGTTTGAGCAGACTTTAATCCACCCTATAATCAAATATGGTGACATATATAACTTTGACCTGAACGCGGTGTTCCTGCTGCATCCGATTCATATCCAACCTCAGAAAATATGACCATGTTTCGAGCTGCAGAACGGAGCTCAAATGGATGCCCATTCGACAGAGAAGAAATTTGCGCGCTTTGACCACGCTTTTCTCTCTACTCGACTCTCCCATCTCACACCCCTCCTTCTTATCGCATACCTCAATTTCAATATCAGTTTATTTCACACGCTTGGAATCTGCGTTCGTCTCACAATCTTCTCTTGCTTTGTCCTTCTCATATTTCTGATTTTATTTATTCTTCCTTTCACATTTAGTCCATTCTTCTCTGGAATGCGCTTCGTCTCGATATCAGGACGACCACCAGCCAATATGCATTTAAGCAGAAGTTTAGGAATTATTTTCTACACCAATAGCAAAGTCGTCTCAATAAACCGCCTTTCTATTACTCAGTATATACATTTATGCACCTGCCATGTTATCTCTCCACCTCCCTTGGTTGACTGGTAGAGAATGCATCAGACCCCCTAACCAAGTTACAAACGTTTCGTATCGAATCTCTTTCTACAATCGTTAACGCATTCTATTTGTTTGGTGTGACCATACGTGACTTAACGTTCAAATTTGTCATTCCTATACATTGATTCGTTTTCTATTAGCGTTATCGATTGTAGATTGTCAACTTGGCTACAGGTGCAGGCATTAAGTCCGCCAATGTACCTTTATGTTGCATGAAGTTTTAATAAATAAATAAATGAAAACGTATAATCTCGGAACTTCACTGTGAGCGGCGTCTAAGGACAAGTAGAACAAGTACAAACAAGAACCTGGATGAGGTTGGTACTGGAGCGTAGGATTGGCAGAAGAAAGATAGCCAGCAGTGGGTGAAGTTGGGTTTTAGATGATGAGGACATGATGAATCTAAGATTCAAAATAATATGTATTTATCAGTAAATAGGTACTTTACCTAACCGTTTTATGACTAGGATATAGAAGTCTATAAATAAACACACACGACTCGATAATTTAATAGAGACCAACTCGGTTCAGGGTGACACGTGTAAAAAATTACGGGCTCAAAAGCCAATCCATAGGCCACGCACAAATACTCGTTGGACCCTTTCAATTTACGACTTTCGTTGCTGAATAAGTTTTCAGACGCAGCATTTATTAGTGTAAAATAAAATCGATATGTATTAGTACTATCAGTAGGGTAGTAGTACTTACCTGACTAAATGCGCTATGTATAAAAACTTGGGGTAAATTTTAACCCGAATGCGGCTGTTTATTACAGGGTATCTTTTAATCAAATATTTTTTTTCATATTAAAGTTCGGTATAAAACGTTTCTTATCAATAAAAATTAAGGTGGTAACTATGTTTTTACGAATTTTACTTCCTCAGATCAATCGGGGTCCATGTATCTCGGGGGTCCCGTATCATTGAATACAACGAATGGCGCGGACGCTGCGGCGCTGGGTATGGCTAGGTCCTATTATTATATTAAAGACTAACCTGGTTCATGATGAGGAGTGGTAGACGGCGCGGAGAATGCACTGGAGCAACCGGGGCGACGCGCCAGTCCTCCCAACTCTGGCACTGCGCACAAAACACACTAAAATTAATATAAGGAGTACCTTATATTATATTATAATATTATATTATTATTTTATTAAATGAGTACATTTCGGTGACTTCTCAACTGGTATGGAGGTCTTTTTCAGTAACTTAATAAATATGTATTAAATATAAATGATTTCGATGACAAACCAAAACTGCTAATGGAGGACCTTTTCAGTAAATAGAGAGTTCAAAGCAAAATAACGGTATGGGGAAATTTCATTTTTTTTTAAAGAATAGGTAAGTACGATTACTATTTAAGCAATAAAGTCAACGAAGCCTTATTTCTCATAATAAGAAATTATACAAAGATAACTAACAAAGTAATTATAGTTAGACAGGTAACTTCAGGTAAGTATTAACATTATGAAGTTCTCTAATTTCACTCATGCTTTTGTTCACCTCTGTACCTAACTTTTGAAACTGAGTACGGTTACAAGGCTATATTGAGTATTAATTGACATTGTAAAATGTTTAGTTAACTAATGTGGATCATAAGAATAAGACAAGTCAAAGTTATTCATTATTTAAGCACACAATTGGTTAGTTTCATTAGAAAGAACAGTAAAGTTACAGTGTACGAATATAGCCCCCCACGAATTAACCACTCCTAGGTTCTCATGAATTTCAGGAATCCCAATCCAGAGTTCTGCTCTTTGAATACAGCTTAAAAGTTTTACATTCAAGAATTCAGTATAAATGCTCACAAACATTCAGCAAAAGAAAACAATGCCGATTCCTAGAAGTCTAGAATCGAGTTTGAATTTTATTTAGATACGGAACACATTTGCTTTGTTCCTACGAATTCTAAAGTTCCTTTGAAAAATATAATATTCTTTTGCTAACACGAAGCCAACACGAGGAACCCGGAGTTAAACAAAGAAAACACAGATAAATATACTTCAAACATATCTCGGAGTTGTCATTTAGTTATCCTGTCGGCAAACAACACAAAAAGTGAATCCGGAGAGGCGAATGCGAAGCGATTAGCGTTCGGCTTTCATGATGTACTCACACAAGTCCACTGCTCCCCTCGTCCTCCCTATTTTGTTGTTCGCCTGTCCCGAGAAATGTTCAAATGGTTTTTCTCAGCAAGATAACAAATAGGCCACGGCCGCTTAGACACTAATCGGGTTTCACCGAAATGGGATTTCGCTAAGCTATGAAAATTAAATGCTCTGCTCTCAAATTCGAATTATCCCGAGATGAAAATTAAATAAATTCAACGTGGCCTGTAATTTAAACCTCAATCTGAGCGAACTTTTCTCTCTCCGACTCAACTCCGCAGTGTGACTTTCAATTGTTTTATATTGCCGGATTTACTGTATAGTTTGCACGTGGATCTTTTTATTTATTACTACAACTTTGTGAATCGGCGAGTCTCAAATGCGTCATTATTTTACCAAAAACAGGATGTTCATTTTTTTCTGATATTAATTTGCAACTCGGTTAGAATACAAAGATTCGTGTGTTATTTTGCTGCACAATTTTACACACGTAAGCACTTTTCAATTTAAAATTATCTCTGAACGAAATTAAATTGAATATCAAACAGTTGAGATAGTGCTGATTTGGAGTCTGTGCGGTGAGCGGGCGCTTAGATAAGTGGCCGCTATTTAATATCTGCAAGATAGGCTGGCGCTGTGCCATCGGACTACGACGACGAATTACAAATAGGCAAAACTCATAACTCGCGAACGCAAGAACTTAACTCAATTACTCGCCAAATAACTCATTATACTCAAAAGAAACTGTTTATGGTACTCGAGACGCTTTAATAGAGGCTATGTAGTAATATATTGCATATTACCTGTCAGAAATTGCTTAACAACCCTTGTTGTGAGGGGCAAAGTACTCATAGAGTATAAAATGAAGACTTTTTTATTCTTTGTTTTCACAAATTATGCTATTAAAGAAGGAAAAAGGACGGACATTTTCTGAATGGAGCTCGTTTATTTTAAGCATGTTGTAAGTATACTAAACGGTGAAAAACGTTGATTTTTTTGCTAATCGGTTTGAAATGAGTTACACGCACCCGTTGGAATAACGGCTGGTAGAAATAGCGTAAAAAGTAAAAATATTAAAATGTTACTTATTTTCTCTATGGTTACAAGGCTTTGAAAGCTTAAAGCATTTAAATAGTATGAATAAACAATTAAACCCAAACCATTGACCATAATAATCTTTAAGGCACAATCTTACCTGGAATGAGGTGAGGAAGATTAGGCTCGAAGCCTGATACAGAATGTGCTGTGGAGGGATTGAGTCTGCCATCTGCCCCGACTAGGGGAAATGGGGCAAAACGAAACGAAACCATCATTATTTCTCTTAACTTTTTGATTGGCTAGGAAGTTGATGAATACACTGAAGGTTTCTTAAATTCTACAGGTTATTTGCAGCCTTATTTTACTAAATATATATGAGAAGGATTGCTATGGTGGTCTAATTGAGTGTCACGGAGAGGAATTTTGTCTGCCAACTAGATGAAATGGGGTAAATAAGTACAAACGTCGTTCGTTTCTTTACAGATCGAATTGAATTGAAGGGATAATTAATTGAAGAAAAAACACACAAAGAGGCGTATAGGCATAAAGATGCACCGTTACCAGGCAGATATACAAACTTATTACCTGGAATGAGGTTAGATGAGCAGCCTGTGATTGTATGCGGTGGAGAGGATTTGATTCTGCATTCAGCCCCCACTGGGAGAAACGGCACAAAAAAGTTACATTACTTTATTTACCTATTACATGAATCCACTCCAACTTCATTGCAACCCCATTTCGTTCCCAGGCAATCACTGTCCATTCTAGGTTGCTTGGAAGAGATCGCGGAATGCGGTCATTTTAAGGTCCCCCATTGTTGTTTTTTGTATAAAATTTATTTCATTTTCCTAATGATTTTCTGGTGAACAGTACTTTTACATAAGTAAATAAATACATAATTAAGCTAAGTCTAATTGGAGCCTGATTTAACCTTTGTTATTTGTAACTTATGATAATATAACATTAATTGCGAGTAATATACAATTTTGTCCGAATGTATACTCTAAAGCTTCCTTCAAGTCGATGCCAAATGTGTGTTCAGATGTTAAGTATAAATAAATAAATACGTAACTTAGCCAAGTCTTGTTAATGCCCGCTTTGCCCTCTGTTAAACTTTACTTATTAGATATAACATAGATTGGGTGTATTATACATTTGTCCTAACTCCTAACCCTTTTAGAGGCGTGATAACAGCATGTACCCTAACTAGAAACTACAGTTCTGTTTGTTCCATTAGAAATTATACCTAAACCATTATAACACCTTTTGAATGTTATTTTAAGACTGAATTTATCAGAGAAAGGTTAAGGTAAGAATTATTTTAGCAAAAATAGGTTATATCTAAAAACAGTCCGAAGTTAAAGTGCTCATTTCTTTAAGTTTAGCAAAAGCAACTGATGATGAGAATAAGGTTAATAACAATATACAGCCGCCTCAGCCTCCAACATAAACCACTAAAGAGTAATGCTTGCCCATCACACCAATTTGGGGTAATTTAGCTTAGAAGGGGTAATACGACATTATCAGGCAGGTGCGTATATATTTAAATATGTAAATTAATTAGATTGAGGAATGATATTCAGAATTTGAAAAACTTTGTCAGCTACATTTGAGATTATTAACAGGTACTTTAGGATATAATTGCTTTATTGTAGAGTGGATTGATTAAAGTTAGTAAGAATAGTAAAATATGGATTATACAGCCCTGTTAAGAATGGTTTGTGCTGGTTTAGGATTATTGAATATTGATTGAAAGCCTTCCCGTTTTTACAGCATAAGCGGCTATCGGCTATCACCACTAGAGGGAAGCATAGACACAAGATCTTACCTGGCGTGGGGTTAGGCGCGCAGCCTGCAACTGATCGCGGTGGAGAGGACATGTGACTGCCCTCAGCCCCGACTAGGGGAAACGGGACAGAAAGAGAAGGCACATAAATAATTTATACTCCACTAGATAAGCAGTTCTAAGGTAAGATTTGGACATGTGCTAAAAATGGGGAGCCATCGGTTGTTTTGACACTTACAAACGGTTTTGTTGTTAGAGCTGTTAAAAAAAATATGGAATATTCTTGTAAGTCTGTCGTGATTATTTATGCAGAGTGAATAGCAGCGTGTGTATGGGGCAAAGGCTTCTTTTTCCTGCTTTTCAGTGCAGTTTGAGTGATTACTATTATTCTATGACTATTATTATTAGTTAGGTTGAATTTAGAGATGTGCAGACTATGACTTTGACCGACTAACCAATTAGTCGGTTGTAAAGAGGCCGACTAGTCGGCCAAGCCAATCTCGGTTTCGGGGTATTTGGCAATTTCCGTGACGCTTCGTTTACAGCTGAGTAGCGCGCAAGTCTCAACAGCCGGTGGCCTGCGAATGTGTCGAAACATGTTTTGTTTACTTCACATTGTTAGTTGATTTTTGCTTTTACACGGGTCATAGCGGTGTTTTTGTGTAAAAGGTACAAAAAGTACTGTTTTTGTTCAATAAAGAGAAAGAGCTCAATAAAAATTTAATCCTGTCAAAAATAAAGTCCCATGTATGGTTTTTTTAACCAATTGGACAATGATGACCGTAAAATCAAGCGTAATCAGTGGCAAATGATAATTTCTCGAGGCGAGCAGGGAACTACAGCAAATAACGAGTATGAGTACGAGTATTTGTAATAATATTGAGCGCTATTCCTCTCTCCTAGACACTGACTGTATCTAGAATGTTGCTGTGCCCGACAGACACCGACACCGACCTGTGTGTACATTATGGATGCAATAAATTTAATTTGAATTTGAATTTAAACCGACATCTAACCGTGATACCGCAGTTAGGTTCTGTGATCGAATACTAGACCACAGTCGTTTCTCCCAGTCGCAAATCCAAGTCAAAGACGACGAAATTCGCCGAATAGTCGGCGCTCTTTGCCGAATAGTCGCCGGCTAGTCACCGACTAAGAAAGTGGGTAGTCAACCGATTAATTGTTAAATCGATTACTGGAAAACATTTAAATAGCCTTCAACCTCACAAACCAAACATAATTACAACCAAAGTTCTTAAAGCACACTTTATAGCCATCTCAAGCTTAAAGTATTACTTACATACATTAAAGCACGTAATAATGTATGTAAGAGTAATGCCACTAAAACTCTCTCCTTTAGCGAAATAAGCGCAAAAGATATATACAAACAATGTTGGTTTCTGTTTACGTGTTTACATGCCATTAAACATATTCCTGCTTGCTCATATAGCTTTGTAATTTCCTTTGTTTCTTCCTTGGGTTTTCCTAGTACAGCTGTATTATGAAGAGGGTCTTTGCTCTGGTGAA
Source organism: Orthosia gothica (assembly GCA_949775005.1). Classification (NCBI taxonomy): domain Eukaryota; kingdom Metazoa; phylum Arthropoda; class Insecta; order Lepidoptera; family Noctuidae; genus Orthosia; species Orthosia gothica. Next base: position 16,031,374 of record OX459044.1, read on the forward strand.
AAACATTTTTTTTCTGTCGTATTAGAATCCATATTTAAACTGTCTTAGTGTAAACGATGTATTCCATTTTCAACATCTAAAACAGGTAGGTATCTCCTACTAAAATATGTAATTTAAATCCCCTCACGTTATAACTATACCAGCAGTGTTCAAACTAATTATTTCGTAGTTTCAGTATCATTATCCCGTCATTTAAGTATTTTTGTTTGTCTAACACAGAGTGTCAACTACGGCTGAGTTGTGCTCGCAGCGGTTTTAATGTTTGAGCATAGTTCCAACTAAAGGGATTAAAAGTTTATTTTGCACTGACAAAAACGACCTCTGTTGGTCAATATTTGTAAATGTAGGGCCTATTTCGAATGTACGAAAGATTTATTGGATTCAACAGAAACGCTTGTGTATTTTGTAATGGATATTTTGATATATTATTCGAAGAGCGCCTAAAGCCAAAAGTTTGGAATGTTTTGGTAAAGATACTAGAATTCAGTAATTCTTTTTAAAACATTAGAGAAGAGATTCCAATCAAGTGACGTCTGCTATCTTAGAAAAGGCGAATAAAAGACAACAATAGGACCTTGTAACCCCGAAGTGATGGTTCATAACAACAACAAAGACTAAACATGTCTTGAACAATCTTCAAAAAAGAAAATAGCTTTTTTCATTTCAAAGTCCAAACAAACATTCTATGTAATCCTTAATTGACTCATCAAAATAAGAAACCTAAAGCAAATACTCAAACTACAAACAGAAGCAGACATGTCTAGGGATCACAGATGACATTAGTTGGAAAATGAGACTAAAACATAAGAGATTATGTTAATAGGTGTTATAATATTCTCCGGGAAGAGCCCGGGGAGGCCAAGATTCTGCTTCGACATCTGCAGACTTGGCTCCAAGCCAAACTAGTCGTTATACCTACTCCAGTCGGTACTTAACTTACACTGTTTATAAAATGTTTAGAATGCCTTCACAGAACAAACGTTTTTTCGTCTTCGTTATTCCAGGGGTAATTACGGCCAACTGTTATTGAAGATATCTTTGAAGTATCTTATCTTTTTAATGGGGCAATTTAGATTCGTGTTGTATTAATTAGAGTGATTGCAATTTTGATTGTAAGTGATCGTGATGAAAGGCTTAATATAACATTTGCGCCTATGTACGTGTATAAACTTTAATATTAATTGCTAATGTTTTTTTATGAAATGGCAAGGACAAGAAATAGTGAGCGTGACACTGAATAATTATTTATATGAGAACGTATCAAGTTCATTCGCTTTGAAAAGTTATACTGTTGAAGCAAAACAAGGTTGTAATCAATTCATTCAAATGATTAAAAACAAAAAAGAGAACATAACAAGTAACAAGCCGACATGATATAAAAATTAATAACCAAAACGTGAACACGGTGGCACAACCAATGAACGAAGCGAAACGAACAAAAAACGTCCGGCGTGTGTGAAACGCGACACATCGGGTGCGCTTGCGCAGGCGCGGCGCGACGCGAAGCAGCGAGGTCGGCGCTCGTCGAAAAACATTGACCTATTAACGTGCGATATGAGGCAACCGGTCACGATGATAGATACATCAGAATCCTGATCATTTCTGCTCAAATATTTTATCACGAATATAAGAAAAAGGCAGACCAAAGTAAAGGTGGACGAAGACGCTAAAGCGGTAAAGGAAGTGAATTCAGAAATGACGGCTAATCGAATCATAAGAAGAAGAAAAACGACAGGCTGCGCCGACCCAAAATAAATTGGGATACAGGCACTAGGATGAGTGAATGAATTTAGAATCCCAAACATGACGGATTGTAACAATATTGCGTTTACAAGATCATAAAGATTGAAAAGAGTTAAGGAGCATATTAAAATTCATAAACATGTTTGTGATGATCTATGGACTTTGATATAATAAAAGTGTAATATAAATATGTCTACATCGCGTTATATCTCCTGATATTTATGGTGAATGTTATGGATTAATAAATAACGTAAAAAGGGTCGTTAAAAGGTAGCTGTCACTTTGTTTTTGTGAGTCCCGGAGTGGGTAGTCTGGGACTTTGGGGACAGACAACATTTCTACAGTCCAGTTTCCAGTTAATTTGTTATAGGTCAGACGTACTAATGGAAACCGCTGTTAGTCTAATTGGTCCAAATACGGATTGTTTGACTAACCAATTGAAATATATTATTTACCTACTTTACAATTGTCGTCAGCTAAAAGTAAAAGTCGGCACTTGATTTTTTTTTAAGGTTTTACAGTTACTAAGCCGTGAAAAAACTACATACGTGCCGATAATAGATGCGATTGTAACCAACAGAAGAATGAATATAAAATCCAGTAACTTTGTACCTGGAGTGTTAAATTATACACCTTTCGCAAGAGCTTCGTCTGATAATTTTTTGTCAGTATATTTTTATGTTAATGTTGATACATTACTCGACATCGCCCATAAAATACGAGGTATGAATTATCACACTAGAGTGTAAAAGGAATGAGTAACAGCTAAAAGGGTGACTTTTAAACTTTGTCAAAGCGAGCGGAGCCGCGGTTAAAAGCTACTAGATTATAATCTGGATAATATGATGCATTGCATACAAGATGTAGAGAATATGCCGACGATCGACTGAAATGCATGTTTTAAAGATCTGTGATATAGACACTGTTCGTAACTGTTATTGGCTTAATGAGCAGATAAAATTAAGTATAATCAAGACAGACATCCGACTGAATTTCCTAAGTAAAAAATCATAATTCGAGGTTGGCTTTCACTTATTTCCTCCTCCAACAATGGACCAATTTAATTGCTATTCCATAAACTGAATGAGAAAGATATATACTGTGCCCCTATCTTTTCCTTTTTGTTGATACATTATCTTTAGAAGCACTAGAGCCCTCAAAAGATGCTCAAAAATACCTAACCTAATTGACAGCGGTATTTTTAGGTATATTTGTGTCAAATGTATCATGTGTACAAATTTGACAACTAAAATGAAAAAGGAAAACATAATAAAATCAAATCAAATCTATTTATTGTGGGCATAGGTTATACAGTGTAGACAGATGTTAGTAAATTACAGTGCCATTATGTTCTGCCTAGTAGGCATACAATAATTAAGTCAACATGCAAAATAATCATAGGTATCAAATATAAAGCAAATCTTACAAAACAAGAATTAGACGCAAGGTGACAGATTGTAGTAGATACTAATTATTGAGAAAACCATGGATCGTGTAGTAAGCTTTGTCAATTAAAAAATGAGAATTTTATATTTAATTTATATGTATAAGGGCACTGTATTTATCTTTCTTTTTCAGTTTATGGAATATATTTTAAATAGGTCTAATATTTCATGGATGAGGAAATAAGCGAGACCCAAACCTCGAATTATGACATTTTACTAAGGAAATTCAGTCTGATGTTAGCGACCACATTTCCTTTATAGAGAACTTAGGAACGTTAACGAAATAGTTCAAAACTTTGAGTTCAACTCTTCAGAAAATGCAAAACATGTTTTTTATATTAAACAACAAGTGATAAGTAGACAACGTGAGTTCTACAGACAGTCTTGTCATTACTATTCCAACGCCCCCTCACTCTAAAGTGTTAACATGAGCAATGACGCGTTGTAGACTTGAATTTAAAACTGTACCAACACATACACCAAATAGCGCCAACAACCAACATTGCGTACAATGCTAGTTTAGTTTTTTAGTGCCGATCAATCTGCCAACCAATGAGGCAATGGACGTGTTTGTCGGCGTTGGTGGCCAATATGTGGTTAGATTGGAAGTCATGGTTGCACGGCTCAATGCCCATGTTAACACTGCTTAAAGCTTAGCTAATCCGTGCCGGAAAAAAACGCATGTGAAAAGTTTAACTGAGTTTTAACATGATTTATGGTTTCAACAAGAAATAAAACATAAGCTCATGGGTTTAAATTGTTACAGACAATTGATTAATTAATTATGTTGAACCTTGCTTCTCTTTGAGAATTTGTCGTGTTGATAAATTCTTATTAATATTGCTCGGAGATATGCGTGAATTCCATAATAATATTTCAATTGCCCAGCAAAATATTTCCCTCTGTTATGAAAATACATATAACATATATTTTGTTAGCGATTTCACTGAAATCTCTGTATTGCTTTACGTTATTATATGATTTGTTTACGTAATTTTCGTGTGTATATTATACCGGTTTATTTACGGTATACGGTACGGTACCGGTACGATACGGTACGATACGGTATACGGTACGGTACGGTACGATACGGTACGGTATTATACCGGTATATTTATCTTCCTTTTTCCGGGTTTGATCCAAGCTCAAAGTACTGATATGTTATGATGTTTACTTTCGTATTGTATTATCTTTATTCGATTCGGAAAATGTCGTGAGGCAATGGGCGTATTAAGGAAACAAAAAAAAACAGCAATGTGCGTGTCGGACTTCGCACATTTAGGCTTCCGTACCAAACCTTAAAATTAAGTCAGTTACAAATAGGAAAAAGAAATCAAAGAAAAATCTGAATTTTCGATATATTGGTATTTGTTAGTAAAATATACGCAATAATAGACATTATCACCGAATTTCAAGTTCATAGATCAGTGGGAAGTTAAAAAGTGACTTTGTTGGCTTCTAAGTAGGCCAATAGGTCAATGTTGGTCAATACTTTTTTTCGGTCCCTCCCCCCCCATGCGCTGTATGGGCACCTCTTAAAAATATAAAAAAAAAATAACAATTTGCATGGCTTTGGGTCACCAAGATGCTTATACTGTGAAATCGAGTTCCGAAATCAAGATACTTAACTCAAATCTAGAACTAAATAAAACTCTTGACCAAATTATACCATCACTTTTGCTTCTTACTAAGATTTAGTTTCTAGGTAGAATATTTTAACATTTTCAACTAATTGTATAACGGTCTAGATTTTCAGTTACAGGAAAATATTGCCAGAAAAACGAAATGAAAGCTCTCAAAGCTACAAAAAAAATATATTCGTGAAGAACTTTTTTCAGCTTCGGTTACTCGAAAACAATCGAACGGCGTTTCACAGTTTTCGCTTTTTAATAAACGAGGTGGAACGCGGAAGTCACGTGGAAAGCCAGCAGTTATTAATAATATAAGGGTAGGGTTGTTCGTTTTATGTTTGTATGCAAACATGATGTATGGGATTGCATGGAGCTTTCATCAAGTTTTGATGGATAGCTGAGCGATGGTAAAAATCCTGTATTGATACTTTTGGACGGCGACTTTTACAGTTTATTGAAAGTTTTATTAACATATTTATTTATTTGGTTGGATCACTAGAAAAATCTATGCTTTCCACGTATGGTTTTAGTAGAGACTAGAGGCTAGACAGCTTATATATAATTCTACATTAACGGCATTGATTGAGGAACGGTTTATGAATTGAGTATTCGTACGTTTCGTAAGAACGTGTCAAATCCTACTTCAATGCTCAACTTTGACGGGTATTCAGATGGTGAAATTTATAAATACTCAACTTCAGATTTTAATTCAGATATTGCGGGAACTTTAAAAATCGATGTAAAATCGTTTTATTGGAATTCTCAAAATAGAGTCCAATCTACATTAGAGAATCAAACAGATGATTTTGTGGAAACAGATATTTTACAGACTTATAATATAACTTTTAATAATCGTTCAACATAAAGTAGCAATTTAAATGGGGTGATCATGGCAAACGCCTTCCGGGCTTACAAGTTTAACGAGGCCGTTAATAGTAAGAAAACTTGGGCTCTTACTTTTAATATTGTAGTACCAGATTTTTATAGGAAAATTACTTTTTGCAAATCGTAAGTATTGTAATTAATATGTCCTTAATAGGTTTATATGTCTCGTGCAATATGTGAAGAGTTCATTTTAGTTCTAAGATTGTATTAAAGTTGCAAGTATACAAAATAATCATGGTAGATTCTTATACCGGTTTATAGTGTTATAAAAGTTGTCCTGTAACGATAATTAAAGGTTTTGTGGCAGCACTTGTCTATGTACCTAGATGGTTTAATTGAAATATATGCATATATCCATGTTTTAATGTATACTTACCTAATATAATTTCATTTGTTTTTTTTCAGATGTCTTCATTTCCTGACCAGTTCCTAATTAAGGTAAGGTGTTCCATATATATCATTTACTTCCAAAAAATATTAACATAAGCATTATGCAAGCGTATCACTTATGCCTGATTAAATTGATGATTAATTAATAAAAAAATACCCCGTGCGATTTTCCGACCGACCGACTAGATATCGTGTTATTATTTTTATTATCTACTTTTCATCAAGTTCATACAGTTTGCAATCTACCGAAAGCGATATCTTCGTGTTGATCGCAGAAAAAACCTGACGATCTAAATTAAAATATCGCTAGCGATGCGCGTATCGCGAGCCTACCAATTTATCTGAGACTTCGAAATCTCACGATACCGCGGCTGTATATTTAACCGATATTGCATGAATAGAAATGAGTAGAATATATTTATTAATATACCTACCTAGTCTTAACCGAGATACATTTTTTTTTAAACTGTGGTACATGAATTAGTGGTCCTGACTAGCCTCAATTGGCAATCCAAAGGTGTTTTATCTGTGTCAGAGGAAAATCATGTTCAATATATATTTACCTGGATGTGGGTGATTGTGTTCAGCGGGCGGCTGCATGGATGACAAGGCAGAAAGTGGAGTGTAGCGAGCTCCATCCTCACGAGAGCATCCCTCCTGTGGATACGATAACCTTATTAGCATTTGATACGGTAACTTCAATAATTAGATTTATCTAGTTGTCTACTTTACCGCCACGTTTACTAAATCCACTAATGTTAGCTCAAGTTAAGTAACAATGAGGCACAAAGAGCGAATGGGAGAGAGAGTCGACGCCGGCTAAGATAGGATTACATTACGCCTCCGCGCAAAAAAGGGCTAAAGTGAAATATACCGTCGGGAGTGAAGTATCGTACGTAGATCAACAAGCTTGTATTATGCATATCTATTTAGGATCCCTGGCGCTTCTGAGAGTTTAACATAACATTAATAAGATTTAACGCATCAGACGATATAATCTGCGTCAAGGGTAACACGATGGTTACTCCTTTCACGCGTAAATCGTTCACGCCTCAATTGATAATGAGGATGCAAACGAAAACCAGTGCTCATTTTGTATACAAAAAGCTTATTTTTCCATGTAGACCTTAGTAGGGCAAAGCGATGAAGGATAATGTGTGGATGAGGTCCCGAGGCGTGTTTACATAGAACTTACTTCATTACCGCGTATTAATGAGAACCGAAGCGCCAGCGGGTGTATAGGCTTTATTACGCCACTCGATTTACTAACTTTCCCGATGGCAAGGGGTCGTCTATCCCCATGATTCATATTTACAAGTATGAGAGATTATTCGAAATCGACTTTAGATTAGAATTTCTACTGACTACTGATTAATGGCTTGTACTATTATTTATTCTGTGTTAATGGTCTTACCTTTTCGCAGTTGGCTGTGGCTGTGGTCTGCGTATGACTAGTTGATGAAATCCGATACTGCATTCCGGACACGGTGCAAAACCCCTCATGATGGTGAGTAGAATATACCCCAGTAATGGTCACATCAGTGTCCTGGTTAACAATAACTTCAACTTTTTGTTTTCTATCTGATACACCGGATTCATCACTTTCGGATGTAGCATCATATTCGTTTTTTGATTCCGACTTAACGCCGGAACTTACCCCGTTTTTTGACTTCTGCGAATAAGATTCATCGCTACATGAGTCTGATGTAGTATCATCTTTACTAGATTTGGGTGAACGTTTTTCGTAACTAGCTGCTAGAATTGCTGTTGCGTTAAGGCTTGCCATTCGCTTTTGTACGACCATGTCTTTTAGGTCCATTACTACTTCGTTTCTGTTACGTTTTTTCTTCACAGGTACACCGGCAGTCTTTTTCATTTTAGCTGGTGGCTTGTCAGAATCTGATTTACTTGTAGATGCTTTAGGTGAAGCTTTCTTTTTCTCAGAGCTTGTCACTTTCTTCTTTGTATCTTGTTCACTATCTTCACTAGAAGAGGTACAGGATTTCGGATCCCAATATTTTCCCGCACTTCTAATACCAGGTTCGCCTCGCAACGATCTTTGAGGAGGGTTATCGTCTGAACTTTCGGAACTGTCTTTTTCCTTTTCTTTTTTAGCTTCGTATTCCGATTCTGAAGTACTTTCTTGTTTTTCGATTTCCTTGGGCTTAGTTTCTTTCTTTTTAGGTTGCACAGTCTTAGATGTGCTTGGTAAAACTTGTCGTTCTACAGTTTTCATCAGACCCAATTCCATATGTGTTTTACTTTCATTTTCATACAAGCAATGAACTTTTGCTAGTGCGTTTAGAGACGCCATTCGATGTTTTTTAGGTCCAGACCACATCGACAAAAGTTTAAGTCGCCTTTTACTAGGTTTTTCATTACCTAGCAAAGCAGAACTTTCTTTGAGATCAATCAGAGAATCTTTCGACAGCTCTTTTAATTCTTTAGATTGAGGTTTCTTTGCACCGTCCATGATTCTATTTTTCTTGTACTTTTTATTTTTTGCTTTCTTATTTTTTGGGTTATCGGATTCGGAAGACTCTTTGGTGTCATTATCGTCATTAGACTCGCTATCTTCAGATGACGAATACTGGAAAGCCTTAGTATTCAGAGCAAACTTAGAATTATCGATATCTTCATCCGAAAGGCTACTTTTCTTTGCTTGCTTTTTAGGTTTTGCTGGAGTTTTCTTTGCAACCGGATTTGGCTTGACGGATTTTTCTGTTTTCTCAATTTTACTTGCCGCAACTTCTTGCTCAACGAAATTGATGGGACTAAATGGTTTCCCAGTAATACTTGATTTTCGAGCCACCATTTTATAAGATTTGCTAACAATAGGTTTTGGCTTTTCCTCAGCTTCTGTTTCATTGTTAGCCGGATTCACCTCTACGCTAGTTGCGGTACAAACACTTTGATTTTGATTAGCATTTAACTCTTCTGATCGTTTGTTCTTCAGTTGTTTTACAACTTCTTCGATAGGTCTATGAGGCGAATATTTTTTCTTTTCTGATTCGGTCTTCTTATCTATAACTGTACCTTTAACTCTAGCAATCGGCCGAACTCGGCCAACATTTTTGTTTACAGGACTACGGAAGTCAGACAGTATACTTTTTGGTGAGTCCACCTTTTCCGTGAAAGTATAAACATCAATATCAGGACCCTGTGATACTAATGTGTTTGAATAATTTTTGTCATTAGCGTTGTCTTCTTCCTTATTTTCCAATTTCATAGATACAAATCTTTCCGAAACACTAAGGTTTCCTTTTGAATTTTTGCAACATTTCACATCAATGTCTACGGTACGAGGTGATCTAGTTGATGTGAAAAATTTTGGAGGTCTTTCTGTCTCTGATTTTGGAGTCTCGGGTTTTTCTGGACTAGTCGAAGAAGATTTAGGAGGTGTTTTGCATGCTGCAGAATCAGAAATTTTAGAATCAATCTTGTCATCAAATTTTTCATCATTACTCTTAGTTTTGTCACCGTCATCATTTTTTTCAGGAGGCACATTTGATTTGTTGTTCATAGATTCATCGGAGCAATTTTTACTTTCATCACTATTTTGATCATTTTCTGTTGTTTCCGGTTTTGGCTGTGCTGCCCCTTTCTTTTTATCATTGTTGGCAGCATTACCTTTTTTTATTACCGTCTTAGCTTTGGAGAATTTCGGTGCAGTTTTCTTTATAACTTCTTTATTTATTTTGTACTTTGCATCATTTTTACCTTTTGCGCACTTTTTAGTATTAGCCTTAGCAGGTTTAGGTTTCTTTACTGCTTTGGCTACTTTTTTCGGAGGTGCTTTCTTTACAGTGTCAGCAGTAGTTTTAGGCGTGTCCTTCTTTTCCTTAGGATCTTTCTTGAGTTTTTTTGTTGGTGAATCACCTCGAGACGTAGACGCTTTACATGGTGAAGGTTTATTGGATTCAGTCGATGTATCTTGTTTATCAGAAGTTCCGGAATTATCATCATTTTTGGAACTGGAAGATTCATCTTTGGAAGTACTTTTCTTAGGATTTTTGATCAAAGATTTTTTTACCAAATTTTTGACCTTTTTAGGTGACACTGATTTTTTTGCAGCTTGCTTAACTGTTGAGTTCTTAAATGATGTTTTACTCAAGTCACCTTTCTTAGGTAAGGGCTTTGAAGCTTGTGACCGCATTGTCTGCTGTACTCATATGAATTTTGTCGTCATCGATTAAGTGATTCCGGTGATCACATTCTGAAACAAATAGAAAAAATAAAACATTATTTTTATGTATTAATTAGGTTATGACTGACACGGGACACTGACAAAATTAATATACATACATATAATTGACGGCATGCCAGCTGCAACCCGTTTTAAACTATCAAATCTTGCAGCCGTCTTTAATGGAGCAAAAAACCTTTTGTTGTATGATTTGCCCTACGACAGATGGCCGTTATTGTTACGCTTGGTTTTCCCCGAGTAACGGATTCGTAGATAATAGTGAAGAATTAAAAAAAAAAAGAAGTTGCTCAAGCTTTCTCGCAATTCCGGGTTAAGCTCGTCTGTGAACACAAGCTGTCCCAATGAAAATTGTATTTAAACTTTTTCTGTGTTAAATAAATTTTAAGAATATGTTTTTGTTATTTTATCCTGAAGCTTTGACTACAAAATTTTAGACTTGCGCGAGGTGCACGTAAACAGTTGCAGCATCAAAACCATGAAACCATACTTTTGTGAATATTGAATTTAACGTATTAAACATTTCAAATCAACTAACTAATATTTAAGTTATGTATACATAAGTCGCACTTAATAAGGTCCAAATAAATTAAATTAAATATACTCGTAAGTTTGAAGTAATCGTTAAATCGATGAACACGTGCTAAAGGTAAAATAAAATAAAAATTCGGGCCAAAGCAAACATCTGCTTTGATAACATGCGCAGGCACATAAATAAGCCCGAGTCTACACCAGGTTAGGGTTTTTTTTGTTGAAAAGGGACCGAAACTAACCGAATTTTATACCTGTGACACGTGCCGTCATTAGTGAATACAAAAAAAGATAAGATAACCGACAAAAGTTAACAGAAAAATAAAAGATAGATTATGTTGTTGGTCGTCCAATGCGGTTGTTACACAAAAAATATATCGCTCAAGGTGTTAATGAAAGTGTCAATATTTTTAATATAATTATTAATAAAATGTTTATCAAAACAGATTATAGTAAAGGATAAGGCAACATTTTTGAAGTAAATGAATTTATTTTACACAAAGCTAAGCTTTTAGCGGTGGTAATTACTGGCAATATCACCGCTAGCGTTCACGTAGGTAAACCTTTACACACACTTTAATTTATTTAAACACATAAAATATAGATGAAATGAAACTAGCATTTCAAAGTGGAATTTTAAGACATATCTACGCATTGCTGGATCTCAAACACAGTCGTAAAAAGACTGATGTTCATTGAGGTCAAACATTTTGAGCGAAAGCGTCAGAGGCCGAACTATTTCAATAAAACTTTTTGAGCGGCCAACACAGGCTTTCTGTGAATATTTTGTGGCGGTATTTTGTAATGTTTTATTAAATATTTCGCTTGAACATGTGCTGGTTACTTTATTAATATGAACCTTGCTTAGTTTTATAAACTTTGATGAATAGCGTGAGATAGTAACTTGAATTTCTAAATGGATCACGTTCTAGTTAGATCTTTTCTGCTTGGAATTTTCGATATAGTCTACCCTAGTTATAGGTAGACTATATTTAGTATTATAAGTATAATAGACTATATTTCGATGTAGTCTACTTATAATCACGAATCAGGTAATGGCTAAGTATTGCCACATTTTTTTTTTTAAATTAATGTGATTGTCAGAAACGGCTGTGATTATATAGCTGTTGTCAATTCATTAAAACAATCACAGCAGTTGAGTTACAAGTTTACTTCGAGAAACTGGTGAGATCTAGGTATTTAGATATTTTATTTGCCAAACTACGAAAAGTCAACATCAAACGTTTTCGGTTACAAAATCAACATCAAAACACGAAAAACAATAACACAAAATCAAAGAAGAAATTGTATTTTCTTAATAAAAATTGATTGTATATCAAACATTAACAAAATAGAAGGAACACGAGTGCTTTAATAACATTTCTTGTGTAACCTAAGCCGTCGTAATAAGAATTGTGTTGTTTGCAATAAAGCAAAAAGTAAGACTCCTTTTCGTATAAGGAGCGGCTCCATTGTAGTATCATTTTCCATTTTTCCAAAGGGATATTGTACAGTAGATTTTTATTTAAGTTGAAAGCAGCTCTAAGCTTACAAGCTTAGAGCTGCTTTCAACAGGACCGCAGATATATAATAATTAGCAAGTTTTTCTTTGTGTATAAGGACTTAAGGACTCCCGAATGTAGAGTAGTAGATAGGTACTACATGCTATGTATGGTCTAACATTCAAATAAATATATTAGTTGGTACATAATATTTCTGTAGTAAAGTACATAGGTCGTTTATCCAAACAGACAATAAAAAAGCAAAATTAAAAAAAAAAAGATACATTTTTGTTTCATGCTTTTAAATTACATTTATCTAGTTGGAGACACGCTTCGATCGATAATCTATAGAACACGTAATTATGACACGATATAAATATTGCGATAATAACCCGATTCAAACAGTAAAAAGCCCATAACTTTTGAACGGTTGAACCGATTTTCATTAAACATAGCTAAGAACACTCTCGATAAAGTCATCTTTCAGACAAGAAAAAACAAAATCAGTTCATATGATGCCACAGACAGATACACAAATACACAACACACAGGTAACACACGTCAAACTTATAACACCCGTATTTTTTCGTCTGGGCTTAAATATGATAAAATTGTTTGTTTGTAATGTTTGTAAAAGGAAAGTAATCTGGAAGAACTGACTCAAAATCGAAATTTTTTTCACTGAGAGTTTACTTTTTACCCCATAAAATTAGGAGGTGCCTGTTACGGGAACAAAGCGTAAGAAACAGCAATCAGCAAACATCTCGCGATCAAACGCTTTATGTCATAAAATTCAGCATTACCTACAGTTTAGGTATGGTAGGTTCTACACAATCGTTTGCTAATCGCCCGTTGTTTGTCAAATGCACGTATTTAAAAAAAACCGCCAAAAACTCTTATAAGTTCTGTATTGAAGAGCAATTATCGCGAAAAAATCGCTATCGTTGTGCTCTTGAAAGATAAGTAATGAGCTTGCGGGTGAAGAAGCTAGATATTTCATATTTTTTGGCAATCATAACTACAAACAAAATAATATTGTCCACCTTTTCAACAGCAGTTAAAACATAAAAGCCCTTAAACCAATGCCATCATCATTATCTTAAACTACTTCCTTTCCTAATTACACTCAACCAGTTAGATAAAAAGCTCTTATTTTAAAGGGCCAGGTTTCATGGAAACAGTTAGTACCTACGGCCTAGTAACACGAGATCAATCTGATTATGCAACCAGCTTCTCTTGGTACTTGCGTGACCTTTGACATTGAAACGAGAGCAAATACGCCGCATGCCTGTTTCCAAGCGGTTACAGGGGATTCATTGCGCGTTTTTATAGTGTGATTACTTTTCTTATGGTTGTATAGGGTTTAGTCCGACTTTTAACGGTGTTTGCATTTGGTTTTGAGGTAAATGGAGACTACAATTTCCAGTATGCTTTATCTATATTTCAATAAATATCAATTGCCGAATGTATATTAAAGCGTTTTAATTCAGAACGGCTGCTAATTCTTCTTTGTTCTGTTTGTAATTGTCAGTATGCAATAAAAAAAAAGATTCATTTTCTTCATTAGTATACCCATGCGAAGCCGGGGCGGGTAGCTTGTTTTTAATAACATCTGCCTAAGTAATCTATACCAATATTATAAAGAGGAAAGGTTTTTTTGTTTGTTTGTTTGTTTGTACCGAATAGGCTCCGAAACTACTGAACCGATTAAAAAAATTCTTTCACCTATGGAAAGCTACATTATTCCCGAGTAACATAGGCTATACTTTTTACGGGAGCGAAGCCGCGGGGGTCAGCTAGTAATATATATAATGCAGCATATATATAATATATAATGCAGTGGATTTTGTAAAAGAAATTAATTTACCTATGTAACAATACATTTAAGATTCCAATTCTTCTCAAACGGATGCGGCAAGCTTCTTTCAACAAATGTTATGCTGCCTATGAATAAGACATCAAACGGAGGCAAAATAACAGTAGATAAATATAATGATACCACATCCACCGGTTTACAAACACAAAGCAGTAACAAGCAATATTTACGCAGATGTTGATAAACAGTCAAGTGGAAAAGAAGAATAAGAACGGCTGACCCTATTCAGGATTATAAGCCAACAATAGAGTATAAAATTAAAGCCGAACTTGCTCAAAATATAATTGAAAGTGCAGCTTGTCTCATAATTAAGCGAGTCTTTTGTCAAGTTAGCCTAACAGGGGACGCCACAGTCCCGACAACACTTGTTATTGTTTCAAGTGTTCTATTTTATTTTTGTCTCCGAGAAACTAAGAGTACTCAAGTGTTTGTTTGTCAATGGACTTACAATACGTGAAAATGATACTGGAAAGTTGTTTGGATAACTTTGTGTAGTTGTTTGAGTTTGTTTGGTTGGAATTGCTGTTATTTTCATTAATGTAGGATTAAATGAGATGTTTTAAAGAGAATATTGCAATATGGTATGTGACAAGGTCTACCTCAAGTCAATACTAAGAGACGTCCATAAAAAGAATCTTGAAACATTGTATCCCGTAAACACTAGATAAAAAGGAAGAATATAATAAAAATGTATTTAAAAAGGTAGTGGGCTATTTCTTGCTGTTAAAATGCCATACCATGCATGCTTAGCAGGCTATCATTACTTTAGAACATTGGCGAACTTCAATATACTTTGCTGTTAACTCAAAGGGCACTCCTTGGGTGGTCAAGTGGCAAATTATAGGATGAATACGTAGAGGCACCGCCCTATATCGTCAGAAGGTCAGAAGGAAGTCATTCCCTATCAAAGCAGTAATTTACCATAAATCAAGAACAAAGAAATTGTCGTACGCATACTAATAAGGGACCAATCTATTATGTTAGGAGGCCTGCCTCAAGAAGATATCTTTGGGCCCAATAAATTTCATCCCACATTTGGTATAAGGTGGCGTTAATTTCAAACGAAAAATGGGACGTTTTAATACAAAAATCACGACCTAGACAAAGGTAGGTTAAGGAGGATAAATGATATTTGTTTTCAAACATCGTCTATGACAAATGAGTCTAACTCCAGACTGGAAACTTCATCTATGACTTATGGGACTTTAAAGACTTTAATGGAGAATAGTTGTCACATGTGGCTAATTCATCGCTTGTAATGACCATTACGGCTCAATTCTGCAGCGTCCTCTTCGATATCTATATGTTCCACTTTAATATCCGATTCTTATTGGAAGTCCGCTTCTTTGCTTAATAAAATATTTGTGGTCACATATCGGATTCCTAGTATTTACAGTACGTTATTGGTAGAAGTAACACTCTTAGTGTCTTCACCAATATTGAAGGTGGCATCGCCTTTCAGAAATAAATAATATTTAATCCTTTAAAATGGTTATCACGCGGTATACACTTTTATAACAAACCCATTGCATTTAATCCAAATTATACGTTTAGTAATTAAAACGACGCAGTCCCCTATTCTTTCTTTATGATCACAGAAAGACACAATATTGTATTTTCCTTTAAAGCTTTTTCTTTTTTTTGCCTTTGGCAAGAGTGTTAATTGCCTACTCCTCTAGTATATTGCTGGCGTCTCGGTTCCGAGTGAGCCACTTTATTCAATCTGTATTCTAAAAGCGAGTATTAATGGCGCTAGGTATTCTATGTCAACCCGTTCGACAACATTGACTTAGAATTTATTGCTACTCTAGGAATTGGTTTTGGTTCCTAATTGGCTACTGAAATACGCAATAAAATGAATGATTTATTCTGCAAATATACTTCTGTTTAGTGTGAAAAATAAATTAGAACCTCAAACACTAAACTATTTCAGATCAAATTCAAAATACACGATGTGAAATACCAATATAAAGCTCTAGTGTTTCACAAAGGAGTCGGCATCGTACAAATAAACTATTTCAAACAGATTGTTGTGATCCCCTTTGCGAATAAGTTGAACATTTTTCAAAGCCCAGTGATTTCGTGAAAGCATGGTTGTTTCTGCCTGTAAGGGGAAGTAATACGCGGGTAAGGAGAGGGAGGTCTATCGATCTAGTTGGCGAGCCAGCGTCCTAACATCCGAGACGCCTTGGATTCACTTTTACGCCACTTACCCGTCAATTACAGTTCGTAAGGCTGATAGGCGATTGTTGACAGTTATCAGCAAATGAATAGCTTGTTCGGCAGTAATGAAGACTGGACTAGTTTTGTTTGAGTATCGAAACATGATGGTTCTTTAAAGACTGTGTATTTCTTAATATTGTTTCTTTTTCCAGAAGGGTGCAGGAAAAGTAGTTAGGACGAGATATTAGATTCAATATCTAGGTTGGACTTATTGTTTTTTTTTATTAACCTCTACACTACATTAGGCCAGCTTACAAATATATTTCTGTTTTAAGTAGAATGCTAGGACCTAGAATTCTGCTTTTGCTCAGCCTACTTTTTGCCATTGATATTGCGGCAGCACTCTTTTGAGGAACATCTAGAATTATAGCCCAGCAACATATCATAACTTCATCCGAAACACAACTCATTAACAACCCAATAACTTACATAGCCCGTATCAATTTAATTGCATTATCAACTATTCCCGCTTGTAGCCACATCCCCGTACAATTATCGTATCCACGTCCTAGTGAGTGCTGACAGTGACCAGCTAAGGGTTACTCTGCATTAATGGCCGCCACGCGACGACTTTGACGTCATACGTCAGCTGCCAAATAAGGTTAACTCGACTAACTTGTTAGTGACTAGGATGGATTAGATTTGCCGTCAAGATTGTTCTATTGACGTTTCGGGTAATGGAGGACGGATTAGGATCGTGTAACTGGTGAGACGTACTGTGTGTTAGTAAATGATTTTGTAGACGATGGAAACGCTACTGCTTTCAATGTTATTATGGCTACCTAATCAGTTTCTAATTAGAATATATTTAGAGTGGTTAGGAAGAGTCGGCAATGAAATTATGGTATTGGTTTCATATTTATTTAAACTTGTCGCACAAAGCTACAAAAGCAGAATATAAATGCCAATCGAATTAAACATTAAGTCTCAAACAAAAACCGACGTAATTTCCTTCGTTTATGGAGGTTGTTTACAGAAAATCTTGCTTTTATACGCTGAAGAAGACAAAAGAAAAAGCAAATGTAACAGCAAAGGAAACCAATTAGACTCAGAGAAACAATAAAAAAACATTGTATGTTCTCAGAAATTATTCTTAACAACTAAAACGTTAAGGAAATGATCCACTCTATTTAATACGGAACACTCAGTAAGTGGTTTCAGAACCTGGCAGTTATTTAATTAGTGCAAATGACTACCGATCTAAAAGCGAACGCTAATGAAATCGTCCTTTGCGCCTTTAGTCTTACCTCATAGCTTTTGTTTGCGAATTTAAAGAGAAATGTACTGAAAGCACTGCGATATTTTCAAGCGTTTCATTGTCATCTTGTTTATTATGATAAGGTCTATTGGATTAGCCATTTTGTTTTTAAAGGGAACAAAGAAATGGAAAGAGATTATTGATTTTATCTTTCAAGTAAGTACTAGGTATTAAGTACAGTTAAGTTATTGGCGTAAGGGGGCCTAAGTACCCTCAGTCATCGGTTGCACCGGAAACTAAATTTATCCAATTAGTTTCAAAATACACAACAGCGATGAAGGGTTAGGTTATAAGGTATTTCAAACAATATATAATTATTCAACACATGGCTAACAAGCAGGTGCGTAACTTTTCCAAGTTGTATGTTTCAATTTCTAATTAGAATCGAATTTAATGATCCATCTTCAGACAAATAACTACAAATTAAGCATATATTTTGTATTCCCTTTCTGATTCTTTTTTAATTACAAAGATAAGAAAACAATCAAAGTGAAGTTTTTATCTGATCCTGTTGGTATCCCATTTCAAGTTACCATTGTAACAAAATACCTTCAATTAAATAACAATTGTAACATTGCTACCTGTAGTCATTACACAGACCCTACTATTACCTAATATTACGACACATTACAGAACTACAAACAAATATTCAATTACAACAATTACAGGGCTATTGTAATTGGTGTAATTTACACGTGTTTACCTTTGTAATTATTTTACAAATTTTAATTATTTTATGGTGCGCGATGGTGTAACAATGTAGCATCGACGCGCCGCCCGCCGGCTGTGAGCTCTTTTTAATGAGATAATTATTTGAATCTTTAATGACTTGTGAAAGGTATTAAAGTTGATTGTTGCGCGCACTTTTATTTGTGAATTTTGATCAGAAAGCAGCGGGGTTCCGTCTGAGGAGAGATTTACGAGCTTTTGAATAAAGAAATCAAGTGTCAAAATTACACATCGCCGCATCGGTCGTCCGTCACAAGCGCACGCACGAAGGGTCTTTTATCACGGTTTATTATACGTCCGCCATTCATTTTCACTTTGAAGTCGGTTCTCGTCTCTTGACAATTTTTCTCTCTTTTGTTAAGCTAAGAAGGCGTAGAGAGCCCACTAGAAATGAATACAGCTCCTTAGGGAGGACTCACTCAATCCACATTCACATTATGAACATGAATTGAATAGTATTCACGCGCGGATTGGCTTCTTGAATGGTCTGAAATTTCATCTTCTAATTAAGCGATTTTGTTCTAAAATCATTAAGTAAATAAGCCATATAATTGGTCACTTTGCAAATTTAAAACATTTACATATTTATGTTTGGAAGAACTGGTTTTGTAATTTGAAATTAAGTTGGCACAAAGTAGGTATTTAAGGCGTATCTTGAATAAATGTTTGTGGAATTAAATAAATTTGATTAATAAAATGACTTGATTGTATTAGGTACCACACAAATGGTTTGTTCATTAACGATTTAAAAAGATTTAAATTACGGAGATTTAGGTTCATAAAACGATGGACTTTTCTTTCTTTCTAAAGGTATCTCTATTTTCTTACAGTATGACATAGGTGTTAACTGAAGAAAAGCTTGGGAATATATATATGATTTAATGGTTAGGTAATATGAACTGGTAATGGTGTTTGAAAGAGAAGATGATGTATCGGAGTGTGAAGTAAAAATAAATGATATGAGTGTGGAGCAAGTGAACGAGTTTGTTTATTTGGAAAGTATGTTCACAAGGGATGGAAAGATTGAAGAGTATTTGGAAAGGGGAGTGAATGCAGGAAAAAAAGTGATTCGTGCTATACATGCGGTTGTGACCAGCCAGTCGATGGAGGCTCGACTCGCCGTTCACAACAGCGTGCTGGTGCCTACACTTATGTATGGAAGTAAAGGTTGGGTATGGCAAAAAAACACATGAAAGTAGGATTTCTGCAGTAGAAATGCGTTCCTTGTGAAGTATGTGTGGTGTAAGTTTAAATGATAGATTGAGCAATAATGTAATAAGATAACGTTGTGGTTTACTAACATTGAAAAGAGTATGCTAAGATGGTTAAGCCATGTTGAGAGGATGAATGAAAGGCGACTCGCAAGGTATTTACAAGGCAGACGTGAATGGAAACGCCGGGAGGGGACGCCCTAAAAATACATAGATTGACCTTATTGGTGATATTCTTCAGAAAGGCCAGTTGCGCAGTACTTATAAACAGCGTGCGTGTATGACTAGATGTATGAACGTGAGGGAAGCAAAATAAGTATGTAAGGACCGTAGCAGGTGGCGTTCTGTAGATTCTGCCTACGTCCATGTGAAAAGGCGTGAGTTTATGTATGTATAATATGAACTTACTGAATTTATAAGATAGGTACCTACCGTCACCTCCAATAATCTCCACATTTTGTATGTGAAATGAAAATCTATTTGCATTTTAAAATAATAGCAGGTTTCTATCTAAAAGTATAAGTTTATAGTGTTCTGGTATCAATCAAGCGTTATACTGTCACTCGTTTGTTTTAGGGATGATGGATGCTAATAAAAAATAGATGGCTATTATTTTCAGGCTTTTAGCGAGCGTTCAGGGTATGCTAGCATTATGGACGCTCGCTGCTGACAGTCCTATATTGGCCTCTATTGGTTAACTGATCCATTTGCGATTTCCAGAAACTGTTACCTACACGTAACCGGTAACATATCGGTTTGAAATTCAATGTGTAAAAGTTAATCAAATCAAAAACTGAGTCGGGTTTGTATCGTTTTGATTTTGACAAATTGATCTTTAGTTTGTTTTTAATTACTCTACGTATAACATATTTTTTATGAATGCGACTATTCATAAAAAACTTATAAATACGTACAATAATTTCAAATATAATAAGAATAATTTCTATCTTCTTCTTTTCGTATTGATTAACTCAATTTTCAAATAAAACAATTCCTATGAAAACGTACAATAATTTCAAATATAATAAGAATAATTTCTATCTTCTTCTTTTCGTATTGATTAACTCAATTTTCAAATAAAACAATTCCTATGAAAACTTGTTGTTGCATTGTCACTTTGCGACGTCGAAACTATCTACGTGAGCTTTTATGCTAAGCAGTGAAATAAACGACAAAGAATCGGTTATTATTATTTATTTCATTAAAATACAATGTTTTATAAAATCTAAACTTAAAAACTATGCCCCGCAAAACCGTTGAAGATACACCAACCAACAAGCCATAATTTTACGTAAGTGTTATTTGTAACATTTTCATTATTTTTTATTCAGCATTCCGCAAAAAACATACAAACACAACAATCATTATTTTCAATCACGTGCACACCCAACAAAATCAAACTCCCGGCACTGAATTTTTATCGGCATATCCAGTCTCAGGTCTACGTGATACAATTTCAGCGGAGAATAACTACGGAACCCACGGCAGGCAATTATCCGGCAAAACGCCTGTTACCCGACATTATCCGATTAACTTAATAAACAATTAGTTGGTAGGAAATTTTAATTAACGTGTATATTGTTGGCTTTTATGTGTTGTCGAGTTAGGAGCTCGTGTGATGCTATGTCGTTTGACGCACTTTGAGTATGGTTTAATGTTTGTCGGCTTTAGAGAATCATTTTTATTCTCTAAGGGATGGTAAGGTAGTGTTACAGTGTTTTAGGGTTGAGGATAAGGTAGATTGTAGAGGTGAACTTCTGTTGCGGTTCTATAAACCTCCGTGTTAAGATTTTACAGTCGCTCTTCAATATAATAAGTAATAGTTGTAAAAGTAAAGATGAGTAGGAATGCATTCTGGTCTCTGCTTTTAACTTCTACGCCCAATAAGTCTGCCCAGCACAGTCATTTTCACCATTTTCCGATGAACTCGGTTTATTTTCAAATAATAGTTGGTAGGAAATTTTAATTAACGTGTATACTGTTGGCTTATACGTGCCGTTGAGTTGGTAGCTCGTGTGATGTTGTTACATTTGAGTGTGGTTTAATGGTTGTTAATTAATGGATGAGTGGGCCTTTAAGGATAATTTTTATTCTCTAAGGGATGGCATGGTAGTGTTACTGTGTTTTAGGGTTGAGGGTCATATTTTGGATGTTAAGTTCTGTTGCGATGTGGTTGTTCTTTATAATTCTTGGGAAACACTTGGCTTGCCCTCCACTAGGGTGCTGTAAAAGCGAAGATAAGTAAAAGTTAGCTCGGGTTTCGTTTATAACTTCTGAGCCCCATAACTTTGCAAAAAACAGTGATTTTCTAAATTTTACGATCATGTAACGCTATTTTGAGGCTGAAATGAAAGAGAAGTTCTCAAAATCACAAACATTGGAAATCACAGACGATGCAACACATTCCAAATCAAAGCTTAACCATATCAATAAACTTATTATAATACCTAATTATTCGTGCGTTAGCGGTTAAATCACTAACTTACAAACATTGCATGTCATTGAGTCACGTGACGTTAACTTGAATGTCAACTTAGCGATTATAGCATAATTGATATGGCAAGCGGGAGAAATTATTGCGCACAGCATACTGCTATTACTTACGATGATTAGCATGCATAACTCACAGGAAAAGTTATTGTTAGTCAACGTGTTAGTAATGCATTTTCTACGGAGAATGAGCGTGAGTTTAAAATCTATATTCTTAGATTTTTTCTTTGTGGTTGTGTGCTTTCCCCTTCGCATTTCTTTCATTCAAGCTAGGAAGGTTGTATGTACTTTCTTGCAATGTGCAATCACCATTACAATCTGTCCATCGTACATGTTAGTTAGTGCATTAATCATAGGTGTGACTTTTAAATCTATGTTTTGTAAGTTTTATGCTTTTATGCTTTCGTCTTTGCTTTTCTTTCTAAAAAGCCTGCAATAGTTGCAATCTATGATTGACATTGTAATCTGTCCATCAAACATCGTTATTGCATGGTTAATCATAGGCGTGATTGTTAAATCTTAGTTTTATTGTGTGTGGTTCAGTGCTTTCCCCTACGCAAGTTTTTTTAATTTAAGTCAGAAAAGTTAGTTTTTTGTGTGCCTAGTAACAATCTGCAATCAACACTCTTGTTTATTGTGTTAATTGAAAATTGCCGCATACTCCCATTGATCAAAGATTGTTAGTGTTTCTGTTAAATGTTTGTTAATGTTCTCTCGAATTCCAGATACGAATACGGTTTTTTTTTTAAACAAATATAACCTGTATTGTTGCCGAGTTCCATAGTCAAATTATATTCCAGAATATACATGGCAGAGACCAGGCGAGAAACAAACTAGATCAAAATAAAGTTATTAAGTTTAGCAAAAGTTCGCCGGAATCCGCTGCTCGCGGGAAGCGCACAACCAGTCCTTAGATGATGAGATATTTTCCGACTAACTGCAAATATTTTAATCCCGTATTATCCCAATCAAAAGCATCTAACTCCCAACCCCTTTCACTCAAATCTAACACTTCTACTGTCAAAATAAACCGTGTAACCCCGTAACATTTCACTCCAGAGTTCATTTCCCCCATTCTGTCCATGTTTGTCATCAAACGTATGACGTCACACAACAGTCGACGCTGGGGTGACGTGTGTCCCCCGGCGTATCGCTGATGACGCCAGTTCCTGCCCCATCCGGCTTGCGATCGCCTTCAACGAGTCGACTATAAACCGCGATCGCATTTATTTTATCAGATTTGGAAATATTTTGTAGTGTTTAATGGTTTTATTATGTGGAGGGAATATTTGTTTTCAATTTTACACCTGCCTTTTGGTTTATAAAATTGTGTTGACTGTTTATCATGATACTATTTCAAAACCTGGAGGTTTTTAAGTCAAAAGTTGGACTTTAAGTGGTTTTTATGTCAACTACATCATCGTTTACCATCAAGTGTGGTACTTACAAGTAAAACGCGAGCCATCATATACATGATACAAAACCATTCTTAGTGGATTTTCAGTCAAGTAAGAACTTTTATGGCAAGAGATTTACGAGTTTGGTAAAAATGACTGTGCAATAAATGTTCTAAGTGCGGTTCTAAGTATCCTGAATCTGTTTACACGATAATACTGAAATCTCGCATCAATCTAGCGATTCTCGAAATATGAGTGTCGGAGATGACAATCACCTACTTTAAGTGTATAGTAGGAGATTATTATTTTACCTTTATTGTGTTCTTCACTTGTATGTTAGTATACAGTACAGGTGAGGCGAAATATGTACACATAGAATACGCGACACAGAAAATTCGTTGTGGCAACACTAAGAGAATCAGAGAGATTGTGAATCTGTTAAAGTGTACAAAGACTATCTGATTAAAGATGAGTTTTTATTTAAAAATCGGCCAACTGCGAGTCAGACTCGCGCACGAAGGATTCCGTACCATTATCGCAAAAAACAATAAAAAAACACGTTTTTGTATGGATTTCCAGTTAAATATTTATTTTAGTGTGTGTTGTTGTAGCAGTAACAGAAATACATCATCTGTGAAAATTTCAACTGTCTAGCTATCACGGTGCATAAGATACAACCTGTTGACAGACAGACGGACAGTAGAGTCTTAGTAGATTCTTCTGTTTATACCCTTTGGGTACAGAACCCTAAAAACTAAATAACCTTCATTGAGTCAGCTGGGCCAGTTAAATATGACCTGCTGCACTAAACGTAAGCAAAATTATGCTACTATGCAAGAATCGACTGCGGGAAAAGTGGAAACAACTTTCTTAGTAAAGACGGGACTTTACTTAGAAACTAAATAACCTTCATAATGTCAACTAGTTCAGTTGATTATGATCTACCTTCCGTCAAAAGAAGGATCGCAAATAATGTGGTCACTTCGCCAAATGTCATCTCTCGCCCTACTTATTTCCTTTAATTTCATCACTAGTACATGTTTTTAACCCCCGCCGGAAAAAGAGGGGTGTTATAAGTTTCACGTGTGTTACTGTGTATCTGTGTG
This sequence comes from Orthosia gothica, assembly GCA_949775005.1. Classification (NCBI taxonomy): domain Eukaryota; kingdom Metazoa; phylum Arthropoda; class Insecta; order Lepidoptera; family Noctuidae; genus Orthosia; species Orthosia gothica. Next base: position 16,055,995 of record OX459044.1, read on the forward strand.
TCTGTCTGTGGCATCATAGCACCTAAACGAATGAACCATTTTGATTTTGTTTTTTTTTGTTTGAAAGGCTTTGATCTTGTCGAGAGTGTTCCTAGCTATGTTTGAATAAAATCGGTTCAGCCGTTCAAAAGTTATGGGCGTTTTACTGTTTGAATCGGGGTGTTTCCGCAAGACAAATGTGTCGGGAGTTTTTTAAAATTTGAAATTTTATTTGTTATAGGATTTCACAGCACTTTTTTTACATTTTACAATGATCTCTAAATTATTATATCATGGGACCGTTCTGTTTTGGGGTGCAGTCCCCATTCGATTCATATTGTTTGGGGAGTTTAGTAAAGGGAGTCAAACAAACAGAAGCGTATGCAATTTCAAATAAGGGGCTTTCAAGGTCGATTGTAATACGGTACGCGTTTTTAACTTGCCAATTGATGCATATTTAGATCTTTTGCATGATAAGCATACCTTTTTTTACCCGACTGCCGTAGGAGGATAATGTGTTTATCAGTCTATGTATGTATGTTTGTTCCTATATGGCGTTCCAGAGATCAAACGCGTTGACCGATTTTGATGATTCGTACGTCAATCGATACGTCATAACCCTGCGAGTGTCCCTACAGTCGGAGGATACATCTGTTTTTGGTCAGCCAGCTCACGCATATGTATCCTCCGTCTGCACAGCATGATTTTCTTCTTGTTTACGTCTTTTTAAGCAGTCAGGTTTTTTGTTATTTTTAAATATATTTTTTACTATCAAAATTGTTGGATATGTTATTCGAAGACAATTTCAACGAAAAATAGTCGACGCATCGTTGTTGCATTCTCGTATCGTGTCTATTTCTATTTGACTTTGTCTTTAAAAATCTTCTTACAATCATAGAAAATAATATTCTTGTTTATTTTCTTAGATAAATAAATAAGTCCTTTCTAATAAAGCACCGATACTTAACAATAAATTAATTGGCTCTTCCATCAACCTGTCTAGAAGTCGTTTAGATTAAGACAGTTGATAAATATAACTAGAATCTTGACAAAGCAATTCAGCTTATATTTTAGCAAAGTTAATCTCGTAGAATACTAAGTTTGACTTTAATGTGTAAGTACACTGTATTTAATATCTGCTCAATAATGGAACATTAACCGTTGTCCATTTGTATTAGTTTGTTTAGTGTACTAAAAAGAGTACAATAAAGTAAAAAAAAGTAAATAGTACAATAAAGAGAATATTAACTTAACTTAAAGTACTTGTGCATAAGAAACTTAAGAGCTTTTGTTACAAAGTATATTATGTTTCGTATATTCTGGACTTCAGCAAGCTTGAAGTAGAACTAGCGTTTAAAATTCATAAACAAAATAAAGCGAGTGCAAGCTTGAGATTTAATTAATCCTTTGGTTTATGACTTTGCTAAGCATTATCCGATTGTATAAAAAAGAAAGATAATGATTACAATTTATTGCAATGTAGGATATTAATTTATTTATTTTATACTTCATGCAGACAAACGTACAGAATACGTAAGACTTAATGCTTTAGGCATTTTCTAGCAGTTGAGCTTTGGGTAATGCAGAGAAAAATTGCGATAGGTGCAATATTGAGAATAAATCACGATTAGGATTTTATCGATTCACTCAAATTAGATTTTTGGTTTTTTACCTATTAAAAATAGAAACAACCAAATACTGCATTATGGTATACCTAATTTAGATGAATTTCTGCCTCGTGTCTTCGTCTTAAGTAATACTACAGTAATAAAAACTAAAACTTCATCAATCCTATTAATTCATACTTGACTAACTCTCTTGAGGCTAATCTACTGATTAAAGAATGTAATTTATCTCACTCCAAACAATTAGCGTCCCCTTCGCCAAAGATTACGGAACATCCCCCGAAAAAGCTTATCGATCGGTTGACAAAACCATTTCAAATGCAGTCTTAAATCTGTCATGTTTATTGTAATTTAGTTTAAGGCACTTTTGTTTTTCAAAAACACTTTCCTTAAAGAAATGAACTCGAGTATTTACTCATAATAAGTTCATTAGCACTATTACTCATTGTTTAGCGATAAGACGCATGAATGATACCTACACAACAACTCGAGAAGGAAAACACGCATTTTCCTGTAGAAAACCTGCGGTTAGCAGACCAAATTAATGAATAATAAGGAAAAATCCTTCACGAAAAACAACCGCACGTTTCAGGGCCCCTATGATTTGTTAAAGCGATCTCAGATTAGGGCGCACAGCCGGTGTCGGCTAAATTTCGATTTCCGCCTATTGTAAAGGTCTGCGAAAATGAAATCACTTGTTAGGTTCGCCGAAACAGAATCACTTTTACGCCAATTCGGTTCTGCTCAGCCAATATATCCGTAGTCAGTTCAAATGGCGATTTTGCCGCCATTCTCCGGCGATTTATTCATGGCGGCACAGTATTATATGGACGATTCGACGTGTATTTTTTTCAGAACCCTTTTATTTATTCGCTGCTAGTGCTGAAGTATTATGGCTTATTGCTAGAATTTTACTAGAAAATAACGTTTTTACGATGACAGCGGAAGGAAATAGTGCTGCGTGTCGTTTGCGAGTTAAGACTCGGCAGAGTTAGTATCGGTTGTTGTGGTAAACAGACTTTACTCAGGCATCCTAGTTTATTTCTCTTTATCTACTTTATAAGGCTTTAACATCGACAGTGACTCGACTACAGCACATTAATCCGTCTTTCCAAGCACTAAGAATTATTGAGATCCGTTTGTATTTAACGACTTCACGGTAGATTTCGGATTTTCAGACTTCGGTATTAAACGTTAGTTGAAAAGGAAGGATGAAAACTCTCCAAGCGTAAATAAATATATAAAAAACAACAACACTGTGCGTGACCAGAGGGCTGGCTCTTTCTTTGCGCAAAGAATCAGCATTGCCATTCAACGTGGCAATGCTGCTAGTCTTCTGGGCACGTTCCCGGATGACAGCGATGTGTAGGAGTACTTCGACGCCTAAGTGTACTTTTCTTTTGTATATAGTGTAAGTAGTTAGGTTTAGTTTTTTTTTGGATAGTTTACTTTTGTTTAGTGTTTAAGTACGTACTTACACCATTGTTTTTACAAATAAATACCTTGTCCCTTGATTTAATAAAAACAACATAAAACGATCTACTATTGAATACCTTTCTACGTACCCTAATCTTTTTACCTATGAGAAAATTAAACAAACTTTTCTTAAACAATTTAAATTACAAGTCATACTTATGTTTGCACATCTCTTTGAAGAAAACTTTTTATTTCTCAAGCAAAGAAATTGCAAAAGAAATACGAGAAGTTTATTACTAAAGTTTATCTTATTCGCCTCGCTTGCCGAATTGGTTATCAAATAAAACTTTGAGAAAACAAATGTGTTAGGTTAAAAGGACGGGTGTTCTCCGCTCGGGTTTCGTACGTATTATTTATTTACGGAGTTTACCTCTGAAATTCAGATAAGTGCCATTAATTTACGGCAGACAGGCAAACCCGATTTGGTATATAAATACTTTGATTCTTATTTGTTTGGTTTTTCCTAACTTCGTGTGTGATATGTGTCAGGGAGTGACAGAGTTTTGGCATTGTGGAAATGTCTCCCGGTAACGTTTCGTCGCGATCCGTTCGTTTTTTGTTTTTATTTTTAAGGACCCTTCGAGACTGCCAGTTATGTTCGAAATTTAAAAATAAACGATTCTTAATTCAATATTTCTGTAGCTGCTACCGCCTTCGAACGCCCATTGCCCCGCCTACTGTCTGACGCAACGGTTAGCACTGGATCACAGGATCTGTTTTGCGTATGCGCCGCTGAATTGAAAGTGACTAAACTTGGGAAATACACAAAAAGGAGTATGTTACTGAGATTTAACCTTGTGGAAATAAATAATAAGTAGGTATATATATAAGTATCTAGTTACTGCCAAGATTATTATAAAAATAAGGTAAACTTATTTCGTAAATAATTACGGTTTTTTTTCTCAAATATTACAAATCACTTACGAGGAAAAATAAAATATAAAACAAAACTTAAGCAATTTAAAGTACACATGCGCATAGACGGTAGGTATTCTAAAAATAATAAGAAAATTACCTTTCTGGGTTAGTGGGTAATTTGAGTTACAGCTTTCGAGCAGATAAAAGGAACGGTTTACATGGAGTGAGTACCTCCGATAATAATATTGGTCTCGGATAGATTTACTTTTTTGTGATGCCTTTGCAAATATGTTGTTTTAATAACTTTTAGAATAGAAATATTGACTTAGTATCTTTTATATTTTTAGGTAAAGTGTAGTTTGTATCAAGGAGCACAGATCTAAATCTGCTCCCTGATACAAAATACACTTTTCACCGTAATTAGTGTGCGGTATTAATAATGTTCTGATTAGAAAATAATAACGCTGCACAGACAGGAATTAAGCTTTGAAACCTTCACGGTTTTCTTTATTCTCAATTAATATTCAGTAAGTTACTAAATAATTTTCCAAGAAAATGGTGTGAAAAAGCGATAATGTTCTCAGGATTAAAAAACATCGCTGTAAGTAATTATCGGCTGGTGGCGTTTTAAAGCGCCGTGTTGCCTAGAAAATGTGAAAATACTGAGATACCCAGGGGAAAAATATTCCAGAGGCTTTTAATATTGAGTTAACGCTCATCCTATCAATTTAATGTGTTCACAATTTCACATGAAAAATATATATTTTAAACGTTTATTTTGCAAGGCTTAATTATTTAACAAATATAAAACAGTTTCATGCTTTTATTAAATTTTGTTGCAAAGATCTGTCTTTAGCTATTAGCTTATAATAATTTATGAACTAAACTAAGCCCCATTAAAAACTACGCAGACAACAGCACCAACAAATTCACATAACATCGAAGTAATGATTAAGGCATTTAAGCAAACTGTATAGTTTTATCTTAACGTTATACAAATTAGCCTATCTCCCACCTGAATCTTAATTTCTACTTCGCGCGGGACTTATCTTGATGGCGCACGAATCGCGAACGACTCGATGTTCTTTTGAGTACATGGACATGAAGAAACAATACGTTAAGTACTCCTTGTACTCGAACACGTCAAAACTTTCTCCCGTCTGCCAAAACCCAACACATGTTGACGCACTCATTTAAAATTCGAAGCTGTAAATCGTTGTTGAGTTGGCACAATGTCAAAATGGCGGAACAATTACGTTGTCAAGTCCATAAGGATTATACGTCGTCACGCCACTGCGCCACGCTTCATGTCGACGTCGACCAGACAACTTGGCTCGTCAATTCGTCATTCAACGTCAGATCCCCGACCGCCAAGCTCTTTACCACTTTTATACCTCGTTTTATGGAAGATTGTCAAAGTTACGCGCGAAAACAATGGCGGCGCACGCCAGAGCACGCCGAGAATCGCAGAATAAAAAAGAATAGCTAATAAAATGATGATGCCGGATGTTGTTTGTGGGTGAACGTCAATTTTTTGCTTATAAAAGCTCGCGCTTATTCGTGAATGGATGTTTATTTTATTATTAAATTCTGTCTTACGAATGTTTAGTTAGCGAATTGTTTTAACATCTCCGCTTTTTTATCGAGGTCGGAATTTTCGAGGTAAAACATTATGATACTGGAGTTTTAGATTTACGATGTGAAAGATGAAATAGTTATTTATGCTACAAGTGCGGAAGGCAGGTGATTTCCGATGAGTGGCATTTTTATTCACGAGCGAGCGAAGCAAGTGAGTGGATAAATCGACACAAGTCGGAAATCATCTTACGTACGTGTATCATACAACATTTTACTATGCATTGTGCGAGGAAATAAATAAATTAATAAAATGAAATTAATAAAATGGCGGGCTTATTCAAGCGCGTTCAGCATATCCACAGATTAACTAATAGTTCCTCGGGCATATCTACTGCGCATGTGCGAATAGCTGTCACATCGTAACGCAATAAGGCACGAGCAAAATATACGTTCTGCCAAACATATTTAATGAATATTTAAAATTAATTTATTGATCAAAATCTAAATCTAGAGTAATTAAAAACTCCTAAAATAAAGTATTCGTTTTATTTTACCTTTTATATGAATGATAATCTGTACATAACTAATTTTTAAAACTTGTCTCAAATAATAAAAACTATGCGTCGGGCTGACGTTGGAGTTAAAAATTAAAAAAGTACAGGAAAGTAAAAAGCACTAGTGAAAAAAAGTGACACTTTCCGCACAGTTTGGCTGCTTGGAAAACCGCTCTTTTCGAGGACATGCATTGTAAAATATGTTTATCAGCGGCAGTCGAGGAGGGACCTACTTTTAATCTAGCCACGATACTCTTACTTTGAAAATGGCCGAACTTTTCTCTTTTAAGTACACTAGAGGCTTATAGTACTCCATTTAGCCAATTATCGCTAATAGATCATGACACGACCTTAACCGATAAATAATAGAGCGTTAAGAAACGGTTTAGGTATGAAAGGTTCCGATTTATGGGCATTACAAGAATTAAACCTTAAAGATAATACCAAACTGAGTGAACTACAAATAATCCGAACTAAGCGAATTACACATAAGTAAGGTTTGGGAACGTTGAACTCAGTGGTAAAATGATAGCATACCTCTAAGCGTATTTGAGATAGTGTGTGATAATAGTAGTTTATGCAACGGTCATATAATAGGGGGTCATTAAAACACGAGTGTGAGTTTTGCGAAGCCGAGCGTGATAATAGTATCACACGAGTGTTAACATTAACATAACGTTATGAGTGTAGATAAAAGATATTGCAAGCTATTCCCGTAAAAATCACAGATAAATGAGCATCGAAGGAAGCGGACATATGGATTAAACAACACAGATAAGTGGGACAATCTTAACTATAAAAATATAAATACCTCCCCCGTCCCGCCTACTTTGTGACGTCAGTGACGTGTGATTAACACGACAATGAAAAACTACAAACTACTTAAAATATCAGTAGCCATTCAACTGAAAATCTAAGCTATTTAAACACCCCAACTTTTACAACCCAAATAAACTACATCTGCATTTTCAAACCCATATTTTAAATCTGTTCGTCCACATTTTAGTGTTCTGTTCATTTCATAATTTTTGGCATGGTTCTTGTTGTAGTCTGCAAACTATTTTAACAACCGCGTGTTTTAAATAAACGTTTTTTTAAAACACAATGACACATAAATACTGCTGACACATAAACACTGAAAAAAATAATCAGGACTTGCGAACTTTTTTTCTTACTAGCAACAAAACTAGTTTTGTACTATGGTCATTATTTCGCGGAATCCGAATCTTAACACCGCCATTCAGAAAATAACTTCAAATGCACAATGCGATCTATCGAATATGGAGTTCAACTCTCCGAGTATCTGAATTGCGAGTGTTGTGATAATTTTACTTCTTGAACACTTTAAATTCATCTAACTTTTGTTAGAGTGAACCGATTCCGATGAAACAAAGTAACAAAAAAACCGGCCAAGTGCAAGTCGCACTCGCGCACGAAGGGTTCCGTACACTACAGACAGACAGACGGACAGACAGACAGACAGACAGACTGTCTGTCTGTCTGTCTGTCACCAGGCTGTATCTTATGAACCATGATAGCTAGACAGTTGAAATTTTCACAGATGATGTATTTCTGTTGCCGCTATAACAACAAATACTAAAAACAGAATAAAATAAATAATTAAGTGGGGCTCCCATACAACAAACGTGATTTTTTTGCCGTTTTTTGCGATACTGGTACGGAACCCTTCGTGCGCGAGTCCGACTCGCACTTGGCCGGTTTTTATGTATATAAGTTATCTACATTCGTTTCGTACATTTTACGTGATGCGTGCACAACTAAACAGACAAAAATACCAAAAATGCTGGAAATGGGTTCTATTGGTTAACTTTAACTTAACTATTTCTTTTTTGATAATAGTTTCGATCTACAAAAACGACTTTTCTACAGATTAATTATATGTATTGATTATCTAAAGTTTGCTTTTGCCTTTTCTGTATGAGAAGAATCATTTACCCTGTAATAGGACAGTTACAGGCTGATATTATTATTATAAAAGTTGCTTATTTTCTTTTTATAGCGTTTTTTCTGTAACTTTAAATTATTGAGGCAAACTTTAGTTATTATAAAATATACTTTATTAAAATAATACAAAATTAATTTGCAAATAGCAAAACGGTTTCGTTGCTAGTAAGAAAAAAGTTCGCAAGTCCCAATCATTGTTTTCGACGCTGACACACAAATACTGACGTATTTTTACGTAGGATGAAGAGGTCATTAAACTGCATTGCGAAGTGGGTGCCTAATTAGGTACCTTTCGTTACGTCATGCCGAAGTTCTTGGCGTCGATATCGAATTAAAAGCCGGTTGTACAGGTTTTTGCGAAAATTATCATTACAGTGCCAGGCATCTTTGTCATGATCTTGAAACTGAAAAATACATGCATACCTTTTTGAAGCCTGAGGAGCTCGTGGCTAATAAATAACAGCCGCACGGGTCGATCTTTAAGGTTAAGCAACGCTTGACGAGGTCGGCCCGTGGATGGGTGACCACTTCAACATACCGAGATTCCTTCGTGCCTCGGAAAGCACGTTAAGCCGTTGGTCCCGGCTGTCATTTGAAGATCTTTGACAGTCGTTACGGGTAGTCAGAAGCTTGAGATCTGTCACCAGCCTTGCCAAGGGGTGTCGTGTTGCCCAGTTAATGGGTTGTGGAGGTCAGATAGACAGTCGCTCCATGTAAAACATTGGTACTACAACATCATTGGGAAAAGGCTAGGCAAATTGATTGATTGACCTTTTTGAAGCCTGATACGTCCATCTTAAATCGGAACTCTATTAACTTGGGATTTAATTTAGCAAACCTCAAGGCTTTAAAATCCATGTCTCTCGTTCTCGGTCCTGCTATACAGTCGATAATTTGATGCCGTTGACATAGTTATAAAGCTAAAACGTTAACTTAGAATCAATCTAGTTACCAACTATGTCATCTCAGGGAATTCGATTAGGTGTAGATTATACCGCGTCCTTCAATATACTCGTATAGTTTACTATTAATAGTTCACTTTAATGTATTAATTTTCCTCGTGGTAAACGATTTCTTGTACTAGGGAAAAATTACCGAGCTGCAGACGTTACATTTAGTACCTACTTCCAAATAATCCTTAAATTTTTTATACCAAAATTATACAAGCAGATTAGAAAAACTTCAAAGATCAAATATTTAACATAATGGTGACTCATCATCATTATATCAGCCGAAAGACGTCCACTGCTGGACATAGGCCGTCCCGAATTGGGCGGGTTTGCCATAATCGCCACGCTTAGCAGGCGGGTTGGCGATCGCAGTTTGTTGTTAAAGTGCACAGAGAACGCTGGTGCCCATTCTGTGGTGTATCCCTTAGTCGCCTCTTACGACACCCACGGAAAGCTAGGGGATGGTGAGATTCTTTACGTCTATCACCATACGGTAAATGGTACGGTTATGGTGACTACTTCGTGCAAATGATGAATTATTAGTCAAGATTCTCACAAGTTTTAGTTTAAACAAATCTATCATAAAATCTTGTGAAGGAGTTTCTGTTCGTGCTACCAAAAAGACTGCTCTGCACCAGTAGAAAACAGAATTGGGTTGCAACGGGAGATGGGCCTTGCAAATCTTGCAATTTGATAAAGGCTACTTAGCATGAATAAAAGATTAGGCGTTCCTTAAAGGGATTTTTGAATATTCATTCACATTATAGGGTAAGAAAGATTTTGTAAATTCGATATTTTTATCGATGGGATATCTGACCGAGTAACACCACCTTGTTTACTTGACTTTAAACTACTAATTCCTAAACACTAAGGGTCAATTTCACCAATGAAACTAATCGCGATTAGTTCAACTAAAGTCATTGTATGCAAATAACGCGTTGTGATGGGTAGTTTCTCAGCGGTCTCAACCAATCAGAACGCTGTATTTGCATAAACTGAACTTTAGTTGCGATTAGTTAATCACGATTAGTTTCATTGTTGAAATCCGACGTTAGCCATCGTTCCCTTCGTACGATATCTCAATGACAACTAGATATTTTGCTTCTCTAATTACCTCTTACATGATAGCACGTGGTATCTTATGAATCGGTTTATAATTGGCATGCGGTTGGCTCTAGCTGAATCGCGGTACTGCGCGTACGACGCTTGAAATGAGTCATCATACGATTTATTATTATCTTTAGTATTTTATTGTTTTGCTGTATGTTTTGATACAATTGTTATTGTCAGTGTTTTTTTATTGATTTCGTTTTGAAATGATGTAATCTTTAGTGAAGTTTTTATCTCTGTTAGAAATAAAAACTTAAAATTTATCCAAATCAAAATATAAAGCTTTTTATTATGTTATAAATCATCATCATTTCAGCCGAAAGACGTCCATTACTGGACACAGACATCTCGCAGCCTTAACTAGGTCATTGGTTCATCTAGAAGGAGGTCTTCCAACGTAATAATATAGCTCGATAAACATGTTGATATCTATCTTATATTGATGTTTAATAATGTTACAATAAATACATTGCTCGTACAATTTTCAAGGAGATACATTACGATATTGTACTACCGCTTGTATTGTTTTACTACATCAGACGTAAATAAATTACCAGCTGCGAACGTAATGATGAATGCTTTGTTATTCCATTCAATCTGTAGTAATTATGACGGCTGGTAATACTGCGAGTGGCTATTTTATGACATTCAAGCTCCCCCCGGTTTGTGAACCGCCATTCTTGAGGCTCTTGTAAGTGGACTTGTATTTCATTCAATCTGTGTAGCTCTTTACCGGCTTACAATTATGGGCAAAGAGCGCCGACTGAATTTCCTAAGTAAAAGTCATAATTAGAGGTTTTGCTCTCGCCTATTTCCTCTTCCAATATTGGACCAATTTAAAAGATATTCCATAAACTGGAAAAGTAAGATATATACTATGCCCCGATGTTTTCTTTTATTCAGTTATATTTGTCAAATTTGTCCACTAAGCCTCTGTTAACAGTGCAATTTTAAAGGTTCTAGTGTAATGTAGTTGTATGTTTTGTGTAGTCAAAAAGGAAAACACCGGGGGCACCGATTCTTCCTCCTAATAGCGGAAGTTGAAAACAGCTTGATAACCGTAGATCTATGATTATGGAGAATTATGGATTAAATGATTCAAGCGAACCCGGAACTTCATTGCAAGAAAATTCCCGTTAACAGTAAGAAGAACCATGCACAGCATAAAAAATCCAGTTACAAATATCGCTAGAGTAAGATAAGATTTATAAATATATAGCTTTGCCATTTCATGAGAATCTCGCCTAGAAATAGATGGATCATCTTCGAAGGCCTGGTTGCCGTAAAAGGCAACTAAGTGAAGATATAAAAGTGGGTGGTAAACGGCTGGATTCACGTGTAAACTGATAAACTTATCTACTTTATCTGAAGGTAGTATCCGAAGTTTCTAGTTTCTCTGAATAAATCAGAAACTTGAAATTTTCTAAGGTTTTCTTTCTACTAGAACCCAATTTAGTTTTTGAGTAACACGAGTTTTATTAACTAGAAGAAGAAAAGTTTCTTGGAATATCTTATACGGAGCAGATAATAATATGTATTGATTCTTACAAGATGGATCAATGAGCAGCAGTCTAATTGCGCAAGTGAATTCGGCAAGGCCTTTGGATTTGACCGCCATCAAGCGACCAATTACATGCGAGTTGAAAGACGCGATGTGGATTGCTTTGGGGTAAATTGTGAGGGCCGTGGGTTCGCAAGTGACAAGCACAAGATCGGTCGATATGGTGACGCTTGGGGACGACTAGGTATATCCAGCAGCTGAAATTATGATCCAATACATAGGTAGCCAGCAGCAGTAAGCACTAGTGCTTTTTTATTATTTTATTACTAAGAAAATAATTACAAGGTTCGTATAACCATATTATGGAGTTTCTTGTGCATTCTTCTCCATAACTAGCTACTTTCCGAATGCACAGTAGAATCAACTTGTATTCCATTTAAATTTAAATTGTGACATTCAAAAGTGCCGCTTGGTGGCCCAGTTGAAATAAATATCTTTTGTCTTTTGTCTTTCTTTTGTATACCACTAAAACCGCAATGATTAATTACCAAAACTATGCATTAATCGACAAAATTATTGACCTAACGAATGTTACCGGGAAATTCGGATACTGTAATAACCGAAATATTCATTGGCTTTTCATGTTTTCAGAAGCACTTACTGAAATAATGTTTCCACAAATGTTATGATAATGAAAAGCTAATCTCTCGTTTGTGCTTGTTTACCGAGTGCGGTTGTTTTGTATACCTCGTTTATTAGGTATCAAGTCGGGTAACGGATTGTAAAGCGAATTTGCGTAGAGGAATTTAAATCCTCAATTTAAGCTAGCAAAAAGGGTCGGCGGGATGTGAAAGGTATCTTATACATTTATGTATGTTTAAGGATGCTTCGTGAAAGGGATGAAGGTATCGTTTTTGGGTCCGGAAACCGCTGGCTTTGTATCTTAAACGATCAAAAGTTGGTCTACACATGCAAGTCGGAACATTTTTGGTGAAAAGACGAAGCTTTTGATTACTGTTAGCGGGTTGATGGATTCGGAGTTCTGATGTTTTTTAGATAACGATTTTCTGTCAGTCGCATTGATAACATTGTGTTATATTCTTACTGTATTTGCAACATGCGAATGATCAGTGTTTCCTAAGATATATAAATCAAATCAAATCAAATCAGTTTATTCGCAATAAGTGTTGGTACAATTTTGGTCTTAACATAAATAATAATACAGATCCATAACACTTAGTCATAAAAATGTGACATGCAAACATTTGGGTTATTATTTATTTATAATCAACTAAATAATAATAATAAATAATTGTTTTGAGGTTATAGTTATAATTAGTTAATTACACTCGATTATAAGTAGGTACATTATTAAACACATTGATAAACAAAAAAAAAAAAAATGATGTCCGAGGGTAAATGATTATGATTGTTATAAATTTTTCAACCCCCTATTAAATATGTCGCTTACAGAGTACAAATTCTTATCCAGTAGCCATAATTTAAGATACCTTGAAAATTTATTAACTGGTAAGATTTTAATAGTGTCAGGTATAGCATTGAATATGCGACCACACATTGCATAGCTATTTTTAGTATATAGTGCTGTCCTAGGGATTATAGGCAAAACTATTCTATTCTTGTGCCTATTACTTTTTGGATACAATTCATGAGCTTTTTTAAATAGTTCCGGGTGAATTTTAACAAATTTAGCGCATTCAAAGATATACAGGCTTGGAAGGGTTAGTATCTTAAACTTTTTGAAAATGGGTTTGCAGGATTCCCATGGGCGTATGCCCGCTATGGCGCGGATGCATTTTTTCTGTGCGATAAACACTCTCTGACATTCTGTTGAGTAACCCCAGGCAATAAGACCATATCTCAACACGGAATCAACGTAGCCATAGTATGCAGATAATACCGTTTTTAATGCTGATGTTTTTGAGAGTTCATATAGAACGAACACGAATTTATTTATTTTGTTGCATACTTTATTGACGTGGGCTTTCCAGTTGCAGTGTTTATCAATCGTGATACCGAGAAACGCCGTTTCGTTTACTTCTTGTAATTTAAGTCCTCTATAATTGATGTCTAGAGGCTTATTTTCTCGTCCATATGTACTAAATTGAATAAAATTTGTTTTTGTTAGGTTTACGCGTAGATTATTTTCGTCAAGCCATGTTATTATCGATTCAATTGTATTATTTATGTCACTTGTATATTTATTAATGTCAGTATTATTTGATGTCATTATTAACGAAATGTCATCAGCGAACAGAAAACAGGGGTGATTAGTAACTTCAGGAAGGTCATTTATATATAGTAAGAACAATAGGGAGCTGAGCACACCCCCTTGGGGCACACCAGACCTGTTATGTTTATAGTTTGATCTGTAAGATTTTAGTTCTAGTTCACTATTAATTTTTTCGATTTCTACTGTCTGCATTCTGTTATTTAAATAACTTTCTATCCATTGAAGAGCTGGGCCCCGTATCCCATACTTTTCAATTTTCTCTATTAGCAATTTGTGTGATACGAAGTCGAAGGCCTTCGACATGTCAAAAAATATGCCTGTTGTTTTAAGTCGCTTATCTAAATTAGTAATGATTGTGTTTATTAGGTTAAAACATGCTAATGTTGTGGACTTTCCTTTTTGAAAACCGTATTGTTCTTCCCTTAGGATACTATGCTTGTCGATGAATTGAGTAAGGCGTTTATGCATAGCAGTTTCAAAGATTTTTGATATAATCGGTATGAGAGTAATAGGTCTGTAGTTATCGAGATCTTCCTTGTTACCTTTTTTGTGGAGAGGTTTTACAACCGATTGTTTAAGTAGGTTAGGAAAACATCCAGATTCAAAAGACAGATTCACTAAAAATGTTAAGACTGGTGTTAATTCACCAGAACAACACTTTAAAATTTTTGTAGCTAATTCATCGTAACCAACCGAGTTTGTGTTGTTTAGAGATAACATAATTCTGTGTATTTCTTCATGTCCATATGGATTTAGGAAAATACTATCACTAACAGATTGTTTAAGGCGAGCACGAGTATTTTTATGGGTATCGTATGTTAGGTTTATCCAATAGTCATTAAATGCTTCAGCAATTTTATCCGGGCTATTAATTATAGTACTTTTGTTTCTTATGCTTTCTATGACCTGTTTGCTCTTACTACCGACGGACTCATGTTTTATCAGTTGCCATGCTGCCTTGCATTTGTTTTTAGAATTACTGATAAATTGATGATTAATTGTTCTAATGGACCCATGTATGCAACGTCGTAGGAGTTTAGAGTACTTTTTAAATTTTGTTTTATTTTCAGCTGATTTGTTAGCATAGTATTTGTTTCGTAATATTCTTTTGGTTTTGCAGCTTGCTCTAATACCTGCCATTGCTCTAATATAGGTATTTGTATTTATCTATATTTATTCGTTTATATTTATTGCATCTAACAACCACGCCGGTTTTTAAATTGAGGATTTGTAGTTCAGAACATTTCAAACCCTACTTTAATGCCAAAGTTTGACAGATTTTTGACTAGAGTTTGTCAAATGGCTTAGTAGGCGTTTTAGCCGCTGAGTTTCGTCCGAACCGTTCGAAACAGGAATTTTATTATTATTATTATTTTTGAGTGGTGTTTCGGACTATACTTTTTTGAAGCAAACTTTGTACAGTCAGAATGAAAAACCTTAGGTAGGGTTATATTATTTTAGTAGGTAAAAGTAACTGTTGAAAAAGATAAAGTTCAAATTCTCTCGTTAAATTTAGTCTTGTTATACTTTGTATAGATTATTTTACCGATTGGTTTGTAAATGTGTGAACATTGTAGGCCTTCTAGATTTCTAGATTGTTAACATTTTATCTCGTTTTACTTTTTTTAATCTTTTGTTTATTTATTATATAATCATTTCTTGTTTTAGTTTCTTACGACTTATTATCGGGCCTGCGTTGTCCCCCCATCTAAGTACTGCTGTAACATGGAAATATTGTAAAACCGATTTTTTTTTTAAAAGAGTAACTTTGGAGTTTCTTGCCGGTTCTTCTCCATAGGAATCGAACAACCCGAACCGTGCACATTGTCGACGTTTTATAAGTGCCCATGTAGGCCTATGTGAAATAAAAATTATTGATTTTGATTTTGATTTCTCTCTCTCTCTTCAAATTCTTAATTTAGAAATCGGCGGTAAGGCTAAATAAAAAGCTAACTTGTATATGTATACATATCATCCTCACCCCGCCCCAGGGGCATATAAAGACAAAAAGAAGCATCAGAAGTAAGCGGGTTACTAGGAGCATGCCGATTCGCTTCGGCCTACAAACCTGTTAGGTTTACTACTTACGCGCAATCACTGGTTTCTTGCACCGTGTGAAATCGATTCTGCACGGAAAGAAGATTATGTTTTGTTTGATTATCTTTTGTGCATGTAAGCTAGTTTGCTAACGGACCTCTCTAAGGCCACAGGAGTGGAAAGAGAAGAAGAAGAAAAAGAGCTGTTAGAAGAGAAATTGGACAAAAAGATATAGGAGAGAATGGAAATGATAGACTAGGAAATACTCTAGAGATTGAAATGAAATGGCCTCTCCGTTTCTCTCCAATCTCTGGGGTGACCGGTAGGGTTATTAGGTATCTTTTGCAAGAGCAAAACGATAGCGATTTTTGCGCGATAATTGATCTTCCATACAGAAGTTTAAGAGTTGTTAGCGTTTTTTCTTTTAAATAAGTGCATTTGACAAGCAGTGAGCGATTAGCAAACGATTGTGTAGGACCTACCATACCTACACTGCAGGTAATTCCGACTTTTATGACATACAGCATTTGATCGCTATCGTTTTGCTCTTGCAAAAGATACGTAATAACCCTACCGGTGTAGCGGTGTCAATGGTTGAGCGATTGGCACACGGTTTGCGCACTGGTTGACCGATTGACTGCTGCGCTGCGTGTCGCGGGTTCAATTCCCGCACGGTACAAATATTTGTATAACCTACAGATAGTTGTTCCGGCTCTGGGTGTTGTGTATGTGAGTTTATATGTTTGTAAATACACCCACGATACAGGAAGAAATTCCTAGTGAGAGGCAACGTAAAAAAAATATGGTTTGAAAAATGAGGTTTCAGATAGAATAATACTTTACTTTACCTTATTACAATACTTTATTGTACATCATAGCGAATAACAACTAAGAATGAGTTATTTAGCTTAGATTTAGCTCCAAGAGTACCTCTTACTCATAAGTAACCGAGTATTTCATTTTATTTTAACAAGTCAATTAACAAAAAATCTCTACATCTTCCACCTCTTTCTAAATTCCACCGATTTATAGATGGTTAGTTGAATTTATTAGGCGCTTCAAATCGACACAATTGTGCCGGAGATCGGAACCAATTCAAAACCGTGCATACCACGCATCCGCTAGTACCCGAGCACGCTATCCAGTTTGTTACGAGTACGACGTATATTGATCAATAATTCCATTCATTCATTGTTTGTTTATGAAATAACGCGCCTATACATCCATATTCCATACATAATACTATTATTAATGCGAAACTAACTCTGTTTGTTTGTTGGTTTGTAACCTTTTCACGACTAAACGGCTTTAGATAGAACTTGTTATGGAGATAGTTTGAGACCCTGGGAAGGACATAGGTTTTATCCCAGTAGTGTTATTTTTTGTTCAAGTATTCTAAAAAAAATACGTTGCCACACACTAGGAATTTGTCCTGTATCACAATAAATTTAAATAATACACAAACACCTAGAGCTGGAACAACTATCTGTAGGTCATACAAATATTTGTTCCATGCGGGAAGCGAACCTACGACACGGAGCGCAGCAATCAATCGCGTGTCTGCGCCAACTGTGCGTGAGTGTGTTCTCTTGGGATAATGAAACACTTTTTACGTTGGCGAAGCCGCGGGCAGAAGCTAGTATTCAAAAAATGTGGTACATTTAAATAATCGATTTTTCTAGAGAACTGCGGTCACAGTGCGAACTTGAGAAGGTCGGCGAAGAGATTTTCAAGACTATTTATTTTCGCGAGACAGATGCTTTACTCTAAATCCAAGTAATAACGTAGGTATTATTTAGATATTTCTTTTATGTGACGAGTCCACATTCTGTTAGAAAAGGCCAACTTGTTTATGTTAAATCAACTTTAAGGGCTCTTTATAGTTCAATTAAGTAGTCTGGTGGGGGCCCAGCACCGCAGCGGTGCGTTTGTCATGTTGCGAAAGACCGGTTGATTTTACAATTTATGCACACAAATACTCGCCCTGATGTTGTGCGTGCGCGGCACCAGCGCCGTACCGCACTCTTGGTGTATAAATTGTATGGAAAAAATCAACCGGTCGTACGCAGTGCCTACACTGCCTACGATAAACGCACCGGCACCGCTGGCTGCGGCGCCGCAGCGGTCCCGCACCAAACCTCTAAATAGAAAAGAGTCCTAAAAAGGTAATCATAATCCTAGCTAATATATCGAGTTTATAGGGTTACAATATACAGTTTTTTTTTAATATCTATACTAATATTATAAAACTGTAGAGTTTGTTTGTTTGAACGAGCTAATCTCAGGAACTACTGGTTGGAATTGAAAAATATTTTTGTGTTAGATAGTCCATTTATCGAGGAAGGATATAGGTTATATAACATCACGCTACGACCAATAGGAGCGGAGCATAAATGAAAAATGTTGCAAAAACGGAAAAAATATTCAGTTGCGTGCGCTGCGCAAACGGTTTGAGTTACGCAACAATCATGTATGTAGGGTAGGTAGGTAGCCCGTGGACGGGAGTGAAGCCGTGTGGGACAGCTAGTTCTGTATAAAAAGGGTAATTCATGAAATGACTGACTGTCCGATTTCGTAAATTCTTTCACTGATTGAGAGCACACACTACCACTGAAGCTCATGTCATTTCCTCGGGAGTGAAGCCACTGGAAAAGCTCGTCTTTTATATGTCCAATTCACATTCTGTTAGAAAAGGACAACTCGTTTCTGTACAATCAACTCTAAAAGGGTAATGTATTCTAAAAGCGTTTATCTATATTAAATGCCGAGTTCGGCATCTTGTAATAGTTACCGATGTCTAGCCCTATTCGTTTGCAATCGCAAACCATAGCATTTAAGGGGCAGATACGAATTGTATCTACTAATTCTGAAATGTATACCTCATCTAAAAGAAAAGGCGTAATTTTTTGAAAAAAAAAACTTGTTATTCTATATAAATATGAATACAATATATAATATTTGTGTAACAAAGTGTAATTCATTTGTAAAGTTATGTCTAACGCGGACAAGAAATGTCAAAACCATCGCGCGTATTTTAGTGAAATGTTCACCATATCAATATACAACATTTTAGTATGCAGATTTTTATTTTAAAAGCAAAGAATAATACGCAAAGTTATATATTTGACTAAACTCAGGGACTCGCGGGTGCGCAACGCGTCAGCGACATAGAAGGTGTAAAGTGGTTTACTCCTTCTATTTCGTTGGCGGCAGTTATCGCCTTAAGTCAGCCAATGAAATAGAAGTCATAATTGTATGTAATTTACGGCTGCCTCCGTCGATACGTAATGACTTTATAATAGTTAGAATATCAGTGGTGTTCACATAATTGAAGTAATGACTATATCAATATTGTAGCTACTGGTTACTGAAACTTTGGAATTATGTACTGTTAGATACATTCTATTGTTTTGTTCAGCACTTAAAGCTAGAACGAACTTACACTCTATTCGCTGGACCAAAAGATAAAAGGTAAACAACCATATATTTTATAAGCTAGGTTATAAGCCGACTAATTTGCAACAGAACAGAACAGAACAGTTGCAAGACATGGTGACTGTGATGAATGAAGCTTTTAAGTTAAAAGGGATGAGTATAAATGAGAACAAGACTAAGGTAATTGTGTTTGAAAGAGAAGACGATGTATCGGAGTGTGAAGTGAAATTATATGATAAGAGTGTGGAGCAAGTGAACGAGTATGTTTATCTGGGAAGTATGTTCACAAGGGATGGAAAGATTGAAGAGGATGTGAAAAGGAGAGTGAATGCAGGGAATAAAGTGAATGGTGCTATACATGCAGTTGTGACCAGCAAGTCGATGTCTCCGGAAGCTCGACTCGCCGTTCACAACAGCGTGCTGGTGCCTACACTTATTTATGGAAGTGAAGGTTGGGTATAGCTAAAAATACATGAAAGTAGGATTAATGCAGTAGAAATGCGCTCCTTGCAGAGTATGTGTGGTGTAACTTTAAATGATAGATTGAGGAATGAGGTAATAAGACAACGTTGTGGTTTAAAAGAAGATGTAGTGACTAAAATTGAAAAGAGTATGTTAAGATGGTTTGGCCATGTTGAGAGGATGAATAAAAGGCGACTAACGAAAGGTATTTACAAGGCAGACGTGAATGGAAACGCCGGGAGGGGACGCCCTAGAAAGACATATACGTGGGACACTCAGAAAGTTTTGCGAAACTAAAAAAAATTGTTCTATACGTACATATATTTTTATTAAATCTTTTCAAAGTACTTTCCACCAGCCTCTATACAAAGATTCATGCGCCTAAACCAGTTTTCAAAACACTTTTTCCAGTCCGCCGCAGACACCTCGTTTACAGCCTGCTCGAACGCAGCCAGCGCATCTTCCGGCGACGAAAATTGTATCCCTTTGAGCTGATTTTTTATTTTTGGGAATAAAAAGAAGTCACACGGTGCTAGATTAGGGCTGTAAGGAGGGTGACCCAGGAGTTTGACTGGCGTGCTGTCCAGGAAGTCCCTCGTTTTGAGTGCGGTGTGCGCAGGTGCATTGTCGTGGTGGAGCAGTAGCCCGCGGAGCCCTGTGTTTGGTCGCTTGTTGCTTATAACAGAGAAAACTTCTGGCAAACATTTGGTAGTATACCATTCGGCATTAATGCTTCTTTGATCCCGTAAGGGAATTGATACCAAGTGGCCAGTCAAATTAAAAAAGCTAGCGATCAAAATCTTACCCCCGCTTCTAGATCGCTTCACTTTGGTAGGCGTTGGCTCATTTTGAAACACCCAAACAGTCGACTGGCGCTTGGTTTCTGGGTCGTATTGATAAATCCAGGACTCATCACCTGTAACGATGTCGTAAACACGCCGAGACGAGCCTGCTTCAAATTTGTTAAGCATATCACGGCACCATTCCACCCGGGCCTGCTTCTGAGCATCGGTGAGGTTGTGCGGCACCCAGCGTGATACTATCCTCCTCACGCGAAGATGGCTGTGTAGAATCTCGTGAACGCTTCCCGATCCAATCTTCAATATGTGTTGAATCTCCTGATATCTAATTCGCCTATTGTCTTGGATTAAATTTTTCACTGCTAGCACGTTTTCTTCGGTAACAGCCGTCAAAGGGCGACCGCTTCTTTCGTCATCCCCCAAAGTTGGTCGACCGCGCTTGAATTCGTTATACCAACGATACACGGTTGCCTTGGAAGGGCCTTCATCCATGAATGCCATTTGAAGTCTATCGTACGATTCATCCGGTTTCAGGCGACACTTGAAATCGTATAAAATCATAGCTCTAAAATGTTCCCGGCGCAGATCCATATTTCAGTGAGACACAATACTTTGAATTAACTCGCAAAAAATGTGGAGGGAAATTTTGAAATTGGAACTTACTTATTTTTACTTATAAATAATCATATTTTCGAAAAACATTATAACTGGCCAGTCTCCCATATATAAAAACTTTTTTTCGCAATACTTTCTGAGGGGCCTGGTATAGACCTTATAGGTGATGTTCTTCAGAAAGGCCAAGTGCGCAGTACCCATTACCGGCGTGTGTATATGACTAGATGTATGAATGTGTGTGAAGCAAAAGAAGTATGTAAGGATCGTAGCAGGTGGCGTTCTGTAGTGTCTGCCTACTCCCATGGGAAAAAGACGTGAGTTTATGTATGTATGTATGTAATTTAAAATACAACCTTACAACGCAAAATTGTTACTTTTGTAGCACTCTGTAATTTATTAACACAATAGTTCCGAACTCCAGGCTTTCGAGATGCTTTTTAATGTCGGCTATTGGTTTTAGTTTTAATGATACCATTTTTTTGTGTAAACATTTTTTTTTTTGAGATTATAGTAAAATACAGTTAAGAAAATAATAATTTAATTGTTTGACATTATTTGTGCATGTATGTATTTGGTTATTGTATGAAATAAACATCTCATGATGTTTTTATTTTAGATTTAAGTGACAGCAAAGAAGACGCTGTAAAAACCTTTTTATGGTTTGTTTACCTTTTATTTTTTGCTCCAGCGAATAGAGTATAGTTGTTGTCAATGGATACGTTGACATATAAACTTCATGACACATAAAATATATTTCTTTTTTGACATATAACATCCGCTTATCGCTGGATTTTTACTTTTTTGGGGCACAATACATCATCTAAAAGCCATGACTTTAATCTTTTTAAATCTTATATTTCCATTTTAACTCTTTGTTCTTCTCTTCACTTATTCGTACTATATTGACCATGTCAGTTTGATACCCAATTTGTTCCTCTAGAAATTTTGTTTTCCTTACGTAGCTATTATGAGTAACACATAAAAAATAGGAACATAAACAGTATCCACCTCATAATTTACCCTACATCAATAGATAAACATTTATTCACCGGTAACCAATGTAAATCTATCGAACAAGCCCGCCAATCCGCCATCGGCACACATCTCACTCAGCAAGCGCAGTTCATCGCTTCCATACAACTAAACCGACGTGTATTTGCATTTCCCATAGTCCAGTTAATCCCATCCTGCCTACAGTGGCGTAGCTACCGTAGAGTTAGGTGGACCCCCAACCAAGGGGCCTCTTGGCCTCCATGAACGATGTTCGAAAAATATATCTTACTTTCATTTTTTTTACTATCAACTTTTTTTTTTTGACACCTACCAATATCCCCAGCTCCATCAAATAAACCTAACTGGGCTTTAAGAATGGCATCTCTCTCTCTAGAGTTGCCATTCGCGAATCACATCATATTCATAGATTTCGATAAAGTACTGTAAGTTTAAATATGTAGGACGCAATTTAATTTTTGCCCCGGGGGCCTTGGTAACACTGCTACGCCACTGCCTGCCTTAGATCACACACGCGTATTTGCACCTGCACAATAACGTCAACGTCCCCTCGTCCCTCGTTTACATGTACTGCAACAAAGAGACGAGATTCACCTACTAACCTATTTTGCTGTATTATCTTTGTATACCCACGAATTGACTAGCTGGTCGCTATTACGTATTACTTAGTCATCGCAATTGCAGTTGCTATTGCCAAAAATTTTCGGCGTGTGTGAAATTGGTGGTATACGTTTATTTAAGATGATTCTTCTGAAATATGTATTCTGAAATCGAAGTTTTGTTTTAAAGTGTGGTCTATAGCAACAGTTTTGAATACCTACTAGCTTTTTCATTTGTCTTTGTTTCTGGTAGCAAATAAAAAAGCGATCGCATTTACGATAATGTTGTATGTGTCAATATTTAAAAGCAAAGTCCTTTATCATTTTTTTAATTAAAACAAAAAAGACACTTAAACAGTACAAACAACACGTCACTTCAAATAAGGTTACCCCAATGAAGATAAGTGATAAACGTCAAATCGTTATCTATTTGACGTATCAGAGTCGCGGTCACCAGTACAGACATAGATAATGGACTGAACGTTTTCTGTGCGTCAATGAATGAATGAATACGAGTACAAAAGTGTGACAGAGATAAAGTCATCTTGCGGCCTGTTTTCTTTTTCTTGAATTCTGATTAGAACACGTCATGGCTTGCAGGAGCGAATTAGTTATGTACATACGCCCGTGTTAAAGTCAAAAATTATCCAAAGCTAACATACTCCTGGGATACAAAATATCCAATGTCCTAGTCCAGGTCATGGTCTACCTGTATGTCAAGTTTCATCTAAATCCGTAAAAACGTGAAAAGGTAACAAAAAAAAATACAGCCAGAGTCACTTACGCATTTATAATAAAAGTATGATTGTGATTTAAAAAAAAACATATTAATAAATTATCCTTTTTATGTATTCAAGCTTTTTAGCTTACCAGGCATTGTCATCCAAACCACACGTGTATGCAAAATTCATCTTAATCGGTTGAGGAAAACTGCTTCAAAAATCAGTTGCAATATTCGACCCGAACATACATAATGTATGTAAGTTACTAAAAAGCTTGCAAAAAGAGACAGATATTGGGCGTGTCTTTCTACATTGAGTGGTAAATTTTGCTAGCGTATGATTCAGTCCATTCTCAATGTCTATGGTCGCAAGTTACGTAGTGGGGGCAGGCGTGTTCTCCACAGCTATACAGTTAATTACTCGTGTACACCGCCGTTCAACAATATTGGGCCGTGTCATACCCACACTACGTGTACGAATAGTTTTAGCTTACATACTCGTTTTTGTTACAGAATTATTGACGTGAAATTGCGTTGAGTTGCAGAATTTTGGATTTTCTTTATGAATATTGCAGTTGAGTAAATTTTTTAGAATCTAGTTGTTTCAAGTGTAATGGGGATTTCCGTTAGGAAAGGCCAAATCCTTAGCAAAGTCGGAGAAAACCCGTATTGTAAATAGAGGAAAACTTGAGTTCTTTTGGACCCAAAAACGTCATAATGAACCTTGACAGTCTGTATCTACACCTACGGTCGAAATACGAACAAGATTGTTAGTAAGTAATTGATTTTTAACAAGTCTAGTTACAAAATTGAGCTTGTTAAAAACCAATTACTGTGTAGATGCTAACTAGGTCTACCAGCTACCTAAATGACGAGCTTCCATTTGGAAAAAGGACACTTTATTAGTGAAAAAGACCGTATTTTTGTACCTTTTTGGAAATTAAACACCAGTTTATATAAAATATAGGGTATGAATAAATTTATTGAGACACTTTGAGCCATATGTTTTTTTAGGCGACTGTACAAGAAGATAATGTTTTTTATTAGTATTTTTCCCCCCTTAAATTGCATTCGCGTGTTCCGACCGACAAATTGAAATACGCAACCAATAATTACATCCCGATAGCAAACAAAACAACAAAACGCCGATAGTCGGCTTATAACGATCGCATAACAGATGTTTAGCCCCGGATCCCCCCGGGGCATGGGGCATCCCTCCGCTAATAAAACACTATTAGTTTCTCCTAATATCGGTCGCCTCCGACAACTTGTGGTTACGCTATTAATGTTTCATGGTACATTTGTTTTATTAAATGTTTGGGTAGTTTAATAGGCAATCGGGTTAGGCCTTTTTTGGCAATTAAGGCGGTACCCCGAGCAAAACGCCGCGAAAGCCGTTTTTCGTGCTGTTTTTAGGAGAGGATTAGAGCTATCTACTCATTATTTTAAAAGTAATATCAACTAATAATAATACATTAAATTTCTACATAATATTGATTCTAAAATGGTAGATTTCGTTTCGTTTTTAATGTTGTATATATTTCACTAATCTCCTTCCAAAAAAAACATAAAAATGAGAAATAATTATTGATAGCATGCATCTCCTCGTAAAGTGTTCATTAATTATTTTTTGTACTAACACAAATGGATAGACAATTTAATAACGAACATTTTTATAGTATTTTTTTTTTCAAATCACCAGAATTCGATTTTATAAAGAATTTATTCTACAATCTGGGCGTATTCACTACTGTAATTCATGCGCCGCCAGTGCCGCTAGGCCAATAGGAATGCTCATATCGCATGCTGATTTTTTGGTCAGGGTACCGTCTTAATTAATGTTTATTTTAAACTACACTAGCTTTTTTAACCAATCAATTTTCAGTGGGATTAGCTCGTGGCTAAATAATAACGGCCGCACGGGTCAATCTTCAAGGTTAAGCAACGCTTGACGAGGTCGGGCCGTGAATGGGTGACCATTGCAACATACCGAGTTTCCTCCGTGCCTCGGCAAGCACGTTAAGCCGTTGGTCCCGGCTGCCATTTGAAGATCTTTGACAGTCGTTACGAGTAGTCAGAAGCTTGAGATTTGACACCAGTCTTGCCAAGGGGTACCGTGTTACCCAGTTACTGGGTTGTGGAGGTCAGATAGGCAGTCGCTCCATGTAAAATACTGGTACTCAGCTGAATCCGGTAAGACTGGAAGCCGACCCCAACATAGTTGGGAAAAGGCTAGGCAGATGATGAATCTTCAGTGGGTTTGGTTCAGAGATGCCTGTCGCATGACTGGTGTGATGTGGGCTAAAATAACTTTATTGAGTCCCATTAATTAAGTTTTAAATGAGAAGATTGATGCTTTGTAATAACAGCCGCACAGCAGCCTGCGAGATGAAAGACGCGATTTGGGTTTCCGTCGATGTGATTGGTCGATTTTTCATACTCTTTGTTTTGCCGAATTCATTACGCAATAAGGCTACCGGTTCATCGTCAAGGTAAGTAAACGCTTGCCGAGATCAGTTCGTCGATAAGTGACCATTTATATTATTTACTGATACTCCACCGTGTCTGAATAGTTATAGCACTGATAACAACATTTGTGCCGCATGTTAAATTTAGTCTTGTCATACTTTTTTTTAACTTTGTGTAGATTCTTTTATCGATTGTTTTGTGAATGTGTGAACATTGTAGGCCTTTTAGATTTCTAGATGCTTGTTAACATTTGTTAACTTTTTATCTCGTATTACTTTCTTTTTTTTTCTTTTGTTTATATAATAGCTACATAAACTTATTTTTTTTACTTTCTTTCGGCTTATTGTCGGGCCTACGTTGTCCCCTCATATCTAACTACTAATGTTGTATCATGGAAATATTGTAAAACTAAACCATTTTTTTAAAAGAGTAACCGTGGTGTTTCTTGCCGGTTCTTCTCCATATACCATAGAACGTCCATAGAAACGACCAACCCGAACCGTGCACCTTTTGTTGACGTTTTATAAGTGCCCATGCAGGCCTAAGTAAAATAAAAATAAAAATGATTTGATTTGTTTTGATTCTCAGAAAGCGCGTTAAGCCATTTTTGATCACATTTGAAAGAAAAAAAGAAAAATATTTATTTGTGACCCGCACAGGAGACCCGAGAAATAAAAATACAATTAAACAATAATAAAATAAAAACCCCGTGCGAGACCAAAAAGGCTCCTATCACAGCATGTGCAGCGATATCCAAAAAAGGTAATAACGCTGCGCTGATATTCTGATAGGGCCCACTGTTGATGCCACGGACACACTTACGGAAACGCATTTGTAAGCTCTTTGACAACCGTTACGGTGTTATTTACGACGATATGGAATAAATGTAGGCAAGGCAGTTGGATCTTTTAAAGACTGATATGCAACTGCATCAGGTTGGACTGGAAGCCGTCTTAGAGGGAAGAACTTCACTCCAACCGAAAATACAATCCTGTAACGGCAGGGGACAGATGTGTATAGAAAAGCAAGAGAGTCCTTCGCCAAGCAGTGGAACATTACAGGCTAATTAGGTAGATACTACTATTTAAATAACTAATATTCAAGAGTAAAGATTACGAAATTATCCTAAAGTTTAAGAAAGAAAATCTGCGCGTAAATGGAACTTAGTTTTCCAGGTTTAAAAGTATCTTGGAAAGTTTCCCGAGTAACTACTAAAACCTTCTTGCCACCTGCTTTTAAAATAGCTTGAAAGGTACTTATTCTACAAGGGTTGTTCAACCAATTGTAAATAGAAGAAACGTGTGCTTTTTGCATTCAGTCTTTATTCGGACTACTTATATTATAAGGGTGGGCCGAAAATCGTGGATATCAAACGAATTAGGGCGATATTTGGGGCTATTTGGTCAAAAAGAAGCAAACAAATATCTCCTAATAACCCCAGCTATCGCCCTGTTTCGTTTGATTTTTTGCCCACCCTGTATATATTCTGTCTACCTACATGAATAAAACTCAATTGAATGAAAGGTCTTCAATTCATCATTAAGAATAGGGGGGTGACCATAAGCACTTACATCTTACTAATAAACACGGAATAAAGTTGTACCAGGAATAACAAAGGAATAACCATACATTTTTATAGGTTTATACTTGGTATAACTTTATTCTGTGTTTATTAGTAAGAGGGTTAGAGTAAGGTTATTTTGAGTGTGTAAGGGACTGATGTATATGACTTACACACTCAAAATAACCTTACTTACGAGCTTATGGTCCTAATTTGTCTTATTTTTTTAGGGTTCCGTACCCAAAGGGTATAAACGGGACCCTATTACTGAAACGCCGCGGTCCGTCTGTTTGTCACCAGGCTGTATGTCTGTCTGTCTGTCACCAGGCTGTATCTCATGAACCGTGATAGCTAGACAGTTGAAATTTTCACAGATGATGTATTCCTGTTGCCGCTATAACAACAAATACTAAAAACAGAATAAAATAAATATTTAAGTGGGGCTCCCATACAACAAACGTGCATTTTCGCCGTTTGTTAAGATAATGGTACGGAACCCTTCGTGCGCGAGTCCGACTCGCACTTGGCCGGATTTTATTTTTCCTTTCCTAATCATCAGGAAAATATTTGCATCAAAGTGTTTTGGAAAATCCATGGGCAATTAAATTGCTCCCGTGCGAAGCCGGAGCGAGTCTCTCGTAAATAATAAATGTGAAAGGGTGTGTGTTTGAATGTGTGTTAATCAATCACGCCTATTTCGATGAAATTTGTAACTCGTGTAGTCCAAGACCTGGCTTAGGACATGTGATATTTTTTATTCCTGTAATGCGTTCGTGAGAGACAGGAGCTCGTGGCTAAATAATTACAGCCGCATACTTGTCGATCATCAAGGTTAAGCAATGCTTAACGAGGTCGGTCCGTGGATGGGTGACCATTTCAACATACCCTGAAAGCTCGTTAAGCCGTTTTTCCCGGCTGTCATTTGAAGATCTTTGACACCAGTCTTGCCAAGGGGTAACGTGTTACCCAGTTACTGGGTTGTGGAGGTCAGATAGGCAGTCGCTTCATGTAAAACACTGGTACTCAGCTGAATCCGGTTAGACTGAAAGCCGACCCTAAAGTTGGGCAAAGGCTGGGCATTGATTTGACGTTCCCATAGGTACTACATCATTATTTATAACGCGGGTGAATTTGCTGGCAAAATCTATGATACAACAGAATAAATTCCGTAAAATAATAGATACTCGTACAAAAAACAAATACGTCAACTTAAAACGTATTTGTGTAACCATACACTTTGTACTTTTCTTTCTAAAACCTTATCGGAAAATGCCGCTATCGTAAAAGCAAAATGTAAATCTCTAATCTCACTTTCATATCGACCTAAGATTTACGGCAAAACTATTCATAATTAATTACACATTCCTTTCATTAACGCCGATACGATTGCATACGAAGTTTCCGATTCCTTTTGCTACTTATATTGTTTTTATAACTGGCCAGTATTGTTTGAGAAATGTGCATTGTTTGATAGTAAAATTGTAAACAAATTGCGGGTATTTTTGCAAACGCGATTACCTATCACGTCGATTAAGTGCATAATAATTATAGGGACATTAACAGTAGAATAAAAATATAAATTTTTTTTTTTGAATATTATAATAATTATTTTTGTTTGACGTTCAAAAGTGCCATTTATTGGACTAGTTGAAATAAATATATTTGACTTTGACATTACCTACATAAATAATTGTTACATAAAACACACAGTTATTAATGAGAAAAATCGTAAGCCCTATTTTGGTTTTAAGGGATTTTTTTTCTACTTCCCCGATCATGTCCCGGTATTCCCTTCCTATCAAGTATTCATCTATACCAATACCAATATTATAAAGAGGAAAGATTTTTTTGTTTGTTTGTACCGAATAGGTTCCGAAACTACTGAACCGATTTAAAAATTTCTGTCACCAATATAAAGCTACTTTATTCCTGAGTGACATAGGGATATTTTTAATCCCGAAAACTGGTCCTGCGGGGTGGCCCACGGGAGCGAAGCGGCGGGGAACAGCTAGTAACTTATAATACCCACTGTCATATTTAGGAAACTCGAATGGAATTAAGTTATAAAATAATAATAAGAAAAGTATCACAATATTATGACACAAGCATAGATACGACAGTGGTACAAAACATTTTGTCAGCATTAAAAACTGATTTATAACATTGTGGAAAATCTAAAAGCATCTTTTAAGTATTTCTCGTTAATTCCTTCATAATTAACAGAACAGAAGTCAAACAGTTGAAAACTACCTTCATAACACTAGTGATAATAGTAGTTTTCACCCAGTTACCAAAATGAGCCATTAATCATTTATAATAGGCTAAACAGCGAGGATACGGATGTCGTCACCTTATGTGGAGCCAATAGTTTCCTTGCAGGGAGTCACAGGTGTCATATTGCCGGATATATTAATCAAAATGGCGGGACTAGTTTGAATTATGTCGGCCCGACCACCTACGAACGTTTGGCGATTTATTGTGCAAATAACAAAAAATATATGTCGTTTGTGATACTTAAGGAAAATATGTCAAGAACGTCTTTATACGAGAAGTTATGGAGAGGATTTTTTGGGTACAAGGTTTTTATGATCGATTTTGGTTCGGGTTTTCTAAATATGAACTATAATAACTATAGTTCATATTTACTACAAAAACATTGAAAATGTAAACGTCGGAAATGTACGGCTTTTGGTTGCACCTTTTCGCCGCATTTATTTAAGCGGTTTAAAATGGAAAAATAATTTATTAATTAAAGTGAAAAACATAATTATGTTTTATGGTTAGTAAAAAACCGGACAAAATCGAATCGGACTCGCGCACGAAAGGTTCCGTACCGTTATCGCAAAAAATGGCAAAAATTTCACGTATGTTGTATGGAAGGCCCACTTAAATATTTATTTTATTCTGTTTTTAGTATTTTTTGTTATAGTGGTAACAGAAATATATCATCAGTGAAAATTTACTGTCTAGCTATCTATCACGGTTCAAGAGATACAGCCTGGTGACAGACAGACGGACAGTGGAGTCTTACTAATAGGGTCCCGATTTTACCCTTTGGGTACAGAACCCTACAAATGAAGCTGAAAATGTGGCCCATAATAATAATGTAGCAAAATTTTTATATGAAAAAATAAAAACAAAAATATAATTTAAATAATTTACTGTTTCCATTTATATTAAGTTAATGCTCTATAAAATACTGTTTCCTTTGCGGGCTATAAGTTAATTAATCCGTGTTTAAATTACATTTTATCGTGACTATTAAAACCACTTGTAAGCGCCGTGTTCTTAATAATATCAACTTTATAATTATTTTATATTAAAAGCAACATAATTGACGTAGATGTAAACGTACTGGACATTTTTTTTTTTTAATATAAGGTATAATAATTATTATTATATATAATTATATATTCTAAGTCTTTTTTTAAAGGAAATGTCCTCCACGAAAATAAACCTCAATCAATGACAATAAATAACAAAATACATGCGTTAGTTTGATTCAGTTAAGTGGAGGAAATGACTTAAAACATAGGAATTGACTTTTCACGTAAAATAATTTTCAATTAACCTTCAATGAAATAAAAAAAACTCCGAACAAGTAAGAGCCCTTACACACCAGGTTTTTTCTGGCGCCGTCGACGCGCGTCGCACGCAACTATATCGCAATGTTACGCAAACGCGATGTTATCGCATCCAATTTACCTATTCACGCGTTCATAGAATTGTAGTATGCAGACGACGATCTTTTCGCGAGCTGTCGACGTGCTACTAGCCCGGAGTTACATCGATACAGACGCGCTGTCACAGCGCGTCTCTTTAGCACAAACACACACGAACAGTGCGTTTTAATCGAACACTTACCGACAGTATTAGGCGGTTCACCCACTGAAGATGCGTCCCGCCGCGGTGCGCGGAGCGACGGATACGAACGAACCGTCCTTCCTGCGCATTTCCGCGTCGGCAGTGTGTTGTGCTAGGCGTGATTTCTATATAAATTGAGATACTTGCATACAATGGTAAAATCTGCCAACCCACGCTACGCGACGGGGCCCGGTGCAGTGGGTGGAGCGCCTTACGATGGCTTAAAACGAGGCAACACTTCTTTCGCTGGCCTTAGTACTTTAGTTAAAATAGGAAAGAAAGAAAGAAAGAAAAATATTTATTTGTGACCCGCACAGGAGACACAAGAAATAAGCATACACTTAAACAATAATAAAATAAAAAACCCTATGCGAGACCAAAAAGGCTCCTATCTCAGCATGTGCAGCGATATCCAAAAAAGGTTCGTAAAACGTAGAAACGTAAAAATGTCTCATGAAAACTTAAATATTTGATACTTCCATTTACGATCGAAAGGAAATTACATGGTCATTATAATATAACTCAAAAAAAAACCAGCGCGATATACGCGTGCCTTCTACGCGCGTTTTACTTTGCAAGGAGAATTGCTCACGCGCGTCTGAAGCGCGTTTCTCTTGAGTTTGCAGCGATGCAATCGCAAATAATCTGCTTATATCAAGTCAGCGCCGCCAACGCGTGATAGAGAAACGCGCGTCGACTGCACCTCAAAAATACGTGGTGTGTAAGAGCTCTAACAAACGCACGCAGATTACACTTTGTTAGATACCCCCCAACTTTGTCTACGACATCTACACTCTTCATAACTAAGTCTTTCATAATTTAAAACTTGATAAACAGCACTTCTCACTGAAGTCTCGGTATCATAGTAGCGGTTTTTCTTATCTCCTCAACCACAAAGGAACGGAAAACTTCTCCTTTGTATATCGTAATCCTGAGAACGATCAAAGTTGACTCAGTTGAAAACAAATTCAAAGTTTGAAGGGGAAGTCGGCCATGATGCGATGGTCTTTTACAGCAGTTTGTTAAACTATCGTATTGCAAGGCGCACGCACGATACTTTTAATGGGAGGCCATCATTGATGGTGGATTGTGTTGCCGAGGAATATCTTTTCTTCTTCTTGTTTTTGGGTCGTTACTGAGGTTTTGTAATAAAGAAGTAACTTCTGTTTTAGTTGAGACGACTTGAATTGGTGGTATCATCATCATCATAATTTCAGCTGAAAGCCGTCCACTGCTGGACATAGGCCTCCCTTACTCGCTCCACCTAGCTTTGTCTTCCGGTTCACGGTCGCGACTCCAGAACTTTTTGGCCCCAACGGCCATCGGTTCTGCGAGCATTGTGCCCTGCCCACTGACACTTAAGTTTAGCAATTCTTCGGGTTTGTATTGATGGTATATTTATACCAATTAAAACTAACAGCTAATACGATAGTTATCGCTAATTGTCGCCTTTTCGATATATATTTATGTAGTTTTAAAACCTACCAATTTTGCAACTAGTACCTATGGCAATTTATTTATAAGGGCATAAACGTTCCTTGAAGTTTGAATATCAAAACTTTAACGCCAATATTAAATAAGGGATTATTATTATTCTGTAAGTACCATTAAAGAATAATAAGTACGGCGTCGATAAAGTCACACTAAACGGTATCGAGATACGTTCCAACAAAAAAATTGGGGTGCATTTAACAACCCTCCATGAATGGCGATAATACGGGCGGAGTTTTACTATCATCCATTGATGTTAAACAAATATTTTAAAAGTCTATAATAGCGTGCAAACACGAGACAGGAAGACCTAACAAATTAAGACCACCGTTGAAACTATCGACAACAATCTACAAACATCTGCAATCCCTAACACCATACTACACTATCTCAATCTTAAACACAGCATGCACTATGACAAGCCACCATATAATTTAGCGGAGCTAGTGCGGCGCCAACCGCAACGATGATCTACGCATCGACTAAGCTACATACAAGCCTGAGGAACTAACCCTAGCTAATCTATGTTATGGGAACATCCCTAACTTGCCTCAAGTTTGCCGCGTATTTGATGGAGCTGGGTTACGGTAGGGTGATTATTGAAACGAGAAGCTTCAGTAAGTTGAAATGAAGTGATTTCGGTTGAGACTGCGTGGTTTAGGGCTGATTTTACCAATGAAACTTATCGCGATTAGTTCAACTAAACTCAGTTTAAGAAAATAGAGCGTTCTGATTGGTTGAGACAGCCAAGAAACTACGAGATTGATTGGTGAAATCAGCCCTTAATAGGGTCGTTTTTAGTTTAGTGATAACTCTTCTTAGCTTAAAGAATATTTTCCACATAGTCAGGTAAGCCAGGAATGTGACGCAGCCGTAGCATTTAAAAGATTGTTTAGCGGCATACAAATTTCCAGCCCTTTAAAGATGATTGCCGGGATAAAAACTATCCTATGTCCCAGGGACTCAAACTATCTCCATACCAAATTTCATTTCAATCGGAAAGGTAACAGACAGACAAAGTTACTTTCACATTTATAATATTAGTATAGATTTTTCCCGTGCTTTAAATGTAAAATAACATAAAAGTGTCCACAATCCGTGATTAGAACAAATCAGTCATTTGTCGTGATCACAATTCACTAGTGTAACCGCCCAGTTAAGCTTTTTAACACTCGTTAATCCTTACCACGCGATCAATTTAACCGCGAGGCGTTTAAAGGAAAATTCATAGTTTATTTAACACAATATAACGTTAAATGTAAATGCAATATAATTCTTGCTAATGCTAATATTATAAATGGTCAATTAATTTTATTTTGCTACATGTAAACTACCATACTAATTTTGACGATATTAATTACATCAAGGCTATGTTTCCAGTCTCTGTTTGTAAGTTTAAATCATGTTTGCAAAAGTTAGGATATTTGAATTTACATATATATTTTAGCTTTGTTTCTATTTTGGTTTAGTCGAGTGTGCCAACAAGGGTTACCGACATAGCCCGTAGAATTGCCAAACTTAAGTGGCAGTGGGCAGGGCATATTGCTCACAGAACGGATAGCCGATGGGGCAGAAAGTTTCTGGAGTGGCGACCGCGAACTGGAAGACGTTGCGTTGGAAGGCCTCCCACCAGTTGGATCGATGACCTGGTGAAGGTTGCGAGGATCCGCTGGTTGTGAGACGCACAGAACCGGTCAATATGGCGTCGCTTGGGGCAGGCCTATGTCCAGCAGTGGACGTCTTTCGGCTGATATGATGATGATGATGATAAGTGTGCCATCATAGTATAGGTAAGTACTTACTCACCACTTATATACCTACTTTTCATCTCGAACAAACTAAAACAAATTCACGCAAGCAGAACCACGAGCAAATCTAATAAAATTACAAAGCAATATCCACATTAAATTACACAAACTTTCTCATAATATAACAAGTTTCTAAATAATAATAAATCTGCGGTTGAATTGTTTACTTACAAAGAATAAAAATAAGGCGAAGTCTTTGATCAGAAGTGGCGATTAAACTTGCCCGCTGTAAATCTTCTTTAGTAAGAGGTATAGCTTTATAAGTCTTTATTGAAGGACGGTAATAGCCGGCAAATTGGGTGTGGACCACCGATCAGGTCGCCATTAGGAATCTAACCTCTCTGAATCAATATGGCGGATGTATAGTGATTACTGAGATATCTATACAATGAGCTCTGTGATTGGTTTTATCGAAATATAAAGGGTTTATAGCTTTATTGACGCAAATTTTATCTATGTCTATCTAAACTAAAACATATTTCTCACAAGAGATAGAAATACTTTAGAGTTTTCTTGCTATAAAATAATTTCTACGTTTTCTTTAAATTTCGTCTCTTTCATGTGAGAAATATGTTTTCAAAAATACGATAAAGATTATCATGATAAGACTGTTATGAATATTATACTGTGATTTTTAATTTCGCAGACTAAACTGACAGCTGCCATAGACCTTATTTTTTTAAATGTTGTAAGCGCGGAGCATAGTGTTGTAGGTAAGGCTCAATCATAAGTGATTCGTCGAATCGCTGTGACATGACTCTACAATTTAATTTTACTTATTGGTGTAAATAAATATTTTATGAATATAAACGTAAATAAAATAATATTTAAATATACCAGTATTCATACACATTGTACATAAACTTTTATTGTGTCAAATATGAATTCAACAATAAAATAAATGCGTTCGATAAAATGAAGTCTGACATAAAGAAAGGGCCGCTAGTTTCTTAACAAATGTATTTTTTTTTGGCGTGAAATAGTTCCATTTTCTATCTTCTTCGATTTCGATCATTCAGGATATTCAGGATACGACACTATTTTTATGAAACGATAAAGTGACAACCCCCAAAATGTCAGTTTAGTCAACGAAATTAAAAATCATAGTTATAGTTAACATTAACGTCATTGGCACGGTTTTGTCTCAGTAAAAATATACAAACAGTATGGAAACTACCTACAAATGCTCGAAACGGCACACTCACACAAGCATACGCACCAACGAGACCACTCGGGCACTTCTGCAGTGCTGTCAGTAGCGCGAGCCGCTTAGGGGTCTCTTCTATGCGCATGTTTGTGTGAGTGTGCCGTTTCGAGCGTTTGTAGGTAGTTTCCATACCGTTTGTATATTTTTACTGTGTTTTTGTTCAGGTCAATTTATACGGAGCTAAACAAAATTGAGGCAATAAATCAAGATTCCAAAACAATCTATTGGAAAATAGGCGTTCTGTTTGTTTAGAAGTTTAAATGAAGAATGACTTCATCGTTCAACGAAACGAAATAAGACAAGATGTAATTCAATCAATTTAGTGTCAGTTATAAACAGACAAAAACAATATCAATTACTCTTATCTTTTTTGTTCTTTCGTTTATCTTTACATTAACGTCAAACAGATCAAAACGTTTTTGAGAGGGGCTTAACGAGATCACGATTATTAAAAATCGGTCCATTTTTTTCGATTAACATAAAAAAAATCTTAGAAGCAATCTCGGTAGCGTCTTGAACTTTTGACTTCATACGAGGCGAATAACCCTCGAATACAAACACGGTTCAACTGTTTAAGAGGAAACGGGGAAAGAGAGCGCCGACTGAATTTCCTAAGTAAAAAGTCATAATTCGAGGTTTGGCTCTCGTCTATTTTCACATCCAATATTGAACCAATTTAAAAGATATTCCATAAACTGAAAATGAAAGATATATTCTATGTCCCTATGTTTTCCTTTCAACAGAGAGTCAACAGAGGCTTAGTGTACAAATTTGACAAATATAAATGAAAAAAGGAAAATATAGGGACATAGTATATATCTTACTTTACCAGTTTATGGAATATCTTTTAAATTGGTCCAATATTGGAGGAGAAAATAGACGAGAGCCAAACCTCGAATTATGACTTTTTACTTAGGAAATTCAGTCGGCGCTCTCTGCCCATATTTCCTCTTAAAATTTTGTTACTCCGTGCAAGTTTTAGATACTTTGTCAGTTAACGAGTCATAAAAATTATTGTTGTGTTGCAGTGCTGACGTCAATGAAAACTGGAAGATATTTTAGTATTCACAGTACTTCATTACAATTTAAAGCTGGTTCTTGTGACATAAACTGCGTAGTTTAGGTTGAGCATCTCTGGCGAGACAATGTAGCGTGTTGTGCAATCTTTTGTTTGTGACGTCAGAGAATCAATGATGCATGATATTTATTCTGTGGTCGTGATTTAGCTTCAAAACTCGTGAAATGAAAAATTAAATTTAATAGACGCATACTTTTAACTGTCTTTTTCCTGTGGCTTCGATCCCGCGCCGTTTCAACAGGAACCGTCCATTTTTACGGCATTCCATGCATTTTTTCATATAGTATGGCTTTCCACCCGTGATATATTTTTTTATGTTTGGAACAGCACTGCCCTGACATTTTTTTTTATTTATTATATGTATTCCAAATTCAAAAATTCAAATTTATTTAATCAAGAGATTTTTTACAAAGTTTTAGCATTGGGCCCAAACTAGGCAAGTCTGTATCTTGGGTACCAATTTTGAGGGTTTACCATTAAACATTTTTAAGCGATGTCTTTTCAGTAGACTAGTCAATCTAAAATAAACATAATTTATACTTGCATAAAGTTACTATTTATTTAAGAGAAAGTTACACCAATTGGGAACAAGCATTAGAATATGGAACACCTAAAGACCAAGCCTTTCAGAAGTGATGTAAGTGTAAATTGTAAAACCAGCGGTGACCTTCTCAAATGTAAAGGAGGACGCATACAAGGTTGTTACGTACAAAGATACATACATGCCTACATGTTATGCATGTACAGTCTTATTTATTGTGTTACTCTGCGGACCTGTCGCGCGGTCACGTGTTTCGTTTTTTGTCTTGTTTCTTCATGTTCATTCACGGCATTTGTTTCGATTATCAGTTGTTTCTTAAGTGGCTGTAATAAGGTCATAACAAATTCGAGCTTTCATTTTTGTGTACGTTTCAATCTTAGATATGCGCGATAGTTGTTTTTATTTGGAAGTCGGTTGTATTTTTTGTAAAAACGTTTTTTTTTTTATTTTTCACTTTTTAGTTGTGGTACTTTGCTTCTTTTAATTTTATTGTCCACTTTCTAAGAATCGACCAATGTTTTGTATCTTTAATTTTCTTGAGCAGACGTAATTTTTTTTTCAATAGGCTCACGCTTGACCACTATCTATTTCTATCTATGTATTTTTTTTATTTGTTTTATTTTGTACAACTACCCACAATACAATGATTTTATTTAAACTCAAAGGTTGACTGGTATAAAAGGCCTTATGGTGTTTAGTACGCCTATGTATCCCAGTGTACCTACATAAAGTATATTTACCTTATAGATTGAGAAGAGAAACAAAATGTCTGTCTCATAATTTTTAAGTTTTCTACACGTTACAAAACGGTGTTAGTGGCACACCAGACTCAAAATCATTGCACAATAAGCTTAGTTACTTTAAAAACATATCTCTCTGTTCTTTGACTAAAGGTTAAAATGAAAAAAAAAATGGTTAGTCAGCATTGCATAATGGATACTCCAGCCTCGGATGTATGAGAAAGTTTTGCTCTTTCATAAATCACATTTTAAAGTCTCATAGAAACATCTTATGGGATAATAACACGTTTAAATCATAATTACAGTGTATTACAATTATCTTACACACAAAGTTGTGGAGTTATTACGAAGTAGGGACCTCCCGCAGCTTTGTGTATGGATTTGATGTTTACTTTGAACAATTATGTTTATAAACGAAATAATATTTTGCTTCTTAGATATTTATTGGCAAAGGTTTGAGAGTTACTCTTCTTAGTTTATTGGTTATAATGCAAACCAAGTTTATTTGCACAGAGCGACGAGCGTTGAGCGTATCCAAAGTAGGAGTTGATATCGCGTTGGTGAAGCGATATCAACTCCTCGTCACCTCGCTGCGCCAGCGTCGTCTTCGGCAATGTGTAACAGCGACTACGCTGCGTAGAAATGTCGTAGACTTGCTAGATTCGTAGAGATATCGTAGCAGCAGCTACGCTGCGTAGAAGTGCCGTAGCTTTGCTACGCATCGTAGAGATAACGTAGCAGCGACTACACTGAGTAAAAGAGCCGTAGCGCTGTCGTAGAGGTGACGTAGAAGCGGTTTCACTGCTTAGCAGCGACTAATATAATTGTCTAATAATTGTCTTTTAGGTCTAAGGATAAGCTTTAAAATTAACTTTCAATTCGTGTGATTTAAAAATCGAGCTAGTGGATGTTCGTACTTTAACTTTTTAAATGTCTTCTCGAGGAAGAATTTTCTCCGTTTATTATGTCCAAGTTGGCCATCGTGGCTGCCTATTAACATCATAATAATCGTCATGTCTATGTTAATACTGTAATCATTCATGTGTTACATAGTACAGGTAGTAGTAGTGTAGAAGCGAATAGATTAAGATGACGAATTGCCGTCCGATTGTAATCCGCAGATTGTCTGTTAATTTATAGCGATGAATGTTGCTATCTGTTGTTAATATCTAGACAGATATTGGATAATATATATTAGCTGACAGTTCTAGGGAGATTAAGACTGAAGTGGCGGTAAGTGTCGAGACCTTGGCATTGACTATTACGTATCTAACTGTCAACACGTATTGGGCATTTTAGCTTTGTTTTGGGGATATCTAGGATGGTAATGCAGTTATCTATAAGCATCAGTTGCCACATAGATAATACATTTTAA